>OY728140.1:261179377-266179377 GCA_963277665.1 Viscum album | reverse complement strand
CGCCAACGGATTGAAAACATGTTAAGAAATGATTAAATTAATTCATTGAATTAATTAAATGAATAAAACAGCCCAATTAATTAAACGAATAAAACCGCCCAATTAATTGGTACGTTAAGAAAATAAGAAAATGCGTCAGTTGACCTTCATAATGACGGGTTTTCACGGGTGCGTTACTTAGCAGAAAGAAACGGTGGGGCTCGTGCGGGCCCCACCTCACTAATATCCTACCAAGAGGGTAGGATATTTGTCGATAGCACCCTATCCGCATCAACTCAGCTTAAGCTGTTTTAAGTGGCTTCAAGTGGCTTCCATTCGGCTTAAGTGAAATAAAATAAAGTTTGTCGTACAATTTACATTATTTCTTAACTTAAATCCCAAAAATTAAAAACCACACCCGAGAAAACGCAACTCTGGAAGAGGCTTTTCTAAGCAATTATCGGCGCTGTGATTCCATCAGTGCCCTCATAATTTGATTCCAAGCACCGGTTCAAAATTTAGAAAAACCATCTCGTCCATTCACTGAACGTACCTGAGCCAAACTTCGGAAAATGATTCCGGGCACACTGGGCCTCGGAATCAGGTGCCGTAAAAAACTGTGTTTTTGTAAAATTCCAAAGAAAATTTAGAAAACAATTCCCTTGTAATTTACGGGTCTTTACAGCCAGACTATCATAACCACATAGCCAAGGCCTCGTGCCAAGACCACAAATAAGATTTTGTCAAGGCCTCGTGCCAAGACACAAGTTTGTCTCATGAGACCTGCCGATGCATCGAGGAGCTATAGCGGGCTCCACCCGTCACTTATTACGTCCAATGCATTCCTTATATGAATAGGTTTAAACATATCATAAACCATAACATAATTGTATCACATAAAACATGCATAAAGGAAACATAACCTTTACACATTTCAATCACAAGATATCAATACAACACATTGATATAATAAAAACACTTTCAAAACCATTTTCAATACCAAAATAAAGTAAAATTAAAACTTTGTATTTATTTTTCATTTAAAAAAAAAAGTTATGGCTTGTAGAGGAAGCCGAAACTCAAAAAATAATAGTCACGGCAGCGGAGAAGTCGTTGTCGCCGCATACATAAGAAAAAACATTCCTTTTTTTGTTTAGTAAAAATGCTTCATATAAAAATATTCCTTTTGAATAAAAGTAAAAGTCAATGGGGTTTATACACTGTATAAATGAAAGTTGTGTATACAACCAAATATGCCTCAATGAAAGGAGATTGAGACGAAGTCCTTACATAGATAATTTTTAAAATAAAATAGATCTATTATGTGTATTCACAATAAGTACACATAAAGAAAGTACAAATACAAGATATGACATAATAATATCATGACATAATTTGAAAGTATGAGATTAACCCAAAGAATGGAATTTGGGTTAAGAAATTCCCTTACCTTATGTCCGACTTGACTCGACCATTCTTTAAACTCCTGAATAATAAACTAGATTTGATCTCCACTTTCTTAAGAACCTTTTTAAAGTTTATTATCTCTTTTATATCACTTATTAAAATGTTATGAAAATTATGTAGTCATTTAAGTTAATAACGGTCGTTTTGTCGATCTTTGGTACTTGAGTCAACAATAAACTTCTTATAATTACAAGTTGTTTATGTGGTAGAATATCCATTATCTCCAGAATTATATTCATGATTTAGATATCATATATATCATATATATCTAGTATATACATTAATTTATTATATTACATAACATTTAGAGGTAATAAATGAAATGCATCGTTCATGGAGACGGTAAGCCGTACGTACGCATGAACGCTACTTTCATTTCTATTTAATATTTAATGGAATGAAATTATAATTATATAAAGGTATAGTATAATTACAGTATTATATAATGTATAATACCATTTACTCCATCCTTTATACATCCCACATATGGAATTAACGATTCAAATCACTTTGAGGGGGCGGTAGTCTGCACTTCCTAAAATGAAAATATCGCGTTTACCCATAATGAAAACCATAAAGGTATGGAATAAATGAAAAAAACAGAAGCTTAAGTAAAACATATAAATATTATATATCATATATAAATATAGTGACATCTTAATGGCCACATTTGAAGGTGTTATATGAGTGTTGAACAATCATCCTTTCGTGAGGCAGAAATTCACCATCCACAGAAACAGAATGTTCTTTAACCATTAGATGTAGGTGTGTGTATGTGTAGCTCGAATAATTATTATAACAACATCCTGGTATATTTAGGATACTTGTGTTGTTACAAAAGAAATTAATAGAAAGGGTTTATGGGGTTGGAGAAGCAAAATAATACAAAATAACATAAGAGAAAACATTACCTTAAAATCGGGTAACTCTTTTTGATTTGACCCAAAGGCTTCCTTGGTAAGAATTATGCCCAAAGTGATGCATCTAGGAGTAAGATAGGGATGTTGGGAGAGTATTTGGGTAGAGGTTGGACGAGCCAAATGGCTTGAAGGTGTGAGTAAGGTGGTAGTTGTGGGGTCTTTCATAAGAGGAGAGGAGGGGTACTCTTGGAAAGATTGAAATGTTACATTATTATGAAATGCTTTTCGGATTCTAAAGGTCCCAAAATGATATATTTAGAGGATAAGGTGATAAGGGTTCGAAATATACTCATCCAATAGGTTTTTGACATGTGTAAGTCTTAGATTTTACATTATCTTTTCATTTTATTTAAATCGTTAATTAATGAGGAAATCGCTGCATCATCATGGTGTCATAAATAATTTAATTTATATAATGTCTAAAAATTATAAAAAAATTATCATGACATAGGAAATCTGTTTAGATTTCTAATGAATATTTATAGTCAAAAATATGACTTGTATAACCACATTTAAAAATTGTTTTAGTAAAACAACTCATGTTTGTGACATTTTTATTTTAACATTAAATAAAAAGTTTTTAATGTCATTTTCGAACCAAAGTGGCTCCATGGGGTGCCCAAGTTTACCCATGGATTGTCTGGGTCGGCCATGACTCATCCAATAGGGGTAGGACAAGTGTAAAGGTATAACCATATTTTTATAATATCATTATTACCTTAAATTTCACTAATTAACTTAAATCGCGATTAATTAAACTTAAAAGTTACTTTTCCCCAAAAAATTATTTTAATCCCATTAAACCAAATTTTACTTCCTAATGAAAACCATGTATGTCGGATTTTTGAAAATCAAAACACAGAAGTGGTAATGTTTTATTTAAATGAAAAATTAGATTTTTAACTACCACTTAGTGGTTTCACTATTCATCAAAAATTGATGTTTTTCAGAACAATGCCAAAATTTCACCCTAAGCTATAATTGATATTCCGAATTCAAAAATGATGTATATTTTAAAAAATTACAAACATATAAGTTTCATTAATTAATTTTATAATTAATTCCCGTTGTCACAACAAATAGCATGTTTTTAAGAAACAATATATATCAAAAGATTGACAATTGTATATGTCCAATTTCAATGTTAAATTAATTATAATGAACACCATTGGATAAAATGGTAAAAATATATTATAATTTTACTTTAAAAACACTAAATAGTATAATTTATCACTATAAATTGTTTTGATTAAAAAATTTGTTTTATGTATTCTTCATTATTCCTAAAAAATTGATAGTTCTCAGAAAATTTCAAAAAATTCAACATAGGATAATTTCGATATTACGAATACAAAAATGAAGTCCATCTTGAAACATAAAATTTCTATAATTTTAAAAAGTGGGTATTGCTATTCATAACGGCTACTTTGATTAGTCGCGGTGTTTTAGAACTTGAACTTGCATATAATTCAAGCTATTGGATTATTGAAAGAGATGCGTATCGTGGAAGCTCGGGGTGTTACACAGACCACCTCGATCGAATCTATGTCTCTTCCTGTGTAGTCCTTTGACTACCTTCTGATCATCCGTATGGTAGGTTGGATAGTCACGAGCCATGTAACCCTACCCACCGCATGAGAAATACTTCTCACTCCTGGCATGAATGTCTCCACTTCGAGTTCCCCACACAACCGATCCTAAGTCATGTGGTCGTCCACTTGTAGGTCTGGTCCTCTTGGACCTCGGTGACGTCTGTCTTCTTCCTACTGCATAATACTCCGCTACGTGAAAACTGGTAGGGGGTCTCACTGCTGGTGACTGCTCAGCAAGGAAACTCCCCACCAAGAGGGCTCTCTCTAACACCCCTACCCACATCGGGATGCTGAGTGGGATCATCAAAGGCCTGATCACCCGCATGAGCCCCTGCTCGAAGGTCCAGGCCATGAAGAATTAGCATCGCACCATATCAGTGGAGTTACGTGAGAGGTAAGTAAACCTTTCTATGTACTGAGCTACTGTCATGCAGCCCTTCTATAGACGATGAAAATCCTATATACACACTGTGTGAAGAGTAGTTGTGAAAAAATATACCCAAAACAGGCTCTCGAAGTCTGCCCAGAGAAGCGCCACCTCGTCATGGATTTTACCATCAATCTCCACTATCTTCCTGATGCTGCCTATAAAAGGATGGCAGAAAGAATCATCATGAAATCTGCTAGTGTCCCTACCATTCAAAGGACTCTAACTACAGCCTCCATCCAATCCTCAGCCACTTTTGGATCCATATCTCCACGGAACCTGGGTGGTCTCTGGCGCAGGAACTCATGCAACACGCTCAAACGGAGTGCACCATCTGATGTTGGGACTAGTAGCATCGGTGGCCCAACCAGAAGTGGTACCACGGGTGCCTCTACATGGAAAGGGCCCTACACCGAGGCCACGTCACTCGGTGGGCTATCAGTACGTACAACTCTCAAAACTATAACTGGTTGACTACGTGGGGCACAAGCCGGTTTAGCTGGGGATCCATGATGGGTGGTGGCTAGTTTGGCCAGGGGGCATGGGCCGGTTCATCGGAGGGGAGCGCGGGGCGCCTGCCGGTTGGGCGGGGACAGTGCGAGGGGCGCGGGACGGTTTAATGGGGACGCCGCGAGGGGCGCGGGGCGGTTTGGTCGTAGCACCGTGAGGGGTGCGTTCCGGTTCGGTCGGGGTGCCTCGAGGGGTGTGGGACAGTTAGGCCGGGCCACCACGTGGGGCTCAGGCTGGTTTGGTCGGGGCGCCATGAGGGGTGCGGGATGGGGCATTGCGAGGGCGCGGGCCGGTTCGGCTAAGGTTTCAGGAGGGTCAAGGGTCGGTTCGGCGGGGGCACCATGAGGGGTGCTAGATGGTTCGGCCGAGGTGCTGCCACTCTGCTCGGATAGTGGTGCGGCTCAGTGGATAGCAGCGCAGCTCGGCTCGGATGGCGGATCGGCCGGGGCGGTGGCGTCGTTTCCTCCTTCATATTTATCGCCTTCCTCCATTTCAATGAATACACCAAAGTATACTGGAAGAGGGGTCGGTCCATGTTTGTTTGAACCGCACCCTCCACCTTTAGAGTAGTAGAAATTGGATCAACCTAAAGTAAGAATTAACAAAATCAAACCCTCCCGTAATGATTATTCCCAAAACCCGCATAAGGAAATATATGCAGATCAACTAGTTAGAAATTTGATCCAAGTTCCTTGTTCTAGAACGGAAGAACATGGGTATATAACATTATTCACAATAAACCCCTACCTCGGGTTGTTATGTCAATGGAGTCGCGGGAAAGAAGATAAATTGTTTGGAATAGACGGACGTCGGTGTCATCGGCATTTTCCTCAATCATCGGTTTGTGCGTCGATACGTCGTAGTCGATGAAATGCCACATCAAAGGATGTCTCGAGGAAGAAGGTCGATGTTGGGTTCAGTGTTCTTCATTGGTGTTATTTGTTAGAATAACGCGTTCTTCATTCAGAGAATTAGTTCTTCTATGGGGGGATTTTCTCCCAAGGATCCTTCTCTACCCAATTTCCAAAAAATGTAAAGGTATCCAAAAAATAATTATAGATTATGTGATCAATTATGTTCATTGGAAAAAATTCAAATTAATGCATTAAATTAATTGAGATAGCCTAATTAATTAAAAGATGAAGGGATGGAAAAAATTAATGCGGAGGAGTTGAAGAGGCTCCCCAACATTTAGTTAGGTGTTGATGGTTTCTCCCAATTTAAAGGGAGGTTTCAAAGGGGTTTAACCCAGGTGGTTCCCACCACCATAACCTCTCAAGGGAGGTTATTCTTGGGTGGTCCCCACCACCATAACCTCTCGTGGGAGGTTAAGGTGTGGTGTTCCCCACCACCAACATCTACAAGGAGGTTGGTTACAACACAATAAAATAAAATGTGAGCTTATTTTATTTAATTATTTCCATGAAAACCCCAAAAACTAACATTCACCCTTGACCAACTGCCGTCGAGGTGAAAGTCTTCTTAAGAAAAAATTGTTGCTGTGAGTTCAGCGGTGCCCTCAGATTTCAATTACGAGCACTAGTTAAAAAGTTAGAAATACCCACTCACACTTTTTCTGAACGTACCCGAACAGAAGTTCAAAAATTCATTTCGGGCACTCCGGGCATCAGAATCACGTGCCATTAATTTTCTCGAACTCATAAAAATCATATATATTTAAAAAAAATTACATCGATTTTTTTTTTATTTATACAGGACCATTAAAACAACTACCCCATTTTATTATCACATAACAATGATGGTGTCTTTAGTTTGTGAGATAAGGGAAATATAATAGGATTTTTCTCCAAAAATTATATAGAGGGAAAATAATTATCGGAGATCCGAGACAATTTTGAACAAGATTATAACAACATAAAAGAACCTACAAAATTTTGTTAGGGAGGATGAATCGAGTATGATAGAGAAGATTTTTACTCCTATTTCATGCTTCTTCTATTCCCAAATATCTACAATGTTTTTGGAAATTAAATATAATTTACACTCTGATCCTAAGTAGATAAATAATTTTTAGTGTAATAATATTGTAATGAATTTAATTTATTATAATGTTTTTCTCTTTTCATCACATTTTTTTCAGTGCAATTTTTTCTTAGTGTTATCATTTTTATTTTTAATTAGCCTCAATTTTGCTCTATTTTATATTCTGATGGATCCTTATAATGGATATTTTACCTTTATTTATCATCATATGTATAAAAAATTGTAAAAGGTTGGTGATACAAATCTTCATTATAGAACAAAACATATCTTTATTTTTTGAAAATTATTTACCAATGACAGTTCACTGTGTTGTTATAAACACTTGAAAATAATTATGTTCTCAAAACAAAATTTTTATATCATGTATGTAGATGCGTTATTATGTAGTTATAGAAAAAAGTCTCTTTTATAAATGCAACACAGTCTGATACACAAATCCCATCAACTATCTATCTCTCTTATTGTTATTTTCATAATCTCTCTCATAATAACAGATCCAAAATTTATTTTTTTTCCTCTTTTGTTTGTTTATTTTTCTTTTGGACGCAGACACGTTTCCTTCCATGTTGTTTGATAATCATTATTGATACTTTACTGGTTGTTAGTGTGTTTTAAATAATTAAATTTATCACATTTTTAAAATTATACTTCTATAATTTGGGCACATTTTCCGAGGAGGGTGTAGGTGTCCAACGTCAAAATAAAAAAAAAACAAAAAAAATAAAACTATTTATAAACATATGTATAATAAAATTCATGCTGATACTTACTCATTTATTTCACTTTTATGTATTTATTTTATAAACCTGAGTTTTTTTTACCACACTTCAGCAAGGTCTTGTTCTAAAATTGTACATTTAATAAATTATAATTTTCAGCACTGTTTATCCCAAATGAAGAAGAACAAATACAAAATAAATAATAAAAATCAAAATCAAAATCATGATGTTATGAGAGATAATAAGGAAAATCAAAAACATATTACTTGTCATCCTATGAATCATATTTTTGAGATAAATAGACATTGGTACTTCCAAAATTCTATAGTTTTTTGTAATCATTTATGTATACAATTATTGTAAATGTCTAGTGATTATGAAATGAAGAAATCATTAATGTCAATGATATCCACCATTAATGTACAACCTGATAAGGATTCATTTTACTTCATTGGATAATTTTATTACATAATTCAAAAACTACCATTGGATGAGATTTGTAAATACGTAAATAGGTTGAGAGTTTTACAATTTTTATTAAATGGTAAGGAAAAAAGTATCTTATAAATTTTAGAAGATGAAAATTTTGAATCTTGGGACCAAATTTTCAATTCATTTGTAGGGATCTGTTATTATAAGAATATGGAAACTAAGGTGATACATAACAACAAGAGATGTATCCATGAAAAGGGAGAGATATATATTTCAAATTACATGTAAGAGATATAGAGTGATTGTTTATAAATTTACTTACCATTATCTCGCTTCCCAAATCATAATGGGAATTTTTTATAATCATATCACTCCATACCACCATAATTTATTTGACCATTTATTTTAATTGTTATTTCCTAAATCAATAATTTTAGGTGTTAAAGGATGTGTTTAATTAAATGTCTCAAATTATCAGTATAAAATAAATAGGTAAAAACCATTCATAGGAATGAAAACCTCTATCAAGCTACTGCAGTTAATACTAATACTCTTAGAGAGTAATGCCTATAGTGTGGTTTTTTTGGGAATAGTTGGAGATTTTTTGAAAAATTTATTTACCCATTCAGTAGGATGAGAGTGCCTAGTTTCTTGATTATAGATCTAGGAATCCATGAAATAATTATCCTTTTCTGAATAGATAAAATTGTGGATATAATAATAACCAAAAAAATCATGGAGAGAGAAGGTAGTGATCAAACAACTTGAAAACCCTAATCTTCCAAACAACCAATTTTTTCCCCCAAAATCAGTATAGGGGAGAGTATAATAACTTCCAAGGGTAGATTAAGGGAATGATGTGGTGTATTTTTTGGTGAAATTAGTTTATTAAATAAAGGAATATATTTTAGAATTCATTGAATGAAAATTCAATTCTGAAAAATGGCTCGAGATCTAATAGAAATGTCATGGGAATTTTGTATATAATAATCAAGCCAAAACCCAGGGGAAATATGGTGAATTTAATAACAAAAGAATCTCATCAAACCCATGTTAATGTTATGTAACAATCATGTATGCTTCCGACAGATGGAAAATATGAATATATTTTTTGAAATTATTGAAAACACTTAATTTGAAAATGTGGAAAGCAATTTCCATCACGATAAAAATGTTGAATCTTCAACTGAAAAAGCTAAGGTAAAAATAAAAAATAAAAAAATAGAGGGAACAATTCCAAGGAATAACATTTTTTAATTATTATTATTTTAATTCTTATACACTTTTTTTAAATGCTGCTTCTGGTCTTCTTTGTTATTTTCTATAGATAATTTTTATATATTTATTTTCGGTATGTTGCAATTTTTTAATATTCCATTATTTATGGTTTCTTTTTAACTATTATGTGTTATCAAAATGTTCATGTGGATTCAAATTTTTATTCTCATTTCAAAAATCATTTTTGAATTTATTGTGTGAAAAATTACAACAACTTAAATGCTATGTTCAATGCTATATTGATTTTATATGGATAACAGATTACTTTTATATGTTGTGTTTTTATCTTTTGTGTGGTAAATTAAATTTTTATCTTAGTTGTGACCCCTTAAAAACTTAGTCATTCACTATTGAATTGATAATCATTACGAAATTTAAGCGTTTTACGTCTTTCACCCACCTTGTAATTCAACATTTCTGAAAATATTGAGTTTTATGTTTTGTGGAGGTGTATATAAATTTTATTATATGTAAATCATCAATAACCCATAAAAACATCATAATTTTGTTTATATGAAATTGTATGTTTCTAAGAATTAATTAGGAATTTTCATTATGTGAACATTTTTCACAAATTTGATGTCTTGATTTATCTTTGTGGAGCTTAATCCTTAACACATATTGGATTTATCTAGGTAGATCATTTTTCATTTCGTATTGAAAAAAATTCAACCAATAAATATTTGATAGAATTTTATACAATAATCATTCATCTTAAACTTTTTAATTTGAATTTAATACATAATATAAGCATACAAATGATTGTTATATGAAAATCATAATCTAGGTTAAAATCATTCCATCATAATTTTCATTTTTCATTCATCATATTTAAGGATGGGTAAATTATTACACCAATAAATCTTTATACCTCCTCATCTAATGAAAATTAACAATTGTTAAATTCTATTTAATTTTTTAAATAATAATCATGTTTTTAAAATAATAACTAAATCTTAACTAAAGAAATTTAATTTGAGGGGGAATTCATATATTATATTGGAAAGAATCCATAGGAGAAAATCAATAAGTGAATCAATTGTTAGTTACATTTTAAATTTTAAATTTTGAGATGTATTATCTTCCATTGAGTTTGACTAAAGGATTCCTTAAGAGAAAGAAATATCTTAAGTGTGGGGGAATTTGTTGTGGCATTTGTTAATTAAAACATTCCATAGTATTTTAGGTGAATTTAATGTGTATTTAATTCTTAAAATGAAACTAATTTAGTCAATTTTATCTTCAAGTTTATTTTGTAGTGTAATTCATAAATTAGTGGTTTTTAATAATAATGTTTTTTATTTGTTAATTATATTACTATTTTTTATTTTTTTCATTCTTGTTTTTATTTATTTTTTCATTCCATGTATGTAAATTCTATTATATTTTTGTTTCCATTTTTAATATATTAATTGATTAATTTAATTTTAAAATTTAAAATTATTATATAAATAATTTAATATTTAGTAACAATAAAATAAAATTGTTTTAAAATTTTGATAATTTATTATTTAGTTAATTAATTAATTAGTAATTTATTTTTGGAAAGTTATTTTTCATTATTTTGTTGTAAAATAAATTAGTATTTGAATATTGATTTAATTTTATGTTGATGAATTTTTATTTCAGGGGTTTTCATTTCTTTTTGGATGCAGGACCAATGTAGCCAAACTTCAAGTGTTGCCCACGTAGCTGAATTTGAAATGATTCCTTCATATCCAATTTTTTCATAATTGACATAGGTGATTTGATACATGAAATCATGCATCCATTCTCCAAAAAGTAACCCATGTAGTAAAATTCATAGAAATATTCATATAGATTAATGGAAATCGGGATACCATATAACAGATTTGGGAATTAATCCAGTCTCCATAAAGGTATTTTTCAATGTATAGTACCCTATATCCTAACCTAGCTCATAAATTTAGAGAGAATAACCATTGACTTGATTGGAAATGGAAGAATATTATAGGACCTCATCTTACTGATGATGAACTACTGATTCCCTAAGGAGTACTAACTAAACCCAACTAGTTGAAGTCATTAAATAAAGAGGTATCTTTCAAGTTCACTAGTTTACGCTTAAAAAACAAATACTGAGTGGCAGACTGGGCCTTCCAATTAAATCTAAATGGCTGGAGGTGGTTGTTCGAGGGTGGCCACTATTTTTGTTGTTTGAGTTCGATGATGATGGTTGATCATGACATAAAATTTTTATTTTTTCTATTGCTCCTTTATTTTCAAAGGGGTATTGAGAATATTATATGACACCATCAAAGTAGGATGGAGATTTATCCTACTAGGATTACAGTTCGGTCAAACTATTTTTTATGTGACCCAAAAAGATTTAACCTAGATCAAAGAAGATCAATCCATACCAAGATTGGAATTGGGATCAACATCATTATTTTTTTTGAGATGATTGATGATGTTGAAAAATCGGGAGGAATAAACTGTGTATGATATAGTTGATTTTTTAATTTTCTATGTTCTGATTTTGGGGTTGCGGAAGAGGATGCATCGAGCTTAGTTTCCCAAAAATGGTTGTTTTTCTACTGAGTTTTTAATTTTTATTATTGTTTACAATGATAATTTTTTTATACATTATGAGTCCATACAAATATACCATTATTCGATTAAGAGGATGATCTTGAGTGTAAATTATTTTTGATCAAATTACTCTATGAAGCATCAGTGATGATGTTGCGTGTAAATATTTGATCCAATGATGATGTGGTTCCATTGTGGGGTTTTTGAGTTGTGGAAGCCGAGATCGAGCCTGCTTGTTTTTTATATTTTCTTTTTGTAAGGAATTGTTTGTTTCATATTTTAGTTCCTAGAATGATGGGTGACAACTATACACGATTATTCCACACATATGGATCCCTCTATGAAAAATCAAGGAGATTCTAGTTGGAAATAAAAAAAATTAGTTTCTAAAAACATAATTGGATTTTTCACACAGGAGACATTCTTTCTTTTATATTATAGATAGAGTTTATTGAAGGGGAGTTCAAAAATTACACTAATAATGAATTAATTTCCATAAAATTACTCTTCCATTTTATTCTCAAGGAACATTAACAATGTATTTTTTAGTAAGATAAGGTAAATATAAAAGGAGTGTCTCTATTTGATGATATAGTGGACAAAAAAATTATGGGATTACCAAGATACACTTGAATTAGAGTAGGAAAACATAGAAAAACCTATAAAAGTTTGACATGGTGAAAAAAATCAACATAGAATATTTATAAATCTATTTATTTATTCTTTTATACTCAATTTTTTGAGATAAGTTTCAAAAAATTAATTGAAATTGTTTCTCTGATCAAGGGTAATTATTTTTTTTAGGAAAAACATATTTTAATGCACTACATTTATTCTTCTATTCTACTCTTGTTATCACTTTTATGACATAAAATCTCTTTCTCTATTTTCTCAATTATATTTCTTAGTGATGATAAAATCTACAAAAAAATTTTGTTTTGATGGGTGATAATAGTGGATATTTTAAATTTATTCATCAACCAAGGTACCAAAAATTAGAAATGGTTGGTGATACATTTCTCTACTAAGGAACATGAAATATCCTCAGTTTTGATTGACAATAAATTACTATGGATAGTTCACTAGGATATGCTAAACAGTTGATGAATGGTATGGTCTCAAAAAACATTCTTTGCATCACTGATGTAGATGATTTTTCTTATTTTTTGTGCATAAAATCAGTTTAATCAATTAAGTACAGTGAGATACTATATTTTATTCCACTGATTGTCTCTCTTATTGATGTTTATTCATTCTACATCAAAATTAGACCACCATAGTTTTAGTTTCTTTTAATTTGTTTTGATTCTTTATGTTTTTTTCAAACAAAATTTTCATTCTTTATGGTTTGATTCAATTTCGTACAACTTTAAAAGTTATTAGTGAGTTTTAAATTATTAAATTTTCATCATACCAAGGATGAAATGCAAATGTATTTCCATCAATTAACATTTAACATCTTAATATGATATTTTATTTTATAGTATGAATATTATCTATTCTACTCATTATTTTAAATCACACCAAATAATCATCACCATTGCTATATTTTAACTGTGAAAAAAAATCTTCAAAATTATATTTCATCATAAAATCTCTTCTTGGAAACCTCACAGTCATTTCTAAATGATGAGTTCTATATATATAGGAAAACAACCCAAGGAATTTTCCATTCTTAGGATAATTTTTAATGACTTCTAATAATATATTTTACTATATTTTTTCTCTAAATTTCTATAACTATTTACTCTTATGTATCAAAATGTTACTATTAGGATTATCATGTTAAACATCTAATGAATTTTCCATTATTTAAAATCTCTAGAACATAGATGAATCTTAGTTATTTTAATACTTTTATTTTTTTCAGAATATTGACATATAAATTAATCTTAGATATGCACTGTCTTTTAAATTTTTTATAGATTCTTAGAAATATTATGAATGAATTAAAAACTCTACTAAACACTTAAAATTACATTGGAATACATTAAAATAAATTTTTATGTTCTCCAAAATCATTCAAAATGATCAACATCACTTATTTAATCCACATCAATGTTTTTGTTTCTTTATCCAATTATGATCCAATAAAAAATAAAATCATAATTTCCAGATGTTACATGAATTTCTAATTATAATAATAAACAATATATTTTATTATCAACTAGATTCTCATCTCCCTATGGGAGATATAATTTCAATAATCATTTTACTCTACCAAACTCATACAAACCTGAAATATTCTAAATTCCAATGATGAAAATAAAATTCTATATAAAATTCTACAATGTGATCATGATAAATACCATCAATGTTTGATAATAAATATTCAAACCATCATTAACTAGCACTGAAAAAGGTTTATTCTCCTCGAAACATTATTTATGGAAGTAACTCAACAATATCTCAAAATTTTTATATTGAATTAATCTCACCTAATACTTAATAAATAAAGTTACCAATTCCAAATATTCTTAATATATTAATATTGTGAGTCTCTATGAAGAAACTTCATGTTAATTAATCTTTTACAATTATTCATAGATGCTACTCACTTACATATTATTTTCTATAGAATCATGTAATTTACAAATATTAAGGTGTTTCTCATCTTCTTAATAATTTTTTAAAAGTAAATAGATAATGTCACCCATATAGGGATATTTTTCTATATTCCAATCACTTTTAATCCTAAAAATATTTGGACCATTGATATTTCCATTATCTTCATTGAAAAAAAAACAAAATAAACACCAAGTAGGTTAAAAAATCTCCAATTTGGTTTTGTCAACAATACCAACTCTAAAAATGGAATTCGATATGTCTTAATAATTTTCATTCCACTCTCCACATCCCTAATATTGAAAATAAAGACTAAAAAACATGATATAGGGTTGTATAATTTCACATAAATAAATGTTCCTTCAATAATTACATTATAAAGTTTCACAATATAGGATTTCTGTAAAAAAGGGGGTCCAATATAAATATCATATCTATTAATAATAAAATATAATATGATAATAACATAGATTCTTGTCTTATTTGTAATTCACATACATATTTACGATGATCCATTTGTTAAATATATTTTTGATCCATTCAATCTGATTTCATATAATTTTCATAACACATAGATTAAATAAATTATATATAACTAGTATGTTTTTTATCACATATTGAACCTTTATTAAAAAAAATTCATTTATCAATTCATATTACCACTGAATATAATAACTTATACATGTAAAAAAATAAGAGAGAATATATGTATATGGTTATTTGATGAAATCACTTCAACTGTTTCTAGAAATTCTATGTTTCAATATAATTGAATATTCTATCAGCTTCTGAAATAGTTCATACCCATAAGGGATAAAATAAATCATCACTTCATCAAGGAAAATAAAATCAACAAATAAGATTAATTATATAAAATGTTGAGATTATTTCCATTTTGGTGGCATCTAATCTATTGTCTAGATTTGAAAAAATCCTCACATTCTTAGTTCTCCTCCTTAACACATGAATCACCTTAAAATAATTGTTAATAAATAAAATACAAAATATATGGAAATAAAGTAGAAGTACTATAATCCATATTTAGAGAAAAAATTATTAGAGTGTCTTCTAAACCATGATTTCCCTTCATTTTTAACTCCATATCTGGATTAACTCTTTATTATATATTTTATAAATTTCCATGATGTATTCTTAATAGAAAATATGATTTATTTACTCTTGTCAATAGATTATTTATGTGGGTTTTCATTCAATACATTTTCTAATAAATCACATTTTTATTTTAGTGTTATCATTGTCATTTTGAACACCTGTTATTCACATGGTAGGATGATGATGAAATATTTTGAGCTATGACCACCTTCCATTAACCTTACATACCAAATATAATTGGTACATTGAATAATGTTTTAAAAAAATCATGAAATACTATTTCGTAATATATAATAACTTCTTTTCATTTGGAAAATTCATTTAAATGTTCTTTCATGATTCATCCAAATAGTCTCTCATTAATTTGTATGTTACCAAATATGGGAGATATTTCACAAGATATAACTTCTTTAACCAAACGAGTATTTTATTTCCCTAATGGATTGATTATATTCTAAATTTCATTAGATTGACTCCATGAATATTGATTTCCCTATCATATTTGTAAATATTCATGGGGTGACCTCATATTCCACAATAGAATCACTTTATTATTGTTTTTTGGTGAATCATTATTCTTTTAATTATTTGGAATGATATGTTTAAAAAATTTATTTATCTTTATTATTATGGAATAGAAATCTATATTATTTTATAAATTATTACTAAATGGATTTATTCTCTTGAATGATTTAGGCATAAAATCCACAATTTTAACCATAATGATTGAAAATATCAAGGATATATTACTAATATTCAAATACATTTGTGATTGATAGATTCATACTTTAATCTATAAAAGTTTCTTCAACTCAGAATTTTTCCCCCCTTGAAATTGGATTTATTTTATTTAAACAGGTTTCCATAAAATCATAATATCCAAAAGACTAATTGAAATATGTTTCATAACACTTGAAGTAGGAAAACCCCATTCTCTTTTCATGGAACAATATTCTAGCATACTTATATTCCTTGTTGTTTTATTCATTTTTCCTTTGGTTGAGATTATTTTGAGAGGAAGATTATACCACACATTCTTATATACATAAAATATGTTGTGGTAATTTTTTAATTAATAGTATTATTCTATGGTTTTATATATTTTTATTTAGTACCTGCAGTGTACATGAAAACAGATATAACAAAAACATTATTTTCATGAATATAAAACACTTTTTTCTATAATATTTATAGATACTGATATAAAAGTGATATTAAATTAGCTTTTTCACTAGATTGTGGTATTTTAAAATTGGAATCCAACCTGATATTATTTTTCATAACATATCTTTCCTTAAAATATTTTGAATACATAGCTTGAACTATCTGTTAATTTTATAATTTAACACAAAATTTCAAATAATTTCATATTGTGTATGTTTTTTGTCATAAACCATTGAATTTTTTGTTTCTTTAAAATTAATATTGATTATTTAATATTTTCTCTCATTATTTTTTCCACTCTTGAAATAATTCACCAAGAACATTAATTTTTTTTTCCTTGGACTCCAATTGAGAAATATTAACATCAATCATAAACGATTGATTTTCTTCCAATCCATGGAACTATTCATCATCCCTTTTTATGACTTCATATTTTTATAGTATTTCTATAATTATATCCTATTTTAAATTTTATAATCTTACTTAAATCTCTATAATTGCATCAATATTATGTTTACACTTCACGGTAAGATATATAGTAATCATAATCATTTTTACTGGTGAATATATCTTTATAGATCCATTTACATGATTGGTGGTATTCCTTTACAAGTCTTTGAAATATCTATACCTAGATATAAAAATTAATTTTATAACATCCATAAATTTATCCCAAAAAATATAACATGCATTATCATTAAATTATTTCAAGGAATTTCCTTCCACATTTGAGTTTGGTTCTTCTATAGGATTTTTTGGAAATAAATTTAATTTACCTATTAATCAAAAGATTGATTTTTTTCTTCATGGGTTAAAATTTTGTGCATACTTTAATGACTAGATTATTCCACAAGATCTTATTTCTCTATTCCAAATATTACATCATCTTGATTACAAATTGTAGAGGTCGAATATTATTCCTTATTATATAAGATGTATGAATTACTCAACTTATTTATTTATTTATCATAATTATTCAATGTATTATAATAGAAAAGAATAAGCCCACCTATAGATTCATCGTATCCGATTTTTCAAATCATATTTACATAGGAAGATAAATTTAAATCATTAAATACTTTAAACTATAAAAAATACAATATAAGGTGTTAACTGATGGAAAGTTACCAATTTTTAGGATCACATAAGATGTTCACCACAATGAGGTGTGGTGGGGGGTGAGGTGTTACTGATTACCAATGAAAACCCTTTCCCATATATTACCTATGAACTTATTTAATGAATGTATATCACTCTCTTCTGACAATTTAAGAATAAATAATGTAGTATTAAATCGAATAATCACAAAAAAGGGAACAGGAATTTGTTAAAGAGGTTCGCCTCTACGATATATGAATACACCATTGATGTATAATAGTTTTTATCCCCCACACACAAAACTCCCATTTCATTATCTAGAAGAAACATATTCTAGGGTATGACCTCTATCTTATACATATAACAAATCTAACTATACTTTCATACAAGAATTAAGATGAAAAAAATTTATTAATTATAAATAACCATGATCCCTCTACAAAATATTGTTTTTTCAGCTTACACCTCAATGATGATTATAAATAAAGGCATGTTTCTCTCTTAGAAAAAATATATTAAATATCCTTTCACTACATATAAGAATCATAAGGGGCATAAATATTTGGTTTCAACCTTAAATTATATGGAATCATAGACATGTATTCCTAATTAATCATCATATAAAAGTATAAGAAATATTGAAACATGCTTTAGTATTCTTATTATTATTCAATGAACAATATCAATAATCACAACAAGATTGGTACTATTTCTGCTATTTGACACAAAGGGTTTATTCAAAGTGATAGCAGTGTTGGGTATCACACATTTTTTCATATTTTATTCATATATATTCATTGTTCATATGGGATTATTATTTTCAAAATACACGACACATAAAATAATCTTTAACTGTTTCCTTTACAACATATGAAAAACTGATTATAATTATTCTCCATAAATTCCCACAAAGAATTAGTCATTTAACATCACATGATAACCAAAATTATCATGTCCTAATATCACATTTATAACTTCGACAAAATCATATTGAGGTTTGAATAACTTGTGATCATTAGAAATGAAGTATCTCTATAAGGGTTTATTATAAAAACCTTACATCCCGGAATGACCTGACATATCTTTTCTTTTCAACATAGTGCCTAAAATTCATGGAATGAAATTTTGGTGTAAGCCTCTCATACATCATGCACTTAATCCTGCACCATGATATGATTTTCTCCTCCTAAAATGACTTCTGATTTTGTTCCATAACCATCTTTTTTTTCTTTTGCGTGCTCAATAACTTCTTGAAATGATCCTAAATTTCATTGTATAATGAAAATCTTCTCCATTATTTTTCTAGAATCCCTAAAAATAATCATTACCACCATGATATATTTACCTTCAATAATAATCTAAATTATCAAACATATATTTCCGTAGAATATCTCAGTAAAAAAAGATATATTAAATTTTAATTGATGACTCTTACATATATATATATACATCCCAATGACTTTTCAATTTTTTCAGCATGAAGAGAATTAATTTTATGAATATAGTAATGGAATTTTTTTTACCAATTTTCACTATCTATTTACACATATACAATAGAATGATAATTTTACCCTTATATATGTTATGTTTCATTTTTCAAATATCTACAATACAAATAATATTACATATAAATTGTATTTTCCAGTTTTATAAATAAATTATATGAAATAATATATTATATACACTACCATTTCCATTAATCATGGCAGCTCATAAATATTATGAATGAATTACAGACTCATTTAAACACTTCAAAATACATTTTAATGCCTTAAAATAATCATCAACCAAATGTATTATAATTCGTAGTCTTATAAGAACCAATATATATGTCTAGTAATATTTCCCAACATCATAATTGTGAATTCAAATATAAACAAGAAGTCTTCAATAAAAAATCCCATAAGGGTAAATATATAACAAAACTGTATATGAATTGTATCATCCATATACATTCATATCCCTTATATTGATTTAATATTAGATAATACTATATTCCCTTAGATAACACCAACTTGGTATATTCTCAATCTCATTGAATATAACAGTATTACAAACATAATTATTCACTATAAGAAGGAAACAATCCTTTAAATTTTGCGTTGTATAATTTAAACTGTTGTTAACCAAAAAATCAAAATATGCATTCAAAATGAAATATAATTATTTGGAGAAACTCAATCATATCACTAAATTTTCTATATTTAATGAGACTATAAAAATATTCAATGTATGAGTCATCCTTTATAAATTAACCAAACATATTATGATAGGGAATATCTATGTAGCTACTTCACATTTCAACAATATTTTCCAATATATCAAGGGTAGATTCTATCCCACAAAATCATTGTTATAAAATCATATTATTTCAAATAAATAAGTTGGTAATCCTCTTATTATACATTTTTCATTGATCAATAGATAATGACTCATTTATTGGGATCATTTAGATTATTCCCATCATTGCTACTCTAACAAATATTGATATCATGAATATTTACATCATCTACATTGATAAAAAATAAAAAAAATACCATGTGGGATAAAAAAATGTTACTTTAGTAATTCATAAATGATTTAATGGGATTTGAGTAAAACATTCCACTAGACTAGTTTTCAATTCTATTTTTTAGAATGGTGGGGGTTCACTGTATGTGGCTCCATGATTACTCATGTAGTGATTTAAATTTTCAAATAATTATAAATATATTCTTTAATATTAATGTACCTTATGCATTATATTCATTTATATATGTGTAAATATGTTTCTATTCTATTATTGGGTGAGTAATACAAACTATGGGTTGTGTAATGTGTTTTATGGTAAAATGGTTTGAGGATATTAGTTTATTAAATAAAATAGAGATTCTAAAAATAAATCATTAGGTGCATATAAATATATAATGAAATAAAACATTAGATGATAAAAAGTAAATGTGTCGTAATATTTATTAATTTAACATTCATGTAAGGTATATTAAATTTGTGAGGCAATAAAATAAAACCTCAAATATACTAATTGTTAGTCTCCTTAGAAAAAAACACACCAAACCCTTCATCACCCAATCAGGTTTTAAATTCAAATATTAGGTACCCATATATTATATTATATAAGGAATGGATATTGAGGGTATCCTTAACTATTTAGGTTACTATATTGGACTATTAACTTTGTGTTATATATATCCGAGAATAACTAATAGGAATATGTTTATGGAGAAATAGTGTTTAGTTTATTCATATTATCGATTTATTATGGAGTTTCTGACTCATTTATCCATGAATAATATTTGAATTTGTTAGGATGATTACCTAAATAAATAACCATGTAATAATGGAAACCCCATAACAGAATAATTTCATAGTAAAATATGGATGTTAGATCACTAAAGAAAATAGTTTATGGTATCCCCATTTTAGTAATAGAATATTTATTAAATATAGTCAATGAAATGTTATAAAACATGATACTAACCCATTAATAATTATTTGGTATAGATTAGGAAATGAGAAATGTTTATCAAATTTACATCGCTTATAGGTATAACCAATAAAACTATTCAAGATTCAAATATAAGGTGAGAACTATTATCCAAGAGAATAATTCTACAAACTTAATTTTAATTCTATTGAGATCAATTTATCCAAATTTTACTCATGGGTATTAGATACCAAAAAACAAACAAATATCCTCTCATAAACATAGACTCATAGAGAGGTGGTAATTAAATAAAGGTGAAGTATATCTTTATGATGGAAATTGGGAAATGATTTCTGTACTGGAATTCAAAATTTTGATCTAATCATACCCGGTGAATTAATACTATTGTTCGAAATCTAATAATATTTTACTTCTATAAATTGAAATTTTATTTATATATCTTTCTTTGATAATATGGGTTTTTCAGTCATTATTAAGAACAATAGTTATTCTATATATATGAATGAAACGTTTCATAGAAGTAGAAATATGGTAAATGGTTTATACACTCTAGAAATGGAAAATCCTATCAATAACATTTTTAATAAAAATTTCAATGTTTATTCTCAACCCACATACATTAGGAACTATTTAAATGGATATATAAAATAGAAACCATTCAAATACATCATAGATAAGGGTATAAAAAATCATTAGTCAATGAATAGTTTCATAATTGTGAATTTTATTTATTTTCAAAACAGAACAAATTACCATTTAATGGAAAATTTGAAAGTTCAATTAGATTATTAGATCTTATATATGGTGATTTATGTAGACAGATGAGTACATAAACATGTGATAGTTTTTTGTTGTTTGTATCCTTTATAGATGGCATTAGTTGGTATGGTTATGTGTTTCTGATTAGGAATAATTTTGAAACTTTTGGTAATTTCAAATAGTTTTATAAAGTAGAAGAGAATAAAATATGAAAAATTATTCATATTATCCAATAAAAAATATGTGGTGAATACTTTATATTGGAAATCATTGATCACCAATTTTATTGTGATATTGTTTCATAACTCACTTCTCCTATAACAGAATAATAGTGTTATGTGTGTAAGAGGATGAATCATACGCATTTGGGAATGAATGAATGAATGTTGAGTTAGTGTGAACCTCTTATTTAATTCTAATGACATTATCTATAATATACTACATTCCTATTAATGAACATTAAACATAAAGAATTAAAAATGACACCATATGAGATATGTTATTGGAAACATCCATGTTTGTATTTATAAATGTTTCTAGTTATAAGGAACTCAAACAACATTTGGATTGTAAAAAACTGAACATACATCTAACAAGTACGTATTTATGGGTTATCCTAAGGAATGAAATCTAAATTATTTGTATAATGCTACTAAACACAAATTGTTTTTGGATCAATGTAGTATATTTTTTGTGAAGGAATATATGAGTTAAAGAGTCAATGGGAGGCTTATTGAACTTGGAGATGTTCATGGAAAAAATAGGTAGTGTACCTAATAAGGATGTTGATATGGTTTTATAAAGAGTTGTAGAAGAAGAATGGAATCCAATTATAAATTAACCTCAAATGTCTTGTAGGATTCATTATGATTTTTTGTGATATTTTTTTCTTATGGAATATTAAATGATTAATGGTAAAAAAATAATGAACATAGTACCTAATGATAGGATATTGGGTTTTTTGATTATAAGAAATGGATAAAATCCAAATAATCTAAAATAAACATTACATACACTAAATATTTTTGAAACATAGTGGATGCTTCTGATGTGGTGATACCCATCAAATACTGGTGGAGTTTCCATAGGAATGATGACATTGATGATGTAATTTCTACTTTTAATGACTTTTTGGTAACTAATTTTTATTAATAAATTCACTACAATCACATTGATGAGACATTTTTTATTATTTTATTTTAAATTTACTTTCATATATTTAATTCCATATAATCTCATTATGGTTATCAGATATGTTAAATAGATTAAAAAACAATATTCCTTAATGATAATTTAGTCAATGAAATGCATATGACACAACCCAAAGGTTTTGAATTTCCAAATGAGTCTGAAAAGGATTGAAAATTAAATGATCTATTTATAGATTGAATCATGATTCTCTATGTTGGAATATTTGTTTTGAGTATGTAATAAATGAATTTTGTTTCATCAAGAGGTAAAATTAATTCTATGTATACAAGTAGATTAGTGGTAGTGTGGTGGTATTTTGGATATTTTATATGATGGTTTCAAAGTGAAATGGAATTGTTTAATCCCATGCATTTCACTGGTTTCAATGGATAAAATATAAAGAAAATGATGAAAATCCATGAAACCTCAATACAATGGATCCTTTCACAAATAATCTATAGTTAATATAATAAATAATTATCCAAGATTAATAATCTATTCATTATAATTCATAAATTTTATATCTAATATAACTTTCTCAATATTGTGATATAGATTAAAAGGTAGAGTTCCTCTAGAGGAATCCCAAAGATCTCCACAAAACTGAAAACATTATCCTTGGTATTTTGAATTCGAGCATAGAGGAACCTATTGGGTAAATACTAGTTTTGTATCCTTGTTTTGAAAATAAAAAAAAATCATGATGTATTTGACCTTACATTAAATAACGTATTTATGTTTTTTTGTAAATAACATAATTTATTATTTTTTTAATATAAATTTTAGTTAATATAGTAGTTTATTAGAATATTTTATCCAATGAATAAGCACTGTGATATTATGATGATTTTGAACACATCGAACAATGAAGATCAAAGTTATATCCATCAAATAATGGAAAATTTTGACTAATTCTATTGTAACTAAACCCAAATAAATCGGAATATTTCTATCAATAATTGTTACATAAATTCATAAAAAATCAACTTGAGACATCAAATAATAAAATCAAGGAAGAGTGAATTTATGAGAAGCATGATGAAGAGTTTTAAATCATTTTGATGTTTTCAATATCATGTTTCCTAGATAAAATATTATTATATTTTATTTAATGAGATTTTATTTGATAATTCACATGTGTGATTTTTCATTGTAAGTCATCTATTACATTCTTATTATAATTTTTTCCAATCATTATGATTAAAGAGATTTTAGGGATGTGAGCTGTATATTTTGATCCTCTGGGATATAGGACTTATAGTTATGGAAGATAGCTTGTTCAATCATAGAGGTCCAAAATTTTAAATGGATGTAAAGAAAAATTACCCTTCTTGTAGATTTATTATTTATGAATCTCATGTTCATGAGATTTCTATCAATCATACTTATCTATGGATTCATGTGAATATGTAGACTACTTGTCGGGTGATTATAAAAAATATATCATTCGATTGATAATAGAGGATTTTCTAATGTTTGGGTTTATCGAACATCCTTTTATTTTATATAAAATTAATGACCCTCTATATAATGAGAATTAAATTGGAAATAATACACTCTTTGAGATTTTTTGTATTCTTATCCTTATACCACAAATTCATTTAATTTATTGAATTAATAGTTTAATTTATTTTTTTATTATTCTTTTTAGATAGCGTTAAATCGTTATAATGTTTAAATTTACATTATTGTTATTTTTTTAAAGCATTTATGTGTTTATAATCTATTTTATTTATTTATACTTCATTATTACATAAATAAGTCTAATTTTATAAGAAAATAAATTTTCATATCAATTGAATCCATGAGATGTAGGAAATTATTTAAGTCAAATTTTGACTAAAATTCACCCCATATTATAGTTAAATGTTACCAATTTATCCTGGAAAACAATTTATATCATAAACACACTCTTCATAGAATAAAATCCTACTTATTTTTGTATGATACAAACACATATTATAAGAAATTGAAACATCACATCTATATAATTCTATCAGGGTATTAGAAATTGTTCTTTTATTATGGGTTTTTATTTTATAGAATCTATATAAAAATCAATACAATTTTGTGTAGTTTAGGACTAATCATTTTATTTTAAATATGGAAGGACAACCAATCAAAAAAATTGAAAATTTAATTATGAGTCAACCTCTAATCTTTTATGGTGTATACTATGACTATTGGTTTAGTAGGATAAAGAATTTAGTTATCAAAATGGTAGTCTATAATTTTTGTATGATGAAAATAAATTAATGAATTCATTAGAATGAACAATCTATATTCAATCATGATGAAAAGGAAGAATAATAGAAGAAAAAAAGTTATTAAAACATTAAATTTCTCAATGATGAAAAATATCTATAAAAAATTTTATCATGTGAAAAATATATATATATATATATAAAAATATGGAAATCAATCACTTGGAAACATCTAAATTAATTGAATCTTGAAGAGATATATTGAGATTTTATTATTGGTTGTTTTATTTTCTTCAAGGATAATCATTGGTATAGATGCATTATATATTTATGACAATCTTCATCAACATTTAATTTCATTGTGAGAAATAATTTACATATAATCAGATTGTTGAAAAATTATCTAATATTATATCTCAGGAACAGGAATATAATTATATAGTGATATATGACATGAAACTTCTAATTATTATGAACCTTAATGAATTAATAAAAACATTTATGTAGTATAAAATTTAGGTATAGAGAGAATTGGAGTAGTAATGGATAAATAATGGTGTTTATTTTAATTAAAAATATAGGTATTTACATTTCAATTATCGTACATAAAGGGCCACCATTTTGAATAAGAATTATAAATATATTACATGAAACTATAATTTAGAAAATAGTAATAGAGACCTTACACAATGTTCATCATGGATAAAAAATTATTCCAAAATAAAATCCTTCAATAATATCATCAGTAGAACAAGAATGGTAATCCTGACAAATAGGTGTAGTTAAACCCTATTTTATAATATTTAAATAATCTAGGATATATCAAACATGATATTACATGAATAAAAAAAAGTCAAAATATAGAAAATATTCATAGTTAAAGGAAATAAATTATTTACATCCAATGAATGATAAATAAAGTCTAAATGAGGATCAACTATCTTATATAAAAAGTTATTAATAGGATAAATCTAGAAGACTATTGGAATCTATGAAAAATATCATTAGAATAACCTTTTCTTAATTGGGAATGATTTTCACTACACTCTCACTCAATAATATTTAAATTAAAATTTCTCATTTTCATTTGATGATGAAAATTTTTAAAACTCAATACAATATTAACAATACATTCTATAAAATTGGAAAATACTATTCACTCTTATTCCCATGAAAAAGAATGATGAAGAACCATAATTTTGTTAAAGAATACATTTCTAAAGTAAAAGATATGATTTAAAAAATTACTTCAAAAGCTTCAGAACATATTTATTATTTGAGTATAAAAGTGGTTTAAATAACTAAAATATTTAAGGATAAAATTAATTTCAATAATGAGTTAAGATAATATAGGAGGAAAATAAATATTTTAAACATTGTACATAATAATAAATGGGTTTCACTAATTTAAGAGTAATATAATAATGATAATATTAATTAAAAATAAAAAACTGAGAGTCTAAAGATGTTATATACTAATTTTATTACATTAATAAAATGTTTTTATATTCTAAAAAAATTAATAACATTTAGGAAATCATCCAGACCGGGAAATAAATCCATTAAAAATGATATTTTCAATAAAAATTCTTTCTAATAATCAGTTCTCTTATTTTTACTAAATGTTAGATAGGTGGAAACTACAAATAATGATCTTACATAAACAAAATTCAAAATTTAAGAACTCATAAATAATATATTACTAATCTTTTTCAGCAATACAATATAAATATTATTTGAGTAGATATGGTTTCCTAAGTTATTTTTTAATAATTTCCATCCACCCAATCATGTTGGGGTATTAATATTTTATTCTCTAATTTTTTTAGAAGATAGGATGAGTTCCAACATCTAGAAAAAATATTTTATAGATAAGAATTATTGTCTACAAATTAAATTAGTGACATATAATATTTTTAACATAAAAATAGTGAAGGGTTGATAAGTCACATTAAGTGGAAATATGTATGGAAAAGTCTATGTTATGGGATACATCATATTTTTTAGGTACAAATTTATTTTAAAATAATATTTATATTCATGGAATTCATCATAATCTCATCATTATTATCCAAATATGTTATGACGGATAATCTATGATCATAAAGGATGAAAATGTGTGTTTAAATGTTCACATTTAGTACACAATTTTACCTCCAATAGGAATGATCATGTTTAAAAAATAAAACTAAAAACCCATTGTAGTCCTAATTTACCTTCTATAAGTATATTAAAATATCCTTATTATATTTGATATAGGATACCCTAGAATTGTAATTTATAACTATATCCACTATATATAGGAATGAACTAGTTGTAGATGTATCATAACATATATTAAATTTATTTGATATCTGTGATCATTGAAAATATCAAATGAAATATATGTCATGCTTTAAGATTGTTTGTGAAGTTGCAGGGATCATTTATATATAGTAATTTCACATTGATCTATTTACAAATTTAAAAACTATGAGTATCAAAGGAAAAAACAATGTGTATGTCTTAATTAATTGTTAAACTAAATATACATGGACCTACTTTCTAAAACATAAGACAAAAATAAGTAACTATATTTAAAATTGCTTTACTCATATTGAATACTAGAAAAACAAACCTATAGTCATTAAAGAAAGTGATAGAGGTGTTTATTTTGAAAATTTTGGATTTGAAACATTTATTAATGGAAAATGAAAAACTAATAATTTAACATCATTGAAAACACTATAGTAGAATTTAGTAGTTGAGCAATGGAATTGAACCATTCAAGAAGAATCCTGAACAATATAGTGTGTATACTAGATTAGTAACCAGTTTTTGGAATATTCTATTTTTATAACCTTCCACCCAACAAATCTATTTTTTGTTTCTCCCAGTGATTTATAAAACCCCTTACGAATTATATATCTGAATAAATCGTAAAAATATTTACTTTTATCTTCTAGGGTATAATATATTCATTTTGAATACTCACGAAACTATTTATAATATTTATCTAAAATACTTTGATAGAATATTTTGTGGTTATTCAAACACTAGTAATACGTATGGAGTTTTCAATAAATGGACATAAACTTTTGATGATATAACATATGTTACATATGGTGAATCTGATCCTCATTTGAAGAAACAATTTCTAGAAGGAATATGTTTAGATTTTGATTTTAAAATCTCTTTTGATTTATTTTTAGATTTTAAATTTAATCTATCAAAAATTAACATAATAGAAAATTTATATCTAAAACCATGTCAAGTGGATTTTAGAATTATAGAATTTATCTATATGATATATGAATCTCATCCATTTTATTTAATAAAAAGTAAAATGATCTTATAAAATAATCATTGAAAAATAACATTTTATATATAGATCAAACATAAAAATGTACGTTTCCCCCAAATTAATGTGATATTCTTTCACTCGTATCTTACATAATGATTTTTTTGATGAAATTTGGATAGTTTAAATATAATAAGAAATCAATGATTTTGAAAGGAATAAGCACTATACCTTTATTGATAAAACTAAATATTTACCAGTTTTCGGTGTAATATGGGTAATCAAAAATAAATTTGATAAAATGGTGTTATTTTCTATAATAAATATATATTATTTACATAGTGATATAATCTGGAAGATGGATTAAACTGTGAAGATTATTTTTCTCTTATTGTTAAACATGAATCCATATATATAATTCTATACATTATAGATAATTTTAGTTTCAATATTTATCAAATGGATCTAAATAGTAAATTTATTAATGGTTTTTTCTGAGGAGGAAGCTTATATTAAACAACTCCTATCTTTGAAAATAAAAATTTACCAGAATATGGTTTTTAACTTACTAAATATCTGTATGAACATAAATAAAATATGTGGTTGTTGTATAAATTATTATCTATTTTCATATTCCAAAAAGAATTTTAAAATGAAAAATGGTTCCAACATTTTTTATAAATATTAATTTCATAATTATTTTCATTTTTAAAATTTATTTAAGTTACATTTTATTTGGATCAATATATAAAACTCAAAGAGATAGAGTATCAAAACATATATAGAGTGTCTTTGAGATGAGCAAGATGGGTGATTATAATTTCTTTCATAGTTTAAAAATATCTTAGAATGCAAATTGAATAATTATAACTCAACATTATAATATAGCATATTTACATAAATGATTTTTTTTGATAATTCCTAGAGTATATGAACTCTTGTAGCTACCTCATGTAGACTAAATCATGTTGAATCAAGGAAATAGGTTAATAATAAATTATATAGAGGGATGACCAAAATATTACATTACATTATAGTTAGTAGACCATAAAACATTTTTCTATTTTATTATGTTCAATATTTCAATATAATATAATTGACTTATATCTTGAAGAAGTCACATAGATCATCCTCTACATTAAAGGGACATATAGACTTGTTCTTATCTATACATCTAGAATATAATTTTGTTTGAATAATTATTCTAACACTAATTGTGGAGGATTTATAATGGAATGTGTAAACAAATTTTCAACATGTCACTTCATATATGAGTATTTACTGTCTTGGTCTACAATAAATAACAATCTCTTCAACATTCCGTTACTAATTATAATTATGTGGTAGTTAGAAGTTGTCTCACTAAATTAACGTGGATGGATCATACACTCTTTTACTTTATAATGACATTTAATCAAAATTTTATTCACTGCGACAATACTAATATTTTATCCTTGAATAGAAACCAATCACAATGACCTAATACAAAACACAAATAATGAAGACACCATTTCCTTTAGGTATATACACAAATAAGATGGTATAATTATCAAGTTTATTAAAACTGTAAATTATCATCCTTAAATTTTCAATAAACATTTAATTTTTCATATATTTTAATATATAAAACAGATTTTAGGTATGATCAATTTCAATTGATCATAACATTCACTTATTATATTATATATCTACATTCAATGAAAAGGTTAACAATTAAGAGGATGATTTTTTATGAAATTGTTATATATTTTTTCAAGTACTATAAATTGTCTGGATGTTCATATAAAACAATATATTATAAAAAATATAATAACTACACTTCACATGAATTATATTTCAAGGATAAAATAAATCATCTTAAAATTGTAAAATTTTAATAAAGATTTATTCATATGAAATTTCATATTCTGGCACCATTATAAAACATTAAATATATCAAACACACACACATACATATACATTTAATTGTTGTTAATAAGTTAATTTTAATTATATTTTTTATGTTACCATTTATGTTGATCTATCAAATTTAAAAAATTATATTTATATCTCTTTTTTGAGAAGAAAATCTTAATTTTGAATTTTATAGAATAATATTCATTAGAAGATGATCATCTCTAGGAATCTGAAGAAAATATTTGGAATGATCATTTTTTCTAACATTTTTATCCATTAAACTATGAATTTTAAAAATAATAAAATTTTAGAATCTTCTTATATAGGGAGATACTACAAAGATTTCCTCGATATTTTAATATATAAATAGGAGTTTTTTATTTTTTTTAATTAAACTCTTATATGTCGAACTGATTTTAATTTTTACACAATCTGGAAAATGGGTGGAGGAACTGATTAATGAAGATAAATTATTATTAAAAAATTAGAAAACCATTCCTAATGATTACATTAAATGGTACTAAGCATGTTTTGCGATATCGGATTGAACGAAATTTATTTCCATCAAAAAGTACAGGGTGAAATTATATTTAATGATTAAATGATTAAATGATTTTCATTATAGTAATTTTATTTATCTTGAATCATTTTTATTATTTTTTTACTATTATAAAGGTGGGTAGTTTTAGAGAATTCAGTAAGAACTTGGAAATATTTTCAATATTTGTGATAATTTTTATAAATCATAACTGATACAAATAATTAATTAAAACATATATTTTATAGAGTGTTTATGTTGTAACAATATTTATATTTTCATGTCATTACATTTATGAAAATATTAATTTTGATCAGGTTTTTTGTACCATTTTATAATTGGGACCCAAAAAAGGGATTTTAGGTGTTTGGAAAACTCAAAAAGTATTTAAAAGAGCCTCAATTGGGTTTCATGTGTGTTCTTGAAGCATCAGAGATGTTTTGGGTGGTCTGAGAGGCTAAATTTCAGTAACATATCGATATTCACGCCATGAATACTGCTTCTTATTATAAATGGTGTTTGTTTAGGGAAGAACCCCACTTTTTGAACATTTCTTTCCATGATCCAAGGGTTCACAGTGTGAAATTTTTAGTTTAAGATTTGGTTCCCTCTACCTCAAGTGGGGCACAAAATGTGAACAAGCATGTGGATGTTTTTTAAAGGAGGTCAAACAATATGTGGATCACTCCCTCTATTTTTTTACTGAGGGGATCGCATGGACAAGGAGATTCATCCTTCTCTACACTATCATTAATCCATAATGATAGGGGATGATTCCTAGAATTATTTTAAGTGTTTTTCTCATCAACTCCCCTTTTTTAGTTTCTTCCCACACCCCTTTGATTTGGATTATTTTAAGTATGGGTTTGGCACTGATTACACTAATACATGGGGGAATCAGGGTAAATCCATGGGTATTTTATTCAAAATGGATATAGGAGGACCTTATATGTTTTTTGTAATCATTTGGAAGTGGTTTCAGTGGATGTAAGCTACTAATAGTTTTGTTTCATGAATTTGATGAAATTGGTTATGATCCTATTGATGGATAATATGGGTTTTACTAGGAATGTGGGAGTGGCATTATATTGAAGTTCCAAGTGTGTTTTACCATGGTTTAGGTGATGTGGCAATGCTCTATGAGAGTTTTACCAGTTATTCCTCATAATTTTTAAAAAATGAAATCAAAGTAACTTGTTATAAATAATTATTTAGATCATATAATAAGAGATAAGAGCATAGGTGACAGTATGAGCTTGGATGTCGCATGGATGGGCTTCACTGAGGTTGGATAGAGAATAACTTAGATTGTAACTCCCCAACAATGGTAGGTGGTCAAATTAATACTAATATATATGCTTGTTATTCATGCATTAATAATTTATGCATGTATCATAGGTTTGGGTAGAATAGATAGGGACCTGATGTTGTTTATTATCGGGGTGTATAATGACATTTGGTATCATATACTTGAGGGAAGTTCTTTGTAACACTTTGGGGGTTTGGGATCTCCACCTCAACATGTCTCCATGGGAAAGGGATGTTGGTTAAGCTTACAAGAGACTTCTTGGAGGGTCTGAGATGCGATATGAGTAATAAGTACCGTGATTAGGTTACCATAGGTCACGTTAGATAGAAATGAAACAATTATCCCTAGTGAAGATAGGTGATATAACTATTTTAACACACATAATGAGATATTATATTTTTGGGGTGGTTTGGGGAATAATGGGAATAATGGGAAGGATGTATCCTATTGTTGTATATAGGGGTGTTCCAGATAGGGTTACCTCTGGGTAAAAGATGAAACATCTCCTTTAGGATATGTGAGATATTACTCAATTGTGGGTAGTGGGACATTTATGTGACATGACATCCAGTTTTTAAGGGGTATAGATCATGACATATTGGGATATTCCCTAGGTAGTAGGATGACGAGTGATGAGGGGATTCAATGAGATTGTACCATTCCATTTGGTCTTGGATTGTCCCACCTTGTGGTAGTGTTAACATATATTGGTGATAAGTTAGATGTGAAATTAAAGATAAAATACCATAATAGACCAAGAGGAAATAGTGGGTCACCTGATCTGAATGTCGAGGCATGATGTGTTGAGGGTCTACATATTTAGTGATTATCACCCTATGATAATTTATTATGTTATGTAGCGGGATGGAATACTTTGTGTCATTTATTGTATAAACTTGTAAGACTGAATGTAAGAGGGTTGAGTAGGGGTATGATTTTCTATATGGTTGATATACCATTACTTGATGAGGATTTGGATGATAAATTCTAGGGGACTTGGTTTTGTGAATAATTAAGACCTTTCCTTGAATAAAACTAGGTCGAGGACATTTTATGTTTTTGACTTTTGTTGTGGGATGGAACTTGTATTGAGTGGATTCAGATAAGGATCTTCTATATGGATGGGTCCTTATATGTAGCAGTATGTGTATAAAAGACCTTTCCTTGAGAGTTTTGAACCATGGCTATAGACCTCCTATCAAGGAATGGGTCATGGGATAATGAGACATTACTGATGGAACCTACCTTGATATATAAAGATGTGGGATAAGATGTGGAGACATGATAATCCCCTATCACTCTGGGAAGTTAGTAATGGATTGTATATCATGATACCCTATGTCTTCGAGTATGGGATGAAAATTGGGTGTTATGGAATGAGATGAGGTGATGAGGTGGATTTGTGAATATTTCTGAAGTAGGTAAGATCGGGTGTCCAGGTGGATTGGTTAAAACAGGGTTACCAGATGCGCATGGTGTCATAGTATCCTAGTTAGTTCATGATGCCCTGGGTTATAGAGTGACATGTTTATTTTATTTCTCATGCATACACATATATGCCAGTGTATACTAGGGGAATTGGTAAGTCCACACTAGGATGTATTTCTCATACATGGTATGAGAACTATAGTTTCCATGAAGACCTTATGTCTAAAATTACGTTCAGTACAAGATGTGTAGTAGATCAAGGTGTTGGAACATGAGGGTATATAGAGATATGGTGTGTGGGGACTAGGTATAATAGTAGGGATAATGTTCATGTGTTGCATTTTTTTATTTTGAATATGTTATTGGCATTCTGGTCGATCATCTGTGTATGGTTGTATGACATTCGCAAAACATTTGATATTGTACCGTGTTTATTAGTTTAATCATACTTTTTATGTTATATGTATTTTTTGTTTATTTTCACAATTTTGGTATCTCATTCAAATTCATAGTCTCTATATTATTTTTATTAGTACGTCACCGCTCGTCAGCAGCCTTAGGCATATATGGAGGCATTCTTAAGGCCATGTGGCCCCTAACATCTGATGGTAGTTTTGACCCAGGGAATCACCAAGGGGTATAAAATCATTTTCATATATTAATATTAAGGGATATTATAGAAATATGATCTAAGGATGTGTCTAATCATAATATGACCCTAATACCAGGGACTCAAGAATGCATTTTTTGTGGGATGTCCTGGTAACTAGGGGTACGAGACACGTGGGATTGGTTTTCACTATTATAATTCAGTTCTTTATTAAATAATATTTGTTTATTAGAGTTTTTTATTATGGTTTGGGATATTGGATAGTTGGAAAGAGTCTCATTTTCATGTACAAAATATCTCATGTAGGACTCCTATGAAAAATCTAGGATTGTGTGTGATTAAAATTTTTGATGGAAGAGTTCAGTATTATAAAGTGGAAATAACAATATATATTGTTTTTCGATATTAAATTTTTCTATAGTTCTTCTCAACTGAACCATAAATGGTAACTTTTGATGGCAGGTCACGTGGGTCAGGGTGTAGGAGGTTCTCTGATGATAGAAATATATCCACTTCATCATGAAATGCATGGAGACCCATAATGGGTTAGTGTTGGAATTTTATGTGTATGGAATGGAACCCCAGTGAGGTTGGTTTGGACATATGACTAAGGAAGAATGGTTCATGTATGGGATTTGATTTCTCAATGGATGTGATAAACCTTAGTGGGTTATGAAAAGGCATCATGATTCTATTTTCTTGGTGAGAGGTAAAGATCACTTTGATTCCTAACGATATGGTTCATGTCATGTGATTTTTACTGGTGGAATGGTAGTGTGGGTATAAACTCATGATTTTGGAATGATTCTCATCTGGCAGGTTATCATGTAGTTATCATTGGATTTATAGATAACATGGGATATTATGTGATCTTGACATGTAGTTGGGAGTGATTGGTGATTTAGATGAACGATACTTTCTTAGATGATGCATGAATCCTAGAAACATTAGTTAGGTTTTGTAATAATGTTATACAAGATAATACATATGTTTACTTTGGGTGACACTAGGTAGGATAGTTAAGAAGAATATATGATAGTAAATTTTGGTAATACCTCTACATTTGGTAGATAATAGTGATAACTATTGTATATTTTTAGGGAAAATTTTTATAATGTGAGGGAAGGTGTTTGCTAGTTATGTGAGGTTCTTGATTGTGTAGTGGATCAATGAGTAGGATGAGTGTTGGTCCATTTAGAATGGATTAGGTTTTGGTTGATCAAAAGTGGTACAATAGGGTTAGTATGATGATGAGATACATTTTCAAATGACGACATGGGGTTTGGGTCATTGATAGGGGTGTTGATTGGGAGGTGTGATATTGGGACCCATTTTTGTTAGTACACATAGAGTTGCCATAGGTAAATCATATTGTGGGAAGTTTACCACTAGATTTTAGAGGATGAAATCCTAGTATGTTGGGAATGGGTAGTGTTTGTTGTTAGCATTGGAACTCATGTATGAGTAGTTTTATAATATCCAGTCATTGTGTGTGGTAATAGAAAATGTTTCAACCAGGGTGTTCCAGTGTATCTTTTAAGCGAGAGATGATAATGCTACCATATGGTGGGAAATATTATATCAGTCATGGGTGAACAATCCAATTGTCATATGAACCGTGGGTATAGTGAGACAGATCAATCTGTGACAACTATATTACTATATGGGATGATATGATGCGATTCCGTTCCTCAGTAATAACAATACATGAAATTAAAATGTGTTTTCAATGTATTATCATCAATATGTGGGTATTTTTGGAAGATAAATGAGATTGGTATGGATTATTATTACACATATTCTTGGGGTGAGAAAAAGATAGTTTCTTTTTCTGTGGAGATCCAACCATGAAATTACACTGATTATTAGATATGGACTTGTTTATGGGTGTTTGGAAGGTCAGAGGATAAATTAGGGTGTTATTACATTATGATAGGGTAAATTATAGACAGGTTTGAAGGTGAGGTTGTTCCTTCTCAAGAAAATATCCCTGCATGGGGACTAAGTAGTGTTTTTATGGAATTATATGTGGATAGGATAAAAAATTCATTAGGAACATTATCCAAAATGAAAAATCCACGTTACTGGACAACTATAAGTCCATTTTCAATGTCCCATTCCTATGGAGGAGAGAAAAGTGGATCAAAATTGGCCTAAAATGGATTATTATAATGGGGTATTACATAATCCCTAAGATGAATCCAATAAATACACCTCGGTGTGTCAGGAGAGATAGGTACATTGGGTGTCCTCTCAGTATTTTCTTTATTGGTGAATGGGTAACTCACCTTTTGGTGATTACTATATTTATTGTTTGGAGTTGATAGTGTATGTTAATTTTGTATTCATGGATGGAACATGTTTATTTTTCATTGAATTGATTAATAGTGTTGGTTGAGATATGTCATTTATGGATTACCTCAACTTCTCAGTGACATGAAGAATTTTGTTGGGGTGATTGTTATATGTTGTATATTTTTAGGTAATTTTATTTTGTAGAATTTTGATTTATTGTTTCATGATAGTATGATTTTTGAATTATGACTTTAATTAGGACATCAATGGTTTATAAATTTAAAAAATGATATATTGGACATAAAACGAGGACTAATTGGGTGTTATGGGAATTCCAAAAGAATCAGGTGGCCCAACAGTCTGAATTTCAACAGCCTACATCCTTTCATGTCTTGAATAATGGTTCAAACATTGAATTGGCCTAGTTGATGTCAAAACCCCACGTGCTGAAAATTTCACACCAGTATCCAAGTATACACACATTAAAAATGTTTTTCTTGGATTTGGGGAAATCCACCTCGAGTGGTTCATAGTGAGAAAGAGGGGTTCACACCAGGAATGTGTCTTTATGTTTTTTTAATTAGGGCTTACCAATTTGGTGAGGAACCCCCCATTGTTTCTTGGATGAGGAAAATTACTGGTGTGTATTCCTTTTTGGTGATGATAAATGATAGTATTTCTATGATATAATATTATCATGATCAGTATCCAATCACTAATTATATGGGGATGATTGGAATTGATATTTCTATTACCATTGTATATGAGTATAATCATTATATAAAAAGAAGTTATATTTGGACAGTTCTGGAAAATTTTTCTTGAAATATGAGACAAAGATGGACTATTATTGGTGATTTTAACCCAATTTTAAGGCCATAAGAGAATATTGCAGATAACTTTTGTATGTAAGCTGCTCATGAGTCTTCTTCTTGTATATAAAATGTGGTCTAGTTGAGGTCCCTATTGTTAGAGAATATTTTACCTAGATTAGATACACTCTTAATGGGAGATAATAAATAAAAATGGATTGATGATATGTTTAGTGGAAGAAAGAAATGATTTTGTTAATATATTTGGTATGACTCTTACAAAGCCTCATTGGGGTCATACTCCTATTCTTTTAGATATTTCAATAAATAATTTAAGGTCACCCCCTTACCTTTTAAATCCAAAAACACATAGCTTGTGATACATGGATGTAGGGAGATAATCCTGGATTCCTTGATGGTGGTATCTGTCTTCATATTGTCTCCATTAAACTAAATAATTTCATGGAAGAACTTAAGGAATGGAGTACATATTATTTTTATAGCATTGATCGTGATATTAAAAATTCTAAAAATTATCTCTTTTAATGACAAAGTAATAATCCAGACCAAGAGACTCCTTCTAGAAAAGAGATTAATGCTCTTTATAGATATAATTATCTACAATAACATAAGGAAAATATTTCTAGATGTAAATAAAACATTAATTAGCTGAAGGTGGTTGATAAAAACTAACAGTTTTTTCATTTCTTTCATAGAGACTAGAAAGATAAAAGAGGACTCACTACGCTAGAAATCAATGGGAAAATATTTTCATTTGAGAGGGAAATTTCTAATGTGGGTACCAAGTATTTCGAGGATCTGTATAAGAATAATGGTGATGATAATCCTTAAAAAATGTTCAACACTATCACTCCTACTATTGATGAAATCTAAAATAGATATCAAACTCAAGTACCCTATGAAAAGGAAATTAAAGCAGATCTCTTTTATTTGAACATTGATAGTGTTAAAGTCCCTAATGGTTTCTATAATAACTGTTTTTATGTTCTACTAGGTCACTATTCACACTGATATATATGATATTGTTATAGAATTATTTATTCATTCCTATATTACATATTAGGTGAATGGTAACTTCATTGATCTAATACCAAAAAAGATAATTCTCTTAATATCAAGGATGTTAGGCCAGTAGTGACTGGGAACTCTATTCCAAATGTGATTAGTAAGATAATGGCTTCATGATTAAGATGAATTTCCAAGGTCTTCATTACCAACAATTATTTAGGATTTTTACCTAGAAGAAACAATCATAAATTTCTTATTTTACATTAGAGTGTATCAATACCATGAAAAAGAGAGTGAAGAATGGGAATATGGCTCTGAAGATTGATTTTTTCAAGGCATTACATACAATAAAAAAAGTTTCTCCTTTTTCGTTATGAGAATATATGTATTTTTCAGTGATTTTATAATGTTTATAATGTTTATTTTAAAATGTTATAGGCTCTCTATGATGGTAAATGGGTCACCTAGAGTATTTTCTCAATTTTTTGGCAGAGTGAGATAAGGGGATCTATTATCTGGCCTACTGTTGTCTACTATAGAAGATTATTTCAATAATTGCATAAACCATCATGTGCATTCTGCATTATATCATCAAACTAAGGTTAGAATATCTCCCTTTTCACCTTGGAATATTTTATATGCAGATTATAATTTCTTATTTGTAAATGCTATGAGAATCATTCTATCTTATAGTACAATTATTTTTGGTCACTATGAGGAAGTTTCTGGTCAGGTGATTCATTAGAATAAATCATCGATGATTTTTTGTTAAGGGGTTCACATTAGTAATTAAAATATGGTAGCTATAAATATTGGTGTCAGGAGAGGGTCCTTTCCATTTACATATCTTGGTGTTCCTATATTTTGTGGGAGAGATAATTTATGTCATATGGAGAATATCTTCATCAAAATTAATAATCAAATGGAAGATTAGAAATGAAAAAACATGTCTCAAGTACATAGGGTCTGTCTTTTATAATCTGTAATAACTTCTATGTTTATTTATAGATTCCCATTATATATATAGCTAAAAATTCTTATTAAAGAGATGCATATATTGATTCATAACTTTAGTTGGACTATTTCTATTCATTAGGGGAAACTTATAATGATGGCCTAGAAAGATTGTGTTAAACTTATGGACATGGGAGGAATGGGAATAAACAATCATAGGATTTGCAATGAAACTCTTCTTAAAAATTTCACAATGAATTATCTTACAAAATATGAATCTTCATTGGAATTTTTTTTGTCAATTTTTCAATAAACATCATAATGGATACTCTTTCTATATCCCATCATCGGTCTGGCCAGCTATTAACCATGTATATACTAAGAACATTCAATGATCTAAATGGATGGTTTCCAAACATTCATCTCTTAATTACTATAGATATACTTGGCTATAAATTCCCATATAATATTATGTAGAAATCCCTCATAATTTAAAAACCCTTTTAATTTATTGAATTTATAGAAATGTAGCTACATATGAGCTGTTAGCAAATTATTTTCGGATGGAGTATGTCATATATGAATATATGTAACACCCCGACCCCACTAGGCTAGATCCAATGCATTACATGTGATATTGGCATGGTTTGAAGGAATGAAAATCCCAAAGGACCAATCAGTTTAGTATTATTTATGAATCTAGATGCATTGATGTAACTCAAATTACATTGAAAAAGGTTACAAAGTACAATACATAACAAAAACTAAAAAATTCAATCACATGAACTCAGTAAATGATCTCCTCTTTATCACCTATTGAAGGTAAACAATAAAAGGGGTGATATCAAACCCTCAGTAAGGGCTAAAAATAGTAGAATCATGAATACAATAATAAGTGAATCATAATCAATCTGACATAATCAATATGGCATGGTGAATAGTTGAAAAACTCACCCCCTTAATAAACTGATAATTAAAATGAATCGATAGATTTTTTCATAGTGAAAACCTCGTGGATAGTAATAACCGATAATGAATAAATATAATACTTATTACTTTTATGTCATGTATCTGAGAAATGAAACCATAATAATATAAAACGGTTTAGTTCTATGGGTGGAAACCCATTTGATTTTTGGAAACAAACTCGAAGGGTTTGTCGCCAACTGATTTGTATCATGAGACCAACTGATGCATCGAGGGGCATTAGTTGGCCCCACCCACCTCTAAATACAATGAATTATTTATACATTGATTCAGTTCAAGAGAAATATGCCTTATCAATATCCATATAGAGTAGAGTATACTGATTCATCAATATTTCGATAAATAAAATTACTTTCCAAATAAACATCGTATGAAAAATGGTATACTGTTTAGACAAAAAACGTATCCATGATATGAGATTATGGATATATAATTTCTAATGAATAGTGATATCAAATCGGTAGTAGGTACACCACATAAGTATTATTAAATGCACAATACCAAGTTGGTCACAACAAAATAGTGGTTGAAACAAAGTCCTTTACATAATGTAATCGGTTGAATCATATGACCGGAACTCAATAACCCAAAAATAAATAATTGAATAAAATGAATAAAAATAGAATCAAGTTATTATATATCAAATGGTAGTTCTCATATACCACACACAAGAAATATTTGGTGAACAATGAAAATCCAACAGAAATGAAAGCGAGATGAGAAACCCCTTACAAACATTTCGGCATGGTAACAAGTGTTAATGCGAGGGATTAATGAGAGGTGAAGGGGTATTAATTATTTATATGTCACAAGGGAAGTATTTTGGAGGTGCTAAAACATACCCCATCATAAGGAATTAAAAATAATAGAGTACAACATAGGAGAGATTCATGAACATGAGTGAGAGAGAGAATCCCTTAAAATGATTGTATCATTAGAGTGGGGATAGATAAATGAACTATTTATGTGTTACAAATAAAAATCCACATAATATAATTGGATATTTATTATAAAACAATAAGAGTTCATTCACACATATTCTTGGAACAATGTAACCAGTGAAATAGATGGTTAACTCAATGAATGAAAATTGAGTTAAGCAATCCCTTACCTTAAATCTATTGATGTTCTCCAATTGTTATTAAAAACCTGAATAAACAAATTAGGATTATTAATTCATAACTCAAGAAACTATTCTATATGTAACTGGTTTATTATAACCCTTTTTAGTTCATTCATGTCCTTTTTGATAAGTTATAATGTTCAATATCATTGTTCAGGCTCGTTTGTTTACCTGCTTTTAAAGATCGGTTCTCTTATATTCAAGTTCAGATAAACAAGAAAGATGGAAGTGGTTGTCCAGAAATGAATTTATATGATATTAGTGATCATCTAGGAGATTACATGGTTTTAAATTTTATTTGGTTTCTTATATTGAAGTCAAACTATTATATGAAACCATAGTGACAACCGTTTTTGTTAATCGGTGGGTTTGATTACAAAGAGCATGTTTGACCTAATAACATAATACCATTTGTACAAAAGGATTATGGAACTAAAATTAGGATATATTCCATATAAAATAATCTGGTTCAACCATAACACAAATGGTTTCATGTCCATAACTAAAGATTATAAAATAAATTGATAAACGGTTGTCCTTGAATGTGCTAAATTATCACATCTCAAACGGTGCTTTAATTTCTTTCATATAAAAGGTGGGGAAAGGAGAGGAGATAATGAAATATACCATTATAAAGAAAAAATTAAAGTAAATTTATGTTACTAGATTTATCTTAACATAATGTTGAAGGGAGCCGAGGATAGAAACAAAAGAAAAGGAACTTAAAATAAATGAAGAAACCAGAAAGAGGAATTTACCTCTTAAGAATTCCTCCTTTAAGAACCTCTTAAGGGGAGAAGTTTTGGTATTTTGAAGAGTCCGAAAGTTTTTGGACGTGGGGGAGGACCTTGGGGAGATATTTAGGCCGAACATTATCAAAGAACAATGTTTAAGATGAGGGAGGAGAAGAGCGAGTGAAGGGGGATTTAATAGTGGAGGAGATAAGAGTTTTCTTTACATTATAGTCATTAATTTATTATTTCCTCTCAAGAAAACCAGTAGTGATTATTCCATGTCCATTAATAGTAATATATGAATGTGAATCCGAATCAATTGGTCTTACATCAGGAGATCATCATCAATGACTCAATTAATCCATTATCTAGCATTTATCGTGAATTATCAGATTTTACTATTCATCAAAAATTCATGTATTTCAGAAAAATCCCAAAAATTCACCCTAACCATTTTTCAACGTTTATAATACAAAATGAATTTCATTTTTCAAATATAATTTTCTAAATTTGAATAATTAAATATTTAATTAAAATCATTATTTAATCGAAAAATATAAACACTTAAAATTTTCATCTTCATTTTTAAGGTGGCTGTATTTATTTATACAATCAATGGTATGGATACCATTCATAAGATTCATATTACTATTCATAAGGGTAAGTTAGTATTCATAATGGTAGGTTACTACTCACCACAAACTATGTTAACTCTATCAGACTCTAAATATCATCTTGAACACAACTATGTATGTCAGATTTTTAAAATTCAAATTAGAGAGATGAAAAATTTATGTTTAACGACTAGGTTATGGATATATCTTATAAGTAACCATGTTTGGTTCCATTGAGGCTCATTAATTCATGAAATATATACTATTTAATGATTACAGTGTATTTAAGAGAAACATACCATAAAATGTTTGGGGTTATACATTATTCCCTACTTTGAAAATTTCGTCCTCGAAATTTTATGTATAATGCCTGTTAAAAATATGTGGGTAGTTATTCATCATAGAATCCTCAGGTTCCCATGTTGATTTTTCCATATTCTATTTTCTCCAAAGAACCTTTACTAGACATGTTGTCCAATTTCTCAATAACTTCTCCCTTGTGTCATGAATAGTGATATGCTTTTCACAGTATAACAAATGAGGTTCTAGTTTAATTTCATCATATGTGAGTACATGCATGGGTCTGGCACATATTTCTTTAATAGTGACACGTGGAACACATTATGAACTCTGGATAGATTTGGTTGCATTGCTATATGGTAGGCTAGAGCTCCGACTTTTTCCAGAATTTCAAATGGTCCGTTGTACCTGGGGATTAGTTTCCCATTATTATCGAACCTTAAGAAACCCTTCCATGGAGATACATTCATAAATACATGATCTCCCACTTGGAATTCCAAATCTTTTCTCTGTATGTCAGCATAAATCTTCTGGATACTTTGGGACTCTTTAATGTGGGCTTGGATTGACTTCACCTTTGACGTGGTCTCATCAATAAGTTCTGGGCCTATAAGTTTCCTCTCCCCAACTTTGTCCCAACAAGTTGGAGTTCGAAATCTCTTTCCAAATAATGCTTCATATGGAGCCATTTGAATACTAGAATGGAAACAATTATTGTAGTAAAATTCCACCAAAGGCAAGTATTGATCCCACATACCATGGAATTCAATAGAGCATGCCTCAGCATGTCTTCTACAGTTTTAATAGTCCTTTTAGATTGTTCGTCGGTTTGGGGGTGATAATCTGTAATCATATAAAGTTCAGTATTCAAAGCCTTCTAGAGTATTTTCCAGAATTTTGATGTAAAACACGGATTTCGATCGGATTCAATCGATAGAGGTGCACCATTAATTATTAAAACTTCATTAATATAATGTCTTGCCAAGTTCTCAAGTGGAAAATCCTCTCTTATAGGAAGGAAATGTGTGGATTTTGTGAGACGGTCAACAATTACCCATATTGCATCATTTATTCTAGGTGTCCCTAGTAGTCCGGTGAAAAAAATACATCGTAATGTTATCGCACTCCCTCATAGGAATAGGTAGAGGATGCATCACTCTTTTGGGTTGTTGTCTCCGTTCCATCACTTTTTGACAAATTAGACATCTTGACACATAGTCAGCAATTTCCCATTTCATATTATCCCACAAAAAATATTCCTTCACATCTCTATACATCATGGTGATACTTGGGTGTATAGAGAAATTTGAGCTATGAGAATCATCTAATAGTTCATTTTTTAGCTCAGGTACTGCTGGAACACATCACTTCTTCCCAAATTTCAGAACTCCTCTTCATACACAAAGTCAGCCAGTCCCCATCCTTGACAGCATTAATTTTCTTGTGCAGATTTTCATCGTCAGACTACGAGTTCATTATCTTCTCTAATAATTATGGTTTAGAAATCATTTGAACAAGGAAAGATGTTTCCCTTTCCTTAACAATTCCCATATCCATCTTTAGTATATCAAAAAATATAGGATCTCTCTCAATCCTCATTTGAGTCAGAAGTACATAATCTTTCCTGCTTAGTGCATCTGCCACCTTATTCGCCTTTCCCGGGTGGTAGTGTATTTAACAATCATAATATTTGAGTAACTCAAGCAATTTCCTTTGCCTCATGTTGAGTTCTTTTTGTGTGAAAATTTATTTCAAAATCTTGTGGTCTGTATCACTCTAACATCTCTCTCTGTATAGATAATGCCTCCATATTTTCATAGAAAAGATTACGGCTGGTAACAAAAGATCGTGAGTTGGATAATTTTTTTCATGAGTCTTCAACTGTCTTGATGCATATGCAATAAATTTATTGTTTTGCATAAGGACGCAATCCAATCCATTCTTTGATCCATCGTTGTATATTACAAATCCACCACATATATATGGAAGAGTCAAAATTGGAGCGTTGACATATCTTCTGTTCAATTATTCGAAGCATTCTGTATATTATTTTGTCCACACAAACATAACTCTTTTACATGTCATCTTGGTTAGCGGGTTAGCCAATCTGGAAAAATTCTGAACAAAATGCTGGTAGTAACCTGTTAAGCTAATAAAACTGCGTACCTCGATTATGTTTGTTGGAATGGGCCATTCATGGATTTCCTTTGTCATTGCATGGTCAACTAGTTTTCCATACTTGGATACAATATGGCCTAGAAAAGAAACCAATTGAAGCCAGAATTCACACTTGCTAAACTTACCAAATATGTTATTTCTCCTAAGAGTTCTCAGAATAACCCACAAGTGGTTCTCATGGTCTTCATATATTTTTGAGTATACAAGGATATTATTAATGAATACCAAAACAATGTTATCAAGATATTCCTTGATAACTATATTCATTAAATACATGAAAACATAGGGTGCATTTGTTAGTCCAAAATGAATCACTGAAAACTCGTAATGCCCATACCTGGTTCGAAATGTTGTCTTAGGAATATCTTCCTTAATCACATGCAACTAATGATACCCAGATAAAAGATAAATCTTCAAAAATTATTGATCCCAATGATGTTGATCAAATAAATCATCAATCCAGGGTAGAGGTTACACATTCTTTATTTTAATAGCATTAATTTCTCTGTAATCAATTCAAAGCCTCATGGATCCATATTTCTTCATGTCAAAGTGGACAGGGGCTCCCCATAGAGAAACACTAAATTCAATAAATCATTTTTCACTCAAATCCTCTATTGGTTTCTTTAGCTCTATTAATTCTACAGTGTCCATTTTATAGAGATTCTTTTATATAGGTCTTCCATCAGGAATTAAATCAATAGAGAACTCGACATCCCTCTTTGGAGGATGTCCAGGTAAATCCTTTGGATGTACATAAATGTACTCTTGCACTATGTTCACATCTTCAATTTGAATATTTCTTTCCTCTCCCAGAGATATTTTTTATCTTACTATCGAATTATTGATTTTAGTAGAGCTATTGGGGGGTGTTCTAGACAAGAATTAGGTGGCGACATTTCTGCCCTAGAGATAAGGGATTCTACTCCATTTTTTAAAATTGTAACTTCCTTCTTCTTACAATACATCTTCACATCATAATTTGACAACCAATTCATAAAAATAATTATATCTAATTAATTCATTGGTATGATGACAAGGTTATCAAATAAAGCACGTTTTGGTGTCTGGAGGGGGATTGTCGACATGCCTCGGTTGCAATGATACATCCTGTAGGAGTTTTGACTGACAATTCCTTTATTATGTCAAATTGGACATATCTAATTTTCTTGGAAAAATTAGAAGATAAAAATGAATTAGATGATCCATAATCAAATAATGTGTTGGATAAGTTTGAGGAAATAGTTAAAATACCCGCCACCACATCATTAGGATCTTCAACCTCCGTGGTTGTAATCACATAAGCTCTCCCTTACTCTCTTGTCAATTTATGAATCAAGTTTCCCCTGAGCTTAAGAAACTCATTTTGATAGCATCCCATATCTCTATAATTTTAGTATTGAACATAATTTAATTGTTTCTTCCCCTTGCATTCATCATATCGATGACCCTTTTCTTCGCAGTTATAACAGACTCCCATGCCTTTCAAGCATTTCCCGAGATGATTCTTTCCACAGATCTCGCATAATGGGAAATCCTTCGTTCCCCTTCTATTCATTGATTCTTCTCCATTTCCTATGTTATCAGAGTACCACTTATTATCTTGGTTTCCTTTGAAATGATTTGATATGGACAATTTCTTCTCTGTTTTGATGGCACTCGATACAATCCCATCATATGATGAAAATGAATGAGAAGCCAATTCCCTTCGAAGACATGGTTTAATACCTTCAATGAAATGATCAATCTTGTCTTTCGAGTCATGTGCGTAATCTACGACATACCTAGATAGCCTTGTGAAGGTATCCTCATACTCTGCAACACTGTCTTCTTCCCTTTTCTTTAAACCAAAAATTTTCTTCTTCATTTCGGTTCGTTTATCACAAGGGGAATATTTTTTTATGAATATTTCCTTAAAAGTCCTCCATTCCATATCTTCTATTTCTTTTTCCTTTGAGGTATTCTGAATCAAGGACCACCATTGATCAGCATCACAATTGAGACAGTATACTACCAGTACTAACTTTTCATTTTTATTGCATCTTAATGCGAGAAATATATTATCAAGGGACTAGATCCATTTCCCAGCAACCAATGGATTAGTATTACTACTTAAATATGGGGTATTCTACCGCATGAATTGATCCAACACAGGTGTGGAATGGTTATTCGTTACAACTTGAGTAATTTGTCCCAATATGGTCATGATCTGATCTGCTCCAACATTGACTTTGTTGACTTTCTCAGTGGGGAGATCCCTACCTTTCCCACGAGTACTGGTTCCCCTTCTTCCATTAGACGTCATTTATAAATAATGGGATTCACTAGATTAGTTTATAAATCTCAAATTGAAAATAACATAACATAGATTGAATTTCTATGCATATATAAGCTTGTAATCAAGGTTTCTCTAAGGAAAAATTTACTTTAAACTACATCATAATGTCTTGTAAAGAAAATGTGAATTATTCTAAGCATATCCCCCTGGAGTTTCATAACCAAGATTATAGCAAGGCCCATTTTCGTGTACGAGGATACCCCGGGTCTAGCCCGAAACTCCTTGTCTGAGCTTTCACTACTAGGTACATATGTTCCAGAGCCACCTCTACCTGCTCGTATCCAGACAGGGATGTATTTGATAAAAATATTCAGATAATCTATTCCATACCAAAATACCATGATGTTTTTCTATGTTTATACTAAAATACTACCTTATGGGTTGTTTCCTAATCTGCATTATCTAATCTAGTTTCCAAGGTTCCTACTAAACTTCCATTGATTCCAACTGTAACACCCCGACCCCAATAGGCTGGAGCCGGTGCAATACTTCTGATATTGGCATGGTTAGAAGGAATGAAAATCCTAAAGGAACGATTGGTTTATTAGTCTTGAAGAAACTAGATACATTGATGTAACTCATATTACATTGGAAAAGGTTACAAAGTACAATACATAACAAAAACTAAAAACTGAGACCACATAAACTCAGTAAATGATCTCCTCTTCATCACATGTTGAAGATAAACAAGGAAAGGGGTGAGCTCAAACACTCAGTAAGGGTTAAAAATAGAGGAAGCATGAATACAATAATAAGTTAATCATAATCAATCTGACATAATCAATATGGCATGGTGAATAGATGAAAAAATCACGCCATTAATAAACTAAGAATGAAACTACATTCATAGATTTTGTTATAGTGAAAACCTCATGGGTAGTAATAACTAATAATGAATAAAGATAATTCTTATTACTTGGACTTTATATATTTTGAACATTAAACCATAATACCATAAAAACAGTTTAGTTCTATGCGTAGAAACCCGTCAAATTTTAGGAAACAAACTCGAATGGTTTGTCACCAACTGATTTGTCTCATGAGACCAACCGATGCATCGAGGGGTTGTAGTGGGCCCCAATCATCTCTACATCCAAATCATTATATATACATTGATTCAATACAAGATCAATATGCCTTCTCAATATCAGTATAGAGTAGAGTATATAGATTCATAAATATTTCCATAATTAAAATAACTTTCCAAATAAACACCATATATAAAATTGTATACGGTTTAAAAAACAAACTTATCCATGATATGAGATTATGGATACATAATTTCAAATGAATAGTGATCTAAAATGGGCAGTAGTAACACCACATAAGGATTATTAGGTGCACAATACAAATTTGGTCACAACAAAATAGTGGTTGAGACAAAGTCCCTTACACAATGTAATTGGTCGAATCATATTACCAGAACTTAATAAACCTCAAATGAATCATTGAATAACATGAATACAAATATAATAATGTTATTACATATAAAATGGAAGTACTCATATACCACAAACAACAAATGAGTGGAGAACATTGAAAATACCACAGAAATAAAAGCGAGATGAGAAATCCCTTACAAACATTTCTGCATAGTAATGATTGTTATTGCGACAGATTAATGAGAAGTAATGGGGTATTAATTATTTATATATCACAATTGAAGTACGGGTGAGGTGTGAAAACATACCCCATCATTAGGAATTAAAATTAAAAGAGTACAACATAGGGGAGATTCTTGAACAAGAGTGAGAGATATAATCCCTTACAATGATTGTATCATTAGAGTTGGGATAGATAAATGTACTATTTTTGTGTGAAAAAAAAATACACATAATATATGTGGATATATAGTATAAAAAAATTATTGTTCATTCACACATATTCTTGGAACAATGTAACCAGTGAAATAGATGTTTAACTCAATGAATGAAAATTGAGTTAAAGTATCCCTTACCTTAAATCCATTGGCGTTCTCCACTTGTTATTAAAGACCTGAGCAAAAACAAATAGGATTATTAATTCATACCTACAGAACCTCTTATATATTTAATTATTTTATTATAACCATTTTTATTTCATTCAATTCATTTTTTATTAGTTATAAGGTTCAATTTCATTGTTCAGGCTCATTTGTTTACTTGTTTTTAAAGATTGATTCTCTTATATTCAAGTTCGGATAAACATGAAATATGGAAATTGTTGTCCAGAAATTCTGTTATAAGATATTAGTGATCATATAGGATATTACATGGTTTTAATTTTATTTTGGTTTCTTAGATTGAAGTCAAATTATTATATGAAACCATAGGGACAACAGTTTTTGTTAATCGGTGGGTTTGCTTACAAAAAACATGTTTTTCCTAATAACTTAATACCATTTGTAAAAAGGATTACAGAACTAAAAATAGAATATATTACATATATAATAATCTGTTTCAACCATAACACAAATGGTTTCTTGACCATAATTAAATATTATAATAGAAATTGATAAACCTTTGTCCTCGAATGTGCTAAATTAACACATCTCAAACGGTGCTTTAATTTCATTCAAATAAAAGGTGGGGAAAGGAGACGAGATGATGAAATATACCATTAGAATGAAAAACATTCCATTACATGTATGTTACTTGATTTATCATACCATTATGGTGAAGGGAGGTGTGTAAAGAAACAAAATGAAAATAACTTAAAAGAAATGAAGAAAATAGAAAGACGAATTTACCTTTTGAGACTTCCTCCTTTGATAACCACTTTAGGGGAGAGGTTTTGGTATTTTGAAGATGATGGGAGATTTTGGACATGGGGGAGGACCCTGGGGAGATATTTTGGAAGAATATTTTCAAGGTAGAAGTCATTAGAGGAGTGAATAGAAGATGGATTGAAGGGGGCTTTTTATAGTGGAGGAGAGAGGAGTTTTCTTAATATTTTAATCATTAAGTTATTATTTCCTCACACGAAAACGAATAGTGAGTATTCCATGAACAAGAATAGTAAAATATGCATGTGAACCCGAATCAATTTATATTTCATCATCATATCAACATCAATTCCTCAATTAATCCATTATTTAGAATTTATCGTGAATTATAGGATTTTACTATTCATTGAAATTTAAAGTATTTCAGAAAAATACCCAAAATTCACCCAAAAAATTTATCGATGTGTAGAATCCAAAAATGAATTCCATTTTTCATAAATAATTTTCTAAATATTATTAATTAAATATTTAATTAAAATCATTATTTAATTGAAAAATATAAACACTTAAAATTTTCATCTTCATTTTTAAGGTTCCTAAATTCATTTATACAGTCAATTCTATGGATACCATTCATAAGAGTCATATTAATATTCATAAGGGTATTTTACTATTCATAATGGTAGGTTACTATTCAATGAAAATTATGTTAACTCTATCAGACTCTAAATATCATCTTGAACACAACTGTGTATGTTAGATTTTCAAAATTCAAATCACAGAGCTGAAAAATTTATGTTTAACGGCTAGGTTATGGATATCTCCTATAAGTAACCATGTTTTGTTCCATAGAGCCTCAGCGATTCATGAAATATAGGTTATCTAATGAGTATAATGTATTTAAGAGAAACATACCATATAATGTTTGGGGTGATACAATATAGATATATGGAAACTCTCATTTGGAAACCAGCTTAAATGGTACATTGAATTACAAGGATATTTATAGAGAAAAATTAAATGGTGGTACATTAGTTCCCTCTTAGATTTATACTAAAAAAAATCCTTTTATACCACCAGTTGTGTATCTTCTCATTTGGAAGATTTTTGGAAAGCACATTCCACTCGATTGGCTCATGTAGTGTACAAGAATCAGTCTTGCACCAATCTTCTATATCTATATGAGTGCAGATGAGTCCCTTGATCATGTTTTTGTCTCATTCTCTTTCACGTGCAGTTTATGGAACTATTTTCAATATATATTTGAATATAAGATTATTTCTAAAATATTTTAATAGATTATGTTATCTATCATATGTGCATATAGCAGGGATTTTGTACAAGATTTGTTATTATCTTCTATATCACATGGAGAGTGATGAATTCTAGGGATTTTGATAATCAATCCATATCATTACACAATGTAATTAAAACAATATACAAATCTATCATTATTTATTCAATGATTTAAACTATAACTATGAAGAAAGAACTTTCTAACCTTATTGTTTTGAAATATATTGATTTTAATAGTAGTACTAAAATGACACTAGTTCATAAATCTATCATATGGATACCTCTCATTCCTAAATTGATAATGGTTAATGTAGATGGGGAGGAATTATATGCATTGAGACATTTTGGTTGTGGTGGAATATTTCACACCTATTGAGGCTTTGTTAAAGGTAACTTTTAGCACTTCAATGGGAGAGACCATTCCATTGAAGATGATTTGTGGGCCATGATCAATGTCGATAGGTACATGGTTTATTTTTGTTAAAGAGCATTATGGATTGAGTCGGATTCATGTGTGTAAGTTAAAATTCATAGAACTCACTCTATACATGTTCGCTATAAGATGTTTTGTTCATGGATTGATTGTATTAGACTTGTGGATCAAATTTTGATTGTTGTTACACATATATATAGAGAGGAAAATAATGTTGTTGAATTTCTTTACAATGGGGAAATCATGGAGGTGAATTCCAGCTTGTCTATTATGGCACCATATTTTTTTCATGCTTTTCTTCAAGAGGATACACATGTTGATGTGTATAGCTAACTTTGTAAACCCCCATTATAATTATTCGTTTCTACTTTATTTAAAATAATTTTTTTAGTAGTAGGATTTACATCCTCCTGAACCATTTGATTATGATATTCATGGTATATATATAACATATTATGATATACAAATATCATTAAATGCATGAGATAAATATTTCATAGTTTAAAAATATAATATGATATGGAATGTCAAGTGTATGGATATTTTTATTTATTCCAAATAGTTTACTTTTGTGTTGAAAAAATAATTGATTCACTTATTCCTATGTAGATAATTAATAATCATTTGGAATGTTCAAATTATTATGAATGCGAATGGGTTTGAAATATGTTAAAATACTATCTTCTCCCATGAAATGGTATCCGAGCCTCATCTTCATTCATTAAATGAAGGGATCCTATATTATGACATGTGATCCTCCATTTAGGTACACATGATACTATCTAGCCTCTTTAGAATATCTCTCTTCAAAATTATTCACCATTCAAACTAAAAAGAATGTTCTAGAATACCTTTGGTGTCATGGATTCCTCTCATTATGAAGAAAGATAATAGTGGATGGTTTAATCCCAATGGAGGTGAAATTAAATTGGTTGTTTCAATGTAATAATAATTAAGAAAAGTCCTTCAATTTCCATAGTTATAGTGATTGATACAATACATTTATGCATAGTTTATTTATGTTCATCATATAGTATGTTGATTCATGATGATATTCTAGGATCATTAAATGTGTCTCTAATGCTGCCATGATCATATTATAATCATCTAAACCCATCATTCTAGTTGAATATGGTCTTGAAAGACTACTATCGGAGTTTTTATCTTAGATATAGAGTAGTTTTTTTATCTAGGAACAAGTGAGGTTATAATTTGTTTGAGTGGAAGTAAATGAAATAGTGTTATGAGTATTAATGTTCAGTCAAACATGATAGAATGTATGATACATGATGTGTAAATGAATTATGTATTAGACAAAACATGATCTATGTGCAATATTACTTGTCGAAGGGGAAATAATCCGAGGATTAATATTTTTGAAATTTCATTAATATATTCTAAATTATTCTATCATTATCATATCTATCTGTTGATATTCATGGTTTCTTTTGATAGTGATAAATTTTAATATGATAACATCTATGATATGTTGTGAGGAGAACTATATCAGGTCTGTACCTACATCAACAAAAAGTATAAACTTCTCTAGAGTAATGTAATCCTAATGTTCATATGACGTTATCAGTTGAATTTGGATTCTAATGTAATAAACATATGAAAATTCATTTTATTTTGATTTTTGGTTTGTTAATCATTGACTTCTCATATCATTTCATTTTTGAGATGGTAATTTTCAATTTACTTTATGTTTTATCCTTAATTTATTACCCACTTGACATTCATTATTATGATAACTATTTAATTATATTGGTTAATAACTATTTATTTCCTATTTTTAGCTTTAAAATTTTAGTTGGGATTGCCCATGATATTAATTGTTTAGAAAATGGTTTGTTGTTAGATGGTGGATAAGAGATGAGAGACACAAATGTGTTTTGATATGTATTTTTTAAAAAAAATCATTGATGGATGGTAGGTGGGATATGAAATGGAACATTGATTAGTGGGTATGTAACATGGAATGAAGACTGAGGATGGGGCGTCGTGATGTGGCTTAATGTTTCAGACAGTGATGTGTTGTGACTTATTATTCAATGATGTCAAAAACATTTACTAGGTGACATATAATATTTTTATTATTTATCGATTTTCATTAATGTATCAATATAAAAGATAGATGTTATGATCATTTTACTAGGAATTGATTGATATTTTCATTTTATCTATGAATGAACAACCATGATTAATTTCATGGTAATGTTGTTTTTAGTGGGATTATGGATCGAGATGAATGTCTGGAAAATCATATCAATGACACCTAATTGATGAGGTATTTTTTCTATAAATGTGAGTGTACTCAATATAAAAAATAAATTTCATTGGATTTGGATGTTAGTTATTGGTTAAAACCATTATGATGTAATCATGAGTTATAAAAATTTCAAAAAATGAATGTCTTATTGTCATCCATTCATTTGGATGATTGTTTATATCAATGAAAACCCAAATATTGTTTCATAAAATGGAGTAACCACAATTATGGTTTATTTGGTGATATTTATATTTTCATGATCACTTTGGTGTTTCATTGATGTACGGGGAAAACATTTGAGGTCATTTAGGTGACCTGAACCCTCTTCAAATTTGGTGTATGGGTCATCGGTAATCTATAGACCTAATGAATTTCTTTATCGATTATAGAGGCGTACCCTATATCCTATTTTTTGATAAAAGTAATGAAGAGTATACCATATTATTTTAAAACCATTTATAAACAAATAGATAATGAGAATTAACAATTTTTTGGTTTGTATATGATGCACCATGAGATAGTTGATGATATATTGAAAATTTATGATGGTGTCAAGATGGAGGAACAACTTTTGTAAAAATGACTGGTGTATTTATAAGACTAGTGTGTAAAAAAAGATTCCCTATCATGGTGTAAATTAAGGTTGACATTTTAATAGAGTTATATATATAGTAGACAAGACTGGGTGAGATTGATATTTCGTGGTTGTATGCTCATATATAATAAAGTGGGACCATAAGTTATAATGATGACATTACTAATTGAAAAAGAATGAATTAATTGTAATCCTATTGAAATAAAATATTATAAAATTTCCTTGATTGATAAATCATGAAAAAAAATATTAACAATGGGGTAAAGATGTGATGATGAAACTAATGAAGTGAGTGTATATTATTATTTAAATAATTATCATCAAATGTAAATGTGGCATCCTATGACATTATATTACATAAATACTAGTAAGAGGGAGATAATTACATACAATAATGATGACAAAAATTTTACGACTTAATTATAAGGTTGTTTGTTGTTATAAATATGAAATAATAGTTCTAAGGGAAGAAATAAAGATTATTTTATGTGATATTGGCCCATTTTGGGACCTTATAGAATTTAAATTACATGTATGTTAACTCAAATTAATGGATGAGTAGTTCTATATTTTTTTTGTAATAATATTTTTCTTGGTGAGGATTTTTGTTTCAATGATAATGAGATGTGTAGAGGTTTTTTGATGGTTGTGTTAGATCAGAATGCCTATATTACACCATGATTTCAGTGTAGTTTGTATGAGATGTGTTAGTTAATGTTGATATTTGTGGGAAATTTGAGATTGATTTAGTTTGGGTGTATTGTAGTTTATGTTTTTGTTCTTAAAACACATGTTTTATTATAACACCATGAGTTTGTGGTATAATTTTGTTCGAATGGATTGTCTTATGAGAAACAATATGTTAGGCTTTATTTACATGCAAATTTTTTTTAGATTTTGTTATACACAACTTTTAATTTTAACAAAACTAAAATTTCTTATTTATATTATTCCAATGGGACCGTAATAACCTAGTCTTTAAAAACACACACACATATATAGTAATAGTTATTTTTTAAAAATTATTTATAATAGTTTAACATAAATAAAAAATATTGAGAAAAAGGACATAATTATTTTTGTAAAGTATTTAAATGTTTTGAAAGTACTATTTCATAAAGAAATAATTTTAATATTTATAATGAAAAATAATCAAATTAATTTTTACACAATTATAAAATTTATTTTATAAAATAAAATTTATTTTTTATATAATAATTTCAAAATTATTGTAGGATGAATTTTTGAGAATTTTATCAATAAGTTATTTTTTGGAATAATAATGTGAAATACAGAATTTTAATTGAAAACTGAATAATCATTTAAATTATTTATATATTTACATTATGTTTGAAATAGGTTTTAAAGTAAAATTAGTTCAATTATATAACTATTAATCATATTTAGGTTACTGGGATAAATTTTAATAATGAAATTGTATATAAAAACATTATAAAATTTTAAACATTATCTATTGAAAACTCGCATTCTCATCACATATGCATGATTATGTTTAAGTAAAAAATATTTTGAAACAAATTGTAAAAATAGTAAATATTAATTACTATGGTTAAGGTAATAACTATATTAATAAGGGGTTGACTAAACATTTAATGGCTAAAATTACCTAAAAATGCATATAAAATACATTTTATATAAATTTTTTGACACTATAATGTGTAAGTCTCAATAATATTTTATTATTTAATCTCATGGAATTATAAAAATGTATGTGCAACCTTTTTATTTTCAAAAAATTACAAGTGTTCCACTCATGTCACTTATAAAAGGTCACCACTCTCCTTATTTATTCATACCATAAAAAACTATTGGATCAGACAATAACTTCTAAAATTATATCCTATAATCCCTCGTATCATCCTATAATAAATATTTTAGTTACAGGGCCATCATATGAAGGATTTTGTTTCAAACCTAAAGAGGTAACCCGAAGAAGAGGTATCATTTTTCAATGAGTTTTGTTTTGTTTCCTCCTCCCCCTTTTTAAATTATTATTAAACCATAACGATATAATTAAATATTTTTTATTAAATATTCAAATGTTTTGTTATATTTAGTTAATGACCTATAACTATCCCCACTTCCATCAAATGTGTTATGAAATCCTCAATAGAGTGTACAGCGATGTACCGGCTCAAGAACTGATGTCATTCATTTTTCCATTACCACCTATCAAGATTGTTTATAATGATAGATTAAATATTTTTATATTATATTTTTATACCATTTCAATTATTATACACACATAACGTTAAATTTTCCATTCCATGGGAATACAATGATGTTACTTGTGTGTACGGTGGACTACAACCTCAAGATGTGATGTGAATCATTCACGCTATACATGGAAGGTGATAACGATAGGTTTAATGAACATGTGTGATAAATATAAACAAAAAATTATTTTTTTAATTATAATTTATTATTTACCTTTATTTATTTTTTTCTGCCAGGAAAATTGAATCAACGTTCAAGCTTACCTATGACCTATTGTCTCCATGAAGGTTGAATTTCAACTTCTATATCTAACATTTATAGAGAAAAATAAATATATATTATATATATCTCATTGTTAAAATTATATAGATTATAAAATGATTGGGACCAAAAAATAAAAAAAACATATATGAACACAAAGATGTTATCACACGAAAAGTGATTTTAACAAAGAATTGTTAATAAACATGTTTAAAAAGATCATAATTAAGTAATATAGGGTATGATATATATAATAATAAAATAATATATATATATATATATATAATAAAATTATATATATTAAATATGAGTTTTTAACACGTGCTAATGAATTCAAAACTTATGGTAATGGATTTTCGTGTCAATTTGTTTTCTAAGATACAAGTCATATTCAACATGTGTTTCGTTTATGTGACATATATACTAAATTAAATGTATTTAAAGATTAATATCTATAAAATTATATAGATTTACATATAAATTAATGGATATCTCTTTTATGGGGTTTAGGATACATCATTTAAAATTGTGGTGAGGTAATGTTCTCTCAATTTTCCAGCAATCAGACATATATTATGTTATACCCCTGTCATATTTTGTGACATTTATATACAACCACATTGACATGTAATTTCTTGAATATATTCATTCTCATGAAATTTAATATTTCATATATTTTTATTTTTCCATTAGTCTTATGATTCTATGTTACCAATGTGGTAATTATTTTTTGGTACAATCTCATCATTTATTTCATTGTGTATATTTATTCTTCTAATAAAGAAATCATATGATCCATCTCTTAGGAAAATAATTAATCTTATTATCCTCTGGTAATGTCATGAGAATAAATTTATTTCTTCATTTTACTCTCTTTATGTACTTAATAGTCAAAAATATTGTTTTTATGAGAAATTCTATTTTTTCCTCTTCAGTTGAAAACTCATTTTTCTTTCAAAACCATGTTTTCTAAAAGAGTTTTCAAAAAGGTTTTATAATTCTCAAAATTATTAATTAAATTAATTTTAACCATTTTTTAAATTTTTAAAAACTATCCTCAAAGGAATATTTTAATAATTTTTTATCAGGACCCCCATTTGGCATTTTTAAAAAATGTTAAAGGAATCATAATTTTATCCCATATGGAATTGACAATATTTTCTACCATCCTGACCACTCGATTATTTGAAGATTATATTATATGTTTCAAAGGTTATTTTCTATGAATATTATTTCTATAATTTTTCAGTTTTAAAAGTAGTTTTTCAAAGTTGAAATATTATCTTTCTCAAGAAACATTCCAAGTGATTTTTCTTTCAAAATAATTTTCCATCTAAGATGACTTCCTTTGATGTTACTTATTCTTTACTGGGGATATGATCAAATGATACCATTATTTTTCTTTCCCTGAATGGTTTATGTTCTTAATGAGAAGTTTTTTATAAATCCAATTTCACTTTAAATATTTATACCACGATTGTATTCTTAGAAAATCCACTAATTTTTCACAAGTTATGTTATGATGAAATGATTAAATGATTATGAAAACCATTTATATTTATGGGTAATGATATGATGAAATTTTTGTGATCTTTTGGAAAATATATGTATGTTTTTCATCATGTGACATGTGGGGCCTATATCTCCCTCCAATTCATTGGGTAATGATTAATGTTATGTGAGGTCAATGTGTATATGGGTGTTTATACAATGCCTGAAAGTGGGTGCACAAAACGTCATCCCAAGTACGAATAACTTACACAAGTGGTTAGTGATAGATTAACATGTTATGAAATCATTATTTTTTATCCTTGACATAATATTTTCTATTATTTTTTGTATTATACAAATCGATGTCTTATTCCAATGTTACACTCCCATTGCTCATGTTCGTTGAATACATTAAGATTCATACCCTTTAAATTCAAATATATATACCACGAATCATGATTATGATCTATGACACATATGGTATGTTTTTTGAATGTTATGATCACATTATCATGACATTATGTTCATATTATGCTCATGTATGTACTAACCCAAGAATCTAAAAAAATAACATTGTATTCAATAGCCTATATGATACGCTACTCCAAGAATGGAAGAAAATATAACACTCTAAGACATTATTATACATTTATTTCATATCATCTAATTATTTTCAATATAACTAATTACATGAAACCCATATTTAACTTTCATTATATGAAACTATGATTTCCTTTGATATCTTGTGTTACACACAAGACTGATTTTTACCAAAAAAAAATTTACTATTAAATTTATTATTTAATGTATTTCCTAGAAATTAGAATGAAGGGTATGAATATAATTTACTAATATATTAAAATATATATTACACAAATTTATTATATATATATATATTAGTTGTAAAATAAAAATCAATAAAAATAAAAGAATTATAAAGAAACTATATTTCATTTATAAAATAACATTTAGTCAGGCTTAGCAAACATAATTTGAAATTATTTTTTATTAAATTTATATAATTTATTTAATAATATAAACTTCATTTTTGAAATCATAACATAAAAATTATCATCAGGTAATGTTTTTTTTATTTTTATGAAATGTATCCATCATTACTAAATAACGCAAAATAATAAATTTTAATTTAAATATGAATTTTATTTTAATTTAAATGTTTTTTTAAATTATATTTTAATTTGGTTTTAAAATTTAATCAGTTAATTTACAATCCAATTAATCCAATTTAGTTTATTAGAATCAATATCATATTGAATTTTTACATAAAAACATTGTAAATGTTTCAACATTTTCTCTATATAAACTACTTTATCTTTTCATTTATGGGAGTAATTTTAAAATAAAATTTTCTGCTTTTGTAAATTGAATTTAGAGAAATGGATTCCATTTTTGGAATCATAAAAATTTATAATTTATAATAAGGTAGTATTTATATTTAACCAATTTGAATAGTGAATGCAGTGTAAATTAATCACAATGGTTAATGAAAAAATGGGCTTACAAGGGGGTTAAAATAAAATTGTAAGGATAAAAAGAACAATACACTTGTCTAAAATCATTTTTCGGGATATATTTTCACCGTTACACATATAAGGTTTCATAATGGTCCATTTTGGACCCATGTGACAAATGAATAACATGTGATCACTCAATTATTTTTAAAATACCATGTGTGTCATCTTTCCCACTTATAAAAGTCCACCACTTATCCTCTCTTATTCACACCTCTCGAGAACTATTTTTAGAGATCCTATATTTTATTACATGACTATTAAATAATTTTTACAATAAAAAATATAATATTTATACATTGAAAGATTGAGCAGTTTTGTATTTTTCTAAAATAGGATCAAAAATCAATTTCACATAATAAAATATAGAAATTTATTTAAATTCTTCATATTTATCATTAAAATCTAACATTCTACTTTTACATGTACTCACATGAAGATATTAATCATAGAAATAGGTGATATAAAATCCCAATAAGATGGTGAATGAGGGGAATCAGTCCATACAACATGTGTGATAAAAATAATAATAACCATATCATAATCATAGTATTATCATAAACATCTTGAGAGAAACATTTTACAAAGGCATGGAAGGTGACAATGAAAAAAAAATGAAACATCAAGTCATAGTGGTCATATACCACACATATTTTTGAATAAAGCAAACAATGTGTTCATACATAACATATGTGAATAATAATAACATCATCATTGTGAAATTTTTTAGCATTATTTTAATCCATAATACACATTATCCCTTGAGATATATCACATTAACCAATTCATTGGAGGGATATATAATTATGAGCCCACATGTAACATCATAATATTCACATTATCATGCATGCCACATATAAATTATAACTATCATATTCATGAAATAACTAATGAAAAAGAATGGGATTCATAGTGATTTTATAAAGAATAATTTAATTAATAAACATTGGGGTTCTCTAATGAATAAGAAAATTCATACACGGTGTTATAACATTGTTATTGTTTAGTGGAGAAGAATCATGTCAATATGATTAAAATATATTTTTTTCGAAATTAAAGTGTCTTTGTGTTTGATTTTCTTCTAAATGTTTTTGATAGTGTAAGAACATTTATATTCTCAAATTAAAAGGGATAGGAAATTTTATGGATATAAAAGTAACATCCATACTTTGAATGAAAATATAACCTAAAGGAATGATTTTGGTTCAATAATCAAAATATTTTATTTCCCAAATTATTGCTTCGCGTTTAGAAATCCTGATTTTCATACATAAGATTATTAAAACATAGTTCCAAAAGGGAATTAAGTTCATTTGACACACTATTTATCCATTATAATTATTTTATTCAACATTATAACACTCTTTGTTAAACATGAGTTGTTTGGACATAATGTTTTTATTAAAGTTTCTTATTTTATTTGATTTTATAATTTTATTTCAAATTGATTTATAAATTTGTTTAATTAACTAAAAATATTTATAATACATTTAATTAAATATTTATATATTATAAATATTTCATAATTTCCATCCCTAAACATTGTTTTAATCATTGACTTTGCAATGTCTGTACAGGTGGTTAACTGACTTTTGACGAGACATTGTCTCGAGAGAGGGAAAGAGAATTTTGAAATGTATATATATTGTAAATATGGTACTTATATTAGGTATAAATAATTAATATAAAGTTATATTACTGCCTAATTAATCTTATAAGGCTCTATTTAGAATGGGGTGGTGAATAAAGAAACAGAAGAAAAAAATTAGAGTTAATCAAAACATACATATTCTTTAGTGTAGCTTCTATTGTATGACACTAAAACTCCCTTGATGTTTGGTGATAGATTACTCCATAATGTCCCTGAGGATTCAAAGGGGCTTGTTGGGAATGTTTTTGGTATAGCATAGTATTTTTAATGTAGGGTATGAGTTGTTTCCCAAGGGGAGGGGTATGTGTTAGTTATACTTGGGGAGAGGGGTATTTTTAGAATAAAATATTAAATAAAATAATATATCAAAGGTAAACCATGTAATATTGAATTTTTGATAATATAAATCATAAATAAATATAATATAATGGGTTTTAAGACTTTAAAGATCATTATAAATCGAATTAATTAGTTTAATAATAAGAGATGTTAAATGAATGAAAAATTATTATTTTAAGGAATCACTTTTGACTTTAGGTTTTGTAAATTTGATTTTAGGTTTGTAATATATTTTAAATTTATTTTAATCAATAATTTATGAAATTAAATATACCATTGATTAACCTCATGCTATAGAAAGGATTAAATCATTATTACATAATAAATGATGTAATTTGGTATACAATGGTTACGTGAAAAACAATTTTTTCTACTGACCCCAACATTGATGTATTTGATAAAACATCCAAAAAATATACAATGAACACTTTAACTTTTTTAAAATTAAAAAATTATTTTCATAATATCAAAATAATATTTTATAATAGGTAATTTTAATTTTTTATTATATAAATTATTTTTTTACAATAAATGTTAAAATACAATTTATTAAATATGCGCCAAGATTTTCATTGAGTTATTTAGTCATAATATTTATTTTTTATAATTATAATATTTATTTTATGAATAAATTACTAATGGTATATATTATTTATATTAAATATTATTATTTGGGTGTTAAATTACAATTGAAACGGTCACGTTACTACTCCCAATGGTCTGGATACTATTCCCAGGGGTAAGTTAATATTCAAAAGGTTACATTACTATTCAAATTGTCACATTACTAAATCAATAGTCACAGTACCTGTAACACCCCAGGTAAATAAATAATATAAAATCTTTATATTTATCCCTATTTGTGAATAAAATGTCAATATTAATTTAAAGGTAACGCTATGCTCGATGGCTTACCCAAAACACAACAACGAGTTCCTTTGAAATCATACGTTGCACTCTAATAATAAAATAATATTATCTTAAATGGTAGTTAATTCCTAGTCGTTGTAATGGAGGGAATGAACAGAACTAACTAAAAAATGATTATATATGTTTGTCAAATATTTTTACTTTTTACAATAAATGTTAGAGGATTAAAAATGTGAATGAATCCAATTTTTAAGCAAAAACATTCTAATATTCTTTAAAAGTTCGATTAACCACCTTTTAATGGAGAACCTCGTTTAAATCCACTTTTTGAAAATTTTATGTGTTATATTTGAAAAAATAAAATTCTTCTTTAGAATCGGGACATCAAAATTTACATTGTGTAAATTTTTGGTATTTTTCCGATAAAGTTCATTTTTTTAATGAACAGTGAAAAATGATGTATTTTAATTCAAAACCTGTTTTTAATATAATTTATTTATATGATTAGATTATCTTTTTAATTGGTTTTAAAGTTCAATTAGAATTTATTTTTACCATTTAATCCAATAGTGGTCGTTGGAATTAATTTCATCTTGAAATTGGACTTAAAGTAGAGTCAATCTTTTGATACTAATTGTTTCTTAAAAACACGCTATTTGTTTTGACAGCGGGCATTAATTATTAAATTAATTAACGCAACTTATATGTTTTTAATTTTATAAAATAGACATAATTTTTAAATTCGTAATATCAAATATATCTTAGGGTGAATTTTTGGTATTTTTCTGAAAAACTTCAATTTTTGATGAATAGTGAAACCACTAAGTGGTAGTTCAAGAAACTGATTTTTTGTTTAAATGAAACTTTTCCACCTCAGTGTTTTGAATATCAAAAATCTTACATACATGGTTTTCATTAGGAAGTAAAATTTGGTTCAATGGGATTAAAATAATTTTTTGGTGAATAGTACCTTTTATGTTCTTAATCGCGATTAGAGGTAATTAGTGTAATTTAAGGTAAAAATAATGTTTTAATAATGTGAAATGACCTAGAAAAATGTACTACCCTCATTTTATGAGTAATGGCCGACCGAGAAAATCCATGGGTCAACTTGGGGACCCCATGGAGCCACTTTGGTTGGAAAATGACATAAATAACTTTTTATTTAATGTTAAATTAAAAATGTCACAAGCATGAAATGTTTCTCTAAAACAATTATTAAATGGGGTTATAAAAGTCATATTTCTTACTATAAATATTAATTATAAATATAAAAAGATTTCCTACGTCATTAATTTTTTTATAATTTTGAGACGTTAAGTAAATTAAATTATTTATGACATCATGATGATGCAGCGATTACCTCATTATTTAACGATTTAAATAAAATGAAACGATAATGTATAAACTAAAACCTACACGTGTCAAAAACCTATAGGATGAGTATATTTAGAACCCTTATTACCTTATTTTTGAAATATATCAATGTGGGACCTTTAAAATCCGATACCCATTTGAAAATAAAGTAACATTTTGTAACTTTACAAGAGTGCCCCTCCTCTTCTCTTATAAAAGGCCCCCACCTCTACCACCTTACCCACACCTCTCAAGCCTTTTTCTCAGAAAACCCCTGCTCATTTTGCCTCTCCACATCCCTCTATTACTCCTAGAAGCCTCACTTTGGGCAGAAGTCTTCCCAAGGAATCCTTTTAGCTCAAATCAAAAAGAGTTACCTGCTTTTAAGGTAATGTCTTCACTTGTGTTCTTTTGATTTATTTTGATTCTCCAACCCCCTAAAATATTTTTATTAATTTCTTTTGTAACAAATCTAGTATCTTAAATATACTAGGATGTTGTTATAAGATTAAATCGAGATACACTTACACACACCTACATCAAATGGTTAAAGAACATACTGTTTCTCTGGATGGTGAATTTCTGCCTCACGAAACGATGATTGTTCAACACTCATATAACACCTTAAAAGGTGTCCATTAAGATGTAAATATCTTTATATATGATATATAATATGTTTATGTTTTACTTAAGCTTATTTATTTTTATTTTTTGGCATACCTTTATGGTTTCCATTGTGGGTAAACACGATAATTTCATTTTAGGAAGTGCGGACTACCGCCCCCTCAGAGTGATTTGATACATTAATGCCATATGTGGGATGTATAATGGATGTATATAAAGTTATTATATATGATTTATGTTACATATAAATGATTAATATAATTATGTAACTAAAATATACATACCTCTCATTTAGTTTTAATTCCATTAATATGACATAGAAATGAAAGTAGCGTTCATGCGTACGTACGGCTTACCATCTCCATAAACGGTGCATTTCATTTCTTACCTCTAAATGATTATGTAATATTATAAATACATGTATATTCTCGATATATATGATATATATGAGATCCAAATCATGAATATAATTCTGGATATAATGAAACTTTGACCACACGAACAACATGTAACTGTAAGAAGTCCACTCTCGACTTAAGAACCAAATATCGAAAAAACAAACATTATTAACATAAATGATTAGATAATGTTTATAACATGGAAATAAGTGATATAAAAGGAATAATAAACTTTAAAAAGTTTCTTAAGAAAGTATAAATTTACTCAAGTTTATTATTCAGGACGTTAAAGAATGATCGAGTCAAGTCGGACCCGAGGTAAGGGATCCTACTCCTCTCTTTCTTTTTAAGTACACTCTTTTATGTCATTCCTTTTAAGCTCATATTTCTTGTGATTGGTATGTTATTTTATTTTACTCTTACTGTAATTTTTATGTTCATATGATAAGAGACCCTATTCCATCACATCAATCCATTTTGGAAGTTTTGAGTGGTGCCGTTAGGCTGCCGAATTTTCGTAAGAGATCTAACCTCTCTCTTTCTTTTTATGTACTCTCCTTTATGTCACTTATTTTAAGCTCCTATTTCTTATTATGGGGGATGTTCTTTTATATTCCTCTTGATTTAAATTTTATTGTAATATTATGAGATACCCTATTTGATCTCATCAATCCATTTTTGGAAGTTTTAAGTGGCGCCGTTAGGCTGCCGAGTTTTCGTAAGGGATCTTTCATCTCACTTTTAGTCCCGTGAGATTTATGCTACATTTTACACCATTTCTATTGAGTGGAGTATGTAATTAACATTATTATACTCTTTGTGTAATATAATTTTATTTATGGGTATTTACATATTCATTGTATGAACCTTCTTCAATGGGGTGTACGTTTCGAAAGTAACCCAATTCGGTAAGGGAACCTTTCACCCTCCTATTTTTAAAAGACATCTTTTGTTATGTCTTTTAATTCATATACCGTTATGTTGGTATATGTTCTTATATATCCTTATTGATGTAAATTTTATGTCCAAGTGATGAGATACCCTTTTTATCTCTCATCAACTCATTTTCTGAATTTTGTATTGACGTCGTTAGGCTGTCAAATTTTTGCAAGGGAACTTCTTAACCCAATTTTGATTCTTTGGGATAAGCTTGTACTCCTTGAATATGTCGTTCTATGAATATGTGTGAATAACCTATGATTTTTTTACACTTATTATCCACTTATATTTGGTGTATTAGTTTGTCACACAAAATTATGTAATTGATTTATCCTTAATCCAATGATATCGTCTTTGTATGGGCTTTCGTCTCAATCTCCTTTCATTGAGGCATATTTTGTTGTATACACAACCTTATTTTATACGGTGTATAAACCCCTTTGACTTTTACATTTATCCGAATGGAATATTTTTTATTCAAATCATTTTACTAAATGACAAAAGGGAAGGTTTTTTTCATACGTATGCGGCGACAAAGACTTCTCCGCCACCATGACCATTATTTGAGATTCGGCTTCCTCTACAAGCCATACCTTTTTTTAAAGAAAAATAAATTCCATGTTTTACTTTTCTTTTCATTTGGTATTGAGAATGGTTTTCATATTGTTTTTATATCAATTTGTTGTATTGATATATTGTGATTGAAAAGTGGAAATGTTATGTTTCCTTTATGCATGTTTTATGTGATACGATTATGTTATGGTTCTTGAGCATTATTATGAAGACGGGTAGTTCCATGATAAACTAAGGGCGGGTGAGCCCGATATAGCTCTCCAATGCATTGGGTAACGCGAAGGGGTTAACCGTTAAGGTTTCTCCAAAGAAATTTAGGGAATATATTGTGATGGGTATTCTAAACCTAACTAAGAGGGTTACTCCCTACTTAAGAATGTTATGAATGCCTCAAGTTACCTTTATGTCTTTTTATTTATATGATATATTCATGATTTTTATGAGGTATGTTAAAGTGCTTTTTTTATGGGTAATGTATGATTTCATTCTTATGTATACATGTACTCATGTTTCCTTTCTGTATTTTTATATCCCTTACTGAGCCTTTTATGCTCATCCCAGGTTTTTGAAATGTTTTTCACAGGTCAAGGGAAGGGTACATGATATGATGATAGTGACAAGGAAGTGTCAAGAAAGAATCCATGTTTTATTTTAAATATGTTTCCGTTAATGGGAATAATGAATACTGTCTTTTATGTAACCACTTTGTTTAAATGTGAAATGTAATGCAAGTTTTATGATCTAATTCTCTAAAACTCTAAACCTGAAAAGATCCTCAATGTGTAATCTTGTAATAAATCAAGATTAAGTAAGGTTTAAGCCTGGGGCCTTATAGTTGGTATCAGAGGTCGGTTTAGATAACTTTAGAGGTTAGGGTATTCTCTAAGCACAAGTGACATTACCATAATGGTTAGGATTTCAGAAAGAGTCCTAGTTTTAGATAAAGAGAATGAGTAAGTGTATCTTAGTGTTTACCTTCCTCATTAGTACATGATGATTTTGTTGATATACTCACACTGACATTTCTGTTTTTAGTAAATGGATGGATCTATTAGGCACTAAAGGGACAACAGGTTTGAAGGAAACTGTGGTGGTTCGATGATTAAGATACTAGATAAAATGGGGGATTCAATGAGGAAACTTGTGGTTGTTCTAAACCAACTATCAAGGAGTCATGATCAACCACTTGAACCTTGGTATGATCTGTAATGCATCATGTAAGAGATGAACAATCGATGTAGAAGTTCAGGTAAAAATTATAAAGGTTACCATTAGAGTTTATATGATCCTTATTTTTGAGGTAATTATGGGTTATTATATGTTATGATGGAAAATGAAAGGCATGAGATAAAATTGAGGTTAAAATATGGTATGAACATTTTTGAAGATTTTATCTCATTTTGGGGAATGTTTTAAGAATTATATAGTTTTGGAAAAAGGACAACATGCAGACAGTGTGACAACCTGTCGCGTCAGACAAAGCTGCAGGAATTGAACCCACAACCAAAGTGCGACTGGTATTTATCGCCTACCACTAGACTATGTGAAGTCCCTGATTAGTTTGACTAAATCTTTTTAGTTAGATGATTTTACGAATCAAGAGTAAGTTTATTTTGGTTTATCTATGGAAATGATTAACATATCATCGAGGATATGTGATTAGGTTAATTACTTTTCAATATGAGAATTTAAGAGCAACTGATGTTATTTGGAGATAAAAGATAATTTGTACCTTGGAAGACTATGTGAATAAATCCTTCAAATATTTGGGTTTCAATCTTAGTTTGGTTTACTTTGAAGAATTTTATGGACAATTTTTTTATCAAATGGTCCTCGTTGAACTTTGGGTTTTGTTGGACAAATTTTGGAGATTAAGAATAGATTTTCTTTTTATAAAGGGTTATCCTTTTCTGGATTATCTGATCTTGTACTATCCTTTTTGGTTTTGGTTTTGGTTAAAGTATAAAGACATGGGAAGTATATAGTTCTCTTTTTTTGGGTTAGGTGATTCTCTAGAAGTTGATTATAGCTCTCTTAATGTAAACAAGTCATCCTAAATACACATCTTTTGGAGAAAATATGAGTTCATGTAAGAAATCTAGTAAAATTTGAAAGTCAACATTACAAGTAAGTATGTTTCCTTATGTTTTAGTTAAACTCAAAAATAAATTCATCAATGAAAAGTAACTGAAAAAAATGTTGTCAATTAACTTTTCCTACTAGGGAATCCAATACTGTTTAACCCATCACATGTTTGCGAATTTCTTATGGTTAACTTTCTCTTAGACATGTTTACTATCACTCTCCATCAGAACATGACCCTTTGTTTTCTCCTCCATATCCATATTTTTATACATGGAATCATAGTATATGTTAACTTGGGTGAAATTTGTACTTCTCTCCCATTCTTTTAAAGTGATTGTTTTTCAGACTCTTGTTCCGATGTGGGACTTTCAAGGATGTTTCCGAGCCCAATTTTGAAATTGTGAGGACGCAATTCCCAAAAGGGGGGAAGAATGTAACACCCCGGGTAAATAAAGAATATGACATTTTTATATATATATCTCTATTTGTGATTAAAATGTCATATATTAATTTAAAGGGAATGCTATGCTCTATGGCTTACCCAATACACAACAACGAGTTCCTTTGAAATCTTACATTGCACTCTAATAATAAAATAATATTATCTTAAATGGTATTTAACGCCTAGCCGTTGTAATGGAGGGAATGAACAGAACTAACTACAAAATGATTATATGTTTTTGTAAAATATTTTTACTTTTTACAATAAATTTTAGAGGATTAAAAATGTGAATGAATCCAATTTTGAAGCATATACATTCTAATATTCTTTAAAAGGTCGATTAACCGCCTTTTGATGGCGAACCTCTTTTAAATCCACTTTTTGACAATTTTATGTGTTATATTTTACAAAATAAAATTTTTCTTTAGAATTGGGACATAAAAATTTACATTGTGTAATTTATTGGTATTTTTCCGATAAAGTTCATTTTTTAATGAACAGTGAAAAATGATGTATTTTAATTCAAATCCTCTTTTTAACCTAATTTATTTACATGATTATATTATCTTTTGAATTGGTTTTAATGTTAAATTATAATATATTTTTACCATTTAATCCAATAGTGGTCGTTGTAATTAATTTCATCTTGAAATTGGACTTAAACTAGAGTCAATCTTTTGATACTTATTGTTTCTTAAAAACACGCTATTTGTTTTGACAACGGGAATTAATTATTAAATTAATTAATTCAAATTATATTTTTTGAATTTTGTAAAATAGGCTTCATTTTTGAATTCGTAATATTAAATATAGCTTAGGGTGAATTTTTGGTTTTTTTCTGAAAAACATCAATTTTTTATGAATAGTGAAACCACTATGTGGTAGTTAAAGAAACTAATTTTTCGTTTAAATGAATCTTTGACACCTCTGTGTTTTGAATTTCAAAAATCCGGCATACATGGATGTCATTAGGAAGTAAAATGTTGTTCAATGGGATTAAAATATATTTTTGGTGAATAGTAACTTTTATGTTCTTAATCGCGATTACAGGTAATTAGTGTAATTTAAGGTAAAAATAATGCTTTAATAATGTGAAATGACCTAGACACATGTCCTACACCTATTGTATGAGTCATGGCCGACCCAGAAAATCCATGGGTAAACTTGGGGACCCCATGGAGCCACTTTGGTTGGAAAATGACATAAATAACATTTTACTTAAAGTTAAAATAAAAATGTCACAAGCATGAGATGTTTCACTAAATTTTTTTAAATGGGGTTATACAAGTCATATTTTTGACTATAAATATTAATTAGAAAGATAAAAATATTTCCTACATCATGATATATTTTTTTATAATTTTTAGACATTAAATAAATTAAATTATTTATGACATCATGATGATGTAGCGATTACCTCATTATTTAACGATTTAAATAAAATGAAAAGATAATGTAAAAACTAAAACCTACACTTGTCAAAAACCTATTGGATGAGTATATTTCAACCCCTTACCACCTTATCCTATAAATACATCAATTTGGGACCTTGAAAATACGAAACTCATTTGAAAAAAAAGTAACATTTTGTAACTTTACAAGAGTGTCCCTCCTCTCCTCTTATAAAAGGCCCCCACCTCTACCACCTTACCCACACCTCTCAAGCCTTTGGCTCGCCCAACCACTGATTATTTTGCCTCTACACATCCCTATATTACTCCTAGAAGCCTGAAATTTGGCAGAAGGCTTCCCGAGGAAGCCTTTGAGCTCAAATCAAAAAGAGTTACCCGATTTTAAGGTAATGTCTTCACTTGTGTTCTTTTGTATTATTTTGCTTCTCCCACCCCCAAAACTATTTTTATAAATTTCTTTTGTAACAACTCCAGTATCTTAAATATACTAGTATGTTGTTATAAGAATAATTCGAGCTACACTTACACACACCTACATCAAATGGTTAAAGAACATACTCTTTCTGTGGATGGAGAATTTCTGCCTCACGAAATGATGATTGTCCAACACTCATATAACACCTTAAAAGGTGGCCATTAAGATGTAACTATATTTATATATGATATATAACATGTTTATGTTTTACTTAAGCTTATGTATTTTTCTTTTGTGGCATAACTTTATGGTTTCCATTGTGGGTAAACACGATAATTTCATTTTAGGAAGTGTAGACTACCGCCCCCTCAAAGTGATTTGATTCGTTAATGCCATATGTGGGACATATAAAGGATGTATTTAAAGTTATTATATATGATGTATGTTACATATAAATGATGAATATAATTCTGGAATTAAAATATACATACATCTCATTTATATTATATTCCATTAATATGACATAGAAATGAAAGTAGCGTTTATGCGTACGTACAGCTTACCGTCTCCATGAACGGTGCATTTCTTTTCTTACCTCTAAATGATTATGTAATATTATAAATACTTGTATATTCTGGATATATATGATATATATGATATCCAAATCATGAATATAATTCCGGATATAATGAACCTTTGACCACACGAACAACATGTAATTGTTAGAAGTCCACTTTCGACTTAAGAACCAAATATCGACAAAACAAACATTATTAACTTAAATGATTACATAATGATTATAACATGGAAATAGGTGATATAAAAGGAATAATAAACTTGAAAAAGGTTATTAAGAAAGTATAAATTAACTCAAGTTTATTATTCAGGACGTTAAAGAATGATCGAGTCAAGTCGGACCCGAGGTAAGGGATCATACTCCTCTCTTTATTTTTAAGTACATTCTTTTATGTCATTCCTTTTAATCTCATATTTCTTGTGATTGGGATGTTATTTTATATTAATATTACTGTAATTTTTATGTTCATATTATTAGAGACACTATTCTATCTCATCAACCCATTTTGGAAGTTTTGAGTGGCGCCGTTAGGCTGCCGAATTTTCGTAAGAGATCTAACCTCTCTCTTTCTTTTTAAGTACTCTCCATTATGTCACTTATTTTAAGCTACACTTTGTTATGATGGGGGATGTTCTTTTATATTCCTCTTTCTTTAAATTTTATTTTAATATGATGAGATGCCCTATTTGATCTCATCAATCCATTTTTGGAAGTTTTAAGTGGCCCCGTTAGGCTGCCGAGTTTTCGTAAGGGATCTTTCATCTCACTTTTAGTCCCGTGAGATTTATGCTACATTTTCAACCATTTCCTTTGAGTGGCGTATTTACTTCCCATTATTATACTCTTTGTGTAATATAATTTTATTTATGGGTATTTACATATTCATTGTATGACCCTTATTCAATGGGGTGTACGTTTCGAAATTAACCCAATTCGGTAAGGGAACCTTTCACCCTCCTCTTTTTCAAAGACTTATTTTGTTATGTCTTTTAATTAAAATACCGTTATGTTGGTATATGTTCATATATATCCTTATTGATGTAAATTTTATGTCCAAGTGATGATATAACCTTTTTATCTCTCATCAACTCATTTTCTGAATTTTGTATTGACGTCGTTAGGCTGTCAAAGTTTTGCAAGGGAACTTCTTAACCCAATTTTGATTCTTTGGGATAAGCTTGTACTCCTTGAATATGTAGTTCTATGAATATGTGTGAATAACCTCTAATTATTTTACACTTAATATCCACTTATATTTGGTGTATTATTTTGTCACACATAATTATGTAATTGATTTATCCTTAATCCAAGGATACCATCTTTGTATGGGGCTTCGTCTCAATCTCCTTTTATTGAGGCATATTTTGTTTTATACACAACCTTCTTTTATACGCTGTATAAACCCCTTTGACTTTTACGTTTATCCTAAAGGAATATTTTTTTTACAAAGCATTTTACTAAATAACAAAAGGGAATGTTTTTGTCGTACGTATGCGGCGACAACGACTTCTCCGCCGCCGTGACCATTATTTGAGTTTCGGCTTCCTCTACAAGCCATACCTTTTTTTAAAGAAAAATAAATACCATGTTGTACTTTTCTTTTTTTTTGGTATTGAAAATGGTTTTCATAATGTTTTTATATCAATGTGTTGTATTGATATATTGTGATTTAAAAGTGGATATGTTATGTTTCCTTTATGCATGTTTTTTGTGATACGATTATGTTATGGTTCTTGGGAATTATTATGAAGATGGGTAGTTCCATGATAAACTAAGGGCGGGTGAGCCCGATATAGCTCTCCAATGCATTGGGTAACGTGAAGGGGTTAAACGTTAAGGTTTCTTCGAAGAGATTTAGGGAATATACTGTGATGGGTATTATAAATGTAACCAAGAGGGTTACTCCCTACGTAAGAATGTTATGAGTTCCTCAAGTTACCTTTATGTCTTATGATTTATATGATTTATTCATGATTTTTATGATGTATGTTAAAGTGCTTTTGTTTTATGGGTAAAGTATGATTTCATTCTTATGTATACATGTACTCATGTTTCCTTTCCATATTTTAATATCCCTTACTGAGATTTTTATGCTCATCCCATGTTTTTGAAATGTTTTTCACAAGTCAACGGAAGGGTACATGATATGATGATAGTGTCAAAGAAGTGTCAAGAAAGAATCCATGTTTTATTTTAAATATGTTTCCGTTAATGGCAATAATGAATACTATCTTTTATGTAACCACTTTGATTAAATGTGGAATGTAATGCAAGTTTTATGATCTAATTATCTAAAACTCTAAACCTGAAAAGATCCTCAATGTGTAATCTTGTAATAAATCAAGATTAAGTAAGGTTTAAGCCTGGGGCCTTATAGTTGGTATCAGAGGTTGGTTTATATAACTTTAGAGGTTAAGGTATTCTCTAAGCACAAGTGACATTACCATAATGGTTAGGATTTCAGAAAGTGTCCTAGTTTTAGATAATGTGAAGGAGTAAGTATATCTTAGTGTTTACCTTCCTCATTAGTACATGATGGTTTTGTTGATATACTCACACTGACATTTCTGTTTTTAGTAAATCGATGGATCTAGTAGGCACCAAAGGGATAACAGGTTTGAAGGAAACTGTGGTGGTTCTCTGATTAAGATACTAGATAAAATGGGGGATTCAATGAGAAAACTCGTGGTTGTTCTAAACCAACTATCAAGGAGTCATGATCAACCACGTGAACCTTGGTATGATCTGTATTGCATCACGTACGAGATGACCAATCGATGTGGAAGTTCAGGTAATAATTATAAAGGTAACCATTAGGGTTTATATGATCCTTACTTTTGAGGTAATTATGGGTTATTATATGATATGATGGAAAATGAAAGGCATAAGATAAAATTGAGGTTAAAATATGTTATGATCATTTTTGAAGATTTTATCTCGTTTTGGGGAATGTTTTATGAATTATATAGTTTTGTAAAAAGGACAACATGCAGACAGTGTGACAACCCGTCGCGTCGGACAAAGCTGCGGGAATCGAACCCACAACCAAAGTGCGACTGGTATTTATCGCCTACCACTGGACTACGTGAAGTCCCTGGTTAGTTTGACTAATTGTTTTTAATTAGATGATTTTAGGAATCAAGAGTATGTTTATTTTGGGTTATCTATGGAAATGATTAACCTATCATCGAGGATATGTGATTAGGTAAATTACTTTTCAATATGAGAATTTAAGAGCAACAGATGTTATTTGGAGATAAAAGTTAATTTGTACCTTGGAAGACTATGTGACTAAATCCTTCAAATATTTGGGTTTCAATCTTAGTTTGGTTTACTTTTAAGAATTGTATGGACAAATCCTTTATCAAATGGTCCTCGTTGAACTTTGTATTTTGTTCGACAAATTTTGGAGATTAAGAATAGATTTTCTTTTTATAAAGGGTTATCCTTTTATGGATTATCTGATCTTGTACTAACCATTTTGGTTTTGGTTTTGGTTAAAGTATAAAGACATGGTAAGTATATAGTTCACTTTTTTTGGGTTAGGTGATTCTCTAGAAGTTGATTATAGCTCTCTTAATGTAAACAAGTCATCCTAAATACACATCATTTGGAGAAAATATGAGTTTGTGTAAGAAATCTAGTAAAATTTGGAAGTCAACATGACAAGTAAGTATGATTCCTTATGTTTTATTTAAGCTCAAAAATATATTCCTCAATGAAAAGTAACTGAAAAAAATGTTTTCCATTAACTTTTCCTACTGGGGAATCCAATACTGTTTAACCCATCACAAGTTTGCGAATTTCTTATGGTTAACTTTCTCTTAGACATGTTTACTATCACTCTCCATCAGAACATGACCCGTTGTTTTCTCCTCCATATCCATATTTTCAGACATGGAATCCTAGTATAGGTTATCTTGGGTGAAATTTGTACTTCTCTCCCATTCTTTTAAAGTGATTGTTTTACCGACTCTTGTTCCGATGTGGGACTTTCAAGGATGTTTCCGAGCCCAATTTTGAAATTGTGAGGACGCAATTCCCAAAAGGGGGGAAGAATGTAACACCCCAGGTAAATAAAGGATATGAAATTTTTATATTTATCCCTATATGTGAATAAAATGTCATATATTAATTTAAAGGGAATGCTATGCTCGATGGCTTACCCAATACACAACAACGAGTTCCTTTGAAATATTACGTTGCACTCTAATAATAAAATAATATTATCTTAAATGGTATTTAACGCCTAGCCGTTGTAATGGAGGGAATGAACAGAACTAACTACAAAATGATTATATATTTTTGTAAAATATTTTTACTTTTTACAATAAATGTTAGAGGATTAAAAATGTGAATGAATCCAATTTTTAAGCATAAACATTCTAATATACTTTAAAAGGTCGATTAACCGCCTTTTGATGGAAAAACTCTTTTAAATACACTTTTTGACAATTTTATGTGTTATATTTGACAAAATAAAATTCTTCTTTAGAATCAGGACATCAAAATTTACATTGTGTAAATTGTTGGTATTTTTCCGATAAAGTTCATTTTTTTAATGAACAGTGAAAAATGTTGTATTTTAATTCAAAACATCTTTTTAATCTAATTTATTTATATGATTAGATTATCTTTTGAATTGGTTTTAATGTTAAATTAGAATATATTTTTACCATTAATCCAATAGTGGTTGTTGGAATTAATTTCATCTTGAAATTGGAATTAAACTAGAGTAAATCTTTTGATACTTATTGTTTCTTAAAAACACGCTATTTGTTTTGACAACGGGAATTAATTATAAAATTAATTAATTCAATTTATAGGTTTTGAATTTTCTAAAATAGACTTCATTTTTGAATTCGTAATATCAAATATAGCATAGGGTGAATTTTTGGTATTTTTTTGAAAAACTTCAATTTTTGATGAATAGTGAAACCACTATGTGGTAGTTAAAGAAACTGATTTTTCGTTTAAATGAAACATTGACACCTCTGTGTTTTTAATTTCAAAAATACATCATACATGGTTGTCATTAGGAAGTAAAATTTGGTTCAATGGGATTAAAATAATTTTTAGGTGAATAGTAACTTTTATGTTCTTAATCGCGATTAGAGGTAATTAGTGTAATTTAAGGTAAAAATAATGTTTTAATAATGTGAAATGACCTAGACACATGTCCTACCCCTATTGGATGAGTCATGTCCGACCAAGAGAATCCATGGGTAAACTTGGGGACCCCATGGAGCCACATTGGTTGGAAAATGACATAAATAACATTTTATTTAAAGTTAAAATAAAAATGTCACAAGCATGAGATATTTCACTAAAACAACTTTTAAATGGGTTTATACAATTCATATGTTTGACTATAAATATTAATTAGAAAGCTAAAAATATTTCCTACATCATGATATACGTTTTTTTTTAAATTTTTAGACATTAAATAAATTAAATTATTTGTGACATCATGATGATGCAGCGATTACCTAATTATTTAACGATTTAAATAAAATGAAAAGATAATGTAAAAAATAAAACCTAAACTTCTCAAAAACCTATTGGATGAGTATATTTCGAACCCTTACCACCTTATCCTAGAAATAAATCAATGTGGGACCCTGAAAATCCGAAACTCATTTGAAAATAAAGTAAGATTTTGTAACTTTACAAGAGTGCCCCTCCTCTCCTCTTATAAAAGGCCCCCACCTCTACCACCATACCAACACCTCTCAAGCCTTTGGATCAGCCAACCCCTGCTTATTTTTCCCCTCCACATCCCTATATTACTCCTAGAAGCCTCACTTCGGGCAGAAGTCTTCCCAAGGAATCCTTTGAGATCAAATCCAAAAGAGTTACCCGATTTTAAGGTAATGTCGTCACTTGTGTTCTTTTGTTTTATTTTGCTTCTCCAACCCCATAAACTATATTTATTCACTTATTTTGTAACAAATCCAGAATCTTCAATATACTAGGATGTTTTTATAAGAATAATTAGAGCTACACTTACACACACCTACATCAAATGGTAAAATAACATACTGTTTCTGTGGATGGCGAATTTCTGCCTCACGAAACGATGATTGTTCAACACTCATATAACACCTTAAAAGGTGGCAATTAAGATGTAACTATATTTATATATTATATAAAATATGTTTATTTTTTACTTAAGCTTATGTATTTTTCTTTTGTGGCATACCTTTATGGTTTCCATTGTGGGTAAACATGATAATTTCATTTTAGGATGTGTGGACTACCGCCCCCTCAAAGTGATTTGATTCGTTAATGCCATATGTTGGATGTATAAAGGATTTATTTAAAGTTATTATATATGATTTTTGTTCCATATAAATGATTAATATAATTTGGGAATTAAAATATACATACCTCTCATTTAGTTTTAATTCCATTAATATGACATAGAAATGAAAGTAGCGTTCATGCGTACGTACGGCTTACCGTCCCCATGAACGGTGCATTTCTTTTCTTACCTCTAAATGATTATGTAATAATATAAATACATTTATATTCTGGATATATATGATATATATGATATCCAAATCATGAATATAATTCTGGATATAATGAACCTTTGACCACACGAACAACATGTAATTGTAAGAAGTCCACTTTCGACTTAAGAACCAAATATCGACAAAACAAACATTATTAAATTAAATGATTATATAATGTTTATAACATGGAAATAAGTGATATAAAAGTAATAATAAACTTGTAAAAGGTTCTTAAGAAAGTATAAATTAACTCGAGTTTATTATTCAGGACGTTAAAGAATGATCAAGTCAAGTCAGACCCGAGGTAAGGGATCCTACTCCTCTCTTTCTTTTTAAGTACACTCTTTTATGTCATTCCTTTTAATCTCATATTTCTTGTGATTGGGATGTTCTTTTATATTAATCTTAATGTTATTTATATGTTCATATGATGAGAGACCCTATTATATCTCATCAATCCATTTTGGATGTTTTGAGTGGCGTCGTTAGGCTGCCAAATTTTCATAAGAGATCTAACCTCTCTCTTTCTTTTTAAGTACTCCCCTTTATGTCACTTATTTTAAGCTCCACTTTGTTATGATGGGGGATGTTATTTTATATTCCACTTGCTTTAAATTTTATTGTAATATGATTAGATACCCTATTTGATCTCATCAATCCATTTTTGGAAGTTTTAAGTGGCGCTGTTAGGCTGCCGAGTTTTCGTAAGGGATCTTTCATCTCACTTTTAGTCCCGTGAGATTTATGCTACATTTGCCACCATTTCCTTTGAGTGGCGTATGTACATCCCATTATTATACTCTTTGTGTAATATAATTTCATTTATGGGTTTTTATATATTCATTATATGACCCTTCTTCAATGGGGTGTACGTTTCGAAAGTAACCCAATTCGGTAAGGGAACCTTTCACCCTCATCTTTTTAAAATACTTATTTTGTTATGTCTTTTAATTCATATACCATTATGTTGGTATATGTTCTTATATATCCTTATTGAGGTAAATTTTATGTCCAAGTGATGAGATACCCTTTTTATCTCTCATCAAATCATTTTCTGAATTTTGTATTGACGCCGTTAGGCTGTCAAATTTTTGCAAGGGATCTTATTAACCCAATTTTGATTCTTTGGGATAAGCTTGTACTCCTTGAATATGTCATTCTATGAATATGTGTGAATAACCTCGGATTGTTTTACACTTATATCCAATTATATTTGGTGTATTATTTTGTCACACATAATTATGTAATTGATTTATCCTTAATCCAAGGATATCGTCTTTGTATGGGACTTCGTCTCAATCTCCTTTCATTGAGGCATATTTTGTTTTATACACAACCCTCTTTTATACGGTGTATAAAGCCCTTTGACTTTTTCGTTTATTCGAAAGGAATCTGTTTTATAAAAATCATTTTACTAAATGACAAAAGGGAATGTTTTTGTCGTACATATTCGGCGACAACGACTTCTCTGCCGCCGTGACCATTATTTGAGTTTCAGCTTCCTCTACAAGCCATACCTTTTTTTAAAGAAAAATAAATACCATGTTGTACTTTTCTTTTCTTTTGGTATTGAAAATGGTTTTCATAATGTTTTAATATAAATGTGTTGTATTGATATATTGTGATTGAAAAGTGGAAATGTTATGCTTCCTTTATGCATGTTTTATGTGATACGATTATGTTATGGTTCTTGGGCATTATTATGAAGATGGGTAGTTCCATGATAAACTAAGGGCAGGTGAGCCCGATATAGCTCTCCAATGCATTGGGTAACACGAAGGGGTAAAATGTTAAGGTTTCTCCGAAGAGATTTAGGGAATATACTATGATGGGTATTCCAAACGTAACCAAGAGGGTTACTCCCTACGTAAGAATATTATGAATGCCTCAAGTTACCTTTATGTCTTATGATTTCTATGATTTATTCATGATTTTTATGAGGTATGTTAAAGTGCTTTTGTTTTATGGGTAAAGTGTGATTTCATTCTTATGTATACATGTACTCATATTTCCTTTCCATATTTTTATATCCCTTACTGATATTTTAATGCTCATCCCAAGTTTTTGAAATGTTTTTCACAGGCCAAGGGAATGGTACATGATATGATGATAGTGTCAAGTAAGTTACAAGAAAGAATCCATGTTTTATTTTAAATATGTTTTTGTTGATGGGAAAAATGAATAATATCTTTTATGTAACTACTTTGTTTAAATGTGGAATGTAATGCAAGTTTTATGATCTAATTCTCTAAAACTCTAAACATGAAAAGATCCTCAATGTGTAATCTTGTAATAAATCAATATTATGTAAGTTTTAAGCCTAGGGCCTTATAGTACCTCCTATAATTACCACTTCATTCATTAAATCTATGTTCAATACACCCCCAATGGTATATATTTGCCTTTTCTAATATATTAATTGGTTTACTAACGTTTGGTTTAATTTATATAGTTTTTACAGTATGGGTGATGATTATAGAATATTTGGGTGATCCATATCTTCCCAATTTATCTTTTCTATTTTGTATTTTTTTTATATGTAATGTTTTGAATTTTAATTGGTTTAATAGATAAAAAATGTAATGTCATTTATTAATGAATTAAAGTGTTTTTAGTTTATCTATACATATTACGTGTATAATATTATACTATTTAAATAAAATATATATTTTTTTAATAGAAAGAAATTACAAATAAACCACAGGTCATTACATTTTCCCCCTTAAAAAATATTATCTCCAAAATTTCAACTAATATTCTCAGCTGTGAATGGGTGATAGTACTTTTGTTCCACAATTTCATTTGGTTCCAAAGTGGCCTCATCATACTTATAATTCCTCTATATCACTAAGAAAAATTGAATTATCTTATTTCATAGAAATTGTTTCTACAGTCGAAGATCATAACAAACTACTCTTCATAAGAGAAATCATTCTCCACTTATAACACCTAGGGACTCAATACCTATGAGGGGCCATACATGTACTTCCCCAAAAGAGATATATGGAATTATTCATGACCTTTTTCCATATATTGTGAAAATAAAAGATGATAGACCACCAATCCTATGAAATAAAGGATCTCAATGGGGCCAATGCACATAGGGAAAATCTTAAATTTTCTTCCAAACTACATGAATCTCTTCAATGCTGTTATTTTAAGAAAAACCTTGTCTCCAAAATCATACTCTATGTTCTTATGATGGTTGTAATCATAGATAATTTTGCAACTCTAGGAGTATTTTATATTTTTTGGATGGCTTAAACTTCTTTTATAATCTATTTCACAAGATCAGTTCCATGTAGAATTCGTTATACAATGTCATCCAATGAGTTGGTGTTCTACATCACTTCCCACAAAGTGCTTCATTTGGATCCATTTCAATACTGAAGAAAAATTTATTGTTATATGATAACTCAACCAATGGTAAATGATAATAAAATCTTCATTTACATTACATTGAGAAGTCTCCTAGAATGACCTCAACATTTTTAATAGTCATTGTTGGACTCCTCATGTATTAATCATGTTTTAATGATCACAAATCTTATTACTGTTAATTAATCTCAATATTAACTGCACATCTTGCAAATTCTCTTCAATCTCAATAATAACTACACATTATGTTTTAATGATAACAAATATTATGGATATTAATTACTATATTTATTATTTACAAGTCTTATGAATGATCACAAATCTCAAATATATCATCAAGACTTTATGATTCAAGTTCTCTAACTCTCTAATGATTAAGCTTAATCCATATAATGCATATTACTCTCTAAATCTAAATACAGATATTTTTCTAAGTATAGAGACACCGTGATGTTTGTCATAGTAAGATAGACTGTGTACAAGACACAGTCAGAGTCATAAAGACACCGTGAAGGAAAAACCGTGACCCAGACAACATAAAGGACAAACCGTGACTCATACACCGTGAAGGAAAAACCGTGACCCAGACACAGTGAATGAATAACTGTGACCCAAACACCATGAAGGACAAACCGTGACCCAGAAACCAAGTAGGATAAACCGTGACCCAGACACCGTGATGCACATACGGTGAAGCACATACCGTGACCACATACTGTGAAGCACATACCGTGAACCACATACCGTGAAGACTATACTGTGAAGAAGACACCGTTTACATAATCACTGTGACACCATTTCTTAACATTTTGTCAATAGTAATTAAATAATGCTAACAGTCATATTTGATGTTTTCAATGCAATTAATGTTATTTAATGATAGTTGTTGGCATGTCAGGAAACCGTATATCGTTCCTATGAAAAGGGAATCATTCCTACTTCCAGAAGTCGTGGAATATAAGGAAGATTGAGATGTAGAACATGTGTGCAAGTGTGACGATACAACAAGAAGAACTTACATATACCCGAGAACACTATATTGAACAAGAAGAACAATCCCGAGCAAGAAAGAGATTTCAAGACTTTGAAAGAACTATCATGAGTGAAATCCAACACCACTGAAGAACACACGATGAATCAAGAGATAATTTTCACTCATGTAGAACACAAGCTGAACTACGACACTTAGTTTTTCAACAAAAAAACCAGAGAAGGACTCAGAAGAATTCATGCTGAATCCAATGAGCCCAGAGCTGCATTTCTAATCACTATAGCTTTCTAAACTCTTATCTGTTCTCTCTAAGTGATTTGTTTTTTTACTTTCGAGCAGTGTGGTGTACTATGTATATTTTACAAATACACACTATCTCGTACACTGAACTGGAGGATATCAAAATCCTCACTCCAAAACTCTTAACTCTTGTTTACCCACGTCAACTGTTGAAGATGTCCTTGTGTGGCCTGGTCTGTGTTTTGTTTCCCACGAAGTACTGTGGTAGAGGTCCCTGTGTGGCCTGGATTGTTTTGTAAATTGTTTTTTACCCCGATCTAGGGTGTGGATAAAATTTATATAAATTTTAGAGGACTAAGTCTCGGCTTGAGACTAAACCTCTTGGTATATCTATTGTGCATTTTTAGTTTATGTTTAACGAATACTACATATATATTTTATATTCCCCTGCTATTACTTTGAAATACAAAACTATTTTAAAGCTACTTTGATAGTTAAATAAGAAAATTGTTATAATTATTGTAAATCAGTAGGTTAGTTTCAAAAGTTAGTTTAATCTTGTGGTTAAATTAACTGAGACCTAATCATGTTGGGTCGGAAAAACGGGGAAAAAATGGAAAGAGGGGGGGTGAATTGCCTTTTAAAAAAAAAGATTGACAAATAAAAAATCAAAGTAAAGAGCAGCGGAAATAAAGAGGCAAGACACACAAAATTGATAACGGAGTTCGGCCAAAACCCGGCCTACGTCTCCGCTCCCAACTCAACCGTTGAGAGATTCTACCGCTTGCTTTTCAATGGTTTTAGCAAGAAACCCACTAGGCTTTGAGATAGCACTAGGACCTATTACAGCTTGCTTTTTGTGGTTTAGCAAGAACCCACTTGCTTTTAATGGTTTAGCAAGAACCCACTAGCCTTTTTAACGGGTGAAGGCTAGCTCACCGAAAACTCAAGCCTTTTAAAAGTAAAGGCTTGAAGAAACCTCTTCACACCTTAATGGTGGTGTGAAACCCAAAAGAAAGGGGGATGAGAAAAGGGTTTGGGGTTTGTAGGCACAAACCCAAAATTAAAGCTCAAAATAAATATACAATAAAAAAACCGAATTTTGAGAAGCCTTGGGTGCCTTTGATTGGATGGAGATGTTGAAGGCTGCTTCCAAGCTTCTTTGGAGGAGCTCCTTGAATGTGGAAGTTGTTGGAGCAAGGTGGGTTCCTTTGGAGGAAGTCGCCGGAGGTTGGCCAAATGATGAGAATTGTGTACGTTGGCTTCACAAGTGTTCCGGTGGGTGTCCGGGGCTTCCTTGGCCTTTATTTATAGGCATGGAACCCTTGGGGAGGCTTCGGAGCCGTTGGAGAAGCTAAAAGAGCCGTTGGGAGCCAAGTGGGCCAGCCTGGTCAAACTGCAACGGCTAGTTTGACTGGCTCCACCGGCTGGCCGGTACAGTCCCACCGGTTGGCCGGTGTGTGAAAAAAGGCATAGGATTCCTGTCCAGGGGCCACCGGCTGACCGGTGCCAGAGCCACCGGCTGGCCGGTGGCAAGACAGTAGCTGGCACTGTTGGGAGAGGGTTCCACCGGCTGGCCGGTGCTGAGGCCACCGGTTGGCCGGTGGGGAGGAAGTAGCTTCCTCTTCTGTGCAGGTGCCACCGGCTGGCCGCTGGTGTGCCACCGGTTGGCCGGTGGTCTGGACAGAAGAATGCCTTCTGTCCAGGCTCCATCGGCTGGCCGGTGGTGAAGCCACCGGTTGGCCGGTGGACTGAAAATAAGTCCATTTGGGCCTTCTTGCTTTCCTGAATTGATTCCTATCATCCAAAAACACTTGAAAGAGGATTAGATAAATATGAGGGTGATTGTGATCATGAAAATAAAACAACGAGGGGAACGAGATGTACAACAATCTCCCCCTATTTTGATGATCACAATCACCAAAACAATTAATGTAAAATACTGAAATTGAAAGGACATTATTAAAGGATAATTTGAAAATAAATCGAATTATGATAGAGAAGACTCTCCCCCAATCAATCAAGAAATTTCTCCCCCTTTGTGATTATCAAAATAGAATGGGGCATAAAACTTGATTGAGGGAGAAAATTTGAAAAACAAGATTGAGATTTCAATTTCAAAAATCTCAAATTGAAATTAAAATTTGAATAACAGTTTGAATTGAAAGTTTTGAATCAAAAACCAATTGAAACCAAGAGTTGAAATTGAAAGTTTGAATCGAAATTTTGAAAATGAAATCGAAAAACCTAACTCCCCCTAAATAGAAAGAACTAATCACCGGGGAGAGGGATTTTGAAAAGAGATGATTTTAGGCCCGGAGAGACTCGCCAAAAGGGATTTTTCAATCCACACTTGCCTTGTAGCAGGTCTTCTCCTATAGAATTCTTCCAAATAAAAAATCGATTTGGGTTGGCCGTACCGGGAATTTTTACAATTACATTCATAAATAAGGTGCCCGGATTTTTTACAATAGTTGCAAAATTTAAAACTTCAGCTCCCCCTTACAAAAACAGTGGGTGCATGGGAGGAGGAAGCTATATTGGTATATCCTAGCCCTTGGGTGGTTCTTGAAATTCGTTGGGAACCAAGAAAATTGTTCAAATTTTGTTCCCCTTGGGTGAACTTAGATAGGGTCTCCCTTAGGTCTTTGATGGTTGATTCCATAGAATCAACATTTGGAAAATTTTGGATTTTGAGGGTGAGTTCCTCCTTCTCTTTGAGAAGTTGTTCTTTTTCGGAGGAAAGTTTTTTGAAATTCTTTTTTAAAGCAACAAATTTTGACGATAAAGCATGAAAACCTTTTTCTAGTTGGTCTCTAGCGTGTGAGAGTTCTTCATAAGATAAATGATTTAAAGAATTTGAATTTGAAGAACAAGAGGAAGAGGATGATGATACCTCATGTTTTTCCATTAGGCATTTTTTACCTTGGTCGCTCGAGGAGAAGGAGGAGAAGGAGGAGGTGGAGCTATCACTCCATGTTGCCTTTGAAGCCTTCTTCTTTTTCTTCTTCTTGGCCCTTTTCTTGTGAAGTGGGCAAGCGGGTACAGATTTTGCATCGGGTTCTTTCTTTTGAGTAGGTTCTTGCTTTGGAGCCTTGCTAGTACCTTCATGGGTTAGCTCTAAATATTTCCAAATATCATAAGAGGATGTGCAAGAAGAAATACGATTAAATACATTACGGTCTAAGCCACAATGAAGAGCATTCATGGCTTTGCCATCAAGCTCGAAATTTGCAATGTCGGCGGGGGTCCATTTAGACTCATCGGGAGAGGAGAGGGAAAATCCTTGCATAACAATTTTAAAAATTTGATAGCCAATACTTTTAAGAAATGTGGTCATGCGGGTTTTCCAAAAACAATAATCGGTTCCATCAAACAATGGAGCACGATCCAAAGAATGTCCTTCGGGGGATTGAGAGGAAGAAGCGGTAGAAGCCATCAAAAAGGTAGGATCTTTAATTTGAAACCGGTTTAGGGAATTATTCAAATACGTCCTCTGATACCAATTGTTGGGTCGGAGAAAAACGGGAAGATGGCCAGAGGGGGGGTGAATTGCCTTTTAAAAAAAAGATTGACAAATAAAAAATCAAAGTAAAGAGCAGCGGAAATAAAGAGGCAAGACACACAAAATTGATAACGGAGTTCGGCCAAAACCCGGCCTACGTCTCCGCTCCCAACTCAACCGTTGAGAGATTCTAACGCTTTCTTTTCAATGGTTTTAGCAAGAAACCCACTAGGCTTTGAGGTAGCACTAGGACCTATTACAGCTTTCTTTTTGTGGTTTAGCATGAACCCACTTGCTTTTAATGGTTTAGCAAGAACCCACTAGCCTTTTTAACGGGTGAAGGCTAGCTCACCGAAAACTCAAGCCTTTTAAAAGGAAAGGCTTGAAGAAACCTCTTCACACCTTAATGGTGGTGTGAAACCCAAAAGAAAGGGGGATGAGAAAAGGGTTTGGGGTTTGTAGGCACAAACCCAAAATTAAAGCTCAAAATAAATATACAATAAAAAAACCGTATTTTGAGAAGCCTTGGGTGCCTTTGATTGGATGGAGATGTTGAAGGCTGCTTCCAAGCTTCTTTGGAGGAGCTCCTTGAATGTGGAAGTTGTTGGAGCAAGGTGGGTTCCTTTGGAGGAAGTCGCCGGAGGTTGGCCAAATGATGAGAATTGTGTACGTTGGCTTCACAAGTGTTCCGGTGGGTGTCCGGGGCTTCCTTGGCCTTTATTTATAGGCATGGAACCCTTGGGGAGGCTTCGGAGCCGTTGGAGAGGCTAAAAGAGCCGTTGGGAGCCAAGTGGGCCAGCCTGGTCAAACTGCAACGGCTAGTTTGACTGGCTCCACCGGCTGGCCGGTACAGTCCCACCGGTTGGCCGGTGTGTGCAAAAAGGCATAGGATTCCTGTCCAGGGGCCACCGGCTGACCGGTGCCAGAGCCACCGGCTGTCCGGTGGCAAGACAGTAGCTGGCACTGTTGGGAGAGGGTTCCACCGGCTGGCCGGGGCTGAGGCCACCGGTCGGCCGGTGGGGAGGCAGTAGCTTCCTCTTCTGTGCAGGTGCCACCGGCTGGCCGCTGGTGTGCCACCGGTTGGCCGGTGGTCTGGACAGAAGAATGCCTTCTGTCCAGGCTCCATCGGCTGGCCGGTGGTGAAGCCACCGGTTGGCCGGTGGACTGAAAATCAGTCCATTTGGGCCTTCTTGCTTTCCTGAATTGATTCCTATCATCCAAAAACACTTGAAAGAGGATTAGATAAATATGAGGGTGATTGTGATCATGAAAATAAAACAACGAGGGGAACGAGATGTACAACAAATCAATCTTTCAGAATCTATATTAACATCTACAATCTGTATAAATTCACTACAGTTTAACTTGTTTTATAAATTGTGGGATTTTAAATAGAAAATATTTTAATATAAAGTTTAATTGGAACTATATTCACCCCCTATTGAGTATCCACTCCGACCAACATTTGGTATCAGAGGATTTGTTTTTGTTAAAGGATTTTTGAAATAATCTATTTTTCAAATGTGATTTTAGTTGCATCTTTAAAGATCTTAAATTTCTGTTAGTTCTAAATTTTATCTATTTAATTATACTTTCTAAGATCTAGATATGGATAATAGACTAGAGGGTGCTGCTACTAACATGCCACCATTCTTCAATGGTACAATCTATGCTCAGTGGAAACTGAAAATGAAAATTCATTTGGATAGTATGGGTTTTGATATATGGACTACTATAAAATCTCAATATAAAATTCTAGAAACTGAAAGAACGACTTGGGATGAACCTACAAGGACTGCTTATAATAATAACTATAAATCTATGAATTCCATGTACTGTGCTTTAGGAGATGAATAATTTAATAGAATTTCTTCCTGTAAAACTGCTTTTGAAATTTGGGATACTTTAGGTGTTTCTCACGAAGGAACAACTAATGTTAAAGAAAAGAGATTAAATAATTATACTATTAAATATGATAATTTTAAAATGAAAACCGATGAACCCATTTATGATATGTATCTCATGTTTAATGAGATAGTCTATAAAATGAATTCACTCGGAAAGGATGTTCTAGCAATGGAACAAATTATGAGGATATTGAGGTGTCTACCAGAATGGTAGAGAGGAAAATCAATTTCAATCAGAGAGTCATGTGACATTAGAGCTCTACCTGTCAAAGAACTCATTGGTAAGCTTATGATGTATGAGGAAGAACTCAAGTTAAATAAAGAGGAAGAGGATAAACCAAAAAGGAAATCAGTGGCTTTCAAGCTACTGCTTCAAAGAACAAGGACAAAGAAAAAACTCAAATACGAACTGACAGTTCAACAAGTGAAAGCTCAGACTCTAATATTGATTCTGAAATGGATCAAATAGCCAGAAGGTTTAAGAAATTTTATAAGAAGAATAAATTCTTCAAAAAATAAAATTACAAGGGTAAGAATGACAATAAGGGACATTGAAAGGACTGTAAAAAGCCAGATAAAAGTGATGAAGTTGTTTGCTACCAGTGCAAAAGAAAAGGACACATTAAAGAAGACTTCCCAAAGATAAAATTCAAGAATAAATATGATTACAAGGACAGTAAGTACAAGAAAGTTATGAAGGCTATGTGGAGTGCTTCTGAAGACAGCACAAGTGAATATGAAATGTCTGATTCTGAAAAGAAATGTGCCAACATGTGTTTCATGACAAACACATCTGAGGTAACCTTAGATACACCGGATTTAAATTCTTACTATTCTAAAGATAATGCAGAATCTGATTCAGATTATTAAAACATGACTAGTGAGGAATTATTTGAATATTGTAATATGTTGGAAGATACATGTAATTAACTTAAGGATAAGTACAAATCATTGAAGAAACAACATGCTCTCACTAATACTGTTAAAACTGAACTTGCTATTGAAAAAGAGAAAAATGATCAACTGTTAAAAGAGAACACAGAACTGAAAATGTCAAATGAGAAACATAGAAAATACTTAGAGAAGATCACAATTGGAAAGGATACACTAACTCAAATTCTAGGAAAGAAAGTGGCACCAAAATACACTACTGGAATAGGCTACAAACCTAGACAGAGACAGATTGCCAAGAATATATTTATTCCTAAATCTGGACAGAATACTGTGTGTTCACGTTCTGGATATCCTTATGCTTCAACCCATTATTCATATGTTTATAGATTAAATAAAGTTTATCTTTCAAAATCTATTGATTCTGTAAATTATATGAGACCCATAAGACAAATATGGTTACCTAAAGCTTTGATTTCTAACCTTTCTGCACCCAAGAAGATCTGGGTACCCAAATCATTTCCTATCTAAATCTGTTTTGTAGGAAACCTTATTGAAAAGTTCCCACAAGAAGACATGGTATTTGGACATTGGATGTTCAAGACATAGGTCCGGGGGTTACTCATGCTTCAAGAGTTTAATAAAGTTTTATGGAGGCTATGTCACCTTTGGTGATAATTCTAAAGGAAGAATCATCGGCCTAGGCCAAATCGGTAACACTGATTCAGTTTTAATTTCTAAAGTATTATTTGTTGATGGACTAAAATATAATCTGTTATGTATTTCTCAATTTTTTAATGATGGTTTTAATTTCAAATATGAAAATGATTCCTGTAATGTTTTAAAATGTAATTTTTTTTAGTATTTTCTTCTTTAAGAATTAAAAATGTTTATGTTGTTGATTTAAATTCCTTATCCTTGCAAAATGTTAGTTGTTAAAAGGATTTTTCATAGATAATATTGGCATTGGCATAGAATATTAGGACACTGCAACATCTATTCACTTAGAAAATTAGCTAATATGAATGTAGTTACAGACCTACCTAAACTTGAATTCCCAAATGACAAATTTTGTAATCCCTATCAAAATGGAAAGCAACATAATGTTTCTTTTAAATCAAAGAAAGAAGTTTCAACTTCTCAACCTCTCGAGTTGGTTCACATGGACTTGTTTGGACCTTCAATAGTTTCTAGTTTAAATGGGAAGCACTATGTCTATGTTCTAGTAGATGACTTTTCTATATATAATTGGGTATACTTCTTAGCTCACAAAAGTGAAGCTTGTTCTTATTTTGTTAAATACTCCATGTTTGTAGAAAATCATAGTGGACTTAAGATTAAAACTCTAAGAAGTGATCATGCCCGTGAGTTTGAAAATCATGAATTTGAATCCTATTGCTCACACAATGGCTATAGTCATAAATTTTATTCTCCTTGGACACCTCAGTATAATGGTGTATTAGAAATAAGAAATAGAACCCTTTAAGAAATAGATAGAACCATGCTTAATGAGTATGACCTGCCTATTTATTTTTGGGATGAATCTTTAAATATAGCTTGTTATATCATCAATAGAGTCTTGATTAGACCTGTTCTTAAGAATACACCTTATGAACTTTTGAACAATAGAAAACCTAAAGTCAATTACTTTAGGGTCTTTGGTTGTAAAGTCTTTATTCTCAATACAAAAGATAATCTTGATAAGTTTTCTTCTAAGAGTGATGAAGGAATCTTTTTAGGATATTCTTTAACTAGCAAAGCCTATAGAGTTTTAAATAAAAGAACCAAGTGTGTGGAAGAATCTGTTCACATAAAATTTGATTAAAACTGATCCACATGAGTCTAAAACCTCTCTTGAAAATCTTGAAGAAGATTTGAGTTTTCTGGACCGTAATGAAAAATCTAAGGAACCTGCTATAAAGACAACCCGCTCTGGACTTATTCCAGAATCTGCTTCTAATGAACCCGAACCTAGAGAAGAGCCTAAAATTTATAGTCCTACCTTTACTAGATCAACTAGAATTAAAAAGAATCATCCTTTAGATGCTGTTGTAGGAAATCATGATAAAGGGACACAGACTAGAGCTTCTCTTAGAAATCAGGTTGAACATCAAGCCTTCTTGTCACAGCTTGAACCTAAAAACATTAATGATGCTATTAATGATTAATTTTTGGCAATTACTATACAAGAAGAACTTAATCATTTTGAATGAAATAAAGTTTGGAATCTTGTTGAAAGACGTAAGGACACTTTCACAATAGGCACTAAATGGGTGTTTCGAAATAAAGTAGATGAATCTGGAAACATAGTTAGAAACAAAGCTAGGCTAGTTACACAAGGCTATAGTCAAGAGGAAGGAATTGACTATGAGGAGACTTTTGCTCCAGTATCCAGATTAGAAGCCATTAGGATCTTACTTGCTTATGTTGGACATATAAATTTCAAACTATATCAAATGTATGTCAAGAGTGCATTCATAAATGGATATATTGCTAAGGATGTTATTGTTGAACAACCACATGGATTTTCAAACCCTCATTTTCTAAATCAAATTTTCAAATTATCAAAAGCTTTATATGGTTTAAAGAAAGCTCCAAGAGATTTGTATGATAGATTAAGTACTTTTATAATTTCTAAAGGTTTTAAAAAAGGTATAACTGATCCTAATATTTTTATAAAATGAATTTCTAAAGATGTTTTAGTTGTACAAATTTATGTAGATGATATTATTTTTGGATCTTCAAGAAATTCCCTTTGTACTAATTTTTCTAAAATGATGCAAAATGAATTTGAAATGAGTTTAATGGGTGAACTTAAATTCTTTCTTGGATTTCAAATCTTTAAAAATGATGATGGAATTATTTTAACTCAAAGTAAATATACTAGTGATATTTTAAAAATATTTGGATTGGATCGCACAAAAAGTAGTGAAACTCCCATGAGTACCACCTGTAAGTTGGATCTTGATGAATATGGTAAACCTGTTGATCAAACCACTTAAAGAGGAATGATTGGAAGTCTACTCTACCTAAATGCTAGTCGTCCTGATATTATGTTTAGTGTGTGTATGTGTGCTCATTTTCAAGTAAACCCTAAAGAGTCACATTTAAATGTTATAAAGAGAATTTTCAAATACCTCAAGCATACTCCAAATTTAGGACTATTATATCCCAAAGGAAAATCATTGGAACTAGTTAGTTATTCTGGTGCTGATTTTTCTAGATGTAAGTTAGATAGAAAAAGCACCTCTGGAACATGTCACCTTTTAGAAACGTCGCTATTATTATGGTGTAGTAAGAAACAAAATTTTGTTTCATTATCTACTGCAGAAGCTAAATACATAGCTGCTGGAAGTTGTTGTGCACAAATTTTGTGGATGAAACACACATTACTAGACTATGGATATCAATTCAGTCATGTCTCAATAAATTGTGACAACACTAGTGATATTAATATTTCTAAGAATCATGTTTCTCATTCTAGGAAAAAACATATTGATGTAAGACATCACTTTTTGTGGGATCATTAACAAAAGGGTGATATCACTTTGGAATTCATTGGTACTGAATATCTACTTTCTGATATATTCACTAAACCATTAAATTATAAAATAATAGACTACATCATACATGATATTGGCATGATTAATCATAAATAGATATCTTACTGATATTAATGTATAATACTTTAATGTATTTCACTTTACGGTTTCATGCTCACTGTTTTACAGTTACTATTTCATGCATACGGTCTCACCATTAAGACCTTGTGCTCACAGTCTGTGAACTCACTGTCTCACTATGACTGCACAGAATGGTCACTGTCTCACCGTGACGACCACCAACTGTCTCACCGTGATTTCTGGCTTTCATCACACCGTAATTCCTACTCACGGTCTAATCGTGAAGATTATTTATACTCTTATTTTAGCCCGTATCACGGTAATTTTTATTTCACTGCTATTTGATTTCCCGAGTTTTTGTTTTTTTGACGTTTGAAATTCCCAAATGATAAAACATAAGGGATTAATTTGATTCCTTACCCGAACTCTCTCATGAATCTTCTCACTCTTGAAAACATTCTCTTCCCTCTCTCCCAAACCTTCAATGGATGCCTAGGATGAAGCATCCATCTTCACCCTCGTCTGAGAAGCACCACTCTAAGAAACAGAAGAGAATATCGAGGATAGCTCCCGAAGGACCTATAAACCCAAACTTGGTAAGCCGTACTATTATACCTGAAAAAGAAATTTTTCCTGAGTGGCTTCTATCTATAAAGTCGTTAGTTTTGATAGTTTTAAGAGAACAAGGATGGCTTGAATGGTTTTCTAGACAAGATAGACAGATTTACCTAAAATTGGTATCTCAATTCTATTAATATGTAAAGTTTTCCTTTGATTTTGGAGAAAACATTATGGTGACCAGCTGGATCAATGGTCAGAAGTGTTCTTTCTCATCGAGGTTGTGGGTTTCATGTCTAAGAATTCCACATGAAAGAGTTTGTGAAAACTACCAGAGAGATCCTCCTCCTCCATATAACATCTTCGATATGGAAAACGCCTTGGAAATTCTAACTGGTAATGGCACCAAGCGAAGGGCTAAAGCTATAGAGTTAGATGGATAAACTAGACTTCTATTCAAATTCGTTCAGAATTTGATCACTCCGAGAAAAGGGGATTTTGCTGTAATGAAGTATCAGGATGTGTTCCGGATTCACTTGTTGAAGAATGTCCATAAGATCAACCTATGAAAGTATGTTATTAAACATGTATGTGAGCTTATTAAAGTCAATTCCAAATCCACCTCCTTATTTTACTCAAGGATGATTTCATCCATGATAGTTGTTAAAGGAATGGTTGGACCGAATGACGAAAAGTTAGAGGAATTTTATTTATGATTATCCATGCCTATCATCAGAAGGATGAAGATTAACAGAACCACTGGAAGAAGAAATAGGTTGAGGATAATGATCAATTGTATAAGAAGTTTAATCCTGTTGATTATCCAAGAAGGCCTAAGAATCTAGCTGATCCTGGTCTGGAACCAGATGAAGTGGCTGAGTATTCAGAAGAAGAATAAGAAGAAGAGGAAATGGAAGCTGAAGTATCACCTAGAGAAGAGGCTGAAATACCTCCAATGGAAACAGATCCTATTGAGAAAGAAAGGACTGTTGTCCCTACTGTTGTCCATGTTGTTGTCCCTGCTGAAATACCTCAAGGATAGGAAGTTGTTGTTGGTTTGAGAGAAGAGGATTCTCGTGCTTCTAGTGACGATGTCAATCCAGAAACTCATCCTACGGCTGCAAGAAAATTTATTTTTCCTGATTTAGAGCTGAAAGCAACCAAAGACAAAGATCCTGTTGAAGATGATCTCCCTGTTGAGAAAGATTTCAATCTGGAAGCACAACCAGTGGAATAATCGGTTCCTGAGATAATTCCCCCTGCTGAAGAGAGGATGGAAACTGCCTTTCAGCTGGCAAGGCAAGAGTTTGCTGAAGAGATTATAGATGATCCTGTGGATCTTGACCATGTTTTTGAGCCTATATTATCTGAAATGGAAGCAAAATTTGAGGGGGAGGAACCTCAAAAGATTGAGATTATAGAAGCTGGATCTGCTGAACCTTCTCAACCTACCGTATCATATTCTTGTGTACACCTCATATGTTTTCCCAAGATTTTATGATGTGACTAACTCACAACAATTGACTACAACTGGAATGGATCTCTCTTCTGTGTTTCAAATGATGTTTGTAACGCATCCAGAACTAGAACCTGAGCCCCATTCTCAATATGAATCCGAATCTGAGTCTGAAGATGACTCTAAATAGCAACCAAAACCTTCTCCACTACCTTCACCTACACCCTTACCCGATAAACACTCCTCTGTGACTGAAGATGGTCTAAAAGTTTTTGGAGGGACTCTGTTAGCTGGAGTTGAGAAGATCTTATCCACTCAACCTCGTCCAGTGACTCAACTGAGTCAAGAAGATGCATCAATTCTCTTCGAAAATATTATATTGCATATTCAACCAAGGATGATCCGAGAAATCCAAGAAGTCAGAGTAGAAAATAAGTTACTGAGTGCTGATGTTTCAAACCTGAAAAGTATGGTAGAAAACTTACAGAATGAGTTGTCTTTGAGATCAATGTATGCTCCTATTTTTTCCCCTGCACCTGTTGCTACTTCTCGTGAGCCAGCTGAATCCACCCTTGCTATAGATATTGTGTCTCAATTGCATCCATATCAACTATATTTCGATGAAAATATTGGAACAAGACACACAAAAATGATGGAATGCATGAGGGAGCTTGTAGAAAATATAAATAAGCTCACAGATGAGTACTCTGGATGTCTGTAGAATGTTTTGAAATAGCTCAAAGTTCTTTCCATTGCCTTAAAAGCTTCTCCAGCTTCTGGTCAACCTTCTATTCCTCCTTTGGATGATTTTTTGCTGAGATCCATAATCAATGAAGAACTTCAGAATGCCTTCCGTGGCTTGGTTCTGTCTTATTTTTAAGAAGTGGTTAAGAACAGTGATCGAGCATTGGACTTGGGTAGAGTTCATTCTAAGATAACCAATGATGCTCAACATGAGATCACCAAGAAATTAGATTTTTATCTCACCATGATTTTCTTCAAGAGTGATATGACCGATCACTTTATATATCTTGTGGAAAACATGAAATTCCCTCTGGTAACTCAAGATTTTAAAGCGCAAGTTCAGAATCTTATAGAGTTCATCAGATTGATGGACAAATTCATAGAGAATAAGGATGATTTTGAAAAGTATATGCAATATGGTGGAGAAATCATTACTGATTTCATCAATCTTTTGAATCCATATCTTCATGTGCAGATTACTGCTATAATTACTCCAGTTGCTGCACCTCTTAGACCTGGTCTACCAGACTTAGCCTCAACTGCCATGTCATTCATTCTTGACAAACCTAAACCTAGATATTCTATTGCTCCTACTTTGGCTCCCTCCGTTTTTGAAGGTCTACCCTTACCCTCTTTGTCTACCACATCTATTTCTTCTTCTACTTCGGCACCAACTCCTACAATTGATAAAGGCAAGGAAAATTTGAATCCCTGAAGAGTCCAGGGACTGTTTTCTTTTTTGATGGGATGTCATTTGTTGTTTAATGTTTTTATTCTGAACCTTTTCAATGACAAATGCAGTGTTTCACTTCAATTTCTCTACTTTTTGATAATCCCAAAAGGGGGAGAAAAAAATACAAGTATCAGTACTATAATGAGATATGTTATTATCGAATCTATTATTCTATGATTTTTTCTATTTTAATATGATAGTCTCTTTAATGTTAAATTTCATTTATATTTTGACTATATATGATTTGTGATCATAAAAATGGGGGATATTGTTGGACTCCTCATGTATTAATCGTGTTATAATGATCACAAATCCCATTACTGTTAATTAATATCAATCTTAATTTCACATCTTTCTCATGATCTTCAATCTCAATAATAACTACACATCATGTTTAAATGATAACAAATATTATGGATGTTAATTACTCTCTTTATTATTTACAAGTCTTATCCATGATCACAAATCTCACTTATATTATCATGCCTATATGATTAAAGTTCTCTTACTCTCAAATGATTAAGCATAATCCATTTTCTGAATATTACTGTCTAAATCTAAATATAGATATTAGTCTACTTATAGATACACCGTGATGTTTGTCACAGTAAGACAGACTGTGTACAAGACACAGTCACAGTCAGACAGACACCATGAAGAAGAAACCGTGACCCAGACACCGTGAAGGAAAAACCGTGACCCAGACATCGTGAAGGAAAAACCATGACCCAGACACCGTGAAGGAAAAACCGTGACCCAGACACTGTGAAGGAAAAACCGTGACCCAGACACCATGAAGGACAAACCGTGACCTAGACACCAGGAAGGACAAACCGTGACCCATACACCATGAAGCACATACCGTGAAGCACATACCATGACCACATACCATGAAGCACATACTGTGAACCACATACCGTGAAGAAGACACTGTTTACATAATCATTGTGACACTATTTCTTAAATTTTTTTCAATAGTAATTAAATAATGCTAACTGTCATATTTGATATTTTCAATGCAATTAATGTTATTTAATGATAGTTGTTGGCATGTCAGGAAACCATATCTCATACCTATGAAAAGGGAATCATTCCTCGTGGAATATAAGGAAGATTGAGATGTAGTACATGTGCACAAGTATGATGATACAACAAGAAGAACATACATACACCTGAGAGCACTGTGATGAACAAGAAGAAAAATCCCGAGCAAGAAAGTGATGGAAAGACTTTCAAAAAACTCTCATGAGTGAAATACCACACCACTGAAGAACACACGACGAATCAAGAGATAATTTTCACTCTTGTAGAACACAATCTGAACTACGATACTCTATTTTTCAAAAGAAAAACTAGAGAAGGACTCAAAAGCATTCCTGTTGAATCCAAAGAGCCCAGATCTGCATTGCTAATCACTAGAGCCTTCTAAACTCTTATCTGTTCTCTCCAAGTTATTTTCTTATTTACTCTCGAGTAGTGTGGTGTACTCTGTATATCTTACACATACACACTGTCTCCTACATTGAACTGGAGGATATCAAAATCCACACTCCAAAACTCATAACTCTTATTTACCCAAGTCAATTGTAGAAGAGGTCCTTGTGTGGCATGGCCTGTGTTTTGTTTCCCACGAAGAACTGTGGTAGAGGTACCTCCGTGGCCTGGACAGTTTTGTAAACTGTTGTTAACCCCAATCCAGGGTGTGGATCAAATTTATATAAATTTGAGAGGACTAAGTCTCGGCTTGAGACTGAACCTCTTGTTATATCTATTGTGCATCTTTAGTTTAATTTTTACGTATACTATATATATCTTTTATATTCCGCTGTTATTACATTGAAATACTAAACTATTTTAAAGCTACTTTGATAGTTAAATTAGCAAGTGTTTATACTTATTGTAAATAGGTAGGTTAGTTTCAACAGTTAGTTTAATCATGTGGTTAAATTAACTGAGACATAATCAATCTTTGAGAAGCTAAGTGAACATCAACAATCTGTATAAATTCACTACAGTTTAACTTGTTTTATAAATTGGGGGATTTTAAATAGAAAATATTTTAATAGAAATTTTAATTGGAACTCAATTCACCCCCCTCTTGAGTATCCACTCCGACCAACAGTCGTATTAGATTGGAAATCAGTTTGAGACAGATAGGCCATGATGAAATTTAATTCACTACATAATTCATATTGATGGATTATCCAAAATTTTCAAGCGAACCATGTCTCATAGTCAGAGATGATCAAAACTAGAACCCCATGGAACCTCACACATACTTCACATATATCATGGAATGTTTTTCAAGTGAGAAATCATCATGAATAGAGATAATGTGGCACAATATCCTTAGCCCAGATGGTGAGGACTTAACAAGTCCATCCAAGAGACCCAAGATCAAATTTGGGTGGATACATAATTCTGGGTTACTGTAGTAGTATTGTAGCTGGAACTGTAGCTGGAACTATAGTAGTACTATAGCAGGTAATGTTTGGAACTGTAGTAGTCAGAACTATTCATCCATATGGGCCATTGGGCCACCTGTTTGGTCCTCAGGTTCTAAAAGGCTTTCGGGCCACACAAGGCCTTTGGGCTAGTTGTCTCTCAAGGCCTTCAGACCACTTCAAGGAATTCATGCCACCTCATGGCCTTTAGGTCACGGGAATATGAAGATTTAAAAATCATACAACAATAGAAAAGGCTACAGATTAGGATAGGATCCGACACATTCACCAGAGTAGAGCTAACGAGATTTTGAAGAACGAGAGGGTATGGAATTTCCATCAGTATCGGGCTTGTGCATCTCTACACAAGACTGCTAGCGAACCATCCTTTCAAAGGGAGAGTGATGATACTATGACATGTGCTAGGGAGGAGTAGTTTTAATTTGTCTTTTCTGGTTGATTTCCACTAATACTTATGGGTCATGTAATTGTTTCTAATCTTGTAGTCCTTGTAAGGGTTCCACCTCGCCCCTTGAAAGGTGGATTATCAAAAATAATTATAAAAGGGCATTCGTCCAATTTGGTTAAAAAATAGTGATAATGTGGGTAGTCTTGGTGAGTCGATCCACCACAACACATATATCATTTTCTCTATTTTGTGTCTTTAGGAGACCAGTGAAAAGCTCCATAGTGACACTCTCCCATTTCCATTTGTGAATAAGAAATGGTTGCATCATCCCTTTCGACCACTATCTCACTACTTTAACTTAATGCCATACCAAGCACCATGAAAAATACTCTACAATCTCAACATCATGTTCTTATACCAAAATTGTTTTCAAAGATCATAGTACATCTGGTTACCTCCATGATTGATGGAGAAATGTTATCTATGTGAATTTTCCAAGAACACATTCATTATCCCAAGTGATGAAAGAACACAAATCCTAGTTTTAAACCAAATTATACCATCATAATCATTCTTAAACTCATATAGCTTCCATTCCTTTACTGTTGTCACTTTCATTTGAATCTCAAGATTATCCCTTTGAACCTCTTTAATCTTATCTCAGATAGATGTGTTGTAAAACATTTGATAAAGGTAAGATTCATTCCTTACTATTATGAAATCTATATCCATACTTTTCCTATCCATATATATAGGGTCCTTCTCAACCCACATCATAGAAACAGTGGAATGTTATTTTCTACTAAAAGAATCAAATACCTTGTTCACCTTTCTTGGATGGTAGTGAATAGAGAAACCATTGTCCTTATTTATCTCTATCCATCTCTATTGACACATGTTGAGATACTTTTATGTGAATATATACTTTAGACTCTAATAATTGGTATATATGTAACATTTATCACCATAGAGATAGTACATCCATACTATTAGAGATAAGATCATATCTAATAACTCCATAAAATGCATTGGATAGTTTTTCACATGGATTTATAACAATGATGAAGCATACATTATCACTATGTTGTTTTTCGTGAGTATACATCCCAAGAAATTATTTTAAGAATCAATAAATATCAAAAAATCTTCTCCACTTATTTTTAGTGTGACCACATGTGCAATGATTAGCCTATACTTGAGTTCATTAAATCATTAATCACGATAATCCATCCAGACATATTTTACCACATTCTATTTTAATATAGTTAGAAGCCTAGAAAATCAGCATATAATTCTCAAAAAACACTGACAGTGATATTATATGATAATAAAACTATTGTTTCCATGAAACTAGTGGGTTTCAAGAATTTGTTTTTCATTGAATGGTTTATGGATATTTCCCCACTTATGATCACGTTACACATGAATTTGACATGATACATCCAAAAGTGTTGCTCTTAATATATATAGAATAATTTTTCTCCTTCTTTAATGTCCCTACAACAATTTTTATATGCCCTTACTGTTTCTACTTAATTTTTATGTAGATGATAATATCACCAATAGACAAGACGAAGCCTTTTTTGAGATAGTCTCTAAAGACTCTATTCATCAATTCCATTAATATTGCAGGAACATTAGTATGTACGAATGTCATTAATATTAAATCATAGTTCCCAAACCATATATGGAAGGTTGTCTCTTAATATATTTCTTATTCACCTTCAACTGATGATATATAGATTGAATATCCACCTATGACATGTAAGGATATCATCATATTTGATCGAAAAAAATTATCAATCCATGATAGGTGATACTTGTTGTTTATGGAGATCCTATTGAGATCACAAAAATAAATACACATAAACATTGAACCAACCTTCATCTTGTTAATGAAAATTGGGGAATTCCTAGGTTATGACCAGGGCATATGAGCCCTTTTTTAAAATGCTCTTATAGCAGCTTCTTTAACCATTAATTTACAATCGATTCCATTTTATAGGGGATTTTAGGTATAGGAGTGTCTCTGAGTATGAAGTCTATTGATAACATTACATCATGATCAGGTGGATTTCCTGGTAACTCTTTGGGAAATAGATCAGTATACTCCCTGAAAAAAGGAATTCCATCAGGGTTGATACCTTGCTTTGATTAAACCTTTTGACCTAGGAATGATTCTTCACATGGTATAATCACCCACACTATTGGGGGATTTTCCAAAATAGAATCATGAAATTTATTTCAATTGTAGAGAATCATTGGATGGTTTGGGATATTAAAAGAGATTTCCTTTTCTTGGTAGTTGATTTTTCTTATATATAATGGGATCCAATCCATTCCTAGTATAGTAATGAATTCCTAAAAGGGAATTTCTACGTGATTGACTGGAATAATCATCCCACATATTCTAACATGAGAATATTCCAAAACATGGGTTGCAATTTTCACACCACTACGTGTTTTTATGGATATCTCTTTATTAAGATATGCTATATTCTAATCAACTGTTCTTGAAAACATGTAAGATATAGAGGAATGTGTAGAACATGAATTAAATAAAACATTTTCCATTATTGAGTTAATAATAATTTTACATTGTGTGACTTCATTTTAATGATCCCCCTTGATATGGATCTATTTTACATAGTTTTTCCACATCTATTTACATAATTATTATTCAATTATTTAATTATTTAATCACATTTTACTAAATAATTATATTGTTGTATTTTTATAATTAATTTTGTTAATTAATTAATTTTTATAAATAATTATGTAAATTTAGTAATTAAAATAATTATTGAAATTTTAATTTACCTATATAATTTAATTATTTTTAAATTAGTTTTGTTAATTTTAATCTACTCACCTCTGAATAATTTTACATTAATATACTTATTTTTGTATTAATTTACATAGTATTTATTTTAATATTATATCCTTTAATTTAGTTTCCATAAAAGATATTAAAATCATTAATTAATACGTTTAAACATCTTTCTAGCTAATTAAGTAAATAATTTTAGTTTAAATTAAATTAAATAGTGTGATATTAACTTTATGTTTTCATGTAGTTATTAAATTAATTAAATTAGAGTTTTAACACTTTAATTATTTAATCCTAAGAATGTTCTTTTAATTTTTGAGTGTCAACGTTAGTTCATTATTTTGGTTATATCAGTGACCTTTTTTATAATCACCAGTGACTCTACCCATAGACTATGGAAGCATCCTATCAGTGACCTTTTTAATTTCACACATCAGTGACGGTTATTTTTATCTGCATCGGTGACATTTACTTCATTTAGTCTATTGGTAACCTACCCTGCACCTCATCATTAGACTTTATTCCAGGTTTATCTCAGATTAAAATCTCCCACTAACCCACACCGCGTCCCCTTTCCTGCTACCAATGGCCTCCCCTGCTTCATTCCTTGATCCTACACACTGCACGCTACCGATACAACTACCAGTCTCACATCTTCTCACACCGGTTCCACCGTTACTCATCTTCTTTCCTGAAATGGTGCCCCAAAAATTATCCATTACATCACCTCCATTACCGCCCCAACTAGAATTTCTTGAATCTCAAAAATCCACCGGTGCTTGAGGAGAAGCCTATGATCAAAGGGAGATGTTCTCACTCTGCTGATTGCTATTGTGTTGTGTCGCTGAAGGGTTGATGTCAACACTAGGATCTCTCCCAAAATCCAAACTACAGCTGCCACCTGGCCGAGGAGAGAACAACATACCTTCTGATTAGGATGTGCCTCTTCTTCGAGTTGTGATGTTGCACCGACGAAGTCTCTATCACGACCAGATCTGAACCTTGTTACAAATAGATTCCAACCTCCATCTGAATTTGAGCTCAATAAGTTGTAGCTACCACTACCTGAAGGATTCTAAGAGGGTTTTCACATCTTTAGATCAGAAAAAACACCACTCATCATTGTTCGTATAGAATGGGGCTGAGTCAGGAAGATCTGTATAAAGGCATTTTTAGTTATAGGAGGGTCCACCGCAATGAAGAGGCACATTCATAGGTGTCGTAGAAAGTAATTGTTCGGCATGATCCGGTCACTGTAAAGAAGAGAAGCTGGAGCTCAAGTCCGAGTAGAGAAGTAGCACCGACCCTTTGATTCACAACAAATCCTCATGCTTTTGATGCACAGAGGAGAAGAATGTTGTCGGTTCGAAGAAGTTGCAAGTTGAGGAGGTCTGATGTATTGATAAGGGAGGCCGAAAATTAGATTTCTGCCGCCGCGAGGAGGAGCATCGTTGTCTCCCTGTAGGATCCTTGCTGGGATGAGGTGTTCTTCCCTGGGCTGGAGTCGTTGTGCCGCATCCGAGGCTCAAGCTACCTTTGGTGGAGATGAAGGAACGTGTCGACCCTGGAAGCGCCATGCATGTCTCGAGAAGGCACCGAATATCCCTCTATGGTTGCAGCAAATTGGGAGGAAGAGGTCAATACAAAAAAGTTAAATGAATCTAAATACTAAAAAAAAGAAAAAATTATTAATAAAAACAAATTAAAATTAAGTTTATAAAATTATAATTAATTAAACAATGATACTAATTTTTTCATTTATTAAACTTTAGTAATTAATTTTTAAAAATAATAACTATAATAATTAAATTAAATACATTAAAATAAATTAATTAGCTTAATATTTTTCCTAAATAGTTTTAAAAATGGTTTTATTATGTTAAAATGATTTCATAAAATAATTATATTTATATAGATAAAGTAATGAAACTAATTAAATAATTTAATATTAGTTTTAAATATAATAGTAAAATTACTTTATAATTGAAAACTATTAATATAAATTAAATAACATTTAATTTTAAGTTAACTAAGTCGATAATTATTAATTTATGATAGTTATCTCTTTGTATTAACATTAAATTATTTATTCTATTTTTAAGAAATGAAGGTTCATTCAAGAGGTAGAAACATGCCCATGTTCATTTCACTAACTCGTGCAAAGTTGGTTACAATGGAATAGCATGTGCGACGTGCGTTGCACAAAAAATGCACTTGTGTAGTCAAAGGTTAAATAACCCAAGTATATTGGTTGAAACAAGCGGTCATGAGTAAAAGAATACAATGCGTACTTAAAAAAGAGCAAGCAGCAGATGAGTAGCATAAACAGAGGGAATGATCTAGGCCCGAGAGAGAAAGAACGAAGGATGACTGTTGAACCACTTCATAGATCTTGAGGATTTCAGGAGTAGAGAATCATCTCGAGAGTTTATCTTCCATATTAATTCTAGTATTAGTACACTGATTAGTATGTTACAAAGTGTTGAAATGATAATTAACATGTTTAATAGTTAAATAATTTAGTTCAGGGAAAAATAAAAGTTTTGTTGGTTATATTTTAATTTTCTTTTTAATTTATCATTTTCATGTTTTCGGTATTGATTGGCGAGATCAATGCGGAGTTCATTCAATTTCTTGTACCAATAGAACATAATTTAAAAATTTCACACTCAATTGACAAGATTGATTGTGGAAACACCTTTCAAAGGACAATAAATTCATAAGACTTATGAAAATATGGTGAATTCGTCATGTTGTCACATTCAAGTAATGAATATTAGAGTCGATCTGTTTAGAGTGGAAAACATTGAATTTGAACAACATGTGGAACATAATTCTTGTTGAGGGAGGTGAGTCATTTTATCTTAGGTTGTACTATTCAATAAATTTTAAGTGAAATGAAATACTTTTAAAACCTCTAGAATAGAGATTTTTTCCCAAGCATTTTACTAGATTGTTCATTTATCACCATTTTATATTTATGTTTCTCTATGTTGTCTTCTATTTATAGATTAAATTTAGTTTAGATACATTTGATGAAATGTTCTATCACTCTACTTCTTAATAAAAAAATTTAAAAAAATATGAAATGTAAAAAAAATAAAAAAGCTACCCCATTGTTGACAAAAGTGGGATCTTTTTGGATGTTTTTATAAGAATAGTGGTCATAATTGCCTTCTCTGTGGGTTCAACCCTGCTTACCTCATATATCATAGGTAGTAATAATATAAATAATTAATCTTTGATTGGATTCATTGATGGTTTAGGTCATATTTCTGGCACCGTTTCCGGGGAAGGCATGATCCATTCCTTGTATAAAAAAAGATTAAAAATCACACATATAAAAATAATCTAAAAATATTGAAAATTTGAAAACTGTAAAAAAAATCTATTAAATTTTATACTTAATTGCTACTGTTTTTTGTATTCTTGAGATCCTATTTGGTTCTATTTTTTTCTACTTGAATTGTTGATATACATTGTATGAGCACAGGACAGTATACTATTAGTCTAGAGCCACTGAACATAGAAATAGACAAACATGTAACTTCTCTTAGAAAAAAGAAAAAAAATAGAAATTGAGAACATAGAAAATAGGGTTCCTGAGCCGAAAAACTTAAAAAATCATCCAGCACTACTAGAATAAAATAAAATTCCTAAGATGAGGGAGTTCCAACTTCCCAATGTTTCAACCAATCCATCGTACATTAGACATTGTCCTAGAGAAGGAAAATTTTATCATAAATAGTCACACATTTCACTACTGCCAGTATTTAATGGTCTCTCTAATGATGAATCACTTTCCTTAATTAGATACTTCTAAAATATTTTTCAGCAATTACATCTTCTAGGACTCACATAAAATGAGATAATAATTAGAGTGTTTCCCTTTTTCATTAAAGGTAATGCTAGGAATTGGCTTCCGAATCTAGATAAGAACATTTTCGAAAACTGGGATCAATTGTACAATTCATTCAAAATAAATTTTACCCTCAAAGACTGAAAGGTGAACTGAGAAAAAATTAAAAAGTTTTTATCAAGAGGATGGAGAATCCATTCATGAAACTTGGGATATATTTAGGGGCTTTCTTAAGCAATTTCCCTATCATAAACTCCCATCTCACCTTCTAATGGACACCTTCTATTAAGGGTTGTCATCCTCTGGACAGAATATATTTGATCAAGCTACTGGGGATAATTAAAATGACAAGACAGATGAAGAACATAGAATTTTTTTAATAATATTTCACTAAATTCACAACAAAAAAATTCATGAAGGAAAAAGAGTCAATAGAAATGCTAATTCTATCTCTGGTTTAATGAATGAAACTCAATCTCAACTCTATAACATCACCAACCAATTTCAATATTTAATAAACCAAAACTGTAAACATAATTTTAATTAATTGGGTTGTTAAAACATCAAGCAATCATTAAGGGAATAATGTTTCCACTATGGTAAGTTTGGGCATACTGAAAATTTATGTGCTAACTTTGATATGTCGGAAAAACAATAAGAGAACTCAAACATTGTTAACTATGGTCCTAGAATGTCTCCTAAAGGAGATCCATTTTGAAACAATTGTAAGAAAGGCTATAAGAACCATCGAAATCAATCCTGGAAATTTCAAGGCTAAATTAAACAGTCAACTGCCCCAAATTACTTTAACCAATCAAGATCAAATTTTCAAAATCAACAAAAGGTTGAGTCTTCAAATGCACAAGGAAATAATGATAGTAAAATGTCTTCTAAACATGATATAATATTTGAAAATAATTAACTCTCAAGAAGAAAAATTCATTACTTAGATAACTAAAAATCAAAATAAATATGAGTTGGATAAAATAAAATCTGATGTGATAATGCAGAACATGGAAACATAACTTGGAAAACATGCTATAGATTTTTAATTTAAGGAAAAAGGTAGAATTCTTAGTACTCATGCGCTTATCCCTAGAGAGAATTTCATGGCTGTAGTTATTAGTAGTGGACTGAATACTCATACTGTTATTGAAAAAGACCATGAAAATTCCCAAAATAAAAATCTACATCAATATGGAAATAAAAATATTCTTTATTCACACGCTGTAAACTCACATGAATGTCATGAAAAAGATCAAAATTTGAATATGTCATCTCTAACTCAAGATGAAAATTTATCTAAAAATCAAAATAATAATGGAAATGAAAAGGTTGAGGAAGACCTGAGCGATATACCCCTTGTCCTTAAAATTTTTTCCCCACCCATCCTTTTCCCTGTAAAGATGAAACCTCAAAGTAACACCAGGGCTGAACTTCTTCAGTTCATTTTTCTCCTTTCCATACATCAAGTATACATTCCTTTCATTCATGCCTTAATTCAAATTCCATATTATATGAAATATCTTAAAAAAATGTTTAAAAAAATACCCTGGATGAAATTTCTACACACATGTAACACCCCGACCCCAGTTACCCAGAGTCGGTGCATTATTACATAACACTGGAATGATCACAAGAAAGATAAAATATCGAAAGACTGATCCGTTTAGTAGCCTTGGAAACAAAATTCATACATATGTTCTACTTTATATCTTGAAGATAAATACAACACAAATATATTTCATTTGAAACATCCAAGCCTCCTAGATTATGCCTGCAGGTCACTCATAAATAACTTCTTCATATCCTGGGAAAAATAAAACATTAAAAGGGGTGAGCTCAAACACTCATTAAGGGTAAGTAATACAACAGAAAATGACATAAATATTAATCATGGTAAATAATTTAAACCACATGCCTTTACCAATAATAAACATGAATACTTTTATGGAAAGAATATGAGATGATAAAATAATGCCATAATAAAACATAATCATGGGTATTCTACTAGTCAAATTACCACATTAACCATAAATATTATTTCTATAATGAGGGAATGTATAATGCCGGACATTCTGAAATATTTTTTCAAGGCCTCGGCCAAGACGTCTAAAAATGATTAAGGCCTCGGCCAAAACCATAAATCAAATTGGGAAAGGGCCTCGGCCAATTCTACGTCTAGGTGTCTAATGAGACTTATCGATGCATCAAGGATCTATAGTGGGCTCCACCCATAACTTACTAAGTCCAATACATTCCTCATATGAGAAGGTTTAAACATATCATAAACATTCGTATTAAAACTAGAATACGAAATGTCAATACTTTAACCATAAACCATTAATGGTATAAAAATAGCACATCCATAGTCAAACATATCACAAAAAATTCAGTACAATATGTATGTTTTTTATCATAATAAATTAACTTCAAATAAACTTAAAATCCTTCAAAGGATGTTGACATAGATGAAATCAAAACTATTTGAGAGAAATATCTCTTTTTTTTAAATCATTTAAAGGTCACATAATTATAAAATAACACATTTACTTTGAAAATATCCTTATAAGCTTGTAAGGGAAGTTTTGATGATGTAATAATGGCGGAAAATAGCTGCACCCACCGTATAAGTTAAAAAAACATTCTTACCTTAATTCTGTCGAAAAGGATAAAAAGGACCTTGTTTGAAAATGACGGAAAGATTCCTTTATAAACATCTTATAAAAAGTCAAAAAGGGTATAAATGACTTTACCCCATAGTCTAAAAAATAGTAAGAAATATTTGAAATACATAATTAAAAAAACATGGATGTGGATGATAAAGAGGTCCCAGTATATAATTACGTATAAACAACCTCGGATAATGAAGAAATTGTGAAATAAACTCTTACCTTGTAATTTTCTTTGGTTGAGGGTAGGTTAAACTCATGTATAATGGTGAAATAATTGTTATTAAATTATAAAATAATCATATACATTAATATGATATCATATATGATCTTTTAGCATTGTTTTGTTAACAATATCTTAGTATTATCGTCATTTCGAGTGTTAACTTACTCATAATGTTTTGTTATATAAGCCATGTTTGTTATTTATAGATGGTATCTTATTAATATCCAGAATGATATCAAGTCCTTAAACATTATTTGTAATCATCAAATGAGAATTATACTTGAATGGATACGATAGAGAATGAATATCATCACGTTCGTGGAGACGTAGTCCGTACGTACGCACGGGCGACAATATCATTATTTTGATATTATAATAATATATAATTGGATGGTATAGCATATAGACAGAATCATTATCATGTTATATTTATTATTTATATGAATTACACATCATTATTATACCCATCCAAATAAAAGTGTATTGATTAACAATTACACCACGACGTGGAGACGGTAAGTCGTACGTACGCACGTATGGTGACATGTCATTCAAAGGATAAATAGAATACTGAATATTGATATACCATATTTATAATAACTTCACAGTATATATAAGATACTATATTTATTGTTTTATATTGCAAATAACAAATAAAGAAGAAGTGGAAGAAGAAAGGAACTTGAAAGAGCGTGGTGAAAACATTACCTCTTCTTCGGGTTCTTCTTTTTGATTTGATCAAAAGGGCTCCGTAGGTTGGATTTCTGATAAAACTAAGGCCTCTAGTTTAAATTTAGGGAATTTTAGAGAGTAGTTGAGTAGGTTTTGTCCTAACCAAAAGGCTTTGAATGTGTGAATTAGTGAGAAGGGGGGTGCCACTTTATAAGAGGGGTGAGGGGCACCTTTGGAAAAGCTAGAAATATTATTTTATAATACATTCATATTAGGTTTCTAATGGCTACAAAGTGGATTATTTAAATTTTAAGGTGGGGATAGGTCCAAAAACACTCAACCAATATATTTTAGACAGGTTTTGTTCATTATATTAACCTTATCTTTTAGATTAAATTCTTAGTTAATTAGATTGACATTTACCATGTCACTTTGTATTTTTATATTATATAGTTAATAAACATACCATATACATCCATGTGACCCCAAAGTGGTCCATTAATGATACACCTATCATGATATAAGTCTTTTGGTCAAACCTTATATTTTTAGGAATTGAATATCAATGAATAATATAATATTTGTTTTAAAAACTCTATTATGTCAATTTTGACACTTATTCAATAATTGATTTTTGTTAAAGTCTTAACAACTTTATTAATTCAAATAAAATTCATTTAAGTAATATTAACATGTCATATTAACTAATAAAATTCTTGGATGTCATCAGAACTTTCAAATTATATTTATTTTATCATTTATAGTACCAATTATTTTATTCATTCATTAATAAGGAAAATACTGCATCATTATTGTGTCATAAATAAATTTGATTATTAAATGTCTAAAAATTATAAATAAAATATAAAAATCTAGGAACTATTTTTATCTTTCTAATTAATATTTATAGTCGAAAATCCAACTTATATAACCCTATGTAAAAATTGTTTTCTAAAAGATATATGCTTATGTCATTTTTGTATTTACTTTAACTTAATTAATATAAAGTGTCATTATCACATAAAAGTAGATCCAAGGGGTCCCGAAATAGACCCAAATATGACCATGGTTAGAAATGTATCAACCAATATGGTTAAGACACGTTTTAGGATAATTTATTATTATTATAATATTATTGTTTTACCCTTATTTACCGGATTAACCCTTTAACCATAGTAAATAAAATATTTACCGAAGTAATTATTCAAAATGTCTAAAAATAAAAGTTAACTATTTCCACAATTTGGAAATTTTGATTCCAAATATGGAGTCCATTTTTCAAAATTCAAAACACATAAGTGGCAGAAATTATTTTAACATTAATTCTCGTCGTTAAAACAAAAAGCGTGTTTTTAAGAGATAATAACTTTCAAAAGATTGACACTTGTTTATGTTCGGTTTAATTGTGAAATTATGTCTGATAAATAAAATCATATTAAATAGTAAAAATATATTCTAAATATACTTTAATACCACTCAAATTCATAATTTATCACTGTTAATTATTTCGATTAAAAATGTTGTTTTTAATTAAAATTTAGTAATTTTCACTTTTCATAAGAATATAAAATTTATCCGAAAAGTACCAAACTTTCACCCTAGGCTAAATTCGATATTCTGAATCCAAAAATGAAGTCCATTTTGAGAGATAAATTTTATAAAATCTCAAAATGTAGGTATTACTATTCATGACGTCTAGTTTGATTGGTTGTGGTGTGTGTTAGAACTCGAAGTTGCGTACAACACATGCTACTGTATTATTCAAAGAGAAGTACATAGTGGAAGCTTGGGGTGTTACATTCTCCCCTCCTTCAAATAATTTCATCCTCAAAATTTCTTATAATATTACTACATAAAAAGACTCGGGTGACTCTTCATCATAAGTTCCTCGGGTTCCCACGTTGCCTCTTCCATCTTATGGTTTATCCATAGAACTATTACTAGACGAGTCATCCGGTTTCTCAGCACTTGTTCTCTTTTATCAAGAATCCTGACGGGCTCTTCAAAATAAAATAGATCAGGTTCTAGTTCTAATTCTTCATAGATGAGTACATGCGTTGGGTCAGGCATCTATTTTCTCAACAGTGATACGTGGAACACATCATGAACTTTGGAGAGACTTGGCAGCATTTTCAAATGGTAAGCTACAACCCCAATTCGTTCTAGAATTTCAAAGGATCCGATGTACCTGGGACTCAATTGACCTTTCTTACCAAAACGTATAACTCCCTTATATAGAGATACCTTCAAGAAAACATGATCTCCTACCTGAAATTCCAAATCCTTCCTTCAGTTTTTAGTATAGCTCTTCTGCCTACTTTGAGCTGATTTGATGTGGTTTTGGATTACCTTCACCTTTTCCATCGTTTCCTCCACCAGTTCTGGGCCTACAAGTTTTCTTTCACCAACGTCATCCCAATAGGTTGGTGTGCGACATCTCTTTCCATATAACGATTCATATGGTGCCATCTGAATACTTGAATGGAAGATATTGTTATTGTAAAATTCTACCAGAGGTAAATATTGATCCAACATACCCTGAAAGTCAAGTGAGCATGATCTCAACTTGTCTTATATGGTTTGAATAGTTTGTTCTGACTGCCCATCTGTTTGAGGATGGTAAGTAGTGCTCAAACTAAGTTCAGTATCCAAGGCCTTCTAAAGACTTTTCTAGAATCTTAATGTAAAACGGAGATCACGATCTGAGACAATCGATAGGGGTACTATATGAATTCACAAAAATTCATTAATATATAGTGTTTCTAGATGTTCAAGTGGTAAATCCTCCCTTATAGCAAGGAAATTTGCTGACTTGGTAAGACGATCAACAATGACCCATATTGAATCGTTCCTTTTAGGAGTCTTTGGTAGTCCCATGACAAATTCCATCATGATATTATCCCATTTCCACTCAGGTATGGGAAGAGGTTGCATGACTCCTCCAGGATGTTTCCTTCCATCTTTCACTTGTTGACAAACCATAAATCTTGCCACAAAATTAGCAATCTCCCTCTTCATGTTGTCCCACAAAAAATGTTCCTTTAAATCTCTATACATTTTCGTGCTCCCAGGGTGTATAGAGAAATTGGAACTATGAGCATCATCTAACAATTTCCTTTTTAAATCAGGTATATGGGGAACACAAAGTCTCTTCCCGAATTTCAATATTCCTTCTTCATACACAAAGTCCCTCAATCTCCCATCATTCACATATTTAATCTTCTTTTGAAATTATTCATCATCAGTCTGAGAACACTTAATACTATATTGAAAAGATGGTTTGGAAACCATTTGAAAAAGCATTGATGTTTCACCTTCCATGGTTATTCCCATGTACATCTTAACTAGATCCATGAAAATTGGATCCCTTTCAATTCTCATATTGTTCAAAACACCATGATCATTTCTGCTCAAAGAATCTGCAACCTTATTTGCCTTTACTGGGTGGTAGTGTATCATACAATCATAATATTTGAGTAATTCAAGCCATCTCCTTTTCCTCATGTTGAGTTCTTTTTTGTGAGAAAATATACTTCAAACTCTTGTGATCTGTATAAATCGCACATTTTTCACCATAGAGGTGGTGTCTCCATATCATCATAGCCAAGATCACAGCTGAAAATCGAGATCATGGCTAGAATATTTTTTCTCATTATTTTTCAACTGTCGTGATGCATAGGCAATAACCATATCATTCTGCATAAGGACACAACCAAGTCCTTTCTTAGATGCATCACTATAAATAACGAACCCATCATTCGCCGATGGTATTGTCAATATAGGAGAATTGATGAGTCTTCTTTTCTGTTCTCCAAAACATTCTTCACACTCTTTTTTCCAACCAAATTTAACCCCTTTACGTGTGAGCTTTGTTAATGGGTTAGCCAATCGGGAAAAATTCTGGACGAAACATCGATAATAACCTGGTAAACTAATAAAACTGCGTACCTCAGTTATACTCGTAGGTGCTGGAAATTCTTGGGCTGCCTTGGTCTTAGATGGATCAATAGAGATTCCATGTTTACAGACAATATTCCTATGAAAATAAATCTCCTGAAGCCATAATTCACACTTGATAAACTTCCGATATAATTCATGTCTTCTCAGAGACTTTCGGATAATTCGCAAGTGATTTTCATGATCTTCGTAGCTTTTGGAGTATACCAAGATATCATCAATAAATACCACCATAAAATCATCGAGATATTCCTTGAAATCTCTATTCATTAGATCCATGAATACAGAGGGCACATTAGTCACCCCAAAAGGCATTACTGTAAACTCGTAATGCTCGTACCTGGTTTGAAATGTTGTCTTTGGAATGTCTTGCTTTTTCACACACAACTAATGATATCCAGATCAAAGTTCAATCTTTGAAAAGAAATTATCTCCATGCAGTTGGTCAAATAAATCATCAATGTGAGGTAGGTGATACTTTTTCTTTATTGTTATAGCATTGATCTTCCTATAGTCGCTACATAACCTCATAGATCCATCTTTCTTTTTAACAAAATGAACAGAGGCTCCCCATAGAGAAACAGTAGGGCAAATAAATCCCTTATTACTCAATTCCTCTAGTTGTTTCATTAGTTTCACTAATTCTATAGTGGCCATTCTATAAGGGGTCTTCAATATAGGCCTTCATCCAGGAATTAAATCAATGGAAAACTCAACTTCTCATTCTCGAGGATGTCCAGGTAAATCTTCCTGAAACACATCTACATATTCTTTCACAATAGGTACATCCTCTATTTGAACATTCCTTTCCTCACCTACAGTTATTTCATTCTCTTCCTCCTCGATAAATGAATTTTGTTGAGCTATTGGGGGTAGATCTAGATAAGAATTAGGTGGTGAAGATTCTGCTCTAAAAATAAGGTGTTCTTTATCATCATCATCAAAAATCGTAACCTCCTTCTTCTTACAATAAATCTTTGCATCATGGACCGAAATACAATCCATACTGAGGATTATATCAATCTCAATCTTAGGTATGATGATGTGGTCAGAAAATAAAGAACATTTATGTTCTCTAATGGGGACTGATTCACAAAACTTCGATGCAGTGATACTTCCCTTAGGAGTTTTAAATGACAACTCCCTTCTTAAATAAAATTGTAAATATCTAATTTTCATAGAAAACTGGGAAGATATGAAACAATGTGATGATCCAAAATAAAATAATTCATTTTCTCAACTTGACGAAACCATTAAATTATCTGCCACCACGTCTTTCGGGGCTTCAACATTAGCAATAGTGATTGCATAAGCTTGGTCTTGATCCCTTGGCCTTTTCTGAGGTCAGTTTCCTTGACTCTTAGGGAATTCATTTGCATAATGTCCCATCTCACTTAAATTGTATCATTTAACATCGGTAGGGTCTTTATTTCCTTTACAATCACTAGCTAGATGGCCCTTCTGTCCACATTTGTAGCAGACTCCTTTTCCTTTTAGACATGCACTAGGGTGTTTCCATCTGCAATTGTCAGAGGGTGGAAATTCAATTCTTCCCTTCTTCCCTGTTTCATTTTTCTTTCCCAGATTGTTCTGTAGATCTTTTCTTCTCTTGCTTTGATTTAAAGTCAAAAGGCTTAGAGAATTCCTTTTCCTTCTTGATAGTACACGAGACAATATCTTCGTATGACGAGAAGGATTGTGAAACTAAGGCTTGATGAAGAAATGGTTTTAACCCATAAAAGAAACAATCAATCTTAATTCTTTGATTACATATATAATCTGCAACATACCTCGCTAACCTCGTAAAGTTTGCCTCATACTTTGTGACATTATCATCCTCTTTCTACCTCTGACTCAGAAATTGCCTTTAAATATCTTCTCGATGGTCTCAAGGAAAGTATTTTTCTAAGAACAACTCTTTGAACTCCCTCCATTCTATATTTGATACTTCATCATCTTCCTTAATGATTTTATCAATGACCACCATTGATCGGTATCTCCAGTGAGGTGATAAACTGTCATGACATCTTTTTCCCTTTCACTACTCCCCAAATCATGGAATATTTTCTCTAAGGAGTTTATCCATTGCTCAGCAACTAATGAATTTTTAATCCCATTGAATTTATGTGGTTGTTGTCTCATGAAGTGATCTAACATTGATCCTCCATGCTGCAGATCAGGGTGCTCCATATGGGTAAGGTTATTATTCATAACCTGAGTGAGTTGTCCCAGTATGGTGATTAGCTGATCAGCACCAGTTGCATCACCAGCTCCAGTATAATTATCTTAAGCAGGAGGGAAATCCCTACATGGAGTGAGTGCATTGATATGGTTTCCATTCCTTCCACTAGGTTCCATTTCTAAACAATGGCATAAAATAGATTAGTTATGAATCAAAATACAAAATTCCATACTTGTAAAACACATAACATAAATTGAACAGTTTATGGATATAATCCATAATCATAAAAAAAATCTTTGAGGATGTATATATTCATAAAACCTTCATAATAATTTGTAAAGAAAATTAGAATATCCCTAAGCATATCCCCTGGGAGTGTCATAATAAAGAGTCCAGCAAGACCCGTTGTCGTTGACCAGTTCCTGTTCGAGTCTAGCTCAAAGCGGTGTTTTCGGGTTTTACCCCTAGGTACATCTGTTCCAGAGCCACCTCTACCTACTCGTATCCAGAAAGGGATGTATTGATTGGAAAACTCACAAAATCTCTACAATACCAAAATTCTAGGAAGTTCTTCTATACTGATCTTCAAATTCCATCTTAGGTCTATGTGCTCTAATCAGAGTTTATCTAAATCTAGCTTCCAATGTATGTACTAAAATTCCTCTAATACCAACTGTAACGCCCCGACCCCAGTTACCCAGAGTCGGTGAATTATTACATAACATTGGAATGATCATAAGAAAGATCAAATCTCGAAAGACCGATTAGTTTAGTAGCCTTGGAAACAAGATTCATACATATATTGAACTTTAAATCTTGAAGAGAAATACAACACAGATATATTTCATTAGGAACATCCAAGCCTCCTATATTATGCCAGCTGGTCACTCATAACTAACTTCTTCATATCCTGGAAAAAATAAAACATTCAAAGGGGTGAGCTCAAACTCTCAGTAAGGGTATGTAATACTGTGGAAAATGACATAAATATTAATCTTGGTAAATAATTGAAACCACATTCCTTTACCAATAATAAACATGAATACTTTTATGGAAATAATATGATATTAGCAAGTAATTCCATAATAAAACATAATCATGGGTATTCTACTAGTCGAATTACCACATGATCCATAAATATTATTTCCATAATGATGGAATTTATAATTCCGGACATTCTGAAACATTTTTTCAAGGCCTCGACCAAGATGTCTAAAAATTATTAAGGCCTTGACCAAAACCATAAATCCAAATGGGAATGGGCCTTGGAAAATTCCACATCTAGTTGTCTCATGAGACCTACTGATGCATCGAGGAGCTATAGAGGGCTCCACCCGTCACTTACTAAGTCCAATACATTCCTCATATGAAAAGGTTTCAACATATCATAAACATTCGTATTAAAACTAGCATACGAAATGTCAATACATTAACCATAAACCATGACTGGTATAAAAATATCACATCCACAGTCAAACATATCACAAAAACTTCATTAAAATATGGAAGTTTTGTATCATAATATATCAACTTCAAATAAACTTATAATCCATCAAAGGATGTTGACATAGATGAAATCAAAACTATTTGAGAGAAATATCTCTTTTTTTGAAATCATTTAAAGGTCACATAATTATAAAATAAAACATTTACTTTGAAAATATCCTTATAATCTTGTAAGGGAAGTTTTTATGATGTTATAATGGCGGAAAATAGCCGCACCCACCGTATAAGTTAAACAAAAACATTCTTACCATAATTCTGTCGAAAAAGTTAAAAAGGACCTTGTTTGAAAACGATGGAAAGATTCCTTTATAAAAATCATATAAAAAGTCAACAAGGGTATAAATGAATTTCACCCATAGACTGTAAAATAGTAATAAATATTAGAAATACATTATTAAAAAAACATGGATGTGGATGATAAAGAGGTCCAAGTAGATAATTACGTATAAACATACTCGGATAATGAAGATATTGTGAAATAAACCCTTACCTTGTACTTTTCCTTGGATTAGGGTAGGTTAAACTTTTTTAAAATGGTGAAATATTTGTTGTTAAATTATACAAGAATCTTATACATTAATATGATATCATATATGATCTTTTAACATTTCTTTGTTAATAATATCTTAGTATTGTCGTCGTTTCGGGTGATAACTTACTCGTCATGTTTTGTTACATAATCCATGTTGGTTATGGATAGGTTGTATCTTTTTCATATCCAGAATTATATCAAGTCCTTAAACATTATTTTTGATCATCAAATGAGAATTATACTTGAATAGATACGATGGAGAATGAATCTCATCGCGTTCGTGGAGACGGTAGTTCGTACGTACGAATGAACGACAATATCATTCTTTTGATATTATAATAATATATTATTGGATGGTATATCATATATGTAGAATCATTATCATGTTATATTTATTATTTACATGAATTAAACATTATTATTATACCCATCCAAATAATAGTGTAGTGAATAACAATTACACCACGACGTGGAGACAGTAAGCCGTACGTACGCACGTATGGTGACATGTCATTCATATGATGATTGAATACTGAATATGGTAATAAAATATTTATAATAATATCACAGTATATAGAAGATACTGGAGTTATTGTTTTAGAATGGAAATAACAAAGAAAGAAGAAGTGTAAGAAGAAAGGAACTTGAAAGAGGGTGGTGAAAACATTACCTCTTCTTTGGGTTCTTCTTTTTGATTTGATCAAAAGGGCTCCATAGATTGGCTTTCTGATCACACTACGGCCTATAGGTTGAAGTGAGAGAAGTTTATAGAGTATTTGGGCAGGGTTTTACCGAACCAAAAGGCTTTTAATGTGTTAATTAGTGAGAAGGGGGAGTTCCCTTTTATAATAGGGGTGGCGGGCACCTTTGGAAAAGCTAGAAAATTATATTATAATAAATTCATATTCAGTTTATATTGTCTCCAAAGTGGATTATTTAAATTTTATGGTGGGGATAGGTCTAAAACCACTCAATCAATTGATTTTAGACTGATTTTGGACATTATATTAAACTTATCATTTAGTTTAAACTCTTAGTTAATTATATTTACAATTACAATGTCACTTTGTATTTTTATATTATATAGTTAATAAACATACCATATACATAAAATCGAACCCCAAGTGGTCCAGTAATGATACATCTATAATGATTTAAGTCTCTTGGAAGAACTTTAGATTTTTAAGAATTGAATATCAATTAATAATTTAATATTTGATTTAAAAACTCTTTTATGTCAATTTTGACACTTATTCAATAATTTTTTTTAAAGTCTTAAAAACTTTATTAATTTGAATAAAATTCATTTAAGTAATCCTAACATGTAATCTTAACAAATAAAATTCTTGGATGTCGTCATAACTTTATAATTATATTTATTTTAACATTTATAATGCCAATTATTTGATTTTTTCATTAATAAGGAAAATACTGCATCATTATTGTGTCATGAATAAATTTAATTATTAAATGTCTGAAAATTATAAATAAAATACCATTATGTAGGAAATCTTTTTATCTTTTAAATTAATATTTATATTCAAAAATCCAACATATATATCCCTATATAAAAATTGTTTTTCTAAAAGATATATGCTTATGTCATTTTTTCATTTACTTTAACTTATTTAATATAAAGTGTCATTATCACATAAAAGTAGATTCATGGGGTGCCAAAATCGACCCAAAGATTCTCATAGTCGGAAATTTATCAACCAATAGGGTTAAGACATGTTTTAGGGTAATTTATTGTTATTATAATTTTATTTGTTTACCCTTATTTACCGAATTTACCCTTTAACCATAGTAAATAAAATATTTACCGAAGTAATTATTCAAAATGTATAAAAATAAAATTTACCTATTTCCAAAACTTGGACATCCTGATTCCAAAATTAGAGTCCATTTTTTCAAATACAAAACACATAAGTGGTAGAAATTAATTTAAAATTAATTCCCGATATTAAAACAAAAGGCGTGTTTTTAAGAGATAATAACTATCAAAAGTTTGACACTTGTTTATGTCCGGTTTAATTGTGAAATTATTTCCAATGAATAACATCATATTAAATGGTAAAAATATATTTTAAATATACACTAATACCACTAAAATTCAAAAATTATCAATGTTAATTATATCGATTAAAAAAGTTGTTTTTAATTTAAATTTAGTAATTTTCACTATTCCTAAAAATATAAAAGTTATCCCAAAAGTACCAAAATTTCACCCTACGCTAAATTCAATATTTTGAATCCAAAAAAAAGTCCATTTTGAGAGATAAAATTTTAAAATTTTCAAAAAGTAGATATTACTATTCATGCTGGCTAGTTTGATTGGTTGTGGTGTGTGTTAGAACTCGATGTTGCGTACAACACACACTACTGTATTATTCAAAGAGAAGAATGCCATGGAAACTTGGGGTGTTAAATTATAGCCTCACTGAAGAGTGAAATGCGATGCTTCAAAAGAAAATCCCACCCAAAATGAAAGACCCGAGTAGCTTTGTCATTCTTGTACCATAGTAAATTCTGAAAAGCTCAACTATTTGCATGATTTAGGTGCTAGTATTAACCTTCTAACATACTCATTATTTTGACTATTGAGGTTGGGTGACCTTAAACCAACCATAGTCATACTACATCTAGATAATAGATCTCTCACTCATCCTATGGGTAGGATATATGATTTTCTAGTTGGGGTAGGGAAACTATTTCTTCATGTAATCATTTTATTATTAGACGTGGAGTGTGATTAATAGGTTCCCATCATCTTGGGTAGTACATTCTTGGCCACTGGTGGTGCTGTTACTGATGTCTCTAACGGTCTGTTTCTTTATTAAAATTGGATAACAACAAAAAGAGTTCAATGTGTTTTTAAATGTTAACGGACCCACTTTTTCTGAAAACTCTTCAATGGTAGAGTCATTAGAAGATGAGAAATCAATTGTAAACTCTGAAGAATCTGAAAATTTACCCTATATTGAAGAAAATAATTTAGAAGCTGAAAATAATAGTGAATTTTTTTTAGAAGTTGAGAATTCTACTCAATCACCAAATCTGGAAAATTTTCCAGAACAGGACAATTGTCTAGTTTCAGCTTTAGATGAGTCCTCCGTTTCTGAACTTAGGATATTTTTCATTGAATTGCAGGTGTTTCTTTTAAAACCAACCTTTTTGAACACTTTGATTATGTTAAGGGAGAATATATAAGACAACATGATGATTCGTCTCTAATAAACATGTTGAATTTTGATTTGGAAAGTCTGCATAGTTCGCTACCGACTTTGGACAGAAGCACTATTATTTCTAAATCTGAATATGAAATTGAAAATCATTCATCATTAAATACTCCTTAAAAGAGATATTTTTAATATCATAGGCCTCCTAGGCTTAATAGTATTCCTTATAGTTTAGAACCACACACTCTGGAATTAAAACAAATCCTTGCTCATCTTATATGTTCATTTTTTGGTCATAATTCCACTTTGCATGTTATAATTTCTTCTAAGCTTAATAAAAACTAAGAGGAAAGATTGGTAAGTGTTTTTAAGAAGTTTAAATCTACCATAGGCTGGAAAATAGATGATATAAATGGTATTAGTCCCTCATTCTGCATGTATAAAATACCTATGGAGCCTGACCATAAGTCTAGAGTAGAGTGTCAAAGAAGATTGAATCCAAACATGAAGGAATTAGTGAGAGAGGAAGTGATTAAGCTGCTGGACACTGGAATGATATATCCCATTTCTAATATTTCTTGGTTCATCCCTGTTCAGGTTGTCCCCCAGAAGGGAGGTTTTACTGTAATAAAAAATGAAAATAATGAAGAAATACAAGTTAGGAAAGACACAAAATAGAGTGTATGTAATGATTATAGGAATCATAATGAATCCACTTGGATGGACAGTTTTCTAATCCCCTTCCTTGATCAATTATTTAGAGGCTTGCTGGAAATGAATTTTTCTATTTCCTGGATGGGTATTCTTGTTACAACCAGATTTATGTTGCTCCAGAGGATCATGAAAAGACCACTTTCACATGCCCCTTTGGGGCATTTTCCTATAGGCGGATGTCATTTGGGTTTTGTGGAGCTCTAGACACCATTCAAAGGTGTTTTATGGCTATTTTTAGGATATGATTGAATGAATTATTGATTTTCTTATGGTCTACTTTTCATGTTTGGGTAGTACTTTTCACACATGTCTTTGAAATATTGAGTTATTTTGGAGAGATTAATTGAAACCAATCTTGTTATTAATTGGGATAAGTGTCAATTCTTGGTCACAAAAGGTATAGTTCATGATCATAAAGTGTCATATAGTGTTTTAGAAGTTGATATTGCTAAAATAAAAGTCATTCAAATACTTCAACATCCAACAAATGTCAAAGGTATTAGAAGTTTCATAGGGCGTTATAGTTTTTACCGGAGATTCATAAAATATTTTCCTAAATAACTATGAACTTTTTTCCTTTGTGGGTCAAGAATTATCCTTTCAATTTTGATGAAAACTTTTTGAAATCATTTATTCTGTTAAAAGAGAAACTCACTACATCATCCATTATCACTACACATGACTGGAATCTTTATTTTGAACTTATGTGTGATGCTAGTGACATGGCTGTAGGTGCTTTCCATGGACAGAGGAAAGATAGGAAACTGCATGTGGTGTATTATTTTAGTAGACTACTATATGAAGCCAAAAATAAATACACCACTACTGAAAAAGAACTTGTTGGTCGGAGTGGACACTCAAGAGGGGGGTGAATTGAGTTCCAATCAAAATTGTCTGTTAAAAAAAAATTTCTAATAAAATCCCCCAATTTCAAAAATAAATTAAACTGTAGTGAATTTATATAGAATATAAAGGTTCAATTAGTTTCTCAAAGATTGATTAATTCTCAATTAACTTAATCTTATGATTAAATTAACTTTTGAAACCAATTTACTGATTTATAATAAATATAAACACTTGCGAATTTAATTATCAAAGTAGCTTTGAAGATAGATTATATTTCAAAGTAATAGCAGCGGAATATGAAATAAATATGTAAAGTATGGATATAGTGTAGCTATAAACACAGAGAAGTAACCAAGAGGTTCAGTCTCAAGCCGAGACTTAGTCCTCTCAAAAGTTTATATAAAAGTGATCCACACCCTGGATCGGGGTTAACAACAGTGAGCACACTGTCCAGGTCACAAGACCTCTACCACAGTTCTACGTGGGAAAACAAACAACAGCAGCCAGCTGTCCAGGTCACAAGACCTCTACCACTATCCACAGTGGGAAGTGAAGTGTAAAAAGTTTGCTGAGGATTTACAGATCCTCCAGTGAAAGTACAGGAGTCAGTGTGTGTGTTTAATACAGCAGATAACACACACTGCTCAAAATGTAGAATAAATAAATCACAGAGCAGAGATGTAGAGTTTAGAAATGGCTCTAGTGATTTCAGTGTAGCACTGGACTCGTTTTGGAATTAATCAGAAGTGATTCTGAGTCCTCTTCTCGATTTTGTTTGAGAAGCAGAGTGTCGTATGCTTCAGGTTCACAGGCAGTGAGATGTAGTCGATGAAGCTCTTCAATGATCTATTGTATGCACACCACTCTTCTTGAGTAGGCTTGATTGTATATTTGATTCTGTCTTGCTTGGTTCTTCTTGTATGTACAGAGCTCTTCTCGAGTATGTCGTATGCTTCCTTGTCTCTGTGTGTGTTGTCTCACACTTCTTCGCAGCTCTATATTTCTTTTTCAGCAGAGTCTTCTTGTATTCATATCACGTGCTCCGTAGGATAGAAAAGGTTTCCTTTCCGCAGGTACGAGGTACGGTTTCCTGACATCCGACAACCTTTATTAATTAATTGTCAGTGTATTAAAATATAACTAATATGACCGTTGGTTAGAATAAATAAAGATAAAGATAAAGAAATTCAAACAGTTGTTTATGACTGTTCAAGAGATCGGTAGGTCATCAGCATTAGAGTAAAGATCGGTGACTCAGATAGATCAGCATCGGTCTGTCATCTGATCGGTGAGTCATTTTGATCAGCATCGGTCTGTCATCTGATCGGTGAGTCATTTTGATCAGCATCGGTGAGTCCTTGGATCGGTGACTCATTTGCATCAGTGACTCATTTGCATCAGTGACTCATTTGCGTCAGTGACTCATTTGCATCGGTGACTCATTTGCATCAGTGACTCATTTGCATCGGTGACTCATTTGCATCAGTGACTCATTTGCATCAGTGAGTCTGATGGATCGGTGAGTCTGATGGATCGGTGAGTCTGATTGATCAGTGACTCTGATGGATCGGTGAGTCTGATGGATCGGTGACTCAGATGGATCGGTGAGTCTGATGGATCGGTGACTCAGATGGATCGGTGAGTCTGATTGATCAGTGACTCTGATGGATCGGTGAGTCTGATGGATCGGTGACTCAGATGGATCGGTGAGTCTGATTGATCAGTGACTTTGATGGATCGGTGAGTCTGATTGATCAGTGACTCAGATGGATCGGTGAGTCTGATTGATCAGTGACTCTGATGGATCGGTGAGTCTGATGGATCCAGAAGGCTTCCAAACATACTTTGTAAGTTAATAAGCATAGTTAAAAAAACATGATAACTGATTCATTCATAGATTGGAATTATGTTTATGAGACATCAAACCAGATTAAGCATCACTGAGTTGTGATGATTTGTGATTATTAAAACATCAGTTATAAACATGAAATCAGCAATCTTCCAGAGGGCTCAACAATCTCCCCCTTTTTGATAATCACAAATCTTCATATATATATATATAAAAATAAAAAAATAATAAAAATAAAAAACAAAAAACAAAAAATAATCTCCCTCTTAAGATAACATTCCCATATATATAATATTCAGATTTCTCCCCCTGAGATATTGATCTCCCTCTTCATATATAGAGTACTCCCCCTTAGATATATAGTTCTTTCATTATATATCTTCTTTCTCCCATTATATATCTTCTTTCTCCCATTATATATCTTCTTTCTCCCATTATATATCTTCTTTCTCCCATTATATATCTTCTTTCTCCCCCTTTGGGATGATCAAAAAGGAGGGAACATAGATAAGGGAAAAGAGAAGCAGGGTGCAGGCAGGATAGAACATAACACAAAGGAAAAACAAATTTTATAAAGGCACAGAAAAAGACAAGCAATACATAGAGCACCCCATCAAAAATAATACATGGCTATGTGGTGGGATACAAAGGGGCTTTCCCTTTATCCTTTGAATCAATTGTAGGTAAGGAAGAAGGCTTGGAGGCAGGCTGTGGTTCACGGAGCTGAAGTGGTGGCAGGACAACTCTGGCAGGTGCAGTTGGAGGTGTCACAGAAGGTTGTGGAGAAGGAGCAGGAGCTGGATGAGAAGCTTTCTGAGAGACTGGCCGTAATTGAGATAGGGCTTGGGCAACAGACAGCTGATTTGGAGCGACATCAGAGGCACTTAGAAGTTCGGATGTAGGGAGTACAATGGCAGTGGCCTGTGCATCCAAGTAAGGCTTCAACAGATGAATGAAGTCCTGAATGACTTCTGCTCCATACTTCATAGCTTTTTCAAAATCATCCTTGTTTTCCATGAACTGTGCCAAGGAAGGAACAAAATCTTGCAATTGGCGAACTTGAGTGTTGAAGGCCTGAGTGACTGGAGGTAATTTCAGATTCTCTGCCAGGAATTTGAAGTTTGCAGCCATCTCATGTTTTGTATAAATCTTGGAAAAGAAGGCAACAACTTTTTCCTTGATCTCTTGCAGGGCATTCTTAGCATCTGCTGAATATACTAAGGCCATCTTATGACTATTATCACAGATCTCTTTCATCGTCCTCAAAGATTCTAAGTCAAGAATATTTCTAACAGCAGATAGCTCTGTATGCACAACTTCTCTGAGAGCTTCTATCTCACGAGTAGTGATTTTGGTTACCTTGCCTGTACTTGCTTGGCCGACTATATGAGTTAGTTCAGCTTTCAACTTCCTCAGATCAGACTTGTTAAGATGTTCAATCAGATTTCTTAAAACTTCCATCATACCAGAGATGGTTGATCTGAACTCATTTGACAGAGAAAGTAAGCTAACTTGGAGATCCTTCAAGGTTTGATTCAAAGAGGCTATGTGCCTACCAACAAATTCACCCGTAGCAGTCAAGTCTGGCTTGAGAACATCTGAGACTGCCGTTGAAAAAGCTTTCAAGGAGTTTTCAGAAACTTGTAGAGATACTTGATGAAGGGCATTGGAAAGTTCTTCTCTGACTATATCTCTCACAGTGGTTAGCAATTCAGTCTTAAACTTATCAAGATCAGCTCGAGAGATTTCAGAACCAGGTAAATTCACAGTTACAGGATCATCAGTAGGAATAGACCTTACTTCTCTTGGAGGGTTCCTTTTCACAGTTGCAGCAGATTCTGGTAATTCGCCTTCTTCTTCAGAATAGTCTAAGCCCAACACAGCATATCCAGGGTAGTCATCCCACACAGCAGCACACAGGGTGTAGTTGGGTTTCTCATAGCATGTTGTTCCACTGATTTTTGATGAGTCAGTCTTGCCACTGATATGGATTTCTGGTACTGACTGAGGTTGTTCTACTTGAACTTCAGCGAGACCATCTACCGGTCTGTTGATACTATCAGCAGCAGCTTCAACATCATCAGCATCATCATCATCACCATCATGATTGTCTTCAGCATCACCTTGCTCATTATTACTCTGCTCAGAGGCTTCACTGTGATATTCCTCAGTATCAGAATCTTCTTCATCATCAAGAATAGGTTCTGACTCTGGTAGGGTTAAGGGTGGACTAGCAGGTCCAAATTCTATTCTTTTCTTGGGGCTAGCAGTGTCTGGATCACTCCTATCATCAGGAGAAGACACACTTCCTTCTTCAGTTGCAGCTTTTTCTTGCTCATCATCATCAGAATAAATTGGTTCCTCATCTGGTTTTAATCCAGGATCTCTCACATCCTTTGGCCTCTTGCCATGATCTATGGGATTGTAGGCTTCATACAACTTATCTTCATCTGCAACCCAGCACTTCTTCCATGGGTTCCAATTGATTTTCATCCTCTTGCAGATCTCTTTGTTGAGACAGAAGGAAGGCTCTGTTTCAACAACTTCATCATCTTCATCAACACATTCCAGATTCTGGAGCATAGTAGATATCATTTTTGAATAAAACAAAGTCGTGGCTTTCTTGGAAGTTTTCAGCATACTAGCTATGTGGACCATCACATATCTGCACAGATTTATCTTTTCATGGGTTTTGATCAGAAACAATAGAAAAACATCTTGATACTTAACAGCAGCAAAATCTCCTCTTCGAGGGCAAAGTTGGTGCTGAATAAACTTGAATAGGAGTCTGCTTTCACCATCTAATTCTGACGCTATGATTCTCCTCGATTCTCTGTTTCCAGTTAGAAGCTCTAGAGCTAGCTCATAAGAAAAATAGTCAGTGACTGGGGGTATATTGCCAGCATAGTCCTCATATCGACCTTCATGAGGTACGTTTAAACATTCAGCCCACTGCTTAGATGAGAAAGATATTTTCTTTCCTTTCACAACCGATGACATCCTAGAAGCTTCCACACCATCCAGCGTGATTTTCAGGTTCATGTAAAACTCATGTACTAGCTTTGGATAATCTATTCGGGCGTTGTCTGAAAACCAGTCTATCCATCCTTGAGATTCAAGAACTTGTAGCAACAGGGACTTACTTGACAGAAGCCACGCCGAGTTTACTTCTTTTTCTGCAGCTACAATCCGAGTTTCCAGGTCCGGATTTACTGAACGTTGAGAGGTACTGCTCGACTCGCCTCGAGCACGCTTTGAAGGTACAGGGCTATCTGGTCCTTTGCTCGGTCTCTTTTGCTTAGCCATTCGAGGATTTGGAGAGGCAGGAGTTCGAAGGTTCGAAGGTTCGAAGCAGAGGGGAAGAGAGGTTGAGAGGTTCGGCGGGAAATGAAAGGTCAAAGGTTTAGGGAAGATAAATAGCCGCGTATCATTTACTTTATCATTTAGGGTTCCCATAAAAAGTAATTTACTAATTAATAAAAAGTAATAATAATTTTTTTTTAAAAAAAAAAAATCGGATTGACAGAACAGTGTGACAGATCGGTTCCACAGATCGGTTTCACAGATCAGTTTCACAGATCAGTTTCACAGATCAGTTTCACAGATCAGTTTCACAGATCAGTTTCACAGATCAATCATACACAATTCTTGTTTAATAAATTTCATTCTTTCAGAGCATAAGGGCTTTGTGAAGATGTCAGCTAATTGATTTTCAGAACTAACAAATTCTAGAGAAATATCACCCTTCTGGTAATGATCTCTTAGAAAGTGATGTCTGACATCAATGTGCATAGTTCTAGAGTGAGACACAGGGTTCTTGGATAAGTTGATTGCACTAGTGTTGTCACAGTTAATTGAGACATGTTTAAGATCAAATCCATAATCCAATAGAGTGTGTTTCATCCACAAAATTTGTGCACAGCAACTACCAGCAGCTATGTATTCTGCCTCGGCAGTAGACAATGCAACTGAATTCTGTTTCTTACTACACCATGATACTAGGGATTTTCCAAGCAAATGACATGTTCCTGATGTGCTTTTTCTATCTAACTTACAACCAGCAAAGTCAGCATCTGAATAACTCATTAACTCAAAGGATTGTTCTTTTGGGTAAAACAAACCTAAATTTATAGTATACTTAAGATACTTAAAAATCCGTTTAACAGCTAATAAGTGTGATTCTTTAGGATTAGCTTGAAATCTAGCACACATACATACACTAAACATAATATCTGGTCGACTAGCAGTAAGATAAAGTAAGCTTCCAATCATACCTCTGTAATTGGTTTGATCAACTGGTTTCCCAGTTTCATCGACATCCAATTTACAGGTAGTACTCATAGGTGTATTACTTTCCTTAATACTATCCAATCCAAAACGTTTTAAAAGATCCTTTGTATATTTACTTTGATTTAAAATAATACCATTTTTAGTTTGAAAGATTTGAAATCCAAGAAAATACTTAAGCTCTCCCATTAAGCTCATTTCAAATTCATTTTGCATAATCTTTGAAAAATCAGTACATAAGGAGTTTTTAGAAGATCCAAAAATAATATCATCAACATATATTTGTGCAACTAAAACATCTTTAGAAATTCTTTTAATGAAAAGAGTTGGATCAGCAATCCCTTTAGTAAAACCTTTTGAAATAAGGAAATTGCTAAGTCTATCATACCAAGCTCTTGGAGCTTGTTTCAAACCATATAAAGCTTTAGAAAGTTTAAAAACTTGATTTGGAAAATGGGGATTAGTAAATCCAGGTGGTTGTTCTACAAAAACATCTTCAATTATAAAACCATTTAGAAATGCACTTTTAACATCCATTTGATATAATTTGAAATCCAGATGTGCAGTATATGCAAGTAAGATCCTAATGGCTTCTAGTCTAGCTACAGGTGCAAATGTTTCCTCATAGTCTATACCTTCTTCTTGACTATATCCTTGTGCAACTAGTCTAGCTTTGTTTCTAACTATATTTCCAGATTCATCTATTTTATTTCTAAACACCCATTTTGTGCCTATTGTCAAAGTGTCCTTAGGTCTGTCAACTAATTCCCAGACTTTGTTTCCTTCAAACTGATTTAATTCTTCTTGCATAGCCATTACCCAAAATTCATCATTGATAGCATCATTGATATTTTTAGGTTCTGACTGTGAAAGAAAGGCTTGATGTTCAACCTGGTTTCTTAGAGAAGCTCTAGTTTGTGTTCCTCTATCTAGATTTCCTACAACAGCATCTAAAGGATGGTTCTTTAGAGTCCTAGATGGTCTTGAAAAGATAGAGCTAGAAGTTTCAGGTTCATCTAGAGATTGAGGTTCAACAGAAGAAGATTCTGGAGGATGTCCAGAACTGGATGATTTTATAACAGGTTCTTTAGATTTATCATTAAGGTCCAGAATAGACAAATCTTCTTCAAGATTCCCAAGAGAGGTTTTAGGCTCATGTGGATCAGTTTCATCAAATTTGATGTGAACAGATTCTTCCACACATTTGGTTCTCTTATTGAAAACTCTATAGGCTTTACTAGAGATAGAGTAACCTAGGAAAATTCCTTCATCACTCTTGGATGCAAATTTATCCAGATTATCTTTAGTATTCAGAATAAAGACTTTGCAGCCAAAAACTCTGAAGTAGTTTACCTTAGGTTTCCTATGGTTCCACAACTCATAAGGGGTTTTCTTTAGAACAGGTCTGATCAAGACTCTATTAATGACATAACAAGCTGTATTAACAGCTTCAGCCCAAAAGTAAATTGGAAGGTCATATTCATTGAGCATGGTTCTAGCAATTTCTTGCAGGGTTCTGTTTCTTCTTTCTACTACACCATTCTGTTGGGGTGTCCTAGGGGCAGAAAAGTTATGAGAATAGCCATTATGAGAGCAGTAAGATTCAAAATCTTGATTTTCAAACTCACGACCATGATCACTTCTTAGGGTCTTAATCTTGAGTCCACTAAGATTTTCTACAGACTTGGAGTATTTAACAAAGTAAGAATAAGCTTCACTTTTGTGAGCTAGAAAATATACCCAAGTATATCTAGAAAAGTCATCTACGAGAACATAGACATAGTGCTTCCCATTTAAACTAGAAACTCTTGATGGTCCAAACAAATCCATGTGAACCAATTCAAGTGGTTGAGAAGTTGAAACTTCTTTCTTTGATTTAAAAGAAACTTTGTGTTGTTTTCCCTTTTGACAGGGATTACAAACTTTGTCTGCTGGAAATTCAAGTTTGGGTAAGTCTCTAACCAAGTTCTTCCTAGAAAGTTTTCTAAGTGAGTGCACATTGCAGTGTCCTAATCTTCTGTGCCAAAGCCAAGACTCTTTATGAAAAGCATTTAAACATGGAATGTTCTGTTTAGCTAAAGAATCTAAATCAACAGCGTAAACATTTTCATTTCTTAAAGCAGAAAATACTAAAACATTTTTAGAGTTACAAACATTGCAAGAATCATTTTCAAATTTAACATGAAAACCATCATCACATAACTGAGAAATGCTTAATAGGTTATATTTAAGTCCATCAACAAATAAAACTTTAGAAATCAAAATTGAATCAGTGTTACCAATCTGGTCTAGGCCGATGATTTTCCCTTTTGAGTTATCACCAAAGGTGACAAAGCCTCCATCAACTTTTATTAAGCTCTTGAAGCAAGAATAATCTCCAGTCATGTGTCTTGAGCACCCACTGTCTAAATACCATATCTTCTTGTAACAGCTCTTCAAGCAGGTCTCCTACAAAACAGATTTAGATGGAAGATGATTTTGGTACCCAGATCTTCTTGGGTCCAGACAGGTTAGCCAATAACACTTTAGGTACCCATATTTGTCTAATGGGTCTCATATAATTTGTAGAAATAACATCCTTTGAAAGATAAACCTTATTAGATTCATAACTATGAATATAGCTGGATGAGGCATAAGAAGTTCCAGAATTAACTATCTTCTGTCCAGATTTAGGAATGAATCTAGTTTTGGCAACTTTCCTTTGTCCAGGTTGGTATCCTATACCAGTAGTGTATCTAGGTGAAACTTGCTTTCCTAGCATTTGTGTTAGAGTATTTTTACCATTGGTGAACTTCTCTAAATCTTTCTTGAGTTGCTCATTAGACAATTTCAGTTCAGTATTCTCTTTAAGCAGCTGAGCATTCTTTTCTACTTCTATATCCAGATCAGATTTATGCTTAACATTTAAAGCATACTGTTTCTTTAGACCTTTATATTTATCTTTAAGCTCATTACATGTTTCTTCTAGCATGTCACAGTATTCAAACAATTCAGATTTTGACATGTTTTCTGAGTCAGAATCTTCTCCAGAATAGTATGAATTAAAAGCAGGAGTCTCTGATGTTACCTCAGAAGTGTTTGTCATGAAACACATGTTGGCCCGATTCTTTTCAGAGTCTGAAGATTCAGCTTCACTTGTGCTGTCTTCTGAAGTACTCCAAGTAGCCTTCATGGCCTTCTTGTACTTGTTATTCTTGTATTCATATTTCTTTTTATACTTCAGCTTTGGACAGTCGGCTTTAATGTGTCCTTTTCTCTTGCACTCATAGCAGACAACATCATCTGATTTGTCATTCTTCTTCCAGTCCTTTTTCCATTTGCCTTGTTGGTCATACTTTCCCTTGTAATTTGGTTTCCTAAAAAATTTCTTTTTCCTATAGAACTTTTTGAATCTCCTGGCTATTTGAGCCATCTCATCATCGCTGTCAGAATCATTCTCACTTTCCTCACTGCTTGTACTTTCATTGATAGCTTGAAGCTTTTCCTTATCCTTATTCTTTGAGGTTGTAGTCTTGAAGGCAATAGACTTTCTTGCAGGTTCATTGTCTTCCTCTTTGTTCACTTTAAGCTCTTCTTCATACATCATCAGCTTGCCAATTAGTTCCTTGACAGGTAGAGCACCAATGTCACAGGATTCTCTAATGGAGACAGAGGTTCCTCTCCATCTTTCAGGTAGACATCTCAAAATTCTCATAATTTGTTCCTTTGCTGGAACATCCTTTCCCAGAGAGGTCATTGTGTTGACAATTTCATTGAACCTGAGATACATATCAGAAATGGGTTCATCAGGTTTCATCTTAAAATTATCATACTTAATAGTATAGGTATTCAATCTCATCTCCTTAACATTAGTTGTTCCTTCATGAGAAACAGCTAAGGTATCCCAAATTTCATATGCAGTTTTACATGCAGAAATTCTATTAAACTCTTCATCTCCTAGAGCACAGTACAGAGCATTCATAGCTTTACAATTGTTATTGTAAGCAGTCTTTGTAGGTTCATCCCAAGTAGATCTAGCAGTAGTGGGAATTTTGTATTCAGATTCAATAGCAGTCCAAATATCAAAACCTATGCTTTCTAGATGAATTTTCATTTTCAGTTTCCACTGAGCATAATTAGTTCCATTGAAGAAAGGTGGCCGGTTGGTAGCAGCACCCTCAAGTCTATTATCCATGATATTACAAAAAGAATTTTAAAGAGATAAAAATTTAGAAATAACAGAAATTTTAAGAACTTTAAAATACAACTAAAATCACAGTTCAAAAGAAGAGCACTTTTAGAAAGTATTTACTTCCTCTGATACCAAGTGTTGGTCGGAGTGGACACTCAAGAGGGGGGTGAATTGAGTTCCAATCAAAATTGTCTGTTAAAAAAAAATTTCTAATAAAATCCCCCAATTTCAAAAATAAATTAAACTGTAGTGAATTTATATAGAATATAAAGGTTCAATTAGTTTCTCAAAGATTGATTAATTCTCAATTAACTTAATCTTATGATTAAATTAACTTTTGAAACCAATTTACTGATTTATAATAAATATAAACACTTGCGAATTTAATTATCAAAGTAGCTTTGAAGATAGATTATATTTCAAAGTAATAGCAGCGGAATATGAAATAAATATGTAAAGTATGGATATAGTGTAGCTATAAACACAGAGAAGTAACCAAGAGGTTCAGTCTCAAGCCGAGACTTAGTCCTCTCAAAAGTTTATATAAAAGTGATCCACACCCTGGATCGGGGTTAACAACAGTGAGCACACTGTCCAGGTCACAAGACCTCTACCACAGTTCTACGTGGGAAAACAAACAACAGCAGCCAGCTGTCCAGGTCACAAGACCTCTACCACTATCCACAGTGGGAAGTGAAGTGTAAAAAGTTTGCTGAGGATTTACAGATCCTCCAGTGAAAGTACAGGAGTCAGTGTGTGTGTTTAATACAGCAGATAACACACACTGCTCAAAATGTAGAATAAATAAATCACAGAGCAGAGATGTAGAGTTTAGAAATGGCTCTAGTGATTTCAGTGTAGCACTGGACTCGTTTTGGAATTAATCAGAAGTGATTCTGAGTCCTCTTCTCGATTTTGTTTGAGAAGCAGAGTGTCGTATGCTTCAGGTTCACAGGCAGTGAGATGTAGTCGATGAAGCTCTTCAATGATCTATTGTATGCACACCACTCTTCTTGAGTAGGCTTGATTGTATATTTGATTCTGTCTTGCTTGGTTCTTCTTGTATGTACAGAGCTCTTCTCGAGTATGTCGTATGCTTCCTTGTCTCTGTGTGTGTTGTCTCACACTTCTTCGCAGCTCTATATTTCTTTTTCAGCAGAGTCTTCTTGTATTCATATCACGTGCTCCGTAGGATAGAAAAGGTTTCCTTTCCGCAGGTACGAGGTACGGTTTCCTGACATCCGACAACCTTTATTAATTAATTGTCAGTGTATTAAAATATAACTAATATGACCGTTGGTTAGAATAAATAAAGATAAAGATAAAGAAATTCAAACAGTTGTTTATGACTGTTCAAGAGATCGGTAGGTCATCAGCATTAGAGTAAAGATCGGTGACTCAGATAGATCAGCATCGGTCTGTCATCTGATCGGTGAGTCATTTTGATCAGCATCGGTCTGTCATCTGATCGGTGAGTCATTTTGATCAGCATCGGTGAGTCCTTGGATCGGTGACTCATTTGCATCAGTGACTCATTTGCATCAGTGACTCATTTGCGTCAGTGACTCATTTGCATCGGTGACTCATTTGCATCAGTGACTCATTTGCATCGGTGACTCATTTGCATCAGTGACTCATTTGCATCAGTGAGTCTGATGGATCGGTGAGTCTGATGGATCGGTGAGTCTGATTGATCAGTGACTCTGATGGATCGGTGAGTCTGATGGATCGGTGACTCAGATGGATCGGTGAGTCTGATGGATCGGTGACTCAGATGGATCGGTGAGTCTGATTGATCAGTGACTCTGATGGATCGGTGAGTCTGATGGATCCGTGACTCAGATGGATCGGTGAGTCTGATTGATCAGTGACTTTGATGGATCGGTGAGTCTGATTGATCAGTGACTCAGATGGATCGGTGAGTCTGATTGATCAGTGACTCTGATGGATCGGTGAGTCTGATGGATCCAGAAGGCTTCCAAACATACTTTGTAAGTTAATAAGCATAGTTAAAAAAACATGATAACTGATTCATTCATAGATTGGAATTATGTTTATGAGACATCAAACCAGATTAAGCATCAATGAGTTGTGATGATTTGTGATTATTAAAACATCAGTTATAAACATGAAATCAGCAATCTTCCAGAGGGCTCAACAGAACTGTTAGATATTGTGTTTTCTCTAGAGAAGTTTAGATAGTATTGTTTTGGCTAAAAATTCATCATTTTCACTGATCATTCAACTTTAAAGTACGTTCTATCTAAGAAAGAAACTAAACCCAATTTGGTTATATGGATTTTGTTTCTCAAATAGTTTGATTTAAAGATTAGGGATAGGCATGGAGATGAGAATCTAGTTTCTGACCACCTTTCTAGGCTTTCTATTACTCAATCTATAGATCCAAGGGAGATAAACTCTTCCTTCCTTTATAAAAAGCTACTCACTGTTTCTGTTATACAATCAACATGGTTGCGAGATTTTTTCCAACTTCCTAGAAGCAGGTGTCTCTCCCAAAAATATTTCCAATAATCAATGAAATAAATTCATTTCTGAGCTCAAATACTACCTTAGGGATGATACTATATTGTTTAGGAGATGTGATGATGGTATTCTTAGTAGATGTGTTCCTGAAGAAGAGATGTTTCTTGTCATAGAGAGTTGTCACTCCTCACCCTGGGGAGGTCACAATGGTGGTGAAATAACTGCTAAAAAATTCTTACAATATGGATTCTATTGGCCTACTCTTTTTGTGGATGCTAGGAGTTTTGTGGTGGATTGTGAAAGATGTCAAAGGTTAGGCAATGTGGGTTGGAAGCAGGAGTTACCCCCAAAACTAATTATGGAAGTAGATATTTTTTTTATGTGGTTTAGATTTCATGGGTTCGTTTTCATCATCTCATGGGAATGAGTGTTTTATTGTTTCTATAGATTATGTGTCAAAATGGGTTGAGGTAGTTGCACAACCCAAAAATCAAGCCAATTTTGTAATAAAGTTTGTTAAAAATAACATCATTACAAAGTATCACTTTTCCAAATCCTTTATCACTGATAATGGAACACAATTTAAGAACTAAACATTTAATGATTTTGTGGAAAAATATTTTTGTGTTCATAAAACTAATACTCCTTAGAATCCACAATCTAGTGGACAAGTGGAAATTTCAAATAGGGTACTGAAACAGATACTTGAAAAAACTACGTTAAATTCTAGGAAGGAATGGTCTCTTAAATTGGATGAAGCTTTATGGGCATATATAACATCTTTCAAGACCCACATAGGTATGTATCCTTACAAAATATTGTTTGGGAAATGTTGTCATTTACCTGTGGAGTTTCAACATAAGACTTATTGGTATGTTAAGGCTCTGAACATTTATTTTAAGAGTACTGGTGAATGAATATTACTTTAGATGAGTGAGTTAGATGATATTAACAGAGGGATTTATGATAATTCAAGGATTGATAAAGAGAGGAGTAAAATCATTCATGATTCCCTCATACTAACCAAAGTGTATAAACTCGGACAGAAGGTACTTCTTTTTAAATCCAGACTCAAAATCTATCCTGTAAAACATAATTAAAAGAGGTCTAATCCATTTAATATAGTGAGAGTGCTTACCAATGGAGCTGTTGAAATTGAAGGTGAAGAAAAGAAACCCACATTAGTTAATGGGAAGAGAGTGATGTTGTTTTTTTGAGGGAAAGATGAAGGGCTTGACTGCCTTCACAGAGCTTGAGAACTGATCTTGAATAAAGTCTAGATGAAGACATTAGAACATAGCACTACATGGGAGTAAACCCATGGTTCTTTTTGTCTTTACTTGGATTCATTTGTAACCATTAATATAATGCTTCTTCTGTGCTCTGTTTTTGTGAAATTCTTGTTATTTCTTGCTCTTGGTTTACATGATCTGTGTTTTTCGGATATTGATGATTGGTTTCATTATGGAATGAAATTCACTTGCTAAAGCTTTAATTGAAAAAAATATAATGGAGGTTATTTTACTTTACTTTTTAACTTATTTATTCTCTTATTTTATTTGAAAAATTCTGCTATATATGTTGTTACTAAAATTAAAATTTTTCATATCTTTAAAATTATTCTTTTATTGGAATTAAATTCTGCTATATTTCACTCTGTAAATACCAACTATACAAGTACTACATTACTTAAAACTTAATTTCATTGTTATTATAACCTTATCACTGCTTGAAACTAAGTGTGGGGGAGTACTTTATGGCTAAGAAATTTTGTATTGAATATTCTTTAGATTGGGGTGCTTTAGCATTTATTTTTTCTTCTCTATTGAACACATTATTGAACTCAATAGGATTAAAGGCTTACACCAAGTACACAGTGCACTTACAACTCACATGTTACTTTTGATCTGTATTGAAAATTATTCATCGGATATAACAATAAATGTATGTATTTCCTAATGAACCTTCTGCTATTATATTCATTATGGCGAAAAATACTTCTTGAACTTCAAAAAGACCCTTTATACATGTCATCGATGTACTAAATTGAAAATCTGTTTTGAACATAAACATTCAAATTGTTATTCTCCATATTTTGAAGTCAAATTCAGGGACGAAGTTAGTTTTTATGTGTGGGGAATTAAGAGGGAGAGGGGGTCAATTCTTGACTGTGCTGAACTATGCTTAATTGAAATCCCATCAATCCCCACTACAACATCAATATTTTTGTAAGAATTGGTTAAATATTTTCAAAAGCCTTTCATAATTTTAGGCTTTACACTTTACTCAAATGGGTCTTACCGATGGTCAATTTTTCTTTGGTATCTATGTTATGCTTTGAGTCTGAAATTAATGTTGGTGGATGATTACTAAGTGAGTGTACTTTGCTGTTTTATGAGATCATTGTTTATGAACTACTTCTGAGAGTGACATGGGTGACATTTTAATGGAATTATGATCATAACCCATGGAACATAAATTTTGACCTTGATTCTGGGGGAAAATCTTTTTTATTATTTATTACAGTAATCATTATAATGAGCCAATGTAAATGGTTTTGATAAAAATATTTTAAAACTGGATTAGTCTGGGAATCATGGATCACAGGGTGAGTCTCTGAGACCCTAGCAGCTGGGTACCTTTCTGTTTACTATAATCCCTCTGTACACCTTGATTAAGTGCATTGGATAGTGCTTAGCACATGATACGTGGCTTGGGAAAAAATAAATAAATTTTCTAGGGTCCAAAATGATCTCATTAAGGTGAGATGAATACTGAACAGTGGATGAAGAAGGGGTCAATTGGTTTACATGGGATTTATTTAGGTTTTATCAATAAGGTGATTCAAATAAATATTTATTGTTTGAACCTAGGTGATGAGTCAATGAACAAGGTTCATCTGTTATGTTTTTTATTCCACTGAATTTTAACCTATGTCACTCTTGAAGTTAGCTCTTATGTTTGGATTTAAATGATCACTAAGCCGAGTTACGTATGAGGCATGAGACAGTCATTTATTGATGAATATTTTCAATTTCCATTTCCCGTTTCGTACTCGTTCGAGGCAATATATGATTTGAAAATATCATTTTAAAATCATGTTCTCACGTTCTGTCCTCTTTTATTAAGTGCTGGACATGTTACAGTTCGAGCTGAATCATAAATACTACATTTTTTTTCATAGATAACAAAGAAAGATTTTTTTTTTGTGGATAAACAATGCTTAAGTGTGGGGGAATTTTATGTGGCTCTATTTTTACATTGTTTTCCCACATTTTTTTACTTAATTTTTAATGATTTAAATACTTATTTAAGCACTTTTTACTAATTAATTGTACTTTTGTATTTTTATAATTAAATTTGTTAATTAATCAATTTTTATAATTAATTATGTATTTTTATGCATTTAAAAAATTATTATAATTTTACTTTTCATATCTAATTTAATTATTTACTTATTAATTTTGTTAATTTTAATCTGCTAACCTCTTAATAATTTGACTTAAAAATTAAATAATCATTTAATATCCTTATATGTTTATTAATTAACAGTCTTTATTTTAATATATTATCCTTTAATTTAGTTTCATTAAAAGATATTAACATCATTAATTAATACATTTAATATCCATTGTTCCTCATCTTCCTTCACGAAATTTTTCCCCAGCAAGTCTCCATTACATCGTCTGCACTACCGCATTAACTGGAATTTATTGAATCGCAGAAATCCACTGGTGCTTAGAAGAAACCGCTAATCAAGGGGAGCTAGGGTCACTCTGCCGATTTCCATTGTGTTGCGCCACTGAAGGGTTGCGGTCGCCACTCAGATCTCTCCCAAAATACAAACTATAGTCTCCACCTAGCCGAGGAGAGCACAACGTACCGCCTGATCTTGTTGCACCTCTTATTCGTACTGCAATGTTGCGCCGATGAAGCCTCCTTCACAATCAGATTTGAACCTTGTTGCCAATAGATGCCAACCTCCATCTGAATTCGAGCTCAATAAGTTGTTTCTACCACTAACTGAAGGATTCTAAGAGGGTTTTCACATCATTAGATCAGAAAAACACCACGCATAGTTGTTCAAAGAGAAGAGGGCCATGTTATGAAGATCCGTAGTAGGGCATTGTAGTTATAGGAGGGTTTGTAACAACGAAGAGGCGCATTCATCATTGCAGTAGAAAATACATGTTCAACATGAGCTAGTCACCATATAAAAGAGCAGCAGGAGCTCGAGTCCGAGTAGAGGAGCGGCACCGCCCCTTTGATTCACAAAAACCCCTCCTGGTTGCACTACACAGATGATAAGACCGCCGCTCGTTTGAAGATGCTGCATGTCGAGGAGGTCAGCGTTGCAGATAAAGGAGTCTGCGCATTAGTTTTCTACTGCCACGAGGGGGGAGCAGTGTGGTATCCCTATAGGAACCTTGCTGGGATGTGGTGTTCTTCGCCGGTCTGGAGTCGCTGCACCGCATCTAATGCTCAAGATACCTTCACTAGATATGAAGGAAGAGGTCGCCCCTAGCAGTGCCAGGCCTGTCTCGATTAGGCGTTGAAGTCCCCTCTAGGGTTGCGCTGAATTGGTAGGAAGAATACGATAAAAAAAGATAAACGAATCAAAAAACTAAAAAAGAAAAATATTTAATAATAATAATAAATTAAAATTAAGTTTATAAAATTATAATTAATTAACAAATAATTATAATATTTTATTTAATTAAACATTATTAATTAATTTATAAAAATAATAACTATAAAAATTAAATTAAATACATTACTATAAATTAATTATGTTACTATTTTATCTAAATAGTTTTGAAAATGTTTTTATGTTGTTAAAGTGATGTTATAAAATAATTATAACTAAATAGATTATGTAAAGTAACTAATTAAATAATTTAGCCTTAGTTTTAAATAGATTAGTATAATTAATTTATAATTGAAAACTATTAATATAAAATAAATAACATTTAATTTTAAATTAACTAAGTAGATAATTATTTATTTATCATAGTCAACTCATCTTATTAATGTTGAATTTATTATTCTATGGTTAAGATATCAAGGTTCATTCAAGAGGCAAAAAATGTCCATGTTTATTTATCTAACTCGCAGAAAGTAAGTTATAGGGGCCAAGCTAGTGCGACGTGCGTTGCACCAAAAAACACACATGTGCGGTCAAATGTTAAAGAACTAAAGTATGTCGGTAGGAACAGGCGGTGAAGAGCAATATAAGACAGTGGGTACATAAAACAGAGCAAGAATCAGATGACTATAATATACAGATGGAATGATCCATGTCCTAGAGAGCAAGATCAGAGGGAGACTCTTGAAGCACTTCCTAGAACTAGAGGAGTTCAGGAGAAGAGCATCATCTTGATAGATTATCTTCCATCTTAATTCAAGTATTAGTACACTATTTAGTATGTTACAAATTTCTGAAAATATAATAAACATGTATACTAGTTAAATCATTTAGTTTGAGGATAAATTGATGTTCCGCTGGTTATCTTTTATTTTTTTTAAATTTATCATTTTGATGTTTTCAGTACTGAATGGAGAGATCATTGCTGAGTTCATTTAATTACTTCTACCACTAAAACTTAATTTCAAAATTTCAAAGTGAATTGGCGAGATTGATCATGGAAACACCATTCAAAAGATAATAAATTCACAACACTTCAGGATATATGGTGAGTTCGTCCTATTATCATTTTCAAGTAATGACTATCATAGTTGATCTATTTAGTGTGCTGAGAATTGAATTTGATCAACATGTCATACTTAATTCTTGGTGATGGAGGTGATTTATTCTACAGGTGGTACTCTATAATAACTTTTAAGTTAATTTAATAACTTTTAACTAGTAGAAAATAGATTTTTCTCGAGCTTTTTACTAGATTGTTCATTTATCAACATTCTATATTTCTACTTCTCTATCTTTTAAACTGTTTCTAGATACAATTTAGTTTAGATACAAGTTTTGAAATTTTCTATCACTCTAATGATTAATAAAAAATTTTACAAAAATATAAAAAGTAAATAAAAAATAGAAAATCTACCCCACTACTGACAACAGTGGGGTCTTTTTGGAAGTTTTTAGATGATTAGTGGTCATAATTGCCTCCTCTGTGAGTTCGACCATTCCTTCCACATATATCGTAGTTAGATGGAATATAAATAATTAAACTCCGACCGACATCAATGACAGTTTAGTTCACCCCTCAATATAAGTTTTGGTTTGTGATTTACCTTGATCATTTAAATTTTGTGGTTCCCAATTATTATTAACATCCAGGACATTTATTTTAGTGCATTGAATTGTGAAGTAACCTTGAACCATATTGTTGAAGCATTGATCTAGGGGTGGTGGATTAGGCGGTGCCTTCCTTAAATCCATAATATTTGTTGTATTATTCCATTCTCTTCAATATTCATGTGCTTGATAGTCTTTTATACCAACTTTATGAATTTCCCATCCACTTGGGAAATTCCCATGTTGTTTCTTTACATGTTATTTACATGTGGGGGGTTAGCTACTCTTTACCCCTTTGTTATTTGTCCCACTAGATTGAGAATCCAATATTCTTTCCATATCCCTATGTTTATAGGACCAATCTCTAAAATCCTTCTATATATTGTGAGAACAATAACCCACTAGGATGAGAATCCATTAGGAAGATGTATAATTTCAGGCCCACCCATCCCATCATAATATACACATTATCACACATTTCACATAGAACTCATAACATTCATAGTCCTGAAATGACGTCGGGAAATGAATGGGTTTTAGTGGTAATTTATAAAGAATATTTTCATTAAAAAACATTTGTTTTCCTTAATGAAAAAGGAAATTTTTACATGAGTATAAAATGTCATTATTTTTTAGTGGATAAGAAACATTTTAAAATGAGTAAAATATGATGTCTTGGAAATGACAGTCTATTTGAGAATTATTTTCCTAAAATTGTTTCTAAAAATGTAAGAACTTTTATATCCCTTATAGAAAAAGGAGAGGATATTTGATGGATATAATATAAACATTCATACTTTGAATTAGAAGAATATCAAAATGGAGAAATTACGTTGTATAAACCCCTTACAATAATTACAACTTTATTTTGTAACTTTACCGCCTCCGGAATAATAAAAAATGGATTAATAAATCATATTTCCAGAAAAGGATTATGAAAATATATCCATTATTTATCAATAATAGTTTTTATTATACATTATATCACTATTTGATAAAAGTGGAGTTTTTTGATGTTGTGTTTTTAGTAAATTTTCCCGTTTTGTTTTGATTTAACTATTTCTTTTCAAAGTTAGTTATATATAAGTATAATTAACTCTAGAATCAATGAATAGTTATATTTACTTATTTACCTATTATATATATATTTCATAATATCCATACATGAAGGTGGTTGTAATCATTTAATTAGAAACATCTACGTAGGAGGTTGTCCAACCATTGACGAGACGTTGTGGGGAGATATGGAAAGAGAATTTTGAAATTTATATATACAAATTATTGTATTTATAGTAGGTTAAAATAACTAATATAATTTTAAATTACCACCTAATTAATATTATAATTTATTAATTTGAAATGGGTGGTGAAGAAAAGATAAAAAATAGAAGAGTTAATCGAAACATACATAATAATTGGTGTAGCTTCTCTAGTGCAACACTAAAACGCCCTTATTATTGGGAGTTAGATTACCCCGGAATGTCACTAAGTATTATTAGTGGATTAAGAGGAAGGATTTTGGTAGATGTGAGGGTCTAGAAAGAGGCTATGAGTGGTTTTCCAAGGGTAGGTGGAGGGGTTATTTATACTTTAGGAGATTGGTATTTTTGGAATAAATTAATAAATATAATAATATATCAAAGGTAAAGCTTGAAATAGTGAATTCGTAGCAATATAAATAATATATAAACATAATATACTTTTTATAATGACTTAAAACCGATTTATAATGTAATTTAATTTTTTTTATCAAAAACTAAAGTGGAAGGAAATAGAAATTGTTATTTTATTGAAACACTTTTGACTTTAGGATTTGGAAAATGTTTATTAGGTTTGGAATTTAAGTTTAGTTTTTTTTAATAAATTATATATGGACGAAAAGATTCCATGGATGAGTATAAAGGTATATAAATAATTAGTTCATTACTACGTCGTGAATTATGTAATTTGAGATAAACTGGTTGTGTGAATTCTTTTACTATTCACCAAAACAATGAAGTATTTTATAAAGTTACGTAAAAATTAACCATGGATTGTTTAGACATTTTGAATTCAAAAATTATATTAATTTTACCAAAATCCATTCCTTAAATAGGATGTTTTTTTGTTTTTAATATTAATATTATGTTTGTTAGGAGATACTTAATAATAGATTTTATAAAAAATGTGCCTGTGTTTTCTTTGGATTATTCAGTGATGATATTATTTTTTAGGAATTAGAATATTTTATTACATAAATTACTCATGGAATATATTATTTATATTAATTTTTTTGGGTTAAATTACAATTACAATGGATAGGTTACTATTCCCAACGATCATGTTAATATTCCCAATGGATAAGTTACTATTCCAATGGTCGCATTACTATTCCTCCTCCAAAGCCATTTTTTCTATTTTCTAAAAAGAAAGTATAAGAATTACTAGTTACCTTACAAACAACGTAGAAAAAATCAAAAACATTCGATGTAGTGGTACCCGGACATTGTAGTTTTCTTTTAAAACATTCAAATATCAATATTCTAGAAAAATCATGACCAGAGACGTATGCCACACACCACACGTCTACGTGTGTCGGCATCGAGCGGCTAATTTTTTAATATGGGTTTTAAAAAAACAAAAAATAGGTAAAAGGGGTTAGGGTTCGGATATTTTTAAAACTGGGTCCAAGATGCGTGAACCCCGTTCATGCATCACTGACCCCGGGAAGATGCGTGAACGGGGTTCACGCATCTTAACCGCGCTGAAGGATGCGTGAACCGCATTCACGCATCCTACAGTAACTTTTTTTTTTTAAATTTTGCGTGAACCCCGTTCATGCATCACTAACCCCGGGAAGATGCGTGAACGGGGTTCACGCATCTTAACCGCACTGAAGGATGCGTGAACCGCGTTCACACATCCTACAGTAACTTTTTTTTTAAAAAAATTTATTTTTATTTTTATTTTGTTTTGTTTTGTTATATATATATATATATATATACAAACAAAACATAAAATTCAGCAGAATTTATCTGCTATTTAATATCCAGCAGAACTGCCATTACAGCAGTCTGGATTTTGACAGAAACCATCACCCAGGGCTCTCTTTTATAAGAGGGCTTGCCCAGGAAATCATACTGCATTTCCGATGTGGGATTCAGGTTCTCTTTTCCTGCACAGAACATTCTGCATTTCCGATGCGGGATTCTGTTTCAAGTACGTGACTTTGAAAGACTGTAAAATACAAACTATACGACCAATATAAATAAAACTTAAAACATGGATTAAACATATAATAAATAGTTGAAAATGAAAAGAATTTCGTAAAAAGGGTTGATGAATAATAATTTATAAGCTTTCAAAACCACCAACTTGAAACTTAAAAAAGTTTCAAGTACGTGACTTTGAAAGACCATAAAATAAAAACTATAAGACCAATATGAATGGAACTTAAAACATGGATTAAACATACAAGAAATAGTTGAAAATAAAAACAATTTCATAAAAAGTGTTGATGAATAATAATTTATAAGCTTTCAAAACCACCAACTTGAAACTTAAAAATGTTTCAAGTACGTGTCTTTGAAAGATTATAAAATACAAACTATATAACCAATATGAATGAAACTTAAAACCCATATTAAAAAATTACTCGCATCGAGCCGTGATCCCTATTCACGCGTCTTGAACGTCACAACAGGGAAGGCCATCAGTGAGACTCACCTGCCCATCCATCACATCCTGAAGTCATTTAAACTGTCATGATCATCTCTTATTTGACACCATCACCATCTTCCTAATCGTTCAACACTGTAGTCATCGACCACACTGAAAATCACCACTAGATCCAGACAACGGCCTCGAGCCATGAACCAGTGTCACGTGTCGACCTCGATCCACGAATCAACTTCCACCTACATCACCTAGTCACAACGCCTGCATTCCACCACCATCAGAGTTAGAAAACCACCTTCATTGATGTCAGCGTCTATCACCATCGGGTCTGACGACAGGAGAAATCAGCAAAGCAGTAGAACCCTTCCAACTCTAGACCTAATCATCGATATTCGCTGTTGTTTTTGTCATGTTTCCAGAGAAACTCAATCTTTCTCCAACTCAAAAGCATCATAACAAACATCCTAGAGATACAAACCAACACCGATGATTCAGTTTCCCTCCCGAAGCTGAACTCCACTCAAACACTGCTCCCATAACCTCATCGAAGACCCACGTACTAGACCTACTGGGAAGGGAGCACAAGACCAGGATGTCAGAGCAAGGTTGAGAGGGTGTGATCCTCAGCGGGGGACCAAAAACCACCAAATCCCCTTCAAATCAACAAACCATAATCATGGATTCGATATATAAATAGGGAGAGAAAAACCAACACCCAAAAAGAACTGTAAAGATGAAGGAGGTATGCAGAAAAGGAGACAAGGCTAAAGCTGAAGAAGAACCCGAACTGAGGCCACTGCCATCCCCCCTCCCAAACCATACCAAGCAGGCCGAGATCCCAAATCAAACCTGACCAAAATGGATTTGAACACAAATGGTAGACCTGTAAGGGTATTATAGAATCCAGACATCGGACGTTTCCACTGGTGCCGGCCCAATTAGTCTAAATCACTAACACACAGACCCAACATGGGGGTCTGATGTGTGGGGTCTGGACCAAAAGTGGGACAGTGAGCAATGATCGATGTCCACACCAACAATACACATCAAACAAGAGAGGGGAAGGAGAAAGAGGGAGAAGGATAAGGATGGACCAGGAAGAGGGAAGTGCCTTATTGGACCTGGAAAACCCTTTAAGGAGGAGAGAAGAGGGTGAAAGCACCAGGATCTGGGCGAGTATGGAGCCATCTGAATGCCTATTCATCACATTACTATTCTAATTGTCATATTTCCTCTGATAAAAACCACTTAATTATGTTACTCTATATTCACTAAAATTCCTCCCATGATTATTTATTTTCATTTTCTAATATGTATATTTGTGTCCTAATGTTTTGTTACATTTTTATAATGTTTTTAGATGAGGAGATGATTATAACAAATTGGGGTGATCGGTATTTTACCATTTATGATTTTATTTTTTATATTTTTTGGCTAGTTGTAATTGTTGTAATTTTAATTGGTTTCATATATGACTCATTATGTTTTTTTATTAATGAATTAATGTGTTTTTGGGGTCTCTATGTTTTATACATGTATAATATTTTATAATATAATACAACAATCATTTATTTTAACAAATAAAAATAACTAATAAATGTTGGTTTGTTACATTTGGTTGGTCCAATACCTACCCAAATCACTTTCCAACCTCCATCCTCTCATACTAGAATAATAGTTTTCTTACAGAAATCTATTCTTTGAGGTCTTTTGTGAAGCCTTTAAGAGGATAACCAAATAATAGTTAATGTTCTTCAATGAACATCATTATTTTACATTGTTATCCACCTCTTCCAATTTATATTAAACCATTATGATATAAAAACCTTAGAATACTCCATATACTAGGATATTTTTTATAATAATTTATTAACCTATATATCTCACATATTCGATTAAATGAGTTATGAAAACACTATTCAAGTGAGTGTCGGACTACAGCTTCACGATTTTATTAAGTTATTTTTTCCATTTCCACCTCTCAGGGTTGGGTAGGATGATGGATAATATATATAAATATATATTATATTAATAACTTTTTATATACCAATTTATTAAATATATCAAATATATATTTCTACCTTCCATTCTAAAGAATATATGATAATATCCCTCGTGTGTTCCGAAGACTACCACCTCGCAGAGTGATGAGATTTTTCTTACCCGAACGCTTCACAAGGAAGGTGATCAAGATAATGTTTATTATTATATGTAATATAAATGAAATAATAATGATATTCATGAAATATTTATCATTTTTTAAAGATAATATATGACTTTTTCGTTTTTTCTTTTTCACTCACATAAAGAAGATAACATCATTCGTGTACGTGTGGACTACCACATTTATGAAGCAATGTGACTACCTTTCCATCACAACACCATGTGGATGATCTATATAACTATATAACATTGTATTAATAATTTTTTTTCATTATATAAAGGTAAAAAATTACATAACGTATTCCAATAACGATTGTTGGAATGGGAATATTATTCATGCGTATGTAAGTCCTACCATCTCTATAATCATAACATACATCATTTTTCATTACCATTATTTATGATTTGTTTTTATAATATAAATGGATATAAAAATATGTTAATTATTTCATTATTGCTATTGAGATGATAAAACTTTATAATATTCACAAGAACCATATCTTTCAAAATGAAACATGCTTGAGAAAACATTGCAATTAACACCTAAATCAATGAAAATGATGAACGGTTATTCATGAATGATTGTTAAGATGATATAAAAAGATCATATATGATATTATAAATATTAATATAGTTATGTAATAATTTAGTTACAAGATTTAAACCACTATATTTGATGTTAAATCACATTAAACCAAAATGATTCATAATATAGAGGATTTTGTATCAATTATATTTCATTAAGGAATATGGTAATTTTATGGACATTATTTATTTTATAAGGTGTATATACATCCCATTTGACATGTAATAAAATTAATGATCCATTTTTAATTTTATTTTTAGTTTCATTTTGAATTATTTCTTCCTAAGGGATTTGACTTCTGTATTATCAATTGATAAATAACTTCATGTATCAATTTTTTTCATTGAGGTATATTACATTCTTATTGTCATATTTAATCAAGATAATGTTTATAATGACATATGAAATTATTATTTTGTATTTACACTAATTTTATGTTTATTTAGATTTGATATAGATAATATATTCACTTATTTATTCTCACTTCAATGTCATGAAAATATTTCGGGATTATTTCACAATATCATTTTAATCAAAAAATTTTAATATTAAATTTTAGTTAAAGGAAATTATTTTATCATTGTCTAATGAAATAGCCTCATTTTATTATACTCAGGTTATTATTTCTATTTCCATGTTATATTACTGATTTAAACTCTATTACACTTAAAATATTTTTAAGAAAATATGGCATCATTTCTCTCTACGGTCAGAAATCTATTTTCTTCATAAACCATATTTTCTTTTGTGGTCTTCAAGAAATTATTTAACCTTTTACGGATGATTTATCAAAGGAATTTTATCTATATTTTACTATAACACCCTCTCCTGGGAGCCACACAGTTGTCCTCCAATCCAGTTCTATATGTGACCTCAAGGGCACATCCCCATATGCCTAAGGCTGCTGACTAGCAAGAAGGCTCTAATATCAATCATGGGGATACTATACCCTCTCTATCAGAGTAATGCTATTGTAGAAATAAAAAAGAATAACCAAATAACATAACCATGACCTGAGAGATTTCAGAATAACATGATGTCTGAAAAATGAAATACAATTTCAAAAACTAAATAGTAAATTTACCATGAAAATATATGTCAACTGTCGATATGTAAATCCCAAAATAAATTAAGATACTAACTAATCCTTAGAAGGTCATGAATCTATGTCTGATTCCCTTATCCATGATCCATCATGACTCAACCATCTAGTACAAGTCACTTTCCATTAACCTATCCTACAACCATGGAATCTATTCAGGTATGGATCAGGCATACCAAGTAGGGTATGAGTACAACTCAGTAGGACACCACCAATTGCATCTAAAATAATATTCAGTTAAATATTGTATTCAATTATATAAATAATAATTAAAATAAATAAAGTAAATATTTTACATTTATTCACTTAATATTTTTTTGATCACATAACCTCTCACAAGTTCACAAGTATATTTGATCCCATAATACATGATTTTCCCCATGATAGAGTCTGATGTAACCCCAGGGGGGTATCACATAATTGAATTTTTTTTACCATTTATCAATTCAATTCAGATATTAATCACACTATTAACATTAATCATCCTAATTCATATATGAATTCCATTGTTACAATTCACTATTTCAATTCACATATTAATTCCATTATTAACATTTATCATCTAAATTAACGTATGAATGCCATTATTACCATTTATCATTTCAATTAACACATGAATTTCATTGTTACCATTAACATTTAAAGTCATGTATAAATTTCATTGTTACAATTCATGATATCAAGTCATGTATCACATATATTAAAATATCACATATATCATAGTATCTCATATACCAAAACAACCCATTAATTAATTAATAAATTAATTATGATAAAATTTTATATTCACGTCATTCTATTAATTAATTCAATAATTAATAAAACAAATATATTCAATTAATTAATTCAACAATTAATTAACCACAACTACCCCTATAATTAATTCATCAATTAATTGGCCACGTCAATTAATTATTTAATTAATTCATCACATAAATTTCTTTAATTAATTCAATAACCAATTAATCCAAATCAAAAAATTCTTAATATCAATAGTCTATTAATTAATTAAACTATTAATTAGTAAAATTTTGAATAAAAATATCAACGAAATTAATTCAATAATTTTTTAATCCATGTCTACAATATCCATATCCAAAATTATTAACTATCAATTAATTATTTCACCCAATTAATCAATTAAATTTATGTAATATAATTTTAAAAAAGTAAATTGAAAATATACAATTACATACATGTAATTGAAATCATGACTTTGGGATTTGAACTATTGAACACCTACCTCATGTTTGCTGAAAAAATCCAACAAATATACCTGATTTAAAGTATAAAAATCTAAATCACGATGAAGAAAAAACTATATATAAAAATCCCATATACATGATCAAATGTATCATGATATAATAGATTTAGATGTAGATTTTGAACCAATATCTAAAAAACATCTTTATTTTAACATGGATGAGGAGTGTGGGAAAAAGGCCTTCTAATTCGGAAGAAACCACTTACCGATGGAGGTGAAGATCTTGTATACACCCCTTCTATTTTCCATGAACATAGGTTAGGATGGATTGGAATCCATCCAGGTGTCTCTGAAAATGAAATAAAATGACATGGTCTGATTTAGGGTTGATTTTGGTGAGTTTCATATGTTCTGGTAATTTTAAATCTAATTTTTTGTTAACTAAAAACTTATAAATGGTTTTTTTGAAAGGGGTGTATGATTTGTAAAAACATTATCCCTAACTGTGTGCCTCTTGTAGGGTGGGGAAAAAATGATTTCCCTTAATACGGAACATGGTTTGACAATCCATGTTCCATCTAAGAGATTCAATTATTCCTATGCACATATGATTTACTGGGCTAGTGCATATGGTTTGGGAAGACTGTGTGTCAACTATGTACATTCAATTTCCCTTAAATATTTCATGAATTCTGACACAACTCACCCCAGAAACATCCCAAACAAAAAATAATCAAAACAATAAAAATGAGTACATAAAAATAATCCTATAACATCTCTAAATAAATGGTGGGATCTTACAATCTCCCCTCCTTATAATAGATCATCCTAGAGATTAATCCCAAGTATCTCTAAAATTCAATGTTATAAAGGTTAGGATACTTAGAATATATATATTCTTCTCTATCCCATGTTTCATCATACACAAAACCATGTTTCCACAAATACATGAACTTTCAATATAGTCTTTCCCCATGACATTTTCATACTGGGATCCATCTCATGTATTAGATTATCATCAAAGTACGCCTCAATATCAAGATCATCATCATCTACATCAATCATATAAGAATGTTTTGGGTGATAATATCATAGTTACGACACATAATAAACTTGATGCATAGTACTGTACCTATATGGAAGACCCCATCCGCACACCATTAACCCGATTCTCTCCACAAACTCAAATGGACAAATGAACTTAGTCACCAACATAGTATAACTCCATATCATACATTGAACAAATATAGTAGACACCTGTAGGAATACATGGTCACGCTTTGTAAACTCTAGTAGTCATCGACATCTATCAGCATACAACTTCTGCCTACTCTAAGACATAGACATGCATTTCCAAATTAGCTATATCTTCTCCGATTTATCATGCATGAGACTCAGTCCCAACAAATATGACTCACCTACATCCATCTAGCATATAGGTGAAATCCATGGTATACTATATAGATCCACATATGGTTACATATACATCTTATCCCAATAACTATTCAAATAGGGAAAATCAACCAATGATAGGTGCTTCTCCCATGTCCCACAAAAGCCTAGGGAAAATACATAAATTATATTCTTAAGAACATATATAGGACACTCTAACAACCCATCTTTATGTAGGTGGAATGTCGTAATCATAAAAACCTTTGTAAAAAATTCCATATACAGTGCCTACTAGGAGCACAATATAAAGAACATGTCATGGTATGAAACTATAGTACATGTTAACCCATACAAACAAACTATATATCAAACATACATATCTCCAAAATTCTCCACTGAGAATGTCTCCCATAATGGCACAAAATGTGATACCATTGTCAAAATGTCCAAAATCATACAAATAAATTAATTCTTTTGAGTCATTCGTGGGAGAATAACCAAAAAATCTACGGCAACATTTTCCCAATTACATTCCAAATTGGGAAAGCACTATAGTAAAACTCATGGTCGTTGATGCTCGACCTTCACCTATTCACATGTGTAGCATTGTGTTACAAACCCCGCAATCTCCTTTTTCATGAATGAACACCAAACCCACCATCATAGTTCAAAATATATTTTCATCAAATCTGGATTCACCACTTACATTGAGGTATTAAACTCATGAATTAGATCCTCCTACATGCTCATGGGAATAAAAACTCAATTCCTGACTTAGATTATTTCATCCACATATATCAAATAGTTTGAAGGTGTGACCACACCTTCAAGGATTTCCTTTGTGGTCAAACATTCTAGATCCTTATGTTTTATATATATTATTTGACTCAGAAGTGTAGAATCTATTGAATCTAAAACTAGATTCATCTTATCATGACTGTCATCAACCACAAAATGCATCTCATCTAGTAAGGTCATCGTTTTCCACTCAATACAAGACTCTTGAACTTCCTGAGAAAAATTTTTCTTACTATATGCGTTTACAACATTTTCCCCCTTCCCGACTGTGTTTTCAATGTAAATTTCTAATGACTGCATATATTCAGCCCGCCTATTATGATGGAGATTAAAATATCATTAGGAAAACAGATACATTATGCTCTTATGATCCCCATACAAAATAAACCATTCTCCCAAAAGATAATGTTGAGAATACTTCAAATCATAAATCAATTCTTCCAACTTTAGGTCATGAATATGGTAGTTCTGTTTATGTGGCCTCAACTAGAGATACCCATAAGACCAAACTCAATCTCCAGGCATCAACATCACTCCACGTACAATCCTAGAAGCAACACAATACACTGTATACTCCTCACTTGGCGCAGGTAGGATCAATATTGGTTCTTATTTGAAGGGGTTATTTAATGAATTGAAGGAATTATCACATGATTTGGACCATTAATAATTTATCCCCTTCTTCTCCAATTTGGAATGTTATGCTTCCAAGTTGAGAAAATTCATTGATGAACCTCAGATAATATCAATCTACGCCAAGAAAGATTCAAATATCAAAAACATTCTTGGGATTCCCCCAAGATAATGTGGCTTGAACCTTCACTATGTCCACTGAGAAACCAATATCTATGATGATATGAACCATGATGGGTACTTGGTCAATCCAAAACTAACACGTAGATAACATTATTTATAACTGATTTTCTATTAGTGTATTGAAGACGATGTTAAGATGTTTGGAATGATAATCCTAAATTTTTGAGTTCACCAATATTTCATCCACAAATACCACCAAAAAATGATCTATATTTGGATGGAATATTGTTTTCATCAAGGTCATAAAGATTGTAGGTTCATTTATTAATAGAAAATACATCATGAAAAACTCTTAAAGGTCATACCTACTTTTGAAGGTAGTAATATGTATATCATAATGTAGAACTATCAACTAATTATATATAGCAATAAAATAAATCTTGTGAAATATATAATCTCATTGTAAGTGGTTAAAAATATCTTGATACATTGAAGTGGATATCAGTTCTTCATGGCCATATGGTTTATCTTCCAGTAATCAATATACAAGTGTTGAGTTTCATTAGCATTATTTTCAAAAAAGAATGGATAAACCCAAGGAGGTGTAATTGGATATATAAATCCCTTATCATCCAACACATCCATATGTGTATTTATCTATTGAAGATCTATTGATGACATTCTGTATAGAAGAATGGAATCTAGCTTATATCTATGCATGCGATCAATAGTAAATTCAATATCTCTCTCTGGTGCTGATCCTATGAAATCTTCAGGAAATAAATCCTGAAATTTATCATATATTGGTGGAAATAAATCATTCTCTACACCCCCTTAATCAATCAAAAAACTAGAAACCTGGGATAAAAGTACCCTTGATTTCTATTGATCATGCCCTGCACAGATGGCCTGGACATCCCACTCTCCACAGGGGATATAACTGGCCACCTTTAGATTCATAAAAGTCACTATCCACTGATAACTATCAATGTGGGCTCAATATTATACTAACCATCCCATACCTAATATCTGGTTAATGCCTGACATCTCTATAGTGCAGAGATCCAATAGAAAAATATAATCCCAAACCATAAGAGAAAACCCATTGCACATGCAGGTTTCTCTATATCATTCTCCCAGAGATATATCTATCGTCAACACCACACTTAGGAGATCCACCACATTGACCAATATATTCACATGTTTTGTGGAAATAAATAATGAGAGTAAAAATTATCAAATAACTCACAAGATAATGTTGAAACTATAATAATAGTACCTTTCAATATCAATTTCCTAGACTTTGTATCCACAAGTGATTGCTGAACTGCATGAAATTATCCTACCCATGTTCCCTATGATGATGTCTATGTTCTTGGAGCTAAACCACTCTGATGATACAATCACACATCCCTAGAATCTCCTTGTCCATTTAAACTACTTCCATTTATAGTATAACTCTAGTTTCAAGACAGATATGGTGATAAGATTCCCTTCTAACACTTGGGTTTTGTCTAGCTCCTCCATCACTGCATGTCTATCAAAGGATCTTGTAGAAAATAAATATATTCCCCATATATCCGTAAGATCAGTACTCTACTAGTTGTTAGGAATAGAGTATATAATATTTTCCCAACCTACTGCACTAGGGATAGATAATCCAGGTAAGGCCCTATGTTACTGACCCCTCTGTCTAGCCACTCTACTTCCCACTACCTTGGCTAACACTCTTGTACTGACACTTCCGTCACTCAAAAGAATTACCTATGAATCGTCCACTAGAAACCATATATCATACACTAGAAGCCTCCCATATGTCACCTTATGCTATGAAAGTGTGATCCACCATTTCAGTAAATAGATTTAACCAAAAAAGGACAACTTGAAGCTTAATCTCACATTTTAATTATGTCTTGGAAACGTATCAAAATAGTTGTCTCATATTCTGCCAAAAATGGATTGAAGCACTATATGTCTCTATAGAAACCTGCATAGTCCATTACATACCTGATACATTGATTCAATTGTATGTACTCAGATGCCCTATCCTTCCTCAATGAATCTGGATAAAATTTCTTCAGTAACTTCTCAAAAATTTCATTTCATGCCATATTGTCTACCCACCATATCCAAGCCTAAACATTCCACCCGTGCTTTGCTGATACTCATAACATATAAGTATAAAAATTGATCTCATTCTTAGTAGGAGTATCCAAATGGTCAATTATAGTATGTATGGAATCAATATCGATTTTGTCACCTCATGTCCACCCACTTGGGTAAACATCAGAGGGTGCTACAACTAAAACTCTCGTGTAAGGTCACACATACTCTTTACCACCCACTATGGATCTGTCTCCATAAACTACATGAAGTAAGAAAACATATCATCTAACATATCTCATGATTCCTCACACAAAAATATGATTTCCTTTGTTTCCACTACTAGTGGAGCATCTCCAATCATAACATTCTATTTTCTTATCAAAAATCTTCATCATGAAGGCATATCTCTACAATTCCAAACACAAATATGATGAAATTGTCACAACATTAAAAAATTTACTAAGGTGGGTGTTCACATAAATCCATAACAAAAAATTCCCCTAACCCTTCCACATTGTGAAAACTGAGGCACTATCACTACCCTTTACCATCCTACACCATGTTCATGGAAATAAAAAGGGAAAACATTCTATTTTTTCAAGTTTCTCATTAGAAATATAATTTTATTCATCAATTTTCATTTTACAATTTTAAAAATTTCACATTAAGAACCATTTTATTTAAATTTCACAATCAAGGAAAAAAATTCAAGTTCAACATATTTTCTAGAAATAAACATTTTCTGGTGTTCCTATAAATGAAGCATGCCACAACAATCATATGTACCTAGAATGATGCGTGAAGACTGAATTATCGTGTCATTATAATAAATGATTCAAATATCAAAAATTCACAGAATAATACTCACATAAAAAAATAACTACATCACCTAAGGTTAATTAACATTTAACTAAAAATTTAAAATCAATAACAACACCCCACCCTGTGTACATGGGTTTTACCCATACATGGGGTAGCTAATCCCATGCATGAGCGCATTACCATGGAAACAATCTTCCTTTTCTCCAATATACCACTCGAAAATAGCATGAAAAATGAATGAAAACGAACATTGATATTTTATACAACTTTGAAATGTCCCGATACGGGTGTGACACAATGGTTCCCCGAGAAGGTTCAATACATGACCCCAAAAGCTCCTCCTTGTATTCCAGAGGCTGATGTCTAACGTCAAGGGTATAATATATATCATGGGGATACTATACCCTCTTAATTTCAGTAATCCCATAGAGGAAATAAAATATAATAAAAATATAATATAATCAAAACAAGAGAAATATGAGAATCATATTAAGGATGAAATAGGGAATAGAATATCCAAAACTAAACAACAGATGCACCGTGCTGTAATGTGTCAAATGATAATATGGAAAAAATTAAAGGCACAAACTACCCCAAATCGGTTCTCGAATCTATGTGTAGTTTCTTAATAAATTCCATATCCAAACATAGCCATCCAACACAAGGTATTTTACCTTAACCTATCTAACAACCACAAAATATATTTGTATACCGATTAGGATGTTTGAGTAGGATGTGACTACAAATCAATAATCCACCATGAATGATGTATAAAACAATATACATTTAAATATTGTATGAAGCATTATATTGAATGAATAAATATGATAGTGTAAAAAATTTACGTTTACTCACTCAGTATTCATTTACCACATGACCACCCATGGGTTGTCAAGGACACCCGATCCCACAAAACCAACTTCAGCCCTTAATGATTTATGAACTATCCCCAAGGGATATCACATAACTGAATTCTATTATTACCATTCATCACTCCAATTCATATTGAAATTCCACTGTTTCCATTCATCATCTCAATTCACATATAAATGTCATCATAAGAATTCATCATTACAATTAACATATGAATTTAATTGTTACCATTCAATATCTCCAATCATATTTGAATTTTATTGTTACTAATGATAATTTCAATTCACATATGAAATGAATTGTTGCCATACATCATTTCAAATCATGTATGAAGGACATTGTTTCCATTCATCATTCCCAGTCACGTAATAATTCCATTGATACAATTCATCATTTCAAGTCACATATCTCATATATCACAATATCACATATACCAAAATATCACATACAACACAACAAACCATTAATTAATTCATCAATTAATCCATATAATGTAACAATTTCAAATTCACGTCATTACATTAATTAATTCAATAATTATTTAGTTACATATATTCCATTAATTAATTAAAAAATTAATTAATCACATATTTCACATCAATTAATTCATCAGTTAATTGGGTCATAAAAATTTCATTAAATAATTGAACCATTAATTAATTATATAAAATACCTTCAAGTATGTCATCAATTGGTTAGTCACATAAATTTAATTAATCATTTCAAAAATTAGTTAATCGAATTCAATCAATTTCATAATCACAATAATATCGTAAATAATTAAATAGTAAATTATTCAAATTCACTCTCCCAATATGAATATAATTAATTAAGAAATTAATTATTCCAAATAGATAATCTCAATATACCCAATTCACTAACCCTTAATTATTTAATATACACAACTAGCCAATTAAATATAGGGAACAAAATTTCCAAACACTAAATAGAAAATCAATATTTACACACCTGTAATTGTAATCAAGTCTTTGGTATTTTAATAGTAGAACACATATCTCATTTTAGAAGTAGAATAGTCACTAAAAGACACACTAAATTTGAAGTAGAACAACATAAATCACAATGAGTAACACAATCTGGATACAAAAAATAGATCTATAAAAAAATAAACAATTATTGGAAAACCCTAGATCTATATCTATGAAAAACAGTTGATAATCATCCTTATTTTAACTACGATGTGGAGTAGGAGAAAGAGAGATATAATTGGGACTAAACCACTTACCAAGGGAGGTGTATATATTCAATACACAGTATGGTTTTATGTGAAATAAGTTCAGGAGGGTGTGGAATCAATCCACGTGGCTATGAAAATGATAGAATATTTCATGGTCAATGTATGGTCGATATGGGTGGTTTTAGTGGTTAGGGGAATTTTAATCTGTTTATTTGGGTTAATTAAAAACCTATGCATGGTTTTTTTGGCACATGTTCAAAATTTTTTCTAATCATGCTCCTCTTCTGGGGGGAAGAAAAATTTCTCTTAATAGATATCACAGTTTAACAAACCATTCACTATCCATGTGAATCCCCTATTATTATATATGTAGTCTTTTTTTTTGGATGGGGTGAACGGTTTTGGAAAACACTGTTCCAACCATGAACATTCCCTCTACCTTCTATATTTCTCAAATTTAAACCTAGATGCACCCTAGTTACAACCCAAACAAAAATGTACTCAAAAAAAGGAAAAGAGTGTACCTTTGAACAATCTAATGAATTCTCTAGAAAACGTATGGAATATTCATTTACTCATTACAAAGTGATTTCAATGGAATATTCTATCATTTCCAAAATGATGCATTTTTGGATTTTACTGAAAATGTGAAAGGAATCTTGTTATCATTTTTTTAATGAGGAATATTCCTAATATTTTTATAGTGAAAAATAAAATGTCTATTTATCTTCTATGGAACATACATAATTACCCTCCATTATGAACATCATTTATTTGAACATTAATTTTCATGTTTATGAGGATATTTTTGAATAATATATTATAAAAGTTATTTTAAAATAATAATACATTCAAAAATATTATTCAAAAAGAAAAGAATATTTTCCCTAATAATTTTTGTAATAATATTTAAGCTATTTCATTTCATTAATGAAAACAACCATATATTCTTAATCCAATGGTTATATTTTGATACCAACCTTACTGTTACAATGGATTACATATGATTATTTTGAAAAAGGTTAGTTTTTTCATTCACATCCTTATTTCATTTTGTTTCCATTAACATCACCTCAAAATATTCACTTTCCTATTACAATTTGAAATTAAATTACACTAATTATCCATATCCATTATCATATATATTTTTTTTTCTTAAGTTATATTTCATTTTTATATATAGTGTTTTACATTGAAAAATATTTGACTGATTGGGGAAATATTGATAAATCCATATTATTTACTCAATACAGATACTTTATGATAAGGTAAATTTTTTAGGAATTAAATATATTTTTTGATATATGAGGAATGATTTGGAAAATATTTACATGGGTCGAGGACCATTTAAAAAAATACCCTTGATATATTTGTAGTCTCATTAGAAGAACAATCATTTAATGAAATTCTTATGATGTATTGTTAGTCTAATGGGAAGAATCGGTTGGCTATCCTTAGTTAAATATGGGTTGTCACATAGTATGTTCTAAACTATCTTGTGAATGGTCATGGTAGTAATGATATCATGTGAATGTGAAACATGAAGCTTGATATTTATGCATTTTCTTCAATCAAAGTTTAGTTATTATTTCCATGATGTTTTCATAATGATATTTTTCCTAGATTCATTTCATTCTCAGATATTTATTAGTTGAATGTTTTTATGTTATTTAACTTACATTATAATTATTCCTTTTTAGTTATTAAATGGATTTTGTTTTTAGTTATTGAAAATTATATATTAATTTTTCTCATTGATTCATGATAGATTCCACTGTTCTTTACCCTTATTCACCATTTGAGATAACCCTTATTTTGATTTGTTTCTCAGGAATCCATGAAGTGTACCATGTTTGATATACATGGATATGATATTTGGAATAATTTTAATCTAAAAAAATTATGTTTTAATTTATTTATTCAAATATAATCATGTACTTATCTAGTTTAGAAAGACTAATGAAATATTCTGTCCTTCATGAAGTGACCCTTTGTATTTATGGAAATATAATAAAGTAAGACACTAGGTCATGGTTTCTGGGGTCAGGATCATTACAATTGGTTTTAGAGTTCAGTTTAGTAGAATCATTAGGAACATGATTTTAGAAAAGATAGATTTGAGAACATAACACTATGATATAATTTTAGTATATGTATATAAGAACATCTTAATGTTTTGGTAATAAGGATATTAAGTGGGTTTAACAGGGAATGAATCTACTTCTAGATACTACATGTGTTATTTTTTCTAGAAAAGATTTACCTAGGGGTAATTACTCTATAAAAGGAGTATTGGAATGGACTCGAGTGTGATTAGGTACATGAAAACTGGTCTTATTGGACACCTGATTTGTTACACCTGGGATAAATTCCTATGACTATTCAATATTTCATTAAAAATCATTAGGAATGATTTGAATATATAATAGAAATGATTAACCTATTGTAAATGTGAGGTATCATAGATTGAAAATATGTGGTCTCAATGGAAAATAAAAATTACTTATGTGTGTAAATGAAGGGAATGCAGAAATGAATCACCAATGAAAAATGAAGAGTATAATGGAAGGAAATAAATCTCCTCACAGAGATCCATTCATATTTCATTGTCTTCAATATGGGGAAATTGGGAATTATATGAGTTAATTTTCTACTCTAACAAATAAAGAGTAGACTAACGAAGGACCTATATGGAAATAAAATGGATAAAGTATTTATGTGTTGGGATTAAATAATTAAATTTTAGAATTATTTTTACTAGCAGTATTTTGGTTAAAGAATCATAAAACATATAAGTATTATGATAAATTGTAGAATCTTATGTGAATACATTAAAATAGGAGTTATTGATACTATTATAGGTTATGTGGTTAATATTGATCATAAATTATGATTCTTAAACACCACTTTCTTAGGTTATATGTCATGAGAGACTACTAATATTAAAGTACTATTAGAGAATTTTGTTGAAATATATGTTTTAGTCAACAAGTTATTTGAGAAATAATTCCTTTACATTTGATAGACATAATTTTAAATCTATATATATCTTTTAGTGTTGATATACAAATGGAATTATTAGACTTTGTAAAAATATAAAATAAATAAATAAGTCATATTAAAAACCATGGTAAAAATATTATTTAAAGATTTATTATATTTTAATGATCTAGATTATATTTTTGGGAATGTTAAATGCATCATAATAATATTGTTTTAAAAAAGTAAAAACCATATTCTAGGTGACAACCCATCTCATTTGTAAAGGACATGGGGAATGAACCCATGACCGAAGGATGATAAGGGTCTAGAATACACCACGAGCCTTCTCCAGGTCTTGGTTAATGTGTCATTGTGAATTACCATAATTATAAAACAAGTGAGGTTCTATAGATAATTATACCTCATTTGATTACATGTCTCAGTCATGCTAGGCATCATAAAAAGATTTTCTCACATGTATACCATGAGGATAATCAAGTCGTAGATAAAATCTCAAAGAAATAAAGTTTGGATATTAGAAATATGTGTTCATTCATGATAACTGAATATTGTGATGTGATAGTGGATGATGACATGTGGATAGTGATAGACACCCTCTTTTGTAGTAATCATTTTACATGTTTGGCCTATCAGTCCCTGGATATTCAAGGTATAGAGTAGTCCCTTTAAGAGAACGTAATTTAAATTGAATTTTTACCCCTTTTAAAAACATCATTTTAAAAAAAAATTAATTATACAAATTTAAAGATAAAAAATATATTCCGGTGATTTTTTTGGAGTTTTCATAAAAGTATCATTTTTAGTGAAAAGTAAATTATAATGAATTTTAATTGAAATTTGAATTTTGTTATAATTTATTTATAAAGATACATTATATTTTAAATTGGTATTAATGTTCAACTTGTTAAATTTTATATCCATTAATCCACTTTAGGTTATTGGAATAAATTTCATTATAAATTTTTATATAAAAACATTTTTATCATTTGATCTTCTCCACTTTAAAACCATGTTTTTTCACCGTGTATGCAGGATTAATATTAAATTCAAATTTTTGACTTATTTAAATTTAATTTATTTAAATGTAATAAAAATTCTTAATTATAATTAATTATAATTTATAATCAAATTTATTTTTCACCAACAATAATAGTGATTGCAGTAAAAATTAATTAATGTGGTTATGGTAAAATTTGTTTAGTAGGTGTTAAAGTAAAAGGATATGGTTTAAAATGTCCTATTAACATGTATAAAATCTATTTTTTATCAATAATTTCACAATTACACCTATAAGGTTATCTAATGGTCCATTTTGGATCCATTTTACAAATTAATATTTTGGATTCAATCATTTGATTTCAAAAATATATTTTGTGTCCTATCTACCACTTATAAAGGCCACCCTTATCCTATTTTATTCACACCTCTAAAGACATTTATTTCATCCATGAACTACCCAAATCCATTCCCAACATAACTTACAACATCTTATAAGAATTATTTTTGTAATAAATCCATCCTCTAAATGATTTACTGATGACCTAAGGAGGACAACTGAAGAAGTTCCTTCTTCCTCATCCATATTCTTTTGAGGCATATCATCTACCTCTAATCCTAAAAATTATTCTCATTAGCCTTTAGTCTTTGGAATTGAATGTGTCCCATATCCAATATTTTCCACTTGAAGCCTTTGTGGCTGCTTTGGATTTCCACTAGTGGACGGTAGTGGCCAGATTTTGGGTGGACAAGCCTTCCCTTCCCATATTCCAGCACATGTTCCATTCATGGGGGCTTGATAATCTGACTCAAATTTCATTCTTCAACCGTAAGGATTTTTGTTTAGTCGTTAGCTCCATGGAATACTTTGTGAAGGCATGGAATCAAATCCCAAGATTGATAGTCAAATGCAGATTCAATCTCTTTCGATGGATGATGTATGCCAACTTCAGATGTGAATCCCCTCAAGAAGCACTATGGATAAACTTACCTAGTCTTCCTCTCCCCCTCCGTAACCATAGTTTTCTCTGTGGAATCAGCAAGTCCATTGGATCCTTCTGTTTTTTAGATGTTCACACTCTTCAGTTACACGATGAAGGTGTTTCCCACATTTTCTTTGAGATGGACCTATCTCGTACTCTTTAGCATCATATTCTTCTTTGAGCAGGGACATTTCTTTTTTGATGTAAACCCTTGATATTCATCTCCCCATATTGTTTCCTCACATGATTCCATCTTCAGGTCCACTCCCTCCTGGTTTTTAAAAATAGGATCTTCAGATCGGATGCCTCTCCACCGATGCACATTAAATCACAACATCCCCTTGTCCTGATGTCGAATCCACCAGACAAAATCCTTTCGGATACCCCTGATCCCTTTGAGGTATCATAAATTTCCCTCTCAGATATGAAGCCTTCCATTTTGGTGGAGGTGGATACTTCCACACCTATTGATCCATCTTTAGAATGCCCTCCAGATAACGGCCATTCGGATCTATCTTTCTCCTATCCTCCTGAGTCCCTAAGTCAAGATTCTTCATCCTCTAACAATCATGGAATATAAAGGGATATGGTAATTTTCCAAAGTGATATAGATCCTTTCAATAGCATGGATTTGGCCCTGTCTTTCACTACATCAGCATTTTCCCTGACGAGTCTTAGGAAGGTCCACTATAGAGATGGAATGAAGCCCGCTGCTCAGTCTCTAGTTTCCTCCAACCTTACCAGAAAATTTTCATCTCATAAATAGCTTGAAAATGGTTTCATTTTGATCTCTCATTTAGGAGATCATATGCACTATCTTCCATATCCCCATCATAGTGTTTCACATACCATGTTTTGTACAAAAAGAGAACATGATCTTTCATCTTCAATGATTCTAGGCCTTTTTCACAGAATGCCAATTCCCTGCAGTCTCTCCCCCAATGATATATTTTATCATATGGAAATCTTCAGACCTAGGATCTTGTGTGAAGTAACACTTCATCTATTCTAAACTGAATCAACTCAAAGCCTCAGTAGTTTCAATTCATGAACACAAACAATAGTTGGTAAATATTTATTACATTTCTTCTATGCTCGGCCTTGACAACTACATGCATGGAGATCCTGATAACCGTCACAAATGGGTCTTCTAGTACAATTCTATTTTAGTTAAAATGGGGTCTGCATCAAATCAACAATATTATATAAAGCTAATTTCAGAAACCTTTAGTAGCTATATTCCTTTTGTGCATGGAAAGTAAAATATTTTGGAGCATGAACCCTTTTTGTAGTAGTTGGACAACATGAACACAATAGATTTTCCCTGGATTGTGGGAGGTGATTTTAATATCATTATGGAAACCTTAGAAAACAAGGGAGGAGAGATCTGTATGAGGAAATAAATCCTTGATTTTGAAATCTTTTCATCAATCAGTTGTTTTTTGGACATGGTTTTTATAGAGGATTAATTCACATTGTGTAACAATCAAAGGGGAGTCCACCGTAGGTGGTTCCACTTAGATCATTGCTGGGAAAATATCCAAGCCATTACTTCCTTTCCAAATTTGAAAGTTGAGAATTTGGTTCAGGAATTGTAAGACCATTCTCCACTTATTATTTTTGATGCTAAAACTAGTTTAGGAAGAAATTTTATCTAATTAGGGAGGTGGGTTTCATACCCATATTACCATGAAACAGTGTGTACGTCATCGGAAAATCATATGGGAGAAGATTCTTGGGATGAGTTTCATGACAAACTATGACAGATGAGAGGTGATCTTATTATTTGGGAATTCAATTCAACCAATCACATTCAAGACATAGATGGAATTAAAGAAGATATTTAATATGCTGAGATGGATCTTGAATCAACATTGGATGATGTCATTTTTAGAAATTTTGTTGTAATTAAGACTAATCTAACGGAAATTCTCCTTGAGAAGGAATGAGAAGTCAGGGATAGGGCTAGAGTTACTTGGATCGATGAGGGGGACCAAAATACCACCATCTTATAGGCATGCATTCGAGAGGGGAAATGATTTCTAGCTCCAAACATCTTGATTAATGATGGACCATTCACCAATAAACCATATGTTGCATGAGGTATGGCCACAATCAATTATGGAACCATAATAGATGATGTAAATATTCTCATGTTGGAAGGTTATCCCTCAGGCCACTTGGACATATCTAATACAATTCCTCTTTGTGTTACACTAGATAATAACCATTTCGTTGAATGAACAATGTATGATAAGAAGGTTTGGGAGGCTATATCCTCCCTCACAGTTGGAATTTCTATGAGTCCGGATGGATTTCTGGGTTCCTTATACATTAATTCATGGAAAATAATTCGGACAGAACTAGTGGGGATCGTCCAAGACGTCTTCCATGTGGGAGGAATATCTATGGTTTCTTGTGAAACAAGTCTTATCCTCATCCTGAAGGTCTCGAACCCTTACCACCTTAAATAGTTCCACCTTATCATCATGTGAAATGTTACATAAAAAGTTATTGAAACAATCCACAATAGAAGACTCTCCATCCATATTAAAATTGGATTTCTGAGGAGAAACATGAATTAGTTCATTGATGATCTACCTGTGTTTCCATTTACATGGATCATGAAATGATTAATTATATTAATATGAAATTATCTGGTTCTAACATTTCTATAATGATGGATATGGTCAAATCTTATGATATGATGGAGTGGAGATTCGTCATTAGAGTTATGAGATGCATCTGGTTCTCAGATTAGGCTATTGATATCATCTTTAGATGAATTTTTCCCTTGTTTTCTATCAATTTAATGGGGATAATCTATGGTTTCTTCAAATCAGTCTACTGATTAAGACAAGGGAATCCTCTCTCCCCAACTGTCTTCATTTTGGCTACAGATGTGTTTAGTAGATATCTCATCAAGAACCTTGACAAGGGCCACATAACTATATTATGATGATATCCTAACATTAAAGGGCCATACCACATTTTCATTGAGGATTATATGCATCTCTTATATAATGGAAATATCATATATATCTAGGATATTTAATGAATCCTTGTATTATATTGTTAATAGAGTGGTCAATTCATCAACCAGGCGACGTGTAGTTTTTATCTCACCAATTCATGTTCTTCTTCACGGGGAAAAAGAATTAATGATAGTCTTGATATCCAAATAATAACCTCCCCATGTAATATATGGTAGATCTAATCTCCACGGGTAGAGTTCAGATACATCAGTATGACAGACTTATTGATAAAATCTACAACCACATTATTGACGAAAAAAACATATTCCTTTCTTATTGTGGCCACATCATCCTAGTTAACAGTGCCATCCCCTCTATATCCACAGATTCCATTTCCTCTCCCATTTTTCCTAAGGTTTTCCTCCATTACATTGAATAAATTCTATCTTCCTTCGTTTGGGATGCACATAGAGAAGGTAAATTCAATTGCGAATCCTGGCATAGGATGGATCACGATGTTGAGTATAGAGGAATTGTCATGTGATGTTTCACTGAAACCAGGGATAGTCTCCAAGAAAAAATATCATGGGTATTTATGGAGGGACATCATTTTGGGAAAATTTTATTCACAGAAATTACATGAAGGGTATGTATGGTCTAGTGGGTAGGAGTTCTAGGGTATGGAACTCAATCCAGTGTCACTTACCTACCTTTCAACATCACTCGCATTGAATTGTTGTATGTGGATACATTAGGTACTAGGACACTAATGTGATGGGGAGGATTATGGTGTTTACGTGTTTCCATGTACCAGATATCTACTTTACTCAAGCCAACTTGTATCCTTCTTTTATCCACATTACCCATAACCTCAAAGTGGATAAAGTCTTCAGAAAATTCAATACTAGTACAAATCTAGATAGACTATTTTTTTTACCAACTTCACTTCTAGGATATTATCAATGAAATATTTTCAGTATATTCTTCATGGGGAACCTAAACTCATCGCATGGGGAGCTTCTCTATTGTAAAATGACATTTTGGATTTGTTCTCCTTCCTGATTTTCTGCAACCATAACAATGGCTTGTTGACCGATGAGTAAGTTCAATGGTGATGTATCTCACTGAGCTCTCAATGTAGATGATGTTGAAAAACTAGTGAGGAGAACACCACCTAAATATTCATAAATTTCGAATAGGTGGTGTTTGTGTGGAGTGCTCTTAGAATTTTTTTCATAATGTCCGATCATGAGCTCTCTAGTGATAATTTTATGCATACAATGTTTCACAATTCTATGATAAAAACTTATGAGATCAGGGGACTAACAATGATCATGTCCACTATATGTTTAATATTATGTAATACCCTTAACAAGTTGTGACATAAGGGGAAGCATAGTTCAAATTTAACTGTTCTTGTCTGAGATTGTTCCTTAGCGGTTGAATTGGCTCTTCTGTTTAAGAATTGGGAGACTTCCCCTTCCTTCCACCAGCCCTTTCATGGAAAGGCCTCTACTAGAATGACTGAAAGATCTTCTTTATAGTGAAAATTGGATTGCTTGATTCAACCTATTATTGGTCTCAAAATGAATATTTATGGGTTCTATATAAATGATATGATGAGAGGGGGTGGGGTTGTCTGAAACCAGGATGACTCAGTCATCCTTCCATTTAGTGCTTGTTTTTCCACTCATGATTCTATCATTTCTGAATCAATGAATATGAAAAAAGGGACCGACATCATTTCTCTATCACAATATCTCCCTAGTAGGGGTGGAAATAGATTCCCTCATTCTCTAGGGGAATATCACAAATGTTATCTCAATCCCTTGGGCTATCACCTATATTGTTTTTATATACAGAATCGTGTTTCCTAGTCACATGGAAATTAATCACATGTGAAGAGAGGGTAATATGGATGTAGCCTTCATGGAATCCCTTGATTCCTTGAGTAATTCATGTACCACTTTTAGCACTACTGGTTCCCTTCCCCAAGAATGTTTTTATCTTGTGACAATCAATGCTATTTGGATCCACTATTTTAGGCCCCCAAGAATATTTCTGGCTTTTCTCCCCTTATCAATAAAATTTATTAATGTAGAATTTATGGTATAATTATGAATTTAAAGAAATATTGATCATTTTTTAAAACATAATATATATCATGTTCTTTTTTCATTCCACTCATATAATGACGGCAACATCATTCGTGTACGTGTGGACTACCACCTTCACAAAGAGATTTGTCACTATTTTCATCACCACACCACATAGATGATATATATAAGTGTATTATATGGTATAACTGATATAATGATCATTATAATAAGGTAAGATTTTACATTCCCCCTTTCCATAATGATAATTGGGAAATGGAAAAGGTACTCATGCATATGTATAACCCACCGTCTTCATGGATGTAGCGTAAATATTTCTTCATAACCATTGTTAATGATTGGTTTTAGAACTAACAGTTATGTAAAAATAAGATAATTATTTAATTAAAAATATTTTTGAAATGATAGAAAAATATAATATGCATAATAACAATAAATTTCATAATGAAACGCGGAGGAGGAAACATGGCCATTAATACTCAAATCAATGAAAATAATGAAATATTATTAATGAAAGGGTGACAAGATGTTATAAAATGATCATATATAATATTATGAATATTAATATGGTTTTGGAATTAGTTAATAATGAGTTTAAAACTACTATACATGAGGTTACATCAAATTTAACCAAAAGGAAGCCTATGTTATGGGATTTCATCTAAATTTTATTTCATTGAGGCATTTTAAATTGTTTCAAAACTAATTTCTATTATGTGGTCTATATACTTAACCTTTGACATGTTAAGTCACGAATAATAAACTATTCAAGGAATTTTATGTTTTAATTTTTATTATTTCATCAATGCGGATTTGACTTTCCAATTATCAATTGGTAGAAAATTTCAAAACTCAATTTCTTTTCATTGAGTTTCATTACTTTCTCGTTCTTGTTAAAATTAAATTATTGTGTATATTGACTTATGATTTTCATATTTTGTATTTAAAATTATTTTATATGCATGTATATTTGATACACATAATTTATTCATTGATTAATTCTCATTTCAATGTTATTATCATTGTACGGGTTTATGTCACAATCACATTCTAATTGAAATTATTTATTCATAAATTTTAGTTAAATAAATTTATCCGTCGTTTTATAATAAACCCTTATTATTTTATTAACATTTATTTTTCAAGATTTTTTCATTTAATATTACAATTTCTCAACTCTTTGGTAATTAAAATGTTTTTGAAATTTTTTAAGATAATATGACTTCATTTCTCTCTTAGGCTAGAAATTTGTTTTCCTCTAAAACCATGTTTTCTAAAAATGTTTTCATAAATGTATTTAAACTTTTATAAATTATTTATCAAATGAATTTTTACCCATTTTCACTCTTTATAACATGTTTTCCTAGGAATATTATATGTTTTCTAAAATAATACTAGTTTTCCTTTTACTAAAAAATTTAAAGGAAACTTTTTATTATTTTCTTAACAAGGAACATTCCTATAATTTTTATAATGAAAATGGAATATTATAATAAACTTGAATGGAATATAAATATTTACCCAAAAAAATTAATTTACTTTCCTTGAAAATTTGTTTTTAGGTTTTTGAGAATCATTTTTAATAATTTTTAAAAAATTGATTTTCAAAGAACTGTATTCTCAAAATGTTTTTAATAATGAGAAGGATATTTTCTTCAATAATGTCTTTAAAGATTTTTTGGGGTATTTCTATTCATTAATGAAAAAATTCCTATATTTTTACACCAATGGGTATATTTTGATACCATCCATATTCTTTATCTCGACGGTTTATGATGACCATGGATAGTATTGACATGCACTTCCTTGTTCCATTCTACTGTCATTAAATTCCCCTGGAAATTTATACATTCTTATAAAAATTACATATTAAATTTACCCTAATTTTTTATATCATTTTACATAGATATTCTTTTCACATAAACTATATCTTTTCTATATTATTTTTTAACTTTTAATGTTATTTGATCGACTTGAGAAATATTGATAAAATTTTATTATTTACTCAATACATATACTTTATGATATAGAAAATTATTTATGAAATAAATACATTATTTGATATATGAAAAATTCTTTGGAAATTCATTAAACAGGTTGGATATAATTTATATAAATATCCATAGTGCACCAATAGTCTCAGGGGTTTAATTAGATGGATATTTTTAGTTAAATTAGTATTTTCCAATTATATTCTAATCCATCTTGTGAAAGGTATTAATGGTAAAGGTATATTGTTTCTAGGAAAATGTTCATCCAATTTTTGATAATTGACTTAATATAGAGTTAATTTATTATTATAAAATATATTTTTTCATTGTCAGTATGTCTGGATGCATTTAATTTTAATTTATTGATTAATGTAATGTTTTTCTAATTAATTACCTTTCCATATGTTTTTTAGAATGATGGGGATGAATCCTCTTTTTTTATGAATAAAAATACCTTTTTATATATAGGTAGAGAGAAAAACATTTTATAGCCCATATTCCCACTATCTTGTGGCCCATGAACATGTCCTCATGGACCAATGTAGCCCAGAACTGTATCATCATGCTTGCAACATGCATGTGTCACTGTATGAAATTTTAATCCACCATGGGATATCTAGGATTCGAACCCAAGTCATTTTGATGCATTATTATGGGGTTTATCACTCATGTGCCACCCCAACTAAAAATAAACTTTAAAAATCGATTATTACTTATCAGGTTATTTAAATAGAATCTTTTTTAGTCATTTACCTTTACAATTTGATTATGCTCATTGATTCGTGATATCTTATTTTATGTATAAACCTTATAAATAATTTTATCTATCAATTATTTTGTTTCCTTTCTTAGGAATCCATGAATTTTATTTGGTTTTATATACAATGATATGGTAGAGGGAATAATGTTTTCCTCAAAAAACTTGTTTAATATCTGTTGTAAAATATAATAATGTATCTATCATGTTTACCATGACTAATAATGTTTTTATTCATTTGGGATATAATCATTTGTATCTATGAATTTGTAATAATGTAAGGAGAATCGTAGAGCAAATGGGGTCAGGGTTATTACAAGTATCTCCCTTATTTTCTCTTATTGAGAATATTAGATCACCATTTCTTATGATTCATTTCCCCACGATTTCAATAAATTAATTACTTATGATATGTGAATGAAAGATTCTAGTTGTAAAGAACATAGTGGGAGATGGTTTAGTTTCCCAACTAACCATTAATTTTTTTCTTGATTTAGAAGGAATGACACCTTAATGATCCTAAGGTGTGTGTTTTTAGAATTAAATAAACTTTCATGAAAAGAATTATGTAATGTATCTGTATAAAATAAAATTCCTCTATATTTGGTATTATAGGATATAAATAGTTAACAATTAGAAAATACAATTATAAAACATCAGTTGCATCCATAATGATATGTATAAGAAAAAGTTAAAGGATGAGTCATTTTATAGGATTTTTTTCAATTTTTCTAATGGATAGAGAGAGTGGATTATAAGAAATTAAAACAATTTCAAGATAAAAATGTGGATATAGATCTTTAACTAATGTATCTATGGGTAATAACTCTTAAGATGACTCATTGAGAAGGATTCGATCATCAGTTAGTGATTGACAAAAAGCCTTACTGCACACCTAGTTTGACTCTACTGGGGGATATTCTTTAGAAATTAAAAAACTCTTTATGAACCATCATGGTGGATTTAAATGTATTATAACAATGAATAGCATAGGATAAACATAATGTGTCAAAGAATAAAAATAAGGTGTAATTTTTAGACATCCTCAACTTAATTTTTAAGGGTTATGTGGTTCCTCATTCTTGATTATTTTTTCTTACACTATGATTTTTGGTTTTAGTAAACAACTAGTAGCCCGAAGAAATTTGTTAATGTAAATTACATTGGAAAATTAATTTATTTTCTTCCTGAGAATCCAAATAATATGGGATATGGACTGTAAAATCTCTTTTATATGCTCAGAAAACTCTCTCAAGCTATGAATCATGAAGAACCTCCAAACGAATAGAATATGTAATAATATTCTGTTTATTCCTTAATGAGGAAACACCAACCATATTTTAGTCGGTCTTTAGATCCAATACTTTATGAATAAAGGATCAACAACACTGAAAATTTATTTTCCATTATACAGTGTTTAAGAAATGAAAAATTATTTTTTGTAGTCTATTGGTTGGAAGGTGAATTTGATCAATGGTGGTATCATACAAAGAATACATGGAAATATGATAAAATTGACTCCATATATTTGGACATGTTTAACATCTTAATTTATAATAAGTAAATTTCAACATATTCTTAATAGAAAGATGGAGAATGAGTTCAATGATATGAACAAAAAGGATAAAAAATATTTTATTTCTTATGAGGGGAATTTTATAATAATTTTGAATTATGATTTTCGTAATATCATCAAACATAAAATTTTGTTTAATCATTTATTTAGTCGTTTAAATAAAAGTCTATGTAGGGTGTTATCCAAAAGAATCATCATTAGTTATGAATAGATTGTTTGATGTGTTATTAATGTATAAATAGTGGTTGAAGTTATGTATCAATATCATAATGTTTATACAGAGATAAAAATTGAATTCAAATGAATATCTATGAACTATGAAGAGAAGAAAATGAGTTTTTTTTCTTCAGAGTGTGGCATGAATCATGGATGAAATTTTATTAAATGGAATACTAAATGTTTTATGTGGGGAAGATAATTACATAGGGAGACTGAATTCCACAGTGATTGGAAGAAGTTACATAACGATACCAATAATTTAAAAAACCCTAAAATGAACTTCCAACACTTAAATGTTTCAATTTAAATGACATTGGATATTATGCTTACAACTTCCCAAATCAAAGAGTTAACAATGGGTGTGACAACTACATGCATCAAGGTACACTTACCATCCATTCTTAAACTGCTACAAACATATTTTACTTCAGATCTATAGATTATTTCATATATAATGAAATTTCTAATGGTCTCAACATGATACCAAAACAATTATATGTAGAATTAGAAATGAAAATCCATATTGGTATGATGATCACATCCCATGTCTATGACTCTTATCCAATTGATGTTTGTTAAAAATTGATTCCTGAAAACCTTTACATTCTTCATGTGGTTGAATAATATGTTATATTAGGCATAGATTGGATTTATCTACATAAATCCCACATTAATGTTTGAGGAAGCGATGTCATATATGATATTCTAAACCAACATTTGATTGTTTATCAGTTTGATGTTAACTAAAACCTATGATGGAAATAACAACTATTTTATGGGTTTTTATTCCTATTCAAGAGGGGCATTTATCTCAGATGGTTGTGGAGAAACTCACCATCAATGATATAACTGTTGTGTAAGAATTATTTGATTTATTTCTAGATGTGTTTCAAATCCATCCCCACAAATGTAAAATTGATTTCTCAATAGAAATCGTAAATGATTCCACACTAATTTCAAAGTCTCCCTAAAGAATGTTCTGAATTGAGTTACAGGAATTGAAGAAAAAAACTCTATGAATACCTTGAAATGTGGTTACTTTGGATTTTTTGTCTCCTTGGGGTGATCCTATAATTTTTGTTAAAAATAATTGTAGAAAAATGTGTCTATACATTGGTTATACGGATCTGAAAATGATCACAATTAAGACCAAGTATCATATTCCCCATATTGATGACTTGTTTGATCCAACGCATGGAGGTCAATACTTTTCAAAGGATGGAATTTATTTTTTATATCATTTATTGATGGTTAAGAAATATTATATTAAAAAGCTATAATTTCGGAAAAGGTATGGAATTTATGAATATATATTGATTCCATTTAGTCAAACTAATTCTACCACTATCTTTATGGATTTAATTAATAGAGTCTTTTGAGATTACGATGATCAGTTTTTGGAAGTCATTATATATGATATTTTTATCTATTCAAAGAAAAACTAATATAATAATGATCACATGAGAAAATTACTAAAGAAAATAAGTAAGTATTTACAATATAATAATTTAAAAAATTATTAATTTTAAAAAAAAGATTCATTTTTTGGTTCATATAATATCAAGGGAGGGTATATGTGTAAATCAATTAATGATAGAGGCTATTGAGTATTGGAACAAACCGACCACATTGATTGAGATCAATATTTTTTATGGTTTAGCTAGATATTATCGAATAATTTTATAGAAACTATAATTTCTATAATATCCATAGAGCATGTTAACTTGGAATCGATCCATGTTCCTCTATATAGATTAATGTGATGGAAATTTCATTTAACTAAAGAGAAGATTACTCATATAACATGTTCATACATTATCTTATAGTGGGAAAGGGTTTGTAATCTATAGTGTTGAATCCAAGAAGTAATTGGTATGCGTTCATATAAAAAATTTAATGGTTATAGATTATGCCTTATGGTAAATGAATATTCATGAGAAATATTAAAAAACTCAATATTTAGATTTTGCTATAGTAATTTTCACATTAATGATATGAAGGAAGTATCCATATAGAGAAATATGTGATATAAATAATCAGATCACAAAATATTAATTTATATATTCTAATAGAAGGAATTGAATATGTTCTTGAGAATATCGTTAGACCTCATCAATTATTACCACATCTCCTTACATTACAACTATTTGATAGAAAAAAAGTTGGTCGATTCCTTGATTCTAAAGGATCATGCTAGTTTATCGATGATGAGGATCATAAAATATCCAATATTTATCTATTTAAAATGGATGGATAAATAAATCAAGAAAGAAGGGGATATATCATCTATGTATCGATTGAATTTTTAACTATCTATGTAAGGGATCATTATAGAGGTTCAGAAGGAATATGTAGAGCTGCTATAGAAGGATAGAAATGTTTTATATTTTAACCATTATAATGAAGTAATGATATGGTTTTGCAACCATGTATGTGTTCCATCCATACCAAGTTTGAATAAGGATTTGTTAGTGTAATATCATAGTTATTCATTCTATAATCCCCATTGAAGTATTATTATGTATAGATATTTTAAAGAGTACATTTTGTTGGATGTCGTGAAGATAGATATCAAATAGTTTGTTCCTTGGTTTTTGGTATGTCGGTATGTTATGTCTGGGAGAAAAAACAATTATGTGGATTTTACATGCATTCATCATACCATAATGTAAATGGGAAAACATCACCCTTTATTTTGATGTTGGAATCCCTAAAAATTCCAAAGCACATAATGTTATATATGTTGTAGTCGATCACCTTACTAGGTCAGCACACATCATCACTATCTATGAAAACTTCTCTCTAGATCAGCTTCTAAGGATATACATTATTGAAGTTCTATAGTCTCATGGAGTAAAACATTTAATTTTGTCTAATCAGGATCCATGGTAATCCTCAATGTTCTAGAGAATTCCTTAGCATACACATGATACCGAGTTGAGTTTCAGCACTGCATATCATCTTCATATAGATTGTTAGCCCAAGAGAAATATTCAAATCCTAGAGGTTATGTTGAGATCATGATCATTGGATTTAAAAGGTTTTTTGGATCAATATGTTCCACTATTTTTGTTTTTTTACAAAAATATCTTTCACTCAAGAACATAGATTGATTCTTATAAAGCCTACTATGGAAGGAAATATAGATATCTGATGTACTAGAATGAAGTTGGAGAAAGAAAGATATTGAGTCATGAGATAGATAAAAAATGGTAGAGAAGGTTAGAAATATTTAGTAACACATAAAGGAATCTCAGAGGTAGCATAAAATTTATATTTAGAATTGCGGGCATGATCAAGAATTTAAAATTGGTTATATAGTTTTTAAAAAATTCCTCCATGGAATATGGTTATGATAATTCAGAAGAAATAAAAATGAAGAACACGGTATATTATTACTTTTGAAAATTTTTATCATTTTGGGATAATAGATTATTGGTTGGACATTCCACTAAACCTCTCTCATGTCTATGATGTGTTCTATATATCTCTCTAGAGAAAGTACATACCTGAACCTTCACATGAACAAAACATAGAGGACATACTATTGAATAATGATCATTATTGTGAGGAGAAACTAATTGAGATTATGGATCATAAGTATAAAGATATATTTAACAATACTACTCACATGGTCAATGTTTTTTTTGTGAAATGACCAATCTGATAATGCCACATGGGAACCTAAGTGAATAATAAGGCAAACGTACCCTCATTTGGTTGTATTATAGTGATGAAATTCAAGTGATAAATTCAATGTAAGGGGGTATAATGTGACCAACCAAGCTTTTATGTCTTATTTTTTTAGTAATAATTAAATTTATTAGATATCTTACATTATATGAAACACCATGTTAATATTGAGTTATATGAAACAATGGTTTTGTGTGTGTTACACATGACTCTCAGTTTCATCATAATCAAGATATATTATTAATATTATTAAAAAATGACCATTATAGCATAGAAATTAAAATTAGAGGAATTAATAGTAATAATTTATTTTTAGATATTACATATAATGGTTTTATTTAAAGAAATCATATTGATAGAAAATCCTTAATTTTTTGATGGAGTCTGTATGTATTGAAAATACAATTTCGTAACAAAATATTTTTTTGAATAACAATAAAATTAATTTTGACACATTTATAATATAAATTTTATAAAGTAAAATTAATTATTTAAATATTAATTTATAAATTAACTTAGTGTTATTTTTGATAATTTTCAAAAAATAATATTTTTTTGATGAATATTACAAAATAATAGATTTAAATTGAAAATTGCCTTGTTGATTAAATTATTTAAAAATTTAATAATAATAATTTAAATTGGTTTTATTATAAAAATAGTTGAATAATATAACTAATAATCTATCTTAGGTTATTTTAATCAATTTAATTTTTAAATTAGATACAAAAACATTGTAAACTTTTGAACATTTTACCTTTGAAAACCTACTTTCTCGTCACATATACATGATTATTTTTAAATAAAATTTGGACTATTATATGAATTGAATTTTGGAAATGGATTAAATATTTTGAATCATAAAAATTTATATTATCTAATAAGGAAAAAATAATTTATTTTCAAACATAATAGTGAAAATTGGAAATTTTAAATACTCTGGTTAAAGAAAAAAATGGTTTAACATGGTGGTTAAACTAAAACAATAAGGGTAAAAATGACATCAAAACATATATATAAAATATTTTTTTTAGAAATATTTAGACCCAATATTTTATAATTATAATAAATAATATATTTTTGATCCTTGTGGAATGAGAAAAATATTGGCACAACGTTTTATTTTCCCAAAATTACATGTGTGCTACTAACGTCACTTATAGTATGTCATGCACTTTACTATCTTATTCACACCGTCAAACCATTTTGGTTCATAAAAGTCCTATCTATATCACTCTTAAATTTACCTCCTCACATATTAGATGTCTCATTTTTTGAATAAATCCATCCTTGGAAGGATTTTAGTGCAAACCAATGGAGGATACCCTGAGAAGTGGTAGCATTATTCAAGGACTATTTTTATTCTATTACTTCCGCCATGTAATTAAATTATTATTAAACAGATATAATATAATAAAATTATTATATTTTATACACTAATATTTATTTATGTTAAGTATATTATCTACAACCGTCTTCACTTCCATCAAATGAGTTACAAAATCATCATTTGTGTTTACGGAGGACTACCGCCTCGAGAAAATATGTCATTCATTTTTTCATTAAAACCTCTAAAAGGTGGTTATAATGAAGAAATAAATGCGTATATATTAAAATTATGATTTTTTATACTTCTGGATTATTACATAACACATACATTTAAACTTTTCATTCTATGATAATATGATAGCGTCATTATTATGTACAGAATACAACTGTCTCACGAAGTGATGTGATTCATTCACACATTAAATACAAGGTAATAAGGATTATTTTAAGGAAAATATGTGACATATATGACATAAAATGTTTTTTTAATGATAATATATTATACAATTCCTTTCATTACCTCCATTGAGAAAATGGAAAAAATGTCCATGCGTATGAATGACCCACCGTCTCTATGGATAATGAAATTCCTATTATATCTCAAAATTATATGGATCAATAGAAATACATATATATTGAATGATAATTATATTTTTATAGAGATTAATATTATGTATATTACAAAACAATCATAAAAATAAGGGGACCAAAAATAAAAAATCAAATCATTTATGAAAACAATACTATTATTACCTGAATTGTGATTTTAATAAGAAATTGTTAATAATTGGGTAAAATTATACATGGGGTATATAATTATATTTATATATAGGTTTGATTGTGTTATAAGGATGTATATACTTAAGGTATGCTATTTCTATCTAATTTTTATTTCCTTTTAGTCATTAGACATATTCACAACATGTTTCTTTTATGTGGTGTATTTACTACCAATGAATGTATTATATGATTCATATCATTAAAATTATTGGGACTAAAAAAATCCATTTTAGGTTATATTATTCATCGGGTATAAAATTAAATATATATAAAATTAGTAAATTAATTTTTCTCAATTTTCCTTCTTTGCGACATATGTTATGTTGTGCAACTATCTTCTTTTATGTGGTGTATAAAAAACCACTTTCACATGTAATATCATAAAATTATTTATTATTAGGTTATTTTAAGTTTAATTTAATGTTTTTATATCATGGGGATTATGAATCAATATTACCATAGTGGTAATTATTTTATAGTGATATATCATCATTTATCGAGATCATTTATGTTTCTCCATATGATGATGCAATATTATGATCCATCTCTCAAGAAACCCATGAATTTTCATGTACTCTAGTTATGTTAAGAGAATAAATTTTTCCGTAATTTTACTCTCTTTATAAACTCAATTTTTCAAAATACAGTTTTTTATTAATGTAAGATATTTTCATCTCATGTTTATTTCCGGCGAGACATTAGAAATATTCACAACATGTTTTTTATGTGGTGTATTTACTTCCCCTGAATGTATTATATGATTCATATGATTAAAATTATGGGGAATAAAAAAATAAATTTTATGTTATATTATTCATGGGGTATATAATTAAATATATATAAAATTAGTAAATTATTTTTGGCTCAATTTTCCATTTTTGCGAAATATGTTATGTTCTGCAACTATCTTGTTTTATGCGGTGTATAAAAATCCCCATTCATGTGTAATATCATAAACTTATATATTCTTAGGATATTTTAAGTTTAATTTAATGGTTTTATTTCATGGGGATTATGATTCAATTTTTCCACAGTGGTAATGATTTAATGGTAATATATCATCATTTATCGAGATCATTTATGTTTCTCCATCTAATGATGAAATATTATGATCCATACCTCAAGAAACCCATGAATTTTCATGTACTCTAGTAATGGTAGGAGAATACATTTTTCCTTAATTTTACACTCCTTATATACTCAATATTTCAAAGTCTTTTTTATGGTAACCTCATAATTATTTATCTCTTTAGTTGACACTAAATTTTTATTCCATAACTATGTTTTCAAAAAATGTAATAATTTTTTTAAATTCTACATATGTTATAATAAAAAAAATTCCCCATTTTAAATATTTTTTTAAAAAATTAATTTCATTTCATTTTAAAAAATAATTCCCATTTTTAATTTACAAAAAAATGTTAAATGAGTATTTGTTTTAACCTAGATGACACAAATAGTATTTTACATCATCATGAAAACTATGTTTTTACAAGATTGGTTTATGATTCTATTGACATGATGTTTTTGAAACTAATCTCTCTTCCATTGGATATACCATGATAGAAATCTTATGAAGCCCTCTTATTTTTCTATTGGTTATGTTATAATGAAATGATGAAATGATTATGAAACACATTTATATTAATGGTTTATGATAAGATGAATGTTTTATGATCTCTTGGTTCATGCATGTATGATTTTTCATCATGTTATGGGTGGGACCTATATCTCCCTCTAATGTATTTGGAAATTATTAATGTAATATGAGATCAAAGGTAACACTTGGGGTTATCCCAATCCTGAAAGAGGGTACGCATAAGGCTATCCAGTGCCTGAAGTATGTACACAGGTCATTATCCCAAGACTAACATGTAATCAAAGTCTTGTTGGGTAGCCATGACATAATATTTTCTTTTTTTATTTATACATAACAAATATATGTCTTGTAATAATGTTATGATCTTAGAGATAATGTACATTGACTCCATTTTAATTCAAGTATTTTTAACTCTCAATATCTATACAATGACTGAAGATTATTATATTTAATATATAGGGTATGATTTTTTGATGTTACTCTCAAGTTCTCATTCACTTATATTCATGTTAAGATTACATATCTCACTTTTTTACCCCAACTGATCAATACTAATCACCTTTTCTTATGTTTTATTTAATTGGGTTATGGAGAAATTTATTAAATAAGATATGTATTAAAAGTGTGCTACTTATTAATAACATAATGGGAGATGATGTAGTTTACCTAAGAACCAGTCTTTTCTGTTTCCTTGTTTCCAAAGCCACTATACCTTTATGATAATCAGGTGTGTGTTTTTTAATGTAAGAAATGTTCATAAAAAATAATGCAATAACTCTATTTGATAATTCTTGTTCTATATAGTTCTAATAATATTTTTTTTAATATTGGTAGATTCATGGAGGTGTTGAGGTGAACACAAGGGAGTGTCATTTCCAGATGAGTGTGCATTTATCTATTTTGTTTTAGATCCTTTTTTATTTATATCAATTAAATTCATAGATTATACCGAGTGTACAATTAATTAAATGAATTATATGTTGTATAATATTATAGGATTTCTATTGTTTCATTAATTAATTATTGATTATAAATTTTGGAAGTGTATATTATATAGGGATTCATGAGAATTATGTTTTAAGCCTTTTTAAAGATAATAATTTGGGGTAATATTGTTATAGAACATGTCAAGAAATAGTGTGTTTTAAATTTAGTGAAATAAATTTTTCTTTTAAGGGAATTAATATTTTAAGGTTTATATATTGTAAATGTACTCAATTTTGTTTGTTGGTGTTTGAAAATAATCAAATTGTATATTCACAATGTTTAATTATATATGATAAAATTTTAATTTAACCTAGTAAATGACATAAAATTTTTTTATTATAGTTTTATTGATATCAAAATGGATGGTTTACCATAAGGTGGACATTTTTCTTGGTTTATATGAGATTTTAGTTGTGGTGAATTCAACAAGTTAAACAATTTGGTATTTGATGAGTGTATTGAAATCTTAACAGTTTTTGGAGAATAAAGTTTTTTATAATGAATAATAATGCAAAATAGTTTAACCTCCCCATTGACGATGTGCTCTAGAATTCCACTTCGGAGTCCATTTCTAAGAAAACATCCTTTAAATATTATATTTGATACAAAGTGAGATGGACAGAATAAACATATTTATATATCACATTATTTTCATCAAATTAGACATTACATCTCATAATTAGTTTTCATTTTCATTAATGTAATTTTTACTATATGTTATGATTATCTACATAAGAAACATATTTTACAATACATATGAAACTTCTCTAAAAATGAACGACACAAAACCCCATTCTAGACTCATTATAGGTTATAAATATGTTTATGATATGTGTAGGGAAAACATAAAATAGTGGTGAGCCTAAATGATCTATAAGGGAAACATATCAATGTTCCATAAATGATTATATCATATAAATATATGAAAACATGATCATGGAATAAATATATTATTAAAGTTAATAAAAAATAAGAATAGTTATCCATAAGTCATGACAACAAAGACTATAATATCTATTGAACATACAAGTATAATTTCATAAAAGTGTGAGATTGTCATGGAAAAATTTAATAAAAGGAATGATATCATAAGTTCATGGAATCATAAATATGGGGAAATAGAGTAAATAATGTCATCAAAATCATAAGTCATAACTCACTGCCAAGACAACATGATGTAGTTTTCTAGGTTGACCACCCATGCACCATACATGCTATCTCAAGAGATGTAACGCCCCAACCCCAGTTACCCAGAGTCAGTGCATTATTACATAACATTGGAATAATCCCAAGAAAGATCAAATCTCGAAAGACTGATTGGTTTAGTAGCCTTGGAAACACTAGATATATTCATAAAGTTTTACATTACATCATAATGTAAAAAATTACTACCACAAAATAATGTCTCCATAGTCCACATTATTATCCCCTCATTATATCCATGCAGGCCATTCATAATTTACTTCTTCACATCCTGGGAAAAATAAAACATAGAAAAGGGGTGAGCTCAAATGCCCAATAAGGATAACAATATAGCGAAAACTTTCATAAATAAGAATAAACATTTAAGGCAATGTATAACTAAAACAAAAGCCTTTTAAACTTGAACTTAAACATAGTATGGAAAAAATAAAATAAAATAATTCCATTTACTTATTCACATGGATATTCTACTAATCGAATAATCACATGCAATATCAATAACCACTCTCATAATGATGGAATGCGTAATGCCAGACTATCATAACCACATAGTCAAGGCCTCATGCCAAGACTACAAATAAGATTTTTCCAAGGCCTTGTGCCAAGACACTAGTTTGTCTCATGAGACCTACCGATGCATCGAGGAGCTATAGCGGGCCCCACCCGTCACATATCAAGTTCAATGCATTCCCATATAAAAAGGTTTAAGCATAACATAAACATTCATATTAAAACTAGAATACGAAATGTAAATACTTCATCCATAAACCATGAATTGTATAAAAATAACACATCCACAGTTAAACATATCAAAAAACCTTCAATACAATATAGAAGTTTTGTTTCATAATAAATCAAATTCAAATAAGGGTAAAATCCATCAAAGGATATTGACATAAATGAAATCAAAAATCTTTTTATAAAAATATCTCTTTCTATTTTGAAAACATTTAAAAGTCATATATTTATAAAATAAAACATTTTCAATGAAAATATTCGTATAATCTTGTAAGGTAAGCTTCGATGATTTTATAACGGTGGAAAATAGCCGCACCCTCCGTATAAGTTAAAAAAACATTCTTACCTTAATTTTGTCGAAACGGTTAAAAAGAACCTTGTTTGGAAAACGACGGAAAGATTCCTTTATAAACCTCTTATAAAAAGTAAAACAAGGGTATAAATGACTTTAAACCATATTCTAGTAAATATTAAAAATGTTTTGAAATTCATTTTTATGAAACATGGATGTGGATGATAAAGAGATCCCAGTAGATTATTACGTATAAACAACCTCGGATAATGAAGAGATTGAGAAATAAACCCTTAACTTGTACTTTTCCTTGGTTGGGGGAAGTTTAACCTCCTGTATAATGGTTAAATAATTGTTATTAAATTATACAATAATCATATACATTAATATTATATCATATATGATCTTTTAACATTGATTTGTTAATAATATCTTAGTATTATCGTTGTTTCGGGTGTTAACTTACTCGTTTTATTTTATATGTTTTGTTACGTAAGCCGTGTTTGTCATGGATAGGTTGTATCTTAATCATATACAGAATAATATCAAGTCCTTAGATACTATTATTGATCATCCAATGAGAATTAGACTTGAATGGATACGATGGAGAATGAATCTCATCGCGTTCGTGGAGACGGTAGTCCGTACGTACGCACGAGCGACAATATCATTCTTTTGATATTAAAATAATATATAATTGGATGGTATATAATATATAAAGAATAATTATAATGTTACATTAATTATTTACATGAATGACACATCATTATTATACCCATCCAAACAATAATTTATTGAATAACAATTACACCACGACGTGGAGACGGTAAGCCGTACGTACGCACGTATGGTGAAATGTTATTAAAAGGATGGATAGAATAATGAATATGGTTTTATCATATTTATAATAACATAAAATTATATATTGGATAATGGAGTTATTATTTTATAATGGTAATAACAAAGAAAGAAGAAGTGGAAGAAGAATGGAACTTGGAAAAGGGTGGTGAAATCATTACCTCTTCTTTGGGTTCTTCCTTTTGATTTAATCAAAAGGGCTCCTTAAGTTGGCTTTATGGATAAAGGACGACCTCTAGGATGAAGTGAGGGAAGTTGATAGAGTATTTGGGCAGATGTTGGCCGAACCAAAAGGCTTTGAAGGTGTGATTTAATGAGATGGGAGAGTGGCCTTTTATAAGAGGGGTGAGGGGCACCTTTGGAAAAGCTAGAAATATTATTTTATAATAAATTCATATTCGGTTTCTAATGGCTAAAAGGTGGATTATTTAAAGGTTAAGGTGGTTATTGGTCGAAAACCACTCAACCAATAGAAGTTATATAGGTTTGAGTTACTATATTAACCTTATAATTAAGTATTAACTCTTAGTTAATTAGTTTCACTTTTACAATGTCTATTTGTATTTATATATTATAGGGTTAATAAACATATTATATACATCCAAGTGACCCACAAGTGGTCCATTAATGATACTAATATAATGATATAAGTCTCTTGGCCGAACCTTAGATTTTGAGGAATTTAATATCAATTAATAATATACTATTTGTTTTAAAAACTCTTTTATGTCAATTGTGACACTATTCAATAATTGATTTTTGTAAAAATCATAATAGAATTATTACTTAGAAAAAAGTTAATTAATTCAATCCTAACATGTCATATTAACCTATAAAATATGTGTAATTCATAAAAAGTCTCAAATTATATTTATTTGGGTATTTATAATATCAATTATTTTAATTTTTCACTATTATGATAATTACTACATCATCATTGTGTCATAAATCGATTAAATTATTTAATGTCCAAAAATTATAAATAAAATATCATTATTTAGGAAATCGTTTTAGATTTCTAATGAATATTTATAGTAAACAATTCAACATATATAACCCTTTGTAAAAATTGTTTTTCTAAAAGATATATTCTTTTGTCATTTTTGTATTTATTTTAACTTAATTAAAATAAAGTGTCCCTATCACTTACAAGTGGCACCATGGGGTCCCAAAATCAACCCAAAGATGCACATGGTCGAACATGTATCAACAAATAATGTTAGGACACGTTTTAGGGTAATTTGTTATTATTATAATATTATTTTTAACCCTTATTTACCGGATATACCCTTTAACCATGGTAAATAAAATATTTACCGAAATAATTATTCAAAATGTATAAAAATAAAAGTTACGTATTTACACAATTTGAACATCCTGATTTCAAATATGAAATCCTTTTTTCCAAATTCAAAACACATAATTGGAAGAAATTAATTTAAAATTAATTCCCACTGTCAAAACAAAAAGTGTGTTTTTAAGATATAATAATTATCAAAAGAGTGATACTTGTTTATGTTCGGTTTAATTGTGAAATTATGTCCAATGACCAAAATTGTATTAAATGGTAAAACTATATTATAAATATAATTTAAAACCACTAAAATTCATAATTTATCACTATTAATTATTTTGATTACAAAAGTTGTTTTTAATTAAAATTTAGTAATTTTCGCTATTCATTAAAATATTAAATTTATTTGAAAAGTACCAAAATTTCACCTTAGGATAAATTCGATACTCCGAATCCAAAAATGAAGTCCATTTTAAGAGATAAAATTTCTATGATTTCAGAAATTATTTATTACTATTTATAACGGCTAGTTTGATTGGTTGTGGTGTGTTAGAACTCGATGTTGCGTACAACACACGCTATCGCATTATTCCAAGAGAAGCGTACCGTAGAAGCTTGGGGTGTTACATTCTCCCCTCCTTCAAATAATTTCGTCCTCGGAATTTCTAGAATACTACCGCTTGAAAAGACTCGAGTGATTCTTCATCATAAGTTCCTCGGGTTCCCACGTTGCTTCTTCCGTCTTATGGTTTCTCCACAAAACTTTTACCATACGCGTCATCCGGTTTCTCAGTACTTGTTGTCTCATATCAAGAATCCTGACGGGTTCTTCTCAATAAGACAGATCGGGTTCCAGTTCTAATTCCTCATAGGTGAGTACATGCATTGGTTCAGGCATGTATTTCCTCAACAAGGATACGTGGAACACATCGTGAACTTTGGAGAGACTTGGCGGCATTGCCAATCGGTAAGCTACAACCCCAATTCATTCTAGAATTTTGAAAGGTCCGATGTACCTGGGACTTAATTTACATTTCTTACCAAAATGTATGACTCCCTTCCATGGAGATACCTTTAGGAAAACATGATCATAGACTTGAAATTCCAAATCCTTCCTTCGATTATCATCATAGCTCTTCTGCCTACTTTGAGCTACTTTGATGTGATTTTGGATTACCTTTACCTTATCCATTGTTTCCCCGACCAGTTCTGGGCCTACAAGTTTTCATTCACTAACGCCATCCCAACAGGTTGGTGTGCGATATCTCTTTCTGTACAACGCTTCATATGGTGTCATTTGAATACTCAAATGGAAGATATTGTTATAGGAAAATTCTACCAGAGGTAAATATTGATCCCACATACCCTGAAAGTCAAGTGAGCAAGATCTCAACATGTCTTCTAAGGTTTGAATAGTCCATTCTGATTGTCTGTCTGTCTGAGGGTGGTAGGCAGTGCTCAAATGAAGTTCATTATCCAGGGATTTCTGAACACTCTTCCAGAATCTTGAAGTAAAACGGGGATCACGATCAGAAACAATCAATAGGTGAACTCCATGAAGTCTCACAACTTCATTAATATATAGTCTTGCTAGACGTTCCAGTGGTAGATCTTCTCTTATAGCAAGAAAATGTGCTGACTTTGTAAGACGATCAACAATAACCCATATTGCATCGTTCCTTCTAGGAGTCTTTTGTATCCCCATGACAAAGTCCATCGTAATATTGTCCCATTTCCACTCCGGTATTGGAAGAGGTTGCATGACTCCTCCAGGCCTTTGCCTTACAGCTTTCACTTGTTGACAAACCATACATCTTGACACAAAATCAGCAATCTCCCACTTCATGTTGTCCCACCAAAAATGTTCCTTCAAATCTCTATACATTTTGGTGCTCCGAGGGTGTATAGAGAAATTGGATCTATGAGCATCTTCCAACAATTCCATTTTTAGATCAGGTATATCAGGAACACAAAGCCTCTTCCCGAATTTCAAAATTCATTCTTCATACACAAAGTATCTCAATCTCCCATCATTCACAGCTTTAATCTTCTTTTGAAATTCTTCATCATCGGTCTGAGAACTCATAATACTTTATAGTAAATATGGTTTGTCAACCATTTGAAAAAGCATTGATGTTTCACCTTCCCTGGTTATTCCCATGTCTATCTTCACTAGATCCATGAAAATTGGATCCCTTTCAATTCTCATATTTTTCAAAACTCCATGATCTTTTCTTCTCAAAGCATCTTCCACCTTGTTTGCTTTCCCCGGGTGGTAGTGTATCGTACAATAATAATCCTTGAGTAATTCAAGCCATCTCCTTTGCCTCATGTTGAGTTCTTTTTGTGATAAAGTATACTTCAAACTCTTGTGATCAGTATAAATCTCACATTTTCACCATGGAGGTAGTTCCTTCATATCTTCAAAGAAAATATCACAGCTGCTAACTCAAGATCATGAGTAGGATAGTTTTGCTCATGAATTTTCAACTGTCGTGATGCATAGGAAATAACCCTGTCATTCTGCTTAAGGACACAACCAAGTCCTTTCTTCGATGCATCACTATAAATAACAAACCCATCATTCCCCGATGGTAGAGTCAATATAAGATAATTGACTAATCTTCTCTTCAGTTCTTCGAAACATTATTCACACTCTTTTGTCCAAACAAATTTAACCCCTTTACGTGTGAGCTTCATTAATGGGTTCGCCAATCGGGAAAAATTCTAGAAGAAACATCGATAATAACCTTCCAAACCAATAAAAATGCGTACCTCAGTTATACTCGTAGGTGCTATCCATTCTTGGATTTCCTTGTTCTTAGAAGGATCAATAGAGATTCTATCTTTAGAGACAATATGTCCAAGAAAAGAAATCTCATGAATCCAGAATTCACACTTGCTAAAATTCCCATATAATTCATGTCTTCTCAGAGTCTTCAGGATAATGCGCAAGTGACTTTCATGATCTTCATAGCTTTTAGAGTGTACCAAGATATCATCAATAAATACCAACAAAAATTCATCGAGATATTCCTTGAAAACTCTATTCATCATATCCATGAATACAGAGGGTGCATTAGTCAATCCAAAAGGCATTACAGTAAACTCGTAATCCCCATACCTAGTTCGAAATGCTGTCTTCGGAATGTCTTCCTTCATTACACACAACTGATGGTATCCAGATCGAAGATCAACCTTTCAAAAGTATTGAGCTTCATGTAGTTGGTCATATAAATCATCAATGGGAGAGAGGGGATACTTGTTCTTTATTTTTATGGTATTGATCTCCCTATAGTCGATACATATCCTCACAGATCCATATTTCATTTTAACAAAAAGAATAGGGGCTCCCCATGGCGAAATACTAGGGAGAATAAATCCTTTATTACTCAATTCATCTAGTTGTTTCTTTAGTTCGACTAAATCTATAGTGGCCATTATATAAGGGGTCTTCGATATAATCCTTGATCCAGGAATTAAATCAATGGAAAACTCAACTTCTCGTTCTTGAGGATGTCCAGGTAAATCTTCCAGAAATACATCTACATATTTTTTCACAACAGGTACATCCTCTATTTGAACATTCCTTTCCTCACCCACAATCATTTCATTATCTTCCTCCCAATTAGTTGAATTTATTTGAGCTACTGGGGGTGGATCTAGATTAGAATTAGGTGGTGACGATTCTTCTCTAAAGATAAGGTGTTCTTTATAATCATCATCAATAATTTTAACCTCCTTCTTCTTACAATAAATCTTCGCATCATAATCTGAAAGCCAATCCATACTGAGGATTATATAAAACTCAATCATAGGTATGATGATGAGATCAGCGGATAAAGAACATTTATGTTCTCTAATGGGGACTGATTCACAAAGCATTGTAGCAATGATACTTCCCTTAGGAGTTTTAACTGACAAATCCCTTGTTAAATAAAATTGGAAATATCTAATTTCTTAGAAATCTTGGATGATATGAAACAATGCGATGATCCAGAATCAAATAATGCATTTGAAAAACTTGAGGAAACCATTAAATTACCTCCCACCACGTCTTTTGGAGCTTATACCTCAGCAGTAGTGATAGAAAAAGCTTGGCCATGATCCCTTGGCCTATTCGGAGTTAAGTTCCCCTGACGATTAGGACATTCATTTGCATAATTTCCTATCTCCCTGCAATTGTAGCATTGAACATTGGTAGCTTCCTTCTTCCCTTTGAAATCATGAGCTTGGTGGCCATTTTCACCACATTTGTAATAGACGCCCATTCACTTCAAGAAAGTACCGGGGTGTTTCTTCCCACATTTACCATAGGATGGATGTTAAAACTTTCCCTTCTTCCCCTTATTTCCATTCCCAGATTGATCAGTAGATCTCTTCTTCTCTTTCTTTGCTTTAAAGTCATAAGACTTAGAGAATTCCTTTTCTGTTTTGATAGTACATGAGACAATGTCTTCGTACGATGAGAAGGATTGTGAGACTAATGCTCGATGGAGAAATAGATTTAACCCATCATAGAAACAATCAATCTTACTACATGGGTTACGTATATAATCTCTAGCATACCTTGCTAGCCTTGTAATGTTAGCCTCATACTTTGCAACATTCTCATCCTCCTTTTGTCTCAGACTCAGAAATTGCCTTTCAATATCTGCTCGATGGTCACGAGGAATGTATTTTTCTAACAAAATATCTTTGAACTCCCTCCATTCCATATTTGATACTTCATCATCTTCCTTCGTGTTTTGAATCAATGACCACCATTGATTAGCATCTCTAGTGAGGCGGTAAACTGCCATGATAACTTTTTCTCATTCCCTACTCCCCAAAGCCTGAAATATTTTCTCTAGGGAATTTATCAATTGCTCAACTACTAAGGGATTTGTAATCCCATTGAACGTTGGTGGTTGTTGCCTCATGAATCGACCTAACATTGATCCTCCACGCCACAGATCAGGGTGCTCCATACGGGTAAGGTTATTATTCATAACCTGAGTGAGTTGTCCCAGTATGGTGATTATCTGATCGGCACCAGTTCCATCACCAGCTCCACTATAATTATCTTGAGCAGGATGGAAATCCCTACATGGTGTACGTGCATTGATACGGTTTCCATTTCTTCTACTAGGAGCCATTTATAAACAATGGAATAAACTAGACCAATTTATGAATCAAAATACATAATCCCATACTTATAAAACACTTAACATAAATTGAAATATTTATGGATATAATCCATAATCATAAAAAATGTTTTTTTTAGAAAGTATATACTCATAAACCCTTCATAATTATTTTTAAAGAAAATGAGAGTTATCCTAAGCATATCCCCTGGGAGTGTCGTAACCAAGAGTGCAGCAAGGCCCGTTGTCGTGCATCAGTTCCTGTTCGAGTCTAGCTCAAAGCGGTGTTTTCAGGCTTCACCCCTAGGTACATCTATCCCAAAGCCGCCTCTACCTTCTTGAATCCAGATAGGGATGTATTGCTTGGAAAACTCACAAAATCTCTACAATACCAAAATTCTAGGAAGTTCTTATATACTAATCCTCAAAGTCCATCTGAGGTATGTGTGCTCTAATCAGAGTTTATGTAAATCTAGCTTCCAAGGTTTGTACTAAACTTCCTATGATACCAACTGTAATGCCCCGACCCTAGTTACCTAGAGTTGGTGCATTATTACATAACCTTGGCATGATCACAAGAAAGATCAAATCTCGAAAGACCGATTGGTTTAGTAGCCTTGGAAACACTAGATATGTTCATAAAGTTTTACATTACATCCTAAAGTGAAAAACTACTACAACAACATAATGTATCCATAGTCCACACTATTATCCCCTCATAATATCCCTACAGGTAATTCATAATTTACTTCTTCACATCCTGGGAAAAATAAAATATAGAAAAGGGGTGAGCTCAAATTCCCAGTAAGGATAACAGTATAGCAGAAACTTTCATAAATAAGAATAAACATTTAAGGCAATGTATAACTAAAACAAAATCCTTTTAAACTTGAACTTCAATATAGTATGGCAAAAATAAAATGAAATAATGTCATTTACTTATTCACATGGATATTATACTAATCGAATAATCACATGAAATATCAATAACCACATTCATAATGATGGAATGCATAATGCAAGAATATCATAACCACATAGCCATGGCCTCATGCCAAGACTACAAATAAGATTTTGCCGAGTCCTTGTTCCAAGACACTAGTTTGTCTCATGAGACCTACCGATGCATCGAGGAGCTATAGCGGGCTCCACCCATCACATATTAAGTCCAATGCATTCCCATATGAAAAGGTTTAAGTATAACATAAACATTCGTATTAAAAATAGCATACGAAATGTAAATACTTCATCTATAAACCATGAATGGTATAAAAATAAAACATCCATAGTCAAACATATCACAAAACCTTCAATACAATATAGAAGTTTTGTTTCAGAATAAATCAACTTCAAATAAGTGTAAAATCCATCAAAGGATGTTGACATAGATAAAATCAAAACTCTTTTTAGAGAAATATCTCTTTCTATTTTGAAATCATTTAAGAGTCATATATTTATAAAATAAAACATTTTCTTTGAAAATATTCTTATAAGCTTGTAAGGGAAGCTTTGACGATTTTATAACGGATGCAAATAGCCGCACCCGCCGTATAAGTTAAAAAAACATTCTTACCTTAATTTTGTCGAAAAGGTTAAAAAGCACCTTGTTTGGAAAAAGATGGAAAGATTCCTTTATAAACCTCTTATAAAAAGTCAAACAAGGGTATAAATGACTTTAACCCATATTCTAGTAAATAGTAAAAATGTTTTGAAATTCATTTTTAAGAAACATGGATGTGGATGATAAAGAGATCCCAGTATATTATTACGTATAAACAACCTCGGATAATGAAGAGATTGCGAAATAAACCCTTAACTTGTACTTTTCCTTGGTTGGGAGTAGGTTATCCTCCTGTATAATGGTGAAATAGTTTTTATTAAATTATACAAGAATCATATACCTTAATATTATATCATATATGATATTTTAACAATGATTTGTTAATAATATCTTAGTATTATCGTTGTTTAAGGGGTAAACTTACTCGTTTTCTTTTATATGTTTTGATACATAAGCCGTGTTTTTCATGGATAGGTTGTATCTTAATCATATAAAGAATTATATCAAGTCCATATATACTATTATTAATCATCAAATGAGAATTAGACTTGAATGGATAAGATGGAGAATGAATCTCATCGCGTTGGTGGAGACGGTAGTCCGTACGTACGCATGAGCGACAATATCATTCTTTTGACATTAAAATAATATATAATTGGATGGTATATCATATATACAGAATCATTATCATGTTACATTAATTATTTACATGAATTACACATCATTATTATACCCATCCAAATAATAATTTATTGAATAACAATTACACCACGAGGTGGAGACGGTAAGTCGTACGTACGCACGTATGGTGACATGTTTTTCAAAGGATGGATAGAATACTGAATATGTTTGTACCATATTTTTAATAACATCACAGTATATATAGTATACTTGAGTTGTTATTTTATAATGGTAATAACAAATAAATAATAAGTGGAAGAAGAAAGGAACTTGAAAAAGGGTGGTGAAATCATTACCTCTTCTTTGAGTTCTTCCTTTTGATTTAATCAAAAGGGCTCCTTAAGTTGGATTTATGACTAAAGGAAGGCCTATAGGATGAATTTAGGGAAGTTGATATAGTATTTGGGCAGAGGTTGTCCTAGAAAAAAGGCTTTGAAGGTGTGAGTTAATGATAAGGGAGAGTGCCCTTTTATAAGAGGGGTGTGGGGCACCTTTGGAAAAGCTAGAAATATTATTTTATAATAAATTCATATTAGGTTTCTAATGGCTCCAAAGTGGATTATTTAAAGGTTAAGGTGGGGATAGCTCGAAAACCACTCAACGAATAGAATTTAGACAGGTTTGAGTTACTATATTAACCTTATCATTAAGTATTAACTCTTAGTTAATTAGTTTCACTTTTACAACGTCTCTTTGTATTTTTATATTATATTGTTTATAAACATACTATATACATCCAAGAGACCCTCAAGTGGTCCATTAATGATGCTCCTATCATGATATAAGTCTTTTGACCGAACCTTAGATTTTTATGAATTTAATATCAATTAATAATACACTATTTATTTTAAAAACACTTTTATGTCAATTTTGACACTATTCAATAATTGATTTTTATAAAAATCATAACAGAATGATTACTTCGAAAATCGTTAATTAAGTCAATAATAAAATTTCATAGTAACCTAGAAAATTAGTGTAATTCATAAAAAGTCTCAAATTATATTTATTTGGGTATTTATAATATCAAATATTTTAATTTATCACTATTATGGTAATTACTGCATCATCATTGTGTAATAAATAAATTAAATTATTTAATGTCTAAAAATTATAAATAAAATATCATTATGTAGGAAATCTATTTATATTTCTAATGAATATTTATAGTTGAAAATCCAACATATATAACCCTTTGTAGAAATTTGTTTTCTAAAAGATATATGCTTTTGTCATTTTTGTATTTATTTTAACTTAATTAAAATAAAGTGTTCCTATCATGTAAAAGTGGCACCATGGAGTCCAAAAATCTACCCCAAGATGCGCATGGTCGAACATGTTTCAACCAATATGGTTAGGACATGTTTTAGGGTAGTTGTTTATTATTATAATATTATTTTTTAACCCTTATTTACTGGATTTACCCTTTAACCATGGTAAATAAAATATTTACCGAAGTAATTATTCAAAATGTATAAAAATAAAATTTACCTATTTACACAATTTGAACATCCTGATTCCAAATATGGAATCCACTTTCGAAATTCAAATCACAGAAGTGGCAGAAATGAATTTAAAATTAATTCCCACTGTCAAAACAAAAAGCGTGTTTTTAAGATATAATAATTATCAAAAGATTGATACTTTCTTATGTTCGGTTTAATTGTGAAATTATGTCCAATGACCAAAATTGTATTAAATTGTAAAAATATATTCTAAATATAATTTTAAACAACTAAAATTCAAAATTTATCACTATTAATTATTTTGATTAAAAAGTTGTTTTTAATTAAAATTTAGTAATTTTCACTATTCATCAAAATATTAAAGTTATCCGAAAAGTACCAAAATTTCACCTTAGGCTAAATTTGATACTCCGAATCCAAAAATGAAGTCCATTTTGAAAGATAAAATTTATAAAATTTCAAAAAGTAGGTATTACTATTTATAACGGCTTCTTTGATTGGTTGTGGTGTGTTAGAACTCGATGTTGCGTACAACACATGCTATCGCATTATTCCAAGAGAAGCGTACCATAGAAGCATGGGGTGTTACAAGAGATGAAAGAATTAACCAATTAATTAGGGAAAAATTTAATTATTTTCCCAAGTGTTAATTAATAATTTTTACTTGAATATGTTTTCCACATGATAAAATTTAACCATTCATAATGTATGTTTATTTGAACACCCATGAGAATGAAGTGGGCTTCAAAATCTTATCTCAATGTCTATCTAAAGTCTATTCCATATGGATTATGACAACCCTACTCATTATTTCACAATAATGAATGTTTTATTAAAACAAGTACACTTAATAAAACCTAAATGATGAGAAGTTTAATGTATTTGGAAATTAGGTACATTACAAATAAACTTATATCATAGGATACAAAACATTATTCAAAACTTCCTTAACATGATTATAATTTTTTGATGAACATAATACTGCATGGGATAATGTGGGGAAATACATAAGAAAAGGGTGAGCTATAAAGACCAATAAGGTAATAAAAAAGGAAGAACATGAACAAGATGATAAATGTTATACTATAGTAATATTAATGGGGAATAAAAGGATTTTGAATCACAACCACGAACAATGATACCTGATATGACATGGTAATCCTAAAGGAAACAAGGGAAATTTGGAAACAACATAAAACATTACATCTTAACCTTAGGGAAACGCTAAATATTTCAGGACCACATGGTGGAAAAAGTCACATAAATGAATCGGTTTCACTACATGTCCCGACATAAAGTATCATGATACTAAACATTATCTAATATATTACAGCGCTATCTTGGTACAACCATCAAATTCATTTCATTCGCATGCTTAAGTGTTCCATATAGATCATACAATATGGGTTAATTAGTCATCATAATCTATTCCATGATTATGGAGTTTGAAATAAATATATTTCTTTCCCCAATAAAAAATTTATTTGTTCATAAATGTGAACACCCATGATAGAAATGGATATGGTATTCACTGCTTAATTGTTTTGGCAGGGAAAATCACTGTGAAATTGTAGCAGCATAATGAAATCTCATAGAGATTCATAAAAACAGGTTTATAAGAGATAAAAGATTATATAATCACAATGAAATAATATGGGATGTAATAGAAACATGGAAAATCCTATCCAAACATTATATAATTTTAAATAGAAATAATAATGTAATGATGAATATTGAATGAAGAATATAATCCTAACAGTATTTCATCATGGTAACAAGTGTATATAAAGGATCATGGGAAGATTAATGGGAGTGAAATGGGAATATAATATTTTATAAATTAATTTTATAGTAAGGGGAGAATGTTATAATATATTCCAACATTCTAAAATGACGTTTAAGAGACATTATAATAAATGAAATGCTTGAATGGAAATGAGAAGAGAGAAATCCCTTATAAAATTATGGCTTAGTAACAACTTATGAAAGGGTCAAAATGATTTAGTATAACAGGTATCTCATTCAAACAATATCAATTTTACATTAATGTAATCATAATAAATGAATTAAAATATATCAATTTTCAATTATATTGACTAATTTCAAAGAAGGTTCTTGAATTGAATGATTGAGGGAAATGTGAGGATCCCTTACATGAGTCTGTGAGTCCAAAGGCATGGGATGGGATTATTGGGTGCATGAAAGGAACCATAGGATGACTCTATAGATTTTAGGTAAGATTATGGACATTCTACCTAGATTTGTATTGAAGATAAATGGGATATTGGGGGGGGTGTTTATATTGAAAAAGAGGGAGACTTATTTATTATTTTGGTTTTAGACTCAACAAAATAAAATATCATAAAACACAATACATACCATGGTTTTTAACATTTTTTCATAAAAATGGGAGTTGTTTATAATATTTATAAGTAAAAGGGATGAATGTATAAAAATATTACCAAGAGTGATGGGGGTATAAGTGACAATCTCAAAAATAAAATTATTTTAAAACCTTAAAATATATCATAAGTTTTCAAGGATTCACAAAATCTTTATAAAATAAATCAAATAAACTTAAAATAAAATTATTTTGAATTTAAAACATAAATTTTTTCATTTATACAATTTATATTATTTATTACATTACATATGGGTCATTTTGATGCCATAAAGTATATAGTGTATTTATATGGTATTTAATTTTTACCTGGAAATTTGACCATCTCAGAAAATTATGAAAAAAAATCATTGTTTGATAATTTCAATGTTATAATTCACAAAATTAAATTCATTTTATATAAATAATTCTCACAATATGTGAATTTTTAGTTTTTAAATAATAACCTTCATTTATTGAACATGAAGAGTTACTAATAATAACAGTATTCTAGACCTAATAAAAATTTCAATTTGACTTCATAAAAATTATATGATCATTTATAATTAATAAAAATTAATTAATAATAATAATTTATTTAATTAATATTTATTTAAAAAATAAATTACTTCTTAAATTCATTAATTTAATTTGAATAGTAAACAAAAATACAATTTATTATTTTTTGTATCAAAATAAAAAACATTTAAAATTTAACAATAATAGGATGAAAATATAGACATTATTCTATAAGAAATAAATAAAATAATCATATTTAAATGGTCTTGGTAAATATCCATGTAACACACTAAAAAATGCCTTATGTGTAACGTGTGTGATGGGGAACTTTAATGGGGTGGTTCGGTGAACATGGTTTGGGTTGTGATCTCAATGAGCAAGAAATTCTCCCGTAAATAGTTTTTAGGCTTAATTTGTTGGATATCATCTTAGGATTAGTCGATGTAATATCCTAGAAATATATTATCCATTGGAATCTCGGTTAAATGGGCATTATAGGTAAGGATCCGACTATTTAAGGCCTTAACTTCCTTTGTCTATGTCAATTTGATATGTTAAAACCCTATATTTATACTTATCATGTGATCACTATTTCACAGCTATATAATCAATGGTAATAATACTTAATGGTATTTTAAATCAAATTTTATATAATAAATAAATAAGTTTATGTGTTTTCTATAACCATATTACATAATAATTTATTTAATTGAAACAAAAAAGGGAATTAATTTTCCATAATTTTGGACATTACAATCTTCACCTATTAAGAAATTTCACACAAGAAATTTTCATTTCTAGCATTAAAATATGGAGGGTAACTCTACCTTATCAACACCTATAGATCCCAATTTTCTTCTTCAAATATTTTTTTTTCTCCACAACACTTTGAAAAGAATCATTTTATTATTCCGTAGAACTTTGTCACTATGATCTAAGATCATTACAGGCTTCACCTAATAGGAAAGATCATTATCCGATGGTACCACCATTGGACTCAGTATATGTGATGGGTTTGGTGTGTACATTATCTAGAGAGATAAATAGAATACATCGTTTACATGTGAAATGTTCATTGGGAGTGATAATAAATATAAAACCACTCTGATGTAATCGAGGATCTCAATGGGTCTGATGAATACTAGACTAAGTTTTCCCTTATTACCAAATCATATCACTTATTAAATAGAGATTTGTGGAGGAATAATATGTCTCCAACATCAAAATCTTTGTCTTTTTGACGATTATCATCATTACACTTCTATTAAATCTAAGTATCCTTGATGTGATACTGAATGGTCATAAACATCTTGAACATTTCCTCAACCATTTCAGGACTTAGAAGTTATCATATCCTAACATCATACAAATATAAAAGTGTTCTTCACCATTTCCTATAAAGGGATTCATAGGGGGAAATTTGGATTATTGAGTGGAAACTATTATCGTAATAGAACTATACCATAGGATGATGTTGGTCCCATCTACCTTTGAAGTATATAGATCATGCTCACATCATTTTTTATAGTGTCTAAATAGACTTATCATATTAGCCTTTAGTTTGAGATGATAGGCGGTACTGATGTTCAGCTCAGGGATTAGAGTATGCTACAGACTGTTATATAACTGAGAGGTGTAGATTGGATCTTGATTGGATATAATCGATTGTGGTACTCCATGTAGCATGTCCACTTCTCTATTGTATATTAGTTCTTATTGATAAAGTGAGAGTTCCTCTCAAATTGCGATAAAGTGATTTTTATTTATATGAAGATCCAAAACAACCCTTAAAACATTGTTTCCACTAGAAATATTTGGAATTATGGTGAAACATTAATTGGTGACGCTATCTCATTTCAATTTTTGTATGGGTAATGGGTACATCTTCACTGTAGAATTATGTTTTTCATCCTTTACATGCTAAAATACCAAGAACTTTGATGTATATTCAATGATTTACTTCTTTATATTCTTTCAAATGTTTTTTCTCATAGGGATCTTTATACATCTTTGTACATTCTAGGTAATGGAGAATGTTTAAATATGTGCATTATCAAATAGTTCCTTCTATAAATCAGGATTTTATGGAACATATATTCTTGAATCAAATTCATAATTCAGTTTTCATTAATTTTAAAATATTTGGATTTCCACTTTCTCATGGCTTCCACCATGTTCATAATTTTCACACCACTTCTTTGATCAACATTTATTTTTCATTATAAGGGATGGTCAAGACATCATTTAACTAAGGATTTATGACGTTATTTCCTTAACGATTCCCATATCCATCTTTTTAAGATCTAGGAATATTTTATCCTTATCAATTATCATCAATGATAAAGTTGCACGAGCTTTTCTACATAGATAATGCACCACCTTATTTGATTTACCAGGATGGTAGTGTATTTTGTAGTCACAATCCTTGATGATCTCTAACCATATTCCCTGGTCCATATTATTCCCTTTTTGTGTGAATATATATTTTAGGCTCTTATGAACATTATATATTTCAATCTTCTCCCTATAGATATAATGTCAGGAGATTTTAAATTCAAATATCACATATTCCAACTCTAGATCAAATGTTGGATAGTGTTTCTCAAGAATTTTCAACTACCTTGAGGCATAGACAATGAATTTTTTATTCTGTATTAGCACACAACTCAATCCCTTGTTTGAATCATCACTGAATACTACACAAAGTTCTCCAATTGTGGGTCGTGTGTGCACATGTAAAGTGATAAGTTTTCTCCTAACTCTATAATGTTCTATTCACATTAATCATTCCATGAAATATTGACTTCCTTCTGAGTTATCGTTTTAAGAGGGTTTTCCAATAATGAAAATTTTCAAACAAATCAACGATAATACCGAGATAACCAAAGGAAAAATCAGATGTATGTCATAGATGTTGGGCTCAACCACCCATCAATTTCTTCCATAATTTCAGGGTTTATGAATATCCCATTTCTTGTTATAATATTCCCCAATGAAAATAAATTCATTTGCCCATAACACACATGTAATGTACTTGAAATAAATATTCTCCTTTTATAAGAAATTTAGCACAAAGTTCAAATGTTATGAATGCTCCTTTCCTCTGGATTATACTAGAATTTCATCTATAATAAATATCAAAAATTTGTCTATATAATCTCTTAAAACACTATTCATAATGCCCATGAAGAATTTTTGAGAAAATTGTTTTTTCCAAATTGAATAACTATGAACTCATAGTGCACATACCTTATAAAAAAGTTGCCATTGGGGATGTCTTCTTCCTTCACACTTTCATGATAATATCCAAACCGAAGATCCACCTTTGAGAATTATTTTTATCCATGTAGATGATCGAACAAGTCATCAATCCATGGAATAGGATAGTTATTCTTTATCATCATGTTGTTTTTCTCACGATAATCAATGAAAAGGTGTATTAAACCCTCATTCTTCGTGACAATGAAGACTGGTGAACCCCATGGAAAATCACATAGGTGCATGAAATGCTTATCTAGATTCTCCTATAGTTATTTATTCGTCTCCTCATGTTACACAATAGCCATTATATAAATATTCACGGATAATTGAAACTTCCTAGGAATAAGTATGATTGAAAACATAACCTCTCAGCTAGAAGGAAGACCATGAAATTTCATGGGAAACACATCTGTGTATTCCCTCATAATAGGTATGTCTTTGAGGAAGTATCCTTCGTTATCCACAATCAATTGAGAAAGATAAGTTTTCTCATAGAGAAATAATATCATTTCTTGAGATGATATTTCTAAATAAGATTCATCCTCCTGTTTTCAATTGAATAGAACCGGGGGTCGATTCATAATACGAATATTGATTTCCTTTTCATGACAACTTATGTTGGTTCGATATTGGGAATGAAAATACATTCCAAGAATTGAAAAAATTGCACTAAAGTGAGTATGGAAATATTCATCAGAATTTTCATTCCAAAAAAGATAACAGGGGATGAGTTATATACTTAGGATGTAATAATTGCCCCATTTTCTATTTCCACCGACATCTCTACATCCATTATTTGCAGTGGTGTTTGGATAGTTCTACTAAATATTCATGATATAATGTATTGAATAGAACCTAAATTAAATAGTAATTTTTCTATTATTTATTGGACAACTAGTTTACCTATCACCATTTCATTGTTGGGATTTACTTTGGTAGTAGTGATGGAAAAAGTTGTCCCTTACTGGCTTGGATGTTGTAGGTTTTATCAGAAAACACTTGTCTTACGATTTTTTTTGCAATGTTCCCTAGTTCCTTATAGTTAATTTATTGTAAATGATTTTAGGAATGATCGAAGAATTCCTTTACCCCATCACATCAGTGGGATTATTTTTCTAAGAATTTCAAGTTATGTATCCTTTTATCCCTCATCTAAATCATTTCCTTTTCACTTTAAGAAATTTTTAGGTGCTTCTACATGCACCTTTGAAAAATATTATGTTGAAATTTTCTGGGGCTGTTAGATCTATCTATTAGAACGCCAGAATTAAACACAAAATTTGACTTCTTATCCCCATGATACTATTGAGATTATATAATCCCAAATTATACAATGGGGGCACATCAACAATTTGTTCATAAATATCAATGTCATTGATTTCTAGGGCTTCTCTCACACTAGGTTTTATCCCACCAGAGAAATGGTCAACCATGGATTCATGTGTAACGACAAATCAAGATGAATATCTTGTATATCATGTGATTTTTTTGTCTGGATGATAGATTATTAATATTTTTTCATGAGGGAATGGAAATATCATTAGATATTAAGTCAGAGGGTGTGAGTATAATACTTATCAAGAAAACCTATGGAACTACTTCCACTCCATCTCTTCAATCTCTTCCTTAGGGTTTTTATTTTTGTAATCAATATACACCAACTCTAAGATTCTACTCCCATAAAATAAATAGATAGTATATCCTTCTCTTGTTTAGATCATTTACGGATGGAGATGATCGTCTCAATGTATTTTATCAATTGTTCTTTGACTAAGTGGTCAGTTGATCCATTGAATGCAGGAGGCCTTTATCAAATGAACCTCTTGATTGCATCTTGTTTTCTCATAGGGGGATTTAGACTCTCCTCCCATCCAAAGATTCTAATCATAACCCATTTTAGCTGATAGAGTATTTTTATAAAGTGTGTGATTTCCAATCCCATTGGATTGGGAATATCATTAGGGGAGTCACCACATTTCTCATCATAATGGTTCTTTTTAGAATTCCTCTTATTTCCTTCCATTTCAAAGAGTAAAAGAAAAACTAGGTAAGATTTTTTTTAATTTTATAAACACATAATGGAGAATCTAATGACATTAATGTGAAAACATATAAATTAAATTTATTTCATTCACATATGAATTTATAGAAATCAATCTATGTTATCCATGATCTATTTCCTAGAATATATTCTTATGGGAATGTTCTATTACCTTAATAATTGTTCATAACGAGATTATGAATTCTCCCAGGCATATCCCCTAGGAGTTTCAAACCAGCTACATTATTAGGCCCCTTTTCATGTACTGGTTTACCCTAAGTCAAGCCCGAAACACTTTTTCAGAGTTGTTATTCCTATATAAATTTGTCCCAGAACTATATCCACCTGTTGTATCCAGACACGTATGTATTTGATTAATAATAAAATTATAATATAATTACTAAATTTTAGGATTTTTTCATATAATTAGTATTATCCCTAAGGTTTCCACTAGAGTTTTCTATTCCTAATACCCAAAATAACTCACCTTTTACTCTGATACCATCTATGAAAACCCTTATCTTTATTTCACATTAATAGATATTTTATTACACAAAATTACACTTAATAAAACACAAAATATTAAGAGGTATAGTTTATATGGGAATTTGGTCTATTATATAAGAACATATAACATGGGATGTAGAACAATATTCAAAACATCCATGAAATGATCATAATATTCCAACGAACTTAAAACTGAATTGGATAACTTGGGGACATACATAAGAAATAGGTGATCCATAAAGCCAAGTAAGGGAATAAATAAGGAATAAAATCAATAAGATAATACATATAAGATAATAGGCACATTAATGGGGCATAAAAAGGGTAGGAATCATAAACATGAACAATGAGACATGATATTACATGGTAATCATAAACACAACATGGGAAATGTGGAAACAACTTAAAACAGTACATCATAAAATTATGTCAAGGATAAATCCTCCAATACCTCACAGTGGAAAAAGTATCATAAAAGAATTGGGTTCACTCATAGTCCCAAAATGACATATCATGATACAAACCGTTACCCAATTCATTGAAGTGATATATACACACATCTATAATATTCATTTCATTATTATGATTAAGTGTCCAAAAAGATCATAAAACATGGGTTTATTCATCACCATAATTTATTCATGATTAAGGAGTGTGGAATAAATATTTTTTAGTCCCAAAAAAAAGCATTTTTGTATAAATGCGAACATCCATGATAGGAAATGGGTATGGTATTCAATATACAATTGTTTTGGTAAGGAAAATCATGGTGAAATTTGAGCTGCATAACGATGTCAATTTGAGATTCATAAAAATGAGATGATGGAAGAGAAAGGGGTATCACATCACATAGAAATAAAATGGTCATTAATATTAATATGTAAAATCCTATCCCATAATAAAAAACAGTTAAATATAAGGCATAAGGTAATGATGAATCATAAATGAAAAAATTAATCTTAACTATATATTGATATGGTAAAATATGTACAAAAAGGAAAATTATAGGATTAATGAGATTCAAAGGGGGATATAAGAACACATAAAATATTTGAATAGTATGGGGAACATTAAAGAACATATTCCAAAATAATCAAATTGAATTTTGGAGACATAACATGAAATAAATGTTTGAATAGAGATGAGAAGAGAGAAATCCCATACGAACTTTCATTATAGAAATTTCTTAGGTACGGTTGAAAATAAGAGAGTATAAATGGTATATAATTCAAAAAATAGTGATTGGATAGTAATTGAATATTAATTTAATAATTAAAATATAAAAATAAAAATTATAAAGACTAATTTGAAATAATGTTCTGGAATTGAAAGAATGAGAGGAAGGTGAGGATCCCTTACTTGAGTGTGTGAATAAAAAATCATTGGAGGGGATTCATAAGATCTTGGGGGATCCTTTTGAGGACTCTATGGAGTGATAAGAAGAGTATGTATATGATCTATGGATTTTTAGTGAAGATAAATGGGAGATTAGGTGGGTTTATATTGTAAAAGATGACAATTTCTTTGTTATTTTTGTTTTGGACTCTACATAATAAAATAACCAAAACCACAAAACATACAATTGTTTTTTCCAATTAATTCTTCCAAATTTTATTGGGTTATATTATTTTATATGTTCAAGTGCCAAACTTATTAAAAAAATACAATTTGATATGTAGAGGTGAGTCACACTCTTAAATAAATGATTTTAAAACATTAAAATATATCATTAGTTTTGGAGAATTCAAAAATGATTTATAAGATAAATAAAATAAAACTAAATTGAAAATATTTTAAATTTAAAACTTATATTTGTTCTTCGATACAATTTTAATTATATATTAAAGCACATTTTGGTCATTATGATGTCATAAACAAAGGCTATATTTATACGATATTTAATTTTCCCTTGAAAATTATTCCATCATAGAAAATTATGAAAAATTAACCATTATATGATTTTGGAATTCTGATTCCAAAAATAATATGAATTTTATATAAATAATCATCTAAATATTTTAATTTTCTTTTTTAAAATATTAAGTGGAATTTAAAGAAAGTGATTGGTTTTTTACAATAAAAGTTTTCAAACCCTAATAAAAATCAATCTTGACTTCATAAAAATTATATGATTTTTTATATTAGATAAAAAATAATTAATAATAATTATTTATTTATATATTATTTATTTAAAAAATCCATTAACTCAAAAATTCGTTTATTGAATTTGAATAATAACAAAAAAACAATTTGCGATTTATTGTTTAAAATAAAATTCCCTTAAAATTTAACAATAATATGAAGAAAATATATTCCTAATTCTATACATAATAAATCAAACACTCATATTTCAATCTTTTTATACAAATCCATTTAATCCACAAGAAAACACAATAATAGCACAGTTCTCTATGGTGGGAATTTCATGGGGTGGTTCTGCGAACCAGGTTTGTGTCGTGATCTCGATGAGCTTGAACTTATCCTATAAATGATTTAGATCATACTTAATTTGTTAGATATCATATTGGTATTGGTTAAAGTAAAATAACATAACTTATATCTCCCTCATATGTTTCAATAAAGGGACTTTATAGGTTATTATCCTACTAGTAGAGGCCATCACTTCCTTTGTCTCTGTTAATTAGATTTTTTAACAAACCTATATTTATAGTAATCATGAGATCACTATTCAAAGACTATATTATCAATGGTAAGGATACTTAAAGAACATTTAAATCCAATTATATATAATAAAATAGAGTAAGTGATTGTTTTTTTCTATAACCATATGACTTAGTAATACATATAAGTAAAATAAAAGGTGAAATTTATTTATAAAATTTAGGGTTGTTACAAGGATTTATAATAGATGAGGGACTTATATTTTTTAGGTTGTTAACAGTAAAAACTATATAATATTTATTAATCATTAAGATCCAATACACAAAATTTCCAGGGATGTATTGGATAAGTAATAATAAAAAATGAGTTACTTAGGTGATTTTTTATAAAATGAGTAAAGTATATTTTCCTGAAAGAAATATTTTATCAATTTATATTAAAATACAAATGAAATGGGATGGTTTTAATAAAAAATTTAGTTTTATTAAACTATTTTGGTTGAAAAAATTAATGGTGGTTATACATTACCTAAAATAAGAATTTAGGAAGTTACCATAAATCATGTTAACAAAAATGAGGAAATAGTTAGTGGAGTTTAAAAAATATATAAACCCATCAAAGAAAAGTAAATTAGACAGGGAATATACTTAAGGAAAATATATAAAAAAAGAACAATTATATTGGAATAATATTATGTGAAAGGTAAAAAATGAAATAGAATGTGTATCCTAAATGTAATTAGCATGGTATATAATATCCCTAGTGAACATCATAATTTATCAAGTAGGTAACATGTTAAAAGGGGTTTATGTGTAATAAATTTAAATTCCTAAAACAAAAATGGTAATTTAAACCTAATATATTTATTGGGAATAAAATTCCGTACTTATATGAATAATGTTAAAGAAGAAAAATCACAACACAATGAATAAAAATTTAGTTTACTAAAAACCCCTTATATAGACAAACATTAAAAAACCTTCTATATAAAAATTAAATATATTAATAACCTATTTAATAACCTTATTCATAAATATACACATTTATAAACTTGATTTATCATATTTGTTAAAAATAATTTATTTAGTTATATATTAACTTCATCATCGAATATTACAATCTTTGATTATTTGTTTAGTTATAGTTTTGTAATGGTGATGAAAAGAATAGTTTACAGACTAAATGTTAACATTTTATCTGTCATTATAGTCCATTTAAAATTTGTTTTTTAATGATTTATGAGGTTATAATTTCATTTCATAAGTGTTTTATTTATGATTTGTGGGTATGAATTTAGTGATGATTACTTTTTTCAGTAATTCAAAGTAATCAAAAAATGGGATCAATAATAATCAATTAAATATTAATATAAATATCATATAACAATAAATCAAATATTATTTGAACATTAATTTGTAATTAAACCTATAGTAAAGTTTCAATATTCATCACTGATAAAAAAAAATATCATTGTTCAAATCGGTAGTTAAACCACCCTATAGATGAAAAAACTATAATATATGGGTGAGTATAGTTAATATAGTTATTCTTTTATAATATAATATTATTTTATAATAATAATGAAATTATGTTGATATATTTAATATGTCGAATTAAAATTTAAGATAGTTTTTTAGGTCTTTGTAGGGAAAAATGGCAAGAGAGAGAGGGTGCATTTCTTGTAAAAATATAAATCAATATTTAAAATCTTATAGACTAAAAAACACCTTTTAAAATTTTTATGATAATTAAATAAATTTGGACAATTTAAAAAGAATAATGGATTCAATTTAACCATTTTATAATTTTAAACATAATAACATTATATGTTTATAAAAGTGGAATCGAATAACAATGAACGATTAGTAAATTGAACAGTTTTTATTAGAAAGAATGGGTTAAATGTTATTAAAAGGTAAAGAAATAAAGTAAAAATAAATAGAAAAATTTGATAAAGGAGTTCATCTAAAAATATTGTATGAACCATTATGTCTCCTAAACAAATTTCATGAGGGTTTTTGGTTTTATTCTCTTATAATTAATATTTCAAAGGATACCAAAATCCCAATATTTTTAAAGGTTTTAGAACAAACCCCTAATACAATCAAACCAATAATTTTATAGATGTTTATATAAAACTAAAAGATAAGTAAACCATTTAATTTAAGAGTTTTTAGTAAAAAACCTAATCCCTTGACATTAAAAGTCGGTGAGCACCAAAATATATGAAATTTGAAAATATTGAGGGGATTTATAAAAGTAATAATTTTTATGATTGATTTCGATTCTCTTGTATATATAATAAGAATCATTATGAGAAAATGAAAAACATATATGAGTGAGAATAACTTTACAATATGTTCACACTCTTTGAGAAAACCCAAACTCCAGTAATCTATAGACGATGTCTTATTAATTATGTTGGAATAAGATAAAAGGGATAACATCAAAAATGATTGATTAGTTCAGCAGTCTTAGAGAACCATATACATATATGTTTCTTATTTTACATTGTAAATCAAATATAAAACATATGATAAGATAAATTCTCATATCTATTATATTAATCATAGAATCAATATTCATATATTGGGGAGAGGAAAATAGACAATGGATGAGAATAGTTTCTCAGTATTGGTTATGTATAGAGGATGTTATGAAGAATAAATAATATGTTATCAATATGGGAAGGTGACTAATTGAAAATAGATTCAATTTAATAAATAACTTGATAATGAAATTCATCAATGGTTAATAATAACACAAAAAATATCAATGATAATAATAACTGGATCCTCAACGAAGGAAATAATTAATTTTGGATTCCATAATCTAATAAATCATTATATGTATACCATAAATTTTTTAAGAAAACATAGTTTAATCAATCAGTATATATACACTAAAAATACATTTAATATGGATATCTACCTGATTCTTCTCATGAGACCTTTTGATTCATCAAGGGGAAATCTATAATCATGTCCACCAGCCACTTTCCATTGAATTCATCTTATATTTAATGATAAATTTAATTCTGAAACAATAAATCTTATCAATAAATATCCATATAGATTAAATAATATGAATTATTAATATTTATTTAGTCAATAGAATAACTTTCACAGTAAAACATTGTATATTGAAATGTTATATGGTTTAGGAAATAATAGTATACATTATACCATGAATATGGATATTTAATTTGATTTCAATATTCATTGAAAATTTATCACAAGAATTTTAATGTTTTAGGAGAAAGTTAATTACCAAAAAACTAATTAGAGATAAATGATGAATATCAATCCATAAAAAATATACATTTTGCAATTAAATTATTTCCTTCAAATATATGAAGTAAATATAAGAAAATTATTAAAAATACTATAACACTAAATATTTTTCATTTTAAATCCATTAAAAACATATAGAAGAAACTAAATATAATAAAATGGTTATGTATATATTAAAAAACATTAACCATTATATGTTAAAAATAAACATTACTTTATAATTTCTATAAAGATATAAAAAATGAACATTTTGGAACACATTTCAAAGATTTCATTCAAACCTTGTAAAAATTCAATGATAGAATAAAATTTCCTTAGTAAATAATTTTTTTAAATAAAATGGGATTTTTTAAAATAATTTTAAAAAATATAGATATTAAATATAAATATATTATATAAAAAAACAAGATAAAAATTTCATTAAAACATTACATAATTTGAATCAAGTTCCAAATAAAGGAAAATATCAATGAAAGTATTTTTCAATCCATAAATATATATTGTATAAGAAAATGGATGGATTTTATGATTGATATATTATCATGTTTCTATAATGAAAATAATAGAAATTTGAAAAAATATATTGTAATATAAATTCTTAACTTTTTGTTACCTTTTGAAATACATCCCTATGAAATAGTTTTAATGTCTCAATCCTAGTTCACTCATAAGTAACTAAACCCGGTTGGCCACCTATCCTCAAGAGAACCTACCCATACAGTAGAGTCTACTGATTATCTAGGAGAGTCTGTGATGGTATGATGGGGAGACTATACCCTCTTGATCAGAGTGTAACACATCAGTATATAATTTTAGTAAGCATTATAAATATGTTAAAAATGATTTGAAGAACCATAAAAAATCCACGTGTCATAATAAACCATAAAAGATCCAATTTCATAAAAAATAATTATGTCACATATGTTTGATATGAAAAAAGTGAATATAAGGAAGCAAATTAGTAGTCATATAAAACATTCAACACAGAAACTATAAAAGGGTCCAAAAGAATTATCCTATTGCATTATGAGACTAAGATTAGTACACTTATCTCATACACTATCACAATATAAATAATCATTCATCCAATGATGTACACTTCTCTTTTTCCCAATCTACATATATTAGATCTGTTCGTGTACCAATCAGTTTCCATAAGAGGGTTTGAGATACACTCAATAGGCCACCAGCAGGGAAATATATAATTATCTAGTTGGCCCATATAAATTGAGAAGTGTGTATGTGATAATAAATTTATATAAAGTAAATAAAACAATTACCATTGATACGAGTACCTCAGATGATACTTGACTGATACTACCTGCTCGAGACCAAACTGTGATACTTCAGGACAAATGTAACCCTATATATAAATAAGAATGAATATATATATATACATTATATACAAACAAACATATATGGGAAAATATACATATACATAATATTGGTTAGGACCAGAGTTTTATACCAAAGGCACCAATGAATGATCAAAGTTGGTTACATGATCCTTATGGAATATATTCTTAGGTAAGAAGTACAACTAGGCTGACACATATGTAAAATATAGACTAAATAGAAGAATGTTCTTGGACGTGGAATATGTGTCAAATGAGTTAACTAATTATCATCCTGATCCCATCCAAGGAATTCCATATAAAGTGAACCCAATTATCACAATAGCTGAACTAAAATACCTATCAACATATGAGCCCATCCAAGGCCTTCCATAAGAACCTGTGTATCAATCATGAGTTGGTATAAAGGACAAAAACTATGATCCTATTTATGGTAGAACACATTGGAAACCATGTATCACTTGTTTCATGGTATGTTAAAATTTCCACTATGCCCATCTATGATAATTCACTAAGGAACAAGATATCACTCATGATCAATAAAGAGTCATCCTCCTAGTGAGCATGTCCAAGGTGTTCTAGGAAGAACCTATATTTCACTAATGACGTGTTATAAGTCATTCATGAACATCTAATGACTATACTATATGAGCCCATAAAGGTTTTCTGAAAAATAACCCTCGTATCACCCTAGTCATGACATGTGGGATTGTAAAGGTTGGTATTACCATTAAAAAATTCACCAATGTCAAATTGATCAATTCCAGTAATAAAGAATGGTCATGATATAATCTTGAATAATAATGGTAATATGAACAAAGCCTACCATTCACCATTAGTTCAATTTAAATTACATGTCACTTATAATTTCTAACTCAACACACCTTAATGGGATGTTCTATCTTGTTAAAGTATATGGAACATAGAAAACTAAGGAAGGAATACCCTAAAAGAGTGGATAAAACCAATGTAAAAATTATTCGACGGAAAAATTGGGTTTCTAGGACTACCCTAATCATGGTGATATCATTACCTTCAAGTAATTCGATATTTGTGAGGTGATTCATGGAATGTATGATGCACAACACAATAGGACATAATATAAACATTGATACATTAGGGAAAAAGAACTTGAACACCCACTTTAGAAAGGTATTACTCTCCTCATCTGTTGTCAGTCGTTAACTCAAGATTGAATGGAATAAATTAGAAAAATTCAAAAATGAAATGAAAATAAGGAAAATAATCTTACAGAAATGTAGAGTTCCAAAAGGAAACATAAATTAATATGTTATTCAATAGGAATTAAGAGATTATTGGTACACTTCCAATATTATAGTTGATGAAGGAATTAAAGATTTATTGGAGATCCTGGATCAATGCCTTTGTTAGAGGATGTGTGAGATCCTTATGTATCTAGAGTGGTGCTGCACATGAAATGGAATTAAAAAATAAAGAGGTATATTATAAATAAGTAGGGGGTAAAACCTTCATTTCAAGTAGTTTTTATTGGGCGCATAGTTTGGAAACACAGTTTCACCAAACCATGTTCCGATCAAGCACCTAGATATGTTATGTGGCACTAACAGTGCTGTTAGGTGCATAGTTTGGCGAAACTATATGTAGCCTATAAAACATACTGTAGACCCTATATAAAACCCTTCAAATTCTTGTGGACACCTATGAATATTTAAACTATACATGAACATCCTCTCACTATGACACATGGTTGAACCACATTGTTACTATTTACCATGTATCAACTATGCGCCTCAGGTTATTTCCATAAAAATTGGAGTATCAAGATCTATACACGCCCTGTACACTCCCAATCCTCTCCCTAAATCATTATGATCTTACTTAATGTTAAAATAATGGTTAAAAAATATATATATAAAAGGTACATACCTCATTAGAAGAGTTGGGACATTACAATTTCCCCTCCTTCAAACAAATCATACCCGAGATTCCCTTATGAGTGTGGTAAATAATCATCTATTAAAAGATTCAACCACTAAGAAAATATGATAGAGTCTCTCCTAGGTATCATCAAGTACAAAACCCTATTTCCAAAGCACCTATACTAGAGGAACTATCCAGATTCATAGAACCTTCATGATTTGATCAATAATATGAACAATGTATTCCATAAAAAAGGAATTGAACTCAAAATTGAACTCATCATGATAAAAAACAAGAGATGGGTCTAAATTGTAATAAATAAGTTATGAAACATTGCAGATGTTTCGTAGTGAATCATAACTCAATGGTATCAGCTATCGATAGACCTTCGGCCAAACTATTTAAAAAATATCAAATATTACAATGAACCTAGTTGTCTGTTTCCATATCAACCATAACATAAGACTTCTTATTATACATAGCTAAAACCAAATGATTCCTAATAAGATATACCTTTTGAAGTCTCATGCACGTGATGGTGTCCCTGTCATACTGCCTCAACTGCCTCTAGCTAGCATAGGGTTAAACAACACGACCTTCCATATAAGGTCTCATATGGATCCATTGTTATTGTATCCTTGAAGATGTTACTATAAGAAAATTAGGAAAGTGTTAGGTAATTATTACAAGAACCTACACAATCTGAGAAGACATGTTGGAGAATATCCTTTAATATCATAATCATACACTTAGATTTCCCATTAGTATGCGGGTGAAAGGTTGTGTAAAAAATCACCTATGTACCCAGATCATTCTACAACATATTCTTTAATTGAGATGTGAAGTAGGAATATCTATCTAAGATGATAAAATGTGGGACTCTTTGATGGAATATGATTTAATAAGCATATACCATTTCAACCATATACACTGAAAAAATATCTTTGATTGGTAGAATGTGTGTGACCACTATCAATCTGTTGACAATAACACATACCATGTCACTGCATCAAGGGAATCATGAAAAACCCATCACAAAATTCATAGTGACATTGTACCTTTTCCACAATGTAATAGACATGTGGAATAAATTTCTAGTTGGAAACTGGTGTTCTGCCTTCACCTGCTAATAGGTGAAATACCGTGTAACAAACCCTAAAATATACCTCTGTATACCCAACCACCAATACTAGTGGTCTATATCACAATACATCACGAGAATACAAGGATATACTACCCAAATAAGAGAATGATACTCTCACACAAACTCACCCCATATATATGTTGACACTTAGAAGCTCTCAATAATGTCAAGAATCTCATCCTCATCGATAACCTAACCATGTGGTTGGTCCTAACCTGAGACACTCTCTCCATTAAACTATGACTTAAAAGAAGAAAGTTGTCAAATATTTGCTCAGTCCAGAAGAGATGAAGATACTACCAATGATGATAAAAATGATACACATGATACTCATGAACCACTAGATTCATTTTATAAAATAGGTTGATTGACTAATACTCACTACTAGACACCTACATTTCAATTGTCTGAGTATTTAATCTTAAAGAATCAAAAACAACATTTATTTTCCCATGTACATATGCAATCTTAAAATTGAAGGACTAAATGTTTTCAACCCACCTTAAATGTCTTATATTTATTTTATGATTTGTAATGATGTATTTGAGGATTTTTTGGTCATTATACACCCCAAAGAATCCTCCCTATTGATAGTGCCTCCAAAAATGTAAGGAATAAACCAAAACTATTTGCTCCAGATTTTTTATATTGTAGTTACACTCATGAGGCCTCAACATCAGAGACCCATCTGATAGGACTTAATCTCCCTTCCTCAAAACAACTTCTATCTCGATTCCTGAAGCATCACAACTTATTTTATATTTTCATACTGGATTTGGTATAAAAAGGATTGGTACTAATATAAGTCGTCCTTTAAGCTCTTTAAAGTATCTTTCATATGGTTTAGACAACACAAAATTTCAAACCCCTTTTGTCAATCCTATTATAGTTGATAGTAGGAACGACAAGTCCTGAATTAAATTCTTTTAGTAACCTTGGATCCTCAAGAAACAACTTATATCAAATAAGTTTATGGGATGATTACAATTAACTATAGGTCTCTCCTTTCTAGATCAACAGATACTCTTACCACTTAGATTATGTTAACAAGGAAGTGATCATTGTTAATGAAATTATAGATATTGGTGATCTTATAATATAATTAATGGTCTCCTAGTGTATTAAATAAAATCTAATGATGTTTGGAATGGAATTTTCATGTACAATAATACACCAAGATGTATCCCATTAGGTATATAAAAAATGAATCTATATAGGGATAGAAAACCAGATTCATTAGCACCATAGAGATAATCGGTGTGTTTGTGAGAACTAAAGACATAACCAAATACTCATGCATGCCATATATACTATGGAATGCTATATTATGTATGTATAGTGGTCTCCAACAGACCATATTATATCCTGAAATTAAATAAATCTTTGAAAAAACCTGATATCCTTAATTCTTATCAAATACGTCGTCTATATGTAGTAGAAGATATCAGTTCTTGACTGTAACCTAATTAGATTTGTGATAATCCACACAAATCATAAGGGTACCATCCAACATCATGGAAAATTGGATAAAAGAACACCATGGTGAAGTATTGGGTCTTATATGTCACTTAGAATCCATGTAATCCAGCTAATTCTTGAGTTCCGGATTCTTAGTACGTTCCATCCTATAAGGCGAAATAGACACTGGTGAAAATCCTAGAACTAGATCAATATTGAACCAAAACTATTACATAGGAGTTAACCCAAACAAGTTGTGTTTGAATAAATAAATGAAATAATCCTCTTTATGAGATAAATATTTATGATTCCCCCCTGATCTCTCATGAAAAAACTATAAAACTAGTATGCCAATCTTCCTTTCCCATGATAATCAGGTTTATGTCAACTTTCATGAAAATCCCAATTTCCCTAGTGAATGTATGTACCACCCCCATGGGATGTGAGTGACACCCTATGGTGATAAAATACAGGTTCAAAATAGGGTAATAACCATTTTAGCATGAGTATTATGTTAAAGGATATCATCTTGCGGAAAAAAAGGTTTCAATAAAAAGATAACAACCAACCTGAATGAGTAATTCCCCACATTAGAAAACTCTCTCAGATCAGATCCCTAATGCTGTATAGATAGTCATTACACCATATATGTATTCTATCTCTAGGCCAATACATTCTATAATTTCAATATATAGGAATGAATTTTATGTGACTATATTAGATAAGGAACACACTAATGTAGTGTCTACTAGAATAGTATCTCAAACTGTAAAAGGATCAGCACTCTTCTCCTCTGATATAGTCTACACAACATGAATGTGGATTAATTCGTGGCCTTAAAGTATAACATGACTTGCCTAAGTAGGCCTAATATATTGGCGCTACATCTCATATGAATAGTTTCGATGAAAAAATCTGACACCTCGACCTGATTGTCTATTAGTATCCCAGATTCATTCCAAATATGGACCTACATATCTCAATCCTAAATGGGGTGTCATTGTAGATCCCTTATCACATGGAACACGAGGGAACATAATGAGAATAATATTATGTTTCCCCATCTTTTCACATGATCCTCACTCAATTGGGTCTTTGGTAGAGTTGGGATTCTATATAGACTGACCTACCAAACTGGTGAAAACCAAATAATCATCCGTAATTTCCATATAACTATAGCTACCCCAACAAGACCACGCAAACCGACACTTTTTGTCCCTAGGGGAACTAATTCATAGTTTTGGTAGAAAACTGACCTAGGCTATACCATCATATTCCTTCAGTTTCTACCCTTTGATGAGGGTTTGGTTCACTATATTAGAAACAATGGTTATCTCAAAGAAATTGACCAGTGATTGGATGGAATATTCTATCACATACACTAACCACCTCGTTGTTGTCAACTCATTATCATAAAGATTCCACACAAAGCACCGATTATCAATGAAATGTGTTAAATACTCAATCTCGGACAAAAAAACATGAATTAGATGAATAAATTCTCTATCATGGTATTCTATCTATGTTTGAGGGAAGAAGTAATCATATAAGTCTATCTAAATGTTTTCGCAGACCATACTCTCATAACGATCAGCCTAAGTAATCATGTCCCGCCAAATCTTGGAATAATCACAAATCGTAGAAGTCATGAGAACTAATATTCTCTCTTGAGAATTAGATAAATGATATAATATGGAAACCATGGAATCTACACATGAATCAGCATCCTGATCATCACTATCCCCTAAAATAATATGTGTATTACTTAAACTCATGTTGTAATTCTACCATAGTCAGGGATGGTCATGGATCTACTTATATAGACTACACTAGCATCATTAAACCCTCTCATAACTGATAATTGGTTCCAATATTAGGAATAGGATGAGGTTATACAAGTGTTACTATATAAAGTATAATAGGTTCCTTATGGACAACTACCTCTAGAGCATGGAATTTTCCACCCTCTTAGGACATGATTCGAGGACAAGATTATAGAATAACTCTAAAATTTCCACGGGCATGCCTCATAAAAAATTTTTATAATTAAATATTTATCAAGATGTAAAAAATGTACAATTACACTCCCTTCCCATATAGGCGTCATCCCATCTTCTAGGTCAAAAATGTTAGGTATAACAGATATAGAAGATCATTAATGGTCCTAAGATACACTTCCTATTTCCCCCAACTATGGTCACATCATAGTCATGGTTTGACATCACATGAAATTGGTCCAGATATATTGAGTTAAAATTGAAAGGTATATAGAAATAACCCTTTATGTATCAATTGACATCCCTATTTCATTATAACGATTTTGTTTAAGAATGAAAACTCTTTAAAGTTTTTACTCTTTTATTTAAATATATGAATTACAGTCTAGTTAGATGAACCACCATTCTCATTTTATAATCGAATATTATTTATATGACTCAATTAACACTTTTTTAATAAAAATAATATAATTTTTTAGACCATGGGACCAATGGTCCATGTCTTAAACATGGAAAAATTAGTTAATTATTGATGCACCATTAATATTTGTGAGAAAACAAAATTTTGGTTGATGTGGACACATTAATTAATCCAATTATTCTGTACTAGCAAGAAAAATTTTCATATTTACAAATATAAAAGTAGAGGAACTAGGAAATTCATGTAATAATAGAAATATAACATGGCATATTCCTGAAATGTTCATCATTAGGTTCATACTATGATGTATGAGCTGATACAACCTCCTCTTACAAGGTTAATTAAACAATAAAATACATCAAAATATTAATTATAATAAATCTAGAATCATGTGTGTCACTCAATGTATAAATCTATAAAATTATAATAGGAAAACAATAAGAACATTAATAACACATCCTATACAATTTGGATTTTCCCAAAACATTGTTTAGTTACTCCATGGAATAGGATAATTATCAAATTCCAACAAATTACTAGTATCCTATCTAAATAAAAAAACAATGACCAAATGAAAAATAAAATTTTATTCCACATGTATGATTCCATGCCTGGTTAACTCATATGTAACTAAACCCAGTTGGCCACCTGGCCTCATGCATGCCTCCTAGTACAACAGAGAAATCATACTAGTAGTGAGGATCTGTGATGGTACAATCGGGAGTATATTCCATCTGTATTAGAGTGTAATGTAGTAGTAGACAATACTATTATGTAGAAGAAACAAGGTAATAATGAAATTTAGAATCGCAAATGAACCATTTTTAAGAAATTGGTAGAACATATATAATTTCATACACAAAATTATTTCATTCCTAGGTGTTATACTAAAAGGAAAACATAGAATTAGAGGAGAAAGAATATATAACATGCTATAAAAAAATAAAATAAATACAAAAAACTATCTCCAATATCATTATGTGAATAATCTTACTACGCTCTTCTAATACTCCATCATCGTACAGATAATCAGGCATCCATATCTTGATGCTTACCTTTGTACCTATCTGCATCGGTAAGGTCTATCATGGTAATAATCAATGACCCAAATAAGGTTTCATATATAAATAGTAGTACAACAATAATGGTTTCTATAATTAACCATTATGTGTAAATAAAATATGTAGTTTGTAGATAATATTCAATGTATAATAGTTAATAATATAAATATCATCGATCTGATTTCCTCATGGGACACCCGATCGATACAACTAACTTCTACCCAAGTCGAGATATCTTTAAAAAGATTCCACCCTGTATATAAATATGAATTTGTATATATACATAATATGGTGTAGGGAAAAATGTGTATAAACAATGAGTCCATCCTTAATCATAAGTTGTCCCATGATCCTCGTGGATTATGTGGTTATGATAGAAGTATAACTTGGATGAAACATATGTATAGCATATATAGAATCAATAATTATATTTGACTTGGATGATGTGACAAATTAATTAATTAATTGACATCCTGAGCCTATCTAATGCATTCCATAAAAAGGGTACTGATGTATCTCTCCAGGTGTACTATGAACCCCATCACCATTGAAGTCCATCCATATTGTTCCATATTAACCTTGGTATCACCCATGTATTGGAATAAAGACATTAACATCTATTCCCATCCATGGTATACCACATAGGGAACTATATATCACTTTTGGAATGGTATGGTAACATTTCACACCATGTTCATACAAGGCAATCCAGAAGGAACTAAGCATCACTAATGTGAAAAAAAGGAATCTTCTCAGTTATCCTCTCCATTGTATTCTATTAAGAACCTATGTTTCACTCATAACTAGTTAAAATTAATTCATTAACATCTAATTACTATGATGAGTAATCCATTCCAAGTAGTTCCAAAATAGAACCCTCGTATCACTATTGGCATGACATGCAGAATGGTCATGGTTATTAGTCTGCCCATACCATTAAAGAATTCAGTTCACTGATATTGATAAATTCATAAAATGAGGGTAGGTCAAGATATAAATATAATAATCAATGGCCCATTTACATGCAATACATGTCACCCTTAGTTCAATTTAAAAAACATTTCATTTATAATTTCCAACTCAACACACCCTATTTTGTGGTTAAATTCATGTTAATGAATAAGGAACAATAGTGTGTATAGAAGGAACTACATAATATAATAGCACACATAGAGTTTAAAAAAATTATTGTAAAAATGGGTTTCTTAGACTTCCCTAAGCATAGAGATATCATCACATTTAATTAATTTGACATTTAAAATGCATCAGACAGAAGATCTGGTGTGTGGAACCGGAACACATAATATAAGCATTTAGAATTTATGAAAAAACAACTAAACCACCCATCGTAGATAGGTATTAATATCATCGTCCATTAATTTCCTTTAACATATGATAAAATTGTTGAAATAAAAAAACTAGTCAAACACCTTAAAAATAGGTAATATTAGCTGACAGAAATTGAGTATTCCACACGGAGAGATAAATGAAAAAAATATTCAGGAGGAATAAACAACATGATGGTGGTCTTCATACCTGACAATCATTAAAGGAATCAATGTTTGTATAGAGAACCTAGATTAAAGAATATGATAGGGGACAAGGGGCAGATCCAAGTGTATTGGGAGGTGGGTCATTTGAGTTGTTAAGATAAAAAGGGGAGCTTAGTAATAATGAAGGAGGGGGTAAAATTATCATTTCACCCATTTTTTACATAGTGAATGGTTTGTCAGCACATCAACCATGAACACCCACTGGAATAGTGGCCCTATGTGTATGGCTAGATGCTTGGTTTGGACAAACTGTATGAATCCTGTTCACCCTCATGTAGACCGTTTTTACCACCCCACATAACCGTGATGCCTACTATGCATGGTTAAACTAACCATGTGCTTCCTCTTAATAGGCTATACGATTGAGATGCATTGTTACTATTAACCATTTATCAACCATTAACATCAATATTTTCCCCTAAAAATCAGTGATATGGGATCCAATAATCCCTAACCACTCCATAACCCTTTCAGAAACCATTAATCACTTCTGTATTGATAAACTAAAGGTTCAAACTAAAATTTAATGGGTCCAAACCCAATGAGAAGAGTGGGGAAATTACAATGTTAAAACAAAATTGAAGCTAAAATAATCATGAATAAATAGGTGTGAATTTTAAATACATCAAACTGGTATTATATGAACTATATAAAAATTATTAGGTGTATAATAACAAATATGTCTTGATGGATTGTAAATTTAGATTGAATCCCTTACCTCAATTTTAAATTCCCTCATAAGTGATTTTAACCTCTTGTAAAGTAATTTAAAATATAAAATACTTATATAAAATAACCATATGAATATCTATAATATAATATATGATCTATTATAGTTATCTTATAACCCCTTTGATTACAATTTTTTATTAATATAATTGTTTCTAGTGTTAGTTGGTTCATTATTAATTTTTTTTATTTCACATTTATAGTCATTGTATCTATATCATGGTTATATAATCTATAGAATTTTATTCACAATAAAAATATAATTCTTATTAATTATATTCATATTTAAATTCATTCAAGAGAAACAGAAATGATTAAAGAATAACATAGCATCATGGAGATGGTAGGCCATACATACGCTTTAGTGACATCATAATTTTTTAATAAGTTGGAGGGTAAATAAGTAGATGATATATTATACTTCCAAAATTATAAATATTTTATAATTATCATATATAATTATTATTTACATTATTATACATGATATTTGAGGCAGTAATAGAAATAAAATTATATTGGTTCATGAGGATGATGTCAGTCATACACATGAGCGATAGTTTTTTTACCATTTGTTGGAGAAGTAGATGGATAAATATTAACCCATAGAAATAATGAAATCATACCATGTTGGAGAAAATAGTGTTATTATTTCAAAATAGTTAGTACATATTTGAATGTGGTAAAGGAGAATAAAATTGATTATCCCTAGTGATGATGATTACCACTTCTTTGAAATAGTTCCTTCAGATATCCTATTAAGTGACCAAGGGTCGGTAAGGGGCTAAGGATTGGCATTTTATGAATATGAAAACCTCTATAAATTATAGAGGGGTTTTTACAATAATTTACATACAGGATTTTTGTGATAAATGTCTCTAGGTGGTGTATATAAGAGAGGAAACATATGTATTTTTATAGTGAATGAAAGGACACACATGAAATTAATAAAATGATATAAATATGATAAAAAAATTTCAAGTGAAATTTCTACCATGAGGCTATAATTTAATTGATTAGACATGATATAGTTGAAAACCATTTAATAAATAAAATGTGAATAGGTATTTTTGCTATTTTATTTCTTATCTATTGGTTTAATCCCTTCGTTAAACTATTTCTACAGTAACTATGGTAACAGATGTTTAAATATTATTGGGGATTAATTTCACTTATATGGAAATTGTTTTCTCACAAATAAAATAGGGATCATATTTTGACAATTCCTAATCTAAATTTTCATCTACCATGTTTTCTTTAATTTTTTAATAATTTAATAAAATATAATTTTTCCTAAATTATCATTAATGACAATTTTTAAAACAGTTTATTTGATTTGAATTAATATAAATCAAGAAATAAATGATATTAAAATATTATACATATTAGCATAAGTTATAAATTATGATCAAATATAAAACCTTGTAAATCCATAATCCACAACAAAAACCGATGTTTTGGTTTATTACTTTCTTTCATTTTTCTAATGTCTGTCAAGCTCTCTGTTAGTGTTACATAACCATTTAAGGTAATTATTTCATCACTAAAAATATAAAATACAATACCATTTTAAAAATAATTAAATTTACATCATGAAATTTATTTATATTTTTCCAGTATGTATAATTACTCAAATCTATATCATGATAACATATTTAAAATATTATTTTTAATTGTGTTTTATTTCCAAATCATTGCACAAATATTTGGATAATTAAGTTGTTATTTAACACTAAAATTCAAATATCATAATTTAAAGAATCTATAATAATTTATATATACATATAAAATTCTATAAATGATTTATTCCTTCCCCGCTATTATCTTTAGGAAAAATAATTTTACTTTTCCCATGCTATATAATAAATACATCGACTGGGAACAATATTTTCATATTTATCATGAAAGAAATTTTTATTTATATGTATTGAATTTTACTATAAAATTTTTAGTATAGTGTCATAAATTATTATTTATATATGTTTAATAAATATTTATACCATATTTATTTCATAGAGATAACATAAGAGATTCAATATTTAATAAAAAAATTATTTTTTTACTATTAAACAAATATTTAACATCTTTAGAAACATCTCAAAATACCATCCTAAGATTAATTTTACTTTCTAAATAAAAAAATTAATCTGTTTAATTAAATTAAATATTAATAATTGATAGAAATATATTTAAAAAAAAAATTAAAATTCAATGAAAACAATATTTTTTAAAAAAATGTTTTTTATTCCTAAAAATAAACATATCCAAAATAAAATATAAATATTATTCATGTATAATTAATTTTCTTATTTAAAACTAAAGGATTGTTATCTTAATTTATGATAAAATTGAAATAATTATGGGACCTTTCAATGAAATTAAATGGATGTTTTAGAAAAATAATCATTTTTCACTATTCAATGAAAATGAATATTTTTTAAAAAAATACCTAAAATTTAATCTTAGATAAGATTTACATTTTTATTTCAAAATTGATATTAATTTTATAAAATAATATTTCAATATTTTTTTTATGGTTAGTTTAAACAGTATGTTGCATGTAAACATGTTATCAATGATTTTATAATTTTAATGATAAATATATCATAAAATACTATAGTGTAACATTCAACCCCATTAAAAGATTTCTGAACATGAAATTAAATCTCTCTAATACAAAATATTTGGATACTTCTACCTCATCACATCATTTGGATACCACGTAGCTTCATTAAATTTTTTTCAATGAAAATATTATACTAGATGAGTTTTCATTTTTTGTATCAATTTGTCTCTATAATACATAATTTCCACTAGTTGTTCGTAATAAGATAGATAATGGCATGAAATCTGACTTTAGTTTCTATTAAGGGACATGTATGTAATTATTTAAGTGAGATAAATGTAATTTATCTTGAACATGAATGAGATTTGGTGGAAGCACCAGGTTATATGATACCATCATGATATAATCAACACTTTTCTAGGAAACGATATATTTGTGGCACAACATTTATTTCTTTCAAAATATAATTATATTTTTATGAGGATATATCTGTATGAGTACATTGTTACGAACATTGAATTCTATATCTCATTGAATATTGATTTCATAACAATTTTTTTGGCTCTGTGTTGGGATAATGTGTTGTTGAATGGATCTATCCTTCTCTGTTATTTCCTAATCCAGATTAAGTCTTAAAAACATAATTTAAATAAATTCATCACAAAACATTTGAAATGTAACACCCCATAATTCCACGATACGTTTCCCTTGGAATAATACAGTAGCTTGCGCTATACGTGACTTTGAGTTCTAACACACCACGACAAATCAAGCTAGCCGTTTTAAAAGCAGTTATGAATAGTTATACCTACTTTTTAAATTTTTAAATTCTTATTTTTCAAAATTGACTTTATTTTTGGATTCATAATATCAAAATTGTCTTAATGTGAATTGTTGTTATTTGTCTGAATTTTTTTTATTTTTGATGAATAGTGAAAAACACTGCGTTATTGTTTAAAACCGACTTTTTATTTTAAAAATTATCTATTTTATTTAAATTTATTTTATGTCAAAATAATTACATAATAAATATATTAGTAAAATGTAATTCATTAGAGTCATTTTATAATAAGATTAGATATATAAAATTTTATTGAACTTTTTACCATCTTTTACCCACCTACTATGCACATTTTCGAATTTACATAAAAAATAATTTTACCGCTTCTGTGAATTGAATTTCAAAAATATTAAAGAAACAGTTCATATTAGTAAGTGAAATGTGGTTCAATAAAATTAAAATAATTTTTGGTGAATAGTTGCTTTTGACATTTATTTACCCCTGTAAAAAATAAATAGGGTAATTAAAGGTAAAAATTATATTATTATTACCCTAACACATGTCTTAATTCTATTGTATTAGTGTATTTAGACTCAATTAAACCTTATTAATAAAATATGATCGTTTTGGTCCACTTGTATTAGATTAGGACATTTATTATTTTTTTATTTAATGAAGAGTTAAAAGTGTTAAATTCTATTTTTAATTAGTAAAACATTTTTAATATAGGGTAATCCATAAGATCAATTCAACTATAAGAATTAATTAGAAAGATAAAAATATTTCCAACATAATTGTATTTTATTTATAATTTTTAGACAATAAATAATTAAATTTATTTAACATTATGATGATGCTATAATTACCTTTTTAATGAAAGGTTAAAATAATTGATGTTATAAATATACAAATAAATGTAAATTGAGGCTTTGGATGCATTTCAATAATTTTATAGGTTAATACATTAGGTTAGGGTTGATTAAATTTAATTTTTTTTGAAGAAAACAGTTTCTTATGACTCTCATAAAAAAATACTAAATAATGTCAAAATTGAAATAAATGAGTTTTTAAAACACATAATCTATTATTAAATTATCTAATTGTCCAAAAAATATAAGGTTTAACCAAAATTCTTACATAACAATATATATATCATTAATGAACCATTTGGGTTCTCTTGGCATTTTATTTAATGTTTATTAACAATACAATATAAAAATACAAGGAGACATGGTAAATGTTAAACTATTTAACCAAGAGTTAAATCTAAAATATAAGGTTAATATGGTGAACTAAACCTATCTAAAAACATTTGGATGAGTGTTTTTTGATCCAGCCCCACATTATCCAAGTAATATATTCTATCAGAGCCATTATAAACTTTATATGATTGTATAATAAAATAATATTTCAAGGTTTTCCGAAAGTGACCTCACCTCTCTTATAAATGGGTACTTCCCCTTCTCTTAATTTGACACATATAAAAACATTTGGATTGGAGAAAACCTATTAATATATCCTCTAAACTACCCTCGTATCAACCTATAGGCCTTACTTTGATCTTAAATCCATCCTAAGGAACCTTTTGATCGAATTAAAAGGATGCACCTGAAGAAGAGGTAATAATTTCATCACCTCTTTTATGTTCTTTTCTTCTTTCACATACTCTTTCATTGTTGTTCCCATACCAAGATAATAACACTAGTAACTTATACATAATGTTTTTTAATTATAAATATGGTACATCCATATTCATTATTCTATCCATCCTATGAATAAGAAAGTCACCAAACGTGCGTACGCAAGGCTTACCGTCTCCATGTCGTGGTGTAGTTTGTTTTTCGACACTTAATTATTTGGATGGGTATAATAATGAGTTTAATTGGTGTAAATAATAAATATAACATTGTAATGATTCTGTATATATTATATTCCATCCAATTACATATGATTCCACCATTAATAGATAGGTATTGTCGCTTATGCGTACGTATGGATTTCCGTCTCCACGAACATGATGAGATTCATTCCCCATCATACCAATTCAATAATAAATTTCATTTTATGAACATTTTTAAGAACTTAATATCATTATGGATATGAATCAAACACATTTGATTCATAACAAACATGACTTACATTACAAAACATATAATGAAAAATGAATCATTTAAGACCCGAAACGAAGATACTACTGAAAGAAAATTAATAAAGCAATATTATAAGATCATATATGATATCATATTTTTGTATGCAGTTCTTGTATAATTTAATTAAAATTATTTCACCATTATAAAGGAGTTTAACATACCCTCGACTAAGGAAAAGTACAAGTTAAGGGTTTATTTTACAATCTATTTACTTGTATGAGGTTGTTAATATGTAAGTATCTATTGGGACCTCTTTATCATCAACATTCATGTTTCATAAAAATAAATTTCAAAAAATTTATAATATTTACTTGACTATGGATTAAAGTCATTTATACCCTTGTTTTACTTTTTATAAAATGTTTTGAATGGAATCTTTTCATCATTTTCCAAATAAGGAACTTTATGACCTTTTCGAAAAATTAAGGAAAGAATGTTTTTTAACTTATACGGAGGGTGTGGCTATTTTCTGCTGTTATAACACCTTATAATATTCCCTTATAAGTTTATAAGAATATTTTGAAATAAATGGTTTCTTTTATAATTATGCGACTTTTAAAAGATTTCAAAATAAAAATAGATATTTCTCTCAAATAGTTTTGATTTCATCTATGTCAACATCCATTGATGGATTTTACACTTGTTTGAAGTTGATTTATTATGATACAAATATTCCATATAGTATTGAAGGTTTTGTGATATGTTTGACTATGGATGTGTTATTTATATACCATTCTTTTTTATTGTTAAATTATTAACATTTCATATGCTAGTTTTAAAAGAATGTTTTTGTTATGTTTCAACCTTTTCATAGGAGAAATGCATTAGACATAGTAAGTGATTGATAGAGCCCACTATAGCTCCTCAATACATTGATAGGTCTCATGAGAAAAATTAGTGTATTGGCACAAGGCCTTAACAAAATCTTATTTGTTGTCTTGGCACAAGGCCTTGACTATGTGGTTATGATGTCTGGAATTATGCATCACATCATTATGAAATTAGCTATTGATATTACATGTGATTATTTGAATATTAGAATATCCATGTGAATAAGTAAATGAAATTATTTTGATTTATATTTTCCATATTATGCAGAAGTTTAAATTTTAAAAAGGCTTTTGTTTTAGTTTTATACATTGACTTAAATGTTTATGCTTATTTATGAATGTATCCACTATATTGTTATCCGTACTGAGCATCTAAGATCACCCCTTTCTATGTTTTATTTTTTCCAGGATGTGAATAAGTATTTTATGGTTGGTCTATAGGGATATTCTAAGAGATATATGTGTGTTCAAAGTGGATAAAATGTTTTTGTTTTTTTCTTTCATGATGTAATGTAAAAATTATGTATGTATCTAGTACTTCCAAGGCTACTAAACTAATCAATCCTTCGAGACTTGATCTCTATTGATCATGAAAATTTTATGTAATAATGCACTGAATTTTTTAACTATGGTCGGGGCATTATATTTTGTATTAGAGAAGTTTAGTACAATCCTTGAAAACCAGATTTAGAAAAACTCTGATTAGAGAACATTACCCTAAGATATAATTTTAGGATTAGTATAGAAGAACATCCTTGAATTTTGGTATTGTAGAGATTTTGATTATTTTACAAGATATATCCCTATCTTGATATGATTAGGTAGAGGCAGCTCTGGCACAGATGTACCTAGGAGTGAAATCTCCGACAATGAGTTTCGGGCATGACCCTGGGTATCCTAGTACACGACAATGGGCCTTTCTTCACCGTTGGTTACGAAAATCTCTAGGGATATGCTTAGGATAATTCAAATTTTTATTAAAAACCATTATAAAGGATTTATGAGTATATAATTCATCAAAGAAAACATATTTTTTATGATTAGGGATTATATCCATAAACTGTTCAATTTATTTTAGGTATTTTACTAGTTTGGAATTATATATTGTGATTCATAAACTAATTTAGTGTATGCCATTATTTAGAAATAGCGCATAGTGGAAGGAATGGAAACTGTATCAACACACATAAACCATGTAGATATTTCCCTTCTACTTAGGATAATTATAGTGGAGCTGGTGATAAAACTCATGCTGAATAGCTTATAACCATACTAGGACAACTCACTCAGGTTATGAAGAATAAACTTACTTGTATGGATGACCCTGATACATAATTTGGAGTGTCAATGTTAGACCACTTCATGTGGAAACAACCACCAACATTCAATTGGACTACAAATCAATTTGTAGGTGAGCAATGGATATGTTCCTTGGAGAAAATATTTCATGTTTTGGGGAGTAGAGAATGGGAAAAATATTATGGTGGTTTATCACCTCATAGGAGATGCAGATCAATGGTGGTCATTAATTTAAAACACAAAGGAGGATGAAGAGGTATCAGATATGTAATGGAGGGAGTTTAAAGATCTTTTGTTGTAAAATTAGTTTCCTCATGACCATCAAGTGAATATGGAAAGACAATTTCGTTGTTTGAGGAAAAAGGGGGATGAGATTGTCACAAGGTATGTGGCTATCATTACAAGGTTAGCAAGGCATGAAGTGGATTATATACATAACCAAAGGAGTAAGATTGTTCGATTCATTTATTGGTTAAAACCATTTTTCCGTTGAAAATAAGTCTCACAATCCCTCTCATCATACAACGATTTTATCTCATGTGCTATCAAGACAGAAAATTAATTCCTTAAGACTTAGGACTTTAATGAAAAGAAAGAGAATAATATATCTATTGAAAACTCTGGGAATGGAAATATGGGGAAGAATGGGAATGATTAATTTCCATCCTACAATAAATGTTGGAAGAAACACCCCAGCACATTCCTAAAGGGAATGTGAGTCTATTACAAGTGTGGTGAAAAAGGCCACCAAGATCATTATTTCAAGGAAAGAAAGAGGTTTTCAATGTTTAATGCTACAATTGTAGTGAAATGGTTAATTATTTAAATTAATGTCCTAAGTGTCTAGGAAACATACCTCTGAAAAGGCCAAGGAAGCAAGGCCAAGCTTATGAGATAACTAATGCTGAGTTTGATGCTCCGTGTGATGTGGTGGTAGGTAATTTAATGGTTTCCTCAAAGTTAGGAAATGTTTTATTTGATTCTGGAACATCTTATTGTTTCATTTCTTCCCAATGTTCTCTAAAAATTAGATATTTACTATTTGATTTATCAAGGGAGTTGTCAGTCAAAACATCGAAGGAATGTATCATTGCAACAACGTTTTATTAATAATTTTTCATTAGGGAAAATAAATTTGATTTATCTACTAATCTCATCATCATACCCATGATTGAATTTGATATAATCCTTGACATGGATTGAAATTCGGAAAATGATGCGAATTTTTTTTTAAGGAGATAGAAGTTATAATTTTTGATGATGATATAGAGTATCTTATCATTAGGGAAAAAATGTCACCATCTGATTGTTATCAATATCCACTCCCAATAGCTCTACTAAATTAAATTTTAGTGGAGTAATAGAGTGAAATTACTATGGGTGAGGAATGGAATGTAAAAATAGAGGAAATAGTTATTGTCCGCGAATATATTGATGTGTTTCTAGAGGTTTTACCTAGAAATCCACCAGAATTAAAAATTGAGTTTTCCATTGATTTAATTCCAGGTTCAATGCCCATATTGAGGACCCCTTATAAAATTGCCACTATAGAATTAGTCTAACTAAAGAAACAAGTAGGGTAATTGATTAAAAAGGGATTTATTCTCCCTGTTGTTTCTCCACGGGGAGCATGTGTCCTTTTTTTAAGAAGAAATATGGATCTATGAGATTGTGCATTGACTACATAGAGATTAATTCAATAATAATAAAGAAAAGTATCCCCTACATCACATTGATGATTTATTTGACCAAATATAGAGATATCAATGTTTTTCAAAGATTGAAATTTAATCTGGATATCATCAATTGTGTGTGATCAAGGAATACAATCCAAAAAAAATTCATACCATGTACGGGCATTACGAGTTTACAGTAATGCCTTTTTGACTGACTAATGCACCCCCTATTTTCATGGATCTAATGAACATTTTTCTCAAGGAATATCTTGATACTTTTTTAGTGGTATATGTTGATTATATCTTAGTATAATCCAAAAAATATGAATATAATGAAAATCACTTGTGCATTATTATAATTACTCTTAGAAGAAATGAATTATATGGGAAGTTCAGCAAGTATGAATTATAGATTAAGGAGATTTATTTTCATGGCGATATTGTCTCTAAAATGGAATATCTTTTGATCCTTCTATGACAAGAGAAATACATGAATGGCCAGCACTGGTGAGAACAATCGTGGTACGCTATTTTATTGGTTTAAAAGGTTATTATCAGCATTTTTTCTAGAATTTTTCCCGATTAGATACCCCATTAACCAATCTCAAACGTAATGGGGTTAAATTTGTTTGGAAAAAAGACTGCGAAAAATGTTTTGAAGAATTGAGGAAAAAATTATTCAAAGATCCTATTTTGACTCAACTATCAGGGAATGATGGGTTTGTTATTTATAGTGATGATTCAAATAATGGAATTGGTTGTGTCCTTATACATAATGATAGAGTTATTTCCTATGCATCATGATAGCTAAAAATTCATTACCAAAACTATCCAACTAATGATCTTGAGTTAGCAGCTGTAATCTTTTCTCTAATGATATGGATAAACTATCTCTATGGTGAAAATGTTATATATATATATATATATATTGATCACAAGAGTTTGATGAATATTTTCTCACAAGAAATAACTCAACATGAGGAAAAGGAGATGGCTTGAACTACTCAATGATTATGATTGAACTATAAACTACCATCTGGGGAAGGAAAACAAGGTGTCATATACTTGGAGCAGAAAGGATCTTGGAGTTATGAATAAGATGAGAGATTAAAGGGATCATATGTTCATGGATCTAGTATATATGGATATGGGAATAATAATAGAAGGTGAAACATCTGTACTTTTTCAAATGGTATCCAAACCATTATTACTAGGAAGGATAAAAAGCTCTCATACTAATGGTGATGAGTTTCAAAAGAAAATTAATGATGTGAATAATGGTAGATTGATTGACTTCTTATATGAAGATGGAATTTTGAAATTTTGGAAGAGACTTTGTGTTCTTGACATACCCGATCTAAAAAGGGAATTGTTGGATGACTCTCATTGCTCCAATTTCACTATACAACTTGTTAGCACTAATATGTATAGAGATTTGATGGAACATTATTAGTGGGACAGTATGAAGAGGGACATTTTTTATTACATGTCAAGCTGTATGGTTTATCTATAGTTTAAGGATTGAAGACAACATCCTAGAGGAGTCATGAAACCTCTTCCCATACCTAAGTGGAAATGTGATGTTATTATGATGGACATTGTCATGGGGCTACCAAAGACCCCAAGAAGGAATGATGCAATATGGTTAATTGTTGATCATACTAAAAAGTCAGCACATTTTATTTCTATAAAGGAAGATTTACCACTTGAACATTTAGCAAAAATATATATTAATGAATTTGTAAGACTTCATGGAGGACCCCTATCGATTGTTTCTGATTGTGAGCCATGTTTTACATTAAGATTCTTGAAAAGTTTTCAGAAGTCCCTTGATACTAAACTTTTTTTAAGCAATACCTACCATAATAAAATTGATGGAAAATTAGAATAGACTATTCAAAACATATAAGGCATGTGGAGATCCTTCTCACATGACTTTAAAGGTATGTGGGATCACTATGTATATCTGGTAGAATTTTCCTATAATAATAGATTCGACTCAAGTATTCAGATGGTACCATATAAAGTGTTATATGGAAGGAGGTTTCATATACCAAATTTTTGGGATGATGTTGGTGAAATAAAACTCATAGGCACATAACTCGTTTATGAAATAATTGAAAAGGTAATGATTATTCAAACGCACATCAAATCAGCTCAATGTTGGAAAAAGAGCTATGCCTATAACCGAAGGAAAGAAATTTGTAATTTCATGTAGGAGATCCTGTTTTATTGATGGTATCTCCATGGAAGGGAGTTTTACAATTTATTATGAAGGGAAAATTTATTCCCAGGTACATCGGCCATTTCGAAAATCTAGAATGAATTGGAGTTTTAGTTTATCGTTTGACAATGCCTCCGAGACCCTCCAATGCTCATATGGTGTTCCGCGTATAAATATTGAGATAATATATTCCTGAACCAATGAATATACTCACCTATGATGAAATAGAACTGGAACCTGAAATGTCTTATTTCAAAGAGCCTATCATAATTCCTGATACTAGAGAACTGGTGTTGGGAAACTGGACCACTCATCTGGTGAAAGTTCTATGGAGAAACCATAATATGGAAGAGGTAACGTGGGAACATAAGGATCTTATGACAAAGAACCACATGAATCTTTTTATGCTGTAATATTCTAAAAATTTCAAGGATGAAATTATTTTAATAAGCGTATAATATAACACCCTATGTTTCCACGGTATGTTTCCCTTTGAATAATATAATAGCTTGCACTATAGGCAACTTCGAGTTCTAGCACACCAAGACAAATCAAACAAGCCATTTTAAAAGCAGTTATGAATAGTAATAACCATTTATTGAAATTTAATAAATATTATTTTTAAAAATGGGATACATTTTTGGATTCAGAATATCAAAATTATCTTAGGGTGAATTTTTTGTATTTTTCTGAAAACATTTAATTTTTGATGAATAGGGACAAACATTGCTTTATTGTTTGAAACCGACATTTAATTTAAATAATTACTTATTATATTTAAATTTATTTTATGTAAAAATAGATACATAATAAATATATTAGTTCAATGGAATTAATTGGATCCATTTAATAATAAGATTCGATGTATAAAATTTAATTGAACTTTTTAACGTCTTTTACCCCCTACTTGGTACATTTGAAAATTTGCATAGAACGAAAATTTACCACTTCTGTGAATTCAATTTCAAAAATACAATATACATGGTTGATATCAATAATTAAAATGTGGTTCAATAAGATGAATTTTTTTTTAAATAGTAAATTTTGACATTTATTTATCACGGTTAAAAGTAAATAGGGTAATTAAAGGTAAAAATGATATTAATTTTACCCTATCACATGTATTAATTCTATTGGATAGGTTTATTTAGATCAAAATAATCCTTATGAATAAAATATGATACTTTTGGTCCACTTGTATTAGATTAGGGCATTTATTATTATTATATTTAAAATAGAGTTAAAAGTGTTAAATTCAAATTTCAATTACTAAATCATTTTTAATATATGGTTTTATAAAATTTAAATTAGAATATAAATATTCATTTGAAATCTAAAAATATCTCCAAATAATGGTATTTGGTTTATAATTTTGAGACAATATATAATTAAATCTATTTATGTCACAATGATGATGCAGTAACTACTTTATTAATAAAATATTAAAATAATTGATTTTATAAATATCCAAAAAAAATTAAATTGAGACTTTTTATGCTATCCAACAATTTTATCGAATAATATTACATTTTAGGGTTGATTCATTGAATTTTTTTGGATGTAATTATGTTTTTATGACTCTCTCAAAAATGAAATAGTAAATATTTTCAAAATTGAAATAAATGTGTTTTTAATACAAATAGTATATTGTTAAATTATATAATATTCATAAAAACCTAAGGACTAGACAGAGGACATATATAATGATATATATCTCATTAATGAACCACTTTAGGTTCGATTGGAATTTTATAGTACGTTTATTAACCATTTATTGTAATAATACTAGAGCACATAGTAAAAGTTAAAATATTTAACTAAGGGTTAAAACTAAAAGATAAGGTTAATATGGTGACCTAAACTTTCTAAATCCTATTTTTTGAGAGTTTTTTGACCCATTCCCACATTAACCTCAAAATAAATCTTTTTTGAGCCATTAGAAACTGAAAATTATTTTGTTATTAAAAAATATTTCAAACTTTTCCTAAAGTGACCCTCACCTCTCATATAAAATGGTACACCCCCTTCTCTTAATTTAGCACGTCCATAGCCATTTGGTTAGCCCAAACCCTACTCACATATCCTCTCAAGTACCCTCACATGAACATAGAGGCCTTAATTTTACTAGAAATCCAATATAAGGAGCCTTTTGATCAAATCAAAAGGAAGCACCCGAAGAAGAGATAATAATTTTATCATCACTTTTCTAAGTTCTTTTCTTCTTCCACATCCCCTTTATTTGATGTTTCCATACAAAAATAAAAAATACAGTACCATCTACATAATGTTATGTTATTGTAAATATGGTTCAACCATATTCATTATTCTATCAATCCTATGAATGACAATGTCACCATATGTACGTATGTACGACTTACCATCTCCACGTTGTGGTGTACTTTGTTATTCGACACTTAATTATTTGGATGGGTATAATAATTAGAATAATTAGTGTAAATATTAAATATAACATTTTAATGATTCTGTATATATTATATACCATCCAATTACCAAATATTCCACCATCAATATAATTGTATTGTCTCTTGTGCGTACGTACATATTACAGTCTCCACAAACGCGATGAGATTCATTCCCCTTCGTAACCATTCAAGAATAAATTTTATTTTATGATAATGTTTAAGAACATAATATCATAATGGGTATAAACCAAATACATCATAACCATTAAAAACATTACTTACATTACAAAACATATAATTGAAAAAAAATCAGTTAACACACAAAGCGATTATACTACTGAAATACCATAAACAAAGCAATAATAAAAGATCATATATGATATCCTATTTAAGTATGTGGTTATTGTATAATTTAGTATTAATGATTTAACAATTATACATGTTGTTAACCTACCCTCTACTAAGTAAAAGTACATGGTAAATGTTAATTTCACAATCACTTTATTTGCTTGAGGTTGTAAATACATAAGTATCTATATAGACCATTTTATCATCCAAACCTATGTTTCTTAAAAATGTATTTCAAAACATTTTTTCAATTTAATATAAAATTGATTAATGAAATTTATACCCTTGTTTTAGTTTTTATAAAATGGTTTGTTAGGAATCTTTCTGTCGTTTTCCAAACAAGGTACTTTATGAAATTTTCTACAAATTAAAGAAAGAATGTTTTTTTATCTTATAAAGTGGGTGTGGCTATTTTCCACCATTATAACACCATAAAATCTTCACTTAAAAAATTATAATAATATTTTAGAAATAAATATCTTCTTTTATAATTATGTGACTTCTAAATGATTCCAAAATAGAATGAGATATTTCTCACAAATAGTTTTGATTTCCCCTATATCAACATCCTTTTATGGATTTTACAATTGTTTGAATCTGATTTATTATGATAAAAATTTTCCATATTGTATTGATGGTTTTGTGATATTTTTTACTTTGTATGTATTATTTTTATACCATTCATGGTTTATTGTTAAAGTATTACCATTTCGTATGCTAGTTTTAATACCAATGGTTATGTCATGTTTTAAACTTTTCATATAAGGAATGCATTGGACATAGTAAGTGACAGGGGGATCCCTCTATAGATCCTAGATTAATTGGTAGGTCTCATTAGAAAAACTTGTGTCTTGGAACAAGGTATTGAAAAAATCTAATATCTAGTCTTAGAAAGAGGCCTTGAGTGTGTGGTTATGATGTCCGTCATTATGCACTCTATCATTATGAAATTAGCTTTTGATATTACATGTGGTTATTCGACTAGTAGAATGTCCATGTGAATAATTAAATGGAATTAATTTTATTTATATTTTCCATATTATTCTTATGTTTATGTTTTAAAAAGGATTATGTTTTAGTCTTATACATTTACTTAAATGTTTATTATTATTTATGAAAGTTTACGCTATATTTTTATCCTCATTGAGCATCAGAGCTCACCCCATTCTATGTTTTATTTTTACAAAGTCGTGAAGAAGTATTTTATTGTTGACATACTGGGATTGGATAATGGATATACATGTTTTTTAAGGGGACATCATGTTGTTGTTGTTTTTATTTCATGATGTAATGTAAAACTTATGCATGTATCTATTACTTCCAATATTACTAATCTAATCATCTTTTTAAGACTTGATCTCTAGTGATCATGCTAATGTTAGGTAATATTTCACTGACTCAGTGTAACTAGGGTTTAGTAATTTCATGAAATATGAAATTACCTTCACTGAGTTATTTATAATGATCAATCTCAATTCTTGAGTGAAAGTCATTTTTGAATGAAAATTATACTTTAAGAAGGTATTGATTCTGACCACCATTAAGATCCATAGAAAAATATGTTAACATGTCTTCTAGAATTATAGAGGTATTAAAAAAACAACTATTATTAGATGATATATAGTATCGAAAATAAAAATGTTATCTAGATCTTACTAAATTATTATATAGAACATTATGTAAACCTCAAATCCCAACCAGATATCATTGAGAGTGGTAATCCATTGTATATCACAAATTCCATGGTTTATATCCAAGTACAATGACCAAGATGAAAATATTCTCTAAAAGAAATAAATTGAGCTGAATTTATAAATATGTCAACTATAAATCAACTAGAATTATGGAATGTATGTGTTTAGGGTATTCAAAAAATTAAATACATTGCAATGTTATCCCTTTCCATTCTGATATGGGTACTGGTTTTAATATACTATTATAATTATATCTCTTGGACTAAAATTTTTGAAACACCAAAAATTGGGATATATACTATGATATATCAAATTTAGGTTATCCCACTATAAATACTCATTCATATCATTATAAATATTTATAATTCTAGGATGAGTAAAAAATGGTGAATTATGAACTTCATCAAATATTTTCATCTTCATGTGTGGTATTTATAGAAAACATAATCTACTTCTAAACCTTATCATTCTAGTATGATCATTCTTTATCTCATTAAAATTCCTCAAATTCTTCTATAATTCGATATCTTTCCTCTATAACTTCTGAATCCTCTAAAGGAAATATGGTTGAATATTCATCTGAAAATGATAGCATCTATCCTATTTCTTCAAGATTTCATGATTCTTATTTTTCCAATCAATAAATATTGGATCTCTATCAATAGTAATTAGGGAAAAAAATAAAACATTCTATCTTGTATAGAGCATAAACCACCCTATCCAACTTTCAAGGTTTGTAGTGTATAGAGAAGTTATAATATTTTATCAACTCCAACCATAATATATGTTTTTATGATATATTTTTGTAAATATAAACTTCAATATTTTAGAACTAGTATAAATATCCCACCTTTCATAATACAGACAATGACATCATATCTTAAATGGAAGAACTACCACTTCCAGCTCAAAATCATAATTTGGATAATCCTTCTCATGAATTTACACAAAGAGAGAGGAATATTGTGTCACTATAAAATTATACATGAGGATTAAACAAATTAACTTCCCTAATAAATCATAATATATCAAAAACCATCAACCAATGCATTGTAGTGACATTACAGGTGTGCTGACTAACCTTCTCTTTAGTTTTGGGAAACTCTCCCACATTCATCTATCCACAAGAACTTGTTTCCCTTTCAGGTCCACTTAGTGAGTGGATTAGATAGTATTGGTAAATCTCCCACAAAGAATATATAGTATCCTTCCATTTATTAAAATAATGGATATCAATTACTGTGGTAATTTGGGTACATTTCTCAATAACATCTATCTTTGATGGATCTACCTTTATACCCTCACATGAAAGTATACAATCTCAACATGAGGTTTTTTTGTTGCTCAAATCCCCACATATTAAATTTGGAATATTTCTTATTATTTCCCAGGTTTATTAGTACAATGCCCAATATTTATCATTCTCTTCCTTACTATACAAATATATAAGAATATTATCTATAACTACTACCAGAAACTAATTAAGGTATTATCTAAAGGATCTATTCCTAAAATGCATGAACATGAAAAGAGAGTTAGTATGTACAAATAACATTAATAAAAAATAACAATGACCATAATTCATATGAATGGTTTCATTGATAAAATCATCCTTTTTATCCCCTATATAATGATATCTAGATTGAATATCAATATTCTATTACTATTGGTCTTCTTATAATTGATCAAAAAAGACATCATTATAAGGTATATGATAGTTCTTATTAATAGTGATTCTTTTAAGTTCTAAATAATATATACAAATACACATTAAACCATATTTATTATTAATAAAATTATAGATGAACCCAATAGTGAAACAATAGTATGAATGTATCTGTTATCTAGATTTTCCTAGAGTTACTTTTTTTATTGTTGTAGCTCAAACAGGGACATTATATATGGAGTCTGTCAAAAATGTGTTGCACTTGATACTATTTATAATGAGAAGCATACTTCACTATTTGTGGGGATAATTGAAAAATCTTGCTGACAACCCTCAAAAAACTCTTATATAATACGAATATCATTAATTTTGTGTGTCTAAGCAACAATATCATATAAATATCCCTCATTAATAGTTATTAAAACCCATATTTTGGATGTTATTTCCCTTGGGAAATCAGTTTAATACTCACACTAATATACTATCATAGGTTGACTATGAATATGTAATGTACATTAACTTCCTCGATAATTTTTATGGTATCAATACTAATAGATCCAATCTATGAAAGATATTACATCAAATTCAGCTATAGGATGATGAAAAATACTTTCAGGAAGAACAATCCCAAAAGATTATATTTTATAGAGCTATAGGCTTATGAATAATTCGTCCAATAATTATGAATTTTGACTACCCACTCAATATCTAATCATTGAAGTGTTAATATGATACACTTAGAAAAAAATGTAGATATAAAAGAGTGTGTAGATCCTAAATTAAATAAATCATTTTCACTTTTAGAGTTGATGATAGGTGTACCTTTCACCACATTACCTAAAACTACATATTCGGTTGTATTTATTCCCTATGCTTGAACATATCACATTTTCTTATTCTATGGTACATTCCCTTGATTCGTGGTGCTATTTCTTATATAATTCCCTATATATTTATATTTGAATCACTTTATAGTAGTTTTTTTCTTTTCCTTACAATTAATAGCCATAAAACCCTTATCTCCAATCATGTAACTAACTCCCATGACATTCAAAAATTCTCTCAAATATTTCATAATATAATTTTTACGTGATAAAAATTTAATTACTCTATTATTTTTATGTAATTTATTACATTTTTCATAGATATAAATCAATAACTTCATATATAGATTTCTTGTGAATATGTATGATCTAGAAGGCTACTTCTATATCTTAATTTAACTTGATACTATATCATAATATTATTAAAAATTGTTCGAAAGCAGTGTGTTTCAAATACTCGACATAACCAATCAATGAAATATTCAATATTTATTTCTTGGTTATGTATATAGTTTAAATCATTCATGGATATTTGTATAATGTTATCCTCATAATCTTCCACACTTTTATGTTTCTTTTATTTTAGTGTGACAAACTACCTTTTCATTTTTACTCACTATTGCCAAGGAATGTTTTTCTTGAATAATAAAAATTTTAAAGGTCTCCATTACATAGTTTTTTTTATTTATTCTCTTTAGTGTTCAAGATTAATGAATACGATTTATTTGAATCTCCTTTCAAAAAATAAAATCTCATAAAATCCTTTTCATGTTCATTACATCCAAATGATATGGATATCTTTTTAGATGACTTGATCCATTTATCAACTTTCAATGGATTAGTAGTTACATTAATAAATTGAGCCTTCTATAGCATTATGTTATCCATCAAATTTGATTCACATTATGGAAAAATATTTTTCTCTATGATGGAAAGGACATACATCATAACACATGTATGATTACTTAATATAACCATGACCTTCTCAGTTCCAACTAGAGATACATTTCCTAGATTTATAGGAGAATCCCTACATTGACTACAGGTATAGATTTTATTTATTCTACTAGGAACCATCACTAAATAAGGGAATACAAAAATTTATCACATAATATTCATCAATACTGAGACATTAAATAAGAATTCATCTCATGGAAAAAGTTATCAAATACTATAAGGTATTAAAACAAATCTCATGTTAGCTATGATTAATTAAAATATTATTCCCAAGGCTTCTACTAAACTTTCTATGATGCAAACTATAAAAATATCAACTATAATAACGTAGTGATGATGTATAATTTATTACATTGGTAAATGATAAATGGGATCAAATCACAAAGGATTAATCTGTTTAGTAGTTTTGAAGAACAAGATACATACATTTTTCCCATTTTACATTGGAAATAAAATATAAAACATATCTTAAGAAACATAATCGCGTCCATGATATTATTCAGAACACCAATTTTCATATTTTGGGGAAAATAAATCAAATAAAAAGTTATATGAGATACTTAGTGAGGGTTATATACATTGGAGATATCATGATTAAATAAGGCATATTTAGTATGTCAGTGTAAATAACTAAAAAACCAAGCCATTTAGTCAATAACATGATCATGAAATCAAACCAATCATAATAAAAATATAAAAATGTCATGGATATTAATAACAAGATTATTAATGAAGGAAATGATTAATGTTTTACATTGTGATATTAATCATCCTAATATCTTTAATATCAAGGATTTGTGTTAGGAAAATTTAATACTTGGGTAGGTATACTCATAAAAATAGTTTTATAAGGATATCTAAATAATTTGTCACATGAGACCTATTAATGAATTGTGAGGCTATATATAACTAGGCCCTACTTATTACTAAATTTCTAAAACATTCCTAATATATTTAATGATCAATTTAATACACAAATAATATTTCTTATCAACAAATATCCATATTGAGTAATGAATATGGATTAATATGATTTCTGTATTCAATCAAATAACATTATAGTAAAACCACATATATATATATAGATAAGGTATATAGTTTAGATAATAATCATATCCAGGATACAAAGAGTATGAATATTTGTAGAAATATAATTTCCATTGAAAAATTATAACAATAAAGTGAATATTTCTAGAGAATGTAAATGAAAAAAAAATTAATAAGATAAAAAATATTCCTATAAACTCTTCTAAAATATAGGTTTTGTAAAAAAAATTATTTTTCTTTTGGATAAAAAAACAAAATATTAGAGAAAAATTAAAAAAATATTTTATTAAGGATTATTTGTTGTAAAATAATTGAATACATATAGAAGAAGTTAAATAGAAAAAACCCTTTATGTCTTCAGGATATTATCTAAATTCTAGAAATATTAAAAAGATACATAACTTTTTAATTTTTGTAAAGATATCCAAAAATTTACTTTTTTATAAAAAATAGAATGATTCCATACAGACGTTGTAGAAATTCATTGATGAAATAAAATAACATTAATAAATTATTTGAGTAAAAAAATCTTCTATTATAAAACAATATTAAAAAATATGGACAAGGAAGAAAAATATATTTGATCTAAATAAAATCAAATCACATTTTGTAACATCATAATTATTGATTCAATTTCAAATGAAATTGTTAATAAACTGGTAATAAAATTTCATAAAAAAATCAGATATGGTATAATATATATGAATATTGTTCATTAATATATTTATAATAAACTTATATTTATTATACATGAGGTTTAAACATTTGTGACATTATTCAAGATATAAGGTTGTGGATTTCCATCTCACATTATACTTTTGTGTGACCCATGCCATACTGACCGCTTATTTCTTTTATGAAGTTTATATAATGTAAATGAATGTATTTTATGATTCTTATCGGTACATTTTTGGGGATTTACATGTTCATTTTAGGATCTATCATTCATGGGGATTATGGTTTCAATGTCACCAAAGTAGTAAGGGAATTTATCAATTTCATTTCTTTGAGAATCATGTTTTCTTATACTCCCATATTATTTTATGATCTGTATATAAATATCACTTGAAAATTCATATCATTAATTAATGTCTACTAATGATATTTTAAGGTTCATTTTTTGATATTACTTCTCGGTGATTTTTATTCAATCATAATATATTGGTAATGAATTTTTGTTACAATCTCATTTTTTATTGTGATTATTTATGTTTATGTTATTGATGATAAATTATTATGTTTAATAATTAATGAAACACATGAATTTTATTTTAATATGGTTATCAAATATTTTTCAAGTAATTGTACCATTTCACAATCTTTTGAATGTATGATCATTGAGAATATGTTTTTAATAAAATTAGACTTTATTTATTTTATTAGTAAGAAATAGTTTTTCTTCTAAAACATTATATTCTAAATATGTTTTCAAATTTTTTTTTATTTTTTCCTATGATTTTAAAATGAAATGTTTAACAATGTTTTATTTTTTTGAAAATTTAAATTTAAATTATTCTTCATGTTGTATTCAAAAAATATGATTGTTCATATTTTACTCAAAATGTGTAAATAATATTTTTTTTCTCAAAATTCAAGAAATGAAAATTATTTTTTGATTCCACGAATTCTCAATGATTTCAAGAATCCATTAAAAATTTTCAAATTTATTTTCAATTAATATTATTTTCATGATATTTTGGAATTTTTTATTTTTTAAATAAATTATTTCAAATTCAAAAGTATTTTTAATGTGTTTTATTTTTTTAAAATAATTTTTCAATTCAGAAATGTATTCTTATCAAGAAATTTTTTAAATTATTTTAAATTATTTTTGTAATTTTTAACGGTTATTCTCAAAGAAAGATATTTTTAAAATGATTTCAGTTTATTTTCATATAAAATATATTCTCCTAAAGAGATCTCTTAATTAATCAATCAAAATAATTTTCTATCTAAGATGCAATATTTTGATGTTACATATGCTTTACTATTAGTATGAACCATGATTACCATTATTATTCTTTATCTTAATTGTTTATGATTTTAAAATGTTTATGAATCCCATTTATCTTCCATGTGTTAAACCATTTTAATGTAATTTTTATTTTTTATTTTATCATGATACGCTAGGATGAAATGTTGAAACAATTAAGAAACCTATCACTTTTCCTGAGTCTTTTATATGATGAAAATTTTAGGTAGCACATTTCATTTCATTGGTTATGTTATGATGAATTTCTTATGATCATTTGGAACACATATATATGGTTTTCATTTTGTGATGAGTGAGACCTATATCTCCCTCTAATGATTTGGGTAATGATAAATGTTATTAGAGATCAGAGGGTACATGGGTGGTCAGTCCATGCTCAAGATGGATGGTACGTAGGTAGCTAGCCAAATGTTGAAAAAAGGGTACATGGGTGGTTATCCGAAGACTAGATAATTTATATAGGTTCTTATCCAAATCCTAGCATGTTATTAATTTCTAGTTGGGTAGCCTTAAAATATAATTTTATAGGAATATGCATATGACACAATTCTAGGTTTTATTTCATTGGTATGATCTCATAGATCATGTTTATTTGTTTTCTTATGATTCTTGTCTTCTAAATTGTCAATCCTTTTTCCATGACTAATTTATATGATCATTGATATAGAGGGTATGGTTTTCAAATTTTATGATCCTATTATCATACACATATAGTCATTTTATGATAGCTTATCTTCTCTTCCTCCACTTATTTGGAGGCTACTCTGACCCTTTCATATGTTTCATTTCCGCAGGTTATGAAGAAATATTTTTTGGTCGAGTTAATAAAGGGGATGATCTTTATGAGATACATTGAAGACCTTTCATGAATTTATAATATTGTGTGTCATGATTCCCAGGGAATGAAATTATTATACCCCTAAAGCATTTTTATATGTAATGTAGTGAATATTAATCAAAAAATATGTAATATCAATGAATGATATGTCTGGGTCATTTTAGGTGGTACCATATGTTATTTTATGTATCCTTTGGAAACTAGGATGATAGAAAATTAGTGATATGCAAAAATATATTTATAAGGATATATAATAGGATGTATTTAAGGATAATTCTATGGATGTGTTAAAAAATTTGAAAATATCTAAGAATATTGATAAAGAATAGAGTGGTTGCTTTACATGAAATTACATCCTTGTCTGGATACTACATGTGTATGATACTCTAGAATATAGGAACTGAGATATAATAACTCTAAAAGGGTGTATTTATATGGACATGATTTCCAAATAGTGCATGAAAATGAGCCTCACTGTACACCTATTTTGACACACATGGAGGATATTCTTTAGAAATTCATAAACTCTTTACAAATAATTTGATGTCTTAAAATAGATGATGACTATGATTTAAATTTGATAAACCTATGGTATCATAGATTAAATAATGTGTCATTATTTATACATCTTATAAGTTATTTTTATGATTATGTGGTTTTACACTATTATTAGTGTTTCTCACACTATGCATTTTGGTTTTTTTAGTGGAGAGAACCAAAAGGAATTAGGATAACATTGAGCATGAAACTGTTTTTTAGATGACAAGTAAAATTGAAATATGACTGATGTGAAAGACATTATGATTATTCCAAATTAATTATCACATAACATTATTACCAATGTGAAAACTAATAAACTCTTAGACGCACCAAAGAAGAGAATGATAGATTTCTCATAGATTTTGGGAAGTAGTGACCATATAAGAAAATATTAAATTTCCTAAACGTAATGAATATGGGAAGAAGAAACCAAGTGAATTTCTCATAAAATTAGATGATGTTTATGTAAAATATTCAGAGAGAGCAAGTAACTTCATTAGGAATATGAAAATTTTATTTAACATAATGGATGAGAATAATGGTCTTCCTATGATATCATGGACCGTTGAATATTTCAAATGTGTAATGTAATGGCATGTGGAAAACCGATGTCCTTAGGGTAAATATCATGAATAGAATCCCCAGGTTGATACATGTAGGGTCTATACTACTGATGATGAAGATAATATGAATGAAAAATAAAATAAAAAGGTATTATAAAATAATATGAGGTAGAAGACTTAATGGTTTGTGAACGATGTGGGATGAATTTAGTCATTTTTATAGGAATTTGGGGATTCTATTGTGTGAATCATGAAATATATAAGGATTTTTTTATATATGTTCTTCAATAAGGATTTTATAAAATTTTCTATTTGGTACTCATGAACTAGTAAATTGATTTATTGTTAAGGTGATTTAGGGAAGATAACAGTTGATATGTTCCTAACGTTGAAACATAGTGGTTATTTTTGATAAAGAGATTATTGATTTGGATAATGTAGACTAGATTATATCGATGGGATTAAAACATATAAATTATTTATTAAAAAAATGGTTTATGATATCATTGATATAGTTTACAACATTATTTTATCTATGTAATATATTCAATAATACGTAGTTTTATTCTTATAATAAGTAAAAATTGATGTTTTCATTTAGTTTCTACGGTAGATTAGGTTATTAGAATGCTTCAAGTGAATACATAATGAATGACTTCACGAGTCTGGTAAATTAAAATAAAGAGATAATTTCTTGTGTATGGGAGAACGATGTCTATTTTATTTTGAGAAATATAGGGACCTTATTTAAAATATTTATTTTTGGAAGGGTCATGAGGTTAACCATATATGGAATAGTTCAGGTTTATCTTCAAGAATAGATTTAGATATAATATATTATTTCAAAATATGATGATTATTTACATTGGATAACCTATGATAATTAATTTTTGTGTGATGATAACTAAGTCTAAACATAATTATTTGTTATTCTGTTTATTTATCATAGGATATTTTAGTGCTTCAACTATAAATTATTCAACTACATTCCTTAGTGTGAGATATGAAGTGGAAATCTATCAAGGCATAACCAAAATGGAGATATTATGTATTTGAAATGTAATGAATTAAAGTATAAAGACCTTAATCTTGACGTACATGGACCTTACATTACTTTTTTGTAATACTTAATAAGTAACAAATACAGACACTAAAGGACCGTAATAGTTTAGTGTCTTTGGAAACTCAGAACATAATCTTCTAATAATGGCGAAAGATATTCAACATCTCCCATAAAGATAGTCCCTTTTTTTCTTACCTAAAACATTTCATTATATCCTGGGGAAAAGACAACATATAAAGGGTGAGCTCAAATGCTCAGTAAGGGTAAGCATGGATAAAATAAAACAAACCGTATAAATTTGAACATAATGTTTAAACATCAAAATATTGAGCCATGACATAAAACATGGAAGTACATAAGGCATAGATCATAATGGAACATCAATCATGATAAAATAGCTTGGGAATAAAACATTTAATTGTGTCAAACCATTAAGCACGTGATATTATTTCTTTAGTAGCCAAGGCATTGCTGCCATGACCATCTTAGTGGACAATGTCCCATTCTGAATCAAGTTCACCCCTCATTCCAGTCATGTATCACTAAACCGGATTAACTTACCATTCTAGCCATGTCTATATCATGAGATATAAATCATTACCCAACACATTGGAGGGAGATATAGGTCCCCCACATCTCATAATGAAATCATTTTTAAGTGTGCCACAACATAAACATAAATCATTCATCATAACCTAAATAATAAAATGGGTTTCATAAACACCATCCCATCATAACATAATCAATATAAAACAAATGGATATCATTTCATCATATGAAAAGTGAAACCATATAAATAATAGAGACATTATACTTGAATAATACACATATGAAATAATTTCATCTTAGATGGAAAATGGTTTTGATGAAACACTTGAAAAGAATTCATGAGGAGAATATCCTTTCTTCTTCAAAATCATTTTATTTTCACAAAATGCCATGCAATGTTAAAAGAACAAATTTTTTTAAAAAGATTAATGAAATCTTGTAGAGTAAGCTTTATGAAAATATTGAATTATGAAACTGTAAAAAATCTGTTCATTCCGTATATGTTAAAAAACATTCTCTTCATACCTTTTCCAGAAAAGTAAAAAAGTTCATCATATGGTAAACAAAAGAAATATTCCTTTCATAACATAATGTAGAATTCAAAGAGGGGTAAACATGACTTTAAACATAAATATAATAATATTAAACACTTTATAAAAAACATGTTTATGGAAATGGATGAAAAATCTAACCCCAGTAAATACTTACGTATAAGCAATCTCGAATAAAAAATGAGATTGAAAAATTATCCCCTACCTTATGTTTGATATGCTTCGTATGTATCTGAACCTCATGTATAATGATTTAAATAATGTCATTGACTTATTACTGAATCATATTCATTGTTATGATATCATATATGGTTCACTTATGACTTTATATTACCCTTTCTTTTTGTAAATTCCATGTTAAAATAGCGTTTTGGGTAAAATCGTTTCATTAATCGTATGTGTTTCGATCTGTTGTTCTTGATATTATTACTTGTATCCTGATTTACATACCTCCAAGATTTAAATCATGATTTATATATCATATATATTCAGTATTTATATATATATAGATTAGATATATAAATGAAGTGAAATACACCGTTCATGGAGACGGTTGGCCTTACGTACGCATGAACGCTGTTTTTCGTTCCTTATTGACTTGAATGGAAGTAAGTAGATGATATATATATATATATATATATGTATAAATAAATCTAGTAGATTCATTATTTAATATATTATTATTCATTATATATAATTTATAATCAATCTTGTATGGATATCATGGAGAATGAATCTCATCGCGTCGTGGAGACAGTAATCCGTACGTACACACGAGCGATGATATCATTCCCCTAATTATTGAATGGAATTGGAGTGGATGATATAATATTTCAGAATCATTATGATGTTATAATAACCATATATAGTTATTATTTACACCATTATACCCATCCAAGTATGGTGGTGGTGGAAAACAGATTACACCACAGCGTGGAGACGGTATACCGTACGTACGCACACGCGGTGATTTCGTTTTCCGTAGGATGGATAGAAGATAAAAGAGGGTTGTTTTATATTAATAAAAACATTAAAGTATATTATTGATACTGATGTTATTAATTTACGATGAAACAAATAAAGAAAAAGAAGTAGAAGAAGAAATAAATTTGAAAGAATCGGTAAAGGATATAACCTCTTCTTCGACACGCCAATTTGAAACCTCCTCTTATGATACTAAAATTAGTCTTCTAAGAAGACTAGGACCACTAGTATGTTTCTATGGAAATTTATAAGTTAAATGGGAAGGGGTTGTCTGAGATTGAAGGCTCAAAGCTGTGTAAAGTGGAGAGGGAGGAGGTGCCCTTATATAGGAGAGGAAAGGGGCTCCTTAGAAAAAACTTAAAATATTATATCATAATAAAGTCATATTTGACTTATAATAGATCCTAATTAATTTATTTAGAAGCTAAAGTGGGTATGGGTCGAAATAATATCAACCAATATGTTTTATACATGTTTAGGTTACTATTTTAATCTTATAATTTAGATTTAACTCTAAGTTAAATAATTTAACTTTTATCGTGTCTTCTTGTTTTCTTACACTATATGGTTAATAAACATACAATAACAATCCAAATGAACCCCAAGTGGTTCATTATTAATATATATAACCCTTTATAAGTCATTTTGATGAACATTATATTTTTAGGAATAGAATATCAATTAATAATATAATATTTGTTTTAAAAAGTATTTTCTGTCAATTTAGACACTATTTGGTAATTGTTTTTTGTGGAAATAATAAAAGCATTATTAGTTCGAAAAAAGTTAATTGAATCACTAATAACATGTCATATTAACCTAACAAATTAGAGGAATTTATAAAAATTCTCAAATTACATTTATTTGGGAATTTAAAACATTAATTATGTTAATATTTAATTAATAAGGTAATTACTGCATCATCATTGTGTTATAAATAAATTAAATTATTTAATATCTAAAAATTATAAATAAATTACCATTATGTAGTAAATCTGTTTATCTTTTAAATGAATATTTATAGATGAATTTATCTTATGTATGACCCTATATTAATATTTTTTTTTATTTATTAAACATTGATTTTAAATATTTTAACTCTTCTTTAAATAAAATCATAATAAATGTCCTAATCTAATACAAGTTGACCTAAATGATAATATTTTATTTCTAAATTTGTTTTTGGTCGAATTAAACTTATAAAATTAAATTAGTCCATGTGTTAGTGTAATAGTAATATCATTTTTACCCTTAATTACCCTATTTAATTTTAACTATGGTAAATAAAAGTAAAATGTTACTTTTCAAGAAATATTATTTTTATCTTATTGAACCACATGTTACTCTTTGATATTAATAGTGTCTCTCATATTTTCGAAATTCCACTCACAAAAGCGGTAAAATTATGTTTTATGTCAATTTTCAAATTCTCCTAGGAGGTGGGCGAAAGACGACGAAAAGTTCAGTAAAAATTTTATATATCTAAAATTATTGTAAAATGACTCCAATGAATAACATTGATCATATACACATATTATGTATAAATTTTGACCTAAAATAAATTTAAATAAAACAAATTTTTATTTAAAAAAAAATTCAGTTTTTGAATAGTAACCTAGTGTTTTCACTATTCTTCAAAAATTGATAGTTTTCAGAAAAATACCCAAAATTTACCCTAGGATAATTTCGATATTCCGAATCCAAAAATGAATTCCATTTTGAAAGATAAAATTTATAAAATTCCAAAAAGTGGGTATTACTATTCATAATGGCTAGTTTATATAATATTTTAATTACATATCATTGTTTAGTGAAACTCGGTATTGCGTACAACACATGCTATCGAGGAAGGTCGCGATTGCGTATAATGCAAGACATGTTAGGGTTGCGTGTAGAGAAATATTCCTTTGTTGTTATGTATAAAATAATCCAACCATATTTTATTTTTACATTAAATAATTATATATATACACTCAATGTTGCGTAGAATAACTTTTATCAAACGAACTTGAAATTTTGTGTAACACGATCCAAGAATAGTTTTTTATATACTAGAAGATAATACGGTGTTGCGTATAGCGCAAGATAATCATGGTTTAAGATAGAACACAAGAAATCAAATAAATTAAAAAATAATACTTCTCACAAAATCTCAGGGTGTTACATTCTACCCCCCTTAAAATAAATTTCTCCCTCGAAATTAATCAGGGTTACAAATGGTTTACAACATGAATGTTTCTTTCATAGATACCCAAATTCTAAAAAGGAATACAAATACTTAATTTTAAAAATTAATGTTTGAGACGTAATGGTTACCCAAATTAACTCATCACTGGGTTTCCACATAGGACAACAGAGGTGAAAATATGTATATATAAGAGAAATCTAACCATCATGTTCTGATGGAGAGGGGAAGAGAACATGGATATGAAAAATCAATCAATCACAAAGCCATAAATTTGTGATGATTTAAGGTACCATCTAATTCATCGGGTATGAGTGTACTAGGACAACGTTTTTTGTTCTAAAGATCATTTCCCTGATGTTGAAGAATTTTTGAATTAAAATAAATTTTTACTTCATTTTTGTAAAATCTAACCATTGTTTGTGCCTTGAAAAATTTACACTTCATCTCTTAAAGAAATGAAGTTGAATTTTTCATTCGTGAAGCGTTAACAGATCATGTGATAGAACATGGGGTCATTCTATCTATCTCAAAAAAAGGTTAGAAAAAGTTATTAAATATACATAAGTCCATCTATAGTGAAATTAATCATATATGGACTTATACTTCATCTATCATACCTATTAATAAAATAAAACTTGTTTCTAATAACTAGGGACTTCATGTAGGCCAGTGGTATGCAATAAAGGCATGTCACACTTCGGTTGTGGGTTTGATTCCCGCAACCTTGTCCGACACGACGGGTTGTCATCCGTCTTGCAGGTTGTCTTTTTTCTAAATCATCACCAATATAAAATTCCAAAAATAATATCGAAAAAAAGTTCTATCCTTAAACAATAATATCTTATGTCTAACATAACTCATTCAAATCTTTAGGATTATCCAAAATACTTCGGTCCAAGCTCATAGTATAAAGAAAACAATTACTTGAAAGGTCAAATAATAAGCACGTCAATACCAACATTTATCCCCCATATATTATATGATATATCTTGTTGGTCACATTACAAACATGTGAATACCTTAATCATGTATTATCTTGAAAAATGAATACCCATTGAACCTTAGTGAAAACATGAATACTGTCAAAAGTTAATTCTTTCCACATACCAAAATCCCAAAATTTCTATATACTCAAACCATGATATCAATTTGTCCTTATATCAGTCATCATATCATGAATTATATCAAAAAATTTCATTTTCTCCTTATCCCGTCATTATGCGCATATCATCTACTTTCAAAAAATATTTCAATCACTTATCATGGTTACCGGTACCATATAATTATTTAAAACCAATACATAGACATTCCAAAATTCCATGATACCAAAAATGATATTCCATGATACTATTTTGAAATCAAAATACAAAAACACTTAATCATTACACAACATAATTTTCATACTCAACATCACCAATAATGATCACATGTGACTTAACTTTATCCTTTTCCTTAAAAGTTTGCTCACGTTGATCATCATTAACCCTTATATTAGGACATTGATTATCATAATGCCCCATTTCCTTGCACTTGAAGAATTGAAGTGTTGGTGGAGATTTCTCTGTAGTCTTTTCTCAATTCACATCATTAGAAAACTTTTTCCCATTACTTCGTCACTCAAATACTCGATAACCTTATTTTCCACACTTCAATAATTTTCTAGTACCTTTTAGACAATCTCTACCATGCTTCTTTCCACACATTGATCTTAAAGAAACATTCATCTTCTTTTCACCATTATTCTGAGATTTCTCCGTGAACTCCATCTTTCATTTCTTGTCAAAACCATTAGATGGATATGTAACACCAACTTATAGTTCTACCTTGATAGCACAACACACAATTTCTTTATAGCTACTAAAGTCTCTTATAGCTAATGCCCTTCGATGACTTGGTTTTAAGCCACTGAATAATCGATCAACTTTACTTTCAGGTTGGATGATAAATCTAGATGCATACCTTGAAAGCCATGTAAAATTCACTTCATATATACCAACAGATTCATCATCCTTTTTCTTAAGCTCATGGAACTCCTTTTCCATCTATGTTCAAATAATACGAGGGAAATAATTATTGAAAAACAAGTTCTTGAACTCATCCCATTCCATGGATTCAATTTCATCGTGGGGATTTGTATTCTTAATTAGTGTCTACCACTGGTCTACTTCACCTTCTAAATGGTAAATGGCCATAATTAATTTTACATGTTCCGAATAGTGATCTATGGAAAATATCTTTTCAATGGTACTACTCCATTGTTCACCAATAAGTTGATCAAAATAACCACTAAAAGAAGTTGGACGTTGCCTCATGAAGGACTCAATAGAATATTGTTCCTTTCTCTGCCCATTTGTAAGTCCAGAATGATTCATATCTTGTGTATGTATTGCAATAATAATTTTCACTCCATCTCCCATAACATTGGTTTGTTCCGGAGGACAATCATTGCATTGTCCATTACATTGATCAACACGGTTCCTTCAGGTTCCAACCATCATCTAAAACCCAAAAATAATAGTGTGAGAGGCAAAAATCATGCTATAAAAAAACTCATAATCAAGGGGAGTACATTAAATCTCTAACATCTTTGATTTAATTCTATGATCTTTACCATCATTCTAGGAATATAACCTATACTTATACTTAACCATAGAGATATCTCTAGACATACATTAGAAATATCTCTAGGGATTTCACTAATGTTTTCGCATCCTAGTTTCCAAAGGTTAACTAAACATCCCTCTTATACCAACTATAAAGACCCGAAGCTTGACCTACATAGACATTACATAAATTTTGAATAATACTTAATACATAACAAAAACAGACACCAATGGACCATAATAGTTTAATTTCTTTTCAAACTCGTAACATAATCTTCTAATCATGGCGAATGATCTTAAATATCTCCCATAAAGATCTTCCCATTTTTCCTACCTGAAACATTTGTTTAAATCCTAGGGAAAAACATATAAAGGGTGAGCTCAAATGCTCATTATGGGTAGGCATGTAGAAAATAAAACAAACCATATACATTTGAACTTAAAAATATAAACATAATGTTTAAACATCAAAATCTTGAGAAATGACATAAAACATGGTAGTACATATGGCATAGATCAAAATGGAACATCAATCATGATAAAATAGCATGGGAATAAAACATGTAATTGTGGAAAACCATTAATCACATGATATGATTTCTTTATTCTCCAAGGCATTGCATCCAAGACCATCTTAGTGGACAAATTTCCTTTCTGAATCGAGTTCACTCCTCGTTCGAGTCCTATAGCACTGAACCAGATTAACTTACCATTCCAACCATGTCAATCTCATGAGATATAAATCTTTACCCAAGGAATTGGAGGGAGATATAGGTCCCACCAATCTCATAATTAAATCAATCTTAAGTGTTCCACAACATAAACATAAATCATTCATCATAACCCAAAGAATATAATGAGATTTATAAACACCATCCCATCATAACATAATCCCTATAAAAAATGGATTTCAGTTGATCATAAGAAAATTGAAACCATTCAAATCTTAGATAAATTATACTTGAAACATAAACATATGAAATAATATCATCTTATAAGGAAATGGTTTTGATAAAACACTTGAAATGAATTCTTGAGAAAAATATCCTTTCGTCTTCAAAATCATTTTCTTTTTACAAAATGCCATGCAATTTTAAAAGAAAAGAATTTTTTTATGAAAATAGTCATGAAATCTCTTAGAGTAAGCTTTATAAAAATAATGTGTTATGAAACCGTAAAAAATCCGTTCATGTCGTATAAGTTAAAAAACATTCTCTTCATACTTTTTGCCGGAAAAGTCAAAAAGTTCATCATATGGTAAACAAAAGAAAGATTCCTTTCATAACACAATGTAAAATTCAAAGAGGGGTAAAGATGAATTTCAACATACATGTAATAATATTAAAAACTTTATAAAAAAATTTTTTATGGACATGGATGAAAAATATAACCCCAGTAAATAATTACGTATAAGCAATCTCGAATAAAAAATGAGATTGAAAAATTATCCCTTACCTTATGTCTGATATGATTCGTTTGTATCCGAACCTCCTGTATAATGATTTAAATAATTTCATTGAATTATTACAGAATCATATTAATTGTTATGATATCATATATGGTTCACTTATGAATTTATATTACCAGTTCTTTTTTTAAACTCCATGTTAAAGTAGCGTTTTGGGTAAAATCGTTTCATTTTTCGTACGTGTTTCGATTTTTTGTTCTTGATATTATTACTTATCTCCTGATTTACTTACTTCCATAATATAAATCATGATTAATATATCATATATATTCAGTATATATATATATATACATAATAGATAGATAAATGAAATTAAATACACCGTTCATGGAGATGGTAGGTCGTACGTACGCATGAACGCTGTTTTCCGTTCCTCATTGACTTGAAAGGAAGTAAGTAGATGATATATATATATATATATATTTATACATAAATCCAGTAGCTTAATTATTTAATATATTATTATTCATTATATATAATCTATAATCATTAATGAATGGTTATCATGGAGAATGAATCTCATCGCGTCATGGAGACGGTAATCCGTACGTACATACGAGCGATGATATCATTCCCATAATTATTAAATGGAATTGGAATGGATGATATAGTATTTCAAAATCATTATGATGTTATAATAACCATATATAGCTATTCTTTACACCATTATACGCATCCAAGTAAGTTGGTGGTGGAAAACAGATTACACCACGACGTAGAGACGGTGTTCTGTACGTACGCATGCGTGGTGATTTTGTTTTATGTAGGATGGATAGAAGATGAAATAGGGTTGTTTCATATTTATAATAAAATTTAATTATATTATTGATACTGATGTTATTAATTTATGATGAAACAAATAAATAAGAATAAGTAGAAGAAGAAATAAATTTGAATGAATCAGTAAAGGATATTACCTCTTCTTCGACACGCCTCTTTGAAACCTCCTCTTAGGATACTAAAATTGGACTTTGAAGAAGACCAGGACCTCTAGTATTTTTCTAGGGAAGTTGATAAGGGAAATAGGCAGGTTTTGGCCGAGTTTGAAGGCTCAAATTTGTGTAAAGAGGAGAGGGAGGAGGTTCCCTTATATAGGAGAGGAGAGGGGCACCTTAGAAAAAACATAAAATATTATTTTATAATAAAGTCATATTCTATTTATAATAGCTCCATATTAATTTATTTCTAAGATAAACTGTGTATGGGTATAAATCCACTCAACCAATAGTTTTTAGAAAAGTTTAGTTTACTATTTTAACCTTATCATTTAGATTTAACACAAAGTTAAATAATTTATCTTTTACGGTGTCTTCTTGTTTTCTTACACTATATGGTTAATAAACATACTATAACAAGAAAAAAGAACCCAAAGTGGTTCATTATTAATATATATAACCATATATAAGTCATTTTGCTGAGCATTAGATTTTTAGGAATAGAATATCAATTAATAATATAATATTTTTTTTAAACTATCTTATGTCAATTTAGACACTATTTGGTAATTGATATTTGTGAAAATCATAAAAGAATTATTATTTCTAAAAAAGATAATTAAATAAATAATAACATGTCATATTAACATAATAAATTAGTTTAATTTATAAAAAGTCTCCAATTACATTTATTTGGGTATTTATAACATCAATTATGTTAATATTTCCTTAATAAGGTAATTACTATATCATCATTGTGTCATAAATAAATTAAATTAGATAATATCTAAAAAATATAAATAAAATACCATTATGTATGAAATCCTTTTTTCTTTATAATGAATATTTATTATCGAATTTATATTATGTCTAACCCTATAATAAATTTTTTTAGTTATTAAACTTTGATTTTAACTAATTTAACTCTTCTTTAAATAAAATAATAATAAACGATCTAATCTAATCCAAGTGGACCTAAATGATAATATTTTATTTCTAAAGTTGTTTATGGTAGATTTAAACTTATCAAATAAAATTCGGACATGTGTTAGGGTAATAATAATATCATTTTTACCCTTAATTAAACTATTTAATTTTAGCCATGGTATTAAAAGTAAAAAAGTTACTATTCACAAAAAATTATTTTTATCTTATTGAACCACATGATACTCTTTGATATTAATCATGTATCTCCTATTTTTGAAATTCCACTCACAAAAGCGGTAAAATTAAGTTTTATGAAAATTTTCAAATTCTCCTAGGAGTAAAATTTTTATATATCTAAAATTATTGTAAAATGACTCCAATGAATTACATTGAACATATATAGGTATTATATATATATTTTGACCTAAAATAAATTTAAATAAAATAAATAATTACTTAAATAAAAATTCGGTTTTTAAATAGTAACCTAGTGTTTTCACTATTCATCAAACACTGAATGTTTTCAGAAAAATACCGAAAATTCACCCTAGGATAATTTTGATATTCCAAATCCAAAAAATGAAGTCCATTTTGAAAGATAAAGTTTATAAAATTTCAAAAAGTGGGTATTAATATTCATAACGGCTAGTTTATATAATATTTTAATAACATATAGTTGTTTAGTGAAAATTAGTATTGCATACAACTCACGCTATCGAGGAAGGTCGCAATTACGTGTAATGCAAGCCAAGCCAGGGTTGCATATAAGGAAAGATTCCTTTGTTGTTATGTATAATATAATCCAACCATATTTCATTTTTACATTAAATATATATATATATACACTCAATGTCGCGTAGAATAACTTTTATAAAACGAACTTGAAATTTTGTATAACACGATCCAAGAATAGTGTTTCGTATACTGCAAGCTAATACGGTGTTGCGTATAGTGCAAGATAATCATGGTTTAGCATATAAAACAAGAAATCAAATAAATTAAAAAAGAATACTTCTCACAAAATCTTGGGGTGTTACATCAAGTTAATATATCTTATTGTGAAAATTAATCAACTTTAGGAAAAGGTTCTTGAAATAAAATGTGTTCGAGTTATCATCAATTTTATGATAACAATGACATTTTCAAGAGTCTTTAGTTTATGGTCTTTTGGTCTTTTACTTTCTCTAGACCACCCACATTCATATAATCAGTTATCTTTATCACTATATATAATTTTTATTATTTTCATTTATGTCCAAATCATCACATTCCACATATGTCATCCTATGTAGACACCTAGTTATAATCTACATTGGGAAAATGTTATGTTTCCAACAATCCTTTTTAATGGATTTTTAGTTATTAATTTTTATGATGTGTGTTTCTATAAATGAATTTATAAATGTTAATTTAAGGACTCGGCCTTGAAACTTACATAATATTGAATTAAATAAATAATTCACATTTAGGATCTTTTCAGGTTTAGAGGTTTAGAGAGTTTGACTAGGACTATTACAATTTCAAAATATTAGATCTCAAAAATTCAAAGTAGACACTCCAACTCAGTTTGAAATTTTTTCATAAAATAAAAACTCTTGAAAAAAAGGGTCATGTCTAATTCCATTTTTAAAGGAGCATGACTTTTCCTTTATCCCATCCTTGACCCTATTCCACTTTATGTTCTGTGAAAAAAATTTCAAAAACATTGGATGAGCATAAAAAGCTTAGTAAGGGATACACAATGAAGGAAAACTATTATTTTTTCAAAACAACAAGTAAACCATGAATACTTTATCATAAGTAATACTTCTCACCATTATGAAGTTGTAAATACTCTTCACTGAATAAAATATCATTACTTACCCTTTTGTAAGTAAAATATTTCCATAAAACCGATATAAAGAACACATAACATAAAAAGGTAACTTGGGAAATAAACATACATAAATGGAATAACCATACTGTTGACTTCCACACAAATCACTAAATGGAATAGCCATACGGCCGACATCCATACCTAATGCATTGGAGGTTATAATTTAACCACCCTTCCTTGTATTCACGGCACCACCCGTCAGTTTGTTTATCACGTAACCGCCCATCAAATGTCCAAGTACCATTATAAAATCATAACACATAAAACAATTATAAAGGGAAGAAAAAATTTCCACATTTCAATCACAATATATCACTTAAATATATTGACATAAAAAATAAATTATGAAAACAATTTTCAATACCAAAATACATAAAAGAATATATGGTATTTATTTTCTTTTAAAAACATTATGGCTTGTTGGGGAAGCCAAAGATCAAATAATAGTCGTGACAGCGGAAATGTCGTTGTCACTGCTTAGGTTAAAATAAACATTCCTTTTTTTTCGTTTAGTAAAATTCTTCGTATAAAAATATTTCCTTTTAAAATTCAAGGTTTTTTATACATGGTATAAAATAAAGTCATGTATTAAAACTAAATATGCCTCAATGAAAGGAGATTGAGACGAAGTCCCTTACCTCATGTCCGACTTGACTCGATTGTTCTTTAATATTATGAATAATAAACTAAAGTTAATTTCTACTTTACTAAGAACCTTATTCAAGTTTATTATTCCTTTTATATCACATATTACCATGTTATAAACATTATGTAATCATTTAAGTTAATAATGTTCATTTTGTCAATATTTTGTACTAGAGTCAAAAATGAACACCTTATATTTACTAGTTTTTAATGTGGTAAAAGGTTCATTATATCCATAATGGTATTCATGATTGGGATATCCATTATATATCCAGCATAAACATGTATTTTTAATAGTACATAACATTTACAGGTAAAAAATGAAATGCACCGTTCTTGGAGACGGTAAGCCGTACGCACACATGAACACTACTTTCATTTCTATTTCTCATTTTAATGTAATTAAAACATAATGATACATAGTTATATTGTAATTATATTATAATATCATATATAATATCATTAACTCTATCCTTTATACATCCCACATAAGGCATTACCGAGTCACATCACTTTGAGGGGGCGGTAGTCGGCACTTCCTCAAATGAGATTATCGTATTTACCTACTATGGAAACCATAAAGGCATGATATAAATGGAAAATAAAGAAGCATAAATAAAACATAAAAAATATATATCATATATAAATACAGTTCCATCATAATGGCCACCATGAGAGGCGGTAATATATAATTGAACAATCATCGTTTCGTGAGGCCTTAGTTTTCCATCCAAAACAACATTATGTTCCTCATTCATTAAATTGATGTGTGTGTAAGTGTAGTTAGAATCCTTATCATAACAACATCCTAGTATATTGAGGATACTTTTTTTGTTACAAAATAAAGTAATAAAAAGAGTTTAGGTGTTGGAGAAGTAAAATAAAAGAAAACAATTTAAGAGAAACTATTACCTTTAATTTGGGTAACTCCATTTGGTTTGAACCAAAGGACTTCTTGAAGTGCCTTCTGACTAAGGTAAGGCTTCTAGTGGGAGGAGAGGGATGTAGGGAGATTAATTGGGTAGATATTGGATGATACAAATGGATTTAGAGGTGTTAGGAATTGGTTATAAGTGGTCTCCTTTTATAAAGGATAGGAGGGGCTATTTAGGAATGTGTGTAAGTATTATTTTATTATATAATGATATTCAGTTTTAAAAGGCCCAAAAATTATTAAAGATGAATATAAGATGACTCAAAATGGAAATAAAATCATCTAGTAGGAATTGGACAGGTTTTGGATAATATTTTAATCATTATTATCTTATTTATTTAAATTATTTATTAATGAGGTAAACACTACATCATTATTGTGTCATAAATAATTTAATTTATTTGATGTCTAAAAATTATACACAAAATACCATCATGTAGGAAATATTTTTAGATTTCCAATGAATATTTATAGTCTAAAATACGACTTATATAACAACATATAAAAAGTAATTACTAAAAGATTTTTGTTAATGTCAATTTTGTCTTTACATTAAATTAATTAATCCAAATTGTCATTATCACTCCCAAGTGGCTCAATGGGATCCCAAAATCGACCCAAAGATGCTCACAGTCATAAATGACTCAACCAATAAGGTTTGGACAAGTGTTAAGATAATTTTGAATTATTATAATATTCATTTTACCTTGAATTACCTTATTTACCTTTAATCGTGGTAAATAAAAGTCTAAAGTTACTATTCACCAAAAATTATTTTCATCTTATTGAACAAAATTTTAGTTCTTGATAACAACCTTGTATGTCGGATATTTGAAATTCAATTTCACAGAAGTGGTAATATTTTATTTAAATGAAAAAGTCAGTTTTTTTAAATACTACTAAGTGGTTTCACTATTCATCAAAAATTGATTTTTTTTTCAGGAAATACCAAAAATTCATCCAAATCTATAATTGATATTCTGCATTCAAAAATGATATCTACATTTCCAAATTCAAAACATAGAAGTTGCATTAATTAAATTTAAAATTAATTCCCGTTATCAAAATAAATAGTGTGTTTTTAAGAAGCAATAACTATCAAAAGATTGATATTTTTTATATCTAATTTAAAAGTGAAATTAATTCTAATGACAAACATTGTATTAAATGGTAATAATATATTTTAATTTTACATTAAAACCAATTAAAAAGATAATCTAACCATATAAATAAATTAGACTGAAAGGCACTTTTGAATTAAAATATAATATTATTCACATTTCATTAAAAAATGAACTTAATCGGAAAAATTACAAAAAATTTACAAAAAGTAAATTTTGATGTCCCCATTCTAAGGAAGGATTCCATTTGGTCATATAGATTGTATTAAAGTGAAAAAATCTAGATTTAAAAAGGGTACACCATTAAAAGGCTGTAAATTGACCTTTTAATGTAAATTATGCTTAAAATTAGATTCATTCACATTTCAAGCCTCTAACATTTATTGGATAAATGTAAATACATTTAAAAAACATATATAATCATATTATAGTTTTTTTTCCATTACCTCCAATACAATGGCTAGGAGTTAACTACCATTTAAAATAATAATATTATATTTTTATTGTGCAACATTAGATTTCAAAGAAACTCGTTGTCGCATATCAGGTACGCTATCGAACATAGCATACCCTTTAATGTAAAATTAATATTTAATTCACAAATATTAATAAATATAAAATATTTTATATTATTTATTTACATGGGATTTTACAACCTTCCCCTCTTTTGGAAATTGTGTCCTCACAATTTAATTTACTTATCAAATAAGTTGGGGGTATTTTTATATCATAGCATTTTCAGATTCCCACATTGCCCCTTTAACCATATGGTTTTTCCAAAAAACCTTTACCTGGTGAATTACCTTATTCCGCAACACTTGCTCTCTATTGTCAAGAATCTGGACTGGTTGTTCTTCATCAGAGATATTTTCTTCCAACTGAACTACCTCTGGGCTCAAAACATGATATGGATCTGACACATACTTTCTCAACATTGAATCATGAAAAACATTGTGTACCTGGGATAAACATGGTGGTAAATCCAATCCATACGCAACTAATCCAACTTTCTCCAGAATTTCATAAGGTCTAATGAACCTCAGACTCAACATTCCCTTATTACCAAAACGCATCACACTTTTCCATGGAGAAACTTTGAGATAGACATGATCACCTATCTCAAAAGAAAGATCCTTCTTCTTGTTATCCGCATAACTTTTCTGTCTACTATGAGCTATTCTCATGTGATTCTGAATCAACTGAACATTCTCTGCCATCGCTTCTACCAATTATGGTCCCATCTGCTTCCTATCACCTACTTCATCCTGAATAGTTGGAGTACAACAACGCTTTCTATATAATTCCTAAAATGGAGCCATCTGTATACTGGAATGAAAAATGTTATTATAAGAAAATTCAACCAAAGAAAGATGTCAGTCCCAACTTCCCTGATAGTCTAGTGAACAAGCACGTAGCATATCCTCCATGGTCTAAATTGTTCATTCTGACTTCCCATCTGATTGAGGATGAAAATATGTACTAAAATTTAATTCAGTACCCAACAACTTCTGAAGGCATCTACAAAAGTTAGAAGCAAACCTGGGATCACGATCAGATACAACGGAGAGGGGAATAACATGAAACCTGAAAATATCGTTAACATACAATCAAGAAAGTTGATCTAAATAGAAATTATCTTTAATAGGAAGTAAATGAGTAGATTTAGTCAATCGTTCAACTATAACACAGAATGCATTATAACCTCAAGATGTCTTTGGTAATCCCACAACGAAGTCCATGGATACATTTTCTTATTTCCATTCTGGTACGGTTAAAGGCTGAAGTATTCCTTTTGGTAAATGTCACTCTACTTTAACCTGTTGACAAGTCAAACACTTCACAGTGAAATCACTAATATCTCTTTTTATTCCATCCCACTAGTAATACTCTCGGAGATCTCCATACATCTTAGTACTTCCAGGATGAACTGAAAACGGAGAACTATGAGATTCAAATAACATCTCATTCTTCAACTGTGAATCACAAGGCACACATAATATCTTTCCAAATCTCAAAAAAAAATCATTATCAACATTGAAATCATGCAACTTATCGTTATGAACCAACACAACCTTTTTTGGTAACTCACTGTCTTCCTTATGTGCTTTCATAATTATTTCTGATAGAGATGGTTTCACTGACACCTAAAACAAAATAGAATAATTTCCTACAAGAAAAACTTCTATTACAAAGATCATTAAATCAAAAACCGAAGGATCTTGTTCAAAACGTAACATGGTTAATGAAGTATTACTTTTTTGACTCAAAGCATCAGCCACTTTATTTTCTTTTCCCGGATGGTAATGGATCGTGAAATCATAATCCTTGATTAATTCCAACCATCTCCTATGTCTCATGTTCAATTATTTTTTAGAGAATATATACTTCAAACTTTTGTGATCAGTATCTATTTCAAACATCACTCCATTCAAATGATGGCTCCAAATTTTTATAGCAAAAAAAAATTAGCTAATTCCAAATCATGTGTAGGGTAATGTTAATAATGTGGTTTCAACTGACGTGAAGCATAAGCAATTAACTGATCATTCTGCATAAATAAACATCCATGTCATTTCAATGAAGCATCACTATAGATAAGAAACTCACCATTTCTGGATAGCAGTTCCAAAACTGGAGCATTCACCAATATTCTTTTCAATTCCTGAAAACATTCATCACATTCTTTTGTCCAAATAAACATAACACCATTTCGAGTTAACTTAGTCCTTGGACTAGATAACCGTGCAAAATTTTCAAAAAACTTTCGATAAAAACCAGACAAACCAAGAAAACTAAAAATCTATGTTATATTTGTTGGTCTTGGCCATTCTTCAACAAATTTTGTTTTTGTAGGATCAATAGTTATTCCATTTTTTGAAACAATGTGACCAAGGAAAGAAATTTGTTGTAACCAAAACTCACACTTTCTGAATTTCCCATAAAGTTTATTTTCTTTTAAGGTTTGCAAGATGACACTTAAATGAATTTCATGCTCCTATTTTTTTTTTGAATAATCCAAAATATCATCAATGAAAACAACCACAAACATATCCATAAAATCACGGAAAATTATATTCATAAGATCCCTGAATACAGTAGGTGCATTGGTTAACACAAAAGGCACAACTACAAATTCATAATGGACATATCTAGTACGAAATACAGTCCTCGGAATATCTACTTCCTTTACATTCAACTGATGGTACCCTAATCTCAAGTAAATCTTCAAAAAATACTCATCTCCCTAGAGCTGATCAAAATAATCATCGATATGAGGCAATGGATACTCATTCTTAATAGTGATGTTATTCAATACTATATAATCAATGAAGTGTCTCATTGAATCATCATTCTTTTAAAAAAACAAGATAGAAGCAACCCATGGTGATGTGATAGGTATAATGAGTCCTTTATCTAATAACTCCTGTAATTCCTTCTTTAACTCTAAATGTTCAATTTGAGCCATTTGATAAGGGGGTTTTGAAATTGGCTTAGCCTCAGAAACTAAGTCACCAATAAATTAAACTTCCCGGTCAGTTATAATACCAAGAAAATCATCAGTAAAAACATCAAGCTACTCATTTAACACTGGGACATCATTAATCTGAACAGTTCCTTTATTTTCAACAATATGTGCAAGGTAAATTTTATTTCAATCTTTTACTAGTTTCTCAGCTTCCTGATATGTTATCAAATGATGGGGTTCATTCTTGTACACAAACTGAAAATTATTCGGAAAAGAAACCTCTTTACTTCTACAGTCAATCATAGCATGATAAACAGAAATCCAATCCATTCCTAATAAAACATCTAACTCTACTAGAGGAAAAACAATATTGTTTGTAGGTAGATTTTTTCCACACACAATGACAGGAATGTTCTTATGTTTTCGTTTTGTCTATACATTTTTTCTATGTTTTTTTAACGTAAGTTCAGTATTCATATCATGATATGGAATTCCCAATTTACTAGAAATCTTCTCAGAAATGAAACAGTGTGTAGACCCTGAATCAAAAAACACATTGGCATAATCTGAACAAACAAACAGGGTACCTGATACTACTTCATTTAATGGCCCAACATCTACTGAAGTAGTTGCTAAGGATTTTTTCACCAATTTCTGATTATAGTATAGATGATTTACATCGGTTGAGTTCTTTGTTGCACACTCATTAGCATAATTACCCATTTCATTACACTTAAAACATCTTACAAATGGCTTTTCATTGACTGCTTGTTCATCTTCCTTATAGGTACGATCAATATGACCAGACTTACCACACCGGAAGAACATTCCAGTATTTGATAAAAATTCTCTAGGATTATTTTTACCACACTTCTCAGAAGATGGATATTTAGTTTTATTACCTCCATGCTTCTTTGATGAATTCTTCCCCTTTTCCTGCCAATTGTACCTCTTATTCTGTTGTTTTTCAAAGAACACTTGATCATTAGCAAACTCCATTTCCACCTTCTCCACACATTGAACAAGTTTTTCATAACTTTTGAACTCACGAGAGGCTAAAACTCTTTGATAGCGTGGCTTCAGTCCTGAGTAAAATTGATTTATCTTACTATCAAGATCTCGGATAAAATTTGGTCCATATCTTTCCAGTCAAGTGAACTTCGCTTCATAAGAATCCACTGAGTCATCCTACTACCTAAATTCTTGGAATTGTTTTTCCATCCTATGATGTACCAGCTAAGGAAAATATTTCTAAAGAAACATACCTTTTAATTCATCCAAATTGAGCGCATCAATCTCTTCACTATACCTGATATTTTTCACCATAGACCACCACAAATCAGGTTTACCTTCAAAACGGTAAACAACAAGACTAACCTTTTGACGTTCAGAACAACCCATGAAATAAAAAATCTTTTCCAGTGCTTTAATCCACCCTTATACTAGCACTAGATCAAATGATCCTCTGAATGATGGGGGATGTTGCCTCATGAAATGATCCACTACTGACAGGTTCTTCTAAGGTTGATCTGGATGATCAAGTGCATGAATACCACCACCATTTATAGCCTGAGTCAATTGTTCCATCACTTCAACAAACTGTTCAGTTCTGATTCCAACCATCTCAGGTTTCTGATTTGGATGGTTGTCTTCCTCTTTATGTCATCCCAACATAGCTGCCCTGTTTCCTCTGTGGAAAAAAATTTTGAACATAGAAATATCTTAGGTGAAGCATCATGGTAATATGTAAATGCTATATGATTTCAATATTAACATAAATTATTTTATGTATTTTAATTTTACAATACCCTAACTCCTAAAGTTGTCTAAAATTACCTCTGATACCAAATATATGTACCCATCCTTAAACCTTACATAATATTGAATTAAATGAATAATTCACATTGAGGTTCATTTTAGGTTTAGTCTTTTAGAGAGTTAGACCATAACTACTACAATTTCAAAATATTACATCTCAAAAATTCAAAGTTGACACTCCTACTCAGTTTCAATTTTATTTCATAAAATAAAAACTATTGAAAGAAAGATTCCTGTATAATTCCATTTTTAAGAGAGCATGACTTTTCCTTGATCCCATCCTTGAACCTATTCCACTTTATGTCCTGTGAAAAAATTTCAAAAACTTGGGATGAGCATAAAAAGCTCTGTAAGGGATACACAAAGAAGGAAAACTGTTAGTTTTTCAAAACAACAAGTAAACCATTAATACATTATCATAAGTAATAATTTTCACCTTTATAAAGTAGTAAATACTCTTCACTGAATAAAATATCATTACATACCCTTTTGTAACCAAAATATTACCATAAAACCCTTATAATGAACGCATATCATATAAATGTAACTTGGGACATAAATATACATAAATGGAATAACCATACGGTCGACGTCCACACATATCACTAAATGGAATAGCCATACAGCTGACTTCCATACCCAATTCATTGGAGGTTATAACGTAACCACTCGTCCTAGTATTCACGGCACCACCCGTCATTTTGTTTATCACGTAACCACCAGTCCAATGTCCAAGTACCATTATAAAATCATATCACATAAAACAATTATAAATGAAAGAGAAAATTTATACATTTCATTCAAAATTTATCACTTAAATATATTTCCATAACAAATACATTCTCAAAACCATTTTCAATACCAAAATACACAAAAGAGTATATGGTATTTATTTTCTTTTAAAAACATTACGACTTGTTGAGGAATCTAAAGATCAAATAATACTCGGGGCGGTGGAAATGTCGTCGTTACCGCTTACATTAAAAGAAACATTCCTTTTTTTCATTTAGTAAAACACTTCGTAGAAAAATATTCCCTTTTAAAAGTCAAGGGTATTTATACAGCGTATAAAATAAAGTCATGTATTAAAACAAAATATGCCTCAATGAACGGAGATTAAGACGAAGTCACTTACCTCGTGTCTGACTTGACTCGATTGTTCTTTAATCTCCTGAATAATAAACTAATGTTAATTTATACTTTCTTAAGAACCTTTTTCAAGTTTATTATTCATTTTATATCACTTATTACCATGTTATAAACATTATGTAATTATTTAAGTTAATACTGTTCGTTTTGTCGATACTAGGTACTTGAGTCAAAAATGAACACATTATATTTACATGTTGATCATGTGGTCAAAGGTGCATTATATCTAGAATGATATTCATGATTTGGATATTCATTATATATCCAGAATATACATGTATTTATAATAGTATATAACATTTATAGGTAAGAAAGGAAATGCACCATTCATGGAGACAGTAAGTCGTATGTACGCATGAACACTACTTTCATTTCTATTTCTTATTTTAATGGAATTAAAACATAATGATACATAGGTATATTATAAATCCGGTATAATATCATATATAATATCATTAACTTTATCTTTTATATATCCCACATAAGGCATTAACGAGTCACATCACATTCAGGGGGCGGTAGTCCGCACTTCCTCAAATGAGATTATCATATTTACCCACTATGGAAACCATAAAGGTGTGATATAAATGGAAAATACAGAAGAATAAAGAAAACATAAAAATAATATATATCATATATAAATATAGTTCCATCATAATGTCCACCATGAGAGACGGTAATATGTAATCGAACAAGCATCATTTCGTGAGGCCTTAGTTTACCATCCACAGAAACATTATGTTCTTCATCCATTAGATGGAGGTGTGTGTAAGTGTAGTTAAAATACTTCTCATAAAAATATCCTAGTATATTGAATATACTGGTTTTGTTACTAAATAATGGAATAAAAAGATTTTAGGGGTTGCAGAAGTAAAATAAATGAAAACAATTTAAGATAAACCATTACCTTTAATATGGGTAACTCCCTTTGGTTTGAACCAAAGGACTTCTTGAAGTGCCTTATTCATAAGGTATGGATTATAGGGATAGTAGAGGGATGTAGGGACCTTAATTGGGAAGATTTTTGATGAGCCAAATGTCTTGAGAGGTGTGAATAATTGGTTAGAAGTGGTATCCTTTTATAGGGGAGAGAAGGGGATCTTTAGGAAAGTGTGAAAATATTATTTTATTATATAATGATATTCGGTTTAAAAAGGTCCAAAAATCCTTAACGATGAATATAATATGACTCAAGCTCGAAATGAAATCATCCTATAGGAATTGGACAGGTTTTGGATAATATTTTAATCATTATAATCTTATTTATTTAAATGATTTATTAATGAGGTAAACACTGCATCATTATTGTGTCATAAATAATTTAATTTATTTGATGTCTAAAATTTATAAAAAAAAACCATCAAGTAGGAAATAACTTTACCTTTACAATGAATATTTATAGTTTAAAATATGACTTATATATCACCATATAAAAATTAATTTCTAAAATATTTTTGTTAATGTCAATTTTGTCTTTACATTAAATTAATTATTCCAAATTGTCATTATCACTCCCATGTGGCTTAATGGGGTCCCAAAATCGACCCAAAGATGACCATGGTCGTAAATAACTCAACCATTATGTTTCGGAGAAGTGCTAAGGAAAATTTAAATTATTATAATATTCGTTTTACCTTGAATTACCCTATTTATCTATAATCGTTACAAATAAAAGTCAAAAGTTACTATTCACCAAAAATTATTTTCATCTTATTGAACCAAATTTTAGTTCTAGATAACAACCACGTATTTCATATTTTTGAAATTAAATTCACATAAGTGGTAAAATTCTATTAAAATGAAAAAGTCAGTTTTTTTTAACTACTACTAAGTGGTTTCACTATTAATCAAAAATTGACGTTTTTCAGAAAAATACCAAAAACTCATCCTACGATATAATTGATATTTCTCATTCAAAAATGATATCTATTTTTCCAAATTCAAAACATCGAAGTGGAATTAAATAATTTTAAAATTAATTCCCGTTATCAAAACAAATACCATGTTTTTAAGAAACAATAACTATCTAAGGATTGATATTTGTTTATGTTTAATTTCAAAGTGAAAATAATTACAACGACCAACATTGGATTAAATGGTAAAAATATATTTGAATTTCACTTTAAAACCAATTAAAAAGATAATCTAACCATATAAATACATTATTTTAAATGGCACTTTTGAATTAAAATACAATATTTTCACTATTCATTAAAAAATAAACTTTATCGGTAAAATTCCAAAAATATACACAAAGTAAATTTCGATGTACCCATTCTATGGAAGGATTTTATTTGTTCATATAGAATGTATTAAAGTGACCATGTCTATATTTAAAAAGGTTTTTCCATTAAAACGTGGTAAATCGTCATTTTGAAGTATATTATGCTTAAAATTAGATTCATTCACATTTTAATCCTCTAAATTTTATTGGATAAATGTAAATACATTTAAAAAACATGTATAATAATATTTTAGTTTGTTTTATTCATTCCCACAAATATAATGTCTAGGAGTGAACTACTATTTAAAATAATAATATTATATTATTAGTGTGGAACGTAAGATTTCAAAGAAATCTGTTGCTGCGTATCGGGTACGCTATCGAACATAACATCCCCTTTAATGTAAAATTAATATTTAATTCAAAAATATTAATAAATATGAAATATCTCTTATTTTTTATTTACCTGGGATGTCACAGTTAAACCTTTGATGAACCCGATGAATTATGAGGGATAAATTTATTTTAATGTTAGGTAAAATATAACACCTCGGGATTTTGTGAAATATTTTTCTTAATTTATATTTAATATTTTTTATTTTTATTGTTAGATGTTACTATGAGTTTATCTAAGGATACATGCAGAAAAAAAATTTCTTCTATTACATACAATAATGAGTTTAAGGGAAACATGAAATATTATAACTATAATTATCTAATAAGATAGTTATAACTTATTAGTTGGAATGATGATTATTAATATGATTAAATAATTTATAAAAAATATGGTTTAATGATTTATATAATGAATTATTTGTAGACTTGTTAATTGGAAATTAAAATAAAAATCTTTTGAAACTAAACGAAAACCCTTTTTTGAAAAACAATTTTATATTCACTAGTGAATTTTATATCAAGAAATTTTAAAAAATATTTTCATTATTTATATTAATTAAATTTATATATTATAAATTCCATATAATGGTTATCATTTGTATTGTGTGTTTTCTAGGTAACAGATAGGAATAAATCCAAGATTACGCTTACAAACTATATTATTCAAGAACTAAATATTTATGATTTTATAAAATTAAATTGATAAATCAAAAATTAATTTTTAAATAATAATTTCTAAAATATGTTAGGGAGAATTTTTGATATTTTTCTAAATTTTTTCTTTTTTTGAAGAATATTGAGAAATACTTTATTTTAATTGAAAATAACCTTTTCGTTTAATTTATTTTTAAAGATAGAATATATTTTAAATTGTTTTAAAAGTAATTTTAGTTAAATTTTACCTAAGATAATAATATTTAAGTAATTGTAGTCAATATTAAATTAAATAATTATATAAATGCATTATAATATTTTGAACATTCTGTCTTAAAATAATCATTCTTATCATGTATTATAGATTAAATCTAAATAAAAAATTCCCACTTCACTGAATATAATTTTTCAAAATGGATTAAATGTTATAAATAATAATAATTTATTATATATGATAATTTAATGTTATTTTTTTACCAAAAATGAATAGTAAAAAGAGATAAAATTATTTTCCACGGTTAAGGTAACAATGGGTTTACTGGGGGATAAAATAAAATTTTAAGGTACAAATAACATATAAACTCATCTAAAAACTATTCTATGGACCTGGGTCAACCATTACACAAAAATAGTTCTATAATAGTCCATTTTGGACCTTTTTGACATATAAAAAACATGGTAGGACTCAATTATTTTCAAAAATACCATGTGTGTTCTCTTCCCTACTTATAAAAGATCTTCTAATCACTACTATTCTTCAAACATGTGAAGTATATTGGATTATAAAATCACTATATTAAATCTGATACTAAATTACCTCCCCTATTCCAAGTGTCCTTTGTTTAGTTGTAAATCCATCTTATGAAGTAATTTACTAAAAACCTAAAGAGGACACCCGTATTAGAGGTAACATTCATCAATGATAATTTGTGTTTTATTTCATCCTCCACTACTTCATTTATTACAATACCATGATTCTATAATAGCCTCAGTATATTCTATTTAATTAGAAGTTTTTATGTTAATATAATGACCAAAATACATCTCCAATTCTATATAATGGGTTACAAAATCATCATTTGTGCGTATGATGGACTACCGCCTTGTGAACATGTGTTGTTCGTTTTTCCATTCCTACCTCACATAGTTGGAATTGATAATAGATTTTTTATTTATATATGATATTATTTATTTAATTATGATTATTCAATTTTTATATTACATGTAACATCATGAATTACATTTTTCGGAATACGGTAACGTCATTCATGTGTATGATGAACTACCACCACACAAAGGGATGTGATTAATTCCCAAATTATATAGAATTTGTTAAGGTAGGGTTAAATGAAAATATGTGATATATATGACATAAAACTGATTATTTAATGATAATATACAATGTCTAATTCTTATTACATTTAATAAAATAATAAAATAAAAGTATTGTTGGTGTGTGCACAAGACCTACTATATCTATAAATGATGTATTTCATTTTCCATCATTGATTTTTATGGATTTATCTCTCTATATTTAAATATAATATGTATGATATTTATACATGGTTTAAAATCTATTGATTATTACATCATTATCTATGTAAGATGACCCCAAATAATAATTCAATACACACAGAAAATAAAAAGTAGGTATTGGATAAAAATGACATCAACATGTGAATGTTAATAAAAATGTAATAAAAGGTGATAAGTAAATCATATTTGGTTTGATATATATAAATATTATTCCTTAATAGATATATAATAAACTTATATTTATTATACATGATATTATAACATGTATTTTGGTATTTAGGAATCATGATAATGTATTTCTATCTCACTTTTTACATCTATTAGAATCATGGCAACTATTTCTTTTATGTTTTATATATAATACCCATGACTCTTTTTTATGATTTTTATCCTTATATTTATGGAATTAATGAAAATAGTTATATATAATAAATTAATTTTCATATTAAAGTGGTACAATGTGTCCATAATTTTGAATCCAATCTTGAATATGCTTCAAAACACATACACTAATAAAATTTGGTCTGGTTTAATTGGTATTTGGAAACTTATCATTTTATATTATTCCTTCATTAATCAACTTTAACCTTAACTATTGTAACAACCTTTTCAATATTAAAGGGTAATAATTTTACATACATTGAATCTATTTTCTCACAAATGGACAAACGATGGAATTTTAGAACATATATTATATTTCTTTTCATATTTCCCTCTTTTTATGATTTCCAGGTAAATTAATAAAATATCATTTTTCATAAAATATCATTAATTTTATTTTCGGCACAATTCATTTAATTTTTTTTCAAATATAAAAATAAAAAATGTAATTCTAATATAATCACTTTATCCATAAAGAATACATTATTATAAAATAAAAATATCATGTGGAACAATAATTAATAACCAAAACAATATTTTTATTATTTTTAAAATTATTTATTTTGATTTTTCAAAAAAGTTCACAAAACAATGTTAGAATTTCATAAGAATTTTAGGTAATTATTTCATAACTAAAAACTAAAAAATTTATCACCATAAAAGTTTGATTTTATAAAAAAAATTATATTCGTTAAATTTTTATGTTTACTGACATATATGGGATTATATCTTATTGAATATATTGTTTTGAATTTTCAAGCCTTCTGCAAGCTTTTAAAAATAATTTGGATAAGTCACTTATTATATAAATTTTAAAATCATATATATCTGTGAAAATAAAAAATAATGATATATATATGGACCATGTTGATAGAAGAAATATTCACTATCATATATAATCTTTATGAAAGTAATATAACTTTTCCATTGTTTCATAAGTATTATATTGACAATAAAAATGATTTTCGTTTTTTATCATAAAATAAATATCAATTTATATGGTCTTCTTATTTTTGTGTAATATTTTTATTATATTTTAATAAATTATTCATTCAAAAAAATTTATTAATTTTTTTATCATATTTAAGTCATGGTGATATCATAAAAGAAACTTTATTTCATAAAAATTATATTATTTTTTCTCTTCATTAAGAAATTTACTTATTTTGAGAAATCTAAAACATCAATCCTTAGAAAAAAAAATTATCAATCAAAAAATTCATTAATTTTCCTTCAATTTAGAAACATTAAGTGATAAAAAATAATTTTAATATAATTTCATAAATAAAAACTAAAAAATAGTATTTAGGAAAATACGTTTCAAGAACAAAAAAATAACTTGTACCCAAATCTTGTATAAAGATGATTTTAATGTAATTAATTTTAATATTTTTAAATAAAGTATTTTTATTTTCATTTAAGATAATTTTAATATCATAATGTCACTTACCTAGAAATAAAATTACAGTTTCAGAAAAACCTCAATTATAACATTATTAAAAATATAAATAATTTTTGGAAAATTACAAAAATTCATCATAATCTATTATTGAGATGATGATTTAAAAAATTATATAAATTTAATCTATTAATATTCTAGTTGTTTTTACCATCATCATTTTAAAAAAAGTTTTCATGCAATGAAATATATCAAATATGATAGATTAATTTAAGTATAAATATATCATAAAGTATCGGGGTATTACACTATTGGATGGAATAGTTAACACTTTGTAATTAAGAGTAAATTATTGAAACATGAGTATATTATCATGATGGAGTATTAAATTGGATGTGATGATGAGTTTCCCAAGCCACCAAGATCCCTATTTATATCATCAAAAAGCTTCAGGGAAATTTTTGATCTCATCAAGGTAATTGAAACTGAAGAAGACTACATTTTATCTAATTTTGACCACATTAAATGCTATATCTAAAGAGATGGATTGACATCACCAGATACCTGGTACAATACAATGGGTAGTTAGGGTAGTTTATATAATTCTGGAATCTCCAAAACCCATAAGATGACCACAGAATTCCTACCTTATGGACAATGAAAAAAATCATCAAGTGTGCCTCTATTTATCACCATTGGATAGATGGTGCTCCTCCACCTGCTGTTTGGTGGACATGTTCTTATAAGGGTGGATTATGACTTCACCACCAACTATAAATTTCTATCTTTTGGTGTCTAAAAATATCTTTGGTCCTTAATCATCAATAAAATTTTAATGATTTGACTTAGGACTTCATTACATGATTTCAACTGGATTATAAATACTTATTCAATGTGCATTCATGAATCTTTCAAGATGTCATCAAGATAATCCATTAATCAATTAAACCATTAGAAAAATTAATGTTTCATTATCACTGAAACTATTTCAGGTGATTAGATTTACATTTTTTTAATAAAGAAGAGAAAAGATGTAAAATGAAAATTTCCTCTTTCTTAGAGGTAATTGTCCCCACATATGCTTGAGTGACACATTAGTTTACCTACAAAAAGAGGAATATATGGATTTCTTTATAATTTTATAATATTTCTAATCTTATAAATATCTAATTAAACCATTAATTATTCATTTCTTACTATCAATTATACTAGGTGATAAAAAATTAGGCACCTCATTCATGGAGGTGGAAGACCCCATGTATAATGATGACATTTTGATTTTTCTAAAGAAAAATGGGAAGGAGGATAATTATTATCCCCTTAAAGTAATAAATATGAGTATAAATGATTTTTATTCATTATATAAGAATAATAATATAATATTATGTGAATAATTATATAAGAGAAGAGTTATTAAGGAAAATTTATTATTAATATTGAGAACATGGGTTTTCCCTTGGAATAATTCTTAGAAATCGAAGACTTGGGGATTTTTAATTGATAAAGGGACAAAAAAAATTTAGATATGGATATAGGGGAAGTGAAAATCCAAGATTTTCTAGAGGAATACTAATTTAATAGTGGATAATAAGGGGTTAGGGGAGGCCACATTAAAAAGTGGAAAAAATGTATTTTTTAATATAACATATAAACATTAAATGATCACATGTTTCAAATATCATGTAAAAAATGTTTAATAATGGAGAGAAGATACGTCTCCACTGGGAAAACTCCAAACTATTTATTTGGAAAAATTTTTAAACTTTTTTTTACCTCTTTTAACAATTTATTTTTCTCTTTTAAATTTTTTTATTTTTACCATGGTTATTTATTTTTAATGTAAAGAATAAAATGGGATTTAATACATAATTTTAAAATACATTTAAAACTAGGAAATATAATTTTTGTAATAAAATTTCTAAATGTGATAAAAAGTAATCTCAATGTTTGAACACATAATACGTAAAAACAGTTTTATGGAAGCGTGTATTTTCTTCCTAAATATTTTTTTAATATACAATTATCTTTTTTTGTTTTACATGAAAATAATTAAATTATTATTATAAACACAAGTTTTATCTGTCCTCAAATTTTATCTAAAATTGGATTTCACAATGTGAATATTTAACTAAAAAAAGAGAAAAAGGATGCTTTTTTGAGATAAAATATTACTAGAGTGCCAAAATGTTAAACATAGTTGTTTAAATTTAGATATTATAGTTTTAATATATAATATTACTTAATAAAAATATATTTTATTTGAAAAAATGATTCACAAATATTTATATTTTTATTATATCCTAATTATATCATAAACTTCTAGGTACCTATAATTACAATATTTTACACTATTTACTTAAAAAATAATATTTTTAGATAAATTTCAGACTAAATCATAATCTAAAATCAACATGATAAATATAAAAATGATATGCATTTTGTAGATTCAGATTAAAAAATTTAGGTATTTATTCTCAAAATGGAAATATTAAAGGAAATGAAAAATTGTTTTTTAGGAAAAATAATATTTATAAATTATCATTTCTTATCCATATTTCATATTTATTAGTATATTTTTTAGTTATAATCTATTATTACTATCAAAAAATATATTTTATCACCATTTAAATATCATATATTAAAATACAACTAAATTATAAATATAATATTATAGAAAATAAATTTTAAATGATAAAGTATTGTTCTTAGTTATTTAACTATAGTGATTGAATTTATTAGTTCATTATTATTAAAAATGACACATTTCATTTAATTTTTAAATATATTTCAAATTGTTGTTAATTTTATTTATTCCTTTCAATTCAATGTCTATATTATGATAGTTATCTTAACTAATTATATTTTTATAAAATAAATTTTTTGTGATTTTTCTTTGTTTGGGTTTTCTTATGAAGAAATATATTTAAAACATGTAATTTATTTAAAGGAATAATATATAGTAAAATATTTGGGTGCTACTCACCCCCCACTATTAAGAAATTTCTTACTTGAAGTTTTAATTAACACATACAAATGAAAATTTTAGGGGTATTTAAAATATTTACACAAACTAAAATATAATTTCTAGAAACAAATAAAATTTAAAACAAATTCTAAATATATATATTTTCCCTCATAATTGTTCAATAAAAGTACTTATTTTTTCTGTGATCATTTTCTCTATGCGTCGCTCATGGTTAGGTACAATATCTCCAAAAATAGTGTTAGTTTTCTAAGATACTTCAGTGTAGTCTATGTGCTGATAAATGATCAATGGTTGGTTTGAAATATGAAATTTGATTTCACAAATGGTCGTTTAATATGTATTTTATAAGAAGATTTACAAAATATTTTTGAAATCCCATCATATTTATCTGATATAATTATAAAAAGAAATATACGAATAATAATCATGGAAACATTTAAACAGAATTTTATACCTTCAAAAAATATTGACAACACCATTTGTTTTCATTTATAATAAAATATCTAATATTTAATGAAAATATAATCTAAATTAAATATAAAAATTTTATGTAAATAACAAGTGTACCTAGAAACACTCAACTATTACTATCATCTTCACTGGTAGTTTTTCCCCATGTTATCCTTATTCCAATGATATAGGAGGTTTTTTGTTTTGATTAATCCCTTCGATTGGTGAACTTGTTTTCATATTGTCCGAAGTACTCATATATAAAACATATAATTTCTAGTGTATCCTAATAATAATAATTAGGCTTCCCTACAATTTTTAACAAAGTCTTTATTTTACTTTGGTATCTTGTCTCTCGATACCCCCTTACTTTAGATAAAACTTGTTCCAGTTCATTTTATAAATTACCATTAGACCTCCTTCCCTCATTTTCGACATATATGAAATCAAATAATCTTTTTTAATCATATTAATCACCTAAACATAAATTAAAGTCCATCATATTATTCATTGGAGTGTAGACAAACTCAACTATTGTGACATTTACATCATTATTCATGATATACGACTAGGATTAACCAAAAGAATCATCATTAAATTAATTATCCAACTATATTTAACATTGGAGAAATATATTAATTTCCAGTGAAATCCATTAATTACTTATTTCTTTTTAGATTCATCTATTTCTAAATATTAAAGGCTTTAATGTGAGTGATGAAACACTAATTACATTAGAGACATTTCATTAATGAAAAACATAACCTTGAAATTTATTCCTCCTTGATACTATCACATTACATTTCATTTCAACATAAATAACAATTGGTTAAATATAGACATCATTAGGTTGGGTTCTCTCATACTAATTGACATAATTCTTCAATATTAAGAAAATACATCATAATTTCCCATAAATAGAATATGGTTTACAAAATCATATCCATTGAGTGGATCTATATAGGTGTTCAGTCTTATGCCCAATTACCCTGAACTATGTAAAAATTGTCTTAATACTCAACTATCCATTTTTGGGTGATTAACAATGGATATATCATAAACATAGTGGCTTACATGTTTCAATATCCAGGTATGGATTTAATTTTTTAGAAAATAAAAAATCTTCCCTTTACCCATAAATAAAGATATTATCTTATATTTAGAATCAACACTTGGATTTTCACTAAATTTATCTTAACCCAACACCAAAAAAGTCCAAATGAGTCATAAAAAATAAGAAAAAAGAATATTTAAAAATAACAAAACCTTGATCTGATGCCAATTGAGGTGCCATAATCCTACATTCCAGGGCCCCATGTTAAAAACACATACTTTAAATACTATTTTTTATACAATGTTTAATGATAAAAAAATTATAAATATATCTATATATATCTCACATAATTTTCATCACTTAAATAATATATCTCAGAGTAAAATCACAGCCCAAAGAATGAGAGTTTTAGTGCCTTTGGGGACAATATTTCATTCAGGGTTAGATAATATGAATATGAGAAAACATAAACATTAGAGAAATATATTATTAAAAAATGGAACAATATGAATTTTCTATAATTCATGATTGCAGAACATGTAACCTAATATGAAAAAAAATGTACCATAGAATAAGGGTTTGAGATAAGAATTTTAACCTAAAAAAGGAATGATATCTTAATTTAATAGAATAATATATATGTGGCAACAACATAAATCATGACATGATAAGTATAAGTAAATTCTCACTACCAAGATAACATAAAATAGTGTAATAGGCAGAATTCCCATACACTATACATTTTATATCATGGGATAAATGTTTTAATACATGAATTGAGGGTGAAATATTATTAGATGTATACAAATAACATAATCATTTGAACATTCGTATCTATTCCACTTGAATAAAACTATCCATACATAATGTATATATCAGATAAAACCCATGAGATTGAAGTGGGTTTGACAATATTTTCATAAATCATAACCAATGGATAAATAATAAGGATTTCAAAGAGAACATGAAATAAATAATTTTTTTTTTATTTTTTAAAAAAAATTATTTTTCAAGAAAATTGTCTTCCAATATAGAAACATTCATAATTTTTTTTTTGAAAACTAAAAATTAAAAATGAGTCACTTTGGTGAATATCAATGAAATGAGAAAGGTAACCCTTAATAATGGAAACTAAATATCATTTTACATTAAAATATAAGTATACTATAATGGTTTTATATAAAATAATCAGTGATCTCAGAAACTCTTTAAGGTTAAAATCATTTTATGGGACTAGCACTAGACATGAAATAAGAAATAACTAAGTTCCCTTAAATTAGTTTTACTTATAAAAGAGAATAGTGATGGGAATATAAAAATTTTGTATCCCAAAGAAGGAAATAGATATGAAACTAGGTCTATATGTGAGTAAAATATATCGGAAAATATAATATTTAAATTTGAATAATATTGATTAAGATGGGTTAAATTAAAGCGATTGTGTAATATAAAATGAAACGTTGGTTGTCAGGAGATCCCATATGAACATCAAAATTCATTAATTAGATAACATTTGAAATGGGTTTTATGAGATTGAAATGTAAATCACCAAAAAATAAATAATTAATTAAAAATAATAAAATCATATTAAATACAAAACAAAATATAATAATAATGTTCACTAAGAAGAACCACAATTCAATGAATAAAAATTGAGGTTACAAAAAAACCATTATCTTTAATCCCACATAGAAGAACCCTATCTATCCTTATATATTTTAAAACTAACTATCTTAATCACATATTTAATAACCTTATTAATTCATATAATCATTTATAAACCCCATGTAAAACCATTTATCATAAATTTGTTAGTTATATTTTATTTTCACCATCACATGTTATTATCTTCGATATAATATTTAGAGTCAGTTTCTTAATGGAATAATCAATTATTGTTGATAGAATCAAATTTCATCATTTTAATATTATTATAGAAATGGATAAATGTTTTTTATAATTACATATACTTTTTTAATTTCATTTAATAATTATGTTAGTTATAATATTTTAGGATGATGTTAGTGATGATATAATTTTAGTAATTATTTTTCAAACGAAAGGGTGTTATAATAATAATAATTAAAATATAAATATTAATTTTCTTGCACTATAATAAAAAAATTTATGTATAATTTCTAATAACATAAGTAGTAATTTTTTCAATGTCATCCATGATTGAAATTTATATAATTTTTCATGAAAGTCGTTAAAACGAACCAAACAGAATCAAGTTATAATCTATTTATGAGTATAGATAAAAATAGTGATTCGATTGGAATAATATAATTATTAGAGATTCAAAATGGTATTATTTAGATTTTTATCATGTAATGAGTCTTATTTAATGAGATTTTGATAAAGAATAAAAATACTATATGAAAAACAAAACATCACTAATACAATATAGACCTTTAGTAACATTGGGTTTTATCAGTTCTAGAGAAAAGCAATATTGAAGATTCCTATTATCAGTGTTAAAAAAACACCGATAATGGGAACCTTTTATCAATTCTAAAAAAGAATTAATAAATGGTATCATTTATTATCACTTTATTATTAGCAGTGATAAATGGTACACTTTATCAAAACATTTTTCTAATGGTGATAAAGTTCTCAAATAAAAGAAAATAATTAAAAAAATAAAAAATAAAAATATATAAATTAAAATAAATATTAACATTTTTAGTCCATAAATAATTATTGATAATAATGATTAAATTTAATATATATATATATATATAATAAAAATATTAATAAATAGTATGTATTAAATAAATATAAATAAAATGAATAAATTGTAATATTTAAACAAGAAAATAAAAAGGATCAATTGTAATAATTATCCAAAAAATTGATAATGAATAAAATTATAAAATTATTAAAAATATATTATATGAAAAAATGAGTATTAAAATTGAACAAAATTAATATATATATATATATTATACAAATTAATAAATAATATATATTATATATAAATATATAAAATGAATAAAATATAATAATTAAAAAGATATTAATGTACTATTCATTTTAATTGTATTTATACAAAACTTTTCATTAATACAATTAATATATAAATATATTCCTATATATATATCAATATACATAATATTTCCTAAAATATGTCTTATATAATATAAAATATTTCTACACACAATAAATAAGTCATATATTTAGTGATGACTTATTATAATTTAAAAATAATATTAATTATACATACATACTATTTGCCTCGAGTAATGGAAGAAAATTGAATGTAATTTGATTTTTCATTTTAATATATATCAAATGGGTGTTACATTGATTTCACACATACTTATACAGAACTAATTCATTTTTATATATAATGTACAATGGTAAATATTAATGTTATTAATGAAAAATTATATAGAAACACATATACTAATATTTATGTAAAATATTCCTATTTTACTATTAATTTTATAATTTTATTTAGTAACATGATACTTTTAATATATTATTTTTTTTAATATGTAAATTTTATTTATTCTATTATTATTATAGTTTAATATTTTTTATTCACTGTTAGTATGTATTCATTTTTTTTGAATTTAATCATTTTATTATATTTATTTATATATAATAATTTAATTTTTTTATATTTTCAATATGTATTCATGTTTTCAGAAATATATATCCATGTTTTTTTAATAATTTATATTTAATAAATAAAACATATCTATTTTTCAATATTTTTACACATTTTAACCAAAATAGCATTGTCAGGATTTTCAAGACAAAACCCATGAGTCCAAATTTATTAATAAAAGAAAAACAAAAAAAGAGGATACCATGAAAAATAATGCACCAAATTACCATAAATAAATCAAGAAATCGCTTCCTGCAATTCCCTTTAGTTCCCAAATTCCTAAGATATCATCCTCTACCCTTTCGGTGTCAGCCTCTCTGCCTTTTCTTTCCCTATTGTGGGGGAACATAATCATCATATCATAACGATTTAGTGGATATTCCCTAATTGGAAAAGACCATGAATTTCCAAGAGAGATCCCAAAATTCTATCTCTAAGTTAGATGAAAATCCATCTTCTTTGTTAATTTCTAATAACTTCTATATGAATATATATTATTTGACACTAAATAGGGTGTGTTTCTAAGTATTTAAAAAGTACTAAAATTCGTGAATTGATGTTGATTGGAAACTAAGTTTCACCCCTTATTATAATTTTATTAATATCCCATTTGGAACATTAAAATGGGTTTATAGATCATGATATAATCATTGATCAACTATTGTATTTGGTGTATTTGTTCTATGATTTTTCATAATATATAATTCATGTTTTATTTTAATGGGTTTGTTCTAGTCATAGTTGTTGGTGGTGAGGTGTAGGATATTTCACTTGTTACCATATTTTTGTAGTTTGATTTCTTTTCTCACCTCCTGACATGATTTTTTAGCTATGGGAATTATTTATAACAAAATTTTGTCCCGGATGAGTGAAAATTATAGTTTATCTTGTTTCTATATAGAGTGGGACCGAGTTATTGTCTGTTCTCAAATGGCCCCCATTGTAACATTACACTCATAGGATGGTTTAGGTCCTACATAGTTTTATTGGACTAGCATGACCAGTTAGTTCATTGAGGATCAATGAATGTTCTTTTATCTAGTTTGAGATCATGTTACTTGACTACATTAGTTATTATCCCATGAAAATTATACCATGATTGGTGAGCACAATCTATACCTACTTGGTCATTCAATGTGCATTTCAATTTTTGCAGTGCACTACTCTTCATGTATGCACTTGAGTCTAATAGGCTACATATCTTTTGTTTAATCACCTTTATTAGTTTTTATTAAATTCGAACATGGGATGATGCGTTGTTTTCCATCATGATTTTGTGTGTGGTTATTTATCTAAGGGTTCCCACTAAACCTTTAATGTGGGTTTTACTAATAATAAAAATATTTAATTTTATTGAATGAGTGGGTTAAAATATAGATAATAATTATGCATATTAGTATTAATCCAAATCAGGCACAATCATTACATTTAAAGTAAAATTATTTTAATCAACATAAGAAATATGTTTTGGTGTATATATTGTTTAATGTTCCCTAATGTCAAGCTAATCATGGTAGTAAACATGAAGTAAGATATAAATAATGCATTGTACTATTAAACATAGTTAATTGTTAAACATAGAATTATATATAACTAATGTTTAGTGATAATAACCCAAAAATAAATTAGGTATGCCTCCTGAACTAATAAATATGTTATAAATAATTAATCAAAATATTCTCAAGTAAATAAATTTAATACATTTAATGCCCAAATTAGTAACAACCTTTGTTAAGGTAAAGAGTTAATTTAAATTTATGATGCACATCATTAACTCATATTTGATGAAAATAAAGTTTTACACTTTTTATAATTAAAATAAATAAAATAACATATCCAATTAATAACGTAAAATTATGATTTAGTAATTCATTTTTATGAATGAAAATACCTAAGGTTGCAATTTTATAAAAATAAACAATTTATTTAATGTGTATCTATAAAAAAATTCATAAATAACTCTTTGATAAATCTGACTCATTTATTACCTTAATTGTTGATATATTATTTGAAAAAATTAAACAACATGACGAGACATAGTATGTTATCATAAAAAAATTATTCCGTCCCACTTAATCAACCCATCCATTATATCATCACTAATGCAATCAGTAAATCATGTTTATGTATTATTCATTTACTTATAACTCGTTTAGGTTATAGTGATTAGAAATTAATTTTTTATGATAAAAGGAAACTTATAAAAGGAAATACTTAAATAAGTACAATCATACCATTTAAACTCAAGATTTAAAGATAAATTCTAGTTTACTAAAATACACAAGATATCAAAAAATACACATATAAAAAATAGAAATTTCATTTCTATAAAATGGTTTAATAAATTTCAATATTCATGTTAAATTATTAAAATAATGCTAAGTAACATGACACAAATATAATTTATCTCCATTCTGTTATGTACATTAAAATCCTTAAGAGCATACAATATTATTAATCATGATAATATATAACTAATAGACTGTAAATAAATAAAGAACACAAGTATAAACATTATTTTCATATAAAAAATAATTTTACAACAATAAAACATATTTAAAATAATTTATACAATAAGCCAACCATAAATATAATATTTTAACAACACATGTGATGTGGTTTCCATGTCACCACCCCAACTCTCAAGGAAAAACATTATTCAATCCTCCTTTGGGAAAAAATTCAACAAAAATGAAATGTTTCACCTATTGATGCACTATCTCATTACTCTTTCAAAATTCGTAAACAACAAAAATCATTCCATGATATTATAAACACCCCCCATTATATAAAAACTAAAAACATGTTTTCACTTCATGGTTTATTCCATGAAAAAAAACCAATTCCACTATCATTATCTCACCCTATGTTCTAGAACACCTCTAATTTGGCTCAAAATCATATAAATTAAAACCACATCTATGATTTATATCACACATGTACTCTGTATAACACTCCATTATATTTTGGAAAATAAATTACATTGTTATAATTATATGTAAAACATTCATGATGTTGATTCTTGAATAAATTTTATGGTATTTGAAAGCTTGTATTTGTGTCATCTTGTGTAATATTTTATGAAACTAGTTTTTTATAAATGAAATGTCCCTTGATATAATTTTGAAATAATATAATTGTAGTCTCATCATTTAAACAGGTATTCTAGGAAAATCATGTTAGGATTTAATTTTTCAATTTACTACTATCATCTAGAAAATGTGTTATCCATGTCAAATTTAAAAAATGATTATGAATTATTTAATAATGTTGCTTTTCATTAGAATGTGTGGTGGCTTACATAAATGTTTTGATGGTAATTAATATTTCAAATTAATGTTTAAATAAATAAACATGGTTATAAATGTTAAATAGGGGATTGAAATGAAAAAAGAGGTTTCCCTTTTAAATGAACTAAAATAAATTTGGTATTTTAAAACTCATGAAGAAATTTCATTGTGAACCTATAATTTTATAAAACTTTAAATGTGCAATTCTTTAAATGGGAATGGTTTTAAGATTATAATTTATTGTTAATGGTTTTTGAATATCAATTATCATTTTTTAGTTAATAATTATAGTATTTATAGGAATTGGTGTTTCTATCCCATTAAGTTTTTTGAAATGTTTTTGTTGATTTTCACATGGAATTTAAAAAATGAATTTTATGTGTGGTTTTAAAAATTAAAAATGAACATTTTGAATTTTTAAAATTATTTTGACATTTAATTTGATATTTTAAATTAAGAAGTGGTAATTTGAAATGTTTTGATCTCCTACAATGTATTTTGTAAAGTAGTTGCTTTCAATATTGAATTTGTAAAGAATTTATATTTATAAGATCATCAATTTCTTATTCATTAATATCATTCCCTAATTTTTTTTGAATTCACCATTATATTCTATAATTTAATTTTGGTAAGATTATTTCTATGTTTTAATCCATTTATAACGACAAGTATTCTCACTATTGTGTCTAAAATAAGAGGGGACTATAAAATCCTGCATCAGTTTCTGCTAGGAGAGAATATTGTAGTCTTGGTGAAAAAAATTTCTATTTAAAGGATATTGGTTCTTAAATACTCAATCCAATATGATTACATGCCTCAACCCTTTTGGAAAGGGGAATGGGGTATAAAAGAGTTATGGAATTATGAACATGTATTGAATAATCATCTCATCTGTCATACCATTATATTTCTGAGAAACAGTTTTCCTTTAAGAGACAAACTATGAAATATTTTATGGGGATTCACCAAATACCATCCTGAGAACATTTAGGTCTAATGAGACAATTATCTTCCTCATCATATTTCTCTCCCAAATAGTTATAATCGCATTTTGTCACTTAGGACTAATCCCTCATCTCTTCTGCACATTCACCTTTGTTTCTTGAACCACTTTGAGCCGTAGTCATCCCATACTGGGGAAAAGTTATAATATTGGATGAATTTAGTAGATAAAAACTACCATATTTGATTAATTATTATCTTAAATTAAATTATAAATTTTCGTCATATTATACTAAAATTATTTCAAACTATCAAATTTTAGATTCCCTTTATTAGAATTATCCATAACTGTCACCTTTGATAATGAATAACATATGAGTATTTGTTTATTTTTTATACAATTTTTTTATGAACCCAATAAGATTGATCTAAATCAAAAATTCATTCACTCTAATTGTTTGAAAAAATATTAGGAAGATTGAGTTAAAGAGTTCAAATAGTTTTCAATAGAGAAAGTATACAACCCTTTTCAAATACTTTTTCCATGTTTATATTGTTGTTAATCAATACAAAATAGATTTAAATTGTTGAAAGAAAATTTTATTTATCATATAATGAAATACAACTATAAATTTTGGAGAATTTTTTTTGAGAAACTGAATTTGCACACAGATGGGGGTGATACTGCGGTTTAGGGATTATTTTATATTAATACTCGTTTAAATTATGTTGAAGATATCATGGAATCGATGAAATTATAAATTGAATATGTACATTATGATTGTAAAAATATGTTTTTGAAGATAAATAGATGTGCTATGAGACTATTGAATACTAGTTATACTAAATACCGAACATTTTCATCTTTATTGAAGTCATATAATATGAAATATTGAAGTGGATAAAGTGACACTAGATTTGAAGAACTACTTAGAATATGGAATGATATATTACCAGATGAAAGTGAACTTCCAAGATGAACATATGACTAAAAAAAAAATTTATTCTCAATGATAATGATATACAATAAATACATGGATAAAAAATTATTGAAATTTGATTCACAAGGACCAGAAATCACACATAAAATTCAATTAGGGTGGTGAGGAACGATACAAGAAAAATGAATCAAGTCCTTTAACAGTTTCTTGGTACATTCCTATAATTCAATGTTATAGAAGACTATATGGAATTCCAGAACCTGTGAGAGAACTGACATGGCATGTGGATACAAGATATAAAGATGGGAACCTATATCATCCATCAAATTATGCTCAGTAGAAAAAAATTGATTACGAGTATTCCGAATGTTTAAATTTTCTATGAAACATTCATCTTGCATGATTTATAGATAGAATTATTCATTTTGGTATACAGAGTAGTACTCATAATACGTATAAAATCATGTTGGTAAATAATAACATTCCTCCATGGTTTTTCCTGAAGCAAAAATACATTATGTTGTCCCTTCTCATATATGGACTGAAAAATACCAATAATGATATTGATTTCCATTTGGTATTATTGGTTGAGGATCTAAAATACATATTGGATACGTGTGTTACAATTTATTATGCTCATAGAAGTCAAGAATTTACATTTAATTCCATATTTTATAGGACAATAAATGAATTTCCTGATTATTTAATTTTTTCAGGATATAGAATCAATGGAATTTTTGGGTGTCCCATTTATTAATAATGAACGTACCAAGTTTGGTTGAATTATTCAGTAGAGACCATATTTTTAGGAAATAATTTATTTTACCTCGATGACATAAATACTGATCTTGGATGATATCATTATATGGGAATATCATACAAGGTACAACACCATATCTAAGAATGGGTGAACAAATTTCTAATGAAGTAATAGATATTGAAACTTTTTTGAGAAAACCATTTTAAAAAAATCCATATGAAATCAAATTGGAAGAATTGATAAATTTCTATTGAATTACCAAATTAGAGTTGTTTTTATATTATTCATCTTCCTGATGCCCAACATATAGAAAAAAAATATATTTGAGAGTGTTACTGGGATTTATTAAATATTCCAAGAAAATAAAAAGATGGCCTTGATGAAATGATGGAAATGATTGACATGGTAATAAGGGAAGAGTTGTCACCAGTGAAGGGTGGGTGCAAATTTATTACTATAACATCCTAACCTCTATGAGGAAAATAAAATAACAATTTTATATTTCATTAATGGTGTAGAAGATTTAGAGGGGTATTCATAAAAAATATAAAATATCATGTCAATGACTAATTTGAATGTATGGGGACGAAAACCACATGACTGACATGTTTTGATGTAATATTTGATACTCATTGCATTACATTACACTATGTCTAAAAATGTGCACGATACATTAACCAGACTCGACATATTTTTGAAGCTATAAACAGTAAATTTATAGACCCGATGATGTTACCATTCATGAATATGGAGGTAGCACTCATATTATGTGAATTAGTAATATTCGTTCCATGATCATTTTTTGATATAATAATCCACCAGATGGTTAAATCAGTTATAAATGATCAAATATGTGGTCCATTGCACTATAGATGGATGTACTCCATGGAATGATATATGATGATTTTAAAATGGTATGTAAATAGTTGAAGATTCATAGATGGATGTAGTGCAAAAAAGTATATATTTGAAGAAACTATTGAATTATATACCGATTACCTATCATACTTTGATAACATCGGTCTCCCAATTTCTAATAATAGTGGACACGTTATAGGTGAAGGGATTCTATAATTTTTTCACATTTACCATCACATAGATTGAAAAAGTTCACCTGTATATTTTACATATTAGTGATGGTGTTGATTCATACATTGAATCCCATAAATAAATTCTTATAGATTTTAATCCATCAAGGTCTAAATGTTGGATATAAAATACACGTATTCAATAGTTTATAAGAATGATTTGAGATTATATTTATAAATATTTATCTAAAAATACAAATTCAATTGTTGAACAACATTGATGGATTTATGGTGGAAAAATGAAAATGTAATATCTTACAATTGTTTTGAAATCAATGGATATTATATATATGTAAAATAACACTACAACTGTAGTACGATGAAAAAAAGTGGAATTACGCTTGTGGGAAAAATTAATTCACATACCTAGTTCCATGGATTGAAATTACATTTATGTAAATATATCATATTTTGCAAAAATAGAACAAATATAAGTTGTATTATACATCATTTAAGGTGATTATTTTCCATTGCCAACAATTTGAAAATTAGAGTGTAGTGAAAGTTGATGAGATGGGCTTTGTGAAGGTGAATTACATTGTGGAAGGGGAAGTGGATGACCTATTCATAAGAGAATCAGATGCGGAACAAGTGTTTTATGTCTCAGATCTATCAAAAAAGAATTGTTCGTTTTATTATGATGGTGATAAAAAAGGACATGGTTAGATAAAAATTTAATCAAGGATAACCATTTCATTGGTAGATCATAATTAGTTCATAGCGGTCCTGATGTAGAAAATTTATTTATGCAAGAGGGGAACACAATGAGGGGGTTTGGATTCAAGATAGAGGAGAAAAATCCCACCAACCACAAAAATATAGTGAGAGTTCAATGCTTAATTTTATGTTTTTTGTAGTATAATATGATTTTCCTCATAATATAAAATTTTCTCTACATTATTAATATAATATAAATTAAATATTCTATTAATCATTTAGAAAATGTGTTCTACACATGATGATGTCACCAATCCTAAGGAAGAATAGACTATTGTTTCATAAACCATGGAATTATTATGGGATCAACAACATTGTGATGAAAAAAGAAAGAACAAAGTTGAATCACAATTTTGAATAAAATTAGCATGTGAAGAAATAAGGGAATAAATTTTGAGGTTGGTTGGAATTAAATTCTTTCATCCTATTGACACCAATATATCATTGATTATTATTTATATTGGGGTCACAATGAGGATGAATATTCCGATTGACATAGATTCATCGTACCATTCCCAACTTGTAATTAAGGAAGCCCTTTGAGAGTATATAATGGTAATGTTATAATATATATTCTTTATTTTACCAAAAATTAATATAATTAAATGTTGATTTAATTCTCCTTATTACCTAAAGAGTTTTTTATCTTTTAGAATATTTACCTAATAAATTAATCTTAATGGCCACTTAAAAAGCCCATAGAGGATTCTAGACTCTTCTTACAAGTTACATCTTATGGATACTAAGGATAATGACTATCCCCACACATCAGTTATTTTTTCACACACTATAAATCAAGGATTATTGATTGATTTTACTAGTGTTCATGATGAGGAAGAAATTAAGGTGTACTGTTGTTGATAATATATTAATTTAAATTATTTATTTTATCCAATTTGATTATAAATTGATAATTTATGAATGATAGAAAGTTTTATAAAAATAAATAACGTGAATCAATCCAATGTACCCCTATTTGAAAGAAAGGATGGGTTATGCTTCAATAGAGATTAAATTATTATGTATTTAAAATAAATAATAAGTGTTTTATGTGATATGAAAAAAATATTCCTTTGTTTGTATGAATATTGATGGATCAAAATCTATTTACACTTCTATCCCACATTATGTGCTATGGAAGGAGGTGCATGTAAATAAGTTGGGTAAAATAGTTGGTAAAACACAAAACCAATATAGTATACATGTGTATGTACGACATAATATTAAATTTTTATAATTTATACTAGTATTTAGAAAAATATATACTTATATTCATATGTTTTCATTTGGTTTAGACTCAAGAATAGGAAGTGATCATACTAGAACAAATAGTACCTTTAGTAGCTATGATGAAATAGGAATAATATGGTAGTATTATAGGAGTAGTTTTTGGAGAGTCTCATTGAACATATTTTGAGAATAAGAAACCATTAGTAGATACATATAAGATGATGATAGGATTATATAAAAAAATATTTTATTTGTAAGAAATTTTTTTCCTGTATGGTTTGGAAGACAAATATAAGAGACATTATCCAACCAAAATAGTGGTGGAACCAATATACCCACATAAAGAATCAAATTACCACACAGTCCTTGGTGATTTTCATTCCCCTCAACCGCATATATGGTAAACAACTTTTTCATTACATTTTATCATATGTCTGAATCAAACAACTTTTTAATAAATTTATATTACTAAAATTCTACTAGTAGAAGTTGTTTGTTATAGATATATAAAAAACCAGACACAACATTGTTTCCAGGGGTATAGTGTACAAAATAAAAACAAAAAATCTACACAATAAATAACTCAAAAAAGATCAAATGAGAGTGGGGATTGAGGTAGCTCAGTACCCAATTGCTGAGATTCATGTTCCAATAGATGATCCATAAATTAAAAATTTAATTATGTTATTGGAACATTCTTAGCATGGACATCTATTATTATAATGATACATGAGGTATTTAGTTAAGAAAAAGCATATGATAACCAATAATAATTGATGGAATAATTTCTTAAGTTATGATATTTATTGTGGATAAAGTGATGGGGAAACAATGGTTTAGTTTATGAAAATCTAGTGAATTGACCAAGAAATTAAAAGGACATTTTAGGATTACCTTATCTATTCTTGTTCCAAAGAAACATTTATTATCATTAAAACATCATTCATAGTACAAATTTGAAGATGAAAATATCTATTATATTCCATATTAAGAATAATTATATTGAACATTCATGAATGATTATCTTGAGAATATAAATCAGATTATAATTTTTGATTGGATCAGAGTCTCAGTTGTGAATACACACAAAAGGTATATTTTAATAATACATATTCACAAAAATGATATAATATATACATTAAATATAAAAACAATTAATATTTCTAAATGATTTTATAATACTAGTATGAAAATGGTAAACCATGCGATATATATTAAGGATTATTTTATCACTGTATCACTTCTACACTAGAAACTTCTTTAGATGATAAAAAAATTAAAAGAAGAAAAAGGATCTAAAATATGTGTTTGAAAAACAAATAATAGATGTATGACTCCTATTAATGCCTATAATGATGGGTTAAAACTCTACAATCTAATGAAATATAATATATTTTTTATTTTTTTCATTACTTATTTTTTTTTGTTATTTATGAGGCATTGGATGCTGATCACAATCAATCTAGATACACCAAATATTTGTTCTTTGGATATAATGAATGGATATCCAACAAAAAGACAACGCATGATGTGTATCATTAATTCTTAATATATTTTAATCGGCATTGTATAGATGAATATCAAATCCTATGATTCCTTTGGTTTTCAACAAGAATTTTGTTTTGATATGTGGGTTTTTAAATCTATCCTAAATCAAGGCATTAATTTGTTGACTGGATATAAAAATATTACATATTATATCAAAATGGAAATATATTAAGGTATATATATAAATATTTATCTATAAAAATATATTACAAAACAATTTATTTATTTTCGTAAATGCTTCTTTAGTGTTCGAATTAAGATAATAACAACAATTGATGATATTATGCTTGAAAATTTATAAATGTGAAAATAAACTATCTGAAGACTAGTATCCCCAAATAGGTATGTTTTGAAGGTATTTATAATTTTATTTAAAATAAATATTTATCATATTTATTATATATTTTAACAGTTATAACAATATTGATGATATTCTTTGTACATCGTAATCATTTTTTTATAGATTATTGGGTAGCATACATGGCATCAATTTTTTTTTCAATGAACAATTTAAGAGATTTCCTTCTATTTTTGTGATTTAATTTGGTCTATGATATTTGAAATATATATAGGGTGTGAATAATTACAACCATAAAGCTTATATATTATTTTTTATCTATTTCACAAGGATAATTATAGTGGGGAAAATCCATATATTTAGAAATGTGAAGAAAATATTATGTCAGAATGTCAATAAGAAACATGAATAGGAGACTTTATACTACATGTTTGGTAAATTTTGGCAACATTTATCTAATTTTTATTGTTAATTTCATTATAATTTTTTAATAAAATGAGTCTCATTCTCTCTCTAGGGTTCCGTCATGGGTGGTGGTAAATGATATAATAAATGAAAAATACAGTGGTCTCAATTTTGGGTGGTGGAATAATTGGGGCTATTTAATCATCAATTAGATGCTAATATAATATAAATAAATCTTGTAAAATCTATATAAGTAACACCTCATGTTTAAATTAGTGAAATGGATTGTGTAAAACTAATTCTTTTGAATTCACATGATGTGAAATTAAATCATACCACTATTTTATCACATCTAATCTCATAATCATTTCATGATTATATGTTCTAAACTAATCCTTATTATGAATATAGATACCTATTCACCATCTCACCATCAAAAATAGTGTCAACTAGTTTGTCACTAATATTCATATTCACATTCATTTTGTAAAATGATCCATGTTCAAAATATCATTAATAAAATTATCTTAATCATTTTCAATAAAAATTTCATGAGATTAGGGAAGTTCCAATTTTCATGAACAAATAATGATGATTTCCTATTAGAGTTTATCATCACCAAAAGTATTGAAAATAATATACTAATATATAGAATAATACAGGAAGTGTTAATAGATAATATATATTTTACTATAATTTGGATTCTATAATGGGATATAATGAGGTTTAATACTGTCAAAAAATGGTTAAACAATTTAAAAGGAGATTATTGTCATTTTAAAATAAATAATGAGAAAAACTAATGTTTTTTTCCAACTAATAAGGTTAGTAGTTTATTATAGAATTTTTACACACTATGATGGTGAAATAGAAAGATAGATTTTATTATATTCCATAAAAATTCAAATGTAAATAATTATTTTTCTTTAGCTAATGAATGATTATTAGTTTACACTATTGGTTACTATTTTCTAGGAATAAATAACGGGATACACTAATGTTTAGTATAATCCATAAATATATAATGTTATATTCATGTTTATTTATAAAATATGAATTAAAATTATTATATATAAGTTTTATACAAACCAAAAATTTAAAAAGATTTATATTTATATTCTATAATATTCTGATGGTATGTTTTTTTAATGTGGTTAAATACATCTTGTTTTTGGGATTTATCTTCTAAAATATCTAATATATATCCAGAGTGGGTGAATCAAAAAATTTATTATTTGCAATCATCGTTTAATATAGTGGGACAATGAATCCCAATTATCTTTGATAAACGAGTGTTATAATTTTATGTTGTGATGAAAATATGAATTCCCACTGATTATTTAATTAATCCTATCCTCAATTTATATATTTTTTAAGTTAATTTTATTATTTTTTATCAAATACGTATTATTTATTTTTAACCATTTTTGGGAAGTCATATTTTTCATTAATATATCTACAACAACCTAGAAAAGAAAGAACATGTTTCTTTATGATGGAAGAGGAATCCCCATGCCGCATGAAGCATGAAGTGGTTGAGGCATCATGGGGTTTCCACTTCCATCAAAATGGAACATGTAATCTATTTTATAGCTTTTTTAACACTTGAATGTGAAACACATATCACATACTCAATCATCCGCAACTCAACTTAATATAGAGGTTTTATCTAAATTACATGGATTTCATGTTTTTATTTATAATTTATATTTCATTTAAAAAAACATTTAATAATAAAAAAGAATTCATATTGATCCCTTATTTTTTGCATCATATTCTATTTCTTCTTCATCTTCTTCCGCATGCTTGATGAATTACAAGGCATTTAGAATAAATCATTTTTATAGGTTGCAATATATTGGGTTACACTTCTAACCAAAAGAGTAAAAGAACCCCTTGGAATTTAAACTCTAAAAATCATCCGTATAATTTTTTTAACCCCATATAAGATATTTTCACTTCCCACTTCCCTATTATATTCACTTACTTCATTAAAAGGAATTACCATAGTAGGACTGGGAAACCATTCTTTGTTCTATTATCTAGAATAAAAGTACATGTTATAAGGTTTAGTGTTCTTGATAATTCCATTTATTAACAATTAATTCTCCACGTGCTTATCCAACACTAAAAACCACACCATTTTCCTTGGATTATGGTTCACTATAGTATATCCAATTTATGGTTTATATACCTGAGCAATCATGCTCATATTCTATCTCTCGATTAAGTTAGGTATCCAAAATACTACCCATTATAACTCATATAGATTAAGATCTAAATTATTTTTTTTATGTATCCCGTTAAATAATTCTACGGGATCATTCTCTTGAGAATTAATATATCATCCAATAAACTCATCCTTTAATTGTTTCCAAGGCACATCTGGATGAACCGATCTCAACAGAATAACCCAATAATGTAGCATTACATCAATGATGATTTTATCCTCTGATACCTTGAAATATAATTAAGTTTCATGCGGAGTTAATTATAATTATACTAATGTGATCCACACAACTATATCATCTCTGTAAAATAACAACATCTATTCCTTTTGTGACAGGGAACACAACTCCCCTTGTTCAATTCCATGAATATCTGATTCATCTATCACCATCCTGACATAATTCCCTCCTTCAATGTCATAATTTTGATTGATTTAACTTAACAAAAAATCATAATTATTTATTTTTTTATTTTCCTTTAATGATATATCAATCTAGCTCATCCTCAGAAGAGCTACCATAGTGATTATATTCTAAAGATATTGACCTTATCGCTGAATAGCATCCTCCTATCACCGAAATGTGTCCTCTATATTCCGAAGACCATGTTTATATAGATGTAGTCCAATATCTATTTTGGTAGCTATTGCCTCCAAGTGTTCTACACTTCCTTCCAAGTAAGTGGACATTCAGGTTTAGGACGCCTTCAATGTTTCTTCCCCATTTATAAAAATTGTCTCACTAAAATGACTCCATACATAGGAGAAAACATTTACATATTATCATAATGAATTAACAAAATATATAGGTGTCTTATATCATTATATGAAAAAATAAACATAGAAGAATAAAAAATCCATTAAAAGAGAAAAATTATATAAATTTTTAGAGCTATAATTTCTCCCCCTAATAGAGAAAGTACTCCTCAATTCCAAGATTCTAGATAAAAACTTCTCCTAGAATAACCATATCCCCTCCCTAAGGAACCAAACTCACTGTTTATAACCAAACAACCTAAGAAAACATATCACATGACTTATTAAAAAAATTATCCATTTGAATTACACACCAATTATTAACCAGACTACTTCCTATACTAATAAATAAATATGATAGGTGGCCTTTACCGAACGAGACCTCTTCCTTCCCAATTAATGCGTGTTTTCAGATTAAAGAAAAATGTTGGTATAAAATTAAATCGACCTACTAAAAATGTAGAAAACACATTTTAATTTTTATGATAATTTATAAAAGGGATCTATATGTAATTTTCTATGTTTAATAATAAGGAACACATTAATCTGATGCACAGTGGGACAGGTATGAATATAACTATGACATTTCATTTTAAATTGACATAAATTTTTGTAAAAAAAAATCTATATACTAAACAAAATTATAAAACACATTTGTATTATTTTGATACATTAAAAATGATACATATGTCATTTTTAATTTGTATGTATCAGAGTCACAATAATATGATACAAGACATTCCCATTATGACTCAAATTGTATATAAATTTAAATTTTAGTGCAAAATAATCCACTCACTGAAAACATCTAAAACACAGTCAAATTATCTTGATATTTTTTTTTCAATGATTCATAAGACATTTTTTGATGTGTAGAAATCATTATAACATCAAAAGAACACCTGATGTGACTGGTATGACCCAATGTCATTCTTTCCTATTTGAAATGACATTTTAGAAAAAAGGAAATTTACAAACTCAAATAAAAGTAAACATATTCATATTGTTTTTGTATTTTGGAAAAATGGTCCATAATTCATTTTCGATTTGTAGAAATTATGCACACCTCAATCCAAAGCAGGAGGTGACTAATATTACTTAAAGTGTGTCTTTATATTTATACCTGTCATTAATCCTTTTTCAAGGCAAGTAACACACTCAAAACCAAGAAAAATCCTTCATATTGTTTTTAAATTTATGAAAATATTTATATGTAAATTTTTATCTGTATGAATTATACAAACCTTAATCTGATTAATTATGTTCCTAGTATAACATAAAGTGTTTTTTTATCTTTTTAAAATTGTAATTTTTGTTCAGAAAGAGTCACTTCATAAAAACCAAGAAAACACCCATAGATTATATTGATAAATTAGGAAACAAATTTTGAAGATATTTTCTTATATGTAGTAATATGTTTCACAACAAACTGAAAAACAATCTCATCGATATGAATCAAAGTGCATGTTTCTAGTATTAAATAATATTTTAATAGAAAAGAGAACTGACATACCCAAAACCATAAAAACATATTCATATTGTGTTGAAAAGTTTGAAAAATGATCCCTAATTCATTTCTGACAAGTAGGAATCAGCCGCCCTCAATCTGATGCACAGTGTGACCGATATGACATTAAGTGTGATTTTATATTTAAAAATGACTTTAATTTTATTAGAAAAGAAAAGTGACACACTCAAAACAAATAAAATGAATTCATATTGTCTTGATACAATATTAAAATGATCTATAAGTTATTTATGATATATATAAATAATCCTCTCCAAAAATTAACACATGATGTTTCTAGTATGATAAGAAAATGTACACTATCAGTTTAAAATTGACATTTTAGTTCAAAAAATGTAACATACTAGGAACTAAAAAACTCACTCGGATTTTATTGTTAATTTTAGACATGATTCATAAGTCATTTTTTCATGCAATAATCATCCTCACATCAAACAAAAACATTATGTGGCAGGTATGTCTTAAAGTGTGTGTTTCCAATTTAAAATGTCATTTTAGAGAAGTGATAACTGATATACTCATTATGAATATTATACAATCATATTTTTTTTGAAAGTTTAGAAAAAAAATCCACATGTAATTTATAATTTTTAGGAATCATCCTCACCTCAAATCGAAGCACAGTGTGACTTGTATGACTCTAAAGTGTATTTTTATTTAATATTATCATTATTGTTGGAAAATAAGATAAGTGAAATACTCAAAACTGAGAAAAAAATTATTATTAATTTTATATTTTATTAATACAATATAAAAATCATTTTTATGTTTAGTAATCAGTCGCACCTAATTTTGCTTTATGATGTTCCTATCATTACTCAAAGTGTCAGTTATCAATTTAAAATTGACATTTTAGTTCAAAATGTGTCACTCATTGAAAACTAAGAAAAAATACTCAAATTCACATTTCAATTTTGTATAGTTATTCATATTTATGTTTTGATATGTAATAATTAGTCTGATGATAAACCGATACACGAAGGGACCAGAATGACTCAATGTGTGTGTTTCTAGTTTAAAATGACATTTTAGTAAAAAACACAAGTGACATAGTAAAAATCAATTAAATTAAATCATATTGTTTTAATAAATTATTAAAATGACATATAAGTAATTTTCAATGGGTAATAATCTTATACTACTCTATTTAATGGACGGTGTGACCAGTACGACTCCATGTATCCATTTGTTTTAAAATTGAAATTAATATTAGTTAAACATTTTAGTTACATACTCAAGAATCATCAAATTCATATGGATATTTTTAGAATTTAATAAGTAGATTCAAAAGTCATTTTTTCTATAGGAATCAGCATCAACTCAATATGATACCTGATGGTCCTGATATCGATAAATGTGATGGTCATAAATTTAAAATTGATATTTTAGTTCAGAAGGTGTCACTCATTGAAAACTATGAAAACGTGATCATGTTGTCTTGATAATTTTGTACAATGATTCATAATTAATTTTTGATATATAAAAAATATTATCACATTAAATTGACAAATTATTTGAATGTTAGGACTCAAAGTGCATGTTTCAAATTTAAAATATAGTTATAGTAAAAAAAAATAGACATACTGAAAACTGATAAAAAACATTATAAATGTATTCATAATTTACTTCAATAATCCATATAGAATATTGATGTGTAGGATCCATCTTGACCATAATATGACACATTGGGTGACCGATATGAGTCCATGTGTGTCTTTTTATTTATTACTGACATAAAGTTTTGGTGAAAAAGATATGTTGCAAACTTAAAACCAAGAAAACACTTTAGGAATGTTTTTATACATTATTAAAACAATAAATATGACATTTTTTACATACATAAATAAAATGCACCTCAATCTAATTCACGATGTTCCACAAATGACTCATAGTGTCTATAATCAGTTTAAAATTGTCATTTTAGTTCAAAAAGTGTCAATCACTAAAACCCAAGAAAATGGGATCGTATTTTTTGATAAATTGGGAAAAACATTAATAGGTCATATTCAACATGTAGGAATCAGTCTCATGTAAAACCGAAAAAATGTGTATGGGATGAATCAAAGTATATGTTTCCAATTTTAAGTCAAATTTTAGTAAAAAATAAAAGTAACATACTCAAAACTGAGAAGACACATTTGGATTGTTTTAATACTTTTCAAAAAATATTCAAAAGATATTTGAGACATTTAGGAATCATAATTACCTTAATATGATTCATGGTGTGACTGGTATGTCTCCATGTGTGTCTTTTAATTTAAAATGGAAAATATTTTTTTTTAAAAATACAAGTGAACATACTCAAAACTATAAAAAACATTTATATTATTTAGAGAAATTAGTAAAAGAATCTATAAGTCATTTTTTATATATATGTTTTATACTAACCTTAATATAACACATGATATGCATGGTATAACTCAATGTGTCCACTATCAGTTTGAAATTGTCATTTCAATTCAAAAAGATTAACTAACTGAAATCTTATAAAAAATGCTTGGTTTATGTATATATTTTCTTAAAATGATTAATAATTCATTATTTATGTTTCAGAATTAGTATCATTTAATACCAATACATGAAGAGAGCGATATTACTCAAAATGTGTGTTTCCAGTTTAATATGTCATTTTGGTGAAAAATACAACTAATATACTAAAAAAAATGTATCTGGATTATTTTTATACTATAGTAAAATTATCCATATTTAATTTTTGATAATTAGAAATTATCCTCACCTTAATCTGATATAAAGTGTGACTAGTCTGAATCAATGTTTATCTTTTAAATTAAAATTGTCATTAATTTTAGTAAAAAATACAACTAAGATTCTCAGAGTAGAGAAAAAAAATTCATATTTTTCTGATACTTTAAATAAATTATACATAAGTCATTTATACATGTAGGAATAATATGTACCTCAATACGATACATGATGTGACCGGTATAACTCTAAGTGTCCATTATCAGTTTAAAATTGACATTTTAGCTTACAAATTATTACCCAGTAAAACCCTAAAAAATACATTTAGATCATCTTGATAATTTTTTAAAATGACAGATATGTCATCTGTGATGTGTAATAATCCATCTCATATCAAACTAAACCAAAATTTTACCATTTTGACTCAATGGGAATGTTTCCATTTTATAATGATTGTTTATAAAAAATTAAATTTACACACTCAAAACTGATAAAACACATTCATGTTGTACTGATACTTAATAAAAATTATCTGTATGTCCTTTTTAATGTATAAGAATCAACCACCATTTAATCAGATTAATGGTTTGACCATAATTACTCCATTTGTGTCTATTTATTTAAAATTGACATAATTATAGTAAAAAAGAAAAGTAACATACACTGAAGTATGAAAAACAAGGATTATTTTGATACTTTAAAAAAATGATCTATAATTTATTTTAGAAATATAGGAATCATCCTCACCTCAAAATGATACATGATGTTCTCAGTATAACTCAAAGAGTTTGTTATTAGTTTAAAATTTTCAATTTAGTTCAAAAAAGTGTAAACCATAAAAAACTAATAAAGCGTTCTCAGATTATCATGATATTTTAAGAAAAGGATTTATAATTCATTAATGATGAGTAGTAATTAAGTTCATGTCAAATTAAAAAACTATATTACTGGTATGAGTTAATGTGTGTGTTATAAGTTTAAATCGACATTTTTATAAAAAACCAATGTTACATACAAAAAACAAAACAGACATATTTAGATTATTTTTATACATTACGAAAATTATGCATATTTCATTTCTGATGTTTAGAATGTATCCTCACTTCAAACATACAAATTTTGTGAATGATAAGACTCCATGTGTGTGTTTATATTTAAAATTGAAATTAATTTTTGTAAGAAAGATGACTAATATACTCAAAATTGATAAAACACATTCATTTTATTTTTATACTTAATGAAAATTATCCATATGTCATTTATGATTTTTGAGAATGAGCCTCACCTAAATTAGATACATGATTTTCTCAGTATGAATCAATGTGTCCTCTATTAGTTTAAAATTGACATTTTTGTTCATTAAGTTTCACTCAATGAAAACTGAGAAAACACCCTTAGATTATCTTAATTATTTATATCAATTATTCATAATTCATATGTGATGTATATGAATTATTCTCATGTCAAACTCATAGATGATATGACTGGTAGTACTCAAAGTACGTGTCTCCTATTTATAAAAAATTTAGTAAAACTGAAATAATACATACTCAAAACCACGAAAACACAGTCGATGTGTTTTGATACTTTAATTAATTGATCTATAAGTCCTTTTTAACCTGTGGGAATCATCTGCACCTCAATCCTACACAAGGTGTAACCATTATGGCTCCAGTTCTATCTTTTTATTTAAAATTGACATTATTTTAGTAAAAAAGAGAAGTGACATACTCAAAAACGGGAAATAGGATACATATTATTTGATACTTTATTGAAATTATCCATTATTATTGTTTTTGTTTGTATAAATTATAATCATATTAATTTGATACATGATGTGTTATGTATGACTCAAAGTGTTTATTATCTATTTAAAAATGAAATTTTATTTCCAAATGTTTGACTCACTAAAAACATAAAAAATCATTTATGTTGTCTTTATAATTTTTTGAAATTATTCATAATATATTTTTTAAAATTATTAATAATTATCATGTCAAACTGAGACACGATGTGACCATTTTGACTCAACGTGCATGTTTCTAGTGTAAAATGACAATATAGTAAAGAACAAAAGTGACAGTCTTAAAATCAAGAAAACATATTTTGATTGTTTTGATAATATAGGAAAATAATTAATATCTAATCCTGGATGTTTAGGAATTATCATAACCTCAATATGACATACTGTGTGACCAGTATGTCTCAAAGTATCTCTTTTTATTTATAATCGACATTATTTTTTAGTAAAAAACAAAACAGACATACTAAAGTTGAAAAACACAATCTGATTATTTTAGTATTATCGTAAAATGATCTATATGTCATTTGGGACATGTAGGAATTATTCAAACATCAACATGATACATTATCTACCCGGTATGACTCAAAAGTATCCATAATCAATTTAACATTGATATTTTATTTCAAAAAGTTACACTCAATAAAAATTTATAAAATTTAATCTTATTTTGTTAATAATTTTGGAAAATAATTCTAATGTTGTTTCTGATACTTAGGAAAATTTCTAATGTAAAAATGAAAAATGATGTAGTTGGTCTCACTAAAAGTTCAATTTATTTGTTTAAAATGACATTTCTGTAAACCAACATAAGTTACATACTCAAAACTAATCATATGCATTCAGAATATCTTTATACATTAGGAATATGATCCACAAATCATTTTGGACATGTTAGAATAAGACTCACAACAATATGATGCATGATGTGACCACTATGACTTTATGTTCTTATTTTCAATATAAACGATTCATTATAGTTTAAAACACACATCTCATCACCTAAACATAGAGAACGAGCCTAGATGGTTTTCAAAAAAATCTACATACTATTAATTAATTAGTTTCCTTATCAATTTTATCTTATACTTATTTATTTAACATTCTTATAGTTAATTCTTGAATAAGAAAAAGAATTGGTGTTATGTGAAAGAATCAACCATAACACAATGTGATATATAGTGTTCTTAGTATGACTAAAAGATTATATTTAAATTAAAATTTTATATTTTATTTATTTAATTATAGTATAACTAACAGAAGAATTTATTTTTTATATTGGAGAATTATTTAGATTGGTTAGTGGTGGTTTGTTTGGCAATAACATGAGTTCGGATCATGGGAAAAAGAAAAAAGAACATTGATGTTTTTGAATGCTTGTAATAATTGGTTCTTACTCATGTAATTTCTAATTTAATGTTTGAAATATCCACATTTGAATTTTTGTTATTGTATTAGTGATGTAATTTTATTAATTTAAAATATATATTCGTACATGTTTTTTTGGATGTTTTTTTCTGTTGTAGTGTGCTTTAAATTTAGTGGTATATAGTAGTATACCCCTTTATTAGTTGTAAATAAAATCATTACTAAATGGGATACTTTAATAGAACTTATTTTAGTGATGATAATGGTTTTCTCTATTAGTGTATTTTTATATATGATAAAAGCATATTTATCTAAAATTACTTCTAGTATTCAATGTTTTTTCTCTAACAAAAGACAATTTTAGTGTTATTAAAGGCCAATTTTGTAGTAGTGTTAGTAATTTTAATGGTAATGGTAGTTTGAACGTATGCACAAAAAACATATACATTTCTATAAAATATGAGATAAATATGGAATGGTTTGTGTTTTCAAAAAAAATTTAATTTTATAAATAAAAAATTTATCCAATAAATACCCCATTTAGATATCTTTTAAAGGTGGTAATGAAAAATCAAACAAGTTTTCTTGGAGTTGGTAGTATACATGTACATGTAATAGTGTTTTTATTTTTATAAATAAAATGGGGGAAGGTGGGTAATGATTAATCCATTAAAAAATAAAATTTTGAATACCAAAAACATTGATATAATTAATTATGATTGTGAATATTTTATTCGGATGATAATGGTATTAGAGAAAATATGTAAGCAAAATATTAGAACTCATGTTGAGAACATGGGTTTTCCCATTGATGTCATCATAGAAACAGATGACGTAATGCATTTCCATGGATAGAGGGTATAAAAAAAGTGATATATAGCTATAATGAATGTATAAAGGGATGTGATTAAAGAATAAGATTAATTTTATAGTTTCTTTGAATGGGTGGTCGAAATACCTCTTTTATAAGTGGGGAAAATAATAATTTTTTAAATATAACATATTAATATAAAAGGAACACATGTTCCACCTTGAATGCAGACCAAAATTTTATCCCATATTGGATTTTGGATATATTTTTTGTGCCACACCTCAAACAAAAAATTGGATACAATTTTTTAAGATTTTTTATATCATTTAATCTAAATTTTTTCACTTGTACAATTTTTTATTTTTACCATGGTAAGTATTTTTTTCTACATAATTTAATTTTAATAATAAAAATAAAAATGTATAAAAAAAATTCTGAAATATTTCAAATATATATTTAATTTTATCAAATAAAAATTATATATGTGAAAATATTATTCATACTATTAGCGCACATAATGAATATAAATTCATTTTGGGAAAAATGTATTTTTTTAGAATAAAAATTATATTTAAGATAATATTTTAGATATTATAGTTTTACATGAAATTAATTAGTTTATTATTAATCATTTTAGAGTTTTATTTCTTTCACGTAAAATCAAAAACAAATTTCACCATGTTAATATTTGATTATATGCAAATTCTAAAAACCTTTTTTATTTGAATAAAATATTACAAGTGTTCCATAATGTTTCACATATGTTTTATAAATTAAAACAAATAATTTAAATTATTAATTTCATTTATTAAATATATATTTTATAATAGATTTATTTTTTAAATTTTTTCATGATGTGAAAAAAGTTCTGGTATTTTTGAAAATGTTATTTTAGACTATTCACAAAAAAATTATTCTATTCTAAAAAATATGAACAATTCATCTGAAGATAATATATGCAAGCTGAAACCAACATTAAATTTCATTTGTGAAAAAATCTAAAATTTATTAATTTATCCTTTAAATAGAAATATAAAATATAATGAAAAACACTTTTTTGGGAAATGACTTTTTAGATATTTATTATTCTAAATCTTATTTATTAGTAATAATTAATTATTAGTGATATTATTTTATTACTATCAAAAATATGTTTTATCATTATATATCTATTATATGTAAAAAATTATAGAACCTAAAAATTAAATTTTAGGGAAAAACATTTAATCATATAATGATCTTATTAGATACATAGAATAATAATTAAATTTTGTCTATGCATTTGTATTAAAAAATACCAATTTCATTTCATTTATATATAGATTTAAAAATTTGGGTATTTTAATTTATACCATGGAGTTCAGTATCTACATGTTGAATGATATATTTATTAAATAAAATTTTATTTCAATAAATTTTATCATACTTATTTAGTTTCATCAAGCATGTGATCAAAGATATTGAACACATAATATTTTTTAAATGGAAGATATATTGTAAAATATTTGGTCATTAAAATGGATCTAAAAATACATTTTAACCATATTGTGAATGTTTGATGATTTTAAGAAGACATTGAATTTCATATTTTTTTATTAAATATATTTTTTTAATTTAATTAATAAGTGATGCATTTATTTTTGTTTCTCATAAAACAAATCTCAAATTGATATTATATTAGTGAAAAGTTTCTTAGTATACATGGACTTATTTAATGATGAAATGATTAGGTTTCAGACATTGAGGTCAACCCAGTCATGTTTTTAGTGCTTTTCTAATAACATATGTTATAGTTTCATTATCCTCATCATTGAAATAAGTGTTTGATTATAGTGGATAAGAGGAATCATATAGTCCCCCTAATGAAGAGATTTAAAACTAATTTCTAATTGAGTGTATATATATAATTCATTTTTTTATCATAATTCATATTATAAATTTATTAATGTGGCCAAATTTATAAAAATATTCAATGTGTTAATTGAAACAATTATCATTAAAAAACCTAGTTTGAATACTAGTAAAATTATTTATATTCAACGTCTTTATCCTCCTCTTTCAATGTATAAAGTGAATAGTAATCAATTTAAAAAATTATAGATTCTTTTGATTTTTTATTCTCCAATAATATTCAAACTAAAAAACATGAAACATAGAATTCTATTGTTCCATCGACTGTACAAACTAAGGATCCAAGCATCATTTGATCCTCAAATATGATGCCCATATTTTATTTGATAAGATTATCATTTTGGAGTGAAAAAAATGTTTAATGTTAACAAAAAATATATTTAATCATTCTATACTAATAAATGAGAAATAAGCATCAAAATTGAATTTCGTATTTCTATCTGGTGTAGTTAAATGTTTCTAGTGAGTTTCTCAATGAATAATGGTGGATTATTTGTAAAATAATATTAGGTATAATTAGAGGGGTTCGATTTTGTGTTCTAGTTTTTCATCCTAGGTAGGGGAGAAATGGTGAACGTAAATTTGGAAAAGTGGTGTGCTTAGGGTGCATGGTGGTCAAGACATTCATATTGTGAATTCCATCTGAGGTGATGTTTAATAAACAGTGAATGAAAATTATGTTTCACCCTTATAGGTTCATAGAATATAATATGCGGTGACATATTTTGAATTGAATTGTAACACATTTTGGTGAGTCATTTTATGCGATATGAAATTTGAAAATGGTGCTTGGTTTTAGGGGTACTCAACACCCTAGAAGACCTAAAAGGTATTTAATTTAAATATAAGAATTTGTTACTTTTAATTAGTGGTTTTATTTATTTAGTTATTTAATTTTTTCTTGAAAAACACACACACAGTCTCTATATTGGAATCGATAGGGTTTATGTATATATTTAGTTGTATAAATGATGAAAAAAATTTCTTCTCTAAATGGAAATAACTGACGGTATAATTTTATCCTTTTATGTTTCTTTTTCTACACCTTTTAAAAAAGAAAGTGAACTTAAGATCCTCTTAGATGGATTTTGTATTTTAATATCTTTTGTGGGTTTCATTATTTATCTTTATATAGCATTCAGTTAGATCTATTTTCTATATTTGAACATATTTTATCGTAGAAATATATTTCAGATCACATTCATGATTAGGAGTGTCTATTATATACAATTTCATTATTAGTAAATCTAATTTGTAGGCTACATCCTATGGTTTTTGGATTTTAGATTTTCCATGTTAAACCACTCCTAATGTCAATATTTAATTTTCTTGAAACTGTTTTAGTCAATTATTAATATAATTATTTTTCAAGCATAATTTGGAGGGAAATAATTTTATTTTAAACATGTTTTTATATTACAATACTTTATGCATTCTTTTCTCATTTAGTTTCCAAACATAGTGTACCATTTATGATTTTTTTCTTGTTATAAATCATGGATGTGAATTTCATGTGAATGAACCTGCTAAATGGTAATAATTATCACATGTGGTGATTAAAAATTTAAGATCCAATTTTTATTAATTGAATGTATCTGAGAAAATATATTTCCATAAATTCAAATGGAATGTTCAATGAATAGTGGGATTTTGATATTGATATGGTGTGTGTTTTCATTTTTTTTTGTGGATTTAAGACATAATGTGAAACATATTTTCAACATATCTCATTCTAGTGAGTTATGGGATAATCTTGATAAAAATAATACTTCCAAGATTAGAAATTATAAATTATTTCTTCTTGAACATGTGACGATCATGTGGTATAAATAAGGTACATCAATTTTATATTATTTAACAGAATTTAGGGTCATTTTGATACGTTATATGGAATGGGTATTGAGTTTGATGATAAGGATTTAAAACATTAGTTATTTAATACATTACTTGATTCATGGGAGAATTTACATGTAAATATAAACTATTCTTCTCCTAAAGGTATTGCGACATTCAGTATTATTAGGTATTATATTTTGAAAAAAGAACTATTTATATCTACTCTATAAATTTCTTCTTGATAAATTTCTTTCATATAAAGTATGGGTAAAAGTTTGGAAATGAATTAGGGTATGAGTATCCAAGGTAAAATCATGGGAGAAATAAAATATAATCCATAACATAAAAAATGTTGGTTTAATACTTGTTGTAAAAATGGAAATGAAAATAATTTTTTCTATGAATGAAAATTTTAAAATATAATGAGTTAAAATAATCAGAATTAAAATGGTTATAATAATGATCCAATTTAAATTTCTACATGGGTGATTTTTTTAATTGTATATAATTACAATAATATTTATTATACTTAATATTTTTATGTTGTTTCCAGTGGAGCCTAAATTCACATGACATTGAGGAATGTTTTTATAAATCATATATCGTTGGATGTAATGGGAATTTAATGATGTTAGATGATACTCATCAGACATTATTGGTGCAATGATTATTTTTTATAATAAAAACATTAAAAGTATGATAATTCGAAATATTTTTTGGGATTATTATGAGGTTCATATAAATATCACATACAACACTATTATTGATAAATATGGTATTTAAATACATTTGTTGATAAAAATGTAATTACATTGAAGGGTTACAAGATAGTTGGTCTAGGTCATAACTATTTAGATTTGTATTGGATTGAATATGCTGTTTCTTTTGATACTACATGATTTTTAGTGGAGAATTTTATCTAAATTATGGAATAAGATAATTGTTTATTTATAAAATAGAAATCTTATTCTTGGTCTCAGTGTTATGATAACATTCACATTTTATCAATATATAGATTAAAAATAGAAGGATAGTTTTAAAAGTCCTAGAATTCAAAGACATTTAAAAGTAATGGAATTAGTACATTCTAATAGATTAAGTACATTGAAATTTAATATTTTCAATAGAATAATTTATTTTATAATTTTTGTTATATACTATTCCGATTTTTTTTAAAATGAATAAAAATTACGTGATCACTGGTTGTAAGCTATTTTATTTATCTGGGTGATATTCAAGAAGTTTTAATGTGTTCACACTAATAATGTATGTAACTAATATTTAAATTTTGGAGACTATTGGAGACAATAATATATTTTAAATTAGAATATTTGTCCTAAGATACCATAAATAATTTCTATGGTTGAGAGAATAAACATGAAACTATTGGCAAAAATTGATATTTACATTGGAGATAATTATTTAATTTATAGTTTTGGGGTAATGCGTTATTTAATTATGCATATATTATCAATTTATGACAAAATATGTTTTTTGAGGTAGATAGTTATAGTTATTTTTTTATATAGAGAAGTGAACAAATATGATATAATCCATGTTTTTCAGTTGCCACACCTAGTTTCATTTTGGGAGAGAGTTGAGATCCAACATGGATTGTAAGAAATAAAAGTGATTTTTTCTATATTATGGACATGATGAGTTTTTTTACATGTTTTATTATACTATTTATATGACTAATTCCATAAGTTATGATGTACATATTACGGTGTATCGATATATCATAGAAATTCATATGGAATAAAAATATCTTATGTAAGATATGATGGTTTTTTAGTCCTGACCAAGATCCTATATAACATTTACCACATGTTGTTGATTATAATAATTATTTTAATGTAAAAAATACTATTTAGGGTAAACATGTAAAAATTGATATTTAATTCCCACATGTTTTTTATTATCTAATTCCAAGGTTTTTTCTGGAGAATGTAGTTTCGCATTGTATATCATATCAACAACATTTATTTTATTCATTGTCTTCACTAGATTATTATATGCTAGTAAATCAACAAGGTAGAACTATATATTTTTATTAGGTATTGAATGTGAAAATTAGATAAATGGGTTTAGTCAAAAGATTATAAGATGTGATAATTGCATAAAATCCACAATTTTGAGCTGGAGATGTTACCTAAGGTTAAGAGAACTATTAAAAATCAGTATATTTATTAGAGAATGTGAGGAAATATTATCTTACATGATATAATACATGGTATGTTTTTTAAAATATTCCATAATATTAAAGGAATATATATTGATTAATGTTTCTCAAATGTTCTCAAAATGACTCCATGTTGAGTTATTATTTGATTGAATACATGTTTGGATCTATATATTAAGATGATGGATGGGAAAAAACATTTCTCTATGGATATTTATAGAATGATATTTATATAGAACATAATTATGATTTTATTGAAATAGATAATGTGAATTATGTACAAAAGTTGAATTAGAGTGCATATGATCTGAAATAAGAAACAACGAAGTGGTATGAGGAATTCAATTTTATCATTTTTCATCAGGTATTTAGGGAGAACTAATCTGATAATTTTGTTTTTACTCTGAAAATTTTTAAAGGTTTTTTATTATATTACTGATTAATGTTGATAATAATTTTGTTGTTGTAGGTTATTCTTCTAGAATTGAACTTTTCTAAAAAATTATATTTCCCTTATTTTATGATGAATAATAAAGGATTGTGAGAAAGATTCCTCACAAGAAGATCTAATGTGATTAAAATGTAAATAAATTATGGGTATGTTCCGAATGTTACATTTTGATGGTGATTTATATATCTTATATGAAAAAATACAAAGTATTTTTTTACTCCAATTAGTTCACAATTTAGCTCAAATCTTATCAATTAACTTCTACTAATGTAAAGAGAGATATAAAAGATATTGAATATACCATATTCATATTCTGTTGGCTATTTTATTTATGTAATGGTATATACTAGACTTGATATAGATCATTTGATTTGAGTGGTAGTTGGTTTCTATAAAATCAATGAATAGAAATTTTTATAGTAGTAGAATGTTTTTTTATATATCTTCACTGAGCCTTTGATTTGAAGTTCTCTTTTTTAGTGGGAAAAAAATGGTTGATGACTTTAGAGATTTAGATATGGTAGGTGATATAGATTCTAAAATGTTATGTTCATGCTATTTGATGAAATCTACATTGTGATATTTGAAATAGAAATGTAGATTGTAGAGATGTATTTATTTGTATAACAATGATTCTGAGTTTCTTAAAGAAATAGAGGCATGAATGGAATCAATTTGGTTGATGAATTTTATTCACATGTAGAGTTTTAATATGAATAGTTACATTTTTATTTTTTAATAGGGATAGGTCAACTCTTGTAACAACCCCAACCCATGTTTTTAGTCTTTTTTAATTATTTTATGCCTTTTTTACATTTTTTCGATGTTCAGTTTGAATTCCGAAAAATATTTTTGAGTTTATGCCAAGAAGTTTCTTTTTTTGAGATATCGTTATTGGGAACACAAGAGGAGCATGTTTTGGAATCCTTGTGCAGCTTCACTGATGCAATTGTGTGATCTTCCCATCTTCGAATAATTAAAATGATTAATTTGTTGTAATTTGTTGTGTTATTTTAATTTTAAATTATTGTCAATAATTTTATTATTATTATTATAATGAAATGAATATTTTTTATCCTTTTGTGTCATTATGATTATTATTAATATTATTAAAATGTTTCATTATTATTATCATGATTATTAAAAATGTTAGTATTGTTATTATTATTGGGAATGAATCAAATGTTAAAAAATAAGTTTAATATTATATTATTAGTATTAAATAAATTTTTCATTAAAAATATTATTTTTATTATTTTTTTTAATTTGTTAATGTTGTTCTTATTATTATTGGGTGTGTTATAAATATTATTGTTACCATTATTATTATTATTATTCTTTTTAGTGTTATTATTAACAAACCATTATTATTGTTATTATTATTTTTCTCATCATTATCTATCGGTGAGTTTAATTTTCTAGTTTCATTTAATTTTATTTTTTCTCATTATATTTATTTCTTTAATTTTTATTTTTCCAATCTTCTTTTCCCTTATCTATCTCCCCATTGTGACCATTCCACCCCTGATTACCCTAATTTTATTCATCGCCCCCTCATTCCTCCCCTCTCCCACTCCGAGCAGGCCGCCTCCCCCTCCGACCAGCACATGCCACCGTCGCCTCCCCTTTCTTGGAACCACCCTCCTCTGATCACCCTCCCAGCCGACACCCACCTCCTACTGGCACATTTGGCTGTTGCACCACCTCTCTATTGCACCTAGGTCTGGTGACTCCCTATCCAACTACGCCCCTTCCTCCCCTCCGGTGACCAGCTCCGGTACACCCTTCTCCGGCCGACCCTCCATTCGGTTTCGCCTTGCCTGCCTCCCTCCCTCTGTCACACCCAATAGCCTCACACCCCCATTCTGCATGCGAACCAACTATCACCCACCATCTGACCACTGACTGGACCACCCAATTGGATCCCTCAATCTAACTTCAACAATGTCCCCCATCCATGCTCCAACCTGTAGCTGCCACACATCCCCTTACGGAGTCACTGACATCGTCCCCCTTCACTGCTCTGGACATCCCCCATCGGTGTGACGTGCACTCTTTTCCAGCCAGCGATAGTCCCTGCCACTGCACGCCGCCACTTTCCGACTGTCACGCAACCCCACTGGTCGAGTGTGTCTCCGCTCCTAGTTATGGTTTGTGCAGTTGCTTTCTAGAAAATTAGATAATTATTTTAGAATGTTTTTTTGATTAAATATATTGATGTGAATTTAGATTTTAAAATATTTAGTTTATTTTTGATACTCTGTGATATGTTTACACGAAATAGGTGTGTTTCTTTGGAATCTAGATTTGTGATGTTTAATATCTTTTCATGAAATTGTGTAATTACTTTTTTCAACAGTGAAAGTGGTGCATATTCTATTTATGTAAGTTGAGGATGTATGGTTGAACATAAATGAGGGTTTGAATGAGTTTTGGGTGTGTAATTCTATGAGTTTCACTTTGGAATTTTTTTATAACCTTTTTAACGTGTTTTAGTAAATAGTGTAGATGGTTAAAATTATGTTCTAAAAACATGTTGAGGTGCTTATTTTGTGATTATTTTTCAATTGGATTGTTTTAAGTCCGTGTTTATGTATTTTAGTTATTGTGGGGTTGTTGCAGCATGTTAGTGAGGAAACCCCGCTATATCATGGTTAACAGGTTGTGCATACTTGTGCACAAGTGAAAAGCATGTTGCATTGTTCTGATGAAGCTGCAAGTTGATGTTAGACACCCACTACACTCCTCATTAAATATAGAATTTTTAAATTTCTTGATATTTCTGTGATTTTAGAAAAATATGAAATAATGTTAGATAATTATTTTTCGAATAATTATTTGTTGTAAAAAGATCTGTTTATTTTATGCATACGACTTAAGTTATTTTCTTGATTATTTGTTACACAATAATGAAAGAATGACTATTTGGCCTTTGAAAATAATTCATGAACTTTCAAGTGTGGTTAAATTTTCTTCTTATGATGTTTGAGTAAATGTATGGGATTTTTTTAAGAAATTATGTTTTTTAAAGTTACATAAGGCATGTTTGGCACATTAATAAAATAAATTATTTTGAAAATGCTTTTTGGGGTAACTCGGAGGAGATTTTTTTGTGTACGTTGGTTGTGTGAGTTTTAATATGTGAAGTTCATGCATTGTTATTGGTTACTTGATTGAAATTGTTGACTCACCCCTCTTTCCACTTAGTACCCTCCATGGGTTTCCACCATAGTAAGAGAATTTTCTATGAAAGATTGATACACTAGTTCAGATTATGCACTTCATAGTGGATCATAGTAGGGGATACTCTGTTATTATTATTTCTATGTGATTGGTCCCCTTGACCAGGCCATGTAGGAAAATGGTCAGGTGTTGGGGGGGGGGGGGGGGGTTATTATGTCATTGATTAGGGAATGCTTTTAGGAAGAGTCACACGTATAGAATGTTTTGGATTTTTCACGATCTACTAGGTTCGAGCCATGTTTACTTTAGCTCTTATTGTATTTGGCGTATTATTAAGGTGATTAGTTTGGTTGATGGACCACGTGTGATATTTTTTCATTTCCCTTGTTGTTTGTTGTGTGTTGCATATGGTTTCCTGTTGTTTAACAACTAAAATGGGATTTTAAATTGTTCATAAAATGATTTTAAAATGTGACACACCTTTTCCTTCAAACTTTTATCTTGTTTCTCAATTGAAAATGGAAATGGAAATTGAATTTTATTATAAATAAAAGTGTGTGTGAAAACCCATATTTTATATAATTTAGTTCAAACATGAAATTAGTAAATTCTTTATTTTATGGTAGTGCTTTGGGAATTGATTTTTTGTCATGCCTACTGCGTTTTAATACTCATGCCTATAGTGTTTAATTGTTTTTAGTTTTTGTTTTAGGTTCAAATCTAGCTTGCTCTCCATGGGTGAGAGTTGAATAAGGATTATAGATAGACTATCAGGGTCATAATGATTTTTGGTCGGGGTCAGGTTAGTGTGTTCTTATTAGTTATTCCTTTTTTTTGTGTCATTTATTCACTTTGTGTTGTTCTACCTTTTCAACTGCTTTATTTATTTTCATTTGTAGAAATCATTCCCATTCATTCTCTTTTTATTTCCAGGTACTTGTAGCCATCCTAGGAGGATCAGGAAAACCTCCCAGACCATTAAACGGATTGGCTTGTGTGTTCGGTTCATCGTCAACCCAAGTTTGTTCATGAGAAAATGGTATCAGAGGAGGTTGGCTCTTAAGTGGAACTAATTTTTTAGAGTTCCCATCATTTTGTGGGGATGTCAAGGTAGAAGGACTAGAATTGTTAGGTATCGAGGTTTAATAATTTGAAGGATGTCACGAAGCATTGATCGTCCCAATCCTTGAGTTACCATGGGATGTTCAGTATGTTAGTGTCTTTTTGGTTCCATTGAATTTATTTATGTTGGGAAATTAAAAGGAAGTTGGAAAAGTTTCCCCGTTAACTCATAGGGGCTGAAAAACCATTTGAATCCAAGGAAATTACACTAGAAGGTTCTCTGTGAGAGTGTTTTGACTGGCGTATAGCTTCCAACCATATGTTTGAGTCACCCATCGACACTATTTTCCCATAGTGATTCATTTGGGCCTTAATAAATTCTGAAAATTGGTTTATAAAATCTAGTTTTGGAAATTTTGATAGGATTAATTTAAAATTGAAATAATTGTTTGTTGATTAAATTATTTGTTTCCATGATTCATAGTGTTCTCCCCCGTGATGGATTGATGAATTCCAAAGGTGCATCTACGGGTGGTGTTCCCTTAGTAAATCAACTTTTTGATCAACCAATAGACCATGTCCATGAGTTTTTGAAATTGAACCCTCCACTATTTTATGGGAAAGAAGATCCTCTTGAGGTAGATGAGTGGTTTTGGGAAATAAGTAGGAACACAAATTTCCTCACTCTGCCTGAGTCAATAAAGTTAAATTTGGGTACCTTTATGATTAAAGGTCCTAATGGAAATGGTGTAATTTTTCATCTATAAGGAATAATCGAAAAGATATCACATATTATTTCATCAAGTATTTGTTTATCCATTAGTATTTCTTCTAGGTGAAAAGGTGAGGAAGAGGATGGAGTTGTGTGGTCTTCAATAAGGTGTTGGACCAGTGTTGGAATTCTTTTATCGTTTTATGGAACTAGCTCAGTATGAACCAGGGTCTGTCGGAAATGATCGCGTGAACACTCTTCATTTTTATCTCCGCCTTCATCCTAAGCTGTAGCCGAAATTGGAAGATCTCAACCTAACCACATTCTCTAATGTTGTGGGGCAAGCCTTTCTTGCTGAAGCTGAGCTAGCAGGATGACCAGAGGTGGCGTATCCTCCCCCAGACTCATGAAGTAGTGTAGAATATGGGGATAGAAATAATGGAAATAAACTTGATGCTAGTTTCTCTAATAGATGAATCAAAAGGCCTTCAGACCTTTAGTTATCTTCTTTACAGCACAGTGTTGTGATCTTTCACATGTGTGGTAACCAGGGTCACAAGAGGTCGATGTGCCTGAGTGTTCTGACACCCTTCCACACCTGTAGACGCTTGGGTCACTTGCAGGAATTCTACCAAGGTGATCTGGGAAGCGTGATGAAGACTAAGATGGGTTTTCAAAGGTCACCTCTGCCTGTTAGTAAGAGTAGGGAAATATTAGGGACTAGTTTTGGGTTTTCTCTTTCTAGTGTTTCCTGGAAGTACTATTCATTTGCTGTATCATTCTGGGGTGTTTCTATTCCTTTAATTGTAAGAATTTTTTTGATGAACCTCTTTGAAACATTTTTTATTGGATATGTGTTTTGTAAAATTATGGTTTTTGTGTCACATTTGGAGAATTTCTGAAGCTTGGATGTGAAGAAATAGATTCTTCAATCATCGGTGCTACAACCATAGGTCCCAGAGTGAAGCTGGAGCATAGTCAGGAGAACCCTAGTGGTGAATAAGGGCATTGGTTTAACCATAGTACTTAGTGTGGCATGGTTTGTGTTATTCTATGGGTGTGATGTTATTGATATAGAGAGGGAGTTTGTTTTAATGATCTATCAGTTGGGCCCTTCTATTCTCCACCCCTTGTGGTGGGGTTTTTTTTGTTTGTGTGGTATTTTATCATTTTCGGTAAATCTCTTGAGTTCTTATGGTTGGGAGACCCATTCTGGGTCTCGTAATGTTATAAATGAAGTAATTTAGTGTTAGGCCAATCCTTAAGGTGGGGATTCCATTCGGGCCTCCCCATGTTAATATCGTAGTTTCTTTTCATGCATTGTTTAGCGGCAGGTAATCTCGTGTGGAACCACCTACCCTTATGTCTTTCCTCTTGAGTAAACGTTGGGATTGGAGTACACCCAAAACTTCCATTGGACTAAGATTACAAGAATAAACTTCATAGGTGGTTTATGTTTTTTCTTTCCTTGGTTGAAAAGGATGGTCTGGGTTCTATTTGGTTGTGGTTAGGGAGTTCATGTATTGAGGATGAGTTTTAACTCATGGGATTTTGGTGTCTATTTGGATCAATCAACTGGGGGCGCTTAATCATTTGGAGGTGGGTGACACTGAAGATGTTTTATCATTGGTTTAAGATCTTGTTGTGGCTTTTGGGGGTAGAAAGAGTTATTATTGGGAGATTTTTCACAATCTAACCTTTGTTTTTGGTGTTTTTAATTATTTTCTTGATTTTAAAATTTTTGTAGAGGTTCGGGTTGAACCCCGAATGATATTTTTGAGTTTATGTTAATAATTGTATTCTTTGAGTTGACAATATTAGGAACATGAGATGAGTGCATTTTGGAAACTCTTCATTGATTCAGCCAGAAAATTGTGTGATCCTCCTATATACAAAAAATTAAGATGTGTAATTTCTGTAATTTATTGTGTTATTTAAAATTTATATCTTTTCTAATACTTTAATTTTTAAAATTAAAATGAATTGAATATTTTTTTATCATTTTTAATTTTATCATTATGATTTTTTTATTATTATTAAAAAGTTTCATTAATATTATGATAATTATTAAAAATGTTATTATTGTTATTATTATTTGGAATGAAGAAAATGTTAATTATTATTTTAATATTATATTATTATTATTAAAGAATTGTTGTTGATAAAAATATTATTTTTATCATTGTTATTACTATTAATGTTTTTATATCATTATTAAGGGTATTATTATTATTATAATTATCAATATTATTATTATTAGTATTATTATTTGTATTATTATTAATAATGAATTGTTATTATTATTATTTTTCTCATATTTTTTTATTAGTGAGTTATGTTTTCCTTTTTTCATTTTATTTTTTTCTCTTTCCATTTCGTTCTTGTATTTATATTTTTTCACTCTACCTCACGCTTCTCCCTCTCCATGTCACGAGAAGGCTTCCCCCACGTTACCCTAATTCTATGTGTCGTCGCCTCATTCCTCTCATCTCCCTCTCTGTGTAGGGAACCTCCCCCTCTAACTAGTGCCGGTCGTTTACACCTGGCCTCATCCTAGTGCCGCCATCCTCCAGTCACCCTCCCACCTTGCTCCCATCTCCTACCAGTGCCTTTGGCCACAACACCACCTACCAGCCCCACCCAGGTCTGGTAAACCCCCTGCCTGACAGCGCCCATCTTCCATGCCAGTGACCTGCTCCAGCACAAGCTTCTCTAGACAGCCCTCTATCCAGACTCGCCTTATCGGCCTCCCTCTGCCCTGTCCCACCCACAATCCTCGCACCCCCCTTCCACGCGCCACCCAACCGGCACCCACTGTCCAGCCACCGCCCGCCACCGCCCGCCACCACCTAGTCGGCACCCATTGTTTGGCTATGGCATTTCCCCCCCATCCCTGATCCGGCTAGTAGCTACCACACACCCCCTTGTTGAGTCTTTGTCGGCGTCCCCCTTCACTATTTCGGCCACCCCCACTAGTGCAACATTCACTCTTTTATAGCAAGTGAACATCCTTGCCAGTGGACGCCACCACTTTCCAACGGCCACACAACCCCACTGGTCAAGTGCATCTCTATGCTGAGGTTATATTTTCATTGCATTTTTCTTGAATATTAAATAATTATATTATCATGTGTTGTGAGTAATTAGATTGGTGCGAATTTAGTTTTTAAAATAATTGAGTTTGTGTTCGATACACTGTACCATGTTTATGTGAAATAGGTGTGTTTTGTTGGAAACCCGATTTTTGATGTTTAATATATTTTCATAAAAAAATTTAATTAGAATTTTTTTTACTATAAATGTTGTGAGATTTATATTTTGGTATATTGAAGACGTATGATTGATCATAAAATATGTTTTGAAGGGGTTTTGGGTGTGTAAATCCATGGGTTTCTCTTTGAAATTTTGTATAATTGTTTTTCATCGTTTAATAAATAGTGTAGATGGTGAAAATTATGTTTTGAAAACATGTTGAGTTGGTTATTTTGTGATGTTTGATTATTTGGATTGTTTTAAGTTCATGTTTATGTATTGTAGTTGTTTTATAGTTATTGCAACGTGTCGGTGGGGAAATCCTATGATACCACAGTCATTTAATTGTGTGTATCTATGCGCAAGTGCAAAGCTTGTCAAGTGGTTCTGATCGAGCTGCATGTTGAGGTATGTCCCCAACTCCCCTCACCATTAAATTTAGAATTTATTAATTACGTGGTATTTCATTTATTTTCGATAAATGAGAAATAATATTAGAAAATTATTTTTAGAATATTTAATTTTTATAAACGATGTTTTTTACTTTATCTATGGAACATAAATTATTTTCTTGATGAATTTTCTCACATTAGTAAAAGAAAGTCTATTTGGCCTTTGAACATAATTCATAAACATTCAAGTGTTGTTATGGTTTGATGTTTACTGTTTTTTTCTGATGTGTGAGCAATTGTATTACCTTATTTTGAGAAATTATATTTTTTTATGTTACATTAGGCCCGTTTGGCACTTAAGTAAAATAAATTATTTTGAAAACTCTCATTGGGGTGACTCAGGGGTGATTTTTTTATGTATGTTGGTTGTATGAGTAATTGTTTGTTATTTTTGTGCATAGTTATTAGTTAAATGATTGAAATTTTTGAATCACCCAGCCTTCCACATAGTACTATCCATGGGAACATAGCATAGTAAGTGAATTTTCTATAAAATTTTGTTTCACTAATTTAGATAATGCACTAGCTAGTGGCCCAGAGTAGGGGATAATCTATTATTATTATATCTATAGAATAGGTCCCCTCAACTAGGCCAGGTTGGGTGACGCTTGGGTGTTTGTGTGTTATGATGTCATTGAGTATGGCATGCCTTCGGGATGAGTCAAATGTATAGTACGTTCTGGAATGTTCACGAGCATCTAGGTTGACCCATGTTTTGTTTGGAAATTAATATATGTGGCAGATGATTGAGGTTCTTAGTTTAGTTGTTGACCCCTGGTGTGCTACTTTTCCATTTCCCTTGTGGTGTGTTGTGTTTTTTGTATGGTGTCCTCTCGTTTGATATCTAAATTTCGATTTCATATTTTTTGCGAAAATGTTCTTAAACTGTGATGCACATTTTACGTCAAACATTAAACTTCTTTTTCTGTTCAAAATGGAAATGGAATGTTACCTTCTTTAGAAATAAAAGTTTATGTGAAAACCCATGTTTTATATAATTTAGTTCAAACTTGAAATTACTAAATTATTTATTTAATGGTAGTTCTTTGGGAATATATTTTTTGGCATGCCTAATGAGATTTAATACTCATGCCTATAATGGTTTCTTTTTTTAGTTTCTATTATAGGTTTTACTTGAGCATGCTAACTATGGTTGAGAGTTTGTTGTTGATTAGAGAGATACTATTGGTTTCATGAGGTGTTTTTTTCGTGGTCTTTTTAGTGTGGTATTTCTTGTTGTTCTCTCTTTTTCATGTCATTTATTCACTTTTAGTATGTATACATTTTCTATTTACTAATTCAATTTTTAGGAGAAATCCAATACTATTCATTCTCTATTGATTCCTTGGTGCATGTTGCCTGCCTAATAGGATCAGGAATGCCTCTCAGCCTATGTCGTGGATCAGCTCGAGTTATTGGTTTAGGGTCGACCGAGGATGGTCCGTGGCAATTATTTTTAGGAAAGAATCCTAAATTACATAGAATATCAAAACATATATATGTTTACTATTCTTATATATAAGAAGTCATCAATTTTAAATATTTAGGGACCATGAATATTTACATAACTGATAATGGGTTTTAATTGTTGGCCAATATGTTATCAAAAGTTAATTTTGAGGATTATTGAAAGATTTAAATGTTATAGGTGACCACAAATCAAGTTATATGTAGAGTTTTTTGGGGGTCCTCCTCAACAGGTGTCCCCCATGTGATCTCATTTAAAAAAAATATAATTGAATTATATTTTTTTACATACATATTTCAAGATGAGTTCTGGTTTTTTCTTTCATGATACACACACATAGCCACTCCCTCCCTTAATCTATTGTTACAACTAGTGTTAAATACTATTTTTTATCCGTAACTGATGGAGTTTTTTTAAATAATTTGATTCAATAAATTTTGGAATTTATTCTATATTTTATTATTTTCATGTACATTTTCATGGAAACAATAGTGGATATATGGTCTACACCAACACCTATATAATAATGTTTATGTGAAACCATTTGTATGTAGTGACAACCAAGGCCCTATATGAACTATTTTAATAGAAGTTTGGTAATTTATCATATATAAAATTGATTTATTAAAACCAATGGTATGGTTTTACACGAAATTCTCACATATTCCTCCCCCTCATCCCCAATAATCCCTTATTCCCCATTACCTATGTGCCAACTCCAATTGGTTATCCCTGGTGATCTATCCACATTCATTACATTCTTTATTCACTTCTTCATAAACATCAAATTAGTTAGTTTTGGGTCCATCATTTATGATCTCGAGCATTATTATTTTTTTTTTCTTGGTATCAAATAATGGATAAATATTATAAAGTCATGATTTTCCAGATTTACTGAATTGTAAATTTTTTAGATTATATTTTCATATTATTTCATAATAAAAATAATATTAGTTGAAATATTCTTTTTAATTTAGTTACTCAGTTCCCAAACCTATATAAGAAATAAATTTATTATTTAATGTATTATATATTATTGTAGTAGTAAATTAATCATTATAAATTTTTTTTGTTTTGTAATGTGTTAAGGGGGTTATGAAATTATTCATTTAGAATTTTATTTTCATTAATAAAATATAAAAAAAATTAATTACGTTCAGTAAAATGTGCGTTGAAATGTTTTAATATGGTTTCTAGTTAATAATTAATGTTCATTTAAGAGTCAATCACTATCTGTCCCTAATATTATAGTATATAACAAATTTTTTCCTATTTTATGTGTCATTATTTGTTTGGGATACTACTAGTATGCATCGATTATAGTATAGATCATATATAATGTTTTGTTTTTCTAGATAATAGTTTTAATTGATGAATTTAATATTTAAATGGTATGTGGATTATCATATTGGAAATTTTCTACAGTTAAGTTATACTTGATTTTTCAATGCTTGTATAATGAATGTATTCATTGATAAAAACATATGTATCAAATACACGAGTTTTAATGTTGTGTGGGAAAATTTTCATCATTATTAAATATTTTATAATATATGCACTTTTGTACTTAGATGTAGATTTATTTTGAAATATTAACCATAAATTCCCCTTATTCATGATAAATATATTTTATTTGATGAATCAAATACTCCAATATTTTGGGTTGAATGTCAATATGAAGAAGTGGTTCGTTATATATAGAAATATTAATATGTGGTCTTAGTTCATAATGTTTTTCTAAACCTGGATCATTTAGTTTGGTGATATTCAAATTTATTTAATTTAGTATCATTTTTTATCCCATTATCAAATGAAATATTTAAACTATTAAAATTTGAATCTAATATAGGCATTTGATGAAAATTAGAGACATTGAAATTGAACTAGAATGGTTGATTTTTGTAATAAAATTATTTTGATGATAATTAAGCTAGATAATGTTTTAGGATAAATTTGGTTATTAAATTTGAAAAACAATAAAATAAATTAAATGTTGTTCTATATATAATAAAATATTTATTGTGTGAAATGTTAAATTATATTTAAAGTGTAAACAATGTTTACATTATTCATGTAAAATGTTTATATACAAAATGGAAAAAATTTACATTTAAAATTATTTCAAAATATTATTTTGATGTCAATAAATATTTAATGTGATCTCAAAATAATTGAAAACACATATTTATATATTATAAATAAATTTTTCCATATCTATCACTTTGATAACAAATTTTTTGGTCTATTATAAATAATCAAATTTGAATTCCATCTTTTAATGTTTAAAGAATATGTCATACTTTATTCCTTCAATTACCAATAATTTTTTAATATGGTTCCATGTTTGTATTGATATAAACAATTTATTATTTAATTATATTGAAATGGATTATACCCCACCTAGATTTTTTAATATATTCCTTATATCATTACCCATATAATGAAAACATATTTTCTAAATTACCTTTTAGATCAACTATTAGAAGAATTCTTTTTAGACTTCACTATCTAGTATTGTACATATTTCTGTAGAACTATATATATATATATATATGAATAAAAGTATTCCAATAATATAAAAATAAAATAAAATATATAAAAATATCATTTCCCTATGTAAAATAATATATAACAATTTAAACTTGTATTACAATATATATTTCATGTGTACATAGAACAATATCATTTAATTTAGAATGAATTAATGAATGTTAAAAAAAATTATGTGTCCTATTGACCAACTACTATATTGAATTATGTTTTATTTTTTAATCTATCAATCAATGTCATCATATAATAGTTTACATTTAAACTATAATTTTTTTACATTTAATCCTAAAATAGTTTACATTAATTTTTTTCTCATTATAAATGAAATATTAAAATGACTTACATAAAAATTCATATGAGTTTACATATAAATTGTAGAATTATTTTACATGATTTTATGGTTTATATGTAAATTATAAACAATTTACTTGTAATTTTCAATTTAAATATATTTTATAGAATTTAATGATATTATTCTCCATAATCTTCTTCAAACTTATATTTTATTGAGAATGGAATTAAAATATCTTTTCCAAACTCATTCACTTGAGTTGATTTCCGTAGTATACTCTATTTTGAATATTCATTACAATATACCCATAATATGAATGTTTTGAGTTTAATTTTTATTGAGTATTACATTTTTTATATTATATTATTACTATGAATTCAATTAACTGAATCATATATACATAAAAAATCATAGAAAAAGAAAATATAAAGAATCAAAACATTCTTGAAAAAAATAAACCTGAATTGAAACAAAAAAATTAATATTAAATGGGTTAAAAACATTACTTAATCAAAAATGGATCAAATCAAATAAACATATGTTGAATGGAATAAAAAATCTAAATCATGCTAAAATAATTCATACCGAACAAACCAAACACAACTAAAACCAATTCAATACAAACTAAATTGAGTTGTAACAAATTAGAACAGATGAAAAAAAAATAAATATCAACCAAATTGACCAAATAACCTTACCTAATAATGACTTAGATAAGCAAACCCAAAATGAACCAAATGGCTTAACTGATTGACTAAATGATCAAATAACCTCACCCTAATATAATAAAAATGGTAAAGTAAAATATTTAAAATAAAATGAAACTAATTGAAAATGAATTTAATAGAATTGAACATAATAAGGAAACCATATCATATCAATTTTTAGTATATTCATCTATACATGTTAATTATGTTATGATTTATATTTTTTGGTTTATTTTCATTCCATTAAATATAATGTTCTTATGTTAGGATTCTACCTATCCCCTTTCATTGGTAATTAGTATGACTTTATTAGGTCATGTAACCTCAATTTTATTTTTTATATTACACATTTGTAATGAACTTGTAATTATTTTTATATTTATTATATAATTTAGTAAATGGAAACAATTGACAGCATACAAATAAAGAGAAAGTCTAAAAATTATTTAAACATGACACAGATGAGAAATCCCCCAAAGCTTACCATTATGAGAATATTATTTCAATTATATATATATATATTTCAATTACATATCATAAAATACCAACTCATTATTCTATTTTTTTAATTTTAATTAGGAACCTCCATCAAGGATACGACTGTTCTCTAATTAGACTAGTATAATTGTTAACCATCCTTTCAGTTTACGGGGGGTGTTACTAGTTCTACATGAGGAACTTATCATATCTAATCAGAAATAGACACTTTTGAGGTTCTTTTTTATGTGGGTGATGATAATAATGATCATGATTGTAGTGTTTTTAATTTTTATGATTTTAAAGGGTTATATTGAACCACAATATTTATAACATGATATTTATTACACTTCTAAACATGAGGATGGATTATAATGACTAATATTTATGTTATATATGTTTCATTATATGCTTTATTATGTTATAAAATTATTAAATTCAAAAGAATAAATTTTTTTAATGCGTATTATTATTACTGTTTTATATGTGGTTCTCTTGTGTGTATGGTGGTGTGGGATGGGCAGTGGGTGTTTTTTGGTGGAATTACCTTATGCCAATGGTTCTAGGAAACCATTTGTTATAGTACTATAATAATGTATTACGAGAACCATTGGGGAAATACAATACCAATTAGGATATACCAATGACTCACTAGAACTGTTAGAATAACCCTATACAGACACATTATCACCCCATGGGTCATGGGTCTATTGGTATAACCTATACCAATGGTTTTACGGGTTGTACTAATGACATTATAATATATATTAATTGTTATTTTATAGAGTTGATATGACGAATCTCAAATATTCATAGCTAGATAAGTAATTTTGAATTCATTATAAAGATGTATTCTTCTTCTTCTAATACCATTTAGTTATATACACATTTTTCACATGATCATTTTTTATTAGATTATTATTTTAGATATTTATTTCATGTTTGGTAGTTTCATTAACATACTTTTAAATTGTTAATGAATCTTATTTTTGTACTTGGTCTCATGGTTTGTCCTTTTTAGGGGTTTTCATGTTAAAAATTTCCATGGTTTAATATTTCATAAAATACAATTGTTTTTTTAATTTGGTAAAAGCTATTATAGTTCATAGTCTCATTTGAGAGGAAAAGGTTTTATTCCATTATAAATCCACATTTTAGATTATTATGAAAATTTAATCCATGACGCATTTCCTAAAATTAGAAGGCGAGGAGGTAGTTTTTAAAATATAGTAATGGGATATAATACCACCAAGGGAGATTGTTTATATTTTTAGATGTCAAGATGAGGGTGGTGTTGATGACTTGTATGTTTATGGGGCTTATTTTTCATAATGAAAATGAAAATTTTTAATTTTTAATATAAGTAAAATAAAATTAAAATATAAGAAATAACCAAAGAGAGAGGTCATAAAGGAGGAAATCAAACTTAATAACTGAGTGGGGAAATATGTAACACCCCATCCCTAGAAACCAAGATCCAATGTAATATTTTATTATATTTCCATTATTACAAGGAATAAAATCCCAAAGTACCGTTCAACTTAGAATTCTTGGAATGCCAAATTACATACATCATACCCGTAATACATTAGGAAATAAAAAATACAAACAGGTTATATAAACTGAAAATTAATTGCATCCTAAAATATTTATTCAATTATTTCAATCATATGTCATTTATTCAATGAACTGAAATGAAATGTATCCATAGATATACCGATGCAAAATATCTTGGATGAATGATAACTAAAACTAATATAATGGCCATTCTTTCTTAATGTTCATCATATCTAAGGAAACTTATGTCCTACACTATCAATATCCATCCTCTAGAATGTTTAAAACTATATATAGAAACATATTTAATTTAGACATCTTAATCGTCTCATGAGAACCTCTCGATGCATCAAGGAGCTATATAATATCTCGGCTCCACCCTCCATTGAATGTCAAAATAATTATAAATTTTGATGAATCAAAATAAATAATATTTCTTATTATATATCCATATTGAATGAGAAATAAATATGTATCAATAATTCATTAATTAAAAAAATAATTCTCAAAGTAAATATCGTATGAAAAATGGTATACTGTTTAGTAAATACTAATATAAATTTCATGAGAATATGGATATTCAAGTTAAATAAAAATGAAAAATTATTACAATAATGTTATTGATTCAAGAGAGAGTTAACAATCACCTATAGAAGTGATATTTCAAAGATAACAATTAAAAATATTCTTGAGGATAATAATATTTAAAAATTTCAAAGTGTTGCATACCACGCTGAAACCCTTAAATCATAATATCTGGAAATGTATGAAACTAAATTAAACATATAATATAATTATAATAAGTGGATTCATGAATAATCATAAAAAGGGTTTTATATACCTAAAATAAAAGTGAATTGGTGCATTAATATTTCTCAATGAAATTTAAATTGACATGAAATTCTCTTACATTAACATTACTTTGGTTGTGTGGTCTTTATTCAACTTTATAGTGGTTACAAATATATTACCAACTTATACCATAACTATACTGATTTTTATAATACAATATATAAACATCATATAATGTCTTATTACATTTTTTTAAAATACTTTAATTAATTTATCATTATCTGGTGCCATTTACCTAGTTCATAATGTATTTTTTAACTTGTTATTTGTTACAATTATACAGGTTTAATCATCTAAAAAATTTAAACAATTATGTTAATCTCATATATATATATATACAAAATATATATGTATCCATAATAATATATAAAGGTTTTGATATAAGTAATGAAATGCATTGTTCATGGAGATGATAGTCTATATGTATGCATGAATGCTACCTTCATTTATTTTTCATGGTAAATGGATGAAGGGTAAATTGTACATATGTATGTAATAATTCTAGTATAATATATATTACATATATGTTACATATTTTTTTTAAAATTATCCATAATACATTCCATGAATAGCGTGACCGAATCACATCTCTTTGAGAGGGCGATAGTTGGTAATTCCACAAATGACATTATTATTTTTACTCAAACTGGAATGTATAAGGATATGTGTTGTATAATAATTAAATAATATTAAATACATAACAAATATTATATATAACATATATAAATATATTTTCCATTATAATGGCCACCATGAGAGGAGATAAATTAAAATTGAACAATCATCATTTAGTGAGGTGGTAGTTCGACTACACATAAATAGTATGTTCGTTACACATTAGTTGGGAGTAGGTGTATGTGAAGGTAAAAACCATAACATAACAAAATAATTGTATATTTTGGATATATTTTTTGTTATATAATCATGGAATAATAATATTTTATGGAGTGGGAAAATAAAATAAAATTCATGAGCTTTAGGAAAGACGTTACCTCTTAATCAGGTTACTCTTTTTGTTTATACCAAAAGTCTTAATTGGATTGATTTAAAACCAATGGTAGGATTCAAGGAGCAAGTGAGAGATTTTGGGGCGTCAATTTGGATGATTTTGGATGAGGATATGTGTCTTGAGTGGTGTGAGGAGGTGGAAGGGAAAGAGTCCTTTTATAATAGAGGAGGGGTGATACCCTTGTAATATTTTAAAAGAAAGGAACGCCAACAACGTTTTTTATTGAGAGTGGATCATTAATGGTCCAATTTTGAAAAAAGTATATTTGGAGTCTAAATATTTCTAGAAAATGGATTTGGGAGAATCGTATAGGACGTTTTGGTCCTTAATGTTATGGTTTAGTACATTATTAGGCTTAATGTAAACTTAATCGTTGTAATTAATTTTAAATACCTTCACTAATATTTTTGGTTAAAAATTATGTTAAACTTATTATAAAACATAAATTATTCTGATTCTAAATATGGAATCCATTATTCCAAATTCCAATCACAAAATAGGAAAAAATAAGATTAAAATGCATCCTGCAAGCGGGATGACCATGCAAGTTTTTAATATAAAAATATTATAATGTTTGTTACCTTTTTATAGTCAGTTTGAAATTAAAATTTATTCCATTGACATAAATTGGATTAATTAACAAAAAATTTATATAATTATACATTACAACAAAAAATAAAAAATATATATCCTTATAAATAAATTATATGAAAAAATACTATTGAATTAAAATTTAGTATTTTTAATTATTCGTTATAAAATGAAACATCACTTAAAAATACCAAAAAAATACTCTGACCTATTATTTATATTTTTATTTCTAATAACACATTTAATTTTACAAATTAAAATTCTAAAATGGTCCAAAATCGGATTTATTGATGGATCACTATCAAAAGGCATCAAAACTATATGTATAAAAATATAGTAGTTTTTGTCTTTTCTTAGGATCATCTTAAGATTATGCCTATTAAATATATTTGATGATTATAAAAAATATTTTACAGAATATATTACAAATAAATTTCATTATCATCATTCACTAATTTTAATTTATTTAATTTATCAATACAAAATTCCATTGTGATTATAAAAATAATAATATTTTCTGTTAAATTCAATATGTTTGTATATTCATTTCAAATTAATTTTTAAAATATATTTTCATTTTATATTTTTATAAACCCTATATTGTTATAAGATAGTTATTTATATTCATAACCCAAAATTTAATGGTTAGGTTATGTCTTATTATATTAAATAATTGTATTTTAATATTATATTATTGTTTGGTTAATCATTGTATTGCATATAGTGAAAGCATTTGAAGAATGTATCTCTTGCCTGTGACAAAAGGTAACCCGGTGTCGAGTACATTATAAAATATATAATATATAAAATATATTTAAAATATTATATATATTTTAATGTATTGGGTTATTATATCCCCTTACATTTGTGGTGTCACATTTCATGCACGCTATCAAACATCAGGCTCTTACTTTAGAATATAGCGTTCTTACAAAATAGACAATGTTAAAATAAAATATCAATAAGAAAAAATATCTACCTGCACTAACTATAGAAAAACAATAATACATAAATTTTATCTTTAAAAGATTTTCATATATAATTTTTCCTCATAAAAAATGAAAATAATTTATTTTACATGAAAAGCCATACTAAATTGAGATAATTCATATTAGAATAATATTTTTATGAAAAATATAATAAATAAAATCACTAGTAAATAAAAATTATTAATCTATTAATAATTCTTAAAATTGGTGGATACATAATTGATGGGACATAATATTAATTATTATGCTTTCTCAAATTAATTTTTTTTAAATTGTTAAGTATTATATCTTAATATATTAAATCAACCAATTTTAATATATTATATTGATAATATATAACATTTAAATATATGATATTACATATTTATATTACTTTAGTTACAAAATAGTATGATATTTTACTAATAACATTAAAGGTTATAAGGCCAGTTTTCAATGAATGATGTTTTTTGTTATAAATCAGATTTTAATTTAATATATAAATATATTGTTTTTAGAATATTAATTAGTCAAGTCAAAATTATTTTAGTGTAATTTTTTGGGATATTTTTTAAAAATTAATTGTTAGGATATTGTTAATAAAATCCAAAATTTTCAAATACTATCAATTTTATGAAATTATCATAATAGAGGATTTGAAAAATTTTCATTGATATATTTTTCTATAAAAAATTATATTTATGAAGTAAAATGGATAATTAAAAAAAATCCTATTTTTTAATTATAAATCCTATTATTAACATTTTAGAAGGTTATGTAATATTTTATTCTAAAAAGTGTATTTAATCTCTTATATTAAAAAATTGGGTTTTAACACGTGTTGAAATAAAATATTTTATTAATATATTAGAAACAAATTTAATATTATGTAATAATGAAAATTTCAATTTTATTTAAATAAATTGCAATTCCCATATATAAGTTAATTGTTTAGATATATAAAAACTGTTACTTTTAAATAATTGATTTATTAACATTGTGTAATTTTTATCTAACAAAATTAACTAATTTCATATACAAATGTATGTAAAATAATTTTTCATCATGTATAAGAATATATTACAAATATTTAAATTATTATTATTTACCAATGAATATTAAGAACAATTAATGTTGAAAACAATGTAAATATAAAATACTAAATTTGAATATATTTAATTTGTTATTTTAAAAAAATAATTTTATTTTATGTAGTAATCGAATTGAAATATATGAATTAGAAATTTTCATTTATAAAATAAAAATTTTATAAGAAGGGTTAACTTATACTTTTAATTAAATATAAATTTATTTTCTAAATACAAGTTAAGAAGGTAAAAAGAAAAATTATAAAATGTAAAAATCCAGTGGTAGAAGACATGAAATATGATTAAAAAATGTTTAAAAACTGAGTATTTTTTGAATTTTGGATCTTATCCCGCTTAAAAATTTATTATTTCTTACATTTTGTGTAATTGAACAATGAATAGTGTTATTACATCGAAGTAAAATCTATGGGTATTTTAAAAAATGTCATTTTCACAACTTATAGAAGGATATGACTTCTACCCCATTTCTCTACCCATGACAAAGACTTTTCTTGAACTAAAACCTATACTAGTATATCCTCATCTCTCTCCCCATGTCATAGATTCAATATCCTTTTCAAAATATAATGAAATGGATCATTTGTGTGTTACCCAATGGGGAACATCCAAAGGGAGAGGTAATGTTTTCAACTGATTAATCTTAATATTTTCTTTTTAAAATTCCTAAGACCTACTATATCCATGTAAGTATTATAGAATTAATAATATAAATATACATATTTTTTATTATACTAATTTAATATCAATTACAAAAATTCCCCCAAAACCATTCAAAAATTGAACATGTCATCATGCGTACATTTGGACTACAGGTTCCATGAATAACATGCTTTATTTTTCATCACCAAAATAAACAAATGGTTATAGAAGAGTATTTAAAAGATTAATTAGATTTTTAAAAAACTATTAAGATTATGGAATTTAAAACTACTCCACACTTTCCTCCTGATTATTGGAAAATGAATGCATCCCCTATGCAGACATGTAGACTTCCACCACAACAAAAGTGACTAATTTCATTTTTCACTATATTTTTTATGTATACAAATCTATTATGTAATTCCCCGACTCTTGTTACCTAGAGTCGATGCATTATTTTAATACATTGGTATGATTACAAGGAATCAAGTCCCGAAGGACTAATCAATTTAGCAGTTTTTGAAAATAGATTACATACTTGAACATTACATTACACATTCTAACATACAACACAACGTAAATAATCCTTTGAAAACTCCATTGTTACCTTTATCTTAACCCTATATAATAATCACAATACACTTCTTGGAAATCCTGGGAATATAAAACATAATAAATGGGTTATCTCAGATGCTCAGAAAGGGTAAATAATTTAGCGGAAGCAATAAACTATTTAAGGAAAGATGTGTAATATAAACAAAAGCCTTTTAAACATAAACACAAACATAATATGGTAAAAATAAATAAAAAATTACCATATAAACAAGAACATGGATATTATACTAGTCGAATAATCACATGTAATAACTAATTTCATAATGGAGGAATGCATAATACCAGACTTTCATAACCACATAGTCAAGGCCTCGTGCCACGACTACAAATAAATTATTTTTACAAGGCCTTGTGCCAGGACACTATTTTGTCACATTAGACCTTCCGATGAATCTAGGAGCTATAGCGGGCTCCACCCATCACATACTAAGTCCAATGCATTCCTCATATGAAAAGGTTTAAACATAACGTAAACATTCGTATTAAAACTAGCATATGCAATGTCAATACATTATCCATAAAACATGAATGGTATAAAATAACACATCCACAGTTAAACATATCACAAAACTTTCAATACAATATGGAATATTTTTATCATAATGATTCAACTTCAAAATAGATTAAAATCCATCAAAGGATATTTACATAGATGAAATCAAAACTATTTGAGGGAAATATCTCTTTCTTTTTTTGAAATCAATTAAAATTCACATAATTATAAAATAAATAATTTATTTTGAAAATATTCATATCAGATGTTAAGTTTAGCTTTGACGATGTTATAACTTTTTAAAATAGCCTCACCCACTGTATAAGTTAAAACAATTTTACCTTAATTTTTTCAAAAAGGTTAAAACGGACCTTGTTTGGATAATGACGGAAAGATTCCTTTCAAAACATTTTATAAAAGTCAAAAAGGGTATAAATGACTTTAACCCATATTCTAGTAAATAGTATAAATGTTTTGAAATACATTTTTAAGAATCATGGATGTGGATGATAAAGATATCCCAGTAGATACTTACGTATAAACAACCTCGGATAATGAAGAGATTTTGAAATTTAACCCTTACAGATTTTGTAACTTACAAAACATATACCCCATGAAAGAAGGGTCATATACTGAAGATGTATATACCCTTAAGTTAATGTATATTACACATAGAATACAATCATGGGGCAGTACATACCCCACACGAAATAAATAAGTGGTGAACAATGGAAATATAACGAAATTAGAAATGTGATATGATACCACTTACCTTGCACTTTCCTTTGGTCGAGGGTACATTTAACCTCCTGTATAATGACCATTGTATGTTATTTAATTATACGAGGACCATATTAATATTTATTATATCATACATGATTAATTTATTACTTTATACATTCCATTTAATATAGATTTGCATGTTAAATTAACATTTCAGATAATAATCTCTTTCTTTATCATACATGTTTTAACTTGTTATTCTTGATCGTATCATTTAGATCATGATTTAAAAAATTCCAGAATATAAAACATGATTTATATATCATATATATTTTGAATATAAATATTTATAAAAGATATATATATTAAATGGAAAACACCGTTTGTGGGGACGTTAGGCCGTACGTACGCATAAACATTGTTTCTCTTTTCATAATGTGTTGAACGGAAGTAGGTGAGTAAGATATATGTAAGTACATAAATAAAGATATATATATCTCTAGTATCATTATTATGTCATATATTATATACTTATTAATAATATATATTTTTATAATCATCGAATAATGGGGCACGTGGAAATGAATCTCATCACGTCGTGGAGATGGTAATATGAAAGTACGCACGAGCGATAATATCATTTCATTAATGATTAAAAGGTGTGGAATTTTATGGTATATTAAATTTATAGAGAAATTAAAATGTTATTTTCATTATATATATCAATATTATTCATCCTTATATCCATCCAAATAACATAGTGTCGAATAACAAATTACACCACAACGTGGAGATGGTAAGTCGTACGTACGTAGGCATGGTGACATTGTCATTCATAGGATGGAAAGAATAATGAATATGGTTGTTCAATATTTCTAATAACATAAAAATATATATAAGATACCGGAGTTATTATTTTAGAATAGATACAATAAAAAAAGAGGAAGTGGAAGGAGAAAATAATTTGAAATAGGTGATGAAATATTTACCAATTATTCAGGTTCTTCCTTTTGATTTGATCAAAAGGACTCCATAGGTTGATTTTATGACTAATGGAAGGACTCTATGATGAAGTAAGGACAGTTGAGAGGGTATTTGGGTAGCGTTTGGCTGAAACATATGTCTTTGAAGGTATGAATTAGAGGGAAGTGGAAGTGCCCTTTTATAAGAGGGGTGAGGGTCACCATAGAAAAAACATAAAATATTATTTTATAATAAATTCATATTCGATTTATAATTTCTCAAAATTGATATATTTCGAGGCTATGGTGGGGATGGGTCGAAATCCTCTCAACCAATAGTTTTTATAGTGTTTTGGGTCACTATATTAACCTTATCATTTATATTTAACTCTTAGTTAAATAGTTTGACATTTACCATGTCTCTTTATACTTTTTTATTTTATGGTTAATAAATGTACTATAAACTGCCAAGAGAACCCCAAGGGATTCATTATTGATATATATATCCTTATCTATGTCATTTTTCCTAACCTTAGATTTTTAGGAATGTAATATCAATTAATAATATAATATTTGTTTTAAACACTCTTTTATGTCACTTTTGAAACTAGTTTGTATTTGGTTTTTGCTAAATTCATAACAACATTATTACAGTGAAAAAAATTCATTTAACTAACCCTGACATGACATATTAACCTTGAAAATTAGTGTAATTCATAAAAAGTTTCAAATTATATTTATTTAGATATTTCTAATATCAATTATTTTAATATTTCATTAGTAAGGTTATTACCACATCATCATTGTGTCATAAATAAATTAAATTATTTAATGTCTAAAAATTATAAATAAAATAAAAATATGTAGGAAACCATTTTTTTTATATTTCTAATGAATATTTATAGTCGAATTTAACCAGTTTTTATCACAATATTAAAAATGGTTTAGTTATTAAACTTTGAATTTAACACTTTTAACTCTTCTTTGAATTAAATAATATTAAATGTCATAATCTAATCCAACTGTACCTAAATGATCATATTTTATTCCTAAGGTTATTTTTGGTTGAGATACACTTATACAATATAATTATGATATGTGTTAGGGTAAAAATATAATCAATATTTCCCTTAATTACCCTATTTACTTTTAACTGTGGTAAATAAAATAAAAAAGTTACTATTCACCAAAACATATTTTCATCTCATTGAACCAAATTTCACTAACTGATATCAACCATGTCTCTAAGATTTTTGAAATTCAATTCACAAAAGTGGTAAAATTATGTTTTATACGAATTTTCAAATCCTCCTAGAAGGTGGGTAAAAAACGGTAAAAAGTTCAATAAAATATTATATATCTAACCTTATTATAAAATGAATCCAATGAATTAAATTTAACTTATATAGGTATTATGTATCTATTTTCACCTAATATTAATTTAAATAAAATAACTAATTATTTAAATAAAATGTTGGTTTTAACCAATAACATAATGTTTTTCACTATTCATCAAAAATTGAATGTTTTCAAAAAAATACCAAAAATTCACCCTAAGCTAATTTTGATATTCCAAATTCAAAAATAAAGTCCATTTTGAAAAATTAAATTTATAAAATTTCAAAACGTGGATATTACGATTCATAATAGCTAGTTTGATTGGTCGTGGTTTGTTAGAATCTCAATGTTGCGTACAACGCAAGATATTGCATTATTCAAAGGGAAACGTACCGTAGAAGATTGGGGTGTTACATTATTCCCCCTTCAATAAATTGTGTGCTCGTAATTTGAAATTGTTCTTCAAAAATAAAAGGCTGAAAATAGAAAATACCTTTGTTGAAAACCCACATCGGAAATAGTGTTAGGAAAATTTAGATTTAATAAGAGATAAAGGGAAATGATAAAGTCACCACCAAATTAGGGTTTTGAATAGGAGAAAATTAGTGGAAATTATATACACGTAATTAGAGGGAAAACACAAATATTTTTACGGAGTGATTGAGTTCATTGATCACAAGCAAGTGTACAATTGAGGGCCTCAATGCCATCAATCTATGATGCTTTAAAATATCATCAGTTCAACAAAATATAAGGTATTAGGATAACACAATTTTTTTTTATATCCCTTCCCTAAAGTATAAGAATTAATTTCTTCATAGAATAATATATATATATATATATACTTGGCATGTATAGTTTTATCTTTTAACTAATTTCAACCACAAACTCATCTTTCACTCCAAAATATAATAGATCCCAAAAATATTATATTTATCCTAATCGTATAAGGTTACAAATATTGACACGTACCATTTAAATGAATAAAAATATTTTTTAATAACCAAGGACATCCTGTAGGCTAGTGGTAGGTAATAAAGGCCTGTAAAAATATGGTTGTGGGTTCGATTCCTACTTTTTTGTCCGATGTGATGGGTTATCTCCTGACCTGCATGATGTCCTTTTACTAAAACTATAGTATTATAATATTCCAAAAATAATCATAAGAAATGTTTTAAACTTAAACAATACTATCCAATGTTCAACATAATCCATTCAAACCTTTATAGTTATCCAAACTATCTCTGTCCAGACTCTCCGTTATAGTTATCTAAATTCCAAAATCAATTGTAACATTAGATTCCCCAAACAAAGTAAAGATTATCTTATTGTTACAAACAAAAAATATGATTACCTTATTCATATTAAAACCTTAATAAATAAAACAAGTACTACAATAAAATCCTTATATATATATCATTATTCTTATAACCATAATATAATCCCTGAGTAAAAAAACACAAATATATTAAATATAAAACATAAACTGTAATAACATCATAATCTTGGCCTTAATCCCTTGGCCTCTTCTGAGGTAAGTTTCCTTGGTCCTTAGGACATTCATTTTCATAATTTCTCATTTCTTTACAATTGTAGCAGTCAACATTGACAACCTCTTTCTTCTCCATGCAATCACGAGCATTTTTTCCTTTTCACCACTCTTGTAACAAACTCCCATTCCTTTTAGGAAAGAACCGGGGTGTTTCTTCCCACTATTATCACATAATGGAAAATCCTTCTTTCCCTTTTTCACTTTATCTGTCTCTTGATCCACCGTTCTCTTCTTCCCTTTCTTTAATTTATTGTCATAAGATTTAGAGATTTCCTTTTCTATCCTAATAGCACACGAGACTATATCTTCGTACGATGAGAAGTATTTTGATACTAATGCTCAATAGAGAAATGGGATTAACCCATCAAATAAATGATCAATCATACTCCTTCTGTTATGTATATAATATGTTTCATTCCATGCTAACCTTGTAAAGTTATCCATATACATTGTGACATTCTCATCCTCTTTCTGCCTCACACTCAGAAATTGTCCTTCCATTTCTACTCGATGGTCACGAGGAAAGTATATTTCTAAGAAAATCTCTTTAAAATCCCTTAATTCCATATTTTATACTTCATCATCTTCATTTTTATTTTGAATCAATGACCACCATTGATCAGCATCTCCCATGAGGTGATAAAAATCCATGAGTACTTTTTCCCTTTCACTACTCCCCAAAGCATGAAATATTTTCTCTAAGGAACTTATCTATTTCTCAACTACCAATGGATTTTTACTACAATTTTATGTTGGTGGTTTTTTCCTCATGAAGCGGTCTAACATTGATCCTCCGCATTGTGGATCAGGGTTCTCCATACAGGTAAGGTTATTTTTCATAACCTAAGAGAGTTGTCCCAGTATGGTGATAAACTGATCAAAACCAGTTGTATCACTAGCTTTACAATAATAATCTTGAGTATGAGGGAAATACCTACATTTATTTTGTGCATTTATATGGTTTTCATTTCTTCCACTAGGCTCCATTTCTAAACAATGACATACACTAGATTAGTTTATCTATTGCGATACATAATTACAAACTTGTAAAACACTTAACATAAATTGAACAATTTATGGATATAATCCATAATCATTAAAAAAATTCTTTGGGAAATGATATACTCATAAACCCTTCATAATGGTTTGTAAAGAAAATGATAATTATCCTACTAATATCCACCGGGAGTGTCGTAACCAAGAGTGCAGCTAGGCCCGTTGTCGTGTACCAGTTCCCATTCGAGTCTAGCTCAAAGCAGTGTTTTTGGGTTTTACCCCCAGGTACATATGTGCCAGAGCTGCCTCTACCTGCTCGTATCCAAACATGGATGTACTGCTTGGAAAACTCACTAAATCCCTACAATACCAAAATTCTAAGGAAGTTCTTCTATACTAATCCTCAAAGTCTATCCTAGGGTAATGTTATCTAATCAGATTTTATCTAAATATAGTTTCAAAGATTGTACTAAACATACTCTGTTACCAACTGTAATGCCCCCACCCCAATTACCCAGAGTCAGTGCATTATTTTAATACATTGGTATGATTACAATGAATCAAGTCCTAAAGGGATGATCAATTTAGGAGTCTTGTAAAATAGATTACATACATGAACGTTACATTAAATATTCTAACATAGAACACATCATAAATAATACTTTGACAACTCCATTGTACCCTCTAGATTAAACCTTCATAACAATCATAATCACATCTTGGAAATCCTGGGAAAATAAAACATAAGAAAGGGGTGAGCGCAGATGCTCTATTAGGTTAAATAATTTAGCGGAAGCAATAAACTTTTTAAGGCAACATGTGTAATAAAAACAACAGCCTTTTAAACATAGACATGAAAATAATATGGTAAAAATAAATCAAACATTACCATATAATCAGGAACATGGATATTCTACTAGTCTAATAATCACATGTAATAACTAATATCATAAGGAGTAAATATATAATTCCAGACTTTCATAACCACATAGTCAGTGCCTCATACCAAGACTACAAATAAAATATTTTTCCATGGCTTTATTCCAGGACACTATTTTGTCTGACGAGAGTTGTTCATGCATCGAGGAGCTATAGAGGGCTCCACCCATCACATACTAAGTCCAATGCATTCCTCATATGAAATATTTCAAACATTTCATAAACATTCGTATAAAAACTATCATACAAAATGTCAATACTTTATCCATAAACCATGAATGGTATAAAATAACATATCCACAGTCAAATATATCACAAAAAATTAAATACAATATGGAATATTTCTATCATAATGAATCAAATTCAAACAAGCTTAAAATCCACCAAAGGATATTAACATAGATGATATCGAAAATATTTGAGAGAAATATCTCTTTGTTTTTTTGAAATCATTTAAAAGTCACATAATTATAAAAGAAAACATTTATTTTGAAAATATTATTATAACATTATAGGGGAAGTTTAGACGATGTTATAATGGTGGAAAATAGCCACAAACCCCGTATAAGTTAAAAACATTATTACCTTAATTTTGTTGAAAAGTTTAAAAATTACCTTGTTTGAAAAACGACAGAAAGATTCCTTTCAACACATTTAATAAATGTCAAACAAGGGTATAAATGACTTCTACCCATAGTCAAGTAAATTGAAAAAATGTTTTGAAATACATTTTTATGAAAAAAGTATGTGGATGATAAAGAAATCCCAGTAGATACTTACGTATAAACAACCTCTACTAGTGAAGAGATTGTGAAATTTAACGCTTAGTGATTTGGTAACTTACGAAAAATATACCCCATGAATGAAGGATCATACAATGAAGATGTAAACAATCATATTCTAAAGTATATTACACAAAGAATAAAATCATGGGGAAGTACATACACCACATGAAATAAACAAGTGGTGAACAATGGAAATCTCACGAAATTAGTAGTGAGATATGAAACCCCTTACCTTGCACTTTCCTTTGGTCGAGGGTACGATTAAACTCATTTATAATGACCTTTTTATGGTATTAAATTATACTAAAATCATATTAAAATTTATTATATCATTCATGATTCATTTATGACTTTATACTATCCATTTAAAAATGATTTTAATGTTAAATGAACATTTCGTGTAATAATCACTTTCTTTATCATACGTGTTTTAACTATTTATTCATGATCATATCATTTAGATCATGATTTAAATACTTCCATATTATAAAACATGATTTATATATCATATATATTTAGAAAGTAAATATTTATAATATATATATATATATATATATGAAATGGAAAACACCATTTATGGAGATGTAGTCCGTACGTATGCATAAACGATGTTTATTTTTTAATAATGTATTGAACGGATTTAGGTGAATAAAATATATTTAAGTAAATATATATATAAATATCTAAAGTAGAATTATAATGTCATATATTACATACTTATTAATAATATATATTTTTACAATCATCAATGAATGGTGAATGTGGAAATGAATACCATTGCGTCGGTGACACAGTAATCCGCACGTACGCACGAACGATAATAACATTTCCTTAATGATTAAAATGTGTGGAATTGGATGGTATATTAATTTTATAGAGACATTATAATGTTATTGTAAATATTTATATATATACATATTACTCATCATTATATCCATCCAAATGACATAGTGTCGAATAACAAATTACACCACAACGTGGAGATGGTAATCCATACGTACGCACGCATGGCGACATTATCATTCATAGGATAGATAGAATAATGCATATGGTTGTGCCATATTTATAATAAAATCACAATATATATAAGATATTGGAGTTATTATTTTATAATAGAAACAATAAAGAAGGATGAAGTTGAAGAAGAAAATAACTTGAAAGAGGTGATAAAATATTTACCTCTTCTTCTGGTTCTTCCTTTTGATTTAATCGAAAGGGCTCATTAGGATGGATTTACGACTAAAATAAGGCCTCTATACTGAATGAAGGACAGTTTAGAGGGTATTTGGGTAGGGTTTTCTCGAGTCAAATGGCTTTGAATGTGTGAAATAGAGGGAAGGGGAAGTTCCCTTTTATAAGAGGGGTGAGGGGAACCTTAGGAAAAACTTAAAATATTATTTGATAATAAATTCATATTCTGTTAATAATGTCTCCAAATTGATTTATTTCTAGTAAAAGTTAGGTATAGGTCGAAATATTTTGAACCAATACTTTTTAGATAGGTTTGGGTGACTATATTAACCATACCATTTATATTTAACTCTTAGTTTAGTAGTTTGACATTTACCATGTCTCTTTGTATTTCTATATTATATGGTTAATAAACATAATATAAACTACCAAGAAAACCCCATGTTGTTAATTATTAATATATATAACATTATCTAAGTCCTTTTTATGATCCTTATATTTTTAGGAATATAATATCAATTAATAATATAATATTTGTTTTAAAAACTGTTTTATTTCAATTTTGAAACTATTTGTATTTTGTTTTTTCTATATTCATAACAAAATTATTACTCAGAAAACAATTCATTTGACTAACCCTAACATTTCATAATAACCTATAAAATTAGTGTAATTCATAAAAATTCTCAAATTACATTTATTTGGTAATTTATAATATCAATTATTTTAATATTTCATTATTAAGGTAATTACTGCATCATCATTGTGTCATAAATAAATTAAATTATTTAATGTCTAAAAATAAAAAATAAAATAAAATTATGTAGAAAATCATTTTATATTTCTAATTAATATTTATAGTCTAATTTATCTTGTGTTTAACCCTATATTAAAAATGGATTAGTTATTAAACTTTAAATTTAACACTTTTAACTCTTCTATCAATTAAATAATAATAATTGTCCTGGTCTTGTCCAAGTGAACCTAAATTATCATATTTTATTCCAAATGTTGTTTTTGGTTGAGAAAAACTTGTCCAATATAATTATGACATTTGTTAGAGTAAAAATAAAATCATTTTTACCTTTAATTACCCTATTTACTTTTCACCGTGGTAAATAAAAGTAATAAACTTACTATTCACCAAAAAATATTTTAATCTTATTGAACCACATTTTACATATTGATATCAACCGTATCTCTCATATTTTTTAAATTAAACTCACATAAGCGGTAAAATTATGTTTTATGCGAATTTTCAAATGCCCTAGGAGGTGGGTAAAAGACGGTAAAAAGTTTATTAAAATTATATATCTCTAAAATTATTATAAAATGACTCTAATGAATTACATTGATCTTATATAGGTATTATGTATATATTTTCACCTAATATAAATTTAAATATAATAACTAATTATTTAAATAAAAATCCGGTTTTAACCAATAACGCAATGTTTTTCACTATTCATCAGAAATGGCATGTTTTCAGAAAAATACCAAAATTTCCCCCAAAGCTAATTTCGATATTCTGAATTTAAAAATTATGTCCATTTTGAAAAATAAAATTTATAAAATTTCAAAAATTTGGTATTAATATTCATAACAGCTAGTTTGATTTGTCGCGATGTGTTAGAATCTTGAAGTTTCGTACACCGCAAGATATTGGATTATTCAAAGGGAAACGTATCAGGGATTCTTGGGGTGTTACATTATTCCATCCTTCAATAAATTACGTTCTCATAATTTGAAATTGTTCTTTTAAAATAAAAGGTTCAAAATAGAAAATACCATTGTGGAAAACCCACATCGAAAATAGGGTTAATAAAATTTAGTTTTAATAAGAAGGAAAGGGAAATGAGAATGTCACCACCAAATTGGGGTTTGGAATAGAAGATCATTGGTAGAAATTATAGACACGTAATTAAGGGAAAAAATAAATATTTATAAGGTGTGATTGAAGTCATCAATAAAAAACAAGTGTAAAATTGAGGGCCTCAAAGCCATCAATCTATGATGATTTAAAATATCATCATTTCGAAAAAAAATAAGGTATTAGGATAACAAATATTTGGTTTTAATATCCCTTCCCTAAAGATTACGAATTAATTTCTTCATAGAATTATAGAAATATATATATTTATATATACTTCACAAGAAGAGTTTCATCCTTCAACTAATTTCTACCACAAACTCATCTTTCACTCCAAAAGATAATAGAAACAAAAAAATTATATTTATCCTAATCTTATAGGGTTACAAATATTAACACATACAATTTAAATGAAGAAAAATATTTTGTAATAACCAGGGACTTCCTGTAGGCTAGTGGTAGGTAATAAAGGCCTGTTGCAATATGGTGGTGGGTTCGATTCCTACAGATTTGTCCGACGTGATGGGTTATCTCCCTACCTGCATGTTTTCCTTTTCCTAAAACTATAGTATTATACTATTCCAAAAATAATCATAATAAATTTTTTAACCTTAAACAATACAATTCAATGTTCAACTTAATCCATTCCAACCTTTATAGTTATCCAAAATATCTCTATCCACACTCTCTATAATAGGTATCTAAATTCCAAAATCAATTGTAACATCAGATTCCCCAAACAAAGGAAATATTCTCTTATTGTTACATACTGAAAACATGATTACCTTATTCATATTAAAACCTTAATGAAAACAGCATGTACTGGAGTACATTCCTAATATATATTACATTATTCTTATAAATAGAATATAATCCTTGAGTCCAAAAACACAAATACATTAATTATTCCACTCCAATTGTAGTAACAACATAAGCTTGGCCTTGATCCCTTGGCCTCTTATAAGGTGATTTTCTTTGGTTATTAGGACATTAATTTTCATAATGCCCCATTTCCTTAAAATTGTAGAATTCAACATTGACAAACTCTTTCTTCCCCTTGCAATCACGAGCTTGGTGGCCTTTTTCACCACAGTTGAAAAATACTCCCATTACTTTTTGGCAAGTATCGGGGTGTTTCTTACCACAGTTATCACATAATGCAAAATCTTCTTTCCCTTTTCCATTTCTCTGTCTATTTCTACACCATTCCCTTCTTCTCTTGATTTTCTTTATTGTCATAAGATTTAGATAATTCCTTTTCTGTCTGGATAGCACACGAGTCTATATCTTTGTATGATGAGAACGATTTTGATACTAATTCTCGATGGAGAAATGGGTTTAACCCATAAAATAAACAATCAATCTTACTCCTTGGGTTACATATATAATCTATTACATGCCTTGCTAACCTTGTAAATTTTATCTCATACTTTTCAACATTATCATCCTCTTTTTACCTCAAACTCAAAAATTGTCTTTCTATATCTGCTCGGTGGTCACGAGAAAATGATTTTTTATGAAAAGCCATTTAAAATCCCTTCATTCCAGATTTCATACTTCCTTATCTTTTTTTGTATTTTAATTCAATGACCACCATTGATCAGCTTCTCCTGTGAGGTGATAAACATCCATGACTAAATTTTCCCTTTCAATACTCCCAAAGGAATGAAATATTTTCTCTAAGGAAGTGATCCATTTCTTAGCTACCAATGGATTTGTACTCCTATTGATTTTTGGTGGTTTTTCCCCATGAAGTGGTCTAACATTTATCCTCTATGTTTTGGATCATGGTGCTCCATACAGGTAAGGTTATTATTCATAACATGAGTGAGTTTTCCCAGTATGTCGATAAGCTGATCAGCACCAGTTACACCACCAGCTCCACTATAGTTATCTTGAGTAGGAGGAAAATCCCTACATGTATTACATGAGTTGATATGGATTACATTTCTTAAACTAGGTAGCATTTTTAAATAATGACATACACTAGATTAGTTTATCAAATCGCGATACATAATTCCAAAGATATAAAACACTTACATAAATTGAACAGTTTATGGATATAATAAATAATAAAAAAAATATTTACTTTGAGGAAGTATATACTCATAAACCGTTCATAATGGATTTTAATGAAAATAGAAATTATCCTACGAATATCCAACGGGAGTGTCTTAACCAATAGTGCAGCAAGGCCCATTGTCGTGCATCAGTTCCAGTTTGAGTATAGCTCAAAGCAACGTTTTCAGGTGTTAGCCCTAGTTACATCTGTTCCAAAGCTGCCTCTACCTGCTCGTATCCTGACAGGGATGTATTTCTTTGAAAACTCACAAAATCTCAAAAATACCAAAATTATAAGGGAGATATTCTATACTAATCCTCAAATTCTATCTTAGGGTAATGTGATCTAATAAGATTTCATCTAAATCAAGTTTCCAAAAAATGTACTAAACTTCCTCTGACACCAACTGTAACACCCCGACCCCAATTACCCAGAGTCGGTGCAATATTTTAAGACATTGGTATAATTACAAGGAATCAAGTCTGGAAGCTCCTATCAGTTTAGCAGTCATGAAAAATATATTACATACATGATCATTACATTTCACTTTCTAACATACAACACATCATAAATAATCATTTGAAAATTACATTATTCCCTTTATCTTAACCCTTTTATAACAATCATAATACAGTAATGGAAATCCTGGGAAAATAAAACATAAGAAAGGGGTGAGCTCAGATGCTCAGTAAGGGTAAATAATTTAGCATAATCAATACACTTTTTAAGGAAAGATGTGTAATAAAAACAAAAACCATTTAAAAATAAACATGATTATAACATGTTAAATAAAATAAAAAATTACCATATAAACATGCACATGGATATTCTACAAGTCAAATAATCACATGAAATAACTAATTTCATAATGAGGGAATGCATATTTTTAGACTCTCGTACCCACATAGTCAAGGCCTCGTGCCAAGACTATAAATAATTTATTTCGAAGGACTTGTTCCAGGACACTATTTTGTCTCATGATACCTACCAATGCATCTAGGATCTATAGCTGGCTCCACCCGTCACTTACTAAGTCCAATAGATTCCTCATATGAAAAGGATTAAACATAACACAAACATTCGTACTAAAACTAGCATACGAAATGTCTATACTTTATCCATAAACATGGAATGGTATAAAATAACACACCCAAAGTCAAACAAATCACAAAATATTCAATACAATATGGAATATTTGTATCACAATGAATCAACTTCAAACATGTTTAAAATCCATTAAAGGATATTGACATATATGTAATCAAATCTATTTGATAAAAATATATCTTTGTTTTTTTGAAATCATTTAAAAGTAACATAATTATAAAAGAAAACATTTATTTTGAAAATATTCTTATAAGTTTGGATGGTAAGATTCTACGATGTTTTAATGGTAGCAAATAGCTTCACCCACCTTATAATTTTTAAAAAAACTCTAACCTTAATTTTGTCAAAAATGGTAAAAAGGACATTGTTTGGAAAACGACCGAAAAATTCCTTTCAACCCATTTTATAAAAGTCAAAAAATGGTATAAATAAATTTAACTCATAGTCCAGTAAATAGTAAATATTTTTTGAAATACATTTTTATGAAACACGGATGTTGATGATAATGATATCCCTGTAGATACTTACATATAAACAACCTCTTGTAATGAAGAGATTGTGAAATTTAACCCTTACCGATTTGGAAACATACGAAACATATACCCCGTGAAAGAAGGATAATAAAATAGAGATTTAAATACACATAAGTTAAATTATATTACACAAATAATACAATCATGGTTCATTACATACACCACATGCAATAAATAAGTCGTGAACAGTTGAAATCTCATGAAATTAGAAATGAGATAAGAAACCCCTTACCTTGCACTTTCCTTTGGTCGAGGGCACATTTCACCTCCCATATACTGACCATTGTATGTTATTAAATTATAAATCAACCATATTCATATTTATTATATCATACATGATTCATTTATGACTTTATACTATACATTTAATAATGATTTTCATGTTAAATTAATGTTTCGGGTTATAAACGTTTTTTTATCGTACGTGTCTTAACTTGTTATTCTTAATCGTATCATTTAGATCATGATTTAAATACATCAATAATAAAAAAAATCAATTTATATATCATATATATTTAGAATATAATTATTTATAATAGATAGATTTATGAAATGGAAAAAACCGTTTATGGAGACGGTAGGCCGTACGTACACATAAACGATGTTTCTGTTTTCATAATGTATTGAATAGAAGTATGTGAATAAAATATATGTATGTACATACATACATATATATGTATATATATCCTGTGTAATTATTATGCAATATATTACATACTTATTAATAATATATATTTTTATAATCATTGAGGAATGGTGAACGTGGAAATGAATCTCATCACGTCGAGGAGACGATAATCCATACGTAAGCACGAGTGATAATATCATTTCCTTAATGATTAAAAGGTATGTAATTGGATGGTATATTATTTTTATATATAAAATATCATGTTTTTTTCATTATTTATATACATATTACTCATTATTATATCTATCTAAATAACATATTGTCGAATAACAAATTACACCATAGTGTAGAGACAGTAAGCCGTATGTAAGTACGCATGATGACATTATCAATCATAGGATGCATAGAATGATTAATATGTTTGTTCCATATTTATAATAACATCATAGTATATAGAAGTTTTTTGAGTAATTATTTTATAATAGAAACAATATATAAAGAGGTAGTGGAAGAAGAAAAGAACTTCAATGAGGTGATGAAATATTTACCTCTTCTTCGAGTTCTTCCTTTTGATTTGATTGAAAGTCCTCCTTAGGTTGGATTTATGAGTAAGAAAAGGCCTATTGGATTAATATAGGATGGTTGGGAGGGTATTTTGGAAGGGGTTTTCTAGGCCAACTGATTTGATGGTGTGAATTAGAGGGAATGGGAAGTGCCCATTTATAAGAGGGGTGATGGGCATCTTAGGAGAAACTGAAAATATTATTTTATAATAATTTCATATTCAGTTTATAATGGATAAAAATTGATTTATTTAGAGTCTAAGGTGGGTATGGGTCTAAATACTCTGAAACACTAGGTTTTATACAGGTTTGGGCCACTATATTAACCTTATCATTTATATTTAACTCTTAGTTAAATAGTTTGACATTTACCACGTCTCTTTGTATTTTTATATTATATGGTTAGTAAACATACTATAAACTACCAAGCTAACCCCAAGTGGTTAATTATTTATATATATAACCTCATATATGTCCTTTGGATAAACCATATATTTTTAGGAATATAATATCAATTAATAATATAATATTTATTTTAAAAACTCTTTTATGTCAATTTTGACACTATTTTGTATTTTGTTTTTTCTAAATTCATAACATCATTATAATTTCAAAAAAAATCATTTAACCAACCCTAACATGTAATATTAACCTAAAAAATTAGTTTAATTCATAAAAGTCTCAAATAACATTTATTTGGATATTTATAATAACAATTATTTTAATATTCAATTATTAAGGTAATTACCACATCATCATTGTGTCATAAATAAATTAAACTATTTAATGTTTAAAAATTTATCATTAAATTCAATTATGTAGGAAATGTTTTTAACTTTATAATTAATATTTATAGTGGAGTTTATTCTGTGTTTAGCCCTATATTAAAAATGGTTTAGTTATTAGACATTCAATTTAACACTTTTAACTCATCTTTGAATTAAATATTAATAAATGCCGTAATCTAATCCAAGTGGACCTTAATGATCATATTTGATTATTAAGGTTGTTTATGGTCGAGATACACTTTTCAAATAGAATTAGGACATGTTTTATGGTAAAAATCATATCATTTTTACCATTAATTACCCTATTTACTTTTAAAAGTGGAAAATAAAAGTAAAAAAGTTACTAATCACCAAAAATTATTTTCCATTCATTGAACCACATTATACTAACGGATATCAACAATGTCTCTCAGATTTTTGAAATTCAATTCACAAAAGCAGTAAAATGTAGTTTTATGCGAATTTTCAAATGATCCTAGGAGGTGGGTAAAAGGCGGTAAAAAGATCAATAAAATTTTACATATCTAAACTTATTATAAAATGTCTCAAATGAATTACATTGAACTTAATTAAGTATTATATATATATTTTCACCTAATATAAATTTAAATAGATAATCTAATTATTCAAATAAAAAGTCGGTTTTAACTAATAACGCAATGTTTTTTAGTATTTGTAAAGACATGGAAATTTCAAGGGATTTTTTTTCTTAATTTCATTGGAATTTTATGAGTCTAACGGTTTCTGATGGAACCAGATTTGGAGACCCGGTGTGCACAGAATCAATTTCTGAAGATTGGCTCATGTACATTCAGAGAACGAACAAGTGGGTTGTTCTATCTTTTGAACCGGTGCTCAGAATTGAAATCTGAGGGAACCGATGAACACGCAACACTGGTAATTTCTTAGAAGGACCTTTGTCGTAGTTGCGTTTTGAGCAGGTTGAGGTTTAATAAATGGGGATTTAGAATAAAATGGACAAAATTTGTTGTGTACAAATTTTATCTAAGGAAGGTGGATTTTATCCTACAAAGGAGGAGGTAGATGTGGGGCCCACACCCACCTAACCTCTCATGGGAGGGTTTAGTGTGGTGGGACCCACATGAACCCCTAACTTCTCACCTCCCCATAACTCCCCTTAACCCCCTTTAATCATCCATGCCTTTAATTATTTGGCAACTTCTCACTTAAAGGAGAGCCTCTCCATCTCCCCAGTTTAATGGGCCAACTAAGGTGATTAATATCCTTAATTAATTATTTTAGTCACACCACTTGACTTAAATTGAATGGCATGGAGATCTTTCAAAAGTATGAGGCTTAATGATACGTTTGTTTTGGGAAAATATTTTGGGAGAGCTTTCTTCATCCACGAAGAATGATCATCCATCTTAATGAAGAACATCCTCCTTCCATGAAGAACGGTGCCCCATCGTTGATAAATATCGAGGTTCTATCTTCTCTGATGAGACACCGACATACGAGCAGGGATCAGTAGCGTGGTGCGGGCACAACGAACTACGTTGACTCTGACGTCCACTCCCATTCGCGATATCGTCAACGAACGACGAACAACTCGAGGTAGGGGTTTTTGTTGTTCATGATTTAATTTTTTGTTCTTCGCTACTTAATTAACAGCCTCTTGATATTGACATAACGGGAGGATTTCAGACCGCACAAACACGACCAATTCTCCTCCCCTTTCTCATTGACGATATTTGTTGGTGTTTGTGGCGATGGAGGCGCGATGCCATTGCAACGCCTGGGGACGAAGAAGATCGTGGCCGGAGCGGGCCGCGGCGATGGTGTGCGGCGCCGTCGCATCGTGCCAGTGAGGCCGAAGGAGGCCGCGGCCAAGAACGTGTTGCGGCGGAGGGGCGCGGCGCCGTTGCACCGCGCCGAAGACTCAAGGGACCGCGGCGCCGTTGCGCCGCGCCAGTCGGATGGGAGCCGCGACCTTAGGCCCCGGCGGTTTAGCAGGGGGCGGCCTGCCAAGCAGTCCGTCGGTGCTCCAAGAGGTGGGACGCCCCGTAGGTCCCGCGTGGCAAAACTGGTCGGCCATAATGGTCGGACGTTTCTCCAGAAGACCAGGGGTTGTAACCCCTGACAATATCCTAGGGAGTACCCCCACAGGGTCTGCCATTTCGAATTAAGGGGGTGGAACCCCTTTCACATCTCGCTCGACCACGAGCCGAGCCGCGCCCGCGCAGGCCGCCAGGGCCAGGTCGGGATGCCCGCACCGGGCCGGACCTCCCACACCGGGCCGGACTGCCCGCGTAGGGCCGGGCCGCGCCGGCCGGGCGGGGTCGCGCCCAACCCGGGTCGGGGCGACCCGGGGGGTATTGGGCCGGGTCGGACCGGGCCCAAACCCCCTATTTTCGGGTAGTTTCGTTCAAACACCCATATCATGGGAAACAGACCTCTGATCGACGCACCGTTAGTTACATTGAGATCCCTGGATCGAGACGGTCGTTTCGGTATATTACACTCATTGTTTCATCGAAGTATGGGTACGATCGGGTTGGTTCAAACCCGAAACCAACTGGGTCCACAGAGCGGAAACGGTTATAACTTGAGTTCTAGACGTCCTATTGATGAGACATCTACTTTTTTTGATTTCTCTTGATGAGATGGTTCTTTTGGTATACATCACTTAATGTTTGGATGCAGTTGGAATATGGATGGGTTGGATTGTACCCGAAATCCAACCGGGCCTCTCGAACGGAAAAGACGATAACTTTCAGACCAGACGACTGTTTGAAGAACCGTTAGCGGCATTGGTAATATCATTGAGAAAAGGTCCCTTTGAGTATACACTATTAGTGTTCAGGGTACATTTGAGATATGTCCAGGATGGTTCGTACACGAAACTAACTAGGCCCCCGGGACGATAATGCAAATAACTCACAGACCGGGCATTTGATTGACGCGCCGTCTATTGCGTTGAGACCCCTATGATGAGGCAGTACTTTGAGATACTTCTTTATGGGACTTTGTGATACTTGGATTATTGACTATTATCTCGTGGAGAGGATCCTTCCGGAGACGAGCATACGGTGTATGAAGACCTTGTAGCTGGCTGAGACCTGAAGACTGCTTGTCTGATTCAAGTCGGAGTGACATGTATAGAACAGTGGGGAGCACTACTGTGTTTGGGTTTCAGACCCACGGCGGGGAGCACTACTGTGTTTGGGTGGAAGACCCACGGTACTCAACAGATGGAATACCTCTGCAGGCTATTAGGGGGGGTGCACTACTGTGTTTGGGCGGCAGACCCCGGTGGGGAGCACTAATGTGTTTGGGTGGCTGACCCACGGTACTCGACAGGAGGAGTACCCCAGTAGTCTTAGGTTAGTGAGTAGCTCCTCTGAGTCATGGCAGAATTAGTGTACTCGACAGAGAGGGAGCTCTTCAGCAATTTTGGTTTCGATATCATTAATGAAAATCCTGGTTTGAGCTGAGTCAGTGACCTTAGTTTTTTCCTCATGATTGTGATTGGTTACTTGATAACTTACGTATATGTATGGGCATATACTTAAGTTGTGGTTATCCGTCGACATCATATCTGTGTGATGCCACGTGGCTGTAATTGGTAAATTTATAACTTAGGTATAAGTATGGGCTTATACTTAAGTATGGTTTATCTGTTGAGAACTTTATTTGTGATTATCCTGGATGGATTTAGTGAGACCTTGAGGGTCTCAGGGTCCCTACTGAGTATCGTATACTCACCCCTACACAGGCTATGCCCGCAACTCATTGTGTTGGATGCAGATGATGGACATCGCTGACTGAGATCGAGTTTTCGAGGACTGGATGGAACCCGGAGGTGGACCTCACGACGAGTCAGTACACGGAGGTGGACTTCACGACGAGACGGTATTTAGAGGAGGTTAGCTGGCAAGAGTATTAAAGAGGCTATTTTTACCTACCCTTCAGGTAGGATCCGAGGTGGACGCCCTAGGAGCATCTTCTATCATCCGGTTTTTTGTCTTTTCTGTAGTATTTCGTTCAGTTGTAGTTGTACTTATCAGTTGGGATTATATTCTGGCCGATTTACTTTTCAGCACTTTCTTTTGTACTTAGTGTATTACTTCCTCTTGTACTCTGGTTGTATGTGTTTATGTTTTATAAAGGCAATGCCTTCCCAGATACCATTATTTACTCCTTCGGTGCTAGTCGCCAGCCCGTAGTATATGGAAGGCGGGCTTGGGGTAGTCACGGCACGGTCCCCGAGGATGGGTCATGATAAATTGGTATCAGAGTAGTCGGTTCTACCACAGAACTTATAACTCTTATATTTATTTTCTGCGAAGCAATAGTGTTAAGGGTACTGAGTGTGGTTTTTAGTTCAGGGAGTCAGGTGTTGGTGCGGGCGGCCGACATATCCATACACCAGGACCCTGACTTCGTATTTCCGACTCAGTACACAAAAACACTAATTGCGTGTGTGTTTTAAAAGGTTTCCCCTTAAAACAGCTCAAACTAGGTCAGCTGACTAGGTATAATCGTTTGACAGTGTCACATATTTTTCATTTAGGATGTCTTCACCCAGTCAGTTAGTGTGGGTACTGAGTGGGGAGCACGATGATAGCTCACCGAGTAGCGAGACCTCAGTACAGGGCCCTCCACCAGTTGAGACACCAGCAGAGAGTGCACGCCGCTTGAGCACGATGCACGAGTTCCAGCGACAGGGGGCTCTGAGGTTTCAAGGCGATCAAAATTTACAAATTGCTGGGTACTGGTTGGAGTTTGTAGCGCTAGCTTTCTACACAGTTGGGACACCCTCTGACTTGATGGTGTACCTAGCTGTTAGTCAATTTCAGGTAGTAGCTAAGTGGTGGTAGAGATGGATGCTCTAGTTTTGCGACGAGATGACCTTCACCTGGGGAGACTTCGAGACTTTCTTCAGGATGGAGTTTATACCAGCGACTCTACACTCCGAGCGTGTTCAGGAGTTGCTTCCTTTTCCACATGATTTTCCATTAGTATCCGAGTCATCTGTAGGCAGTAGACAGATGATGCATAGGTTCAAGAGGACCAGACCAGTAGGTGGGCGACCTCGAGTTATAGGATCGGTAGTTCGGGGCACCCGGGGTGGAGTCAGGGGCTGGCGTGCCAGAAATAGATAGTGTTTCTCCTGTAGCAGGATGGGTCACATGGCACGTGACTGTATGACTCCTCATACAGTTGATCTGCATGCGTTGGAGGAGCCACCAAGACCGAAGAAGGAGCGGGTGCTTGAGCAACAGCCGAGCTGTGGACAAGGCAGTGGAGCTCCGGATGTAGGTGAACAAGTGCGGAACTAGTGGATTCCATTTTTTCATGGTTCTTCTAGTTCTATGTTGTTGTTTCATTTGTGTCTTTATACTATGATCTTTAATAATAAGAGACACATATCCTTGTGAAACTTACATTCTTGTCCTTTTGTTTGGTGGATACTAAGATGTCCAAGTTAAAACTATTGACTTGACCCTCACTTTCGAGATTCCTACTAGAGGGGACGCAGGGACCTTACACTGATGCTGATAGTGTGACTCGACCTTTGGAGGTGAAAGTGGCGGTTGTATCTATTGGTAGTAACATCTAGGCCTTACGACGTCTTCCATGGAATGAATGTATCATTCATGTCAGTATTGACTGTATTAGGACATTGTCATGGTTCATCCAGGGTATGAGACTGAGTTTCTCTTTTCGGAAAAGGAAAAATCTTAGCAGCTCTTACAGAACGTAGGAAAAGAAAGGTGAACGTTGACCGACTTACCAAGCCGGCCAACTTCCTACCGACCATTGATGGTATGAGATACGATTGAGAAGGTGTAGATCATCCAGGATTGGATAATGACTGCACAATGCAGTACGAAATAGGAAACTGGCGCTAGTATCAGAGACTCAGGCGTGTAAAATGTTTCAAGAAGAAGAAGTATTAAGGAGAGATGAGACTACGGAGTAGCAGACGTGGAGGAAGAGATAGGAGAGCAGCATGAGGTAGTGTAAATTTCAACATGTTACAACCACCTGCCTATGTTGTCCCCGCCAGGCTCAGGGAGCTAAAGGGCATGGAAAAAGATTAGCAGCATGCGGTCAAGGAGTGTGACCTAATGGCTCTAGGAATGATTCAAGGGACAGTCTGTGTCCACTACTAGCTACCGTAACAGCAGACATTGAGACAGATCATTCTTTCCTTCCACGAATCTTGACCTAGACCATGAGTTTCTGGTTAAAACCATTGACTCGATCCTCACCTCTAGAGATACCTCTGGGAGGAGACTCGATAATCACACTTTCACCGACAGTGTGATCTGACCCTTTAGGTGAGAGTTTTGGTAGGAACCTCTTGGTGGAAGCGTTGAGGACTTACGATGTTGGTCTGAGTATGGATTGGATCCACAATTCATACACAGATTGACTGTATTAGGCAAAAAAAGCTTATGTCTTATCTACAACGTTGGGATGGGTTTTCCTTGGTCAGTGAAAAAGAAACCACAGGCAGCACATGATAAACTCATTCATAGGAGGGTGCGACTAATCACTCTTGAGTCAGTCAACCTTACCCTCGTGGTAGTAGGAGTTTTTAGTTTCAGTTCTAATCAAGAAACGGAGGCCTCTAGAGTTCGAGGATGGCGACCACCTCCTTATACAGGTCTCCCCTCGACAAGGTTTACAGAGCTGTGGCCGAGGCGGCAAGTTATTTCCGCGGTTCAATGGACCTTTCAAGGTACTCAACGGGGTAGGCGAGATAGTTTTCCGCTTTACCTTTCCACCACAGTTTCACTATGTGCATGATGACATCCACGTATCTTAGATGAGGAGATACGTGCACGATCCTTCACACATCATCGACCACAAGAAGTTGGACGTCGATGATAGGGTGACATGCATGGAGCTTCCAGTGGAGATTGAGGATCGACTGGAGTGTGTCCTACGTGGACGGATGATTCCTCAGGTGCGCTTTCACTGGTAGCACAAGAATCTCCAGGAGAGCACATGGGAGCGGAAGGCTCAGATACATGCTTAGTACCACTTCGTTTTCCTTAGTGTGTGTTGAAGATTTACGGGGACATAAAGCCCTGAGGTGGGAGAAATGTAAAGACCCAGAAATTTCAAGAGAATTTTTTTTCTTAATTTATTTGGAATTTTACGAGTCTGCATTTTCTGATGACACTTGATTCCGAGACCCGGTGTGCCCTGAATCAGTTTCCAATGTTTGGATCGGGTACGTTCAGTGAACGAATGAGCGGGTTTTTCTATCTTTTGAACCAGTGCCTGGAATTTAAATCCAAGGGCACCGATGAACTCACAGCGCTGGTAATTTCTTAGAAGGACCTTTGTCGTAGTTTCATTTTGAGCGGGTTGAGGTATAATAAATGGGGATTTAGAATAAAATGGATAAAATTTGTTGTATACAAATTTTATCTAAGGAAGGAGGTTTTTATCCTACAAAGGAGGAGGTAGAGGTGGGGTCCACAACCACCTAACTTCTCATGGGAGGGTTTAGTGTGGTGGGACCCACACGAATCCCTAACTTCTCACCTCCCTATAACTCCCCTTAACCCCCTTTAATCTTCCATGCCTTTAATTATTTGGCAACATCTCTCTTAATGGGGAGCCTCCCCATCTCCCAAGTTTAATGGGCCAACTAAGGTGATTAATAACCTTAATTAATTATTTTAGTCACACCTCTTGACATAATTTGAATGGCATAGAGATCTTTTAAAAGTATGAGGCTTAATGAAATATTTGTTTTGGGGAAATATTTTGAGAGATCTTTCTTCATCCGCGAAGAACAATCATCCATCTTAACGAAGAACATCCTCCTTCCGCGAAGAACGGTGCCCCATCGTTTAAGAATACCGAGGTTACATCTTCTCCGACGAGACACCGACATACGTGTAGGGATCGGTAGTGTGGTGCGGGCACAACGAACTACGTTGACTCCGACGTCCACTCCCATTCGTGATATTGTCAATGAACAAAGAACAACTCGAGGAAGGGGATTTTGTTGTTCAAGATTAAATTTTTCATTCTTTGAAGCTTAATTAATGACCACTTGATATCGACATAATGGGAGGAGTTCAGATAGCACAAACACGACCAATTCTCCTCCTCTTTCTTTTTGAAGTTCTTAGTTGGTGTTTGTGGTGATGGAGGCGTGGTGTCGTTGGACCGCGTGGGGACGAAGAAGACCGCGGCCGAAGCGGGCCACGACGATGGTGTGTGGCGCCGTTGCGATGTGCCGGTGAGGCCGAAAGAGGTCGCGGTCAGGAACGGCCCGCGATGGAGGTGGCGGCGCTATCACGCCGCGCCAGAGACTCAAGGGGCCGCAGTTGGGGCAGGCCATGGTGGAGGGGTGCCATGGCCTTAGGTCGTGGCCGTTCATACGCGATCCACGGCCTTAGGCCGTGGCGGTTCAGCAGGGGGTCGCCGGATAAGCCGGCCGCAGACACTCCAAGAGGCGGGACCCCCCGCAGGTCCCGCGTGGCACAACCGGCCAGCCATAATGGTCGGCCGTTTCTCCAAAAGACCAGGTGTCGTAACCCCCAACAATATCCTAGGGCCGAACCCACAGGGTCCACCGTTTCGAATTAATGGGGGTGGCGCCCCCTTCGCATCTCACTCGGCAACAAGCCAAGCCGCACCCGCATTGGGCCGGACCGCCCACACCAGGTCGGATGTCCCACGCCGAGCCGGACCACCAGCACTGGGCCGGGCCGCGCCGGCCGGGCCGGGCCGCGTCCAACCGGGCCAAACCTCGACTCACTTCAGGTCGACCCGGGGGGTATTGGGCCAGGTCGGACCGGGCCCAAACCCCCTATATTCGGATAGTTTTGTTCAAACACCCATATCATGGGCTGCAGACCTTCAACCGATGCACAGTCATTTGGATTGAGATCCTTGGATTGAGACAGTCGTTTTGGTATATTACACTCTATGTTTCGGCGAAGTATGGGTACGACCGGGTTGGTTCGAACCCGAAACCAACTGGGCCCACAGAGCAGAAACGGTTATAACCTGAGTTCCTGACGTCCGATTGATGTGTTATCGACATTGTTGGATTCCTCTTGATGAGATGGTTCTTTTGGTATACTTAACCTGAGGGTTGGACGCAGTTGGAATATGGCCGGTTTGGATTGTACCCGAATTCCAACTAGGCCCCAAGAACGGAAAAGCCGATAACTTTTAGACCGGACGACCGTTTGACGAATCGTCAGCGGCGTTGGAAATATCATTGAGAAATGGTCCCTTTTAGTATACCCTATGAGGGTTCGGGGTACATTTGAGATACAGACATGTTTGTTTGTAGACAAAACCAACCAAACCCCCGGGATGAAAAGGCAAATAACTCACAGACCAGGCATCAGATTGACGTGTCATCTGGTGCGTTGAGACCCCTATGACAAGACAGTCCTTTGAGATACTTCTTAGTGGGTATTTTTGATACATGGAGTATCGAACAGTAGCTCATGGAGCAGAACCTCTGGTAGACAAGCATACAGAGTACGGAGACCATGTAGCTGGTTGAGACCTAAAGACTTCTTGTCCGATTCAAGTCGGAGTGACTTGTATAGCCCAGTGGGGGGAACTACTGTGTTTGGGTGGAAGACCCATGGTGGGAAGCACTACTCTATTTAGGTGGAAGACCTGTGGTACTCAACAGAAGGAGTACCTCTGCAGGCTTTCGGGGGGGTGCACTACTGTGTTTGGATGGCAGACCCCGGCATGGAGCACTACTGTGTTTGGGTGGCTGACCCGCGGTACTCGCCAGGAGTACCTCAGCAGTATTAGGTTAGTGAGCAGCGCCTTGGAGTCATGACAGTATCAGTGTAATCTAAAGAGAGGTATCTATTCAGTAGTTGCGGTTTCGATATCATTAATGAAAATCTTGGTTTGAACTGAGTCAATGACCTATGTGTTTTCCTCATGATTGTGATGGGTTACTTGATATCTTACGTATATGTATGAGCATATACATAGGTAGTGGTTATCCGTTGACGTCATGTCTATGTGATGAAACGTGGCTCTAATGGGTCAATTTATAACTTAGGTATAAGTATGGGATTATACATAAGTAAGGGTTATCTGTTGAGAACTTTCATTATGATTATCCTTGATGGATTTAGTGAGACCTTGTGGGTCTCGGGGTCCCTACTGAGTATCGTATACTCACCACTCCATGGGCTATGCCCGCACCTCATTGTGTTGGATGTAGACGATGGAAAACGCTGACTAAGATCAAGTGTTCGAGGACTGGACAGTACCCAGCGGTGGACCTCACGACTATTCAGTACCCGGTGGTGGACTTTACGACGAGACGGTACTCGGAGGAGGTTGGTGGGCGAGAGCGTTGAGGAGGCTATCTGAACCTACCATTCTGGTAGGATCCGTGGTGGACGCCCCAAGAGCTTCTTCTATCTTCCAGCTGTTTGTCTTTTCTGTTGTATTTTGTTCAGCTGTAGCTGTAATTCTTTGTTGGGATTGTATTCTAGCCCATTTACTTTTCAGCACTTTCTTTTGTACTTAGTGTATTACTTCCGCTTGTACTATGGTTAGATGTGTTTATGTTTTATAAAGGAAATTCCTTCCCAGATACTAAGATTTATGCCTTTGGTGCTAGTCTCCAGCCCCTGGCATATGGAAGGCGGGATTGGGGTAGTCACGACATGAGCCCCGAGGACGAGTCGTGACACTATTCATCAAAAATGGAAAGTTTTCAGAAAAATACCAAAAATTCACCCGAAGATAATTTCAATATTCTGAATTCAAAAATGATGTTCATTTTGAAAAATAAAAATTATAAAATTTCAAAAATTGGGTATTAATATTCATAACGGCTAGTTTGATTGGTCGCGATGTGTTAGAATCTCGATGTTGCGTACACCGCAAGCTATTGCATTATTCAAAGGGAAACATACCGTGGAAGCTTGGGGTGTTACATCTTATAACCTAATACAATAGTATAAAAAATAAAAAATATCATTATAGTTCATAAATAATGATATTAGTCCAAAGTAATTAGTTTCTAAACCATAATCACCCCTAGATCAAAGCTTTTCTTTATTTGGGTCAGTTTAACCATCTATATGAACAATTATATAAATATATATCATGCGTAACTAAGAATACATAAATACTAGTGATATTAGAAACTAATAGGGAATTTTTTTTTTCAAAATTGGTAACAGTAACATCTAACAATTGTTCCCAGGTTTAATGGGAAAAAATAAGTGAGGGAGTTAATTTTATTTTAAAATCAAGCATACATTTTTTGTTCTCTAAATAAATTATACGGATTAGTTTTGTATTATTGATCATATCAAAGATAAGAGGAACATAATAATAAAATTAAAAAATATAATAAGATTATTTGAAATATAGTGTTTGGTATTTTAACTATTATTGATGAAAGAGTTAATGAAGTGGAAATTTAAAAAAATGTGGAGTACTAGTTAGAGAACCAAATAGTCCTATAAAAATCTATTATTAAAATGGTACTTTTGAAAAAATAATATAATTTGGATATATATACTAGATCCAATTTATCCACAAATTTAATCATATCATATAGAATCCATGATTTTATACCCATTATATGGCATGTCTAACTATTCTTGGATTCCTTTGACTAAACCCATCGATATCAGCTCGCATCGACTAACACGAAATACCTAAGCATTGCCTTCCTTGAAACTAAAGTCATTGATAATGGTTATCAATAAATTCAAAAATATTTTTATCAATGTAATCTATCATCCTTGTGCGATTGGAAAAATATATATTACAATGGAAATTTCAATGAGGTTTAATAGATAATACTTTCAACAGTTAATCTAAACAGAAACACTCATAATGGGAAATACTAAATAGATTAGAACAACTCTAAAAAGTACAAATTTTAAATGAATCATAATAAATAAAAACATTAAAAATTATTGATCCATAGTTTTTTTACACATGAAAGTTTAGGTGTGACTCTATTAATTTTCTTCATTATAATAAACTTCAATGGTCCAATTCAATAAAAACTAATGTTGGGTTGATTTGAATAGATTTCATATACTTCATCTGTTAATTAACTTAAGATTTTTTCAATATACCGATTATTTTAATCAACATCATTATAGTGTATCTAAATCTTGGGGATGCAATATTTCATAAAACTCTAGATCATCATATTTTCATAAAATGTTTTAATTATCAAGTATATTTGTTACAAGGTTTTAATTTTTTTATAACCATAAAAAATTATGTTAAAAAAAATTAGACCATTTTCATAAACGTGTACTCTTATTTCAAAAATAAATAAATAAATTTAGTCATTTACATAACAATCTCCCCATTCGTAGAAAACACATGGCACCCAAGATAATGTTAAATAATAAATAAAATTAAAAAAATACTCTATAGTATTCATGATAGAAAATTTATCCACCATTATTTTTAATAAAAATAAATAAAAATTCATTAGAAAAATATTTATTTTTATTTGTATTGATCATGAATAACCAGAATTAGTGTAGGAAAATATAAAAAATGAAATTTTAATTATTTTTAAAAAATTCTCCACTTTGTGCATTTCAAAATGAAATATATATAAATGATAAATAAATCAGAAATAAAAAAAATATGTATATTATTTAATTTTCTAACAATTTTATTTTTTTCTAAAATATCTATAACTCTTCATTTCTATAGTAAAAATCATTTTTTTCATTTTTGATGTAATTGAATTTAACTAGTTCAATTTTATTTTGACCATAATTTAATATTTGAAAAGATATTATTATTATGTGAGTTTAAGTTGACCTTTACATTCTCCACCATTCATAAGGATTTTATGAATAATTTCTATATTATAGTATTCATTATTATACATTATCGGAATTTAAGATTCACATTATTACCCATTGATAAGACAGAGAGATTCAACATCATCTGATGGACATACATATATTTTGAGGAAAACATTAAGCATCATAGATTGAATTATAATATATTTTGAATTAATTATTATAATGATACCTTCACATAAAAGAATTTCAGTATATAAATGTGAAATATAAGAACATAATTTGATACATACTTGCACTTGTAGTTATTATATATATATTCAATAATTTTATAATCCAATAATATTTCCTTCATTATATTTGTGGTCCTCAAAGATGTGAAAAGAAATTAATGAAAAAAAAAACTTCATATGTATTACCATATTAATTAAATTTAATAATTCTATCAATATGGGAGGAAAAAAGTTACCATTTTATAAAAGATAAATCCCACTCTAAAAACTAATTAAATATTTATGAATGTGGGTAATATGTGCTATATTAACCATTAACATCAATGAAAAAATAAAATATATTGTTGAAAGTATTAAACAATCCGGAGTTAATCATCAATAAATATAAAAAAACATTATATTTAAATGATGGTAGAAGGTAAAATTTGGAATAAATATTAATATTTTATAAAGAAAATAGAAAATATTAGATAATTTATGAACATGAAATTCAAAAATAAAAAAATTTGACTACACAATATGATTGAATTTTGTTCTCAATTTTAAATAGTTGAGTTTATAATTTTAGGAGATAGAAAATATAAAAGTGGAATGAAAATAACTTTAGGATGATCAATCCCAACTTCTACTTAATAAATTTTAATATATCATATGTCATAGGATTTTTAAAAATATCAACAAGAAGATTTTCCATTTCAAAAATATAAAGAATAATGTCAACATTTTTTGTACTGTCCCTAATAAAATGGTGGTATACATCAAATTGATTTTATCTAAGTAATATATCACAGTTCAAGATAAAAAAACAACATTATTAATTTCATAATGAATTGAAAATTATGTAATACCCAAACTAGAAACAATGAGTGTGCATTTCATCCCCAACACTTGAGAAAAACATTTCCCAGCTTCTATATATTATACATTAGTAGTGTAAATTTATATAGAGTGTTGCTTATTTTTGGACCATGAAAATACAACCACTCTAAAAAAATTACATATCCAAAGAAATATTTTCAATCTAAGCTTAATCCACCAAATTCAACAACTGAGTAACATTTTAGACAAAAAATATAGTTGAATATAAGAATCCATGTTTTAATGTACTGTTAAGGTGTTATAAATTATGTTTTAGCAATTTTAAATTTGATTATTTTGGATTATCCAAAAATATACCACGTAAACATACATAGAGTATAATACCTCATTGGATTATTGTAATATATAATAATCATTGGATAAAAAACATATAATTTTTTTCATATACTAATTTATCTCTTTCATTAATATCATGTTCAATTTATTTTGATACCAGAGTAAATATCTTTGGTGCATTATTAAAACCAAAGCATTTGAGTAAATAATTAATATTTATTTGAATTACTTCCCAACTTTTTTCAATTAATTTTAAACCACCAAAAAATTTATGTTCTCCAATCGTGGTAATTTCAAACTAATATTTGAAAAGTGTGGATAATATATTGAAAATATCTTTTAGGTTGAGCGGAAAATAATTTCTTCAATATATATTTAAAAAATGATTTTATACTGGAATATTTTCTGTATAAATAGGGTTTTGTCAAAATTTCCATTACCAAAAATATTTTGACGAAAATAGACAGTTGATTTATCATACAACGTTATTGGGGCCTCTGTAGTCTATAGAGCACTTTAGTATGTTTAAATAATTTATCGAAAATTTAATATCTTCAATACCAGGTGTTTTTTTAATATAAACATTTTACTAAACAAACCCATCATGGAATCCACATTAAACATCCATTCAAGAGAAAGTAAAATTCAAATAACCTATAATGGATAATAAAATTCATATAGATTTTATTCTAGATACAAGTAAAAATAATTCTACAGAGTCTATGGGTTTTTCATTAAAATATTTTTTAATAAAAAACGCTAGTTTATTTGTCATGATTAATAAATTTACCTAAGATTTTTTTCCTAAACCACATTTTACTCTACCTATTAGTGTATATGTAAGACATTGAACAATGGTTCATACTCGATTCTGTTGAAAGTGACTAAGTTCTTTATGCAAGGAACTTATCTAAAACCCATAACATAATGTATCATCTACATCATTAGGTTAAAATTATCATAGTAACCATGATTATCATTTTTATATCATGAGGAACTTATAATTTTTACCAGTTTACTTACATCCCTAATAATTTAATCAGAAGGATGATTCCTTATGATCAAATGATTTTCGGGTAAAGTGTAATATAATATTTAACTAAAAATGTATATCATTTGTTGAAATAATTCCAAAAAATTTCAATTATGATTGTATTAAATCCATTGAATTAATAATATATATGGTAAATATCATCTCATAAACTTGAAGAAATATTTTAGATAAAATCATCGAAATTATGATTTTAATTTTTTAAAAATAAGGATCAGATTCAGAAAACATTTCATGTATTTTATCCTCAAAACATTTGATCATGCACTAAAAATTATATAGTCTATACTAGTTGTTTAATGAATAATAAAACAATCCATAATTGGATTTTAGGTCAAATTTATATAACTGAACATTTGTATTCAATTTGAATACATTTCATCCAAAAACTGTGATTTATGAAATGTTTGAATTTATTTTGGTGTACAACTAATAAGGAGTTTTAATAGGAAATGGTTTGGGTAAAATGTGACTTATAGTATAATGACCAATACTCATAAGTTGCCCTGAAAAATGTCTTGCAGCAGAATACTCACTTGGTGAATGTTGATTATTTTCTTGTAGAACTATATTTCATCATTTAATAAAACCATTTATCTATGATTTCCTCAATGATGAAATATGAGTTATAAAATTTTGACTATAAAATGTTTTGAATTCAGATATAACAGAATAACCTATATGTTATAGCCAGATGCTAACCAAAGGTAGGTTTTTCTAATATTAATCATTATCAAACAATACCATAAAATGATTAATTTTTTTAATCTCAAGTGAGAAAAAACCCAGGTAAGTGTAGTGTAATCATGAATTAGGATATAAAACTATTGTTCTCATCTAGTAGTTCTATTTTATTAAGAAAAAATAAATCTATGTGTAGAATCTATAATTATTTGGTTGCTGAGACTTTACTTTTAGATTTAAAAATATTCTTATGCTTCTTAAAAAATAGATAAGGATCACAAACTCTGGTGGAATTCAATATTAGTTCTCATATATCCCAAACTGGTTCCTTTATAAATGTTTTAGTTTATTTCTGATTGTTATAGTGTCCTAACCACTTATGGCTAAGCATGGTAAGTCGTTGGTTGAACTTAAACAAGGAAAATTTAGATGAATTGTTATTATATGTTGATAGTGTAAACTTTTTCATGTATGTCAAAGGATAACATAAAATTTCCATTTTAACTTCAAATATTAAATTTTTATTTCTTATAAATCAAAAGATATCCTCTATTGACATAACTGACTTATGATGATAAGGTTGTTCTTACGTCCTGAATGAAACTCCCCAAAAAAATAAAAGATGAAAAAATTTATTCAATAGAGAATACAACACACAACACTAAAAAAAGAAAATAAGATACCACAACATGTATTTTTTATATATTGATAAATTTAATATCTTAGATATATTCCATTAAGCAAAACATAGAGTTTATCTTTCCTTACACACAACACTATGTTCGTCTTGTGTTTCACACAACATCCTGTGGAAATTAAATGTGAAATATTATTAAAATATTATTATTTTATATTATAATTATAAAATATATATTAAATTTAAGGTATTCATATTAAAAAATAATTTATTAAAATTATTTTTTATCTATTTATTTTAAATAAAATAAGAAAAAATTGAAAAATAAGAAATGTTTTTTGAAAAAAACTTTTCCCTAAAATAAGGTTTAGTCATTCATTACAAATACATTTTATAATTAATTATTAAAAATTTTAGAAAATATATTTTATATAATTAAATTAATTTTTGGAACCAAAATATCAAAAATAGATTAGGTTCATTTTTTTATTTTTCAAAATAGTTTTTTTTCAATGAATAATGAAAAATTCTAATGATTAGATAAAAACTGCATTTCCATATAAATTGTTTATAATGAAAAATTATATTTTAAATAATTATTAATGTAAAATTTGTTCAATTACATCTCAATTAATCCAAATTATTACATTGGAATAATTTTTATACAATATTTTTATATAAAAAAATTTGTAAATTTATGAACAGTTTCTCTTTAAAATCATGATTTCTAATCACATTTGGGGATTAAATTTAAATTAAAATTTTACACTTATATGAATCGAATTTGGAATAATGGATTCTATATTTGGGACAATAAAAATTTATATTCTAATATGTTTAACTTAAATTTTGATTAAATTGAATAGTGAAAATAATAATAATCAATTATAATTATTAAGGTAAAAAAATATTTACCAAGGGTTAAGAAAAGAACATAATGGTTGAAATGATCTCTAAATATTTACAAAACCCTTTATATGGAAGTATTTAGACCCTTAGATAATTAGTATTTAATTTATTTATTTTTTGGATATTTCTACCTTAACGTGGCCTAAATAATAATTATGTACTTACAAAGTCAAAATGTAATTTTCATGCTTTTAAAAATACATTTTGTGTTCACATCGGGAATAAATCCTAATGTGAATGAATTTGGATAGTAATTTTCAAAATATTTACACTAATTTTTTTAGTATTAATTTTTTAATAAATTTAGTCAACATATAACTATTTTAAATACTTTTGATATGATAATGCATTAATTATTCAGTTAATAATAAAATAAAATAAATTATACTTAATATATTAAAATTAAGGTAAATTGAATGAATTATTACCTTCAATAAAAAATTTTAGATGAATATTTAATGTTACATAGGTTACAACATAATATATCTAAATTAAATATTTTCTTGATATTTTTTAAATTGAAATTAAATTATTATTTTTTATACTCACATTAAAGATATATTATACTAAATGATATTTTATAAAATAATTTCAAATAAAAAAAAATTATATTTATGCCAACTGATTCATAAATGATAATAAATATTATCTATGTTCAATTAGTTTAATAATTGATCATTTATAATAAATATATTTACCCATGAATAGTAAAAACGTTATTAATATGGTTAAGGTTGAAACTTTTTTTCAAGTTATATGCACTTGTCGTAAAATTAATTTTCAATAAACATATATTTTTGTTTTAAAAATTAAATTTGATATTTATAATAACTAGTTCCATATTATTTATTATGGAATATTTTTTAGTCTTAAAATAATAATTACTTGGGTAATAAAGACTAATTACTTTAATAAAAAACTAAAATGGTAAAAATAAGGAAACATAAAATTTAATGAACAATATGTATAAAAAAATCTTTTTATTGTGTTTTGGTGGTGTTTCTTGACCATATCATGCCTATAACTTGTTAATTATAAGTATTTAATCAATGGATGTAATATTGACCTCCGAATAGTGAATACATTTGGGTATTTAAAAAAAATCCAGTCTTCCTCAACTTTAAAAGTTTATTCAATCCCCTCACTTTTGCACACCACTCAATCCATTTGGATTATCCATCCTCTTCCCAAATCATTTCCCATATTCCTTCCCCTTGTACTATAGGATTTATTGATTGTATAAATCCAACATAGAAATAGATTTTATGTATTCCTAAGGAGGATACCTGAGGAAGAGTCCACTTTATTTAATGAGCATTTTTATTTTATTTCACCCTCCACCTCCCTCAATCCTTATTACACCATGATGTCATTAATTACTGACTGAAAATTCATTTTTTATTAGCATAAAACCCATTTCAAGGGATACGGGGGAACCCAACATGACATCAAATACTAGAAACAATCATTCCTCCACGTTACAATGTTCAAGGACAAAACAACACATTCAAGACTGCAAAGAAGAGGCCCAACCTAGCAACAAAAACAATAAGACCATCTTCCACCTTCTCACAATTTCTCGACTAGTTTTCCAGTGCATGAATGAACGGGGCTGATACTGATGACAATGTCAAACCCTCTCAAACTTCCAAAAATGAATATCGATGACCAGGTAAAAACCCATAGCTCTAAACCCCATCTGGAGTAACCCCTTATAGATGAACTAGGTACAAGACCCTAAAATAATGAACTGCAGGACCAAAAAGCAATAACCATCACTATAAAACACCAAAAACCTTCACACGAGTCATTTTCCCCTAAGTCGAAGACATCCAAGACAGATCTACCACACTATGTATGACTCTCACCACCACTGTAGCCGGAGAAGACACTGGAAGACGATCAAAGTAATGTGGAGCCGAGCCATCATCACCTAGGACAGGATATCCCAAAACCACAACAAAATAACATTTATGATGAGGGATTTCGGGCCGCACTGAACCAGAAACGCCTTTGAGAGCATGGATTGTAAGGACCCGAATCTGGAGCCCCTCCACTGGTGCCCTGTACCAGGTTCTCCACATGACATCAAGTGCATTTCCCCAAATGCCAGAGGCTGCTGACTAGCAGCGAGGGCCATTGTAAGTTATTGGGGAAAATATTCCCTCATTTTGTAAGGTATACAAGGTAAGGAAATGAACAGTCAATAGCGGAAGAAGTAACAACATACAGAACTATAACCAAACAATGGAAGAATAAATATATAGTAATGATGATATTGATATAGTAGGTACAAGTATCTAAGGAAAGCAGAAAACACAACAACGTGCTGAAATACAACTTGACACAAGTACTAAAGCAACAGAAAAAGAAAAACAGATGAGAAACTCCTCAGCATTGCAAGCCTCGGCTCGGTCCCATGCTCTCCAGCTCCAGTGCAATCAAGAACCTCAATTAGAAGGGCACTTTCCCTTATCTATACCTGCAACAACATATTATGCTTGGTCCCAAAATCATGGCCCAAAAAGGGTGTGAGACAAAGTCCCAGTAGGAAACCACCCAAATATCTTTGCCTAACAATCAATGAATACATGGAATGTAAAGTACAGGAACAGTAAATAAGAAAATACACAGTAGCTACAATTAATAGTCTAGCATATAAACTATACAAGTATAAAACAATGAACAAGTAAAACAAAGTGATCCCACTGGGTATTTCTCACAGCCTCACCCTTATGGTTCAACCTATAAGTACCAGTAAACCCCTGGGAGGCACACACAGTCCCACCCCTCTGGTTCGGCTATAGAATATATTCGCTGGGGAATTAATCACCGTCAATTCCCCATTTAGTCTCGTATCATACTAAAGGCTCTCTAGGTAAGCACTCAATGTCAATTCCCCCTATTGCCCACGTTGAGGATATACAGACTCTCTGGGGAAGCACTCAACATCAATTCCCCCTATGGTCTCACATAGTAATTAAAGACACTCTGGAGAAGCCCTTCCATCCATTCTCCATATGGTCTACTAAACTAGGTTATCACATCCATATGTATAAATAAACAAGCATAGCGCGCCTGTACCTCCCATGTAAACCACATGAACTACTTGGCTATCATTATAAGGATCAGCAGCATAATAGTACAACAACTCCACTATCCTGCAACTAGGCATGGAAACTGAAATAACACCTAACAGGAAAAGAAAATATAGAAAACAACCATAGTACATCAAAAACTACTCCATTCACAATGGTAAGCCTCTACTATAGCAATCAAGCAAGTAGGAAATCATTCAAGGGAGAAATAGGGAAACACACAATTCCTGTATAAGGGAATTGGAGAAATTGCACAAAATATTCAAAGACTTTCTACAGAAAGGCACAAGACACCTACCTTGATGCCAGGAGATCGATATACTTGAACAATGATGCCTGATTCTCCTCATAACGAAATAGATCTATGAAAATGCAAAAAACACTCAACCCACGATAACTTGAAAACGAGAAGGAACCATGGAACAAGGATAAACAAATGAGAGAGCTTACCGAGGTGATCCCAATGAAATCGACGATGGCTGGAATGGAGGTCGGATGGATTCACGGAGGACAGAGTAAGATTTTCAGCCGTACGGGTCACTCTCAGACAAAGATCCTAAAGAAGAAGCAAGTTTTGTCCGTCAGGCGCGACCCTGTTGTGTTTACTGAAAAAAAGAAAAGTACACGGCGTGTACTATTAGAGTACACGGAATGTACTACGTTTTTTCATAATCCACCAAAATCGGCCTCCACATCACCCCTACACACCATGTGTGTGGCCCGGACATGGCCAACACACGGCTTCTAGCGGGAAAAGAGTACACGGTGTGTACTCAGAAAGTACACGGGGTGTACTTCAAAAATTTCCAGAAACTTCATTTTTTTAAAAAACTCTAGAAAAATGGAAAACGTACCTAAAATGAAGATTCAGGTTCTTACAAACTTCCCCCCGTAAAGAAATTCATCCCTGAATTTCCCTAACGAGGCGGAGAAGGAGAAACCCTGAACAGCTCCGGACACTGAGATCGTACATCGGCCTCCCTCTCCCAGGTCTCGTCCTATACTCACCCATGCTACCATAGCACCCATACAAGAGGGACAGACCGCCCATGGAGAACGTTCATACTGCGATCGACATTATGGATGGGATGCTCCTCAAACGATGCATCCGCTTTGAGATCAACCTCATAAGGCTAAAAGACATGAGACGGGTCTGAAATGTAACGTCGGAGTTGAGAGACGTGAAAGACGTCATGCATAGCCTGGTACCTCTGGGGTAGCTACAACCGATTGGTGACCGGCCCAACTCTCTCCAAAACCTCAAATGGCCCGACGTATCACGGTGAAATCTTACCCTGTCTCTGAATCCTCATGTGTCCCAATCTCAGTGTGACACACATGAAAACCGGATTCCTGACCTTGAACACCAGAGGTTGTCTCCACTAATCAGCATAAGACTTTTTCCGAGAGTGTGCTGTAGCCATCCTCTTCTAAATCAGTTCTATCTGCACTAAAGTCTCCTGAACAAGACGAGGTCCTAGCAATGCTGCCTCTCCGGCCTCCAGCCAGCATAAGGGTTATCGTCATGGCCTACCGTACAAATCCTAGTATGGTGCCATCTGAATGGTTACCTGGAAACTGTTTTTGTAGGTGAACTACACAAGAGGTATATGCTTCTCCCATGAACCGCTAAAGTCTAGGATGCAAGCTCGGAGCTTATAATCAAGCACCTGGATCGTGCGCTCGGAATGGAAATCAGTCTGGGGAAGGTATGCGATACTCCAAAGTACCTGTGTACCCAAGGCCTTCTGATGTCCCTGTCAGAACCGAGAAGTATAACACGCATCCCTATCTGAAACAATGAAGTGTGGAACTCCATGTAGACGAATGATCTCTATGATGTAAAGTCATCCCAGATCATTGACACTGATGGTCTCCTTGATCTAAAAGAAGTGAGAAACCTTCGTGAGCCTGTCGGTGACAACCCAAACTACATTTTTCCCTCGAGGTGACCTCAAAAATCCAGTCACTCAGTCCATCGCAACATCGTTCCACTTCCACTCCGGAATGGGTAAATGCTGTAAAAGGCATGTTGGTCACTAATGCTCTTCCATCACCTGCTGAAAAGTAGAGCATCTCATGAAAAAAACAGAAATATCCCTCTTTATACATGGCCACCAGTACTGGAGATGATGATCCTGATACATCTTGGTGACGCTAGGATAAACTTCCCAAAAAGCCGATTGAAAATCCCGCATCTGGTCCTTGCGTATGTCTGCTGGAACCCATACACATCCCTAGAAATGCAAGATCTCATCCTCACCCACTGTCCATTGAGGAAGAGGGTCCTCTCCTGACACACTATCCTGCAGGACTAAGCCTTCTGAATCTAATATCTGCCTCATACGTACCTGATCAAGTAGTGTAGAGGTAACAACTATAGAAGATATGAAGGTCTGTCCCTGCCTGTCATGCACCTCCAGATGCATCTCACAGAATAGATCCATAAGCTCCCACTCACTACTGACCTCATAAACCACCAGAATCTGAGTTCTCCTGCTCAATGCATCTTCCACTGCGTTTCCCTTTCCTGGTGTATAGGGAAGCTCGAAATCAAAAGGCTGAAGATACTCGACCAACCTGCACTGCCTCAGATTCAGATCATGTTTAGTGAAGATATACTTGAGACTCTTGTGGTCGGTGAAGACCACAATGTGCTCTCCCAGAGGATAGTGTCTCCAACAGCGTAAGGCATGAAAAACAACTGCCAACTCCAGATCGTGCGTCGGTTAGTTCCTCTCATGTGGCCTCAACTACCGAGACACGTACGCAATGACTCCATCCCCCTGCATAATCACATCTCCTAGCCTGATACCTAAAGCATCACAATAGATGGTATAACTCTTTCCTGGCTCTGTAAAGACTAGTATCGGTACCGACGTCAACCTTCCCATCAGATCCGGAAAGGCTAACTCACAAGAATATGACCATAAGAACCTCTCCCCCTTCTTGGTTTGACCTGTCAATGGTGATTCTACGCCAGAGAAGTCCTGAATGAAGCGTCTGTAGTATCCATATAGCCCTAAAAAAATCCGTACCTCAAAAATGTTCTTCAGCTTCTCCCAGGAGACTACAACTCTCACTTTCTCTAGGTCCACAGATACTCCTGCCTCTGATATGAGGTGACCCATGAAGTGAATCTGTTCCATCCAAAAGTGGCACATCGAGAGTTTAGCATAAAGCCTATGCTCTCTCAGTGTACTCAGAATGATCTCAAGATGTGTGGCATGGTCATGTCGAGTGTGAGAGTACACCAAGATATCATCCACGAAGACCATGACGAATGAGTCCAAGTAAGGATGTAACACTCAGTTCATTAGTTCCATGAAAACTACAGGCACATTCGTTATACCGAAAGACATGACTGTATACTCGTATAGACCATACCTGCTCCTGAAGGCTATCAGAGGTATATCTGATGGTCTAACGCACAACTGATGATAACTGGACCTCAATTCGATCTTTGAGAACACCTGGGCTCCTCGAAGATGATCAAAGAGGTCATCGATCCTCGGCATGGGATATCGGTTCTTGACTGTCAACTGGTTCAACTTCCGATAATCCACACAAAGCCGAAGGGTACCATCTGCCTTCATCGCAAACAGGACATGCGAACCCCAAGGAGAAGTACTAGATTGGATGAAACCCTTTTCCTGAAACTCCTCCAACTGCTTCTTGAGCTCCTGCAACTCAGGTGTATCCATTCTATAGGGAGGAATGGACAATGGTGCCTCTCCTATCACGAGCTCAATAGAGAAGTCCACCTCACGCTCCAGAGGAAAACCTAAAAATTCCTCTAGAAAGACATCCCTGAAACGATCCACTACTGGAGGAATGTCCAACTATGAAGTCCCCTAGTCATCCAGATAATGACTATAAATCTGGGCTGTCACCCTTCAAATCCCATGATGCTCGAGTCCTACTCGACTCGCCTGAAAATCCCATTCGCCTCTATGAAGAAAACATTCACCATCTGGTGAAACAAAAATCACTCTACGGCGATAACAGTCGATGACTGCCTGGATGGTAACCAACCAGTCCATCCCGAGGATGACATCATAGCCTTTAATCTCTAGGACATAGAGGTCCCATAAGAAATGATACCCTGCAACCTCAAGAGGGCACCCTCTACACTGGCGTACACTAGATGTCATCTTCCCCAAAGGTTTGTCTAGTGTCAAAGAGTCGGCAGAAGAAAATACACAAAGCCCAAGGCTTTAAAAACCAACAAAAAGGATAAAGCAATGAGTGGAACTAGTATCGAAATGTGCTGAAGGTAAAACTGAGGCCACTAAAATCGTACCTCGAACTGTAGAAGGTCCGGGATCCTACTCCTGATAGGTCTGCTCTACCAAAAAATTCAGGCATGCCCCGCGGCCTAGTGGACCTGCGTGACCGCTCTACGATGAACCTCCCTGTTGGGATTGAGGGACTGGTGAATGACTGCCACGGCCTCGACCTCTGCCTTGGCCCGAACGGCCTGTAGAACTCCAGTTCCCCGACTAGTGAGAAACTGGTGGTGCCTCTTTAGAACGAGGAGTCATGGAAGAACACATGTCACCAGCAACTGGTGAGAAAACCTGGCAGAAATGCTGAAGGTGACCCATATTGCCACATGATCGGCACTCCAACAGGTCTCTATGGAACTGCGGCCTTATGTGCCCACTCCTATCACAATGGTAGCATACAACTTGGCTGCCAGAAGGTGTATCTTGCCTCCTCGGGTCACCGCGTGTAGGCTCCCTATGGCGCTTCCTGCTGTCAACTAGAGGAACACTAGCTCTAGAAGCAGAACCGCCCTGGATCCCAGCTCCAGAGTCTCTCAGATTGTGCTCCGCAATCAGTGCATAGTTGATGTTAGAAGTGATGTAAGTCAACTGTAAGATATTCACCTACGAGCGGATCTCCCGACTGAGACCTTCCTCAAAATTCCTTGCTAAGAACACCCTACATCCATCCCAGAGGGGTGTGAAATTCTGTAGATCGGTGAAATGAGAGGAATACTCCATGATAGGAAGAGTACCCTGATCTAGACTCCTAAACTCCCATGCTCGATCGGCCCTTAGGGTCTCCGGGTAGAAGTAGAAGTAGAACACTTGCTGGAACTCCTCCAAAGCCATACCCTGCTGATGACCCACCAATAAGATCATGTCCCACCACCTCTTGGGGGAGTGTCGGAGCATGTAGGTAGTGAGCTTCACCCGCCTCTCTAGAGGCGTCTCCATATGCTCGAAGATAGTCAGCATGGCTTCCATTCATGACTCTACAGCCTGTGGTCCTCCTTCCCCCTAGAAAGTAGGAGGATGTTGCCGATGGAAAACCCGATTCATGTCAGATATAGTTGTGGAAGGAGGCGGTACTCCCTGAAAGGTCTAGATTATCCTCATAAAGCCTTCCTGAAAATATGCATCAGCACCTGTAATGGGTATAACTGCTGGTGCCAAGGCTGGCACAGTTGGAGGATCTGTAGGAGGTCCCCGATCGGCTATATACAGTGTCTGATCACCGTCTGGCAACTGATGAACAACTGGAGGACGTCTAGGAGGCATAGCTTTGAAAGTTAAAAAGGAAACCTTAGATCAAAATTAACAAGGACCGAGAACACAAGAGTACAAAACGGGAATAGTGGAAGAAAAAAACACAAGTTTACAAAAAAACATCTACACGACATGTATAAAAACTACACGGCATGTCTTCTTAAGCCACTAACATTTCGTGTACCCCTGACCTACCGGTCGTGTAACACCTCAAACTACACGGCCTGTTGACCCCACACACGGCATGTACTTGAAAACTATTACGCTGCCTGAGTCTCTTTATACAGATAACCCACACTGTCTAACATAACCTGAGACTACACGGCGTGTTCAAAACAAACACGGCGTGTAATAGAAAAGGCTTCGACGAACCATGTTGTTAAATACATGGATGTCTACATGGCCGAACCTTACATGACGTGCTCCGAACAAACATGGCGTGCATAGGTGATGGTAAAACCGTCCTGTGTTGTTCATGACACCGCCGGGTACCTGAACAAGACTTCATGGCATGTTCAGAAAACAACACGGTGTGTCTAAGAGAAGGTAACACTAACCCGTGTTGTTCGTGACACGGCCGGGTACCTGGATAGGACTACACTACATGTTCCTTTACAAAACAACATGTTCTACTCGAGCTTCCCTGACTCGTCTTGTTAGTGACACGGTCGGGTACACGACTCCGAAATACACGGCGTGTACCTACCGTACATGGCGTGTTCCTGAATACATTTCTACGACAGCTTGTCCCTGCTCACACGGTCAGTGGCATGGTCTAAAAACAACACGTCGTGTAGTCAAAAAGTACACGCCATGTATTCTGGGTTTTTCTAGGCAGTATCTCAGAAACTGCACAGAAGCCCAAAAAACACATAAAACAAGGCAAAGAGGTGCCAATTTCCGATTTTTGAGGGCCCATACTCCCCACAAATCAAATCTTGTCATCTCCTACAGTCATAGACAAGAGAAAATAGGATCATGATCCAGCAATTTCCAATTCATGTGGTCCAATAACACCTCAAGAATCCAAATTTGGTGTTCATTTAAGCAAGGTAGGAAAAAAAATCCTCTAACAAGGTAGTAGAGATTATATCAATAATATATCAAAATAGCATGTATAATCAACACAGAGTCTATCACAACAGCATGCAATCGCTAATTCACCCTTGATGGCATGGCAAGAATGCATGGCATGTGATTTATACAAGTGCCTACATGATGCATGAGATGGCATACCCTCATCTCATCGGGTTGTGATGGAAATTGAACCGCAATCGTGAAGAAAATAACAACACAAAACATGTGAATCACTCTAGGTGAAATCATATCAACCGTGAAATCTCAAAACCAACAAACTGCAATTAATGAGGTAGTATGGATTTTCCCTGTACATGAGTTAGCTACTCCTTATCACATCTTAATACCAAGTACCGAATCCAACCAATACCTGGCTAAAGTATCCAAACAGTAAATCGAGAGAAAAGAAACCCTCTGATACCACTTTGTAACGACTCGAATATGGAGCCCCTCCATAGGTGCCGCGTACCCGGTTCTCCAGATGACCTCAAAAGCATTTCCCCAAATGCCAGAGGCTGCCGACTAGCAGTGAGGGTCGTGGTATGTTATTGGGGAAATTATGCCCTCATTTGGTAAGGTATACAAGGTAAGGAAACAATAGTCAATAGAAGAAGCAGTAACAACATACATAACTGTAACCAAACAGTGGAAGAATAAATATATATCAATGATGATAATGATGCAGTAGGTATAAGTATCTACGGAAATCAGCAAACACATCAACGTTCAGAAATACAACAGAACACAAGTACTAAAGAAACAACAAAAGAAACACTGATGAGAAACTCCTCAGCATAGCAAGCCTCGGCTCGGTCCCATGCTCTCCATCTCCAGTGCAATCAAGAACCTGAAGTAGAAGGGCGCTTGACCTTATCTATACCTGCAACAACATAGCCTTCTTGGGCCCAAAAGCATGGCCCAAATAGGATGTGAGACAAATTCCTAGTAGGGAAACACACAAAGATCTGTGTCTAACAGTCAATGAATACATGGATAGTAAAGTTCATGAATAGTAAACAGAAAAATACACAGTAGCTACAATTTACAGTCTAGAATATCAACTACACAAGTATAAAACAGTCAACAAGTAAAACAAAGGTAACCCCCTGGGTAGTTCTCATAGCCTAACCCTTATGGTTCAACTTATAAGTACCAACAACCACCTGGGAGGCACACACAGTCTCACCCCTCTGGTTCAGCTAATGAATAAACTCTCTAGGGAATCACTCACCGTCAATTCCCCATATAGTCTCATATCGTACTAAAGGATCTCTTGGGAAGCACTCAATGTCAATTCCCCCTTGTGGCCCATGTTGAGGATCTACAGACTGTCTAGGGAAGCACTCAACGTCAATTCCCCATGTGGTCTCGCATATTAATTAAAGACACTCTGGAGAAGTCCTTCCGTCCATTCTCCCTATGGTCCACTAAACTAGTTTCTCGCAGCCCTTGGTATAAATAAACAAGCATAGCGTGCTTGTATCGCCCATGAAAACCTCAAGAACTACTTGGATATCATTCTAAGGCTCAGTAGCATAATAGTACAAAAGTTCCACTATCCTACTACTAGGCATGGCAACTGGCATAAAGCCTAAGAGCCAAAGAAAGTACAACAAACAACCAGAGTACAGAAAAAACTACTCTATTCAAAAAGGTAGACCTATACTATAGCAATCTAGCAAGAAGAAAATCATTCAATGGAAAAGCATGAAAACACACAATTCTCGTTCAAGGGAATTGGAGAAATTGCACAAAATATTCAAATATTTTCTACCGAAAGGAACAAACCACCTACCTTGATTGTAGGGGATCGATATACTTGAAGAACGATGCCTGATTCTCCTCAAGATGGTGTAGATCCAAGAAAACGCACAAAAATCTCAACCCATAATAACTTGAAAATGAGGAGGAACCATGGAACAAGGATAAAGCAGAAGAGAGAGCTTACCAATGCGATCCCAACGCAATCGACGGCGGCTAGAATGGAGATCGGACGGAGGGACGGAGGATCAGGAAAGATTTTCGGACGTACAGTTCGCTCTCGGACGAATATCCTGAAGAAGAAGCATGTTTTGTCCGTCAAGCGCATCCCCGGTGTGTTTTGTGAAAAAAAATATAAGTACACGACGTGTACTTTTATAGTACAGAGCGTGTACTAGGTTTTTCCATACTCTTACAAAATCGGCCTCCACGTCACCGCTACACACCGTGTTTGTGGCCCAGACACAGCCAACACACGGAATCGAGCGTGAAAAGAGTACACGGAGTGTACTCAAAAAGTAAAGGGCGTGTACTTAAAAAATTTCAAGAAACTCCATTTTAATTAAAAACTCCAGAAAAAGGAAAAACATACCTAAAACGAAAATCCGGGTTCATACATGGATCCACTATGAACAAAAAAAATGCACCCACACCTTAGTCTGAGATGACCAAGCCACAAGAAACGACAGGACTGGGAAGGAGGGATAAATCCGAACAAGAGACGTCAAAAACACATACAAACATATCACCGGAAACTACAAGATCCCAACCAATCAAGCCATCAACTGCAAATTCACTCAGAATATGCAGATCCAACACAAACAGAATATCCAAAACCAAAAAATGTAGATCAACCATAACTGAAGCACAAATAACCTCACATCCACGAACAGTAGAGCAGAACACCATAAGATCATCATTGCAAAAAATAAATCATGCACATCAGTTCACCTCACCACAAAAATCATCGCCCCAAAATAACACACAAAAAATCACCGAGGTCATGAGGATCTCGTTGCATCTCATACACGCCGCCGTTGCAACAAAGAGCAACTGAAAAAAATCCACCTCACCGAAATTGTCTACAACCAAAACGCCGAACATTGCCAGAGCCCTGTCACAACAATCCCACGCTCCACCCTCTGAAACCATAACCGCATATCTATACCGAAGAACTGGGAAGACACCCCAGAGGCTGAATCGAGCTGGCATTGATGTAGGAGAGGGGAAAACCAATAGGGTCCAAGGGAAGTGCCACACCGACTCCACACTGTCTAGAAACCATGAAATCATAAATGAAACCAACAAAACCGAAGCTATTCCTGCTCGATTCCACTTGAAATAATGATTCTCTCTGAATATTTATCCTGGTCTTGTTTCGATAGATCATAACTGGGAGAGATTAGCTGATAGTGATCCATGATGGAGCTGAGAACCTTCGAGAAAAGCAGAACGCTGACACCAATACCCTTCTGCCATCATTGTCGCCAGAAGAGATCCATCCGCCGTAGTGCAAGACACCCTCCCGAAGTGAGACGAAGGTTCCACATGGCTGGAAGAAGTCCCAAATATGAGCACTCAATGATGGTGAACTCCCAGTTGAGAAGAAGACGACATGTAGAAACCCTAGTTATGCATCATCCGAAGAGCCTCCTGGGAGATACTTGATCGAACTAATATATTATACAATAATGTTATAATAACCAAAACATATAAAATATATATTTTTGTTGTTATAGTTTTTTAATAACCTAAACCACCTCCAATTCCATCAAATGGGTTAAGAAATCATTGTTCATGTTGATAGTGGACTACCGCCTGGTGAACAGATGTCATTCATTTTTACCATTACCAACTTTCACAGTTTGGTATGATAATGGATGTAAAATATATATATGAAATTTATAACATAATTATACATCTATAATAATTATATAAAATACCAATTTTTAACTTTTCGTTATATAGGGGACATAATTACATCGATCGTCTGTACAATGGACTACCGCCTCGTGAATCGATGTGTTTCGTCCTTCACTAACGCTTTACATGGTAGGTGATAATGTTACATTTAATGATGATATTTAATATTACTGAAAAAACTATGATATTTCTAGAATATTTATCAATTTTTAATGATATTATATCGTTTTTTCTTATCATTTCACTCACTGAAAGAGGATAACATCATTCATGTACATGTGGACAATCATCTTCACAAAAGTGATGATACTCTCTTTTAATCACCACAACACATGGATGATATAAAGTAGTATATTTTAAAAAATTATTCTACATATAAGATATTATGATCATTATTTTAAGGTAAATTATTACCTAACATTTTTCCATAATTATCATTGAAAAATAGAAATGTTGCTAATTCCTAAGAATAATATATCGTCTCAATTATCGCAGCATACTTCTTTTCTCAGAACCATATTCCAGGATTGGAATTAAAAGTATAATTAATGTAAAAATATGATAATTATTTCATGATTATTATTCTTTATATGATTAAAATATATATCATTAACATGAATTGGATATTTCAAGCTGAATCACATTGGATAAAATGAGGCAATTAAAAAAATAAATAATGAAAATAATTAAAGAGTATTAATGATCGATTGATAATATGTTATAAAATTTTATTATATGATATTTTAATTATTAATATGGTTATTTTATAAGTTCATATCCAGTTTAAAACAACTATATAGGATATCAAATCATGTTCAACCAAAATGAAGCACAAGGGAATGGATTTCATCTCAATTTACATTCCATTGAGACTTATTTGTTATTATGAACCAATTCACTTTAATATGGTGAATATTATACCATTTTGACTTTTATTATATTTATTCAATCATAATTCATGGTATGTGATGTTTTAAATTGATTTATGTCATTCAAGAAAATTTCATTTGAAATTTACCTAGTGGAAAATGTTATTGTTAAATCTCAATTTTTTTGGTGATTGAAAATAATATCTTGAATCAATCAATTTCTTGTAATGATTTATCATTGGAAATCAAATCTCTATTAAATATCCATATCACTATATTATATAAAATATTTTTTTCATAAAACTTATACCATTCTTAGAAACAATTTTCACATTGAATGTTATTTCATTTACATGAAAAAATTAACAAAATATGTATTCATTAATTAAAATGGATACTTGAAGAAAAGGCACATTGTTTAGGAATTAAATCAATTATAAAATATATGATCAATTATTTTTACATGAAATAAATTCATGTGGACTTGTTATTGATATCCCCATCATGCATCATTAGTATCATGAGATGAATCAGTGGTCTAAATTAGTTGTGTTTTTACCCATTATGTTTTTAATTGTCTTGGGAAAGGTCACAATGGTAAAGGTAAAATGTGACTGGGAAACAAGACTTCCAAAAAGTAAGAATTTTATTCATTTAAGAGGAATATATTATTATCCATGATATTTTTTATGATATTATGTTTGGACGAATTTCATTCTCAAATATTGATTAAATGACATGCGTATTCAGTTATTTGCCTTACCAGGGTGTTTATGCATATTGATTCATAATAGCTTCATATTTACATAATCCATACTAAGTATTTGACCTCAACCTTATATTTTTTCACTTCCATAGGATATGAAGTAGAATTATTTAAATGAGTTCAAGGATTTTGTGTGTTTTCCAATTCTATTCTTTGTAATTTATATCCCAATATAATATGGGTATCATGTATGTATATTTTTACACAAGGCTACTAAACTGATTAGTTCTTTAGGATTGAATCCATTTTGGTTGGTCAGAGTAGAGTACCCAAGAGTGGGGGGGGGGGGGGGGTTAAATGAGTATCTATAAAAAATATTTGTTAAAAAATTGGTTATTTTAATGTTCCCCTAATTAAAAATATAAACTATATCTGTTTATAGTGAATTTATAAAAGGCTTGAATGTTCAACTGATTTCCCAAAAGATTGATTATTTATCAATTATATTAATCTAAATATCAATGTAACTTTTGAAACTAACCTACTGGTTAAAAACAGTTATAAAAACATGCTAAAATAACTATCAGAGTTCAATTTGGTTTTATTAAATATGTGATTAAAACAGTTTAAAACTAAATAGTAAAAACACAATTGATAAAAACAAGAGATTCAGTCTCAAGAAGACAGTTAATCTTCTCCACATGGTTATCAAAAACCACCAAATAGTTTAAATTAATAAACATTTTGATCCACACCCTGGATTGGGGTTCAAAAGAGAACACATGGCTATCCAACTCCCACATGACCTCTACCACAATTTTTGTGTAAAAAACAACAACTAGGTCACACGCCACCTCTTCCACAATTTTATTTGGGATACAAAAAGATAAAAGAGTTTGATATTTAGGATACCACGTATCCCCAAACTAAGCACATGAGTAAGTGCGTGTAACATACAGATACACACACTGCTCAAAAAATGTAAATAAAATAATAGAACAGAGCTAAAGAGGTAGAATAAAATTTATAATTCTCTGTGTGTTATGCAGTGTAGATCAAAACTTGTTTAATGTAGTGTATATGATGATTGAGTCCACTTTTAGAATATGGTTCCAAAACAAAGCATCGTTGTTCCTATTATCTGACTTCGAGGAGTGTGAACCATTCAACTAATTATTCAAAAGGTATTAATGGTAGTGTAGGGTCCTGAAAATTCCACAAGGGGGAAATAAAATTACCCCAAAACATGGAAAAGGACTGAACCAGTCTGCGTACCAGCTCCCAGTAATAGTATGCAACCGGTTTGCCGAACCGCCCTCCTGCAGACGTTGTCATTCACGAAATGGGGGTGGAGCGCCTACGCGAGCGCGAACCAGGAAGATCATCGGATGTCAAGTCGGTCCGCCACCGCTAATAGCCACAACCTTCCCATGCCGCGTGCGCCATCATTTGAGAAATGGAGGCGGAAGCCGTATGGCACCGCAAACCTCATCCTTTACGGAATAGATACAGATTAGTGTACCACCGTGAAGCAACCCCGCATGCCGTCACTCATCAAATATCAACTCACAGAGTCATCTGCGGGTGGGGATTCCCTCATTAGAATCCGAAAAAAGTTCTGTGTTCCCATAAAAACATCCTTTTCATGACTCAATAAATAGTCACCAATGGGGCACCAAAAAAAGGGAGAAGATAGGAAGGGTGGGTGAAAACCCGTGGTTAGACGCTGGGGAAATCGCTCCCAGCGGTAATGTCCCACAACCATCAGTAGACCCCATTTCGTTGGCGGATGCACAATTCCGCATAGAGGAGAAACCAAACCGCGAACCACATGAGGCCATCTCCTTCACGGCCACCCCCTCCGCGGACCAGTTTCGTTCATGAAATGGAGGTGGGAACCCCTCCTCAGGCACGATATAGGACGGGCGCCACCCCTTTTGCAAATTCCCTTCGAGGCCATTTCTTTTGCGGCCATCGATTTCATGGACACGCTTCATGGACGACATCTCCTCCGCGGGCGACCATCCTTCGCAGACGGCCTCCTTCATGGGCAACCTCCTTCGTAGACTACTCCTTCGCAGCCTGCTCCCTCACGACTAGCTCCTCCGTGGACACCCTTCGCGGACAACCAAACCGCGAACCACATGTGTCTAGCTCCAACGGGGAACTTCCCATGAAGAAAATGCCATGCACTCATTGACACCTATTAAAAATGGATAGTCGCACTGCGAACTTTTCGGGTTGGGTCAAAAATATTTAACATTTCACCCTTACGCCACCCCAACATCTGTCATAAACATTTCATGAGTCGATCTACTCCTCATGGCTCTCCTATAGCCCATTTCCAAGATCCTTTTGCTAGGTTCATCCAGAATTGTCCGCCCTTGCGTAAGTCCCACACAATCCATTGCTAGGTATCTCCTACCTAGTCGTATTGACCACATGACGGAAAACAGTATGGCCTCGTCCTGATCATATGACGTTAAATTGTATAGCCCTCGTTCTAACCATAAGACGCTAAACTGTATAGCCCTCTTCCTTACCATATGATGTTAAGCTGTATGGAAATAGTCCTCTCTACCTGACTATAAAATGTAGTGTTCCCTATGTTCCTAACATAGGATGCCTCTTTCTACAAACAAGAGATGCCTTGTGCTCCAAGCATAAGATGCGTCAAGCCATGTTTACAGTGGCGTAATTTCAAGAGCTCTGGAATCCATTCAAACATTCTGTCACTCCACCCCACACTTTGTGTTGTTGAGTCAATATGGTTTTCCTTATTAATTTTTCCATTCCTTGTTTTTTTTAAAATCACAATAACCTTATACTTAAGAAAATATTTATTTAACTTCTATATGGAAAATTTCCTTCTGAAAGGAATTTACCCCTACCATGTTTTTATTGTTAATATCAATGTTTTTTTTAAGTATAAAAATCGTATTCATGTCTAAAACCTCAAGATCATATAATACATAGATATGAAGCATTATGTTTTAGGATCAAAAATCTCGATAAGATCTCTAATGAAGTTCCACTCCAAATTCTGGATATGAACTCTGATGAAGTTCCACTCCCAAATTTGGATAGGAACTCTCATGAAGTTCCACTACGAATTCTGGATTCAAACTCTAACGAATTTCCACTCCGAATTCTTGATTCGAACTCTCATAAAGTTTAACTCTGAATTATGGATACAAACTTTTATGAGTTCGACTCTGAACTTTTATGAGTTTGACTCCTAAATTTTATGAGTTTGACTCCGAACTTTTATGAGTTCGACTCTGAACTTTTATGAGTTCGACTTCGAAATTTTATGAGTTTGACTCCAAAATTTTACTAGTTCGACTCTAAACTTCTATAAGTTCAACTCCGAACTCTGTAAGTTCAGATTCCAAATTCTAGTGAAACCAGACTCTGAATTTGCTTATAAATTCACACTCTGGATTTCTACAGAATTCAGGTTCTGAATTCCTAAAAAACAGAATCCGAATATCTCTTTATTATAGACTCTGAATTCCATTTTTTGTTAGACTCTGAACTTTTATTTTCTTACATTACAAACTTCAGTTTTACTTATGCATACACTTGCTTTATTAAAAAACAATTTCTTTCTTTCAGTTATTGACTAACCGTTGGTTGAGTGACACCTGTATAGGTCCCTCCGATATTTACGGAGAAATATGACTATTAGAGCTTCACCTATAAATAGTAGATCATTTGAACGTGTTCAGGACTTTTGGAATTTTGGTGATCAGAACTTCCTGAGTGATTTCTAGAGAGAGAGAGGATCTTATCAACTCTCAAAGCTTCATGCAGAAATTTTGAATAGCTTGTTCAAACTTTTCCTTGTTCATACTTGCTTCGTGCGACTCCGATTGTTGCTGATTATAATCGACGGCTTCCGGAGATAGGAAGACAGAGGTTCCAAAACCTTGAACTTGACGACATCCTTGCTGAGGAAAATAGAGGTTCCAACTACCTGATAGTTGAGGGCTTGTGGGGATAGCAAGACAAACTCTGATATTCGTATATAGGTCTTACCTTGGTGTGGGTAAGATAGACTTTCTTGAATGTATAAATCAAGGGACCTTTATCCAAGGTTGTGGGATACCCTACTCTTTGGGTTAAAAGACTAATTACTTGTTACTTGTTTTTGTTACATGTTTTTCCGCTACATTTTGTATTGTTAAAGAAAGTATAACCTTCTTATACTTCCTTACTTGTACTCTGATATAGTAAGATTCTATACGCTTTAAGGTAGAATCTAAATCTTTGTAACTTTTGTTAAGTTCCTTTTTCGAAATCACTATTCTATAATTTATCAAGTCTTTAGTACTTATAGTGGTCTTGTGAATTATCTTGTTTAACCTTGTTAAACATAACCATCCTAAAAATTTTCTAAGGGAATTTTTAAAAGGTACAATTCACCCCCTTCTTGTATTTGTATCTCATTGTACTTATTCAATCCTATGGTTGGTATTATAGAGTATATCATACTCATAGTCATATCATCCTAACAATTGGTATCAGAGGATAGGTTCAATATGAATTAATCTCACGATTAATTTCAGAAGGTAATTTCTCATAATTTCTTTTTCAGATTCACACTTTCGGATTCATATTTCCAGATTCATATTTTTCATAATCTATTTTTTGGAATCATAGTTCGGATTCACATTTTCTTAGAAATACAATTTTTCTTGCTAAGAATATTTTCTCTTGTTTACAAACTTTTACTTCTAATAAGTTTGTGTGCCAATGATTTTATTAAGGATGGAATGATTAAATGTTGGTTCTATCAACAACCTAAATCCTACAAGATGACCAATCTTTGATGGTAATGATTTCAAATATTGGAGAGATCTTATGAAGACTTTCATTTTCAATACTGGGGTAGATAACTTTGTCATGCTTACTAGAGGATAAAAAATTCCTGACAAGGAAGTTAGTGCTGTTACTAATCAAGAAAACCATGAATACCAACTCAACTATGAGGTATATAATACTCTAATTTGTTCAATGACTAGGAACATATATAGCCAAATTTCTTCTTGTGAAACAGCTAACTGTATATGGAAGAAACTTGAGGTTACACATTTTGGTACATTTAAAGTGATTGAGACTAGAAGAGACATGCTGAGAGCTGAGTATCACGGTTTTAATTTTCCTTATGGAAAACCAATTTGTAAGGTGAAATAGAGATTCATGACTATCCTGAATAGCTTACAATATATGGGAGTGAAAGTTCTAGATAATGAATCTCTTGTTGACAAGATCATATATATCATCCCGAATGAATGGGAATCATAGGGAACTTCTATCGATGAAAATAGAAAGGTCACTCAAATCTCTCTTGATGAACTGCTTGGAACTCTTCTTCAACATGAGACTAAAATGAAGAGATATGCTGACAACATAAAGAAGATGAATGGGAATGGTAGTGTTTATTTTAATACAACTTCAATTAATATGAAAGATAAGACTCCTGAGAGAGTTACTAGATCCAAATCTAAGAAGGTTATTATTCAATATGAATCTACTGAGAGTGAAGTCTCAGAAAATGAGTTAGCTAATCTTGCACGAAGGATGCTAAAGATAGATGGATAGTGAAATTTCCAATCCAAGTATAAGAATAAGGAAAAGAAGGATAAGAAAGATTCAGAAGTCACATGCTATGAATGCAAGAGATATGGACACATAAGACCTGATTTCCCTATGCTCAAAAGAAAATAAAGAAAAGTGATTCATTATGAAAGTAAGAGAATGAAATATTACAAGTCCAATGATAAGAAAGTTCTGAAAGATAATGACACCTGGAGTGCCAGTGGTGGTGACTCTTCAGATGAATCTTTTGATTGTGAATCTTCTGGACAAAATAATCTTGGTCTTATAGCCAGGTTACCTATTGATAATAATTTCTTTATGGATAAGGTACCCAATTCTACATCCTTGACCAACGTTTCATTAAATGCTAATGATAGAAAATATTATAGCTCTTATGATTAATAATCTTCTTCTGATGAAGAAAATACTTTACCTACCCATGAAGAAGTTTCTAGGTTTGCTGAACTTCTTGAGATCGAAAACACAAAACTCATGAAAAATATTGATAAGGAAAACTCTAGGATTAGTATTCTAACTAGTAAAAATCATATCTTTCTAAGGATCTTGATAATAAAAAGTATGATTTTTAAATTATTTAAAAAAATATCAAGGAAGTATGTTCTGAAAAGAATAAACCTTCAAAAGTTCTTGAAAAAGTAATTTCTATGAAAAATGTCTTCGAGCCTAGCTCTAGTTCAAATGCTTTCAAAGAAAAGAACTTAGTTACTAATCCCAAATCCGAAATATTTTCTTTTAGGAAGTTTTTTTCAAACTTTACCAATGGTAATGAAAATTTTTATAAAATGTATTCACAAATACGACCTCGAATGAATACATCGGGTTTTGGTTACACTAGTTCCAAACCAATTTTTAGTAACAACTACTTTGTTTCTCAAAGTAACCCATTTTGAAAAAAGGGTCAATATGGTTGTCACTGGGAAAAGAATTGTTCCTTAAACAAAACCCAATCTTTAGGATTTCTTAAGGATTATTTTTCTAAGAATATATGGGTACCTAAAATTTTTCTGTCTAAAATTTCCAGATCCAAGCACGTCTGGATTCCTGAAACATAACTTTTTTTTATTTTCAAGAAAATAGGGAATATACCAACAACAGTACATGGTACATGGATAGTGGATGTTCCCAAAATATGATTGGTAAAAAAACTATTTTGAAAAAGATTACCAAGACGAAAGGAGGAAGAGTAACTTTTGGAGATAATGCTTTGGGAGAAATTATTGGTATAAGTAACATTGTTATTATTGAAAAAAACATGATTTAAAAAGTAATATTTGTTAAGTGTCTTAAGAACAACCTCATCAGGATAAGTCAATTATGTAATGAAGGCAACCTTGTGAATTTTAGGAATGATAAGTGCTTAGTACACAATTCCAAGGAAGAATTTGTTGTTTCTGCTAATAGGCAATATAATGTTTACCCACTAAACTTAAAAGACCTTAGGAGCCAATACTTACCTTGAATTAGTGCAATGGAAGATCATTCTTTGTTATGAAATAGAAGGTTAGGACACTGTAACCTTAGGAACTTATGAAAAATCTCTATGAAAGGTTTAGTTAAGGATATACCGGAGCTTAGATTTGACTCTTTAAAAGTTTGTGATCCTTTTGCATATGGAAAGTAACATAAATCAAGTTTTAAATCAATTGGTGAAGTCTCAAAAACTGATGCACTATAGTTAGTGTACATGGATCTTTTTGGTCCAACACAAACTAGAAGCATTGGGGGCAAGTAATATGTATTTTTCTTGGTTGATGATTACACTATATTTACATGGGTCTATTTTCTAGCAATGAAGTCTGAAGATTTTTCCTATTTAGAATGTTTTAGAGCCCAAGTAAAAAATGATAAAACCCTTCCATTGAAAAATATTCATTGTGATCATGGAGGAGAATTTCAAAATTCTGATTTTGAAACTTTTCATAGTAGAAAATATATTACTCAAACTTCTCAACACCCAGAACACCTCAACCAAATGGAGTTTATGAAAGAATAAATAGAATTCTTCAAGAGATAACTAGAACCATGTTGAGTGAGTATTCTGTAGCCAAACATTTTTGGGCTGAAGCTGTAAGTACTACTTTTTATACTATAAATCGAGATTTGATTAGACATTTTCTTAATAAAACTCCTTATGAGTTATGGAATGGTAGAAAACCTAGAATTTCATACATTAAGGTTTTTGGTTGCAAAGTATTAATTCTGAATACTAAAGATAATTTACACAAATTCGCACCAAAATTTGATGAATGATTTTTCTTAGGCTACTCCACAACTTCTAAGTCTTATAGAGTTTTTAACAAAAACACTTGCACTGTTGAAGAAACAGTACATGTCAAATTTGATGAAACTGATCCTTTTGTTTTAAAACAACCCCAACATACATCTGCAGAAGTGTTTTCAAATACTGATTATCAACCTTTGATAGAAAATCCTTCTGATAAGGAAAATGTTCAAGAAGTTGCTTCTGAAACATTTACCCCAGAAGATTTCCTACCCTATGTTGATGAACATGTTTTACAAAACCCAAAACTGTCATTTCTAAAGAATCATCACATTGATAGTATCATTGGAGATGTCAATCAACCTATAAGGACTAGAAGTTCCTTATGAAATGAAGTATAACATCTAGCATTCCATTCCCAATTATAACCAAAAATCACTGATGAAGATTTAGGTGATGATGATGGGATTAAAGCCATGCAAGATGAACTAAATTAATTCGAAAGGAATAATGTCTGGACCATAGTTGGAAGACCTGAGGAAACTTCTATTATTGGAGTAAAAAGGGACTTCAGAAATAAGGGTGATGAAAATGGATTCATTTTAAGAAATAAAGAATGATTGGTTGCTAAAGGCTATAATCAAAAAGTAGGAATAGACTATGAAGAAACCTATTCTCCAGTAGCTAGAATTGAATATATTCGTTTTTTAGTTTCCTTTACAGCATTCTTCAATTTTAAACTTTTCCAAATGGATTTGAAATGTGCTTTCCTTAATGGTTATGTTAAAAAGGATGTTTTTGTTGAACAACCTCCTAGAATTGAAGATACAAAATATCCTGATCATGTTTTTAGACTTATCAAAGCTTTGTATGGCCTTAAACAAGCCCCTCGTGCTTGGTATGATAGACTTACAAGATTTTTACTTCAAAATAACTATGTTAAGGTAAATGCAGATCCAAACCTTTTTATAAATAATGAAAAGAAAAATGTTTTTATTGTTCAAATTTATGTTGATGACATTATTTTTTGTTCAACTCATAAATCCTTAACTGATTCCCTTACGAATCTAATGAAATATGAGTTTGAAATGAGTATGATGGGTCAGTTAACATTTTTCCTTGGTTTCCAAATTTATCAAAAACTAGAAGGAATCTACATATCCCAACATAAGTATATTAAAGATCTTCTTAAAAAGTATTAGTATGACAACACTAAGAGTATAAGTAATCCAATTGGTACCTCAAGCACACTTGATCTTGATGAAGCTGGGAAACCAGTAGATCAAACATCTTTTAGAGGTATGATAGGAGGTGTACATTACTTAATAGCTAGTCAACCAGATTTGATGTTTTCAGTATGCTTATGTGAAAGATATCAATCCAACCCTGAGGAATCTAATTAAAAGGCAGTGAAAAGAATTTTTCACTACCTAAAGGGAACCATGGATCTTGGAATATTTTATACTTCTGAAAATTATTTTGTTTTAAAAATATTTTCAGATGCTGACTTTGGTGGATGTAGAATGGGTAGAAATAGTACATCCAGAACTTGTCATTTATTAGGAGATTCATTAGTTTCTTGGTCTTGTAAGAAGAAACATTCTATAGCACTCTCTACTGTAGAAGCTGAATATGTAGAAACTGGAAGTTGTTGTGCCCAAGTGTTGTGGATGCAATACACACTCACTGACTGTGGCTTGAGTTTTACTAAGACTCAAATTTTTTATGATAACAAAAGTACCATTTCCCTTAGTAAAAACCATTCACATCACTCTCGTTCAAAGCACATAGATATTAGGCATCACATCCTTCAGGATCACACACAAAAAGGAGATACCATTCTTTAATTTATCAGAACGCAATATCAACTTGCTGACATTTTCACAAAATATTTACCCTTCGATAGATTTTAATATATTAAACAAAAGTTAGGAATGATAACCGGGAGGTAATATTTCTTTATTAACTTCTTGTCGAACCATTCTCCTTACAGTAATAAACTCTTTTTCATAGGGGGAGTACATTTGTTTCTGAGTCTTTTAAAAAATTTCGTAATAAGTCATTCAAAAATTTTGGTAATGAGTCTTTCCAAAATTTTTGTAAAAAGTATTTCAAAAATTTACGTAATGAGTCATTAAAAAAGTTTGTAATGAGTCTTTCAAAAAATTTCGTTATGAGTCTTTGAAATTTTTTGTAATGAAGTTTTCATACTGTAATTTTCGTAATGAGAATTTTCTTAATGTGAATTTTCATAATGAAAAAATTTGTAATGAGAATTTTCGTAATGATAATTTTTGTAATGATAATTTTCGTAATCATAATTTTCGTAATGGGATTTCCGTACTCATACTTTCCGTACTAGAATTTTGGTACTCAAGGATTTTCATAAAAAAAATTTGTAGTAATTTTTTCTTAGTCAAACTTTCTTTAAGAAGAATATCACCTATTACGAATAAACTTCTAGCCAATCCGAGAGGTGTGACTTACTTAAGTTTTCGTAGCAACTTTTTACTTGCTGGTAGTTTTCTTTGTTTCTGAACTTTTTCTGATTCACTTCTTCTTAAATCCAAATGTTTTTTAAAAACCTCAAAAGATCGGATTCAAGATTTCCTTGCGGGCATGTTTTGAACCGTTAGATTAGATCAGAGTGTTTTTCAACCATTATATTGTTTATGGATTTTGAAATGTCACCTCCATCGCTTATATAAAGGGGACCCCCGATGTTTTTCCCACATCGATTTCAATATTTCACATGTTGAATTTCTGCCTCAGTTCTTAAAGACCATTCTGAATCTCTCAGAATTCCTCCATTCTAAATGATTGTAAAGGCCACTTCTCAAGATATGTCTTCCATGAAGCCAATTTCAAAATGGCAAGTGTACAGAGAAAGGTTGGTCCATCCAAACTTTTACAAGTACGATTCTATAATCTCTAATAACATCATATTGAATGGTTGGGAAGATGTATGTGTATCTAAGATATGTGTTCAAGATGTGGTCTATCCGGAGTTACTTGTATAGTTCTATGAATCAGCATAGGGAAGAGAAAAATTTTCATTCATGTCTTATGGGAAGACTTACAAACTTACTTACACCAAGGCAGGAAGCTTGGTGGGGCTGGTGTATGATGGAGAATCTGAATTTTACTCACACAAACTACTATATGTTCAAGGAAGTTTTGTTATGGTGAAGTCCTTTGAGTGTCTTGGGCTTGTTGATGTAAAGATAGATAAAATTTCTCATATATCTTCTAATAATCGGATCCTTCAGTTATGGGTACAAGGTTTCTTGGTTCAGAGAAAGGGTGACAATGATACCCTGATGAAAAGTGATATATATTTCCTAGACTTCTTGGTGAATCTAAGAAAGATAAATCTGATGAGTCATGTTCTTATGACAGTCAAGAACATCACGGAAGGAAATTTGAGAGCCCAAATCATCATGTACCCTGCCTTACTATCAAAGTTGATAGTTCGGTGTCCGGATTCTTTCAAGATTGCATGTAAATCTAAGGCTCGTAATTGCAAGGTTATGATTGTTAGTGATGATACCATGAACAGGATGAATATGGCCTATTCTAAGGAAAAAGGAGAGTTTTATAATTTTCCTGAGGAAGCGGCTGAAACCAATCCGGAAAATGAGGAGAAAGTTGAACATGTGAAGAAGGTTGGTAATAAGTGGAAATTGAAAGTAGTGGTTGCTGAAGACAAGACCTCCAAAACTAACGAAACCCAATACGCACCTCCCAAGCCAAAAAAACCAAAATAATATCCAGATGAGGTGGCTGCTAAATGGAGGGAAGATAAGGAGAAAAGAAATGAAGGGGACCCTCAGTTCATATTGGACCTTGATGACGCCAAGGCATTGAAAGAAAAGGCTGCTGATGAGCTAGAAAAACAGGAAAAGGAGAAAAAGCTAAAGAAGAAATTGTCATAGGCCGAGATTTTTCAATCCCTTCTGAGCGATGTTGAGGTTGCATCCGTACAACTTCTAGTCACAGAAACTTTCCTTGTTGAGCCATTACCACAGACCCCTAGAAAGAATTTTGTCACTCTGGAAAATTCCACAGGGAAAGAAGTTGTTGAAGAGGTAGAACAAGAAGAGGAAGTAGAAGAAGAAGATAGTGGTGATTTAGATGACTCGATTAGACAAGTTGAGGATTATCAAGAGAAGGCAAACCTTTCAAAAAAAATACCACTCCGAACTTCTGAGGATAAGTCCTCAAAGTTAGTCACTCTGGGAAAGGGAGATGATGAAGGAGGAAAAAAAGAAGATGTCGAGGAAGTAGAGAAAGAAAATGAATTATCTGAGTCAGAAAGATATGCAAATCATTTTGTTGAGGAACGGCCAGAAAAGGAGAAACCCAATGAAGATAATATAGTTCAACTATCTGAAATTGAGGATGAATCTCTTGACGAAGAACCCATTTCAAAATTTGATAAGGGTAATCAAGTGCTTATGGACACCCCAACAAAATATATCATTAGAATGAAAGATTTGGGTGGTTCTTTTAGAAGAATGCTAGTGGATATTGAAGAAGAACAATCCCCGAACAAGATGTCTGATTCGGAATCATCAGCACTCGGTCATGACTTTGTTGTTGAGTCTTTAAAGAAATTGGTGGATACAATTGTGATCATTCCCACCATAGACACCAGATGGAAGATGCTTCAACACATCCTAAAGCAAAAAACAGAATCTGTATCCATGGTCATGGATTAGTGTGTGAAGATTGAGGCTGAGCATAGAAATTTTCTTATCAATTATGATGTTCACAGAAAGTCATGCAACAAAAACACTCTATGGTCAAATAAAGTTGATGATGACTTGGATGTGTTTGATCATTTTCAGAATTATGTAGAACATGCCTTTGACCCCGAGGTTTCTAAGATAAAGAATCCTCAGGAAAAGCTGACCCTTGATCAAAATACTCGGAATCAACAAGTGAAGGATATGAATGGGAAGCTTAACTCGGTTGCTCAAAATTTGAAATGGGAAAGAGATCATCGGATTGAGATCGTAGAGAAGCTTGTGAAGCATGATGAAATTCATAAGTCATAGTTTGTGGCTCTGAAAGCTCATCATGAAATAATTAAAACCTCAGAGAAACAATCTGAGGAGGACCATAAGGACTTGAAGAAACTGAAAATCATGTTGAAGAAGTTAATCCCCAAGGAAAAGGAAGACAAATAGACAAATTTGATTTTTTGTTGTAATTTCTTTCCATGTAAAAAATCTTTTCAAACGTAATGAAAATTTATGTTGCTTGTGTTGCCTTCATGTATTTACTAATGTTTCAGGTACTATATTGGTTTTCCATTTCCTTAATTCTTTTTGAAAATCACAATTAGAGAGAAGGAAAAAGAACTACTCAAAAGGAGGACAAGATAAAATCTAAAAGGGAGAAGAAAAATTTCTAAGTATAACTATCATTATCTAAGGGAGAGTTTATCATTATGAATCTTTTCATTCCTATGATAATAATAAATATATTCCAAAAATACCGAATAAAATCCTTAGAGTTTCTAAGCCTAAGGGGGGGGGGGGGTTAATTGTATTCACCATCATCTATGAATAAAGGGAGATACGTTTTAATTTCAAAGTCTAGTGAAATTTTTGAAAAGTCCCAATATTCTTTTTCGAAAGGTTTTTTATGCTTTCCAAAAAGGAGGACATTGTTGAGTCAATAAGGGTTTCCTTATGACAATTTCCATTCTTTCTTGTTTTGAAAATCACAAACACATTATACTTAAGAAAATCTATATTTTACTCTTATAAAGAAAATTTCCTTATCAAAGGAATTTACCCCTACCAGGTTTTTTTATTGTTAATATCAATATTTTTCATAAGTATAAAAATCAGATTCATGTCTAAAACCTCATAATCATATAATGCTTAGATATGAAGCATTCTGTTTTAGGATCCAAATTCTAGATACGAACTCTAATGAAGTTCCACTCCAAATTCTGGATACGAACTCTGATGAACTTCCACTCCGAATTCTGGATACAAACTCTCACAAAGTTCAACTCTAAATTATGGATACGAACTTTTATGAGTTTGACTCCAAAATTTTATGAGTTCGACTCCAAAATTTTATGAATTCGAATCTGAAATTCTATGAGTTTGACTCCGATCTTTTAGGAGTTCGACTTCGAACTCTATGAGTTCGACTCCGATCTTTTACTAGTTCGACTCCAAACTTCTATAAGTTCAACTCCAAACTCTGTAAGTTCAGACTCTGAATTCTAGTAAAACCAGACTTTGAATTTCCTTAGAAATTCAAACTCCAGATTTCTACAAAATTCAGGTTCCGAATTCCTACAAAACAGAATCTGAATATCTCTTTATTATAGTCTCCGAATTCCATTTTTGGTTAAAATCAGAAATTTTATTTGCTTACATTCCAAACATCAGTTTTACTTATGCTTACACTTGTTTCATTAAAAAACAATGTCGTGCTTTCAGTTATTGACTAACCGTTGGTTGAGTTACACGAGTACAGGTCCTTCCAAAATTTATGTAGAAATATGACCATTGGAGGAGGGTGCCGACTGTTGGATCTTCCCTTATAAATAAGAGCTCATTTTAAAATGTTCATGACTTTTGGAATTTTTGTGATCAGAACTTCATGAAGTGATTTATAGAGAGATATTCTCTTATCAACTCTCAAAGCTTCGTGCAGAATGTTTGAACAACTTGTTCAAACTTTTCCTTGTTCAGACTTGCTTCGTGAGACTCTGATTGTTGCTGATTACAATTGAGGGCTTCCGGGGATAGGATGATAGAGGTACCAACACCTTGAAGTTGAGGGCTTCCTTGCTGAGAAAGACAGAGGTGCCGACTACCTGATAGTTGAGGGCTTGCGGGGATAGCAAGACAGACTCCGATCGTTGTATCGAGGGCTTACCCTGGTGTGGGTAAGATAGAATTTCTTTAAAGTATAAATAAAGGGAAATTTATCCAAGGTTTTTGGATACCTTACTCTTTGGGTTAAAAGACTTATTACTTGTTACTTGTTTTTGTTACAATTTTTTTTGCTGCATTTTGTATTGTTAATAAAAGTTTAAATTTCTTATACTTATTTACTTGTACTCTGATATCGTTAGATTCTATACTCTTTAAGTTAGAATCATCATCTTTTTCACTTTTGTTAAGTTCCTTTTTTTGAATCACTATTCCAGAATTTATCAAGTCTTTAGTACTTATAGAGGTCTTGTGAATTATCTTGTTTAACAATGTTAAACATAATCATCCTAAAATTTTCCTAAGGGATCTTTTAAATGGTACAATTCACCCCCCTATTGTATTTGTATCTCATTGTACTTATTCGATCCTACATTTAGTATTATAGAGTATATCGTACTCAGAGTCATAATATCCTAACATGTGTGTCCTTCATTCGGATCTTCATCCACTTCCGTGTCTGAAGGGACCCCCCTAACGACGTAGTCCCATGCCGCATCGACTCACCTACAAACCTGGGCCAATGCCCGAGAAGACTTTGGACAACACTTTGAGTCATGTCATGTGTTTTGAACATGGAAAACAGTCAACCCTCTTTTTTCTGTCCCATTTCAGGCTAACATGATATGGAGGCTATGTTTCGAACACGGTCAACCATTATTCTCCACCACCACGCCACCGTCATTGTGTTCCGAATGTAGGGCATGTAATTCACACTTTTCATCTCCCTTTGTTTGGACTGAATCCAACGCCCTTGGTGTTATCCTGCTTGTTCACTTTCACAAAGGTGTAGGCCACAATTATATTCCTCAACCCACCAATGGTTTGGTATTCCCTCATGGCCAGACATGAGGAAGATACCCCTGGGCATCCACCTTGGAGTAAGCCCCGATTTTATGGGCGTCCTCAGAGTGTAAGCCCCAATACATTTCTATGGGCCTCGTCAGAGTGTAATCCCCAAGATAATGAGAACTACAAGGACTTTTATTCCCTATCAAAGGGATACATAGGATTCCTCCATGAGTTTCAAGCTCGATCACCACCGGACCCCCAGGTCCACATTCACGTCGGATCTTCGACACTCCTATTCGAACTACGTGGAATTTGATCCCTATCTCCCCTGAGGGGTACGTAGGAAGCCTCCTAGAGGTTTAAGCCCAACAACCGGTCGATCCAACTATCTTCACTTCCATTCACCGCATCACTCCTATTGTCTCCCCAATGAGTCTAGATTCCTCGGGGTCATAATCCAACAAGGGATGGTAAACCTCGGGCATAAATGATTCTGAACCCATGTGTCCATCTGACCATTGATAACCAGGAGAAATCTGTGGATACTATGCTTGGGTATAAACCAAATATTCACGAACATATGAATACATATTAAATATATAATAGAGTCCCGGAACAGGAAATAATTCCCCCCAGAAGGGTTTGATGAGCCCGACTTCCCATCCTCTCGACCAATGTGAGTTCTTAAGTGTCACTGGCCAAATCGCCCAGAGAACGCCTGCCCTTGGAAAGCAGGTCCATGTATCATCGGATATGGAACTGTTGGGAATTTCAAACTGATCCGGAACAGGTAGCTTAGGATATTTTGTGTTTTTCTTATTGATATCCATGTATGTTATTCCATTGGGTTATTGGATTTTTTTGAAGTGATCGTGAGATTTTTAGGAGTTCTCATTACTTTATACCTTTTTAGAACTATCTCGAAACATCCATCTTGTAATTCTTTTATACATCAATGTGTAGTAGAAAAAAAAGATCTCCCCATGATTATGTACCTCATTTTGTCTACTGAATGTAATAAAGACATCATTAATGATTATCAGAAACATTAGTTTGTCTAAATATGATCGTTAAATATAAATTTGAATTAATCAATTAAAAATAGTTTTTATGACTATCAGTGAGTCATAAGTATTAGTGAGTTATTTGAATCGTTCTATCATCATTAGTGACTTTTTGTATCAGTGACTCCCTTCCATCGATATCGGTGACTCTGTGTGTTAGTGTCTTCATCTATCAGTGAGATATATGAACTATCAGTGACTCATATCAACGGTGAGTCTTTCCTTCTATCAGTGAGCCATTTGAACCAACAGTGACTCATTTGAAATGACTAACAGTCCTTTCATCGGTATCACCATGCAACAACAGGTCACTTTGAATGATGGTAGGTCGTCTGCATCATTGTCATTTCCAACAGTGAGTCTTTTCTCTGTCGGTGTCATGCCCAACGATGATTCTTTTGTCTATCAGTGTCATTTCTACTAGTGAGTCTTTTATTTGTTGGTGTCAGTGACTCATACATATAGAATTTTAGATTTCATTTCTATATTTCAATTAAACAGAGTTAGAAAATGATAAAAATAATAATTACACAAGAATAATAAATTATATGCATATTTAGACTTAAACACCCATAAATAGTAATATGAATGAAATTACCTTATATTTAATATGATGATTCATCATAATATAGGATTTGACATGATGTAAGATATATGTTAATATATGACATGATTTGTGATGATAAAAAGAATTTTAGTTAGACATAGTGGCCAACAACATCTATGGCACAATATTCCCCCTTTTTGATAATCACAAATCATGGCATTATCGAGTACCATTAAATAATTATTACAGTAAAGAATTAAAAATATATCAGAGAGAAGATTATGAAAATGTAAATCATATGATAATGAATAAACAAGATTAATTATACATAGAGAATATTATTAATGACTTATCCCCATTGGAATTAAAACTAGTTGTATAATAGAAGAACACAAAAAACAGTAAAGTAAATACAAGGAAAAAACAATAATAAACATAGTACAATAGAAAAGAAAACATAAAATGACTCAACCCTATCAAAATAAATTCATTAACCACTACATGCATAGAACTAGAAGATACATGTGGTGTTGTAGGAGGTACCATAATGGATTCAATTTGGACATGGGGATATGCTTTTAAAAGCTTGATGAATGCTTCAATTACCGCTTCATCATATTTCATTTCCTTCAAAAATTCATCTTTGTTTTCTAGAAGCATATCCAAAAAAGGATTAAATTTTATGAGTTTATGATTCTGATCCTTAAAGGCCATTTCCACTGGAGGAAGATTAAGGTTTCTGCACATGTTCATAAACATATTGTTCATTTGGTTCTTTGTGATGAGTTTGAAAAAAAACTAATTAACCATCTTGGTCATCTCTTACTATTTGTTTGAATCAATCTTAGTATAATAATTGACATGATCATGCAATTTATCTGATGTATCATCAACTTTGGCCATACATGTAATCAAATCATGAAACTCAACTTTCAACACTGAACTGATAGTAGGAAGATCATCAATTTGTGCAGACTGAGCAGGTGGAGCAGAGCTCGAAGCAATAGAAGAGGAGGTACGATCCTGAACTTCTTTTCTTATCATTGCGAACTCAAGAGATTTGAAATGAGAAACAAGGTTCTCAAGTCCTTTCATGACAGATTCTATTGTATTAATATACATTGTGGTTATGTCATTGATCGCAGTTGTGAACTTCTTCATATAATTCACAAGAATTATATTTATTTTCACAAATGTCTCTACAGTTGTGATTATATTTGGTTGAATTTCTATTATTACCATATTTTTTTTAAAAGAAACATTTTCTTGAGACAGACTAGTTGATGCAAGAGAAGAACTAGATGCACCATCTTATTTTACACCATCAACCATTGATTTGATTTCTTTTAAATTCTCAGTCATCTTAATTTTCTCTCTCTCAACTTCATCAATTTCATACCTAATTTGAGATTGTACTGGGTTTCTTATGGAGCCACATATGTCCTGCTTGAGTTGCTAAAAATCTTCATTAGTGACATAGTCCCTAACTGTGGTCTCATCCACTAGTTCCCTTACAGTATGGGAAAAACATCATCACTAGAATCTCCATAATCCAATCCCAAGGCTACATAACATGTATTTATTACCCATCCTTCCATAATGTCAGAATCCAGTGATGTTATATTATCAAGTCTCAACCTTCCAGTTTGATTATATTTATCACCTTGAGAAACTGGGCCTTGAGGCTCTCCTTAATGTCATCCTTCAGGACGGATTCCTCCCCCTCAGTCATGGTTTCCTAGATAGGTTTCTTTTCCATAAGAATAATTGTTTTCCTAGTAGAAAAAACTTGAGGAACAGGTTCATCAGGAGTAACATTTTCTTCTTGAACATCACCCTCAACAGAGACACCAATATTAGCTTCAACAACATACATGTTAAAAAATATAGATTTTCATCAGGATGAACAGAGTTACTATCACTCCCACATTCACTGCATTCTTCATTATTACCATCTTCATTTTTCTCATCTTCAACCTTCTCATATTCTTCTTCCCTTCCTGATTCTGAACCATCTTCACCTCTACCATCGTATTCTATATCATCTTCTTCTTCATATTATTCTTTATTGGATTCAATCTCAAACTCTACACTACCATTAACTTTGGATTCTTCACTAAAAAAAGATTTGAGAATAGGTTCATGAGAGGGTATGTCCAGAGGTGGACTTACAGGTCCAATAGATACTATATTTGGTGGTATAGAAGTGTTTGTGCCACATTGATCATCAACTTGTGATCCTAAATCTCTAATAGGAGTTGCAGTCTCCTCTTCCTCATCTAAAGAATTTGTTACTTGTTCATATGGACTGAGACCAGGATCAACTTGATCCCTTGGTCTAATAGGTTGATATTTTGGATTGAACTTCTTAAAGAATCTACCCTCATCACACACCCATTCTTTCCTCCATAGGTTCCAATTAATCTTAATTCTTTTACAGATGTTAAAACATAAGAATATTCCACTGCATTCAGTAAATAAAATGTCCTCAAATTCATTCACACATCCTTTCTCCTTCAGCATTGCTGAAATCCATATTGAATAGATAATAGAATTTGACTTATGGTCATGTTTTATCATCTCATTTATGTACACTATCAGATATATACATAGATTCCATTTAATACCATTATGAATCAAATAAACCAAGTATAAATATTGATACTTTATAGAATCAAAGTCCACTTTCATAGGACAAATCTGGTGCTGAATAAACATGAATAGAATTCGTCATTCACCAAACAATTCTAAGTCAATCGGTCTTTTGTGCTCTCCATTTGCAGTTAGATCTTTTTGAGCTATCTCATAGTAGAATAATTCACTTTCAGGAGGAAAAATACCCTGGTAATCATCAAAACGTACTTCATGAGGTACCTTAAGAAATTCCACACAAATTCCTTAAGAGAACAAGATTCTATTCCCTTTCACAATAGATATCACACAAGAAACATCACTGCCTTCCAATAGAAGTTATATATTCATATAAAATTCATATACCGACTTCAGATAAAGGACACTGTCATTATTTGAGAACTATTCAAACCATACTTGATCTTGCAGTACTTTAAACAACAATGATTTTCTGTCCAAGATCCATTCCACTAAAACCTTATTCTCTGAAGTTACAGTATGGTTCGCCAGACTAGGATTCACCTGACCTAATGATTTTATTGATTCCCCATTTTTTATCATGGATTCATGAGACTCACCCTCTTCAAGAGCTCGCTTCACTCACACCATGTTGACCAGTTCTATCTAGATGTATGAAGGTGAAAGGTCGGGGGTAGAGTAAGAGAGAGGCAGTAGAGAGAGAGAGATTAGATGTAAATGTAGTAGAGCGTATCGATTCAAATTTATATCATTTAGGGATTTTGAGATTTTATAATCACAAAATCATGAAATAGGTTCACTAGAATTTAGGAAATGGTTTCATTTTCATAAACACATAAAATGTAGAAACACAGTGAGTCATCGGTTTTGTTATGACAGACTGTATAAATTACTAACGGTGTCGATATGAAAATGATGTCAACATGAAAAAGATGTTGGAATGAAGACAATGTCGGCATGAAAACAATGTCATCATGACAACGGTGTCGGCATGAAAATGGTGTCAACCAGACAACTTCATAGTAGTAGATAAGAGGAATTGAAAACACAAGTTCTTACTGATTGATCATACTTAACTCATTTTTGATGTAATTTATTCTTTCAGAGTTCAATGGATTAGTGAATCTGACAGCAAGATGATATTAAATGCCAATAAATTCGAAATTATTATCACCCTTTTAATAATGATCTCTCAAAAAGTGATGTATTACATCAATATGATTTATTCTAGAGTGAGAAAACATGTTCAAAGAAATTTTAGTAAAGCTTATATTGTCACAATTTATAACAACATGTGTGAATTGATATCCATAGTCTATTAATGTGTGTTTCATCCCCAAAATTTGTGCACAACAACTACTTGCAGATATGTATTCATCGTCTACAGTAGATAATGCATCATAATTTTGTTTCATACTACACCATGAATCGAAAGACTTTCCAAAAAAAATGTCATGTCCCAGAGGTTCTATTTCTGTCTAACTTGAATCCAACAATGTCATTATCAGACTAACTCACAATATCAAATGATTTTACTTTGGGGTAAAACGAACCTAAATTGATAGTAAGTTTGAGGTATTTGAATATTTTTTAACATCACTTCTGTGGGATTATTTGGGGTTATCTTGAAAATGGGAACACATACACACACTAAACGTTATATCTGGCCTACTAGAAGTCATGTAAAGAAAACATCCAATCATTCCTATGTATGTGGTTTGATCAAAAAAATTTACCATTCTCATGAAGATCCAACTTACAACCAATAATCATGGGAGTGTCACTACTTTTAATAATATCATAGACACATCTTTTTAAAATATATTTTTATATATAATTTGATTTTAAATGGTCCCTTCCTTTTTTTGAAATTTTTTAAATCCATGAAAGAATTCCAGTTCACCCATTAAACTCACTTCAAATTCAATTTTCATCGTCTTTGAAAACTAATTACATAATGATTTTTTTGAAGGTCCAAAAATAATATCATTAACATAGATTTTGACTACTAAAAAATCATTAGAAAATATCTTTATAAAAATAGTAGGATCATTAATTACTTTTGTAAAACCTTTTGAAATTATAAAACCACTTAATCTATTATACAATGATCATGGAGAATGTTTTAAACCATATAAATATTTTTTAAATTTGAAAACATGATTTTGAAAATGACGGTTTGTAAAACCAAGTGGTTGATCAACAAAAACATCCTCAACTATATATCCATTTAGGAATATAATCTTGATATCCATTTGATATAGTTTTAAATTCATATGTTCTACATATTCAAACAATATTCTAATGGATTCAAGTCTAAAAATAGGTGAAAATGATTATTCATAGTCAATTCCTTCTTCTTAACTATAACCTTGTGCAACTAATCTAGAATTGATTATAAAAATTTTACCAGATTAATCTACTTTGTTTCTAAACACCCACATAGTTCCTATGGTCATGGTGTCTTTGGGTCTATCCACATGTTTCCAAACATTATTTATTTAATGTTTATTATGTTTATCTTACATAGACATCACCCAAAATTAATCTTTAATTTCATCATTGGTGTTTTAGGTTCAAGTTGTGATAAGAAGGATTGATGTTCAACCTAATTTCTAAGAGAATCTCTAGGTTGTGTTCCTTTATCTAAGACACCAACAACATCATCTAGAGGATGGTTCTTGAGAGTTATAGTTGATCTATAAAAGGAATGACTAGTAATTTCTAGTTCATCTATAGGTTCGAATTCATCATGTTCACAATCTGAATAATTTCTAGAAGTTTTTGATTTTACATATTGCTTGAAAGAAGGATTAGATGATTTTTCATTTATTTCTTGGTTTGATATATCATCATCAAGGTTTTCTAGAGAGACATTAGGTTTATATGGATATATTTAATCAAATTTTATACGAACAAATTATTTCACAGACATGGTTCGTTTATTAAAGACTCTATAGACATTACTAGATTTTGAATAACCTAGAAAGACTCCTTCATCGATTTTGGATGCTAATTTTTCAAGATTATCCCTTGTATTAAGTATATATACTTTTCAACCAGAAACATTGAAATAACTAATGTTGAGTTTTCTCTTTCTCAAAAACTCATGAGGCGTTTTCTTATGAATATTTCTAATAATGTCTATTGATTATGAAACAACCTGTAATCACAATCTCATCCCAGAAGTAAATTGGTAAATCATATTCATTAAGCATTGAATGGGATATTTATTGTAAGGTTCTATTTCTTATTTCCACAACTCCATTTTGTTGATGTGTCCAAGGGGAAGATAAGTTATGGCTATAACCATTTCATGAGAAAAATATTCAATGTCTTGATTTTCAAACTCATGGCCATGATCACTTCTTAATGATTTTATTATATGTCCACTTAGATTTTCCTCTGTTTTACCATACTTAGTGAAGTAAGTACATTCTTCACTCCAATGAGAGATGAAATAAGTCCACGGATACCTAGAATATTCATCCCCATGAACATAGAAATAATGCATCCCATTTAAAATAGAAACTCGAGATGGTCCAAACAAATCCATGTGAACCAGCTATAATGGTTGAGATGTTGAAACTTATTTCACTGTTTTGAAAGATATCTTGTGTAGTTTACCCTTAAGATAAGGGTTAAAAAAATATCATTTGGAAACTCAATATTGTGTAGATCCTTGACAAGGCCTTTTCTAGTAAGATTCATAATAGAGTGTACATTACAGTGTCCTAGAATCCAATGCCAAATCCAAGACACTTTTTGAAAGGCACATAAACAAGAAACATTTTGAGAGGCTAAATAATATATGTCTATAAAATATGAATATTCATTTCTAAAAGAAGAAAATATTAATTCATTTTTAAAGTTAATACCATTCCAAGAATCATTTTCAAACATAACATGAAATCCATCATCTCATAATTATGAAATACAAAGCAGAGTGTACATTAATCCATCATCAAAAAGTACCTAAGAAATTAAAACTGAGATAGAGTTACCAATTTATCCTAAGCCATTTATTTTTCCTTTAGTATTTTCACCAAAGGTGACATATCCAACCAAAATTTCTACTAGGTTCTTAAAGATTGAGTAGTCTCATGTCATGTGTCTTGAACAACCACTGTCCAAGTACCATAATCTTTTACATGATATCTTTAAAAAAAATCCTAAAAAATATTCAAATAAAAATAGACAGTGATACCCATATTTGTTTAGGTCCAGTAATATTATGAAATGGTTCTTTAAGAACCCACATCTGCCTCAAAGGATTCCTATACGCAATATGTAAAGTATTTTAGAAATAAAATTTAGTTGGCCCAGAAAAACTCGAAATAGTAGAGGATCTATCATAGTTTGAACTGGTAGAATGTTTTCATGAATTGTGAATAAAGCTGTTTGTTCTATATTTAGAAACACTATCGGTTTTTCAAAATTTTTTTTTACAAGGTTGATATCCAACACCAGTACTGTATTTAAGAGATACTTCTTTAGAAATAATTTTTTTAAGAGTGTCCTTCACATTGGTAAACATTTCTAAATCCTTCTTCAATTTCTCAATATACATTTGTAATTCATTGTTTTCCTTGAGTAGTTGAGAATTTTTTACTCTTTCTACAAAATGTTCATATTTAACAGTTGAGGAAAGAGCATAAAGACTCTTTAAAGAATTGTATTTATATTTTAGTTCATTACATGTCTCTTCATGCATATTAAAATACTCAAACATTTCTTCTGTAGACATATTTTAAAAATCACATTCATATCCAAAATAATAAAAATTGTGTACATGATATTCTAGGATTACCTCATATGTGTTTGTCATTAAAAACATATGGGATTTGTTAGCATGTTCATCATATGAAGACTCTGAGTCACCTGAACTATCCTCAGAATCACTCCAAGTATCATTCATTTAAATTTTATACTTTCAATCTTTGTACTCATATATCTTTTTATACATAAGCTTGGGAAAGTAAACCTTTACATTTCCCTTTATCTTATATTCAATAACATACTATCTCCTCATACTTTTCATCTCTTTTCCAATCCTTCTTCCATCTTTCCTTTTGATCGTATCTTCCTTTGAAGTTAGGTTTCAGAAAAATGTCTTCCTTTTTGTAAAATTTCTTAAACCTTCTGTCTAATTGAACCATCTCCTCATCACTGCCAGGTGATGATTATTTACTGCATGAAATTTATACATAGGGTTTTAGTTTCTCATTTTTTTGTGTTTAGAGGTACTATTATTAAATTCCGCAAATTTTATTTTTGGGTTCATCCTCCATATATTTGTTGTCTTTTAGCTATTATTCATACATCATATGATTTCCAATGATTTCTTTGATAGGTAGTTTGCAGATGTCACATTATTCACTAATGGAGACGAAAGTAGATATCTATCTATCAGGTAAACATCTAAGAGTCGTCATGATTTTTTCTTTATTAGTAACTTATATTCTGAGAGAGACCATAGTTTGCATTATTTAATTTAATATTAGAAACATGTCAGAAATGGGATTATCCATCTTCATTTTAAAATTTTCAAATTTAATAGAATAATTATTAAGCCTCATTTCCATTACATTGGTTTTTCCCTCATGGGAAAAAGACAAAGTGTCCCGGATCTCATGGGATATTTTAAAAGAATAAATTCTCTTAAATTTTTCATGTCCTAAAGAGCAATATAAGGCATTAATATCTTTAAATTTGTTCTTATAAGCAGTATTAGTTGGGTCATCCCAAGTAGTTCTATAAGTAGAAGGAATCTTTTACTCATCGACAATTGAAGTCAAATTTTAAAAACACATACTTTCTAAATGAATTTTGATTTTAATCATCTAATATGAAGAATTGGTTCCATTGACACATGGAGTTATGTTTGTAGTAGTAACTTATAGTCTATATCCATAATAAAGAAATACTTTTAAAGAGATAGAAATGTTGAACTAATATAAACTTATATATATTTAAATTACAACTAAAATCCCATTTGAAATGATTTTAAAATAGATCCTTAACAATAATAAACTCCTCTGATGCCAAATGTTGGTCGAAGTTGAGTACTCAATAAAGGGGTGAATTGAGTATCTTTACAAATTTAAATTATAAATTTTGTTCTTTGAAAGGTCCCCCAATTAAAAATATAAACTACATCAGTTTGTAGTGAACATATATGGTTCTTGAATGTCCAATTAATTTCACAAAAGATTGATTAGTTCTCAGTTATATTAATTTAACGACCAATGTAACATTTGAAACAAAACTAATGGTTCAAAATAGTTATAAACACTTGCTAAAATAAAAATTAGAGTTCAATTTAGTTTTATTAAATATGTGATAAAAAAGATTAAAAATAAATAGTAAAAACATAGCAGATAAAAAAAGAGTTTCAATATCATGGAGAGAGTTAATCCTCTCTACTTGGTTATCACCTGCCACCAAGCAGTTTAAATTAATAAATAGTTTGATCCACACCCTGGATCGGGGTTCAAAACAGCAAACAGGGTTGTCTAGGTCACACATGACCTCTATCATAGTTATTCATGGAAAAAGCAACAACGAGGTATCATATGACATCTTTCACAGTTTTAAATGGGATACAAATGGATAAAAAACTGTGAGATTTAGGATATCATGTATCCAAAAATTATGTACAGGATTCAGTGTGTGTGTAACAAACAGATACACACACTGCTCAAAAAATGTAAATAATATAACACAACAGAGCTAAAGAGGTAGAATATGGTTTAAAAGTCTCTGTGTGTTATGATGTGCATCTCCAAAATCGTTTGCTGTATTGGAAATGAAGTTTAATTCCTCTTCATGATTTTGGCTCCAAAATAGAGTATCTTAGTACATGTGATATGACTTTATGGAGTTTCAATTGTTTAGATTATCGTTCAAAAGGTTTTTAGGGTAGCTTAGAATATTTTTTTGGTTTTTCTTATTGATCTCCCCATATGTTCTTCCTATGAGTTCTTGGGGTTTTGGAAGTGAGATCAAGAGTTGCATTACTTCTCTTTGCTTGCTACCATTTTTAGCACTATCTCGAATGATCCAGTTTCTAATTCTTCTATAATATGAGGTTTATCCAACACCAAGATCTCCACATGCATTTGTATATCATACTGTTTACTTAATTTCTTATAGAAAAAATTAAATATTTTCAGAAACATTAATTTGTCTAAATATGACCATTAGATATATATATATGAATTAATTATTTAAAAATAGTTTTATAATTATCGGTGAGTCATAAGTATTAGTGATTTGTTTGCATCGGTCTGTCAGCATCAGTGACTCTATGTATCGATGGTTCATTTTTATCAATATTAGTAACTCTGGGTGTCAGTGTCTCCATCAATTGGGGAGACATATGGACTATTATTGACTCATATCAATAGTGAGTCCTTACTTCTCTCGGTGAGACCGTTGAACCAACAATGACACTTTTTAACTGATGATGAGTCCTTGCAGCGACAACACCATGAAATGGTAGGTCAAATGGAATAACGTAGGTATTCTGCTTCAACGTCATCTCTAATGGTGAGTCTATTGTCGGTCGATGTGATGTCCAATGGTGAGTCTTTTGTCTGTCAGTGTTACTCAATCATACGTAGATAATTTTAGATGTTCTTTCTGTCTATAAATTCAATAGAGATAGAAAATGGTAAAAATAATAACTACACATAGATAATAAATTATAAAAATATTTAGACCTAAACACACATAAGTAGTTATATTATTAAAATTACTTGACATTTAAGATGATTCTTCAATAAAATATAGGATCTGAAAAGAGGTAAGATATATGTTAATATATGACATGATTTTGGATAATTAAAACCAATTTAGTCAGAGATAGTGTCCAATAACATATATGGGGAATTTTTTTTAATATATTCTAATTTAAGAATGTAAAACATCAACATCTGGTTACTGTTGTTGTGGTCGTTACAATCTTTTCAGAAGAAGATTTAGTAGAAACCTTTGGAAATAGATTTATGAAAACATAGATGAGGTAACGTTACCCTATGAAGGAATTTTAGGGAAAATATTGGAAAATATTATAGTATTATTAAGAAAGTTATTATTTTAATTTACATTCAATAAATACCTACTGGGATACTATAAGTGGAAATGGTTCTAGAACAAATCCACCTAAGTGTAATATCTCCCAAAAGGTAATTTGGGATTGACCTAGTCGTCGCTTGGTGCAAAATGACAAGACTTACTACACACATGGTTTAACTCTCCTATGGTATATTCTTTGGATAATACATATTTTTCTAAAATCATTATGAGTGATTTGAAATAAATAATCACAAAGGAAACCAAAAATATGATAATGATATTATCCTAGATTTTATTTTTTAAATTAGTTATTCAATAATTTTGGGATTATAAATTTTGTTTCACAATGATATTATCTAATATGGTGTTTTCAATGTTTATAAATGGATCATTACCAAATAAATGATAACCTCACCAATTAATGTGATCCAAAGAGTAGGAATGATTGTATCCTTTTGGGGCTTCAGACAATCATTTGATGGGAAATAGTGTCCCAAAAATAATCATCATATGAGTAAACAGTATCATGTACTAATAATAACGAGAAATAATTCTCGGAGTATTGTGTATTTGAAGGGATGTAGGAGAATATGGGTAAGACATAGAAAAATATAGATAAATGTATTAAAGGAATGAAATATTTTACAATATGTGATAAATGTTGAAATAAAAAAATCACATTCTTAAAAGGAAAATGAGTATTCATCACATGTGGAGAAAAAGACCACCATATTCATCATTTCAAGTGTATGAAAAATGTTTCCAATGTTCAATGATTCAACAATATAGAGATGATGCACTATAAAAATGAATTCCCTAGTCATCAAGGGAATATACATCAAAAGAATCTAACAGAACAATGTCATGCTTATTCCATTACCTAAGATGAAGAGTAATGATTAATGTTCTTATGATTAGCTACATGAATTATGTAATTTGAGAATATTATCAAGGAAATCATGGTTATAAGAATTATTAATTGTATATGTATTGTAATAGTACTTTTCTTAATTATTTCAATGTGTTTGTTTAACGGTTCAGAAAAACAAGAAGAATGATTTAGTGGAACGTTGAACTTCTTATAAATCCCATGATTGAATGAAAGATAATACTTAATATGTTATTTATATTGAGATAATTATTTTGTTATAATGATGATTGGTATGGATATTTTTAACAATATAGTACAGATTACCTTGGAACAGATTATTAATTTGTTGAAAAACTAGAATACACTATCATTAATTGAGGTAACAAATATTTTTTTATTTTTTAGAATATATAAAATAATCTATATTTTATTTATGGAATAAAGAATCATGCATGTTTTAAGGAAGGTTTTATGTTAATGCAGGTTATTAACTTATTATAAGATAATAAATGATGAAGGTATTCAAATTTTTGGAATGTGATGATTAAGAGTTACATCCTGATTTTTGGGTGATAATTGGTTTGTTCATTTTTTAAATCGGGAAACCTTATTTTTCAAAGTTTTGGATATTAATCTTTTAGAATGGGAATAAGGTTTTCCATTTATTAAATGGTTTAACCTGAACATTGGATGATGTTTTATTGATTAATATATTACTTCACCATATGAAGATCTATCTATATTGGATAACATATACTATAAATTTCTTATAATAATGACTAGAGATCAATGAAATGATTTATAAATCTATTATGGATATTATAATGCATTAAAAATAAATTTTATCACTTCAGGTATAAAAAATCATTTTTGGATATTTATTTATTATAGCATAAGTTGAGTTTGAAAATTTATTGATGGATATCAAAATGATGAAATTGTTATCACGAAATACAAATGAATCAAGTAAGTATAATTACATACATTCGTATAGAGTAAAATAATTTCTTAATATTAATAAAATTTATCTTGAGATAAATTGGTATCATATTACTATCAATATTGATGATATAATTGACATTTTACCCACGTATTTGGATTATATCAATTTTCATTAAAATTTTCTGGATCACCCAATTTCTTGTGATCAATGTTCTCTATCAGTCTTCATTAGTTTTTTTGAATTATTATTCTCGTATATGTATATGTTATCATTTCCCACTAATGATCTCCTAATTTGAAACCTAGTATTATGGTTGTTGATGCTCCTTTCCATCACAGAGTCTAACAAATTAAATGTGAAAATACCTTCACACAAATTGATTCATCCTTTGAAGAAACAACCAAAATTGAAAAAGGCATGAAAGAGGATTTTTTTCCACATGGGTCACGATATTTTCATCCTGGTCGCACAAGTATATGTGTGCACCGCCTAGTGGTTTCACAGGTGACTTGCACGCCCTCTTTGATTCTCGCTCGGGGTCTCTAGCAGCCTATAAATACCCCCGGTGGGCCCCCCAATTTGGGATGGAAAAATTCCAAATGTCAGATTTAAGCTCCCAGCGCCCTAGTCTCTTCTAGAAGTTCTCCCAACACTTCTAAGGTAATTTCTTACCTAGAATGGAAGCATTAAATAGAGGAAATAAAGAATAAGTGTTGAAATACATCAACACCTGTGCGCTTAAGTGTTTGACCCATACGGGAAATGAAGACACCTATGCGCCGCCTTATCCCATAAACAGAACTTGCATGCCATTCTTTTAGAAGTCCCTAGGGATAATATTAAGGGATTGAGCCAATCCTTGGGAACATTTTACCCTTTTGGTCAACAATCGCACAGGTACACCTGTGCCGCGCAGGTTTACCTGTGCGACCTGGACCTGCGCAACCACGCAGGACCTTTGCGCATACTTCTTTTTTGGGTGCTGCTCCTCCCTATTCATTTTCTTTCTTCAAATCCACCTCTCCTATTCAAGATTCAGCCTTTAGAACATTCTTCAAAGCTATTTATGGCATGGTTCTTTTGTTGGTTTCCTTATATGAAAGGAATTCTATGGAACATCTCTTAAAACATAGTGATTTACATCTCTTTATGTCACTGAGGATAGAGATTTCATTCATTCACCCACATCCTTTAAGTTGAGAGGATCTTCATGGGAATCCTCCATAATAATAATCCCCAAGTATAAGCTTCTTTAATTTTGGGCATCCTCTTCAGGAGTAAGCCCCAAGTTCCCAAATATGGGCATCCTTTTTAGGAATAAGCCCCAAGTTCCTAAATTTATGGGCATCCTCCTTAAGAGTAAGCCCCAAATTACATGTTCCAAAATATGGACATCCCTTTCAGGAATAAGCCCCATGTTCCAAAATTTATGGGCATCCTCCTTAGGAGTAAGCCCGAAATTCCAAGTTCTTTAACCTGGGCCACCTTTTCAAGAGTAAGCCCCATTCATAATTCCCCAAATCTGGGCCTCCTTCTCAGGAGTATTCCCTAGTTCTCAAGTCCCTTTAACCTGGGAATCCTTCTCAAGATTAAGCCCCATGTTATGTATCCAAGTCTCTATAAAGCACATATACCTTTATGGACCTTGTTCCCAGGTTTTCTTCTTTGAATTTAAATTCCAATCCTCATCTATCTAGGTAGTCATACATACATAAGCCCCACATTATTGCATATTTCATGGCACAATTGTTTGGTTTTACCAATACCTCTTGTTTCTCATACCGAGAATGACTCGCGTGAGCTTAGAGTGTAAAAGTAATTTGAAATTTTTCATTGAGCCATAAATCATGCATAAACCTCATTCTCCTTTACATGAACTAAGTGGGTTTTGATTCCTTTTCTAAAAAAAGGATAGGTAGGTAGCCCATATGCGTGTATGATCCCAACTCTAAAATAATACATGTCCTTCTAAATGACAATAAACTTTAAGTGTCCTGCTGAGTGGCTTTAAAACCAGTATGGTTATCATAATGACCAAGAGATTTCTATATAATTTTTTGAAGGATACCACTGACTAAAAATCTCTAACAAATACAGATGATTCTCTATTAATGAAGAACCACGAATACATATAAAAGATTTTTCTAAATTTCATACATATTAATCATTGATTGTAATATCTGAAGGAAAGCTCATTTTCATACTTGGTAATGTAATAAGGATTCACGAACATAACGTAAATCTATAAAGAGAGTCCCAAAGTAGAAAATAATTCCCCTCCAAAAGGTGTGATGAGTCCGAACTCCCATCATCTCGCCTAATGAAAATTCTTAAGCCTCATTAGTTCACAATTATTGAGCACCTACCTTTGGAAAGTAGGTCCAAATGGATATAGAATCATTGGATGTTTCCAGTTCTACGAACAAACACGTTATAAACTTCTTGGAATGTTTGAACCTCAAACAAACGAGGTCATCCCCATTTCTAGAGGAAACAAAAAAATGGTGAACCCGACATGAATCCTTAACCAAGTTAAAATGATGTTTTTCTTATTTGTTAGGCACCTATTTAAACTCAATGAGTGGGACAACAAAACAATCAATAACATATGTTCTCATCCAAAAGATGTAGTGGATGAAATTATCTTGATTATGTCAGTTATATCAAATGTGAAATCATTTCCAAGTTCTTCTGAGTTACAGAAATCGCTTCTCTTAAGTTCACACATGTGAATACCTCTACTGTGAATTCCTCTACTGCTACTCCCGCTGGATTGTCGTCCTCTATGAGGATGATATCCCCTACTCACCATATTCAGAACTGGGTATCAAATGCGCTGGTTAAGGAATACCGTTAGAACGATACTATTCTGACTCTGGAGGCCACTGGACAAGCCGTCCAACTCAATAATTCACCCTGGTTGTCCGGATAGCGACGACCAGCGATCAAGAAGCAGGTGGTTCCAACCACCATTTCCAATCATTTTGGGTCTTTATACCCGGAACACAATCACCATTCCCTCCCATATTCTGGGGAGGTGAATGAGAAGGTCACTGAAGGCCTTAATTTAAGAAACAGGAGTCCTTCCCGAGGGATCCCACCAACAATCACCACCAGACTCGTGCGACAGTGCGCCCTCAACATGATGAGGGTGTCATCTCCAGGCGTTCGGCTCAGGTTCCCATTACCTGAGAAGGCAAGAAAAACTACCAGAGGTGACGACCTATCAATAGTGATCAGGTTCTTATCTCTGACATTTTCGGAGAATTCCACCAGCCTAACATGGTGGAAAGCAACGAGCGGGCACACACACCCCTCTATTTTAATTCAGATGTCTAGAAGACTCATCTTGCAGCAACTCTCCATTCCCTCCAGGAAATTCCGGTGGAGTACTATAGACCAGAACATACACCTCTTTATAAATCATTTTCTAGTCAGAAGGCTTGTCTGACTACATACAATGAAGCTCGCCAACCCAATGTGTTGACAAATAGAAAACAAGCACATAAACCTGCTTACACTCATCAATCATGCCGGTAGTCTCATCTTCCAGTATTGAAAGAAGTTCATCAACCACATTTTGCGAAGTGAAAACATCAGGCATATACACCCGCTAGTATTGATCAAGCCTACCAACAGACTCATTTGGCAGCACGTAGAAAAGTCAATTGGAAAGCCCCAATGTCAAAAATGAGGCAGAATCAACACTCTTCCCCCACATATGAGTACTGTATGAATTCAATGACATGAAAAGGAGGATAAGAGACATAACACACACCGCCTCCAAGAAAGGAATGGACGTATATCCCCGTTTCGGCAGTTGAAGTCACCAATCCAATTCTGTCAATGGTGAAAGAGAAGAAGCAAATCCCTGCTCATATTCTGGATGCCTGCCAGGATATTATAACAACATCAGTAGAATCACATGGAAAGAAATGGAAATCTATCCCTACCAGTGGAGTGACACATCAACAGTTCACTCCGGAAGAGACACACACCTCTGTTCCAGTCCAAGTGGGTCGTGGGGTATACTCCCCCATGACATACGGACAACCAAGACAGGCACAAACACCTGATTTTAGTGGAGATAATCAGCCTAACCTTATACTTTCTTATGAGAAGGCATATACACCTACCCATAATAACCACAATCATCAACAAGGGTTTCTCAAAGTGAGTAAGGAGGCGTCTAAGAAGAAGACCTGTCCAGCACAGTAAAGAAATCAAGGGCCAATCAGTAACAAGGCCTTGATCGATTCTAGAGTTCTTGATGCACTCAGACAATTATCTACTGCAACTCAAGATTCTACTCTCTCAATTCCCAATAGTGGGAACATTAATTCAGAAGGTCTGCATCAGAAACTTCCTTATGAAGGCTTTCTGCATGACAGTTTGGTCATTCTCGAAGTTTTATCTTCAGATGAGAGCCACAAGAACCCTCTGTGTGGCAAGAAGACCAAGGAGAAAAATGTTTCATCTTTTGTTGTAACCCACCATAGTGTTCCTCTCCATGATAATGAATTTAGATGCGAAAGAACTCTCCTTAGTAGTAATATGCATTGCCTAGAAAATTATTCTAAAGAAAATACAGTGAAGAGAAAGCCCTCTTACCTTGAGGCACATAAAAATGTGAAGCCAGTCATGTTTGATGCTTTACCAATAGCAGGTGAAATACTTTCTCAATCAGAAGATAATCTAGGGTGTAGGTCATTCTCCGAACCACCCCTGGGACATTCATCTTCTAGTTTGATAAGTGAATTCTATACCAATCTTGTTGAATCTGATGAAGCAACAAGAAAGCACCAGCTTTGGTCTAATTAGTGAGAAGAATCTTCATCAAATTATAAATAGGAAGTACTGAATATGAGAAAACAACTGGAGAAAGGTAAATTTCCAATCATGTTTTGGCCTTTGGCTGACTCTCAATATGACATTCCAGAGATGTTGACGGAATATTGTATTCAAGATATTCATCTCAACATGTGGAAAACACTTTGTCAATTGAAAAAGAAAATATTATCTTATGATGAATATGAAAATAATGTCAAGATAATGGAAGGGTTACAATGCCAAATTTACATGGCATCTCTCTCAGTTTCTCGATATCTGAAGGCTGAAAAGCAGCAGTGGGCCCTTCAGCATTCATGCCTTGGCGTACTATGAAGATTGCGCTAGTTAATTAAAAATGCCCCATCTGGTATTCATATCAGGGGATGGGGTGTCCATGGATCACTACATTTCACTGTAATCTCCATCCAACAAAGCCCTCCGAAAATGGTCTAATGCAATGTTATTGCCCATGGCCGACCACAACCAATTGGATTTGTTTGTAATCAAAGGATCGCTCAAGAACATGCATCAACTAGTTATTCTCAAATCAAGAATATAGAGAACAAGTTATTGAATTACTCCTGCATCAAGAAAATGAGAATATTGAATAGGATTCTCGTTTGGAGTGTGCTCATCGTCATGTGACAGAAGTGTCAGAAATCATCCAACAGTCTTCTGAGATGGGTGATAAGAGCGGATGTAGGATGATGCATCCAGCCAATTTTCAGGCCAAAGTCTATACGATCAAAAGAGCGTTCAAGAAAGTCTCAGATGTAGTAGCTCAAGAACCACCACAGCTTTCCATACTGGGGACTCTTTTAACCCAACCCTCATAATCAACAAATATGATACGAGGAATTGAGCAGAAACGGAGGAATAGCCCCAGTCCAGAGGACTAGGGAATTTTTCAAATCCTCAATCTCTCCCTCATAGAAATTCAGTATTCTCTCGATTAGGGAAGAAGCCACTAGAGGAACGAAAAGACGAATTATAAATAAATTCTCTCCAAATTACAGTTCGTCAAGAAGTTCCTGAGGGATCAAATAAACTAAAGGCAATGTCTCATCAAGGACATGGAAAAAGACAGTATCGCAAAAATGACGATAGAAGTGATGCAATGTGTTATGAATCAATTAATGTCATAAATTCCATTGTTGATGATCCCCCAGATGAGACTCATTCCTAAGGATCAGATGAAAAAATTCCTTCTCATGAAGCTGTATGCACAGACACAAATGAAGAAGGTGTGCATACATGAAATCAAAGGATTACTCAGAATCTAGGTATTCCTTCGAGTAACCAACTCCCCCCTCTCTGAAAGGCTTCCAACAAGGGGAATGGAAAAATTTAGGTTGTATTCCACCCTACCTATAGTGAAGTCCAACCACTCTCATTAGAGGAATGGTTTGCACAATAAGAGGCGGAAATGAAGGAGTTGAGGAGGTTAAATGCAGAACTACATCAAGGTAGTATTCCTCCTAAGCGTGCTGGAATTAGTCAGGTAAGGGAATTTGTTGCAGCTACTGAGATGGATCAAGAATATCCTTATTTATCAGTATGCCCTCACAAGTCTAATCCTATGGGTCAAATGCAACAATAGCCGGTGGTGTTAGCATCAGTTATAGTACCAGCCACCACATCTGTCCAAACTCCAGTTATTGCACCTTCACAGGTACAAGATCAACCAGATGTTACTAAAAATTTAATCACTACTATTGAGTCATTAACAACTCAGTTGGATGCTATGGAAGGAAAATGTGTGCCAGTTCAACCGGAGAAAAGAGCCTACCCAGAATGGGTTGATGAAATTCCTCCCCCATCAAATGTTGCAAGTACCACATTCCCAATATTTAATGGTTTGGGAGACCCAAAGAAACACTTAACACATTTTGTTTCTCATTGTGATCCTATAAAGTGAACCCCTCAGCAACAAGAGGCAGTTAAGCTCAGGTGTTTTGTACAGTCATTACAAGGACCTACTTTTTTCTGGTATACAAGCTTGCAATCCCCGTCAATTACTGGGTGGGAGGATCTCCGTCAAAAATTCCTTCTTCAATTTAGCTAAACTTTTCCAATGAAAACCGTTTTTTATCATACAAATTGTAAGAAAAGGGTGAATGAAAGGGTTTTAGATTTCATTGCTCGATGTAAGGATTTAACATATTCCCTAAGATTAGAGCTCCCTCAAGAGGAATTGTTTCCAATCTGTGTGGACAATTTGTGTGACGAATTATGCATGCCATTGATCCCTGTGAAATACACAGGAGGGTTTCGAGACATTAAATTAATCACTCAACAGATTGAAGACTCTCTTATGAAGATTAAGGATAAAGCTCATGTAATTACATCAGCTCCAGGAAGGATAATTTGAAAATTATAGACTACTACAGTTACAATTAAACAAGAACATGTACCTGCTTTTACTTCAAAACCATCATCTCCCCGAAGGGCTCCACCTCCTGAGCATCAACAACAGAGGAAGTTTCATCAAGATGATCAAAGCGATCCGAGACAGAATCAATTTGAGGATTTGATGGGTAAAGTTTATTCTTTCTGAAATGAACAAGTTCCTGGTTAGTTCATTTTGGCTCTGGAAAATAATTTGGTTCAATTGACATGGCCCAAAAGGCCGAAAAAGGAAGGAGATGAAAACTTTTCCAACTATTTCCCATTTCATCAGATGTTAGGGCATCCAATTCAGGAGTTTTTTGTCAACAATGACCTCCTGCAAAAAATGGTGTACTCGAGATTAGTCAAACTGAAAGGTTCTTCAGCTCAGGTAGAATGTGATACTGTTACAAATATAGAGGAAGAAGGAAAGTGGAAAGAATTCAAAAACAAAAATCAGTTGAAATATGATGATTGGATGGTCATAAAAATGATCAACTGATCTCATGCCATTTTCTGAATGAAATTGAAGAAACCAATTGTGTCTTCTGCTATGAATGCCACAAAAAAACCCTCTCCATCAAAGGGAAATTCCTCGATGAAATGGAAAAATTCAAAGAAAGAGGAACAATCAGAAGAATATGAAATCATGTCAAATCCCAAGTATTCTTTGACTCTGGTAGGTTTTTTTCCATCTACTTCAATGCCATGGGCACCAACCCACCAAATGGAACAACCTAAATTGGATAATCAGGCAGAGTCTTCATCAGAAAAAGAGTTGATCTTTGGTTATGTTAATATGATTCACTTAACAGATCCTTATGCCAATCACAGTTTTGATCCTGATGAACTTGATTTACCTGTATCAAATACACGAATTAGAGGGAGTTATAGAGGTCTGGGATATAAAGTAAGACATGGATATTCTAGAAGCAACTATTCCAATTCTACTCATGCTATAACTGTATATGCAGTAGTGACTCGTGGCAGAGCCCTTCAATGGGCTCAACAAGAACAAGAAAATTCTACCACCAATAACAGATTCAGTCAGGGCATAATTATTCTGGAGGATTGGTTAGAGGTTCCACCTTCTTCATCTATGTATGTGAATAGACTTCTTCAGTCTAATATTCCAATTCCAGGAGTATTTTCAACTCCTACCCCGATACATGAAGCATATACTTCAAAAGCATCAACCTCTAAGGCACCTATGAAACCACATGTTCCTGTTGAAAAAAACAGACATTTGGATCAAAAATATTATATCTTGAAACATTTGTCCCATGTACCAACCAAGTTATCAATTCTTGATTCCTTGAATCTATCCAAGGATCTTCCGGAGTCACTCATTGCGGCTTTGACAAGTCCTCAGGAGTTTGAAACTGAAATTGCTGCGGCTGAAGTCTACCATGTAGAGAATGGCCCTGTAGAATTCCATGCAGTGATATCTTTTAAAGATGAAGATGAAGATGATGTTGTGCATGGACGTATTAGACCTTTGTAATTATCTATCAAGGTCAATGGTGTAAACTTCCGAAGATCTTTCATTTATAATGGTTTATGAGTAAACCTCATCCCCATTCATACACTTCATCAATTGGGCCTCACAGAATCTGATTTATCTCCTTATACATTGACGTTACAAGGATATGATAAAAATTAACATAAACCATTGGGAAAGATTACACTCAGAACTTAGTTTAGATACCTTGTATCCAATTCAGATTTCATGGTTGTTGATCACGATACAGCCTTCAATGTTTTTCTTGGAAGACCTTGGCTACATCAACATGCAGTTATCCCTTCATCATACCATCAATGTATCAAATATTGTTTCGATGGTCAAATTGGGACATTGTATGGTGATAAATCCCCCATCAAAACATGTGAATCTGAATACATTGAGGCAGAATTCTATCACATGCAGGGTAAATAGAAATCCACAACAAGGGAGGTTACTAAAGTTAATGCTCTATATGGTTTGGAAAAGATCCCGGTAAACCAATTCACACATGTGAGTACAGATTATGTGTTGTCTATCAGTCAAATTGATAGGATATACTCGAATCCAAATACTCTTATAGAAACTTCCATAATGTCAATTATGATAATCAAGCCAGACAACATGGGAGAAATTGGCGATTCACTAAGAAATGATGAAAGATCAAATGGATATGTCTTCATTTCATCAGCTGAAATATAGAAAGTCTATACTTCGCCAAAAAGTCTAGAGGAAGATATATAAATATCAAAGGTGACCAATGATGTTAATTCTCAATCCATCATCTCCTCTTTATTACCCAAGGAAGACCCTTCATCATCAATAGGGTTGGAAATAGAAGCCTCTTCTTCAAGATGTTCAAATTTTAACATCTCTTCAGATCATGGAAATTTTTATTCTTCATCTACTATGAAACTAGAAATAGAAGAAATAACACATGTTGAGGAAGAAGAGGAAGACCTCAAAAATGATCCTCCAACATTTGAAGAGGGTATCTCTACTACTGTGGATGAACTCAGAGAAATAAATCTGGGTACAAAAGAAGATCTGTGCAACACTTTAATTAGTGCAGCCATGACTCTTGAAGAGAAGGAAATGTATATTTCATTTTTAAAGAGAAATAAAGATATATTTTTTAGGAATTATACAAAGATTACATGCCTTGATCCCGATGTTGCTACTCATCATTTCGGTTTTCGGGAAGAACATCGAGGATTAAAACAAGCTGCAAGAATAACACACCCAACTTAGGCTTCCAAAATTGATGCTGAAGTGGATAAGCCTATCAAAGATAACTTCGCCCGAGAATTTCAATATCCCAAATGGTTGGCTAATATTGTCCCTGTGAAAAATAATAATGGAAAAATTAGAGTTTGCATTGATTTCGGAGATCTTAATCGGCATTGTCCTAAGGATGATTTTCCAGTTCCGATAACAGAACTATTATTTGATGCAACAGCTGGCCATGAATCACTTTCCTTCATAGATGGATATTCTGGATATAATAAAATCTGAATGGATCCAAAAGATGAAGAATCTACAGCCTTCAGATCCCCTCAGGGTGTGTTTTTCTAGCAGGTAATTCCCTTTGGCCTGAAGAATGCAGGCGCAACATATCAGCGTGCCATGTATCCTATTTCAATACCTTTTTAGGGAAGTTTGTTGAATGTTATGTGGACGATTTTTTGTTTAAATCCAAGAAACAGTCTAATCACTTGGCTGATTTGGAAGTCATATTACACAAAATTCGGCAACATAATTTGAAGATGAACCCCTTAAAATGTGTTTTTGGGGTAACCTCAGGAACATTTATTGAATTTTTTATATGCCATCGTGGTATCGAAGTCAATCCTGAGAAGACAAAGTCAATCCTTGGTATGTCGCCCCCTCAAAGTTTGAAGTAATTGAGAGGACTTCAAGGAAACTTAGCCTATATTCGGCGTTTCATCGCCAATTTGGCAGGAAAAAGTTTACCCTTCACAAAATTGATGAAGAAGGGAGTCACTTACCAGTTTACTGAAGATTTTCAATAGGCATTCAATATTCTTTAGAAATATCTCTTGAGTCCACTGATATTAGTTCCACATGTTGATGGAAGATGACTGACTCTTTATGTGACAGCTTTAGAGAAATCATTGGGTTACTTCCTTGCCCAGAAGAATGATTTTGGGAAAGAAAATAGCCTCTACTATCTCAGCCGGACTATGCTTGAAGCAGAAACCCGATATTCAAATATTGAGAAGTGCTACCTAGCATTAATATTTGCAGTTCAGAAGTTGAGACACTACCTGTAACATCATGAGGTACAATTGGTATCTTGCACTAACCCGCTCAAATTAATCCTTAGTCGTCCAATGCTTATAGGACATCTAGAAATGTGGGCAGTTATTTTGCAGTAATTTGATATTCAGTATGTGTCTCAAAAGGAAATAAAGGGCCAAGCTCTGGCTGATTTCTTTTTTGAACATCCTTCAGTAAATGATACATCTTCAGATATTGAACTTCCCGATGTGGAAGTCTTTTCTATTCAATATAGTTTCAAACATGGGAAATGTACTTTGATGGAGCTTCCATAATTCCAACAGGGATGAAAATTAAAGATCCTAAATTCAACAAAGTTGTGTTAGGAATTGTACTTATTCCCCAAAAAATAAAGTGATACCCTATTCCGTCTTATTGCGGGAAGGTGGTACAAACAATTAAGAAAAATATCGAGCTCTCATCGCAGGATTGGAGTTGGCGCTTCAAGCACTAGTGAATCACTTAAAAGTGAAAGGTGATTCAGACCTGGTAATCAAACAAGTCAACGAGGATAATTCAATCAGAAAATAAGACCTAAACCATTTGTATGATTATATCATAGAGTTAATGGATGAATTCCCTTCGGAACTAACATTTTCATATGTCTCGAGATCACAAAATGCCCAAGCTGATGCATTGGCTAATATAGCCACAACACTGGCAGATCAAAATCGGGATGAGACAATCATAAATATTTCCCTCCTTCATACAATTGCACCTTATGTTCAAGACAGAACATAGGAAATCAATGAAATTATTCCCATTACTAAACCATATGGTCATAATATAGGATGGATGACACCTATCAGGGAATACCTTCAAAATGGAACACTTCCACCTAATAGAGCTAGGAAAGAACAAACACGGTGAGGTGTGGTAAATTTTACTCTTTTTGACAGCTCAGACCATCTAGAGACAATTCTCTACAAAAGAGGATTATATAGAGTTCTCTTAAGTTGTAATGATGGTGAAGAGACAATGACTATTATGAAAGAAGTGCATGTAGGAGTCTGTGGTTCCCACCAGTCCAGACATGGTCTATCTGATCAATTTCTAAGGCTAGGATACTTTTGGCATTCAATGACACAAGATTTTATTGATTTCAAAAAAAAAGTGTCATTCTTTCCAAGTATGTTCCAACTTCATTCATCATCCTCCAGAGATTATTCATACAGCTAAGTACTCGTGGCCATTTTCCACATGGGGAATGGATGTGGTGGGACCTTACCCTTCAGCTATAGCCAAGAAGTTTAAGTATATTCTTACTTCTACTGACTTCTTTTCCAAATGGGTAGAGGTAATAATTCTCAAAGAAGTTAGTTCTAAAATAATTTTTAGCTACATAAAATCTAACATCATTACCAGATTTGGTGTCCCTCATACCATATTGACGGACAATGGAACCAACTTCTGTTCATCCAAGGTAAGGAAGTTGTATCAAAAATAAAACAACAAATCCAACCATTCCTCTCTATATCATGCAGTGGAAAATGGCAAGATAGAATCCTTTAATAAGTCTCTTTCAAATATAATGCAAAAGATGGTGGATAAAGATAAGAAGTCATGGCCTGATACACTCTTTCATGCTTTATGGGCTTATAGGACCACCACCCGCATTATAATGCGGTCAGCTCTATATTCATTGGTATATGGAACAGAAGAAGTATTTCCCATTGAGGTTCAATTACCCTCACTCAGGGTAGCCATTTGTGATCAGTCATCTATGGATGAACATTCTCAAAAGTGATTAGATGAATTGGAACCATTAGAAAAGAAAAGATTGTGCACCCTTCCTCACTTGGAAGTTTATCAGAATCGAATAGCATGATCATTCAACAAAAAAGTTCATCTTCATTCATTCATTTAGGGTGAATTGGTATTGGTTCTTAGAACTCCAATGATAACAAGAAATAAACCTCCCAAGCTTGAGCCAAAGTGGGAAGGACCTTACTCAATACATAAGGTCTACTTCAATCGAGCTTATTCTTTAATCTCAATGGATGGAGAAATCATCACGACTCCAACCAATGCTAGATTTCTGAAAAATTATTTTGTGTAACACAAATACTTACACATCCAGCAAGACATTATACTGCATAGTCGATGGCCATGAATATGACCTTAAACTGTTCGCAATATCATCCAACATTACGTTAAACTGTGACGTCCTAGCTACATGCCGCTAAACCGTACAGAAGACACTCACATCCAACATGATTTTAAACAATGCCATAATCCAAAATGACGTTAAACTATGAAAAAGTCCCAAATGTGTCCAACATGACATTAAACTATGCCCCCTTTTTTACTTACAATATGACATTAAACTGCACAGTCCCCCTTTCGCCCAACATGACGTTAAACTGTATTTTCCCCATCGTCTTAGCTATTGGATGCTAAACTGTACATCAACCTTATCGACCAACATGACGCAAAACTGTGTTCACGTCCAACATGATGTTAAACTGTGTCCCTATATTTGTCTTACATGTTGTTAAACTATACTGCCCATTCGTCCTATATGACGTAAATCTGAACAAAGTCCCTTAATACATCTTACATGATGTCAAACATTATTTTTTCCCTGCTACATGACACTAAACTGTGAAACTACAATAGTCCTCACTACAAGACTTTAAACTACACACTCCCTTATATGTACTACATGACATTAAAATGTGCATCGTTCGGGTTGTTGCTACCTCTTTTTTCTCACACCGAGTATGACTCACATGAGCTTGGAGTAAAATTCAACCATAACACCTTCTCTGGGCCACTAACCATGCGTATGTCCAAAAACATTCTTTTTAGATCATTTTCCTCAAAGAAAACTTGATCACCAATTTATTTATTAATTGAACTATGCAGACATTGATCCTTGTCTTCTAGACTGGGTACGTAGGCAACCTCTTGAGGTTCAAGCCCAAAATCAATCTCTTCACATCGGTTCACCTCAGTATCATATGATGTTGATTCCTGAAACTGCCCCCAGAACCAATATTATTTACATTGGTTCACCATGGTCCATGCATATGACCGTAAACTATTCACACTTTTGTCCTTTACGACAATAAACTACAACATTCATTGTCCCTTTCCTGAGAGGGAATCATTATTTACATTGATCACCAATAATGTAACATTCTAAAGACTACGTTCATACATGGTAATGCCCAAACATTTTATCTTGGGTCAAACCATCATTGCACTGAAGTTCCATTTCACCCTTTACTTGTAAAAACTAAATCTGTACAGAGTGTATTTCAAGAACTACGCGTGGCTTGATTCCCATCCTTATGGGATACGTAGGAATGGTCGAGAGTCCCTCAATAACTGCCCCAAGTCTTTAGGCCTAACCCCAAATTCCATTTTCAGTTCCATTGCTGAAAAGTCCCCATGAAAACACACACTGTGTATTCATTTTTATTGTCTGAGCTCTATGACCCTAAAATACGATTTCCTATACTTTCGTCCCACATGACGTTAACATATATTTAAAGAACTACAATTGGATTGATTTTCATTATAATGTGATATGTAGTGAAGTCCAAGATCTTAATTCAGGACCCAAACACAACATGATTATGGTTAACATTGTTCTGTGTATCTCTACCTGCATTGGACAATACTCATTTTTTGTGTGCCATATTTCTAACCTTAAATACATCTATATCTCCAAAACCCTTTTCTTGACCTCTGGTCACAAAATTATTGATACATGAAAGTTATTTTACCTGGCTATGCAGCACGTGCCCTTAGGCGGCCTTGCATAAATAGTCTACATAACATACTTGTCAGCCAAAAGATGCTATTATTTGACTATGCTGCCAATGCCCCTAGGTGGCCCTTTATAATTCAACCCCCATAATGGGTTTTTCAAATAATGGTAACTTCATTTTTGGGAGAAAAACCTCTTTTGTCCTTAGCTGTCTTAACGCTGTGTAGGGATTCACAAAAAAGTCATCCTTAACATATCTGTCCTATACTCCTTTTCATGATCTGAAATTATTAAAGTCCACGGTTTATATTTCCCTTCTATATGTTTGGGTCAGACCTTCGTAGGAGTGACATTCATCCAGTTCTTAGACAATATTGTTTAGAAATATCTTATCCATATTCAAGTACCTCTCTCTATATAGAAAACTATATGATTTTTAAAATTTAAATATCCATAAACATTCACTGACTTTTTAGTTGTAGAAAAGTAAATTCCCGAGAGTTCTTTTGCCTGACTATGCAGCACGTACCCTTAGGCGGCCTTGCGTAAGTAGTCTACATAATGGACCTATCAGCCAAAAGTTTCTATTATTTTACTATCCATCAAATGACCTTAAGCAGCCCTACATAATTCAACCCCCTAATGGCTTAGTTAAATAGTGGTAACTTCATTCTTGGGAAATTCTTCTCCTAATGCCTTTATGTTTTTTTTCTCATATCATTCCTCAAATTCAATATTTCATAAGTCATATTTTACATGTTTTCCCTCATACTTGAGTGTGGTAATATGTTTTCATATAAATTATCAAGTAATTGATTCAATTTTAATCCATTCGGTCAAAGCTATTTCGACCTTAAACATTAGCATGTTTATGTATGGAGTGCATGACTTTAAACTACCCACAAAATAAGGGAACTATGAACAAAATTCAAGTTCCATCTCACTAAACATACATTTCATATGATTTATGTAATATTGAGCAATTAATGATTCAATGTTTGTAGGGTTATTTATAATAATCCTATAAAAATTTAAACTATGTTTACTAGGCCCATTGGCTTAAGTGAAAACGTAAAGCAGGTAGAAAAAGAAGGCATGCACAAATGATTAAAGATGAAAGTATTTTTAATTTGATGCATAAGAGTTAGAATGACATCCACAGACGGGAGTCTCTTCTCTTTTTTAGGAATTACAAAATACATTCAACACAACTCTTAATTTGATTTACAACATCTAGAGCTTCATCAGCAACCACCTGGAATTCATTCATTCAACTGGATACAATAAGAGATGAAGTGATACCAGCTCTTCTTGGAACAATTGTAAAATAATTTTCTTGACTGCGGTTTGAGAAAATTTTCTATTGATCAAATAGTGACTCTGTTTCTATCCAAGAAACATGGAAGATAAATACATGGATTTGAGAATGGATCATTGGAATAAATGAGACATTTGGAGAGAGTACTCTTTTTAGATATTGTTTCTAATTTCATGATAGACTTCTCTCCAACAACCGTTAGTAGAAAACATATCATCCCATGGTTTTCCATTTTCATATCTTCAAGGAAATGGAATGAAGGAAAAATTTGAATGTTCACACCATTGTTTTTTCTCTTAAAGCACAACATAACATAAATAGAGGAGTAACAGTGCGGCTGCATCTTGGGCATATAATTCTGTGCATATAGAAAGTTTACTCCTTGCAGATGACCATGACCATACAGAGGAATGTAGACGCTCTCTGTAAAATTAAGATGATACTTCTTTATGTACATGGAAAAATCTGGGAGAGTGATGCTACAGATATCATAGTAATCAAGGCCAAAATGTTCATCATATCATCAATCTGCTTTCTCTGCAGTTCACCAGCTGTTCCAATTCTTCTAAGAGCCATTGAATCTGCACAAAGGTTGAATAAATTAACTCTTATGTAAGTTAATTTTTCATAAAATTTATAAAGGAATTCGAAAAAATGGCTAAGGAATTATGGTACGCAAGTCCAAAGTTGGCGTGTAGGTGTAACTGTGTCGTGCAGGTTTTGGCGCTTAGGTATCACCACGCAGGTCAAAATACCTCGGTAGTAGCCTGACACAGAAAAAATCACTGAACTGTGGAAAATTAGTCACCTACGTGACAAAACAAACCTACGCGGTGAGAGCTCGAATGTTTGAAATCCAGGTGCTTTGCGCCAGAATGGCCACATATATATAGGCTAGGCCTCCCTTCTACACACCCATGCCTTCTTTCTTCTCACCTACGCACCAATGTCTGCACGCTCAGAACCTGTGTGCCGCCTTTCCTTGGTTTTATTCTTCACCTCAGAATCACATCCTCCTTCTTTCGGATCCAACTCTGAGGGGGGACTTTCGTTGATGCTCCTTTCCATCACAGAGTCTAAAAAATTAAAAGGTAAAATACCTTAACACAAATTGATTCATCCTTTGAAGGAACATTCAAAATTTAGACATTCATGAAAGAGGATTTGTTTCCACTTGGGTCATAGAAGTTTCATGATGGTCATGAAAGTATACATGCGCGCTGCCTAGTGGTCGCATGGGTGACTTACATGCCCTCTTTGATTCTCGCTCAGGGTCTTCAGCAGCCTCTAAATACCCCCGGTGTTCCCCCCAGTTGGGACAGAAAAATTCCAAATGTCAAATTTAAGCTCACGTCACCCCAGTCTCTACTCGAAGTCTTCCGAACACTTCTAAGGTAATTTATTACCTAGAATGAAAGCTTTAAATAGGGGAAATAAGGCCTAAGTGTTGAAATTCATCAACACTCGCATGCCTAAGTGTCTGACCCTTACGGGAAATGAAGAAACCTGTGTGCCTCCTTATCCATTCAACAAAATTTTCACGCCATTCTTTTGGAAGTCCCTAGGGATTATAATAAGGTCTTGAGCCAATCCTCACCCATGTTTCACCCTTTTGGTCGACCGTCGTGCAGGTACAGCTGTGCCGTGAAGGTATACCTGCGTGACCGGGACCTACGCACCCACGCAAGACCTGCACGCCTACTTCTTTTTGGGTTCCCCTTCTGCCTATTCATTTTCTTTCTTCAAATCAACCTATCTTATTAAATATTCACCCTTCAGAAACCTCTTCAAAGATATTTATGGCATGGTTCCTTTGTTTTTTCCTTATCATAAAGGAATTCTATGGAACATCTCTTAAAACCTAGTGATTTACATCTCTTTATGTTACTAAGGTTAGAGATTTCATTCCTTCAACCTCCTCATTTATGTTGAAGGGGATTATTATGGGAATCTTCCTTAGAAGTAATCCCCAAGCATAATATTTTTTAATTTTGGGAATCCTCTTCAGGAGTAAGCCCCATGTTCCCAAATATGGGAATCCTTTTTAGGAATAAGCCCCAAGTTCCTAAATTTAGGGGCATCCTCCTTAGGAGTAAGCCCCAAATTCTATGTTCCCAAGTATGGGCATCCTTTTCAGGAAAAATCATCAAGTTCTTAAATTTATGGGAATCCTCCTTAGGAGTAAGCCCCAAATTCCAAGTTCCTTAACCTGGGCCTCCTTTTCAAGAGTAAGCCCCAGTCATAATTCCCCTAACCTGGGACTCCGTCTCAAGAGTAAGCCCCAGTTCTCAAGTCCCTTTAACCTGGGCCTCCTTTTTAGAAGTATGATCCGGTCATAATTCCTCTTAACCAGCCTTTTTACTTTTGATTTGGGCTTCATTTTCATGAATAAAACCCAATAATAAGTCCCCTATAATTTGGGAACCCTTCTCAGGAGTAATCCCAAAGTGAAGTATCCAAGTTTCTATAAATTACATATTCGTTTATGGACCTTGTACCCGGGTTTTCTTCTTTGCTGTAAATTCCAATCCTCGTATATCTGGGCAGTCATACATACATAAGCCCCACATTATTTCATCTTTCATGGCACAATTTTCAGGTTTTACCAATACCTATTGTTTCTTACACCGAGCATGACTCACGTGATCTTAGAGTGTAAAAGTAATTATGAAATCATTCTTTGAGCCATCAATCATGCATGAACCTCATTCTTCTTACTCTAACTATGCGGGTTCTGATTTCTTTTCTAAAACAAAGGATATGTAGGTAGCCCACCTGTGGGTATGATACAAACTCTGAAATAATACATTGCTTCTGAATGACAATAAACATCAAGTGTCTCGCTTAGTGGGTTTAAAACTAGTATGGTTATCATAATGACCAAGAGATTTCTATATAATGTGTTTAAGGATACCATTGAGTAAGAATCTCTAAAAATTACAGATGATTATCTATCGATGAATAACCTTGAATAAATATAAAAGAATCTCTAAATTTCATACAAATTAATCATTGATTGTCAGATCTAAAGGAAAGCTCATTTTCATACCTGGTAATGTAATAAGGATTCTCGATCATAACTTAAATCTACAAAGAGAGTCCCAGAGTAGAAAATAATTCCCCTAAAAAGGAGTGACGAGTCCGACCTCCCATCCTCTTGCCCAATGAAAATTCTTAAGCCTCATCAGTTCACAATTAATGAGCACCTACCTTTGAAAAGTAGGTCCAAATGGATATAGAATCATTGGATGTTTCCGGTTCTACGAACAAACCTGTTAGAAACCGCTTGGAATGTTTGAACCTTAAACAAACGAGGTCATCCAAATTTCCATAGGAAACAATGGTTATTCAAAATGACCTTTGTATTTATCTTTCACTCTTATTGAGATAATGATTTATTAACTCTTGTTATAATATAGGTTTTAAATGAAATATTTTTCAAATATTAAACCCTTTATTACTGATATTACATTTAAACTACTACTACGCAATTTATTTAAGGTGGGAATAATGTAATGCCTCGAAATTCTAAAAGTATAACAATTTCACTCAATACCATGTACAAAACATATCACCAAACATAGAATCATATATAACATCGGAATACATTAATATATATATTATAAATTCAATATCATTAATATTCTTTTTTACATGCAATAATGCTTTTATCTTATGTTACACACATCCCTGGGATCATCTTGCATTACGTGAAACACCAAGTTTAAATGAAATGTGAAATATTATTAAAACATTATTATTTAATATTATATTTATAAAAATGTTATTAAAATGGAGTTTATGAGTATTACTAACCTTATTATTATAAATATTTGTGACCTATTTATAATAAACAAAATATGAATCCTTTCAAACAAAAAACGTTTTCAGAGATGAAGTATTTTTTCTAAAAGATGTTTTAGTCGTGTTTATAACATATAATTCATAATTAAATAGTATAAATTATATATAATTTATTTGGAATAATTAAATTCATTTTTGATATAATAATTTCAAAATTATCTTATGGTCAATTTTTTTTGGATTCATCATAAATGGTTAATTATTTACATATACTGAAAAATACGAAATTTCATTTGAAAAATGGATTTTCATTTAAATTATTTATATTGTTAAATTATATAATTATTACTTTAAAGTATTATTAGGTCATTTATAGATAAATTACTCCAATTTAGGTCATTTGAATCATTTTAAAATTGTATTTTTATATAAAAACATTTTAAACACTTGAACATTTTATCTTTACAAATTCGCTTTATAGTCACATATGAGGGATTAATTTTAAATTAAAAATTTCTAATCATGTGAAAGGAATTTGTAAAATGGATTAAATTTTATTAAATATAATAATTAATCTTTTCTAATATGGTTATAATAATTTTTTATTACAATTAATAATATAAATAGTAAAAATTAATTACGATGGTTTAGGTGAAAATTAATTTATCAGGGGTTAAACTAAGAGGATTAGGGATAAAATGACATAAAAATTACTAAAAAAACAATTTTATAGACATAATTATACCATAATATCCTTAGGATCTATTTAAATAAGTTCTGGGGACACTTTACACAAAACTATCTTATATAATAATTAAAGAATATAAAAATACAAACTCTTGCTCTCTTGCTTTTAAATTTCAATTATGAGTTCACAAAGGTAAAAAATAATTATTTGAATAAATATGGATGGTAATTATGATTATATAGATATTAAAATCACAAGTTTAATTTTTTTAAAAATTTTAGTTATCATATAACTACATAAAATACTTATGAAATGCCAACACAATACTAAAGTAGTTAATAATTCCATAAAATAAATGATAAAAAAAATTAAAATTGAATTAAATTGAGTGATTTATTGTACACAATTAATTTATTAGACATATATATATCATTTTAAATGTTTATGAACACAATATATTCAAATTCAATCATTGTCTTGACAATTTTTTTTAAATTCATATAAAATGATTAATGTCAAAATTTAAAATTATTTTATAATAAATGATATTTTATTATATGATTTAAAAATAAAAAGAAAAATATGATAAAATAAGTGGATTATAAATTATAGTAAACATCAACCATGTTACATTAATGTATCGATATTTATTTTATAATGAATATATTTACCTATGAATAGTAAAAACTATGTTAGCACATTTAACAGTTAAAAAAGGGGTTTTATATTACATGCACTTGTGTTAAAATTCATTTTCAACACAAATAGGATTATTGATTTTTAAATTATATTTAATATTTATATTTATTATGTATGAATTAAATAATACGGATCATTTTATTATAGTCTCAATGAGAAAATTACCTCCTTTAAAAAGACTGGTCACCTTAATGAAATACCAAAATGTTGAAAATAAGGAAACATAGAAGTTAAGGAACATTATGTTTAGAACATGTTAATTATTATATGATTAGGGTTTTGATTAATAATATCGCCACCAAAACCCACTAATTATAAATTTTGGTTCTACTTTAGGTATGAATGGCCACCCAATAGTTAATACTTTTGGGTACTTACAAAAGTGCCACTCCTCCACAACTATAAAAGGCCACTCAATCCCCACACTTCTCCACAACACTCAAAGAATTTTCTATCAACCAAAACCTATCAAAATCACTCCAAAAACCCAATACCCTCATCATAGAGGACTTATTTTTGGAATAAATCAAACCTAGTATGGCCTTTGGTAAAAACCACTGAGAATACCCAGAGAAGAGGAAACGCTCTTCAACATATGTTTTTATGTTATTTCTTCCTCCACCTCCATTAAGTTTTATTATACAATGTTTACATAATAACATAAGTATCATATATATATTTAATTTATTTTATAAAAAGGTAATGACTAAAAAAGACATTCACTTCCATCAAATGGGTTATGAAATCATCATTCACATTTACAACAGACTACCACATCACAAACCGATGTCATTCATTTTTTCTGTTACCACATTTCATGGTTGAATATTATGATGGATATAAATTATATATATATATATATATATATATATATATATAACTTTATAACATACTTTACATATCTAGTCATTATATCATATATAAATTTTTTACTTTCAATTCTACAGGGGAAATGATAACGTTGTTTGTGTGTACGACATACTACTGCCTAATGAAGTGATTTGATGTTGCATTCGCTAACACTTTACTTGGTAGGAGAAAAGGATAATGTTAATGATAAAATGTGTTATAAATAATAAAATAATGATATTTGTAACATATTTAGAAATATTTAAATATAATATATCATTTTCATTCTTACCTTTTCACTTACTTAAATAAGATAACCATATTTATGTGTGCTTGGACTACCACCTTCATTGAAATGATGTGGCTATATTTTCATCACCCCCACATGGATGCTATATATAAGTATATTTAAACATATAATATTAGATATATATATGATATTATAATATTTTGGATTGAAAAATATCACCTACCCTATTTCCAAAATGAACATTTAAAAGTGGAAACATTACTCATGCATACACATGGTCTACCGTCTCCATGAACATAACATACATCATTTCTAAAAAAATATCTTTATTTATTTCTATTAAAAGTATAATTTAGGTTTAAATATTTTAATTATTTAATTATTATTATTCTTATAGTTATATACCAATATAAAATGATCAATAACTAGACCTTTTGTAATTAAACCCACATGAGAAAACCAAGCAATTAACACCAACAACAGTGAAAATAATTAAATATTTTTTATTAATATGTGATAAGATGCTATAAAATGATCATATATGATATTATACATTTTACTGTGTTTTTTATATGTTCATAACATGTTTATAGCCACTATAAATAATTTTAGGGCACATTCAACCAAAAATAAGCATGAGGTAAGGGATTTTATCTCAATTTACTTTTCATTTGGGCTTATTTTTTTTATACATAAATTAACATTTATATGGTGAATATTATATCCTTTTGAAATGTAATATCATGATTCATTAATATGTCATTATATTTCATTTTTCACTTTTAATTATCTCATCTAATGGGATTTAGCTTGAAAAGTAACAAGTTTTAAAGAATATTATGAAATCTCACATTCTTTTTTGATTGTTAAATTTATCCAAAGATAATAAATTTTTTATAACCATATTTCATTTTAAATTAGATTTATATTAATTATCCAAATTATTCATTTTTTATATGATTATTTTCAAAACCGTATACAATTTTTTATATATGGTTTATACATGAATGATATTTGATTGACTAGGAAATATTGATAAATTTGTATCCTTTAATCAATATGGATATATGATGATAAGTCACATAGATTATGAAATAAATCCATTTTTAGATATATAAGGAATTATTTGGACATGAAAGACATCAGTTGGGACCGATTAATGATAGCGCCATGATGCATTGATTGTCTCATTAGATTAATCACATGGCCAAATCAAATGGATTTTTACCAACTTTGTTTTAGGTCAGATTTTTAACGGTGTTAGTAGTAGATGTATCATGTTCCTGTGAAAAATGACTTTCAATATTTATTAATTTCCTTCATTTAGAATTTAGTAATTATTGTCCATCTGATTTTCTCTATGGTATTATCTATAACTTCATTTCATTCCAAGTTAATGATTAAATTTATTTTTAGTTTAGTTATTTACCTTACTATATTAATTATTATTTTTGATTCATGATATATTTTGTTATACTTAACACCTACTGAAAATTTATGTTGAACCTTATTTTTTCCTTTCCCCATGATATGAAGTTAAATTATTTCAATGAGTTCAAGGATATAATGTGTTTTCAATTTTAATGACATGTATTTTATATCCTTATATAAAATGAGTATAATGTATATATCTAGTTCGAAAAAACTTCTAAACTAATCAGTCATTCTAGAATCAACCATCTGTGTTTATGATAAAAAAGTATTTAAAAAAGCATATCTAAGTCATTGGATTTGGGGTCATTATAGTAAAACATATAAAACATTTGAAACCGATTTCTTTCATGAATAAAAACATCAAAAATTTAGGATATTACCATATGTAAATTTTCACAAAAAGTGACTCATTATCCTTGAAATTTAGTTATTTTTAGAAATTAGTCTTATACCCTGTCATAAGTTGATAATAATAATGGTCCATGTACCATTTATTCCAGCCACTGGTACTCAATATTTTTTATAAAAAATGTTAATTAGGTTTTTTTACGCATATAATTTTTGGTCATATTGTGTTATTAAATAAACCTTTAAGAACCCACATCTTCCCAACTCATTAATATTGTATATCTATTAATTCTTCTGAAATAAATGATTCCTGAAAAATAAAAGTGAGATATTTATTTAATGAACAATACATACAACAATGGTCTCTTTATTGAAATTTAGTACAAAAGATCCATTATTATATACACAATTATTTATTGAAAATAAGGTTTAGGAGAAGTATAACTAATTAAATTTTAAGTTCTAGAGGGTATTATTTTTTAATAATTTTTTTAAAACTTATATTTATAATAATTCATGTTATTTAAATGATTTATTAAACTATAATCATTAGATTTTAGTTTGATAACAAAATTTCTATTATCGAAATTTGGATCAACAGATTTCATGAGAACATAATTTCAATCAAGAAAATTCATATAATAATTATGTTTTGAATATAATTAAGTTTATTGTTTTGGAATTTATTATTTCAATTTAAAAAATTAATTTATTATAATCAATAATTTCTTATTAATAAACTCCATTTTTATTTTAATAATATTATTTTATTTATTCATTACAGTTATATATATATATAATCTATATTTGGAAAATGATACTCATCCTCTAATGAATTGAATTTTTCAACATTCAGCGTATTACTATTTTCATCTTCTTATGATGTTGATAATCATATTCTTTTTAATAACTAAATATATAAGGTATAATGAAATTTATAAGTGATTCATTATTTACATATGAAATGAATAATTTTTCATTCCTATGAATATTTGAATATAATCCAATGATTTTACATTATTTATTTCTAAAATCATCCGATAAACTATATGATGATGTGTCTCCTTCACTAGAACTCCAAAATTGTAAATATTTCATTATATTCATTCCATTGATTTTGGTACCTTCTTGCAGTTTTGAATTATTATTCTATCTAAGACTCTCAATTTTAATATGATATTATTACTTATATTTATATCAAATATCTTATGAGTACCCCTTATTGTCTTTATTGTCTTTATGGTGAAGATTTATAAAATTCATATTTGATAGAAACATATTCCTTTGACCTAAAATTTGAGCTAGTTCATTGGTACATTCATATGGACCTCATGGATTTGAAAATATTAACTTCTTCTTTGAAACATGATATTTTGAAATGTTATTTCATGTATTAAATATACTAGAAATAAGGTTACATAAATTAGTATCGAATGATACTCCATTACTCATTTTTTCTTTTCTACACCTCATCTATGTAATATTTCATATTTTAGTAATGTTCAGATGAATTCATCCATACATAACATTTTGAAATGTTTATTATAATCAATTTATACTATTATGAACACTAATTTTTCAGGCACAATATTAATAATATTAATAATATTTTGATCTTATAAAAAATATGTTAAATCTAAATAAAATATATTATTCACAATATTCATAAAGATTTGAGGTATTTGAGTTTTTATTTCTCAAGGTAGAAAATCAAGGGTTTGATAATCAACTCTAAACATAGCTCTGTGAGTTTCCATAAAATTGGATGTTCCAAAATGTGTTATCTCCATCATTTTCTATATTCCGATTTTATTTTCACAAGATGATATTATACTATAGATTTTTCTAATAATAGAACATAATAACATATTAAAAACATTATGATATACCTGATAATCAAGTTTTTAATTTGGCATTGCACTCTCCTAGTCATCCTCTTTGGGAAATTTAGGGTTTCTTACTATTGCCTCTCTCTCACACCATCTACGGGTTCTTTATTTCGCATTCCTAATGCTTCATTCGTAGTTTTCATTCTTTAAATATAATGATTAATCCTTGGGTCTCATTAATGTATTTACCTTCCCTAGTGTCTCGATTCATGGTTGGATTAGTTTTCCATCTCCTCTTCATTGTGGTATTGCTCATCATTTTGTGTATCTCCCATATTCTTGTTTTATCTGGATCATGACTATATTCAATATTAAATCATATAAAAGTTGTTATCATCTATGTTTAGTCCAGATCTGACCTCTATGGTACCCGTCCATTTTGATTTTGGTACTCCCAGCCCAAAGTGGTGTTGTACCATCTTCCTTTCATCGATGGTGAATAAGTACTTGGTTGGTTAGTGCTTCCCCTTGATGAGTCATGACTAGATCAATGGTATAATGTTTTTTTATTCATCAATTGGTTCAGGATCATATTTTGTTTCATGGTGAATATTTATGTGAAGGGGGTTCATGATTTCATCATTGATGCATCCAATTTATTATGACAATATTTTTTGGAGTTACTTACTAATGTTTTTAAGGATTTATAATGTTTATTTATCCTTGGTATTTTATTATATGGAATATTTTCTCTATAAATGGACATTTTGAACATGTTTTGGTTTTATGGTCACTTGATGTTTCAGAAAATATTGAGTCAGCGATAGTGGAAAATAATATATGATTTGAAGTGCATTTTGCAATAGTGGTGAGTCAATGTTGATAGAGATGACGCATAGCTATAATTTTCTTTATATTGTTCGATGGATGTGAGACATTGACTATAAAAAATCAGGGATTCAACAACAACACTGTCTAATTTTTTACCACTTTTTCATCATGAAATTAGATCATGTTAATAAAAAAACATTTCACTGATTTTTGAAATTTGATATTGGAGTTTGAATATGACATTTCTGATGAAGAAATTTTATATTGGAAATTTATTTTGCAGTTGATATTTAGTATTTTGAGATAATACATTGGGTACTATTATGTTTCAAACTAATCATAAAAGTGTTTTTAAAAAATTACCAAAACAAGAATTGGGATGGGGAGGTTTCATCACGAGATAATTGAAAAATATCATTGTATATGACATTATTGTTTACTATCATCATGATACTATTTTTGAATCTATTATTAATGATATCATATTTCATATGATTATTCTATTGATGAAAATCAACTCCATTTTAAATGGGTGGTTTTTTCAGTTTATTGTTTTTGAGTTTTCAAAATGGTACTCCTAACATCAAAAATATCATTCCTATTCCAACATAGTTTGTGCAAGCAAACTATGTTTAAAATAAGATAAAAAAAATAAATATGTAAAATATTTCAAATAAAAAATATTTTAATATGTCAAAATTAAAAAAAAACATAGAATAAATGTAATTATTCATTATGATAAAAAATTCTGTTCCATGGTATGATGGATAATAAAAAACAATATGGGTGAATTTTTAATTAAAAAACATACAATTTCATCTACAAATATTAATATATTGATCAAGTTTTCATATTACATATCAAATCAAAGAGAAAAGTAAAAAAATTATAAAAATTATACAATATATTAGGCATACCAGTAATAAATTGATCATTATTTTTTCAATTACCAATAAAATATTTAACATAGATTTTTAAAAAAGACATAGATCATTGGTTAGAAAACCATATGATCATTTAAAATGATTTTATTAAAAAAAAGTCTTTTTAATCCAATGTGAATTGTTGATTTGTAGACTAGATCAATGTTTTCAACGTCGTAAAATTTATTATAAGAGATCCATGATTTTTTTATAAAGATAAATTGTTCTATCTTGCTATCTCTAAATTCCCATGACTAAACCTGTCGATAGTAGCTCACTTCTACATGCCATAAGTACACGAGTTTTGTCATCCTAGACACATATTCCCTTGATTGTGATGATTATTAATTCATATTTATTCATATACCTATTAACCACTAATAATTTTGGATAATAAAATAAACAATTTCAAGGGTTATTTTTAAGATATTTACAATATGAAGCGTACACTGAAAGATCATAACATAAATTTTTTGAAAGAAAAAGATGACACTAACCAAAAGTTCTATTTCAAACAATAAATTTCAATTATTAATAATGAATATAAATATTTCAAAATTATCAATCTATGTGTTCAAAAATATGAGGTTCATGGGGTATAACTATTTATAGGCATTATTTTAATAAAATTGAAATGTTTTTTAGTAAAACTATGATTTAGTTGTAAATACAACATTAATATATTCTTAATATACTTATAAACTAAAAGTATTTTTCTATATACAAATTATAATAATAAACACCAATATATTGCTTCTATTTTTTGTATATTATATCTATAATGAAATATTATATCGTTTTATTTACATAAAACTATTTAGTTTATCAGTACATCAGTTAATGGAAGTTCATTATACCAAAAAATTACAACATAAGAGAAAAATCATGTTAGATCAATTTTATATAAAGTTTATTGTGATTTTCCAAAATAATGAAGGGAATCAAATCATTGATTAATTGTTAATCGTTATTATGATACCACCCCTAATGCATACAAATTACCAAAACAAGCTCGTCATTGAATCGTTATCTTTGATTATATCTAAAATTATTTTTAAAAATAAATTATAACAAAACAAATCATTATAAAACATGTATCCCAATTATTATAACGATCTTGGGATGATTAAAATTGAATCTATAAACCTTAATCAATACCAAGATTTTGAAACTAATAATAAAAACTAATAACAACTGATGGATAATTTAAAATATAACTAACTAAAATATTTGTACTAAATGATTACAAATGATGTTTATAAAATTTTATATGTATGAATAACGATAATAAATATGTGATATAGGACATTTTTTAATATCAGATAAAATATATTTTTTTAGTGAATGTGAGTTAGTTTAAGGTTTTTTTATCTCAATTTTTCATCTTTGAGATATGATTAATATTCTCTAATTGTTTCCTCTTGGGGTGTATATATTGGACATGGATATATTTCTTTCATTAATTTCATTAAATTTTAAGAATTTATAAATCCATACCACATTTATGTTTTTTTTGGTTTTTTTGATTTAAAATATAAAAACCTTCTATGGGTATTTGTTAACTCAAATCCCTTCAATGATTTATAGTGCTTCATTTTAAATTACATTATTCCAAGAATGTTCACTTCCACACTATGCTTTTATTTCACAACAATCTATCTTTTTATCTTGGAATAATTAATTTAAAATTCATGTATTTTACCTTTTGGAATTAATTCATCAGAATTATTCATTGTTTAGAATAATTCACATCATATTTAATGACGGGTTGACCACCTTGTCAATATTTTCCTTTCCACTGAATGTTATCCGTTATATTAGGACACCAAATTATACATTGTAACATATAATCATTATAATTCCTATGTCCTATTTTTAGAAAAATTATTTATTAATGTTTTTATGATTTTGGTTTTCAATAAATATATTTCATAATATAAAATATGGGTTTCCTTAGAATCCTAAAAAAATACTATATCTTCCAACAAAAAATCACTTCTAATACAATTTTGGTATTTTATGGATTCATTATTGATGATTATTTTTAAATTATAATGTTTTACAATTTCTTTTATCAATTTTTAAAATGATTTTTGAATTTGATACATATGATATCTATTTAGGAAAATTTCACGATCTTTTTTCCAAAAAACTATTTTATGATTTCACTTGCATATTAAAAATTACCTCTAAAGTATTTACTTCATATTAAATAATTTATCATTATTCACACTATAAATGTTCTTATGAATTCTTTTTGGGTGGTTTTATTTTTTTTAGAAACTATTAACATTCATTAGAATAATATTGGTGAATCCATTGGAAAATGTTGTGAAACCCATTTTTATTTCCATGGGATATTTATGTTTTTATCAATGAAACCTATTTTCATTCTACAGGTTATCATGATATATTGAATAATTTCTATCTAATGGAACGAATATATATGGATGGCGTTGGTTGGGATCCAACAACTCCCTCTAATTAATTGGTTAATTTAATATATGTAATCATACTATAGAGCATGGTCATTCTTGTATTTTTTCACAACATAAATAGTGATTCTTCTTATATTATTCTCAAAACATTGAGGATAAGATATCTGGGATTACAGTCACAAAATAAAGGGTGTGCCTTTATGAATTACAATCATAAAAATTGGTGATCCTTCTTGGATTGTTCTCAAAACATAATGGGTGACCCTTCTATGACTACAATCACAGCTAAAAGGGTGGACCTTGTAAGATATTTTCACAATACGATGATTCCATTTTCTTGTGATTTGTGTACTAATTATATGTGATGAAATGATTCCATGACACATAAGATTTTTATATACTTATTATTATGCTCCTTGACTCGTGTTTTTATCTCATACTATAATTATGTGGTTCATGTTTTTTCATTTGAGATTTTCGGTCCATAAATCATGTCTTATAGAAGACTATTAATGGTCCATGTCAATCTTAATAAGATATTTCCCCTACTATTGTTTCCTCATAATCCTATTATCTAACCCTTGATGAAATGTTGTCATATTTATCATATGGATAATTTGAGCTTGGTCCCTTCTCCTAAATCCATTCACTAGGTTATAATGTTTATTAAAACCTATATGGAGTCTCTAAGGGAGTCTAGTTTGGATCAATTATACTAACATGTTAACAAATGTTAAACAATTCACATTTGTAGCTCATTATTAGAGACAATAAACATATAATTATTCTAATTATGTGATTATTGTTAGATCTAATGTTTATCATATGATATTATTATTAAAAATATAGTTTCATCTAACTTTATATCAAATTCATTTTTAATGGATTTTTTTTAGCATAGAACATGGGAGCGCAGATCTGGGTCACCTCAATTTGTTTCCATGAACGATTTAGTTTTTCTGTTGATTAGTTTAGTTATTTTTATGGATAATGATAATAGAAACATACTCAAAACCCTAGGAATATGTCTAAATATTTGAAAACTTCTAGATATTTTTTTAATATATTATATTTGTAGTTTTTAGAAAAATTATATCCCAGTCTAGATAAAGTTAAGTGGATGTGACTATGGAACAGATGCACCTTCAGGTAATCACTATCAAAAATGATGTTTGAGCATCAAAATGATCTTTACTCAATTAATTATGTACGTTACTAACATTACACACCTGACTAGACGCTCATAGGGGTATTATTTGTTTAAAAAACATTATCTATATAATCTATTAGGAAGGATTTAAATATATTAGAATTAAAGTATGAATTAGGTTAGAATACCTAATAGGATGATAATAAGAGAAATCCTATATTAAATTTATGGAGTTATTAGTTGACCCAATTATATAATAATTGAAATGAATGTATTATATGTTTAAAAGAAAGTATTTTTTGAGAATACATCAATGGAAAATGTTTTTATAAGTTCATTTATTATGATTTTATTAGATATTATAAAAATAATATTAGATTTATTATCTGTTAATAATATTATCAAAATAATGATGTTGAAGACATGTCTCAAAAACTCCAAAAGAAGTATGTCTTTTTAAAAAAAGGTTTCATTGTCATACCAAAGATAATAAGATATATATATATATATATATATATATATATATATTAAATCAAGAGTAATGTAATTATTCTAAACAGAATTATATATTTCATTATTAAGTTTTAATTAAAAATACGACGACACAATTTATTTGAAGAGATAGAATGTATCACCCCATGATTTTTAATATAGAATTTTTTTTTCCATCAAATAAACACCATGAAAAATATTATTTGACAAAAAAACTAAAATAAAATGAGAAACAACATATTAGTTGAATATTATATAGAAAAATATATGAATACAAAAATAACAAGTAAATAAATATATATTAATTAACTAAAAACACTTATATTTATATGATAAACAGTTGATATGATTTAAAATTAAATATATTTTTCTAAAATATTGTTTTATAAGTGTTGCATATTTATTCCTGAAATATTAAATAAACCACTTTAAATAGATTATTTTAATAATATAATATTTCTATATATGAACTAATATATAAAAATTCATTATGTTATTAATATTGATGAAATAGTTATAAGAATATTTAACATTTTAAATGGTCATTCTTCAATAAAAGATGTTTTTCACTATTTCTATTTAATCTAAAAGGTATATTTATAAATTGTATAAAATAAATTTTATAAATTGAACTTATAGTTTTTTTTGAATTCATCGTTTTAAAATTTTCTTAGGGTAAATTATTAATATTTTTTAACAAATAATTGATTTTTAAAATAATATTTAAAAATTACCTATTTTTGAAAAAACATCGCATTTAGGATATTATTATAATACCAGAATAACATTAAAGGGATTTTAATTTTTTAAATAAAAAAAATATTTTAAAGTAAAATAATCCATTTAAGAATAGTTTTTGATTTATAAAGACAACTATTATTATTTTAGAAATATAATTAATATTTCATTCAGAAAATAGTATTTATTAACTTCAATTAAAAAATTGGTAACATAAGTTATAAAAATTAAATGAAAATTTGTAACACCCCAAGCTTCCATGGTACGTTTCCCTTCGAATAATGCGATAGCATGTGTTGTACGCAACCTCGAGTTCTAACACACACCACAACTAATTAAACTAGCTGTTGTGAATAGTAATACCTACTTTTTGAAATCATATATATGCTATATTTCAAAATGGACTTCATTTTTGGATTCGGAATATTGAAATTATCCTAGGGTAAAATTTTGGTACTTTTCGGATAACTTTTATATTTTGATGAATAGTGAAAATTACTAAATTTTAATTAAAATCAACTTTTTTAATCAAAATAATTAATATTGATAAATTATGAATTTGAGTGGTTTTAAAGTATATTTAGAATATATTTTTACCATTTAATTTAATGTTTGTCATTGGACATAATTTCACAATTAAACCAGACATAAACAAGTGTCAATCTTTTGATAGTTATTATCTCTTAAAAACACGCTTTTTATTTTAACAACGGGAATTAATTTTAAATTAATTTCTGCCAATTCTGTGTTTTGAATTTGGAAAAATGGATTAAATATTTGGAATCAGGATGTCCAAATTATGTAAATAGGTAACTTTTATTTTTACACATTTTGAATAATTACTGCGGTAAATATTTTATTTACCATGGTTAAAGGGTAAATCCGGTAAATAAGGGTTAAAAAATAATATTATAATAATAAAAAATTACCCTAAAACGTGTCCTAACATTATTGGTGGACACATACCCGACCATGGGCATCCTTGGGTCGATTTGGGGACCCCTTAGAGCCACATGTATGTGGTAGGGACACATTATATTAATAAAGATAAAATAAAAATAAAAATGGCATAAGCTTACATCTTTTAGAAGAACAATTTTTACATAGGGTTATACATGTTGGATTTTCGATTATAAATATTCATTAGAAAGATAAAACGATTTCCTACATAATGATATTTTATTTATAATTTTTAGACATCACATAATGTAAATTATTAATGACACAATAATGATGCAATGTTTACCTCATTAATAAATCATTTAAATAAATAAGATTATAATTATTCAAATATTATCTAAAACCTGTCCAATTCTTATTGGTTGATGTTATTTAGAAATTTAGTCATCTTATATTCGACCTCAATGATTTTTGGCCCATTATAAACCGAATATAATTATATTATAAAGTAATACTTTCACTCTTTCCTAAAGAGCCCCTCCTCTCCCTTATAAAAGGAGACCACTTCTACTCATTCCTTACACCTCTCAAGCCACTTGGCTCGGCCAAACTCTGCCCAAATACTCTCCCAACTTCCCTAACTACAACCTAGAGGCATTAGATTGATCAGAAAGCCATAATAAGGATCCCTTTTGATCAAATCAAAAGGAAGAACCCGAAGAAGAGGTAATGTTTTCACCACCCCTTTTCAAGTTCCTTTCTTCGTCCACTTCTTCGTTCATTGTTCTTACCATTCTAAAATAATAACTCTATTATCTCATATATACTTTGATGTTATTATAAATATGGTACAACCATATTCAGTATTCTATCCACCCTTTGAATAACATGTCACCATACGTGCGTACGTACGGCTTACCGTCTCCACGTCGTGGTGTAATTGTTATTCAATATATTATTATTTGGATGGGTATAATAATGATATGAAACTCATGTAAATAATAAATATAACATGTTAATGATTTTGTATATATGATATACCCACCATTTATATATTATTTTAATATCAAATGAATGATATTGTCGCTCGTGCGTACGTACGGACTACCGTCTCCACGAACGCGATGAGATTCATTCTCCATAGTATCCATTCAAGTATAATTATCATTTGATGATTTAAAAATGATTTTTAAGGACTTGATATCCTTCTGGATATGAATAAGATACAACAAACATGGCTTATTTAATAAAACATATAAAATAAAATTAGTAAGTTAACACCCGAAACGACGATAATTCTAAGATATTATTAACAAATCAATGTTAAAAGATCATATATGATATCATATTAATATATATGATTCTTGTATAATTTAATAACAATTATTTCACCATTATACAGGAGGTTAACCTACCCCAACCAAGGAAAAGTACAAGGTAAGGTTTATTTCACAATCTCTTCATTATCCGAGGTTGTTTATACGTAATAATCTACTGGGATCTCTTTATCATCCACATCCATGTTTCTTAAAAATGTATTTCAAAACATTTTTACTATTTACTAGAATATGAGTTTAAGTCATTTATACCCTTTTTGACTTTTATAAGTGGTTTATAAAGGAATCTTTCGGTCGTTTTCAAAACAAGGTCCTTTTTAACCTTTTCGACAGAATTAAGGTAAGTATGTTTTTTTAACTTATACGGCGGGTGCGGCTATTTTCCGCCGTTATAAAATCTTCAAATCTTCCCTTACAAGCTTATAAGAATATTTTCAAAGAAAATGTTTTATTTTATATGGATCTTTAATGATTTCAAATTAAAAGGAGATATTTCTTTAAAAAGAATATTGATTTCATCTATGTCAACATCCTTTGATGGATTTTATGATTATTTGAATTTGATTTATTATGATACAAAACTTCTATATTGTATTGAAGGTTTTGTGATATGTTTGACTGTGGATGTTCTATTTTTATACCATTCATAGTTTATGGTGAAATTATTTACATTTCGTATGCTAGTTTTAATACGAATGTTTATGTTATGTTTAAACCTTTTCATATGGGAATGCATTGGACTTAGTAAGTGACGGGTAGAGCCCGCTATAGCTCCTCGATGCATCGGTAGGTCTCATGAGACAAACTAGTGTCTTGGCACAAGGCCTTGGAAAAATCTTATTTGTAGTCTTGGCACGAGGCCTTGGCTATGTGGTTATGATAGTCTGGCATTATACATTCCATCATTATGAAAGTGGTTATTGATATTGCATGTGATTATTCATTTAGTAGAATATCCATGTGAATAAGTAAATGGAATTATTTCATTTTATTTATGCCAAACTATTTTGAAGTTAAAGTTTAAAAGGCTTTTGTTTTAGTTATACATTGCCTTAAATGTTTATTATTATTTATGAAAGTTTCCGCTATATTGTTATCCTTACTGGGCATTTGAGCTCACCCCTTTTCTATGTTTTATTTTCCCAGGATGTGAAGAAGTAAATTATGAATGACTTACAGGGATATTATGAGGTGTTAATAGTGTGGACTATGGAGACAATATGTTGTTGTAGTAGTTCTTTTTTTATTTTGATGATGTAATGTAAAACTTATGAATATATCTAGTGTTTCCAAGGCTACTAAACCAATCGGTCTTTCGAGATTTGATCTTTCTTGTGATCATGCCAATGTTATGTAATTAATGCACCGACTCTGGGTAACTGGGGTCGGGGCGTTACAGTTGGTATCAGAGGAAGTTTACTACAAACCTTGGAAGCTATATTTAGATAAACTCTGATTAGAGCACGTAGACCTAAGATGAACTTTGAGGATTAGTGTAGAAGAACATTCTAGAATTTTGGTATTGTAGGTATTTTGTGAGTTTTCCGAGAAATACATCCCTGTCTGGATACGAGCAGGTAGAGGCGGCTCTAGCACAGATGTACCTAGGGGTAAAACCCAAAAACACCGCTTTGAGCTAGACTCGAACGGGAACTGGTGCACGACAACGGGCCTTGCTGTACTCTTGGTTACGACACTCCTGGGGGATATGCTTAGGATAATTCTCATTTTCTTTACAAACCATTATGAAGGGTTTATGAGTATATACATCCTCAAAGGAGACATTTTTATGATTATGGATTATATCAATAAATAGTTCAATCTATGTTACGTGTTTTATAAGTATGGGATTATGTATTTTGATTCATAAACTGATCTAGTTTATGCCATTAGAAATGGCGCCTAGTGGAAGAAATGGAAACCGTATCAATGCACGCACTCCATGTAGGGATTGCCCTCCTGCTCAAGATAATTATAGTGGGGCTGGTGATGCAACTGGTGCCGATCAGCTAATCACCATACTGGGACAACTTACTCAGGTTATGAATAATAACCTTACCCGTATGGAGCACCCTGATCTGCAGCATGGAGGATCAATGTTATATCGATTCATGGGGCAACAACCACCAACGTTCAATGGGAGTACAAATCCCTTAGTAGCTGAGAAATGGATAAATTCCCTAGAGAAAATATTTCAGGCTTTGGGGAGCAGTGAAAGGGAAAAAGTTATAATGGCAGTTTACCACCTCACTGGAGATGCTGATCAATGGTGGTCATTGATTCAAAACATGAAGGAAGTTGATGAAGTATCAAATATGGAATGGAGGGAGTTAAAAGATCTATTTTTAGAAAAATACTTCCCTCGCGACCATCGAGCAGATATGGAAAGGCAATTTCTAAGTCTGATACAGAAGGAGGATGAGAATGTCGCAAAGTATGAGGCTAACATTACAAGGTTATCAAGGTACGCTGGTGATTATATACGTAACCAAAGAAGTAAGATTGGTCGTTTCTTTAATGGGTTAAAACCATTTCTCCGTCGAGCATTAGTCTCACAATCCTTTTCATCGTACGAAGACATTGTCTCATGTGGTATCAAGACCGAAAAGGAATTCTCTAAGTCTTATGACTTTAAATCAAAGCAAGAGAAGAAGAGACCTGCTGATCAATCTGGGAATGGAAATAAGGGGAATAAGGGAAAGGATGAATATCCATCCTGTGGTAAATGCGGTAAGAAACACCCTGGTACTTGCTTGAAGGGAATGGGAGTCTGTTACAAATGTGGTGAAAAAGGCCACCAAGCTCGTGATTGCAAGGGGAAGAAGGAAGCTACCAACGTTCAGTGAAACAATTGCAGGGAGATGGGGCATTATGCAAATGAATTTCCTAAGCGTCAGGAGAACTTACCTCAGAAAAGGCCAAGGGATCAAGGCCAGGATTATGCTATCACTACTGCTGAGGTAGAAGCTCCGAAAGACGTGGTGGCAGGTAATTTAATGGTTTCCTCAAGTTTAGAAAATGCATTATTTGATTCTGGATCATCTCATTGTTTCATATCTTCCCAATTTGCTAAGAAAATTAGATATTTCTAATTTGATTTAATAATGGAGTTGTCAGTTAAAACTCCTAAGAGAAGTATCATTGCAACAATGTTTTGTGAATCAGTCCCCATTAGAGCACATAAATTTTCTTTATCTGCTGATCTCATCGTCATACCTATGATTGAGTTTGATATAATCCTCGGTATGGACTGGCTTTTGGACTATGATGCGAAGATTTATTGTAAGAATAAAGAGGTTACGATTCTTGATGATAATGATAAGGAACACCTTATTTTTAGAGCAGAATCGTCACCACCTAATTCTTATTTAGATCCACCCCCAGTAGCTCAACTTAATTCAATTATTGGGGAGGAAGAGAATGAAATAACTGTCGGTGAGGAAAGGAATGTTCAAATAGAGGATGTACCTGTTGTGAAATAATTTGTAGATGTATTTCCGGAAGAGTTACCTGGACATCCTCCAGAACGAGAAGTTGAGTTTTCCATTGATTTGATTCCTGGATCAAGGCCTATATCGAAGACCCCTTATAGAATGGCCACTGTAGAATTAGTCGAACTAAAGAAACAACTAGAGGAATTGAGTAATAAGAGATTTATTCGCCCTAGTGTTTCTCCATGGGGAACCCCTGTTCTTTTTGTTAAAAAGAAAGATGGATCTATGAGGTTATGTATTGACTACAGGGAGATCAATGCTATAACGATAAAGAACAAGTATCACCTACCTCGTATTGATGATTTATTTGACAAACTACATGGAGCTCAATACTTTTCAAAGATTGACCTTCGATCTGGATACCATCAGTTGTGTGTAAAGAAGGAAGACATTCCGAAGACAACATTTCGAACCAGGTACGGGCATTACGAGTTTACTGTAATGCCTTTTGGACTAACTAATGCACCCTCTGTATTCATGGATCTGATGAATAGAGTTTTCAAGGAGTATCTCGATGAATTTTTGGTGGTATTTATTGATGATATCTTGGTATACTCCAAAACCTACGAAGATCATGAAAATCACTTGCGCATTATCTTGATGACTCTGAGGAGGCATGAATTATATGGGAAGTTTAGCAAGTGTGAATTCTGGCTTCAGGATATTTCTTTTTTTGGCCATATTGTCTCTAAATATGGAATCTCTGTTGATCCTTCTAAGACCAAGGCAATCCAAGAATGGCCAGCACCTACGAGTATAACTGAGGTACGTAGTTTTATTGGTTTGGCAGGTTATTATCGACGTTTCGTCCAGAATTTTTCCCGATTGGCTAACCCATTAACGAAGCTCACACGTAAAGGGGTTAAATTTGTTTGGACAAAAGAGTGTGAAGAATGTTTCGAAGAACTGAAGAGAAGATTAGTCAATGCTCCTATATTGACTCTACCATCGGGGAATGATGGGTTCGTTATTTATAGTGATGCATCAAAGAAAGGACTTGGTTGTGTCCTTATGCAGAATGATAGAGTTATTGCCTATGCATCACGACAGTTGAAAATTCATGAACAAAACTATCCTACTCATGATCTTGAGTTAGCAGCTGTGATCTTTGCTTTGAAGATATGGAGACACTAACTCTATGGTGGAAAATGTGAGATTTATACTGATCACAAGAGTTTGAAGTATATTTTCTCACAAAAAGAACTCAACATGAGGCAAAGGAGATGGATTGAATTACTCAAGGATTATGATTGCACGATACACTACCACCTGGGGAAAGCAAACAAGGTGGCAGATGCTTTGAGTAGAAAAGACCAAGGAGTTTTGAACAATATGAGAATTGAAAGGGATCCAATTTTCATGGATCTAGTGAAGATGGACATGGGAATAACCAGGGAAGGCGAAACATCAATTCTTTTTCAAATGGTTGCCAAACTATCTTTACTAGAAAGGATTAAAAGTACTCAGACCGATGATGAAGAATTTCAAAAGAAGATTAAAGCTGTGAATGATGGGAGACTGAGAGACTTTGTGTATGAAGATCGAATTTTGAAATTCGGGAAGAGACTTTGTGTTCCCGATTTACCTGATCTGAAAAGGGAATTGCTGGATGATGCTCATATTCCAATTTCCTTATACACCCTGGGAGCACCAAAATGTATAGAGATTTGAAGGAACATTTTTGGTGGGAAAACATGAAGAGGGAGATTGCTGATTTTGTGTCAAGAGTTATGGTTTGTCAACAAGTGAAAGCTGGAAGGCAACAGCCTGGAGGAGTCATGCAACCTCTTCCCATACCAGAGTGGAAATGGGACAATATTACGATGGACTTTGTCATGGGGCTACCAAAGACTCCTAGAAGGAATGATGAAATATGGGTTATTGTTGATCGCCTTACCAAGTCAGCACATTTTCTTGCTATAAGAGAAGATCTACCCCTGGAACGTCTAGCAAGACTATATATTAATGAAGTTGTGAGACTTCATGGAGTACCCTTATCAATTGTTTCTGATCGTGATCCCCGTTTTACTTCAAGATTTTGGAAAAGTCTTCCGAAATCCCTGGATACTGAACTTCATTTGAGCACTGCTTACCACCCTCAGACAGACGGACAATCAAAATGGACTATTCAAACCTTAGAAGACATGTTGAGATCTTTCTCACTTGACTTTCAGGGTATGTGGGATCAATATTTACCACTGGTAGAATTTTCCTACAACAATAGCTTCCATTCGAGTATACAGATGGCACCATATGAAGCGTTATACGGAAAGAGATGTCGTACACCAACCTGTTGGGATGACATTGGTGAAAGAAAACTTGTAGGCCTAGAACTGGTGGAGGAAACGGTGGAAAAGGTGAATGTAATCCAAAATCACATCAAAGCAGCTCAAAGTAGGCATAAGAGCTATGCAGATAATCGAAGGAAGGATTTGGAATTTCAATTCGGTGATCATGTTTTCCGAAAGGTATCTCCATGGAAGGGAGTCATACGTTTTGGTAAGAAAGGTAAATTGAGTCCGAGGTACATCGGACCCTTTGAAATTCTAGAACGAATTGGGGTTGTAGCTTACCGATTTGCAATGCCGCCAAGTCTCTCCAAAGTTCACGATGTGTTCCACGTATCTCTGTTGAGAAAATACATGCCTGACCCAACGCATGTACTCACCTATGAAGAATTAGAACTGGAACCTGATCTGTCTTATTGCGAAGAGCCCGTCAGGATTCTTGATATGAGAGAACAAGTACTAAGAAACCGGACGACGCGTCTAGTAAAAGTTTTGTGGAGAAATCATAAGATGGAAGAGGCAACGTGGGAACCCAAGGAACTTATGATGAAGAACCACCCGAGTCTTTTTATGCAGTAATACCCTAGAAATTGCGAGTACGCAATTATTTGAAGGAGGGGAGAATGTAACACCTCAAGCTTCCACGGTACGTTTCCCTTCGAATAATGCGATAGCATGTGTTGTACGCAACCTCGAGTTCTAACACACACCAGAACTAATTAAACTAGTCGTTGTGAATAGTAATACCTACTTTTTGAAATCATATATATTTTATATTTCAAAATGGACTTCATTTTTGGATTCGGAATATTGAAATTAGCCTAGGGTGAAATTTTGGTACTTTTCGGATAACTTTTATATTTTGATGAATAGTGAAAATTACTAAATTTTAATTAAAATCAACTTTTTTAATCACAATAATTAATATTGATAAATTATGAATTTGAGTGTTTTTAAAGTATATTTAGAATATATTTTTACCATTTAATTTAATGTTTGTCATTGGACATAATTTCCAATTAAACCAGACATAAACAAGTGTCAATCTTTTGATAGTTATTATTTCTTAAAAACACGCTTTTTATTTTAACAACGGGAATTAATTTTAAATTAATTTATGCCACTTCTGTGTTTTGAATTTGGAAAAATGGATTAAATATTTGGAATCAGGATGTCCAAATTATGTAAATAGGTAACTTTTATTTTTACACATTTTGAATAATTACTGCGATAAATATTTTATTTACCATGGTTAAAGGGTAAATCTGGTAAATAAGGGTTAAAAAATAATATTATAATAATAACAAATTACCCTAAAACATGTCCTAACATTATTGGTGGACACATACCCGACCATGGGCATCCTTGGGTCGATTTGGGGACCCCTTAGAGCCACTTGTATGTGGTAGGGACACATTATATTAATAAAGTTAAAATAAAAATAAAAATGGCATAACCTTACATCTTTTAGAAGAACAATTTTTACATAGGGTTATACATGTTGGATTTTAGATTATAAATATTCATTAGAAATATAAAAAGATTTCCTAAATAATGATATTTTATTTATAATTTTTAGACATCACATAATTTAAATTATTAATGACACAATAATGATGCAAAGTTTACCTCATTAATAAATCATTTAAATAAATAAGATTATAATTATTCAAATATTATCTAAAACCTATCCAATTCTTATTGGTTGATGTTATTTAGAAATTTAGTCATCTTATCTTCGACCTCAATGATTTTTGGACCATTATAAACCGAATATAATTATATTATAAAGTAACACTTTCACTCTTTCCTAAAGAGCCCCTCCTCTCCCTTATAAAAGGAGACCACTTATACTCATTCCTCACACCTCTCAAGCCACTTGGCTCGGCCAAACTCTACCCAAATACTCTCCCAACTTCCCTAACTACAACATAGATGCATTAGTTTTATCAGAAAGCCATACTAAGGATCCCTTTTGATCAAATCAAAAGGAAGAACCCGAAGAAGAGGTAATGTTTTCACCACCCCTTTTCAAGTTCCTTTTTTCTTCCACTTCTTCTTTCTCTGTTCTTACCATTATAAAATAATAACTCTAGTATCTCACATATACTTTGATGTTATTATAAATATGGTACAACCATATTCAGTATTCTATCCACCCTTTGAATAACATGTCACCATACGTGCGTACGTACGGCTTACCGTCTCCACGTCGTGGTGTAATTGTTATTCAATATATTATTATTTGTATGGGTATAATAATGATGTGAAAATCATGTAAATAATAATTATAACATGTTAATGATTATGTATATATGATATAAAATCTATTTATATATTATTTTAATATCAAATGAATGATATTGTCGCTCGTGCGTACGTACGGACTACCGTCTCCACGAACGCGATGAGATTCATTCTCCATCGTATCCATTCAAGTATAATTATCATTTGATGATTTAAAAATGATTTTTAAGGACTTGATATCCTTCTGGATATGAATAAGATACAACAAACATGGCTTATGTAACAAAACATATAAAATAAAATGAGTATGTTAACACCCGAAACGACGATAATTCAAAGATATTATTAACAAATCAATGTTAAAAGATCATATATGATATCATATTAATATATATGATTCTTGTATAATTTAGTAACAATTATTTCACCATTATACAGGAGGTTAACCTACCCCAACCAAGGAAAAGTACAAGGTAAGGGTTATTTCACAATCTCTTCATTATCCGAGGTTGTTTATACGTAATAATCTACTGGGATCTCTTTATCATCCACATCCATGTTTCTTAAAAATGTATTTCAAAACATTTTTACTATTTACTAGAATATGAGTTAAAGTCATTTATACCCCTTTTGACTTTTATAAGTGGTTTATAATGGAATCTTTCGGTCGTTTTCAAAACAAGGTCCTTTTTAACCTTTTCGACAGAATTAAGGTAAGAATGTTTTTTTTAACTTATACGGCGGGTGCGGCTATTTTCTGCCGTTATAAAATCTTCAAAGCTTCCCTTACAAGCTTATAAGAATATTTTCAAAGAAAATTTTTTATTTTATATGGATCTTAAATGATTTCAAATTAAAAGGAGATATTTATTTAAAAATAATATTGATTTCATCTATGTCAACATCCTTTGATGGATTTTAAGATTATTTGAATTTGATTTATTATGATACAAAACTTCTATATTGTATTGAAGGTTTTGTGATATGTTTGACTGTGGATGTGCTATTTTTATACCATTCATAGTTTATGGTGAAATTATTTACATTTCGTATGCTAGTTTTAATACGAATGTTTATGTTATGTTTAAACCTTTTCATATGGGAATGCATTGGACTTAGTAAGTGACGGGTGGAGCCCGCTATAGCTCCTCGATGCATCGGTAGGTCTCATGAGACAAAATAGTGTCTTGGCACAAGGCCTTGGAAAAATCTTATTTGTAGTCTTGGCACGAGGCCTTGGCTATGTGGTTATGATAGTTTGGCATTATGCATTCCATCATTATGAAAGTGGTTATTGATATTTCATGTGATTATTCGATTAGTAGAATATCCATGTGAATATGTAAATGGCATTATTTCATTTTATTTATGCCATACTATGTTGAAGTTAAAGTTTAAAAGGCTTTTGTTTTAGTTATACATTGCCTTAAATGTTTATTCTTATTTATGAAAGTTTCCGCTATATTGTTATCCTTACTGGGCATTTGAGCTCACCCCTTTTCTATGTTTTATTTTCCCAGGATGTGAAGAAGTAAATTATGAATGACTTGCAGGGATATTATGAGGGGTTAATAGTGTGGACTATGGAGACAATATGCTGTTGTAGTAGTTCTTTTTTTATTTTGATGATGTAATGTAAAACTTATGAATATATCTAGTGTTTCCAAGACTACTAAACCAATCGGTCTTTCGAGATTTGATCTTTCTTGTGATCATGCCAATGTTATGTAATTAATGCACCGACTCTGGGTAACTAGGGTCGGGGCGTTACAAAATTTATCATATTTGATAAAAAAAGTTCATTTAATTTAATATTTTTATTTTTATTTTTATCCATAAAAATATTATTAGTAGTATGAAATTTATTTACAATGAAAATTATTAAATTGTTATTTTTAATGAATTTTTTAAGAAATAATATTTAATTATTATATAATCAAACAAATTAATACATTATTAATTGTTTCATAAAAATAGTTTTTTAATGCAATATGTAAATATATTAACACTCATTCAATTAGAAATCAAAGATAAATATTAATTAAGAACCCTTAAAGATGGAATCCAAATTTTTCATCAGGAGAATATTTTTATATATTAAAATTTTCAATTTAAGAGTTATTAATATTTTATTTATAAATTTAATAAAATTATATGGAGATTAAACTTAGATTCATAACATAAAAATTTAATAAGTGTGGTTACAATGTTTTTATAATATAATATAAATTACTTGGTTGAAAAGTAGTTACAATGGTAAAAATTAAAATGGTAAAATATAACAATATAGTGGTAAAATAGAAATAAAATTTTGAAAACATTATTAGAAAATAATTTTAGAGGAATTATAAATCATATCTCTCCCCAAATATCATTATTTCCAAATATTTAATCCATTTTACCTTTAAAATGTCATTCCATGATTGAACTAGTAATCAGTGTTTACAAAAATTTCGTTTTGATCAAATATAAAAGGGGATCACTCCCACTGTATTTTTTAAATCATTAAAACGAATTATATTGTAAAAAAAACATATTCTAACCTCATTTAACACATAGATAATTTAAATTATATATTCCTTGGAAACCTAATGTTCGGTAGATTGCTGCACACACAACGATGAACTACAACAAAAAATGAAACAAAATACAACCACTAAAATATTGATGTAACATTAGTAGAAAAAATATATGTAACCTAACACTGATATATTTAATGAAATATAATTAATGGTATTCATTAATACATGTCATTGATAAAATTTAATTATTGTATATAAGTAACAAATAATACTGGTTTATTCTTTAAAATATAGGCTTGTAAAATTGGTTCACACATTATTTTAAGAAAAAAAATATATTATGTATAAAATAGATTATTGATATAAAAAATTAGTTAACACAAAATTTTAGTTTTGATTAATAAGAAATATGAATTAAAATATTGAATATATAAAAGAGTTATTTTCTGATGAAAATATATTTCATTATATATCCATGTTTTTATTTAAATAATAAAATATAAAAATTAGAATTTTAATTTAAATAAATAATATTTTTAGGATTTATAATAAAAAATTATATTAATAATTTTTTTTCAATTAATTTATTTTCAAATTAATAGTTAAAAAATATTGTTTCTTGATTACTAATGTCAAATCATTTATTTATATATCAAGAATTTTGTATAGGCCAAATACACAAATTTTTTCCCATTATCATAAATTTTATTTAATAAATAAAACATTACATTTGATATTTTATTCATTTATTTATTAAACCTATGTTTAAAATTTCATTATCCTAATAAATATTTACCAATAACAGAAATTGTTTTTTGGTTTTCCTTTTATTTAGATATTAGTTTGCGAAATTTTTGTTTTGGATTAGTTTCAATGCCATATAAAATTATTTATTTTATAATAAGAGAATTTATATTATGAAAATATTAAAAATTTAAATTATTATCTTACACATAAATGTTATAATTAAGAATACACTTTATCTAAAAAGTTGTTTTACTCCTGACATTTTCCAATGTTAACAATAATTTTTATTCAAATTAGAAAAATTATTTAATAATAAAAATATTATATTTAGTATTATTAGATCAAAATTATTTATTATGATTAATTTTATTTTTCGGAATTAAATATAAAATAAATGTGTAAAATCATTTTACAACTGAAAACACCAAAATGGTAGTGTAAAAATATATTGTTAAAAGTCTCAAAACATGTTTACTTTTTTTTCTAATGAATTATTGAGAATTTATCAATGTACACCAATCTCCACTGAATTTTTAATCACTGATGAATACATTGAACCACGAATAGATTAATGTCAACATTGAGATGTAACATATATTTAGAAAAAAAAATCAATTTCACTCCACATATAAAAAGGAGATCACGTCCAACCATTTAATACAAAATTTTCTCTAATATATTGTTATGAAACTAAAGCCAATATATCTATACTATATGTACCTTGGACATCCATATTAGCTGGTCTCTATAGGTTGGCCTAAGAATTTTATTCCAAATAATGTTTTCAAGATAATTTTAATGCTCTTCACATGATTGATTTTTACCCCCTAACTATTTCTTTATAATATTATTTTTCCATATATAGTATATCTACAAAATTATGATTACATTATTATTAATATTATGAAATTTTATTATACTAATGGAATGTCACTTTTCCACCTTCCTTTAAAAACATTCCAAAAATAATATGTCATCTTTTGTTTGGGAAGTCTGTTGCCACCATGAAGCGACATCATTCTTTTTACAATAATGACTCACATAGATGTTAAAACGGATAGATTAAACGAATTATTAGGTATATTAATTCAAAATTATAAATCATTAATAATAATTCATTGTATTCCATTATTCAACCCATTCATTGAAAAACGTAATCATTAATCATGTGTACATGTGGAATACCACCACTATAAATGACTCATTTTATTTATCTTCGAAAAAAATTATGAAAGGTTTTATGAATATAAATAAAAAGGTAAATGATAATTTTGATATGAGTAATCATATTTTAAGTTTTTATTAAAATTATATTAAAAAAATTCCATAATAATAAAATCATTATAAGAAAATCCCTTTTGGGATGGTTTTTCCAACTAAGTGCACGATGATATAATGTATCAAAACAAATCATTATGTAAATTTATATATGTCAAAACCTGACCTAATGGAGTCTATGCCATGGATACCCTACACTCGCCTATAATACTCTTAAGGGTTGGAGTCCTTCACCAAGTAGGAATATAACAAAAATGGAAGGCATCATCCTATGGTACCGGTACACACACACATCTCGAAGAACATGCAATGCTGAAAAGTAAAAAAATGAAACAAATGAATGTATACATCTATCATCCCATATCTTAATAATATAATATGATACAGAATGTGGTAAATGGTCCAAATACATTCCCAAAAATTTCTACATAGATTCTTACCTGCATGAAAGGAAATGACTATGATAAAATATAGGCAATGAGAAAATATCTCAGTTTGTCTTGGTCATCCTTTGCTGCACCATCTCCTAGTCCACTCAGGCCACCATCAAATTAGATTTCATCTATATAAGACATGACATGTGTGGTAAGATCCCACTCATGATAGATTATTAGAATACCAATTAGGTAACCATCAAAAACACTAAACATGAAGCATCAATGGTAGTCAGCACAAAATAAGGATATACCAATCAATGCATAACAAATAAAAAGCTAGATATACTCAGGAAGGACACTATGCCTCTACGAGGTCACAAACAAACTACAAACCACTGTATTCTACTCAAAAAAGGTCTCATTGTATGAAAATCCACTCCACGAGCCATGATATTTCTAGAGACACTCATCAAAGATGACATAATCATTGGGCCCCACCCAAGAATTCACACTTCTCTTATAAGACCCAGATACCCTGATTGGGGGTCTAGCTCAGGAGTGTTGGTAGACACCATGAACTTAATTTGGATCAACCAAAAACATATGGGGTTGTATTTTAATGATATCATGAACCCCATTGGTACATCCCACTAGATGGAGGATCAATGCATTGCATATAGAGGCCACTTCGATTCTATAAACCCCACCTAGAGAATAAAATGATACCGGAACACACTTCGGCCCCATGGAGGGACACCACAATATCAATCAAAGGATGAACCTCATAAGGGTTTCTAAATCTTATTATTTGGATTCAATGATGATCATTAACCTTGAAGGATTGGATAAAGGGAACAAACTCAATTGATGCTTGTCTAGACTGATGAAACCAAGAGCTCCAAACACCCCAAATGGGGGTATACGACATATAACTGGGGTAAACGATGTATCCATCCAACCCCTAGATCTTCATGTGTGAAAATGGATCTCATGAAATTTAAATATCATTAAATACATCATGTATGAATAGTACATTGCATGTAAGGATCGTCTAATAGTCTTCCTATGTTGTCTGGTTGTGCCCATGCACATCGAACCTTGTTTGTGTACTATATCTACGTCCATGTACATTAGGCTGCCCATACCCATGTAACCTCTAGGTTACACACTAATCCATCAAGAAATATTAACATGTCAAGTGATAAGTTCACACAACATGTGATGTGTAACTCTTTATTGAAACCCTAGCACTGTAACCAAGTGGTCTTACATGGCATATTATTCTAGACGACACTCTGTGTGACCCAAAAATTTATTGAACCCTGAGTTCATCCCCCCATATTATCCATCATGTCACCAGAGCCTCCATATCACTAGAGAATCATATATCAAGGAAATTCTGACCATTTTCATTATTGATCGCCTGGATTTAGGTTCAAATATCCTAAAAACCTTCATCGATAAATCCATCACTGCCACACATCAAACCAGGATATATGGGAGGACATACTTTCCAATCTACATCTGATCATCTAATTTCATCATCACACCTCAATAATACACACTATCATGAACTTTACCCATGATATAGAACTATTTCAAAAAATAACAGTCACACAATGGTCATATAATGGGTATTCATCGTACCACATATGAAAAAAATTCCCCTCTATGAACATGCAATGAAAAGAAGGAAAAATCATTATGCCATCAAATCTGGGGAACAATACTTAATCTATGATTATTGTGCTTCAATTCGTTGTTGTAGAATTTCTGAATGAATATGATTAGATAAATAATGAAAAAATTAAATAAATCAATAAACTTATTCTACTGTTGATGCATGAATAAATTTTAATTATGTAATTGATCTGAGTTATACCAAGATAAAATAATTGTAAGGAAACAAAAAATTAAACATCTAATATAGAGTTTGGATTGATCAATAGAGAATAATAGTCACACATTGCTTTTATTGGTGAGATCCTTGAACTCTGATGGTACACCAATCCTCAACCAGATCTTGATCTGTTATCCTTTTTGATGATCTCCTCTAATGCTCTCTCAATGGATCCTCTCAAATTTATAGTGTTTTGTAGATAACCATAAAAATTGAACATACGAGTATATTTAATGGGGATAATCTTGGACTATTCATAATCTAATAAAAAAAATAATTAATTAATTCAATTAAATTTGAGGTCAGGATAACATTTTGAAAAACTCATGATGCCAAAAAAGGTTATGCCGCACCATAGTAATACCCTTGTTATGAACTCAGTGTTACCCTTATGTTTTTTGATATGGGTCCTTATTTTTGATTTTTTCACCTTTTCAGGAATACTATACACTCTAGATATTAATAAATTTAATATAATACCAACATTTATTCGGGGATCACTGGGCCTCAGAATCACTCAACATCTTTGCAACTAGATCCGAAAATAATCCATATAATGAAAAAATAATACATAGAAAATAGGAGTCATTACATTAACCCCACCTTATTTTTTTTTATCATGAAAAAAAAACTACTAAAACACATCCAGGTACTAGGACCACATCTGGATCTCCCACTCCAAGGTTCCCTCATGAAGATTCCCGTGCATCCACTGAACAAGAAATATGGGAATCGATCAACCACAAAGGATCCTCTTTGACCTATCATCTCTCTACCAAACATACTTAGCAAAGTTATCTAAACCATCAATGTTCATATTTACCTAGTAGATAATATGTCATAGGCCATGAATGTAACTCCGTATTTGAGAAACATGGAAGATGTCATGTACCTGATCCAACTTTGGTTGTACATCTATATGGTACACCACCTATCGAACTGTACCTATAATCTATAAAGGGATAAGGAATATCAAAGACAAATTTATGACTTTTCATAATATCTAAAATCCACATTGAGGTGAGATTTTTATGAACATATGGTATACCTCCTCGAACTCCAGAGGCATCTGTCATGATTCATCATAAGACTTATAATGGATTTGTGAAGTCCTCAACTACTACTAAATGATCTGAACCATCTCTTCAGTAGCCCGCACTAGCTCAAGCTCCATGATTGTTGGAATGCCTAGATCCATCCAGTAAATTGTGGACTTACATGGACACCCATACAAATCCTTCAATGGTTCGAATACTAAATGTGGAATAGTATCTTTTTTTGTATTCAAAATATATCAATGGTAGCTGTTTCTCTAAACTATAGACCAAGACTAAATTGCAATCCCAAAACATGTCATCTAGAAACTGAATGGTTTACTCAGTTTGAAAATCATCCTAGGGGTGAAACAGCATGCTCAAACAAACCTGATTCCCAATGGTCTCCTATAATACTGTACAAATCTATGATGTGAAACAAGAATTATATATTGAAATTATCGTTGAGGGAACTCTGTGGTGCTGGACTATATCCATCATATACAAGGCTACTAAGATCTCTACTGAACTCTGTTCTCAAATTGACAGTATGTGGGATGACTTTTTGTAATGTTCTATGATCACCCAGATTGAATCATTTCCCGTTTCTACATGTGGTAAACCCATCTTGATGTCTATGCATATACCATGCCACATCAACTATTGAAGCTCAAGGTGTTTATCTAAACTTGAAAAAACCTATTTCTTGGACATCAATTAATGACAAGTGAGGCATCAAGAGATGAACTCAAAAACACATTTCTTCGATCCTATCCCATGAAATTGATGTTAGATGTTTGGGTAAATAATTTCCACACATGGATGTACTGTCGGAGCAGATATATGAAACTATCTATTGACCTTCTACCATAATGTTACTGGTACCATTATCCATATTTTAAAAAGGATAACATTCTCTCCACCATCATAAAATCCATACTGACCATATATAATGGATATCTGCTTTGGGAGGGTATCATACATAGTGTATTAAGGATGATTACCCCTATATATTTTTAAAATAAGGGTGGTAAAAACCATCGAATAGATGTAATATGCTTCATACTTTTCCACAAATGAAAACTGCAATAAGGATAATAGCTCGGATGCCTATTCCAATAACTGAGAATAGGATCATTTGTTGAGAGAATCTACCACCACATTTCCCTTTCCAGGAGTATAGAAAATTTTATGGTCATAGTTTGGGAGGAACTCTAGACCTCATATCTATATCAAGATAATATACTTCCTAGAATAAATAAAATTGATACTCTTGTTTCTGGAATAAATGATAAATTGCTCACCCATAAGGTATTGCATCCACACCTCAGATAAATGACTACCATTGCAAGATCAAGATCATGGGTAATGTAGTTATTCTATTGGGATCTCAACTACTTGGAACCATATGAAATTACTTCATGTCTCTGCATCAACACACAACCAAACCTAGTCCGTGAGATATCACAAAACACTATTAAATATACTTTCTCCTCTAGAAATCTCATGATGGGGGAGTTCATGAATTTCTCCCTAAACTCATGAAAGCAAAAATAGATCCTTTCCATTGACATGAATGTCTTTCCTTATAGGTAAATGCTGTCAAGGTTGATGTAACCCAAGAGAAATTGAGTAAAAATATCCCTTAATACCCATCCAACCCAAAGAAACTATGCACCTCAGTAACACTCTTGGGTGGATCAAAATCTAGAACTGCCTAAAAATTGAAACATTAAACCTAATTCTACTCTACTATACCCTATACAATTTATTCCAACATATGTAACATTATAACCCTGCCTTTATCTCATAATCAACCATCCCTTGATGATCTCCCTATTATTTGTATAACAGGTCAGACAATCTCATGTCAGTTGTCCTCAATCATCTTAGGAGAAACAAAACCTCTTTTAAAGATGATTCATGCAATACAGAGGTCCCATGAACCCATAACCATTATATTTAAGATCATCCCATGAAACATATTACACACCCAGATCATTACGACTATATTCAGCTACCTGCTTCGAAGCCCTCAACTCCTCAGTGATGATAACCACCATCCACTATCAGTTCCTAATTTTTTACAAAGATATCCACCACAAAAGAATGCTCTATTACACCATCATAAACAGTAGTGTATAGAGATATCACTGAATAGCTAATATACTAATTTAATCCATTCTCAAAGGTCTAATATTTGAGGAATATTTCCCTCAACATAATCATTTATTATTGTAAGCAATCAGTATACCTCACCAAATACTCCTCCATGGTCAAACTACTATTCTATACATGAAAAATAACCAGGATGCAAACTGAAATCAATATGGAAAGAAGAAAAATCCTCCCTGAAGAGATTCCCTAGGTATTACAAGTAGAGATTTGTCTCATCATGTGAAAAAGTCACTAAAATCCACCATCACCCAATAGAGCCCTAAAGAGGACCCACATTGAGGACTTCCATTTTCTTTGTAAGAATATTCAAAAAGGTAAAAACATGATTGATTGTTTATATAAAGTCATCATCCACCCGTAGGTGTGTAGCTACGTGAAACCTGAGAGTTCACTATATTTGGAAGTCGAGTAGTGAAATCATCCTGCGTGCATCCTCTGTTGGAACCATCGTTACTAACTACTACTAAGTGAGTGGTGTTATAGTTTATAAACCATTCAAAGGTTCTATAAATTGTATTGGTCCTTGTATAAATGTTGTGTCACATTGAATATCATCCTAATTACCACATAGTGGAATCCTGGATAGCTGTCTTTGTAGAGGCCTCCTAAAATATAGATGATTTAACAAGGTAAAAGAGTATATCTGGGGATCTAACTCAATAAAGGACATGGAAAGAATGACTCATTCCAATATGATTCATTTAACAATGATTTCCTTGAAACCAATTTCTATATAAAATGATTCAAAAGGCAGGTGATAATAGTTCTCAGGTATGGTTATTCCAACCAACACATTAATACTGGAGTCTCGATATTGAAAGAAGAAATCAATGCACTCATCTTCATTGCCACAACTCTAAAAACACTATTACAAACAATGAATCTTTAGTATAATTGGACACACTATGATACTAACCTATTACGACCCAACATGCCAGGGTCTAAACAATGACTACCCCAAACCCAACTTTAATAGTAAAGGGGCTAGAGACTATCACTGAGTAGAAATACCACATAAATGGGATGAATTACACTAATGTACCTTTAAAAAGAACACATATCCAAGCTCATAAAAATGTTTAATGTAAAAAAACTGAATCTAATTCATTAACATATATAAAATCCAAGATCAAAATATGATAATAAATTAAAAAATGTGATAAAGGGTCTACATACAAGAACAACAAAAAATTATAGACAGTGAAACCTTATCCATGGGAAATGAATAAGACCAGATTACACCATCTAGAAAACAACATGGTATGTCTAGTTTAAAATATGCTTCAATAGCTCTATATCCTTTAAGGATACCATCAAACTAACTGTATTCTTCATAATACATGATAAGTGTCGAAAATGATCTTGTATGGGTCAGTATAAAAATACCCAAAAGGATACCCAAAAAACAATAGACACAAAGCATTGATGGTAGTTATATCATAACAATGATATAGAAATTGTAAGATCCCAGATCATAGAATGGTATGTTCTGATTTATGTTTTGGATTACATCTCTGGTTTTGGTTAATTATGTTATTACCCATGTCTTAGGGGAGGGTAGGTGTGTTTCAAAGGTTCGGGACACAAAAAGTGGATAAAAGGGGGTTTCTGGGTAGGCCGTACGGCCTGCACATGGTTAGTGCTCACCGTGGGAACAGCCAAAAAAACCATGCATTATGTGTGTTTTTTGATAGTGGATTTTTCACGGTTTGGAGAACCATGTAGGTAAACCATGGGGCCCAAAAACCATTTATAAATTACAAAATTTTCACTTTGGGTTGAAGTGGGATCTGAGGGCTTGATTAAGAGTGCATTCACCTATGGAATCGATGTAGGTTGTCTGCATGTTATATCCCATGGTTAATTTGTGGATTTGTGCATGTGTAGTTTTGTTCATGGGTGTCTCTTGGACTTTTTTTATTACTCATTTCATGTTTTGGTAAAATGGTTATTGATAAGGGAAATGAAGACCCTCAAGATCCGCATGGGAAGCTTCAAGGGTAATTACACCAATCTAGGGAATCCTGTGGGGTATGCTAACTCTATCGTTCCTAGGGATTTGGGAAGTATAAGTGAGATTGTTGTGTAATCATGTAGATCCATTGATAAAAATATAGGGGTAACTATTAGTGTTGGGTTATAAGATATGTGGTGCACCTAAGATTCGTAATAAGAGAAGGGATATTGGGTCAAAATGTTGAAATTTCTAAAGGCCAAAATGGAATGGATTGTGAGCATGGTAATGAAGCCTTGTGAGTTAGGTATAACAAACAAAGTCTAGTGAGGTAGGAACAATGAATGAATGATAAGTTAGATAAGAATGATAAAAGGTGAATTAGGCTAAATCGATAAATTATGTAAAATTTGGTAAATGTGTTAATGAGTTGTGGCATGGTATTAACTATGATGTTATTGTTATGGTTTATGTTTTTCATGGGAAATTGTTGCGATGTTTTGTGAATGGATAATGGATACATATATGTATATCATGATCACATATCTTAGTAGTGTGGGGTATTGACTGATCTTCTCTGCCCACGGGTCAAGTTAGAATGATCCTCTAAAATCCACCCCTAATGCATGGGGTATGGATAAGACTGATGCTCTATTTACATATTAGTTTCATCCACCCGGACTGATGCTCTGAGGTGAGGTTATTGTTTACATGAGGAAGTTGGTCCTAGTGATATAGGACAACAGTGTTTTTTCCAATGAATTTGATTATGTTCATTAAGCTGTGTAACTTTTTGTGTTTGATGAACTGATGAAAAATGTGTTGGAAAAGTTATGTAATGGGAAATGGAATGAAATGATAAGGTATGGAAATGTTAATAAATATTGTTAATAGAACTAAACTGGCTAAGGACACTTCATCTTTAGTTTTGTCTTTCTTAATCATTTCCCATTCTACATGCATAGTTGTTTATTCCATATATTTGGTAGACACTACTGGCGGTGGCCTACTAAATTATACTCACACCCTGATCGGGCCACCGTTGGGTACCCATGCAGACTTCATGCTTGCGGGACTTGACAAGGACAAGGTCTCTTTCTAGACCGTTATTTTGGCATGAGTGTACATAGAGGAGGACCCAGACATGGTGTTGGGGCCATTTTGGAGATTTTGGAGTTCATTTTCATTTTGGGTTTTGTTCACTTTTGCACTATTGGAATGGTATAAAATATTTTCTATTGGGAATGGTTGTACCCCATTTGGGGAATGGTTGTTTATGAATTGTATGGTATTATTGGTTGTTATTCCATTATTTTTTTATCTTCTTGTGTGGACTACTCTATTAAAAGGGGTAATAGTCTCCCCAGTTGACTATATGGACCCCTACTGCATGTTGGAAAACATTTTCATACATGTAGGTGTGATTAAGGTCATGTAACCACATGGCTTGGAGCACTAGTTTTGTTAGTCCCAGGATTGGGAAATTACAATGTTTCATCAGAGGAGTTTTTTCTCCTCCTTATATGGAATCTTTTTATTTGGGATGGTATACTAGAGTTAGGATGTGTCGGGCCTTGGTAATGATCTCGTGCTTGGGAGTAGCTAACCCATATACAAGGAAATACCAAAGCCAACCTGAGTGAGAATTGTTGTTCTTTATTGTGTGATGTCAGAGTTGATGATATTTCACCTTTGGGTGATGCACATGTTGTGTGATGTGATTATTTTATGATAATTTTCTCGTGGACTCAATGTCATGAGGTTGTGCATTCATGCATCATTTTTTTCACCTAGATAAATAGTTGGAATGCATCATGGTAGGCCCACTTAGGTTGGGTGTGTGAGTAATGAAATGATAGAATGCACCTTGCATCATGATATTTGAAAATGGAAAGTTTTATGAATGGAACAATGAAAGGGTGTAAAGATACAAGAATGATAAATGATTATTAATACAATATGTGTAATTAAATGTTTGTAATTAATTAAAATGTTATTGTATCATGTTTTTCTTGCCTTGTGGTGGTACATGGTTGTTTACCCTTGTGAACCATGGTCCGCAGTTGGGATAGTCGAGGTGGTGTTGTTTTGGAATGTTAAGGGTTGTTGTGGTTGTTGAAGAGCCTTCTTGTTATGAAGTTGTGAAAGCTTTTTGTTATGTGTTCTAAAAATTGTTTTTGGAAATGTAGAGAAATTCCACCATGACATCAAGTGTCGGTTGGGAAACTAGAGGATGTAATTGAGGACACTCCTCTAGTAGAGGGGAATGAGAATGTGGTGATCCAGGAATGTGGGAAAGGGAGTCTCTAGGAGCACATGGATCGTTTTATTCATATGATGGATTGGGACCTTGGGCGGGTCACATAGAGTATGTTTGAGCTGACAAGAGAGGTAGCACCCACATACCATTACCAGAGAGGGTGGGCCATAGGAAGCTGAGTTCTGGATAGAGTCTACCCAGATGATACTTGATCATCTGGAGACTCCTGTTGGGAAGAGAGTCAAGTTGGATGCTTATATATTTCAGGGATAGGAAAAGCATTGCTGGTATATCCTAGAATAGAATGAGCAGGTTGAGGGGATGTTGTGGGAAGGTTTTCAGGAAAAGTGTCTGGAGCATTTTTTCCCAATACTTTGAGGCATGAGCGGTCTGCAGAGTTCATGAACTTGAATCAGGGATCGTTGTCAGTGATGCAGTATGATGTCCGCTTCAGTGACCTATGATGCATTGTTCCAGTGTTGGCGGAGACGAGGAAGAAATTACAAGGCCTTTCCAGGATGTACTGAGACTTAATATCATATCTCAGGTGAATATCTTTCTCCTTAAGAGGTTTACATAATTAGTGGATCATGTGTTGATCTCAGAGGTGATCCTAATGGGAGATTCATGAAGTGGTCTTGTTGTGCCAGCTGGGTAGAAAAGTGGCGCAACTTCATAGGGATGGAAGCATTGTTTTAGAAGATTTTATCATGGAAGAAGTGTGAAAGGTGGTCAGAAGAGAGGTTAAGCCTCTCAGCGTGGTGATTAGGTGTTCTTCTATTAGTTTGGCAGGATGAGGTACATGCGTGGATAGTATCCTCGACCTCCAATTGAGTGTCGGTCATGCATTAGATTGGGACACATCCATAGAGTCTGCAGGAATGAACAGCATGAGAGTATGAATGTTGGTGAAAAACAGATTCCATATGGAGGTAGGGGATCAGTTTCACAATAACTGGCTAACTGTTGGGGCTACACGAGCCGAACTCTTTGGGTCGGTTGGCGTGGAACTATGGGGATATATCTCATATGTCAGCAGGGCAGTGAAGTGCAGGGCACACAGGTTCAAGCCCAAGGTAGAGGGGCAGGTCAGCTTCATGTAGTTCAGTCTGCACTAAGGGATGTCTAAGCCTATCCATAAACTATCTGAGGTACGATCCTTGTAGCTTCTACACATTCTACTATTTTGGTTGATATTGGTGCCACACACACTTATTTCTACTAATTTTTTGGTAGCGTTGGGTTTGCCTATGGAGAGTGTGTGTGGTGTTATGTCGATTGACACTCTGTTAGGGGTGCTAAAGAAATATATTAGGTTGTGTAAGAAATATACTCTGGAAGTTGGTGGGTATCATTTCCAATGTGACTTTTTCATTCTTGAGATGTCAGGATTTGACATGATCGTTGTTATGGACTATTTGGTGTAGAATCAGGTGCACATAGACTCTTACCATCACCGAGTATCATTCATGTCGGATGAGGGTAACACTTATGTTCATCGTAGAGAGTGGGATGTTCGATAAGGTCAAGCGAGAACATTTGGTCAACTGTTGTTTATGCACATGACTCATGTATCTTGTCTTGTGCTTGATGATGAAATATGGGAATAGTCTATCTTTATTCTAGTAGTGGATCAGTTTCAAGATGTGTTTCTTTAGAATTTCTCATGTTGCTAACCGAGAGGGATGTTGAGTTCATAATTGAGTTGCTACCGGGAGAGTATCCAATTTATATTCATCCATACCAAATGGCACCAGTATCACCCCATGAGTTAAAGGTTGAGCTTGAGGAATTGGATCGTAAGGGGTTCATACACAATAGTACATATCCTTGGGGATCTACAATGATTTTTGCATTGAAGGGTGACTAGTTGTTAAGGATGTGTGTTGATTACCGGAAGTTAAATCAAATGTCGATGAAAAATAATTACCCGCATCCTAGAAATGATAATCATTATGACAGTTTGAGGGGTGTATCACTGTTTTCTAAGATTGATCTGAGATCGGGTTATCACATGTTGAGGGTGAGGCCTTCTGACGTACCACTAACAGCATTCAGGAGTCGGTATGGGTTGTTTGAGTTTGTGGTGATGTATTTTACCTTGACCAATGCTCCAATAGTTCTCATGGATTTGATGAACTGAATCTTTCATCATTACTAGGTTCAGTTTGTGGTTGTCTTTGTTGATGACATCTTGGTGTACTCGAAAACTCATGATGATCATTCCTAACATCTTGATATTATCTTGAGTACACTAAGAGAGCATTAGATTTATGATAATCTTTCAAAGTGATAGTTCTGGATTGGTGAAGATTATTTTCTATGTCACATCATCTTTGAGGCAGGTGTGTCGATGGACCTTAAGAGAGTGCAACTATTGTGTCCTGGGAACAACCCAAGAGTGTTTCAAATGTTCAGTTTTTTCTGGGTTTGGCTGGGTATTACCGAAGGTTCGTCTAGGATATATCTCACTTGGCATCACCAATATCAGTGTTGAACAACAAGGGAATTAGTTTTGAGTGGTCGGAGGCTTGTGAGAACTCCTTTCATGAATTGAAGAAGCAATTGATTACTACACCATTCCTGATCTTACCCGACCCATGTAGGCATTATGTCATATTTTTGGATTTATCTGGTATCAAGCATGGGGATGTGTTCATAAAAGATAAGTGGGTCATGGATAATGTCTCAAGGATACAAAAACCCCATGAGTGGAATTATCCCACTCATTATATTTAGTTGGATGTAGTAGTGTATGCCTTAATTTGTTGGATGCACTACTTGTTAGGGGATTGGTTCACGGTGTATACCGATTAAAAGAGTCTACTGTATATCTTCTCGCAGTGGGATTTGAATCATCAAAAGAGAAGATGGGTTGATTATATCCAGTCCTTCGGCTTTGGGATGGTATACACACCGTTAAAGGGGAACAATGATGTTGATGCTTTGACTAGGAAGGCTCATAACTAGGTGGTTTAGGAATCCAGCACTGAGTGCAAGGTGATGGTTTTTTGCATATATGAACATTGAGGTGTGGGATGAAAACTATAAAGTGTCACTTTTTTCCATGGTTTCTGAGTTGAAATTTTTGAGCCATGTTAGGGAAGTCAACTCGATTATCCTAAATGTTTGTCCATGATCGAGTGATTTAATGGTGGGGATCCACCTTCTGGTTGGGCCATTGGTGTGGATGACGTCATTTGTGTTCATGTTCATGTGGTTGTGACAGTATGCAAGCGGGAAGATTTTATGCGTGAGTTCTACCCATCGAAATGGGCAGTGCGTCATTGTTTGACCAAGATGTATCATAATCTCTATAGATAGTTTTGGTGTCCAGGAATGAAAAAGGATGTTGTGGGATTTTTAGCACAGTGCCTTAGTTATCAGCAGGTGAATGATGAAAATCAATGCCCAAGTGGATCATTACATTCATTGCCCATTACATAATGGATGTGACATGATGTGATGATGGATTTTGTGTTGGGTCTTCCGAGAATGCCTAATATGAATGATGAAATCTTGGTGGTTGTGGATCGGAAAACAAAAGTGGCTAATTTATTACCAATTCAAGAGACATACACATTTGACCATTTGGGTGAGTATTATATTCAAAAAATAGTACGTTTGCATGGTGTACCACTAACTATAGTTTCAGATCGTGATCCTTGATTCATATCATGCTTCTGAGAAGGGTTACAGAAGGCGCTTGGTACACAGATGCTTGTGAGTACAGATTCCCACCCACAGATGGACGAGTAGTCGGAGTGTAAAATCCATGTGTCAGAAAACATATTGAGGGATTGTGTAGTGGATTTCATTGGGTCCTGGGAAAAGAACATTTCTCTTGTAGAATTTCTCTACAACAATAGTTATCAGGCTACTGTTCAGATGTCACAGTTTGAGGCTCCCTATGGGAGGCCGTGTAGGTCTTCGATGTGTTGGTTAGAGGCCAGTGAATCCGAGCAGCTGGAACCGAGTCTTGTTCTAGAGACATTAGATAAAGTTGATTTGATTTAGAGATAGATGGAAATGGCATAGAGTAGGTAGAAGTTGTATGCAGATTGGAGGCGTAGACCCCTTGAGTTCAGGTTGGGGGAAACTATGATCCGTAGGGTGTCTCCAAGGTTGGGTCACCAACAGATTAGGAAATAGGTCATGTTGGTGCCCTGGTATGTGGGGTCGTTTGAGATAGTGGAGAGGATCGGGTCTATGGCATACCGATTGGATCTTCCATAGCAGTATATCATCATTCATGATATCTATATTATGTCACATCTTCGACAATATCATCATGACCCAACTCACATGGTGGATATTGAGAATGTTGAGCTTGAGGTTGATTCATCCTTTGAGGAGCATCTAGTTCACATCGTGGATCGTGGTGAGAAATTATTGCGGGGCAATGTGCTTCCATTTGTTTGAGTACTATGGAAACCTAGGATTTTATAGGAAGAAACATGTGAGTAGGAATAAGATATTATAGATCAGTGTCCTGATATATTTTCTTCATATATTTAGTAATGCTTGGGAACTCATCTCGAGGATGAGTCGTTATATGTTTAGGAGGATGTAAGATCTCAAATAATGGAAAGGTATGTTATCATTTATGTTTTGTTTTGAATCCCTTTTTTGGTAAATTTAGTGATTACCCATGTTCAAGGGGATGCTTAAGGGTATTCTGAGTGTTTGGGACAAGAAAAGTGGAGAAAAATGGGTTTTCTAGGTTGGTCGCACAGTCTGCGCACAGTGAGTGATAACCGTGAAGAAAACCTATGAAACCTTGCAAGAAGTGTGTTTTTGGACACTATCTTCCACAAAGTTTGGAAAATACTGTGTCTAAACTATGCAGCCATGAAACACTCTTAAAATTACAATTTTCCCACTTTGGGGTTTTTAACCACATCTCAGGATTTCATCCCATTCACCCCTATTCACCTTAGAAACGAACCAAACTTCACAATGGCTCCAGGAGATCAATCTTCCTCATTTTTAAGGCGTTTTGGGTGCCATTGGTCGCAGATTAATGTTCAGGGTAAGGCTCATCCCATCCTTTATTCACTATTGATTTTAGGGTTTGTATCTTTTTCTCCTTTCTTTTCAAAGATCTAAAACCCAACTCTTTTGTGATTTATGGGTTAAAACATCAATGGTTGGTTGAAGTGGGATCTAAGGGCTTGATTGAGAGTGCGTTCAACCCTGGAATTGTGGTCGGTGGATGACATGTTATATCCCATTGTTTATTTGTGGATTTCTTCATGTATATTTTCATACATATGTGTCTCTTGGTATGTTTTTATTATTCATGGAATATTTTTGTGAAATGGTTATTAATAAGGGAAATGGAGACCCTCATGATCCCCATGGGGTGTGTCGAGGGTAATCACACTAATCTAGGGCCACCAAAGGGGTGTTCTGACTCTCCTGGACCTAGGGATTTGGGAATAATAACTGATATTCTTGTGTAATCATGTAGAGCCCTTGATAAAGATGTCAGGGTGATGATTAGTGTTGGGATAGAATCAAAGTGGTTCACCTATGATTGGTAATAACCTAATGGATATTGGGTTAAAATGTGGAAATGTATAAAGACCATAATGGAATGGATTATGAGCATAGAAATGAATCCTAGAGAGTTAGGAATAATGAACAATGTCTAGTGAGGTAGTCACAATGAATGAATGCTTAGTGAGATAAGCATCATAAAAGGTGAATTGGGATAAATGGATAAATGATGTGAAATGTAGTAAACGTGTTAATGGATTATGGAATGGTGTTATCTTTTAAGTTATTTTTATGGTTTATGTTTTCATTGGGAAGTGGTTAGGATGTTGTGGGAATGGTTAGTGGATAAATATATTTATAGCATGTGTACATAACATGGTATTGTGGGGTATTGACTCAGGTTCTACGCCCAAAACTTGAGTTGTGATGAGGATCTAAACTCCACCCCAAATGCATGGGGTTGGGATAGGAATAATTCCCTCTCTCCCTATTGGTTGCATCCACCTTGACTGAGGATCCATGGTGAGGTTATGGTTTACAATAGGATGTTTTTCCTAGTGAGATAAGACAACTGTGAGTTTTTTATCATGAATGTGATTATGTACATTAATCCATGTAACTTTTTGTGTTTGATGAACTCATGATTAATGTGTTGGAAATGGCATATAATGTGAAATGTGATGAAATGGTAAGATATAGAAGCGGTAATAAATATTGGTAATGGAACTAAACTGGATAAGGAAACCTAATCATTATTTTTCAATTTATTATTCATTTCCATTTCTACATCCAAAATTTATTATATGAGATATTTTTTGACACAGTTGGTGGTGGCCTAGATAGTTGTACTCACACCCTGATCGGCCTGCCGTTGGGTTCCTGAGATGACTTCATGCTTGCAGGTCAGGAAAAGGGAATGGGATCTTTCTAGACAGTTGTGTTGGCACAAGTTTTTGTGTAGGAGGATCCATTCTTGATGTCGGGACCATTGTTGTATTGTTCAGTTCGTTTTCATTTTGGGTTTTTTTCACGTTTTCACTTGTAGCATGGAATGAAATTTTTACTGTTGGGAATGGTTGGAAACCATTTGGGGAGTGATTGTTTTTTCATACTATGATATTATTGGCTGTTATTCCTCTACATTGTTTATCTTTTGTTGTGTCTTACTCTGATTAAAGGGGGTATAGTCTCCCCAATTGACTATTTGGACCCCCTCTGTTAGTCACCAGCCTTTAGCATATGTGGAGGTGTTCATTTGGTCAGGTAACCACCCGACTCAGAGCACATTTTTAATGGATCCTTGGTCAGGGATGTTACAACAATAAAATCATAATATATAAACACCCAGATATACTTTGAAAATACCATAAGCCTCCAGACGATCATAACCAAATAGTAAGACATTAGATAATGCTCAAATAAATGCTCATTATAGGATAATCCACTCCCTAATCCATGTTGTAATAAGAGACACTCATCCAAAAGGTCATTACCATTAGGACCCTCCCAAAAAATATCACTTGTATTGGATGACCCTAACACTCAAATAGAGGGTCACATCTAGTATAGTAGGGGGACACCATGAACACTATATGGATCACCCTTCTATATAGGGGATCATATGCCAATGATACAGAAAACCCTTCTGATATATCTAGTAGTATTAAGGATCATCTCCCAACATATAAAGGTCTTGATGATTCCACAAACCCCACCTAGGTTATAAAATGACAGAGGATCACACTTCGATCAAAAGGAGGGGCACCAAAAATAATATCTGAGACTTATCCTCTAAAGGGGGTTACAATCCTATGATTTGGATGTATTTATGCAATGTTCGCTCAAGTTAATGGTCCAAGGGAACATGATAAACTAATATTGGACTATACTAATTAATCTATTCTCTCCAACCACACTTAAAGGTTGCACACAACATATAGTAGGGCTACATGACATGTCCATCAAAACCAGGGATCTACCCATATGATGATGCCTCACACAGAATGTAAATTCCCATATACACGATGTTTATGAGTATTACATGAATTTTAGATATAGGCTAAAACTCTTAACATGTAATCTATATATTCCCATCAACACCATATTGTGTCCCCATACCATGCCCATGTTGGTGTACATTGGTATGTGTGTGACCATGTGACCTCTGAGTAACAAGATGATCCACTTAGAATGATTCACATGACATGTGAGGTGGTCACACGACATGTGATATTTAACACTCCATATAAACCCTTTCACCATAGTTATGTTGTCCCATATGGAATGTTATCATGGATGACACGTTGTGTAACCATTAAATTTTCAGAACCCTTGGTTCTTCCTATTCATCATACATTGTGTTTCTAGATCCTTCGTCTAATCGAAAAGTCATGGATTGTGGGTCGTTTAAACCTTTTAATCATCGATCACTGTGATCCATTTTTTGATCTTATTATAAGTCATCCTCATTGAGAAATCATTAACCACCACATGTCTCACATAGAAGAAAGTGAATTTTAAATCCTTTCTCATCAGTTTCTGGTCTTCCTCCATCATCATCGCACCTCGATTGAACCCTCAATCCTGAACTACATCAATGGTATCGATCCATTTAACTAAATAAGAGTCACACAATGACTATATGTTGAGTATGTATTTGACCGAGTAACAAAGAAACTTCACATGATGAACGTGGGACGAAATGAAAGTGAAATCCATAAGCCAGAAAATGTTTGGAATGAACCTAGACATTTTTTCATTCTACCTAGATTTTTTGTCATAGAAGTGGAAAGAAATATTATTAGATAATCAATGAAATATATAAATAAATTCATCAATTTAATCTATCGTCGATGCATGAATTATTTATGTTCCTGGAATTGATCTGTATTCGACCAGGATAAATGAACAGGGTGGAAACTAAAAATGAAGCTTCATACTATGAGTTTTGATTTATCACTCATGATGAATAGTCACATGATACTACAATTGGTGAGATCCATGAACTCTGATGTTGCAATGATCCTTGATCTAATCTTGATCTATTGTTGTTCTCTAATATATACTATGATTCTCTCTCAATGGAACCTCTCAAATTTTTAGTTTTATGCGGCTATCATAGAAACTATTCCATAATAGTGTTTTTAAAGGGGATATTCTATGTTAATTCTTCAATAAATAAAATATATATGTAAATTTATTTATTCAATTAAATTCATATTCAAAACAAAATTTTTAAAAATGCCTGACTTTTCCAATTATTATGTCCCACCTATATAAAACAGAATCATATTCTCAATGGTGACTTCATATTTATATTTATGTCCCTTTTAGTAGTTATTACACTTTTTTGGGAAACCATATTGTCCTTGATATTAATATATTTTAAATATTTAAATATTTATTCTTGGCTCATCATGTCTCGGAATCTCATGCCTTCATATCACCTTGCTTCAAAAATAATCCCTCTAATATCCAAAACTATTAAATTGAAAATAAGAGTTATGAAAATAATATTATAATATCATTTAAAAAAAATTAATTTATTATTTTTTATGATTTGGGAAATGTTCCGATGATAAATAATATATTTATTAATATATATTCAATCAATCATTAGACACACAGAAAGGAATTATTTAGAATTTATATTTTAACAAATCATACCTTCATTCACAAAATTAAAATGGTATATGATGAATCATTGAAAAACAATAATTAATATATCTTGGTTGATCCTAGTAATGATTAAATTTTAACTAATAAGTTAAAATTGACCCCGTCACCATGGAACTGTTATGTGACTAATTAGCAAAACTTCTTAAGACTTGGTGATGGAAATTAAATATAATGGAGTAATATATTTGTAAGAGGTGGTAATAAAAATATTTACATAAAGATATATATATATATGAATAAGTTTCTCAAACAGGTGATTAATATTTTTATTATTGTTATATAAGAAGTTAGTGAACATTTCTACCGAAAAGGGAATTATGTTAAGGGTTTTTGTGTTCTTATTTTTCTTCATTGAGATAATATTCTAATCCATAAATTCATTCATTTTTGTGTGGTATGTATTGAAAATGTATTTATGTTATCCTAATTTATATGAAATCATGCGTATATAAAAATATATCCCATGTTTTACCTTTCATGAGTTTTCAATTGAAATGATAGAAATGTTATCAGGGTTGTTTTTCTCAAATGTCACTTCCTTGTGACATATTAATATACATATAATGTTTTATATTTAATGGGGTAGTTACATCTCAATTTATAGTTTATATAATTATTATATCATTATTCATCGTATGAAATGACAAATTGAAATTCAATCCTTCAATGGGATTTGTTCGAATGTTTCAAAAGCTGCAAGAGTTATTTGTCTCTGTTTTCAATTTTTCGAGACAACTTTGATACTTCAAATCATATTTAACATTATAATAGTTATAAACATTGATATTTCCTTTATTTATAATGCATATTTTTTATTTAATTATATTTTTAATTTCATGTGTCACTCTCTAGTTCTTGTTATTCTTACATTACCATTAACATAAGAGTTATTTCTTATCAAATTCAATTCATTGAGATATGTTTTGTATTATGTGCATAATTTTATGTATATATATATAGTGCTTATAGTTCATATTTTATATATTATATCATGATTCCTGTTAAATTAATTTTGTTTTATGTTCAATTTGAATTATCACTTTCATGGGGTTTTTATTTAATGGTTTTAAAAGTGGTAAGGGTTTCATATCAATCTTTCCTTCATCGGGACTTGTTTTAAATTATTAACCTAACTTCTTTCATATGGTTCATATACAACCTATTCGACGCATTATCTAATGATTAAATCTTTTATCATTACATTGATTATTTTATTTCATTTTAACTCATCCAAAGTTTCATTTTATTTATCTAATAATCTTTTTACATTACTTATGATACACAAGGAAAATATATTTTTTAGCCATCCACATTATTTATATATATAGGTTATGATCATATTTTTTATTTATTTTAGGGGACTTGGATTTAGATCTTGTCATTTTTTATTCCAATAAGGAATTTTATTATTACAATTTAATTATGATTGTTTATTATTTAACCTCCCATGTTGTCTCTCAATATTACTTATGTCTATGTTATCTCTTTTTTATGGATAAATTATCAACGTTTGATATGTTTGTATCTCAATATGGTTGTTTATGGATTATTAATTCATGTTGACCATTAATATTATTAATATTCCTATAATTCATTTGGTGAATGAACTGCACATGATGAAGTGATAGGTTTGGGGCATTACAATTGGTATCAGTGGAGGGTTTATATAACTATAGAGGGTATAATGTTAGTTGTAGATATCCTAATGGTTGACATGATTATGTCTATCATAATATGAATGTATTTATAACCATTTAGGTTTATATAAAATTTTATTTATTTTTGTAATATTTAATATTATATATTCTTCCGGGATTAATAGAAGAGATCTTTAGAAAAACCCTATCCCAAACCCACTCGGATTACCAAAACCATCCATCACCTGTATCTATCCTAACATGACCTCAAGGGAATTCGTAAACCCCATGGGATGAAGACAATAGATTAAGAATTTAGCACATCCATTTGGAATGATTTTTCCATAATGGATCTGTATAAAGTTAATATAAATATCCATAAAAATGTATTTTTTTTCTGAAAAACAATAGAATAAGAATACAAAAAATATGAAAAAAGGTCAACTATTCATAAAAAATAAAAGTACTAAAAAACTGAGTCATAAATATATGTTACATGAGGTCACCTCCAGACTCCCACACCTTTCCAATGAACAAACCTTATGGATCCCTACGGTGCCTTTCTCTGACCCAAATAAGATAAAACAAGATCTATGTATAGTGGAAGGTGTCTAGAGGGTGTGAGGAAAAGAGTCCAGTATGATCCCACCAATTATTTGATAAGAAGAATTTATAAAATAACTCAAATATTCATATTTAATTTATAACATGGTAGGAGATATAGTTTAACATAAATGAAGGATAAATCACTATATTTATTGTTTATAAATCATACTGAATAGATAAGTTTTTAATAAATTTCCATAAACACACCAAAAATTAATTTTGAATATAGTCCACCAAGAAAATATTCCCAAGGTTATGAATTGTTCTATGTCAATGAGGATCGTCATTCCAATATTAGGATCAACAACACACATGGTGTTCATTTAATGTCACTGACCCTTGTATCCTACAGTCAGTTCCTTACATTATTACATTGGCATAAGATAAAAGGAATTAAATCTCAATGAATCTAATAGTTTTTTCATCTTGGTAAAATATTTACATTCTTCAAATTCATATTACATTTCAAAACATAAAATAAACCTGTATTTAGTTGATTCTTCCATGATCCTCCTTTGTGTAACCCTACATATCACTCATATGAAACATCTGGTAATTTTGTGGAAAAATGAAACATATGAAAAGGGTGAGCTCAGATTAATAGTAAGCATATATATACAATTGATGCTACCATTAATAGTAAAAAACCAAATACTGTAAGGAAATTAATAAAAACACATTTTTTTAATCATTAACTTGATCATAATATGTTAGGAATAAATGGTTTTCATATACTTCGAAATAATTAATTTCATGAGAGTGAAAAATTACCATAGATATTGTACGAGTAGAATAATCACATGGAATATCAATATCTAATCTGATAATGAGGGAATGCATAATGCGGGACATCATAAACACACCATCAGGGATTTGACAAAGACACCATATATAAAATGGGTATGGATTTTAAAAATACCCAAACTTGTTTGTCTCATAAGATCTACCAGTGCAACGAGTGGCTATAGTAGGACCCGCCCATCACATAATAATAAAAATAAATTCTGCATATAAAATTGGTGAAAAACAGTCAAAATATAAATTTTTATTGAAAATAGAATAGAAAATGATATTACATTTCATTATGTAGATATAATCACAAACCACCTAGAGTAATATGGTGAATGGTATAAAAATAGTATATCCAAACTCAAAATGATTATAAAAAATTTAAAATAATATGGTAGATGGAATCATAAGAGATAAAAAATTAATTATCTACAATATTCAATAAGGGATGTGAATATATATAAAGATACATTTTAATGAGTCCATTGAAATATTCTCGAGGAAGTTAATCAATAAACATTTTAAAGTGTCTAATAACACTTTGAAACATCAATAATGTAATAAAATTAAATGAAACATATACCATCATGATTATAAGGATATAATTGATATTATATATCAAAGGGAAATACATAACCACACATAAGGAATTTTTTGTGAATAATGAATAAATCTCAAAAAAGAAAAAGTGAGATGAAAAACCCCATACCTTATGCTTCCATTAGTAGAACATGATTTAACCTCAAATATAATTGTTTTTATAATTTTATTAACTTATATAATAATTCTATTAATATTTATGATATCATATATGTTATTTTTATATAATTTATCACTAGTTTGTAGATATCATTTCATTAATACCATAGTTTCGGGTGTTAAATGATTCATTTTCCTATGCATGTTTTATCCTTAATGTCTCAGTTATTTTTCATGGGATATAGATCCAAAATTTACCGAATTATTTTAATGATATAAATATCTTATTTAATAATTAAATTCAATTTTATAAACACTCCTGAATGTTGAACAATGAAAATGAATCATATATCATTGTGGAGACGGTAAGTCATATGTACGTACGAGCGACGGTATCATTTTATTAATAGTAAAAATGTATGTAAATTTATGGTATGTTAATTATAATTAAATATGAACCCCAAAATAAGTATAATATATATATATATTATATCCATCATTATACCAGTCCAATTAAAGTGGTGATGAAAAAAAATTACTCCAAGATGTGGTGATGGTAAGACATACATACACACACATGGTACTTTTTTCATAGGATGGATAAATCATAGAGTATGGTTTTATCCTAATAATAATGAAATATATTAATATATAAATTAATTTACTAATTAATTTATAATTGAAATCCCTAGATGAGTTAGTTGAAAAATAAATGATCGTTGATGAGTTAGTTAAAATGATTGCCTCTTCTTCAGGCATCTCCTTTTGATTTCCACATAAGCACATCATATATCTTAATTATGACCAAATTATGGCTTATATGATGAATTTAGGTATGTTAGAAGGGTATATTCAAAAGGTATTGTCGATCATGGAGTTTCAATGTAGTTTGAATATGTGAGGTAGGTGGTTCCCTTTTATAATTGATGTGAGGAGCACTTATGGAAATTCTCGAAATATTAAATTAATATAAATTATTTTTAAATTTATATTGAATACAAAGTGAGTTTTTTATAATATAAGATAAGGATGGGTCAAAATAATCTCAACCAAAAATTTTAGATAGGTTAGGCCACATTGTTACCCTTATATTTTTCCTTTAACCCTTAGTTAAACCCATTAATTCCTACCCTGACAACATGGATTTTTACTCTTGAAGGGTTAATATATATGTTATACAATTTCAAAATAATTGTAAATGATTCATGGATGTCATTATAATCATTATCCCCATTATTTTTCTTACTTTTATATTTATTTTATATTTATAGAATTTAATAAAATATTATTTATTTTAAAATATCAGTAGTATTAATTTTGTGATTATTCATTTATTGAATTTTTAAAAAACATCATCACACAATATATCTTTGTACAAAATTTTTTAATATATCCATAATATATCTATGTCATCTTTAAAATTATAATAGGACATTAATTATCTAAAATATATTTATTTTTATAATTTTAATTTCATTATTATGATATTTATATTAATAAAATAATTAGTGCATCACCATTTTATAATACATTAATGCAATTATTTATTTCATAAACATTACAAATAAATTACCACAATGATGATAAATATTTCATATTTCAATAATATTTATATTCAATGGTATATTTTGAATAAACTCAAATTAAAAATATAATACTTATTAGAAACATTTTAATGACATATTGGGTTTTCCAAAGAATAAAATACTAAAAAATAATTACTGTCATCAATGTGGCTCCAAGAGGCCATAAAATCATCCCAAAAATGAAATTGGTTGAAAATAACTCATACAATAAAATAAATACTACACTTAGGTTAATTGTTTAATATTTTTAATATTATTTTCCCCTTAATTACTAGATTTACACTTAACCATGGTAAATATAAAATAATAATTAAGTTAATATTCATATTTTTTAAAAATATAAACTATTTTCATTATATCAACACGTTTATTTCAAATTTTTAATTCAATTTTCAAAATTAGAAACATAGTATATGAAGTAATTAATTTTAAATTAATCCCATTTATTAAATAAAAAAACGAGTTTTTAATGTGAAAACATTAAAAAGATTCAAATTTTCATTTATATACAAATCAAATTTGAAAATGATCCAATGACATAATGTGGATTGAATGATAAAAATTTGATGTAATTATACTTGAAAAACAATTAAAAATATAATTTAACACTAAAACTAATATAGATGAAAATGATGTCTTCAATTAAAATGACATATTTTATCCTTATTCATTAAAACATGAAACTTATTAGAAAAATACAAAAAATTAACCAATGTAAAATTATAAATTCAACATTAAATGATTATTTTTTTTCCTTAAATAATATTTTTAAAAATTTAAAACTATATTGAAAACAAGTTCACCATCGAAAGGCAGTTAAACTCTCCTTTTATAAAAATATATCTTTTATTCATAAAATTTTATTTTTTCTTATATCTTGAATAGAAAACACAAATATTGAATATTAAAAATTATACTGAAAATATTATATATATATTTCATTCATATAATCCAAAATTGTGATTATCTATTTTTATTGGTTCAAGTACACTTCTTTTCATTTAAATAGTTTTTATAAACACATTTTATTTATATTAGATTGGTTTTTAATATTTATTTCTAATTAATTTTGAAACAATGAGTTAAATAATATATTTTCATAAGTTATTCAATACTATTCATATCCATAAATTTAAGTTCTATGATATAATTTCTTATTAAATAATAATATTAATGGTATATAATGGTTCATTTATGCTCGATGTTGGGGGTAATATCAGCTATAACATAAAATCATGGGGTGTTATATTCTTCCCCAAATAAATAAATGTATTCCACATAAATTTTGAATTGAGGCTCGATAGATCATGTTTGACTATTCAAAATACCTTTATTGAAATCCATCATCAGAACAAGGGTCTGTAGAACTGAAAAATTAAAAGAACGAAATGGATGTATTAAAGTCAAATGAGGGAAAAATACTAGTGTTCCATATCGAAAAACAAGGACTTATAAGTGAAAAATAATAATCATGTTCTTATAGAGGGTGATAGAGAACATGGTCAATATAAATTTCACAATAATAAAACAAAAAATCTATGATTGTTTAATAGACCAATAATTTTTAGAGATAAAATTATATGGATAATGTTTTTGTTCCAAAAACATTCCCCTAGAGTTGAGGTATTCATTTAACATTTAGATAAGAACTAGAGAAAACAATGTTGATTAATTTCCATGTCATAAGTATAATATATTAATTTAGTTTCTCTTCTTTCTATTTTTACTTCATCCCTTACAACTTGAAATTAATAATAAAGATAAAATTTTCATACCTTGATCAATTTTAATGAATCATAAGGTCTACAAGTAATTCCTTCATCCTCTAAAATTTTACTAAAACCAAAATGTGTAACACATTGTATCTAATAAATCATAATTAATATCAAACAATAATATCCAATTTTCAACTTCTTCCATCCCAACCTTAATACTCATCCAAAATTCATCTTCCCAAAATCTATGTCCAAAAATTTAGAAGGAAAGTCACTAAATATCCAAAAATCAACATAACATTTTATTCTATAAAAAATAAAATGTATCTCTTATTGTAAGATTAAAAATATTTGATCACCCAAAAAATATTAATGAAAAATTTCATGCTTCTAATTAATTAAAGAATAATTACTATAGTACAATCATTATATATATATATCATAATTCTTAAAGCCATATCATATTTGATTAGAAAATACAATAATATAAATACCCAATAAAATTAGTCATTCTAATACTTTCTTATACCATTAAAAATGCTTCATAATTTTATTCCTTAATACTTCCTTTCATTTTTATTTTCTACTATCTTCATCATTAGCAGTATAACTATTAAATGTATAACCTTTCTGATTCTAATAATTGAAAACCCAACTCCCAATGTGAGGAACACAAATCATAGTTATTTAGTAATGAATAATAATTTATAGAATGTCTAAACAATTACATATTCTCAATCTATAAATCCTTAGGATTAACCACTGTTATCCATGATATTCCATAATCTATAGGATGATATTATATAAATAAACATATCCTTAAAGGTAGTAATATGGTTTAGTTTTATATTCCATGACTTCTAAAAACTAGTTATCAAGGCATCTACTAATATTTATTTGATATCACCTATAATGACCACAACCCAATATCCTGGAGTGAGTACCTAAATTTATGACATTGGAATAAGATAAAAGGAATAACATCATAAAGTAATGATTATATTAATAGTCTTATTAAAATGGATACAAACTTTAAATTAAAATTACATGTTATAATATAAAATACAGTATAATTTAATTGAGCCTTCCATTATCCTGATTTGTGCAACCCTACATATAACTCATAATATACATCATGGAATCACGGGGAAAAATGAAACATATGAATGTGATGTACTAAAAGGCATAATAAAGGGAACACTAAAGAGAAACCTATCATAAATAATCATAAACGAATATGGAAATGTTATTAAGTAAAAAAATTCCATTTAATCAATAACAAATGCATAATATGGAAGGAATAAAAGATGAAAAAATAATTTCATATAAATAATAACATGAGAATGAAACATAACCACACATATTTATGTAATTAAATAATCAGATGTAATATCAATAAAAAATCACATAATGATTGAATTCATAATGTGGGACATCAGAAACATACATTCAAGGGGTTTTCCAAGACACAATACATAAATCATTAAGGAATCAGCCAATAACCAATCTAGTTTGTATCATGAGACATACACATGAATTGAGGGGACATAGAAGGCCCCTCAAATCACCTACTAAGTCTAATACATTCTTCATATGAAAGTGGAGAATCATTATAAATATATACATTGGTATTCAAACATTAATCCAAAATGTAAATAATGTATATTATGTAAACATATTCACAAACCATCTAGAGTAATTGGTTAATGGTATCAAAATAATATATCCATAATCAAACTGACCACAAAACATTTTATATAATACCATAGATGGTATCATAAGAGATAAAAATTAATCATCTGAATGATTCCACAAAATAATTTTGTTATATTTTAAGATACTTTTAAATGATACCATTGAAAAATTCTTGTGGAAAATAATCATTAAACACTCTAATGTGTCCCAGACTACATTGAATCATTTTATTCATAATCCCAATAAAGGAATAACATTAATTTAAACTACGAATATCATGATAATAAGGATATTTATGGTATGATATACCAAAGTGTAGTACATATACAACACATAAGGAATAAGTGGTGAAAAAAATGAATATATCTCATAGAAGTAAAATTGAGACGTGAAAAACCTTACCCTATGCTTCCTTTAGTTGAAAAATATTTAAACACATATATTATGGTTTTAATAATATTATTAACTTATACAACAACCTTATTTATATTTATGATATCATATATGAATCTTTATTTTATTTTATCACTCGTTTTTTATAATATCTTGTTATTACCATTGTTTCGGGTTCTAAATATTTCATTTTCTTGTACATTTTCTATCATTAATGTCTCAATAAATTTTCATAGGATATAGAGGCAACATATAAATAATTATTTTAATGTTAAAAATACCTTATTTAATCATTAAAAACATTTCTAACCACTCTTTAATGTTGAACATAGATAATGAATCACATCTCTTTGTGTAGATTGAAAGTTGTACGTACGAATGATCACTGATATGATTCCCTAAATGGTAAAAGGGTATGGAATTGGATGGTATATTAATAATATATAATTTATATCATTTCATAATTACTATATATGTATATCCATTATTTCTATCATTGTACCCATCAATGTAAATGGTGATGGAAAACAATTTCACGATGACATGGAGAGATTAAGTCATATGCACGCATGCGTGGTGATTTAATTTTTTATAAGATGGATAAATCATATAATATGTTTCTCCATAATCATAATAAAATATCCGAATATAAATGATATTGGAGTTATTATATTATAATGTAAAAAAAATCATGAAGAGGAAGTATAAGAATAAATGAATTTTGACGGGTTAGTAAAAATGATTACCTCTTCTTTGGGTATATATTTTTTATTATCAGAAAATTTATTCATTGTTTTGATTTATTCCAAATGTTGTTATTAAAGGACGAAGTGAGGGATGTTTATAAGAGAAATTTGAAGGTATTATTCAATATATAGGTCATAATTTTTAACTTTAGTGGGTAACAATTTCATATTTATTTTTCATTTTATATAACTTATTTATATGTTTTATACAATTTCTTAATCAATTATGTTCACACCTGGCGTTTGGAGATAATTGGTACATCAGTGAAATATGACTTCATTAGGTTAAATATGGTCAAAGAGGTCATTATTACATTATCTATAATATAATAATCATGCAATAATAATCATATTTATATAGTATTTTTATTTTTAAAACAAAACTTGAATGATGGTTAGGAAAAATAAAATATGTTACACTCATAGAGACAGTAGGTCATTCGTATGCATGAGTTACATTTTCCATTTTATAATGATCATTATGAAAGATTTTATTTCTTAATTCATTTTTTTAATTATAATATGATCATAAAAATTGTATTTATTCATGAAATATACTTATATATATCATCAATTTGATGTGGAGATAAAAAGTTAATCTCATCGGTTCGTCGAGTTGATAGTTCACATGTACGCACGAATGAAATTATAATTTTTCTTTGAATGAATAGGTAAGAAATTAAATCATATAATATCTTTTCATAATTATACATTTTCAATTAATTTAAAATATATATAATCATTAATTAATACATTATTACCAACCATGACTGTTGGCGATGGAAAATGAATGACATCAGTTCTTGAGTCGGTAGTTCATCAGACACACAAAAAATAAATTTAATTCCCTTTTGATGTAAGAGGAGATTAATATAGGTCATGAATCTAATGTAATAAAATATAAGTTTATGTATTATACAAAAGTTATTATTTCATCGTTTCTGGAGGAATATTAGTTTATGTGGAAGAATAAAAAAGCAAAAACTTTCAAATAAAAACTATACCTCTTCCTTTGAAAACATCATTTTTAATGGCTTAAGACCGATAATATTGGTACTATTCTTAAATTACGATATCTATAATTATAGTAGGGATTCAAGGGAATTTTTTTATTTGGGATGGTATAATTTTTTTCTTGAAGTGTGATGGATTAAGAAAAGATATTCCCTTTTGTATGATTGGGGATGGGCAATCTTAGAATTTATTCAAACATAAAAATGTAATAAGACCATTCTATAGCCAAATTAATCCAAATGGACTATAAAAGAACAATAATTTTTTTATGAAAATATATTTTTTAATAATAAATATACATACTAAAATACTTGTACTGATTTTCAAACAATTAATTAATATATTACAAATGAGTATGACCCATACTTATTTCATAAGGTCATTCCAGCTTATTAACATCCATGTTATAATGGTAAAATTTAAATAATAATATTTATTTCATCCATATAAGCTTAATTTTTAATATTTTGTATGCTATTGATGACTGTGTTTCTTTATAAAATCTCATAATTTTAAATCTACACAATTCATGTAGGATGTTTTGGTTGTTATCTTGAGAGTAAGAATGATATATTGGTTTCATCCATGATGAAAAGAATAATATACTAGCTAACTACAGGATAGAATCAATTAATATTTCTAGAAATATGGCCTCCATCGACATGAATTCAGTTTTATTTTTCTCCATGTGTGTATTTATATTGTTTACCAAGAGTTTTTTTCAATATTATGTGATCAATAATATGTAATTATTTGATTATAATTTGTTTTGCACCATTTTATTCGTGATTTTTTTATTTGATATTTTTAGATATACATTTTTTCTTTTCTGGTAGTTTTTATCACACAATTATTTTGATTCAATTTCTATATTATATGAAGAATAGTGTTACACCTGTTATGTCTAAAAGATTCTCATGTGTAGGGAATTTTTTTATATTTGTTAAATACATTATATGAATTAAGAAGATTTGTATATAGTGAAAACAAAGTACATTTTAGGAGATAAAAATATTATTTCTTAGTTAGATATTCTGCCTAACTATTTAAAATTATAAAAATTATTGGAATTTTTAATACAAGAAAATTAATATTTATGAATGGTATTTTCATTATTTGTGGTTAAAATTGGGTCACCTAAGTTCATTTCAATCATTGTATATAAAGAATATATTTATGAGCATAAATTTTATGACCATGGGTATGATGAATCAGAACTATACTCTGTACACATATCCTAGAATGATTATTTATGTAAAAATACTATGAAATATAAATTTAAGGTCATTCCCAAGGAAGGACATCCATAGAGAAAGTTAATGTTCTCACCAAACCTCTCTTATTCTATTATTCTTATACACCCTCAAGCATACTCTATCCATGATATTATGATAAAATAAATAATAATAATATTATCAAATGACATTATATTAATTGAAAATAAATTTTACACCATCGTTATTTTTTTTCAAAAAAAAAATATGTCGGTATGCGTATATGTATATGTCTTCCTCCATGAATGAAATGCATAATTTTTCAACACCACCTAAAAAATATGGCCCTAAATAGCTATTCAATGGATTAAAATGGTATTTTTCACACTATAAAGAATCTTAAATTTTAAACTATTCATTTTCTTCCTCCTAATCTATTGCAAATTTATGTTCCCCGCATATGTACATATGGACTACCACCTCCACATAAGTGATATATTAAAAATTTTATACAATTATATCATTATGAATAAAACTCTATTATAACCTGATTCACCATTTTAAAAAACATTAATAATATATCTATGTTTCTAAAAATAAGTACATTGTTCCAAATTAATAACATTCATAACCATACCCACCAAAATATTATAGATTTTTCCTGTATGGTTCAGTTTAACCACATAAATAATCAATACTATAAATTTTGATCATGGGTAACTATGGAATCAAACATATAGTTGATATATTATATGAATAAGTAAATAATTATTTCATTGTTTCTAAAGTAGTAATAGTAATATCTAATATGTTTTAAGATACCACCAATTATTCATCAATATTTATAAAAATCTCGTTACAGACATCATCATCATGAACCATAAGTAAAATTCTTATAATATGAAATTAAGAAGTGATTAATCATTAGAAAATATATATTTCTATAACCATAATGACCTTGAAATGATAAGTTATAATCTATAAAACAAATATCTAATACGTTTATAAAATGTTAATTTAAGAAATTAACATCTAATAATAAAAATAACATATAACATACAAATATATTTGTAAGAAATGATTAGAAATTAAATTTAAAATATATATATTCATAATTAAGCTTTTTCAAATAGATTATTATGATAGTATTTTATTTATATAGTGGTTTACTTCATTCTAGGTTATATGGTATTTAATGTAACTATTTTTATATCAATTTATATTCTTTAAGACACGGATTTAATTCACCATTTTATTCATTTTTTTGTGAATATATTTTATGTGTATTATTTTTTTATAAATTTTATTTAAATTTAAGGGATTTAAAAATATATCTCGCATTCTATATATTATGGGATTTATATTCAAAAGATACAAAATATGTAGGAATGTTTTCTAACTCACCTCCCTTCAATGAGTTATAATTATTATTTATGAACTTATATCTTTCAATCTTTGATTCATACACTATAAGATTATAATTCATGGTACTCTTTTTTTCTACATGGATAGAGTTTAATTATTATTAATTTTTTTTCCTTGATGAATTTATTCCTCCAAAATTATAAAAATATTGTGATTATTTCACATCACATATAATGATAGTTTCGCTTCCATGTCCATAATTTCCATTCCTACCAATGTTCCCATTTATATGTGGAAACCTTATTGTTTATTTTTTCATGTGACATTATTATTTTCTATATACTCCTTATAAATGTATTTTTTTTATCTTTGTATGATGAGCCTTTTGAACAAAGGGACTTCAAAATATTAATAGGTGTTTCTATCATTTCATAAAATAATGTTCTATCTCATACTCAAGGTTTAGATTTGATAAAAAATTTAGGATATATAATTTGGTTTTATTTTTAAATGTAAATATTTCCATATTTTTTAATTCAAGTTTTTAAAAATTTCATTTTAATGCGATCCTTAAATTATTCTTTTAAGAAAGCTGTAAAAACATTTTTAAAAACCTATTTTATGATTTTACTACCACTTTACACTATATCTGAAGGATTTATATCCCTAGAAATTATTTTTCTTCAACTAACCATTGAAAATTATTATGAAATTTTATTTGGTGATCGAATTTTGTGTACCAATCACTTAAATTTTTAATTTCAATTTTGAGGATACCATTTGAAATGGTGCAAAACTATTTTTATTTCAGGGGATATCATCATTGTTTGTATAATGAAACCTATTTTATCGTATTATGTTTCCATGATATGTTTATTAATTGATATCATATCTCACACACATGTATGGTTGATTATGGGTGGTGTCCTATATTACCCTCTAAAACATTTTTTGAATATTTTATGTCTCACAAGATAATGAAGAGTTGAAACACATGGATTTGATAAAAACTAAGAGGTTCATACTTCTTGGATTCATTTTATAACAAAAACAATTAATCTACTCTGATTAAGATCAAAACATATAAGGTGATCCAAGATAAGGATAAAAAAACAATGGGTGAACATTCTTGGATTACACTCATAACCTAAAGGGTGATCCTTCTTGGATTACACCCCAAAATAAAAGTTAATACTTTATAGATTACACTAAGAAAATAAAATGTAATATTTCCTAGATTAAAGTCAAAACATAATAAATTTTCTATTATTGATGTTTTAATAATACGATGATTCTAAGTGATTAGGTTTTGTGCAATATTTTCTTGTTATTCTATGATTCCAGGACATATAATTATATATATATATAACAATTCTCCAACAATCATGTTATTATCCCACACTATTATTCCATGGTATATGTTTGTTAATTTGAGTAGAAAAGTATATCTATAACTGCTTATGAGTGAAAATTTTTGTTCCATGTTTGTTTAATAATATTTTTTCCACCTTCCCCTGATTTTTAATAAGCTTATGATGTAACCCTTGATGATATGTTTATATGATCTCCCTTACTAATTGTTTTAGCTTACAAACTTCTTATTATTTCATTATATATGATATAATTTTAATTAACAAATATAATGAGTTTTTAGGAGAGTCTACTATGGATCAATTATTGAGAAATGCTAAAATATTAAAATAAATTACTTATATTAATGATCATTGAAGATAATAAAACTATCATTATTATTATTTTATAATAATTGTGATATGTAATATTTACCATATGGTATTTTAGAAAAAAATGTGTAGCTAATTTACCTTTGTATCAAATAATGTGTCTAACCATGGTGTTTGCAGTATCAGACTTGGAAGTGCAGGTCTCCAGAACATTATAAATCAAAACAATTCATGAACCGCTACCTGCAATTTTTCCATTATAATGAATATAATTTATATTATAATAATGTAAATTATTATATTATTTTGATTTTATAATATTTATTGGTTAATATATTTTCATAATGACAGTAGATATATGATTAATTTGTGGTGTCATGATGATAAAATTAAGAGAAATTATTTTCTTCCAAAATGTGGTAAATAATATTAAATTGTGGAATTGACCATGAGACCACCACATGTCCCATTCCAGTCCTTTTTTTTGATAAAATATTTCTTTTACTAGGTAGTCCCAAACATTATGGCCTTCTTTTTTATTTATTTTTGATAATCCTTTTTTCAAGTGTTGAGGAGTAACCCTTACAGGGCACATAGGCTTAGTGGATTACATGAATCAATGATATTAGACGATTCTACCCAGAAACGATTAAATTTTAATGGACATACCCTTTATCTAGATCATGAAGTCAACTTCCCACCTTCATATTTCTTTTTTGGCTTGAAATACTAATGTACATGCCCATATTCTTGGTCCTGACTAAAATTTCAATACCCTCCGATTCTTCCAAATATGAATAACATTGTTTTGGTGAAACCACCTACTCTAAGTCGTCATATGGGGCTAGTTCCTTTTGGAATTTCTGGTTTCATCTATACTTCATGATCTGAATGAGGTGGCCATAAATACTTAACTAGCATGAAATCATTAGATGACCTGAAGGTATTATGGTCCCTATGCCCAATCCAGCAATCGAAAGGTGAATAGTTTCAGCTACTAAAACACCAAACAATACATACTATAGTATCGGGTATAATACCTGATATAGTACTACCATAATAACCTAGAAATATGCCTCCACCATGACTTTAACCTAGGTCTCTTGGATTTACTTAAGAGTCCTCACCAACCGGTTTTAGGCTCATGTTCTTTTACTAGGTAGTCTCATTTTGATAAATGAACAGTTGAAATAAGATCTTTTCCCTAATAAATAATAGTAGTGATTTTCAAGTAAATTTAAGTTTTTTATGGGGTGTGTTGAGTATCAAAAATATGTAGTGTGTCAGTATAAAGGGATACCCAACCCAAAAATTTTATAAGCACATTACATAGATGGTTTTTGAGATTATAAAATGAAGATTACCGATATTGGGTTTTGTGGAAGCTGCTAAAATAAAAAAAATTATAAAAAATATTTAGATATGCATACATACATAGAAATCCCAACAACAATTATGAAGATCAGGATGTAATTAAGTGAATTTGGTTGGCCCTATGATCCGGAATATAATAAAAATGAATCAAAGAATTGTTTTTATAAAAATTTCATAAGAGTTTCATTTTTTTGTGTGAAAAATTATTATTAATATACCGTTTAAGTGTATATTGTAAGATAAGTAATTTTATTTGAATTCAGATGATTAATGTTATTTATATGAAATATTGATATTGTGATTGTTTTATTAAAAATGTATAGGAATTTTTGATTTATTAAGGATTTAAATTTAAATGGATATATTTAGAACCTAACCACTATATATTGATGATGTATGACTGTGATATATTATAGTTTAACTTGGTCATGTGATTGGGAATTGAGATATAATTAAATGGTTCACATTTCAATATTCACCACCATTATCAATTAATATTATAGGGTAAATTATTATGTGAATTCTAGATCATTAATAGGTGGGGTATTATCAATAAAAATAATTATTTAGTAATCATAGAATGATCCATGTGTAACCAATAAAAAATTAATGACTTGTATAGATATTTATTTTAGCTTAGTGGATGCTCTGGTGTGTTACACCTTAATAAACCATTGTGAAAAAGACATATAGTACATGATATGATTCTATATTTATAAAACTCCCACGATATGTCTTTCAATGTTGAGGGTAGTTTTGTGATTGTAATATTGGGTACTCTGACCCTATGTGAGTTTTTATGTGAAATTTCATGGTGATATGAATAGTTATGGGGACTATTTGACATCTTATTGGATAGTCTTATATACTAGTTGTCTTGAAGGAATAGATATTCACAAGGTCGGGTTGGAATATTTAACAATGTAGTTATGTGAAGTAGTTGAAATTGATTATTGTGTAGTCATTGACATATGTTATTTAATAGTCATGAGAACAAGTATAATTTATATTTATAATTGATTTTTTTTATGTTTATTTATTAATGACAGAACATGTTTTGGCATCCAACACCATTACGGTTCTAAAAGTTTTTCTAATTTATAGATACTAAGTGGAAAACATTTCAGACCCTCCCTCACCCCCATTAATTTGTTTACTTTATATATTGATCAATTTACATAGGTTGAATGGATGTAATATGATTTTAGACGCATATCACATTGGAAATTAGTTTTGATGAGATTATGGATTTGGGTTAGTTATTGGATTCTAATAGTTCGGTAAATAAAAATAACAAGTTGATGGGAGATGGTTTATAGTGGTCCTGATATATTTTGATGGTATGTGTTATACTACATATACTCTTTTATTTTGTTTCTGATAATTATTGATTGTGTGGGAATATAATACTTGAATGGGTTTATATATGAATGAGGATATACATATTTCTTTTTTTTAATATCAAACTAGGGTGAATGATAATAACATGTAGACATTTGGAATGGAATATTCCAATATATCGTATCTGATGAAAATTGAGGATATGACAATTCACTGGTAGATGTCTATCATTGTTTTCCTTTGAATAATTTTTTTGGTGACTACATGACTTTCTGTTACTATATTTTAACTTTTATTATAATGCATAGATGATATAAACATTATTTTTAATCCTTAGGGGATGGATTATTGTACATTTTGTTTCTCACGACTATATTTATTTATTGGATTATAGGGTTTTGTTAGAAGAGTTTTTTAGGTGGTGATAACTTGATGATTTGGGTTTCTTACCACTACAATGGAATTTTCATCTACCATTGGGGTATTTGAGTGATCTCAGTTTTTTTTTGGGAAATAGTGGTTTTCAGGGAATAGTTATAATTGTGTATCATTTTTGTTATGTTCTATGAAATTTATGAATTAAATATTTTTATTATATTAGTTTTCCATGGATTATTCATTATTAATATTTTGATTTTAGTTATTTTACATTCTTTTAATGTGTTTTATAGAGGTTAATTCTTCTTATGTGTGTGGATTTACCCTCGGTTCATGTCTCTAAAATGTGGTTTATTGGTGGAATTATTTGGTGATGAAACATGGTTTTGATACTAACTTAGATGTTGCTATAGATATAACATCTGATAATATTGGTATCATATATATTTTTTATGATCTAAGGAGCTTATAATTTTATAGGTTATGATTAGTTTTGGAGAATATAAGGCAAATAATATTTGTTATTCATGTTTATCATGATAGGCTCAACAATCCAATATATGATGTGGTAGTCAATTAATATCAATATATGGAATATAATTACCTATTAACCAACTAAAGTTCTTAGATAAATGATTTTATGGTAAAATTATAGTGACTAATACTTTTTATTCATAAATATCACATCTGATTAGATGAATATTCAATATATAACATTTCCATCCATGCCATAACTTTAAAGGTTTAGTCTATTTGGAAACTTAGATACATAAATAACTGGTCTAGATATTATCTACATCATATCCAACTTTATTATTCACAACTATAACCATCCTTAAACACATCCTACAATAAAATTTTCATTATAACCTAGGGAAAATAAAACATAATAAATAGTGAGCTCAGATGCTTAATAATAATAATCAAGGATGATATCAATGATCATTTAAAAATAACATTATCATAACGAGTTTGAGAACATGATATGATGCTTTTAGAATCATACCCAATAATTCTTAGATCATAAGCACGAGTCATTGAATAAATCATGGAATTTCATAACACGTAAATCATAAAGGGATCAAAGATCATAATCCATGAGAAACTAACTGTGACATAACAAGTAATTAATGAATAATATATATTCTTATGTATTTCTATTTATGAATTAGATAGTGTTTTAAAGACATAAAATGAGAATAAATCCAATCTTAAGCATAGAATTCTCTAATATTTTTAAAAGATTGTTTTACCGCCTTTTGATGGAGAACAATTTTTAAATATATATTTTGACAATTTTAAAAGCTCCATTTGTAAAAATAAACTTATTCTTTTTATTGGGACATTGAAATTTACTTTGTATTAATTTTTTGTATTTTTTTAACAATGTTCATTTTTAATGAATAGTGAAAAATACTGCATTTTACATCAAAACTGCTTTCCATCTAATTTAATTATATGGTTATATTATATTTTTAATTGGTTTTAAAGTTTAATTAGAATATATTTTTTCCATTTAATCCAATTGTGGTCATTACTATTAATTTCACTTTATAATTTGGCATAAACAAGTGCCAAACTTTTCATTGATATTGTATCAAAAAACCTGCTATTTGTTTTGACAATGGGAATTATTTTTCCATTAATTATTTCAATTACTATGTTTGGAATTTGGAAAAATGGATTCCACATTTGGAATCAGAAGGTCCAAATTATTTAATTAATAGTCTTTTGTTTTTGGACATTATGAATAGTAACGACGGTAATTATCTTGATTAATTAGTAATCAGGTAGCTAAGGATAATAAAATAATATCATAATAATAAAAAATGACCCCAACATGTGTCCTAATGCTACTGGTTGTGTCATGTAAGACCATGGGATGCCTTGTGCGAAACTTAGGGACCACATGGAATCACTTTTGGGTGAAAGTGACACCTTATCATTTTATTTTTTAAGAAAAGAGAATATCACTAAAGAATGTATCACCCGAGTAAAGAATTTTTAGTATCATATGTGTAAATGATATCTTAGAATATAAATATTCATTGTAAATATAAAAATATTTCCTAAATCATAGTATATTTTTTATAATTTTTAGACATTAAATAAATTAATTTATTTATGACATCATGATCATGCATCGATTATCTCATTAATGAACGGTTTTAATAAAATGAAAAGATAATTTAAAATATAAGCCTTACACTTGTAAAAAACCTATTGTATGAGTATATTTTGAACCCTAATCACCTTATCCTAGAAATATATCATTGTGGGACCTTTTAAATCCGAAACTCATTTTAAAATAAAGTAACATTTCTCGTCTTTGCAAGAGTGCCCCTCCTCCCTCTTATAAAAGGCCCCCACCTCTACCTCCTTACCCACACTTCTCAAGCCATTGGATCGGCCAAGATCTTCTCATTTTATCTCTACACAACCCTATATTTATCCTATAAGCTTTACCTAAGGCAGAAATCTCTTCAAGAAACTCTTTTACTTCAAACCAAGCGGAGTTACTCAATTTAAAGGTAATGTCTTCACTTGTGTTCTTTTGTTTTATTTTGCTTTTCCAACCCCATTAACTCTTTTTATTCATTTATTTTGTAACAACACAGTATCTTCAATATACTAGGATGTTTTTATAATAATTATTCACGCTACAATTACACACACCTACACCTAATGGTTAATGAACATACTGTTTCCGTAGATGGAGAATTTCTGCCACACGAAATGATGATTGTTCAATATTCTTATAACACCTTCAAAGGTGGCCATTAAGATGTAACTATAATAATGTATGAAATATAATATGTTTATGTTTTCCTTAAGCTTCTTTATTTTTCATTTATGGAATACCTTTATTGTTTCCATTATGGGTAAATGCGATATCTTCATTTTAGGAAGTGCGGACTACCGCCCCCTCAAAATGATTTGATTCGTTAATTCCATATGTGGGACGTATAAAGGATGAAGTTAATGATATTATATATGATATTATACTGGAATTATAATATACCTTTATATCATTATGATTACCTTCCATAAAATATCAAATAGAAATTAAAGTAGCGTTCATGCGTACATACGACTTACCGTCTCCATAAACGGTGCATTTTATTTCTTACCTCTAAATGTTATGTAATATTATAAATGCATGTATATACTGGATATATATTACATATATGATATCTAAATCATGAATATAATTCTGGATATAATGGATATTTTACCCCATTAACAACGTGTAATTATAAGAAGTCCATTTTTGACTCAAGTACCAATGATCGACAAAATGACCATTATTAACTTAAATATTTACACAGTAATAATAACATTGTAATAAGTGATCTAAAAGGAATAATAAACTTAAAAAACCTTATTAATCAATTAGAAATTAACTCAAGTTTATTATTCAGGAGGTTAAAGAAAAATCGAGTCAAGTCGGACCCGAGGTATGGGACATCGTCTCAATCTCCTTTCATTGAGGCATATTTTGTTTTATACACAACCTTATTTTATACGGTGTGTAAACCCCTTTGAATTTTACTTTTATTGAAAAGGAATATTTTTATACGAAGCGTTTTACTAAATGACCAAAGGGATTGTTTTTTTCATACGTATGTGGTGATAATGACTTCTCTGTCGCCGTGACCATTATTTGAGTTTCAGCTTCTTCTACAATCCATAACTTTTTTTAAAAATGAAAAATAGATACTATGTTTTACTTTTCTTTTATTTTGCTATTGAAAATTGTTTTCATAATGTTTTTATTATATCAATGTGTTGTATTGATATCATGTGATTGAAATGTGGAAAATTTATGTTTCCTTTATGCATGTTTTATGTGATACGATTATGTTATGGTTCTTGGGAATTGTTATGAAGACGGGTGGTTCCGTGATAAACTAAGGGCGGGTGAGCCCAATATAGCTCTCCAATTCATTGGGTAACATGAAGGAGTTAAACGTTAATGTTTCTCCGATGAGATTTTCGGAATATACTGTGATGGGTATTCCAAACGTAACCATGAGGGTTACTCCCTAAGTAAGAATGTTTTGAATGCCTGAAGTTACCTTTATGTCTTATTATTTCTATGATTTATTCATGATTTGATGAGGTATGTTAAAATGCATTTGTTTTTTCCGTAAAGTACGATTTCATACATGGACTAATGTTTTTATTTCATGCTTTTATATCCCTTACTGAGCTTTTTATGCTCATCCCATGATTTTGAATTTTTTTCCCAGGTCAAGTGAAAGGTACACGATGTGATGATAGTGTCAAGGAAGTGTCAAGAAAGAATCCATGTTTTATTTTAAATATGTTTATGTTGATGGGAAAAAATAAGCACTATATTTTATGTTACCAATTTTTTTAAATGTGGAATGTAATGCATGATTTATGATCTAATTCTGTAAAACTCCAAACATGAAAAGATCCACAACGTGTATTCTTGAAATAACTCAAGATTAAGTAAGGTTTAAGGCTGGGGCCTTATACTAACAATGACAAAGATCATATCATAAAAAGTAGTATAATGTGTGTAATAACTATAATCATTTAAATATTATATCAAGGATTCCCACAAAGACATTCATAACATGTTTATATTGAGATAAAATCTCGTGCACCTACTTCAGTCTTTATGTATCCTCTTTTGTCCCCTCTTTCAGGATTTGGATAACCTCACATGTACCCTCTTTTTTCTAGTTTCAGATAACCTCTAATGTACCCTTTCATCTCATATTACATTAATCATTACACAATTAATTATAAGGCTATATGATTCTGGGACAAATATTCTTATAATAATATATCCATTTATATATATTACACAAGATCATAATAACAGTAATCATCACCTCACCCAACGAAAATAAAATTGGTTTCATCTATATTTCATAATTACAACCACAAACCTTCTAGATAGTGAATAAATATGGTATCATTGTATCATATCTATATAACACCAAAGTATGTTATAATTGAGGAAAAATTCCTTAAAAATCCCAAGAATAAATCTTGAGAGAAATACGATTTTCATTTTTTAATCATATATTAAATTTTAAATATTTAAAAATATTTAAGAAAATATTTTTAAAGGAAACTTAGAAAAATGTAATGGAATCTTCAATGGATTTAGAAGTAATGATTTTTTGGAAATTTCATTAATGTCACGTATGTTAACATAATGAATCATTTAACATCTTCCATAAAAATTCATAATGGCTCATTGAGAAAATGATAAGGAGATACATTCAAAATAATTTCTTAAATTGTTAAACATGGGTAAAAATGAATTTAAAAAATCACATGAGAATATTTAAAAAATTGAATAAAATTAGAAAAACAAGGATATGACATAAAACTGATTTTCTACCAAAGAGAGAACTTTCATCATTTTTTATTAAAAATTTTCTGTTAATTTCTAGAGTACTCGAAGTGGGGAAAATGAAAGAAAAAATGTATTGTGAAGAAATAAAAAATGTTTAAGAAAAAATTATGATATTATTGAGAGATAAAATGATATTTCATCATCATAAACATAGATATATATAATTTTAATAAATAATGAATTTGTAACATAAATCCCTTACATTGGGTTTGACATACATTGAAAGCACTTTTAACAAATGTATAAAAAAATTAAATATTTTATAATTTGATAACATATTAATTTATATACATATGAAATCAGGTATGATCAAGTTATAATATTTTTACCACCTATTTAATAAGATTTCTTATTAAAATTATCTCATCCAGGTGTGAACTATTTCGTTTTTTCATGAGAACTTAAGTTTAGTAGTTCTGGTCGTTAACATTGATCTTATTTCTATAATCTCAAGATTGTTACTTATGATATAAATATCAAATATATGTGTTTGATATATATATATATTTATAATATTCCCTAAAATATTGAGATAGAGAAATGAAGAACATCATTCGCGGAGACAATAGGTCATATGTACGCATGAACGTTTTTGTATATTTTTGACGGTTAGAAGCAAATAAAGGTAAATAATAATAAAAATTATAGAACCATAATTATATCATACGTATCAAATATATATATATATATATATATATTCATCAAATGCATATTTATTACCATCAATGTAAAGTAGAAATGAAAAATGTATCACATCGCTTCATAGAGGTGGTAGTCCAAATGTATAAATGAGGCATGTTATCATTTTATAATGGGTGGGAGGGTAAGAAGGGAGGTATAAAATTATAATTATAGAATAATTATTGTAACATGTTGAGGTTTTGGAATATTATTCTTACATATAAATTAAAACTTTTGGATATTTTCAATTATATGGAACACTGAGTTTAGATTGCATTACATGAAAAACAATGTTTAAATGAAATGTGACATAATATGAAATAATATTATTTAATAATATGAATTTTTATGTAGAAATTGGAATGGTGGGTATGAGAAACATTAACGAATTTATTAAAATTTGTGGTTTACAAATTTATATATAATGAATTCCTAGGTGAAAAATTATTTAGAAATAAAAATAAAAATCATTTTAAAATAAATAGATTCTATTTTTAAAAAATTATATTTTTGACACAAATGTGTTCTACCTTAATAAATTAAAAAAATTAAATTTTTATAAAGTTATTTAATAAAAATTATATATTATATATTAAATAAAAATTTTAAATTTTATCATTTGTGTTTTCTAGACAAGAGATATAAATAAATCCATTTTTTCACCTAAAAATTATATTTTCATAAATAGTAGTTGTTCAACTTTTGGATAAGTATTTCAAAATAAAAATTTAGCAATTTCAGAACATTGATTTGAAAAAATTAAATTAATTGTTTAAATCATCATTTAAAATTTTTATTACTGTGATGTTTTAAAAATTTTCCTAGAAGATAAGTTTTTGGATGAATAGGGACAAATAATGGTTTTTATTAAGAATGGTCATTTCTTTTAAGGAATTAAAAAACAAAAAAATTATTTTAATCTGGGTAGAAAATTATAAGTAGTTTAATTATATATATATATATTAATCCAACATATTTTATTGGAAACATTTTCATATTAAATTTTCATATAAAAACATTTTAAACTACAAAATTTTTTATCTTTGTAAAACTGATTTCTCTCTGTGATTGCACGATTAATACTAAATTAAATCCTGCCAATTATGTTAATGGAATTTATAAAAAAAACTATTCTATATTAGTAATTATAATAATTTATTATATCTAATATGGTAATCATTATTTTTTAAGGTAATTAACAGTAAAAAAATAAAATTTATTTATTGTAGTGAAGGTAAAAACGGGCTTAGTGACATGTTAAACTAAAACGATAAGGGTATAAAATTACTAAAAACTTCTCCAAAACCCATTTTATGGATATATTTTTAAATTATCACTTATAATTTTCATTATTATGTGTTTTAACCCTTTTGTAATGTAAGAATTCTCGGTACACCTTTTTCTTGTCAAATATTACAGGTGTACCGCTCACCTCACTTATAAAAGGGAACCACCTCTCTAATCCTATTCCCACTTAAATACACCATTATCTCAGACATTACATAGAAAAATAAATTACAGAATTACATCATATAATACTTGAATCATTATTTTTATCAGTAATCTATCCTAATAATTTTTTATGGTGAAAACCAAAATAGGTTGTCCGAAGAAGGGGCAACATACATAAGCAAGCATTTTATTTTTTTTCTTCCACCACATCATTTAATTATTTTTAAAACATGATGATATAATAAATAAAATATATATTATGTTCATATATATTTTTATGTTAATGTAATAACTTAAATATTTCTACTCTTCTATCAAATGGGTTAAATAAATCATTCAATTGTATGACAGAGTAACGCCATGCGAAACGATGTTATTCGTTTTACATCACCACCTCCCATAGTTGTATATAATGATGGAATTATAATTGATATAGGATATCTATGATATCTTTATAACTCTTTATTAATTATATCACATATTACTTCTTATTTGACATTTTATTAGAATAAAATAAAATTGTTCGTAGGTACAACGTACTACAACCTTGGGAAGCGATGTGATTCGTTATCCATATAATTTTAACATAGAAGGTAATAAATGTGGGCTTAAATAAGAAAATGTGATATATAATCTATAAATATTATTCTATAATGGTAATTTATTATTTACCTTTCATTACTTTCATATGTTGATAAAATGGAAACAACGTTTATGCGTACGTAAAAACATCCTTCTATATGAACAATGTATTTCATTTTATATATAAATTTTTTTCGGATTACTATAAATAATTATATAATAAATATATATAATTGATTTACAATGGTTAAAATTTTTTATATAATTTGAAAATGACCAAAATAATAGGATTTGAGAAAAAAATAAAAATATATTGGGAAAACAAATAACATATTACATAAGACATGACATTGACATAGAATTGACAATAAATAGGAAATATAAGATCACACTGAAATAATCTATGGTCTGATATATATAGTTATTTTTCCATAATATATATATAATAAAATTATAATTATTGTACAATTGTTTCAAAAAACTACTATTGAAGTTATGTCTTAAGGTAAGGGATTTCAATCTAAATTTTTTACCATTATGAGACTTATGCCATATTCACTATTTATTTCTTATATGTGGTTTCTATTCTAGAAATAAATTAATTTTATTATTGTTACAATGAAAAATATTTGGATTTTCATATCCATTATATGATATGTCATTCATGTGGTTTACAGTTCAAAATGTACCATAGAGGTAAATGAATTTTTTCTCAATTTACATTAGTTGAGACAAATGTTATGGTATCCGCCTATATTCATTTATGATGAGTATATACAACCCCTTTGACATGTAATATCAAGAATTTACTTATTATCATGATATTATTTGTTAAATTTAATGTAATTATTTCATGGGTATTATGATTACTTATTAACAAAATGTTAAGGATTTTTTGGTACAATCTCACTTTTTATTAGGATTGCTCCTTTTTATGCTTAAATTTAAGCAATAATATGATATATATTTCCAGAAAACCATTTTATTTATTATCCTATGGTTATTTATAGATAATATATTTTCCCCTATAGTTTTACTCACTTTATGTACTCAAATTTTTAAAAATATTATTTTAAGAAAAACCTTCATTATATATATATTCGGATGAAATCAAATTCTTCTTCCAAAACCATGTTTTTTATAAATGTATTCAATTTTTTTAAAAAAAAATACAAATAATTTATTATAAATATTTTAACCCTTAATTTACATTTTTGAAATTAATTTTAAAGGGGTCTTCATTTTCATTTTTTTATGAAAAGGCATGTTTGGATTTTATTGAAAATGTGAAAGGAATGACTATTTAAACATGTATGTTATAAACTGCAGTTTCCACCATTATGACCAAATGATTTTTTTAAGGATTTATTTTTATGTTTCAATGATTATATTCAATGAAAAGGATTCCCAAAAATGTTTTATAAATTTTTAGCTTTAAAAAGTTACTTTCCTAATAGAGAGGTTATTTTCCTCAAGAAATATTTTATTTGATTTTTAGGGATTAATTTATAAGATTTAAAATTTATTTTTAGTGAAATAGATTTTGAAAATTATTTATTTTTTTAAAAAAAAATTTCAAATTATTATGAATATTTTCCTCCTAATATTTTACAAGTGATATTTTAAAATAATTTTCCTTCAATGATAAAACCCTTTTATGCCACCTATGATTTATTGTTGATAATATTGAATGATACCATCCATATTCATTCTCTGGATGGTTAATGATTATGTTGATGAAATTTTTCTGAAACTCAATTATTTTTTATGTGTTATGCTATGGTGATTTGATTAAATGTCTATTAAAACCATTCTATTTATAGGGGGTGTGATTTGATTATATGATGGGTGTTTTATGATATGGTGGAAAATGTAGTTATTTTTTCATTATAAGATCTGTGGGACCTATATCTCCCTACATTGAATTAGAACCATCTTTATATCTCTTGAGATACCAATTGCAAACAAGTTAATAGTCTTACTCCACTATGTGAAATATGTGTTTCATTATTTATCGAGTCAATTATCATGGTTTCTAACATTTTGATATGATATGATTTTTCTATTATATTATGGGGAGACACTTTTATGTAATGAGATTGTTTCAAATTATTTATTTATTATGATTTATCAATATTATGGTCTACGTTATCTGAAATGATAACATTTTTTATAATGAATCATATTTATAATATATGACGGCTTGAATTTGAACACCCTATTTTATATTCATGATAAAATTGCCGTATTTTTATCTTATGATTTAATATGATCATTGATTGATATCTCTTATGATTACCTATACTCATCATCTGAGCACACCCTATATTATGTTTTACTTCAGTATGTTATGAATAATGTTTTAAGTAGGGAATTCCTAAGAGGATTAATATGTGAGAACTGATTTGTGGGAGATATTTAATATCTTTCTTGTAATAAGAATATTGTGTTTCTAATCTCAAAATACAATTTACTATTATTATCCTTAGGCTTGTGTTTATGAAATATATTGAATATTTATCTAAAAATATGTGATATTTAAGTATAAAATTATGAGTTTATATAATTGGTATTAAGGGAAATGATTTTTCAATATTTGAAGATTAGGAATACAAAAACATTTGGAGAGATCCTTGGTGATATTCCTATGTATATATCTAGATTTATTTAAGGGGATATCTCTATGGATAAGTATAAAGATATTTCTATGTATAGGATAACACTCTTATGTCATATTAAGAAAGAGATTGTGTATTTTTAAATGAAATTCATAACTCCTTGGATAATATGTGTAGATATAGCGCAAGAATAGAGGAACCAAGGGTTAATGACTCTGAAAAGAGAGTATTGAGATGTACTCAATCATCACTTGGTGCATGACAATGGGCTTGGTAACACACATTGTTTGTCACACCTATAGACATATATTTATAAATTCCCACTCATTACGATCTGTCATACATGTTTTCAATATTGACATGGGTTAAGCATAATGTATCATATTTTGAAAATCATGTTTCATGATTTAGACACTCTATAAGTAATTTGTCATTATTATGTGGTTTCCCACTAGGATTAAGATTTCTCAGATTATAATTTATAGTTTTAATCAATGGAATGAACTAAAATGAACTAAAATGAACTGGACTAATGTTGAATGTGATAGAAAATGTGTTATTGAGAAACCAAATGGTATGCTGACTAGTGGGAATGATGTTATGATTATTACTTAAAAGTTTTCATGATATATGATTAATAAATTCCACCATAATCAAATATCAGACTCACCAATGAAGAGGAGCATAGAGTTAATTGAGAGTTTAGGTGGAGACGAAAATAAAAGATAGAATGTTCAGTTTCATTTTTTCAAAAATAAGGGAAGAAACACTCCATGGAATGTATCAAAGGAATGAACAGTTGTTTTATGTTTGGAGAAGAAGGGAACAAATAATGTAATTTCCAAGGAAAAATTAGAAGTTCACCTACTAGAACTGATGAGAATAATCGTCTTCCTATGTAATCATTAACGTTTGATAATTATAAATGTGGAATGTATGGGCACAATACAAATCAATGTCATTGTGGGAAAAATTTGGAGTGAGATCAGAAAGGTGGTACAATTAAATTTTTTTTGATGATGAATAGACTACGAATTAGACAAGGATTAAAATAGGTATTATGTAATATGATTATGAAACATAGTTTTTTGTTTAATAATTAAGTGTGTATATATTAGAATTAATAAATAATGAAATATATAAGGATTATCCGATATAATTTTTTGGTAACACCACAATATATTAAAATATTTTCATTTTAGAATAAAGTTTATTTTTTTATATATTTATTCATATACAACACCATGTTAAGAATATGATGCATACAACACTGAGTTAGTTTGTGTTACACCCAAGACTTAGTTTTTCTACCTTTTAAGGGAACAACTATTTTAAAATTATTTATAATAGTTTTATAAATTTTATTTGTCAGAATAAACATCATTTTGAATGAAGAATGTCAAAATTATCTTTGGGTGAGTTTTTCTTATTTTAAGAGAAGATTCAATTTTTCATGAATTGTTAAAAAAATTCATTTTAGTTGCAAATGTTCTTATCTTTTAAATAAATTTAATGATAGACATTATTTTAAAATATTATTTAATGTAAAAAATGTTCCATTACATTTATATATATTCATTTAATTTAGATAATTGGAATTATATTTATATTTAATTTAAATATAATTACTCGATGAACTTTTGAGCATTTTCACATTAAAACCACGCTTTCTCTCCATGTTTGCGGGATTATCCTTAAACATAATTTTAGAATTTTATTGAATTACATTTGTATAAATAGTCATGAATATTTTTAATCAGTATGATAATTATGGTCATATACGATCGAATTAGTTTTTGACAAACAAATTAGTGAAATTAATGATAAATAATTACAACGACTAAGCTAAAATTAAGCTTAACAGGGGACTAAAAATTAAACATAAAGAAAAATTTCCTAGAAAAATTTACAAAATAAATAATATGATAATATTTTGACTATATGGAATTTTGTTTTGATTTTTATGAATTATTTGAATACATGTTCATGAAAGTGACCCATTTAATTAGCCAGCTAATAAAAAAAAGTCAAAAATGGAACTGTCCTTACCTTTATCATTTATAAATATTTTGAGTATTGAAGAAGCCTCATATTTTATGATATAAGTTTTTTTGAAGATAAATATTTTTTTATTATGGTTTTTTATATTTAACTATTGGAGATGATATAATTACATTAAACTCTTAATAAACAATAACACATTGATTATTTAGTTAATAATAAAACAAAATAAATGATACTAAAAACCATGAAAATAATGTAAATATAATAAATTATTATGTTCTATCATTTTTCTATAAAATATATCATGATAAATAGATTTTATCGTAATATATATTAATTCTAACAATTTTTTGGTATTTTTAATTTAATATCAAATAAATAATTTCAAGATTGAAATTAATGTTATTTTTCAATAAATTAAAGTTTATTTAATTATTTAAAATTAATAATAATACTATATACTAACAAGTATATTGAATTGAAAATAAATATAAAATATTTTCCATTACTGGACCAATTTTTCTTTTATAAAATTTAGATTTTACCATAGATATTGAAAACATTGTAAGCATAGTCTATGTTGAAGTAGTGTTTTTGTGCATCACATGCGCTTGTTTTAAAATAAATTTTCACCACGCATGATCTTTTTATTTTGACTATTAGATATCATATTTATAATTCATTAGGAATATATTTTTTAATAAATTTCACCAAAATTTATCCTTAATTGATGATTTATAGAGGTTACAAATCTAGAAACCTAAATGAAAAAATGAAATATATAAGGAAACATAATGATTAACGAATTTTTGAAATAAAATCTACTTGTTTTTGGATTTTGGAGATTTTCAGCGACCATAATTTCACTTTACTCTTTTATTTGTTAATTTTTAGTCACATTATCTAAGGGAGACCTTAAAATTGTGTATACCTTTTGGTATTTACAGGAACTCCACCGCCCATCCATTATTAAAAGGCATTCACTCACCACCTTACTCACACCTCTCAAGCTACATTGGCACATCCTAAATCTTCCCAAATAGTCTTAAATATCACTCCCCTATATATAATACAAATATTATGATGAAATATTATCAATTATTCCCTTTAATGAAACCAAATGGAGTTACCTGAAAAAGTGGAAACATTCGTCAATTTTTATTTATGTTTTATTTTTTTATCCACACATTAATCTCTTTTTATTACATGATTATATAATAAAATTATTATAATCAATAAAATTAAATTTTCTTATCTTAAGGGTCAATCTTAAACCTACACACAATAACATCAATTGGGTAACGAATGTATCATTCATGTATGATGAATTATCGCCTAACGAATCAATGTCATTCAATTTTTCCTTTACCACCATTAATGGTAGTGAATTCTGATAGACACATTTTTTCTATATGATATATATATATGTGTGTGTGATATTTAATACTTATTTATGATTTTTTAATTTTTATATAACACATAACTTTAGGCAATCAATTTTTCATAAATATTATAACTTCATTTGGGGACATGTGGATTACTGCCTCCTCCAAGGGATGGGATACATTCATACATAACATGGAATGTAATAAAGATGATTTTAATTAACTATTTGTTAAATAAATTACATATATATGATATTAATGACATAAATAAATTTATGTAAATATTAAATATCATTTTACTCATTACCCTTTTCAGACACTAAAAGGTGATAACGTCGTTTGTGGATGTGTGACTACCGCCTCCTCGACATGATGTGATTTTTACACTATAAAATTACATATAAAATTAAATGTAATTAATTAACATGATATTAACTATATAATTCTAATTCTGTAATGATATAACATTACATAACTTCATTCGATCATGATCATTAAACCATGGGAATGCTACACATGCGTACGTATGACCTGATGTCTCCATGATTGTAACGTTAGTTGATTTTTCATAATTATCATTAATAATTAGGTTTAAAAGTATAATTTATCTATAAACACTATAAATATCTAATTATTTATATTATTAAATAGATTTTATACAATGAACTCTTTGACGAGAGTCGACCCACTGATGATGTTTTTGAAACGTTAACCGAATTTCGTCAAAAAAACCCGACGTAAACTTAATTGTTTAATTAGTTGTATACAACTTTTTAATAAGTGAAATAATTGTAATAATAAAAAAATTTCTGAATAATTTTAATAATTAAAATATTTGTATTATTTAGTATTATAAATACACATGTTAAAAGTCAGACTGAAGGTAAGAGATTTTCATCTCACTTTTCATTCTATAAGGCATACACCATTTTCACCACTTATTCATTTTGTTTGGTGTATATAACTCCCCTATTTTATTTATCTCATAATAAAATTTATATTCACAGTATTTTGAGTTTAATTTGAAGTTATTTATTTATTGGTATTATAATTCTATGGTAACCATGTAGTAAGGTATTTCATCACAATTTACATTTCATTGAGACTTATTGATTAAAAATTTACTTTTTATTGGATTATATAAAAATAAACCAGGGATAGTTTAAGTAGGTAAGATGTTGTGGAGACTTAGGGAATATACACTGATAATGAGTTTAGATTAATTTATAAGATATCTAGTACAAGAATATATAATGATAGACTCATTAGCCATCCGTTTTCTAGCCATTGTGTCTGCCGTAAAAATTATTTCATGAGTAGACAATATGAAGCTGATGATTAATGATCCTCATGCAGCTCCGAACAATGTAAGTAAGATCCAGTGAAGGTAATTCCATACCCGAATGAAATTAATCCTACAATTTAGAATCCGATTCCAACTATGTAATACCAATATTTTGTAATCTTCATAACCTTTTCTCATTATCCATCATTATTTCTTATACTACATTGGGAGATCATAGACCATAAAATTAAATAAAACAAAATATAACAAATCCCATACAATCATATATCATTCCACCTCATCATATAACCACATCCAAGTAGGATCCATCCACATTATGATTCATAGATGACCTTGGTTGTATCCATCAAACCTAAGAACATATTTTAGTCCAACATGCAACTGTAATATTTTTTCAAAAAATTTGGGATGACACATGAGAATGATAATGAAATTTCCTTGACATGTAGGGGGCCTATGAGTTCCACCCCTAGATATTTTAGGCCGATATGGATAATATGAAATGTGTAGATTATATATTCACACACCTTTTTGTCTACCTCCCATATCATCAAACATGAATCACTGAAAATAATATTACATGATTTAAAATAAGACTAGTTCTACCCAATAATGTGGTACATAGAGTTAATAAATGATTGCATGGATTTATCAGGTCCATGGATGCCTATGAAACATCGACGAGGGTGCCAAATATTGAGAACCATTCCCCTTATAGAATAGATTCTATGTAGTTTCTTGTTTTGGATAAGAACAACACTAGCATATATAATATGAATAAATAACTCTATTATGTACGTTTGTTTTGGTGGGAAACACTTTGTTCCGCATCTGCAAAACAAGAAAATTCATATTTGAGGGAATTATTCTACAACATAATATCGTCACCCATTCATCAATATAGCTGGTGACATGCACCATTTATATGAATTCCGGACTCTTGAAACGAATAAAATAATATTAATCAAACATAAAACTTTTATCATCATACGACAAGATGGTACTATAAAAAATAATTATTTGTTGTTGATGAAAGATATATTTGATAAATCCCACGAACTTGCTACATTCATTGCACATGATATTCGGTGCTAGACAACCTGGAAATGTGAGAAAAACTCTTTCCATGTTATTATTCCAAAATATAATATCACCACATCCCATAACCCATGTTTCTCTTCTCAATAGAGTTTCAAATAAATAAAACAATACACCTTTCCATATTTTTCATCCGCTTTGTACCCATATCCCATTCTATCCTGTGGTCTCAATATATGTTAATCTGAAACTACACCCATAATATTTTTCCTTCATTTATATCTCAAACCATATTTCCATTCATAGAATGCATGTTCTCCATGATAACATGTAAATTGATCCATCCTTCACCGAACTATTTTTCCATCCTATACATGACTACCAATGGAATCTTCTTACATGGATCGCATACCAGATAAATATATCATTGATCTTTTTGATCTAGTTCACAATTCTGTTAGGATCTTTAAACACATAACATATGTGTATCAGGATTAAATCTAGAATACAAGTAACTATATTTATATATCCACAAAATTAGGTTAATCTATTTTTTAATTGTAGATTCACCCAGTGATCTTTTGAGGAATGACATCATACTTAGATTTTTTGATTCTTCCACTTGAAAGTGGAGAACCCAGATACTCCATTGGTAGCTGGACTTTTTGTATTACCATCCTGTTCTATATTAGTCTACTGCGTCTCCCATTTTTTAGGGATATAAATAATTATCTTCACATGATTAACCTTTTAACAACTAAGATACTTGTATGCCTCCATAATTTTATCCATCCCAGAGATGGATATTTTCCTACCGTTGATAAAAAGGAGTAAGCCATATGAGAAGATTACAAGATACATTGTGATTTTTCTATATTTTTTATATAAGGAATAATATATCATGTTCCCACACCATGTTTAACATTCCTTTAGAGTTTTTTTGGGTCATGATAATGATTCAAGGGGAGACAAGGACATCTTGCCTCAAGACATGATTTGACTTATAAAATACAATGATCATCCCCATGAAAGAAATAAAAAAACATGCGGAGGAGTAGCACCATAATAATAGATCTCACATAGCCATTATTTTAATCACAATACCATCATCATTATGATAATGAATCTCTATTTTGGTTTGTCATATTCCTTTTCCAATTCCATTTTTATAATAATGTTTGATCCAATAGACTTCTTTTAGTGTAATCAACCATTTTTATATGATACCTACAAATAATCACATTCCTCTTCCATGTATGAATCCATGATATTCATATTATACCATTATTGGTATAAAAAAATTGATTCTTCTGTTCAGTAGGCTTTCCAAAATCATATACATGAATTCTCAAAGGAAAATAGGATTGAATTGATTGATCACCATAGGTTATTGAAATTTTGGAACAATCAGTACTCTGGATGTGGAAACCATCATTGGGAGAGATCTATGTCTTATGAAATAACACACTAACACATAAACCTATTCTTTATTATTATCTAAACCCACCAAAAAATGATATAGGGAACCCATTTGGTGCTGTTTGGATTCAAACAGTTCACATCATGTAGAATCTCCTCCTCATTTGGCAGGGCATCAAACTTTTCATTATCATCATATTCTTCTACACTTATAATACACTCTATATGTCGTGCATTATCTATCGACTCTCAAACCAAACCAGAATTAAATTTCACTTGTCTTGCGAAGATCCCTTCAATGTTTTCATGTGCTAAGCTGCCTGTAGTATTTATATCCTTATCATATGACCCATATGATTACTATAGGTTATTTCTTTAGGTAACTTTATTTTACTTGATACATTTATGAAAGAAATACAAATAGTTACACCCCTCATTAAAACATGATTCTCTAGACCTCTTCTTCAAGATAATTTCAGTCTCCATAAGTTTCCCTTCAAGGTTTGTTTATTACACATTTAGAGTGGAAAAGATATCACCATCCTAGTTGTGGAGAAGACCCTCTTCTAAATAATTGATCTCCTTTTGAATTTTCCTCAAACTTTTGTCATTTCATGTTTGTATCTTTACTCATTCCAACAACACCTTTATCAACATTTTGATCCATTACAATAAACCTAAACATGGATTCCATATAATGTGATGGTTGTAGGAAATTGTAAAAGTAGACATAAACCCATACATCCTAGTACTTTTTCTTGAGGATGAAATGTGTTCCACTCTATTATAATACTTCTTGATATATAGCATCAAAGGTGATTGGTTAAATGCTATTCGAGTGAGGTGGGTATCCAATGATAGAGGAAAGGAGTCCAAAACTTTGGTAAGACACAAATCCAGTCTACACCATATATGGATTCTACCATTATAGTTATTGCACCAAGTAAATTTTCTGCAGAAAATTCCATATTCCAGTATCCCATTCAATGTCATAAAATATCTTAATTCCTATATTGCTTTGCTGGAATATGTATTTTCTCCTTTCTTCTCATTTAAACCTTATATTGTATTAAAGTTGAAACTAGAAAAACATGATGGGTAATTTGGATTAAAACTAGAGAAATGCAACATAGTAATGTCCAATATTCCATATAACACATCGCATCATCAAATGTTAGAAACAAAATTAATCCTCTGAAGGTCACATTGGTCATGATATGGTTTGAGGAATAATCTACACTCCACTGTTACTCATTTCGTACGAAAAAACACATATCATTATATGATGAATTTTTATGAATAGATTTTGAGAATCCCGTATTGTTAGATATATTATTGATAAATTGTAATTTCTGTTTCATATCCATCACAGCTAACACAGATACCTATCGAATATGAGATTCAATATATTAAAAGTCACTCTATTAATTATCTCGCACACCTATAACATTCCGTACCATGACTGAGAAGACGATAAGTAGTTATTATGGCTTAATTTTCAAGATTATTTCCTTCCCTATCCCCTAAGTTATATACCATTGAGTCCTTGTAATTACAGTGGGTGATGCCCCTACCAGTTACGGGAGTTGTCTATGTGTTCTTCACTAAATTCCCATTTCAAGAGAGTTCATCCATGTTTTTAAACATGGAATATATACTCATATACACCATAAAATGATTTATGGATCACACTGGATGTCCTTGAAAACCATAAATGTTCGATTGAAATGTTTTGCATCCTGATCCACATTTATCTACACTTTAAAAAACAATGACTTCTCGACTCTTATAATTTTCCCTCCTATTTTATAGCCAATGATTACAGAATCATAGAAATATACGAAACATGGTTCAATGATGGATGTGGAGAAGGGTTTGGCCATGGTACACGTACATCATAGACCATATGGCCAAAATTTGGGTCCGATAGCTATGGTTCTGAAGATGGGATGTTTGAAAAAATTGATATCTTCAGCACATTGCATGGAAAGTGGTCTGGCACATGAGTCACATAATTAGAAATTGAATTTGAATCCATATTCAGAAAAATCTGATCTGGTAGAAGAGAATCTGTGAATGACACTGGCACGGATGCCTCTAGTGAGACAAGATCATGTAAAAAGATCAAAATTTCTATCGAAGTTCTAGGAGAAGCATCACATTAAACTAATGTAGAATCCTTTAAGAATGAATGCCTCAACATCTAATAAATTTAATTTATATATACTTGATGGAAACATTGATTACATTAGAATGGTGGTGCACGGAAGAAGACTTTTTCCACTAGACGAACCCATCGTCCTCCCTTACATGGACACATGAATGGAGCTGGGAGGCTATGTTAACCACCACACAAATACGAGGCACTAAAGATGTTGATATAAAAAAATTGTATGTTTGCAAGAATATTATGGATCATATTGCATTACTAAACCATTTTATCATTGAAATATGTAGGAAAGGTAATGATAGCCCTAGGAGACTGACCCATACCACCGATTTTCATGAAACCTTTATGAAGTGAGTATCCCACGACCATTTAAGAAAGGATATCTTCGACGAAACACCCCAGTGCTCTTCCATGGAATGCACCCAAATGAAATCATCCCATAGTAACATGTATATGTAGAAGGTGGGTATTGATATAATAAATACAACCAAATTGTTTTGGTGTTCCCACGATTCCACAATGTACCTTAAGAACTCCAATAGTGGGTTATCACTACCAAAAGATGTAACCAAGGACCAGTTGTGGTAATCTGCCGCCTCTCTTAGATCCTTAACTAAGAAATCCCCCACTAGGAACCCATGCACTTGATCTGTGCACCTAGGTCCCATGAGAACATAGGTAACACCTATCTGTCTCAGATTAGCCTTATCCACCACAACTGAAGTCACCTATCTGAAAGACCTAGGACATGCCACTTCTAATGGACCAAGAGTATTATCCTTCAATGGATACATACCATAATTATTGACTTCCACTCTACTAATAATATTCTAATGAAAATATAGAGTTGAAGGTATAACCAAAGGATCCATTATAGCTGATGGAGGAGATGCCCCATTGAGAAGCACATTTTTCAATACAGAAGTCATCCTCAATTAAGACATGTAAGTTTTTTTTTGAAAACAATTCCATTTATTATGGTGTATATAAAACACATTTACATTTAAAAAATTGATTCCATCATATTTAATGGTATTCTTTGTTTTGAATTGAATTATCTTATCTAAGAGGTTTGACTTGAAAATTTTCAGGTGGTAAATGATATAATTTCAACATCACTCTATTTTTTGATTGTTATCTTTATCTTGAAACAATCACTTCCTTGTGATAATTTTTATTGTACATTATGTTTATCTTTAAAATCCACATTATCATGAAATAAATATTATAATTACCTATACCGTATATAAATTTTACATATGGTGTTCTCTTTGATTTTTTATTTGATTAAATATAGGAATATTGATAAAACAATATCATCTTTTTAATAGAGATATTGATATTTATTAATTAAAAGGATTACTAAAAATTTAAGAATGTATTGGATTTCATATATAATGAGTGGGAACTTCTATAACCCTTGATTAATCAGTATGTTTCATGAGAAGAACTAAATATGGTATGGTAATAGGCCTTAACATTTTATTATATTTTTGTCATAAAAACTTTAGTGTAATAGATTCATGGAATAAAGCCTTGAGAGTGTTAGATTATTTTCATGAATCCACAAAGGTGTGTTTTAGATATCAATAATTATTAATTCTACCAATTTGAATTTAGTTATTTTTATTTCATGTTATTAATAGATTTTTTATAATATTCTTAGTTAAACTTTATTCCCCGATTATTGGATAAATGAAATGTGATTCTGTTATCTACCATGAATTATTGATTATGTATTATACAATTTTCTAAATGGTAACTGTGTCCAGTTTTTTTATGTTTACATATTTATTATTCTTATTTATTCATGATTACTTCCATTTCACTTACCCCTAATTACCATTTGATTTCACCCTTATTATCATTCCTTTCCCTATGTTATTAAGAGGAATTCATTGAATGAGTTGTAAGGAATATAATATTTAAATTTTTTATGCAATATTATTTTTCCACAATGTAAAATGGGTTTCATGTATGTAATATGGTTTTCCAAAAACACAAAACCAGTCACTTGTTTGTCATTTCATTAATTATAATCATGTCAATGTAATAATGTAATGCACATGCTCTTGGATTTTTGGGTCGGGGCGTTACAGTTAGTATTAAAGGATGTTTAACAGAATCCATGGAAACTAGATTTAGAAATTATAGGTTTAATAACACAATCATATGATATAATTTTAGTATAAGTATAAAAGAACATCTCAATGAAACCTTGTTTATGATTATAAGACTAGATAAACATAATGTTTTAAATTAATGTTTTTTATTTTGATTGTTTTAGGATTATACGTTATGTTTCACAATTATATGATCTAACCTAGTGTAGGTTGGCATTTAGAAATAGATCCTATAAGAAGGAATGTGAACCTCACCAATGAACATGATCCCAAGTGTAAAAATTGTCAATAAATTTATGGTCTTAAGATAAGAATTAGAAATAAACTATACTCTCAAACATTCTCAACATATGAGTATATAATATCATAAATTAATGAGATAGAGAATAAATTATCTATGAATTATAGCTTTAGAATAAAACATGTGAACACAAGAACAACAACGAAAAATAAGGATAAATGGAAGAGGGGAAAGAATAATATTCCCACAAGTACTAATTTTTTAAATAATCACTATGGTCCACCATTAAATGAAATGTGAGTGTGCTATAAGTGTGGAATGAATGACCACAGTGCTTGTGATTTCAAGTATAATAAAAAGGTCCTCAATATAAAATTGATAAACTGAAATGATTTAAGGAACTATAAAAATAAATATCTCATGTGGAAATAGAATATACCCTAAAAGAGGCTAATGGATAATGGTCAAGATTGTGCTACTACCACAGACAAAGAGGAATGAATAATCTGATAATGTTTGTATTTATGAATTATTTAATTTGAGAATTCTATCATTGATGTATGGGATAAATGAATTATCGAATATATGAATATATTAATGATGATCTTTTTCATTAAGTATTTGACATCATATGTTTAATGGTACCAGTAAATTTGGTTCGGTAGAAAGTTAATATTTTTGTAAAACACATGGTTAAGGGAAGGATAACCATAAATATGTTCATGATACCAAGATAATGATGATGTAATAAATGGATGACATATATGTATAATGTAAACTGGATAGTACCTTGGAACAGATTAATGGTTTATTGAATTAGTGGTTTATACTATCATTGATTGAGTTTACGACACAATTGTATTTATTTAAAAAATCCAATAACATGTGTTTTACATAAGTAATAAGGTAGAACGCATGTTCTAAAAAAGTTTTTATGGTAATTTGTGTTATTACCACATTTAAAATAAATAAATGATGAATTCATTCACATGTTTAGAATGTGACAATGAAGAGCTTCTTCATGTTTAGTACAGGGTAATGATATGTTCATGTTTGAAATTCAATGACCTTTGTTATAATGTTGGATAATAATATTTTGGAAATGTTAACCATTTATGAATAAATTTATGTTTCCCTTTGAATTTGTTTGATATAATAAATCACTATCTGAATCATCTTGTTCTATGAGAAATAGTTTATGGAGTAATCAAAGGAAAAGATTATTTTCATAGAAAATTATTTTTACTTATATGGATAGAGTGTGAAATAATAACTCAAGTATAGGAATAAAGATCATGAATCAAAAAATTTCCTATTATAATAAGTTTTTATGATATCAATGACCAATTTCATAACTCTAGTTTATGACTTTGTGGTATTCAATATTCTGCTGAACATGTTCTCAATCAGTCTATATGAGAACATGATTGTTTGATTTTCTTCCATGTCCATTTCTTCAATATTGTTCTCACATTTGAATGCTTATTTTTATAGTGATCATCAGATTTTACATTCCCTATTATTAAAAATTTGTGTTATTATCCCTATATACGATGTGGTTTATTCCAACAATATTTTTTTTAAATATCAATCCCTAAACTGCCAATATAATGTAAAAATTGTGAGGATGTTATTTAATTAATATCGGGAGAATGTAACACCCCGCGAATTTAAAATATTTTCATTTTATAACAAATTTTATTTTGTTTCTATATTTATTCACATGAAACACCATGTTAATCATATGTTAACACAACAATTTATCATCTTTCGTTACATGCTAGAATGATCTTTACTACATTATAATGGTTCACATATTTTGAATATAAATATTGATTTTTTTTTATATTTTTTGGAAAAAAATCATTTTTGACTATGGAATGTTAAAATTATCTATGGTTGAATTATTTGATATTTTTTCTGATAAGTTAATTATTTGATGACTAGTGAAGAATAATTAATTTTATATGAAAACGTCCATTTTGTTTAATAATTTATTAATATTAAATTATATTCTAAAAATGGATTTAATTTCACAGTAGATCAATTATATATAAAATAATTAATCCAATTTAGGTAATTGGAATAATTTTATTATTCAATTTATATATAATTACTTAATGACGGTTTGAGAATTTTCAATTTAGAAACCCAATTTATCACCATGTTTGAGGGAATAAACATAAAATTACATTTTATAGTTATGTGAATTGAGTTTGTTGAAATACACATAAATTGTTTTAATCAGTATGATATTTGTAGTCTAATATGATCAAATTAGTTTTTGCCCAAAAATATCAAAGAATTTAAGTAAAATTAGTTCCAATTATTATAGTAAAAGTAAGCACAGAAATGGACAAAACCTTAAACATAATAGAAAAAATGACATAGACACTAGTAAAGAAGCCATTGGATTCCATTATTTTCACCATATCCACCTTTAGATCAAATTATATGAGTTATTTAGATACCTTTTCATGAATGTGACCAATATAATATGTCATGTTAGTAAAAAGACAAAAAAAAAACATTCCATAAAATTAACATCTATGTAGATTTAGAGTATGGGGAGGTTACATAGTTTCGATTAAAAAAATTATTTCGAAAGGTAAATAAATTTTTTTATTTTTTAATTTTACATTAATTTTTAAAAGTTATATAATAACATTAAATGGTAAAAAACTCTAATACATTGATTATTTAGAATATGGTAAAATAAGAAAAATGTTGATAAAAATCGGTATAGTAAAGTAAATTTAATGAATTGTTATGTTCCATTAATTTAAATATGAATATGTCATTTTAAAAAAATGTGATCTTAATAAATTTAAATTACTATACTATTTTTTAGATGTTTAAATTAATATTAAATAAATATTTTCAAAATTGATATTAATGTTATTTTACAGTAAATAATATTTTATTATAATATTTAAAATTAATAAAAATAAAATATTTTGCAAAGTGGATTTTAAGTTTCAATAAATATCAAATATAGTCCATTCATGGACTAATTATTATTTTTATATTTAACATATTGAAAAATATATAGTAAAGTCATTGTCAGCACGGTCCAGGTTGAAGTAGTGTTTTTGTTCGTTACATGCAATTGTTTTATAATTAACTTCCAACACATTTGGGATTTTTATTGTGTAAAATATATATCACTTTTATAAATCAGTGGGTATATACTATCTTATAAATATTACATTAATTTAGACTTAATTGATTAATTACAAATGATATAAAACAAGTTACCTAAATGAAAAACACAAAATGAAAAATATAAGGGAACATAAACGATTATGGAACAAAATCCTAAAAATGCGCTTATTTTTTGGGTGGTAGAGATATATCATGGCCATTAATTCACAGTACTCTAATAGTTGCAAATATTTAGTCACATGAGGTAAGGGATACCTCCCAACTAATTATACATTTTTTTAATTACATGAATGTCACTCCCCCTCCATTAAAAAATGTCATTCATGCTTACCCTTACTCATTCCCATCAAGACACATTTTATCATCCAAAATCTACCCAAATAGTCTCCAAAAATACCTCACATCAACATGGAAGCATCACCATCGTAGAATGAAAACCATGTAAGTCGTTTATTTATGATTCACCTTTCATGGTTGGAACAATTATGGATAAATTGCTTCTATATAATATATTTGATAATTATTATGTATTTATTATTATCTAATGTATATATAACACATACCATTTAGAGTTATATTTGGTGGAAATATGATAACTTCGTTTGTGGACCTGTAGAAAACCGCCTCCACAAAGTGATGTGATATGTTCACACATTACATGGAATGTATTAAAGATATATTTATTTAAGAATATGTTACATAAAATACATGTATTTTTTTATTAATGACATAATTAAATTTCTGTAAATATAATATACCATTTTTTATTACCCTTTTCACAAATTAAAAAATGATTATGTGATTTGTGTATGTGTGGACTACCGCCTTCTCAATGCGAGGCAATTCATCTAAATGAAATGAATTATATATAAGTATAGATAATTAAGTAACATGATACATATTATATAACTATCATTATACAGAGATAAAATGTTATGTACCATCCTTCCATAATGATCATTTATAAATTAGAATGTTACTAATGCGTACATATGACCTAGCATCTCTATGATTGTAACGTTGATTCATCCTTCATAACCATAATTAATAATTTTGTTTTAAAGTATAATTGATTTAAAATATGAAGATAATTTCATGATTAGGGTTTTAAAGATGATTATATAATGAACCATATGACTATAGTCATCCTTCCAATGTTTTTTGACCCATGATCCCAATTTGGTCAAAACGCAAGACATAAATATAATTGTTTATATAGTTTTATACACTAATGTTTTCAATGAATTAAAAGTAATAATGAATTTGAAAATGGTTCTAAATAAAGTAAGTAATATACATATGTTTATTATTCAGAAATATAAATACCCACATTGAAATTTATACTCATGTTAACAGATTCTTGTCTTACTATTCATTCCATGAGGCATACATAATTTTTACCACTTATTTATTTTGTGTAGTGTATATACTACAACAATTGTACATCATTTCAATCAAATTTTTATCGTCATGGTATAAAAATTTTATTTTGATGTTATGTTATTCATTGTGATTATAATTCCAGGGATACCAAGTAGTAAGGTATTTCATCTCAATTTACATTCCATTGACACGTTTCTCCTATTATAAACCAATTAAATTTATTGTGGTGTATATAATACCCCATTTCATTTAAAATCATGATTCAATCATAATTATTGGATTCATAAATTTTGTTTTGAAATATATCATATAAGGGGTTTGACATGAAAATTACATTTCGGGAAAAGTTATCTCAGCAATATCACATACTTATTTTATTGATAAATTTTTATTGGAACAATTACATCCTTATAAACATTTTTACAACAAATTATGTTTATTTTAAATGTCCTCATTATCATGAAATAAATATTTTTATTTCTTAAACTGTATACAATTTTTATATATGGTGTTCACTTTGTCAGTTATTTGATTAATTGGGGGAATATTGATTCTATATATATATATATAATATTTTCAATATTGATATTTGTGGTGAATTAATAAATATATTATTCAACATATGTGGAATTAATTTTATTACATATGTGATGTTTGGGGCCATCTATAGAACCTAGATTCATTAGTAGGTTATATTAGATAAAATAGATGTGGTTTTGGCTGAGGCCGTACCCTTTGATTATATTTTTTTTGCATGAATCCTTGATAATAATAGATTCTTAACATTATGTTTTGAAAACATTATAATCTAAGAAAAAAGACTCGATATAATGTTTTAGATATCCATTTTTATGATTTCCATCATGATGAGTTCAGTTATTGTTATTTAATTTTATTATTATATCAGTTATTATATTCACAGTTAATTTTAATTCTTAAATTATTGATTAAAAGTCATGTGTTTCAGTTTTCAACCTTTCTATATTTATTATTCCATATCCAGTTGTTTAAATGGACAGTGTGTCAATTTTATTTTACCTTAAAATATTAATTATCCTTATTGATTCATGATTGATTTCAATGTCCTTATCCTTTATGAGCATTTTAGATCCGCCTAAATTTGTTTCCTTTCCCCCACATACTGAAGACGATTCCTTTGAATGAGTTTCAAGGATACTGAGATATTACTTTTTTTTGTGAAATATTTTATATCCTAATGTAAAATGGATTCTATATATTTCATATGGCTTTAAAAAACAACTAAACTGGTTAGTCCTTTGGGATTTGATTTACTGTAATAATTCTTATGTAATAAAGTAATGCTTTGGCACCAGGATTTGTGGGTTGGGGCATCAAATTTTTTATTTAGTATTTTGAAGATTATATTGAATTCTTCTAATGAACTAGAAATGTGATTTAATTGAATAGCGATATTTATTGGAAAAAATGATCAAGAGAAATATATATTTTAAAATATTCCTTATTTTGGGATGATGACGATGATGGGATAAAGAGATGATATCCATTGATAAAGTAAATTAGATAATACTAATTACATTATAATTAATAATTAATTTATTGAAAATCTGGTCTATGTTATCATTAATGGATTTTACAACAATGTTTTATTTAAGGAACATATCTAAAAATATTTTTTAATGAATATGGGGGCATGTCTATTTTAAATAAGGTTTTATGGTAATTGAGGTTAATACTATGTTTCAAGGGAATACATGATGAAGATATTCACATGTTTGGTATGTGAAAATTATAAGTAAATCATGTTGATTGAGGGATTTCTAATAAGTCAATTTTGAAAATTTAGTGACCTTATTTCAAATTTTTTGGATTCTAACATTTTGTAAGGTCCATATGGTTAACTATTTATGAAATTGTTCACATTGATCATTGGATGTGTTTTTAGAGATTAATATATGACTTCATCTATAAATATTTACGCATATTGGATAACATGTTCAAACTATTACATTATGATGATGACTTGATATAGATTTAATGAATTATCATTGTTATATGTATCTTATAATCCACTAATCCTTTAATAATTATTAAATCATCTTAATTTCTTAGAGTAAGATATCATGTTGAAATTGATTGAAGAACAACAAAATGATGAGATTGAGCTTATGAAATGGTTATCAAAATAATTTTTTCTTGTTATCATTATTTATGAGGATATAAATGGCCATTTTTACACCTATTTGGTTTATGGATTTATGGTTGGTAACTTTCTCTTAACAATGTTATCTATCACTCTATATGAGTATTTGGGTGTTGTTTTTATCTTCTATATCAATATTTCAACTCATAGATATGTTATCCTATTTAGAAACCATGTACATTTTATCTTAGATGACCTCACATCCCTTTCATTATTTTCTTAGGGGTGTCTTATTATCTCTTTTTAGAATGTGGGTTTCCCACTATAGGGTTTTCAGATGTTAAACCCTTGATTATCATGGACAAGGTCAAATTATGAGGGGAAATTTTATTTAAGGGGTATAATATAACACTGAAATAGTTTTTTGAAATATTTTTTGAAAATAAATTTTCCCTTTTCAAAATTTTTAATTACACACAAAAATGAGTTTCTCTTGTGTTACAAAAATCCTTGAGTTGAAAATAATATGAAATACTATTAAAATTATGTTATTAAATATAATAGTTATCACCTATGCATTAAAATAGTGGGTATAAATATTATTATCTAAATTATGAAAATATATGGTTTACACATCTATATGTAATGAATTATTTGTTGACCAATTAATTAGAAATGAAATAAAAAGCATTTGACAATAAAGGGAATCTTTTTATGAAAGAAATTATTTTTTCACACAAACATGTTTTACCTCAATAAGTTAATAAAAAACTTTTTGTGAAGTATTTTAATGAATTATATATATATATATATATATTCAATTAAATGTTTAAAATTTATGTTTATTGTTTTCTAGAGAAGGCATTGAAAAAAATCATATTTACGAATAAAACTATATTTTTCTACAAAAATGTGTTGTCTATCTTTGGGTACATATTTTTTATTTATAATTTTATACTTTTATAAAATTGATATGAAAAAATGAAATTCATTTTCGAAATCATATTTTCAAAATTATGTAACGGAAATTTTTGGAGGACTTTCTAAGAAAGTAAAATTTTCTATTAATAGTGAAAAATACTAGTTTTTAGTAGGAACATTCATTTCATTTAAAGAATCCAAAAACATAAAGATTTTATTAATTTGGTTTTAAAAGTAAAAATATATCAATTACAAATATATTTATAAAATTTAGATCATTTTAATTTATTTCATATTGTATTTTGATATATATATTTTTTGAACATTTGATTAGTTTTTCATTATAAAACCACTTTCCCATCATGACTGTGAAAATAATGTTAAAATAAAATTTTTCACTTAAGAAAATATAATTTATAAAAAATAGATTCAATAATTTAAATCATAATAATTTATATTATATAAAATGGTTTACAAATTTTTTTTACCTTAATAAATAGTAAAAACAGGAAAAATATTTACAGTGTATTTGGTAAGAGAGGTTTTATCAGGGGGAAATCTAAAATGATAACAGTAAAAAGTGATCCAAAATTTATACTATACAATTTTTATGGACACATTTAAGCATTATCCCTTATAAGTCCATGAATGGACCATTTTTTAGGCTTGTGGCATGTAATAAACAATTTTTTCTATGAGGTAGTAATCCTTTTAAATCAAGTCTAATTCCTTGGATTGGACCAAATATAAATGTAAAAAGTGGTCGTGGAAGAACTAAGGGTATCCAGGGATTATTCAAATCCTAAAACCCTAAATGATGGAAAAAATTAGAATGAATCATGGTTAGTAGAACCCACATAGCTTAGTCTACATGGTTAAAGAAAACCATGTGGGGTGTTTCTGTAAACAGCAAAGGGCACAAGGTATTCCATAACTGTAAGACACTAGATACACAACCGTGAAAAAATATAAAGTCATTAACATAGGGAAAACACATGGTGAGTGCATAGTTTTTAAAAACAGGATCCATGATAATTCTTGGGTTGGTCTTGGGATAGTGTATGGTCCACAGTTGCAACACAGTTTGGCCAACCCTATAGAAAAACTAAGAGACCTCTTTATAGTGGTATAAAATCTCCATTAAAAATAAAAATTCTTATAACCATGTTTTAAACCTCTATCGTGTTATCATTCAATCGACAGGTATAGGGACCCCGCCTTAAAACATTACATAATATTTAATTAAATTAATAATTCACATTGAGGGTCTTTTCAGGTTTAGAGTTTTAGTGAATTAGGATATAACTACTAGATCTCAAAAGATTATAAAGTAGACACTTCTAATATAACTTATTCTTCTCTACAATAAAAATCCTTAGATAGAACAATAGTTATTTTCATGATATAAATATTCTTGAATACTTACTTTCTCTTAACGTTCCTTATAACCTGTGAGAAACTTATCAAAAACTTGGGATGAGCATAAAAGGCTCTGTAAGGGTTATGACGCAATGATAGGAATCATTAACCCATCAATAAATACTAATTGATGAAACCCTAATTTTCAATCATAACATACATTCTGAAATCATAATATTTATGAATAAAACATATTAATAACATATCATAAAGGTAACTTAATGTATACATAACATACATACATTGTAGGCATCACAGATACATAGGGAGTCACATTTGGAATACCCATAATAGTATATTCCCTAAATTTATTCGGATAGACATTAACGTTTACCTCTGTCAGTTACCCAATGAATTGGACAGCTATCTCGGGGTCACCCGACCTAGGTTTATCATGGAACCACCCGTATACGTAAAATATTCCCAATAAACATATCATATTGATAACACCTAAAACAATCTAAAAGGAAAGATAAAATTTCCACATTGCAATCACAATATATCATTTCATGATATTGACAAAATAAATGGTTCATCAAACCATTTTCAAAACAATTTAAAACATTTAATAAAGAGATTTTTGAATTAAAGTGTCACATACACATTGAAGATTTTAAAGGAATTAAAATTTTAAAACATTAATTTACAAACAAATAAGTCCTTAAAACCATTTTTAGGACATGGAAATTAATGAGAAATATTAAGAAGAATAAATCTTTAAAACAATTAAAACTATATTTTAGTTAATGATTTTTTAACAAAATGAGAGTCGCTTGAATACAAATAATTAAGGAATAACATTTAATCTGAACATTATAATATCATGAGAATAAAGGGATTAATTATATAATATTCCAAATTATAGTATATACTCCATATCAAAGTGAATTGGCGCATATCAACAATGAAGTCTCAATGGAATGTAAATTGAGATGAAATCCCTTATAAAGATGGTATCCTCTGATTAAGGATAAATCAATTAAATAATTATGTCTGAAAAATAAGAATACAAACAATATAATTGGATATTAAGTGAAATAAAATCAACGTCCATTCACACATATTCATAGGACTACATATTGAAGAAGTACAATTTTTTACCCAATGATTTGAAATTGGGTTAAGAACTTCCCTTGCAAAAATTCGACAGCCTAACCACATAACATAAAATTTCAGAAAAAAATTTGATGATAGAAAAAAGGGTATCTCATAACATTGACATAATATTTACAAAAATAAGTATATAGAAGAACATATCCCAACATAACATGATGTAAATTAAATAACATAACAAATTGAAGTCTTTTAAAAAAAAGGAGGGTGAAAGGTTCCCTTACCGATTTGGTAACTTTTGAAATGTACACCACATGAAAGAAGGATCATAATATGATGATGTAAATACCCATAAATTAATGTATATTATACAATGAGTAAAATAATGGGTAGTCCATACACCACACAAAAGAAAATAGTGGCAAATATAGCATGAATCTCACGGGAATAAAAAGTGAGATGACACCCTTTACCACATTGTAATCAATTGTGTGATATAAAAAAAAGTTAATAACCACCAAATGAATCACAAAATACCATTAATATAATTATAATAATGATAATATATATCAAAATTTAGTACACAATACACCACATGCTATAAATAAGCGGCGAACAATGGAAATCTCACAGAATTAAAAGTGAGATAAGAAATCCCTTGCCACATGTCTGATTTGACTCCCTCGTATGTTCCTTGTTATTCCTGAATGATAAATTTAAATTCATTTCTACTTGATTAAGAATATTTTTCAAGTTATTATTCCTTTTTTATCACATATTACCTTTTTATAACAATTATTTAATTGTTTGAGTTCATAATGGACATTTTGTCGATGTTCAGAACTTGAGTCAAAAAATTGACTACTTATAATTACATGATGTTCATATGGTAAAATATCCATTATATCAGTAATTATATTCATGATTTAGATAACATATATATCATGTATATCCACTATATATATGTATTTATACCAGTACATAATTCTGAAGGTATGAAATGAAATGCACCGTTCATGGAGAAGGTAAGCCGTACGTACGCAAGAACGCAACTTCCATTTCTATTTCTTATTTTAATGGAATTAAAACATAATGATACATAGTTATATTTTAATTTCAGTATAATATAATTTATAATATCATTAACTCCATCCTTTATATGTCTCACATAAAGAATTAATGAGTCATATTACATTGAGGGGGCGGTAGTCCGCACATCCTCAATTGAGATTATCACGTTTACCCCTAACGGAAACCATAAAGTCATGCTCTAAAGAGAAATTACAGAATAATAAAGATAACATAAACATAATATAAATCATATATAAATATAGTGCCATCATAATGGCCACCATGAGAGGCGCTAGGAGGTAATTAAATAATCATCATTTCTTGAGGCATTACCTTGCCATCCACAGAAACATTATGTTCTTCACCAATTAGATGGAGGTGTGTGTAAGTGTAGTTTGAATACATATCATAAAAACATACTTGTATATTGAGGATACTAGTGTTGTTACCTAATAAATGAATAAAAAGAGTTTTGGTGTTGGAGAAGTAAAATTAAAGAAAAAAAATTTAAGAGATATTGTTACCTTTAATTTGGGTAACTCCCTTTGGTTTGAACCAAATAACTTATTGAAGTGCCTCTTGCCAATTATAAGGCTTTTAAGAGGAGTATAGGGACGTAGGGATCTTAATTGGGCAGATTTGGATGATCCAAAAGGCTTGAGAGGTGTGAGGAATTGGTTATAATTGGTCTCCTTTTATAAGGGAGGGGAGGGGCTCTTTAAGAAAGTGTGAATGAATTGTTTTATTATAAACATATCATCTGTTTAAAATGGTCCAAATTTCATTAAAGTTGAATATAAGATGATTCATATTCGAAATAAAATCATCCCATCAAAATTTTACATTTTTAGGATAATATTTTAATCATTATAATCTTATTTATTTAAATCATTTAGTAATGAGTTAAACACTACAATATTATTGTGTCATAAATACTTTAATTTATTTTATGTCTAGAAATTATAAATAAAATTACATGATGTAGGAAATCATTTTATCTTTCCAATTCATATTTATAGTCTAAAAAGATAACTTATATAACCCAATGTAAATATTAATTTACTAAAAAATACTTTTTATGTCATTTTTGTCTTTACATTAATTTAATTAATCTAAAGAGTCATTATCAATCTCATGTGGCTTCATGGGGTACAATAATCGACATAAGGTTGACCATGGTTGGCTAGGAATCATCTAATAAGGTTAGGACAAGTGTGGAGGAAATTTGTTATTATTATAATAGTCTTTTTATTTTGCATTACCCTATTTACCTTTAACCGCGGTAAATAAAAGTCAATAGTTATTATACATCAAAAATTATTTTCATCTCATTGAACCATATTTTACTTACTTATAACAACAATGTATGTCAAATTTTTGAAATTCAATTCACAGAAGCGGTAAAATTTCATTTCAATGAAATAGTTGGATTTTTAACTACTACTTACTGGTTTCACTATTCATCAAAAATTGATGTTTTTCACAAAAATACCAAAAATTCAGCCAATGCTATATTTTAAAATCAGAATTAAAAAATGATATATATTTTAAAAAATTCAAAACACAGAAATAGCAGAAAATAATTTAAAATTAATTCTCGATGGTAGAACAAAATGCGTGTTTTTAAGAAACAATATCTCTCAAAAGATTGACACATGTTTATGCCCAATTTCAAAGTGAAATTTCATCCAATTAACAAAATTAGATTAAATGGTAAAAATATAATCTAATGACACTATAAATCCTTATAAAACATAATATAACCATATAAAAAAATTAGATTAAAAGGCAGTTTTGAATTAAAATATGGAATTTTCCAATATTCATCAAAAAATAAATTTTATCAGAAAAATACCAAAATTTTACCCAATGTAAATTTTGATGTCCCGATTCTAATGAAGAATTTTATTCTGTCAAATGTAATATATAAAAGTGACCAAAACTTTATTTAAAGAGGGTTCTCCATTAAAAGGAAGTACATCAACCTTTTAATGTAAATTATGCTTAAAATTAGATTCATTCACATTTTAAGCCTCTAACTTTTATTGGATAAATGTAAAAACATTTAACCAACATGTATAATAATTTTAAAATTGGTTCTGTTTATTCCCACCATGATAATGGCTAGGCGTTAACTTCCATTTAAAATATTATTATTATATTATTAGTTTGCAACGTAAGATTTCAATGAAACCCGTTGTTGCGTATCAGGTACGCCATCGAACATAACAACCCCTTTAAAGTAAAATTAATATTTAATCCAAAAATATTAATTAATATGAAATTTTTTAATTTTTTATTTACATGGGATGTTACATCATTCCCCCCCTTTTTGAAATTACGTCCTCGCAATTTTAAAATTTGGATTTTAAACATCCTTGAAAGCCCTACATTAGAAAAGGAGTAAATAAATATATCAAATTAAAAGAAAGAATGAAAATTCAAATGGTCTCCTGAGATAACCCACACATTGATTTCATGAAAACATGGATATAGAGGAGAAAATAAGGGTCATTTTCTGATGCAGAGTGATAGAAAACTTGATTAAGAGAAAGTTAACAAAAATAAAACCACAAAATATTGATGGGATAAACGGTCATTGTTTTCCCATTAGGAAAAGTAAACGGATAAAATTTTTGTATGAAGTTTATTTTCATAATTTTGGAGAATTTATTTATGAGATTGAATAAGAAGATAAGAAAACATACTTAATTGTCATGTAGAATTTCATATTTTACTACATTTCTAACACAAACTCATATTTTCTCCAAATGATGTGTATTCAGGATGAGTTGATCACATTAAGAGCGCTATAATCAACTTAGAGATAATCAACTAATCCAAAAAAGATGAAATATATTTTTCCCATGTCTTTATACCTTAACCAAAACCCAAATGGTTAGTACATGGTTTGATAATCCCCAAAAGGCTAATCTTTTACAAAAATAAAAACAACTCTTAATCTCCAAAATTTGTCATACAATACTCAAAGTTCAAGAAAGACCATTCAATACAAAATTTCCATTAAAATTATTCAAAATAATACAAAATAAGATTGAAACCCAAATCTCTGAAGTATTTAATCACATAGTATTCCAAGACAAATCATCACATTTATCTCCAAATACCATCTGTTACTCTTAAAGTCTCATATTGAAAAGTATTTAACCTAATAATATATCCTCCATGATAGGTTAATAATTTCCATAGATAACCCAAAATAAACTTATTCTTGATTCATAAAATCATCTAACTAAAAATAATTAGTCATACTAACAAAGGACTTCACGTATTCCAGTGGTATGTGATAAATACCAGTCGCACTTTGGTTGTGGGTTCGATTCCCACAGCTTTTTCTGACGCGAAGGGTTGTCACACGGTCTGCATGTTGTACCTTTTAAAAAAAACTATATAATTTCATAACATTCCCAAAAATTGATAAATTATTCATAAATAACCATAACATATTTAAACAAAAAAGGTTATCTAATAACATTTGTTTTACATCCCAAAATTTATTAACCAGTAATTTCCTCAAATTCAAGGAGCATATAAACCCAAATGGTTCTTTATAACTATATATTAAAAGAAAATATAATTATACATTGAATAAAATTTTAATATATCAAAAATCTGGGGTACACATACTATAAAAATTCTTCAAATGTAATCCCATCATCAAAAGAGCCATAATACTTTTAAGCATTTCACCATCCTAAAATCTACCATAACTCTTGAATCCCTTATAAATTGACTTCTTACACATTTAACATTTTTCATGATCCATTAACCATTCCTTTCCATATTATTCTGAAATAATTCTTTCCTAAAAATAAAATCATGAATCATATCGTAAGATTCAATAATAGGAAAACATATGTTAAGAAATAATCCAAACATTTCATTGGTCATTGTCAGTTTCTTCATCCTCAATCAGAATGGCATTAGGTATTGGTAAATAGATATTTGTATGATCCTGGTGATCCCATTCCCAAAACATCTTTGTAGGAAATGTGTTTTCATAATGACCATGCACTCCACATTTAAAACATTCAATTAATCCTACAAAAAGAACTTCATTCCATTTCCTAGATTTAAATAGATGCTTCCTTTTTCCATGGTAGGTTCTTGATTTATGACCTTCATTTCCTCATCTATAGCATATTGCTGCCCCTTTAAAACGTTTTCCTAGGTGTTTCATTCCACATATTTGACACATAGGTTTTTGAACACACTAACCTTTATTGATTATTACCTAAACTTCCGTAGGGATTTGTTTTTATCCTATATGATACCTTATAAAAATCACCAAGATTATGGTGGTAAATCAGTAATCTAGATAGTTGGTTGAGAATAACCACAAGAGTTCTCATAATAGCTCCCATATCATTCAGTTTCTCATTTAGAAAACTGTCATAGTTTTCTTCACATCCACTGTTACTTTGGTGCCTGCTAGATCCATCCATTTACAAAAACCAAAAAGGTCAGTGTGAGTATATCAGCAAAATCATCATATAATATCTTATGGGGAGGGTAAATACTAAGATATAATTCTTCATATTACCTTAAACTCATTTAGTTTGTCTAAAAAAACCATGACTCCTTCTGAAATCCTAACCATTGTGGTAATTTCACTTATTCTTAAAGAATAACCTATCCTCTAAAGTTATCTAAAACGACCTCTGATACCAACTATAAGGACCCATCCTTAATACATGGAATAATATTGAATTAAATGAATAATTCACATTGTGGATATTTTCAGGTTTAGAGTTTTAGAGAATAGTACATAACTACTACATCTCAAAAGATTACAAAGTAGACACTTCTATATAACTGATTTTTCACAACAATAAATATCCTCAAATAAAACAAGAGTTCTTTTATTGATATAAATATTGTTGAATACTTCCTTTATCTTATACTTCTTTATAACCTGTGAAAACCATTTCAAAAACATGGGATGAGCATAAAAAGATCAATAAGGGTTATAACGAAATGAAAGGAAACATTAACCCAACAATAAATACAAATCAATGAAACTCTAATTTTCAATCATAAAATACCTTATGAAATCATAATATGTATGAATAACACATAGTAATCAGTAATCATAAAGGTAACTTAAGGCATACATAACATACATACATTTTAGAGATCATAGCTAAATAGGGAGTCACATTTGGAATACCAATAATAGTATATTCCCAAAATTTCTTAGGAGAAACATTATCGTTTACCTCCGTCATGTTACCCAATGCATTGGAGAGCTATCTCGGGATCACCCGGCCTAGGTTTATCACAGAACCACCCGTATACATAAACAATTCTCAATAACCACATCATATTAATAACACATAAAACAATCAAAAAGGAAAGATAACATTTCCACATTGCAATCACAATATATCATTTCAAGATATTGAAAAAATCAATGCTTTATCAAACCATTTTCAAAACCATTTAAAACATTTAATAATGACATTTTGGAATAAAAGTGTCCCATACCAATTTGAATCTTTTTAAGGAATTAACATTTTAAAAAATTAATTTCCAAAAAAATAAATCCTTAAAATCATTTTTAAAACAATTAAATTAATGAGAAATATTTATAAAAATAAATATTTAAAAAATTTAAATCTATATTGTAGTTAAAGAGTTTTTAACAAAATGAGAGATTCTTGAATACAAATAATTGAGGAATAACATTTAATCTGAACCTTATAATATCATTAGAATAAATGGATTAATGATATAATATGCCAAAGTACATTATATACACCATATCAAAGTGGATTGGCACAAATAAAAAACGAAGTCTCAATGGAATGTAAATTGAGGCGAAATCCCTTATAAAGATGGTATCCTTTGATTAAGGATAAATCAATTACATAATTATGTTTGAAAAATAATAATACATCCAATATAAGTGTATATTGAGTGTAAAAAATTCAGAGGTCATTCACACATATTCATAGGACTACATATTCAACAAGTACAATTTTTAACCCAAAGAATTGAAATTGGGTTAAGAAGTTCCCTTGCAAAAATGTGACAACCTAACAGAATCACTTAAAATATTAGAAAAATAGTTGATGAGAGAAAAAAGGGTATATCATCACATGTAATTAATATTTACAAAAATAGAGATATAAAATAACATTTCCAAACATAACACGATTTAAATTAAAAGACATAACAAAAAGAAGTCCTTAAAATAAGGTCGGTGAAAGGATCCCTTACTAATTTGGTAAATTTTGAAACGTACACCAAATGAAAGAAGGATAATACAATGAAGATGTAAATACCCATAAATGAAAGTATATTACACAAGGTGTACAATCATGGGTAGTCCATATTCCACACAAAAGAAAATAGTGACAAATATAGCATAAATCTCATTGGAATAAAAAGTGACATGAAACCCTTTACCGTGTTGTAATCAATTGAGTTGTATGAAAAATAGTTAATAACCACTAAACGAATCACAGAATACCATGAATATAATTAGAATCATGATAATATATATCAAAAGGTAGTACACAATACACCACATGGAATAAATAAGTGGCGAACAATGGAAATCTCCCAGATTTAAAAGAGAGATAAGAAATCCCTTACTACGTGTCCGACTTGACTCACTCGTATGTTCCTTGTTCTTACTGAATGATAAACAAAAATTAATTTCAACTTGATTAATAATATTTTTTTGAGTTTATTATTCATTTTATATCACATATTAACTTTTTATAACAATTATTTAATTGTTTGAGTTCATAATGGACATTTTGTCGATGTTTGAATCTTGAGTAAACAAAATGGACTTCTTATAATTACATGATCTTCATGTGGTAAAATTTCCAATATCTCCAGATTGATATTAATGAATTAGATATCATATATATCATATATATCCTGTATATATATGTATTTATACCAGTACCTAACATTTGAAGTAAAGAAATGAAATGCACCGTTCATGGAGACGGTAAGTCGTACGTATGCATGAGCGCTACTTCCATGTATATTTCTTACAATAGTGGAATTAAATCATAATGATACATAGTTATATTATAATTCCATTATAATATCATATATAATATTATTAACTTCATTCTTTACATGTCCCACATAAGGCATTAAAGAGTCATATCACATTAAGAGGGTAAAGTCTGCACCTCCTCAAATGAGATAATCGCGTTTACCCATAATGGAAACTATAAAGGCATGATATAAATAGAAATTACAGAATCATAAAGAAAAAATAAAAATAATTAAAATAATATATAAATATTATGCCATACTAATGGACACCATTAGAGGCGGTAGGAGGGAATTGAACAGTCATCGTTTCGTCAGGCGTTAGTTTGCAATTCAAAGAAACATTATGTTCTTCACCCATTTGATGGAGGTTTGTGTAAGTTTATTTTTAATCCTTATCATAACAAAATTCTTTTATATTTTGGATACTGGTGTTGTTACAAAAGAAAGGAATAAAAAGAGTTTTGGGGTTGGAGAAGTAAAAAAAAGAAAACAATTTAAGAGAAACGATTACCTTTAATTTCGGTAACTCCCTTTGTTTGAACAAAAGGACTTCTTGAAGTGCCTTCTGCCTAACGTAAGGCTTCTAAGAGGAGGATAAAGGTGTAGAGAGCTTAACTGGGTAGAGGTTGGATGAGAAAAAAGTCTTGAGATGTGCGAGGAATTTGTTAGAAGTGGTCTCCTTTTATAAGGGAGGAGAGTTACTCTTTACGAAAGTGTGAATATATTATTTTATTATAAACATATCTTCGGTTTCAGAAGGTCCAAAAATCATTAAAGTTGAAGATAAGATGAATAATATTAGAAATAAAATCATCCAATAAGAATTGGATATGTTTTGGTTAAAATTTTAATCATTATAATCTTATTTATTTAAATCATTTATTAATGTGGTAAACACTACATCATGATTGTATCATATATACTATAATTTATTTGATGTCCAAAAATTATAAAAAAAATACCACGATGTACGAAATATTTTTATCCTTCCAATTAATATTTATAGTCGAAAATAAAACATATATAACCCCATGTAAAAATTAACTTACTAATACAATATTTGGTTGTGTCATTTTTGTCTTTACTTTAAATTAAATAATCTAAAGAGTCATTATCACTCTCATGTGGGTCCATGGGGTCCCAAAATCGAGCCAAGGATGCATATGGTCGGACATAATGCATCCAATAATATTAGGACGAGTATTAAAGTAATTTTGTATTATTATTATATAATTTTTACCGTGAATTACCATATTTTCCTTTAACGGATGTAAATAAAAGTCAAAAGTTACTATTTCTCAAAAAACATTTACCTCATTGAACAACATTTTACTTACTAATAACAACCATGTATGTCAGATTTTCGAAATTCAATTCACAGAAGTAGTAAAATTTCATTTAAATGAAAAGGTTAAATTTTTAACTACAACTTAGCGGTTTCAATTGATGTTTTTCAGAAAAATACCAAATATTCAGCCTAAGCTATATTTGATATTCTGAATTCAAAAATGATGTCCATTTTACCAAATTCATAAAACCGAAGTGGCAGAAATTGATTTAAAATTAATTCCTGCTATCAAAACAAAATGCGTGTTTTTAAGAAACAATATCTGTCAAAAGATTGCAACTTGTTTATGCCCAATTTCAAAGTGAAATTTCTTCCAATGAACAGATTTAGATTAAATGATAAAAATATAATCTAATTACACTTTAAAACATTTTAAAAAGATAATATAACCATATAAATAATTTAGACGAAAAGGCATTTTTGAATTAAAATACAGTATTTGTCAATATTTATCATAAAATGAATTTTATCAGAAAAATACCAAAATTTTACCCAATGTAAATTCTGATGTCCTGATTCTAAAGAATAATTTTATGTTGTCAAATTGAATATATAAAAGTAACAGAAACTTGATTTAAATAGGGTTCTCGATTAAAAGGTGGTAAATCAACCTTTTAATGTAACTTATGTTTAAAATTAGATTCATTCACATTTTAAGCCTCCAACTTTTATTAGATAAATTTAAAAAAATTTAACAAACATTTATAATCTTTTTGTAGTTAGTTCTTTTCATTCCCACCATTAGAATGGCTAGGCGTTAACTACCATTTAAAATAATATTATAATATTATTAGTGGGAAAAAAAATATTTCAAAGAAACCCGTTGTTGAATATCGGGTACGCCATCGAAACTAGCATCATCTTTAAAGTAAAATTAATATTTAATCCAAAAATATTAATATATATGAAATGTTTTAGTCTTTATTCACCTGGGATGTTACAACAGTTATAATTTGGTGTTAGATCATGTGCCCTATTTTCATGTTATTTTTTGTTTTTCATGTTTTTTTTCAAATAAACTCCAAGATAATGGATGATATTTGACAAGGATTCATCTAAAGTAAAAAAGGTAGGTGATATATGACATTTTCCATCATGTATTATAGTTATATAAATTCTTTCCATTGTGTGCATTCCATATTCAGTAGGAATTTCTCCTTTATACCAATATTCTTTATTTATGTTGTATTTATTGTATCCTACAGTCCTAGTAATATCACTTGACATCGTTTGATGTTGAGACCTCAATGTTAACCACCCAAAGTAGGGATTGTTCCCTATTGTGCCCTTGGTGACCCATGTTGGGTTTATCTATGACAACGTTTGGGTGTATTTTTCTTCAAATTGTTAAAGATAGAATTTCTTCATAATTATTAAATTTATGAATGAATATAATGTAAAGTAAATGTATATAGATATCACATGGATTAGTTAATTTATAAATTGAATTGATAATTTTTTGTATGTACTTAGTTTACATTGTCACGTATGATAAATGTAATTGGAATAATCCTAATGATTTTTTAATGGTTAAAGTATTACATTTCCTATGATGATCTATTTACATAAATTAAATTTGTTTATGGTGCCTAAAACTTTTGTGAATTTTTATCTATAAAAGAATGGTAAAACTTGAGACTTCCTCTGATTCCCTAGATTATTCCATGAGCACTAAAAGGTCTCCATTATGATTCGTTGATCCAACTACCAAGGGAGATATCACCTTGGAACTTGGTCTTTTTATTATTATACGATTTCATTAGTGTTGTACCAATGATTCACATGACTCTATTATGGATATTAAAATTCTTTAGATACACTCATTGGATTTAGTATGATTTCTTCAAATACATGCGACTATAGATTCACCCCATTGCCCACAAGCATTTTTAGCACATGATTATTATGGAAAAACTCCATAGAAATGTTTATAATCTAATATAGGGAATTATTTGGGTGTACCCATTGGATTACCTTGAAATCCATTATAGATAGATGGTTTTGATTTACCACTATGAGTTGGCTTGACCCCTGAGATAATGGATGGAATGGTTACACATTGAATCCTATGATGTAATCATTTTCTTATTACAGAATCAGTTACAGAATATATGTACAAAATATATATCAGAAATAGAATTTTAAATAAATAATTAAATGATAACATATTAAGAGATAATAAAAGATACTAAACAAGATATGAGTTGTTTACATTGTACTACATTATATTATATACCAAGCAACTATAATAGTTTTTTATTCACAAAATGGATTTCTATAGACATCATTGGTGGTGATATACTGAGATTTATCCCAAATCCTATCTAGGATACAATTGGAACCTAAGAGGATTATAGTATTGTAGATACGGACAAGGGGAAGCATCTTACCATGGGTATAATACTCGCATGAATTTGAATGGGAGCTTAATAATTGAGGACTAGTATAGTGCTCTTGATGCTTGGATAGTTTTCCCCATTTGGTTATTTTGTATATTATGTATTTGTCTGTCATCATGCTACCATGTATACCTATTTTCCACTTTAAAGAGACACATCATCATCTATTGATTATGATATTGTTTATAATTATTGATGAATATTTTTTCATGGATATCTATACTGGTTTATGATGATTTATTCGTTTTTTATTTGTGATACTTATCTATTCATGTTATATCACCATTGTGCTTCACTCTTACATTAGGGAATGATCTCCACAAGGGCACACCGTAAGACCTCACGGCTAGTCGACAACATATATCATATGGGGAGGCATGATTTATTCCATATATCCAACTAGGTTCTGTAACTCTATAGTGAAACAGGTCCAAGACATCAAAAATTGGCATCAAAGGTCTATCCCTTTTATATTATGGACCCTTGTGTCTCACATTCTTCTCTTTGACTCGTTAATTGGGATATTAAGGAAAGATATTATGATTGTGTTGGAACATGGTTACAAGCCATGCTTAGGAGTATCTAACTCATGTTTCAGGTATTTTCTATGTTTCCTAGGAATGTGAATTTTTTTATTTTTTCTCACATAAAAGATGATCTATTTTCACCATTGGGATATATATATATATTGTGATAATTTTATGCTTTATGTATTCTCTACATTCTCTTGGTATTGTAAGGACATTTGTTACATGAATCATCATAGGAATTTTTGGATTCAAATTGTATGAATATTAGAAGCCATATAGAATTATTTAATTGATTTCATTTCATTTGTTTCCTATGATTATTGAGTGTTCCTTGGTTGTGATATATTCATGTGCTACTAACACCTTCTTTTGGAAAGAGAAATTGGTTGTTTAAAATGTCATAACCAATTATAATGTTGTTTTTCCATTATAGATTTATGGTGGAATCATATGATTACAATTTTAATCCATGATAACTATTTAACCCTTGTTACATGATATGAGATTTTGCAATGATCACAGTACTTAAAGTTTCAATTTATAATGTGTATGGTCCTTTAAAAATTGGGACATTTATGTCAATTAATCTAGCCACCATATTTTACCTATTAAATTCAGAGACATAAAATAAGGGGCTAGTTATAATTATATGGGTATTGATCTTATTTTAATATTGTATGGGACATTCTAGGAGATGATAATTCATTTAATTGAGCCTTCTGTTATGTATAGTTTTATATTTGAAAATAAACTGTAAATTTTAACATATAAATGATATATTTTTGTACAAATAAGAAGGCCATGTGAAATTTAAATAGTGATTACCTCCTTATATTTCAAATTAACCTCTATGTAGTAGAACCCATATAAGTAAAACATGAACACTTAACAATAAACTCGAATTTGAAGTTGTTAGTTGGGGATGTAAAATGGGTATTAAAGCCTTTTCTGTTGTTAATATTCTCTTATTGATCATAATTTATTTTGAATCATGTATTGAGGTATGTTCCTATAAATTATAGAACTATGACACCATGATATCCTTGGGTCATTCTCTAGGAGGGTGGTGAAGACTATACTCTAGAGTTGGTGGTCCCTGATCCACTAATATTTCCACTAGATGTTCCACCTGTGGAACAACCTATAATTCCTTAACTGGATGCTAATGCCCATCTTTGAGAGATTCTCATAATCTTGATGCAGTTATTGAAGAGTGCTCCACAGACTACAAATATGATGTCCAGTCTAACAAATGAGTTCCAGTAGTACTATCATAATATTTTCTCAGAGGATGGTGTTCCTTAAGCCATTGATTGATGTATAGAATCCACATTATCTATCTTCAATTATCTTTAGATGCTTTGAGACTATAGAGTAATGTTAGACACCGACATGCTATGTGCTTATTTTAAGCTCTTGTGGGATGTGATTACCCAGGATAGTTTTCAATATGTAATGGTTTGGAAAACATTCATAATTACTTATATGATTACTTTTTTCCTCAAACATTGACAGCTGACTGAGTAAGGGACATCATGCATAAGGAGTAGGATTCTATGTCTTTCATGGACTGTTTAGCATGTTTCACCAAACCCCAAATTTTATCACCAATTATCTCTAGTGATGAGTTGTCATGAGGTATATTCTTTAAGGATAAGATCAGGTATCCCATCATTACTCAAGTGAACATGTTTCACCAATCTATAATTTTTGAGATTGTGGACCCAGATAATATCATGGAGAACAACATCATAGAATATGATAATACTAGGAACAACGGGTCATTTCCAAGATAGGGAAATAGTTATTGTAACAGTGAGAAGCATACCTTTGAGGTTTCTTATCATATTATTGGTGGACATAATATCCTAACTAGAAGTAACATTTTTTTCATTAGTGTGGATTTCGGGGGAATGTGAATCCACAGAGAGATAGAGACCCACTAAAGTGTTGTGCTTACAGATAAATAGATCTTCTTCAAAAGTTTTCCAAGAAAATTCATTCTAATTATGTAGGAATAGGACCCAAGATAGATCCAAAATTAAGAGTGGAAATTTTGATTCCATGTCAGGTAGAAATAAATAACAGTACAAGAAAATCATTCAAATGAAGAGTTTATGGCTAAGGTTTCCAAACATCTAATGTTTGGTTCATGTTGAGCCAACATGATAAGGGTAGTCCATCTATAGCCCAAGGAGTTGGATCAGACCCTTTTTATGCATTAATATTGATAGATAGGGATTTGAGTGTTGGGATATCTATTATATGAGAAAATATTCTAGTATCCTCTAATATTGTATCTTATGTATTCGATACAGGTGCATATCAATCCCTTATCTCTGAATTGATCATGGAAAGTCTTAGGATTGAAATTATATAATTTTTTGGGGTGGTGATCATGGACACACGATAAGGAATATGGTGATAGAGTATATTCCAATGAAATAAGTGTCCTCTTAACATTTTCTATTTGTAATTATTGTGGAATTTAGTTATCCTTTACATTATAAGGAAAGATTTCATACTTCAGGTTGTTTGGATCATTCCTTATCGTGCCTAGATTGACAATAATCACAAGAAGGTGACATTCGTATCACCTGAGGGTGGTAGATACGTACATATAAGTTAGTGGCATGTCTAGTAAGGTCAATATGCATAAGGGATTAATGGGTTGGGAGGAGCGAAAACCCATATTTCATTCATTTTCATTGATGATAAAATAATTTCCCTGATAGATTTTCACCTAGAGGTAGATCATTTATTAGATGTTTTACCCAATGTCTTCTCTTGACTAAATACCAAGATATAGGTAGATTTAAAATTCGATTTCTTCATAGGATCATATATGGTGTCTATTCCTCAATATAGGATGACACCTACTAAGCCCTAAGAGCTCATGAGAATGTTGGCGGATTGATAATATATAAGATATCAACCATTCAATGTGTTATCCTAAACAAGTTTACATTTTTTATTTTGATTAATTTGGAGTACATTCATTTGATTTGTACATTGGGGTGTGTTTGGGTATAAATATATAAAAATGGAAGAAAAAAAATTTGTTTATGGTTGGCACACAGTTTGAGAAAAATGTGCAACCTAGCATAGCAATCCGAGCAACCCTAGATAGTGGGGGTTTTCACTATTGTCACACAATTTTTCTATCTATACTCCCCATTAGGATTAACCATGTACCCCCAAAATAGAGGCACATGATTTAGGAACACGGGTAGGGAAAACTGTGTTCCCCTTCCCAATAGAATATGTTTGGGAATTAAAGTCACCAGAAAATTAAATTTGAATTCACTCAAACCCCCAAAACTCAAATTATTTGACCCCCATTAGACCCTAGGTCAACAATAATGATTTTAGATTTATATAGACCAATTAAAATCCTTCCTGACCTCCGTTCTATTAAATTCAAATCCTAGATAATATATTTATACCCCTCCTAGTAAGGGGATTTTAGCCTCTTGGTTTCTAACCCATGTCACATCATTTGGATTAGTTCTTATACTCTGTTTGGTTTGATATAGATCTTTATTTTATGAATCTATAGATAATATTGTGTTTATAGATCTAGATTTAATGTATATTGACTCTTTAATTATTAATTTAGGTTATAGATAAAACTATCATTATACGCCATTATACTACTCAATTTTGAGGATTTCCTTTTGAGAGTTTTCTTGATTAATCATGAGGTTGGTGGTTCATAATTCAAATCCCATAGACTCAGTTTCAATTAAGTGTATGTAATTTTATAACTAATAATTTATGTTTATAAATTTATTTCTTGATATAAATATTTAATGAATGAATTAATTAATTAACGGGATGTGAATTGGGGATTTAAAGAAATATAGATTTTGGTAATTATTTGTAGAATTAATTTTGAGATAATGAATTGTTGATTTAGGTAATTAATTATAGATTTTATTACAAGATATAGAGATTACTAATTGGGGATAATTAAATGATTAATTAAGTATATGATATTGCGATATGATATTTGAGATAATAACATTTGGGGTTAATTATGGGATATTTTTGTTGAATATTGATTAATTAATTGATGAATACAATCATATGATTGATGTACATTGTTAATTGGTAAATTAAGTGACGGGATTTCAATGATAAATGAATTTTGGAATAATTAATGGAATTAATCTAGATAATTAAATATTTAATTAATTATGTTTATGAATAGTAAAATGATAATTTAGGTTTAATTTTATAATGGAATCGTAGCCATTATAATGAAAAATTTATGAATGGTAACATGATCATTTAGTTATTATATGGATAATAGAAACATGGTCATTCTAATCTATGGTAAGATGTGAATTTTTTTTTGAATTAACGAATGGGAACATGGATATTCTATTGTGCGATGTTTAAATTGTAACATGGGAATTCAATGAATTAAATATTTGTAACAATGTAATTTTGAAATATGATATCACCTATGAATAATTCAAGCTCAAGCATGAGCTAAAGCAGGTGTTGAGGTATGGGTACCTATGGGAACCTAGCGATTTATGTGGTTAAGTAAATAAAAAATCAATAATGTGATAACTATTTACATCTGAATTATATTTATTAAATATTCAACTACATAATATATTTATCTGGATATTGTTTTAGAAACCTTTTGTAGTGTCCTGCTGAGTTTTACTCACACCACACTAAAGATTCTTGATTGGTTCCCAAGTAGACACCGCGTTTTTTAGATAGGTTTGGGGAAATTGCCTTGGGTTAGATGGATTATTTTGGGAGATATATAAGACAGGGTAACTATAAATGGTTTTGGACTCCCTTGGGAATCTTCGGTGTCATTATTTTTAGTTTTCATACTAGACATTTTATATGTTCTTTATCATGACATCTAATCTGTTTTAATTTCTATTTTCACATTTGGTCATCATGAGATATTGGTATTGTTTAAAGTTATAAATTATTCTAATATTTGTTATTTATTTATACCAGTGTTTCACTTAGATAAAGGAGGTTATAGCCTCCTTATTATTCACATATCATACCCGCACTTCTGGTTGGTAGCCTGTGGCATACGAGGAGGTGCATTTGAGGTCATGTGATCCGCTGGTTCGGGGCACCGGTGTGTAGCACGTAGGATTGTCACTACAGAGTTGTATCAAAACAAAATTTTCTTTTATTTTACTTTTGTATTACTGGTTGGTAATTCTATAAATGATACTAGGAATAATGGGGCCCTATTTATGTGTTCATGAGTGGGAGTAACTAACCCATGAATGAGGGAGAATATATGAAACAAGGGTTGGAATTGTTGTTCTTTTTTTGTTACAAATGTATATTATTTCTCCTTGGGTGATGAACTTGTTGTGTTATGTGATTATTGATAGTGAGAAATTTATGAAATTTGACTCATTTCCTTTTAAGGAATGAGAGTTGAGTTTACATGTGTCATTCTACTCTCTCAGGGTTATTGTGATATGCATAATTTTTAGAATGCCTGAGAAAACATTTTAAGGGTAAGTTCTTGAAATAGAACAATATTTACGTGCTTGTGAAATTGAAATTAAAATGTCCCATAACATGAAATTGATAAATATTATAAAATTTTGTTATGTCAATGTCGAAAAGTACCATTTTCTATAGGATATCTATATTCATTACATGTCAATATTTGACATAATTATGGGTATTTAATTGTTAGTTACATATTGTTCCCACATTGATTTTCATTAGAGGAGATCTACCTTTACGTCTCCTATTCGTGAAAACTATATTCACTAGGTTGAGTTGGATTTCTAGGCAATCCAAGTAGGTATAATTATATAACAGATAAGAGAGTTCATAGCCGAGGTTTGATGTCTTTTGTTTGATGATGGTTCTTTAGAGTAGTATGTATTTCCACCTACCACTACTACAAAACCGGGTTTATCTAGCACTATTGTTTTAATAGTACAAGATAAATCACTATTAAAAAGAACATATGTCAGTGCTAAAAAGAACTGTTAAAATGGTTCTTTAACAATTATTTTTTATTGTTATTAAATGGGGTCTTTAACAACACTAAAAAAATAAAATTTAATGGGGGTCCTTTATCACTACATGTGAAAAAGAACTGATAAAGACCCCCCTTTGTGAGTGATAGAAAAAATGCACTGATAAAAAGGAGTCTTTATCAGCACATCAATAAAATCACTGATAAATGGTATATTTCAAAAAGAAATACATTTCATTTAAAAAAATATACTAATATATAATTTTTTTTAAATTGATAAAAAATATTTATATTGTTATAATTACAATATATATTTTTTAAAATAAATTTTGTATAATGATAAATAATAATTTACACAATATATATATATATATGATATTAAGTGGAAATGTCTTATAATGTAATTAAAAATTATATTTTTGATTAATCACTTGGTCATTATTATTTACTAATACCCATTTAGTAAAAATTTTAATATAAAAAAATTAAAAAAAATATAAAAGTTCTAAAATATGAAGAAAACATAACTCCATCTTCAAACGACTATAACTTTTGACCTGAGTTTCTATTTGGGCTCTACCAAATATCCAATTGAATCTTGTGACATGATCTATGCCCATAGAAATATTAGAAAACCCATGGAACATTAGTCAAGGCCAAAAAATGACTGAAATACCTACAAAATAAAGTTGTTAGTCAGGGTACCCATTTTTTTTACATTTTATAGATTTTTAACCTCGTTTAAGTGGGAATTTTTTACCTTTTTCGATGGGGACTGAATTTATTCCCAATGTTTACATTCATATTGACATTATGGATTTGAAATTTTTTCAATTTTCACAATGTAATATTCTTTATAATCAAATATATTTCAATATATACATATTTTCTATATATTCACACATAAAAAATTAATTTCATCAATAAATAATTAAACATATTTAAATTTAAAATTCATTGCTCAATATATAAAAATATACATAAATATATGGATAAAAATGAAGAAAATATATAAATATAAATATATATATATATATCAAAAAATGTAAACCAAAACAGTATAGGGGAGTGGAAAAGGCGCTTGTGTATAAGATGGAGGTCTGAGGTTTGAAAATCACTGGAGGATGGGATGTGCGTAGGAGGGTGGATTATCTAAATAACTAATAAATGGGTTGGGACATTATAATAAAGGGATGTGGCAAACATTGATAAAGGTTGTGGGAAACAATTGAAATGGGGACATGATAGAAAATTTATATCCTTTATCAGTATAGCCTTAATCAATGCATTTTAGCACTATTAATGGTGTCCTTCATCATCACTACAAAAATTGTAGAATAATGCCCCCTTTAACAATGCTGAAAATTCACTGATAAATGCCCCATTTATCATCGTTTTTTTTCAATGATAAATGGTCCCTTTATCTGCACTTTTTAGAAGCAATGCTAAATACAACTCTTTAAATTCGATTACATTGTCAACACTTATATAGTGTTGATAATCCCTTTTACTAGCATTGTTAAAGGCATGATTTGAAGTAGTGCGTAATGGATTAGTTTCAAGAACTCTTTCCTAAAGACATCTTCAGGTTTCTACCTGAGAGAGATGGCGAATTTACAATTGCGTTTATGCTGGGGGATGATCAAGTTTCTATTCCACCATACATAATAGAACCAAATGTGCTAAAATTTCACTAGAATCAGACATAGTCCTTAAAGGATAAAGGGTTAATATGACCAAGTACGTCTCCCTTAATTTCAACCATATTATTCGCATAGACGGTTGGAGGGAATTTGTGCCTATATGTTGATTTCATAAAGTCCAACCAGATGACATTGATGAACCAATATCCTCTTCAATGCATCAATTATCTTTTTGAAAAGTTGAGTGGAACTTGTATCATTAAAAATATAGATTTGTGGTCCAGGTTTATTTAGGTGAGTTTTCAAGCTTCTAATATACTGATTATTTCTTTTAGAATTTGGTAAGTCCTTTATTATTTCATCATATCACCATTTGGGTTGATGAATTCACCAACAATGTTAAAAAAACATCATGAATATGATCTTCCATCCATACCCAGATTAGTTTGTGGATGTGTTTTTGGATGACATATTGGTGTACTCACAGACTCATGATGATCATGCTCATCATCTGGAAATCAACCTGAGTACTCTGAGAGAGAATCAGATATACACTAAGCTAGCAATGTAAAAATATCCGATTGATCAGGTACACTTCTTTGGTCACATAATCTCAAAGGAAGGTGCATCAGTGGACCGAGAGAAAGTGAAAAAATTTATTTCATGGGAGCATCCCAAGTACATGTTGGATATCCATTGATTTTTTGGGTCATCTGGTTATTATATGTTGTTCATATAGGACCTTTCTCATTGGGTAGCACCTCGTTCTTCTTGAAAAAAGTGAATAATGTTTGAATGGTTTGAACTTTATGAGAATGTTTTCCAGTATGTGAAGAAGAGTTTGAAAATTAAACAAATAATTATCCTACCTAATCCTAATGATGATTAAATAATGTATTATGATTATTATATGATATGAATTGGAGCTAGGATTATACGAGCAGATAGAGTTATTGCATGTATTTCTTGGTAGATGATTCCTCATGAATGGAACTTCCCTATGTGTGACCTTTAGTTGGCAGTATTGGTTTATGATTTAATGTGTTGGTGATATTTCCTGTTTGGTGAAAATTTTACTGTATATACAGACAATAAGAGCTTTAAGTGCATATTTCCATAGTGATATATGAATATTCTACATCATATATAGGTTTAGTTTATGAAATATTTTGATTTTGAGCTAACATATTCACTTGGAAAGGGGAACAATATTGTTGATTCATTGAGATGGAAAACTCGGACTTGGACAGTTCAGTAGTCTAGTGTTGACTAGAATTTAATTTCATTGATAGATGATATGCATGTGGTGGTTCAATATAGTCATGATATGATGACTCGGGTGTGAGGTTTTGCGGAGTCTACACTATTAAGACGAATTTGATACATACAATATGAGGATCTGGAATATTTGACCATAGGGTAAATCCTTGAAGGTGCAGAGTCACCTTTAGATTGGAGCATTGATGTGGTTGTGAACATTTATGTCATAAATCAGGTTGTTTGGACTAAATGTACGTAGAAAGGGTTGATGTGTGAGTTTCATGCCTCGATGTGGGAGATGCATCCACATATGACCAAAATAAACTGTTACTGTCACGACCGATCCCAGTGGGGCCCGAGATGCAACTCCCCAATCCCAACTCTAATAGGCCTGGGGCTGGTGACTAGCATTGAGTATGCATGTCACTAACATGGGAGGCATTTCCTATAAACCTGTGCACACACACACATCTCCAATCCAACAAAGCTGAAAAGTAAAAACTAATGAAAATAGAAAAGCATGCACACACTAAAATCCCAACCAACAGATTACGACAAGAAAGTGAAGTACAGTAATGTAAAACCTTCAGCAAAAAGTACAAGCCCACCAAAAGAAAGTCTAAAATAAGGTCCAACTTTTAAAGAAAGGTACTGGGACTACAATCATTAACTGTATGAAAACACCTCGGCCTGCCTGATCTCCCTGTGCACCGTCCGGTCCTGATGAACCTAGAATCTAGTTGAAGGATCACTCGTCTGCACAAGACATGATACTTGCAGGCGAAGCCCATTAAGGGGTGATTATAACAATACCCAGTAGGCCACCCCAAAACCACAAAGTAACACAACAAGGGAAATAACAAAAAGGAATGATACAAACAGCTCTACACAATATATATTTACAGAATATATAACAAGAATATCCAGATATACTCATAAACAATTGACTATCGCGAAACCACCACTAATATCCAGATCAAAAGATTTTACTAATCACGTAATAGGGAGAGCATACTCTTAGGTTTGAAGAGAGATAAATGAAGAACTCGTTCCAGGAGAACTCACTCCACAAGTATTTAAGAATATGGTATTCAGATGAGGATCACAAATAGTAGCTATTGGGTGATTCCAACAACTCAGTCTGAACTAATCCGCTAAGTAAAGGATCTGCACCCAGGTAGTGTATGTCACGTCGATACCAAGAACTCTACATAGGGTACCAGGAAGGAATAGAGGATTTGGCTCTAAATCTCATAGAGGGATTCCAACAACTCTATTATGGAAGAACTGCTGAAGGGATCATACTCATGTACGTAGGAAATGATACTAGAAACCTTCAGGGGAAAGACCAAGGGTACGAACCCTAATAAACCAAACCAAAGTCATGGAATACAAATGGCTCAAACCATGTAAAACAGGTAACACGGCATGTAGTAGGGTCACACGCCGTGTTTCTTGACTCTGAGTACTGCCCGTGTAAAACGACCCGTGTCTTAAAACATGTCATATAAAAGTAACAAAACAGCATGTATAAGGATTAAATGTCGTGTCCGAGTGTCCGGGGTTTGCTCTGTGTACGCTGGCCATGCGCCCGTACACGACCTCAACCCGTGTCGCCTTGCCCGTGTACCAGTACATGGGGTATCCCGTGAATCTGGTCGGGTCTGGATAAGGTAGGGTATACATGTCGTGTACTTGGCCGTGTACCCAACCTATCTCCATGTTCTCCCGGAGTACTTTCCAGGTGGTCCTCCGATGAACACACGCCGTGTATCCCATACTACACACCGTGTAGTCTGGATTTATCCAGAACCATCGTCTTCCTCCTCACGGATCGAACGGATCTCCGGATTTTGGATCTCTCATATGTGCATCCCGATGCTTCAGATCTTGGTTCGTCCCATCATATGAATAATGAATCTGGAGTTTTCAGGCCTTTAATCAGGTCTTAAACCTACACTGATCCATCCAATGAAAAAACGCCCAAAAACTCATATCTCCTAATCCCCTCCGAATCGTCCACCTCCATCGTCATCGCGGCTCCGTAGCATCATCCCGAAGTTGGATCTACGATCTCAGATCATTTCCCCAACAAAACAATTTGCAAAAATCGATTTCCTCCATGAATGTCATGTGCGGGAAAGAACGAGAAGTCTCCAAAATGAACATGAGAGAAATATCAACCCCAAACAAGAGGGAAGGACCTCGATCATTGTTCGTGATGATTCGGGTTCGTTGCCGTTAGATCAAACAAAAGCAAAACAATAGATTTAAATCACAAGGATTAATATTTTCTGCAAAATCCCCGCAAATATCTGATCGCACAAGTATGATCGATCCACGGGCTAATCTGTTCATGGATTAGTCCGCATTCATCATAGGAATCAAGAATGGGGAATGGAAACCAAAATAAAAAATCCTACCTAGACTCGAGGCATTTGTTGGTGAAGATCTGATCGTCGCGTCGTCGTCGCTGGTGAAACACGTCAAAAACTTCGTCTCCGTGTTGGGGGTTTTCTCTAGATCTTTTCCAGAGCCTCCATGGGAGATTCGGGGTTATGAGATCTCTAACCCTGATCCCCTGCTAAATTTTTAATTTAAAAGTATTAAGAGATTTTGCAGCATAAATATTTAATAAAATCTTTTTATTAAATATTTTATTACAGGTACATCCAAAAACTAGATTTCACCACCGACCTGCACCAGCCAACGTTAGGTGTCACCTAAGGGAAACTCACTGCTCTAAACGCAACGGTGCCCTCAGATTTTTAATTCGAGCAGCCATTTAATAGTTATTCCATTTATTCAAGAAAACCATACGTGCGCGTTATTTCATTATTTAATAAAATTAAATTATTTGTTCTGGGCTCACCGGGCCTAAGAACTACGCGCCGTCTCAGATCCTGGTCCCTAAATAATTCCCATATAAGACTGAAATAATATAAGGAAAAATCCGAGACATTACATCCTCCCCACCATAGGGATTTACATCCCCGAAAAACCAAAACAAATGCTACTCAAAATGATGTGGGTACTACACACGAATCTGAGCCTCTCGCTCCCACGTGCTCTCCGGGAGATTCTCGTGCTGCCACCGGACACGCACCAAGGGAATAGATCACACAATAAGGATATTCTCCTACCGATCCTCGATATCCATAGGGTACTCAGCAAAGGTCTCCCCTTCATCAACGACCATCTCGCCCCAGTCGAAAAAATTCGATGGATCATGAACGTACCTCTGTATCTACGACACATGGAAGACGTTGTGTACCCTGTCCATCTGTGGAGGTAGATCCAAGTTGTTCCCCACCTCTCCAACTCAACTTAGTATCTAAAATGGGATGAAAAACCTCATATATATAGCTTGTTGCCTTGTCCATATCTCTACAATCCCCATCGAGGTGAGACCCGGAGGAACACATGGTCTCCCTCCTCGAACTCTAAGGGCCTTTGTTTCCTATCGCCATAAGAATTCTGCCAACCCTGTGAAGTCTTCATATGCTCCTAGATTACCTACACCTTCTTCGTGGTAGCTCGCACCATTTCTGGGACCATAAGTGATGACTCTCCTGCATCAGTCCAGCAAAGTGATGAATTGCAAGGATTCCCATACAAAGCCTCAAATGGTTCCATACCAATTGTGGAATGATAAATGTTGTTATAATAAAATTCCACCAGTGGTAGGTGATCCTACCAGCTATGACCGAAGTCGAGGATGCAAGCTCAAAGAATATCTTCCAGAACATGGATGGTCTGCACTGTTTGAACATCCGTTTGAGGATGAAATACTGTGCTCAAGCGTAACTGAGTACCAAAAGCTTCCTGCAATCCATTACACAAATGGGATGTGAAAAGAGAATAGCAATCTAAGACGATCGTTGATGGAACTCCATGAAGTCAAACTATCTCCGGCATTTAGGGGCATCCCAATCTCTCTACTGAACTCTGCTCCTGTATGGCTAGGAAGTGGGCCGACTTGGTGAGTTGGTCAACGATCACCCTGATGTCATCGTGTCCCCTAGACGTACATGGTAAACCTTTCACGAAGTCCATGGATATCCCATCCCACTTCCAATTTGGCACCTCAAGGGGCTGAGTCAAACCTGCTGGAACATGGTGCTCAGCCTTTATTTACAGACAAGTAAGGCACAGAGAAACAAACTTTGCCACACTCTTCTTCATTCCTGACCACCAGAACTGATGTGAAAGTTCGTGGTACATATTTTTCACACTTGGATGCACCGCCAAAGGAGATAAATGGAACTCCCTCAGAATTGCCTCCCGCAACGTCACTGGTACTACTGTGCGCCCTCTGAAATGAACAATGTGCTCCCCACATTTTGAATAACCATCGGCAGCATCACCTGTGGATATATGATCATGTAGAGTCTCATAGCTAGCATCCTCGAGTTGTGCTTCCCTGACTTGCTGTAAGAGTGGAGTGGTGACATCCATTGACTGATGGTAATCTCCCTCATCTCTATCCACAAAGGATTACTGTAAAGATTCCAACTTCCTCATTGCCTCATCCAGCAACTACGAACTAGATTTCCTGCTGAGAGCATCTAGCACAAAGATCCCCTTCCCAGTAGTATAAATGTTCTCAAAGTCTAAATCCTGGAGGAACTCAAGCCCCCGCCTCTGTCTCAAATTCTGTTCCATCTGAGAAAGTATATATATGAGTCTCTTGGGATCAGACTAGACGATAAGCTGCTCGCCCATCAGGTAGTGTCTCCCCATATTCAATGCGAAGACTACCGCTAATAACTCAAGATCCTGGATTGCATTTTTCTGCTCATGTGTACTCAAATATCATGAGCCATAGGCAGTTACTGCTTGACTCTGCATCAGAACACAACCAATCCCGGTTCCTGATGCGTTTCAGAACACTACGTACTCGACACCCTCTTCTGGTAGTCTCAATATCGAGGCGCTTGTCAGACTCTGTCTCAACTGCTGAAAATCCTGTTGGCATCTCTCATTCCACACGAAAGGCTCCCCCTATCAGGTCAAAGCTATCATGGGTGCTGAAATCATGCATAAATAATGAATGAATCTCTGATAGTAGCCTGACAACCCATGGAAACACCGCACCTCCATCACTTTCCGGGGTGGATCCCATGCTAAGACTACCTCTATCATGGCTTGGTCGCTTGCTATGCCATCTGTTGAGATAACGTGTCCCGGAAAGTGGACCTCCTATATCCAGAATTGACACTTTGAGATTTTCTTGTACAATTGGTGCTCTTGGAGTGTGCCCAGAACCATCCTTAGGTGCCTCACGTGATCCTCCTCAGACACAGAGTACACAAGGATATTATAAATGAAGACCACCATGAACCAATCAATATAGGGCTGAAAGATCCAGTTTATGAGTCCCATAAACACTTCCAGGGCGTTCGTCACACCAAAAGGGATCACCAAGTAATCATAGTGACCGTAGCGACATCTGAAAGCCATCTTCGGTATATCCTCATCTCGTAATCGCAACTGGTGATAGCCTAATATTTTATCAACCTTCGAGAACCATCATTCCCCTTTTAATTGGTCGAAGAGGTCATCGATCCTCGGTAGTGGATACCGATTTTTCATGGTCACATGATTCAAGTGCCGGTAATCAACACACAGTATCAAGCTCCCGTCTACCTTCATGGAAAACAACATTGGGGCTGCCCAGGGTGAAACACTGGGTCTCAAGAATCCCTTCCACAGTAAGTCTTATAACTGAACTCTAAGCTCACAAAGCACTACAGGAGCCATTCGATATCATGATGCTGATATCGAGGTCGTCCCAGGTTTTAACTCAATGGAGAAATCTATCTCTCGATGGGGAGGTAATCTGGGTACATCCACTGGAAATATTTCATCATACTCATCCACTACCACTGAAAACTAGAAACTCGTAACATCTTCTACGCCAAGGGCTAGGCTAGCCAACTAATGTAAAATTGGTTGTACCTTCCTACGCACGAGTCCATCTTGCGCTGTCTGGGTGTCCTTTTCACCGATGAAGGAGAACCTCGTTCAATCACTACAGACACACCGCACCCTTTTCCTAAAACAGTTAATCTGGGCATGAACTGTAAATAGACAATCCATACCAAGAATAAAATCATAAGTCCTCAACCATACCATCGAGAGGTTCCAACCGAAACTCTTGCCTCCAAGGGTCATGTCACACTGTCTGCAATGGTGTGTGATCTCAGAATCTTCTCCAATCGGTGTTTTTAAGTGTAAGGGTCGAGTCAATGGCTCAACTTGAATCTCAAGGTCTCGAACAAGATAAGAAACAAGAAAATAATGACTAGAACCTTTGTCTATCAGTACAAAATCCAATGTAGAAAAGACACAGATTGTACCTCTAATCATTTAGGGAGTACCAGGGTCATAAGACTCCGCTGCCTGCATCTGTCCCTGCCTCTATCCACCAGCTCCCTGAGCCTAGGGTGGACCTCCTAGGGTGGTGGTGGTAAAGGGTCAAAACGATGAACACCTCCAGCTGCTCTCCCATCTCCTCTACCACATCCACTGCCCCGCGGGTCTGTCTGCTCCTCATGTTGTCTTTGCCTCTGGGGTCTATCCACTTCTCCCGTGTCAGTAGCACGGTGGGTCAGACAATCTCAAGTAAGATGTCACCTTCCATCACATGAGTAGAATCACCTCTCTCGAGGTTGGAAGGATGTGCCATGCGAACCCTATACGATAGATCCCATGTCCAGTAATCTCCTCTGGAAACGTCTCCCACGCTTGGGTCCCAGACGTCGACTCCCTTCTGCCGAGGTCACTACTCCAGCTCTCTCACTACTGATAACTGATGGCTGTCTCAGCTCTTCCAAGAATCTCTCATCCACCAAATCCCGCTCGAGCACCCCAACATAAGTATTAATGGTCATAGGGATGATGCTAGATCAGATTTCTCTACACAAGCCCCGCTCAAAATTCTGAGTTCAAAATCACTATTCCCTGACCATATACATCGAGTACCATGAGAGGTCAGTAAACCTCGATGAATATTCATCCACCATCATGGTTCCCTGTTGGAGCTGAAGAAGATCATGTATACGTACTTCTCTCAGGGTAACCGGAGAAAACTCCTCTCAAAAGATATGCTCAAACTCTGACCATGCAAGAGTCACCTTGTCATGAGTCCGGATAACCAAACTCCACCATTTCCCTGCCAAGCCCTGCAGAAGGCTTGCTACCAAGATCGCTATCTGTTCTACTAGTGTCCTGAGAAAATAGAAGACTCTACCCACTGCCTCAATCTACTCATATGCTACCTGAGGGCTATGCTCTCCCCGAAACCTGAGGGGTCTCAGTCTCTGAAACTCATGGAGAGTGCTCAGCCTGCGCTCCTCCTCTAGTGGTACAGAAGGCACTAAACAATTCTCCACAGGTGGTGGAATAACTGGAAGACCACCTAAAGGTAAAACTGGGGGATCTGTTCCCTCTATCGAAGATTCATCACTATTGGGGTCATCCTTGTGATCGAGCTACTGGATCCTAGCTGGAGCCTGTCACAAAAGCATCTTGTAATGAAACAATATGTATCACAGTCAGTGAGTATATATGGAGAGCTGACTCAAGAAGGACATGGAAACCAATACCTATTCTTATATGATTCACGTACCATTATTTTCCCCTGAAACTATTGTTTTCATGATCTGAGTCAAAAATAATGTTATCAGTGTCCTGGTGTATGGATACTTCGGCCGCCTGCACCCACACTAGGGTCCCTGGCCTGAAATCCATAATTGAAACACTTAACACTATTGCCCCAAAATCAACTCACAGATTTTCAATCCTATGGAAGAAATGACCACCTCTGATACCACTCTCTCATGACCCATCCCAGTGGGGCCCGAGTCGCAACTCTTCAAGCCCTCCTCCAATAGGCCAGGGGCTGGTGACTAGCACCGTGTAGGCATGTAACTAACATGGGAGGCATTGTCTATAAACCTGTACACACATACACATCTCCAAGACCACAAATCTGAAAATAAATAACTACTGAAAATGGAAAATCATGCATACACTAAATTCCCAACCAACAGAGTAAAGTACAGTAATGTAAAACCCTAGGCCAAAAGTACAATCCCGCAAAAAGAAAGTCTGAAATAAGGTCCCACCTATAAAGAATGGTACTGGGACTGCAATATGTAGCCGTAGGAACACACCTCGGCCTGCTTGGTCTCACTGAGCACCATCCGGTTCTGGTCCACCTGGAATCCTGTCAAAGGCTCGCTTGTCTATACAAGACACAAGACGTGAAGGAAAAGCCCGTGCAGGGGTGAGTGTAACAATACCCAGTAGGGAACCCCGAAACCACAAAGAAATATAACAAGGGAATTACCACAAAGGAATGATATAGTTTTCTCTACATAATATATGTTTACAAAACATATTACAAGAATATCCAGATATACTCATAAACGATCGTCTATCGCGAAACCACCACTAAGATCCCACTCAAAATATTTCACTAAGCATGTAACATGGAGAACACACCCCTAGGTCTAAAAAGAGAGACACGGAGAAATCGTTCGAGGAGAACTCACTCCAAAAGTACTTAAGAATATTGTATTCAGATGAGGATCACAACTAGTAGCTATGGGGTGATTCCAAAAACTCAGTCTGAACTAATCTACTAAGCAGAGGATCAGCCTCTGGGTAAAGTAGGTCACGTCGATAACAAGAACTCAACCTAGGGTACCAGTAATGAATAGAGGATCCGGATCTAAGTCTCATAGAGGGGATTCCAATAACACTATTGAGGAAGTCATGTTAAAGGGATCATACTCCTGTGCGTAGGAAATGATACCGGAAACCTTCCGGGGAAATACCAAGGGTAAAAACCCTAAGAAAGCTAACCCATGTCACGGAATACAAATGGATCATGCCCTATAAAACAGGTTACACAACATGTAGTAGGGTCACAGGGTGTGTTCCTTTACTTTGGGTACTGCCTGTGTAACATGACCAGTGTCTTAAAACATGTCCTATAAAATTAACTACACAGTTTGTAGAAGGATAAAACGCTCTTTACGAGTGTCCGAGGTTTTCTCCTTGTACGTTGGCCATGTTCTCGTACACGGCCTCAACCCATGTCGCCTTTACCGTGTACCAGTACACGGGGTATCCCATGTATCTTGTCAGGTCTGGATGAGGAAGGGTATACACGCCATGTCCATGGTCGTATACCCAACCCGTGAACGTGTACTCCCGGAGTACACGCCAGGAGGTCTACCGATGCACACACGCCGTGTAGCCCATAATACATGTCATGTACTCGGGATTTATCCATAACCATTGTATTCCTCCTCGCGGATCGGCCGGATCTCCGGATTTGGGATCACTCATCCATTCATCCCGATGATTCAGATCTTGGTTCGTCCCAACATTCGAACACCGAATCAGGTGTTTTCGGGACTTCGATCGGGTCGTAAACCTCCAACGATCCATTCGAATGAAAGACTCCCAAAAATTAATATCTCTCAATCCCCTATGAATCGCCCACCACCATCGTCATCACAGCTCCATAGCATCATCTCGAGGTTGGATCTATGATATTATATCATTTCGCCAACAAAAGAATGTGTAACGATCGATTTTCTCCAAGAACGCCAAGAGAAGGAAAGAACGGGAAGTCTCCATGAAGAACAGAGGACAAATATCAACCATAAACAAGAGGGACAAACCTAGATCGTTGTTTTTGATGATCTAGGATCGTCGATGTTAGATCAAACCAAAACAAAATTGTAGAGACCCGAAGCTTGACGTACATGAACATTACATTACTTTTGCGGAATACTTAGTACATAACAAAAATACACACACAAGGATCGTAATAGTTTAGTGTCTTTGGAAACTGGGAAACATAAACAACTAGATCATAAAGAATCTACTTTGCCTCCCATTTATTTCATCATATCTAGAGTCCCTTTTTGGCATATTCTACTTAATAACCTTCTTCCGGACCTGGGAAAATAAAACATACAAAAGGGTGAGCTCAAATGCTCAGTAAAGGTAAACAAAATAAATATCAATGACATCATATACATAAGCACATAACTTTTGGAAATCTTAACCTGCAAAAGAGAGCATAATTTCATAACATGGGATAAATCATATTAGTGAAATGAAATCCCAATAATCATTACTTAAAAAATGAAACTTTGTGGCATACACACATAATCATATAGAATCATATCTTATTATTCAAGAGTCATTGCCAAGACTATGTTAGTGGACAAAGACCCTTTCTGAACCGAGTCACCCTCGTTTCATTCCTGTTTCACTGAACCGGTATAACCTACCATTCCAGCCATGTCTATCTCATGAGATATAAAATCTTTACCCAATCCATTGGAGGGAGATATAGGTCCCACCCGTCTGATAATGATACCATTCTTATGTGTTCCACAAAATCATAAATCATACATCATTGCATAACCCATGTAATACAAATGGGAATCTTAAACATCATGACATCATAAAACAATTCATATAAGATAAAGGAATTAATAAAAATAATTCCATCACAACATAATCAAATAAATGTAATAATAGGGATAAAAACATAACCCTTTATTATCTTAGATGGAAAATAATTTTGATAAAACACATGAACTCAATTCTTGAGGAAAATATCCTTTCTTCTTCAAAAACAATTTTCCTTTCTTAACATGTCATACATCTTTAAACTAAAATAAGTTGATTAAAAATAAACTTTAAAACTTGTATAGGATGCTTCTTGGAAATAATGTTTTAAAAATCCATTCATGTCGTATAAGTTAAAAAAAACATTCTTCGTACTTTTGTCGGAAAAGTCAAAAAGTACCTCGTACGAAAAACGATAAAAGATTCCTTTCATATCTTTTACTAAAAACTCACTGAAGGATAAAATTGGATTTAAAAAATTGTAGGAGGATGGAAATAATATTACATATTGAGGAAACATGGATGTGGATGATAAAATACACCCCAGTAAATACTAAAGTATAAACAATCTCGGATAAAAATGAGATTGTGATATTTCACGTACCTTAAGTCTGATTTGCTTCGTAAGTGTCCGAACCTCCTGTATAATGATTTAAATAATGTCACTAACTTAATACAGAATCATATTCATTGTTATGATATCATATATGGTTCACTTATTACTTTATATTACCCGTTCTTTTGTAAATTCAATGTTAAAGAAGCGTTTTGGGTAAAATCGTTTCATTTATCGTAGGTGTTTGGACTTGTTGTTCTTGACATGATTATTACTTATATCATGATTTACTTACTTCCAGAATATTAAAAATGATTTATATATCATATATATTCAGTATATATATATATATAGTAGATAGATAAATGAAATTAAACACACCGTTCATGGAGACGGTAGTCCGTACGTAGGCATGAACGTTGTTTTCCTTTCCTTATTGTCTTGAATGGAAGTAAGTAGATGAAATATATATATACATAATTATAGTAGATTTACCATGTCATATATTTCATTATTATTCATTATATATACTTTATAATCATTCTGGAATGGTTAACATGGATAATGAATCTCATCGCGTCGTGGAGACGGTAGTCCGTACGTACGCACGAGGGATGATATCGTTCCCATGGTCGTGGAATTGTGTTCAAGTGTATGTATAATATTTCAGTATAAATATCACTTTATAATAATCATATATAGTTACTCATTACACCATTATACCCATCCAATTAATGTGGTGGCTGAAAATAGATTACACCACGGCGTGGAGACGGTATTCTGTACGTACGCACACGCGGTGATTTCCTTTTTCCGTAGGATGGATAGAAGATTAATTAGAGTTGTTTCATATTTATAATAACATATCAGTATATAAGAAATACTGATGTTATTATTTTATCATGAAATTACTAAAGAAGAAGAAGTTGAAGAAGAAAGAAATTGAAAAATATCGGTAATGGATATTACCTATTTTTGACGTGCCTTTTCTTAGCCTCCACTTAAAGAACTAAGGATGGTCTTTGAAGAAGACCAGGACCTCTAGGATGATACTAGGGAAGTGGAGAAGAGATTTTGGTGGGGGATTACCGAGCTTGAAGGCTCAAAGTTGTGTGAGGAAGAGAGGGAGGAGGTGCCCTTTTATAAGGGAGGAGAGGGGCACCTTTGGAATAACGAAAAATATTATTTTATTATAAAGTCACGTTCGGTTTTAAATAGCTCCAAATTGATTTATTTCTAGGCTAAGTTGGGTATGTGTGGAAATAATCTCATCAAATAGTATTTATACAAGTTTAGGTTATTATTTTAACCTTATAAATTAGATTTAACTCTAAGTTAAATAAATTAACTTTTACCGTGTCTTTTTGTTTTCTTACACTATATGGTTAATAAACTTACTATATAATTCCAAAATAACCCCAAGCTGTTTATTATTAATATATATAATCTTATATAAGTCATTTGGCCGAACCTTTATTTTTAGGAATAAAATAACAATAAATAATATAATATTCTTTTTAAAAACAAATTTATGTCAATTTTGACACTATTTGGTACATGATTTTTATGAAATTCATAACAGAATGATAAGTTCGAACCAAGTTACTTAAATCAACAATAAAATGTCATATTAACCTATAAAATTAGTTTAAGTCATAAAAAGTCTCAAATTACATTTATTTGGGCATTTATAACATCAATTATGTCAATATTTCATTAATAAGACAATTACTGCATCATCTTTGTGTCATAATAAATGATAATTATTTAATCCCTAAAAATTATAAATAAATTCCTATGATGTAGATAATTGTATTATATTTCTGGAGACTATTCATGTTCGAAGTTTCATGAAGTGTATCACTAGATTTAAATTATTGTACTTATAAGATTTAAGAAAGTGACATGTTGTCACATTCTTTGGTTTTAATAATAATTAAATTATATTCATTGAAAAAATTTAATTAAATGAATCTAATCCGACCCTTAGGTGATATGGGACGACTTTTAGTCATCCAATAGGATTTTTACATTTGTTAGGGTAATTTTAAAATATTATATTTACCCTTAATTACCCGATTTACCTTTAACTATGGTAAATAAAATTTACCGTAGTTACTATTCATAATTCCCAAAAATAAAAATTAGCTTATTAACATAATTTGGAACCACTAATTCCAAATATGGAATCAATTTTTCCAAATTCAATACATAAAATTTGTAGAAATTAAATTAAAATTAATCCTGTTGTAAAAAAAAACGGGTTTTCTTTTAAAACATTGCAAAAGATTGAATTGATTTAACCTCCGAATTCAAGGTAAAATCAATGATAATGTAATACATTATATTAAATGGTAAAAATATATTCTATTTATACTTTAAAACCATTAAATATTATAATTTAACCACATAAGATATTACGATTAAAAAAGATGTTTTTAATTAAAATATAGCGTGTTTTTACTATTCATTAAAATATGAAAGTTATCGAAAAAATATCAAAACTTTATCTAATGTAAATTTTTATATCCTGATTCAAAAGAAGAATTTTATTTTGTCAAATTTACTAATAAACATGTCAAAAACTATATTTAATGTGGGTGCGCCATCAAAAGGCGGCAAAACTGCATTTTTTTAATAATACTTCTTTTACCCGAAAACTTTATTTTGTTCTTATACCATGTTCTAGAAATGTGTAAGATGAATAATAATGTTATAAAATTCAAAATTTAGTTAAAACTATTTATAACGGCTAGTTCATGACAATATTATAATAATATATCGTTTTTTTATTAAAACTCAGTATTGCGTACAACACACGCTATCGAGGAAGGTCGCGATTGCGTGTAATGCAAGCCAAGTCAGGGTTGCGTGTTGTGAAAGAATCCTTCGTTGTTTCGTATAACAGAATCCAACCATATTTCATTTATACATTGAATATATATATATATATATATATATATATATACTCAATTTTTGCGAAGAATATCTGTTATCAAAATTGTGTGTAACACGATCCAAGAATAGTGTTGCGTATACTGCAAGATAATACGGTGTTGCGTATAGCGCAAGGTAATCTTGGTGTAGAATAAAACACAAGACATTAATGAAATTAAATGAATATTTTTCATAACATCTCGGGGTGTTACATTCTACCCCCCTTAAAATTAATTTCACCCTCGAAATTTGTCGGGGTTATAAATAGTTTACTATTCGAAAGATTCTTTAATAGAAACTCACATCGTAAAAAAGAATTCCAAAACCAATCTTTAAAAACAAAAGTATGAAATGTAATAGTTACCCAAATAAACTATTCACTGGGTTTCCACATAGGTGAAAATATGGATATGGAAGACAAATATAACCATCATGTTCGGATGGAGAGTGGGAGAGAACATTGCTATGGAAAAGCCAGCAATCACAAATCCATAGATTTGTGATGATCTAAGGTACCATCTGATTCATTGGATATAAGCGCACTAGGACAACATTTTTGATTTTCATGATCATTTCCCTAAAGTTGATGAATTAAAAGAAATACTTACATGATTTTGGTACAATCTCACTGTTGTTCGTTAATTGAACAATTTCCACTTCATCCCATAATGAAATGAAGTTGAATTTGTTATTCGTGATGTTTTAGCAGATCATGTGATAGAATGATGGGTCATTCCATCTGTCTCAAACAAAAGGTTATAAAAGTTATCAAAAATACATAAGTCCATATATAGTGAGATTAATCATATATGGTTCCTAAAATGGACTTATAATTCATATATCATACTGCTTAATATAATAAAACTACTTTCCTACTAAATAGGGACTTCCTGTAGGCCAGTGGTAGGCGATAAAGGCTGGTCGCACTTCGGTTGAGGGTTCGATTCCCACAGCCTTGTCCGACGCGATGGGTTGTCGCCCGTACTGCAGGTTGTCCTTTTTCTAAAGCTATATTATTATAACATCCCATCAATAATATCGAAAAACGTTTTATCCTAACTTATTTCCAACATAATCCATTCCAATATTTAGGCTTATCTAAAATACTTCGGTCCAAGCTCATAGTATAAAGAAAATGATTACTTGAAATGTCACAGAACAATCACGTGAATGCCATCATTTATCCCCCATATATCATAAGATATATCTTGTTGGTCAAATTACAAACATGTTAATACCTTAATCATGTATTCTCTTGAGGAATGAATACCCATTGAACCTTAGTTAAAACATGAATGCAGTTAAAAGTAAACACTTTCCACAAACCAAAATCCTCAAAATTATTTATACTCAAACCATTATATCACTTAGTCCTTATATTAATCATGAGCTTATGAATACAATCAAATATCTCATTATCGTCTTATCCCTTCATTATGCGCATATCATCTACATTCCAAATATATCTGAATAACCTTTCATGGATACTGGAACCATTAATTATACACTTTCAAAACTCAAGGAAAGACAAAAGTGTAACAATCCTTAGATGTCTCTTTATTCCATAGTACCATGAGATTACTTATACAACATTACACATGATAAACATGTCATCATTCCACTACGTTCTTAACCCATTGACCGAGAATCAACAATTCTTTCATCTCACATATCATTTGTAGTATCTTCATCATCATCCGCATAAATACTACCCATATGACCATACTGATTCTCTTCATGATACTTTCCCATAGGGCATTGGTTTGCATAATTCCCGTACATTCCACATTTAAAACATTTAACCATTGTTGATGTCGTAGCAATACCATTATCCTCATCCCTAGTGTTAATTGAACCTTTTCCATTGCAGTTACTATATTTGTGTCCTTCTTTTCCACACCCAAAGCATCTTCCAGTTCCTTTGAAACATTCTCCTTGATGCCTCTTCCCACATGATTTACATAGGGGAAATTGAACTTTATTTCCTCTATGATCATCATGAAACTCCATCTTTCTCTTATTAGCCGAGTCAGGAATCTTACCAAATTTTACTTTATTGATCATATTATGTGATTGCTAATGCGGCATAATAATGATGTTTGGACTTGCAAATCCCATTTATTTTAGTTACTCATGATGAATATTATTCCATTGTACATCATATCCTCCATTATCGTGAATCATCTTGTTTCCAGACATTTTCTAAAACCCAAAAAGAATAGTGTCAGAGGAAAAAATCATAATAAAGGGGGAGTAACATCAATATCTAACATCTTTGGTTTAATCTAATATCGTTACCATAGTTCTAGAACTTTATCCTATACGTATACTTATCCTTAGGGGAATCCCTAGACATACCTTAGAAATATCTATAGGGATCTCACTAACGTTTTCGCATCCTAGTTTCCAAAGTTTGACTAAACTTTTACTCTGATACCAACTGTAGAGACCTGAAGCATGACGTACATGAACATTACATTACTTTTGCGGAATACTTAGTACATAACAAAAACACACACACAAGGATCATAATAGTTTAGTGTATTTGGAAACAGGGAAACATAAACAACTGGTTCATAAAGCATCTACTTTGACTCCCATTTATTTCATCATATCTAGAGTCCCTTTTTGGCATATTCTAATTAATAATCTTCTTCCTGACCTGGGAAAATAAAACATACAAAAGGGTGAGCTCAAATTCCCAGTAAGGGTAAACAAAATAAATATCAATCACATCATATACATAAGCACATAACTTTTGGAAATCTTAACCTTCAAAAGAGAGCATAATTTCATAACATGGGATAAATCATAGTAGTGAAATGAAATCCCAATAATCATAACTTAAAACATGAACCTTTGTGTCATACACACATAATCATAGAGAATCATATCTTATTAGTCAAGACTCATTGCCAAGACTATCTTAGTGGACAAAGTCCCTTTCTGAATCGAGTCACCCTCGTTTCAGTCCTGTTTCACTGAACCCGTATAACCTACCATTCCAGCCATGTCTATCTCATGAGATATAAAATCATTACCCAATTAATTGGAGGGATATATAGGTCCCACCCATCTCATAATGATACCATTCTTATGTTTTCCACAAAATCATAAATCATACATCATTGCATAACCCATGTAATACAAATGGGAATCTTAAACATCATGACATCATAAAACAATTCATATAAGATAAATGAATTCATAAAAATAATTCCATCACAACATAATCAAATCAATGTAATAATAGGGATAAAAACATAACCCTTTATTATCATATATGGAAAATAATTTTGATAAAACACTTGAAATCCATTCTTGAGGAAAATATCCATTCTTCTTCAAATTTTTTTTTCCTTTCATAACATGTCATACAAATTTAAACTAAAATAATTTGATTAAAAATAAACATGAAAACTTGTAAAGGATTCTTCTTGGAAATAATGTTTTAAAAATCCATTCATGTCGTATAAGCTAAAAAAACATCCTTCGTACTTTTGTCGTTAAAGTCAAAAAGTACCTCGTACGAAAAACGATAAAAGATTCTTTTCATGTCTTTTACGAAAAACTCACCGAAGGGTAAAATTGGATTTAAAAAATTGTAGGAGTATGTAAATAATATTAAATATTGTGGAAACATGGATTTGGATGACAAAATACACCCTAGTAAATACTAATGTATAAACAATCTCGGATAAAAATGAGATTGTGATATTTCCCTTACATTAAGTCTAATTTGCTTCGTAAGTGTCCGAACCTCCTGTATAATGATTTAAATAATGTCATTGAATTATTACAGAATCATATTCATTGTTATGATATCATATATGGTTCACTTATTACTTTATATTACCTGTTCTTTTGTAAATTCAATGTTAAAGAAGCGTTTTGGGTAAAATCGTTTCATTTATCGTAGGTGTTAGGACTTGTTGTTCTTGACATGATTATTACTTATATAATGATTTACTTACTTCCAGAATATTAAACATGATTTATATATCATATATATTCAGTATATATATATATAATAGATAGATAAATGAAATGAAATACACCGTTCATGGAGACGGTAGTCCGTACGTACGCATGAACGCAGTTTTCCTTTCCTTATTGTCTTGAATGGAAGTAAGTAGATGAAATATATATATATACATAATTCCAGTAGATTTAACATGTCATATATTTAATTATTATTCATTATATATACTTTATAATCATTCTGGAATGGTTAACATGGATAATGAATCTCATCGCGTCGTGGAGACGGTAGTCCGTACGTACGCACGAGCGATGATATCATTCCCATGGTCGTGGAATTGTGTTGAAGTGTATGTATACTATTTCAGTATCAATATAAATTTATAATAATCATATATAGTTACTCATTACACCATTATACCCATCCAATTAATGTGGTGGCGGAAAATAGATTACACCACGGCGTGGAGACGGTATTCCGTACGTACGCACGCGCGGTGATTTCCTTTTTTCGTAGGATGGATAGAAGGTTAATTAGATTTTTTTCATTTTTATAATAACATATAAGTATATAAGAAATACTGATGTTATTACTTTATCATGAAATAACTAAAGAAAAAGAAGTTGAAGAAGAAAGAAATTGAAAAAGATCGGTAATGGATATTACCTCTTTTTGACGCGCCTTTTCTTACCCTCCACTTAAAGAACTAAGGATGGTCTTTGAAGAAGACCAGGACCTCTAGGATGATACTAAGGAAGTGGAGAAGAGATTGTTTCTGGGGTGGCCGAGCATGAAGGATCAAATTTGTGCGAGGAAGAGAGGGAGGAGGTGCCCTTTTATAAGGGAGGAGAGGGGCACCTTTGGAATAACTAAAAATATTATTTTATTATAAAGTCAAGTTCGTTTTTAAATAGCTCCGAATTGATTTATTTCGAGGCTAAGGTGGATATGGGTCGCAATCCTCTCATACAATAGGATTTATACAAGTTTAGGTTATTATTTTAAACTTATCAATTAGATTTAACTCTAAGTTAAATAATTTAACTTTTACCGTGTCTTTTTGTTTTCTTACACTATATGGTTAATAAACATACTATATCAAGCCCAAATAACCCCAGGTTGTTTATTATTAATATATATAATCTTATATAAGTCATTTGGCCGAACCTTGATTTTTAGGAATAAAATAACAATAAATAATATAATATTTGTTTTAAAAACTAATTTATGTCAATTTTGACACTATTTGGTACATGATTTTTATGAAATTTGTAACAGAATTATAAGTTCAAACCAAGCTACTTAAATCCACAATAACATGTAATATTAACCTATAAAATTATTTTAAGTCATAAAAAGTCTCAAATTACATTTATTTGGGCATTTATAACATCAATTATGTCAATATTTCATTAATAAGACAATTACTGCATCATCGTTGTGTCATAATAAATGATAATTAATTAATCCTTAAAAATTCTAAATAAATTCCTATGATGTAGATAATTGTATTAGAATTCTGGATACTATTCATGTTTGAAGTTTCATGAAGGTTATCACTAGATTAAAATTATTATACTTATAAGATTTAAGAAAGTGACATGTTGTCACATTCTTTGGTTTTAATAATAATTAAATTATTTTCATTGAAAAAATTTAATTAAATGAATCTAATCCGACCCTTAGGTGATATGGGTCGACTTTTAGTCATCCAATAGGATTTTTACATTTGTTAGGGTAATTTTAAAATATAATATTTACCCTTAATTACCCGATTTACCTTTAACAACGGTAAATAAAATTTACCGTAGTTACTATTCATAATTCCCAAAAATACAAAGTAGCTTATTAACATAATTTGGATCCACTGATTCCAAATATGGAATCCATTTTTCCAAATTCAATACACAAAATTTGTAGAAATTAAATTAAAATTAATCCCATTGTCGAAAGAAAACGGGTTTTCTTTTAAAACATTGCAAAAGAATGAATTGATTTAACCTCCGAATTCAAGGTAAAATCAATGCTAATGTCATACATTATATTAAATGGTGAAAATATATTCTATTTATACTTTAAAACCATTCAATATTATAATTTAACCACATAAGATATTACGATGAAAAAAGTTTTTTTAAATTAAAATATAGCATGTTTTTACTATTCATTAAAATATGAAAGTTATCGAAAAAATATCAAAACTTTATCTAATGTAAATTTTTATATCCCGATTCAAAAGAAGAATTTTATTTTGTAAAATTGAACTTATAAAAATGTCAAAAACTAGACTTAATTTGGGTGCGCCATCAAAAGGCGGCAAAACTGCATTTTTTTAAAAATACTTATTTTACCCGAAAAATTTATTTTGTTCTTATACCATGTTCTAGAAATGTGTAAGATGAATAATAATGTTATAAAATTCAAAATTTAGTTAACACTATTCATAATGGCTAGTTCATGACAATATTATAAAAATATATCATTGTTTATTAAAACCCAGTATTGCGTACAACACACGCTATCGTGGAAGGTCGCGACTGCGTGTAATGCAAGCCATGCCAGGGTTGTGTGTTGTGAAAGAATCCTTCGTTGTATCATATAACAGAATCCAACCATATTTCATTTATACATTGAATATATATATATATATATATACTCAATGTTGCGAAGAATAACTGTTATCAAAATTGTGTGTAACACGTTCCCAGAATAGTGTTGCGTATACTGCAAGCTAATACGGTGTTGCGTATAGCGCAAGGTAATATTGGTGTAGAATAAAACACAAGACATTAATGAAATTAAAATAATATTTTTCATAAAATCTCGGGGTGTTACAAAAACAACAGATTTAAATCACAAGGATTATGATTTTCCCCAAAATCCACACACAAATCCCATCCCACAAATACGATCGATCTGTGGGATAATCTATATGTGGATTAGTCCGCGTTCCTCAAAGGAATCAAGAATGGGGAAAGGAAACCAAAATCAAACATCCTACCTGGACCCGCGGTGTTCATTGATGATGATCTGATTGCCACGTCGTCATCGCCGGGCAAAATTGTCATGAATGTCGTCGCTGCGTTGGGGGATTCCTACAGAGCTTTTCCAGAACCTCCAGGGTAGATTCTGGGTTATGACATCTCTAACCCTGATCCCCTTCGAAATATTTAATTTAAAATAATTAAGAGATTTCACTGCATAAAGATTTAATAAAATATTTTTATTAAATGTTTTATTACGGTTACGTCCAAAAACTAGATTTCACCACTAACTTGTGCCAGCCGATGTTAGGTCTCACCTAAGTAAAACTCGCTGCTCTGAAAACAACCTTGCCCTCTTATTTCTGATCCAATCACCCGTTCAAGAGTTATTCCAATTTTTCTGGAAAACCATATGTGCACATTATTTAATTATTTAATTAAATTCAAACATTTGTTCCGGGCTCACCGGGCCTTGGAACTGTGTGTCGTCTCAGAGCCTGGTCATGAAATATTTCCCATATAAGACTGAAATAATATACGGAAAAATTTTAGATATTACAGTTACCTAAAAAAATAGTTTTTCGGGTTGTGGATGAAAAAAAGGAGATATTGGGATTAGTTACATTATGCTTCACCTTCAAGAAGGTGATGGGGGTGTATCAGTGACCTGGTGGTTTTCTATAGTTGTTTCCCATTCTAGAATGGCTGTGGGAGGATGTGAGCATGGGATTTATAGTGGGTATCCTATGGAAAATATATAAGAATGATTCTATTCGGGTGATCTTAGATGAACTAACATACGTAGAAAATTTATTGCATATGTAGGAGTGTTTCTCAATGGAGAATCTAGGTCTTATGTATTATTAGGAGATAGTCCATACACAGGGGGTGACACATAGTATTATTTTGGATCACGGTCCACGATTTATATTATGCTTCCCTTAATGATTACAGAATCAACTTGGTACAAATATTTTTTTGAGTACATCATTCCACAAAATGATGGTAGGTAATTCGAAGCGTACTATAATGTTGCTTCAGGATATATTGTGAGATAATATTCATGACTTCAGTGGTATTTGGATAAGCACTTGGATTTAGTAGAGTATTCATATATCAGATTTTTTAGGTTATGATTCATATATAAATATATAAGTATCTTTATTTTAGGCCATTCACATCACCTCTATAATTTTTGGAAGTAGGTGTGTCATAGTTTTTCAGACCAAGACCCATGAAGAATATATTGGAGGAGGTAAAATTGATTTTTGAAATGTATGGTTCTGGATCATAGTAGAAAAAATTTATATGATGATAGACGTTGATGACCTTTAGAGATTTCCTAGGGTGATCATGTATTCCTTAGGGTGTCTCCTAGGTTGGTTAATACTGGGATATGGATATAGGGAAAGTAGGTGAATAAGTACATTAGAACACTTCATGTTAAATATAGAATATGGAATGTGGAATAACGATTTGATCTTTTATAGATATAGAGTTCATTTAATTATGTTTTCCATGTTTCATAACTACAATTATATCTCCCAAATACTTCTAATGTGATCCATGTGGATGATGTCGAGATGGAGACAGATGCATCTGTTGATGATCATCTAATATGTGTGGTGGAACACATTGAAAACATCTTTCGGTGAAAGAACGTATATATTATACATATACTATGGAAGTAAGGGCATGTGAAAGTGGAAACTTGGTAAAGGGAAGAAAATATGAGGGCATATTGTACCAATAATTTTTACTCAGAATATTAATTCTTCTTGGGTGGTCTACTTGAGGATAAAGAGTTATAATATAGGTGAAATTATTAAATATCAACCTTTTCTAGAGTTCTCTTGGACATGATTTCCAATACAATCTTATTTATTTTTGATTAAATTAAATTTTGGATGTATATTGCGGTGTGATTGGGTGAAAGTTGATAAAAAATAATGAACAATGATTTTTGCATCTCTAGGGAACAGTTAGAGAAAACTGTGTCCCCTAGCATAGAAAACCAGGAAACAGTAGAAAGAGATGTTTTTTCGTGGTTATATCACCGTTTTTCTAACCATACACCCTCTTAGGAGTAACCAAGAACCCCCAAATTTGATGTGTTTTGTTTAGAAACATGGTTTGGAAAAAACATGTGCAGATTACCAACAAACCATGTTCTAGAATAAAATTCACCCAAAAATTAGATTTTAAATCACTCAAACCCCAAAAATTCAAACCATTAAATGCACATTCAAATTGAGGTCCCCTTTAATGATTCTAGAGATATCAGGCAAATTCCAGGACTTCTTGGCCTCAATTATTCATTATTCAAATCCCAGATCATAAATATTCACCTCTTCTAGTAATTGGATTCTATAACATTGGTTTCTCATCCTTCTCCCGTTCTTTTCATTGGATGTTATCCATTATTTGGTTATATATAGATCTATATTTAATTAATCCATATATAGTATTTTGGTTCTAGATCTATATTTAACAGATCATTCATATTTCAAGATTGATTTAGATTTTAGATATGTTTCTCATTCTATGTCGTTAATCCGCTTAATTTTTGAAATATATATTTCTGAGCATTCTTTGTTAAACACGAGGTAGGCAGACTATAATTAAAATATAGTAGTCTTAATTTCCCTTTTGGTTATGTAATTGTAGAATTATTATTTCATATTTGGAAATTAAGTTCCTGATTTAATTAATTAGTTAATTATTTAATTAATTAAGAAGATGTATATTGGAGATTTTATGAATTATTAATTCATGTAATTAATTGTTGAAATAATTATGAGATATTGAGTTGATGATTTCATTAATTAATTGAAGAATTAATTATGAGATATAGAGATTGTTGATTGAAGATAATTAATTAATGAATTAATTATGAGATATTATCTAAGATAACTAATTTTGAAGTTAATTATGGGATTTTTTGATTTGGAATATTGATTAACAAATTTATAATTAAATTAGTTAGATTGACATACTTAATTAATTGGAAAATGAATTAAGGGGATTTATGTGATACATTAATTCTGGATTTAGTAATGTAATTGAAGTGAATAATTAAATATTTAATTAATTATGTGTATGAATGGAAACATGGTCATTTATTTATTTATTAAAGAATGGAAACATAGTCATTCAAATGATAATGGTATAAATGGTAACATGGTCATTTAGTTGTGAATTGAAGAATGATATCATGGTCATTCTAATGAGTATGTTATGAATGCCAAGAGGGGAATTTAGCTATAAATTAATGAATAGGAACATGGCCATTGTAAATGGGAAAATGGGAATTCAATAAATAAAATAATTGTAACAATTGAATTTTTAAATATTTTATCACATATGAATACATCAGGCTTTCGAATGAGCCGAAGGTGTTGTGGTATGGGTGTATATTGGAACCTAGTGTTTCTGTGGTTAAATATTGAATAATTTGATAATATGATAACTATTTAATTATGAATGATATTTATTAATTTATATAGCTAAATACATTTTTTAACTGGATATTTTTTAGGACACAGTTGGTGGTGGCCTATTGATTTTTACTCACACCGTACCTTATCGGTACCCGAATAGACATCTTGTTTTCATTACAGATTAAGGGTAAAGGGAATATGTTGTATTATTGATTTGGGGATGGATATTGGATGAGGGAACCCAAAATTGATTGGGACCTACATCAGAGTCGTCAATAATTTTTTAGTTTTCATTTTAGAAACTAGTCACGCACAATAGCAGGGCATGTTTTATGCTTCAATTTCGATATTGTATTTTATGCTTTGATTTTCATGAGATATTCATATTTTATAAAAAATTCATGTCATTCCACTATTCGTTATTTATTTATTTTTGTTTTTCTACTATGATAAAATAGGGTATAGTCTCCCGAGGATTGACAAATCCAAATCTCACTCCTAGTTGGAAGACACTGGCATACATGGTGGCGTTCTTGGCGTCATGTGACTGACAAGTTTGGGGAACTAGTTTTTCAAACCTTAGTCAAGATGTTACAGAATATATAGGTTTTATCTGACTAAGTATATATCCTTAGGTTTCCCTTTCCCTTTTTCTAGGAAGTCATATGGAACCGTTATTCTTTTAATGGATTAGTGATAGTTGAATCAACTTATTGTAAACAACTTGTATAATTTTCCTCCAATACATGATCTCTTATACCAACTCAAAGGAGATACAATGTTCTCAAAAATTAGCATGAGAGCAAAAAATCATCATGTGTGATTTAGATAATTAGATATACCGCATACTGATTTTGATGTCTTTATGGTTTATATGAACACCAGGTAATATCATTAAATCTTACAAAAATTCATTAAATTATCATGGCCTGGATGAATAAGGGTTTCCACCACCTACATAGATTACTTAATCAAGGTTTTTATGAAAGACAACTCTGTTTATTATCATTCTCCAGGAGACCATGCCAAACATCATGAGATCAAATTGAATACACATAGATTGAATAAGTAATATGCTGAGCTCACAGACATCCACATATGGATCGACAAGGTTCACATCTTGAGAATTATTTTCACAGAATAATAAGTCTAACAACTGTTGTCCACTAACAGAACAAACACCCAACCATAAAATTGTACTTAGATCCGTGCCTTACCTGTTCCATTTGTTTCCCCACAACCACATGGTCCCCTCACAAAATCCAACACACATTCCTGAACGGGTCATCTTACTAATGACTATCCCCAAATTTCAACACCTTTTCTTTTCCAGTGTGATTTATTCTCACTAACACACACCTTGGAAAACATCCATAGAACCCACACATTCTGGTCATTAATCCAATCCAAGCATTCATTACTATGGAGTTCTAATCAACAAGCATCCTTAATGAATGGTTCACCTTATTGACATGAGTCATTTCATTTTTTCATTTAACCCTTTAACATTAAATGGTGTTACATTCACCTCAACCACACTCAATAGAGAAAAAGTACTTATTGTGGACCCTGCATATTAACCCTAGAAGTGCCAAAAACATATTCATGGTTCATGCTTTAATACCAATGTTACAATTGGGCCCTTATAACAGTACGTACAACCTTCTATAACATGGTCATGGGTCATGGCCTTCCAGGTTCAAACAGTTTCCCTGTAGACTCATGGTCCCCTCCCTGGGGCTCACCCACAAGCTTGAATGTGTCATCTAACTAATGAATATCCCCACATGCCAACACATTTTCTTTCCATTGTGCTTTGTGCTAACTCACACACACCCTAAGAAACATTATAGGATGAAACCCATCCTAATCACTACTCAAGGACAAACATGCCTAACTATGTAGTTCTATTCAAGTAGACTCCTTAAAATTAGGGTTCACCTTGTTTACATGATTCATATCATTTAGAAATTTTACCCTATAAAATTATGGGGTATTACAAGTAGAATGAGTTTACTTAGAGAAGTTTAGTTCCATTGTTTCATGGGATAGGACTAAGAACATATTTGAATTATATATCTTTGAAGAGAAAGTTGGATGTTATTGGTATTTTATGTAAGGATTCTCATTCCTTATGACACCTCATACATGTTTCAATAATATTGGTGAGATGTTAAAGTGGTAATAAGTGTTCAATAACTCTTTTGAGAAGATGAGAGGAATATTTACATCAACATCGATTTTGTTTCTAACTAAGGCTGGAATATGCTATAGAGTGTACTATAATTCATAAGGAATTGGGATTGGTTTAGTATTGATGTAGGAGGATCAACTTGTCACATATGAGAATTTAAAATTGAGACCTATTATGGATAATTAAAAAATAAATAACCTCAAACATTTACTTTTAATTTATGACATATGTTTCTTGAGGCATTATCTAATGGGATAGAACTATCTAGTTTGTATGGACCACAACATCCTCAAACATGTATTTTCCCAAAGGAAATTGATTCTAAATCAATGAAGATTTTTTGAATACCATCAGTATTATTAGTTTTAGCTTTGATATAACTTTATAAAGGTAAATGAGGTAACTAATTCATAGAGTTAGAACACTCATGAAAAAGATGTTTAGGAAGAACGTGATGAATTGATGTTGATGGACCACTTTGATGAGATGCATATCTATTTTCATGAGAGTCATGACCTGCATTTTCAATTATACTTTTTAGTTACATCATCACTTCTATATAGTTTTAACATAAGATAGTTTTTAAATCCAGAGGGTTTGGTTTTATAGGAATGTGTTTCAGGTGAGGACCCACATCAGGATTGGCCAGTTTATAGTGATTCCATCATGATTATTCATGAGAATCTGTGGTTGATTATAGATATGTGAAAGGCTATGATGATATAATTCCATGCCTCCTAGTGGCTAGTGCACATTGGTATCTCTAAGATGTATCGTGATATTAGCCACCAATATTGGTATCTTTGGATGAACCACTGAATTGCAGGTATCATAACTACTTATTTCACATCTTAGTAGGTGAAGGAAAATTACCAGTAGCCTTCTATCGTTTTATATCAATTACCTATCACCGAATGGAAATGGGATGACTTCATGATGGATTTTGTGACTAGTTATTCTATGGATGAATTGAGGTAGTGATGTGATTTGGGTAGTTTTGGATCTACTAATGAATGTATCTAACATCCTTACAATATGGGAGACATTCTCACTTGAGGAGCTATGAAGACTGTATGTCTATGATATTATACTACTACATGGGTACCCTATTTCAATAGTTTTAGATAGAGACTCTTGCTTCAAATCTTGTTTCTGAAAGGGTTGTAGAAATTTTGGGTGCATAGGTTCTTCTGAGAACATCATTTCACCCTCATAATGATTGATACTCGGAATAGATTTTACAAGTGTTAGAGGAAATGTAATGAAAATGAATATTTGATTTTGGGTGTTCATGGGAGAAACATGCTACACTATTTATGTTTACCTACACAAATAACATTAAAAAAAGAGATGGATCTCCATGAGGCATTTTATAGTTGGCTATGCTTTTGACCTCTATAATTCCTAGCTGCATGGGAGTTAAAGCTCCTATGAAATTTTCTCATTCATGGTAAATTAGAGGAAGTAAATATTATCTAGAAGTGTATGATGATTTATATTTATAGAAAATAAATATATTGATCACCATCGATGTCATCAAGAATCCACATTTTGGGGTTGTGTTTTCTTTCAGGTGTCACCGAGACATGGACATAGGTGGATATAGAGGTAGGAGAAGCTGTCACCTCATTTTATTGGTACTTTTCAAAATCCATGAGAGAGCATTGATAGTATCCTATCAGTTGATATTACCATATCGGTACCATGCCATGTAGTACATTTTCAATGTTTCATAGCTTTTCCATTACCAAGGTAACCAATATCATAATTTTGATCCCAATGATGTGTAATTGGATGTTGAATTATTATTTTTTAGAGTATCCCATTCAATATATTGACCATAGAATAAATTCTATTTGAGGATTTTTTTACTTTGGTATAATGGATATGGAATCATGGTCTTGTATAGGATTTGACTTTGGAGTAGGAGGCCGACATATGTACTCAATGTCTAGATTTTTTATCAGACAATGTTCTACCACCCATGGATGAGAAACTTAGTGAAGAGTTATTCATGTGGGGAAGACTGTAAGAACACGATTGTTCTATGAGGTAATGATTTTTTTAATGAAAGTTAATTTTTTAACATAATATGAATACCTAATGTTTACACAATGTAAATTAAGGTTTTTGATGCTTGTAAGGATCCGATAAACATGAGTGTAAAATGAAACATTTGGGCTACCTGGGTAGTAGAAAATGTGCATACTAGTTCCCATGGTTAGAGTAAATTATGTGGAGGTGTTTTAGAATATAGAATATAATGAATTGTTTTAACTAACTATGGGACCTAGTCTGGAAGACCATAATAATATAAATATAGTTCTAATTGAGGGAAAAGGCATGGCCCACACATGGTTGGTATAACCGTGCACCATGACCATGTTGGGGGTCTTTAGATAGTACATAGTGTATGGTTGGTGCACAATTTAACCAACTATGAAACCAAAAAATACAACATCTTTAAAGTAGTTTAAAATAAAAAATTTAACATAAAAATAAAATAAAATCCTTAGTATACATTCATCATTTATCCTTCTATCAACAACAAAATTTTGGTGCAACCAATTATTCACCATTTTCCCAGAGTTTGTTTTTATTTTTCCATTTTCATCAAATGTGGTCCAAGCTAAGGTTCGATACTGGTTGAAGAATCTTCTACAGATATAAATATGATGTTCTATGAATTTTCCCACAATGTTTCTCCATTTTATATACTAAAATAATTTTACTCATTACCATATCACATGGTAATGATCCTTTAAATTCATCTATTTATTTTATGTTGTCTAGGTTGTATCATATCTCACTAGTAACATCATTTGACATAGATGAAGGATGAAACCCCAATGTTACCCACCCATTGTAGGGTACATATTATGACACAAGATTAATATGCATGGATATTACATAAATTTATATTAATATTCATTATATTACAGAAGAACATTCTAAATGACCATAATAGTTTAGTAACTTTATAAATATTGAAACATAAAATCTTCTAACACAGTGAATGATCTTCAATGTCAGTGGTGAAGAAATTCCCAATTAGAAATTAAAACCTTCATTCATAAAATGGGTAAGGAAATATATGAAAGGGGTGTACACAAATTCCAAATAAGTGTACATAAAAAAATATGTAATAATAACATGAATATAAGGGTATGATAATTTGAGTGTTACATTTAAAGTCCATACCATATATATATCAAATATCATAAACAATAAACATGGTAGAAATCTAGGTAGTTAATAAGAAATGAATCATATGGAAGCAGAATATACTCATCCCTATTGGTGAGGACATGACAATTTCATCTAAGAGACTTGAGTTCAAATCCAGGATGATATATAATTTACTAGATAATATAGTATTATTGTATCATGTACTATTCGGTACTATATTAGAAATGAACTATTCATCTGTTTGGGCTATGGGGCCACCGGGTTTTTCCCCTGGTCGGTCAAGGACTTAAATTCAGTAAGGATTTTGGGATACATCAAAGACATTGGTCTAGATCTTGGCTTTTTTAATCCCCAAAGCTTTCAGGTCCATTGAAATTTGTGCTTTATAGACCAGACTGACTCTACATGGAGTAGACTCCAGAAGAGAATTTCAGCGCAGGCACATTCATCAGAGCAAAAGATAACAGATTTGGGAGAAATAGAGGGTATGAAATTTCCATTGGTACCAACCTATTCATGCATGGTAATCCTAGATGAACATCCATTCAAAGGATTAATGGTGACATAATGATAGAGAAGCTGGGGAGGATAATCTACAAGTAGTTATTGTGTGGCTATTTCCTCTATGACTTATGGGTTATGTAATATCTAATCACTGTATGCCTTGTAAGGGTTCCCCCTCATCCATAGAAAGGGGGAATATCAAAAATCAATAAAAATAAGGCTTCTAGGACATTTAGTTTTGGGTAATCATAATGAAATAAAGGGAATAATCCATGAAATCCTAAAATTGGAATACTAAATGGAATTGTAGAAGACACATAGGAATGTTTGATGATTTCCATAGTATTCAAGGAATTGCTACCATGGAAATCATGGTAGTATTGGTTCACTATCCGTACCATCTTGGTAGTCATGGTTCACTACCATGGCCGTCTTTGTATCATGAGTTCAATCATAATACTTTATTGGTAGTAAAGGTTCACTCCCATGGCCATCTTAATATTCATGGTTCACTCCCAAGACCATATTAATCTATATAATTAGATATAAAATTTTAACCAATTCATTTCATAGAGATATAGGTCCCACAATTCTCATTATTAAATCATACATTCATGTTCCAGAAAATCATAAATAATAATATCTCAACACATGAAATTAAATTGGTACCATAAACTTGTAATAAATCATAAACAATAGAAAAAGTTAAAAGTTTCAGGATCATTTAATCAATGAATAACCCATGAAAGGAAGTGTTTCATAATTATATAACCTTTGAATGAGAAATGGGTTTCATAAACATATAACCCATATAAGACAAATAGGTTTCATAAATATATATCATGTGAAAGAGAAACATGTTTCATAAATATATAACCCATGGAAGAGAAATAGGTTTCATAATCATCTTGCCATAAACAATATACCATTCAGAGAAATAATATGAATTGACACATTGAATTATTTCCCCATAAAAGCATCAGTATCACTAACATATGTAATTTTAGATGAGAAATAAATTTGAAATATTATTTAGAAACATATCTTGAGAAAAAATATATTATTATTGGAAAAGGTATTTTTTTAAACATAATCCATTTTCTTTGAAAAATATTTTCTATCATTGAAGTGGACATAAGACAATTTTCAAAACCATTTTCCTTGATTATGTATGAAATAATATTAAAAATATTTAGTGAACTATTTTACTTCAAAAACATATAATGGATCCCTAAAAAAAATTTAAAACCATATTCACTGAATATATTATAAAACAATCTTTAAAATTATTTTGAAACCCATTTTCTTGATAATATGTCGAAAACTTATAAAGTAATCATGAAATATTTTTGAAAATCATTATATAGAAAATAATTTCAAACAATGTAATGAAATGATGAAAATATTTTGAAAATAATTTTAATTTAAAAATTATCAAATACATATGAAAATGTTTTGAAAACCCATTTTATTTAAAAATAAACTTGTGATCGTACAATTGAATCTTCTTGTAAATGATGGTCAAGACTGATGGTATGTTTGTACATGCCGAATGCCACTTTTTTACCTTAAAAGTTCAGAAAAGTACCATGAACAAAAAAATGATAAAAAGAATATTTGTAAATCCTTTTTAAGGTAATATATTTGTAAAATTGTATTTTATAAACACATTATAATATTTGAATAATATTTAATTTTTTTAGAGATCTCGGTACTGAAATAAAATAAATTTTTAACTAAAAGGAAAAATGATGTCATATAGAAATAAAAATATTTTCATAAAAATCATAAGTAACATAGAGTGAATAATTGGTAATAAAAAAATGAAGAAATAATTAGTAACTAGAGAAGATTAAAATTCATGAGTTCTCTTGAGAAATTTATCATAAGATTTCATTAATGGAAACACGATCATAAAAAATCCTTATAATTGATGAGAATGTTTCAATAGACTATTACCACCTGGTAGCTATGGATCGTACTCCCCATTTGAGTAAATAAAATTAAATGAAGAATATAAGATCATTAATATATTGGGATTAATGATATACCATGTAAAATGGAATTTATACAACTCTTAAAAGAACATTGGTTCCCCTAAAAACACATGTATCAATGAAAGCAAACTGAGACCAAACAACTTTACTAATTTGGTGACTTTTGGACTATTAAACCAGAATATGTATAGATAATAAAAAATATATATATAACCATTTTATTAATTATAGAAACCATAGAATAAATTCTTGTGTAGTGTACATAGAATATATAATTGTGTGGTGATTAATGCTTGTATCACATAGAAGCATAAATTGAGATGAAATTCCCTAACCTTGTTCTTTGGCTCTTGTCGTACTCAAAAAAAATTAATCAATAAGAAATATAAATTTGTTATACATATTACAAAGAACCATATTCTAATATTTAATACCATATAATTTATTATTATAACTTTGTATTTTCCTTTTTTTCAATAATTATATGTAAAGGTTTCACTTCAGGTGATATCTGTTTTGTTCATCACATGTGTCTTAGTTTGTTATATCATTGGTCATTATACTTATATCCTAATTAATAGAATGTAAAAACTGATATAAATATGATTTATATTTATTATATTTCTAATATAATAATCTATATATTATCTAATTATGAAATGGAATACACCGTTCGTGGAGATGGTAGGTCGTACGTATGCATGAACGTTGTTTCCATTTAATTCTCGTATTGAACAAAAGAAGGTAAATGAAATACCTGAATATATATATATATATATCTGTATATATATCATTTTTATTCTAGAATTATTATATCATATATGTCAAATAAGTTCACTTAAAACATTCTTAATGCATTATATGTAGTGTGTGAATGAATTTCATCACTTTGAGGGGCAGTAGTCCATGCTTCCTCAAATGAAATTATCATATTTAAAACAAATGGATTGTATATAGACATGGTTTATAAAAGGATTAAAAATATGTAATGACATTATATATACTATATATATACTGAGTTTCTATCGTAATGCCCACCATGATAGGTGGTAAAGGAATAATGAAAAATCATTGTTTTCTGAGGCGGTAGATCACCATACACAAAAACAGTATGTTCGTTACCCATTAGATAGAGGTGTGTGTAATTTTCAACTGAACCCATAAAGTAAAAAAATATTAGTGTATTTTTAAAGTTGGTTTATTTTATATGAAAGTAATAATGAGAGAGTTATGTGGTGGAGAATGTAAATATGATAAATGAGCTTGAGGGATGATGTTACTTCCTAAATGGGTAACTCTTTTTGGTTTGCATCAAAGGGATTATTTGGAGTTGTTTATAAAAAAAGGGATGATTAAATGTGTATTATAGGTATATTGTGTAGTTAATTGGTAAGATATTGGTCAATCCAAACAATCTTGAGGGGAGTGAAGAAGTGGGAGGAAAGGCTGGCTTTTTATAGTGGAGGAGGAGTTACAGTCTTGTAAATTTAAGGAAAGTGAATTCCACCGACATTTTCTCCATGGAATCTTTCTCCCATAACTCACCATATTAGTTACAAGGGAATTTAGAATTTAAATATTCCTATCAAATGAGTTTTTATAGGATTATAGGTCTTTTGGGAACGTAATTTAAGTGTTTAGTCCCTTATTATGCTTAATTTTAACCTAATTGTTCAAATTAATTTTAACAGCATTAACTGATATTTTTGGTAAAAAAATTATTTGAGCATATTAGAAATAATAAATTATTAATATTACTAATATTTAATAAAATTATCAAAATTCAAATCTCATAAGTGGTATAAAATAGATTTAAAATTAATCTCGTAGTTTGGGTGACAATGCAGGTTCTTTTAAAATAAAATCATCCAAAATATTGATATGTTTTTATAAATAATTTTAAAATGAGATTGATCTCAGTGAACTAAATTATATTCATTTATAAATATGTTATCTAATTTCATACTGAAAAAATTTTAAAATACATATTCAACTTATAAATAAATTAAATGAAAAATTAGTTATGAATTATAGTTCTATATTTTCAATATGCATAAAAAATGAAGCTTCTAAGAAGAATACCAAAAATTAAACCTAAGATAATTTCCAATTATAAATAAAAAAATGAAGTTTATTTTACCTAAATAAATATCTAAACGTTTCTAAAGTTAATTTTATTGTTTTTCACTGAAGGAAAAGAAATGAATTTCATTTGAGAAAATACTTTTTTTAAACCTATAAGGGCATTACCAAAAAAATATTTTTTCATCATTATTATGTTATATTTATATAAAAATATTTTATATAATATTTGAAAATTTATTATTAAAATTCAATTTACTATATTTAATATCTATGTTATATTAATCATATTTAAATAAGTATAACAATAAAATGATTTTTTTATAAACCATTTGTTGCGTGTAATGCATGCCAAGTCATTGTTTCTTATAATGCATGAAAAATCACTTTTGTGTGAAATTTAAAATATCAAAAGATTAAATTAATTCAAAAAAATTAAAGAATATAAGGGTGTTAAATTATAGAACCATTAAAATGAATTTTACCCTGGTAATTCATCTGGGATATCAAAGGTTTAATACTTGAATGTTTAATTCATAGGAACCCACATCGTAAAAATGAAAACTAAAACTTTCCTTCAAAAGGGAAAGTTGGAACCCTGATGTTTTCCAAAAGTAATATATAAATATGTTTCCACATAGGGGAAGAATTTGGTGGAGTGAATATCGGACATAGAAGAAAAATATAAATATTTATTGGGATTGATTGAGGTTATCAATCAAAAAGAAGTGAATGATCGACAAAATGTATGGGGCATAAAAGTCATAAACATGTGATGATTTATAAGGCCATCAGTTCAAAAACAATTAATGTATTGGGATAATTTTCTTAATCATTATCATATAGTTTATTATTTATTTTATTGACCAATAATATAAGGAAATATAATTAATTAATATATTTCTATAAAAAATTCATTATTTTTCTATGATTTAAACTATATATAATTCATATATTATTTCAAGAAACGAAATTCAAGAAATTAATTTTGATGATTGAAGTACTAAAATAAATATTTAGCATATCTTAAGTCCCATAAAATAACTGATAGTATAAATATTTTTCCTTTACTATTCCTCACAATCAATTTGGTTAATACATTAATATCTAATATTGAAAATTAACACTACTATTTTGTTATAAATTTTTATTCATAATAAATAATGATAAATTAACTAAGACATTGCATAGGTGAGTGGTAGGTGTGAAACCCTTATCATCCTTCAGTCATGGGTTTAAGACCAACAACGTTTCCATACTTGATTGGTTGTTACCCAACATACATGATGCCCTATTCTAAAACCACACTAATATAATTTCAAAAATAAATGTTCTAGGTATCCTTGAAATAAGGTTAATTACTAAATTTACTTTCAACCATGGTTTTAAATTCAATCCTAATACATATATAATCTCTCTACAGTTTAATATAAATATTTTTTATTGGTTAAGCTTATAACCCATCTGAAAGATGAAAATAAAAAACATTAGAAACAAGTTATTAAAACCTGATTGACATCGATACCCCATATATCACAATATAGCTCTTAGTTATCACATTTAGAAACATGTGAATACCATCATCATAAATTCTCCTAAAAAGGTAATAACCTGAATTATTATAAATAATTTCACAAAACATTCATGATTCCTTATTCCATATAATTCTGGAAATATTCCTTAAATTAAGAAGTTGTAAACTTCATCCACGTCAACATAAAATACTATGTCATCAAATTCCATATTTGTTCCAAGGGAATTAGTATTATCGAATTTATTAATTCATATCCAATAAATCATTATCCAAACATCATTATCTTATCATAAGGAACATTTTAAAGGTTCCATTTTCTTGTTCATGATTTCATCTTACAATTAAATCACTCTTCTTTCTCATCGTGACCATTTAATATAATATTTTAAATCAAGATCAAAAAACATAAACTGAACAATCATTATATATTTCACCATTGAAAATTGTTGAATCCAAATACATAAAAACATTGATTATTCTACTTAATCTTTAATCAATTAACAAGGATAAGTCATCCTACTATATGATTCCTCTTTATGTTCACATTTCATTTTTTTTCATTATCATCAGTAATGTAACCATTACTCACAAATACTTAGTGATTATATTTGGAATAATTCCCCTTGGGACATTGATTTACATAATTACCACTTATTACACACTTAAAACACTATGCCTTTGATGATTCATTAGAGAGGCCAATATTCCCATCCATTTCATTAACCTAACTATTCATTATTCATTTGTATTTACTTTATTTGTATCCTTATTTTCCCTGTAAAAAATAATCTTGTTCCTCTAGGACCTTCACATGGGTGATTATTTCTAAATTCATGTCATTTAAGAAATTTATTATTATTTCTTAGAAGTTCTCTATCATGTGAACTCTCAATGAAATTGTTTTTTTTCTTCTATGGTGTGTCCAAGAGTTGCTTAAGATTAACATTTTTAATCATGTTTCGTGAAATTATATTATGCATGATCACAACATTTTTCACTCTAGTGATCATTCAACTTGACTGATTATCATAAAATCATCTGTCACATTTAATTTTAATTCAGTTCATATTGGTTCCCTTTATTAATTAAAACCAAAAAAACATTGTGTGAGAATTTTTTATCATATCGAAAAACAACATAGTCATCAATAAAAATTAATAGGATGTCTAAATAAAGACACCATAATTAATCTATGACACCCAAGGTTCATCCTACATGATACATATATGGTATATATTTAAATCCTTTGAGAAGGTTCGTGAAGAGTTTGTGAATTCCCAAATCTTATACCCTAGGAGTGTCAAACTATGTTTACAGAAAGGACAATTTTCTAGTATCAGATTATCCCGAGTCAGGCCCCGAACATCTTATTATAATTGCTACCCCAAGGTACATTTATTCTATATCCATATCCACTTATATTATCCTGAAAGGGATATATATCTAGGAAACCACTCATTCTATCATTTACCAATGTTTTTGTACCTTTTCCTAAACTCTGAATCATCCGTACACTTACCCTTAGAGATATCCTAAGAAATATCATTAGAAATGTACTTAGGGATTTCATTAAAATTTTATTATCATAGTATCCAAAGGATGGAAAATATTTTCCATTGATTCCAACTCTAGATACCCAGGCTTTAAATAAATTGATATTGCATCAATTTAGATGAATATTTAGAATATTACAAAAGAACATTCCTAAGGATCATAATAGTTTAGTGTATTTTGAAACCTGGTAACATAAAATCAAATAACATGGTGAATGATATACAATGTAACTATTAAATATATCCCCCTTTATTAAATCGTTTAAAATCCTTCCTTCATAACCTTGGGATGGAACCATAAGAAATGGGTGAGATTGAATTCAAAATATGGTTACATAATGGAAATGTGTAAGAATAGCATGAACATAAGGGTATGAGAAATTTATCATGACTTTTGAAGATCATACAGTGCATATCAAAGATCATAAACATGAATCTTTGGAGAAATATTGGCAGTTTGTAAGACATGAATCATTTGTAAATAAAGAATATAATCCACGAAATCATAATATATAAATAATACATGGAATTTTGGAATACATATAAGAATATATAATTATTTTCATAGTATTCAAGGAATAACTACCAAGGACCTCATAGTAGTATGGGTTCTCTCACCATACCATCAAGGTAGTCATAGTTCATTCCCAGGACTATCTTAGTAGCATGAGTTCACTCCTCATACGATCTTGGAAGTCATTGTCTACTCCCATAAGAATCTTTGGAGTCAAAGTTCACTTTAATAACCATATTAGTCTAAATCATTAGATATAAATCCTTAACCAATGAATCATAGGGATATATTGGTCCCACCCATCTAATAGTAAAATCATAAATACATGGTTTACAAAAATATTAAATAGTTTTAACTTAAACCATGAAATTAAATGGGTATCATAAACATGTAGTCATATCATAAGCTATGAAAAAAGATACATGTTTGATAATCATTTCATTAAAGAATAAACTATTAAAAGAAGAATGTTTCATAAGTATACAACCAATTAAGGAGATATGGGTCTCATAAACATATAACATGTGGAATAAAAACTGGATTCATAAACATATAACCATTGGAAGTGAAACGGGTTTCATAAACATATAAGCCATTAAAGAGAAACATGTTTCATAAACATCATGCCATCCAAACATAAATCATTCAATGAAAGATTATGAATGTAAACACTGAATCATTTCTTATAAATTAATGAGTAACACTAGTGGATTTTATCTTAGATGGGAAATAATTATGAAATTTTTTTAGAGACATTTCATGAGGAAAATATCATTACTTATTTGAAAATTTATTTAAAAAATAAATATAAAAAAATTTGAAACCCATTTTCTATGTAAATACAATGAAAACATAGAAATAAAAATTTAAACCATTTATAAAACCATTTTGAATGATAAATTAAAATATATTATTGACGAAATAATAAAACCCATTTTCATTGAAAAACATAAAAAATAAGCTTGGTTTTTTTTTCAAAACTTCTGTCCTTGAAAAGATTATATAGGTAGATTGAAAATATTTTGAAAAATATTTTCCCTTAAAAAATATAAAATAAACATGAAAACATTTGAAATATATTTTCTTGAAAAAACATTTTAAACATATAATGAAATAGTGAAAAAGATTTGAAAATTATTTTAGAGAATATAATTTGAACAATTTTAATGAAATCGTGAAAACATTTTAAAAATAATTTAGTTCAGAACAAAAAAAAGAAACATGAAAAGGATATAAAAATACATTTCCATTAAAATAAAAATGAAACCATACAATATATGCTTTAATTAAATTACGGTGAAGATGACAGGTATGTCCATACTTTTCGAATATTCATTTTTACCTTAAATGTTTAGAAACTTTTCATTGATTGAAAAATTACAAGAAGATTGATTCTGAAACCCTTTTTTATATGGTAAAACATGGATACAAATTTACTTTACAATCATAATAAAGTAATTAAACATTCTTGAAATTTTTTATTTATATCATGGTATTTAATGAACATTGATTTCTGACTGAAAGGAGAAATATTGTTATATTTTCATAAATTTTTTTTATTATATATAATAAGTACCAAAGAGTGTAAAATTAGTAACAAAAAATGGATGAATAATTACTAAAAAATGGATGAAAATTAGTGAGTTATATTGAGAAATTGATCATATGATTTAATCAATGGAAACAGGATCATAAAAATTCCTGATAAATGATGAGATTTTTTCAATAGACTTCTACTGCATGATAACTTTGAATCAAACATCCCATGTAAGAAAAATGAAATTAAATTATGTTTAAAATATCATGAAAATAATGGTATTCATTATATGACATGTAAAATGTAATTATATACAACTCGTAAAATAACATAGGTTCACATCAGAACATGATTCTCAATGAATTAAAATTGAGACAACACTGCTTTTCTAATTTGTTGAATTTTGGAAGGTAAAACTGCACGAAGCATAGATAATAACTTGGATATGTAAATAAAAGTATTATTATTTATAATAAAAATATAATAAATTCAAGTGCATTAGATGCACCACAAAATATAAGTGAGTTGTGATGAAGGCATGCATTTAACTAATATATAAAGTGAGACCAAATTCCTTTACATTGTGTCTTGACTCTCATCATACTCATACAAACATCATAAATAGGAAATAAAATTTTATTATACATATATAAAAGAAAAATATTATTATACATAATACCACATATTATTTAATTATGAATTTATATGTCCCTATTGTAAATAACTCTATATTTAGGTTTCACTTCATGTGATATCTATTTTTATTCTTTGCATGTGTGTTAAATTGTTATATTAGGGGTCTGTATACTTATATTATGATTTCCATAATATAAAAAATTAAATAAATATCATTTATATTTATTATATATATTATAATTATCTATAAAATATATAATTATGAAACTAAATCCACCATTTATGGAGACGGTAGACCGTACGTACGGAATAACACTGTTTTTGAAAAATTGTCGATTTAAAAGAAACAATGTAAATGAAATATATGAATAAATATATATATGTGTGTTTATTTTTCATTAATATATTATAATTATTATATCATATATTTATATATATATTATATTTTCAATAAACACATCCTTAATACATTACAATTAGGGTGTGCATGAATAACATCACTTTGAGGGGCCTGTAGTTCACACTTCCAAAATTTAAATTATCATATTTTCAACAAATAGAAAGTATATAAATTTCTATTTTAACAGTATTAATAAATATTAAATACATTATATATATTATATATAAATATATATTCCATAATAATTCCACTCTTGAGAGGTGGTAATGGAAAGAAAAACAATCATCATTTTTTGAGGTGGTAGTTCTCCACACACATAAACGATATGTTCATTAGACATTATATAGATGTGTGTGTAAATGTAGAACAACATATTATCTTAAAAAAATATAAGTATATTTATAATAATTATTTTTTATAATAATTTAATAAGTATGTTGGAGTGGGTGGAGATTAAAAATAATATAAAGGAGTTTGAGGGAGGATGTTAGCACTTAATCAGGTAACTCCTTTTGTTTTGAACAAAAGGGCTTCCTAGGAAGGATTTAGGCACAAATTAAAGCTAAAAGGAGTAAGGTAGGTATTATGAGAAGTGAATTGGGTAGAAATTGGTTGATAAGTAGTGTCTTTATAGGTGTTTGGAAGTGGTTGGAGGGGAAATATTTTAATAGTAGAGGAGTGATACTCTTGTAAATTTTCTGAAAGTGAATTCTACACACGTTTTTCCCATGGAAAGTCTCTCCCATAATAGAATACGGTTTAGGAAAGGTAATATATGGTATAAATATGGTCATAAAATTCGTGTTTTGATATTTTTATGTCATTTGGTCCCTTAATATTACGGTTTTGTCTCTTATTAATCTTAATTTTACAATAATTTTTTTAATTAATTTTAACTCCATTCACTAATAATTTTGTTCAAAAACGATGTTTACATTATTATATATATATATATCTTACTGTAATTAGAAATATAGATTAAAGTTTTTTATATTAAAATAAATAATTTGGAAGAAATTAATATAAAAATAAACCCCATAGTCAGGTTGCTAATGAATGTTTTTTGAAGTAAAAACATTCAACATGTTGCTATGTTTTTATACCCAATTTCAACATGGAATTGATATCAATGACAAAATTTTTATTAATTTATAAAAATATTAAATAATTAAACATTTAAATAATTTCAAAATACTATTTATCCTTATAAATAAATAAAATGAAAATGCAATTTGGAATTAAATTTATGTATTTTTCACTGTTCATTCAAAAATAAAGTTTTCTCAAACAAATACCAAAAATTCACACTAATATAAATTCAATAATAAAAATATAAAAATGATTTTTATTTTATCAAATTAAATTTCAATAATTGTTGAAAAATATTTTTATTCAATTTCACATAATGACATGAGAAGAAGTTCATTTGAGAAAATAGTACTTTTGGTCATATAAGGGCTTAACCAAAAAAATATATTTTTCTTAATCATATTATTTTATATATATATAAATAATATAAAATATCAAAATGATTTTATTTATATTAATATTAATAATACATTGATTAATATCTATGTAATAATTATCTGATTTAAATAATTACAATAGTAAAATGATGTCTCATAAAATCTCATAGTTGTGTGAAACGCACGCCAAGACGGTGTTGCATATAGCACAAGCTAAGTTTATATTGTGTGAATTGTCAAATATCCAAAGATTAAATTAATTTTAAAAACATTTCTAAAAATCTTGGGGTATTACAATGCATTAATTATTATTAACTTGGCGACCCACCCATGTTGGGTATATCTGCGACACCGTTTATGTGTGTTTGACTTGATGTTGTTAATTTTAGTGATTATTAATAATTAATAAATTATTAAATGAATGTTATAGAAATTATATGTTTGTTGATATCTTATTTCCTAGTTATGTTATAAATTTAATTGATAATTTTTTTTCATTTCGATATTTTAACATGTAATTTATGGTGAATAAAAATGGAATAAACATAATGATTTGTAATTGGAATGAGTATGATATGCAATATGATTAAATATTTATATGTATATAATTTGAATAAGGAGCTTAATGATTTTATAAATTTTTATCATTATAAAAATTTTGAGACTAGAGTTATATATACATCCCTATGGAAATTCCTTGAGTACTAAGAGGATTCCATTCCAATTAATTGATCTAGTTTACAAGGGAGATACCCACATTGGAACATGATATTTTTCTTAGTATATGAATTCATATACACTGTACCTATTATTTAGTTGAATATTTTTAGGATATTAGAAAACCATCGACACACTCGTAGGATTTACCTTGATTCCTTTATACACGTAGCACCATGCACTCATCACATTGGTCCCATTCATTCTATGTCCATGATTATTATGGAAAAGATCCATTGAATCCATCAGGCTCCCATATAATGGAATTAGATAAATTTACCCCTTCTATTACACACATTTCCCCCTATATCTAGACTGCATGAGTTACCAGTATAATTTTGATTGACCCATAAGGTCAAGGATTCCGTGGTTTCACCTTGTATCCTCTACTATTACAATTTATGAATTATATTATTGTTGACACCATTTATGTATGAACACCTTATTACTAACTAAATCTTAATTAACTAATTAAATGATCACATGTTTAAATATAAAAGTATAGGATGTAGAATATATGAGTTGATTAGATTATACTTATATTCATTACATACATGCACAAAGATACAATTTAAATTCACTTACGAGGTTTTTATAGACATTGTTGGTGACGACCTACTGAGAATTATCTCACACCCTATCCAGGGCGTTGTTAGTACCTGAAGAGATTATAAGATTACAAGTTTGGACAAGGGGAAGTTTCACACCTTAGAATCCTAACATGAATTTTTTATGATGGTAACGTTGTTGTAGATTACTGGTCTAGTGTTTAGGATGATTGGATATTTTTTCCCTTTTAGTTATTTTATATATTATATATTTTACAGTTTTCTTGCTACCAGGTATACCTATTTTCTTCATTATAGAGGCATTCCATCATCTTTTTAATATGATAATTTTTATACATATATATGACTGTTTATTTGTTGTATTTTTGTTCTAGTTTCAATGGCCCTTTTCTTTATTATATTTCTTCTTATTTATTCATTTTATGTCACTATGGTGCTCCAATACGACCTGGGGGCATAATCTCCACATAGACACACCCTATAACCTCGCTAGATGTTTGTATCTTTTAGAATTGATGGAGGCACACATGGGGTGATGTGGAAAATAAGTTATATTACCTATAATTGAACTAGGTTTAGGACATTTAATTTATGTCAAATACATGGGTGCACCTTTTTATTTCAAAATATTACATGCTTTCCAGTCAACCCACTTACAAATTTCGACCCTCTCATCTCCCATATTCACACATAATAAAACAATTTTTCTACCAATACCAACCCAAATCACTTCATTAAATCCCTATATTAATCCTTAAATCCAATTTTTCTAAAATTGATATATTGAGAAGCCTTTTAGTGCAATTAAAAAGAAGTTTTCTTAAAAAGAGGTAACATTCGTAACCGATTGTTTTAATTTATTTATTTTATCACCACCTTTAATTATTATTGAATCACGATGATATAAAATATTCAGTATATTTTATATAATTATATATGAAAAATATTAATAGAATAACCTAAAGTATTCTCATCTTCTATCAAATGTGTTACGAAATCATCATTCATGTGTCAAAAGGAATACTGCCTCACAAAACAATGTAATTCATTTTTCATAATGAACTCTTAAGATTGAAATAACGTTGATTTTATTGTTTATATATAATATTTATTATATTATTATGATTCTATAATTATGATATTACTTATTCCTTATAAATTTCTATTTAGTGGGAATTTGGTAACATCGTTCATTTGGACAACGAACTACCACCTAACAAAGTGTTGTTCATTATATTCACATGTGTTACATGGAAGGTAATAATAATAGGTTTCAAAAAATAAATTATATATATATGATAAAAATGATTAATTTTTAAATTCAATAAATTATATATCATTGATTCATTTCATCCACCAAGAAATGGAAATATTTTTCACGCGTATGTACGACATATCATCACCATGAACGATGTATTTAATTTTCTTTATCTAACTATGATGAATAACTATAAATACATATATCATGAATATATTTGATATTTATGGAATGGTTATTATTTTTAGATGATATAACCTTGATCAATGGAAGATTCATATAAATAAAAACATACATGAAAAACCAAGCAGTTATTACACGAAAAATGGCTTTAACGTGAACTTTTTCATAAAAAGGTAATAAAAGATCATAAGTAAATCATATATGGTATGATATATATAATTATAGTTCCATAATAGATATATAATAAACTTATATTTATTATAATGGAGTTTTGAATTTTTATGAAGGAAGTCAAGACTTATGGTAAGGGATTTCCGTCTTAAGTTTTCCTTATATCAAACACATGCCATATTCTCCACCGATTTATTTTATGTGGTTTATATACTACACACTAATTAAATTTATTATTTTTCATAGAAAATTACTTATATATTCATAACCATTAGACTTCTTTTATTTTATTGGGATTAATGTTCAAAAGATACCAAAGAAGTAAATGATCTATATCTATATATCCATTTATTGAGACATATATTGTTTTTTTGAACTATATTCTTTTGTGAAGTATATATACAGACCCTTTGAAATGTAATATATTTAATTTATTTATCAATATGATTTTATATGTTTCAATTATATTTTTTCTTTAATGGGGCTTACGACTCAATTTTCCAATGTGGTAGGGTTTTGTGTTACAATTTCTTCATTTATGAACATTGCTCAAGATTATGCTTACAATGATGAAATAATATTTTATATATCTCAAGAAACTTAGTGAAATCATTTTACTCCAATTATTTATGAATAACATATTATTCCCTTCAATTTCTACACCCATTATCTAATCTAGATTTAAAATTCATGTTTTTTTAATCTAAATTATTTTTTTATTCAATCAAAACCCCATTTTTCATCCAAACCCATCTTTTAATATAATTTTTTAAAAAAATTATTTAACATTAGCCAAATTATTTATTAATAATATTTTTAAATTTATGTTAATTTTTACAAAAATATTTTAAAGGAATCATAATTTTATTTTCTAAATAAGGAATATTTGTATTTTACCATAAATATGAAAGGAATCATTATTTAACATGTACCGAATGAATAATACTTTCTAACACCATGAATAATAATTGTTTAAAATAATTTTTTATATTTTTAAATTTTTTTTCAATGAAAATTATTTCCAAAACATTTTATGATATTTTAGTTGTTAGAATTTATTTTTGAAATGGAATCGATATTTTAATAATGAAATTTTTTAAATGATTTTTCTAGATTACATTATATGATTCCAAGGATTTTTTGAATGAAAAGGACGTTGGAATTTTTTTATGTTTTATACGGTTTTTTTCAATGTTTAAAGCTTATATTCCTCGAGAAATGTTTCAAGTGATCTTTCTAAATGATTTTCCATCTAAGATGACAACTTTTGATGTTATTTATGCTTTACTGTTGATAATAATGACAGATAACATCCTGAATTTTTATCTGGATGGTTATTATTTATATTCATGAAGGTTTTATGATGCCCATTTATTTTTCAAGGGTTATAATATGGTGAATTGATTAAATGTTTATGAAACTAATTTTTTTTACATTGGTTATGATGTGATGATATGAAAAATGTTTTAGGATATTTTGGAACACATAAGAATGGATGAGATTATGATATTGGTTGGAGATATATCTCCCTAAAATGAATTGGTTAAACCTTTATATCTCATATGATAATAATTGAAAACAAGTCAATGGGCTTGATCCAATATGGGAAACATGTTCATATTGATACACTATGTGAAATAGGTATAATGGAATCCACAAAAGGAAACATGTGATAATTTATGTTCCAATATATTATTAGTCTTAGCAGTTACATTCTATATATGAAATTTTCGATCTATAATCTGTATGGATCCACACTTTTAGAAAATGTTCTTGTGGTAAATGATAGATTTATAACTATTTCCCACACCTATAGGACTTATTTTTTGAAATGATAAAGTTTTATGCCATGAATCATGTTTATGATATATGATAGGTTGGGTATGAAATTCATATTTTATGTTCATGATCATATAACATTAGGTTTATCTTATAATTTAAAATGATAAAATATTGATATCTTATATGTTTACCCTTGTAGAGCATATGAGATCATCCATTATAACGTAACCTTCCCCATGTTATGAATAATGATTTACTTAGGATAATCCTAATAGGAGTGATATATGAGAAGTTATTTTTGGGAAATATTGAATAACACCCATGATATTGAACGATCGTGTGTCTGATATGTGAAGACACTAAACTATTATAGTCCTATTGTGAGTTTTTATGAAATTATATGAATATTAATATAAAAAGATATGAGATTTGTGTATAAAATCGTAGGTCATTATAATAATCAAATTAAATATTTCATATATAAATTTTAAACCCATAATAATAAATATCCATCAATGATGGTGATGAAAATAAATTGTTACACAACGTAGAGGTAATAGTGCACTAGTACACATAAGAGATACTTCCCACTTAATAGAAAAGGTAGTGGATGAATGAGGTTTAAAGATCATAATAACATTTCAGAATATTTATGATAAATAGTTTTTTATTTTATTATGAATAAAATATATTTTTAAATGATGGAAGAATTAATAAATCGAAAGAGGATGGGTAGGAAAATTATCTCTTCTCCAAAAGGCCTTATTTAGATCGCAAATTAAGTACCCTTGAAATTGTCTTTAAAAAATATTGGAACATCTAATTAGTATATATGGAAGTTTATAATATAATTGGTTAGGGGTTATTTTATCTTTAAAGATCAATTTGTAAAAATAAATGATAGAAGGGGTTTCCTCTTATAAATAATGGAAAATACAGACATTGAATTATTAAAATTATTAACATAAAACTACTCCATTATCAATCCAATTGTATCCAAATGGTCATAGATTTATATAAAAATATTATAAGGTAAAATTATTCATATATATTGATATTGATATTTTTTTTTATCATTTTAAACAATGTCTTTTTTATTACCCCCTTGGTTAAGTAATTTTATTCTCAACCATGGTAATTACTTTGTATTATTAAAGTTGAATAATTTTACTTATAAGCTATCAATTAGATCATAATTTACCAAGGGATTACATGTTATAAATATTTCATCATACATCTCATAGTTCTACATTTTTATGATTTATAAATAATATAATATAATATATTTATAAAAAGAATACCATTAATGTCATTTTAAGAAATATTTAAATAATTCAACATTGAAATCAACATGAAAGTAACGGTATTCCAATATAAAACTTTTTCAAATTAGTAATATTTTATATTAATCTAAAAAATTCATGGGAATCTACAGCTCACACAAATAAATGTACTATACATAATTTTTAAAACATCTAAATTTTATTTCGACTACATGTAGAAATACTTTGTTGAGATTATTTATGCATTTAATGTAATTATTTCCTTCAAAAATATAAAAAATAAATTAATAAGATATAAAAATTATTTCTTATTCAACATAAATAATTATAATTGAAATTTTTCATATTTTCCCATGTTGTAACATTTTTAGAGATATTAAAATTGAGAGAGAGACATTTTGATGTTTTCTTCACCTAAAATATTATTTAATTTAATGTTAGGGGAAAACACAAAAAATGAAAGAAAATAATAATTTTGAAGTATATGGTCCAATATATTCCATCTTATAATATAATATCAAGTGTAGGATCTATTTCGAGATATTATCTCGTTGTTTCATCATTGTTTTATCCATTTTACCCTTACCAAGGTGGAAAACATTTACCATAGTTATTGCTCATAATGAGGAATTTATTTTAAAAAAATACACATGATTTAAACTATGGAATCCATTATTCATGATTATATATATATATATATAATTTGAATAAATTCATTTTAATATAGTTGTACAAAACCCCAAAAAACGGTGTTTTTTAAAATAAAAGTGTTTTATGCATATTGACTTATTCTAATCAAATACATAGGAAATATATTATATTAATTTTGAATACTTTGATTAAATATATAGAATATGTATTTAATTAAAATCATTCAACACATAATTCTTAATTTAATTTATTTAGATAAAAACACATTACACACATATAAACAGTTTTTTCAGAAAAACTGGTATTTTACCATTAAATGATTTTAATTTTCATTTATAACCATTTGAAATACAATGAATTATTGTTATACTTGTGTAAAAGATGATTTTTTTATAATTTAGTTTATACTATTCATATTCTATAATCCAATTACTTGTTGATAAGTATCATATTATATAATAATATTTTAATAGCATATCACAGTGTGTTTTAAATCATTATTTCATGTATGGAAGGATATCGAAGAAATAAAATCACTTTATAAAAAACTATAAAATAATATATTAGGGTGTTATAAAATTGTTTTTTACCTAAACATAACAGTGGTAAAAACATGATCGATACAGATTCTTACTTGTTTAAGAGAAACTAATAAGGGGATGGATTGTTGGTATTTTTTTAATATATTTTAAATATTTACTTTGTTATGATAAAAGTTTATTGAGATTTATCATTTAATCTCAAAGGTATATATAATATTGTGGTAAATTTTATGTGAATTTATGAGAATTAAATAATTTAGGCTTCACCTATTTTGAGAATGAGTATTTTCTTATATAGTATAAAGGAAATCATGTGTTAGTGAGATGTCATAGGCTACTCAAGGAAGATAAAGTGATATGTGTATGTCATTCTAATTTAATTCCATTTAAATTCACACCCTTTTTTATTTCAAATTTCATTTCATTCATAGGATATAGATATTCTTATGATTTGATAATTTTGACCACCTAAATTTCCTAGTTTTATTTCAATTTTAGAACAAATATTATGTTACGATGGTTGATGTAATAAATTATGTATTAGGATTCATTTTCATTACATAAAAAATATATCTATATTTCATCAATATGAAATGAAATTATCATAAAATATCTGAAAGTAAATTGGAAGTAACTCATAAAATATATGAATCAAATTTAGACGATTTTATTCACAAAAAATGAAACTACAAAAAATTACATGAAATCATGTATTACATACCATGGATGATTAAATCACATAAAATTAAATTAATCAAAACTAAAAAATAAATATAAAAATATAATTTCATTGAAATGTGAAATTAAATTAATCAACCTCACCCTTTAGAGAACCCATTTGTATAGATAAATGAAGAAATAACAAAACATCATAAAAGGAGAAATCCTGTTTTAAATTAATAATTTAGAACTATAAGAATTTGAAGAATGGTTTTTCATTATTGAATGAGATGTATTCATATAATTAAATGGGGTTAATATATCCATTAATGTATCATATATATTCATTAGGTATAACACCATTAAACATTTTACTAGTTTAGATTTAAACATATGTAGTTAAAACACATAATATTTCATTTTATTTTAAGAAAATAAATATTTTCATTAATAATATATTATTATAAAAAATATAATTGGGATTATATTATAATTAAAAGATATTAATTCAATTCTAAAATACAATTCATCCAAAACAATCCATTTTATGCAAAATATATTTTCGTTTAATATATTACCCTTGAAAATGATATTAAAATAATAAATTTGTAAAATTGATGTAATTATCAGTAATATAGTTGATTAACACCATGAAATAATTAAGTAACCAAAAATATTTACAATTTAATAATTCATTTTTTTTTAAAATAATTTTGGTTAAAATTATATATATATATATATATATTATGTTTTTCATAAAAATAAAAATATCTCATATTCAGATTATGAAATTTATGAAAATAAATTATATTTTTTATTGAATAATAATTCATTAATTTATTTTTAGTTAGATAGTAATAATGATAAAAACAATTGGAAAGTATTATTTCCCAACACAATTGTTTTCTATATATTGTGTAATTTTTATTATTCATCAATATTAAAGAATTATTTTCGTGAAATATATTGTTTTTATATAGAATCAAAGAACTAGACATTGATCCAATTACTATTACTGTATACAAAAAATGAATTCCTTAAAAATTCATTTTCATAAAAAACATCTATGAGTTATTCATTATTCTATTAATTTCTTTAATTAATTAATATTGGGACGGATAAAATTGATTTTATATTTTAAATCATCATGCCTAATATATTTAACAATGGAAATTACATTTTTATCTATAGAAATAATTTCAAAAGGTAACAATTTTTTTACCACAGGAATAGTAAAAAAGACATAAATGTTTTTAAATAAAGGATACAAACCTAATGTATCTTGAAACATTATACCTGATGAAGTGGTTGGGGAAATCCATACCTCCTGATCTTATAATTTTTTTAAACTTTGTATCCACATTACAGAATTAATTACATTTCATATTAATTATAAAATGGGTGTTTGGAATCATACCACTCGAAGTCACCTATAAAAAGACCCTTATAGAACCCTCGACATTCCACATATTTCCATTAGTTTCCTCTTATAACCATTGCAAAACTTTATCCATATTAAACATCAATCATTTTTTGTTACCTATATTCACCAAAAGGAGTATCAATTACTTCATTTCTATGTTTGACATTAATATATATATATATCAAGTCTTTAATGAGGTCAGCGCATCACCAACCATGAAATTATCACATATTATGGGTTCCCATATCAATAAATCATCATTGATACATGTTTTTCATCATGAAACTATTTTCATTTATATGGTGTATATAATTCCTCATTGACATATTTTATCATAATTATATTTTTATTCAAGATAATTATTTTTCCATTTCAATTTCTCTCTATTTATGGATTTTGATTCAATTGTTACCAAAGTTGTAAAGGATTATTTTTTCCAATCATACATTGGTGGGTCATAATCATTATTTTTTTACTATGTTATTCTAAATAAGATAAATTTTACAATTAAATTATTCATATATTATATTCTATGTCTCACTATGCTAAATACATTTTTATTTATAAAAGTACTTATTTGAGGGATTGAATTATTCATAAAATTATGATATCATTAAGAATAATTAATATCCAACATAATAGATCTTTATCCGACATAATATTATTTTTTCTTATCAAAATATATTTTCATCCATTATTTTTATGTTTTTTTGTCTAATCTAATATAACATTCCAATTTTCTTTATCTATTTTACAATGTAATTTTTTTTAACTCCATCCTTAATGTATGTTTCTATAAAGGTATGTAAAAACATTTAAAAGGAATTTTTATCGACTTTATATAGTTTATATATTAAATAATGAAAATCTTATATATATTTTCAATTTTTAGAGACACATTTTTATGGAGTATTTTAAGAGACTGTTTAAAAATGTGTTGATTTAAATTTCTCAAAAAAGTTTTTTAAAGAGAGTCAAAATTTGTTTTTTATGATAATTTTAAAAAATTATTTGTCAATTATTTTTAATTATTCACATAAAATATTATCTATATCTCAAAAATAATATTAGCCACTAAATTTTTGTTCATGATTCCCATATAAATTATCTTATGGTATATGTTTCTATGAGATCAGATTTTTGTATCAACCAATCTAATTCTTTCTTTAAATTTGTGTTATACAACTTGAAATTTTTTATAACCCATTTTATATCAATTTTTATGAGGATATGTGTGAATGAAATCAAATATAACACATATTTATAGTTTATATTTATATGATAGGTTGGTATAATATAGTCCTCCAATTAATTGGGTAATTTTTTAAATCTTATAAGATAACAATATTATTTGTGAACCTAGTTGAATTTATTTTTGTTCATAATTCCATATATAAAATTGATGGAATGTTGAAAAAATATGTGTGGACCCAATTATAGATAATATTTTTTCAAAATGTTATGATTTACCATGAATATAATTATTATACATTTCTATGTTTAACAACATGCATAAGTTAGGGTGAATGGATTTTGAATTTTATCCCTTATTTTGTCATTCTTATGATATTTTATATTTATGATCCTTTGAGGTTATATATTTATCATTCATGCCTTGTTTATAATTATATAGAATATATTTTCGTCTAAATAAGATATTTCTATTGTGTTCATGTTTCATCATGAACTAATAAATTAACCCTTTATTACTCATTGATATGTTTGTCCATTACTAGGAATTTGACCTCACATATTCTTATTCTTCCCTTTTACCTAGGGAATTATATACATTAATATGTATAAGAGGAATTCATGTGTGGATAATTGTTTGGGAGATTTTCAAAAAACTAATGTGTAATAATACATTTATGTAGTTAACTTCAAAAGAAACTATACAGTTAAGTTCTAATATTCTATGTTTATCTTAGAGATGTTACACTTAAAATATGTAATTTTTTTATAATATATGAAAGTTATTATTTTGTTCTCTCAGTTGGCTTCCAACCTAGGTTAAGTTATTTTTTAGAAATATAATAAGAAGTATAAGATAGCCCAACCTAAAAAATCATTTTTAAAACTAAAATTATCATTTTCATAAAATGAAGGTATCATAGTGTAAGAAATATTATGACTAAGTTTCATATTAATATTCAAAAATTTAATTACAGTAATTTTAAAAATTATATTATTCTTTATTACTCATAGTAACCATTTTTGTTTTATGAAAATGGACAGAACTAGGTGGAATTGAGTTAATAATGTGCGTGATTCATAATTTAGTGATTATCTTAATTTGAATATTAATGGGAAGGGTGCCACAACTCAATAATTTGAAATATTTTTTTTAAATAAATTTCAGATAATTTATAGCTTTCACTGCACACAACACTATGTTCGAACGCCTCATGAGCTATCAAATATTGTTATACTTTTGATTTTAAGAGTGAAATTTTTTCTAAAATATGATATATAAGTTATATTGTTGATTATAAAAATTAATTAGAAAGATAAATTTCTTATCTACATCATTGTAATTTATTTATAATTTTATAAAATATGCAATGAAATTAAATGGACACACAATGATGATGTAGTAAATTCATTATTAAAAGAAGAATCAAATAAATTATACTGATAATATTAGAATTAATATCGTTTAAAATATTTTATTCCATAAATGATTTTTTTGAAATTAGATGATATGGTAGGGAAGTGTTCATTTAGGTTTTCTTTTGTAATCTAGTTTTTGTTATTTTTTCAAAATTCATCTAATAAATAGTGTCAAAATTTACATAAATGAGAGTTAAAAATAAATAATAATTTCTTAAATGATATAAAATTCATAATAATATTTATTGCAGAAAAAGAAAAATCATAATGGTAAATATGACATAAATGATCTAATTGGGGTTTGTTAATAATTTTATAGTAACCATATTTACCATATAGTGTATAAATGAAAAGTTTTCACAGTAAGATTTTAATTGTTTATATAAGGGTCAAAGCCAAACGATAAGGATAATTTTTTGACCTAACAGGTATACGATTTATTAGTTGATAAGACTTATACAAATACTAATCATAGATGCTAAATAACTCAATTTAGAGCAATTTGAAATCGAAAATCAATTTATATTACATTACTGGATTTGGGCATTCAAAAAGTGATCCTCCCCTCTCTTATAAAATTTCACATCTCATTCTTCTTTATTAACACCTATAATGATATTTTTATTGGACATAACCTACCCTTTTCTCCTCCTAAATTCCATAAATCCATCATAGAGTCCATAAATTGGGAATAAATAGAACATATGAATTACTTTTGGGCAAATCAAATGTAGATAATCGAAGAAGAGATAGTTGTTTTACCAATTCAAATCAATTTCACTTCCTTTTATACCAAATATTTCTTTGATTTATCCATATTAAAGTAATAAATAAATTATCATATATATTCTGAGATTTTATTATTATTATTAGAAAACCATATTCCTCTTTTTATCGATCTTACAAAAAACAAAATAATCGTGTGTGCATACACATGACTTACCGTCACAATTCCTTTTTGTAAACTATTTTTCATCTATAATATATTTAGATGGGTGTAATGATGAATAAAAAATATGTAAATCATAAATATGAAATGTTATTGTTTCTTTGTAATTCATATTTCATCCAATTTCTTACCCATTACCATTATAGAATGATACTATCGCTTCTGCATACGTAAGACCTATCATCTCCACAACAAGAAGAGATCCATCCTCCACCACAACTATTTAAAAATGATTATGAAAATGTATATAATGAATTAATATAATATTTACTAAATTAATATCATTCTTTATATGAAGAATATATATCATATACATAAGAAACAAGAATGACATGAAAAAATAAACATAAGAAAATGATGAAGTTTACGCACGAAATATTGATAACAATGATACATTATTAAGAAAGAGATATAAGAGGATCATATATGTTATCGTAAATAATTTATATAGATATGTTATAACACAATAACCTTACTTAACCATTATATTGAAGTTTAAATCACCCTCAACAAAAGGAGAATATTATGTAAGGGTTAATTCTATAATCTCTTTACTATATAGGATTGCTTTTATGTTAAGATTTACTAGTACATATTTCTCATCCATGATCATGTTTGTTAAAAATTCATTTCAATATATAAAAAATCATCCATGAAAATTGTTTAAATTCATTTTTAACCTTTTTAAATTCTTTTAAATTAATATGTTCTTCATTTTATATACGAGATTATTTTTTCTTGAATTTTTTGATATTGTATGAGAATAGAATTTTTATCTTCTATTACATGAGCAGTTTTTCCATCATTGTGACTCCCTAAAATTTTGAATCTTCCTTTACAATATTATAATATTATTTTCAATGAATATATTATCTTTTTCAATTTTATGGCTTTATAAATAACTATTTTCATTAAAAGATATATTTATTTGAAGAATGTTCTAATGATTTTACTATGAAAATTTTCATCTATGTCATAATCATTTATTGAATCGTATGTTTAATTGAGGATGATTTATTATGATACATAATATTATAGCGTACTGAGTGGTTTATGAATTGCTTTTCTGTGGATGTTCTATTTTTATACAATTCATGGATTATAGATAAATTCTTAAAATTTTCTATACTAGATTTAATATGAATGTTTATATGAGTTAGGATTTCACCTTTTCATATAAGGAATGCATTGGAATTAGTAAGTGGTAGGTGGGGCCTGGTATAGACCCTAGATGCATCAGTAGGTCTCATTAGACAAACTAGTCGGGTTTTTACCTATTTATGTATAGTCATGGCATGAGGCCATGACGACATGGTTATATTATCTGGAATTATGTATTCCCTTATTAGAATATTATATATTGATATTCCATGTGATTATTTGACTAGAAAAATATATATGGTTATTAATATTTTAAATGGTATTATTTATTATTTCCATATTTTACTCAAGATTATTTTTAATGGGATTGGGTTTCAATTATACATATTGAAATAATTTTTATGATTATTTATTGATAATATAAATCTCTATAGGCTTACTCTTATAGAACATCTAAGGTCACCCATTTCTTATGTTATATTTTACCATTATTCAAAGATGTGTATTATGACTGATTTGATGGGTTATTCTAGGATAATAAATAGGTTTTAAATGGATTATCTATGTTGTATTTTATTTTTTTAATTGTAATGTAACGTTCATGTACATAATCTATTTTCAAATACTACTAAACGGATAAGTCCTTTAGGATTTGATTCCTTATAAACAAGACAATGTATTAAAATAATGTGCTACCTCTAGGTTTATGGGGTCATTGGATTAAAGTTGGTATCAAAGAAGTTTATTAAAAACCATGGAAACTAGATTTTGAAATCAATGATTCGGGAACATAAACATAATATATAGATTGAGGATTAATATAGAAGAATGACCTATATTTTTTGGTAAGGAAGAGATTATGTGTGTATTCCTAGAAATACATCCATGTATAGACACTACAAGTGGACATGGTTTTGGGACATATGTACCTAAAGGAAAAACTATGACAAGGTATCTCAAGCATGATTTGAGGTTACCGTGTACATGACAGCGAGCCATACTGCACACCTGGTTAGAATCTATCGAGGTATATGCTTAGGATAATTCATATTTTCATTACAAACGATTATGAATGATTTAAAATTAAATATGTACCCAATGGAACCATGTTTATTATTTTGAGATTAGATATGTATAAATTTTCAATTTATTATAAGTATCTTACTATTTGGAAGTTATGAATTATGATTTAAAACCCAATCCATTTTAAGACATTTTTTAGAAATGGTGAAAAGGGGAATAAATTGAAACCATATCAATACATGTAATATAAGTAGGGATTGGCCCCCTATGCAAGATAATGATGTTGGAGCTGGAGTTACAACTGATTCTGACCAACATAAAACTATATTGAGAAAACTAACATAGGTTATAAGAAATAACATTACCCAAATGGAGCATACTAATCCACAATGAGGAGGAACAATTTTAGATCGGTTCATAAGACAACAACCTCTAACATTCAATGGGAATACATATATATTTATATCTAGACAATGTATATGTTCTTTAGATAAGATATTTCTTAAGTTGGGATCCAATGAAATAGATAAGGTTTTCATGGAAGTTTATCATCTATATGTAGATGCGGATCAATGGTGGACATTGATTACAAACATGAATAAGGAAGATGATGTATCAAAAATTAAATGGAAGGATTTTAATAAAATTTTCTTCAAAAAATATTTCTTTAGTGAATAGAGAGAAGATATGGAGATGAAATTCTAGAATATGTGACAAATAGAGGATGAGAATGTTGCTAAATTGGAAGCTAACCTTACAAGATTAGAAAGTCATTATTAATTCAATAAACATAACCCAATGAGTATGATTTATTGTTTCATTAATGGGTTAAACCCATTCCTCTGAAAGGATTTCGTTTCCCAAAACTTCTCATAATAAAAAGATATAGTTTCATGTGCTATCAAGATATTGAATGAATATTCTATGTATTACAACTTTAAGGAAAACAATAGAAGAAGAAAACAATGTACCAAAAGATAGATAAAAGGAAAATGGGACGGAAGTATTATATCATAAATGAAAATTTAGTAAAGAAAAAATCATGTATTTTCTTGAAATGAATTGGACATAGTAACTAGTATAGTGAAAACGGTCACTCGGATCATGATTCTAAGGGAATGGAGGAAGGTATATATGTGCATTGCTACAGTTGTAAATTAGTGTAAAACTCTTAAAACTATTGTCTCAAATGTTAATAAATTATCTCTTAGAAGAATAAAAGGGATCAAGGACACGCATATTCAATTACTAAAGTAAAATTGAAGTAATTTATGTATTTGTATTTTTAGATTCAATAATAACATTATTATATTTTGTTTAAAATAATTATGGGATATTGAAGGATTGTACTGCAGTATTATTTTAGTAATGATTTCAGATTTTAAGTTGAATGGAAGCAATGAACAAGGAAAGTTACTTAGTATAAAGTTAAACCTTTCGGAATACATATGGTTGAGAGAATGATAACAATTAATATGTTTTGGATTTTGAGAAAATAATATCATTATGAAGAGAAGATTGATTTATATAATGTAAATTGGATACTATTAACTACCTTGGAACTGATTAATGGTTTGTTGAAAAAATGGATTATGACATCATTGATGGAGTTTACAATATTTTTAGATCTCTGGAGTGTATTCAACAACCAATAATTATTTAAGAAATAGGGAAGCATGAAATTTTTTAAATGTTTTAATATAATTATGTATATTACCTTGTTTTAAGGGAATACACAATGAATATATTCTCATGTTTGGAATATGTCAAATAATAGTCACTTCATGTAGAGAAATGATTAATGATAATGTTCATTTTATAAAGGATAAAAATTTATCAAATTGTTGATGTTGATATTTAGAAACGGTTTCAGAGGTTAATGTATTACCTCAACCAATGATTCAAATTATGCTATTAAAATAAGTATAAATAGTTCAAGTCACAACCAATGGATAATATTGTGTTTATAGAAATGTATCAAGTAATAATATTTTCATAAAATATTATATATTTAATGTGTTTCCCAACCCTTGGAAATGAATAAAAAAAGGTTAATTTCTATTCAATTGATTCTATTTTAAATCATTGTTGATTTTTGGCTCTAATTCCCTCAATTTTCCATTAATTAGTTACTTTTTGTGATCGATGACATCAATCAATCCCTAAAAATATTTAAATTTTCTGTCCATGTACGTTTATCAACTTTCCACATAGGTTCTCTTATTCAAAAGTTTAATTTTTTGGCGATCTTTACATTTCCGATTCCTACTTATAATGAATACATGTTATTAACCCTATATATAATGTGGGTTCTTCAACAATGGTATTTTGAAATATCACACACCTGATTACTGAGATCAATATTAAATTGTAAATAAATAATTTAATTCATGTTGGGGGAATGTAACACACCTTGAATTTACTATAATTGTTTTCAAATAAATTTAATATATTCAATATCTTGCACTACACACAACACTATGTCTGAGCACATCATGGTCTATCAAACTAGACATTAAAAAAGTATTTAAGAATAGTATTAACCACATTTTGATATTGACAAATTTTATTTTACAAAATAGTCTTCATATTTTAATTCAGAATATTAAAATTAGCAAGGTGTTAACTATTGGTATTTTTATAGAAATATTTCATTTCTTGATTGATAGTGAAAAATACTGCATTGTATTTAAAAACAAAAATTTTCAAAATTATAATACATTAAATTTATTTTTAATGTTAAAAAATTACCATAATAAATATATTAATCCAATTTAGTTTATTTCAATCATTTTTTTGATAAAATCATATATAAAAAATTAATGAACATTTAAATATATCTTTTATCTGCATTCTAGCCAAATTTACATTAAACATAATTTAATGACTTTTATGAGTTTAATTTGGAAAAAAGTATATACACTGTTTTAATCAATACAATATTTAACGTCTAATAGGATCAACATAACTTGTTTGGTAAATATTAGCTTTAGAAAATTTTTATTTAGTTAACACGGCTTAGGGTAAATCTAATAATTAAGGGTCAAAATAATATAATTTTATTATAAAATTAACCTAACACATGTCCCTATTTAATTATATTAGCGTGTTTTTAAAAAAATCATCATTGTTATGATTTTGGGACCACTACGAGACACTTGTATGACTTTAATATATTTATAATATTATAATAAAAACGAATTTTTTTTAATAATTTTTCCTTTAACAAATAAATTTTTTTAAAATAAGGTTATATATGTGATATGGATGATGATAAATAGTAATTAGAAATAAAAATTTTTAATCAACATCCTCATAATTTATTTATTATTTTATAAAATATATAATTAAATTAAATTGTGACACAATGAATATGCATTGAATGATGGAAATCCTTTTTTTTATTTTCATAAAGCCGGTTTCAGATAACTGGTAACCACACAACCAAACCACCACCATCAAAACCATGGGTCCAGCAAAACCCCAACATTCAAAAGAAAAACAACATCAGAAATTCAAAATTCAAAACAAACCAAACCACATGATCACCTCGAGCGGTACAACATCGAGAAACGTGACAAATCCAACATCGCCTCCAATCGCAAGATCACTACGCGCCACCATGCGGAAGACGATGGAGCTGTTGTCAGAGCCGCACACTATTCATAGCAGGACCAACATCAATCATCAGAGCCAAAGCACCCACACAACACAACCAGCATCTCGACCATTGGAAAAACAAAAAATGAACCACGAACCATGACCTGTCTAGAATAAACAAGTAAACAAGATCATCTGCATCCACTGAAGCACGTGAGAGCATCACCATCAACCATCGACACCACCATCGACAGTCCAGAACCAAAACTCCAACCCTCCGTGGTGAACATCCAGTCCAAAATCGACAACCCATCAAAAAAATCCCAAACATCATACCCACATCACCCTACTCAAAAGATTAATGCAAGAAAATAGAAGAAATCATGCAAAATACCGGATGAGATCCCAAGAGAGAACAAGATCCTGATCCCATCGCCACCATCTATCATGCTCGTAGGAGACACACTTCACCACCGATTGCATGCATCCTCAGAAGAAGCAGCTCCCTCAACCCGCAGAAACTGGGACTCTGCCTCTGAATAGCTGTGCCGCCGTGGAACCCTATCCAAAGAGTGGACTCGAGCCAATAAGCCGGAAAATCAAGAGCACCGTCAACAAGTCCGAGCCAAAGAGGCCGTTGTTATGAACAGAAAAACCAAGGGGAAAGGAGCTTGAGCGGGATGAGGGAGGTGACGGCGATGGGGGAGTGCTCTCGCTGTGGCGCCCCTTATAGGCTCAAAGACTAAATATGCATTGACTGATTTATTAAAGGAAGAATCAAACAAATGACATTAATAATAATAAAATAAATATCATTTGAAATATTTGATTCCATCCATGATTTTTTGGATTAATATGATATGTTTGATATGTGTAAATTTATTTTTTCAGAATTAATCAAGTTGTCGTAATTTTTAAAAAGACATGTAATAAAAAGTGTCAAAATTGATATAAATGAGATTTCAAACTAAATAATTTTTTTAATGATATAAAATTCATAAAAATATTCATTTTGGGAAAATAATATGGATAATGAATAGGATGTCAAAAATAATCAAATTAGGGTTCGTTTAGCATTTTATAAAAACAATATCTTTCATATAGTGTAAAAAGACAAGTTGTCATGGTAAAAGTGAAATTGTTTAACTAAGGGTTAAAGAGAACCACTAAGGCTAAATTTGTGAACTAAACCTATATAAAATTCATTATTTTAGAGTATTTTGACCCATACTCATATTATAATATAAATAATCACTTTGGGGCTATATAAAATAAAAAATCAATTTATATTAAATTAATAGTTTTGGATTTTACAAAAGTGCCCTTGCATTCTCTTCTAAAAGGTAACCTCTCCATCTCTTTTATTCACACCATCAAATTATTTTGACTTGGAAAAAACCCATCCATTTCTCCTTAAAGTTATATAAATTCATCCCAATGTTCATACTTTGGGCATAAATCCAACCTATAAAGTCCATTTGTGCAAATCTAAAAGAGATACCGGAAGAAGACATAACAGTTTTACCAATTGAATTCAATTTCTTTTATTTTTGTACATCCTTTTTTTTTAATTTTTTTCCATATTATGTTAATAATTCTAGTATAATATACATTATTATATTTTTTGTGCTTATGGGATAACCATATTCTTCTTTTTATTAATCCTATAAAAAATATCACCATGTGTTCTTATATATAACTTTACATCTCAACACCATGTTGTAAAACATTTATTAGCTCTACAATACATACATGGGTATAATGATAAATATAAATGATATAAATAATAAATATGACATGATATTAATTTTTTATATTTTATATTCCATCTAATTCCTTACCCTTTACCATTATGGATTGATATCAGTACTCAAGCATACGTACGGACTACCGTCTCCACGACGTGATGAGATTCATTCTACATTGCAACCATTATAGAATTATTTTGTAAATGTATATAATGAATAAAAATAATTTTTATGAACTTAATATCATTATTGTAATGGAGAAGATATAACCTATGTATATGAAATAGGACTTACACAACAAAATAAACAAATGAAACTAAAGAATTTACACCTGAAATAAAGCTAATAGTGAAATATTATTAAGAAATAGATATAAGAAGATCATATATGATATAAAAAATGGATATAGTTGTGCTATATATTAATAATATTATTTAACAATTATATAGGATATTAATACACCCTCTACCAATGGAGAGTACGATGTAAGTGTTAATTCGAAAATAACTTTTTTATTTGGGATTGTTTTTAAGTGAGGATTTACTTTGAAATATTTATCATCCATGTCCATGATTCTAAAAAATATATTTCAAACCCATCTTATTATTCTTTAAATATTGTTCAAATTATTTTTTATCCATGTTTTATTTTATAAAAATAATATTTTTATCATTTTACTTATGAGAAACGTTTTTTTAAATTTTTTGATAATGAATGAGAAGAATGTTATTTTAATCATATAAAACGCGAGCTGCATTTTCCACCATCATGTTTTAGTATAATTTTTAGGCTTAATTTGTAATGTTATAATATTATTTTCAAGGATTTTTTTTAATTTCATGTAATTTTACATAACTATTTTCATTAAAATATGTATTTATCTAAAGAAGTTTTAAATGATTTTATTAAGAACATTTTAATATATGTCAACAACTTTTATTTGATCATATGTTTAATTGAGGTTGACTTCTTATTATAAAACCTATCATATTTTAGTAAAGGTTTTATGAATATTTTGATTGTGGATGTTCTATTTTTATTACATTCATCATTTATAGATAATATATTAAGATTTTGTATGCAATTTTTAATAAAATGATTGTATTGGTTATGATTTCTATTTTTCACATGAGTAATGTATTAAAATTAGTATGTAATGAGAGGGGCATGCTATAGCCCTTCTAGGTGTTGGTAGGTCTCTTGATAAAAACTAGTTGGGTTTTTACATCTTTATGTATGGTCTTAGCCCAAGGCCTTGACCATATGGTTATGATGTCGTTCATTAAGCATTCCCTAATTATGATATTAGTTATTGATATTTCATGTGATTATTCAACTTGTTGAATATACATGGTTATTCTTATTTTATATGATATTATTTAATCCTGAAATATTATTCTCAAGATTATGTTTAAATGTTTTATTTATACATATTTCCTTAAGGTTTATGAATATTTATTCATAATAGATTCCACTGTACACTTACCCTTATAGAGAATATAATATCATCACATTCTTATGTTTTATTTTCCCAAGATACCTATAAGTGTAATATAGACCATATAACGGGTTCTGCAAGGAAAATAATGGAATTATCAATTTATTATCTATGTGTCATTTTTTGTTTTGATTTTTAATGTAATGTTAATGTATGTAATCTATTTTACAAGACTGTTAAAATGATCGGTCCTTTGAGATTGGATTGCTTGTTAATAAACCAATGCATAAAAATAATTCACTAGATCTAGGATTCTTACACCGGGGTGTTATAATGTGTGATGGGGTGAACACCTTCATGTATATGTTTTCATAAGTTATGAAAAATAAAGTGAACCATGTTGAGATCCAATAACACTAAAGAAGGGGAAATACACTATTGATTCTTTCTTTTTTCGACGACCATCATCCATTAGAGGGTATTTTGATACAATAATTGTATATCGATTGACAGACACCATAAAAATGTTATTTCCCTTATTCCATATCTCAGATCAGGAAAATATTATTTTAATTATTTACCAATAGGATTATTATACTGATCAAGGGTGGACCTGAAACAAGATCATGAGTAAAGTGATAAAAATAAAATCCACGAAATGAGAGGATTTAAAAGAGTCATTTTTCAATATATATATTTCAAAAACTCCTAAATGTAAAATTATTATAGAATTTTATGCATTAAATAAAAAGGAATATGAATATATTTTTACATAAAAACGTGACTTAAAATGAATTATTCTATTTTTATCATTATCTAAAATTTAAAAATTAATAATTCATTTAGTGTCTTAAAAAATCCCTAAAAATAATTAGTTATAAAATAATTTGGATGTTATGAAGAAAAAATTATATCTCCTCTAAAAGTGGAAATTTAAATTGGTGAATCCCATTATCCATTTTGTTATCAAGACAAAAAATAAAGGCACATATTGTCTCGTGACAAAACAAATGATAAATTACATGATGAAAGAAAATTCACCTACCTATATTCAAAATATTTGGGGGAAGAACCCAAGGAATTATTTAAATTGGAAAATAAAAGTATTTATGCATTGAAAGGATTGACATTGGGAAAAATAATTCTTAATAGATACAAAGTGGATAAATGATCAAATTTAGGGAAATAAATAAGATCCCAATACACCTGCAAAATATTAACACATCAAATGAATGGAGTTATGAAATTTTGAAAATTTATGGATTAAACTAAGGAATAATGTGTATATAAAACATCTGAAACTTCCCCAGTTAAGGAAAAAGGTGACGGATTATGAAATCACAACTAATAATATTTTCCATAAAAATTAAGGGTAGAGGCATACTCATTATTCACACAAGAAATTAAAATTTATTATTTGATTATTATTCTACACACTCATTTATATATAGAATTTTCTCTACGATTATATTCATACAATATATCTGATAGACATACGATAAGAATAAACCAAATTTTACACATAAAATGATATATTTTTATAATGTAACTTTTACCGCCTTTAACGGAGAACAATTTTTAAATCCATGTTTTTGGAAATTTTATAAATATTATATGTCAAATAAACTTCTTATTTAAAATTAAAAACTAATAATTTCCTTATGGTTAATTGTTTGATATTTTATCCTCTGAAGTATCATTTTTTAACAAATAGAGAAATATACATTATTTTAAATAAAAATTATTTTCCACCTAATTTGATTATAGTGATTAATTTTAATTTAATTTATATTTAATGTTAAATTATATCAATAATTTTTCATTTAATCCAGTATTGGTCATTGGAATCAATTTTACATTGAAATTGGTTATAAAAACATAGTAAAATTTAAAAACATTTACATTAAAAACCAACATTTCCATACTCTCTATTGGTTCCTTATAACACAGTGCAGATATGGAATCTACTCCAGCATCTCAAATCATATCGGGCTCCTCCTCACATGATGCACTCCCCCGTGACTACCCCTCGGCATTGTCCGTGAAGACGACACCTCCCCCTCCTCTTAGATCTAGATGTTAGCATTAAATCCTAGGGTTTTCCATGATTAGAGGCATCATTTCGTATTCTCGTTTTATTATACCCTACCCTGAATGGTCTCCCCTACCCTGAAGATGATATGTATGTCCATTGTGGTGGTCTTAGATTTGGTACTCCTCATTTCATCTTGGAATGACTACATCAGGTGTTCTGATAAGTGGGTGTCATAATAATTAGAAGTGGGTCCTTTTAATGTTAGCTTATTACAGACTGGTTTGGTTTAAAAAGAGTTTTTTTGGGGAAGGTTCATCATATACAATAAGGGCCTCTAGGCAGATGAGTTTGGTCATCCTAGGAACGCTCGATGCTAGTGGTTCTTCTTCTCCTCGCCAAATCAATTATCAATTCCCTTAAGATTTGTTCTATCATGGTTTTTTGCCTTTTTTATGTCATAATGGTTCTTCTTATCATTATTTCATCTACCATTTCATTGTTCTCCTTTGCCCACAACCACATCATGGTTGAGTACAACAAATTTCACTTGGTTTTGGATATTGTTTGTGGTTTTGGTAAAGTTGGATATGTTGGGGGTTATCATTTGGATTTGTGGTCTCTTTATAGTGGATTGAAAGTCATGTGGTTCCACAATTTGGAGCTCTGTCAATGAATCCCTTTCCATCGGTCATTCTCCTTTGATGGTTCCTATGTCACTTCATATTTTGTTTGCTGGATCTTTTTGAGTGTTTTGGTGTTTTCAGTTTGTTCTGTTACGTGTCTATAATGGTGCATCCCATTGGACATGATTTATTTCTAATGGTTTTTCATTGTGTGGTTCTCACTTATCCTCAATGTGATTTGTGTAATGTTCTCACTCATCCATAATTTAATTTATTTGAAAATAAAAACAATTATTGGTTAGTTAGTTGAAAAAATATCATGTCTGCGTGAGTAAAATTATATTAATTTATATAAATTTTGTGTTTTTAATTTAGAAAAATGGATTCCCTATTTTTAATCATTATAATTTCTAATTTCTAATAAGGAAAATTTAATTTTATTACATAACATAATAGTGAATGTAATAAAAATTAATTTCAACAATTACGGTAAAAGTAAGCTTAACAAGTGACCAAATCTATATCTTAATAGCCCAAAAGACGTTGAAACATTCTCAAATTACATATTCATAGAAATATTTCGACCCTAGACACCCTTTTATCTACTTTGGTTTATTATTGGATCTAATTTCAATAGAAAAAACGTTAGCGTAATTCTTGTTTCCAAAATATACAAGAGTGTCACTGCTCCTCCACTATAAAAGGCCTAATCTCCACCCACTTCCTGATACTTATAAAGACACATTTCCTTGTCCAATATCCTCCAAAATGTATCGTGAAAATTCATTCCCTAATCCTAGAAGCCTCCTATTGTGAATAAATCCACCCAAGTAATTCCTTTGGTGTAAACAAAAAATGAGTTACCTAGAAAAGAGGTAACATCATTCTTCTGGCTCTTTAGTTTCATTTCGATTCTCCTCCCCCTAAAATATATTTATTACACACTTATAAAATAACACCAGTATCCTCAATATAATAAAATTGTTATATGATAAGTTTTCTACTGATACTTACACACACTTCTCTAAAATGAATGACAAACATATTATTTATGTTTGTCGTGAACTACCACCTCAGGAAATGATGATTTTCTATTTTCCTTTACCACCTCTCATTGTTGAGAATTATAATGGAAATTGTTTTTATATTTGATATATATTATATTAATTATATATATATATTAATTATTTTATAACACATACTTTTATACAATTCATCTTGTATAAATACCATGACATTATTTGTGGACGTGTGGACAATTTCATTCTCAAAGCGATGTGGTTCGTTTACACATTATATAGAATATGATAAGAACTGTTTTATTGATAATATATGATATATTTAACATAATATTTCAACTATAATGATATTATATACATATATACATATATAAATATATATATTTTACATTCATTATTCTAATACGATAACAATATGGAATGACCATTCATTTGTTTGAATGACCTACCATCTCAATGAATGTAGTTTTCTATTCGAAAAATCTATACTATATATATTATTTTAATAAAAATAACCACAATATTTATTATATTTATATAATGGAGTACATTCATGAAATCATGATATAAGTATAAAGATCACTGATGTAACAAATTATGACAAATGATAAAAACAATGTGAATATTACTCAAAGTTTAACCTTAACACGAAATTGTTAACATGTATGTAATATAATGTCATAATAAAACAATGTATTTTATTTGATATAATAAATTAATAATATAATAGATTTATAATAAAAATATATTTATCATACATGAGGTTTGAATGAGTACGACGAGAGTCAAGACACAAGGTAGGGGAATTTAATCTCACTTTTTATATATGTGATACACATGAAATGTTGACCAAAATTTTCATTTTCGAGTTTTATATACATCAAATGAATGTGTTATATGATTAATATAATAAAATTACTAGGTATTTACATATACATTAAATGATATTTCTTTCAAATGGTTATTGTCTCAAAAGTTACCAAATTAGTAATATAGTTTTGTCTCAATATTCCTTCATTGAGACACATGTTTTGTTATGCATCTACATTCTTTTTTGAGTTGTATATAATTTCATTTTAAAGGTTATATCATGAGTATTATTGATTTAATAATATTTTACCCTTAATGTTATATCGTTTTCAAACATGTAGAGTATGATCCAAAGTTACCTAGTGCTAATAGTTTATTTAAATAATATCATTGTTTATCGAGATTGAGTATGATTATGCTTCCATTGACGAATATTATGATCCATATCTCAAGGAAACTCATGAAATGTAATCTCCTCTACTTTTCCATTACATATTCATATCATATTACCATTTTCATTATTTAGTACTTATGATAACCAATAATATGTTTTTCAATAAATATGACTTTATTTCTCTTTTCTGTCAGAAATATATGTTCTTTCAAAGTTGTGTTTGTGAAAACGTTTTCAGAAAAGCAGTTACTATTATCCAATGATATTTAAAGGAAATTTTTTACTAAAGTTTTACCTTTTACGATATGGATTTAAAAATGAATCTCCCTGTAATTTTATAATCATGGAACGTTTCTAAACATTTAAGGTACCAAAGGAATGTTCGGCATGTACAGACATACCCACCATCATAACCATAATTTCTATAAAGATTCCATTGTTAGTTTACAAGATTTTTATAAAATAAATTTTTTCCTAATATTTATGGATTTTTTTTTTCTTTCAATGAAAAATGGGTTTCCAAAATATTTGATGTTTAAAAAGTATTTTAAATTATTTTTCATGAATCCATTATATATTTGAAAAAGTTTATTTAAAAAATGTATTTTAATGATTTCATGATTTCAGTAACTGTTTTCAAATATATTTTCTTTAAAAGGGTTTTAATTGCTTTCCAAGATTCCTTTATATGTTTTCAATGTATTTCTAAATAAAATGTTTTTTTGAAACATTTTCCTGAATCATTATTATGTTTTTAAAGAAAATGGATTTCAAAATGATTCCAATCCTTCTTTATATGTTTTAAAAATTTTTTATAGAAAATTATTTTCAAAAGGTATTATGTTTTAAAATTCCTTTTCTGTATAAAAAAGATATTTCACTAAACAATTTTGGTATAATATATTTCAATATTATTTCCCATTGAGATGAAATATTATTGAATTACTCATATCTTTATAGTGAAATGATTAAATTTTAAATTCATATTCATTATCTTAATAGTCTATGTTTTTATTTATTGAGGTTTATAAAACGAATTTATCTTTCACTTGGTGTATTGTTTTAAATCCCATTTCATTTAATGGGTTATTCATTTGATTAAATGATTATAAAACCTATATCATTTTCCACATGTTATGTTATGTTTACATGTTTATGATACCCAATTAATTTTAGGAGTTATAATAAAACTATTTATGATTTTTTGGCACATGTATGTATGTTTTCATATGATATTCATGGAACCTATATCAACCTCTAATTCATGTGGAAAAGATTTATATCTTATGAGATAAAATAAGATGGTCTTGAGAATAATAAATGACAACTAAGAAGGCCACAAGAGTGAACCATGAATACAGAGTAAGTATGCGTAGTGCACTCATACTATTAAGTTCTCCATGGGAGTTAACCATTAATACAAAGATAATATGGGGTAACTCCAAACAACTAAGATGGCCTTGGAAGCGATGCATTGACTACTATGGAAATCATCTTATATTCCCATGTTTTTATCACAGTCCCATGTATTATTCATAGAAGGCCCCAGCCTTAAACCTTACTTAATCTTGAGTTATTACAAAATTACACATTGAGGATCTTTTCAGGTTTAGTGTTTTAGAGAATTAGATCATAAAACTTGCATTACATTCCACATATAAACAAAGTGGTTACATAAAGATATTATTCTTCATTCCCATCAATGGAAACACATTTAAAATAAAACATGGATTAATTCTTGACACATCCTTGACTCTATCATCTTATCATGTACCTTTCCCTTGACCCGTGAAAAACATTTCAAAAACTTGGTATGAGCATAAAAACTCAGTATGGGTTATAAAAAAAACATGGAAAGGAAACATGAGTTCATATATACATAAGAATGAAATCATACTTTACCCGTAAAACATTGGCACTTTAACATACCTCATAAAATCACGAATAAATCATAGAAATCATAAGACATAAAGGTAACTTGAGGCATTCATAACATTCTTACGTAGATAGTAACCCTCTTGGTTACGTTTAGAATACCCATCACAGTATATTCCCTAAAATATCTTCAGAGAAACCTTAACGTTTCACTCCTTCACGTTACCCAATGCATTAGAGAGCTATAACGGGCTCACCCGCCCTTAGTTTATCATGGAACCACCCGTCTTCATAATAATGCCCAAGAACCATAACATAATCATATCACATAAAACATGCATAAAGGAAACATAACATTTCCACATTTCAATCACGAGATATCAATACAACACATTGATATAATAACGTTATGAAAACCATTTTCAATACCAAAATAAAAGAAAAGTAAAACATGGTATTTATTTTTCTTTAAAAAAAAGGTATGGCTTGTAGAGGAAGCCGAAACTCAAATAACGGTCACGACGGCGGAGAAGTCGTTGTCGCCGCATACGTACGACAAAAACATACCCTTTTGTCGTTTAGTAAACGCTTCGTATAAAAAAGATTCCTTTTGAATAAATGTAAAAGTCAAAGGGGTTTATACACCGTATAAAAGAAAGTTGTGTATAATATAAAATATGCCTCAATGAAAGGATATTGAGACGAAGTCCCATACCTCGTATCCGACTTGACCCGACCGTTCTTTAATCTCCTGAATAATAAACTTAAGTTAATCTCTACTTGCTTATGAACATTTTTCAAGTTCATTATTCCTTTTATACCATGTTATGAACATCATGTAATTAGTTAAGTTAATAATGTTCATTTTGTCGGTATTTGGTTCTTAAGTCAAAAATAGACTTCCTACACTTACATGTTGTAAATTTGGTCAAAGGATCATTATATACAAAATGGTATTCATGATGTAGATATCATATATGTCATATATATCTAGTACATACATGCATTTATAATATTACATAATTTAGAGGTAAGAAATGAAATGCACCGTTCATGGAGACGGTAAGCCGTACGTACGCATCAACGCTACTTCCATTTCTATTTCATATTTTCTGGAATGGAATCATAATGATATAAGAGTATATTATAATTCCAGTGTAATAATATATATAATATCATTAACTTTATCCTTTACACATCCCACATATGGTATTAACAAATCAAATCCCTTTTAGGGGGTGGTAGTCCGCACTTCCTAAAATGATGATATCGTGTTTTACCCATAATGGAAACCATAAAGGTATGCCCAAAATGAAAAAAACCAGAAGCTTAAGGAAAACATAATCATATTATATATCATATATGAAAATAGTGACATCATAATGGCCACCTTTGAAGGTGTTAAATGAGTGTTGAACAATCATCGTTTCGGGAGGCAGAATTTCGCCATCCACGGAAACCGTATGTTCTTTAACCATTTGATGTAGTTGTGTGAGATTTTAGCTCAAATAAATCTTATAACAACATCCTAGTATATTGAAGATACTGGTGTTGTTACAAAAGAATTAAATAAAAAGAGTTTAGGGGGTTGGAGAAGCAAAATAAAACAAATTAACATTACAGAATGAATTACCTTAAAAAGTGTAACTCCTTTTGATTTGAGCCTAAAGGCTTCCTTTTAAAGGATTCTTCCCAAAGTAAATCCTCTAGGATGAGGAGAGGGATGTGTAGAGAGTAAATGGGCATGGTTTGGCCGAACCAAAGGCTTGAAGAGTGTGTGAAATGAGGTAGAGGTGGGGGCCTTTTATAAGAGGAGAGGAGGGGCACTTTTGGAAAGTAAAGAAACATTACTTTATTTGAAAATGTGTTTCGGTTTTAAAAGGTCCCACATTGATATAATTCGTGTATAAGGTGATAAGGGTTTGAAATACACTCTTACAATTGGTTTTGGACATGTGTAGGTTTTAGATTTTTCATTATCATTCCATTTTATTTAAATCATGAAATAATGATGTCATCGCTGCATCATTATTATGTCATAAATAATTTAATTTATTTAATGTCTAAAAATTATAAAAAAAATACTATGATATAGGAAATCTTTTTATATTTCCAATGACTATTTATAATCAAATTTCGGACTTGTATAACCCCACTTAAAAATTGTTTTCGTAAAACATATTATGTTTGCGTCATTTTCACTTTAACATTAAATAAAAAGTAATTTATGTCATTTCCCAACAAAAGTGGATCCATGGGGTCCCCAAGTTGACCCATGGCATGTCATGGTCGGCCATGACACAACCAATGAGGGTGGGGCATGTGTCTAGGTCATTTCATATTATTAAAGACTTATTTAGACCTTAAACTACCCTAATTACCACTAATCGTGATTAAGGACTTAATAAGTTACTATTCACCAAAAAATTATTATAATCTCATTGAACCACATTTTACATAATAATGAAAACCATGTATGTCGGATTTTTAAAATTCAATACACATTAGTGGTAAACTTTCATTTAACTGAAAAATCAGTTTGCTTGATTACCACTTAGTGGTTTCACTATTCATAAAAAATTGAAGTTTTTCAGAAAATTACCAAAAATTCACCCTAAACTATATTTGATATTCCGAATTCAAAAATGAAGTCTATTTTACAAAATTCAAATCATATAAGTCACATTAATTAATTTAATAATTAATTCCCGCTGCCAGAGCAAAAAGCGTGTTTTTACAAAACAATAAGTATCAAAAGATTTACACCAGTTTAAGTCTAATTTCAAAGTGAAATTGATTCCAATGACCACCATTGGATAAAATGGTAAAAATATATTCTAATTTAACTTCAAAAGCAATTAAAAACATAATCTAATCATATAAATAAATTATATTAAAAAGCAGTTTGGATGTAAAATGCAGTATTTTTCACTATTCATTAAAAAATGAATATTGTCAGAAAAATACCAAAAATTCACCCAAGGTAAATTTTGATGTCCCAATCATAAAGGATAATTTTATTTTGACAAAAATAGTTTATAAAATTGTCAAAATATCGATTCAAAAATGGTTTTCCATCAAAAGGCAGTAAAACAATCTTTTAAGAATATTAGTTTATTCCATGCATAAGATTGTATTTATTTTCATTTTAAGCCTCTAAAACACTATCTTAATCATTAATAGACATGGATAAAAATATCTATTATTCATTACTTACTTGGGATGTTACATCCTTCCCCCCTTTAGAAAATTGTGTCCCCGCAATTTATTTACTTATCAAATAAATGAGGGTACTTATCCCTCATTGCATTTTCGGATTCCCATGTTGCCTCTTCAATCATGTAGTTTTTCCACAAAACCTTTACCTGGTGAATCACCTTATTCCGTAACACTTGCTCCCTGTGGTCAAGAATATGGACCGGTTGTTCCTCACAAGATAGGTTCTCTTCAAGCTGAACTACCTCTGGACTCAAAACATGAGATGGATCTGGCATATACTTTCTCAACATCGAAACGTGAAAAACATTGTGTACCTGAGATAAACTCGGAGGTAAAGCCACTCGGTATGCAACTGATCCAACTCTCTCCAGAATTTCGTATGGTCCAACAAACCTTGGACTCAACTTTCCTTTCTTACCAAATCTCATCACACTTTTCCAAGGAGAAACCTTGAGAAAAACATGATCACCTACCTCGAAAGATAGATCCTTCCTCCGGTTATCCGCATAACTCTTCTGCCTGCTCTGAGCTGTTCTCATGTGTTTCTGAATCAGCTGAACTTTTTATGCCATCTCTTCTACCAATTCTGGTCCCATCAACTTCCTTTCACCCACTTCATCCTAGAAAGCTGGAGTTCGACACCGCTTCCCATATAATGCCTGAAATGGTGCCATCTGTATACTGGAATGAAAACTGTTATTATATGAAAACTCAACCAAAGAAAGATGTTGGTCCCAACTTCCCTGATAATCCATAGAACAAGCTCGTAGCATATCCTCCAATGTATGAATTGTTCGTGCTGACTGCCCATCTGATTGAGGATGAAAAGCTGTACTAAAATTTAACTCAGTACCGAAAGACTTCTGAAGGCCTTTCCAAAAGTTAGAAGTAAACCTGGGATCACGATCCGATACAATGGAGAGAGGAACTCCATGTAACCTAACTATCTCTTTAAGATACAAATGGGAAAGTTGATCAAGAGAGAAAGTATCTCGTATAGCAAGGAAATGAGCAGATTTGGTCAAGCGATCAACAATAACCCAGATTGCATTATTACCTCGAGATGTATTCGGTAATCCAACAACAAAGTCCATGGATATATTCTCCCATTTCCACTCTGGTACTGGTAAAGGCTGAAGCATCCCTTTAGGTAACTGCCGCTCTCCTTTAACCTGCTGACAAGTCAAACACTTCACAGTAAAATCAGCAATGTCTCTTTTCATTCCATCCCACCAGTAATACTCCCGCAGATCTCTATACATCTTAGTACTGCCCGGATGAACTGAAAACGGAGAACTATGAGCTTCACATAACAACTCTCTCTTCAACTGTGAAACACAAGGCACACACAATCTCTTCCCAAATCTCAAAACGCAATCATTATCAATGTTGAATTCAGGCAACTTACCTTTCTGAACCAGCTCTACCCTTTTCTGCAACTCACTGTCTTGCTTCTGTTCTTGCTTGATTCTATCTGATAGAGAAGATCTCACTGATACCTGAAACAAAACAGAAGGACTTCCTGCACCAACAACTTCTATGCCAAAGTTCATCAAATCGTTAACCAAAGGATCATGTTCCAAACGCAACATTGTTAATGAAGCATTACTTTTTCGACTCAAAGCATCAGCCACTTTATTTGCTTTTCCCGGATGGTAATGAATTGTACAATCATAATCCTTGATTAATTCCAGCCATCTCCTTTGTCTCATGTTTAACTCTTTCTGAGTGAATATATACTTTAAACTTTTGTGATCGGTATATATTTCACACTTTACTCCATACAAATGATGCCTCCAAATTTTTAAAGCAAAAACAACAGCAGCTAGTTCCAAATCATGTGTATGGTAATTTACCTCATGAGTTTTCAACTGTCGTGAAGCATAAGAAATTACCTGATCATTCTGCATTAGGACACAACCAAGTCATTTCAATGAAGCATCACTGTATATATCAAACTCACCATTCCTGGAAGGTAGTGCCAAAACTGGAGCATTCACCAATCTTCTTTTCAATTCCTGAAAACAATCATCACATTCTTTTGTCCAGATAAACTTAACACCCTTCCGAGTTAGCTTAGTCATTGGACTAGATAACCTTGAAAAATTTCTAACAAACCTTCGGTAATAGCCCGCCAAACCAAGGAAGCTACGAATCTCGGTTACATTTGTGGGTCTTGGCCATTCTTCCACAACTTTTGTTTTTACAGGATCAACAGTTATTCTATCTTTAGAAATAATGTGACCAAGGAAAGAAATTTGTTGCAACCAAAACTCACACTTGCTGAATTTCCCATACAGTTTCTTTTCTTTTAAGGTTTGCAAGATAACCCTTAAATGTTTTTCATGATCCTCTTTACTTTTAGAAAACACCAAAATATCATCAATGAAAACCACCACAAACTTATCCAAGAACTCATGGAAAATTCTATTCATTAAGTCCATGAATACAGCAGGTGCATTGGTTAGCCCAAAAGGCATTACTAAAAATTCATAATGGCTATATCTCGTACGGAACGCGGTCTTCGGAATATCTGCCTCCTTGACCTTCAGCTGATGGTACCCCGATCTCAAGTAAATCTTTGAAAAAAACTGAGCTCCCTGGAGCTGATCAAACAAATCATCGATATGATGCAAAGGATATTTGTTCTTAACAGTGATATTATTCAAGGCTCTATAATCAATGCAAAGTCTCATAGAACCATCTTTCTGTTTAACAAATAAAACAAGAGCACCCCATGGTGATGTGCTAGGTCTAATGAAACCTTTCTCTAATAAATCTTGCAATTGCTCCTTCAACTCTAAAAGTTCAATTTGTGCCATTCGATAAGGGGGTTTTGAAATTGGCTTAGCATCAGGAACTAAGTCAACAGTAAACTCAACTTCCCGATCTGGTATTATTCCAGGCAACTCATCAGGAAAAACATCAGGATACTCATTTACCACTGGCACATCATTAATCTGAACAGTTCCTTTATTTTCAATGACGTGTGCAAGGTAAAATTCATTTCCATCTTTTACAAGTTTCTCGGCCTCTTGATATGTTATCAAAAGTAAGGGTTCATTATTTTAAACAAACTGAAAGTCTTTCTGAAAAGAAACTTCTTTATCTCTACAGTCAATCTTAGCATGGTAAATAGAGATCCAATCCATGCCCAGGATAACATCAAACTCTACTAGAGGTAGAACAATAAGGTTTGCAAGTAGGTTCTTTCCACATATAAGGATAGGAAGATTCTTATAAATTCTTTTTTCCTCGACATTTCCCCCAGGTGTTTTTACCAAAAGATCAGGAGTCATTTCTTGAGATGGTATTCCCATTTTACTAGAAAAGGTTTCAGAGATGAAAGAACGTGTAGACCCCGAATCAAACAACACACTGGCATAATCTGAAAAAACAAACAAAGTACCTGATACAACATCATTTGATGGCCCGACATCTGCTGAAGTAGTTGCAAAGGATTTCACCACCCCTTTCTGCTTGTAGTCTAACTGCTTCCCATCACTTAAGATCCTTGTCGGACACTCGTTTGCATAGTGACCCATCTCATTGCACTTATAACATTTCACTAACTGTAAATCAAATTTGTTCTTACCTTCACCTTGGTCCTTTTTAGTGAAATCACGAGCCTTATGTCCCATCTTACCACATCGGTAGCACTTCCCAGAATTCAGAAGACATTCCCCAGCATGCCTTTTGCCACATTTATCACAAATTGGAAACTTAGTTCTCTTACCATCAGACTTTTTTGAAGAATTCTTACCTTTCTCCTGCCACCTCAGTCTCTTCTTCTGCTGGTTTTTATAGAAAACTTGGTTATCGGCAAACTCCATTTCCACCTTCTCAGCACATCGAACAAGCTTTTCATAACTTTTAAACTCACGAGAAGCTAATTCCCTTTGATACTTTGGCTTTAATCCTGAGTAAAAACGATTGATTTTACTATCAAGGTCCCGGATAAAATTTGGAGCATACCTTGACAAACGAGTGAACCTTTCTTCATAAGCAGCCACTAAGTCTTCCTCTTGCCTCAATTCTAAGAATTTATTTTCCATCCTAAGTCGAACATCCTTAGGAAAATACTTCTCAAGAAACATACCTTTGAATTCATCCCAGTCAAGAGCATCAATCTCATCGGCATCCCTGATATTTTTAACCATAGACCACCACTGATCTGCTTCACCCTCCAAATGGTAAATAGCAAGACTAACATTTTGATTGTCTGAACACCCCATGACATCAAAAATCTTCTCCAGTGCTTTAATCCACCCTTCATCTAGTACAGCGTCAGATGATCCTCTGAATGATGGTGGATGTTGCCTTATGAAATGTTCCACCACAGACATGTTCCTCTGCGGTTGGTCTGGCTGATCTCGTGTGTGGATACCACTGCCATTTATCACTTGAGTCAACTGTGCCATTACTGCAACAAACTGTTCAGTTCCAATTCCGACCATTTCTGGATGCTGATTCGGAAGGTTATTTCCTTCTGTATGCCTTCCTAGCACTGCTTCCCTGTTTCCTCTGCGGAAAACCATTCTGAACAAACATGTCTTAGATGGAGCAACATGGTAATCTTTAAATGCTATATCATTTCAAAAAATATATTTTTGGATAATAATTTAATAGAATTATAACTCCTAAAGTTATCTAAACCGACCTTTGATACCAACTATAAGGCCCCAGCCTTAAACCTTACTTAATCTTGAGTTATTACAAGATTACACATTGAGGATCTTTTCAGGTTTAGAGTTTTAGAGAATTAGATCATAAAACTTGCATTACATTCCACATATAAACAAAGTGGTTACATAAAGATAGTATTCTTCATTCCCATCAATGGAAACACATTTAAAATAAAACATGGATTAATTCTTGACACATCCTTGACTCTATCATCTTATCATGTACCTTTCCCTTGACCTGTGAAAAACATTTCAAAAACTTGGGATGAGCATAAAAACTCAGTATGGGTTATAAAAAAACATGGAAAGGAAACATGAGTTCATATATACATAAGAATGAAATCATACTTTACCCATAAAACATTGGCACATTAACATACCTCATAAAATCACGAATAAATCATAGAAATCAGAAGACATAAAGGTAACTTGAGGCATTCATAACATTCTTACGTAGGGAGTAACCCTCTTGGTTACGTTTGAAATACCCATCACAGTACATTCCCTAAAATCTCTTCGGAGAAACCTTAATGTTTCACTCCTTCGCGTTACCCAATGCATTGGAGAGCTATAACAGGCTCACCCTCCCTTAGTTTATCATGGAACCACCCGTCTTCATAATAATGCCCAAGAACCATAACATAATCATATCACATAAAACATTCATAAAGGAAACATAACATTTCCACATTTCAATCACGAGATATCAATACAACACATTGATATAATAACATTATGAAAACCATTTTCAATACCAAAATAAAATAAAAGTAAAACATGGTATTTATTTTTCATTAAAAAAAAGGTATGGCTTGTAGAGGAAGCCGAAACTCAAATAACGGTCACGACGGCAGAGAAGTCGTTGTCGCCGCATACGTACGAAAAAAACATACCCTTTTGTCGTTTAGTAAACGCTTCGTATAAAAAATATTCCTTTTGAATAAACGTAAAAGTCAAAGGGGTTTATACACCGTATAAAAGAAAGTTGTGTATAAAATAAAATATGCCTCAATGAAAGGAGATTGAGACGAAGTCCCATACCTCGTATCCGACTTGACCCGACCGTTCTTTAATCTCCTGAATAATAAACTTGAGTTAATCTCTACTTGCTTATGAATCTTTTTCAAGTTCATTATTCCTTTTATACCATGTTATGAACATCATGTAATTAGTTAAGTTAATAATGTTCATTTTGTCGGTATTTGGTTATTAAGTCAAAAATAGACTTCTTACACTTACATGTTGTAAATTTGGTCAAAGGTTCATTATATCCAGAATGGTATTCATTATGTAGATATCATATATGTCATATATATCCAGTACATACATGCATTTATAATATTACATAATTTATAGGTAAGAAATGAAATGCACCGTTCATGGAGACGGTAAGCCGTACGTACGCATGAACGCTACTTCCATTTCTATTTCATATTTTCTGGAATGGAATCATAATGATATAAGAGTATATTATAATTCCAGTATAATAACATATATAATATCATTAAATTTATCCTTTACACATCCCACATATGGTATTAACGAATCAAATCACTTTTAGGGGGCGGTAGTCTGCACTTCCTAAAATGAAGATATCGTGTTTTACCCATAATGGAAACCATAAAGGTATGACCAAAATGAAAAAAACCAGAATCTTAAGGAAAACATAAACATATTATATATCATATATGAAAATAGTTACATCATAATGGCAACCTTTGAAGGTGTTAAATGAGTGTTGAACAATCATCGTTTCGGGAGGCAGAATTTCTCCATCCACGGAAACCGTATGTTTTTTAACCATTTGATGTAGTTGTGTGAGAGTGTAGCTCAAATAAATCTTATAAAAACATCCTAGTATATTGAAGATACTGGGTTTGTTACAAAATAATTAAATAAAAAGATTTTAGGGGGTTGGAGAAGCAAAATAAAACAAATGAACATTAGAGAATGAATTACCTTAAAAAGTGTAACTCCTTTTTATTTGAGCCTAAAGGCTTCCTTTGAAAGGATTCTGCCCAAAGGGAATTCTCTAGGATGAGGAGAGGGATGTGGAGAGAGCAAATGGGCAGGGGTTGGCCGAGCCAAAGGCTTTAAGAATGTGTGAAATGAGGTAGAGGTGGGGGCCTTTTATAAGAGGAGAGGAGGGGCACTTTTGGAAAGTAAAGAAACATTACTTTATTTGAAAATGTGTTTCGGTTTTAAAAGGTCCCACATTGATATAATTAGTGGATAAGTTGATAAGGGTTCTAAATCCACTCTTACAATTGGTTTTGGCCATGTTTAGGTTTTAGAGTTTTCATTATCATTCCATTTTATTTAAATCGTCAAATAATGATGTCATCGCTGCATCATTATTATGTCATAAATAATTTACTTTATATAATGTGTAAAAATTATAAAAAAATACTATGATATAGGAAAGATTTTTAGATTTCCAATGACTATTTATAATCAAATTTTGGACTTGTATAACCCCACTTAAAAATTGTTTTCGTAAAACATATTATGTTTGTGTCATTTTCACTTTAACATTAAATAAAAAGTAATTTATGTCATTTCCCAAAAAAAGTGGATCCATGGGGTCCCCAAGTTGACCCATGGCATTTCATGGTCGGCCATGACACAACCAATGAGGTTGGGGCATGTGTCTAGGTCATTTCATATTATTAAAGCCTTATTTAGACCTTAAACTACCCTAATTACCACTAACCGTGATTAAGGACTTAATAAGTTACTATTCACCAAAAAATTATTATAATCTCATTGAACCACATTTTACATACTAATGACAACCATGTATGTCGGATTTTTAAAATTCAATACACATTAGTGGTAAACATTCATTTAACTGAAAAATCAGTTTGCTTGATTACCACTTAGTGGTTTCACTATTCATCAAAAATTGAAGTTTTTCAGAAAATTACCAAAAATTCACCCTAAGCTATATTTGATATTCTGAATTCAAAAATGAATTCTATTTTACAAAATTCAAATCATATAAGTCACATTAATTAATTTAATAATTAATTCCCGCTGCCAGAGAAAAAAGCATGTTTTTACAAAACAATAAGTATCAAAAGATTGACACCAGTTTAAGTCTAATTTCAAAGTGAAATTGATTCCAATGACCACCATTGGATAAAATGGTAAAAATATATTCTAATTTCACTTCAAAAGCAATTCAAAACATAATCTAATCATATAAATAAGTTAGATTAAAAAGCAGTTTTGATGTAAAATGCAGTATTTTTCACTATTCATTAAAAAATGAATATTGTCAGAAAAATACCAAAAATTCACACAAGGTAAATTTTGATGTCCCAATCATAAAGGATAAGTTTATTTTGACAAAAATAGTTTATAAAATTGTCAAAATATAGATTCAAAAATGGTTTTTTATCAAAAGGCAGTAAAACAATCTTGTAAGAATATTAGTTTATTCCATGCATAAGATTGTATTTATTTTCATTTTAAGCCTCTAAAACACTATCTTAATCATTAATAGACATGGATAAAAATATCTATTATTCATTACTTACTTGGGATATTAAAATTCATTTGTTATGATTTTCTATATTATAATATTTAATTACTTATGATCCATGTCTTATGAACTAAGAATATTTATTACTTGATTCATGATTATGATCATTGATATAAAGGGTGTGATATTTTAAAGATCATCAACATGTTCTCAAACCATTATTCTCATGATTATGCTTACACGTCTTCCTTGTATACGCTTATTGAGCTTCTAAGGTCACCCATTTTTATGTTTCCTTTTCAAGGATATGAATATATGTAGTATATATGATTTCTATTAGAAGGGTTCCAATCATAGAGATCATAGTGGGATACAATGACTCTCATTTATATACCAGTTTTTATGATTCTATGTTTCCAAAGGAACTAAATTAATATAATATTAAGGAATCTATTTGGGAAATGTTTTATGTATTCAAAAAAAAAATGATGTAATGTCTAAATGTGTTAATATTGGGGTGGTTTATTTAGTGTCAGATTAAAGGTTTAGTAAACTTTTGAAAAGTAGGATGATAAAACATTAGTTAGACCCCAAAGGATATTTCTATGTACCTGTCTAGTTTTAAATTTAAGGATATGTCCAAAGATGAGATACTGTATAGAAATCTGACCATGAATATTGGTAAAGGATATATTGTGTGGTTTCCTAGAATTAAATCCCTATCTATATAGTAAAAGTAGGTATAGCTCAAAGACATATGTACCTAGGTGTAGAAATTCTAACCAGGTTTATCAGGTCTAACCCGGTGAAACCTGGTACATTGCAATGATCCTTGTTGCACACCTAGTTTGACACTCCTGGAAATATTTTTTGGGAATCCACAAACCCTTTATGAACCATTATTACAAATTTAAATTTAGGATTTCTATAAATAACCTAGGATAAACCAAAGGTGTAACAGATTAAATATATAGGTGTCATTATTTATAAATGTTATAAGTAATTATTTTACATGATTATGTTGATTTCCTCAATGATATGTGTTTCTTACACAAATATTTATAGTTTTATTAAATGGCGGTAACTGAAAGAAATTTGATTAATATATAATTTGATAGAAAATTTTCTAATGAGATACCAAATGGTATGATCCTAGGACTAAATGATATCGTGACTAGTCCTTATCAGTTATCATGAAACATGGTTATCAATGTGTACCTTAATTTACTCTTGGACTCACCAAAAAATAGAATGAAGGTGTTCCCCAAGATCTAGGGTGATGAAGACCATAAAAGAAAGAAGATATTGTTTCCTTGTTTCAAGAATTTGGAAATAAGCACCACTATGAATGCCTTAGTGGAATAAGAAACTGTTCAGACTATGGAAAATAAGGACACAAAGAAAGTTACTATAAATTAAAAATTAAGAGTTCAGTTAAATAAATGGATGGAAATATTGGCCTTTATAATATATCATCAATGGATAAGAGTTTTAATTATAGAATAATGTTTCATTATGAAAATCAATTTTCCAATATGAATAATCCATAAAAATATAATTAAGGTGGTGTGAGTGATAGTTATATTACTGATGATGATGACACTATAGATGAAATTTTGATGGAAATAGGTATTATGTAATAGGATGGGGTGGAATTGTAAATGGATTATGGATTGTGTAAAATAATCATTATTATTTTTATTTTTATTCGTGAATTATAATAATTGAATAATGAAATGTCTAATTATTCTTTAGTTTATATTTTTTAAGGGATTTACAAGAACACTTTGAACGGTTCTGATGTAATAGAGGAGTGATTAAATTTAAAGGTGATGTCCTTGGAAAACACATGACAAAGAAAAATTGAACACTTAAAATGTTCCTTATTTTAAGATAAGGATTTTGATTTGTATAAGTTGGATATTAATATGTAAATTGGTTGATACATATTACCATGGAACTAATTATAGACATGTTGACTAGTGGTTATGAAATAATTAATAATGGTACACAGATGTTTGATATACAACAACAAATACCTACTTAATGTTATATTTTTGAAAAATGATAATCTATTTTGGGGAAATTTAGCGACCTTATTTCTAATATTTTTCATTTTATTCATTCCTAAGGGATATATGGATAACCATTTATTGAACATCTAGGTTAAAAATTAAATGAATTATTTGAGATTAAATTATTATCTCACCACCCGAGGATTAATGTATATTGGATAACATTTTCTAACCACTTTGTGTGGATGATAGCTTAAGATAGATGGGATAACATATTGTGGAAATCATGATCTATTAATGCTTCAGGAATAACAAATTTAACCTCATTTATTAGGATGAGAGATGATGTAGAAGTTGATTAAGGGAACCGAAAGGTTGAGGTTGTCCTGAAATCATGAATGTATATCCTTTCATTAAATGTTTTCAAATGTAGTAAAAAGGATCTTGGATCTAAAAAATATTATCCTGGCTCCTTCATTTCTGATGAATCAAATGTCCCCTTAGGTCATCACAGATTTATGGCATTGTAACTGTTAAATTTATATTGACCTTTGTTCTCTATCACTCTCCCTCATAAATTGATGATTAGATTTCTCTACCATGCCCATCTATTCACTTCCCATCTATGTTCTCCTTTTTGGAAATCTTGTTATGAGTTACTTTGGGTAACCATTATGATTCCAAAATTTCCAGATTAAAGTATGTTTTGGTATTCATTTTAATGACGTGTGTTTCTATTAAAGGAAAATATAATTATTAATCATTTTATAACATAGATGAGTTTCTATGGAAGAATTCATTTAATGGTGGGTATAATGTTAAACCACTTGATTTTTTGAAATATTTTTTTTCGAAATAACACAATCTTTTAGATATGTTTCTTTTCATGTAACACTAAAAATAGTGTGTTTTATATTAAAAACTATGTTTGGATTGTGTATACACAACACCTAGTTTATCATGAACTACACATAACATAAATTTTACCCTTCTCTACAGAGAACACCTATGTTAACAAACATTACACAAAATACGAACTCCTTCCATGACTTCTGTTACAAGCATTGCTGAGTTTAACGGAACAACAATATTTTATTAAAACATTATTATTTAATATAATAAAATATAAACTAGAGGAATAATTATCATTATATGAATATTATTAAGTATCTTATGAAAATATATAGTTGAATTTTTTGGGTATCTATTCATTATAAATATATTTATATTCAAAATAAATAAAAATGAAATCATTTAATAATAATATATTTTTTGGTTCAAAAAGATGTTGTATCCTAATAAATTAAAGTTATTAAAATTACTGAGTGATATTAATGATATATTAAATTAATTGTTTTATATTAATATAACATATTCAGATGAAATAGGATAATAACAAAACCAATTTTACGTACAAAATATTTTTGTAATGGCACATTTACCACCAATTAATGGATATTAAAAATTAAATCCAATTTTTGGAAGTTTTATAAATCTTATATCTGAAAATAATCTATATATTTTAAATACAAACAAAGGAATTAAGTTATGGTGAATTTTTTTATATTTTTCAAGGAAGTCACACTTTTTAATGAATAGTGAATAATACCGAATTTTGATTCAAAACATATTTTTCGTCCAAATTAATTATAATATTTAATTATTTTTAATTTTTTGAAGTATAATTATATAATAAATATATTTTTTAATCCAAAATAGGAAATTTTAAATTATTTTACTTCAAAATTGGGTATAAAAACTTAGTAACCTTTTGGACATTTTACTCAAAAAACCCGCAATGTCATCCATCCTCAAGAATAAATTTAAATTAATTTCTATCACTTATGATTTTATAATATAGAAGAATTGATTCCATATTTTTTATCGGAATAATTCATAATTTATAACGTGTTATAATTATTTTTTTCCATAAATATTAGTGAACGTAATTAAAATTAATTAAATTTTTTTTGGTGAAATTAAGCATAAGAAGGGATTAAACCATAATCTTAAGGGCCTGAATGACCTAGAAACATTCCCAAATTCCATTTTATGTCAAATTTGGTCCACATTATCCATTTTATATAGTTTTTTATTATTTAATCCATATTAAATGGAAAAATGTGGGTGTAATTCCATTTCCTGAAATTTACAAAACTGTCACTCCTCATACAGTATAAAAAGGACTCCTCTCCTCCAACATCCTCACACTTCTCAAGATATGTTTGATCGACCAAAATCATCCTAAATACCAACAATAAATATCTATAATCTTCATAGAAGCCTCACCTTGTGATGAAATACATCCAAGGAATGCCTTTGGTTTAAACTAAAAGTAGTTACCCAAAGAAGAGTTAACATCTTTCCTTAAGATCTTTTTTTTTATTTTCATTATAAACCCCCTAAAATATATTTATTCGATGAATATAAAAATACAAAGAAAAATACTCAATATATTGATATATTTTTAATATACATGTTATACCTACAATTACACACATTTCCATCTAAGGGGTAATGAACATACAATTTATGTGTGTGACAAACTACCCCCTCACAAATCGATGATTCTTTGTTTTTTTATACCATTTTCCATGGAAGGGAATTATGATGAAAATGATTTTTATATATCTTATATATAATATTTAATTTTTATTTATGATTCCTTAATTCTTTTACAATACACACCATTATACTTTCCATATTTTGTAAATACAATAACATCGTTTGTGGAAGTGTAGACTACCGCCTCCTCAAAGCAATGTTATTCATTCACACTTTACATGGAATGTGTTAATGACAGTTTTAGTGAACATATATGATATATATAACATAATAATTCTAATAAAATTATATTATACACATATGTACATATAATTCAACTTCATTCTTTTCTTCCATAATACAGTAATACGGAAACAACGTTCATGAATATGTACGACCCACTGTCTCTATGAATAGTGTATCATATTTCATAATTATATATTCTAAATATTATTATAATAAAAATATAATGAATATTAATGATATTTAAATAATATTTTAGACTACATAAACCATTATATATGTGTAAGTATGACAGATGTAACAAATTAAGACACATTCGAAAAACAAAGAAAATATTACCCGAATCATAACTTTATCATGTAATTTTTAACAAGTCAGTAATATAATGTCATAATAAAACTGTATATAGTATTAGATATATTAATAAGGTTCTATGATAGATTTATAAGAAACTTATATTTATTATACATCAGTTTTGAATGATTACTACCTGACTTCAGATACAAGGTATTGAAATTTCATCTAACTTTTTATATCCATGAGATACATTCTATAGTCAACAATCTATTATTTGGAAAAGTGTATATGATTCCCATGAATGAATTCTATAAATACTATTCTTAAATTAATAGATATTTATATAACAATTCCAATATCTTTATTGCATGGTGTTTATGTCTCAAAAGTTATTAAATCAGTATGATTGTTTTGTCTCAATTTTCCTTCATTGAGACATATGTTTTTTATGCACCTATATTTTTTTTGAGGTGTATATACATAAATTTGGCGTGTAATGTCACGAATATTATTCATTTTATGATACTCTATGATTAAGGTAATTCCATTTTCTTACCTATATAGAATGATACCAAGTTACCATGTGGTAAGTGTTTATTGAAACAATCTCATCATTTATTAGGATTTTTTTTACTCTGCTTAATTTGATGACGTATTAATATCCATATATCAAAAAAACTCATCACATATAGTATACACATTTTCCCGTGAAACCTTCAAGAATTAGTGTCATTTTTTTATTCATTGGTAATTAAAAAAATAAATAAAATCTTTTTAGGTAAATATGACATTTTTACCTATGTTTTACCATTAATAAATGGGTTTAAAAAGGAATATTCATTCCCTTTTTATGATACATAAATAATTTTCGGCATGTACGATCTTACCCATCGTCATGACCATCATCTACCTAATGTTTTATTTCTTAGTGTACTATATTATATTTTTTAAAAAGAAAATATTTTCCTAGTTTTATGGAAATTATTTGATTTAAGTGGATTTTAAATATAATTGTTTAAAAAATGATTCAATTTAAATATTATATTAAATGATTTTACAATAATCCTTTATAATATTTGAAAATGTTATTTTGAATGAAAATTATTTCAATGATAATATGTTTTTTATACTTTTTAAAGCTATTTTCTATATAATGGTATTTTGAAATTATTTTCAAACTTCCATTAAAATTTTTCAAAGTATTTTCAGAGAAATAGTTTCTTAAATTATTTTAAGGATTCATTTATATGTTTTTAAGGAAAAACTTTTTCAAAATTATTTCAAGCATTATTTCTATGTTTTCAATGTATTTGTAATAAAAATATGTTTAAATATGAATTATGTTTTGAAGTGAATTTTACAAAGTAGAAATGATATTTTCCTCCATGTTTGTTTTTAAAAGATATCTCAAAATTATTTAACATATAAGATGATATAAGATGTTGTTAATCATATTTTTCTATGGAAATGATTTAATTTTTCCATTCATATTATTTTTCTTAATGGTTTATGCTTTGATGGTATTGCGTTTATTAAACTCATTTTTCATTAATAGGATATAACATTTTAAAACCCGATTATTTTCATGGGATATTGTTTTGATGAAATGAATATGAAATATGTATCTTTTTCCAAAGGTTATGATGTGATTATTTGTTTACTGTACCCATTTCATTATATGGGTTATGATATGATTGTGTATGATTTTGTGGAACATTTACGTATGATTCTATTATGATATTGGTTGGACCTATATCTCCCTTAAATGAATTGGAAAAATATTTATATTTCATGAGATAGGATGAGATGGTATTTTTAGTGAACCTTTTTTAATAAGATGGACATAGGAGTGAAAAATGACAACCATGGTGGCATGGGGGTGAACACATATTATTAATACAGCCATGGGAGTAAACCATGACTGACATGATGGTATCAGGAGTTAACCCATACTACCAAGACTACCTTGGTAGTAATGCCTTGGCTAATATGGAAATCATTTTATATGCTTATGTGTATAAAAATATCACATGTATTATTCCTATGATATGCTTTTATATCTTATTCTCCTTCTCCCCTTAATATTCAGGTTTTATGAACAACTATTATTTATGACACGATTCATGATTATGATCTATGATATGAAGGTTATGATCTTTTGATTATCATGATCATGTTCTAATAATATTATGCTCATGATTACGAAAACATTTATTTCATGTTTACCCTTACTGAGCATGTAATCCCACCCCTGTTATGTTTAATTTCCCAGTTTATGAAGATATATAGTATATATGATGTGTATAATAAGGGTTCAATTAATGAAGAACCTAGTGGTAGACAATGTATATCAATTATGTATTAGTGTAAATATTTCCATGTTTCAAAAGGTACTAAACTAATACGGTCTTTTGGAGTTTGATTGAGTCATGTTTAAAGTAATCTTGAATAGTGATTTAATTTCTATGCACATTATGATTAAGTTGTTATAGTAGATCTATTATGTATATTTTGTCCAACTATATCATAATTGAAACACGGGGTACCCTCACATTATTGACCATGAGAATTTTAGGTAGTGGTGTTACCCAAAAATGAGATAGTAGTACCGATACATTAGCATGTTTTGATGATGTGAGCCTTATATAGGCCAATCATACCATTATGTATTTAAATGAAACAATAGATTAATTAGATGAAAATTTTAAATAAAATTTTTAAACCAAATGCATAACCTTTATTCTAGATTCATCACTCTTATGTAAATATTAAAGAATTAACAAACTTGATATCCCATTATAAAACTAATATCAAAGATGGTATTAATCGGTTCTCCATTCAAGACCTCACTTTTACTTAGATTCCCTCTATTAATTGAACGTTTTTCTCATTGATTCTCAACAGACTCATCTCCAAACAAATTGTACATAATAATGATTTTTTGGAAGATTAGTTGAGGAAATTTCATGTATACTATCTGGGCAATGGATTTTATGAAATATTAGAATTGAATTTCTATAATCTTTTATGACATATCAAACCAAAAAAATGAAAATAAACAATAGAAATAGAAGATGTTTCTCAAAAATATTCAATGAAATTACATCAAAATTTAAATATGTTCACCTTTATACACAGTTGGCAAGAAAATATTAATTTCATTATTTAAGTGTTAATATATAATTGACTATCCCTTTTCTTATAGTCGTTATGGTTCTTATTCCATTTTTTCATCATATAAGGCTTGACTGGGAGATTCCATTGATCTTAAAAAATATTCATCATTCATATATGGTGTAAGAAAAGACTTATATGTTCGATCAATTATTAATCAATAATTTTTTGTGCTTTCGTAACATAATGAATAAATTTGGATCATGGTTGAGAAAAACATGATGCATGCATCATCGATTTGAATGGATTTATTTCTTAAATACTTAATTTAGAGGAACAAATAAACCATTATCAAAGGATCATGGGTTTATATTATTTATTGAAAAAATCATCATCAATTCATTAAAACATTAGAAAAAAATCCCAACTGGTTTATTTACTAAATAACCCTTCATCAAAGTTCTTTTAATATTCAACATCAAACAATGTTCAAACAAAGCTACATCTTCTATTTGGTAGGGGATTTGGAATCATCTTCATTTAAATCATGCTTGAGCCCATATTAGTGTGTCTCATCATAAAAAGTGTAAGTTTATCTCATTAATTTCAACTACTTATTTTTTGAAATACAGGTTTTTCTTCATAAGGGTTACTTTGGTCGAGCTCAGTTTGAAAGAGGTTCATCGCCATTGGTTTGATTCTAGTTTTCTTCATTTTACTAGTTTTAATTGTATTATTTAGAAAAATAATCTCAATATATTATACGATTATTACTTCATGGTGTAGTAGGTATCTCTACAGTACATTGGTCCATCTTTATAGTCATTTGGAAAAATTATGCGCGGTGGGTCGGATTACAGGTGCAGTTACTTACAAATCCCATGAAAGATCACTTAAGTGATCTTATATGTTTCTACAAGTAACTTCATTTGATCATGTAGTAACTTTAGAAAAAAGTGTATCTTAACTTTCTCACATAGATGAATGTTTTCACTTTATTTTAGGAGTACAATAATTAATATGAAAATAAGAAAATCAATCACTTGATCTCTTCCTAAAATTAGTTGAAAATCATCATACAGTTTCTTTTTTCATTTTTATAGAGATGTTCCACCCACCTACCATGAATAAATAATAGGTTATGGATTTTATAAATTCTATACCTCCTCATTATAGGAGGTTTGAGTTATGTTTTTGACAGTTTACTAATGGTAAGGGTGGAGTGGTCACCTGGATGAAAAATAAAACAAAAAAATTAAATTACAATAAAAAAAATAAATTAAAATAAATAAAGGATAAATTAATTATTAAAAAATCAATGAAAATAGGAATAAATTAATTAAATAGAAATATTAAATTTCAAGACTTAAAAAATATTATTTTTAATGGAACAAAATAAAATAAAAGAATTAGAAAGATAGTGAATTATATTCAATAAGTTCAGTATAATAATAAAATCAAAAAAACATTGTTAAAATACACATCCAATTAAATGATAAATTATCCATGAAGCTAAAATTAACCAATTATAAAAATATTTAAAAATATAATTTATTGAAAATTGAACACATGGAGAACAAAAATTGTAAATAATTAAATTAAAAAATAATTTTGATTATAAAAAATAGAATTAAATATAATAAATGATATGAAAAAATACAATAATTAATGGTCAAAAATGTAATTGAGAAATAACTAAAATTGCATGGATGAAATTTATTCAATGGGTGGATAATGTGATACACTAGGTTTTAAGACCCATTTTATTTCATTAAAATATATGTATATCAATCATATTTTTTTCTGTTCTATTAAAAGATTTGAACTTGAATATGAAGTGAGTCATATAATATGTAAATCAATCCAAAAATATTTATTTCACTTATAATAGTTAATTTAAAAAAGTATATTAAATCATGTATTGAATAACTTTTATGTTCACATCTCATAAAATGGAATAATATTATTTCTTGTACTGGGGAAGCCCTAGTTCATCCTAACTCTCGAGAATCATCATTAGTATAAATAACCATAAATAATAAAACATTTTAAAAGGAGAAATCATGTTGTAAAATCCAAAATGAAAATAATAAGATTGATATGTGTTATTTAAAAACATATATGGGTAGAATTTTCTATGATTTAATAAGGGTATCATAATTTTTTTAAATAAGTATACCACCACTGTGTACAATTCTAGTAATAATGTTACTAGTTTAGAATAATTTGTATGTAGTTATAATACCTAATGTTTTTTATATTATAATAAAATATACATTTTCATTATAAATAAATAAGATAAAGTAATATTTCATTTAATAAAAGATACTAAAACCATGGGAAAATACAATTATTTTTAAGGAATTCATTTATATGAATTTATTATTTTTGATAAAATTATTACAATTGAATAATAATATTAATAAAATGAATTGATATTTCATGAATTATTATTTAAATAATCTAATAACATAAATGAAATAATTACAAAAATGAAATGAATAGTAATATAATAATTTATGGATAAAAAATACATTGTTTAAAAAGTTTCCTTTTATCATATTTAAAATATATCCATATAAACATATTATTTCTCATACTTGAATTATGTAATTTAATAAAAATTATTTTTACAAATCTTAGGAAATTTTGAAACATTTATTTATTGATTATTAATTAGTTTTTAATAACTATAAAATCATTTAATTATTATATTTTTTTAAAACAAAATCTATTTGTTGTGTATTTTAAATTTTTTTCCCTATTAAAAATTATTTAAGTGAAATGAATGTATGATATTTTGAAAACAATATGTTATCATCCATACAATGATTATTAATTGATATAAAATAATAACTAAATAATTTCTATTACTAAAAACACAATTTCCAAAACAGTATTATACGTTATTCATTGTTATAGAAAAATTATTTTTTTATCATTGATATAAATATAATTCAATAAAATTATATTCATATTTTTAATAATAAGGTACAAATTACGTAGTAAGAAAAATTATATTTTTTGGCATAATTATTTTTCAATGTAATAATTGAGTTTCCATAGTGATGATAAAATGAGGTAAATTAGTCTAACTAAAAGTAAAAAACCTAAAATATCATGAAACATTACCATAAAATTTTTGTATGAAGAAATTATCATTCTTAATTAATATTACCTCAATGATTTTCAAATCTTGTAACCACATTCCATGATAAATTACATTATTTTCCCAAAACGTATTTGGGATTCCAAAAAATTCCACTCAAACTCACCTATGAAAGGACACTTTTATTCCCACTTGTTTCTGACCATTACATTGATTTAATATTAATAATCTACCAAAAGACTCCCCCAAAAAATCCCCTCTCATATTTGGTAACATATAGTCACATGAAGGTGTCCCAAATTCGTTATTTTCAAGAAGATATTTATGAAAAATTTCATAACTTCAATAAGGCTAGAGCATGTCTTAATATATTGAGATACAATGTATCTGTTTCCTGTCTCAAATTTAAATAATTAAAGTATGTTTTTAATAATAAAACTATTTTCATTTGTATTGTTTTTATAATACCTATTTTATATATTTTCTAATAATTAAATTTTTAATTCATCGTATTTAAAGATATATATTTTGATCTCTCATTTATGGGATCTTTATTCAATAATAACTAAATAAATAAGGGTTACATTTCCAATGTCACGTTGATATAAATAAATTTTATATCAAATTTTATATATGAGAAAATTAGATGACCTTTTTCTATAAACACCGATATATTGTTTTCTTATTCAAGTATATATTCTTTATTTTAATCAATTCCTTCCCTATTCATTTATGACTACATAAGGACATTTTATATTTACTTTGAATTTCTGTAAAAAAATTATAAAAGGAATAATTTATTAATTCTTTTACCATAACAACATTATCTGACCACCCAAATTATTTTTCTATATAATATTTGTTTATTGTTTTCATGGGTATTCAAATTAATTTTGATTCTATATGTTTTATATATTATTTCAATTTAAATAAATGATACAACTTAAGTTACAGTTTTCATTCCTCCATTTCCATTTCATTGGGTTATAAAATATTTCCTTGAATATATTCTACTAATAATGTTATGATATTTGTCGCTCTAAGTGATTTTATATTTTCTCTATATCTTTACAGAAATTATATTTTCATGTCTTGGTCATAGTCTTTGATGTAATTGTTTCGTCATAAAATATTACATTGTTAATAATACATCTCATCGTTATTAGTTACACATTATCCTTTATGTCCATATTATTTCTAATCACAAAAATTTTATTTCCTTATTTTGATTCAAAAATATGGAATATATGATATAACTATCACACTTATCATTATGTTTATTAAAAAATCACAACTCTTTTATTGATTTATATTTTTTATAAATCAAAAAAAATATTAAAATGAATTTATTATCAATTTTTTTTATAATTAACTCCATATTTCATTATATAACTATTATATTATTTCAAGTTTCCATTATTGATGATTATATAAAAATAGTTTTTTTAAATATTATTATAACATTCTCCAAAATGATTTCATAAAGTGAAATATATTTCCAATTTTATTACAACAATAATTTTTTTTTGAGAATTATTTATAAGGTTTCATATATTATTTGATATAAATATTTAAAATATTTTTCTCTTAAAAATATATTTTCATGTTCACCATATAAATATTGTTGTGTTACTATTCTCTTCAGGGTAGAGTTTTTGTCGTCAAACAATGTAATTCATCTCGTCTTTTCATGGGATAAAATTTGAAAATTTTATATATTCTATTTTCTTTCCATGTGGTTTATTCGTGATTAGATGTATAATTTACATCATATGTTACACATATATAAGGTATATCTTTATGATAATATTTAGTTTGATATATCCATGTAATGAATTTGGTAAATATTGTTATGTTATGAGATAATGTTTTAACACATGAAACTGATTATGTTTATCCTTATACATAATTTTATTCATGTAAATATTCATGTTCGCAACATTATAAATGGATATGATTATGGTTAATATTTTTTGAAAATGATATAATTTATAATCCTTATGGTTATTCAATAATTCTATGTTATGTTACATGGATTTTTCATTCTCCAAGGATCATGAATACTGTCTCATGTCTCTGTGTTCTTGCTTTATCACATATAAACGATTCGTTGATGTTATATGTCATTTATTAGTTTTATATGGAAAAATAATATTAATACATATTTATTTAATAATATATTTATTATATCTTAATGTTTTATTACCTGGTTATAATATAAATCATTAAGACTCATTGATATTTTTTCCCTTATCAAGAAGGAAGTAATGTAAGAAGAATTTTGTGGGGGTTGTTGTTGAAATAATGTTTAATATGATATTTTGTTATATAATCTTCATACACACTACACCTTGGGGTTCTAAGGTTTTTTATATTTATTAAATATAATTTTTAAATTATAATAATTACTAAAATTACATGCATGTTCTTCTTGGGTCATCAATGATTATCCCTACTTAATATCAATTTTTTAAAATTATTATATTATTTTTCATATCCTATGATATTTATGGGTTATATACTTTTAGTTAGTGATGAAATTGGGGGGATTTGTGAGAAAATGATGAGTTATGAGAGGTTTTTTATTCTATACTACATTATTTATAGGGTAGTGTGAGATGTTCATAAACCATATTCCCATGTATGGTATAAAAACAAAAAAAATAACCAATTATAATTGTTAAAAATTTTGATTATCCAGACTACACATTCACTAATTTTATAAAAATACTATATATCACAATAATCCGTTGCATCTTATAGAACCTTTTATTTTATTATCTTTGATTAAAAATTACATAGGGAACTTATTTTAAAAATCTTGTGAACATTTATAGATAATAAAAATATACTAGGATCCATAATATTTTTATAATATATTTCAATCATCTTTAAAAAATATAAAATGAAAACAATAAGAAATTTTTCTACTCTAATGTTTAGTAGGGTAAAATATCAATGAAAATTTAATCTTGGGTTGGATCATCTGAATGATAGAAAAGAAGAAAACATAGAAATTTAATTTTTTCAAGGACATTAAATAATAATAGTTGAATAGAAATTCCAAAAAGGACATGTAATATAAAATAAGAAAACATATACCATGTAAAAATAGTACAAAATCATGAGATAGTAAACAAGATCCATGCGTAATGATTATAGAAAAAATTATATGGAATGTCTTGGAAAAGATCACAATAATAAATTCTGAAAATAACATATAGGTTTAAACCATAAAATAATTTATCAAAAATCACTACATGAATCCCATAACTTGGTGGAATTGAAATCCATACTTGACTTTTATATTTGATCATTCATCAATTCCAAATTATTAGTAGAATATTGCAGACAGAATCATCTTTGGATTCCCATAAATATAGTAGAGCATGAATCACCACCTGATTCTCATTAAGATAGTTGAGCATGAATCACCTCATGATTCTCATAAATCTAGTTGACAAAATATCACTTACTTATTCACATATTTTATCAATTATAAAAATTATATTCCAATAATCATCTTGTTTAATATATATCCTAAACCAATGCATTGAAGGAATATAATGGACCCATACTGTATTAGTTTTTTATCAGTCCAAAACAATCTTAGTTGTTCTTCATAACCCAAACATCTTGGATCATTATCAGACCCATAATTTAAATCATCTATAAAAGCATGTTCCATATGAAAAAAAAATCATCCATCACATCATAATGAACACTTGTAAAGAAAAATGGGATTCACATCATTTTGAGATGGTACCACTTATATTTACCTCAAAAATATAAACTATTTAGACCAAATATTCAATCATCATTAAAGTTTTATCATGTATAAATTTAGAAGGTTATTCATCAAAAATAAGTTTTGTGGGAAAAAAATACTTAATGAAAAATAATAAAATTTTGATGAAATCATTAAACAATTTCTAGAAAATAATTTTAACATTGACAAAAAAAAGATAAAGTTAAGGTCATTTTGAAATTTAATTTTTTAAAAGTAAAATGGAATTCCTTTAAAAATATTAATTTTTAAGTAAATAAATATCAATATTGGAGAATTGAAAAATATCTAATGGTTTAATAATTATTATGAGAGTTTTATTGAAGACTTATAATTATAAAAATAATCATCCATAATGGTGGCTTGATAATGACATAAAGCTTTAAAAAAGTGAAGTGAAAAAATCATGAAACATTTGGATTTTAGAAATGAATCATCAATACAATTATTTTAAAAAAACATAAGAAATTCCAAATGGGAAGTTAATGATGTGGAAAAATCATACTTTTTAAAAGGTATCATCAATTACTGATCCATTAAATGACATCATGTTTATGAAATGAAATATGTGGTTGAAGATAAAAAAAAATTTAATTTGAAATGGTGGGAAAATATTTTGATCTACCATTGTTCAAATAATATATAATAAAATGAATAAAAAATTATCATTTTGAAAAGGGTGGAAGGTAAATATGAAAGCCGCAAGATATAATTCCTAATAAGGATTCTATCAATAGAGGAGAACATTTATAATAAGGAAAAACATGAACATGGTGGACAAAACATCAATAAAGGGGATGTGAATTATTCTTAATGATGATATAAATATTTAGAGAGAAATTCATAAAGGTAAAAAAAATTAATTTTAACATAATATTATTTATGGGGAAGATAATTTAATATGAAATAGATAAATAATTTAGGGATGAAAGAACATAATAAAAAATGGATTTTAATTCAATTAATGATGTTGAGTTAACCACAAACCTTATGACATTTGTATCCATTGAATAAAAATCAATTTAAAGAAATAACACTACATTGTTCTTCAAACCGAATTTATTATATTATTATATAAAAATTAATTCAATTTTTTGTAATCACACAATATCAAGATATCATGGTGAACAATAACAAATATGCTTCAGGATAATTAATTTTTGTAAAAACCCCTATTATGAAATTTTAAAACATTTGAATAAAACCCCTTGAAGAATCTGATTAGAAATGAAAAATTAAATATAATGAATAATTATAGATTCATGACTCAAAATATTAAAGGGGGACTAAACACAACATTCTAAACAAAGCATGGTCTATAAAAATAAATATGTCTCTAAGGGTGAAAACATGAGACGATAAACCCATACCTTAATTACCAACATCCACTAAAGCAATTGAATATCATGTATAACTGAAATAAAAACCTAAATAACCTATTTCAAAATTATATTTCAATCAATAAACATTTTTAAAATTTATTTATAATCTTTGAATAAATTCATATTATGTAGTTGTTATTTATTTTCAATATGAGGTATAGTTAATCTTGAGTGATTTTATCTAGTTTCAAAATTGAATTGTTTTTCATTATTCATTATAGAAATTTAATCATTGAAAGATCCTAAATGTTTTTGGGTTTGATGTTTTATGATATTTTCTAAAGTTATAATTTCATTATTTTAGATTATTTGTTACAGTTCTATTATATGTAATTAATGAAAAGTAAATTTTAGTGGTTTATAAAACATGAATGATTGTATTTTAATTAACGAGTTTAACATTAATGTTAAAACTACAGTGAAAAAATAAAATATTTTTTGAATTATTTCCATCACATATCATTAATAATTATGTTCTTGTTTTGATCATTGATATTATTTTACTGTACAGATCATGTAGATTGTTATACCAACTAGAGCATGAACATACTCTAATTAATGGATGATTCTTGTTATGAATGTGGTTTATTTTGGAATAATACCATTATTCGAAAATAATAATGATTTTATTTATATTATTTTATCTTTTTAAAACATAATTTAACATATTCTAATAAATTTAAATGAAATTATAGGAAAAAAACATACATTACTTTATAAAGGTGGTAACTCGCACAATACATGATCTCCATTTTCATTTCACAAATAATGAGAGGGATATAAGGTGGGGCACATTTTTTTATTCATAATAATAATTATATTATATGTGTAACATTTATTCCTATATTTTCCCATATAATTAGTAAGGGGATGCAGTGGTGAAGAAACAAATATCGTCGCTTCATGGAGGTCGTAGTTTTCAAAACACATGAATGATAGTTTCATTTTCATTAATAAAAAAGTGGAAACATGATTAATATTTATTTAAATAGCATAATAAAATTATATATATAACAATTATTACATAATTATATAGGAATTAAAAATTTATTAATTAAAGATGTAAGATAAAATGGGTATTGATGATTTGAGAAATTACTTCTCATATTAAAATATTGGCATTTTCCTTAACGAATTCATCATAAATTGAGGTATTAGGCCAATATAATGTTAATATAGTCTCAATAATATATAATTCTATTCTAGCATGTGGAATAAGGTTATACTTTCAATAAAATATGAATTCACTGATTGGTTAATAAGGGTTGGTGGGTGGTCTATTTTATAAGTGGTAAGAATATATTTTTTAAAAATGTTTCAATATAATATAAAGTTGGAAAATTATTTAAAAGTAAAACATATTTAAAAATATACTATAATGGAGTAGAGTATTTCATATGGTAGGTAAAACATGAAAAATACATTTTCACACATTTTAAGTCCATTAAACATTGATTTTTCACTTTTACCATTTTTTATTTTACTATGGTAAATACATTTTACCAAAGTAATTTACATTTATTTTCTACAAAAAAAGTTACAAATATCTAAAAAATATTACCTACAAAATTAAAATATTATAAAAAAAATTTAGATAAATTTTACAAGCATGTCAAATATCAGTTTTAATATTATCAAATATAATAAGTAAGAACCCATTGTTGAAAAAGTGTATTTTTAATCATAAAGATTATGTGTATATTAAAAATAGCCATGTATTGGATTTTAATTTGATAAATTTATATATTATAGGGGAAAATTTGATCTTTCTTTTAAATAAATCAACATACTATATTTACCAAAATATTATTTCATTAAGAAAATTAAAAAACGTTTCTAATGGGAAATATTATTTAGATTTTCAAGATGTTAATAATAGTTTTTATAAATTCCAAATAGTATTTTTAAAATATTTATTTTTTCATTTTAAATAATTTTTTCTATTAAATGGTTTTAAGGCTTATAAATATTTTTCATATATTGATAAATCCATAATAATATAATTTTGATACAAAATGTATATTTTTACTAATGAATTTAAAACTTATTATTTTAGAAAATTATGAAAAATAAATTTAGGATCGTATTGATATTGGGAATTAATAAATGAATAAATTTTTTATAATTAAATCCCTAAAATTTCTAAAATTATTCTGTAAATGTAAATTCATAATATAATGAAAAAATGTTTTTATTGAACACTGATGTTTTTAATCATTTTGTGTTCTTAATATTATTTCATATCATTTTTTAATTTATTAAATTTTAATATAATAGTTTATCTTGTTTTATATCATATATTATTCTAATAATCATTTATAACTTGTTGATTAAATTTATTAACATATTAAAAACTTACTTCAAAAATGTAATTTCAATAATATAAATTATATATTCATTAAACATAATTAGTTTTAATTAATCACTATCCCTTTATTTATTAGAGGAATTATTCATCTTATAATTGTAATATAACATAAATCTAAAATGTTTTGTTTCATTTTGTTTTGTTGTTGCATGTGGAATAATTTATCTATGATAATACGCATTTAGTGAATAATATATTCCAAATTCTCTATTCATTAGATTATATCCCCTTAAATAAACATACTCATAACAATTTAAATTATTGATCCTATATGACTGTAGATGAAATAATTATTAACATATTCGCAATTCGAGATATATCTTCTAATATGACATCCACCTTACTCTCTTAGGATATATTTGGTTAATTATCATTCCTTAAGAAATATTAATCAATCATACATTAATATTAATATTATGTATATATTATATATTCTTCATGAAATATCATTCTCAAAACGAAATGAATATAAAAGACATTAATCTGTACAAAAATTATATATTTTCCCAAAAAATAACTCTTTCCTTAACCCACAAATATTATTGACTACTGGTTCATAGGGTCACACAATAGTCAATATATATCATAATCCAAAAATTAATATATCCTTCAACAAAAATATCACTATTATCATATTTATAAATTTATATTCAATTTTAGGTTTATAAATAATATCTCACTCTTATTTATCAAAATCAATCAAGCTTTTAAAACTTAGGGCTATAAATCCCACAATCCTGTGTTCATCAAAATATTTTTTTTTAAAAAAATATACGTTTAAAAAAATTAATTTTCAATGTAATTTAATATATTATTCGAAACCATTAAAGACAAACTACTCCAAAACAATACTTATAAGATCTATATAATCCTTATCAATGTTGAAATATTCTAAGATATCATCAATTAATATTAGACACTAATTAAAATAGGGAATAGTATCAAGATTAAATTTCTATTAAGATATCAATATCGCTACATTAGGAATAACTAGGGTATTCAACTTTTCCATCATAACATTCATATACTAAGAATATCAAACATTTAAATATGAACACTTAATTGGTTATAAGACAATGTGTTTTTTAAATATATAGTTTTATGAGCTTAATTTTGAAATCATGTTTCAAACAAATACCAAAACCAAATGATTATTATAATATCCCAAATATGAAAATGAAGAAATTAATTTCAAAATGTATTCCTTATGGATCTTTTGTTTTTAACATATGATACTTTTATTTTAACTTATGGCTATCATTATTCAATTATTGATTATCTATGGTCAGTTTTTAATTAGGTTCCCTAAGATAATTATTTATCATCATACTAATATCCTTATTCATATTCAATTCAATGTAATTTTAATTAACCACATCTTTTCTATAGTTAGGATTAATTTAGTTTTTTAGTTAGTTCTATTTCAATGAAATAGGTGGAGATCGAATTAATAGGATATCTGGATTTTTTAGGGTTGTTTCTCTTAGGTACATATGTGTTAGAGCCTAATTCCACATGTATTATTTATATAGGGAATTAATTGGTAAAAAAACACAGTATCTACATTACCTAAACGAATTTATGTTATCATATACATATACTGATACATACACTTATGACATAGAATTATCACTTGGGTTTTCACTAATGTTATCCTATATAAGTCCTCGAAATAAATAAAATAATCCTAAAACATTACTAAATAGTCCCTTGCTTTCAACTAAGACTTCCCAGAAATTTTTTCACATGTCTGGTTTTAAAACTACATACCTGTAAAATTAAATGTGATTGAAAGGTGGAATATTAAAATGAAACCTTCAAAAATTTCACATTAGTATTACATCTCACAGTAGTCACACACAACTCGAACAGACTTTTTTTTTATTTCTTTGAGTACTAGATACATAAGAAATTTATTTTATAAAATATCTAAACATTTATTTACAAATGAACCATACTTGAATATCTTCTTAAAATATCATATGATAAACCCATCTAAATATCCTAATGAATTAAAATATAAAAATTGTATAATCTTAAATTCATAAAATGGAAAATAACTCATTTACATTTGAACAATGGTGAGATCATAAGAATTAGAGAAAACATGAACATAGACAAATTTATTATTAAAAAGAACCTGGAAGAATAAGAATTTCCCATAAATAATTGAATAGAACATGTATTATAAAATAAAAAACACTTTACCATTGATACAATGTCTATAATCATGATAAAAAAACTAATATCCATGGAGATTTATTATATGTATAAATAAATGACATGAAATTGAAAATTAATCATACCTATAAAATATATCCTTAACATAGGAATATAAATAAAAAAAGTAGGTTTGGAATCATTATCTAATACTAATTAAATTGTGGTGTAGACATCAATACATGATTCCTATATTGGAGTTGGAATAACTACCAGATTTCCATTAATGAAGTAGGGGAGGAATCTCCACCTGATTTCTATAAACATAGGTGATAATGAATGACCACATAATTATCATAAACATAGAAGAACATGAATCACCATTGGATTCTCATAAACTATGTGGATAACATATCACATCATTTCAACCATAGTGGAGAAAAAATCATTACCTAATTCTCATTATCATGTCATGATGTATAAATCGTTACCTAATTCAATATAGTTCTTTAATGGACCCAAACTGTCTCAATGATTTAGTATATATAAATTGTCTTAAGGATTAATCAAACACAAACCATATGTAAAAAATAAATACATATACCACATGAAAAAATAAAACCTTAAATCATTAATAACTCATGGAATGAAAATTTGGTTTAAAAATATTTATTGATTTTTTCACCAAAATTGAACTCAATAATGTAAATGCTTGATACTCAAAAATCGATCACCCTAAAATATTAGTTCATATGAACATTTAGATTGTGATTTATCAAATATAATTTCTATGGAAACAAATACATTTGAGATAATTAAATAAAGTGTAATGGAAAACTAAATGGTTTTTCAAAATACAGTTTTACCAGTAACAAAAAATACGAAATTACAGTCACATTGAGAAGTAGTTTTTGGATGGTGAAGTGATTTTTCATGAAAATAAATTACATAAAAAATTAATTTTCATTATTGGAGATTTGAAAAAGTTATAATGCTTACCAAAAGGTGAATTGAAATAATCTTGAAATTTTTTTTAAAAAAATAATCATCATTAATGGTGTCATGAGAATGATATAATGATTTCGAAAATTTCATTTGAACCCATTTTAAAATTATTTCCTTTAAAAAACTAAACATCAATAAAGATTATTTTAAAAACGAAATTGTTTCAATATATAAATATTAATATTTTGGAAATAATTAAATTTTTATAAAGAAACATTTAATAATAGATCCTTGAAATGACATGATGTTTATAAAAACAAAATTTAGAGTGGAAGATAAAACGTTTGTTTTCAAATGTTTTGAAAAATATTTTGAAATACTAATCATGACAACCCACTTTGTAAAAAGAGTAGAAAATATACTAATGAGAATTTTATTAGGTAATAATTATGTTTACATGAGATAAAACATAATTATGTTTCAAAAAATAAGGGAAAACATTATAGGGATGGAGACACATTCCCTTGGAGTAGAAACGATTATTAATGTGTATGTGAATTAGTATTTTCATTGATATACCTTTTTATATAGAAATTCATCATGGGGATTAATTTTTATTTATATATAATTTTATTATATATAGTAACATCATTTAAAATGATATAAAATATTAGGGTGACGAAATGAATCTTTGAAGAAATATGTTCATGGAAAATTAATTTAATTCCATAAAGAGAGTTGAGTTAATAAAGAACCATATGATATTGTTATCCTTTGAATCAAGATCCCCTTAAACAAATAGAAATATATAGAATATAAAACTATTTGAAATACATGAATATGGTTAGATATAATCCTTAGTAGTAATCAGTCCATATAAAATATTTCATAGTTCATAATAAGATCAATGTCTCGGGACATTATATTTGAGATAAATAACCCAATTAAAACATTAGAAATATTCAAATAAAAAACCCTTAAATGCTTATATTTAAAATAAAACATTAAATATCTTCACAAATTAGTGTATCATGATAAAAAATATTAAATTTCTAGTGGATACCCTATTATAATGAATACATGGTGTATAAAAAGAAATTTGTCTCATAGGGTGAAATATGAGATAAAAAAACATTACATTAATTCCAAAAATATTTTAAAGAGCATGAATCACATATATAACTAAAATAACAATCATAATCACCCACTTTATAAATTTATTCATATTTATTAAATTTTATAAACATTATTTATAATTTTTATCTACTTGTATATGAGTTAGTTCATATGTATTTTAATTATCATGTCTGAGTAATATTGATCATTTTAAACATGTATTTTAAAAAAATTAATGTTCTTTTGTATTAAATAAATTTAAATCATCCTCATATTATAATAACTATTAAAAAATTTTAATATAGTTTTAATATTATAATTTCATTCTATTGTATTATAAGTTTCAACTATAATATATGAAATTTGGGATATTATTTTTGTAGTGTTTTTTAACAAGTGAAGGGTGATATATTAATAAGCGAGTTTAATATTAATTTTTTAACATTAAATAACGAAAATTAAATAATTATATAGTTATTTATGTCATATATCCTGATAAATTATGTTCTCGCAGTCTTCTATGATATTTTTTACCCTATTTCTCAAGTAGTTGGTTAGACAAACCCAAACATGTATATAACATAATTAATCTATGAGTACAGTTATGAATGTGGATTATTTTGAAATAAAATATTTATTATATAAGAATATTGATATTAGATAGAAAAATTTATTTTTAATATTCATTATTTAATAGATTTGTTAAAATTTTAAAGAATCTAGATGAAAATTGACATATATTACTTTGTAGAGTAGGGAGTCCAGTGAACAAAAGAATGAGAGGGAAAGATGGTGGATTAAAATTTATCACGTCATAATCATAATTAAATTATATATTTAAAAATTATTCATCAAATTTTCCATTATAATTAGTCGATAGAGGTGGTGGTGAAATAGAAAAAGACATCAATTTTTGGGGGAGACACCGCACAATGCATGATTGTTAGTTTTGTTTTTCTTAATAGAATTGGGAAAATGAGGTAAATTTTTATTCCCCTAAAATAAAAATGTTTGTATAAAAACAATAATTAATACATTATATTGGAATTATATAATTACAATAAAAAATATAATATTAAAAGGAAATTTTGTTAGGAAAAAGTAGTTGTTATGTTGAAACATTTATAATTTCTAAAAAGGATTTCACCGAAATATAGGACTTAAGACAAACACTTGTGAACAGAGGAACATAAAAAATGAGTAATATTATAGTTGATGGGGGAAAGGATGATTTTAGATTGGAAATTATATTTTTTAAGTTTTTATGAAAGTGTGTAGGGAGGACCATATTATATTTTGTGAGAATAATTTTTTTAAACTACTCAACTTTATATAGAGAGAATTTATGTTTCAAAATACTAGTTTCTAAAAAATTAAAATGGATTGGGGATTATATATTGTCTAAAATAAATCAATCATTTATTTTCATACATGTTTAAAACATTTTTTATCATTTATTCTTATAAATTTTTCATTAATAGTTTTTTATTTTAGCAGGTAATTTAATTCTATGAATTATAATTAACTATTAATTCATAAAAATAAAACTATTATTATTATATAATTTTGTGATATTAATTTAAAATTTGAAATACATTTTATAAGATAAAATCCTTATGGGTAAAAAAAATAATTTTAATATTAGAATGTGCAATCTATAAAAATTGGTTTTTAGAAAATGTTTACTTTTTGTAATATATTTTATGTATATGGTAAAATTACACATGCTGTAATATCCCTAATATTTGGCATTGGTCAAATTCCTCGCTCATTTTGAATTTTTAGAGTTTTTTGGTAATAAAAATTCATCCTTGTTTATCAGAACATTATTCTATGATTTACCTTAACCTAGTACCATGTTTTGAATGGGTTTAGTGGTTTAGATAATTACTTTAGTGTTCCAAAGGGCTTCTAGTGCATCACAGGCTTAGAGGCCCATTGTTTTTTTTGAATTTTATGCTAAGGAGAATGATTAGATCTAACGTGTGTCCTATTAGTACAAAAAACTGAATCCCATTTTTTCACTGAGCATGGTATAGTGAAATTATGCATGTGGGGGTTCATGGAAATGTGTTAACCTCTGTAGTTTTTATTGAAGTATTTTGCAGGGATTGCACACAGTTAGGGAAATCGTGCACAAGTCATACAATTACTCATAGTTAGGAATTACCAATGAACTATGTCAACATAGGTTTCAAATATTTTGGAATAACCATGTGGTATAACCATTTGGGACTTGGATCCTATATTGTTGGAGCTGAAAGGTAGCCACGCAGTTTACAGAACCATGCGAGCTAACAATGAGACTCATTATGTGGCTCATTAATGAAATGAAATTATAAATTTTTCCTTCCCTATAAAAACCTAATTTTCCACATCATTTCATATCTTCCACAAATGAACAATAGTGGAATTTATACCATTTCATTCACTTCATTATTTTTATCCACCCACATCATCTGATCTCCCTTTTTCAATCCATTTTGGAATTGGATTTGACTCACTAAGAATCTTTTATCCATTTCTTATATTTATCCTTTCCCCCACCTTAAGGATAGAAAATACATGTGAGTTGTTTGGACATATTTTCAATACTTTCATTATAAATGATTATTTCATCCAAAATAAATTATGGTATAGACTATGAATGGATGTTATTATTTCTTCGAATCAAATGTAATTAGTTAATTTTTTTTTGTTTTTTCTTCAGGGTTTCAACGTGCAGACACTGGAGTTCTGATTTGCTGACCAAGAGTGACCGTAGAAATTAAATGGTTTCATAAACTTAATTTAAATCAACATTATAAGATGCATATTGGATAATCAATGGTTTCTACAAGTGCTTTGATCCAATCAAGGGTATCTGGACCATGTGCGGTTAAGTGGGGTGTGTTTCTTGTATTTGGATTTTGTAGTTTTTATTGAATTTAATTCTTTTATTGAAGGTGAGGGTCTTAATTAAATTTTATTGACTTGATTTATGTAAATGTTGAATTATTTTAATGTACTACTGGGTTCCATGGGAACATGATAGACTCGACCCGATGATTGAGATTGTGTTGGCTATCTGTTTCATGCTGATATGATCATCCTGTTGGGAATGGCCTAATATATATATATATATATATATATATATAATTTTATATATTCAGAGGTATTTTGATCACTAGTTGGACACATCATTCATCGTTTGAGGTTGAAAGGGCATAAATTTATGGTCATGGAACATGTCATATGGGATGGAATGATCATTATATTGATTGACATGGTTACAAGGGCTGGAGGTGCTGAATATTGGAGCGTATTAGGTTTTAGTTTCTTGATTTCCTTTCACTCAGGTTGTCCAAAGTGTTGTTTGGTATAATGTGCACAGAAGTTGACTCATTGATGTGGGGTTTGACCACATTTGTGGATAAAGGACCCAATTAGTGTGTAATAGTTAAATTATTTTGGGTTAATTGTCTTATAAAGAAATGGGGGTAGTGAGGAGCCATCAAATGAAAACATTGAGGATATCGATTTGTAGTCAAGGATCGGCTTGGATGAGGCCATTGGGCCAGGATACTTGTGGTAGGATGGATATCAACATTCCTCAAAATTTTGTCTATTTCGATAATAGTGGATTTATTTTGAGGATAGATATCATTGTATATCTAGATTTATTTCATTGAACTAATGAGTTTTTCAATAAGGGGTATAAGGGACAATATTATTTTATTGGGAATTTATTTGGTTCCTTAGATACATGGTTGATAGACTGAGGTGCTATGTGACTTTTGGAGGGGGAACATTAGGGTCCACCTGGTATTATTTGACATCAGAGTATTCTTTGAGTCATCGGATAAGGATGCTATACTAATAAATTATTCAGTTTATAGAAAAAGTATTTGACAGTTCCCTAGTATATGTTTAAAAATGGAGTATATTGTGTTTATTTTAATTCGATGTGGTAAATTTTTTAATTATTTTTATCACATTCCTGCTTGATTAAAAATTTAACACACGCAGACGTTGGTAGCATCATACCGAGACTCAATCTCAAAACCTACATGGTCTCTTTAGGATTCATGTAGGTTGGTTTATTCTATATTTAGGTAAATTATTGAACTTTGGAGTGGGAGGTTAGTGGATTTTTATCTTGGGATGTAAGTAAATATAACATATGTACTCTCTTTAGTTGGATCTTTCCTTTTGATTTTTCATTTCTATTTATTATGCTTATGTGTATGAATGTTCTATGATCAACCATTGTAAACCTCTTCTAGATAGGGTATTTAATGACATGTATTGGTGGAAGGTTTTTTTATTTTCTACTAAGGGTATATTGATTTATTTATTTATTATTCCAATGTCGTTTAAATTTTATTTTTCTATTGTATGTGATTTCTTGTTCATCTCTGATTAGTGGGTAATGTGTTCTAGTATGTATAGTATTTTCATCAAATTCATATGATATATCATTATAGAATATTATTATATTACCATTTGAGGGTATAGTCTCCACACTATCACTATTTTACAATCACACTACTAGTCAACAATATTTTCTATATGGGGAGATGTGTCCAAGTCCCATTATCCTCTGACCAAGAGAACTATTTTAAAATGGCATCTGGTTCGGGGCTCTACGGATGGTATGACGGCAGTTCTTGATTGGTAATTAAAATAATTGTTTGAATAGATAATAATGGTATCAATTTTGTTTTCATTATTCTAATATTAATAATAGGGATATATTAGAATATAGATTTTGATGTTGTAAGAATTTAGTATAGATCATGGGTTTGGGTGCCATCAACCCCATTCATGGGGGATAGACCAAGATTCTGGGGTGGGAATTACTATTATTCTAGTTCTTAGCTTACATTTTATCATATTTCCACCTCGAGTAATACAATTTGAACGTGATTGTTATTGGTTATGACATATGATCCATGGACTGGTATTAAAATGAGGGAGATAATGGACCATTGGCCTGTTATGGAACGGAGGTGTGTGTTATTAATGTTTATACTTTGATATTCACAAAGGATATATTGATAAATAGTATGCATGAGAATTGGTAAATTACTTATGATGTGTAATATAAAAGTATCTATGAATCCTCTTGGATCTTATAGGATTTGGTTTGTATGATATCTTGGGGTGATGTTGGACAACAGTTTGGGCTACATGGTCCTCAGAATGAGGTAATGTGGTTCTTTTGGATTGTAGAGGCCTAAGGATTATTTGATACTAGGGTCTATTATTATAGGGAAAGTATGGAATGTGGCTGGGATTCTATGTGGCATGGTTACGATGGGTGATGGTAAGGGTGTGGAGATCAAACATGATGTTACTCTTTTCACCATCTATTTCATATATATATATATATATATATATTTGTGTGTGTGTGTGTGAAATCTTGGATGTCTCACCATGATGATGGTATTCAGTGGGTTTCCACCTAGACAGTATCTAATGGAACAAGAAGAAGGAACTAATGGGGTGCCTTATAAGAATTATATGGTCGAGGACCTTAAGGGTCAGTAAGATCGTGATCCGTAGGCACATTCTATGTATAGGTTCGAGTGCATGTGGGGAAGCCGCCATATTTTACATACTTTTGGTTGTGGCTTGATGAGTCTCAAAGTGAGCCTAGTACGTGTCATTCTAGGGATTGACATGGTATATCATTTGCAGAAACATCGATGGTGTATTTTACTAGAGATTTCTAGTAACAACACCAACTTGTATTTCAGGGTGAGGGTAGACCACAAGTGGAAATGAATTTGTTCGAACCTATGGATGATGATTTTTGATTATCTAGAGATGCCTCTATGTGAGAGGGTTAATATGGAAAAGTACATTCATAGAGGACAAAATATATATTAGTGGGGAATTTAGGTTCAGGAAGGTAGACACGAGGGACTAATATGGAAGGATATTGAGGGTAGGATCTTCATGAAATTCTTCCCAGAGGTAATGAGGGCAGAGAGAGCTCAGGATTTCTTTAACCTGCAGTAGGGAGAGATGTCCATCATGGACTATATAGTGACGTTCGATGAGTTGTCTCACGTCACTGATGGTATGTTGAGCAATGATACCTCAAGGGTGAAGGGTTTTGATAATGGTCAATAGAATTACATTCAAGTGTAGTTGAACATATTTAGGTTCTCCTCATTCTAAAAGGTGGGGAATCATGAATTGATAGTAGAGTGTGACTTGTAAGAAGGATCTTATTCTACCAAGGTGTCAGATTTAAGTGATTTTAGAGGTGATGCTTGAGATAGTAGGTATCAAGGACGTGATGAGTTAATATAGGGAAATTAGGCCAACAAAGTAGGTATGCCACCTCCAAACGTGTCTTACAAAGAATGATTACACTATGGGTAGTCAAGACATGTACAAAATCCATGTGATTGGCCTCCAACGGAGTGCTGAGCATGTGGAATGGTCAAGCATATCGATAGGTTCTACCTAAAACCTCTCTGATAGCAAGATTGTAGGGACCGATGCAGACATATTTTTTTGATATTGGACTAGGAATGGTACTATGTGATGGATTTTGAGCTTCATATACAAGAGGAGTTCATGGTAGAGAGAGTGGGACCCAACAATGGGGTAGTGGTCAGTGGTAGGTATAACACCATAGTGGGGGAGTTCAATATCTAGGAAGTTAAGCATAATGATAGGTGCATGCCATAGATCTTCTAGGGTAATTAAATCCCGAGGAGACAATGATGGTTAGAGGTACATAAAGGGAATTACCAGGGTTTAGTTTTGATTTATGTGGGTTCTCCATTCAAGGAAATTCTGTTTTGGGTGCATGAGGTGAATGAAATGTGTTATGGACTATGTAGATGATACCTAGTAGGTTGACACCATCTCAAGTGTTGTATATCTATGTGGTGTGTGGAACTAGGATTTACATGTGATCATATTTGGATATATGAATTTTGAGGTTTGTTGGCATCAGGGAATACAAGAGATGTGGGGTACGTGAGGTGTGTTGGTATCTGGGCATCTGTTTGATGTGGTAGATGACTGAGGTGTGGGGCACAATAACTATTGTGAATGTTTTAAGATGTGGGACCACTTAGGAGTCATGCATGACATGGGAGTGAAACATTAATTGATATAATTTAGTATTTTGATTTGTGTTGGGTATGAAAAGGGTATTCTATTGAGTTACTGGAATGATGATGAATCATGAGAGGATATGAGTCCTAGGATAGTTGATGGAACATCTGTTTGACCTATGTTTTTGTCCATGATGTGATCAGGGTAGGACACTCCTATGGTGTGCATCCCCTTTAGTGAGTTTACCTACTAACCTTTTGAAAGGAGTAGTCCACATTACGTTTTACGGAGACTAGTATATTCAGTACCACTAATGGGTTTTGTTTTATATAAATATGATGAGCTATATTGATGTTAGGATATTTTAATGTCACAATTATTTAGAAAGATTCAAATTCCTCAACCGTTATTAATTTCTTATATTTAGTGGGTATGCCATCATATTTATTATTTATAAAAACTTAATTATAAGTTTTTACTTAACCCATTACCTTGTTTATGGACTAGTTTAGAGGTTAGTCTAATGTCGGAAGTTTCTGGATGGGTTTTGGGTCATCAAAGGCCCAGAGGCCTATTTTGGTGAAGTTCAGGCCGAGGAACAGTATTAAATCTTACTGGGAAGCCTCTTAGTTAAAACAATGCGTCAAATTATTTCGATAAACGAAGTTTACAGAAATAGTGGGTGAGGGGGTTCATGGACGTGCATGAAACTTTTTAGTTTTGGTACAAGGATTTTTTATGGAATGTTCATGGTTATGGAAAACTGTGTGCAAGCCACACTATTAGTTCATGTTCGGAGTTCCTATTCACTATAGGCTCATGGTTTGCAGATGGTTTGGACTTACCATGTAGGATAACTACACAAGGCTTGGCTCCTAAGAAGAAGGACATTTAAAGCATCCACACAGTTTGGAAAATCATGCAAGCTAACCATGTGTCTCATTAATGGTGTGAAATGAAATATCCATACCTCATTATAATCCCCATTTTACACTTTATTTATTTTCCTTTTTGCGATCACAACAGTGGGATTTCACCCATTTCTCTTGCTTGATTTTGATCAACCTCATTTAACTGAGCTCAATTCTTCAATGCATTTGTGGTGTTGGATCCGTCCTAGTAAAGATATCCTCTATATTTTGTATATTTATCATTTACTTCTACTCATTCATTGATAAATCCATATGAATCAATTTCCCATACTTTTAGAGGATATGATTAGATGTGACTACATATATGACAACAAGGGTGGTGTGGCATACATTTCATTGTGTTTTGATACGTGTTTGGAGAAGTAGATTTTGGAATGCTGGTGTGTTTCCCAGGTGAGACCCTATAGATTAAATGGTTTATTTTAATTAATTTAATTGAGCCTTATGATATTTATATGGGCATTCTCAGTAAATTTTATAAGTGGTTTGAGTTATGCTATATGATTTAAATCGTTCACAATTTGGATGGGGTGTGATTCTTATATTTTAATTGAGTTCTTTTATTGAATTGAACTATTTTATTGAATGTTATAAGTTTAATAAAAATAAATTGAATATATTTATATTGATGTGTAATGAATTTAATGTACCACTGGGTTCCATGGTAACATGGTAGGCTCAGCATGAGGATTGAGATTGTGATTGATATATATTTTGAGGAAATATGATCATTGTTTTGGGAATCATCCAATATATATATATATATATATATTCTGATTGATGTTGATATCGGGTTGATTGACTCGTTCATTATTTGAGGTGGAAATCAATTAGATTACGGGTGATGCTTGTTGGATTTAGTATTGTATGACAATCAAATTGAGCAACATGGTCACAGGTGCACGAGGTGTCGAAGAGAACTCGGGCTTAGGATATAATTTGGGGATTTCCACTCACCTTTATTGGACAATGTCCTTTTTTGTGTCATGATTACATGGGTTTACTGAGTGATGATGTGTATTTGACTAGTCGTGTGGTTAGAAGGCCCTGATAGTAAGACTAAGGTAAGTGTTTTGTGGGTTATTTTGATATAAATCCAGAAGGGTGTAATTGAGCCATCAAATGAAAAAGTTGAGGCTTTCAAATAGAACCTAAGGCTCACCATGCATGAGACCATTAATCAAGGTTATTTTTTGGGAGGATGGATTGATCTCTTCTTTGGGACATTGCATGTTGATCCAATAATGGTTTTCTTTTGAAGATAGATATTGTAGTACCTACAGATGTCATGTTTAAAATTGATAGGTGTTTTTGATCATGGGTACAAGGGACTGGATTAATTGATTATGAATTCCAAATAGATAGCGGATATTTGGTTAATGGAATTAGGTGTCAAGTGGAATTTGACATTGGATCTTGAGTGTTCACCTATGACGATTTGATATTATAGGATGCTCTAAGATATGATCTATTAATCCCCACCTCCAAAATTATTCTGGTGATGGCCCAAGCCAGTAAGCACGTCTAGGTGGCTATGGAGAACAAGGTAATATTGTTTTAATTTTAATTTCATTTGATTATTTCTTCATTTATTGTTATTGCAGACATTCTTGATCACAAATTTAAGGTACACACACATTGGCGACGACATACTATGAATTTTTCTCACAACCTATATGAGAACTTCTTGATGCATATAGACTTTATGCTTCTTCATTATGGTAAATTATCAATCTCAAGATATGGATCATATGGGATGTATATCATAGAATGAAAGGCCACTGACCATTGGTTCATTCCTAAGTTGAAGTTTACCCTTTAGGTTTTTCTTTCTATTTTAATATTTTTATTTGTATGTATGTTATGTCGTCAGCCTTTGGTTACCATATCCATATATTTTCCAATATGACCTATATTAGAGGCATTTTATTAGGTTCTACTAAATAAATATTAATTTTTTATTTATTCTAATTTTGTTTTTTAATTATTCTTCCTCTATTTTTTGTGATTTCTTGCGCTTCCACCATTGGTGGGTTACTAGTTTGAATATATTTAGTAATTTCTTCTACCGCAAACTATATATCTATATATACCATTATTTTATTACCACCAGTGTGTATATTCTATAAACTATCAGACTTTTAGACCCACATTACTTATTAGAATCCTTTTTCTTATGGGGAGGAGTGCATAAGGCCCAATACCCTTCCACCTAGTGTAATGTTTAAAAGTTGAATATAGGTCGGGGAACTACACATGCCTATTATTGGAATAATATAAATTGGTTTATTTAAAACATAAAAAATTACATGTATTTAAAATCATGAAACAACTAAATTTCGGAAAAATATTATTTAATTAAATGAAATGCCCCTAAATAAATATTATTTCAATATATTACTTATATTCCTAAAATGTTAATAATAGGTTTTCTAAATTAATCATTTTTTGAATGTTTATAGTTTTAACTATTAAATAATGTTTTCATAAAGAAGTTGGTTTAATAAATTTTTATGTTTTTATTATTTATAAATAAATTCATGAAATATATATTTTTGGTAAAAACTGATTTTTCCATTTTTACATAAAAATTAATTTGTTTAGTAAAATCCAAAAAGCATTATAATAGGATATTATTGATATGTATAATTCAAATATGAAATCCCTTTTTAAAATTAAAATTCAAATATTTATAATTATATATTTTTTAAAGAATTCATAATATAAAGAAAGAATTATGTTCTTCAAAATTGACTTTTTTAATAATTAAGTGTTCTTAATATTATTTAATATCAATTTATAATTTAATAATTTTTGATATATTAATTAATATATTTTAATTTCATATATTATAATAATAACCATTTAAAATTGGTTTATTTAATTTATTTTCAGTAGATTTATTTGAGAAAAAATAATTGTATAATATTAAATATTGATCCACTAAAAATAATAAATTATAATAGATTAAATTCATTTTATTTAATAGATTTTTTTACCCATTTTATTATTTCAAAACAGTGTATATCTAATATTTTGTGGACTTTTTTGGTTCAGGGTTTCATGTGGAACAAGTTATTCATGATTGTATTAATTTAGGGAAATAAATATTCCAAAATCATGGGTTATTATATTCTATACCCATAAATAAATTATGTTCTCAATATTTTAATTATTAAAAACATATGAAATTTCATGAGAACATTTTTAAGATTTTCATAAATTTAGATATATATTCTAATATAAAATGTACATTAGAATCTTATTCTACATAAAGTTACCTTTTATTCTTCAATAAACATTAATAATTTAATAAATTATAAACCTATGTATGTATATATCATATATTCTCCCTTACATATCATTCTCAATACCATTTGAGTATCCACGACATTAAAATGTATAAAAATAACATTTTCTTTAAAAAATTATCTATATTGTTATCCCTAAAATGGTATTAACACCTATTTATTAAGTCTATATAGTAGTAAATATATATATGATAATCTAGAAAATGTGATTAACTTCACCAAAATTATCATATATACATTATTTATTAAAAACATACTCACTTATAATGTTCTAAATACCTTCTAACACAATTTTCAAAAAATCAATCACTATTTTAATCCTAATGTTTTCCTATCCATCAATAATTGAGTCCTTAGAAGTTATCCTTAATGATTTAACCATGTAATAATATAAAATTTCAAGGTTATTTAATTTATATTTCCAAACCATTAAAGAAAACATGTTGAAGAAGAATCATGAAATATTCCATATAATCCTCAAATATTTTAGAATATAATTTAATATCATTGATAAATATCACCCACTAATAAAAATAGTTTTGATATTCTGGATTGAATTTATATTAAGATATAAATATAAATACCTTTAATATGAATGTAGAAATCACATTTCCATCATAGAAATTTTTTAACAAGACTATCATCAATTGTAAAATGAACATTTATTTAGTAATACGACGTAGATGTTTTCTTGTTACATTTCATTCCTGACATAATATTTTCAATCCGATTTCATCCACATTATATATTTAAGTGGTTATCATATTATAAAAAATCACAATTAAAAAAAATTAATTAAATTATTTATTCCCAAACTAAACTATTGTTTTCAACAATATGGTACCTTTAGTTGAACCTATGACTCCATTAGTCATTTTTGAGTTATTAATGCCCATTTTTCTGTTAGGCTCTCTAACATAATTTAACATCATACCAAAAACCCTAAAAATATTTCCTTGGATTGTATTTGATTTAACAATTGAATATCTATAGGGAATGTGAACCATTTTGTGTATTTTTTCCTATTTTTTGTAAACTATGTTATGATTGAGTAGATACACAATCGTCCATTTTTACAGTTATTGGCACTATGTAAATCATTACATGTTCCTACATCCAATTTTAATATTTGGAAATGGATTTTATTTATAATAAAAACACACAATCTCCACATTTAGAATATTAATATATCATACACTTATACTTTTCCCAGAGACTCATCCCTTGTGGTTTTATCACAAAATAAAAAAAATATCACTAAAAATAAAAAACACTCCTTTGATACCAACTGAGATTACCCTAACCCATATTCCATTGTATTATGCTAAAATAGAGTCTATTTATAATTATAATTGATAATGAGTGAGGAGAATCAATCATAAATATCAAAAAAAAATACATTAGTATCACATTATTCAATAATCTTATTCAACTTTGAGAACCTTTTATTTTAATGTCTCTAATGACAGGTTATATATGAAAATTATTTTACGAAATTCAGGAAAATTAATTCGTAATGAAATTATATGATAATCCCCTCTAAAATTCTCTTAGGATATAATAATCTTCATAAATTTTGGAAAGAATACATAATTAATAGGTTAGCTCAAAAACTAGTAATAAATATTATCTCCTCAATATGAAAAAATAGATATGATCTTAATAACGAGAGAAAATATAAAAAAGGTTTTTTTTTGTTAAATGATTCATGAAGTAATAATAGTTGTCAATAAATATTTAAATAAATAAATGAAACCACAAAAGAAATAACATGTACGGTTGAAAAGTTTTAATAATAATTAAATAATATAAATGATACAAATATAAAAATAATTGTAATAAATAAACATTATTTCCTAGAAATGAATAATATTAGTAACCCATGTAACTAATATATGCATAAAACTCATAAATATTTAGAGAAATAATAACTAGATGTTTCTCGTAACATGGTGTAGAATGTCTCACTTCTTGATTACTGTACACGATTACCCATCACTACTTAATTCCCATAAACATTGTGGAGAATTGAACACCTTATAATTCTGAGAAGCATAATAGACTATGCATCATAACCTAATTCTCATAAAATAGTGGAGTCGGAATAACCACCTAATTTCCATAAACCGATAAGAGAAGGTATCAATTCCTATTTCTAAAGCTGTAAGAAGCATGAATACATGATTACCATAATCAAATCATGAGATATAAATACTTAACCAAAGTATTGGTGGTATTTAGTTGAACCAAACTATCTAAGGTTTTTTTCAGACCAATCTATATTAGATATTTAGTATACATAAAAAATCATATGTTTTTATTATACAAAACAATTATTCATCCATTCATAAATATTCAACATTAAAAAACCATCCAATATATCATAAAACACTCTTGGAATCTAAAATTTGTTTCTCAACATTTCAATATTGTATCACCAAAATTTAACTCAGGAAGGTAAATAGTTGATACCCAACATTCAATCATCCAGATAGAATATCTCATATGAAAATTTAAAAGGTGAATCATGAAAAATAATTACCCTATAAATAAATATGTTACAGATAAAGAGGAAAATTATGGTGAAATGATAACACAATTTTTATAAAATGCATTTATCTTATAGGTAAAAGTAAAAGTAAAAGTCACCTCAAAAATCACTTCTTAAAATTACAAAGTGTAAATTTCCAAAAAAAATTACCTTTTTATAAAATTAATTTTAAAATTGGATATTTGGGAATGATATAATGGTTTCAAAATATAAAAGTTAAGAAAAATTGAAATCATTAACTTTTTAAATAATCACCAATAAGAGAGTCTTCAATATTACAAAAACGTTTTAAAAATTGATTTGAAAACATTTATAAAACATTTACTTTTTAAATAGAATGTTCAATAAATAAGATTAGAATGAGAATTTATAGATTAAAAAATGTGAGGAAAAATATTTAATAATATTTATTTTGTTAATTGAATCGTAGAAAAAAATTAATTTAAATGATATAATATTTATCAAAATAAATGTCTATTGGAAGAGAAAAAACATCATTTTGAATGGATGGAAAAATATTATGTAATAACTTTTTGGAAACCTATATTTTAAAAATAGGAAAATAATTTTTTTTAATGGGGTAATGGGAAATATGAATTTCACCTTAGATAACACATAATTAAATCTCCATTGATATTATATAACATTTTATGTAATGGAAAACATAGTCATAGGGGAGAAACCATTGTTAAATATGTTTATAATTATTCATAACCATGAAATAATTCATGAGGGAGAAATTAATAAATATGAATTAACTTTATTAGAAACTAATTTTAGTACATAGATTAAGATATATAAGAAATAAATATAATATCAAGTTGAAAAAATAATCCTTATTGAAATATGTTCAAGAAAAAGAATTTTAATTCATTATAAGGAGTTGACTTAACAAAGAACACTACGACATTTGTAACCTTGGAATGTAATCCATTAAATAATAGAAAAAAATGTGTCATAACTCGATGAAATATATGATAATGGAAAAATGCATCCATTAAGTAGTAATCTGAACATATCCAAGAGTTCATGGTGCATAATAACAAATATTTGTCGAGAAAATATATTTTAGGTGAAGATCCCCTTATGACATTATAATCATTTGAAAGAATGTTTTATTAATGATATCACTTCAAATAAATAATTAATTATCAGAAATAATTATAAGACATTGATAAAATGTATTAACAAGTTATTTTATGTGCCATTCTAAACATAACAAGATGTATGATTTGTAATAAGTCTTAATGGTTGAAAATTTGAGATTTGAAACCATTACATAATTCCAAGATTACACTAATTCCCTTGAATCACATATTTATGAAAATAACAGTCTTAAACCGCTATTTAATACCCTTATTAATAATTTAACCATTTATAAACATTATTTATATTTTTCAGTACATTTATATTAGATAATTATTATAAATTTTCAATATCAGGTTTGTGTGGTCTTAATCATTTTGAACTTATTTTGTAATATTGGTTTTGTTCATCATTATTCTCTAAAAGATCATTATTCATAGCTCATTCAAGTTACATGAATTTTTTTGTACTATTTTTTATAAATTTATAATTTTATTCTATTATAGATCCATTTTTTATTCTAGTAGATGAAATTGGGAACAAATGTTTTTAATTGTTTTTAACAATCAAATGGTGTTGTATTAATTAATGATTTTAATATTTACTATAAAATTATATAAATAAGATAAAAACATCATTTAATTTTTTATATAATATTACCCCAATAATTATATTATCGCATTCATCTCTGATGTTATTTTACATCATTTCTCAAGCATGTGTTTAGATAGACCCAAACTTTAATATACCATAATTAATGGATGAGCATAGTTATAAATGTGGTTTCGTTTGGCATAATATCATTATTATATAATATTAATGAGATTAATAAGATTGTTTTAACTTTTTGATTTTTATTTTATTGATTTTTAATTGATAATTTTGAATCTAGATAAAAAATGAGATATGTAACTTTATGTAGGATGTAGTCCGCATAGTACACAATTAAAATTTTCATTTCATGTAAAATGGTAGATAAAGAAGGTGGATTATAATATATAACATTATAACCCCAATTATATTATATAATTAGTATTTATTAATGAATTTAACACATATAATTCTATAATAGAAGTACTGCTCAATCAAATGGAATTCATTGCTATATAGAGGTTGTAGCCTACACAACACATGAATAAAATTTCATTTTTGTCAATTAAAAAGTAGAAATATGGTGAACAGTTATTACATTAGCATAATAATATTATTTATAAAAAGAATAATTATTTCATTATATAGTAATAATAAAATTATAATTGAAAAAATAAGATTTAAAGGGGTATATTTTTAGGTGAAAGATTACCCATGTTGAATTCTTTGTGTTTTCGTTGGTGGATTCCTTGAAAATGGAGGTCTTCAGATTATATGATATGTAAAAAATAATATATAAAAAGGATTAGGAATATAGGGGATGGAAAAAAGTTAATGTATTAAAGATGAAAACTAATTATATATGTGGTATTGAATGGGTTGTGAGAGGCCCCTTTTATAAATGATGATAATGACATTTATGGAAATATTTCAACATTATATAAAGAGAAAACAAGTTTTAGTTGTGATGTGGATATAAAATATAATATATTCGAGTGGGAGATGATATAATGTCATTAATACCACTATAATGCTTTGTAAAACAAGATTTAATCATTTTTTAATTGAATTTTTACTAGAATTATACATTTTACCATTTTTTAATTTATCATAGTAAAAACTTTTTATAGAATAAATTTAATTTTAATTCATAACAAATTACACATATTATATAATTTAATAATAAAAATTCCAAAAATTAAATAAATTTTATCAGATAAAATTTAAATTTATATGAAAAATCAATTATAACATTAGCGCATGTAATGCGTGAAAAAAAATGATTTTAGAAAAAAATATATTTTTTTGTTTAAATTTATGTTTAGGGTTAAATTAACAATGAAAATAAATTTAATTCTATTAATGGGTTTATAATAAATTTAATAATAATTATTCTAATTAAAATTCAACTAAAAACTAAAATTTTCGGAAATATTATTAAACAAATTGAATAAAACAAAACTAGTTTTTATTGGAAAATATTACTCATGTTCCAAAAATTTAAACATTGGGTTTCAGAGGTCAAAATAATACATTGAAAAATTATAGTTTAAATTATTAGATATATATTTTATCAATTAAATTGTTCTATGAACTTATATATCTTTTTAATTGTTCATAATGTCATAAAACTTACAATTTTATTTAAAAAAGCATTCTTCACTATTCAAATTGAAATTAACTTTTTATAACAAACATATATCATTAATCATAGGATAATATTAATTTTTTTAAGTAAAAATTGAAGTTAATTTTTAAAAATTTAAAATTTAAAATTTTAAATATATCTTATAAATGAAAATTAGAAATAAAATATTATTTTTATTAAAAATTGATGTTTTTAAATGATATATCTTCTTAATATTATTTCATTTAAATTTTAAATATGAATTATGTTTTTATATTATATTATATATTGTAGAATCACATATTATTATATAAATTATTTTAAACATGTTAATTTAATTTATTAACACATTAATAAGTTATTTGAGAAAAAATAATTAAATCATATTAATTACTTACAATCTAAATTTAAGAACCATTAATTAATTTCTATCATTATATTTACTAGAGGATTTATTCAAATTATAATTTCTTAATACTTTTCTAATATTATGTTCCATGTCATTTTGGTTCAGTGTTTCATGTGGAACAAGTTATGAAATATAATATTAATTTAGAGAATAATATATTCCAAAATCTCATGTAAATACATTATTGAATTGTGGTGGATGATTAACTTGATATACACACTGATGATGATGTGAAAAACTGTGAATTTTGTTTTAATGGGATACAAGTTGAAATTCTACAGTATGATCTTTTATCTCATTGATAAGCATGGAAGTCACCTAATGTTATTACATGATTATATCACTTATTGGTATTCTTTATGACGTTAATATATCATATAGATCATGGTCATTTTAGTGGGAATGCTGTTTTGTTTTCATTCCACATGTGATTTCATGATTATTATTTATATAACGGGAATAATGATTTTATTAGAATTCCTACATCAAGATATATGATCATAAATTCTTGGAAATTATTACAAAACCATGTGGTATTCCTACTAGAAATGTGAACTGACCAGGATGTAGTATAATTTTTATAGTATATAGATATTGGATTTTGATTTAATCATTCATAATATCATTGTTAATGATCAAAATCTCTCAATATGTATGTATTTTATCATTGATGCATCTAGATGAATGTTTTTCTAGATAAAAACCAAGATGTTCATCTATTATATGGGATTGATCATCATTATGATTTTTTTGTCTAAGAACGTTTTTAATTCTATGATATGTGTTTTCTATATGTATAAAGTAAAGGATTAGGGGTCATTGTGTCCACATTGACCATGATAGATTTTGGGGTGATAATACTTGTAAAGACCCGTAAAATTCAAGGAAACTTTTTTCTTAATTTTCTTTGGGATTTTACAAGAACGCAGTTTCTGACGGCACTTGATTCTGAGGACCGATGTGCCAGGAATTTCTATCCAAAGTTTAGCTAGGGTACGTTCAGTGAATGAACGAGTGGGAATTTCTAAATTTTGAACCGGTGCTCAGAATCTAATTTTGAGGGCACTGATGGAACCGTAGTGTCGGTAATTGCTTATGAACACCATTTCCGGAGTTGTGTTTGCACAAGAGAAGATGATAAAAATCGTGGAAGTTTAATTTATAATTTAACTACAATTTTTATTTTTCTTTTTGTGGTTTAAAGCTTTGGGTGGAAGTTGTGTAACTACCCAACTTCCCAAGAGAGGTTATGAGGGTGATGGGACCCACACGAACCCCACCCCTTCATATTCTTAAACCCCCTCAACTCACCATTAATTTTTGACAACTTTTGTTATTAATAAAGTGAGTTAAGTGTGGATGTTTGAATTTCAAACTCTTGAAATTAAAAAGTTATATTATGTTAATAAAATAAGAGGTGAGCTTATTTTATTTGGGGTTGGAAGCTTGTGGTGGAGTTTTTGGGAGAAAAGACTAAAGATTTCAGGAACTTCTTCGTCTTCGACGAAGAACACGAAGAACACATCGGTCTCCGATGAAGAACGCCGAGTTCTCGGAAAACGATTACGCGACATATTGTTCTGCGACGCCGACGCGACTTCCTCATTCCGCGTTGTCTCTTTCCGAGACGATTTTTCCACGACGAATCCTCGTTCGACGAACCTCCACTCAAGCTTGCACGAGGTAGGGGATTTATTTATTTATTTCGTTCGTGAATACTATCTTGTCGTTCTTCGTGAAAATACGAACAATTGCTAATGACTAATGAGAGGGGGCCGGACCGCACAAACACCGCCGACCCTCCTCCATTATTGATATTGTTTCTAATGTGGTTGGAATGAAATGGTGTGGTGCTGTCACACCACGCGGAATCGTGCGGAAAAGAATGTGCGGCATCGTCGCGCTGCGCCATTAAATTGGACCAAGTTGTGATGTCGTCGCGCCGCGCCAGAGAACCGCAAAAACACCGCGGCCGGAGCGGGGCCACGGTGGAGGGGTGCGGCACCGTCGCGTCGCACTAGACGAATCAAGGCCGCGGCCGGTTCCGGGCCGCGGCGGAGAAAGGAGATCGGCGGCTGGTTCCGAGCCGCCGGTGTCAGAGCAGGGAGGGGACCGGTCGACGCCGGTCCCATGGTGGTAGAAATCGGCCGGCCGGGGCAAGCCAGCTAGACAGGAGAATAGTCGGGGGTTCAAACCCCCGACCGGCCCGCATGCGACCCCAATTAAGGGGGGTCGCGGTTACAAATCGCGGGGGGCAGTGCCCGCCCCCCCCAAACCGAACGGCTTGGCCGTTCGGCCGAGCCAGCTGGCGCTGCGCCCCATACCGCCGGGTCGGGCGGCTGGGCTGGGCCGCGCCAAGAAGGGTCGACCCGGACCTGGGTCGGGTTGACCCGGTTCTGCCTGACCCATGGGGTCTTGGCCGGGACGGTCCGGGCCCGAAACACCCGTTTTCGGAACCTTTTTGGTCTTTTGCCCATTTCTCGGGCTGCGGAGCTCTGATCAACGCGCTGTTAGTGGTGATGAAGTCCTTGGATCGAGACGGTAATTTCTTTATATCGCTCTCAAGGTTTTGGAATACTTTGAGTTCGGTCGGGTTGGTTCGTACACGAAATCAACCGGGCCCTCGAAGCGGAAACGCTCATATCTTAAGCTCCGAAAGTCCGATTGACGTGTCGTCGACTTTGTTGGATTCCTCTATGTGAGATGGATATTTTGGCATACTCCGCCCGAGGTTTGGATGCAGTTGGAGTACGGTCGGGTTGGTTTTGCCTTAAAAACCAACCGGGCCCCTAGGACGAAAAAGCCAATAACTCCCAGACCGGGCATTCGATTGACGCGCCGTCTGCGACGTTGACTTCCTGTTGACGATACGTATCTTTTGGATACATCAACCCTGGAGTATGTGTCAGTTGATGTATCAGCCTCTCGGCTCGTGGAGCGGACCCTCCCGAACGAGCGTGCTATGTGCGGGAACCCTAGAGCTTGCTGCGTTTGCGACTGTGACGACGACGACGACTGTACAAAGGTCCTCAGTGGATTTGACGACGACGACTAAAGCACTCAGCGATCCTACGTAGATCAGTGTTACTGATCCTGTGTGGGTCCGATCTTGTGTTGGTCAGCACTTAGCCATTCTGTGTGAGCCAGCGCCTATAGATCCTGTGTGGGTCCGATCCTGTGTGGGTCTTTGCGGGGGTTAGTTACCTATCGATCCTGTGTGGGTCAGACCCTTCCTGGGTAATTGCGGGGGATAGTTACCTATCGATCCTATGTGGTTCAGACCCTTCCTGGGTCATTGCGGGGGTTAGTACCAATCAATCCTTTGCGGGTCCGACGGACTTAGACGAATCAGTGGATATATCTGATCATCTCTATCGTCATACGAAGAAATATACATGTGTGAGATGAATCCTTTTTTGCTTTCCTATGTGTATTGTGTTGTGCTATACTGTGTAGATTTACGTTTTGATTTCCTGTGTGGACTGGGTTGTACTTGGGCTCGGATGTTGGAGCCGAACGAGAATTGATGACTTAGGTATATGTATGGGCATATACCTAAGCGGTGTCGTATGTTACTTCGTGATTGTATCTTTCCTTTGTGAATCATGGGAGACCTTCGGGGGTCTCGGGGTCCCTACTGAGTAGCTTATACTCACCGCTGCACGGGCTATTCCCGCACTACGTTGTGTTGGTTGCAGATGATGGACAGCGTTGATCGTGGTTGAGGCTTGTGGAGTAGGACGGTACCTAGAGGTGGACCAATGGCGGGACGTACGTGGAGTGGACGGTTGGACCCGAGGAGCTATGGAGGCTATCTGTACTCACCCTTCAGGTGGGAGTCCCAGTGGACGGCTCGACGCTACGGCTTACTTTTCAGTTGTTGTTTTCCCTTTCGAGTTGTACTTTACTTTCAGTTTGGGTTTGTATTCTGGACCACTTACTTTTCCGTACTTACTGTTGTAAAAAGTTTTTACTTAGTGTTTACTTCTTCTGCTTGCTTACTCTGTGGTGCTTATTTACTTTACAAAGGCAATGCCTTCCCTTTTTACCGGGATTTATGCCTTGGTGCTAGTCGCTAGCCCCTGGCCTATGGAAGGAGGGCTTGGGGTAGTCAGGGCACGGGCCCCGAGGACGGGTCGTGACAAATTGGTATCAAAGGATTTTAGTTCTACCAAAGAACTTGGGACTCTGATATTTTTCTATGTGAGTCAATAATGTTAAGCTTATTGGGTGTGGTTATCAGTCCAGGGAGTCTAGTGTTGGTGCGGCGGCCGACGTATCCGTACACTAGGACCCTGACTTCTGATTTCTGACTTAATGCACGAAAACATTGATTGCATGTGTGTTTCAAGTTTTCTATGTGATTACTCTATGTCTGCTCACCAGGTATACTTTTTGACCATGGTGCACCTGTTTCTTTTCAATATGGCCCCACAATGGTAGCCAGCTAGGGTTCCGAGAGTTGTGCGTGACGACATCCCATCGAGCGACGAGGCCTCGGTGCAGGGCCCTTTGTCAGCAGTGGCACCGGTGGTAGCTCTACCCACCGTGCCGAGGAGCAGCAGATGGTTGAGGGACCACCCTGGCAGAGGCAGAGGGTCAACCGTGGCGGTCCACAGGGAGCAGGCGGACGAGGCAGAGGAGCTGGCCGAGCAGTAGGTGGTGGGCGACGCTTTGAGGCTCTACCACCACCACAACCACCAAGAGGTCCACCCCGGCCACAGGGAGCTGGTGAGCAGAGCCAGGCACAGCTCCAGGCAGCGGGGGCCTACGACCACGGCGCGCCCGAGATGATTCAAGGTACTATATGTGTCTATTCCACCCTTTTTGCAGTACTTATAGACACAGGAGTGAGTCATTCTTTCACAGCTGTTGCCCTTGTTCGGAGCTCGGAGATTCCGACAGAGCCGTTGGCTCGATCATTACAGCTACAGACTCCTACGGGAGAAGACTCGACGATTACGCACTGGTTCCGGCAGTGTGAGCTTACTCTAGGAGGCCAGAGCTTCGGCTGGGATCTTCTTGCAGCGGCGTCGGGGCCTTACGATGTCATTTTGGGCATGGATTGTTTGTCTACAGTACATTCACAGATTGACTGTATTAGGCGCAAGGTGCGATGTGTACGCACCGACGGGAGTAGGTTCACCTTCACGGGTGAGAAGGGAGCCTTTAAAGAACAGTATGGACTCTCATAGAGGAGAGGACTTCCCATAACTCATCAGTTGGCTAGCCTCATCCTAGGAGTAGTTGACATACAGAGTCCTAGTTTTCCTGCAGTGGTGGATCAGTATGCAGACGTTTTCCCTGACAACATTCCAGGGCTACCTCCTCGTGGAGAGGTATACTTTTATATTTACCTATACCCCGGGACAACCCCGATATCGACTCCAGCATATCGGATGGACCCCGCCGAGCTTCGAGAGCTACGGGTACAGTTGTAGGACTCGCAGGGAAAGGGGTTCATCCTACCTAGTGTTTCACCCTGGGCATCCCCGATTTTGTTTGCCAAGAAGGCGGACGGGAGCTTGCGACTTTGTGTCGACTATCGTCGCCTCAACCAGGTAACAGTGAGGAACAAGTATCCGCTACCGAGTATTGATGAACTCTTCGATAAGCTCAAGGGAGAACGGTGGTTCTCAAAGATAGACCTCAGGTCAGGCTATCATCAGCTCAGAGTTCGGGACGAGGACGTGCAGAAGATGGCCTTCAAGTGTCGGTATGGCCACTATGAGTTCTTGGTTATTCCATTCGTTGTAACCAACTCTCTAGCAGTGTTCATGTCCCTCATGAATAGGATCTTTCAGCCATACCTCGATCGATTTTTCATGGTCTTCATCGATGACATTTTGAATTACTCGACCACTGAGGAGGAGCATACATACCACTTCCGGATTGTACTAGACACACTTTGAGAGCACCAGCATTATGGAAAACTCTTGAAGTGTCAGTTCTGGATACGTGAGGTCCACTTATTGGGACACATCATCTCTGTGGCGGGAGTTGCGGTGGATCTTGCGAAGATCTAGGCAGTTCTAGCTAGGGAGCCACCCAGGAGCGTGACGGAGGTGCGGAGTTTCTTGGGACTAGGTGGATACTACCGGAGATTTGTTCCAGACTTCTCCAGAGTTGCGGCACCAATCTCAGCTTTGACTAAGAAGGGGAAACCCTTTGTGTGGTCAGACAGATGTCAGCATAGCTTCTAGGAGCTGAGACAGAGATTGACCAGCGCACCTATCTTGAGGATGCCTGAGGAGGGAGTAGGGTACGTAGTCTACTGTGATGCATCAGGGACCGGACTCAGATGTTTCCTGATGCAGGAGCGGGCCGTGATATCCTATGGATCACGTCAGTTGAGGCCGCATGAGCAGAACTACGCTACCCATGACCTGGAGTTAGCATTAGTGGTCTACGCTCTGAATACATGACGACACTACCTGATGGGTGAGCGCTTTATAGTCTTTTCTGACCATCAGAGTCTCAGATACATCTTCTCTTAGAAGGACCTGAATATGAGACAGTGGCGATGGCTGATGTTCCTCCAGGACTATGACTTTGAGATAGTCTATAGTCATGGGAAGGGGAATCTGGCAGCTGATGCTCTCAACAGGAGGACGGTAATTCAGCTACATGAGGAGGCGACAGAGCAGCTAGCCTCTTTGCAGATATCCTTCGTGGATAGAGATGGAGCAGCCTTCCTTCAGTCTCTCATAGTCACCCTCCACTACTACAATGGGTCAGACAGGCACAACGTGGGGATGCTGAATATGAGACGCGGCGTGCACATATATCCTCAGGTCAGGCAGTTGATGGTTTCTCCTTTGGAGCATAGCATGACATCTTTTTCAGAGGACGTACCTTGGTACTAGTCTCTTTACGAGAGGATGTGCTGAGAGAGTTTCACACTTCCCATTTGGCGGTACATCCTGGAGTGGCGAAGATGTACCAGGATCTCAGATGACAGCACAGGTTGCCGGGCATGAAGAAGGGTGTGGCAGAGTTCGTTTCTCGATACCTCACCTGCCAGCAGGTGAAGGAAGAACACTAGGTACCAGCAGGCTTGGTACAGCCCTTGGAGGTCCCGGAGTGGAAGTGGGACGGAATATCTATGGACTTCGGGACTGGACTTCCACACACTTCCCTAGGTCACGAATCAATTTGGGTGATTGTCGAATGACTCACCAAGTCGGCACACTTCTTACCCATCAAATAGCATGGCTTAGTGGAGAGCTTGGTACGACTTTACATTCAGGAGATTGTGCGGCTTCACGGTGTACCATCATCTATATTCTCTTATCGAGATGCTCGCTTTACTTCCCGGTTTTGGAAGGGGTTGCAGGAGGCGTTCAGAACGCAGATACGTCTGAGCATAGCCATTCCCCCTTAGACAGATGGCCAGATTGAGAGGACCATTCAGAATCTCGAGGACATGCTCCGCGCAAGTTTCATCGACTTTGGTCACAGTTGGGAGGACCACATACCCTCGGTGGAGTTCGCGTACAACAACAACTACCACTCCACCATCGGGATGGCACCATACGAGGCGTTGTAAGACCGACCTTGCAGATCTCCTTTGTGCTGGACAGACCCAAGGGAGACAACACTTGTGGGACTGGATATGGTCCATGCCATGACAAGGAAGGTCTAGGTCATCCAGGAGAGGATGAGGAAAACGCAGAGCCGGCAGAATTCATATGCTGACAGGAGGCGGAGGCCACTAGAGTTCGAGGATGGCGACCACGTCTTCTTGCCTGTCTGACCTCGACGTGGATTACGGAGATTTGGTCGGGGCTGCAAGTTGTCTCAACGCTTCATCGGACCATTCCAGGTCCTTAGCAGGATTGGGGAGGGGGCTTATCGCCTGGCTCTACCACCTCAGTTACACCGGGTGCACGGCGTCTTCCACGTATCTCAGCTGAGGAGATACATGCACGACCCGATGCATATCATTGACCATGGGGAGCTAGATGTTGATGATGGGACGACTTTTGCGGAGGCCCCAGTAGAGATCGAGGATCGACAGGAGTGATTCCTACGTGGACGGTCGATTCCTCTAGTGCACATTAGATGACAGCATGGGAATCTCCAGGAGAACACATGGGAGCAAGAGGCACAGATGCGTGCTTAGTACCCACATTTGTTTCCCTAGATTATGATGTATCTTTATGGGGACGTAAATCCCTGAGGTGGGAGTAATGTAAAGACCCGTAAAATTAAAGGAAAAAGTTTTCTTAATTTTCTTAGGGATTTTACAAGAACGCCGTTTCTGACGGCACTTGATTCTGAGGCCCGGTGTGCCCAGAATTTCTATCTGAAATTTAGCTCGGGTACGTTCAGTGAACGAATGAGCGGGAATTTCTAACATTTGAACCGGTGCTTGGAATCGAATTCTGAGGGCACCAATGGAACCGTAGTGTGGGTAATTGCTTATGAACACCATTTCTGGAGTTGCGTTTTCACAAGAGAAGATGATAAAAATTGTGGATGTTTAATTTATAATTTAACTACAATTGTTTTTCTTTTTGTGGTTTAAGGCTTTGGGTGGAAGTTAGGTAACAACCCAACATCCCAAGAAAGGTTATGAGGGTGGTGGGTCCCACACGACCCCACCCCTTCATATTCTTAAACCCCCTCAACTCACCATTAATTTTTGATAACTATGTTATTAACTAAGTGAGTTAAGTGTGGATGTTTGAATTTCAAACTCTTGAAATTCAAAAGTTATGTTATGTTAATAAAATAAGAGGTGATCTTATTTTATTTGGGGTTGGAACCTTGTAGTGGAGTTTTTTGGAGAAAAGGCTAAAGATTTCAGGAACTTCTTCGTCTTCGACGAAGAACGCGAAGAACACATCGGTCTCCGACGAAGAATGTCGAGTTCTCGGAAGCCGATTACGCGACACCGTGTACCGCGATGCCGACGCGACTTCCTCCTTCCGCACCGTATCTTTCCGCGACGGTTTTTCCACGACGAATCCTCATTCGATGAACCTCCATTAAAGCTCGCACGAGGTAGGGGATTTATTTATTTATTTCGTTCGTGAATACTATCTTGTCGTTGTTCGTGAAAATACGAACAATTGCTAATTACTAACGAGAGGGGGTCGGACTGCACAAACACGGCCTACCCTCCTCCATTATTGATGTTGTTTCTAATGTGGTTGGAAATAAATGGCGTGGTGCCGTCGCACCATGCGGAATCGTGTGGCAAAGAATGCGCGGCGTCGTCGCGCCGCGCCGTGAAATTGGACCAAGTCGCGGCGCCGTCGCGCCGCCCCGGAGAACCGCAAAAACACTACGGCTGGAGCGGGGCCGCGGCGGAGGGGTGGGGCGCCATCGCGCTACACCGGACGAATCAAGGCCGCGGCGGGTTCCGGGCCGCGGCGGAGCAAGGAGACGGGCGGTCGGTTCCAGGCCGCCGGTGTCAGAGCAGGGAGGGGACCGGCCGACGCCGGTCCCGTGGTGGCAGAAACCAGCCGGCCAGGGTGGGCCGACCATACAGGAGACCGGCCTGGGGTTCAGAACCCCGGCCGGCCAGCAAGCGGCCCCCATTAAGGGGGGTCGCGGTTACAAATCACAGGGGGGGCATGCCTGCCCCCGCTAAACCGAACGGCTCGGCCGTTCGGCCAAGCCAGCTGGAGTCGCGCGCCAGCGCGCTGGACCGCCAGGCCGGCAGCCGGGTCGGGCCGCACCCAGCCGGGCCAACCCAGACCTGGTTTGGGTCGACTTGGTTCGGGCCTACCCAGGGGGTCTCGGCCGGGATGGTCCGGGCCAGAAACCCCCGTTTTCGGATCCTTTTTGGTCGTTTTCCCATATCTCAGGCTACAGACCTCCGATCGACACGCCGTCAGTGGCGATGCGATCCTTGGATCGAGGCGGTCGTTTCGGTATATCATTCTCAAGGTTTCAAAATACATTGAGTTCGGTCGGGTTGGTTCGTACACGAAACCAACCGGGCCCTCGAAGCGGAAACACTCATATCATAAGCTCCGGACGTCCGATTGATGTGTCGTCAACTTTGATGGATTCCTCTAAGTGAGACGGATCTTTTGGCATACTCCGACCGAGGTTTGGACACAAGTGGTGTACGGTTGGGTTGGTTTTTCCTTAAAAACCTACCAGGCCCCTAGGACGAAATATCCAATAACTCCCAGACCGGGCGTCTGATTGACGCGCCGTCTACGATGTTGAGTTCATGTTGACGATACGGAACTTTTGGATACATAAAATCTGGACTATGTGTCAGTTGATGTATCAGCCTCTCGGCTTGTGGAGTGGACCCTTCCGAACGAGCTTGCTGTGTGCAGGAACCCTAGAGCTAGTTGCGTTTGGGACTGTGACGAAGACGACGACTGTACAGAGGTCCTCAGTGGATTCGACGGTGACGAATGCAACACTCAGCGATCCTAAATGGATCAGTGCTACCGATCCTGTGTGGGCCTGATCCTGTGTGGGTCAGCGCTCAACGGTTCTGTGTGAGCCAGCGCCTACAGATCTTTTGTGGGTCCGATCCTGTGTGGGTCTTTGCGGGGGTTAGTTACCTATCGATCATGTGTGGGTCAGACCCTTCCTGGGTCATTGCGGGGGTTAGTTACCTATCGATCCTCTATGGGTCATACCCTTCCTAGGTCATTGCGGGGGTTAGTACCTATCGATCCTTTGTGGGTCTAACGGACTTAGATGAATCAGTGGATATATCTGATCATCTCTATCGTCATACGAAGAAGTATACCTGTGTGAGCTGAATCCTGTTTTTCATTCCTATGTGGATTGTGTTGTGCTATCCTCTGTGTATTTACATTTTTCTTTCCTATGTGGACTGGGTTGTACTTAGGATCGGATGTTGGAGCTGAACCAGAATTGATGACTTAGGTATATGTATGGGAATATACCTAAGCAGGGTCGTATGTTACTTCATGATTGTATCTTTCCTTTGTGGATTTTGGGAGACCTTCAGGGGTCTCGGGGTCCCTACTGAGTAGCTTATACTCACCCCTTCATGGGCTATGCCCGCACTACATTGTATTGGTTGCAGACGACGGACAACGTTGATCGTGGTTGAGGCATGCGGAGCAGGACGGTACCTGGAGGTGGACCACTGGCGGGACGTAGTCGGAGTGGACGGTTGGACCCGAGGAGCTGTGGAGGCTATCTGTACTCACCCTTCAGGTGGGGGCCCAGTGGACGGCTCGACGCTGCGGCTTACTTTTCAGTTGTTGTTTTCCCTTTCGAGTGGTACATTACTTTCAGTTTGGGTTTGTATTCTGGCCCACTTACTTTTCCGCACTTACTATTGTACACAGTTATTACTTAGTGTTTACTTCTTCTGCTTTCTTACTATGTGGTGCTTGTTTACTTTACAAAGGCAATGCCTTCCCTTTTTACTGGGATTTACACCTTGGTGATAGTCTCCAACCCCTGGCCTATGGAAGGCGGGCTTGGGGTAGTCACGACACGGGCCCCGAAGACGGGTCGTGACAATACTAGTCCCTATTTAGTTCTATTCCTAAATACTCTCCTTGTATGTTTTATTGTTCTTCTATATAACCTATACCTAATTGAAAATTTCAACAAGATTACCATGTTATTTTGTAAAATTTGATATTAAAATGGTTATGAGAGTAATTATTGTGATATTACGCATTTGATGGATTTTATGCAGAATGAAGATAGATTAAAAATTACTAGTTTTTTTATGATGGAAGAAAAATCATTGTCGAAATTAGTGGTGAATTCATAAGTCTTGTATTTTCAATTACATTAAATGAGTCATTATCTTGGATAAAATCATAGATAAAATTGAAGTGAAGGAATATATCGAGTGGTTGAGACAATATAGAGATGATTTGTCTTTATGGTATAACTAGATATAACATGTGGATTCCACATGTTATTTTGAAGAATATTCTAATTATATAAAGATTTAAAAGATGATTATTCTTATCGATGATGAATATTATAATGTTATCTTGAGTGATAATTCATGAAATGTGTAGTTTTATTGGTTAGGTAAATAAGGTAGTGAAATAATTATTGAAGTGACCATTTAACAAATTTCAATAATTATAACTATTTATAAATGAGGGATATTGTGACCTATCCATAAATAAATATAGCTAAGCATAATCACACTACCTAATGTCTTATCTAGTTACACTGGTTGGTTTCTCTAAAGGGGTAATTTATATATCATTATGATTGGATGACTGTTTTAAGGTACTTTTTTATATTTAATTACTAGTTATGTTACTGAATTTGAATGATGGGTTATTCAATGTTTTTGTGTACGGGGCATAATATTGGAGAAGATTTTTATTACATAGATAATGATATGTGTTGAGTTTTGAGGATGGTTGGGTTAGATAATGATGTGTATATTATAACATAGTTCGAGTGTAGCTTTTTTGATAAGGGCAAGTTATTAAAAATATTTATGGGGCCTTTGAAACTGATCAAAGATGAATGTGGATCAACAGAAGAATATGGGCTCATTACCCATGTGTTTTTTTAATGATATATAATTTTCTTCGATTATAAAGAGATAAAGACATGTATGTGTGGAGGTCCAAATATTTATGTACAATTCCATAATTATAGTTCATTAATTCTATAAATTTTATTTTCATTTTTATTTATATTAAAAATATTAACATAAAAAATAAAATTTAATATTAAAAAAATAAATTAGAGATTATATCTTGTAATAGTGTTCTAATTATTTCCCTCTTAAGTCGTGGATCTTTCCATTTGAAATTGAATATTTTATAGGGGTTTATGTTAACTATGTTTTGGTATTATTTTTAAGGAATATATTCATTAGTATACTATTGAATAATATATCATGAAATACTGTATTATAGGAAATAATATTGAAGTTAGAACATTGAAGTATAATTTTTTTTAAGTTTTATTTATTATAAATGGACTTAATTTTTAGTTGTGGTGTTTGTAATATATTCAAGGGTCTCTTAGGGGAAATAGTAATTTATCCTACTAATTGACCATTGAATAATTTTCTAATTTTTTCATTTGTCACAAAATGTTTTTTTACTCCAAGATAAGTATATTTCATGGTTTGGAAGTGTTATTAGTTATAGAAAATTTAATAATTTTAATAATTAGTTCTTTAAAATAGGCCCTAGAAGTTTTTGATTCTTTTAAAAATGCTTATTTTTCATGAAAGATGAAGTGAAAAAATTTTCTAACACTGTTGATTTAAAAATACATCATTTATCATTATGTGTATGTATTGTGATTTTTAGAGTATGTTGAAGTTCAATTATTTTTGTTAAAATTAATTAATTGATCTTATTAATAATGTTATTGAGTTAAACATCTCAAAATAATCATTAATTAAATTGAGATTATGTCAATGTGATGTTTCTTGGCATGGAATGACTTATTTATCACAGAGATAATTGGGTACCATGCTTCATGATAAAATTTTACGCATTATTTTATATTTTCTATTAGCAATTATCTCTATTAAACTCCCCTCATTCATGAAATTAAATAAGTGTAAGATCCTGTTATTATATAGGGATGTATTTATTTGAGTTACGGTAAAAATCCTTGAGTTCTTTTTTCTTTCATTAGATCAATCCTTGGTCCGACTGGCATGTATTTGCAAGATTACTATAGGAATAATATTAGAAATATATATATAGAAATAGTCACATAATTTTTTTTATTTAAAACATAGCACTTTTGTAATGATACCATTAAATTGATAGGAACCATAAATGTGTCTGGGAATTTCAAAAAAAAATATTTACATTTTGAAATTGAATATTACATTATAAAAGTAGTTTATATTTTGGTTTAATTCAAGGTTATGAGTATTTCTATGTAAATTTAAATCTCATGTATTATGGTGTAATTTCTATATTTACATCATCATATAGCCACAATTTTACTGTTTTAAACCTACAATGTATACCATTTGTTTTGATAATGTTATTTAACTCTTGATATGACAATATTCTATTGATGATCTTCAAGGATATATTTACACCAAAAGTGACGCATCATTAAGAATTTGTGTTCGGGAATTGGAGATTGATGCTAAGCCTTATATTTAATCATATCCTCCATGATCCCTTGGTTTATTCTGACGAGGAACCCTTGTCTAGATGGGTGTGTTGGTAGAATCTATATTCCTTGATAAAGGGAAGGATGAAAGATTATAACTTTACCATATATGTTGAGGAATGTTTGGTACCGACTATACTTTTGGGTTTATTTCCTGAAGAAACTAAATAATTTCACAATTTATTTCCTTAATAGTATATGAAATATCAGTATTCAAAAAAATGTTACATAAATAAATGGTTAATTCCATTATATTAGGTCAATTAATATTTCAAAAACTCCTAAGGAACCATTTGATCTCTTGACATTGTGATTGGGACTTGAAGCAACCTGAGAGGTGAGGCAACCATTGATTAATTTACAAATGGATTAATTTATAATAAATTTGTTAATCGGGCATAACAAGTGTAATTTACCAATTGGAAACCTCATATGTTTTTATAGTAGTGATCTATCCAAATGAAGGAGGTTCTACTAAAACAGAGTAAATGTTTTTTCATTTGAGAATAGGTTAATTTGGCCAACGCATATTAATATATGAATTATGAGAAATTGAATTTTTTTACACCTCATAATTGATTTATTTGGAATGATTCATAAGGTACTTATTACTACCTTATGAAATGTGGTATTGATGATATGTTCTAATAAAGTAGAATACACTAGTATTAGATGAGATGATATGTTATTTTATTTTCCTCTACTGACTTGTACCATAGGATGGAATAAGAGACTCCAACATTAGAATTTTCATGGATCCCATTATGAGATGAGATGATATAATATTTTCCCCATGGATATGTGTGCCATTTAAAGACATAACATACTGTAACATGTTAATTCACATGAATCCCATGAGATTACATGAGATATTTTACATTTGATTCCTCTGGATGTGAGGGGATGAGTTAGTGGTTTGGGTTAAAAATTCCAACACTGAAGTATCCACTTCTTGAATGATATTATAGCATGGTAAAATGGAAAGATTCACTAACCAAGGGTCTCATAATAAATCTTGAGGGTTTTTAGGATTATTTCATGTGCATTATAAGCAGATTAAATTAATACCCATGTTTATCAAATTATTTCATACACTATTTTATTAGGACAGATTATTTAGAAATCATGGGTTTCATCCTACTGAGTTATACTCACACCTTGTTTAGTCCACCATTTTCTAGATGGGGAAATTACTATATGTAGGTATAGATATAGTAATGGGACCATGTTGTTGATTATTTCTTGTGGGATAGGTTAATGTATGGAGACTCGATCAACATGGGGATCAGTAGTGGGGATTTTAGTCTTTTTTTTAACTTTTGTAAATTTTTATTCTTTAGTATGACATAAATTATTTCATTTAGTTAAATATCATCCATAAATAATATGATTAAATTATTATTGAATATTTTGATTCATCTGTTATTCTACTATGGATTCATGTTTTTTTATTCATGTTATTTATAATATATCAAGTACTCTATTTTTTTCAATTATAAATCCTTCCTAGAGGGCATATCATCCCAAAATTATTTATTATAACATCACTACTAGTCAATAGGATCTAGGATTATGGGAGGCATGCTAGAGGTCACGTATCCAATCCAGTTTGAATGCATGCGGATGTATCAGGTGGAGGACATTATGAAGTAGTATCATAGGTTTTAGGTTAGTCTTTTTGGTTGGATTAATTTTAAGATAGTTAGAAAGAAGACTATATTGTGTCAGAACCTGATAATGATCTTCTGTCTGAGATTATTTTACCCATGTATATGGGAAATATGAGTTCCAATGCATGGGATTGTTATTTATGTTGTTATCTTGTTAATTTTCAGATGTTAATTCAATGCATGGGATTTTTCCAATGCATGGGATTGTTTTTCATGTGATTTTATTATCTATTGATATTTCTCTCAATGGCCTATTAGGCATTATAATGCTATAAATTCATCATAGTAGGCACATTGATATGTATATTGACATGAATTTCTCAAGATTGGGACATATTTATTGAGGTTAACCTTGTTTTGTAACCTATTTTCAATGGAGTTTATTTGTATTTTTAGAAAAAAAATGCCTCCTCACCTGCTTCGAATTGAGCATCGAGAGAGTCTATATTAGATTTTTCTTAATTAGTTGATAAGGAACTTCTTAAAGACATATATAAAAATATGGATGATAAATCTCATGGTAAATTCTTATTTTTCATGAAATTTTTATATTGGGAGACTGTAATCATTGTACCTTCATTGTATAAGAAGATGAGAAAGTTCTATTTAAAAAATTATTATATGTTTAATGGTGAATAATGCTCTTTGGTAGCTAGGTTTTCAACTGAGTAATCCCATACAGTCTTCATGAAGCTCGAGTCACCCATAGACATGAGGGTAATGCTTTCTGATGACATTCTTCAAATACCAGTCAATCATTAGTGCTGAATTTTGGAATATGTTATGAGAAGAGAGGAGTTGTCCTTGAAAAACATCAAGGATATGTTTAAAAGCCACTTTCACCTAGATATAATGAGGTATGAGAGGTCTTACAAGATCATACACCTGAAACAAGGGGGAATGTTGTTGATGGAATATTTATGATGTTTTAGTAAAATATAGTGATTTTCTACATCCCTGAAGATGATCATATCTCTAGGGAGAGAAATTTTACGGATTGGATTCTCCATAATATTAGGTTACAAGTGAAAATCATTAAATTGAGTACCTTTACAGACATTATGATTCAATATATCATCATAGGAATGAATCTAAGAGAGGCCCCCCAATGATGTCTATATATTTATACTAGGGAAATATGGGAGCTCCTAATCATGTTTAAAAAGAGCCTCAATGATATTTATCACCATGAAAGTAATGATAAGATCATCCAGGGAAGTAGAAATTCATATAAAAATCATGTTTTATTAGATTTCTTTTATGGTGGAAAGGCTGGACACTATAGGTATCATTTTCCACAGTAGAGTGTCATGATTAAGTAAATTTTGTTTATTTATATAGGTTTTATAGGATCCATGCTAATAAAAATAGTGGAACATGATGATGATAGGATCTTGAGTCAAGGAAGGAATCTTCTCTCCTATAACAAACTCATTTATGAGGTTCTACTCGTTGTTCAGGGCAAGAAACAAGATTTGGTACCACCAATATAGGATAGGTAGTGCTAAGATGATAGAAAATAGCATGTTAGTTATACTGTATCCCAGAAAATATGGGTGATCTAGCTTCATGATAAAAAGACTACTCAAACCATTTTGGATGCAAGGCCTTCTATAATCAGAGGTATCATTCTTGTATCATATACAATTTCATGTGTGTTTTGGATAGTGGGGAATCCTTTTAACTTTATCTTCATAGTTTTAAAATGGTATGATAATAGTTTTCTAATGTCATGGATAGTGTTAAGACCATATACAACCCATTAAGAGTATGGTCATAGGATATCAAATGTTGTAAAGAATGCTTACATAATATTGGTGGTTATTCTCTCCTTTGGGTTTTGGTTTTTTGTGAAATAATATGCATTGTTTTGAGTATTGTTATGGAACATGTAGTCATGTACTAGGATCATAATGACTATTATCATTTTATATTAATGTTTGTATATCGAAAAAGGTGGAAACTGTTTTCCCTATAGGGAGTTGAATCATTAGGCTAGTTATGTAGTTTAAATTTAATGTAGATTGGATTGTCTGGAATCTTAAAAAGATGACATGTTCTGAATAATGGTGGCATGTATAAGAATAAATTTTCTCCAATTTTATAATATTTTCAAGATAATTTCTATACCAATTTTATAGATTACCACCCAAGTAGGACATCAAGATCACAATCTCATTGCAGTTGGGAGAAGAGCAAGTTTATATCCCATGTTATGTAATGGAACCAGTAGTGCTTCATAAGACGAATGTTCAGTTGAAATATATGGAAGGAAATATATTAACATGACCAAGTACATATATGTGGGGTGCATCGGTTATTTTTTGTAGAATGTAGATGTGATATTACTTTTATATGAAAATTATGACAGACTGAATTAGATAATGATTAAGAACTAGTGTCTCCTTCCACATATCTATTACACCCTGATTTTTTTAATTTAATTTCAAATTAATTCAATATTTCTGCTATTTTGATTTATAGAAAATAATTAATTTACATTTCTTTACACACAACACTATGTTTGTATTTCATTACAAAAAAAACTAATGATGGATTATGTTACACAAAATACTGAGTTTAGATTGCATTACACGTAATGTTACTTTTAAACAAAACATGATATAATATTAAAATATTATTATTTAATATCATAGTTCTCACCTAGTAACTGTAATAGATTATATAAAAAAGATTATATTAATGATGATTATATATGTTTTAGACATGAGTATATAAATATTTATTTGATGAACAATTAATTAGAACTGAAAATAAAAACCACTTTGAAAATAAAATAATTTATTTTTTGAAAATAATATAATTCAAATAGGGTTTTTTCACCTTAATAAATTAAACAAATAGATTTTGGTTAATGGATTTAATAAAATTTATATATTATATCTTTAATCAAATTTTCATCATTCATAATATTGGTTTTCTAGAAAAGTGATAAGAATATATCTAATTTTATACATAAATGTTTATTTTATAAAAACATGTTTTGTCACCTTTTGAAATTTTATTTTTTAATTTATTTTTACAAATTTTATATATTTTACAGGAAAGAATTAAATTCATTTTTTTAAAAAAATATATCAAAATTATCATACTGTTTTTTAGGATTTTTTTGAAGTGATTCATTTTCGTTCAATAGTGAAAAATATTGTCTTTTATTGAATACTCCATTTTAGTTTAAATATTTTTTTTGTTGAATTGTATTTTCAATTGGATAAAAAGTAAAAATAGTTCAATAATATATCAAATTATTAAAGTTTGGTCATTTGGATTAGGTTTCAAGTTAAATTTTGATATAAAAAATGAAAATAATTGAATATTTTCTCTTAAAAACAATCCTTCTCTTCGCATCCCTGAGACTAATTTTAAATTAATTTTTTACACTTATGTTAGAGGAATTTCAAAAAATTGATTATGTATTCATAATGAGTATAATTTTTAATCTATATAATGACTATACAATGTTTTGACCAATATCGATAATGAAAATTATTAAAATTAATTTCCATGTTTAATGTTAAAAATAGATTTACAATGAAATTAAACAATATATGAGTAAAGATTAACTAAAAACACTTCCAAAATGAATTTTATAGATATATTTCCACCCTATCTCTCCATAGTTTGATAATATATCATTATTGATTCTATTTACAAGGTAAATAATTAGTTATGATTTAATTTTTAAAAACATTTACATGTTTCCCACTCTTATCAATTATAAAAGCCCCCACCCCCCTCTCCAAACTTACCGACACATTTCATGACTAATGAATTAGAAAAAATTTACTAGATAAAATCAAAACATAATTAATCTCATCCTAGAAGAATTATTTTTGTAATAAATCCAACCTAATAAGGATTTGGAGCAAACCAACTATGAAACTCGAATAAGTGCCATCATTCTCCAATAAGCGTCTTTATTTTATTTCTTCGTACAACTCCACCAATGAATTTTGTACTGTGATGATATACTATAATTAGTATCTTCCATATAATGATATGTTTTTATGTTATGGTTATAAACTACGCCAATATCCTCTTCCATCAGATGGATTACAAAATCGTGTGTGTGGTAAACTACCTCTTCAAAGACCGATATAATTCATTTTTCAATTACTGTCTCACACAGTTGAAAATAATGATTGATTCAATTTTTATGTAATATATTTAGGATATCATTATAATTATTGAGTTATTATATCATACATAACTTCAACCATTTCATTTTTGGGAACACGATAATGTTTCTCATGTGTACGGTGGACTACTGCCTTGCAAAGCGATGTGATTTGTTCCCATTTTACATAGATGGTATTCAGGATTGTTATAATAAATATACGTGATAGAAATTTAATAATTTTGAAATTTATTAAATATTTATAATTTTGACAATATAATATATCATTCTATTTTTGTTACCTTCTCACTCACTTAAATTGATAACATCATTCCTGTATGTGTCGACAACCGCCTTCACAACGCGATGTGACTCTTTTTTCAATATCACACAACATTTATGATATATATATATATATAATATATTATTTATGATATTATTATATTCCTTTAATTTGGAAATATTACATACAAAATTTCCATAATGATCATAGTAAAATTGAAACTTTAACAATGCATATATACGACCTACTATCCCCGTGATCATAACAGACATCATTTCTCAAAACCATTTTTCAAGAGTGGTATAAAATTTAATATTGATTTAAAAATATTATAATTATTTCTTTTTAATGTTATGGATATTATTAAACCATGACAAAACTAAATTAAACAAAGATAAAAAATCAATACAAATATATAAAATGAAGTAGTTATTACCTGAAACGTGACATTATCATGGGATTATTAATAAAAAAGGCATAAAAGGTCATTTGTAAATAATATATATTGTCATATAAAAAATTAAGGTTATGTAATATATTTTTTAAAAAAATTAATATTTATTATATAGGAGTATTTAATGTTTATGGTAAATATGAGGAACTATAGTAAGGAATTTATGTCTCACTTTTATTTTTTCTTTGAGACGCATTCCTTTTTCACCACATGTTTCATTCATGTGATATATACATCCCATTAATGTATATTTTGACTATTATTCTGAAATTTATTGTTATTTTCATATATATTTTATGATCTCTCATTCATGGGGTTTATTGTTTAAAAGATAACAAATTGGTAATATATTTTTGTGTCAATTTGACGTCTTTGTGACATAAGTTCTGTTATGCACCTATCTTAGTATACAAGGTTTAAAAACTGCCCCTTGACATGTAATATCATGAATATAAATATTTTCATTGTATTATAATTTCTATTTCACATTATTATTTCTTGGGGTTTATAATTCAATGTTACTAAAGTGCTAATAAATTTATGTTAAAACCTCATCGATTATTAGGATTTTTTATTATTATACGTTGAAATGATGATATATTATGATCTATCTCTCAACAAGCATTTGAATTTTATTTTACTAAGATTATTTAATAAAAATATATTTTTCCTTCATTTCACTCTCTATATGTTCTCAACAATTTAATAGAATGTCATTAAGAATAATAATCCTTTTATTCAAAATAAACTTTTCTTCCAAAACAATTTTTTTCTAAAAAAATATTTCTTCAATTTTTATAAAAATATTCAAATGTTTTACTAAATAAATTTTTACACATTTTTTACTTTTTAAAATATAATGTTTAAAAAGGAATCCTCATGTTGTTTAAAACAAATTCCCATTGAGATTTTACCAAAAATTAGAAAGATTCCATTGTTTTAATGTCTATGACATGTAAGGTATTTTCCACCTTCATTGCATTTTTTTAAATATTCCTTTTTAACATTTCATGTTTATTTTCAATGAAAATTATTTTCCAAATGTTTTATGTTTTAAAAATTGTTTTATAATTTAGAAAGGTAATTTTATTAAATAATTGTTTTAATTGAATTTTAATAGTTATTTTCTATATAGGATGAAATATATTTGTGGGACCTAAACGTTACTAGGGATATGAACTCGAGATTCCAATATTATTCTTTATTTGAAGGGTTTATGATGAAATGATTTTAATGATTCATTTTTATCTTCCATGGTTTATACCACGATGAAATACCTATGAAACCATACCTTTTCAAGAATTATACTATGATGATGTGATGAAATGATTATGAAACATGTATATTTTCCATTGGTTGGGATTAGATGAATGGTTTATGAAACTCATTTCATTTATTAGGTTATGATAAGATGAATGTTTTATGATCTTTTGGTACACATAAATATATTTTTAATTATGATATGGGGTAGACCAATATCTTCCTATAATTCATTGGGTAATGATAAATGTTATCTGATATCAAAGGGTGTGTTAGAGGTCATCTGAAGCCTAAAAAGGATGGTATATAGGTGTTTATCCCAATACAAAAATAGAGGGTATATGATAGGTCATTATAATCCCAATGTAGGTACATGGGTGGTTATCCATATCCTAACATGTTATGAATCACTTGTTGGCTATCCTTGAAGTAATATTTTCTATGATTATGTGTATTACACAATTTTATGTCATAGGTTGATGTTACTATTTCGTAGATCATGTTATTTGATTATCATAATTTTCTTAGCTAATGAAATATTAATAGTTCTTCCATGACTCATGTTTATGGTATATTATTTTTTGGGTATGACCATCATAATTCGAGTTTATTATAACACAACCATATTCTTATATTATGTATTCATATGATCATATGTTTATATCTATTATATAAACCAAAACTAAGAATCTGATCTCACACATTCATATATAACTTTTCCCTAGTTTATGTACTAAGGTTTCATGTAGGATATGTATTTTTTGAGTACTTTATAAGAGTTATTTGTTGGAAATAATGAATATCATTCACTAGATTAGAATTGAAAGTGCATAGTTAGTGTAATTGTTTCACTGAGAGGGGGTGAATTAGTGATACTCTTTTCCTTTTACGAGTCTTTTCAATTGAACATACCTTTTAATGTTTTTATAGATTTCAATTCCCTATAAAAAACAAATCCAACACACATCCATAGGAACAGAACGATTTAAAAGGATAACTATTCACTAACAATGGATATATCCTTGGAATGGTTTGTAAATGATCCAGTACCATAAAATCCACTAGAAAAAAATCCATTGATTGTAATGAGTAGGATATACCCATTCACTCATGTATGACTTTGTAAACAATCCACAAGTGTGTAGACACCCTCTTAGCACAAATAGGGTAATTCAAATAATTATGTAACAAATCATGTTACCACTGCTTATTTTCAATTCCAAAAATGTATTAAACTTAAAATTTTTTTACAATTTCATAACTAGAAGAAAGGTAAGGACATCATGGAATTAGCTTTAGAAAATGCTTTCTGATTTTCTTGGGGCCGATTTTCCCATTCCAATTCCTCTGAGTACGATTATACAAAGGCAATTATTCCAGTGTCATTTTCTAATAAAATAAAATAGAGAGAAATAGGCACTACATAAATAACTAACTGTGATAAAACATAGTACAATTATTCCTCAGTCTAAGAAACCTAATATAAAAACCCCACAGCCGATTAATGCATCCCGATACGATGATCAACTGAATAAAAATTAACTTCTGCATCAAAACCTCATGAAGAAAAGATCAGTACGAAGACTTCTTCTTATCTATAGAGAATTGAATGTTCTCTATCAACTATGGTGAATAGTAACCCATCATCAATCATGTATTGTGTAATTTTTACCTTTTATAGGTTACCCAAAACAGGTTTGGGTGAGAATATCAGAAATATTCATGATCACCTAAATTCACCCAAAATGCTATTTCCCCTAAAATCTCGTAAAAATTATGAATTATTCAATTCCTCCCAATTCATCTCAATACTTCTACAATCTTCACTAGTTATTATGTAGACATTAATTTCAAATGCTAGACTGATTACAATTTATGATTCCTATTTTTCTCAATAAAATTTCTTTATTACTAATATCTATATCAATTGAAAACAAATGTATGAAGAATTTATACCATTATGATTTTCTGAAAATGAATCTCAAAACTGATTTGAATAAAAATATTTAATTTGAATGGAAATACGCTACTTTAAAATTCATTCAGAAATCTCATTATTATATTTTTTTCCCTTTTTCCCATTTATGATTCAAAATGTAATCTTATACTCTTCTCCGGACCCAGTTGAAAACATACCAAATAATTAAACCCTTTTGAAATAGTTGAATACATTTTTGGTCTCATTTCAACCTTCTCATATCTTCACAAAATTGAAACACAACATCAGAGGATAGAAAAAGTAAATAAATCAATCCTTTAAGTTACCATGAATATGTTATGAAAAGTATTATCTTTTGGAGTATGATTGGACCGAGTATGATCATTTCATGATAATATCATTTTTGCGTATGATCTTTTCTTGGTTCAATCTTTTCTGGGTACAAAAGTATTGTGGCATATATGTTGCATAATTTGGATGCTATATTAAATTGGTACAACACCTTTATCTGGATACGATTATTTTGAAAAACAATTGGTACCACGCTTTATCTCTTCAATTGAAACCACATCTTTAATCTGCACCACCTATTAAATCAGTAGTACCTTTTCTATCAGCACTACCTTTTCAATTGATACCATCATTCTAATCGATACCACCTTTCTAATCGACACCACCTTTCTAATATTCACCATCTTTTACTCTTTATTTCCTCCATCAAGATTGAATCATATGTTCTCAATTCAACTCAAGATTTTGTTGAAACACAAAACTATAAAGCATTAGCATAATTAATTCATTGCAATAATAGAGTGTTTGATTAAAAACATCCACTTCATTTACATCACTTCCAGAGTGAATCAGATGACATTTACTTTATCATTATGATATTCTACCAATATGTACCCAAGTAAATTCCTATAAAACCCCTTTCCTCCAAAATATCTTCTTCTCATTAAAATTTAATTTCACAGAGAGTGCGATTCTTTTGAAAACTTGAGTCTGATTCATTTCAAAATATGGATATGGTTCTTCTAAAACCAATACTATTTTTTATGAAAACAAATTCATTCGTTATTCCTTTATTCATTCTCAGTGAAACTGATCACCCATAAAACTTCTTTATGATTATGACGGGGATTTCAATTTCTAATACTTCATTATTTGTAATAAATATCCCAACACAATATACTATGAATCTAATTGAAAAATTTATTCAATCCCTTTCAATATGAATTCCCATTCATCATAGTTCTAAACATCATTTGGTTCTTCAGCATACTGATTGATTTAAAATAAATATGAACAAAACATAACATGGACTTGAAAATCGCACCTTTGTATTTTTTTAAATACCCCCCTCAATCACTTCAATCACATGTAACATTTATTAATTTTTATTCTCTATATTACTTACTTTATTCCCTTATTTATTTTATCTCTCCCATTTATATTATCAGTCCCCCTTATTGATAATCAAATTCAATGGTTTCATCATGATATCTTTCTTAATTGTTGAAAAATGATCTCCCTTTCTAGGGGTTGGAACTATTTTTAAACCTTGGTATCATATTAGTTTCTTAACAAAGACACTTTATCTAAACAACTCTATGTATATATGGGTGAACACTGTGTATAAAACAAGAGTGTATATTAATGATAATATTTTTTTCCATAATAAAACATTCTAGTAATATATTTTCATGTTTTTTTCAACATTATCATGATTGGGGTAATCTTTGAATGTATTTGTTTAATATTAGAGTAACCTTCACCCATCTCAACAAACACATCATAAAGTTTAGTTGTACAATACACAACTTTTCAAAACATTGTATTCTTTATAATCTCATTACATTATTTCTCAATAATATTATTAGTTTCATCAATTCAGTCTTAGTTTTTTCAAATCCTAAAATTTTCTTCAAATTAGTGAAGTATACAATCATTTTAAGGAATAAGTAGAAACTATGATTGTTTCTTAGAAATAACAATCGGACTGAGACTCCTCTCTAAGTGTTTCCTTTTTTTCTTCTTCTTCTTTATATTTTAATTGGAAATGATTTCTACCTTCTATTCATCCTTCTCAACTTCTGTATAATCCTTCTCATTATCTATAGAGTCTTGTGATGAGGATGTCATATTTTCTTCATATTTGATAATATCACTGTTACAATATGTTTATAACATGTTTTTTATTCCTATATTTTGTTATAGAAAATATTTGAACAACTTTTGATATCATCCCCTTCGTTATCATATCCATAATATATTGATACCTTTTTTTCAACATTTATTTTATATTGAAAATCCTATTTATTCCACTCGTATTTCAGTTTATTTTTTTCTTCTGCCAATTTCCTTGCCAAGCTAATATGTTCTAGAGAGAAAACTATGCACTCTTTCTTTTAGAACATATCAAATATATCTTACTTAACTACCAAAACATTCAACAAATGAGATGTACTTAAAAAAATTGTGCTGAGAAAAAAAACATATATTTTTGAAAGGTTTCCAGATTGATCATATCATTCACAAATAGTTTCCAATGGTTGGAACCTATTTTCAATCATTAATCTCTTATTATCATGTTTTTTTCAAAAAAAATTATCATACTTATTTCATTGAAGAGATTGACTTACACTAAACTATTGCCTTTCATAAATTATGGGATACCATAAATGTTGTTTGTTGAACCAATACATAGTTTCAGTTTGTATGAATCCCCCATAATACCAGCAATATCCATAGGAGAATTATATGCTTATAAAACTACTATACTATCTAGAACGGTTATTATGTTCCTCCGCCACATTATTCTTTTTATTTTATGAGTCATCAAACTATGTATTACCAATTAAAGTTGTAAATTTATTTTCTAATTTATCAGAACTACAAGTGTTTGAATCTATTCAAGATTCAGATTGTTTCTAAACATTTTTAGAATAAGGGTATTTTGTAACTTCTGAATTCGCATCCTTTTTGGTTTCGGCCAAATATATGACTTTCCCAACATTATTATTTTTAGAAATAGTTCCATATTTCTTCTCACCCTTTAAAAGAAAACATCTATTGAACCTTATCAGGTTTCAAATTTCAAGAACATTCACCAACATCAGTGATAGAGTTTTTGGAACATCTATTCTATATTCTAGATTTAGATAATTTTTATTTGAAATGTTATAACTCATATTCCATAACATTCATATTTACCTCTAGATTCTCATGACAATTATTTTCTTCATCAAGAAATTTATTCATATATCCAATATCTACCAGAATCTTATTCTCCTCTTCTAAAAAAATTTCTAGTATTATTAAGAAACATTAATCTTCTAACTGCTTGTTTTTCTTTTATGTTTTCATATATTTCTCAAGAATTCATTCAACTCTTCTGTCAAATACTTTTCTAAATCAGATTCTTATTTATCATAGTTACTGCTTCGGAATTCTTCATCATTCATTTTTACAGTAAATTTATTTTTCCTACCATGATAAATGTATTTTTAGGATTTAGTTTCACTTTCTTCTTCACCTTCAGAACAACTACATTCACTACTAAATTTACTTTCTTCATTAACTATTTCAATAATAATATTGTATTAACTGGAATTTGTAACCTCATCTCTAAAATAATCCTTAAGATGAAAATTTATCCATTTGGATTTTGAGAAATTATTATATTGTATCCTAAAATAGAAAATTTCTTTATCACCCTTCTTCTTCCAATATCATCTTGTCCTTATCTCTTCTTCTTCAATTTCTTTTTCAATACCCCTTTTAGAAAAATTTGCAAAAAACAATGCCCAACGACTTGACATCCCAATCATTTTAAGGGATGTTTTCCATTATAACTTCTTGTACCCCATTTCATATTTTTAGAAAAAATGATAAAATATAATTAATATTTTTACCTACCTCATTATTGGAATCATAATATCCATATACTTCTTCTTCAAGAATCATCTTTTTGTTCTTGGAATCCTTGAAAGACATTTCTATATCAAATTCAATTTTTTTTCTTTCATATAATTATCCCTTCTCATTTCATAAGTAATGATAGAACTGTGAGAATCATCTACAGATAATGTATATGGATCTCCATATTACAATAAATAATCCATCGCATCAAACTCTAAGGAAGAATTATCAAAATCATTTCAAGAATAATATAACCTTCTAACTTTTCACCAAGATATCAGATAGTGCTCAAATATTAATTTAAAAGGAGAGAACACTTATGTAACAGATCATGAAAGATCATAACCATGAGAAATAAGATATGGAAACATTATTCCCTTCCAGATATAAAAATCCATATCATTTAGGATCAGAATCCCCTAACTGTTCACAAAATGAAAATTATCCATTACATCTTCTTCTTCAAATACTTTAGCAAAGAATAAGTGAAGGGGACCATCCCAAGCATACCACATAAAAGTTCCCAGTCAGTGTATTTGTGCCACTACCAGGGTAAGGGTTAATAAATGATAAATTTTTCATTTATGATTCTTTTTCAATGGAAAAAACATCACCTTCTATTAGAGATTTCAATTCCCTACTGAAAACAAATCTAACGCAGATCTACAAGTATAAAAATATTTACAATGATGAAAATTCAATATGAAAATTTATTTCCTTGGTATGGTATTAAAATGTTCCATTACCATAAACTCTAGTAGAAAAAAATCCTTGTATTAAAATTAGTAGGATATACCCTTTATCTCCAGTAGCCCCTAGTAAACAATCCACAAGTGTTTTTACACCCTCTTATCACAAATATGGTAATTAGAATATTTTTATAATAAAATATCACATGTTATTCTTTTCATTTCCAAAAATATATTAAATTGAAAAAATTATTTAAATTCATATCTAGAAGGGAGATAATAAACTCCAAGACATTATTGTATAAAACTCAATTTTATTTTCCTAGGTAATATTTTCCCTGTTTGATTCTTCCAAGTACAATTCTCCCAAAAACAATTCTAGTATGATTTTATAATACAATACAATATAAATGAATTGAACCCACTTCCACACCTTAGTATTATAAAAAATTGTATGATTCATCAATTTTCTGGGAAACCCATTATGGAAATCATGAGGCTTATTAATCTAGCCCGATACAATGATCAGCTAAAAAAATTACTTGTCCATCAAACCCACTTGAACAAAATATCGATATTAAGAACATTCTTCTCTATAGAAACCAAAAGATTATCTCACTAATTTGTTTAACATTACTCCATTTTTAGTCATGTATAGTGTACTTTTATATTCTTATATGTGACCCAAAACAGGTTTGGGTGGGAATCCCAATATTTTCCCCACTCAACTAATTTCAATAAAAATGAAATTTTCCATAAAATCATAGATCAATTAGGAATTCATCAATGATTCATGATTCATATCAAAACATCTATAGTCTTCACATATTATTCTCCAGATTTCTATTTTAAATTTTAGACTTATTACAATTGATGAGTCTGATTTTTATCAATATGATTTCCTTAATACAATGAATGTCTTCAATTGAAAACAAATGTATGAAGAAATGTATACCATTATGATTTTCTAAAAATGAATATCACAATAAATTTGAATGAAAATATTTCATTTTAATTCATATATCCCCATCACACACCATTTAAAAATATCCTTATTCGTTTATTTCTTTTGACCAACTTTTGATTCAAAACTCCATCTTCTCCTTATATCTTGACCCTACTAGAAACAAAAAATAATAATTAAACTCTTTGGAAATGGTTGGCTAAATTTATTTCCTCATTTCCTCCTTATCAACTCTTTACCTAGTTGAAAAAATACAATTTTTATCAATAATGTAAATCAATTAATCATACAACTCAGCCGGATTATGATATACACAATACGTTTTTTCTGACTATGATTGGCCTGAGTACAATCATTTCTAGATAAAATCATTTCTATGCATAAAATTTTATGGGTGTGATCCTTTAGGGGATCGATCTATTCTAGTAATGAAAATTTTATAGCCTATAAGTTGTATTAGTAGGATTTTATTGTATATTAGTACCACCTATTTCATCTAGATATAATTTTTTTGAAAAAAATTGGTATCACTTCTTTTCTCTTCAATCAGAACCACCTCTTAAATCCACACTACCTCTTTAACCAGAATCCCATTTTTTAATCGGCACCAATTCTTCAATCTATATAACCTTTTCAATTAGTACCGCATTTCTAATCGATAATTTATTTATAATCAGAACCACCTCTTACACCCCCTTTATTCCACAAAGATTGAACTATTAGTTCTCAATTCAACTCATGATTTTTATTAAACACAAAACAACTAAGCATAATCAAAATTAATCCATAATAGTCATAGAGACTCTAATTCATAAAAACCACTTTATTCACATCAGTTATAGAGTGATTTTGATGACATTTACATCCTTATTATGATTTTATACTATTTAGGACCCAAGGAAAGTCTGATCAAAACTGTTCCTTCCAAAACAACTTATTCTCGTTACTACATACTTTTAATGTGAGTAAAATTATTTTGAAAACATGATTTTGATTATTTTAAAAAAATGGATCCAATTCATTTGAATCCAATATGACATTTACTGAAAACAAAACGATTCATAATTTAGTTTGTATTTCCCAGAAAAACCAATCAACCACAAAACTTATTTCTGATAATGATGGGGAATTCAATTTCCATCAATTTTTTAATTTTTATCAATATCCCAAATTGATATACATTGAATATAATTAAAAAATTTATTCAATACCTCTAAAAATTAATTCACAATAATCATATTTACCAAAATCCTTTTTTTATTAAGAAAACTAATCAATTGACAACAGATACAGAAAAAACACAACTTGGGGATAATAAGATTATTGTGTTAAAAGTTTCATAAGGAACTAAACTATTATAGTAATCTATAGTTTTTTGGTCTAATATAGTGAATATTTATTTAAATCAATATAATATCCATGTATAAAAAGCATGGGTTTCTGTAGTTATAATCACAAGTTAATTTAGTTTACCTTTTGAAACTAGGATGAGAAAACATTTTTGAGATCAATAGGTGTATTTTAGAGGATATGTATAGACATGTCTCTAATGATAGGTCTAAGGATGTTTAATTGGAGAAAAATATGTCATGGAATTATGGTAAAAGATATATCAAGTGGTTTTTCGGAAATTACCTACTTGTTTTTGATAGTACAAGTCGATATGGATCTAGCGTAGATGTATGTAGGGGTAACAACCCTGAAGACACTTTGTTGAACTATAATCAATTGGTAAGAGATACAAGGAAATAATCATTATTGTACACCTCGTTTAGCACTCCAAGGAGATAGTATTTCCAAATTCATGTCCTCTTATAAAGCATCATGAAGGATATAAATATATTATGACTATGAATTCCTTAGATAAACCTATAGTTTAAAATATGTACACGAATATGGCATAATTTAGAGATTCTATTAGTGATTTTAATGATAATTTGGCTTCCCATTATGATTAGTATTAATCACAATATTCTTTTTGGTATTAGTCAATGGAGGGAACCTAGAAGAACTATGTTAACATTGAATGTGAAATATAATTTCACGATGAGTAACAAAATTAGATGATGACTATAATGAAGGATATTGTGATTATGAATAATCACTTATCATTTATTATTATTGATAATATGTACCTTAGCAAACGTTCATACTCATTTCATAAGATGATAAGAGAGTTCACTGAGAGATCAGGTGGTGGAGACCCTAGAAGAAAGATGATTTGTTTTCCTATTTTTCCATAATGTTTGAAGAAACATCCATTTTCATGTATTAAAGGAATAGGATATTGTTTTGACTGTGGAAAAACGAATACAAAGAAATTTACTTTAATGGTAAAAATCAAAACAATGGTTTATGAAATGGATAAGAATATTGGTCTCTGTAATATATCATCGATGGGTGAATGTTTCTAATGTGGGATGTATAGTAGCAGTTCACATCAATTTCCTATGGGGAAATATTATAAATATTATCAATAAGATGTTATTGGTAATTTTTATACTTCTGTCGATGAGGAAAATACCAACGACATATGAATGAAAATAGGTATTAAGAAATAAGATGATGAATCCAAGTAATTTTCTTAAGGATAAGGTGGAATGATTGAAGTGGTAATATATTTTGAAATCAAGAATTACTTTATATGAATGATTAAATATTTATATATTTTTCCTTTTAATTTTTTTTATTATAATATGAATGAATATGATCAATATTATTAATGAAATAGTAAAGTTACATAATTTAATGGTAATTGTTTTGGAAAATAATGATTAAGGAATGACAACCCTCAATATGTTCTTCAATTTAAGATAATGATGTTGGGATGAAGAGATTATTGATTAGGATAATGTAAATTGGATAATATATATGACCATAAATATATTTAATGATTTGTGGACAAAGTGGATAATGTTATCATTCATGGATTGTACAACATTATTTAATTTTCGGAATATATCCAAGAATGTATTATTATTTTCAAGGAAAGAGGAATAATTCATATTTTAATTATGTACTATGGTATATGAGGTTATTTCCATATTTATTGAGAATAAATAATGAAGTAATTCACATGTTTATTATGTGACAATGAAGAGATACATTATGATTTAAAGGGGATTAATGTTTTATTTATTTTTATAAATTTTTCTAAATGATTTTTAAATGTTAATTTTAGAGGCTTATATGGTTTTCCATTTATGAAACAGTTTACATTGTAAATTGATACTAGATTTATTGAATAATTTATTAATTCACCCAATGAAGATTTATACATATTTTATAACATATGTTAACAATTTTTGTTGTCACGATGACTACATATGGATGGAATGAATTATCATTCAATTTATGAATATTGTGATATGTTAATTTTTCAGGCATAAAATTCACCTCTATTTCATTGTGTAATATATGATCTTGAAAATGATCAAGGGATAGAGAACAGATGAAATTATGGCTAGAAAATAAATATACTTTAAGAATGTACATTTTCACATGTTCTCATTTGGTATGGAAGATTATTTCTTGAACATTAGTAAAATGACCTTGATGTAAATGTTTATCACATTATTATCATTTTTTATGATATAAATGAACTTTTACACCTCTTTGGTTTATGGTTTTGGGATTTTTTACCTTTTCTTGATCACCCACAATCTTCGGATCAATGTTCTCTATTATATTCTATTTTTATTTTGATACTAGATTTCAATTATATATCTATGTTTTCGCATCCCACATATGTTCTTAAATTTGGAAAAATACTTATGAGTTACATTAGATAGCCATTTTGTTTCCAAATATTCTAATTTTAATGGAGTTTTTATTATTATTTTTTAATATTTGATTTTATTTTAAGGAATTTTGAAATTTTAAACCTTTTATGTCCAAGATGAATTCCGAGGGAGAAAATAATATAAAGGCGGTAGAATTTAACTCCTCGCAAATTTTTGATGTATTTTCAATTTAATGTAATTTTTTCATAATAAAATTAAAAATTATGAATTTAGCATTCATTATATTGATTATTGTTTTAATTAAATACAGAACTCAGTTTTATTTGTGTTACGAATGATATCGAATTAAGCTAGTGTTACATGTAACACCGATTTTAAGCGAAACATGATATACTATTAAAATATTATTATTTGACATAATAGTTATCAGCATTCCATTCTATTGGAGGATATTACTATGATTATCTGAATTATGAAATTACATGTATTAAACATGTATATATAATTATTTATTTTGTTAAAAAATTAATTAAAAATGGAACTAAAAATATTTTTGAAATTAAAGGAATTCATTTTCTAAAAAAACAATTTTTTTGGCCATAAATATATTTTAAATAAAAAGGTAAAAGAAATAATACTGAATAAATTTAATGAAATTTATATATTATATATTAAATAAAATTTTTAATATTCATGTTATTTTTTTCTATACAAGCGATATTAAATTATTGCAATTTTTCTCCTAAAAAAATATTTTCTGAAAACTATTTATGTTGAATTTGGAACACATATTTTATAATTAATATTTACTAGTTTTATATAATTTATCTTGATAGAATTATGTTCATTTATTAAATTACTATATCAATATTACTTTAGGGTTCTTTTTTGGGATTTTTTCTAAATGTTTCATTATTATGAATAGTGAATATACTAAATTTTAAATTAAAATTTTATTTCATTTTAATTACTAATATAGATAAAGTATATAACAAATTGGTTTTAAATTAATAATAGAGGCATTATATATCAATTAATACATATTATTTTTTTAATTGTTTTCATATTTATTTTTGTTATTAAAAAATTGGAATCTTTTGAAGATTTCATATTTGAAAACCCTCTGTCTCATCATGTTTGTTGGATTAATTTTAAATTATATATTTGCAATTATGTGAGATGAATATGAAAAACTAAATTAATAATTTAATTAAGATTAATTTATATTTACTAATAATTTCAACTTCATTTTTGACCTATATAAATATTAAAAGAATTAAATGCAAATTACCACATTTAAGGTAAAAAAAAGATTTACTTTGGGGTTAAACTAAGAAGGTAAGGTGAAAATGATCAAAAACATATAACATGACAATTTTATGTCCATATATAAATAATATCACTTCTATGATAGATAATGTTCCATTTTGGATTCTTTTTCCAAGATAAAAACATGGGTATGACTAAATCTTTCCAAACATTTATATTTTTTCCACTCTCCTCACATATAAATGGCCTCCCCCTCTCCTATATTATTCCAGATAACAATAACTTTATCATGGTAAATACCTATACAAATCCACTCCAAAATTCCAACATGTCATCCTAGATTTTATATTTTGAGAATAAATCCAAACTTGGTATTATTTTGGGTAAACCTATTAGGGATACACGAAGAAGAGGTAACGTTCTACAATGAGAGTCTTTATTTTATTTCATTTTCCACATTATTAAACAATTATTATACAATTATTATAAAATAAATTCATTATATTCCATATATTATGATGTTTTTATGTTATATTCATGACCTACAACCATCTTATATTCCCGGAAATGGGTTATGAATTCATCATTCATTTGTACGGAGGACAATATCCCCACGAACTGATGTCATTCATTTTTCCATTACCACAGATCATTATTAGACATAATTATGGATTTAATTTAATTTTATATATTTTTCATAATATTAGTCTTTTTTAATTATTTTATCACAAATCACATGATGCATTTCTTTTAGGAAGAATATGATAACATCACGAGTGTGTACTAAGGAATAATGCCTCATGAAGAAATACTATTCCTTCACGCTTTACATGGATGGTTTTTAGGATGGTTTTAATGAATATATGTGATTTATAATACCTAGTAATGAAATTTATTACATGTTTATATTTATTTAAGTATAATATATCATTTTTATTTTTATTCCATTTCACTTAATTAGTGTTGATCACATTGTTCGTGTTAGTGTAGACTGTCGCCTTCACGAAGTGATACACTCTCTCTTTATCACCACACTGTATGTATTATATATATATGAGTATATTTGAATAAATAATTCAATATTTATGACATCATGATAATTCTTGACGGATCAAATATTAATTACTGCAGTTCCATAACGATCATTTAAAAATGGAAGCGTTACTCATGTGTGTGTGAAACCTACTACCTCCATGATCATAACATACTTCATTTATAAAAACCATCATATATAATTAGTATAAAATTTATAATTGATTTATAAATTTTAATTTTATGTCATGATTATTATTATATATATTATAATATAATGATAATGTCAATAAGACAAAAAATAACCAATCAAAACACATTCGCAAAACATAGCGGTTATTAACCGAAATATATCTTTAACCTAGAATTGATAATAAATGTCTAGTAAAAGTTCATAAGATAATAAGATATGGTGTGATTTTATTATTTATATTTATTCAATATATTTATAAAAAACAAATAATTATTATAAAGGTGGTTTAAATGTCTACGATGGAAGTAAAGTCCAAAGGTAAGGTATTTCTATATCGCTTTTATTTTTCGTTGAGACACATGACAGTTCAACACATGAGTATTTTATGTGATGTATATACATCCCATGAATTTATATAAATATTATAATATATAAAGTTATTTTTATTTACATATCCATTTTAAGATGTCTCTTTCATGGGGTTTTCTGTTGAAATGCAAACAAATCAGAAAGGAATTTTTTTCACAATTTTCATTCTTTGGAACATAGATATGCTATGCACCTATAATCTTCTATATATTTCATATAAAAAACCTTCACATGATATATAGTTAATTAAAATATTTTCATGATATTAATTTATATTTACAATTATTTATTCATGCGGTCTACAATTCAATGTTACTAAAGTGGAAATAGTTTTTAAGAAACAATCTATTTGTCTATTAGAATTATTTATATTTATACTTTATAATAATAAAATGATAATATCTATCTCTCAATAATATCATTTTTTTATCATATATTTATTTAATGAAAATAATATTTTACCATTATTTTCCACTCATTTTTTACAAGGGATTTCAAGAGAATTTGAATATGAAAAATCATCAATCCAGTAGAAAACCCTTTTTCTTCCAAAACCATGTTTTTCAAAAATTCTTTCAAAAATAATTTTAAAATTAATAAAATGTTTTATCAAAGAAATTTTAACTAGTTTTTACTGCATTAAAGATGTTTTCAAATTTATCATTATGAAATTTTCAATAATAATGACTTTTGGGATTTTACTAAAAATGTGAATGGAATCATTATTTTCATGTTCTTGACATATAAGATATTTTATAACATAATGATCTCAAAATAGTGTAATAATTACTTTAATATAAATCAAGTTTATTTTTCAATTAAATATATTTACAACTTTTTTGTTTTAATTTTTTTTGTAATGATGAAATTATATTTCCTTAAAAATGTTTTTTAAATGACTAATCAAAATTATTTTCTATCTATGAAAACATTTTTTGATGTTACCTATTCCATACTGGGGATATGAATAAATGATACAACTATTATTATTTATCTACATTATTTAAAATTAAGAGATATTCAGGAAACCCATTTCTCTTCTATGTTTTATAGCATGATGAAATACATATGAAACCCACCTCTTTTAACCTATTACACTATGATGAAGTGATGATATGATTATGAAACATATATATTTTCAATATCTTATGATATGATGAAATGTTTCTGAAACCCATTTCATTTAATGGGATATGATATGATGATTTTTTTTAAACCATTTTTCACAATTAAATATTGGTTTTATTATGATAAAGGTGGGAATTATATCTACGTCAAATACATTGGGTAGTGATGAATGTTTTATGAGTAGAAAGGGTACATGGGTGGTAATACCAATCCCAAAAAGGAGGTTACACAGGTTTTTTTCCCAAACCTATAAAAGTGATTATATGGTAGGTTATCCTATGACCAAAGAATTTATATGAATGGTTCTCTGAACACTAACATATTATTAATTAATTAGTGGATAGTCATAACATAATACATTATGTAATTATTTTTATACCACAATTCAGTGTCTTATACCAATATTCTACTATAATTTATCGGGTTCTTTTATTATATTTTGATTCAAATATTATGAAATTCTAATCACTATTCCATGACTCATGCTTAAAATCTATGATAGGTTGGTTACGAAATTTGCTACTTGACTTTGTTTCATATAACATTATTCTTATCTTATGATTTAATATGATCATATATTCATATATATTATGTTTTCTTTTATTGATAATATGATCTCAACCATTCTTATGTTTCCTTTCGCCAGTTTATGAATAATGTTTTTATGGAGGTTATTTCTATGAATTTTACTAGATGGTAAGATTTTCATGGGAAATGTTGAAAGAAGTTCACTAGATAAGATAATTATATTCCATTATTTCAAAGGGACCAAAATATTATGATCATTAGACATGTGTTTGTGAATTGTAATGAGTTTTCGTCTAAAAATATTTAATATCCATGTATGAGAAGCCTAGGTCACTATAGTATTAACAACCAATTTGATTAGCTGAGAGGTTATAAGATCTTTTAAAACATTTACATGATGTAAGGATACCACCTACAAAGAGTGAGACCATTGAAAATACATCACAATGCTTTTAGGAGAAGGTATGATTTTTAAGAGTTTTTAGTGGTTTCATTCAGTTATATGAATGCACCATTTTTATTCATGGACTTCATAATAATATCTTCCATCATTTTAAAGATATGTTCATTATGGTTTACATTGATTACATCATGGTTTACTCCCAATTTATTGATGAACATGACCAACATCTTGACATCATACTATGTAAATTCTATGATCATCAAATTTTCAAAAAAATGTAAATATAATTTATGGATTGATAAAGAGCACTACATCATTAATGTTATCTCAAAGGCTTGAGTGACTATGTTCCCATATAAATTTTACGTCAATGTATATTTGGAATAAAACCAGAATGACTGTGATATTCATAGTATCCGTGGTCTTGCATGATATTATATGTATTTAATCTAGGAATTCTAACTTTTGAAAGAAACATTGGATATGCTAGCCACGATATTAGTGAATGATGCTGGGTCAGATTCTTATGAGAGATATTTTTAGCAGATTACGTGTTATCTCACATCAATGAAAATTTTCACCCTTACTATACCAGGTGAGTAATATACCATGTAAAATGACACATCCTTAGTTGGGGTCTCTGTATTAAATATCCAAGATTACCTATTAGATTCTTAAATCTCCAAATAATTGATACCACAATAGATGAATTACCCGAATCATGATCTAGATTTAGCTGTGGTGGTACATTCCATGAGAAATTGGAGAAACTATCTATTAGGAACGTTGTATTTTGTGTATATCAAGCACATAGCCCTCATGTTATCTTTTTAGTGAGAACTAGAACATTGGAAGATGAGGTGGGTTGATTATTTATAGCCTTTCGACATTTAGTTTCTTTACAAACAGTGAAAAGGAAATTTCATCACCAATATGATGAGTTAGGATAAACAAATAGAGGTAGTGTTGGATATTTTCAATGAGTGGTGGCTGATGGATCTCATTATAGATATTAATCTAGATGTTCATGAGTCCTGAAGTTGAGTATCTAGGAATTATAAATTTTTTAAACATGTGATATTGGATCAAATCAATATAAAGATGTTTTTTGATATGGAGTTTTTAACTCTAAGTGATTATTTTAGAAGATGGAAAGCCACAAGTAGATGGTATATTAGTATTATAGAAGAACATATATTATTTGGTTGTGTATGGGATTCAATAGTGTTTTTTAGGATCTAATGAGGGAGTTTCGTGCTTCGAAATGGGAACTATATCATGGATTGATGAAGTTGAATTGTTATCTAAATAGATAGTTCTGCTATGTAATAATGAAAAAAGAGATAGAAGGAATTTGGGTGAGATTTTTCACATGTTAGTTGGAGACGGATGATCATCATAGTCTAGTAAGGTTTTCACAGCCTATTCCATTTATGATATTGATGTAGGATGATTTAACTATATATATCATGATAGAATTATCCAATACACACCACAAAAGTGATGCCATGTGGGTGATCATGGATCATATTATGAAGGTAGTACACTTCTTTCCAATTAGGGATTTCATCATCTTCAATGATTTTTGTAGTCTTTACATATGAGAGATATTTCAGTCAAAAGATGTTAGGAGGAACACCAATTCTAATTATGATCCTTGTTTCAAATATTGGTTCCAATATAGATTGAAGAAGGATTTGTAATCACAGGTTATTCATGGTAAAAACTATCATCCTTAAAACAATGAGTAATAAGAAGAGACGATTTAGATTTTGGAAGATATGTTGAAAGCCTCTATTTGGGATTAATATTATCCTTTGTTGTAGTATTTGCTGTTCATATAGATTTCATATTATAAAATCTTACATGAATAAATTTAAATGGACCCTTTTAATGATTTTTTACAACACCATTTCATTAAAATCGTTTTTTATTAGAGGTGTTTTCATTAGTCATTTTTAGACATAGACTCATATAGGATACATCTGAGTAGGTTTAATTGATAATAAAGTGGTTGGTGGCAATGGATATCCACCAGAAATCATAGGATGATCATTATTGAAAAAATATGGAATTTGAATTTTGGTAATTCGGATTTTTACCATGTATAACCTAGGATTAGTCAATAACATATCAGGAAATAGAGAATTATATCTCTAGGGTTTTTTGGTTGTTAAGGGTAGTGGAAATAGATGGTCATGTGGAAAACCTTTTATACCTTTCATAATGCTACAACACCATGCATGATTTAGATCACATGTCATGAATTTATTTTATATCATCCTGGATATTCTCATGTGATATATTTTTATGATTTCTTTATGTATTTTTACATGTCATTGATATGTTTTTTTGAATATATTGAGATGAATCCCTTGGGGGTATCATACCTCTAGTTTTGGTGATGTTGAAATATGGGCTTGTTCAAGAGGAGACGTGAGATAATGAATCTAATTTATAGAAATAGTGCATAGTCATATTCATTGATAAACCAGACTCACACTTAGAGTAATTCAGGGATTATATGTTATATGGTGGGGAGGTTTTATGAACATGTCTTTTTCAAGGAACATATCTATTGGACTTGTGATAAACCTATTTGAGTTCCATTGTTTTTTTATTGTTCCTTGGTAATTAATCCTTGGTCACGCTAGAAAGGAGTTGCAATATAGTTGTTGGAAGAGGCTGTGAAATCCGGTTGCAGATCAATCTACATCATAAATTCTGAATTTATGATATCAATTTTTCAGTCCATCATTTTGAAATTGAAAAGGCTATAATAGTGTCAAGGAAAGTTAGAAACCATATTTATATATTGTGAAATTTAATTCTATAGTGTAAGAAAAGTTTTATATTTTTTTAATTCAATTTGATATATATTTAAATGTAAATGTAAATATATGGTATAAATATGTAAATTACCTATTTATATCATAATATAGACACAATCATCATGTTTTTAAAACTACAGAAGCCATCAAACATTTTTCTAATTCCTTTAACCTCTCGATCAACATGTTATCTATTGATGATCTCTGTAAAACCATAAGTATTTATAAATTATTATTATTATTCAAATAAATTTAATTTATTTAATTTATTAAAACATAGAAAAAATCAATTTATTCTTACACTACATGAAACAATATCTTATCTTGTGTTACATTCAACACTTAGATTTAATGAAACCATGATATATTTTTAATTTAACATTTTAAACACGACCATTACAAACTAGATGTTACATTTAGTGCTATGAGTAGTAAAAAATTGATTTTAGAAAATTAATTATAATGGTTTTATATAATTAAAATATATTTATCATAAAATACAAAATTTCTTGTAAAGTATTTATCTGTTTTGAAAATACAATTTTCTCGAAATATACTACTTTTTATGTTTTATTTGAACATTCATTAAATTATTTTTTTAAAAGATTCAAAAATAAACATAATAATATGATAATCAATTCATCATTTATTATTTTAAAATTATCATGAAGGGACTATTTTTTATTTTACTAAAATAAATAATTTTTCAATGAATAGTGAAAAATGTTTCATTTAAATGGAAAACATACTTTTTGATTAATTTATTTATAAATATATATTTTATTTTAAATTGGATTTAAAGTTTAATTATTCCACATATACATCCATTAATCTAATCCATGTTATTAAAATCAGTCTAATGTTGAATTTTAATATAAAAACATTGTAAATTTTTTCCATTTTGTCTATTTAAAAACATGCTTTGTCATTACATCTACAAGAACTATATTAAATTATTTTTTCCAATTATGTGAATTGAAATTAGAAAAATTGATTCCATATTTTTAATTAAAAAAATTTATAATTAATAATAATATTAACTTAATCTTTTTCCAAAATTAATTGTGAATGTAGTATAATTAATTACCATTGTTAAGGTAAACAAGGATTTACCATGGGGTAAAATGTTTATGTCAACTGTTAAAAATAACCTAAAACATGCCTAAATATTATTGGATATATATTTATTCATCATATACACCCCTATTTAGAATATATATAAATTTTTTATTATTATGTTTGTGAGTGACATTAACATTTTGGATTCATTTGGGAAACTTCCATGTCATTTCCAATAGTGTTTACCTTTCCAACTTATAAAAGGTCGCCCACTCCTCATGTATTAATACCTCAAAGTCCAATTGGATAGAAAACCCAACCCAATTTCTTCCCCAATATTCTTAGTTTCATTCTAGAGCTTATGTTCCTCCAAACAGTGTATCCCTAGTGTTCCTAAGAATATATCCAGGGGGTTCTCTTAGTTATTGTAATTGTCTTAAAAAAGATATTTTATTTTCCTTTATATTATTTCAAATTAATATATTTTTTAATATATAATATATAATAATATAATTATTTACCATTTAATGATATTTTATTATGTTGATTTTATAATATATATCAATTTATAATTCCATAAAATGGGTTACAAAATCATTATTCCTATTTACGGCAGACAACCACGTCATGAACCAGTGTGATTTGTTTTTTCCAATAACACAAATCACGGTTAAAATTAATGATATATTTATTGTCTATATATGTAATTTTATATTTTATTACTGAAATATAATTTTTATATCACACATAACTTCAATATTACCGATTTATGGGAATACGATAACATCATTCATGTGTACAGTGTACTACGACCTCGTGAAGCGATGTGATTCATTGAATCATTACATAGAATGTATTAAGGATTTGTTAAAAATATTATGTGATATATATGACATAAAATATATTATTTAGTGAAATTTATCAATTATCGTAATTTATGTCAATGCGTCTTGAAAATTGAAATGGTGTTTATCTAAACATACATCCAACTGTCTCTATGAATTGTCAATTTCATTTCCTATAACTATAGTTTATAGATTATTATAAATATATATAAAGAATATATATTATATTTATATCATTATTATGATAATATATATTATAAAAACAATGTTAAATTAATATGAAAAAATTACAAATCAAGATATATACGAAAAACAACGCGGTTATTACCCGAAACATAACATTAAATTTAAATTGTTAACAAAAGTGTAATGAAATTTAATAAGAAAAATATTATATGTTATTATATATATGATTATTGTTTTGTAATGTACTTATAATAATCATATATTTATTGTTTATGAAGTTTTAATGAGTATGATGGAAGTAATGACTTAAGGTAATGCATTTTCTTCTCACATTTTACTATTGTGAAACACATGCCATATTCATGACCAAATTTTTTTTATGTGTATATAATTCCCCTTTGAAATGTTTAATAATTATAATCAACATTTTCATGATATTAAAAGTTTCATATAATTTTATTCTTTCAAGGGTATTTCAATTCAATGTTACCAAATTTGTAAAGAGGTTATGTTATAATCTCATCGTTAACAGAGATTTTTTATAATTACACATCCAATGATGAAATAATATGATCAATTTCTCAATAAAATCACAAAATTTATATTAATATAGTTATTCCATTTCATTAAATAATTTATATACATTATACTCCCTATATATACTCCTGAGTTGAAGCGGAAATTGTTTTTTTGAAAATCAACATTTAGGTCGAGAAAATATTTTCTTCCGAAAACAATGTTTTATAAAATATAATCCAAATATATTTGTAACATTAATCAATATAATTAATGAACAAATATTTCCATGTTTTAAATTTTATGAATTTTGAAAAGGATAATCTTCAAGTAATTTTTAAATTTTTTTTTTTCCTTTGAATGAAATTGTGTTTAGAGTCTTCGTTCTAACATGCATGTCATGTGTGGAATTTTCTGCATCAATGAACTCAAAAAGGATAAAACCATACAATATATGATTCAAAAATTGTTTGATAAATAGAAATGTTCGAAAAAAATTATTTCTAAAAACTTTTTAATAGCAGAAAATATATTTTCCATGAAAAATGTTTTGAATGGTCTTTAAAAATTATTTTCATTTATGATAACATCCTAAGGTGTAATATATCAATTTCTAGGCATATGAGCCAAGGATAACATTATTATTAATTATCAACCTGCTTTATGTTTATACATCCCATTTTTATTCCATGGTTTATATGATGATAAAATAGATATGAATCACACTTCTTTTCATAGGTTATGATATGATGAAGTGTTTATTAAGCATATCTATTTTCCAAATGTTATGATATAATGAAATGTTTATGACTATATTTTCTTTTCCTGTATTATGATATGATGAATTTTAATGATCTTTTGGTACACATAAATTTGTTTTTCATTCTGTGATGGGTGGTACATATATTTCCCTCACATTCTTATGCTAATGATTTATATCTCATGAGATAGAAATAGCTAGAATAAGGAGTGAACATGGATTAGTAATACAAGGTTGGAATAGGGAGTGATCCCAGTTCAGTTGACATGTCTGGTATGGGGATTGAACCCATTTTAGTAAGATAATTTTTCCAAAATGATGGTATTTGAAGGGAAACATAACTAATATGGGAATTATTTTCTATGCATATGTTTATGCAATTAATTCCTTACCACATAAAATGTTATTATATCATGGATCATATTCTTTTATTACATTATGATTCATGACTTATGAGCACCAAATATTAATTCCATTACCAAATAATATGCTATTTAATATGAAGGGTATGGTTTTCAAATGTTATTCTCTTGTTCTCAAAACCTTATGTTCATGTTATTCTTATGTATGTCACATGTTTTCCTTTACTTATCATCTCTAATTGACTGAGGTACTTATATATTTATTCATTGTTGATAATCCCAAATTTATGGGTTATAATGGATCCCTTAAATTCCCAGTATTATTAGTGACACAATATATGACCCATAGGTCTTAGAGGAATTCAAACCAAACTATGACTTCATGGAATTTCCCCTCCTAAGAATCTACATCATGATGTGAGCTCTCAAACATTTCATGGTTTTTTGGCCAGTTTTCCTGTGCAGAGGTGCATTAGCCTAGCACTGACGGTAATTTTCATACCCTCTCATCCATCCAAATTCCAATAGCTCTACTATATTGAATTAGACTAATCTAAATTCTCATATATAGCATGTTCCATGTAGTGTATCTCTATCTTCATCAGCACTTGATGTGGATTGAAGGCCTTGAGGTTTCTGGAAGTCCATGATGTAGCCAAAATTGTTTTTGATGTTAATGACATAGTGGGATATGATTTAGTTTACTTATCGATGAGTTTTGTTTTATGCTTATAAGTTTCTAAAATAACTAAAATTTTACGGTCTTCCAGTGTGTGTTTGGGTGATGTAATTAATGTTCATCTAAAAATATGTAACATATATATATATATGAGAAGCCTAGTTTCTTATAGTTAGTATCATTGGATGGGTTAAATAATCATTGGAAAATATGATGGGAAAACCATAGTGATGTCCTAATGGATATGTCTAATGATGTGTTTAAGTATTAGAAAAACTATATGAAAATGTCCTCGAATTTTGATAAAGGATAGAGTGTGAGGTTTCCATGAAATTAGATCCATGTCTGTATAATAATAGTGGATTTGGATTTGGAACAAATGTAACTTGGGGTAACAAACTAAAAACAATGTATAATGCATAAATTGATTGGAAACTAGTGCACACCAACAAGTCTTCAATGACACAAGGTTTAACCCACCTAGGGATATGCATTGTAAATTAACAACCTCTATAAACCATCACGAAGAATTTGAATTTTGGAAGACATTGTATTTACTTGGATAAACCAAAATTTTCATAGATTAGTGGCTAAGGTATCATAATTTAGACATCCAATAAGATATTTTCAGTATTATGTGGTTCCCCAATATGATTATTATTTATTTATGTATTATTTTTAGTTATAGTCTCTCTATGAAACCAAAAGTAATAATGTTAATGATGAGTTTGATGTAAAATGAAATTATTAACCACCAGGGAATTGAAATATTATAGGATATAGAATGAAATATCATCAATTTATTCTCACACAACCTTCTCAAGCTATGAATCATGATGGAATTACAAAAAGAAAAGAGGTGGCAACAAAATTATCTTAATCCCTTCATGAGGAAACGTCCACCTTCTATTAATAGTTCATTTAATCCACTAGTTTCAAAATAGATAAAATGAAAGTATATTCTCCATTCCTCAGTACTTGAAACATGAAATATTCATTTAGGTTGTCCAAAATTTTGAAGGTGATGCAGATTAATGGTGAAATATTATCAAGAATACATGAAAATGATGAAATTGAATCCTTGGATTTAGTTGAGTTTAAGTAATAATTTTTCAAAATGTACATTCTTCATATTACCCATACAAAAATAGATAAGGGGTTCATTGTTTTAATAAAAATGGATGATGAATCCATTGGTACATATGAGGAAAATTTTACAAGACCAATGAGGTAAGACTCTGGTATTATCAACAAACCTAAAATTAATGTTGATCAATTATTCAATGACATAAAACTAGGAATTTTAATGGAATTATCCAAAAGATAATTGTTATATAGAAATAGATTATTTGATGTTCTATCACAGTGGAAATGGAGGTTGTAGTTACGTATCAATCTCACGGTTTTGATAAGAATAGAAAATTGGATTTCAAATGAAAATCTAATAACCCTATATAAAAGAACATGATATTCCATTTGTTTCTCAATTTTTGGGAAGAAACATGGATGAAATTTTCATAAAATTAATAGTAGATGATTTGAGTTATGAAGGGAAGTCACATTTTTTATTACAAAAAATTATTTGAAATTTATTAATGTGATAATATATATAAACTTCTGATAGATATCAAATACATTGTATGGGTATGAATTACAATTTAGAATGGGTGTTTGTCTTAGATGGTTTTCAAAAAACTCATCATCATATATATATACATATTTTTCAATTATTTTATAATGCCATTATAGAATACTTTCTAATAATTAAACCTAAATGTGAATTTGATTTCACAATAGAACTCATTCCTAGTTACAAAAAAAATTTAAGATAAACCATATCGAGAGGACATAATTTAATTACATGAATTAAATGATAAACTCTAGGAAAACTTTGTCAAGGGAATTATTCGGCCATGTGTGTCACCTTGGGGTGCACAATTGTTTTTTGTAAAATTGATGGATGTATTGACATGAATATAAATTGATTATCAAGATCTAAACTAGATCAAAATTATTAAAAAAATATACACTTCCATGTATTGATGACATGTAGATCAACTACATGATTCTCACTAATTATCCAAGATTGACCATAATTGTTCATAACGTCAATTTATGGCCAAGATGGAGGATATACCCCAATACAACCTTCCATATAATGTATTTACACAATGAATATATTTTGATTCTTTTTTACTTAATAATGTCGCTTTTCTCTTCATTGATTTAATGAATTGTGTATTTCGATATTACCTTGATCAATTTGTGGTATTCTTTATATGTGATATTATTATCTATTCAAAGATAAATGAAAATCATGAAAATCACATGAGGATTGTATTAAATACCCTATGAAAGGATAAAATAAGGGATAGAATTTCATACTGTAATTCTTTGATACAAAAGGTTTCATTTTTGGGTTATATAATCTCAATAGAAGGAATATCATAAAATATATCAAAGAAAATAGATATTGAATGTTGGCCCAGATCAACCATAGTTTCTATGATCCATATTGTTCATGGTTTATGTAGATATTATCAATGGTTTCTGGAGAATGCTTCATGACTATCTAATCCTAAGAACATGATAAGTCATAGAGGAGACAAATACCTCTAGAAAGATGGATGAGTGAAACTTTTCACAGAACTAAAGAGATGGTTAGCCATTGCATATATTCTAACAATACCCTATATTTTAGAAGGGTTTGTAATCTATATTGATTCATTCATGAAGGTATTTATAAGTGTTCTTATATAAAATTACAAGTTTATAGATTATGTCACATGAAAATTTAAGGTTCCTAGGCTTAATTACCTAAATCATAATATAGAGTTAGATGTGTTAGATGATTCCTGAATGGTATGGAGGAATTATCCTTCTATAAAAAAGTGTGATATAAATACTAATTATAAAATTATAATATATATATTAACATATGAGTAGTCAACTATTTTTGAAATAATATGGTTAGAGTTGATTAAAGATTATGACTACTCAATAAATTACCACTATGGAAAAGTGAACAAGGTGTCAAATGCTTTGAGTCTATAGGATAATTCTAGAATATATATGACAAGGATTAAAAATATACACTATTTATAGAATTTAAATGTATGGATCGAGAAATCCAAATAGAATTTTTAAATATTGTCTTTCCCAATCTAATTTCCAACCATCTTTCCATGTGAATACCAAAGAGGTGTTGAATGAAAATGTAGAGATGCAATAGAAGTGTAGAAATGTTCAATATTTTAACAATGAACATGATGGAATATTTTTTGGATTAAGAATCATGTATATATTCCATTTATACCCGATTTAAAGAAGGATCTATTAGAGTAAGATGGTAGTTATTAATTTAGTATTCATCTAGGAAGTATGTATATGTATATAGATTTGAAAGAGTACATCTGGTGGGATGGAATGAAGAGAGATATCACAGGGATTTTACATAATTTATTTGAATGCAAAAAAATGCTACAGGAGAAAATTCTAAGGTTAGGTTGCATCCATTAACCATACGATAATGGAAATGGGAAAGAAACACCATATAATTTTTTTCATTTGATTCCTAAAAATTTATAAAGTGTGAAATACTGTATGGGTTGTATTCTATCTCCATACTAAGTTAACTAACTTAATCTCTATCAAAGAGTACTTCCCTCAAGATTAAAATTCGATGACAAAGTCAAGTAAATGATAAAGATTCATGGAGTAACACATTCCATTGTTTTTGAACAGGATATGGGGATCAGCACCATGTTTTAGGGAATTATTTAGAAAGCTCTTAATAAGAAGTATGTTTCAGTACTTTATATCATCCTCAAATGGATTGTCAGTCTCAAAGAACAATTCAAACCAAATCAGATATATTGATATTGTTTTCATTGTATTAAAAGGGTGGTTTTGATCAAAACTTTTTTTAGTTGAGTTTTCTTACAATAATAGCTTTCACACAAGAATTCATACGGATCATTATGAATCCCTCCAGGGAATGAAATTTAGAGCCCCAACATATTGGGATGATGTTTGAGAATGAACAGTATTGACTGAATGGCCCAAACGCCATCATTTTCTTATTATTTTTTATAATCCACCTTCAAGGGGTGAGGAGGAACCCTTACAAGGCCCTGAGTATTAGAGAAAATTACATGATGTGTATGTATTAGTTGGAATCACCCAGACAAGACAACTTAGAACTTATCTTCCCTAAAACATGTCATGATATCATAACTCCACCTTCGCAAGGATGTTCTGTTAGATGTCTCATTCAGAGCTGCATAGTCCTGGTACCTATGGAAATTACATAACCTCTCGTTATACAAATTATGATTACCTCTTCTCTAGTGAATGCACCTACTCTAAATCCTCTTCTATATCATTTTACCTTTTAGTCTGACAAGTACATATACATATTTATGTGGTATGAAGGGATTTTGTGGGATTTAAGGCCTTAAAGTGTCCTAAAGGCCTTGGGATACAACTAAGATAAAGGCCTTGGAATGCCTGAAAGCCTTGCTGGACCTGAGGACCAAACCAGTGGCCTTGAGCACCATATTGAAGAATAGTTCTGGCTACCATAGTACCAAAAAATACCTCCTATAGTTCCTACTGCAGTACCTACTATAGTACTTCTATAGTAACATAGATATATGTATCTACCTATATTTTTCTAGGGACTCTTGGATATACATGCTGAGTCCTCACCAACAGGGTTGGGAAGTTAAGGTTACATCTATATATCAGCTCATGGATGAATATCATAGTCATTAGAAATGTTTTGATGATAGTCACCGAACTGATCTTGAATTTTAGTTTAGGGATATGGTGTTTCTTTTAGGATTAAAAAGTTTATAACACTATACCATAAAGGGTCAATTTTTGTTAAAATATTTAACTATTATAAAACTAAATCTGATTTTGAGGAAACAACCAGACTCAAAATTTATTTAATGATAAGTGTGTGAATCAGATTCTGTATTCCTTAGATAAAACAACGCTCAATCCATTCTCACAGTTACACCCAAAAAAAATATTAGAAGCATAAGAAAAAAATTATAATTAATAATAATATTATAATTTTAAACTTTTATAAATATGAAATATGAATGTATATAATAGTAATGATAAAATAAATTTTTAAGAACAGAATTTTATCGTTATTCTTATGAGTTTTTTATATCAATAATCCAAATAAAAGATACCCACAATTTAAATACCTACTCTAAATGCCTGAATTTCCACATGGGGAAATCCATTGATATGTCAACAATGTCGCTATCATTTAATACCTTGGAATCTCTCAATATGGTGATCAACGCCAGCTCTTTTGTCTAAGCCCCAGAAGCCCTTAATCTGATGGAAAAATCCACCTATCTTAATACCATTATAATCTATTGATCTAACCAAAATAAAAAACAATAAATAAAAAATAAATTACATTTATATGTAATTTATATTATAGAATATTTAGAAGAAAACTCTCTAGGAAATTTCCCAGAGTAATTAAGGAGATGTTCAACTGGACAAAATTGGAATACGTGTAGTGTAAAAAAATTCCTCAACTTCAAAATCTTCAAATGAACTCATATTTATAGACTATCTTCCAATGGTCATGTTTTTTACATAGTTTCATCGTCCTTGGATAGATTACACATTGACAGCTTATAATGATCTAGATCATGATGTTGACTAAATATAAATTCGTTGTCTGTCATCATTTCAATTTAGCACAATTACAATGCTATTATATATTCTATATGAAAGTAAAAAATTTCAATAACACTGAGTATAAACATTTAGATTGTCTGATGCACTATATTATTATATGTCAATCCAAGGATCTGAACATCAGTCAGTCTAAATGATCGGAACTAGTTTCAGTCAGATGGTTATGACTATGGATAGTCTTGATAGATAGAATTCATATCCATACCATGGGATAAAACACATATTCAATCTGATTTCCCACACAAAATCTCAGTATCATGGATCCGATTATATAATAAAATATTATATTGATTATATTTTTGAATCATTTCATATTTTGATTGAATAAAATGTCTTATATAGAATCAATCTAAAAAACATGGGATAGAAAATTTTGGTATATATATTTTTATGAATGTCTAACTGATTGTGATTTAAAAAAATAATGACATCAAAATATGAATGTAAAAAAGTTACATCAACAAACTCCCATTTCTAAAAAGAAGAAAACACAACACATAAAATATACAACTATTATCATTGAAAAAATACAACATTTTTTTTTCTTTTATGAACATTAAAAATAAGTGTTGAAAACAAATATAATATATTCTTAACAATGCTCTTATTTATTTCATAGGCTTTTTTTGTTTCTCATACATGAAACTATATATTGTGTTATATCATTCTATATTACAGCATACACAAAAATCCTCTTTAATATTCTCCCCCTGGTATTATTCATCAATTTTAGGAATAATCTCCCCTTTTTTAACTTCCACCGAAGAATGTATTTCACCCACTGAGAATATTAATCCCCTTCGAATAAAATATCCAATTTTTTGATTTTAAAAAAAGAATAGAAATGTATTTAATATCCCGAAATGTTATAAAAATATGACTGTGCATTATATTTTTTGGAATATGTGTTTATCCAAATGAATTTAAAGAATATTTGTCAAAGTAAAAATAGAAAAAATTCAGACAGATGATAGTTTTTGACTAATTAATTCAAAAACATTTCATTCTAAAAGATTCATTTGCAAATTCAATATGTTTTTAGTAATCAAGTAAATATTCTTTCTTATATAACTTCTTCACAATAGCCTTCAATGTCATTAGATCGTCATAATATTTCAGATATTTGGAATCTGAAAATTCCAAAATAAAAATTATATCTTCTATAACAATGATTTTATGATTCTTTAATTCTAAACATTGTACTCATCCTTTATGAATATTGATTTTGGAATATTCCTTCTTTAACTTAAGAAACTAAACTTTTAATGATCAAAGTCTATCATTTTCTTCTTCCAACTTATAAACCTTTTATTTTATAGATGAATCTTCCTTATCATAATAATATTTGAATTCCTTGATGTAACGCTCAATGACTTTATTCTATGTCTCTTTCAAATTTAATCTCTTCAATAGCTTTTGTTGTATGCAACACTATGTTCAAGCACACTTTGATCCATCAGACTAGCTATTTGAAAATTAATTATAAATTTTAATAAACACATTATAAAATTTATAAATTTTATATTTCAAAATAGGAATCATTATTGAATTCAAAATACCAAAATTAGCATAGGGCTAGTTTTTGGTATTAATCCAAAAGGTTTCAATTTTTGATGAATTGTTGAAAATTCAGCATTATTGTTAAAAACCGACATTTTGATTTAAATAATAATTTTATATTAAATAAATTTTAAATTAATAATATATTAATAGTACATATATTAGTACAATGTAGGTCATTGGAATCATTTTTAGAATAGAACTCGATATAAAAATTTATTGAACTTTTGAACTTCTATTTTACCCCATCTTCTTGCAACAACTATGAGATAATAATGAAGCAAAATTTTAATGATTTTTTGAATTGAATTTCAAAAAATTGACATAAATGGATTTAATTTTTATTAATTTTTTTGACCTAATAGGATCATCATAATTTTATGATGAATATGAACTTTAGTATATTTTTATTTATTTACAATGGTTAAGGCTAAATCTGGAAATTAAATGTAAGAAAGTAATGTAATATTATTATAAAATTACTCAAAAACGTGTCCTAATTGCGTTGGATATGTTTTTTTGAAAAAAATCTACCAGAGGTCGAAAATATGATCCCTTTATGTCATTTTTTTAGATTATGACATTTATTATATATTATTTAGAGAGTAGTCGAAAATTTCATATTTGAATTTTAATAAATATATCATTTTTAATATGTGGTAATATGAGTGACATGGTAATTTTAAAATAGTCAATAAATATATAAAATCCTTATCTAAATCCTATTAATTTATTTATAATTTTATAATATATATAATTAAATTAAATAGAGACATAATGACGATGTGGTAATTGATTTATTAAAGGTGGAATGAAATAAATGATATTAATAATTTTAAAATAAATATCATTTGAAATATTTGATTCCATAAAAGAATTTTTTGGATTAATAAGACAAGTTAGGGATGTTTTAATGTAGTTTTTTATAATGTAATCAAGTTTTTAGGAGGTTTTAAATAGCCAAATAACAAATAGTGTAAAAATTACCATAAACATGATTTTTAAATAAATAATATTTTATTAAATGAAATAAAATTCATAAAAATATATTATTCATCCAAATAATTAGGATAATGTTAAATATGTAATAACTGTTCTCATTGGGGTTTTATTGTATCTTTATTGTTACTAAATTGAAAATATTGTGTAAAAAGACATGTTGTCATTGTAAGAGTTAAATTGCTTACCTAATTGTTAAAGCCAAACGATAAGGATAATTTTTTGAGGTAAACATGTTAAAAATTCATAGGACCAGTGTAATTATACTCCTACTCAGCTCAAAATTGAAATAAATCGATTTTTTCTTTATGTAACTAAAAATCCATTTATATTAAATTAATAGTTTTGAAGTTTCAAAAAGTAATCTTTCCTCTCTTATAAGAGGACACCTACCATTATCTTTTATTAAAACATATAAATACATTTATCTAAGTCCAACCATAATTCTTTACTCTATAAACATTTATAAATTCATCCTAATGTCCATACATTGGGCAGGAATCCATCCTACATAGTCATTTTCTGCAAATCTAAGGAAGATACGCGAAGAAGAGGTAATTATTTCTTCAACTCTTTCATTGTTATTTTATTCTTCTACTTAGTATACCAATGTTTATTACATAATAAATTAATAAATATAGTATCATATATATACTGAGATTTTATTGTGATAATGGGACAACCATTTTCTCCCCTTTACTGAATGTATGAAGAACAATATCACCATATGTGCGTACGTACGACTTACCATCTCCACGCAGTGGTGTAAAATGTTTTTCATCACTACATTATTTAAATGGGTGTAATGATTAATATAATAGATTTAAATAATAAATATTACTTGAAATTTAATCCATATAACTAACATTAAATTCATTTCATTACCACTTTACTATTAAGGAAATGATATTGTCCATCATGTGTATCCCTGGCTTACCGTCTCCATGACATGAGGAGATTCATCCTCCACACTAACCAATCAAGAATTATTATAATAATATAAATAATGAATAAGAATAAAATATAATACATAATAATTATAATATAATATATATATGTGTGTCATTTAATTTCATCCATTAAATATGACTGGAAAATAGAAACGATGTTCATGTGTACGTACGACCTGTCATCTCCATGAACATTATATTCAATTTCATATATCTAAAAAATATTTATATTTATATACTTTGTATATATGATATATAAACCATTTTATAAATTAATTAATTAATTAAATCATGATCAATCTAATATGATCAAGAATAACAAGTCAAAACACATAAGACAAATAATGCGATTATTACCCAAAACGTTGTTTTTACTGGGGAAATATTTATAAATTGTTAATATAATGTCAAAAATGATTCATATATAGTATCATAAAAATTATTTTGATTCTGGTACAAGTTATTAATATTTTTATAATAATCATACATGTGTTTCAGACACATATATAGAGTAGCAGACCTAATATAAGGGAATTTTATCCCACTTTTAATTTTCGTGAGATATAAGCCATGTTCACCAACTATTTATTTTGTGTAGTTTATGTACCACCCTATTATATTTGAAATAATTAATATATTTATCTTAATTGCATTTAAAGATTAATTTTATGATAATGGGCTTATTATTTAAATGATCAAATTTATAGGAGACACTTTGAATGTTAAAAGAAATAATCCTTTCTCCATTTCAATATCCATGATATTATCATACATATTTTTTTATATTCATATAAAAGATTATAAAAAAATATCACTATTTACAATTTCATTAAAATTATTTCAAAAAGAATATTTTTTAGGTTTTATGTAATGGTTAATTTCACAATCACATTATTATCTATCATTATTTATGTGTATGTATTTACTGGGACATATTTATCATCCCTATCAATGTTTCTTAAAAAATTCAAAATTAATATTTTTAAGGTTTTATTTATGAATATATTTATTTAAAACATAATTTTAATTGTATTAAATATTTATTTTTCTATATCATTCTAATTCATTCCTATGTTTTCAAAAGGGTTTTTATGGATTTATTTACATGGACATGAATATATTAAAATGTTAATTTTAAAATTTCTCTCAAATGATTCAAAGTGGAATGGAACATTTTTATTCAATAATATATTTTTAAATTCATTCTTTAATAAATTCATTATTTTTTAATCAACGATTTCAGATTTAAAAGGGTATTTTCTCAAGAAACTGTTAATGATTTTATTATAGTATTCTAATATATGTCAACATCATTTGTTGAATCTTATATTTGATTGATGTTTAGCTCTTATGATTTAATTTACCATATTTCATTGAATGGTTTGTTACTCAGGTTGACCATTGATGTTCTATTTTGATACCATTCATAACATATTTTTAAATGTTGAAATGTTTTATAAAATTTTAATAAAAATGTTTCTATTGGTTATATTTTTCCCCTTTCATACAAGGAATGTATTAGACTTTGAAAATGTTGGATGGGGCCCGCTATAGACCCTCAATTCATCATTAGGCCTCTTGATACAAATATGTTTAGGTTTTGGTTAACGTCATACCCAATTATGTATGGTGTCTTGGCTAAATCCTTGATAGTATGTTTAAGATGCCCCTCATTATTAATTCCCTCTTTATGAGATAAGTTATTGATATTATATTTTATTATTTGACTGGTTAAATATCCATGTGTCTGTTTATATGGAAATTTTTGTTTTATTCATTCCACATTATGATCATGGTTTTTTAAAGGATAGTGTTCTGTTTAAAACCATTCTTCAATAGTTTATGCTTATTTACGATAGCTTTTACTATTTTATTTAACCTTACTGAGCATTTGATCTCACCACATTCTTATGTTTTTTCCTAGGATTATAAGAAGTATGGTATTACTGATACGAAGGTTTAATATTGGAGTATAATGAAATTATCAATGTATTATCAACATTTTATTTTATGTTTTTATTTTTAATGTAAGGATCATGTATGTAATAAATTTTCAATGACTACAAAAATGATTGGTCCCGTTGGATTTTATTCCTCAGAATCATGCCATTGCATTAATATAATGCACCAGATCCAAAAAGTTGGGGTCAGAGCAATAGAGTTAGTATCAAAAGATGTATGCAAAGAGACACATTAATTATAGTAAGAAAATATTAGGAAACATAATCCTAAGACAGTCTTTGAGTATAGGCATATATGATTTTCATAGATTTTTAGTTTGGTAGATATTATATAGGTATTCCTAGAAAATACATCTTTGTATGGGTACTACAAGTGGACATGGTTCTGAAATAGATAAAACAAGGAGTAAAAACACCAACATGTTGTTTTGGGCTTATCTCGGGGTATCCTAGTACACAACAACGGGCCTTACTGTGCACCTAGTTTGACACTCTGAGGGGATATTTTTAAGATAATTCATATTCTATTTTTAAACCATTATGAAGTATATAAAATTAAATATGACCCATAAAACCCATGTTTATAATTTCGATAATAGTTATGTATAAATTTTAAATTTTTTCTAATTGTTTTACTAGTCACAAAATATACTATATGATTCAAAACCTAATTTTATATATGTATTCTTTTAGAAATTGAACCTATCAGAAGGAACGTGAACCTCACCAATGTTCATATTACAAAGAGTATGAAGGATCATATCATTCATGGACATAAGGAAATATTTTCAAGGGAAATAGTCTCCCAATATTTATCATCATTTGAGGACATAATATCAAAGTTATAGTGGTAAGTGTAATGTGTAACACCCCAATCTTCTAAAATATGTTTTCCTTTGAATAATACAGTAGCTTGGGCTATACGCGACTTCGAGTTCTAGCACACCACGTCAAATCAAACTAGTAATTTTAAAAGGAGTTATGAATATTAATACCCACTTTTTGAAATTTTATGAAATTTATTTTTCAAAATAGACTTTATTTTTGGATTTGGAATTTCAAAATTATCTTAGGGTAAATTTTTGGTATTTTTCTGAAAACATTCAATTTTTGATGAGTATTGAAAAACAATGTGTTATTATTTAAAACAAAAATTATATTTAAATAAATAACTATTTAATGTAAATTTATTTTAAGTCAAAAAAGATACATAAAACCTATATTAATTCAATTTAATTCATTTGAGTCACTTTATAATATGATTATATGTACAAAATTTTATTGGACCTTTTAATTTCTTATACCCATCTACGAAGCACATTTAAAAATTTGCTTAAAACCTAAATTACCGATTCGTTGAATTGAATTTAAAAAAATTAGAGACATAGAGTTTATATCCTTAAGTATAATCTGGTTCAGTAAGATGAAAATAATTTTTTCTAAATAGTGACTTTGGACTTTTATTTACCACGGTTAAAAGTAAATAGGGAAATTAAATGTAAAATGATATTATAATTACCCATACACATGTCCTAATTCTATTGGATAATTTTATTTTGACCAAAATAATCCTCATTAGTAAAGTATGATCATTTTCATCCACTTGGATATGATTAGGACATTTATTATTATTTTATTTAAAAGAGTTAAAAGTGTCAAATTCAAATTTTCATAACTAATTTTTTTTAATATAGGGATACACATAACATAAATTCTACTATAAATATTCATTAGAAATAGAAACATATTTCCTACATTATGGTATTTTATATATAAATTTTATACATCAAATAAGTTAATTTATTTATGGCACAATGATGATGCAATAACTGCCTTATTAATGAAATATTAAAATAATTGATAATATAAATATCAAAATAAATTTAATTTGAGACTTTTGATGAATTCCACGAATTTTATAGGTTAATATGACATGTTAGGGAGTATTAAATTAATTTTTTTGAAGTAATAAAGTTTTTATGACTTTAAAAAAATCAATTACTAAATAGTGTCAAAATTGACATAAATGAGTTTTTAAAACAAATACTATATTATTAATTGATATAATATTCCAAAAAAAATATGGTTCGTCCAATGGATATAGATAAGGTTATATATGACAATAATGAACCACTTAGGGTTCTTTTTTCATTTTATAGTATGTTTTTTAACAATATAATGTAAAAATAAAGGAGACATTGAAAATGTTAAACTATTTAACCAAGAGTTAAATTTAAAATATAAGCATAATATGGTTATCAAAACCCTTCTAAAAACTATTTAATGAGAGTATTTTGACCCATCACTACCTTATACTAGAAATAAATCATTTTAGATCCATTATAAAGCGAATATATTTGTGTAATAAAATAATATTTCATGGTTTTCCTAAAGTGACCCTCACCTCTCTTATAAAAGGGCTCTTCCCCTTATCTTGAAATCACACCTCCAAAGCCTTTTGGCTCGGCCATAACCTGCTCAAATATCCTCCCAACTACTCTCACATCAACCTAGTGTCCTTACTCTGATAATAAATCCAACTTGTGGTGTCCTTTTGATCAAATCAAAAGGAAGCACTCGAAGAAGAGGTAATAATTTAATCACCTCTTTCAAACAACATTTCTTATTCCACTTCCTATTTCTTTTTTGTTTCCATAAAAAAATAATAAATCTAGTACATTTTACATAATTTTATGATATTATAACTATGTTACAATCATTTTCATTATTATATCCATCCAACGAATGGAAATGTCCCCAGACGTACGTGCGTACGACTTGTCGTCTCCACATCGTGGTGTAGTTTGTTACTCAACACTTTAATATTTGGATGGTTATAATAATGAGTATAATTGATTTAAATAATAAATATACCATGTTAATTATTCTCTATATATTATATACCATCCAATTATATATTATTTCACCATCAAAAGAATCATATCTTTTCATGTGCGTAAGTATAGCTTACCGACTCCACGATGCGATGAGATGTCATTCCCCATCGTAACCATGTAAGAATAATTGTTATTTTATTATTAAAAAATAATGATTAATAACTTAATATCATTTTTGATATGAATAAAATAAATCCTATCGATGCAAAACATGATTAATGTAAAAAAGCATATAAAGTAAAACGAATGAGTTAACACCCGAAATGATGGTACTACTGAAATATCATTAACAAAGAAATGTTATGAGATCTTATATGATATCATATATATATGTGGTTATTTTATAATTTAATCACAATTATTTAACTATTATACTAGATTTTAACTTACCCTCGACCAAGGAGAAGTACAATTTAAAGGATAAATTTCACAATCTATTTATTATCAAAGGTTGTTTAAATGTGAGTATCTACTGGGACTTCTTTATCATCCACATCCTTGTTTCTTAAAAATGTATTTCAATAAATTTTTACTATTTACTAGACTATGGGTTAAATTCATTTATACCCTTGGTTGAATATTTATAAAAATTTTAAAGGAATATTTCCATTATTTTCAAAAGAAGGTACTTTATACCATTTTTGACAAATGAAGGTAACAATTTTTTTAACTTATACGGAGGGTGAGGCAATTTTATGCCATTATAAAACCATCGAATCTTCCCATACAAGATTATAAAAAAATTTCAAAATAAATGTTTTCTTTTATAATTATGTGACTTTTAATTGATTTCAAAGTAGAAAGAGATATTTCTCTCAAATATTTTTGATTTCATCTATATCAACATCCTTTGATGGATTTTACACATGATTGAAGTTGATTTATTTTGATAAAATCATCTATATTATATTGAATGTTTGTGATATGTTAGACTGTGGATGTGTTATTTCTATACAATTCATGGTTTATGGTTATAGTATTAGAATTTCATATGCTTTCTTTAATATGAATGTTTTTATATGTTTCAACCTTTTCATAAGAGGAATGAATTTGTCATAGTAAGTGATAGGTGGATCCCACTATAGCTCCTCGATTAATTGGTAGGTCTAATAAGACCAACTAGGGTCTCGGAACAAAGCCTTGACCAAATCTTATTTCTAGACTTGTCACGAGGGCTTAACTATGTGGTTATGATGTCAAGGATTATACATTCCATCATTATGAAATTTTTTATTGATATAGCGTGATATTATTGGACAATTTGAATATTCATGTGAATAAATAAATGGAATTATTTTATTTATATTTTCTATATTATTCTGAAGTATAAGTTAAAAAGTCTTATTTTTTAGTCTTATACATTGCCTTAAAAATATTATGCTTATTTATGAAAGTTTCCACTATATTGTTATCCTTACTGAGAATCTGAACTCACCCATTTCTTATGATTTATATATTCAGGATGTGAAGATGTATTTTATGATTAACTTGTAGGAATAGGCTAAGGGAAAATAGTGTGTTCAAAGGGGATACATGGATGTTGTTTTCCTTTATTTTATGATGTAATGAAAAACTTATGTATGTTTCTAGTACTTCCAATGTTACTAAACTGATCGGTCTTTCGGGACTTGAATCATTGTATCATTCTAATGTTATAAAATAATTCATCAAATCTGGGTAACTGGGGTCGGTGCATTATAGTTCATACCATAGGAAGTATAGTACAAACCTCGGATGCTAGATTTAGAAAAAAATTCTGATTAGAGAACATTACCCTAAGATATACTTTGATGATTAGTATAGAATAACTTCCTAGAGTTTTGGTAATGTAAAGATTTTGTGTATTTTTAAATAAATACATCCTTGTCTAGAAACAAATAGGTAGTGGTGGCACTGGAACAGATATAACTGAGGTTGAAAACTCGACATGGAGTTTCAAGCTTCACCTAGGGTATCCTGGTACATGACAACGGGCCTTGCTGCACTCTTAGTTACGACACTCCCAGGGGAAATGCTTAGGATAATTCAAAATTTATTTACAAACCATTATAAAGGATTTATGACTATATACTTTCTCAAAGAAAACATTTTTTATGATTAGGGATTATATGCATAAACTGTTCAATTTATGTAAGGTATTTTACTAGTTTTGAATTATGTATTGCGATTAATAATCTAATTTAGTGTATTCCATTTTTTAGAAATGGCACCTAGTGGAAGAAATGGAAATTGAATCAATGCATTTAATCCATGTATAGATTCCTCTCCTACTCAATATAATTATAGTGTCGTTAGTGATGTAACTAGTGCTGATCAGCTTTTCACCATACTAGCACAAATCACTGAGGTTATAAATAATGACCTAACCCGTATAGAGCACCCTGATCCACAACATGGAGGATCAATGTTAGACCGCTTCAGGAGGCAACAACCACCAACATTCAATGGGACTAAAAAACCAATTGTAGATAAGAAATGCATATGTTCTTTAGAGAAAATATTCCAGGCTTTGGGGAGTAACGAAATGGAAAAAGTTGTCATGGCAGTTTATCGCCTCACAGGAGATGCAGTTTAATGGTGGTCATTAATTTTAAAAAAAGAAGGATGAAGAAATATAAAATATGGAATGGAGGGAGTTTAAAGATATTTTCATAGATAAATACTTTCCTCATGACCATCAAGCCGATATAGAAAGACAATTTATGAGTCTGAGGAAAAAGGAGGATGAGAATGTCGTAAAGTATGAGGCAAACATTACTAGGTTAGAAAGGCATTCAAAAAATTTCATACGAAACCCATGGAGTAAAATTTATCAATTCTTTGATGAGTTAAAACCATTTCTCGGTCGAGAATTAGTCTCACAATACTTCTCATCATACAAAGATACTTTCACATGTGCTATCAATATAGAAAAGGAATTCTCTAAGTCTTACGACATTAAAGTGAAGTAAGAGAAGAAGAGATATGTTGAACACTCTAGAAATGGAAATAAGGGTAATATGGGAAATGTTGAATTTCCATCCTGCCATAAATGTGGGAAGAAACACCCAAGTACTTTCTTGAAGGGAATGGGAGTATATTAAATGTGTGGTGAAAAAGGCCACCAATATCATGATTTTAAAGGAGATAAAGAGTATTTAAATGTTGAATTCTACAATTGTTGATAAATGGGGCATTATGAAAATGAATGTCCTAAGTTTCAGGGAACGTACATCAAAAAAGTAAAAGGGTGTAAGGACAAGGTTATATGATCACTACAGCTGAGGATGAAGCTTCAAATGATGTGGTGGCAGATAATTTAATTGCTTCTTCAAATTTAGAAAATGCTTTATTTGATTCTGGATCATCACATTGTTTCATATGTTCCCAGTTTTCAAAAAAAAAATTTAGATATTTCCAAATTTATTTAAAAAGGGAGTTTTCAGTAAAAACTCTAAATGGAATTATAATTGCAACAAAGTATTATTAATAAGTCCCCATTAGGGAATATAAATTTGATTTATCTGTTGATCTCCATTTCATAACCATGATTGAATTTGATATAATCCTTGGTACGAACTGGCTATTAAAACACGAAGTAAAAAATTTAATTTAAGATGAAGGAGGATAAAATTTTCAATGATGATTAGGAAAACCTTATAATTAGATAAGAAACATCACCATCTGATTCTTATCTAGATCCCCTCTAATAGCTCTACTAAATTCAATTATTGGGGAGGAATAGAGTGAAATAACTATGGGTGACCAAATGAATGTTTAAATAGAGGATGTACCTATTGTGAATGAATATATAGATGTGTTTCCATAGGATTTACCTGGAAATCCTCAAGAATGTGAAATTGTGTTTTCCATTGATTTATTTCCTGGTTCAATTCCCATATCGGAAACCCCTTATATAATGGTCATTGTGGAATTTGTGGAACTAAAGAAACAACTAGAGGAATTGAGTAATAAATGATTTTTTCTCTATAGTGTTTTTCCATGGGGAGAACATGTCATTTTTTCTAAGAATAAAGACAGATCAATGGGGTTGTGCATTGACGAGAGGGAGATCAATTCTATAACAATTAAGAACAAGTATCTCATACCACATATTGATGATTTATTTGATCAACATCATGGAGATCAATATTTTTAAAGACTGACCATCGATCTGAATATCATCAGTAGTGTGTGAAGAATGAATATATTCTGATGAAAGCATTTTGTACCAGATATGGGCATTATGAGTTTATAGTAATACCTTTTTGACTGAATAATGCACCATATGCCTTCATGGCCTTAATGAACAGTATTTTCAAGGAATATCTTTATAACATTGTTGTGGTTTTTATTGATGATATCTTGGTATATTCCAAAAGCTTCTCGGATCATTAAAATCACTTATGCACTATTCTAAAGACTCTTAGATGAAAATAATTATATGGGTTGTTCAGCAAGTTTGTAGTATGGAATCATGAGATTTATTTTCCTAGCCATATTGTCTCTATGTATGGAATCCCTTTTGATCATTTTAAGACAAGAACAAGACAATAATTTCCTGCACTGACGAGTATAACAATGGTACACAGTTTTATTGGTTAATCAGGTTATTATCGAAATTTTGTCCAGCATTTTACCTGATTGGTTAACCCATTAACCAAGCTCACATGTAAAGGGTTTAAATTTGTTTGGACAAAAGCATATGAAGAATGTTTTTATAATTGAAGAAAATATTAGTCAATGATCTTATTTTGACTCTACCATATGGGAATTCTAGGTATTCCATTTATATTTATGCTTCATATAAATGACTTGGTTGTGTCCTTTTGTAGAATGATAGAGTTACTGCATGTGCATCCCAAAAGCTAAAAATTCGTGAATGAAACTATTCTACTCATGATCTTTATTTAAAAGATTTAATATTTTCCTTGATGATATGGAGACACTCTCTTTATCGTAAAAAATGTGAGATATATACCGATCACAAGAGTTTGATGTATATTTTCTCACAAAAAGAACTCATCATGAGCCAAGACAATGGCTTTAATTACTCAATTTTCATGATTTCACTATACTCTACCATTCGGGGAAGGAAAATAAGGTGGTAGATGCTTTGATCAGAAATGTTCATGGAGTTATGAACAAGATGAGAGTTTAAAGGGATCATAAGTTCATGGATATAGTAAATATGGATATTGGAATAATCATGGAAGGTGAACATCAATACTGTTTCAAATGGTTTCCAAGTCTTATTTACTAAAAAGGATAAAATGTTCTCACACTGATGATGAGGAGTTTCAAATGAAAATTAAAGCATTGAACAATGGGAGATTAATTGGATTTGTATATGAAGATGAAATGTTGAAATTCGAGAAGAGACGTTGTGTTCCTGACATAGAAGATCTAAAAAGGAAATTGTTGGATGATGCTCATAGCTACAATTTCTATACACACCCCAGGATCACCAAGATGTATTGATATTTGAAGGAACATTTTTATGGGAAAACATGAAGAGAGAGATTTATGATTATGTGTCTAGTTGTATGGTTTTTCAATAATTGAAGGTTGGAAAGAAACATACTATAGGAGTCATGCAACCTCTTCCCATACCTGAGTGGAAATGATATGATATAACTATGGATGTTGAAAAGGGCATACCAAATACTCCTTGAAGTAATGATGCAATATAGGTCATTGTTGATCATATCAACAAGTCAGCACATTTTCACTCTATAAGAAAAGATTTACCACTTGAACGTTTACTAAGACTATATATTAATGAATTGTAAGACTTCATCGAGTACCCATATTGATTGTTTTGTATCGTGATCCCCATTTTATATCAAGATTCTGGAAAAGTATTTTGAAGGCATTGTATATTGAACTCCGTTTTAGCACTTCCTACCACCCTCAAACTGATGGACAATAAGAACAGAATATTTAAACCATAGAATACATGTTGATTTCTTTATCACATGACATTGAAGGTATTTGGGATCAATATTTACCTTTGATATAATTCTTATACAATAATAGCTTCTATTCAATAATTTGGATGGCACCATATTAGGAATTATATTGAAATAGATGTCACACACCAACTTGTTGGGATGATGTTTGTAAAAAACTCATATTGCCAGAACATTTTGATGAAACAATGGAAAAGGCGATGATTATACAAACCCACATCAAAGCATATAATAGTTGGAAAAAGAGCTATGCTGATAACTGAAGGAAAGATTTAAAATTTCAAGTAGGAGATCATGTTTTCTTGAAGGTATCTCCATGGAAGGGAGTTGTACGGTTCTATAAGAAGGGGAAATTATTCCCTAGGAACATCCAACCATTCTAAATTATAGAACGATTTGGAGTTATATCTTATCATTTGGAAATGAAACCAAGTCTCTCCAAATTTCATGATGTGTTCCATGTATCGCTGTTGAGAAAATACATGCCTGACCCAACACATTCAGTCACCTATAAAGTAATAGAACTGGAACCTGAACTATCTTATTGCGAAGAGATTATCAGAATTAATTATACCAGATAACAAGTGTTGAGAAATAGGACAACTCGTTTTGTTTATAGTTCTATGGAGAAACCATAAGATGGAAGAGGCAACATTGGAACCTGAGGAATATATGATGAAGAACCACCTGAATCTTTTTATATAGAAATATTTTAGAAATTTTGAGGACAATATTATTTGAAGGAGGGAATAATGTAACACCCCAAGTCTCCACAGTATGTTTCCCTTTGAATAATATAGTATCTTGTGCTATATGTGACTTTGAGTTCTAGTACACCATGATAAATAAAACTAGCCATTTTAAAAGCAGTTATGAATAGTAATACCCACTTTTTGTAATTTTATAAATTTAATTTTATCAAAATGGACATCATTTTTGGATTTTTAATATCGAAATTAGTATAGGGTTTATTTTTGTTGTTTTATAAAAACATTCAATTTTTGATGAATAGTGAAAAACACAACGTTATTGTTTAAAACTGACCTTTTATTTAAATACATATTTATCTAATTTAAATTTACTTTTTGAAAAAATAGATACATAATACCTATAATAGTTCAATGTAATTAATTTGAGTCATTTTATAATAAGAATAGATGTATAAAATTTTATTACTCTTTTTAACGTCTTTTACCCACCTACAAGGCACACTTTCACATTTGCATAAAATGGAATTTTACCTCTTTTGTGAATTGAATTTCAAAAATCCAAGATACATAGTTGATATCACTAAGTAAAATGGGGTTTAATAAGATCAAAATATTTTTTGGTCAATTATAACTTTTGACTTTTATTTACCACGGGTAAAAGTAAACATGGTAATTATAGGTAAAAATGATATTATAATTACCCTAACACATGTCCTAATTCTATTGGATAAGATTATTTCGTCCAAAATATGCCTTAATAATAAAATATGATCTTTTTGGTCAACATGGATTAGATTACGACATTTATTTTTTTTATTTAAAGAAGAGGAAAAAGTGTCAACTTCAAATTTTCATAACTAATACATTTTTAATATAAGGTTACACATTAGGTAAATTTGACTATAAATATTAATCAGAAAGCTAAAAATGATTCTTATATAATTTTATATTATTTATAATTTTTAGACATTAAATAATTTAATTATATATGACACAATGATGATGTAGTAATTACCATATTAATGAAACATTAAAATAATTATTATTATAAATATCCAAATAAATGTAAATTGAGACTTTTGATGAATTCAAAGAATTTTATAGGTCAATATGACATGTTAGAGTTGATTAAATTAATTTTTTTCAAAGTAATCATGTTGTTAAGACTTTATCAAAAATGAATTACTAAATAGTTTCAAAATTGACATAAATGAGTTTTTAAAACAACTACTATATTATTAATTGATATAATATTCATAATAATATAAGGTTCATCCAAAGGACTTAAATAAGGTCAGATATGTCAATAAAGATCCACTTGGGGAAATCATGGAATTTTATAGTATGCTTATTAACAATATATTATAAAAATTCATGGAGACATGGTAAATGTTAAACTATTTAACCAAGAGTTAAATCTAAATGATAGGGTTAATATGGTGAGATAAATGTAGTATTGAAATATGAATTGAGATGCTCACTTACAATAGGGGGTGAATTGTATGTTTAAAAACATTGTTTATTTACCTTTAGGAAAACTATGTTTAATAGAGATAAACATGGTTAATTCATAAGACCTCTTTTAGTTCTACAAAATTGTTAGGTTCCGAAAATATGGTCCCAAAAATGAAACATAAGGAATGTTTACAAGGAAAATATTATACCTTAAAGCATATAGAATATTACATTTCAGAGTATAAAAAAGTACAATAAACAATAATATAGCTATATTTCATTGCTTTATCAAAATATAGTGGAAAAAACGTGAAACAAAACATGTAACAAGTATGAAATATTTTAACCCAAAGAGTAGGGTATCCAACAAACTTGGATAAAGGACCCTTGATTTATACTTTTAGGAAAGTATGACTTACCCACTCCTAGGTTAAGCCCTCTATAGGAATATCGGAATCTCTCTTTCTATCCCCATAATCCCTAAAACTTTAAACAAGTCGACACCTCTGTCTTCCTATCCTAGGAAGTCCTCGATTATAATTAGAAATAATTGAAGTCACGCGAAGAAAGATAAAAAAGTTGTTCAATATGAAAAAGGAATGAGAGTCTCTGTCTATAGAAATCACTTAAAAAATATTTAATATTTATAGTTATCAACAATTCATGATCTTGTTCAAATGAGATCATATTTATAGGCACTTCTCCAATGGTCAGATCCCTCCTCCAACAGTCATATTTTTTCTTGAATCTCAGAGGGACCTATACACTTTGCACTCAAACAATGATTTGTAAGAAAAAAAATGTATGATATCATTTCATAACTATAAACATTGAAAGGAAACTATGGATGCTTAACCAAATCTATTTTTTGGAGTCTAAGAAACGAATTATGTTTGGATTCTGAGAAAATAAACATTTGGAGACTATAAATCATGGATATTTGGATTATGTTTGTGAACTAATTCATAACCTCAATTCTATAGATTTCAGAGTCTAAGTTAAAATGAATTTAGAGTCTCAATTATGAATAATTCAGAATCTGAATTTTATAGAATTCGGAGTCCTAATTGTAAGGAATTTAGAGTCTTAATTATGATGAATTTGGAGTATGAATTCTATTTAATTAAGAGTTCGAATTTCATTGAGTTGAGAGTCATAATTTACGAGAATTCAGTGCCTGAATTTCAGAAAATTCGAAGTCTGAATTTTATAGAATTTAGATTCTTAATTACAGAGAATTCAGAGTCTAAAAACAAAATAATATATAACCAATGATATATAAGATTCCAAGTTTTTAGATGTGAAACCTAATTTTAAACTTAGGAATAAAAACAGTTATATTTAGAGAAACTATAAAATGAATAATGAAAACATAAGTAAGGATAAATTTTCTTTAGGGAAGGAAACTTTTAGTTATTAAGATAATTCTTAGAAAAAAACAAAATTTTCCTCATGATAGGGTGATTCTGATTTTAAAAACATATAGTAATAGAAATGTCATAAGAAAACCTTATTGACTCAAAAATCTCCCCCTTTTTGGAAAACACAAACATCATTATGAAATAGAATATAAGGGCTTTGAAATTTTTGTCATAAAAATGAAAATAATAACATATCTCACATTACTTATGGATCATGGTGAATAAAACTAACTGCCCCTTAGGTATTGAAATCCCTAAGGATCGTATTCTTGAATTCCTTAAATAGATTTTTCTTTTTCCTGAATATGAAAATATTCTATGATGAAACTCCCCCTTAGATAAACTCCACCTTACTTAGGGAATTCAATTTTTTAATTAGTATTATTTTTATCATTTCTTTCTCCCCCTTTGTGATTTCAAAAATATGAATAAATAGAAAGGAAAAAATATTCTATGTTAAAAAAATTGTATTATACAACATAAAACATGATGAACAACAAAAAATTCATTACAATTGAAAGAATTTTTACAAGGAAAAAAATGAAACAAAATATCATATTGGGGAAAAAATTATCCTTCTTTCTCATTCGACATTAGCTTTTTTAGAATGGATTTTATCTTCTTAAGCTCCTTGTGATCTTCTTCCACACTCTTATTCAGCAGATCCTAATATTAATTTTTCTTCTCCAAGGCTTTGATCTTTTCCTCCTGAGACTTAATAATATCTTTTGGAGCATTAAAATGTTCTTATTGACTAGCAATATTTTCTTAAAACTCTATTATGTTATCCATTTCCCTCTTCTAATTCATAGAAACTTAATTAAGCTTCCTATTTAGATCCTTGACTTCCTACTTATGAGCTATCTGTTTGAGACATAGATTTTACTCAAAACTCATAGTAAGATCATTGAACGTACCATTATTCGGTGACAAATGAATCCTTCACACTTTCTTGAAAATATTTAAGGATTATCCTCTCTTCAATTTCTTTTCTAGTCCAGATTTTAATTTCATTTCACAATCTTTTTTGGGCTTCATATCCAATGAACAATGTTTTGAAATCGGGCTCAATCCTGAAAAACATATCCATAATAATGATAAGTGAATATAATTTCCGGTTAAAATAATTCCAAAGCAAATAAATCCTCGATTATATAATCAAAAATAAGGTAATAGTATCAACCATATTTTTCAAATATTGATCTACAAAATCATTTCCAAGAGAGGAAGATTCTGAATCTGACTATTTGGATGGTGCAGATTTTTTTTCTATCTCCTCAGCTTTTCTCTTCGATGATCCACTAACATCATTATTTTATACAACTGCTTTCTTAGGTGTATCCACCAACACCTTCTTTCCCTTATCAACTCTCAGAAGGATCTCTTCTGCTTGGGGAGATTCATGTTCACGATCTGATAGTTGAAAAATATTATATTCCTCAAGATTTTCTTTCTCAGCACCAGCCACAAGTTCTTTTGGATGAAAAAATTCATGGTTTATACTCACTTCTAAATTTTTTTATTCACTTCTTCCTAACACTTTTATTTATTTCTTGGAGTAACAAGTTTTGATGATTCAGATTTTGATGTTTGGATTTAAAATTTCTCAGAAGGACTCCCCTTCTCATGATATAGCTTGACTTTCCTTATCATGTCATTTTTATCACCACGTCCATACTCGTCTTCTTCTTATATTTTTTCATTTCCCAATTTCTTATTCTTGTTCAGGTTTTGGAATCATCATATTCTTTCCCAGATTCACAGTATGTGATTCTTGCAAAAAGGATTGTGGTACCTGAATTGGTTCTGAAGCTTTCTTGGTAGCCTTAAGAAGGGATTGAATGATTTCAGTCTCCTAAATCTTTTTACTCTTTTTCTTTTCATTCTCTTGTTTCTCACGATCCTCAGCAGCGTTCAACTTCAATTCTGTTCGCTCAGCAGGGTCCTAGCCAAAACTATTCTCTCCTTCCTTCTTATTTTTCTTTCCCTCAATCCACATAGCAACCACTTCATCCTGATAAGTATTTTTATTCTTTAGCTTAGGTGGTGCTGATTGAGTTTCCTTAGCCCCATGAATTTTTTGTTTCCCTTTAGGTCCTTTTATCTTCCTCTTCTTTCCACCATTCTTGTAAGTCTCAACTACTTCTGGTTTCTTTGATAATCATTCTACATCAGCTTCAGGTAGCTCATAAAAATATCCATATTCATTATAAGAATACAACCTTCATCATTCTCAAGGTTCCATTACTAAGTATCATAACCTTCTAATTTTTGTCCTCAGAACTACAAGGGATTTTGAACGATTATATACAATGAACTATAATTTTGGAGGTAATGGCCAGATACATGATTATTTGTGACATCATATTTCCATTCTTGATATTCTCAATTGTAATGAAGATATACTTCCCAAAATTTATCTTCCTGAGGTTTACCAAAAAATCCAAAATATAGATGTCAGTTTTCTTTTGTGTATCCTTATCACCTTTTATGAGAATTACAAAAGATTGATCCCATAATTCTAGAAACCATAAATTTGTAGAGAGATAGATAATATTTGGAGTCTTCACTTCTTTCATGCCAAGGAACTATAAATCATTTTCTTATCAAACAAACCGGATATATCTGGTAATTTATGGGTGAAAAATTCAGATACACCCTCATATAGAATTCCAATTAATCATACCGCCTTAGTGTAAGAAATACCTTAGTTATTCCTATAAATCTTTAATGAAAAATTGTCTCTCCCTCATTCATTAACAAATCATACAAAATCATAGAATTATACCAACAACTTCGGATATACCAGATATTGTGTCATTGGTTTGGATACATATAGGTTCTCCCAGCTATTCAACATAATATTCCTCGAGTTGATAGATTCATACTTAGGAAATAATTTAGTATAAACTAACCATTCACTGTATATATCCTATCCAAATATTTCCTTTACTGAGGACATTCCATTCTAAGGAGAGGCTTCAACAAACATTCAGAATTGAGGAAAATCTGTTGATTTGAAATGTCCTTAAGTAGAGGAGTAGAACATCATCACTCCAAAGCATTGAATACCAATCTGGGAAACCATAGAGGGTCCTTATATAGGCATTTGAGATGATGGTTCATCTTCCTTGATTGATCAAAAGGTTGAAATATTCTTAATCAGATCTGACGGTGGAGATGATAGCTGAAGTAGGAATTTGGTAGGTTCAGATCTTTTGAGGTTTTAAAGATAAAAATTCGGATTTAAGGAAAAGTAACTCTGAAAAATTTTCCTGAACAAGATGAAAATACCAACATAAAAAAAATTATGAAAATTTACTTAAGGGAACATACCTTACGAATTTCTAAGAAAGGTACCGGTAAAGAAAAGTATTAACCTTGAAGAATTTCAGATTCCGGAAATTTTATTAAAGTAAGTACAATTTTATAAATAGGTAGAAATTGAAAATTAAAATTTTAACTACAAACATTTTGATTACGAAATTTTTTATTACGAAAATTTTGGCTACGAAATTTTTGAAAGACGGTACAATTTGACTAACAAGAAAATGTACACCCCCTATGAAAAAGATCTTCTTACTGTAAGGAGATATGTTTCATCAAGAAGTTAATATGGAATATTTCCTTATGGTAATCATTCTTGAATTCTGTATAATGTATTCAAATCTATCAGAGTTTGAAGATTTTTTGAAAATATCAGCATGTTGATCTTGTGGTCCAATAAATTGAAGAATGATATCTTATTTATGCATGTGATACCTAAGAAAGGGATGCCTAATATCTATGTGTTTTGCACGAGTGTGATGTGCAGGATTTTTATATAGGGAAATGGAACTAGTGTTATCACACAATATTTTTGTTTTGGTAATACTCATACCATAGTATGTGAGTGTGTGTTGCATCCACAACACATGGACACTACATCATCCCACTACTACATATTCATCTTCTGAAGTAGAGAGTTCTACTGAGTGTTTATTTTTTAATTAACAATAAACTAATGAATCTCCTCATAAATGAGAAGTTCTGGAAGTACTTTTACTATCCAGTCTACATCCAAAAAAATCAGTATCTGAAAAACTTTTTAAATTTTTTCTTTCAAAACTATAAAAGATACATAAATCAATGGTTACTATTAAATATAGAAAAATTATTTTCACTCCCTTTAAATGATATTCCTTAGTATTGGATTGATATATTGCACACAAGAATACTAAAACCATTTAGTTTGGACGACTAGTTGTTATGTATATTAGGCTTCCTATCATACCTCTAAATGATGTTTTATCCACATGTTTCCAAGCTTCATCAAGATCTAGTGAATTAGAGGTACCAATAAGAGTACTTATAATCATAGTGTTATCAAATCCAAACTTTTTAATAAGATATTTAATATACTTCTGTTGGAATATATATGATCATTCTGGTTTTTGGGAAAATTGAAAACCTAGAAAAAATGTTAACTCACCCATCATACTCATTTTGAACTCAGATTTCATTAAATCCGCAATAGAATCAGTTAAATATTATTGAGTAAAACCAAATATAATGTCATAAACTTAAATGTGAACAATAAAAACTTTTTTCTTATCTTTCATTATAAAAACCATTGGATCATATATTCCTTTAACATAGTTGTTTTGTAATAAAAATGATATAAGTCTATCAAACAGGGCTCTAGGCGGTATTTTAAGTCTGTAAAAATCTTTGCTAAGTTTAAAAACATGTTCAAGATGTTTTGTGTCTTCCAAACATAGAGATTTTTCTACAAAAACATCCACTTGAACATATCTTTTAAGGGAATCACGTTTAACATCCATTTGAAAACATTTGATATTAATGAATGATGCAATGTCAAGTAAGATACGAATAGATTCAAGTATAGGTAATAGAGAATAGGTTTCTTCAATAGTCTATTCCTTCTTGTTGATTATAGACTTTACCAAGTAATCTAGCCTTATTTTTTAAAATTATTCCATTTTCATCACATTTATTTCCGAATAACCATTTTACTCCAATAATAGATGTTTTCTTAGAAATTTCAACCAAGGTCAAGACATTATTAATTTTGAATTCATTTAGCTCATCTTGCATGGATTTAATCAAATAACCATCACCTAAATCATCATCAGTGCATTTTGGTTCTAATTGGGTTAGGAATGCTAGATTTTATACTTCATTTATTAAGAATTTTCTAGTCCTTATAGGTTGATTTACATCACCAATGATACTATCATTGGGATAATTCTTATGAAACATTTGATTTGGGTTTTGTAAAACATTTTCAACAACATATAGGAGGAAATAATTATGGGTAAATAATTTAGGAAGATTTTCATGACTGTTTTCCTTATCAGAATGATCTTCTATCAATGGTTGATAGTTAGTTTCTGAAAAAACATCTGAGGATGTTGGTTGGGGTTTTTTTTAAAACAAAAGGATCATTTAATCAAATTTGACATGTACTGTTTCTTCAACAGTACAAGTAATTTTATTAAAACTCTATAATACTTAAATGTCCTAGAGAAACCTAAGAAAATTCCATCATCAGATTTGGGTGTGAATTTATAATGATTATTTTTAGTATTCAGAATTAATACTTTGCAATGAAATACATTGAAGTAGGAACATCTAGGGTTTCATTCATTCCATAACTCATATGGGGTTTTATTAAGAAAAGGTCTAATCAAAACTCGAATTATAGTATAACAATCAGTGCCTACACCTTCATCCCAAAAAAATTTGGTCTATAGAATATTCACTCAACATGGTTCTAGATATCTCATGAAGAAATAGATTATTTTTTTTAACAACCCAATTTTTTTAGGAGTTCACCATGTGGAGAAGTTATCAGTAATGCATTTTTGACTACAAAAAGATTCAAAATCAGAATTTTGGAATTATCCTCCATGATCACTATAAATAGTTTTCAATGGAGTGTTTTTCTCATTTTTAACTTGGGTTCTGAAAATTCGGAAATAAGAAAAGTCTTCATATTTCATTATTAAAAAATAGTCACATTTAAATCTAGTGTAATCATAAACAAAGGAAAATATATAATATTTTCCTCCAATACATCCAGTTTGTGTTGGTCCAAAAAGATCCATATGAACCAACTGTAATGCATCTATTTTTGATACTTTGACAATTGATTTAAAACATGATTTATGTTTCATGAGAAATTGACAAGGATCAAAAACTTTTGAATTATCAAATATAAGATCAGGTAGATCCTTAAGAAATCTTGTCATTGTGAATTTCTATAGGTTCTTAAGGTTATAATGTTCTAAGATTCTATTCAGTAACCATGATTGATCTTCCATTTCACTAAGGTGAGGTAGGTCTTCACTCCTAAGTGCTGAAATGTTTCGTATGAATAAATTCTCTTTCCTGTTGTCAGAAAGGATAAACTCTTCATTGGAATTTTGTACTAATAAATTATCCTTCCTAAAATTCGCAAGGTAAAATTCATCACATAATTGACTTATACTAATGAGGTTGTGATTAAAAACGGTAACAAATAAAACATTTGAAATGAAAGTTTTTCTTATAAGAACAATGTACCTATTCGAATAATTTTTCCCTGAGCATTATCTCAGAATGTTAATTTTCCTCATATTGTCTTGATAATATTTTCAAATTTGTTTTTGTTACCAGTAATATTTTGGGAACAAACACTATCCATTTACCAAGTATTGATTTTGGTACTTTAATTATTTTCATGAAAATATAATAGTTATACTTTCAGAACCCAAATATTCTTGGATCCAGAAATTTCTGAAAGCAAAATTTTAGGTACACACATTTTCATAGAAAAATAGGCTTTGTGAAGACCTAAAGACTATGTTTTGTTTAAAGAAAAACTTTTCTCCCAATGTCCACCACACTAAAAATTACTATGGAATGGATCGCTTTGAGGAACAAAACAGTTATTACTAATAATCAATTTAGAATGAGTATAACCAAAACCATAAGAATTCCTTATTGGTCGAATTTGGGAATACATCTTGTTAATGATATCTTTATTATAATAAAAAATTGATAAACACTTCCTCAAAGAAAATATTTCTGAATATAGTTTAATATCCATGTTTTTATCCTCAAAAATAGTAGTTTTAAATCCAGAGTTAAGTCTCTAAAATATATTTTTTGTAAATTACATATTCAAGATCCTTCAAAAGTTTATCCTTCTTAGAATTAACATCCTCAAGGTTTTTTAAAACTCTTTAAAAATCAAAAATATTCTTATAAATATATTTATAAAGATATAATACTTCTTTATTATGAATATAAATTCTAGAATTTTTCTTATCATCTTTTTTCTGAAGTTTAGAATTTTCATTCTCAAGAAGTTTAGAAAACCTAGAATATTCATCAAAAGAAGGTAATATATTATCTTCATAATAGAAGATCATTTATCTGAAGATTCATAATAATTATCATTTGTATAATTTTAAATCTATGATACATTATTTATAGATTCGCCATTGTGTACCTTGTCCATTAGACAATGATTTTCAGGGGGTAGTTTGCCTAGTAGACCGAGATTCCTCTGACCAGACAATTTATACCCTGAGGAATCATTAGAAGAGTCTCTACTATTGGCACTCCAAGTTTAATTGGCTTTAAAAACATTCTTAGATTTACACTTGTAGTACTTATTTTTATTCCACTCAGAATTATTTTTTTCTATCATTTTTTTAAGCATAGGACAATCAGGCCTTATATGATACACTCTTTGGCATTCATAGCAAGTTACTTCTGAGCATTTCATGCCTTTTCTTTTTTCTTCTTATATCTATACTGAAATTATTTCTTTCAAACTATCTTTTTCATCCTTCGAGCAATATTAGCTATTCCATTCTATGAATGTTCACTTTCACTAAATTCAGACAAAACAGTTCCTTTCATTGGCTTGGATCTTGTAACCCTTTCAGGAGTCTTGACTTAAGTAGGAGAAAAGGCTACAATTCCATTGACATTCTTCTTCTTATTCATATCAGAATATCTTTTCATTCTTTTCTCATGTTGAATAAGAGATCCAAAAATCTCATCATGATTAATTTGAGAAACTTTACTATTTTCATCAATAATTGCTCTCTTAGATTCCCACTCATTAGGCATGATATCTATAATCTTGTCCACAAGATCATCATCATCAAGACCTTTCTCACCCATGGAATGTAAACTGTTAATAATATTTATAAACCTTTGATGCACCTTGCATACTGGTTCTCCATAAAGAAATAGAAATCCAAGATATTCTTCTATAAGCATTTCTCTTCTAGTTTCTATAACTTTAGATATACCAAAATGAGTAACCACCAATTTCTTCCAGATATAATTTTCAGTATCACAAGAAGAAATCTGACTATATATATTCCTGGTCATTGAAGACAACAAAGTATTGTATACCTTGTAGTTTATCTGATATTATTACTTATATTGATTAGTGAAATTTTTGAATTCCTTTTTAGGAATCTTGTATTCTCCAGTAACCATAAAAAATTTGTCCACTCCAGTATTAATAAACAAAGTCTTCATATGATATCTCCAATATTCATAATAATTCCCATCAAATATAGGTTTTTTGGTAGGATTTATATTGTCAATCAAACAAACATTCATTTTTTCCATTCTAATAAAATTTATTTCCACGAAAAATGGTTAATAGTAAATGTTTATAAATAAGGATAAAAATTCCTAAATGGGGAAAATATTGAACAACGAAAACCTGATCTAGAAAACATATATGTGAATATAGTTATTTCAGAAACCTCCTATGATACCAATTGTATGATTGAAATATGAACGTAGATTCTCAACCACAATAGGGGGTCAATTGTATATTTAAAAACATTCATTTGTAAACTTTATGAAAATTATGTTCATCTGAGTTAAAAAAGGTAAATTCATAATACCTCATTTTTTTCTATAAACATGCTAGGTTCTAGAAAAATGGTCCTAGAAATTAAACTTATGGAATGTTTAGAAATAAATGATTCAACCTTAAATCATATATAAACTTTTTTATAAGAGTATATAAAAGTAAAATAAGGTATAAGATAGTTATACTTTCATCCATTATCAAAATATAGTGGAAATAAATTTGAAACGAAACAATTAACAATTAAGAAATCATTTAACCCAAAGAGTAGGGTATCAACAACCTTGGATAGAGTTCCATTGATATATAATTTCAAGAAAGACTGTCTTACCCATAACTAGGGTAAGCCCTCGATGGGAATATCAGAATCTGTCTTGCTATCCCCAGAAGCCCACGAACTTCAAGGGAGTCTGCACCTCTGTCCTCCTATCCCTATAAGTCACCAATTATACTCAGAAACAATCGGAGTCGCATGACGCAAGATGGACAAGATGTTCAGTACGGACAAGATATGAGAGTCTCTCTCTAGAAATCAATTCCACACCATGAAATCGCTATAGTTAACAAAAAGTCATGACCATGTTCAAAGGAGCTCCAATTTATAGGCACTTCTCTAATAGTCAGCTCACTCCTCCAATGGACTTATTTTTCCTTGAATATAGTAGGGACATGTACATGTGTAACTAAAAAAATGATTAGTTAGAAACATTTTGTATGACAACGTTTCATAACTATAAAAACTGTAATAAAAATAAGGTTGATTAGTCAAATATAATTTTTACAGTCTGACTAAAAAATAATGTTCGGAGTCTATGAAAATACACATTTGGAGACTATAAATCATTGATATTAGGATTCTGTTTTTCAATGTATTCAGACCATGAATTCAATAGATTTCAGAGTCTGAATTCCGAAGCATTTGGAGTCCGAATTTCATGGAATTCAGAGTCCTAATTTTAGTGAATTTAGAGTCTAAATTTATGATAATTCGGAGTCAAAATTTCTGAGAATTCAGAGTCTGAATTTCTGAGAATTTAGAGTCTAAAACAGAATCTTCTATAACCAAGGATTTATAAGATTCTGAGGAATTAAATGTGGAACAAAATTTTACACTTAGGAAGAAAAATATTGAGATTTAGAGGAACTATAAAATGAACAATAAAAACATAGTCTAGGATAAAATTTCTTTGGGGTGGGGGAAATTTTCCTTATTAAGATAATTGATAGGGAAAATAGAATTTTCCCTAAGATAGAGGGTGTGTGATTTTCAAAACATAGAGGAATGGAATAGTTATAATGAACCCTTATTGATTCAACACTAATTCTATCGAAAACCTATTAGATGAGATGATTTCGACCCATCCCCACCTTAGCCTTGAAATAAATATTTTTGGAGCCATTATAATCCAAATATAATTGTATAATAAAATAATATTTCTATATTTTCCAAAAGTGACCCTCACCTCTCTTATAAGACAGAACTTACCCTTCTCTTATTTTCACACCTCCAACACCTTTTGGATAGGCCAACCCCTACTAAAATATCCTCCCAACTACGATAACTTCAACCTAATGGTTTTAATCTAATAAAAAATACAACCAATGGAGCCCTTTTGATCAAATGAAAATGATGCACCTGAAGAAGTGGTAATAATTTAATCAAATCTTTCAAAGTTATTTTCATCTTCCACTTTCTCTTTCTTTTTTGTTTCCATAAAAATATATTAAATCTAGTAAATTATAAATACTTTGATTTTATTATAAATATTGAACAACCATATTCATTATTCTATCCATCAAATGAATGAAAAAGACACCATATGTGCGTATGTATGACTTACCGTCTACACGTCGTGGCATAATTTGTTACTCAACACATTCATATTTGTATGGGTATAATAATGAGTATAATTGATTTAAATAATAAATATAAAATGTTAATGATTATGTATATATGATTTATCATCCAATTATATATGATTTCACCATCAAAAGAATAATATTTCCGCTCATGTGCACGTATGAATTACCGTTTCCACGACGCAATGAGATGTCATTCCCCATCGAAACCATTCAAGACTAATATTCATTTTTGGATTAAAAATAATGTTTATGAACATAATATCATTATATATATTAATCAAATACATCCTACCCATAACAAAGATGAATTATGTAACAAAACATATAATGTAAAATGAATGAGTTAACACCTAAAACGATGATACTACTATTTATATGTGAGTATCTACTAGGAATTCTTTATCATACAAATCAATGTTTATTAAAAATCTATTTCAAAATATTTTTACTATTTACTAGACTATTGGTTAAATTAATTTATACCCTTGGTTTAATTTTTAATTTTTTTTTTGAAAGGAATCATTCCATTATTTTTTAAACATGGTACATTATGCCCCTTTCGAAAAATTAAGGTAAGAATGTTTTTTTATCTTATAAGGACGGTGAGGATAATTTCATCCATTATAACACCTTATATGATTACCTTACAATATTATAGGAATATTTTCAAAATAAATGTTTTCTTTTATAAATATGTGAATTTTAAATGATTTATAAATAAAAAGATATATTTCTCTATATTAGTTTTGATTTCACCTATGTCAACATTCTATGATTGATTTTACACTTGTTTGAAGATTAATTATTGTGATAAAATTTTATATAATTTTTTGTATGTTTGTGATATTTTTGACTGTAGATGTGTTATTTCTATATAATTCATGGTTTGTGGTTAATGTATTAACATTTTGAATGATATTTTAAATAAAAATGTTTATGTTATGTTTCAGCCATTTAATATGGGGAATGCATTGGACTTAGAATGTGATAGGTGGAGCCCGCTATAGCTCCTCGATGTCTCGGTTGGTCTAATGAGACAAACTAGTGTCTTTGTACAAGGCCTTGACAAAATATTATTTGTAGTCTTCGAAAGATGCCTTGAATATGTGGTTATGATGTCCAATATTATTCATTATATAATTATAAAATTCGATATTGATATTAAATGTGACTATTCAACTAGTTGAATATCCACATGAATAAGTTAATGGAATTTTTTGATTTATATTTTGCATATTATGTTGATGTTTAACTTCAAAAGGCTTCTGTTTTAGTCTTACACATTGTTTTAAAATGTTTATGCTTATTTTTGAAAGTTTCTGCGATATTGTTATCCTTACTAAGCATCTGAGCTCACCCCTTTATTATGTTTTATTTTTCCCAGGATGCGAAGATGTATTTTATGGTTAAATAGAAGGAATATTCTAATGGATAATATTGTTTTCAAAATGGACACAATGATGTGGTTTTTCATTATTTGATAATGTAATGTAAATCTTATGTATTTATCTAGTACTTAAAAAGATACTAATCAGATTGGTCTTTTGGGACATTTTTCCTAGTATAACGACAATGTTGTATAATAGAGCACCGACTCTAGGTAACTATGGTCGGGGCGTTACCTAATGAGTACTCTAAGTATTATTTTTTCAAAGGCAACAATGATAATAAGATGACTACAAAATAAATATTTATAAAGGTAATAACAGAAGGACTTATTTTCCAATATGTGATAATTGTAGAAGGAAACACCCTGGTACATGCTTTACGGGAATGTGATTTTTTTAGATGTATGGAGAGAACGGTCACTTGGCTCATGATTGTAAGGTAAAGAAATAAGCTATAAATATTCAATGCAATAATTGTAACGAATTGGGACACTATGGAAATTAATGTCTCATTCATCAAATGAATATACCCTAAAAGAGGATAACAGATCATGGATAAGATTATGTTACTACCACATATGTTGTATAATGACTAATGTGATTATGTTTAGATTATATTATTATTTCATTTAATTATTTTATCTTTGATGTATTGGTTGTAATAATTATGTGATATATAAATATTGTAATGTAGTGTTGATTATTTAATGATCTTGAAGCACGAAAATTGTCATTTTTTTTAACATGATAAAAGTACGCATATGTTTTTTATGTGAAAATAAGAGAAAATTTCTATTGATTGAGGAAAATCTGATGTTAAGATTGATTTTGGAAAATTAGAGACCTTTTTGGACTATTAATTTTAAAAGAAGTATTTTAAATAAGTTTAATGGTGGGAAGGAATTTCAATGAATGTCGAGTATTATTTTTGAATGTTAAAAAATTTCATAAGGTTATTATTACAATTTTAGAATGATATATTTTTACAAAAAGGACAGCCCATAGGATGGGAGACAACATGTCGTATCTGGCAAGGCCGTGAGACTTGAACCTATAACTGAAGTGCGACAAGTGTGAATCTCCTACCACTAGCCTACATGATGTCCATGTTTTTATAAGTTAGTTTTCATTATTTAACTCTTATGAAACATGAAGTATAAGTTCGTTTTTTGAACCCTATATGATTTAGATAAATTTAGTATATTTGAATTATATTATTTTTTGAAGATAAATATGAGTTTATGGGAGGAATTTTTAAAAGTGTGAGGGAAATACTTACTGATCATATGATTCATTAGTGGTGCTTCATGCATAAAGAATCGTATTTAATATTCATCTAAATTTGAAAAAAAATGAACTAAAAAATAGATCAAAGAACATCAAATGATAACATTGAGACATGGAATCCAGTAAAGTTAGTCTTCATAATTTATCATCTAGATAGTAAAATAATTATTTAACTCTAGGGAAATTATCGTTAAATCGAAAATGTTATTCAAACACTTTTTTCAGTGAATCAAATGGTCCTTTAGACTAATGTAGATGTATAGATTTATGATTGATAATATTATACTAATCATGTCATATACGAATCTCCATCAGATCATGATGGTTAAATTTTTCTTTCGTAGAACCCTTATATGTGTTATATCTATTAACCTTCATACTTCCATTTCATTATTTTAATTTTGAACTTTTACTGAACCTTGTTCTAATATTGGATTTCAATAAAGGAATTTTTAATTGTCAAACATTAGTCACCGAACACAAATTTAAAAATTGTGAAGACATAATTTATTGAAGTAGTGTAGAATGTAACAACCTAGTATTTAATTGTATGTCTTTTGTAAATTTAATCCATTCAATACCTTTCATTTTACATAGCACCGAGTTTGAGCACACTATGATCTATAAAACTAGCCATTTGAAAACCATTTTTGAACAGTATTAACCACATTATAAAATTTTGTAAATTTAATTTTTAAAATAGACTTCTTTTTTTTAATTCTAAATATCAAAATTATCTAATGGTGAATTTTGGATATTTTTCCCAAAGTATTCAATTTTTGATGAATAATGAAAATACTACCTTACTGAAATTGACCATTTCATTTAAATAAATGTTCTACATTAAATTGATTTTGAATTCACAATAGATAAATAATACATATATTAATCCAATATATTTCATTTGAATCATTTTTATAATATAAATTGATATAAAAACTTATTGATCCTTTAAATGTCTCTTCTACCCACCGTCTAGCAACATCTGCATGAATATCATTTTATGTAATTTTACCACAATTATAAATTGAATTTATAAACCATACATACATGGTTTTAGTTTATATAAAAATTTTGATCTAATAGTATCATCTTAATATTTTTTGTGAATAATAACTTTTGTAAATATTTATTCATTTATAATGGTGAAGGGTAAATCAAAAAATTAAAGGTACAAAAATAATATAGTATTATTATAGAATTAACATAAGACTTGTCCTAATATCATTGGATAATGTTATTTTGACTAAAATAAATCCTAGGACCAAAAATAGATCCTTTTAAGAGACAATTGTTTTCGATTAGGACATTTATTATATTTTATTTAATGAATTGTTGAGAATGACATATTTAACTTTTAGTAAATATATAATTTTTAATTATAGGTTATCTAATGGATATGGTCAAATAAAAATATTAACTAGATATCTAAAATATTTATATACATCATGGTAATTTATTTATAATTTTATAAAATATATAATTAAATTAAATGGTGACTCAATTATGATGCAGTACTTTATTTTTTAAAAGAAGAATAAAATAAATGATATTAATAATATTAAAATAAATATCATTTGAAATATTTAATGACATGAAATATTTTTTTTGATGAATATGAAATGTTAGGGATGATTTAATATATTTGCAAAGAAGGAAACAAATTGTTTTTTGTTTTTAAAATTTCAAACAATTAATAGTGTCAAAATGGACAAAAATGATATTTTAAAATAAATAATATCTTATTAAATAACATAAAAATTCATAAAAACCTATATTTTTTCCAAATAACATGGTTAATGTTAAATATTTTATTAATTATCAAATTGGGGGGTTTTTTGGATTTTTATAGTAAATATATTAATCATATTTTGTAAAAAGACATGTTGTCACAATATGAATTAAATTATTTCAATGAGGGTTGAAGACAAAAGATAAGGTTAATTATTTTACCTAACCTCATAAAACATTACTTTTATGAGATGACTTAGACCCATACTCATATCATATTCGAAATAAATCAATTTTTAGGTTTTTGAAATAAAAAATCAACTTATATTAAATTAATAATTTTGGAGTTTTCAAAAGTGACCCTCATCTCTCTTATAAAAGAGAACCTCTCCTTCTATTTTATTCAAACCTCTAAAACCCATTAAATCACAAAACTCCTATAAATTTATTCTTAATACTTTCCTCAATTCATCCCAGCGGCTATACATTGGTCATAAATTCAATCCAAGGAGTCCTTTTGTGAAAATCAAATGCGGATACCCGAAGAAGAGGCATTTTTTATCAACTCTTTAAAAATTATATTCTTATTAAACGTGTCTATAAAATGTTGTTTCCATACTAAAGTTATAAATATAGCATAATATACATTCTTATATGTTTTTATGATTACGGGAAAATAATATTACACCTTTTATCTATCGTATGAAAAATAATATCACCATGCATGCGTACGTACCGTTTACTGTCCCTAGGTCGTGGTGTAACTTTTTTTTCATCACTAATTTATTTAAATGGATATAATGATGTATATAATGGATAAAAATAATCAATAAGGAATATTATGAATTCAATATAATTAACATACCATCAATTTCTTTACTCTTTAATCATTTAGAAATTATGTCATCGCTTGTGCGTACTTATGACTTACCGTATACACAACACAAGGAGATTCATCCTCCACACTAACCATTAAATAATGATTATAAATATATATATAATTAATAATTAGGAAATAAATGAAATAATAGTTCTACTGAAATAATATATATTTACATATACAAATATTTCATTTACTTTCTTCCATTGAATATGATAAGAAACAGAATCAACATTCATGTGTATGTATGACCTACCATCCTCATGAACGGTGTATTCCATTTCGTAAATCTATCTTTAATGTTTATTTATATTCTGAATATATATTATTTATAAATCATTCTATACATTATGTTTGTAAGTAAATAATGATCTAATTAATACTATCAAGAATAATTAGTTAAATCAAGCTTTATAGACAAAACAATTATTATGAAAATTGTTTCTTTAACTGGGACAATAATAATAAACAAGTAATATAATGTAATAAAGGAATCATATATGATATCATAAAAATTATTTTTATTCATTTGTAAGTTAAAAATACTATTAAAACCGTTATACGTGAGTTGCAGATAGATACCGAGAGAATCAGACCTATGATAAGGGAATTCCGTCTCACTTTTATTTTTCATGATTTATAAACCATGTTCACGGCCTATTTTTTCTGTGTGGTGTCTATAATTACCATATTATATTTGTAACCATGAATAGATTTATCTTCAAAGTATTTAATGATTCATTTGAATGTTTTGGGCCATTTATTTAAAATTTCAAAATGGTATGGGATGCTTTGAATCTTTAAATAATTAGTCGTTTCTCCATTTCAATATTCTTTATATTATCCTTAATATTTATTTATATGTATATAAAATTTTATGAATAAAATTTTATGTCTATTTTTAATTTCATAAAATTTTATCAAGAGTTATATTTTTAACTTTTTATTATTGGAATTATTTTGCAATCACATTATTATCTGAGATTGTTTAAACAGAAGTATTTATGGGGACATATTTATCATCCACAGACATGTTTCTTAGAAATGCTTTCAAAAAGAATATTTTTAATGTTTGATGTAAGTTGAACTTTAATTAAATAATCAAATTAAATTTTTAGTATTTATTCTTCTAAATATTTATCATTCATGTCCATGTTTTCAAAAATGGGTTTTATGAAATTATTTATAACGACATGAATATTTTGAAATATAATTTTCTTATTTTTTTCTCAAATGTTTCAAAGTGGTATCGAAAACTTTGATTAAAAAATCACTTATTAAAAATCTTATTTTAGAAATTCTTGTATTTTAAATAAATGATTTCAAAGTAAAGGGAGTATTTTTCTCATGAAATTTTTAATTATCATATTAGTGTATTTTCATCGTTGTCAACATCCTTTGTTGAATGTTATATTTTATTGAGATATATATCTTATGATATCATTTATCACATTATATTGAGTGGTTTATGATTTCGTTTGACTATAGATGTTCTATTTGACACTATTCATAGATTATGGTTTTATTATTGACATTTTGTATGTTAGTTTTAATAGGATTTTTTATGATGGTTATATTTTACCCCTTTCATAAGTGGAATGCACTAATATTTGTATGTGTCATGTCGGGACCTCTATAGCACCTCGATGTATCGTAGGTTTCATGAGGAAAATAAGTATTGGTTTTCTCTAACGTCTTAACCAATTATGTATGGTGTGTTTTCCAAAGCCTTCATGGTATGTTTATAATGTCCCATATTATGGATTCCATCTTTATGAGGTTTATTATTGATGTTATATGTGATTACTCAACTAGTATAATATCAATGTGTATGTTTATATGGAAATATTTGAATTATACTATCCATATTATTCTCATGAATTTGTTTAAAATTAATATATTTTATTTATAAATATCCCGTTAAACCATTATTCTTATTAATGAAATCTTCTCCATTATTGTTTAACCTTATTGAGCATCTAACGCAACCCTTTTATTACATTTTATTTTACCATGATTCAATTAAGTGTATTATGACTTAAAATTAGGGTTAAAATAGGAGAGTAATATAATTTTCAATGGATTATAAATGTTTAATATAATGTTTTTAATTCAAATGTGGGGATCATGTATCAAATAAATTTTACAAGACTGCTAAATTGATCAGTCCAGCGGGATTTGATTCCTTATTATCATTCTATTGTATTAAAATAATGCAGCAGCTCTAGACATCTGGGGTAAGAGAGTTATATTTAATATTATCAATAGTCATGAATATGATAGACACATAAGACGTTGATTTATCAAAATATTATGCAATGTTAAAAAGAGAGATTCTTTATGGTCAAATTGACCATAATGTTATTTAAAAACAATATCTAATGAGTTTGACCACTTCACAATCTTTTTATTATTCTATTGTGTGAGTTTTTTTCTACTATAGAACACATTATATCAAAAAAAAATTTAATCACTAATTTATTAAACAAATATAAAAAGTCTTACTTTTAAACTCATGTGATCTAAATACTCTTAATCCTAGACTCAATGTTCAGAAAGAACTGAATGAAATCAATTTTGTTCTTCAGATATTGGAAAACAAAATCATTTTCTTGGATATTCTATCTTATTTGATTTTGAGGACTCTATTAAGCCTATTGGGAGATGTGTTCGAAAATATTTTATATATAATATATTTTCTTTCAATTTAGATTTATCTTCCTCAAAAATTATTATCACATCAATTTATTTTTCAGATTCATCCTTGAACAATTTTCTAGTATAATAATTTTGATCTTGTACTTATTCATGAGAAGAACATTGAACATTCAAAAAAACATAAAAAAAATGGATATTTATCACATATGAATGAAAAAGATGTTGATGAAGATGAAGATAACTATGAAGAGATTTAATCTTCGTTGGCTCGTTTTTTATCTTCAAAATTGTCCTTCTTTATTCATATAACACTATGTCAAATAGAATTTCTGTTCTTAGAGTTCCCTTATGATCTATTTTTTCAAATGAATTAGGTATCGATGCTAGAGACAATTCTTGAATAGGAATATCAACCTCTATAATAACTTATTTTCCTATATATTTCTAAAAAAGGACAATAATATCAAGGGTTTCAAAAAAATCTCTATGGCTCTGAAGTATATTGTAGAATTTGATTAGTTGTAATAATGATTCCAAACATAAGATCTAGTTGAGAAATTGATTGTGGAGAATCATTAAAAACAGTAACATATATAGACTTTTCCACTCTAATTATTAAACATTATTCCATTAATGCCTATGAAAATATTTTCTTTTGTTTCATTTTATTTTTAAAACCCTTAAAATTACCAATACTTTGAATCATTAAATCTGGAGCCTCTACCATATCCAAACCAAAACTAGTATTCATGAGTTTCTTCGGATCCTTATAACCTATATTGTTTTTTAACTTTTCATCGGTAATATATTTATTTTATTGTGATCCTTTGGAGTTCATGATTTAGCTTTTATTTTATGTTCTCCTTACACTAATTTATTGTCATTAGAAACATGAGCATTATGAGCTGTTTGAAGCATCTTATCTAGATGCTTCTTTAATAATAGATCAAAAACTAGTTTCATACAGGAAAAAATTTTCTAATACAATAAGTAAATTTTATTCACTAATTAAATAAAAATTATTATTGACCAAGAAAATATTAATAGAGGTCATTAAAATTTCTTTGATAAATAACAGAAACTTCAAAATCAATGATTTCATTGATGCTGTCTTAAAAGATTAAATAGGGAGGAACAAAAAATTTATCAAACCGACCTTTTCCATATTCACAATATAAAAAAAATATATCAATAAAATTAAGAGTATCCCTATATCCCCTACCCATTGTAATATATCCATGCATCCAAATAGTTATATCTTTGTTATCTGAATTGAGATGTGATACTTTTCTGACATTCTAACAGGATGAAAACAATAAGGCCATTTTTATAGAATAATCAATTCATTCATGATTTCGAGGAATCATATGGGAAGGTAAATATGAACCACCCTCCAAGATTACTTCCACTAAGCAATGTACATTCTAATACGCTAATTTAAATATCTATGAAAAGAAACTTAAAATTTATTAACTTTGTATCCTCTTCAGTCTTATATTCTGCATAGGCATATAGTTCAGTAACAATCTCAAGGAAATGTAACTAAAAATCCTCTTTCTTAATATAAATCTTATTCGAAATGGAATCATAATAATTATTTTTATTGAATAATAATATTTCTCACACTAATATTTCTCAATGAGTCTTTCTATCAAATCTTCTCTATTAGAAATTATTCATTAGTGGCCATCATGGTAATTTATGTTCTAGGAAATCAGTTGTATTAACTAATCTAATGAATGGAAATGAATCTTAGTAAGCACTAAAAGGGTTGTTGAAGGTTCGTAGAAAAGCTCTAAAATATCTATGTGGTACACCGATACTGCACCATTATATATAGGCACGGTCATGACCCTTCATATTCAACAAAATAAACAACACTAATTTTAAAACTGATAAGTGATATGATGGTTGGGATACAAGCGTTGGATGATTTAAAAATAATTATAAAGTCTTAATTTTTTTAATAAAACAACTCATTATATTAATTGATTTTCTGATTATATATATTATCTTAAATTTAAAACAAATTGAATGTTTGTACAACTAAAATATTGTGTAAAATTACATAAAAACTAATGTAATGGAAAATTACAAAAACATGAAGTATATAAGAATACATTACAATGTATAATTGTATTATCAGCAAGAGTGACCTGTTCTTCTTGTTTTATGTCATAAAAGGTAAAACTATTATGTTTTATAAAACAAATTGGACACGAAACATTTTAATGTTATTTTGATACTAAAAATCTATTTAAATTATTTTAATACTTGAAAAGATATAAAAAATATTTATTATGATTAAAAATTATAAAATTTATTGATTTAAAAAACATTATAAAAGAATTTTTATTATTATATACGTTATAAAATATATAGATTAAGAAAAATTAATTCATTAAGGAAAACATTAATATTAGAAAAATAATGGGTTTTATAAAATAAAGCATATGTACTCCCCTTTTGAGAATGTGTTTATTAATGTAAGAAGATTTGCTAAAAAATATATTATATGAATGATTATTTAATTTTCATAATTCCTAGCATCTATTTAATATATTGAAATCTATTGGAACAAAGGGGTTTAGTAAAATTATGTGTAAGTTGTTCTTTAATTCTAATGAATTGTAAAATTATATCTCGTTTTAGTGTGTCATCCCAAAATAAATGAGGTATTTTTTCATTTGTGATTTCCTCAAAAGTGATGTTATGGAAATTTAATTAAATTAATGTCTGATTTTATATCTTGCAAAAATTTTGTTTTAGTAAATCTCAAGCCATAGTCTGTGATTGTGTCTCACATCATCAACACTAAAGAACAAAAAATTCTAATTTCCACATATTAAGATGCATAAGTGGAATGTGACAATAGTTTTTGTTTCTTACATGAGTAGGAAACTAAATAATATCTTAATAAATGTAATTTTCTGGATAAAAGTTTTTTATCCATTTTAAAACCTCCAATGTTAGCATCTAAATTAATTTTTAGTCCAAAATGATATCCATAACTATGATATAAACTAAATCCATATGTCCATTTTGATAATAAAAAATTAATTTAAAAACATTTAATTGGGATTATGTGGTATTTTCTTGATATAATAGAAATTATAGTAAGTAAGACATCAAATTAATCTGAATAGAAATTTTGTAAAGTAAACTACCAATCTGTCCTCTAAAAGTAGATTGATCAACTGGTTTCCTTGATTCATCAATAGCTTGAGTGTTTGAGGTACCAATAATAATACTTATAAATTTAGTTTCATCATATAAAAATTGCATATGAATATATTTTATACAATTTTTTAAGATATAAATTTTCCTTCTACATTATTAGAAATTTTAAAACATTAAAATATGTTATCTCACTCATCATACTCATTTCAAAAGCATAATTCAAACGATCCAAAATGGAATCTATGAAGTATTTTTTAGTTTAACCAAATATAATTTCATCAACATATATTTTTTTCTATTATAATATTTTTAGTAAGTTCTTTTAGAAAAATGGTTGGATCTGCAGTAAACTTAAGAAAATTGATTTGTAACAAAAAACCACTTAACATATCATATCGGGCTCTAGGGGCTGGTTAATTCTGTATAGTTCCTTTGTATGTTAAAAAACATTTTTTTATATTTTTATTTTCATACCCACTGAGTTATTATACATATAATTCATCTGGTACATATCCATTAATAAATGGAAATATAATTTGAAATATTATGAAGGTTTATAATTCTAAAAAGGATAAAAGTATACAAATAACTTTAAGTATTTCTATCTGTGAATTTGTTTATTTTTAATCTATTACCTCTTGTTGATTATATCCCTTATCAAAATGAATATCTTTATTTATATCTATATTTAAAAATTCATCACATTTATTTCTAAATAATAATTTTACTCCAATTACATTAGTATCTTTAGGTCATTCATCCAAAGTCCAAACATGGTTCTTTATTAGTCACAGAGTTCATATTGCATTTATATCTTCCAATATTCATCAAATAGATCCTTATAATATGTTTTAGCTTGAAATTGTGATAAGAATAAATAATTTTCAATTTCATTACTCTAGGAAATTCTTATTATAACTCATTGATCTACATCACCAATGATATTATCACTAGGTTGATTCATATGAAAGAAATTTATTTCATGGATATTAAAAAAATTTAAATTAATAATATTATGGATTTATTATTGAGTGAAAACATTAAAAGAATATTATTTATATATTAATAATATGAAGAACATTCCGTCATAGTTAAAAAATATGTTATAGAAATAACATCTAAATATGTATGTTGGGGTTGTACGAAAATTAAAGGATCAATTTCATCAATAAAAAAATTTACTATTTACTCAATTGTAATTGTATTTTTTTTAAAAACTATATAATCCTTACTGGGTGTTGAATAACCTAAAAGTATACGTTTATCAATTTTTAGTAGAATATTATGTAGAATAAATTTTGTATTCAATATGGAAACATTGAATCCAAAAAAATGAAGTAAGAATATTTTGGATTTATTATTTTCTATAACTCATAGGGTGTTTTATATATAAAATTTCCAATTAATACTCCAATTATATTATAATAAGTAGTTCTAACTATATAAGCCCAAAAATATTTAGGTGCAAAGTATTCATATAGTATGGTTCTAGTAATCTCTTGAAGAATTTTATTTCTTCTTTTGACTAATTCGTTTTTATATAGAGTTATATTTAAATATATTTTTTGTATAATACTTTTTAATAAAAACAGATTCAGTGTTATTATTTAAAAACTATCCATCATGATAAATATGAATAGTTTTAAGAGAGAAATTCTTATAATTTTTTACTCTATATACAAATGTTTTAAAAAAGAAAAATCATTACGAATGTTTTCGTGAATGTAGACCCATATATTTCTTATTTAGTCATCATTTAAGACACATAACTTGCATTTTCCATGAATACACCCAGTATTTTCTAGACTGAATAAGTCATTGTGCACTAACTATAGAAAATCATATGGTTAAAAATATCATATATATTTAAAACATGGAATACTTATAATACCAAATTGAAAAAGAAAACAGTCTTTAGAAGTAACAAATCTATGTCCTATTAGATCATCTAATAGTCCTTTCCTAGAAATATTTCCTCCTATTATAATGTTTCAGTATCCTAATTTTATTTTCCTTAACCATGATTTATCTTCCATTTCACTAAGGAAATGTATATCTTTTTTACTATGGTATTCTATGTTTAGTGTGTGGACATTCTCATTTTAATGGGAATAATAATTAAACTCATTTGTAGAATTAAGAAAAGTAAATTTATCATTCCTATAGTTTGCAACATAATCCTAATCAAGAATGTAGGTTATGCGAATATGGTTGTGGTGATTTCCTATAGGAAAATAAAAAAATAAAAATTAATGATTCTTCATGAAGTATAATTTCACCTATACTCATGATTTCTCTTTGGCCATGATTTCAAAAAGATATATTACCACCTTTAATATATATTATATTTTTAAATAAATCAATGTTCAAAGTCATTTGTCTAAGAAAACCACTATCGATGTACCAAATGTTTATTTTTTGGTACATTCATTATTTTCTTGAAGACAATGAAGTAAGTATTTTGGAACCCACATTTGCTTGGATCTGGAATTACAAGAAATTATAATCTTTTGTAACCACGTTATTTTAATCCTTTATATTGAAAAAATATAATTTATTTTGAAGAATATGATTTATGAAAATGTAATGAATGGGTATTTTATAAAGAAACAATATTCTTCCAGTGACCCCCACTTGGATATTAAGTGATAAATAGAGAAACTATTTTAACAATTTGTTTATTGAAAAATGTGTTTTTATATGAATATACCATTCCAAAAACATTTGTGGGGGGTTTAATTTTTTTCACAATTCCTCAGAGGTGTCCCTCCCAGTAGTAATCTTTGATAAAATATTTTTCAAACTAGATATTGTGGAGTTTATTTTTACATATTAAGGTTTATCCCCAACTAAATTTTTTTAGAAATGATTTTTTCATTATGATTTGGAAAATTAGTTTTCCCAGAAATAACTTTTTCAAGTTCATTAGAATGATTAAAATTTCAAATATTATTGACCCTGATATTTAGATGGATCTCATATATCAATATTTTGTGTTGATATCCTTGAGTTATATTTTAAATTTTTTTCTTTACCATTTGTTTGTTTTTTTATAAATCATACAGTTTTCATTTTCTTGTAATATATAAAATCAATAGACTTCATAAAAAATATATAAAATATTATTTTATTTAGATGTTGATGATTTTCATTAGAAGATGTATAAACATTCTAATCACTATCATAGTCAGCATAATTAGTATTTGAAGATAAATTGGTAAGAGATTCATCAGTAGTTTCCTTAACCATCATACATTTTTCTATCTTATGTACTCTACAAAGATTTAAAAAAATTAAGAATTAGTAGTTCTTTAATGATTAGAGTGCGTATCAGATTCAGTAATATTATGATAAAATAATGAAATAAATTTTTTTCGAGTTATAAAAATAAAAAAAATTAAAAAGATAATATAAAAAATTAAAATGAATATTCTCAATGGAATTTAATACGTGTATAAAGTGGAAATAAAAACTCCTATATCATTTAGAATGATAAAGAAGGTTTACAAAGAAATTTACACTTTAACCTTATGAGATAATGATTTTAGAAATCATATATTATGTTATAAATTATTTCAATAGCAACATTGATTTTTTGTTATTCTACACCAGGAAATACCTCAATACGATGATTGGAGTCTCTATCTTCTAATCCCCATGAAGCCCTTGATATGATGATCGGTGTCAACTCTATCTTCCTAACCATAAAATCCGTAAATCTAATGGATCACATCCACTTGGATTTATATCATCCAAATAACTCAATATAACCATTATCATGCACATTAAATTTGAAATCAAGTAAACATATATGGATTTTACAATAGGGAATCCGTATAAAAAACTCTATAGGAATTTACAATGAACAATGAATGAGATGATAATGCATAAAAAATTCTAATAATTATAGATATGAAGAATGTATCATCTCCCCAACTCTTCCAATGGACTTTTATTTATTGAAAATGGTATATCTATCATATTTCTTAGATGTCTATAACAGCCTAGATCAACTTTTACTATGAAATCTCATAATGATCTGGATCTCTATCCTGTCATATAAGAATTTCATTCATCGTTGTAAAAATTTTAGCAACATTAAAGGGATATTATATATTCAATATGATATAAACAATTACAATTACTCATATTATGTTATTTTAGATGGACTATAAGTTTGTTTTTCAATCTGAGGATATGAACATCGGTCAGTCTGATTGATCAGAACTGGTGTCAGTCGGATAGTTATAACTTTGGTCAGTCTTGATAGAGATAATACATAATAAAACTGATGGACATATCACTTATGCAATCTGATAATCCTAACACAAACTGTGTCTTATAGATTGAAATAATGAGTTAAAATTTATGTTTGTTATACATTAGAATCATATCATTTTTGGTAGAAATGAACATTTTCAAGAAAAACATTATAAAAAATTGGATATAAAATAATTTTAAATAGAGTTTTCAGAATGTTTAAGTATTTATCTTTAGAAAATAAAAGGAAAATTAAAAAGTAAAATTATTGAATAAACACTTTCAATGAATTTATCTAAGGAATAAGTTTATGAAATTCAAGAAAAGGTGGAAATTGATCCCTATTTTTATCAGTAACATTGAAATTTTTAAGCATATCAAGATGATAGATTATCAATTATCACATCCTCCAAAACACTCTCATCTCCCTGATGTGTTCCATGTATCTCTCCTAATAATGTAAATACATGACCATTTAGATGTACTAAACCCAAAAATCATACCACTAAAGAAAGATATTTCTTATGAGGAGGAATTGATGATGAGTCTGGATTATACATGGAATGTTATATGAAACAAGACCAGTCACATGGTCAATGTTTAGTGGTAAAACCACAATTTTGAACAATCTATGTGGGAAAATGTGGAAATTATTAGGTATAAGTATCCTTATTTTATTGTATCAGAATAACATATTTCAAGGGTGAAATTCATTAAGGGGGTTGAATGTGACACCTATAGTTTATATTAATTATTATTATTGTTGAAATTAATTAAATATCATTGATTTATTTCCTCTCAGACAATAACATGTTAATCGATCAAAACACACAACACTTGCCTAGCTTTCATTACACAAAACATTGAGTTTTAACAAAAACATGATTTATTATTAGTTTATCTTTTCAAACGTTACAGTTATAACCAAGAAATTAAAAACAATGGTATGAATATTAATATTTACTTTTTAAAAAGTAATTATAATGGTTTTATATAATGATATAACATTAAAAAAATGCATAATGTTTAGTAATGTCATTAAATGGTTTGGAAATATTATTTTTTGAATAACAGTTTCTTTTTATGTATTTTTGTGAACAATATTAAAATTATTTCCTTTCAAAAAAAATATATAATTAATTTGATAAAATAAATTTCATTTTTAATTTGCAGTGTTACAACATTCATTTGGTTAATAATTGGGTTTTTAAAATTACATTACATTTTGATTAATAGTTAAAAGTATAGAATTTTAATTGAAAACTACAATTATTTTAAATATATTTTAAAGATATATTATATTTTAAATTTATTTTAAAGTTTAATTTGATCAATTATTCCGACATTTATCATATTTAGGTTATAAGAATCAATTTCATATTGAATTTTAACAAAAAACAAGGCAAAAATTAATGTTTTTCTCATTAAAACCCAATTATCACATCATGTCTGTGGTATTAATTTTAAATTAAATTTCTCCACTTATATGAAATTAATATGGTAAAATGGAGTCATTATTAACAATAATCATAATTTATAATTTAAAATAAGGTCAGATAAAATTTTCCCCATAAATGAAATGTGAATGTACTAAAAATTATGTCTCACATTTAATGTAAAAATATATTTACTGTGGTGTTAAATGAAGAGGATAAGGGTTAAAAATGAATAAACACATATCAAAATCCTATTATATGAAACCATTACCATATTTTACTTACCATTTTTTAATCTATATCCAATGGAATCATTCTCATTCGTGTGATTATAAAATTTTAGATTATTTTGGGAAATTTCCATCTAATTTCCATGAGTGTTCCCTTTCCGAAATTATAAATGGAAACAAAATATCCTATATTTTTCAAATATTCCTAGACCTTTGAGTTAAATAAAAATGTTGAAATATATCTCTATAATATTCTTAGTTAAATTCATGAGATTTTGGTCCTCCGAAAATACCATCCCCGTGGTCCTTAAGTGGAGATCCTGTGGGTTCCCTTATTAATTGTAATTATGTTAAAAATTATCATTCATTTTCCATTATCTTTTTCTACCCTCATTTATTTCATAAAAATAAAAAAAAATTAAAAAACAATTATATAACATATAATTTCATGTTATTATGTTGATGGTATTATATTTATCCATCTCCACCCCCATCATATAGGTTTTGAATACATTATTCGTGTTTACAATAGAGTATCACCTCCCAAAATAATTTCATTTGTTTTTTAATTACCGCCTCTCATTGTTGGAATAAATAATAGATTTATTTTGTATATAGAATTTATTTTCTTATTTTTATTCTATAATTTCTATATCACACATACCATTATTAATTCCATTTTTATGGAATATGATAACAACGTTTGTGTGTATGGAAGACTATCATCTCGTAATGTGATGTGACTCATTCATGCTTATAGGTAATGTAATATGTATTTGATTAACAGATTTATGCGATATTTATTACATAAAAAATATTTTATAATGACATAATATCGATTAAATTATACTAATTCAATTGATCATGAATATTGGAACTATATTCATGCTTACGGACGATCTAAAGCCTCCATGAATGGTGTATTAATTTTGTGATTTTTTCATTTATAGATTGTTATATATATATATATATATATTATATATGATATTTATATAATTATTTTCACTCTAGATATTTTTTGAATCATGATAAAATTAATAATACGAAAAGTATAAAATATAAAGACATATACCAAAAATGAAGTTGTTATTACTTGAAACAAAACTTTAACATGGAATTGTTTATAAACATGTAATAATTGTTCACAATAAAAATAATATATGGATTTATATAGAATAATATGGGTCTATAATATATTTATAGAAAGTAATATTTATCATAAAGGATATTTTAATGACTATAGTGGATGTTAAGACATTAGGTAGTAGAATTTTGTCTCACTTTTATCTACCGTATGACACATGACATATTCACCACCTCTTTATTTTATTTGGTGTATATAATTACCCATTTACAATTCAGATTATGAATATGATACTTTTCATGATATTCAATTATTCATTTAATCTTATTCATTATTTAGGAATATGATTCAATTTTAATAAACAGAAAATGATTTTATGTAACAATTTCATCATTTATTGAGTCTATTTATGATAAGTATTTAATGATGAAATGTTATGAACTATTTCTCAATAAAATTAAGAAGATAATACTCATCCATTTATGTCATTTCAATATATTATTTATTTTTTTCCCTCTCTATGTACTCAAGAGTTCCAAAATAATTATTTTATGACAAATGATCATTTTGGTCAAAGACACAATTTTTTCCAAAAATCATGTTTTGTGAAATTGTTTTTGAAAATGTTTTTATAATTACTAAAATCAATTGTTAAAAAATTAACCATATTTTAATTTTTACTCAATTTTTTAAAGGGTATCTTTATATCATTTTCAAAAACAATTTCTTTTGTGTTTTATTGAAAATGATGAAATAATATTTATTTTAATCTGTATAGAACGTATTTAATTTTCTCTAATAATGACCTCAAAATTTTTTAATTATACATTTATATATTTCAAATTATAGTTTCAAAGAAAAAGGTTTTCAAATTTTTTAATTTCATTAAAAAGATTCAAAGTAGAATGAATATTTTCCATTAAAAATTTTTAAATGGTGATTCCAAGTTATTTTCCATCTAAGATGCCATCCTATAATGTAACATATGATTTTCATGGGATTTGACCAAATGACACCATTCTAATTATTTCCATCAATGGTTTATTTTTATATAACCCATTTCTCTTCCATGGGTTATGTCATGCTAAAATGATTATGAAACCATCATATTTTCAATAGTTATGATATATTGAAATGATTTTAAAACCTGTCACTTTTCAATAGTTTATGATAAAATAAAATGTTTATGATACCCATTTCATTTCATGGGTTATGATAAGTAGACTTTTTATGATTATAAGGAACACAAAAATATGGTTTTCATTATGTGGAATGTCAGACCTATATATCCCTATAATGAATTATATAAAAAATTATATCTCATGATATTTATTAGACTAGACAGAGGAGTAAAATATGTTTTATAAGATAGTAATTTAATAGATAGTGAACATAGTTATATAAAGAAATTTTTCAACAATTATGGTCTTAAGAGTAAACCTTGACTAATATTGAAATGTTGGTCTATGATTACATGTATTATCTAAATTCCATGTCCTATATAATGGTTATTCTATCATGGTTAATATGATTTTACACCATTATAATTCATATCCTATGAACTGCAAATCATTTTGAAATGAGTTACGATTTTTATCATTGATATAAAAGTTATGGTTTTCAAATTTCAGGATCATGTTCTCATACAATTATATAAATGATATGATTACATGTCTCCCTAGTTTACCATTATTAATAATATGAGATCATCATTTTTTATGTTTCTTTTCCACTGTTTATCAAGACATTTATTACCAATGATATTTCTCGGTAGGGTTCTTGATATGAAGGAATTTGTAAGAGATGTAATAGTTAACTTATGGACAGATTATTTATATTTCCAATATTACAAAGGTACTAAACAATTATGGTCTTAATTATGTGTTTTTTAAATTAAAAAAATGTACATATAAAAGGTTGTAATATGCTTGTATGGTAATCACATGTTTTAAAATCTCCAGTAAATCTTTTTAAATTATATCCATGTCTCCATTATTCCATGGTGTTCTGAATGTAGGGATCAAAGTTACGCCCTAATTTTTTGATCTAATTTATATTCCTTAGTTTTTATCACATGTATAAAATCCATTTTTATGTGTCTTTTTGTAGCATTATCATTATTCAATGAAGTTTATTAAGAAAGAGTCTAAATTAACATGGACAATGTGGAAGTGTCTTCACCAAATATTATTTTTAGGTTCGTGGTCTAGATAAACTCTATAATGTCTAAATTTATTTCTATATTAAATGTGTAATAACTTTATTCGAATTTGAATACTGGTGCTAAACCTAAATAATTATTTAATTCTATGATTTTAGGTGAATTTGTATGTTTAAAGATACAAATCTCCCATTTGGTATCATGGAATTTTGTCCATCACTTGGGGAAGCCGTAGATGTGTGAAAACCACATGTTATATGGATATTGAATGAATTTTTCAAAACATGGTGATCGTTTCATAAAATGTGTCATGAATTAATTGTTATCCTAGTATATCTTCATATCCCTGATTTTCTTAGATGTTTGATGCTCTACCAAAAGAGAAAAAATATTTTATTATATGGAAACTATATATTTTAGAAAACTAGGAATATAATATGAATTAGGATAAATTGCATATTTTTTCCACATTTCATTGAAATGATTGACATGATTCCATAGGGATTTATTACTTCATCATTGTATATAGAAATTCTGATTCTTCTTGACACATGATAATCCACTTGTATGATATGAGATAAGATGATATAAGATGAGATGAAAGGATATTCTCCCCATGACAACATTATCTGTGTAAAACTGTAAGAGACACTAATATGGGAATTAACATAGATCCTACTATGAGATGAGATGAGTTAATTTTCACTCCATGGATACATACACCATATAAGTAAATAAGAGACTCATGTATGGGAATTATCATGGAGACCATTGGATTAAATTAGACAAGATACTGTCAATACATCATGATAATAGAGAATTAGTTAGTAGTTTAGGTGGTCCATCCTAGAACTAGGGGTTCCAATTCTTAACAAGGATTCTAGCATGGAGCTGAGGAATGTTTCACAACCCTACAATGTCAATCCAGAGCCTGTGGGTCAGATGGTTTATTTCATTTGAAGTATTAATTGATTAAATTAAGACCCATGTTTGTTTCTTTATTTCATGCAATTTTTTAGGAATGATTATTTACATAATGTTGATGTAAACCTACTGATTTATTCTCACTATTTGTTTGGTAAATTTTTTGGTATCTGAATAGATTTATGAGATGCTTATATGGCCAAGGGTAAGGGGTACTTTTTTATTGTTTCTTGTTGAATGGGATAATGTTTGGATATCGGATTTACATGGGGTATGAGAATGTGGAATTTAGTATATTATTCCATTCCAACTTTTATATTTATTTTTATGACTTAAAATAGGCTAGTTAGATAAAGTTCATCATGAAATTAGATGGTTATATTATTATAAGTTATTTTGATTTTTCCATTAATATTCTACAAATTTGTATTGTTTATTCATGATGTCTTAATATGCAGAGGCATGCCTAAGGGGACATTGCTGAATCGATTTGGACACATGCGGGAGTATATAGCTAGTGTAATTACAATAAGGATTGGAGAAAATGATAGGAAGGATAAAGTGGTCTTCCAATGTAAGAATTTTTAATTGGTTTATATATTTTATTCATTTTAATTTAATTATAACCAATTTGATTAAAATTTTCAAATTATTGTTATTTTTATCCAATTGAATAAATTATGTAATTTGTTGTTTTTTTAAATAAAATTTTCAATTAAAACATCTCAGATAATGAAACACATAGGGAATGGTGTTTAATATATTACAGTTCAAATTCAATAGATTCATCATGTAGAATATTTATTTAATATGAATATGATATTCATGTAAAAAATATTATATTGATTAACCTTGTTTTTGTTTTCTTATTTTGATACTCAAACTAATACAATGTGGTTGGGGACTACAAAATCATCTCTATAAACAAGTGGTCCAATAAATTATGGATCATTGTATGTTATATCTTTCATTTATATAAAATGAAGATATTTATAGAGTTCATAATTTAGTAATGATTTTAAAAATATAAAATCATCATTCATTCCAAACTAATTAATGTGAAACTATCATCAAAATTGAATTTCAATTTTATAAAAAATAGAGATAGATTGTTCTTCCATAATATATTCTGTGAGTATTATCATGGATGTGTGCTTAAGTAGAATGTGGTTGTTGTCAGGGGAGTTGAATTGGGGTTTTAAAAAACTATAAATCATATTAGGGTGAGGAATATTCATATCTGTAAACCTAGAAGCATAAACATAGTTCAGTCTTCCACTTTATCTAGGAATAGTAAATGGGGTTAATGTATACTTCATGGGATAGGAATGATTTGTAAACCCTGTCCACAAATCATTATAGTTTTTTCATATAAATATATTTTAATTTGTTTTGTTTTTTATATTTATTACAAATAATACTTATTTTGTTGATTAAAATAGTTAATAAAAAATAATTTATTTCAATTTCATCCAAATCATCTTGTGTGATTAACGTTAAAATTGATGTCCCTTTTTCGGTTCCATTATTTACATAGAAAGATGATAGTTATTGTGAAAAACTATCTTCTATGTGGAAATAAATTGTTTTTTGGATAAAACCATCTCTAATGTGTAAAGAAGATGGTTGGTCTACCCTGAAAATCTAAATATAGGTTAAAGATATTCAATACCATTTGATTTAGTGACTTGCTATCATAGAGGCATAATATGATAATTTCAGGGAATAATTCATTAATTTACTATAATAATATTCATGAAACATTATAAGAAATTTATTTATCCTAACTATTAAATTTGGGAACATTGTATGATGAGAAAAAGATGTATTTGGAGGAATATGGTGAGTCTATGGATTGTTAATTATATGATGTGTAAAAGAATATGAAAATTCCTGATTGAAATCCCCCTCTTATGCCACTTCACCATGTGGCATGTTTCTATCTAGTTTCACACCGTTTACCACAATGAAAAGAGGCTCAACATTATATATCACATCAATGAAAATTCAATGATAAATCTCACTTGTTGGATCATGTATCTCTTCGAATAATATGTAAATTATTTCATAGTAAATTCATAATTCCTCAATAAAATCAGATATGTATCTGAGGTGTGAGATACAAACACCATATAGAGAATTATATATTTAATTATTTTTAATAAAATAGGTATTCTGTAGAGGTAAAATTCAATACCAAATCAGGATAACCTTTTACATGTCATGTAATATATTATAACTACAATGCACATTATCGAGGGTCATAATTACATTATTTAGATTTATGCATGTGCATCATTCCTACCACCTCTAATAGGGACTCTTTATGTTCATCCCACAAGTCAACATATTATGAAAGATATTAACTACAGTCAATGAATTTCTATCATGACAAATTAAAGGAATGAAGTGGACCCAACTGACTAAGATATTTTCAGAATGGGTATAAGAAACCTAAACTTCCTCAAAACATAATAGACATGGTTCCACTAATCTTTATAAAAAGAAATATGAGGTACCCAACATGTTTTTTCAATAAGATTTATCATTTAGTGAGGTAGAAGACTCCACAAAATGGCCCTGACATGTAATATCACATACTCAACCCTTCACCTTGAATTAGATTATAATTATAATTACATTAGGTGCATCACTCGAAAATAAAATGATGATTACAATAACTTGGGTTTCAGAATATTTTTTTTGATAATTTAAACCTTCATATTATAAAATATATAGTAGAAGAACTAAAATGGAATATATATATATATATGATTAATGATAAAAATGAACAATCCTTAAGAAATATTTCATAAAAAAATTAAAATAATACATTAACCAACAATAAAAATAATGTTTCTATATGAGAAAATGAATTAGAAGCAAAAAACTAGATTCTCAATTGTAACATCACCCATGATCTACAACATAAATACCTATAAGCACCCATTTCCATAATCAATGATCCCAACCATAAAGTGATCCACTAAAAAAGTTATAGGTCTTCCCCTTGCCTAATTGTAATAAAATTTCATCTATATACACATAGAGATGTATATTCAGATTGTTGAGAATATAAACCATGTAGGAAATCCTACAATGTCTTCCCACACATGCTAAAGAATAAAAAGTCATTACCTCACATTTTATTTAAAACACTAATGAAATATGGAGGCCTATGAACAAGGACAATATGAATAGAATAATAAACTGACCCCAAAACACCAACAGCCATATAATTAACGAAACCCTCCCATTTTGTATCCATGTAAGTAAACCAAATTATTCTATGATAAAAGTGGTGATAACTGAATGAACCAAACATGATAGAAAAAACACCTCCCAACTCCCTGACATAAGTCATAATTTAAAAATATAACCCATATTCCCACTTAAATGAATATAGTATCCATGTCCAAACTAGTAATTCCACATCTATATTCATAATGTATAGACACCAACTAAGTTCAAACCATGTTTTAGCACAGAAAACAACATTTTTTTAAAGGTAAAAAACATTTTTTTCAATTAAAAAAATTATGGTCACTAATATGACCTTTTTATCAAAAACCAACTATAAATAAAATAAATTTCCCAATGAAATTTATCAACGATATTTTACATAGAAAGATAAAAAGTTAACATTAAAAACCATAAGACATCATGTTCATGGAATAATTATAATAATAGTAAATTTCTATAACAACAATAAGACCATTTAGATAAACTAAACCATATAAATGTAGTTATTGGTACTCATAACTCTCTTAAAATAGATTATAACAAAATAATCATCATAAAAATCATAATAAATTTTTTGAGTATGGAATCCATGGTCAATGGTCACTCCGATTGAAAAATAAAAAATTAAAAGATAAGAAGAAGATATGGGATTCATATTTTCGACCCCTATGTCAATGCACTATGATTTAATGAATGTGATCTATAAAATGTAGAGGATTAAAATAAATCTCATATGGATATCCAAAGGACCAATATCCCATGGAAAAAGGGCATAAATAAGTTTTTCTCTATGTGCGGGGGGAGGGGGTCCTGTTACAATCTATTTTATCAAGGATTTTATAATTTGATCATATTTTTTGGTATAGATTATGAAATCATGCACTAAAAAGAAATATATTACTTAATATAACACTAGATTCATAATTTTTCAAAATTCATACTAGCAATGTTGAACCCACTACCTAATAATATATTACGATGTAATGTTTGGTCACAAGGAATTCCAAAACTATGAACTAGTCATGTTACAATACAGAGACCCTAATTTCTCCATTCAAATTTTATTAATAATGGATCACAATTTCCCCAAACCAAAATATAACTATGTGTTGGGTCCATAAATGGTATTCTTTGATAAACCCATTTGATTTAGCTCCATATAAACTTGTTAAAGAAGAAGAAAAATTCCGGAATGAATCCATGAAAAAATGAAATAAATATGAAAATATCACTCCCTATCCATAGTGTTGCTACCCCATTATTCTAAAAATATAAAACATGACAAGTGGAAATAAAAATAGAAAGAATAAAAGAAAAAGGACATGATAATAGATTCTAAAGTTCATAATTTTTTCCTAATACACTAGAAAAAGATGATTTACTTTGATTTAGGGAAACAAATGAACATTAAAATTCATGAAATATATAATTAATCACTTATTAATCAACACTATATAAATATGAGTTCTTAGTTAACACTACTAGTTTTCACTACCATCAAATTTCTATGGGAAAAAGTCCACCTCAAGTGATCTTCATAGGGAACCCTCAATTCATTCATGTAACTCCAAAGCCTAATATTTACGATATTTTCTACAAAAATAGATTATATTGAACCCATGATTTCATAATATTTTATTTTAAATCTGTTTGTATTTATCGTCATATTAGTTTACTTATTTTTAACACTTTTTAGATCTTTTTCTGACCCTCTAAACATCTGTTCATCCATATTTATTATGTGTAATTACATTGTATCATTAGGATAAATATTTTCATCAACAATATTATCCTTCCACTACAATTATGCGATTAGCCATTTTTTCATAAATTTAGAATATCCTCGAAATCAACCATACAAAAATTCAACTAATATCTCAAGTAAACCTATGTATATTCTCTAAGCATCATCGATGTAGAAATAATGTTTCTAATAACTTATTTTAGTCAAAAATGTCTATATGAAGTGCAATATTACCTCAATTCATCCAAAATAATCACTTTTATCAACATATATGATATATTTAAATTCCCATTATTATTATTTAATACTATTTCTCTTTCCTCCAGCAACTTCTAAATGACGTAAAACATTAACTGAATTTTATTTTTATTGGAATAAAATATTGATTTTATGTGGTTATTCACTACTTGTGAATGAAAAATAGAATCCCATTACATTTTCTTATTCCATTATCATCCAACAATCCCATCAGAAAAAATTATCTCTTTTCCAACATTCATCAATGTAATATAATACAATTAATTTTTCAGATAGTTACTATTAATTAATGTTTGGACATCCAACTAAATATTGTTCACAAAAATGTAATGATTTTTAGGTATTTTATCTCCCTATAATATGTATATCCTTTATAATATATATCTATAAATTTATCTAAATAATTATTTGTTATAATGAAAGGAGACATTTTTTTGTAGAGCATAAATTATATGATAATCTATTTAATCCCTCCCACTATTAACATTCAATGATCAATATGTACATAAGGATGAATCTCAATACATGTGAATTGTATGGACGTTTTCATGAAATGGAATGAATAAATTAACCAATAGCTGATGTATTTGTAAATTTCATCATCTACCCAACTTATTATTCCATTCTAGGCGAATTCTCTTTAATTAGATTTAATTTTTTTCACAAGGGAGTAGTTATTGGGTTTTCTCTACTCAATTTATATTATTTCACCAAATTTATGATGTAATAATTCTATGTTAGATTCAATCCATAGAAACATAGGTCTCTTGTGATGCACATCCCTATAATCCACTGTTTCATACCAGTTTCCTTTAGCTCAAAACACCCAGATAAATTTCCATTATCTCTCTAATTGTTTCATTTAGAAACTCATCTAATAGCATGTCATCCATGTAATGTAAAATGATTATGAGACTCCGATTATCAAGAAACTTATGGTAGAACCAATGATAATTATTTATCTAGATGATACATTGGTAAATAATGATATCATTGAACCTATAATTTCAATTACATGGAACATTCTTCTAACCATAAAGGATATGACTTTTCCTTTACACATGATTATGTTTTTTGTGGTTTTTTAAAAACCATTAGTTATTTTATGTATATTTTTTCTTCAGATATTCCATTAAGAAATGTTTACATCATTTGATCTCTTCATGATGAAATATGTCAGAATAAACCGTTCCATAAATCATTCATATTGTGTGGTGAATAACTAATAGAGTAAAAAATATCCAAAAAATTAACGCATTTTATTTGTTGAAATCACAACACAACATAACTAGTCTATTATTTATGCATACCAACTTTCACCACCCTCATTCTAAAGAATAAATTGATTAAATTAATTTATTCATATAAGTTCTCCCTAGCATCTCCCATAATCCAAATATATAGAGGTTTTCAGATTAATCTATCATAGATAGCTCTCACTACTTACATTATTCGAGACTCCATTACCCATTTATGTTTTCAGTTACTCTATAATCTATTAAATGAATATAATGAAATTTACTTTCATACCTTTTCCCTTTTCCTCTCTCCCTAGTAGACCAATATCATTGTACTCATAATAGATATCATTTGGGTGTGAAAATATATGATGTGTAAGTTTCTAGTCCTCAAGCATCTTTAATCCTTGAACTCTTTCATACTTTAGGCCATGGTGACCCTTTCAGAATGTGGCATTCTTTTGTATTATTCTATAGATTTTATGGCTCTTAAATAACTATCATATTTATAATATTATTCGTATGTACATATCATTAGAAATCCCATCCAATAAATCCTCATTTTTAAAGATACTTTTCCCTTATTGAAATTTCATTCTTAGTTCGGAATATTTTTCATGCTTTCATTATTATAGATATAATTCCTACATATAATTTCTATTAAATGACCATTATCCCTGAGTAGGAAAAATAATTTTTCATTATTTTAGTGCACAATGTTGGATACTTGATATATAGCCTCTAATATGCCTCGTTCTTGAGCGATATTAAGGAAATTATGTAACACATTAAATTATATTATGGGATTGAATAAAAAAAATACTTTTGGACCAATATTCATCAGATAGTTTATTTTGAATTGAAAAAATTTCACTTTGATTGATTATGTTGGTGAAACAGTTTAGTGCATCAACCCAAAAGACCATGGGGAACCTGATGTGAATTTACATGCACATATATTTCGTCCAAAATGTTTGATTTATTCTTTATATAATTGTAGTTGTATCCCGAGTACATGTAATATTGTTCTTGAACTGAATCCCTATACAATATTAAAACCTCTGAAACTCTCTACGTATTTGCTGACCTCCATTATCCGAACATAATAACTTCAACCTGCTTCTAGTATCTTTTTCATTCATGGACATCTTCTTGAAAAAATTCTAGAACACCTCATTATTTTTCCTTATAATTAACACCTTCACTCATCATGTGGAATATTCAATTAATATAACATAGAAGAGTGAACTTCTATGAGGGAGAACCAATGATTTTTTCTAACTATCGATGTGATGAATCTCTAACATCTAGTGCTAAAATATGTCACTTCTATTTTTAATGACTACAAACACTAGTACAAGAATAAAAAATATAAAACATTATGAAATATATGCTTCCAAAATTTATCAATACTTTTGTATTACGGATATTAACCACCTTATAAATGATACCTCATATTCATCCATGAAACAACATTGAAAGAGTTATTTCTTCAACATCGATTTCACTTTCTGATAATCTAGTTAGCCTAAAGTATCCCAATATAGTCCTTTCCAAAAAACCATGGAGCCTCATGATATTTTCCATTCCCCCTGTGTATGAATTGTGAAGAATATTTCGTATACAAATTTCCCAATGGGAATAGGATTGTTCTGGTGGTTTGGAAATTGTTTCACTTCCCTCAACACTAACATGTTTTTGTTTCATGTTTGGATTGAAACATAACCATTCCTCAAAATTTCTAGATACTCTACCTTCATATGATGACCATTTAAATGTATTTAAAAATTATAATTTCTCATAATCACTCAATAATATGTTTAGTATAATTATTTAATGGCGCACATACCCTAGAACCTAATGTAGTACTGAAAAATAGTGGTAATCCTTTCCTATCATGTGATATAAGGTTTCTAACACTTGTTTTATAAGTATATAATCTATAATTATCCCTAATCCCATTATAATATTTATTTATGTGGTCTTTATTCATTCAATGACAACATAGGGGAGCACCATCCACCGAGGTACTCCTCACAAGCCCCCACCCCCATTTTTCACATCCGATGAATTTTCCATCATATAACCCTTCCTCTTCCTTCATTATTATACAAAATTTTAGAATATTTATAGATATAATTCTTATGAATTACATTATTTAATGTTAGGTCAAAGACATCTATGAATACTAATTTGTCTACTTCACTAGAATTTAATACATGGTTCACCACACATCTCATGATTTTGGAAGATAGGAATGTAAAATATTATGACCACCCCTCTTTTTAGTAATAATTAATTACTAATTTTTTAAATAGGAACACACATGATATAAAATAGAATATCGATATTTCAAGTGTCTTTATGTAATTAGTTACATCACATAAAAACATGAAAATTTGATATGATAACATTATTGAAAACATCATTAATATGTTCAATATATTTCATCATACTTAATACTACATGGGATAACCAAGGGAAATACTAAATAAAGGGGTGTTCTATAAAGCCTAGTAAGGGAATAAACAATATTAGTATGAATAAATAATTACATATTATAAAATAGGGTTATCAATGGCACATATTATGGTTTAAATTGAAACACGAACAATATGGCATGATATAACATGGTAACATAAAGGAAAAATTGAAAATGATGAAATAAAATTATTCATTGAATCATAAACATAGGATAATAATATAATGGTGAAAAAAATATATTGATGTATAAGGTTCAGTAAATAATTCCATTGATGACATCTTAGGATACTAATATATTTCACAATGCATTGGAGTTCTATATTATTCCGGATGCAGCCATCACTTTAATATTATTCACATTCATAAGTGGGCATATAAATTATTCAATCTAGAATCATTTTCACCACATTAAATTCCATCATCATGGATTGTGTAATATATACATGAATTTCCCAAATCAACAGATTATAGGTATTTTTATGTGAATAACCTTGAGTGAAAATAGATTTTCTATTCAAAATATAATGGTTTTTCATGGATAAATATTCGTGAAATTTCTATATCATAATAGTAGTAAAAAATATTCATAAAATGGTTTAAGTATATAAAAATGGATCTCTGGTCATTTTTAAACCATATGTATAGTAATTGGGATGTATAAATACATCTCCTAAATTTTTTATTTAGAACCAAAAGTCAAAAAATGATGAATATTCTTGAATTGAAAAGAGGAGAGAGAGGCCCCTTACCTTGGTAGAGTTATTCCAAAATATTGGTAGGAGATCATTATGATCTTGGGGGAAACTTGGGAGGACTATAGAGATAGAACGGTATAGTAAGTACATGCTCAAAGGTTTTTGATTAAAGAGGAAGGGAAGATTGTGTTTTTTATAATAGAAAAGTGAGGGGAGTTTAGTATTATTTCCAAGACAAAGGTTTTGAACACATTATAAAAACATAATCAAAACCACAGTCCATCCCATGGTTTTTACCAATGATTTCATCTAAGGAAGTGTGGTTTTCATTATTTTATAAGTAAATGGGATGAAATACTTAATATATTACTATTGGTGATGTGTAAGTGAGTCATGTTTATAACGAAATGATTTTAAAATCATAAAATATATAATATGGTTTAGATGATTCATAAAGGAATAATATAATTAATAAAATAAACAAAATTCACATTATATTAATGAGAATCATTTACTTTGTAAGTTATATATCTTATAAAGTTTATAAAAGCAATTCTGGATCATTATGATGTCACAATGCCCACTATATTTAGTTTTTAAACGATAATTCAACTATCTCACAAAATTATAAAAAATTATCCATTCGATAAAATTGAATATCGGATTCAAATGAATATATTTATTTTAACCAAATAATTTAATAAATATTTTAATTTAAACTTTTAATATAATTGTCAATATTTATTCAGATATTTCAGTTTTTTGGTAATAACAGTTTTTGAACACTTATAAAAATTACATTATACATTATAAAAATCATATTATCATTTAATTTTATAATAATTATTAATAATAATATTTCATTGAAATATTATTTATTTCAAAAATCAATTAACTTGTCAAAATTAGTATCTTAAATAAAATCTCATGTCACATAAAAATTAATTTTTGTTTCATTATATCAAAATCAAAATCATAAATAATGTAAAAATAAAGTGAAGTAAATATAACCATTATAAAATAAAAAATAAAATATTCATATTAATATTATTATAGATATAATATATATCCATTTAACAAACCAGAAAAATACTTGAGGGTTAGGTGGGAATTTGTGATATTTTCATGGGGTGGTTCGACATACATAGTTTGGGTTGTGATCTCGATAAACTTGAACAACTCCCATAATAATTTTCAATCATGATTTAGTTGTTATATAATGTCTTGGGATTGTTCAAGGGAATGTCGCAGTGATGTAATATCCCTTAAAATCTCTTAAGTATGTTCTTCATAGGGTACAATCCTACTAGTAGAGGCTATCACGTCATTTCTCTATGTCAATTTTATTTATAAAAAACCTACATTTAAACTAATCAAATGATCACTATTCAATGACTATTTTATAAAAAAATTGATTCTTAATGATATTTTAAATATGATAGGATATAATTAAACGAATTAATTTCATGTGGTTTCTATAACATAAATATGTAATAGGGAAATTAATTCAATAAAAGGGTAATTTTATTTATAAATTTTAATGATTATACAATAATGCCCAAATAGAAATTTAAGTCTCAAAATTTTCATTTCAAATACAAAAAAAAAGATTAAGGTAATTCTATTTCATAACCTCATCTACTTCGCATGTTTATTATTCTAAATTTTTGTTTTTTCATATCGCTTTCATAAGGAATATTATCTTCTTTCATTTTTCATTGTATCTAGGATCTATGATCTTTTTTTCTCCTCTTCATATGAAAGATCATTATGAAATGGTACAACCTCTAAATTAACCTCATTTGAGGGTACTTGTTTGTACTTCTTCAAGATGGACACATGGAATACATCATGTACTTGAGAAAGGTTATCTAGGAGTGTCAATCAATAAGTTACCACTCTGAGGTGATCAAGGATCTTAAATGGCATGATGTATCAGGGATTAAGTATTATCTTCTTCCTAAATCTCATGAAATTCTTCCTTGGAGATATGTGGAGGAATACCTTATTTTTAACCACAAAATCTAGGTCTTACTAATAGTTTTAACCATAGATCTTCTATCTACTCTGAGAATCCATGATGTGTTGCAATATGGTCATGATAATTTACAAAACTTCCTTACAATTTTATGACCTAGAAGTTTGTGTTCTCTAACTTCATCCCAGCTTGAAGGTTTTTTTTCACCTCTTCCCATAATGGGATTCGTAAGGATCTATTAGGATGGTTGAGTGGAAAATATTATTTTATGAGATCTCTACCAGAGGAATATGTTTATCTAATCCACATTTTATGTCAATTGATAATTTGATCAAAAATTATTTGATTTTATATATATTTCACATATATTTTCCACTATTTTTCAAGTGATAAGCCATGATAAATTTCGAATCATTATTCAGTGGATGTTGGAGGATTTTACTGAACATGGAGGTAAATCATTATTCTCGATTAGATATGATTGACAGTAGTGTTCTATGCAACCTCACCAATTCCCTCAAATAAGTCGTTGCATGTTGATAGAGTTGTAAGTCCTCATAGATTTTAATGAAATGTCAATTCATTTTAAAATGGTCCACTAAAACCCATATAGAATTATTTCCTCATGATGTATTATAAATACTATGGAAAATTTACTTGGTTATTTTTTCCCATTTACATGTTGGTATGGGTAAGGGTCACATTTCCCCCTTGGATATTAGCCTTTTAGTCTTCACTTATTGACATATAAGACACCTTTATGTATATTATATGATGCCCTTATTTATATTTTCCCACCAATATTGCTCTTTGAGATCTAAATACATGTTTTTTATCCCTGTATGGATGGATAAGTTTGAGCTATGTGCATCATCCAATACCTCCAACATTAATATAGGATTTGATGGTACTGATAGTTATGAACCAACTCTTACAACTCCCCCTTAATTAATTTTTGACTATGATGATTTAACTTTTCTTATACATTAAACTTCTAAATTTTCACATCATCAATTTAAACGCCATTTTCCTTCATTAGAAGTGATGGTTTAGAAATAATTTGATAAAGTATTGATGAATTTTCATCCTTTATGATTCCCATGTCCATTCTTTTCATGTCTATGAAAGTAAGATCCTTCCTCATTCTCATCAATGATAAAATTTTCACATTATTTATAATTTAGAAAGCTTCCACTTTATATTATATCCTAGTATGGAAGTAGATTGAGTATTCATTGTCCTTAATTATCTCTAACCATATTAATTGGTTCATATTCATATCATTATGTGGGAATATATACTCATGGCTCTTATGATCCATATATATTTCAAACTTCTCCCCAAAGTGGTTATTTCACCCGGTTTTCAATGAAAATATTACTAAATCCATATCTATATCATGTTCCAGGTAGTTCTATTCATGGCCATTAAATTACCTTGAGATATATGATGCAAAATTATTAATTTTCGTTAGAAAACTTGTCCAACATACATTGAAGCATCACAGTATTCCATAAAAAGTTGCCCACATGTGGGTAGGGTAAGTAAAAGTGTAGTGATAAGATGTTTTTCAAATCTGTAAAGATATCATCACATTTAGTATTTCAGATAATATTTACTCCATTAAGAGTTAGATTGGTTGATGTTTTTGACAATCATGAAAAATTTCTCAAAAATTAAAGATAATACCCAGCTAATCCAAGGAAACTATAGATGCTTGTAATAGATGTTGGCATCAACCATCATACAATTTCATATATCATTAAAGGGTCCAAAGGTAACTCATTTATTATGATAAAATTCTTTAGGGATGTTATGTGGTGTAGGTATAATTTTTTTTAATTCAATGATTCATTTTATAGGGAGGATATGAAATTTTTCAGGTAGCACATTAGTGTTATAAGGCCCCAACCTTAAACATTACATAATCATGAATTAAGTTAAAAATTCACATTGAGGATCTTTTCTGGTTTAGATCTTTAGAGAAGTAGGTCATAAAATATATATAAAAACATGAATATTACATGTATACACTTCCACTCAGTATCCATTTTTTCAAAAAATACAAACTCTTTGAAAAAACGAGTCATGTCTAGTTCCATGTTTTAGACCAGATGGATTTTCCTTAATCCCATCCTTGACCCTATTCCACATTCTTTCATGTGGAAAACATTTCAAACACTTGGGATGAGAATAAAAAGCATAGTAAGGGAGACACAAAGAAAGAAAGTTGTTATTTTTTAAAAACATCATGTATTCCATGAATTACTTATCGTAAGTAATAATTTTTTACCTTTATAATGTAGTAAATAATCATCACTGAATTAAAGATCATTTCTTACCCATGTGTAACCAAAATATTACCATAAAACCCATAGAAAGAACACATAACATATATCCGTAACTTGGGACATAAACGTACATAAATCGAATAACCATACGGCCAACTTCCACACATATCACTAAATGAAATAACCATACGGCCGACTTCCATACCCAATGCATTGGTGGTTATAACGTAACCACCCATTATAGTTTCTCACGGACCACCCATAATTTATCCATGTGCCATTATTAAATCATAACATATACAATATCACAAATAATATTTCATTTTCAATCACAATAAATAATTTCAAGATATTTAAATAATCAATCCACATAAAAAACCATTAAAAACACTTATTGACGAGATTTTTGAATGAAATTGCCCCATACCACATTGAAGCATTTAGAGGAATCAACATTTTATAAAATTTGTTTTTATATAAATAAATCATTAAAACTATTTTGAAAACATGGTCGTTAATGAGAAATATTTAGATGAATAAATATTTAAATCATTTAAAATGATGTTTTAGTTAAATAATCCATTACCACATTAGAAACTCATGAATAAAAATAATTACATAATAACATTAAATTTTTTTATAATATAATTAGAGTAAGGAGATACATGATATTATATGTAAATTGGAATTTTATACACCATATAAAAGTGTATTGGTTTATAACAACAATAAAGTATAAAAATAATGTAAATTGAGACAAAATCCCTTATAAAAATGGTATCCTTAGGTTAAGGACAAGTAAATTACATAATTACATGTGAAAAATATAAATACACTCAATATGATGGGATATTTAGTATAAAACAATCATATGACATTCACAAATATTCATATCATGACATAATTGATAAGTAGATGTTTAACCCAAATAATTGTATTTGGGTTAAGAAGTTCCCTTAAAAAAATTTCACAGCCTAACGACGCCAATTAAAAGTTTAGAGTTATTTGACGAGAGGGAAAAGGGTATCTCATATCATGGAAATAAACGTTACATAAATAAGGATATAAAAGAACATATCCTGACATAAGAAGAAGTGAATTAAAAGACATAATAAAAAGATGTATTTTAAAAAGAGGAGGGTGAAAGGTTCCCTTACCGATTTGGTAACTTATGAAACATACACCCCATGAAAAAAGGATCATACAATAAAGAAATAAATACCTATAATTTAAGTATATTATTCAAAGAATAAAATAATGTGAAATACATACACCACACAAAAATAAATAGTGGAAAATATATCATGAGTCTCACGAGAATAAGAAGTGAGATGAAAAACCCTTACCACGTAGCAATCAATAGATTCGTATGAACAAAAATTAATAACCATGAAATTATTCAAAGAATACCATGAATATAAAGAGAATCATGATAATATAAATCAAATGTATATACACAATACACCACATGAAATAACTAAGTGTTAAACAATGGAAATATCATGGAATTAAAAGTGAGATAAGAATCCATGTACCTCAAGTCTGAATTGTCTTGTATGTTCATTGTTCATCCTGAATAATAAACATAAGTTAATTTATGCTTGTTTAAGATCCTTTTTAATTTCTCTTATTCCATTTATATCACTTATTACCTCGAAATAGAAATAGTTTAATATTTTTGTTCATATTGAGCATTTTTTCGATGTTTGGAACTTGAGTCAAAAATAAACTTGGTATAATTACAAATTGTCCATGTGGACAAAATTATGTTATCTACAGAAACATATTCATGTTTTAGTTATCATATATATAATCATACTTTATTTAGTTCTATTAAATCATACCAATACAATTGCTCTATGTTCACTACCATTTAAAATAATAATATTATTTTATTATTTTTCAGTATAACACAATGTTGTGTGCACCGTAAGATTTCATAGAAACCTATTGTTGTGTATCATGTACTCTATAAAACATAGAATCCCCTTTAATGTAAAATTAATATTTAATTCAAAAATATTAATAAATATGAAAATGTTATATTATTTATTTACCTGGGATGCTACATTCTTCCCCCTTTCGGGAATTGTGCCCTTGAAATTTTACAATTGGTCTTGGAAACATCATTGAAAGTCCCACATCGGAAAAAGAGTCAATAAAAATATCACTTTAAAAGAATAAAGGAGAATTAAAATGGTCACCTGAGACTACAGATACTATGATTCCAAGAAAACATGTATATGGAGGAGAAAAAACCATCTAGTTCTAATGGAGAGTGATATAAAAATTGATTAGTAGAAATGTAACCCCTAGAAAATCACACACATGTTATGGGTAAAATGGTTTGTGATACCCTAGTAAGAAAAGTTATTAGACAATGATTTTGTATTAAGATCCTTTTCATAAATTTTATGAATTTATTGAATATCTTTAATAATAACATATGAAAACATACTTACTTTTCATGTATACATTCATACTTTACCATATTTCTACCACAAACTCGTCTTTTCTCCAAAAGATGAGTATTCAAGATGACCTGTTCACATTAAAATCACTATAATAAACATCTAGAGAATCACATAATCCAAAAATATGAACTATATATTTTCCATGTCTTGATACATTATGCAAAACGAAAATGGTAAGTACAAGATCACATAATCCCCAAAAAGGAAAATATTTTACAAAAAGAAAAAACTACTCTTAATCTCCAAAATCTGTCAATCAATACCCAAAGTTCAAAAAAGACCATTCAATAAACAACTACCCATAAAATTCTTCAATGTAATCTGAACTAATATTGAAACCCAAATCTTGGGAGGATTTAATCACATAGTCTTCCATGATAAATATAAAAATTTATCTCTAAATAACATTAGTTACTCTTAAAGTCTCATACTGAAGTGTAATTAACCTAATTACATATTCTCTGTGATAGGTTAATCATTTACAAAAATAACCCAAATCATCATATGTACACAATAGAAACATAAAATTTCAACCATTACTCTACAAATGAGATCCCATAGTATTCTGTTTCCCTTAAGAATTTAATGATCCCCAAATGAGAGAATTTCTTCCAAAATAACCTTTTTCACATGATCATCAAATCATTTTCCTATATCATGGATATCAATTTGATAAAAAATAAGTTCCCAAAAACAACTTATTCTTGATCCATAAAATCATTTCACAGTAAAGAATAATTCATACTAACAATGTACTTCACGTAGGCCAGTGGTAGGCGATGTACCCTTGTCGCCCTTTGTTTGTGGGTTAGATTCCTATAGCCTTGCTGGATGTGATGGGTTGTCACCCATCTTAGGGGTTATCACCCATCTTAGGAGTTGTCATTTTTATAACACTAAAAAATATCCTTAACATGATTTAACCTCAATGGTTATCTTATACCCATCATTTTCATCCCAACTCATAATGACCTCAAAATCTTAATTCATGATGACTTATATATATCATAACTTTTTTCCACCTCCATATGATAACATAAAACTGTTCCTATTAGAAAGAACATCATACCTTGATCATGGTTTCCACATGGTTTCATCAACATCGTGTTCACATTTGTAAAATGTTCAAGCATTGTAAAAAATGATTCATAGATCCTTCAAAATCATCTTCTTCCTTCATAAAAATATCCCTCACACTACTTGAGTCATATGGGTGATCACATAAAAATATTTTTGGAAATTAATCATGTGTGAAATATAATTTCAAAACATATGATACAAATTTCTTCCTATAAAATAGTCATACCAAGTTTGAGTTGAAACATTCCATCAATGTTCCTTTTAAATTCTATAAGTATGTGTTCAGAGATTATATTGTAAAATAAAATATAAATTGGTTGCACAAGGGTCTCCTTCTTCAGCACCTATGTCAAAATCATAATATTCTTCAAAACATTGTTATACGGTAAAATATTTAAAATTCCCTTGATAATATTTACCTTTCTCGAAAATATGGGAATATTGTGAAAATATGATTTGATTAAATACAGCCACTGATCCACAATGATATCACGGTATAGTGGAGGTGATTGATATTTTAATCAATAGCTTTCAAGTGAGTTGTATTCTAAACAAAATTTCACAATCACATGAATAAGAATTTGAAATAATTATTGGAAGCATGTCATGAGGAAAATATAGGAATGTCGTTTGAGATCCTCCTCCTTCCATTTGTAACTGACTTTCCTTGATCTAAAAAAGTTATAAAAGTAGGATTTAACAAAAATAATACATATATGGACTAACCATGTGTTTAATGAAAACTCATAATCCTAAATGTTGTCTAAACTGACCGCTGATACCAACTATAAGGCCCCAGCCTTAAACATTACATAATCTTGAATTAAGTTAAAAATTCCCATTGAGGATCATTTCATGTTTATAGAATTTTCTAATTAGGTCATAACATAAACATAACAACATGAATATTACATGTACACACTTCGATTCAGTATATATTTTTTATCAAATAAAAACTCTTTGAAAAAAAGATTCATGTATAGTTCCATCTTTTACACAGCATTACTTTTATATGATCCCATCCTTGACCGTATCCAAATTAATGTCATGTGAAAAACAATTAAAAAACTTGGGATGAGCACAAAAATCTAAATAAGGGATAATAAAAAATAGAAACCTATTATTTTTTTAAAACATCAAGTAAACCATGAATAACTGATCATAAGTAATAATTTTCACCTTTGTGAAGTAGTAAATACACTACACTGAATAAAAGATTATTTCTAACCAATTTTTAAATAAAATATTTACATAAAACCCATAGAAAAAACACAAAAGATAAATAGGTATCTTGGGACATAAACGTACTTAAATAAAATAAACATACGGTTGACTTCCACACATATCTCTTAATGGAAGAGCCATGTGGTCGACTTCCATACCCATTGTATTGGAGGATATAATTTAACCACCCATTATGATTTTTCACAGCACCAACCATCATTTGTGCATGTACCATTATAAAATCATAACACATAAAATATCACTAATAACATTTCATTTGGAATCACAATAAATCATTTCCTGATATTGAAATAATCAATCCACTTCAAAAACCATTAAAAACATTTAATAAAGATATTTTGGAATCAATGTTTCCCATGCCACTTTCAAGATTTTAAAAGAATTATAATTTCAAAACATTAATGTCTATATAAATAAATCATTATACACATTTTGAAAACATGATCGTTAATGATAAATATTTAGAAGAATAAATATTTAAATCATTTTGAACGATGTTTTAATTAAAGAATCCTTTACCACTTGAGATACTCTTAAATAAAAATAATTAAAAAATAACACTAAAATATGCTTTGAATATCATGAGAGTAAGTATATTCTTGATATAACATGTCAAAGGGTCGTATATACACCATATAAAAGTTAATTTTTGTATAACAACAATGAAGTATCAATGGAAGGTAAATTGAGACGAAATCCTTGATAAAAACGGTATCCTAAGATTATGGATAAATAAATAACATAATTATGTGTGAAAAATATAAATACACTCAATATTCATAGGTCATTCACACATATTTGTATCATGACATAATCAACAAGTATAAGTTTAACCCAAATAATTGAAATTTGGTTAAGAAGTTCCATTACAGAAATTTGACAGCCTAACAACGTCAATTAAAAGTTCAAAATGACTTGATGATAGGGAAAATGGTATCTCATCACTTGGACATAAAATTTACCTCAATAAGAATATAGAAGAACATATTGCAAAATAATAATATGTGAATTATAAGACATAATAAAAATAAGTCTTCTAAAAAGAAGATGGTGTGAAAGGTTCCCTTACCGATTTGGTAACTTACGAAACATACAACCCGTGAAAATGGATCATACAATGAAGATGTAAATAGATATAAATTTAAGTATTTTACACAAAGAATACAATCATGGGAAGTACATACACCACACAAAATTATATAGTGGATAATATTTCAGGAATCTCAAGGGAATATGAAGTGAGATGAAAAACCCTTACCACGTATCAATCAATCGAGTCGTATGAAAAAATATTAATAATCAAAAAATGTTTCATAGAATATAATGAATATAAATAGAATCATGATAATATAAATCAAATAGAAGTACAAAATACACCACATGAAATAATTAAGTGGCGAACAAAGTAAATATCATGGAATTAAAAGTGAGATAAGAATCCACTTACCACAAGTACGACTTGTCTTGTATGTTCCTTGTTCTTCTTGTATATATTGTAAAGTAAATTTCTACTTGATTAAGAAACATTTTCATGTTTTTTATTCCTTTTATATGACTTATTACCTCTCTATAACAATTGGTTAATTATTTATGTTCTTATCAGACTTTTTGTTGATGTTTTGAACTTGAGTCAAAAATGAACTTGTTATAATTAAAAAGTGTCCATGTGGTCAAAAATCCGTTATCTACAGAAACATATTCATGATTTTGATATCAAATATATAATCTTATTTTAGTTATTAATATTCATTTATTCCAATAAATAGGCTATATGTTAACTACCATTTAAAATAATAATAATAATATATTTTTTAGTATAACTCCACATAATGTGCAATGTATGATTTCAAAGAAACTCATTGTTGCGTATCAGGTAATCTAATAAATATAGAATCCCATTTAAATTAAAATTAATATTTAATTCAAAAATATTTATAAATATGAAAATGATATATTCTTTATTCACCTAGGATGTTACAGGTGTATTCCCTCAAATGGGGATATATTCAAGGATGAGTATTTTTCATAACAAAATATTTGAGATATATGAAAATTCACTTATAATAATAAACTACATGCATATAGTGTGGGTGATAAAATAAGATTCATCCTCCACCTTGACCTTGTATAGAATTGGAGGATTAATCAGGATATAATGAGGGTTTTTCTTCTCCAAAAAATTTATATTGTATTTATAATAGGAAAATCATTCCCTAACTATGATAATATAAAATTATATTAAAGGGGTATTGATAAAAATTTCAATAAAAATATTACTATAAAAATCAAAATGTTATACAATAGTCATAGAAGTATTTCCCCAATTATATAAAACCATTTCTTGTGGTGAGTTATTGTTCTTCAAAAACTTATAATATATGATAATATGAAATGAATTTAATACAACATGGAATACTTACTCTGGAGTGAAGGACACATGTACATCATTCATCATGACCTATAGTTTCACAATACTTTCATTTTTCACTATATTGTGGAGATTTTCGATGCTCATCTTGCTTCTTACCACTTGGAATAGATAATTTCCTTGGATAATTCCCATCTTATTCATATTTATGATATAGTTTTTTATAAGGTACCATAGATTAAACATTATTTCCATCCATCGCATTTTCTATTTAATATTTCAATTGGTTTCATTGTTCCATATATTTCCACACTCCTAGTCCCTTTTTAAAATTTTCCTTGGTTCCTCATGCCACACCTCTTATACAAATAAAAATGGTGTCCCCTTTCCAATTTCTCCTTTATCATATGATATTCCTTAAGATTTTCTGTTCTTCTTTCGTAACATCTTTATAAATTCAAATGAGTTAAAGGAATTAATTTTTATCTTTTGTTGATGATTTTTCATATTTAAAATATTTCCAACTTAAGCTCCAATCATGTGAAGCATGTCATTTGGGAATTCACCACATTTACCTTCACATTGTTTATTTACACAGTTCATTCAACTTTTATCCATTGGCTATAATTAATGGAAAATTAAGGATGAATACATTTATACTATTAATCACATTAATGGTAACTTAACAACATTAAATGTATAATATAAAAATGACATGAATTCTCTTAATTTATGAATATCTAGTCTTTAATCTATGTTATCCATGATCTATATGCTTATATAGATTCGTATGGGAATTTCTATTCCCATAATAATGATTCATTATTAGCCCATAAATTTTCTAAATCATATCCCATGAGAGTATCAAATCAGGTGTGTAGTGAGTCCCATTGTCACACACCTGGTCCTGATCGAGCCTAGCCCAATGCGGTGTTTTTAGGTGTTACCCCTTGTTTCATCTGTGACAAAGCGACATCCATTTTTATTATCCATGAAGGGATGTACATTCTTTAAATCCTCCTACTCAATACATTACAAAAATTTAATGATTACTTATTATGTTTATCATTATCCATAAGGCTGTCTCTAGAGTTTCCTAATCCTAATCCTAAAAATAGCTAATCATATCTATGATATGAACTATAGCAAACCATATCTTTATTACACATCAATTCCTAATTTATTACCTAATAATACACATGATATAACCCATAGGATCAAGAGGTATAGTGACATTTTTCGATTAGGTACACTGAATAACAATTTCAAATGACATACAAACATATTACTCAAAACATTTTTAACATGCTCAATATATTCCATCATTATTTTAACATTATGGGATAACCTTGGGACATTCATAAGAAAAGGGTTGAGTTATAAGGACAATTTAGGTAATAAAAATTCAATAATTAATAAATAATTATATTTTAGAAAAAAGAAATCTAAATTGGACATATAAGAGGGTGAAAATTATAAAAATGAACAATAATTCATGATATACCATGTTAACATAATCGAAACATGGAAAATGTGAAAAAACCATTAAATATGGAATCATAATCATAGGTTAAGGCAAGCCTCCATGAAATCATGGTGGAAAGAATATCATGATGGATTAGGTTCACTCTCAAATAAAATTAGTGATGTATCATGAGAATAAAGCAATACACAATGCATTGGAGCACAATATAATTCCAAATGCACATGTCACATTTATTTCATTCACATGCATAAGTTTTCCACGTAGATCATTCATCTAAGAATTATATTTTATCACATTAAATTTCAAGATCATGCATTGGGAAGTTAATAAATATAATTCCTCAAAAAATACAGTTATATCGATGTGAATATCCTTCTGTGGGACTAATGACGATATTCGTACTTCAATGTTTTGGTATGAAAAAATCACAGTAAAATGTTGGCAGCATAATGACTGTACATAAAGATTTATATAATTCTATAATGATGGATAATGGGGTAGCTAGTAATTTTTAAATCATATAGAAAAGTTTGGGATTTATAAATACATGCCAAATAGTATTAAATGGATAAGAATGCATAAAAGGAATATGATGGTTGAATTGAAAAGAGGATAGAGAAGTCCCTTACATTGATAGGTTGATTCCAAATGAATGGTATGAGCTTATTGAGAGATTTAGGGAACCATGGGGGGACTCTAGAGAGGAGAGGACAGATTAAGGACATGATCCATTGTTTTTTATTCAATGTGAAGGGGGTATTGGCCAGGTTTTATAGAAAATGTGTGGGGTGTTCTTTATTATTTGTGAAACATAGATTTTGGACTCTATATGTTAATATAATCAATACCACATACCTTCCAAAGATTATTTAAAATTCCTACTCCTAAACAACATTGGTTTCCATTATTTTATAATTTTAAGGTCTTAAATTGATAAAATATTTACATTGGTGATGTGGAAGTGAGTCATGTTTATAAAAATATTCATTTAAAACATTAAAATATATTATTGGTTTTGGGAATTCATAAAGGCTTTATAAATTATTAAAATCACCCAAAATTCTTATTATTTTAAAGGGTAAACATAAATTTCATCTTCAATACATATTATATATTTTATTTCAACATTATTTGCTCTTTATTATTTTACAATACACACTGTATATTTATACCGCATTTAATTTTTACCAGAAAAATAGACGCTCTAAAAAAATTAAAACAAATTAACCATGGTATAAATTCATTGTTCCCATTAAAATAATTATATTTCTTTTACCAAAATTTTGGTGTATTATGTGAATTTTCACTTTTAAATTAACTATTTTCATTTATTGGGAAATAATGTGTTTTTTGACAATTAGAGTTTTCAAACACTTATAAAAACTAAATTTGACATAATAAAAATTATATTATTATTTAAATTTAATAATATTAAATTTATAATACTAATTTATTAAAAAATTGTTTATTTCAAAATTCAATTAATTTATAAAAAGAAGTTTCTTAATTGAAATGGAATATTATTGAAAAATATATTCTTTATCATATAAAAACAACAAACATTTATAATGTGACAATATTTCGTATTAAATATAACCTTTAAATGATGGAAATAAAATTTACATATTCATATAATTAGGGTCTTAATATATAATCCATTAATACAACCACAAATGTTGTGAGGATTAGGTGTGTGATGGTGATATTTTCACGGTGTGGTTGAGTGTACATGGTTGGGGTTGTGATCTTGATGATCTTGAACTTATCGTATAAATGGTTTCACTCATGATTTATTTTTCTCTTAACAAGTTAGGCTTAGTCAATGGAAAATCCCAGTGATGTTATCTACCTCAAAATATCGATTAATTGCGATTCATAGTGTATGATCATATTGTTCGATGACATCACTTATTTTGAATCCTTCAATTGGATTTATCACCACCCTATATTTATACTAATCATATAACCAATGTTCAACAACTATATAGTCAACGATAATGATTCATAACTTCATTTTAACTCTGATAGTATATAATAAAACCAAATAAGTTCATGTGTTTTATATGACCACTATACAGAATAGAGAATTTAATTCAGTAAAAATGAATTATATTTATAAAATATCAGGTATTTATAAAAATAGCACCAAAACTGGATCTCTAGAGGTCATTATTACTTATTCCAAATAACTCGTAAATTCATTAATGATGTTAATATAATCGGGTACAGACCATCATTCCAACATTCTCATTCACAAATTCTCCCTAGAAAGGAAACCTTATTAATCACTACGGGACTGTAACATATTTTTTCTACGGTCTTAATAAGTTGGGATTTTTTTTAAAATTACCATATATTATAAAAAAGTTTCTAGGAGAGTGAAATTAGTATCATCTTGTTTTATTTCTTATTAAGGCTCTCTCATTCCTCCTATTCCTAACCTAATGATTACTTACAATTAATGGAATAACATGATACCTCTACCCAACATTTTCCATTGTTGAAATTATCATGAATACAAAATCCCTTATTTAAATCATCTTCAATGGGACCTAACTCTAATCCATCACCATTCCACTAAACTATGTGATATAAAAATAACATATAAATACAGAAAATAAAACAAAAAGATCAATATTTAATTACCGAGGTATCAAATAAGACGGAGGGTAGATTATTACAATTAAACAAACATCTAAAACATATATGTTGGAGCATAGTCGTCTAGATCACTCAAACCAAAATCGTTGATTCGTCTTGTTCGGTCAACATGAGCCTTACATCTAATAAAACTGCCAAATGAAGAATCAAATGAACATATGAAAACATAAGATATGTTTTAGAATGAACCCATGAAAAAACATTAAAACATGAATTGTCAACTTATTCTAAATTACCACACTACTAAAACCCTTTCCCAAGAAACACAAGAAAGACCATTAGAGAAATTGAAAAAATTTTTGCCAAATTACAACTAAATATATTATGTGGTTCAAGCATAATTTTTAATCCATAGGGAAAAGATTTTTGAATTTATTAAATTAAATATATAAAGAGTACAATGGATGGAATCCATCATTAATGACATGTGATGGACCCTCATAAACTAGATGTTCCTTGATAGAACTTCTAGTTTTCTCCCATATTCAATTTCCACAGGAGGATTTCAACCACATTCAATTTTCTTAGAAAAAACTCCATTTAGTCATGAACCTCTCATAACTCATCATTGCAACATAGTGAAAAATACTAGAATCTAAACATATAATAATTTACTCATATTTTTATGTTCTTCCCAAGAATATGTATTTTAATGGATTAACTTTAAATAAATCCTTCTTATGTGTCATTTCTTCCCATCTTATGATTATCAAAACATTTATCCTTCAATTCTATAATATCCTCGAATATTGTAAGTTCATGTTATAGTTTTTATCCCTCTATTATCTATATATTTTTAGACTGAAATTATTTCCATACTTTATAAATAACCTAACATTGTGAACCATTCCATCTCCTTTAAAATCCATTGAAAACACCCCTGAAAATCCCCAATCCAACCCCAATAATTTTATTACTTAAAACAACATAATAAAAAAATCGGGGTTGTTATATTCTTCCTACTATGAGGATTCCATAAGTCAGAAAACTACTAGTTGATTATGTCGTGAGAATCTTCAGACCATCTCTTATATATATAGGTCTCCTAATCCCATGTATCTTTATAAAACTATCCTTACTCTATTAATACATTCCCTGATAATATATATCACACTTTCAAGATATTTACGTGCCTTTATGAATATATCTTGTTGTGTAGATGAATGAAGCATATAACTCGACAGTAAGATGGTCCAATGTAATAAAATTATCAGGTCCAATATGTTAAATATATTTAGATACATTTAAAATAATAGTAAATAAGAAACTTCATGGTGGTACAGGTAGTTGATAAGTATATTTTCAAATAAAATCACAATTCTCAAATGGTACAACAAACTAAGGATTTATTATCCCTTTATTACCCATATAGTGGTACCTAAGCATGGAGATACTCATGTGTTACTTGATCACCTACTTCAAAAGATTGAGGATATAGATAGTGATCTTTTTATGTTTTTACAAGGATGTAGGTGAGTTCTATTTATTTCATGATCTAGTGGATTTTCATAGTATTTGTTTTCATAAGAATTAATCTAATACATGATAGATCACTAACTTTTACTCATAAAAGTGTATATATGTAATGATATATATAATATGTAAAATAGATATGTATCTATCATGGCATGAGAATTATTATTTTTAAGAACTCTACTATTTAAAATTGGTCTTCCCATGAACATCAAAGGACTATATCAAATTCTCTGATTTATACTTTTGGAGAATTGATTATACCCCTAATACCCATCCAATTGAGGATGATATACCATTCTCATGTATAATTGGGTTTCAAATGAATGTTTTGAAGACCACCAATATCATGAGTTAAATCTAGAATCTACATCAGAAAAAATTGATCCTAGTAACCTATAAACATTCACAACATATAATATATATAACTTTTTCTAATATTGTACTCAATTATTCACCTAGATAAAAATAAAGTGTTCCAATAAGGGTATTAAGTAAAAACATAGCCAAAATGGTGTCATGATACCCTGGGAACATTAAAAAACTAGTGAACAAGTATATTGTAATTCTATTTTGATTTCTATGTGGTTATGGGTATTAATTTTAACATGTCATATTGTTTCTTATGTTTGGTAATTAACCCTTGACTGGTGAGTACCACAAAAACTATATAAATGATTTCCCAAATTAATTTCCTATAATATCACAATTCATTATATGATAGGTTATAATAATAAATGCTTAATGTATCATCTAATTTATTCCCATTCCTAGGAATTTAAACCTTGTGAAATTCAATCAATTATATGTAATCTATCCAAAATCATTTTTGAAGGTTGATGTCTTTTTTTTGGAATAAGTTCTGTTATATTTTTTAATCAACAAACACAATGTGATTTTTAACGAAGTGATAAGGGTGAAATGTGGTTAACATGTAGACCACTGTATCAAATTATTGATCATTCATTTGATAGATGTTTTGAGTCACCCAAGTTTTTTTTGTAGTAAGATATTAAAATGTCTCCGTATATAAGAACACAACCCAAAAAGATCTATAGGTAGCAACATCATAAATTTTATTGTCACTTGAATTTGGAACTAAATGTATAATCATTGATTTATGTCATAACTTATGATCCTTGTGACACCCTAGTAAAGGGTGTTCCACTAATAAGGTGTAAAAAATTAGTCGGATTTATAATTTACAATTTAATTTACTTGAAATTTACTACTAAAATCCCTTAGGATTTGGTCCTCTTGAATGTATTTAACTCAGACTTACTCCAATGTAATATAAATGAATTAAGGATAAGGTAGAAATAATTTATTTCTTGATTTATTCTCAATTTGGGGAATTATATCTTGCAAATTTTAATTTCCATCTCAATCTATTTATTTTCCTCTCCAATCATTCAATAATTATAATGGTTAAGGGGTTATCGTTATCTACCTAGAGTTGTCCTGAACATACCAATAGAATATTAAACTAAATCCAAACCATTTCAATATGAATTGAAAAATATAAGAAGGATCACTTGAGAATATGAGTCTCTTTAGAAACATATAAATGTCATTCTCATGAAGTTTAATAATAATAATATTTAAGTATGATCACCTAATAAATTTCTTCATCCCCTAATAAAATTTGATTAATTTATGAACTAGTAGATCATTCACAAGTCATATATATATATATGGTGATATCCATATCCACCCCAATATAGTGAATTCTCTGTCTCAGGGATGTTTTTGTAAAAAATATTTATCTTTGGGATTCTGGATATGTTTGTCATAATATATATCAGTTTGAGAGATTTAGTTTCTCTCATGGATTGTTACTTTCATCAGTTCTATCTTAGTAATATATAATTAACTATTTATATTGTAAAATAATAAAATCACAACTTCTATATAAATATCATAACTAAATGTTGAGATGAGATTCATGTTTTTTCCTTGATCAACATTTCAAATGGTAATATTTCGACGATAATCAAATATCACCTTCTTCATTTTACTGATTTGCCAATTGAAATTAAAAAATACCCCTTTCTTTATTTCATCGAATTTCAAAAAATAAATCAAAATTATCAGGGATACATTATTATATATCACCACATTATAGAATTAAAGAAATAAACTATTTATTAATTTTAGAAGGTTCATGTAGTTTTCTACACTTTATTCCACTACATCTTCTTTGGTTCACATATACATCAAACAACTTATAGCATGAAGTAACTCACAATAGTGTAACACACCTTGTAACTCCACTACCTGATAATTCGAGAACTATATTACTTAATTTGATTCAAAAAACAGTTACTTTTAAATTATTAAGAATAATAAGATCATGGAATCATCATCACAATTTAATTTCAAAAAAATAGTCTAAGTTAAACCAATAAATAGAATCAAATATTGATATATTATTCCTCATTTTTATTATATCAACATTTTATCGTAGTCTATGCGTAATTAATTTCATTATTTCATTATAAAATAGTAATCATAGATTAATTTTTATTTTGTAAATTGTTAATATCTTAATTGGATTCATTCAATTCAATTTTCCTAAAAATAATTCATTCAAGAAATATAAAAAAATCTTTTTTTCCACAAAATGATACAATAATAGTGTACTGTTATCATTAAGATCATCAAATAGTATCCCTTACTTTCTCAAAATTGCAAACATTATGAGTGCCTTGGAAAAATAATTTATTCTATCAATGTATATTATATTTCCTTTACTTTTTTAATTTTTCAACTCAGGAGAACCATCCATAAAAAGTTTTAGAATTATATTTACAACCTGTGAATGATACTTATGAATTATGATTCCATACATAAAAACATATAATTTATCTGTAAAGTCTTAGGATTCATCCTTATAAAGTAGTGGGATCTCCATGTAATGTTAGTGAAAATTCTTCTAAAGTATAAAAATTACTATTTAGAAGTAGAGACTAACTCTTTTCATGTCTTTCATATTCAATTTTTAGAATTCCATCTATAGAAATGAATCTTTTAATTATAAAATGACTCTAACAAAAAAATGCATATCCTGATTTCATCTTCATTAATGAAATCTATATTATATCAAATCATCACCAAAATTATCTCTTTATCTTAATAAAATTCTAAGTAGTATTAAATTCATCATCAATTATTCCCAAATATTCTCAAACATAATTGTGAACTAATACAATAACAAAAAAAATTATTTGGTACATAAATCTTCTACTTATGGTATTTTATCAACCCTTTTCAGACATTTCTACTATACTCGTCACTTTTCTAGAACTCAAAAAAATACCTCAAATTATTAAAATATTGTAATATTTCTCATGATAATAGTCTTGGAACCACACAATCAGATAAGTGAATGTTTAAATGGAAACATCATCTCTCAATGATAAAAAATTATTTCCAAATGATTTAATAGAACTAACACTTAATTCATATATTCATTATATCCTCTATTTTGTAATAACCATAGATTCATGTTAAATACATTTAATGAATGAGTTTCACTCTACCCCTTTGAATAATAATAATATCCTATATCCAACCCTTTGAAATTATAATCCAAATCATTGTTGGGATATCATTTATGTATTGTCATATGATAGGGTAAGGATAAACATATTGTGTTATCATTAAATATTCAAACCACACTCTTGGAATGGAGTTTTTAATAATATCTACAATGTTAAATTTAGTGAAAAAGAATTAAAGTTTCACATCACAATTTACAACTCAGACTTTATGGAAATTATATATGATATCATCATGCTTCAATCATGACTAAAAAAATAGATAAATTGATAAATAAATTTCAATCTACTTATCACATGAATTATCATTTTTTTCAAATTCAAAATTAATATCTACCAGCTACACTAGCATCCATAACATTTTTTTTATTTTCCAATGTAACAACCATATACTCTACATCAGTTTCACTCAATAAAATAATGTTTTGTTTTTTCATGTCCAATACACACAGATCTCATCAATAAATAATTCTCCAATATATGTGGATTATATTTTAATGAATTCACCTATTTAGTTTGTGTATTCTTATTACTACAATGTTCAAATTTAATTTATTTTTGTACATCAGGCCATAATTTATAGTAGCTTTGATATAACTATGTAATATTTTAGTTTATATAATATGAGAAAATCCAACCAAACTCTAAATCCTCTCACATCAATTCATAACACAAATCATACAAGGGGTTAATATTGTTACATAGATAACACTTCCAATGTTTGTTCAGAAGTATTTTTGATTTATAGACAACCATGGTTCATCCATTCTCGTTATATTTCAAAATTTTGTACATGTTGACACCTATTTTCAATCCTCCATGTCAATGATCTTAAATTTATTATAATATTTCTCTTATGATTAAAACATATGATTATCTCTTTATGAAATTTGAATTCTGAGAATTTAGTTCATGTCACCCAATATAGGCCTCTCAAAATTAATCTTCATATGTTCTGTAAATTCATCAAATAGATCCTCATTTTCCCAGTTATGTATAATTTCATTTTGGTATAAAATGAAAATTTACATAATTGTTGAAATATCTTTCCATATTGGTTTCCATCAATAATTCCTTTAAAAATTCAATATATTTCAAATATGAATCTAATTTATAAAACTATGTTGTAGGGGCTTGTTTCAATACATAAGTATATATTTTTAACATACACACAATTCTTCAATATTATTATAAAATAATACCCTCAGTTTTTTAATGAAATACTTTTCTTCTAGGCCACCATTTTGTAATAAGAATTTCACAAATTTTTGAGAAACATTATTATAATTCTTGTGCATCCACTACTAATAATATTATAATTTAATTATTCCATACCTCTAGTGTAAATGTTTTATCAATTATCATCCCTTAAATTTATTAGTATCCGTTTTTATCAATAAATATATGTTTCTTAACATTTCATCTTCATGATTCTGGTTTTTATTATAAATATCCTGTAATTTATAATAACATTTCTATTTTAAGGCATTATAAGAATATCCCCAGTGGATTTATTCTCAATACAATCAAGTTAATCATTTATATCATTGATCTATTCAACATACTCAACTACTGTTGAAATTTTTTGTGGCTTAACCTAATAAATAATATTAATCTCATTTTGATTCCCTAAAATTATTCCTGTCTATATTGGGGCTTTTGGAAAACCAATAATATTTTCATAATCAATATGATTTTTCAATTTGTTATTCATTATTATAGGATTATCAATAGTCTTATCTTCATCCGTAGTTTGATAAGAACCATCATAAATATAACTATTCACATTCTATTTTTCATTGTCAATATGTTTGTTTCTAACTTCCATATTCTCATTTGATTCATAAAAAATAACTTATAGATTACACTAATTGTAAATTATTTTCATATAAATGAACTATGAAAGTCATTAAATCCATTTATTCTATAATTTTTATCCACATCCATTAGATAAGGAGCCTATGAAGATTTTAAATTTTGGTTTTTCTTAAAACATTTCCAATTTAATGTTTTTCCTCATGTAAAAACTTATTGTGAAAATTATTTAAAATTCATATTTGGATTTATTTTGTTATTAAAATTCCTAAGGGGTCATGTGTGTCGTCAGTGTCAATAAATAGTTATTTTTAATGTGAATAGTTTTATAAAATGTTTTACTATAAAAATATTTTAATTTTTTATACTAGAAAAAAACATTTTATTCTCATCTCCAAAAAACATATTTTGTTACTCTATATTACTCCATACTACAATGTGATGTTGTAAATACAGAATTTGTACTTTATTTATTAATTTTAGATTTTAGTTTAAAATAATTACACATTTAATACCTACAATTATATAATTGAAGGACTGTGATGTATAATCCTATCTCAGTCATATGATCTCTTCGGATGATTTTTAATATCTCAATTACTTTAGACTTATGGTGAAAAAAAATAACTATTTTCATGTCAGTGTGGTATTTGTGTCTTGTGGGACTAAAAAAACTGAATGTATAAGTACTGGCATATTAGTAGTCTGAATATCTACTCTTTTATGAGTTACTTGTACCATTATCCCCTAGAGGAATTTTTAAAAAAAATATCTCTATATTTTTAGTTAGGCAATGCATCAAAACTCACAATACATTTAGATTTTTCCCAATTTCCATTGGAAAACCTTGAAAGGTCTCTTCTTCCATTTTCTTCTAATCATTGGAACTCAACTAATAGGATATGGTTAGAGACTCAATTTGAAAAAAATTCCATAGAAATATTCTTTATCATTTTTGGATGACCTTACTATATTCATTAATTATTGATAATTCATGGATTTTTATTTAATAAAAATTCACTATCATACTATCAAAATTTACTCATAATTATGATATTTTGTATAATACCTTCCTTATAGAGAATAAATTTTTATTTGAGTTCTTCTATTTAAATATCATAAATACTGAAAAAATATATTATTCGATAAAAATAATTTCTGAGTATCACTCTCCCTTAATGGGGTTTTTTAATGTTCATGTAAATTTCTTTGCCTCCATATATTTATGCGGGAAAAAATGCGTCCAAGAATCTGTTCAATTTCCCTTTTGATAAAATTCATGAATCCTTATAAATAAGATATCCCACCCAATATACCATTCTAATTCCATTAAAGTTTCTTTATTTTATTTTTTCTTGAATTACTTTTCATAATTTCCTCCCCACATTGACCCTATTGGTCACATATGCCAGAAATTTCACCTGAACACATCTATTTGGATGGGAAAATTTTTTGTTTTCTAGATTTTAATTTTCTTCTTATTTGAATATTTACATATCAAGATAGAAGTTCTCCCTATTTATTCATAAATTATCACTTCTATATATGTATTATACCGTTATAAATAAGATTAACATCTAAAAGTCATACAACACTAATCATCCTGACTGAACATTGGTCTCCCATGTTAAATGAAATCATTTCCAAATTTGTGTTTCTATAGGAAAACCATGTATTTTTCTGGACTCCACCATGGGATTAACATTTTTATTTCGACTCTAATTCCATTATTTTTTCTAGAAGAGTGTTTTTAATTTTTTTATTAGAATATATTTTTCTACATTTAGAGATTAAACCTTAACAATAAGTCACAACAGAATTACTTTAATACATTCCATTTGAATTTTTAACATTCTTCTAGGAGTAAATTTTAACATCTTCTATTGATGTATCACCTTTTATATGCACTACTCTATTACAGTCATCCTTAATCTTATTTCGTTTTTCATCATCAATATAAGATTCTTTCTCATTATGATCTTATTTTTCAAATATGAAACTATATTCAAAACCAGTCAATATATTTTCATTATCAACATCATTAAGATTTTTTTGATTTCCTAAATGTTATAAAATTTCATATTGAAAATTTCATCTCTTTATTTAGTTTTATTTACATCGAATTTCATTAAAATTATTATTCCATTCTTCAATAGAATATTCTACTCAATACATGATTCTAGTTATAATTTCATCAACCATTCCATATAGTTTATCTTCCCTTCTTCATATCAATTTTTTTTCTTCAAAATTATCCACATTTGAAAGGATGTTTCTGTATTTTCAAACTCATTATTCTTCAGATCGAACACATAACAAGAGATTATCATCTTTCTCTTTACTCATTGGTCATTTAATTTTTATTTTAGGAGTTTTCATCATTTTATTGATGTTTTTTGAAAAACCTTTCTTTGTTTTACCCAATATTTTTTTAAGAGTCTCTTATTTATCATCAACTTAAAAATAAATGATATAGTCTATTATAATTTATCTGTAACCATTGATATTATTGAAAATTTCATGGACTATAGTAATGTTTCGATCAATTTTTTTTCATCGACATTCATACCTTTAAACCTACAACTAATGTTTTGTACATTGATTATTTAATCATTAAAATCACTTCAATGAAGCCTTCCAAGATATCCAATATTTCTTTAGATGTTTTTACGTCCCATTAAATTAATATATACGTTATCTATTAAAGATACCAAAATAATATTACTATCATCACAGTCTACCAGTAATTTTTATCTTATATACAAAGTTAATTCGTCAACTTCTATCAATAGGTGGAAGTACAACTGTTTCAACATCAACCACTATCTGGAAAAGAAATAGAAGACATGTAAGGGTCATATTCTTCCATAAATGGTAGTTCCCTATATCAAAATTATAAACCCCATGATATTTCCTATTTTTTTGTTTACAATCTCTATCTACTCAAGTATCCTATATAAGATACATGTGTTCTCTAATTCAAATTAAGATTCCATAGGAATGGTTTCACTACTGAGATAAGGGGGTGAATTTTATTTTCTGAAAAGTGAGAAAAAATGTTGTATATTAAAGAAATAAAAAATTACATGAGTATAAACAATGGAATTTTACATTTTTCACATTGAAAGACAAGAACCATGTCACATGAAAGGAAGATAGGGGAGGTGAATCACTGGTGGGTTACTTTTATAATTTCAATAATATAAAATCAACCACTAAAATAAATTTAGATTTAATCATCTCAAAATTATTTAACAGAATATTACATGTATTCAATATTAATAAAATAAATAAAAGTCCAAAATAATTATTTACAATTTATGGTCCTAGGGTGGGACAAAACTTCGGTTTTGGTCATGATGCAATATATTTCTATAAATTTGACAATATTATCAATCTACAATTACATTGGATAGTGATGTATCGTAATATGCCGAAATATTTTCTTAGCATACAATTGGTATATTATAATTAATCACTTTCGTTATAATTAAATTATAATATAATGAGAAAAATTATTTTATATTATTTGTTACTCTAGAAAAAGATTTAGATCTTAATCTTGATCTGTCAAAATAAAAATATTTGATACTGCTGACCAATTCGTGTACATCAATCCTAGATATTGATTTAGAAAAATATGAATTTTTGGGTCTTGGACAAATCATGCCGATACTTTTGATGATATTATTATTGATCTCAATGAATTGAATTATTAGGTTAATATATATTTTTATTATCTATTTTTATGTATGGGATTCATGACCTTTTCCATCTCAAAATATATTTTCATCAATTATATAGTCTCTATTTTGTAAAAAAACCACTTATTTCATATTTTTTATGCATAATATTTTTTCAGGAGATAAATTATAGATCAAATTAAATTGAAACATGATAACATAATGATTTGATCTCACCCTTAATGAATTTTCTCAATTAAATATTTACATGTTCTTGTTCACTCAGTAACATAATATTCCATTATACATCTAACCAGTGTTTCTTGGGAGTTTCTATAAATACCCAAATATTTATTTCTAATCATTCCAACTGAAAAATTAAATTTCATATGTAATTTTCATAATTGATCATTAATTAAAATAATTCATAAACAAATATAGTTTATAAATCTATTCGGTACTTATAGTGATCCACTATCCATTCTGCTAAATTAGTATCAGTTGACATCCTCTTCAAATTTTTGACAAAAAAATAAACACATCACATTAAAAAATACATGATTACTTTGTTATATTATAATTATATATTTAGTTAACTCAGAATGAAACATAACACAATTTTGTTACTTGGGAATATTCACTTCTTTTCAACATGAAATCTTCACAAATAAATTTTATAAAATGTTATAATGACTCCCTCCAAAAAATCATGATTTAGGTATATTATTCATGATTCAATTTATATCAACGTGTGATATTATTATCCATATAATAAAAATAACTACATCATCTTTTATCATGAATCACAATTCATTTATAATGTTTATTTGAATTATGATTTTTTGAGCATTATCAGATTATTGTTTCAGTAAAATAATTAATTTTTTAAATCTCAACACATTTCTAACTGTTTGTATTAAAGATTTTCCATATGAATTGTATATGTTATCCTGACAATAATTGGTGAGTATCACTCCATTTTTCATAATATAACACACACTGAATACTTGTTAAAGATAAATAATCCTTCCCATGTTCCCAATATATCCCTAAATTTGTCAATTTTTTATCTTAAGAGAATCATCATTAAGAGGAGTTGGAATCATCATTTTGAACTCTATTGGATCCTTAATATGTATAGGGTTGTCTTTAAAAAATCATCAAATATCCTTAAAAATTAAATATTCATCCTTATATTGTTGGATATGATCCTTAAAAATTCATTTATAGCCCTTATGAAGTATGAAAATTACTCTTACAAAGTAGGCCATCACTCTTCCAAAATAATTCTGTTGGATTTTTTTTATACACTTAGTGTTAATATTAATATTTTGATATCAAAATAAATTTTATGTATAATTAAACATTTATATTCTATCTTATTCACAATTTTTTTATTACTTTAAATCAACTAATAAACTCCCACATATTTTCAAAACAATTATAAGTAGTAAAAATTGATTATTCCTGGATTTCTAATGATTCTCAAAAGAATTAAATAAAATATTTTCTAAATTTATTTCGGTACATAATTCCTTATAGTATTTCATAGTTATATTATTAAATGAAATGCCCACTTATTTTATGTAGTCATAATAGGCGATAAACATGAGAAATAATGGGAAAATGATAAAATCATAATAATCCCCCAAAATACATTCCATATAGGAATTTATAGGAGGATCCAAATAATATATCACATCAATAATTTCTATATCAAATATTTTAAACCTTTAAAAAAGATAAATTACTAATAAATAATATATCCTATATCTATAAGTCAACATTAGAAAATATTTCATTAAGGCTTTAATCATAAAATATGAACAACACAATTTCTAATTTATTATCATTATCATAAACTTTGAAAGGATGAATAAGTTATCATTAACAATTTAAAAATTATAATAACAGAAGCTATGTAATATATAGTTCATTGAAACCATGATGACTATCGGTACATCTGTTAGTCCAAAGGGAATGACCATATACACATAGTGGTTGTAGAATATTCAAAACAGTGGCTTTAGAATATCCTCCTTCTTGACCATGTGTTAGTGGTATCCAGATCATTGATTTATTTTAGTGATCCATTTGGCACCATTTATCTTCTCAAATAGATATTTATTTTTTGGAAAGACATATCTATTCTTCATCATATCATGATTCGATTTATAATAATTGACATAGTATTATTATAACATCTTCTTTATTTAAAAAAAATAATATGGGAACCCATAGTGATATACATGGTCTAATAAACTACATACATTATAACTAATCAAAATAGATATTTACTCCTCATGATACTATTGGTTTCATTCATTATGATGGAAGAAAAATCAGACTCAGTCCTTCACAAAGGTCAATAGAATACTCCACATCTATTTAAAGTGGAAATCTTTCAAAATTATTCATAAATATATTAGTATATCGACCTACTGTGTTAGGATTATCATATAAATGAATTACATTAATAATCTAAAAGGATAATGTTTTCAATTATTAATATATAGTTCCTATATCTTTTACTATAGTCCATACACATCTAAAATTGATATACCATTCTACATTACAGTTATGAAAAACACTATTACTATAATTGAATGTAATCCGGAAAGTATCATTGTCAATATTGATAGTTTAATTCTAGAAAAATTTACTTCCCTTAAAGTAGATAACAAATACCCATATCTATGAAAATAAACACTCACAAAAAATAGAATGTTTCTAGGGTAACTGATCATGTTGAAAACTTAAATCTCATGCATTTTCATGAATCATAGGCCTCTTAATTATCATCACCTGACAGATAATATTCCCATTAAACCCCATTAGATTTTCAATATTAGAATCAATAATAGAATGATACACAGAAGTTTCAACTAACAAATTCATCAATTTTGAATTAAGAATAATACAAACTGACTCCATTGAGGGTCATACTTCTTCATTTTCCATAAACACCTTTTCTAAAAAGGTTATCGGTCAATCAATCATGGATGATTCCTTACCCAGTCTAAGATAGTGCATATTAGAATATTAGGGTGTTCTTAGAATTTATATGAGTATCCAATTATATGAATGATAAATTATGTGATGATATTGTCCTATTTGAGATTGTAAATCTTGGGGAATATTATACATACCACTAATTTTATAATTTAGTGCATATGTCGAAAAATGATTGATATGTCATATTTCAAAACTATTATGAAACTCTCAGTATGGTGTGATGCACTCCATATTTTTGTGTTAGAAAGAGCCTCATCCAAATAAACCTGATCTTTTAATAAAACCTTCAAGAAGATAAGGGGACCATAAGGATTAGTTTTCTAGTTTTCTTCTAACGTTTGAGTTTATTTACCTCCAATGATTATTTTCGTCATTGGTGTTTTCACCTATGAGTTGGCGGAAAATGGTGTTCCATATGATAATATTTTTTTTAATTTCACATTTCTCCACCATCACCTTGTTCACTATATCATCGTAATTATCATTATAAAACATCATAAACATAGAGATATTCATAACTTCTCTACCCAACTCTATTATATTTTTTTAGAGAGATTCATTGTCCACAACCACTTGTGAAAAGCAAACAACATATGTAAATTGACCTTCATATTGAATGATAGAGATATCACTATGTTTATGATCAAATAAATCTATTTTCTTTTTTAATTTAATTATATATGAATAGAATTGTTTTCTGGAAAACATCTCAAATACCTCCCATGTAAGTCCTAGATTGGACTTATCTTGGACAACTATATATAATCATTTTCATATCAATCCTTCCAGCATGTACACCACTATTATTATATTTGTATCATGTATGTTTCCATGGAAATTGATGATTCATTCTATCCTATCATGACATATATCCACGTTTTCAAGTCCTGATTCACCCCAAATGATTACTGGGGTTTTCCATTGAAACTCTAATGATTTCTCCACATAAAGTTATTCATATGTATTATTTCCCATTTCTTATACCAATAATGATTCTATTATTCATATTATAATTTTTTGATTAAATTTTAGTTTGGTAGGAACCGAATTCTCAGTGGGACCCTCCTACTAATTTGAAGGTCCAATGACAGGTGGAATTTTCCCTAAATCAATAAAAATCATTATCAAAAACATCCCTAAGCTACCAAACAAAACTTTAGTAATAGATTTTATATGAATAATAATGTACATAGTAATATTATACAATAAATACATCAAAATAAAAATCCACGAATCATGATAGGAATAGTGATGTCCTCGAGGGGTTCCTCTTTATTAATGCATGATACATTAATATTGTTTGATAAACCCACAATGATGGGGTGAAAACTATACTCGAAGTGTTTAAGAACAAATATCATACCAAAACCACCCTATAAAATTTAATTTTTATATAATTAGTTTATCAATTGATTTTTTATACCCAACATTTCTATCCAAGTGCATTTTATTTCCTTGTATACCATCCCAAAATTAATTGTTATACAACAATTACACAATTTATAAGATCCTTCCCCCAAACCATCATCTTGTAATGGATTATAAGTCCACTAATAGTGTACTGAAGGATAATAATAAATTCCAAGAGTTTCACAACATCATTGTCGGATTATTAACCCTTCTATATTACATAACCGAAAAAAGATAAACTCAATTATAAAATTTTCATATGAGGCATGCTAAAATTAGTCTAACATCTGGTAACATAACATAATAATAAAGATATATGAAAGAAAACAATTACTAAAATGAGTTAATAATACAAAAAGACTCAAAATATTATATATAATGACATGTGTGGCACTACCCATTCACCACATGACAACAAACTCAAAAACCCCACATCCATCAGCAATGACAATAGCAATAGGGTCCTCCATTAGAGAATAAATAACTCTTCCCCTCACCAAGATAATGTTGAACTACATCTCAATATTCAAAAAAATTCATATGTAGTGGGGAGTATATTAAACCAATACGAAATCCTCTAAATAATTCAAAATTAATCCCATTAAAAACCCAAATTTCTCACATTTAATATAAAACCAAAATGAAGGATGGAAGCAGGTGAGGAGGGTAAATATATATGATCCAAAAATACTGATAATATATAAATTTAAGTTGGGGGGAATTTCACTAAAAAATTATGGTTACAAAATTTTACCTCCTCAGGTTTTTTCATGAATAGAATGAGTACCCTCAAATCAAATAATTATTTTAAATTTTTTAAGTAAGAAAAATATAATAAAGTAAAAGTAAAAACATTGAATATTTGAATGGCCTATACACAATAAAATTTAAAATTGATTGAAAATATACTATTTTTCATTGAATATAATCAAATTTAGTTATTAGAAAAATATAATAACATAAAAATATATATAAATCATTGAGTGTAGTTAACAATACATTAAATAATTAAAATGAATATATTTACAAAAAAAATTCTAAATCAATATAGAACCTTTTATTTTATCCAATGTGGAAATATGTACCTTACACATGACCATAGGATTCCCATTAAAGACTTGTAACGTCCTTGAAAACCATACCATTAGAAGATATTTATGCCCTGTCTTTGGGAACCCTACCTTTCTGTCCACTTGATGCCTTTAATAAACCTCATTAGAAACAAGGTTATTATTATAGGTTCATTTACTATTGCCATTTAAGAATGGATTATTCTTATTTTTCATATGAATACCTTAATCATGAAGATAACAAATAAATCTTCAATAAATTGAATCAATATATTTTCAAGATCAAACATAAAAATAACACTCAAAAATAAAAAATTTCTTCGATGTTCCATAGGAATCAAGTTATAATTGACTTTTACACGATCAAAATAAATATTCCACTAAAATTCCATGATCATTAACTTTGTATATTCAAATACATGGTTGAAATTATGTAGGTTAGAATAACAGACTCCAACGATTGGATTCCAACTTATTTAGGTTCAGTTTCGACAATGTCAAACATGGTATTCTATCATTAAACGAGTATATATTTTCCTTATATTCATAGTTTTGGTCACCACTATTTGAATTTGATAATATCTAATAGATTTATAGTTTAAGATAGTTTTAGGATTCATAAATAGTGATTTTGAGGAAAAACCCATAAAAATCAAAAGAAATAGGAAAATTTTGACTAAAAAATACAATGATGTGTATTGTTACTTTTCAAAACTAGGGTAAAATGATTTCATTTATAAAATTCTCCCACTTTTTTACAAACAAATGAAATTAATGTCATATTAAAAATATTGTATTCTAAATAAAAATATATAATGAAATATCCATGTATTATTCATTGTCTAATTAATAATCCATTGAAAATAATGATACAAAGAAATGAAATTCCTACTTGGTTATTATTAATCAATATAATAACAAGTGATAATTTTATATATCAGTGGTTTTTATTTAATTAATTTATGAGAAGATAAAAATAAATTTCAATTAAAACATGTCAAAATTATCTAATATTTTTCTATACTAACTTAATTTTCTAAATATAAAAATTCAAATATTTATATAAAATATACCATATTATCTTAACATAATATATTCTCCCTTATTTTCATATTAAATATACTTCACCCCTTTATTTATTCTTACAAATTTCGTGATTTAACTATTATTACTAATTTATTCCATTACATATCCCATTTATTATGGTGAAAATGTATGACTCCCATATTGATTAATATTATAATTCTTTTCTAATTCCCCCTATAACATTCACACACACAAAATTATCTGATCTCCCTCATTTTTGTGATACTGAACTGATAAATTTTCATGGAAATAAAAGTAGTATTGAGTACATTTTGTTAAAAAATATCTCCTTATATTTGTTTAAAAAAAGAAGAAAAGAAGAAATATAAATTTTCTATTAGAATGAATATGAAATACAATATATCCATTTAATAATAAATTCAACATTTATAAAAAATTTATCATCAATTTAATTATAGAAATGGATAGATTTATTAACAAAAAGAAAATATATATGTTAGAGAAAAATGAATGTTCCGAATGTATTCTATCGATACATATGGACGATATTCTTTTAATAGGAATCATTTTACATTTTTAAATAGGAGATACTATTATCTTGAAATAAAATTATATATTTTGACAAGTTATATAGTATAATTAACATTTTTATAGTTAACCAAATTATATAATATAATAGAAACTACTGGAAAAAATTCTAGAATACCAGATTATGATATAATTTGTTCACTAGATCATAAATAATTTTTCATTTCTGAATTTTTTATCATAAGACATAAAAATGGAAATCCGTGATTTTTGGGATATGGTCCATTAATTAGTCCTCCATTATGAATTTTTTCGATTTTTTTAAAATTAAAATAATATATTTAATGTATTTTACATGTTTAGAATATTTTTATAAAAATATAAAAGTAATGTCTTCTACGTTTCATATACTATAACATAATATCAATAGATGGTTTTAATAGAATGTGGAAGTTAGGATCATTTGATCTTGATCATACCTAAATTCAATTAAATATACTCAAATCCTTTATAATTTATGGTTTCAGTAAAAATATCAAAAAAATCAGTTCTGATAAACTCAAGAATAATATGTCATTTTTGCATATGGTCACAAAGAAAGTGGTGTTTTTGGTTTACAAGTTTCGCATGTGTAACACCCGAGGTAAATAAGGAATATGACATTTTCATATTTATCCATATTTGTGAATAATATATTAATATGACTTTAAAGGGGACGCTATGCTCGATGGCGTACCCAACACGCAACAACGAGTTTCTTGGGAATCTTACGTTGCACTCTAATAATAAAATAATATTATTTTAAATGGTAGTTAACATGTAGCCGTTATAATGGCGGGAATGGATAGAAATAACTAAAATATGATTATATATGTTCTTAAATATTTTTACATTTATACAATAAAAGATAAAGGCTTAAAATACGGAAAGAATTCAATTTTAGGCGCATATGCCCTAGTTTTCACTAAAGGTTCACTTATCACCTTTTGATGGAGAACCGTCATTAAATATAGTTTTGTTCACTCTTAAACATTATTTTGGACCAAATAAAACTCTTATTAAGAATCGGGACATCAAAGTTTACTTTGTGTAAATGTTTGGTATCTTTCCGATAAAGTTCATTTTTTTAATCAATAGTGTAAAATGTTGTATTTTAATTCAAAACCTATTTTTAATATAATTTATTTATATGATTAGATTATATTTTGAATTGGTTTTAAAGTGAAATTAGAAAATATTTTTACCATTAAATCCAATAGTGGTCGTTGGAATCAATTTCACTTTGAAATCAGACTTAAACTAGTGTCAATCTTTTGATACTTATTGTTTCATAAAACACGCTATTTGTCATGACAGCGGGAATTAATTATTAAATTAATTAATGTGACTTATATGTTTTGAATTTTGTAAAACAGACTTAGTTTTTGGATTTAGAATATCAAATATAGCTTAGGGTGAATTTTTGGGATTTTTCTGAAAAACATCAATTTTTGATGAATAGTGAAACCACTAAGTGGTACTTATAAAAACTGATTTTCTGTTTAAATGAAATTTTTCCATAATTGTGTTTTGATTTTCAAAATTCCTACATACATGGTTTTCATTAAGAAGTAAAATGTGGTTCAATGAGATGAAAATAATTTTTTGGTGAATAGTAACTTATTAAGTTTTTAATCGCGATTAGTGGTAATTAGTGTAGTTTAAGGTAAAAATAATGATTTAATAAAATGAGATGAGCTCGACACATGTCTTACCCTCATTGGTTGTATCATGGCCGACCAAGACAAGACATGGGTCAACTTGGGGACCCCATGGATCCACTTTGGTTGGGAAATGACATAAATAACATTTTATTTAATGTAAAAGTAAAATTGACACAAACATGATATGTTTTACTAAACCAATTTTTAATTGGGGTTATACAAGTCATCTTTTTGATTATAAATATTCATTGGAAAGATAAAAAGATTTCCTACATCATAGTGTTTTTTTTATAATTTTTAGACATTAAATAAATTAAATTATTTATGACATAATAATGATGCAGCGATGACATCATTATTTGACGATTTAAATAAAATGGAAAGATAATGTAAAATATATGAACTACACATGTCCAAAACTTATTGGATGAGTGTATTGCGAAGCCTTATCACCTTATAAACGAATTATATCAATGTGGGACCTTTTTAAACCGAAACACATTTTCAAATAAAGTAATATTTCTTTACTTTCCAAAAGTACCCCTCCTCTCCTCTTATAAAAGGCCCCCACCTATACCTCATTTAACACACTCCTCAAGCCTTTGTCTCGGCCAACCCCTGCCCATTTACTCTCTCCACATCCCTCTCCTCATCCTAGAGGATTCCCTTTGGGTAGAATCCTTACAAAGGAAGCCTTTAGGCTTAAATCAAAAGAGTTACACTTTTTAAGGTAATTCATTCTCTCATGTTCATTTGTTTTATTTTGCTTCTCCAACCCCATATACTCTTTTTATTTACTTATTTTGTAACAACACCAGTATATTCAATATACTAGGATTTTGTTATAAGATTTATTCGATCTACACTCTCACACAACTACATCAAATGGTTAAAGAACATACGGTTTCCGTGGATGGTGAAATTCTGCCTCCCGAAACGATGATTGTTCGATACTCATTTAACACCTTCAAAGGTGGCCATTATGATGTCACTATTTTTATATATGATATATAATATGTTTATGTTTTATTTATTCTTCTGTATTTTTCATTTTTGTCTTACCTTTATGGCTTCCATTATGGGTATACGCGATATCTTCATTTAAGGAAGTGTGGACTACCGCCCCCTCAAAGTGATTTGATTCGTTAAATACCATATGTGGGATGTATAAAGGATGGAAATATGATATTATATATGATATTATACTGGAATTATAATATACCTTTATATAATTATTATTCCATTCTATAAAATATGAAATAGAAATGAAAGTAGCGTTCATGCGTACGTACGGCTTACCGTCTCCATGAACGGTGCATTTCATTTCTTACCTCTAAATGATTATGTAATGTTATAAATGCATGAATGTACTGGATATATATGACATATATGATATATACATAATGAATACAATTCTGGATATAATAAACATTTGACCACACGAACAACATGTAATTGTAAGAAGTCCACTTTCGACTTGAGAACCAAATATCGGCAAAACAAATATTATTAACTTAAATGATTACATAATGTTTATGACATGGTAATAAGTGGTATAAAAGTAATAATGAACTTGAAAAAGGTTCTTAATGAATTATAAATTAACTCAAGTTTATTATTCAGGAGATTAAATAACGATCGAGTCATGTCGGACCCGAGGTAAGGGATCCTACAACTCTCTTTCTTTTTAAGTACACTCTTTTATGTCATTTATTTTAAGCTCATCTTTCTAATGATTGGGATGTTATTTTATATTAAATTTACTATAATTTTTATTTTCATGTGATGATAGACCCTATTCTCTCTCATCAATCCATTTTGGAAGTTTTGAGTGGCGCCGTTAGGCTGCCGAACTTTCGTAAGAGATCTAACCTCTCTCTTTCTTTTTAAGTACTCTCCTTTATGTCACTTCTTTTAAACTCCTCCTTGCAATGTTGGGGGATTTTATTTTATATTCAACTTGCTGTAAATTCTATTGTAATATGATGGGATACTCTATTTGATCTCATCAATCCATATTCGGAAGTTTTATGTGGCGTCGTTAGGCTGCCGAGTTTTCGTAAGGGATTTTTCATCTCACTTTTATTCCCGTGAGATTTATGCTACATTCGCCACAAATTCCATTGAGTGGTGTATGTATTTCCCATTATTCTACACTTTTTGTAATATACTTTCATTTATGAGTATTTACATCAATGACCTATTGTCTTTCTTTCATGGGGTGTATGTTTTGAAAGATACCCAAGTCGGTAAGGGAACCTTTCACCCTCCTCTTTTTTAAAAGACTTCTTTTATTGTGTCTTTTAATTTACATATTTTTATGTTGGGATATGTTCTCATACATCCTTATTGATGTAAATTTTATGTCCAAGTGATGAGATACACTTTTTATCTCTCATCAACTCATTTTGATGTGATGCTGTTAGGCTGTCAAGGGAACTTTTTAACCCAATTTCGATTTCTTTGGGTTCAACTTGTAGTCATTGAATATGTCATCCATTGAATATGTGTGAATGACCTTTTATTGTTTTACACTTAATATCCACTTATATTGGGTGTATATATATTTTTCACACATATTTTTGAGATTTATTTGTCCTTAATTTAAGGATACCTTCTTTATAAGGGATTTCATCACATTTGACATTTCTATTGAGGGTTCATTGTTGTTATGCACCAATTCACTCTTATATGGTGTATATACTGTCCTTTGGAGTATTATATCATGAATCCTTTTATTCTCATGATATTATAAAGTTCTTACTAAATGTTATTCCTCGATTATTGTATTCAAGTGTCTCTAGTTTTGGTAAAACCCCTTTAACCAAAATATCGTTTTAAATGTTTTAATTATTTGTTCTTATTAATATCCATGTTTTCAAAATGGGTTTAAGGATTTATTTATATGGATATTAATGGTTTAAAATTTTAAAAGCATCAAGGTGGTATGGGACACTTTGATTCAAAAATATCTTTATTAAATGTTTTAAATGGTTTTGGAAATGGTTTCTTTTTGAATGGATTCATTATTTCAATATCCTAAAATGTTATATTGTGATTTAAATGTGGAAATGTTATGTTTACTTTATTCATGTTTATGTGATACGATTATGTTATGGTTCTTGGGCATTGTTATGAAGAACGGGTGGTTCCGTGATAAACTAAGGGCGGGTGAGCCCGATATAGCTCTCCAATGCATTGGGTAATGCGAAGGAGTGAAACGTTAAGGTTTCTCTGAAGAGATTTAGGGAATATACTGTGATGGGTATTCCAAACGTAACCAAGAGGGTTACTCCCTACATAAGAATGTTATGAATGCCTCAAGTTACCTTTATGTCTTATGTTTTCTATGATTTATTCATGATTTGATATGCCTATGTTTTATGGGTAAAGTATGATTTCATTCTTATGTATATATAAACTCATGTTTCCTTTCCATATTTTTATAACCCTTACTGAGCTTTTTATGCTCATCCCAAGTTTTTTGAAATTCTTTTCACAGGTCAAGGGAAAGGTACATGATGTGACGATAGTGTCAAGGATGTGTCAAGAAAGAATCCGTGTTTTATTTTAAATAGGTTTCCATTGATGGGAAGAATTAATATTGTCTTTTATGTAACCACCTTGTTTAAATGTGGAATGTAATGCAAGTTTCATGATCTAATTCTCTAAAAATCTAAACCTGAAAAGATCCTCAATGTGTAATCTTGTAATAACTCAAGTTTAAGTAAGGTTTAAGGCTGGGGCCTTATAGTTGGTATCAAAGGTCGGTTTAGATAACTTTAGAGGTTAGGGTATTCTTTAAGCATAATTAACAATTACCATAATGGTTAGGATTTCAGAAAGTGTCTTAGTTTTAGATAAAGTGAATGAGTAAGTATATCTTATTGTCTATCTTACTCATTAGTACATGATGGTTTTGTTGATATACTCACACTGACCTTTTTGGTTTTAGTGAATGGCTGGATCTAGCAGGCACCAAAGTAACAGTGGATGTGAAGGAAACTGTGACAGTTTTTTGAGCAAGCAACTGAATGATATGGGAGCTTCAATGAGAACTCTTTTGATTATCCTCAACCAACTATCTGGAGTCATGATTGACCACTTAAACCTTGGAGATTTCTCTAAGTCATCATATATGCAAGAAACAAATCCCTACGGAAGTACAGGTAATAATCATAAAGGTAAGTTTGTTCAAAAACCTATGTGTCGAAGATGTGGAAAGAAACACCTAGGAAAATGTTTCAAAGGGACAGAAATATGCTATAGATGTGGAAATGAAGGTCATAAAGCAAGAACCTTCCATGGAAAAAGGAAGCATCCAGTTGACTCGAGGAAAGGGAAATAAGTTCTTTCTAAGGGATCAATTGAATGTTTTAAATGTGGTGTGCATGGTCATTATGCAAACACATGTCCTATGAAGAAGTTTCGTGAATGGGGTCACCAAGAGCGTACCAATATTCCTTTACCAATACCTAATGCCATTCTGATTGAGGATGAAGAAACTGACAATGACCAATCAAAGGTATGTACTATTTCATGACTATTGTTTTCTTATTTTGGAATCTTAGGATATGATTCATGATTTTGTTTGTAGGAAAGCGGTATTTCGGAATAAGTTGGAAAGTAATGGATAATGGATCATGAAGAATGTTGAATGAGTAAGATGTCAACATATAAGGGCTTCAAGAGTTAAGGTGAAATTCTTAAGAGTATTAAGTCTCTTTTGATGATGGGGTTACATTAGAAGACTTTTTATATTATGTGTAACCCTGATGTTTAATATAGGAAAATTTTATTCAATTAATAGTTATCTTTTCTTTTTTGGACATAGTTATAAAGAACCATTTGGGTTTATATGATCCTTACTTTTGAGGTAATTATGGGTTACCATATGTTATGATTGAAGTGAAAGGCATGAGATAAAATTGAGGTTAAATTATGTTATGGTTATTTTTGATGATTTTATCCCTTTTTGGGTAATGATTTGAGAATTATATAGTTTTGGAAAAAGGACAACACGAAGACCGTGTGACAACCCGTCGCGTCGGACAATGCTGCGGGAATCGAACCCACAACCAAAGTGCGACTGGTATTTATCACCTACCACTAGACTACGTGAAGTCCCTGGTTAGTCTGACTGATTCTTTTTAGTTATATGATTTTATGAATTAAGAGTAATTTGATTTTGGAGGATATGTGATTAGGATAATTACTTTTCAATGTGATACTTTAGGAGCAACTGATGTTGTTTGGAGATAAATGTTACGATTTAACTTGGAAGACTATGTGACAAAATCCTTAAAATATTTGGGTTTCAATCATATATTGGTTTACTTTGAAGAATTTTATGGACAAATTGTTTATCGGATGGTCCTCATTGAACTTTGGGTTTTGTTGGACAAATTTTGGAGATTAAGAATAGATTTTATTTTTTTAAGGGGTGATCCTTTTCTGGATTATCTGATCCTGTACTAACCTTTTTGGTTTTGGTTTTTGTTAAAGCCTAAATTCATGGGATGTATATAGTTATCTTTTGGGGATTAGGTGATTCTCTAGAAGTTGATTATAGTACTCTTAATGCGAACAAGTCTCCCAAAATACTCGTCTTTTGGAAAAAATATGAGTTTGACTCAGGAATCTAGTAAAAGTTGAAAGTCGAAATGATAAGTGATTATGCTTCCTTATGAATAAATTCCTCAATAAAAAGTAACTTAAAAAAAATGTTGTCTATTAACTTTTCCTACTGGGGAACCCAACACCGTTTAACCCATCACAAGTTTGTGATTTTCTTATTGTTAACTTTCTCCTAAACATATTTTCTATCACTCTCCATCGGAACATGACCCTATGTTTTCTCCTCCATGTCCATATTTTCATACTTAGAATCCTAGTATGGGTTAACTTGGGTGACCTCTGTGCTTATCTTTCTTTATTTTAAAGTGATTGTTTTACCGACTCTTGTTCCGATGTGGGACGTTCAAGGACGTTTCCAAGCACAATTTTAAAATTGCGAGGACGCAATTCCCAAAAGGGGGGAAGGATGTAACACCCGAGGTAAATAAGGAATATGAAATTTTCATATTTATCCATATTTGTGAATAAAATATTATTATGACTTTAAAGGGGATGCTATGCTCGATGGCGTACCCAACACGCAACAACGAGTTTCTTGGGAATCTTACGTTGCACTCTAATAATAAAATAATATTATTTTAAATGGTAGTTAACATGTAGTCGTTGTAATGGAGGGAATGGATAGAAATAACTAAAATATGATTATATATGTTCTTAAGTATTTTTACATTTATACAATAAAAGATAAAGGCTTAAAATACGGAAAGAATTCAATTTTAGGCGCATATGCCCTAGTTTTCACTAAAGGTTCACTTATCACCTTTTGATAGAGAACCGTCATTAAATATAGTTTTGTTCACTCTTAAACATTATTTTGGACCAAATAAAACTCTTATTAAGAATCGGGACATCAAAGTTTACTTTGTGTAAATTTTTGGTATCTTTCCGATAAAGTTCATTTTTTTAATGAATAGTGTAAAATGTTGTATTTTAATTCAAAACCACTTTTTAATCTAATTTATTTATATGATTAGATTATATTTTGAATTTGTTTTTAAAGTGAAATTAGAAAATATTTTTACCATTAAATCCAATAGTGGTCGTTGGAATCAATTTCACTTTGAAATCAGACTTAAACTAGTGTCAATCTTTTGATACTTATTGTTTCATAAAACACGCTATTTGTCATGACAGCGGGAATTAATTATTAAATTAATTAATGTGACTTGTATGTTTTGAATTTTGTAAAACAGACTTAGTTTTTGAATTTAGAATATCAAATATATCTTAGGGTGAATTTTTGGGATTTTTCTGAAAAACTTCAATTTTTGATGAATAGTGAAACCACTAAGTGGTACTTATAAAAACTGATTTTCCGTTTAAATGAAATTTTACCATCATTGTGTTTTGATTTTCAAAAATACAACATACATGGTTTTCATTAAGAAGTAAAATGTGATTCAATGAGATTAAAATAATTTTTTGGTGAATAGTAACCTATTAAGTTTTTAATCGCGATTAGTGGTAATTAGTGTAGTTTAAGGTAAAAATAATGCTTTAATAAAATGAGATGAGCTTGAAACTTGTCTTACCCTCATTTTTTGTATCATGGACGACCAAGACAAGCCATGGGTCAACTTGGGGACCCCATGGATCCACTTTGGTTGGGAAATGACATAAATAACATTTTATTTAATGTAAAAGTAAAATTGACACAAACATGATATGTTTTACTAAACCAATTTTTAAGTGGGGTTATACAAGTCATATTTTTGATTATAAATATTCATTGTAAATATAAAACGATTTCCTACATCATAGTTTTTTTTTATAATTTTTAGACATTAAATAAATTAAATTATTTATGACATAATAATGATGTAGCGATGACATCATTATTTGACGATTTAAATAAAATGGAAAGAAAATGTAAAATCTATGAACTACACATGTCCAAAACTTATTGTATGAGTGGATTTCGAAGCCTTATCACCTTATACACGAATTATATCAATGTGGGACCTTTTAAAACCGAAACACATTTTCAAATAAAGTAATATTTCTTTACTTTCCAAAAGTGCCCCTCCTCTCCTCTTATAAAAGGCCCCCACCTATACCTCATTTAACACACTACTAAAGCCTTTGGCTCGGCCAACCCCTGCCCATTTACTCTCTCCACATCCCTCTCCTCATCCTAGAGGATTCCCTTTGGGTAGAATCCTTTCAGAGGAAGCCTTTAGGCTCAAATCAAAAGGAGTTACACTTTTTAAGGTAATTCATTCTCTCATGTTCATTTGTTTTATTTTGCTTCTCCAACCCCCTAAACTATTTTTATTTACTTCTTTTGTAACAACACCAGTATCTTCAATATACTAGGATGTTGTTATAAGATTTATTCGAGCTACACTCTCACACAACTACATCAAATGGTTAAAGAACATACGGTTTCCGTGGATGGTGAAATTCTGCCTCCCGAAACGATGATTGTTCGATACTCATTTAAAACCTTCAAAGGTGGCCATTATGATGTCACTATTTTTATATATGATATATAATATGTTTATGTTTTATTTATTATTCTTTATTTTTCATTTTTTTCATACCTTTATGGCTTCCATTATGGGTATACGCGATATCTTCATTTAAGGAAGTGCGGACTACCGCCCCCTCAAAGTGATTTGATTCGTTAAATACCATATGTGGGATGTATAAAGGATGTAAATATGATATTATATATGATATTATACTGGAATTATAATATACCTTTATATAATTATTATTCCATTCTATAAAATACGAAATAGAAATGAAAGTAGCGTTCATGCGTACGTACGGCTTACCGTCTCCATGAACGGTGCATTTCATTTCTTACCTCTAAATGATTATGTAATGTTATAAATGCATGCATGTACTGGATATATATGACATATATGATATATACATAATGAATAAAATTCTGGATATAATAAACATTTGGCCACACGAACAACATGTAATTGTAAGAAGTCCACTTTTGACTTGAGAAGCAAATATCGGCAAAACAAATATTATTAACTTAAATGATTACATAATGTTTACGACATGGTAATAAGTGGTATAAAAGTAATAATGAACTTGAAAAAGGTTCTTAAGGAATTAGAAATTAACTCAAGTTTATTATTCAGGAGATTAAAGAACGATCGAGTCAAGTCGGACCCGAGGTAAGGGATCCTACAACTCTCTTTCTTTTTAAGTACACTCTTTTATGTCATTTATTTTAAGCTCATCTTTCCTATGATTGGGATGTTCTTTTATATTACATTTACTGTAATTTTTATTTTCATGTGATGAGAGACCCTATTCTCTCTCATCAAACCATTTTGGATGTTTTGAGTGGCGCCGTTAGGCTGCCGAACTTTCGTAAGAGATCTAACCTCTCTCTTTCTTTTTAAGTACTCTCCTTTATGTCACTTCTTTTAAACTCCTCCTTGAAATGTTGGGGGATTTTATTTTATATTCCACTTGCTGTAAATTCTATTGTAACATGATGGGATACTCTATTTGATCTCATCAATCCATATTCAGACGTTTTATGTGGCGTCGTTAGGCTGCCGAGTTTTCGTATGGGATTTTTCATCTCACTTTTATTCCCATGAGATTTATGCTACATTCGCCACAAATTCCATTGAGTGGTGTATGTACTGCCCATTATTATACTCTTTTTGTAATATACTTTCGTTTATGAGTATTTACATCAATGACCTATTGTCTTTCTTTCATGGGGTGTATGTTTTGAAAGATACCCAAGTCGGTAAGGGAACCTTTCACCCTCCTCTTTTTTAAAAGACTTCTTTTATTGTGTCTTTTAATTTACATATTTTTCTGTTGGGATATGTTCTCATACATCCCTATTGATGTAAATGTTATGTCCAAGTGATGAGATACACTTTTTATCTCTCATCAACTCATTTTGATGTGATGTCGTTAGGCTGTCAAGGGAACTTTTTCACCCAATTTCGATTTCTTTGGGTTCAACTTGTAGTCATTGAATATGTCTTCCATTGAATATGTTTGAATGACCTTTTATTGTTTTACACTTAATATCCACTTATATTGGGTGTATATATATTTGTCACACATATTTTTGATATTTATTTGTCCTTAATTTAAGGATACCTTCTTTATAAGGGATTTCATCACATTTGACATTTCTATTGAGGGTTCATTGTTGTTATGCACCAATTCACTCTTATATGGTGTATATACTGTCCTTTGGAGTATTATATCATGAATCCTTTTATTCTCATGATATTATAAAGTTCTTACTAAATGTTATTCCTCGATTATTGTATTCAAGTGTCTCTAGTTTTGGTAAAACCCCTTTAACCAAAATATCGTTTTAAATGTTTTAATTATTTGTTCTTATTAATATCCATGTTTTCAAAATGGTTTTAAGGATTTATTTATATGGATATTAATGGTTTAAAATGTTAAAAGCTTCAAGGTGGTATGGGACACTTTGACTCAAAAATCTCTTTATTAAATGTTTTAAATGGTTTTAGAAATGGTTTCTTTTTGAATGGATTCATTATTTCAATATCCTAAAATGTTATATTGTGATTGAAATGTGGAAATGTTATGTTTCCTTTATTCATGTTTATGTGATACGATTATGTTATGGTTCTTGGGCATTGTTATGAAGAACGGGTGGTTCTGTGATAAACTAAGGGTGGGTGACCCCGATATAGCTCTCCAATGCATTGGGTAACGCAAAGGAGTGAAACGTTAAGGTTTCTCTGAAGAGATTTAGGGAATATACTGTGATGGGTATTCCAAACGTAACCAAGAGGGTTACTCCCTACGTAAGAATGTTATGAATGCCTCAAGTTACCTTTATGTCTTATGTTTTCTATGATTTATTCATGATTTGATATGCCTATGTTTTATGGGTAAAGTATGATTTCATTCTTATGTATATATGAACTCATGTTTCCTTTCCATATTTTTATAACGCTTTACTGATCTTTTTATGCTCATCCCAAGTTTTTTGAAATTCTTTTCACAGGTAAAGGGAAAGGTACATGATGTGACGATAGTGTCAAGGATGTGTCAAGAAAGAATCCGTGTTTTATTTTAAATAGGTTTCCATTGATGGGAAGAATTAATATTGTCTTTTATGTAACCACCTTGTTTAAATGTGGAATGTAATGCAAGTTTCATGATCTAATTCTCTAAAACTCTAAACCTGAAAAGATCCTCAATGTGTAATCTTGTAATAACTCAAGTTTAAGTAAGGTTTAAGGCTGGGGCCTTATAGCATGAGTTAGATATAAAGGGTTTCTAGAAAAATGTAATACACTAGTATTATTAAAATGAATTATATATTGTGAATAATATAGTCCAAGTTAGTTTCTTTGTGATACATCCACAACAACTAAGTGAAATTGCATCAGACAACAACATAGTATACTTTAGTGGTGGAAGGTTCAAATGAGTATTTCATATTACTGGACAAAGATTTTTAAATAATTAAAAAGAAAACGACAAGTTCTATAGGTTCTCATGTGATCTATTTTATATCTAAATGAATCAACATTAAAAAAATAATTTAACATAAATTCAGTTATTGGAGAATATAGTAGTCTGTGATTCAATGTCGATTTATGATAGAGGAAGATATTATTAAATGAATAAAAATGTAATAATTTATTTGTTTCCTAAAATATCACACATATTCATATAAAAAACATAATATTCATTCAATTAGTAGTCAAGTAGTGTATTCTTATTATAACCCCTCTCAATTATTTCTGATTAACTTATCTTTTAGCTTCATGAAGGTCTCTTTTAAAATATTTAACTACTATATTTTTAATAATATATGTATTTTCATAACTAAAATATTTGAGTCATTATATTATATTATTATTTAACAAAACAATAGTTTATTTGTGTTTCTGGATTGTTTTTATATGAAGGGTAATGTTATATTTAAACCTCAATCTAATTTCAAACTCTCTATATATAGGTTCAAAGAAGCTAGCCTTTAATGTTTTCAATGTTGATTGAAATATAATAATTTATACATAAAGATGAATGGTTGTAATTTTTATTTATTAAAATAGTGGGGTCTACTATTCCTTTAATGAAGTTCTTTTCAGTGTGAAACCTAGAAATCATTCACACCAGAATCTCAAATAATTATTATATCCATAAGGTGAATCTGGTTGTTTAAAAACCTATTTTGAAAAATTTAGATGGTCTAAACTATGTGGGTTTTATCATAAATTATTCATGATCATATTCAATAATTAATACATTCTTTACTTTAAATTGATACATAGTAAAAATAAAATGGTCTATAATGGATAGATATATATGAATAAATTTAATTCTAGCTATGAGAGAAATTATTTATTATTTTTATATTCCATCTGCATGAATATATCCATTATAAATTAATATTTCACTATTCCTATTAATAATACCATTTTCATCAAATTTATTTTGGAAGGACCACTTTACTCAAACAATCAGATAATATTTTGGTTGCACAACCATGGTCAAAACCTTATCTTATTCAAATTGGTTTATTTCTTATTAAATTATATATATCTAAAATTCATCACTAAAATCATCATACAATGATTTAAGTTTTATTTCAAATGAGAAATAAAGATGATGACATTAATTTTTATTGGAATATTGAGTTAATAATTGTTAATCTGAATCTCTAATGATATTCACTTCTGGTTTATTCCTTATGATAATTTGGTTTCTAGGTAAATGTATATATTGAAATTCATATATTAAATGGAATACATCTATAAAAAATGAAATTGATACAAATTCTTATAATTGTTTAATTTCTAGTATGATAACTTCTAGATGATTCAATATAGCATCCAATAAAAAATTTAATGGGTTTTATAATCTTAATACAAATTTACAAATTTAATTCATTTAAAATTATATTAATTTTTAGATTCATCAAAATTTCCTTTCTTTTTTTCTTCAATAGTTTGTGTCCATTTATTGAAAAGCCAATATACCTTACTAGTGGTGGAATAATCAAGAAATATTACATCATAATCATTTGGTTAAAATTTATATAACTTATCACCATTATTAAAAATTAATAAATTACATCCAAAAAACATTAAAGTGACTCTTTTTATGTTTACTTACTTTATAAAATTCAAAAGGTGCTATATTGAACACTTGAAAAAATAAAATGATATTTATAGTTTGATAGCATGTACTCGTGTATTCTCTTTAAAATTATTATCTACAATGTACTCCCACAATATTTAATGGGTAATTTCATGAAGTTTTATATAAATTATTTCAACTATGTCATTCAGTTGTAAGGTTTTGGGGGCCATGAAATTATGATTTATACCATTCTCACAATAAATGATTCAAAACATAAGATTACAAACTCACCAACACTGTCACTCTAAATGGTGACAATAATAAAAATCATCAACGTTCCTAACACATGTGATAACACTTTTAAAAATAGTCTGTCTTCCTGATTTATGTGCTAGAATGTAATTCCATGTATATCATTTGTGATTATCGACTAGAGGATTCACATTTTTCCCCCTCTAATAAACATTATTTTTATAAAACAAAAATATCTATGATAACTAAATGTAATTAAATGGATGTTTTTGGTCACCATCAATCTTAAAAATAGATTCATATTATATACCAAATTTTCTCGGGGAACAAATTTTTGATGTATAGAATTTATGTTCTAGTATATAACTTACTAGTCCATTACTAAATATCATGGATATAGGTTACAAATTATTGTGTGAAAATATTCTTTTCCAAATACATGAATAATATTTTCATTAACAATCGATTTAATGTTAATGTTAATATATTATTATTTGTTAATTGTGTAATTGTTATCATGCTTATCAGCTGATAAAGTCTATAATAATTACTATCTTTTAAAGGTATTTGTATAATTAAAATATATCATGCAGTATCCTTTATTTCATAGTTGGATAATGATGATTATATTTGACATAATTTAAAAAAATGAATAACATAAATTTATTGTTTTACTAAAAATACAATATCTCCCACACTATTGATTTTTTCTAGTGTATTGTCTCTTTATATGACTATTTGACCCATTGTTTTTTTATTTTTTCTAAATTATTTATGTGTCTAGACTTGTATCTATAGAAATAAAAATACTTATATCATATCATTGGCTTTTAGTTCCTTAATATATCTTATGGAAAATCCAACTCTATGTCATTGGTTCGCAAACATTCTTAGATTCGTTAGTGTTAGGAAACCTAATATTGGGAACGAAATTCATTCCATATCTTCAATACTATACAGTCAAATACTATATACTATTAACTAATTTTTTTATTTATGAGTAATTAAATTTGGTTTAATAAACATTATTTTCACTAATGTCGATTCCTTTATAATTTAGTACATCAGAGAAACACTTATATGTAAAAAATAATTTAATGGGAAAAAATATTATAGATGATATAAATCCAAATCATGATGATGTCCTACTAATACTGAACTATTTTTTGAGCTCATAAAAACATACTCTTATAGTTGAAAACATCTTTAGTAAATTAATTATGATTTAAATAATCAATTTAAACTTCAGAATCTCATTTTATCTTCCAATGAGATTATCGATAATATTTTTGTATTATGATCTATATTTATATCAACTATTTGCATATTATATTATCTTATATAATTTTTTATTTTACATTTTTCCTCAAAAAAATCCATAATTTTAACATCTTTTCTATTCATGTAAAAAGAAATAATACAATTATTTGAAGTATGTTTAGAAATATTATCATCCACATTAGCTACCTCTACATTAGAAAATGTTTTCTCTTTAGTTGACATTATATTTATCTTTTTAGAGAAATCCATATGTATAGTAATTTTATTGATTGATCATATGTATTATCTATCTTGTAATGTGGTTTTACTATGTTCCTCATAATATAGAAATAAAAACATTTTAGTTATGGGAAATTGATTATTGGTGTTAGGAGTTACCTTACTCATCAAGCTTAGGTTATTCAAATGAACATTCATATAGAATCCAATCAAATTTAAGTTACAGTACTTTGAATTAGTATTGTAGTTAGATAATGTATCTTCTCTTATAATGCATGTATCATTAATCATACAGAATAAACTACATTCTTTTCTCAATTACGTTGTATTATCATTTGAATTTCACTTTAATAATGCAAAATAATTTCTGGTATGTCCATATTATATTCAATCATATAATACGGTGATTGAAGGATTCATTTTCTATTTTTTTCATAAGAAACTATTATTATATCGGAATATATTCTTTATGAAACTACATTAATCTTGGAGCTAATTTGTTCTAGATAATTATCACTTTTTTCTAAATTACTACTATACGATTGATATTTAATAATAATTTGACCCACAAGGGCCTACCTGGCTAGTGATAAGCCGTGGGGGACACCCAAAGACGACCTCTAATAGGCTAGGGGCTAGTGAAAATAACTTAGTAGAAACATCAAACACCTGGGGGACCTATCCCAGTGTGACCTTACACACACACAATTCACTATACATAAATATACTATATAAAGAATAAACAACTCATACTAGACATGCATACATAAAAATAATTCCACATCAGAGTAAAAAATTCCTATGATAGAGAAATGAGATAAATATATACCAAATAGGATATTAAATGAGTTGAAAAGGTATGTAAGTGGAGGATTATTGTCAACATAAAAACCCTATAATTTTCATGATATGTCTTGTGAAATTAAACTTCACTATTTCCTAGTCATCCTAGAGCTCTGTCGAAAAGCCTATCATCCAAATTAGATTGGGGATGTGAAGGTGGAACACATGAATGTGTGAGTGAGAAAATACCTAGATGGAATCCCTTGAATATCAAAATATAAATAATTATGATGGATCCATCTCAATATCATAAATTTGATTTAATTAAATAGACACAATAAAAACCTTGGCATTCTCAACAATAGGCACATTGTCTCAAAGCAAGGTCACATCATCACTACCAAACTAGGATTATTTATAGAGATCAAGGATTAAATTTATCATAGTTAAAAATTATCTAGTCACATAAAAATTGTTGGATCACATCTAATAGGTGGTACTCATTAGTCTTTTCCATTCACAGTAGTTATTGGAACTCAAAAAATGCTACCTGATGGGTAGAGGATCCGGCCTATGGTAATTTCAGGATTACTAACCCTATCTGGGGTAACCTAATATGAAGAGGATCACACATTCATGATGTTAAAAAGGGATACCTATCCTAATATAGGGATTAATAATAAAGTATCTCACCCTCGGTCCTATAGAGGGATGACAAACTAACTAAAAGTAACTTGTATAAGAGGCCACTCAACATGTATCCAAGATGGGATGATGTACTATACCATCTTATATTTTAACCAATATTACCCACCTAGTATGTTAAATTTAATTTGATGAGGGAAAAGGGATATATTGTATGCTAAATGTTGTACACAACATGAAAATGGGTTACACAACATGTCTCACTAGTTCTGGCCCTATTGTGTCTGTGTCCATGTACTCTATCCCTTTATTGTGTACATTGGTGGTTCCCTTATACATTGTACATTCCCATTGTTGTATAACAAAGATTACTTACAAGGTTACATAATTTGGGACATATGGTGTGTGTATGGTTCACAAGACATGTGATATTTATCATCTCACATATACCCCAACCACTATGAAAGGGGTCCACATGGTGTGTGTTCATTAGAACTACATACCATATATATCATTTTTTTCAAAATATGATGGTATTCATTATTATTCGTCCTTGTAACATCCTATTTAAATTCATCAAAAAATAAAACACACATTACTCAGATCTATGGATTTCCAGTCTTGGGCCATCACTCATACTATATTTCGTCCACAAGTTGATTGGGAATCACCTTTCATCACAACATGTCCCCCAAATTCCAAAATATGTGAATCAAAAACCACCAATATGAAACTATTAATATATTTTCATAATCACATTCCATCACAACATAAAACCAAAATATGAACCCAAAACATCAATGTGTTAATACATAGATCAATTATGAAAATATTGTTTTATATATATAGTCAAGACATCAATCAAATGAAATAAAAATAATGAACATTCAGTGAAAAATGTGAAACAATTACAAAACCCAAAAATGAGAATTGAATTTTTCTTCTTTTTACGATGGCCTTCAATATTTTAAATATAAATATCAATACATATGAGATATATTATAATAAAACAAGTTAAAAAAATAAAGAGAAATTTCCATTCATGAAACATCAATATGATCAATGAATTAATTTATATAAAACTACATTACATTCTTAATGTAGAAATATAGAATGGGGATTAACAAAACCATTACAAATTTCGTATATAAATAATTAATCAATAACTTAATAAGAATTATTTCAAGATTATTTTTGTTGATAAGGTCCATTAACTCTATTATCAAAGACTTTCTCACACAAGAACCAATTGTTTCCTTCATTATCATCTAAACCAAATTCCCAGATCACTCATAGATATCCTCCTATTTATGTTTCTAATAATTATATTGGATTATGTGGATAAAAATAGATATTTCCATAATGATGTATATGTTTAGTTCTTGCTTGGTTTAAACAAATATTATAAAATAAATAAACTATTTCATTTAATCCATTTAACTTATAAAATATTTGTTAGTTATTTCTCATTAATTATAACATTAGATGTGTATAATTATTATTACACTCATAGGGTAAAACATATTTTTTAGATATATTAGTGTTATTGATTTTTACTTCTTAGAAAAAAATTTAAAGGTATAACATTATTTCAAAAAAACTACACATATGTGATATATTATATTTAATATTTTAATTTTATCAACGCCGAGGATACAAGATCCCAAAATCCCATGGTGACTATAAAAAAACTCCAAAAACATTTTATAAAATATTATAAACTATCATATAGAAGAAATAGATTCAATTCATTCTCCCCATATTAGATATTTTCATCTTGGAAAATTATGGCCTAAACAAAAATATTAGGGTAGTTATATTGAATATGGTTATCTCATTCCCATGTTCCCACATAATGATTATAATTCTTTTAATGAAGACACATCAAGGGAATTTATTACCCAAGGAGTATACTTACCAACCAATATTTGAAGTTTGTTGAGTACTCTATGAGTGTAGCTCCATTCTCAATGTAAAACAAACCCTAATCGATAACATGCAATAAGTTATTCACATATCTCTTTATATGTAAAAAATATAAACCATCATGACCTTTTTCCAATTGTAGTTATAAAAAAATAGGTACCCCATCTCCTTATCCCTACATAGTATTTTCATAGGGCCTATGAATCTGAAATATAGTTTGTAGACTAGGCCAAATATCCATAATACTCATCGAGGGGAGACCTTCAGGAACACATGGTCTCCATTGTCGAACTCCAATGGTATTAATTGTTGGACCATAGAAGACTTATGGACATTCTGGGTATTACTCATCTTCTCCTGGATGAATAAAGCATTTTCTATCATCACTCAATGTAAATTAGGTCCCCTAAAGTATTATATTCCCTAGCTTTATACAACAGAGTGGCGACCTGATTGGTCTTATATAGAAGGCCTCAAATGATATCATACACATGGTTTAGTGGTAATTATTATTATACATAAACTCCACCGTAGGTATATGATCCCCCTAATAATGATTGAATTCAACATGCAATGCCAAATCTTGTCCTCTAAAAAACGATTGTTATGTTCTTTGTTTTCATCTTTCTAGAGTGGAATGCTATGATCAATCAAAAATGAGTCTGAAATGGACCATTATAATCTTATACATGAATATATCATAAAGTAATCATCAAAACATGATAAAATCATTGAGGAAATTCCATGAATACAGAATATCTCCTTCAAATTTAAGTGTTTTATTCTCTCCACTAAACAATTATCTTAGATAGATATGAATTTGGTTGACATCTCAAGTCGGTATACAGTCTCTAAATTATCATTGTGACCTATATATGATCACATAAGACCTATCACAATGTCTATAGATATAAAATACCACTTATATATTGGAAAATCAAGGTGTTTATCTACACCTCTAAGATGATGTTTCTTGGTTTTCACCTGCTAAAATGGTATGCATCAAGAGATAAACTCAGAAATGATAATATGATTCACTAACCACTACAATTGATTCTGAAGTCCTCGTACATCATTACCACTAATTGTTGTTCTACTAAGTGGGATGAAACACCTCATCTCATACTCTCAATAGTATCATCATCCTTCCTCAACAAAGGATGAAGTGTTACCCACATTTAAAAATTGCATCAATAGAATGTCTAATGGATATCTGGTCACATGGGAAATGACAATAAATATACCAAATCTATACCTCCCTCACATTCTAAAGAAGAAAATGGGTAATAAAAATTTAGCATAGGTATGTTGTATTGTGGCGCAATAATTTTACAAATAATATTACATGATTTTAAACATAAAAATATCTAAATTAAAGCCAATGATCTTCAATTCCAGCGTCATTTGATGATGAGGTACATAAAATATAAATCATGGGACTAAATAAAACATTTCTTTATTTATCATCCATTATGGTATCTTAAAATCCTTTTATTTCTTACATATGTATAGGATAACCTTGGGATAACATGAATAGAGGGATGAGATAAAAAAACCAGTATGGGAATAAGCATTTGAATAAAGCATAGAACATGGTTTAGAAGGAAAAATAAGATTACACAAAAGGAATGTACACAAAAAATGAATGAAAAAAATATAGTAAAGGTTTCCTAGGATATGTTTCAACAACATAAAAAATGACTTAAGAATGATGCAAGACTCATTGCATATGAAAGAGATAAAGTCAAGGTTAACCATCATGACCATTGCACATTATCAAAAGTATACATTATCCAAAAAGACCATTTCACATGACATTTCATGAGACTAAACATTGCCCAATAAATTATAGAACTATCTAGTTTCACCCATATGATCATGTTAATGAATTTATTTCTACCTGAAAAAACTAAACAAAAGGGTTACCCATGGAATGACATGGGTATCTTTATCATGAAATAAAACATAATAAATGAGTGTCTAAAAAATATCCCTTAGAATAAATAGATTAACTAGTAAATGGACATTTATAGAGGAAAACAAGCATATATCATGATAGGTGGTATAAACTGATGTGATGAAATGCCAAAAGATTATTTAAAAACATTAGAATTCAAAAAAAATTATTGTGACCTAAGAAAAACACTAAAAGGGATTTATAGTATAAAAAGTAATAATATTTTATTTCAAATTCCAATTGAACCAAGAAAATTCTCATAATAAAATTAGTTAATTTTTAAAAATATTGGAGTCTTACAACAGATTATGGAGTGCTCTTGAAAAGTTGTAAGAATATAAAAAATACCCATTAATCTAGATTCCTTATCAGGACGAATTGGGAAGGGAATTTTTTTAATAAATTTATATCTTCATCAAATAATGATGTAAAATTTTGGGTAAATGAGTTTGAAACACATTCATTGATTTTAGATGAATTATATAAAAATAAAGAAGTGATTCATTGGGGTAAAGAGAGAGAATGAGTAACCTGAAGGAATAATGTATGTTTAGGTAAAATCCCTCACCTTATGTTTGAAGGTGTTACTCACTTGAACTTAATGTCTTGTATAATAAAATTATATCTATTTATTAATTAATTATGACCCTTTTATACATGTATTTTATTTATTATAATTTTACTATGTTCATTAATGTTCTTTTTATGGGTTATGAGATTCAATTTAATTATTTGTGAGCATTGGTTTTCATAATGGGATTACATATATATTTGTATGAAAATTCATATAATATTATAATGGTTGTCTAGGAGTGAAGTTATATGTCATTAATGATATTATTAGAGAATAAAATGTTGTCAAATTAATTTGGTTATTTTTGGCCGGGACGAATCATTACATAAAACATCAATGATATTGGTTGGATAAATTGGCATTTTTTATCATCAAAAAATAGATTTTTATCTTATTAAGTATATTTTTAATATAATGGTTAAATAAAATTAAATAGGTTATAATACATATAATATGTTCTAGTTCAACAATTAAAATGGTTTCCTGACTATCCTTGACGTTCTAATTGAATGTTGAAATCACATCGTCCACAAACGTGGTAAATCAGCACCTCATGGACAATGTTTCGAAAAATAGAGAGGATAACGGAATTGATGAATGATTAGTCCATAAACATGATAAAAGTATATTGTATATAATATACGCGAGGTTTAATGCTACATGGATATGTGCAATTGAGGATAAGATAAGAAAAGGAAATAACTTGAACAGAAATTGAAATAAAACTGAAGTTGTTTTTACCTCTTGTATTCATCATCCTTGAGAACCACTCTAGGGAATTGGTGTTGGTGTATTGTTAAGACCAAAAGCTCCAGTTTTTGGGTGAAGTTATTGGGAAGATAATTAAATAGAATTTGGCAGAGACTCAAGGCTTGAGAGGTGTGAGGATAAGAGGTGGTGAGGGGTGGTATTTATAATAGTAGAGAGGAGTGTTTTCTCATTATTCTAATACTTATTTTATTATTTTCATCAAATATAGAAATAATGTTGATTATTGTGACTAGATAAAGTAATAAGTGCATGTGTGTTCAAAACAATGATTCTTAAATCATCTAAATATCATCCAAGAAGCTATAATTCATTTATTTAGAATTTACTATAAATTATTATAGTTTAATTTTCACAAAAAAAATATCTATTTTATAACAATATCAAAAATTCACATGTACCATTTTTTATGTGTGGAATTCAAAAATAAACTCCATTTTTTGAAAATAATTTTCTAAATAATGGATATTTAATTTTAATATAAAATCATAATTTACATGGAAAATGACTATTTTAAAATTATAATTTATTTTATTACACATTGAAAGCATAATTAAGGTCCCATAAAATTATACTATTCATAAGTGTCTTGTTAGTATTTCAAAGGTCGTGTTACTATTCCTTTAGTATATATTCCTTAACATTTAGAAATGAATTTTATTTTATTCATTCTTCATTTACAACATTTTTATTATATTATTAATGTGACTTTATGTGATTATAATATATGACATCATTATGGTATGGGAAATTCCCTTGATACAACAATGAGTTGTTACATGTTGATCAATCCTTATCTACTAGGGAAAAATACATTGGGGATAATTGATCTAACACATTTTTCAAAATATAAAATTTGGAATTTATATTTAGAGAATCTAACATTATGGTTCTTTTTTGGGATAATAGAGTGTATCAAGATCAAAATATTATAGTACCTCAACACTTAAACTCTATCTAAGGTTAAGATATTTTAGTTAAATGATGAACTTTATACTCCTATGGTTGTTATAGAAAATGATTCACTCTCCCATAAGAAAGTGCATTTAATACCTCATAAACAACACTAATACTGCCATATCTATGTCATGGTTCACATATTTATTATCCTGATGTAGGAGCTTCATAGACTCATAGGAAACCCCACCTAACTCAACATCATAATTTATCCAAGACAAATATAGAGGCATTACAGAACACCACATACTTAACAACCTCAAATGGAATTCCCAAGATGGGGGTTCTTGTCAACCATTGTATAATGTCCACAAAAGTTAGCTAACACATCTCATCCTAAATGATAGGGTACCATTTTCAGGATATAATATTAAAATTTTTAATGATACTAGAGTAATAAGGGATGAATTTATGATAACAATCTACCAACCCATAGAAGCTTCATAACTCAGTCACACTCTTGGGTGGCTCTCAAGCTAAAATTTCCAAGATCATGGATGGGTATATTGATACTCCCACATTTGAGATGACATGTAACTCGAAGTGATCCTTCCAAATCTGTAACTAACATTTTGATAGATTCATATCATATGGTCAACTTGTCTTCAGTTGAGAATCGTCCTCAAATGTCTTAGATCCTTATCCACTAATACTAAGTACATGATTAGTTAATCAATGAAGACTACCATATACAAATTTATGATGTTCTAAAAATTCCAATTAATGAGCCTAATTAACAATATAGGGGTGTTAGTTATAAAAAAGGAAAAAAATACTTACATTATACATATAGTATCAAGAGTTGTATATTTGAAATAGTATACCCTTGATCCCATATCTGGTGATAACCTAACCAGAGGTTAATAATCGATAACCAATTCACCCCTTTAATTTGGTCAACAAGGTTATTCATTCATAGAAGTGATCAATTATTCTTGATTTCCACTTTGTTAAAATAATTATTACCCATAGATATCATCAAGAACCCATACTCTTTCTTGGTGAACAATATGGGGGCTACCAAAGCTGACACATTCGGTCAATCAAATCACTTCCTCTAAAAATCCACAAACTATAACCTAAATTCTTGAATATATGTGGGGGTCATTCAATATTGTGGTGTAGATATCAATAAAGTACATAGTGATAGGTATATATGGATTTTTTTCTCTTGAAAAGGAGGACATCTAGGGAATTCCTTAGGAAAACTATTATCATACCCCCACTACTATAGGAAATTGAATGTTCACAACATCTATAACCCCAAGGGACACACTAGAAAATGGATGTTAAATTAGCTATTTCCTCCACCACAAAAGACCATACATCACTACATGTGGTCTGTACTTTTTAATGATGGAAAATTTCATCCCTTTAACTCGGGCATATCACATGCTCTTCCAAAAATTGAAACCTGTTTTATTCTCCCAAGTGGTCTAGTCCATACATAAAATGACATCATAATTCCACATCATATATATGAAAAGATCCTATATAAAACTATCTCTACCCAGAGTCATGACACACAACCATAGGATGTGTTTGATCATTGAATCTCCCTTGGTATCAGTCTCCAAACACAAAGGTCAAGCAAACAAATCATCAAGAATATCTAGATCATGAACAAGGGATGTAGTAAGAAAATAGTTTCATGTTCAAGCTTCTATTAAAAATAAATATATTATTAGAAAGAAACATATCATATATTATATCATGCTTAGATCCTATGGGTTATTGGAATATGTTACCTGAAGCTATCCATGATCCTATGCAATAGCTCCCTAATCTTGGTGAGGTCCAACTAGAATTGGTAGTTCTCTAAATTGATCAAAACATTAGCCCCTACCTACTACTCACAAACTCATATAACACATACTATTCATTACAGACCGATGTTCCCATGCCTCTCCCTCTAACTACGGTTTTTATCAACATTCCTTATATTTGATGCATGGATGGACTGAATGTCCTACAATTGTAATATTGTCAGTCATCGCATTTCATCATACTATCGATATATATTTGGCCTCTATTGTATATTATATTCATCACCATCGTACTGCATCAATTCTTGGTATATATAGTTATATCATTAATTTAGTTCATTATAATTTTGTTTTAGAATGATTAAACTGTTTATAAGAAAAAATAAATAACAAAAAAATGTTAATTAAAAAATAAAATTATGATTATTTACACTTATCAAAATCTAGTTATAATAATATTTTCCAAATAAATATATTCGTTATAATAATCTCACGGTAAAAAATAGACACCCATGAAATTCACCTACACCTCTCAATTTGGAGCTATGTAACTAAACACTATTCATTAACAATAAAATCTATATTAAATGGATTTACCTATCTCATGAGTTGAAATTTATACCTTAAAATGAAATTCATCACAATGAGGTTCAACCCAAGGGCCCACAAAAAAATATTTTTCATCCATGTATGAATGAACAATACTATATACATATCTATATTGAACACACACCAAATCATGCCGAACCCAGTTTATGAACACAAATATTCATTAATTATAAGCACTAATTTTTTTATTTTAAAAAAAATATTTTTAGTGTGACAACAAAATTTCAAATACCAACCAACAAAAATTAAAATTACTATGTATATGTTAACAAGGAACATACACTAGAAGACATGAGAATTTTGTTTGAGTTGGTTCCCATGAACCAACTAATTTTATACTATCGATTACTAACATATTCCATATATTGAATATTAATAAATATATTAAGACATGTTGAGTATTCTATTATGATTAATTGATACTATAATGTCCTGATACTATTTTTTACATCGAAATTCTATATTTGTCCCCCAATATAATGGGAACTTTTAATTGTTATGATTATATTCATAAATATATTTTTTTATGGATGGATGAAAACAGATGACTAGGAATAGTGGATATATTATATCATGGGTTGGGGCCACAAAAGGCATTGATAATTCTATTTATGATGTTTTCTCTTTTTAATCTCCTATAAATAAGGATATCAGAAATAACCTATTATTGGAAATTACACATGTTCTATGTGTTATTGGATGTTCCTCTATATGGATGTATAAAACTATCCTTAGAATATACTAATATTATTAATTAATATCATGTTTCTTTTAGATTGATTTATATTCTAAATAAAGAAGACATATGTTCCTAAAGAAGTTAGTTATGATGGGTGTCACATGAATTTTGTCACGTTAATGAATTACACTATCAAGGGTTTCGCTTTAATTATTTATGGCATGTTTATGCCCCAGTCCCTTTTTGGGAATAGAATAGTTGGGTTATGTCCATAACCATAGAGGTTTATGATAATAATTATCATTTGAAAATTTTAAATGGAATATATTAAGTAGTATATGTTGATGGCACAAGTGATTCATACTTTTTAAAGGGCATATTAAGAAAAAGGTACTATATTAGATATTAAGAATATATAGGAGGTAGTGATATAATTGAATTATACTTTTCACTTTAGGTGTCATGATGTTATTCTATGTACAAAAATTATGCTATGGGTTGGAATCAGTACTACCAATATCAGGGACATAGGTGTTACACACATCATGTATTTACAGACTCCAATAATTCAAATGAATTGGAGTTCCGGACGATGTGTGTCTATTTTGGATGACTACAGGATATCTAAATGAATTATCACATGAAAGTTAATTCAATTATATTTTTTTTAGATTAATTATAATTTAACTTATATCTCACATAATGAAAATTATTATTTAATTAAAAAATTAATACGATAATTTATTATTTTTTGAACAAACATCGCAATGTTTAGGATTTTTTAAAACGTTACAGGAGGAAAAAGGTGAGTTTTTGACTAGTAGATCCTAATATGACCTTTAATAATTATACTAGTGAGTCGTAAAATATTTATAAGTGGAAAAAAAATTATATATTTATTTATATCATTTTTTGATGGTTTAAGAGGTTTTACTCTTCCAAGAGACTAAATGAAATTTTGTTGAGGAAATCCTAACTTGATAAGACCATTTTTGACCTATGAATTATAGGATAATAAATTTTCATGAATTTGAATCATCCCATTCCTTGACTCTAGTTTCTCGAGGGATAAGAATATAGAAAAAATTTATCCATGTTTATGGAGTGATTGAGTAATCTTCTAGTGAATGGACAAGAATTGTTAGGCTATCAGTCTTTCACACTAGCACTAGGAATCAAATCAAAATCTCTCTGGAGTTGACATAGACATGTAGTTGACCTATAAGGTGTCTAATTTTTTTTCTCCCTGATATAATGATGCAAAGAATATTTTTTTATCTTTAGTATCATGGTTTTCAATAAATGTATCATTTTAATTTCATTTTTTATTGAAATTTATTCTCCGTAGATCCTTGGAATAAATTGTGTATCACATAATGAATGAATGTATTTTATAATAAATTATGTTTTAAAAGCATGACACATACAATATTTAATGTTCCCTCTATATTAATGTTTACTCTAATGATATCAAAGAGATTGTTCAATTATTTAAATAAATTGTTTTATTAAATTTACTATAATTAGGAAAGAGGGAAATGATATAGTCCCAACACCATTGCAAGCCCGTCGATCAGACTGTATTAAATAATTTAATGATCGATCAATGATTGATGGGATTTGGGAAATAAAAAATAATTAAATTGGTATATATATATATGGGAGATTTTGGATGGAGGGTTTTTTAGTTAAATTGGGTGCACTACATGTGACGTTGTATGTGGGAGGGTGTTTTTGGTAATAGAATCCCTAAAAATGTTATAAATGAGAAAAAAATTAAATATGAATCAAGTGTGTGGGTGTTGGCACCCACATGGATTTACCCCTCCATAGAGGAGTTAGACAACACCCAATGTTGCTCATTAACTAATTAATTTAAAAATTAATTATATATAGATAAGATGGTTCAAAAAATGTAATCCTCTCCCTTTCCATCCATTCATTAATAGGGGTGCCAATCCCATAATGAACTCGACACCTAGCCCTATCACCCATACCAGGCAAGGTTGGCTCGGTCCAGATCTGACCTGGCTAACCCCGTAAGACTAAACTAGATCCTATTAATAATATAAGGAACCATTTGGTCCTCAAACGGGCCTCGAATATTTCTCAAAAATAAAAAAATTATATTAGATGTCATGAATATCAACAAAAAAATCAAATGTCATAAGATGTATTGATAACTAATCATTTTAATTATTTTAATTCTAAATAAATGAGATAAATTTCCATCGTAGTATATATTTATCATTTTTTATTTATATTTTAAAAATTTATTACATGTTAACAAATCAGTTACTGGGAATGGACTGTTCATTTTTTGGTTATTTATTAAATTTAATTATTTCATTTGATCTTTAATTTATTACAATTATGTTTTCCTTAGATGATATATAAATAATACCTCCATAATTAAATGTATTAGGGTATGCATGTCCATATTTGAGTAATAAAATTTAATTCTCACATCCCGAGTTATCCTCCCCAACATGTGATTATACATTTTTATGAACGGAGGAGTATACGACAACATTGTTTGATTCAAGAGAAAATTATGAACTAAAAAAGTGAAATCCATAGGAGTTTGATTTGTGATACAATACCATTCAAAACATGACTCAAGTCATTCTCCAAAATCGGAGTTGATTCGTTATCCCCTCAATGGAGTAACCAAAATAAGAAATATCAGGTTCGTGTTAATATTTATTCATTTTTTCTTTTTTGTATACCTATATGAACACTTAGATGTTATAAAATATCAAAGGATTGTTAAAACTCATGTGAATATAAAAATGAATGAAAACATGATAAATGATTTTATTTGTGACCAATTAAGTTTTCATTGTGATCACACAGTGAAAAGTATGATAAATAAAACTCTATTTAAGTCACTATGAGAACTAAATTTATTATGCACGAAATATTTTATAAATACATGGTTAATTAATTTTCACAACCCCACATAACAATGAAAAAATGAAAATTGATAAAATAAAGAATATTTATAGTTATTTTATAAAACATATAAAAATAGTTATGTAAATATAATGTTAATTAAACATCCATTACATGAGTTGAAATTTTAAAATAGTTCAAACTAATTTTATGGGTCATGTCACAGATTTCCAATAATAATGGAATTTTGAACAACTTGTTTGGGTTCAATTAACCATTCTCAGAATAATTAGTTGACTACATAAGTAGGAATTTTTGTGACACATAGGAAAGTGTAGAGGAAATGTGAATCTAGGATATTATGATAGGGGGGTCTACTCAATAGGCGACAGAATTATAAGTTAATATATCTGGAAGGATATGAATATATAAATACAAATTAATAGATTGTCAGGAATATTTCTAGTTATTTATAGGGTAAATATGAGTCCTTTACACAACATTAACAATGTAAAAGAATAATTAAAATTCATTAATGTTGACTATTGTGATTTGATAAAATTTTAGGGGAATAAAAAATAAAAAATTTTATGGAACATTTAGAAATCAGGAAAATGTATTAAAACAGTTTTTATCATAATGATGGTAATGGAATGTGAATTCATGAGTACACTGTGATAATTAAATGAAAAATAACATATTCCCCACCAACACATATTTCCAATGGTGCTATAGTAGTTTAATCACTACACTATAAATGGGAATATAACAAGCCCAGATTATATGGTATATTATTCTTAAAAAAAATTCAATTCATCATATAGCTAACAATGCACACAATAGAGAGTCTCTGTAAAACCAATATTTCTTATTGAAAATTATTTAAATAGAACAGTTATAACATAGCCGTTATACTTACTTTTTACACTTCTTAATTTTAATTTCAAAAAATATGAATATATGATTTCAATATGTATGGTATTTAGTGTCTGATAAGATCATCTTATTTTTTGGAAAATAGTCAATAGACCCTTTTGAATAGTATCAATACCCTTATGAAAAGTAATATAACCCTTATGAATACTGAATCATCCAAATAAATATTAATCTTACCCATGTATGTGTATATAAAATTTAGGAATCTTATAAATAAAGATATAGTATAATTATATCATATTGTATGTAAGTAAGTAAACGTTTTAAAATTTATTAATTAAGTGTCGGAATTATTGTGATTTATAAATATTTAATCAAATTTTTAAGATTAATTTAATAATTTAAATGAAAATTTATTTTCAAACAATTTATCCATAAATTAATATTTTTATGGGTTATGTTTTTAATAAAATTTTATGAGACCTTATGTGATTTTTCAAAGTGTTATCAAATCAGTTATAATTTTAAAATCTGTATTTTCAAAGTAAATGATGATTTTGATTATAAATTAAATCACAAATATTTAGAAAATCATTTTTATAACATGGAGTTCCTTTATGAATTATATATTTTGATAAATGGTTAGGATAAATGTTTGTGATTTTTTGAAAATAATTGAATTTTTGGTGAGTAGTGAAATATGATAATTTATAGCATAAATATATTATAAATTAAATACACTATTCCTTTAGTCATGAACAATGTAAGAACCATTGGTTCAATATTACATGATATAATTACTTTATTTAGTCTAAATAATCCACAATATTTCTTGTCTACAGAAAAATAATTAAACAAAGAATGATATAACGAGAAATCACCCAACTCAACCACTATAAAAACCACCCCACACCCAATATTCTCCTCAAACCTCTGAGTCTTTAAAATTTTCAAAATTATTCCAAAATTATATTCCCTATTATCTTCCCACATCTAGGAGCTCTTTTCCTTACCAAAATTACAAAACCCCTTTCCCTATGAAGGTTGTCAAGGAGGTTAATTCCAGAGGTATTCCCACTTCCTTTTCCATTAAATCCATTTCTATTTATGTTGTGTTCTTATTCTATCCTAACCTCATAATTAAAAATGAGCATGATAACTGAATTATAATATATATTATTTTATGATATCATGTTAATTAAATATTGTGGAACAAAATCCTTTCTCTCTCACTCTCTTTTATTTTGAAAATGAAATCATCGTCCGTGAAGTGAAAATTTACAACCATCGTAGAAGATGGATTTTTTTCTGCAATTTCTCATTCAAGGATGGTCATGAAACCATTTTTATGGTTGAAAAATTTCTCAAAATATTTATTACATCTTATATTATGTTATATAACCACTATATTTGCATATAATTAATTATTTAAACAAAACTATTGCATGATTATCAAAAAAACGCTCAAATAATCAAATTAATTATTACTAAAATTTTATATGTTGATTAATACTCATAGAATATAACCAAATAATATATATATCCATTTAAAATTATTCATGTTCATTAATAACATATAATTCCAATTCTATATAACTATACCCATTCTAAACAAACATTACTACATGTATAAAAGTAAATCGATCATGAAACCCACTGAAATAAATGATCCCATGTGCCAAACTTGTATCACGTAAGTCATAAAGATGGCCATAAACGAACATAATAAAATTATAATAAATAAAATGAATTCATAAACGTTTCTGAATTAGTTAATTAATGAATTTAATCTGATTATCCAGGACATTCGGGTCAAGTGTCGAACACATTTTGACATAAGGTAAGGAGTTTCTCATCTCACTTTTATTTCCATGATATTTTAATTATTCGCCACTTATTTATTGTATGTGGTGTATGTATACATGAATTTGATATATAATATCATGAATCATTTTTTATTAAATTTATTCAATAATTAATTTGATTATTATTACTGTTTGGTCATATGATTCAATTGATTAGAAAGTTGTAAGGGACTTCATCACAATTTCAATTTCATTGAGACTTACTTGGTATTGGGGACCTATTAATTATTTTGAGGTATATATATATATAAATTTGAGAAAAAATTTCATTTGGAATTATATTTTTATCCAATATTAATAGTCTTTTATCAGGGATATGATTTTTTTATTCTTTGCCATTTACTATTTGACGGGTGGTATTTATTTTGAATGTTGTTTTAGCTGGGGAAATATTGATGAATTTGTATCTCCTACTCAATATGGATATTGAGAAGGAATATTGTTATTGTATTATATCAATGAATGAATAATGATTTGAAATACTAGTGATGGGAAGGGCTAGTTATTTCCCCTTTATGCATCAACAGGTCTCATGATACAAAATAGTTGGTGACAAACCCTTTATGTTAGTTTCTAAATAGAATCAAATGGGTACCCACCCAAAAATGTAAACCTTCTTAATGGTATGATTGTTTATGTTCTATATAGATGATTTCCAAATAATATGAATTCTCTTTATTCAATATTCAATTTTAACATTCCATGATATTTTAACTATAAAATAATATATGGATGCATTTTCATTCTCAGTTTATTGATGGAGTGTGTTTTTTAATTATTTGTCATCCCATATTGATTATATATAATTTATTATTATTAAATTGTCATTGATTCCAGATTGTCTAATATTTATCCCTTACTATATATTTAAGATCACCCTTTCATTTTTTCCTTCCCTATGTTATGGAGAGGATATCATTTATTGAGTCTTCATGGTTTTAGTTTATTAGTTTATTATGTTTTATATTTTATTTTATTTTCCCAATGTAAAATGGATTTCATGTATGTTTCTAGTTTCTTCAAGAATACTAAAATGATCAGTCCATTGGGATTATATTCCTTATAATCATGCCAATTTAATAAAATAATGCACTAACTCTAGGATTTTGGGGTCAGAGGATTATAGATGGTATCAATGTAAGTTTAGTAGAAACCTTAGGAAATGGAATAAAAAACCATATTTTAGGGAACATAACCCTATGATAGAATCTGATGATAAGAATAGAATAACATCCTATAATTTTTATAAGTTAGATATTAAATGGGTGTTCCTAGCAAGATATATATGTTTTGACACTACAAGTGGACATCGTTCTAACATAATTGTACCTAGGGTTAAAAGCTCTAACAAGTAGTATCAGGCCTAACTTAGGGAAAATTGTTACAAAACAGAGTGCCTTACTACACAAATGGTTTGAAACTCCTAGGTGATATTATAGGGATAATTTAAAATTTATTTACAATCGATTTAGAATGATTTAAATGTAAATAGTAAAAAAATTATGATTGTGAGATTATTTATGGATAAATTTTAAATATATTTTATGTGATTTGGTAGTTTGGATTTATGAATTATTATTTATAGCCTAATTTAGTGCATTCTATTGTTTAGTGATGGAGACAAATGGAAGAAATGGAATCAATACCCATGGAAAATTTATGTATTTACCCACTAATAAAGTCAACATAGTTAGTGTTGGAGTTGAGAAGATCATTACCATAATAGGAAAACATACGTAGGTTGTGACGAAGAACCATACAGCACCTATGAGGGATAGTTTTATGTGACTGAACCCCCATATTTGATTAGTACTACTAATCTAGTGATATATGATAGGTGGATCAAGTCTCTTGAAATCATATTTCTAGAATTAAGATACAATGAAAACTAAATGGTAGTACTTGTAGTATATTTTCTCAAGGGTGATGTTAATTAATGGCGGTATTTGATCAAGAATACTATGCAGGAATATGAAATATATGATATAGAATGGAGAACATTTAAGGAAATATTTTTCAACAAATATTTACCTTATGAGAAATGATCTGAAATGAATAGAAAATTACATAGCTTAATGAAAAGGGATGAAATGATAAAAATGGAGTATTAGGCTACCATCATAATACTGGCTAAGTATGCTATAGATTACAAATGTGTTTTGGAAGACAAGATTGATCATTTAATTTAAGGATTTCAACCACTTCTCTGAAGTCAACTGGCATCACAAACACCTTCATCACTTGATTAAATAGCTTTAAGATCCTTCAAAATAATAAGGAATTTTATAGATCAATATTTTTCAGTGGATATCAAGATAAAAATTTCTATTCCAATAACCATGGCTATGGTAAAAAAAGAAATAAGAATGGAATAAAAAAATTTATATTATGTGAATATTATGGAAAGAATCGTACTGGTAAATTCATGAAAGGAATGGTACATTTTTACATGTTCATAGAAAAGGGTCATTGACCAAATGAATGCAAGGGAATGAAACAAATTTATGATCATAAATTCTTTAACTGTAATGAAATGGGTAATTATTCAAAGAAATTTCCCAATCATCAGGGGAATCATCCATAAGAAGATGCCAATGAATGATGGCCTAGAGTATGGGATGACAACTAAAGTGATTTAAGATCCCAATTATGTGGTTCTATGTACTTCATTCATTTCTTCAAATTTTTCCAATGCTTTATTTGATCTTGGATCCTCTTATTATTTTATATATTCCATGTTTTAAAATAAAACTAGACATTTCCCCCATTGATTTAAAAAGAGGATTTGTTAGTATAAACGCCCAATGAAAGTATCATTGCATAAAATATGGGTCATTCAGTCCCCTTCATGTCACATAAACATGAATTAGTTTCAAAGAGTATTATCATACCGATGGTTTATTTTGATATAATCCTCGGTATGGACTGTCTTTCAAAATATGACATAAAAATATTTTTCAATAATAAGGAAGATGAAATTTGTGAGGAATATATAGAATACCTTATCATTAAAGTTGAAATTTCATAATATGGATCTTATCCAAATCCACATATTGTAGCTCACCTAAATAAAATTCTTATGGTGGACGAACAAAAAAATCTAGGGATGAGGAATGAAATCTTCGAAATGAGGATGTACCAATTGTGAAGGAATATATTGAGGTATTTTCATAGAATTTACCTTGAGAACCTTTATAGTGAGAAGTTGAGTTTTCTATTTTTTTGGCTCAAGACCTATATCCAAGACACCCTATAGAATGTCTGTTGTGGAATTAGTGGAGTTGGGGAAACAGATAGAGAAATTGAATGAAAAGTTATTTATTCACCCTATTGTTTCTCCATTGGGATCCCATGTTCTCTTTGTCATGATGAAATATGGATCCATGATGATGTTCATTGATTATAAATATATAAATGAAATTAGAATAAATAAAATATATCATCTACCTTGCATTGGTGATCTATTTGATCAACATCACGAAGCTCAATTTTTTTTGGAAGCTTTCCCATCAATCATGTATCATAAATTGCGTGTGAGGAAGGAAGATATTACAAAAACAACATTTTGAACTAGGTACAGACATTATGAGTTTATAGTACTTATATTTGGACTGACTAATGCACCCTTGGTTTTCATGTTTCTAATGAATATACTTTTCCTGGAATATCATGAAAAGTTATTTGTGGTAGTTATTTATGATATCTTGATATATTCAAAAATCTATGAGGACCATGAGAACCACTTATGGGTTATTCTGAAGCATCTATTTAGAACAGTGTTATTTGGGACTTGTATTTAATATGAATTATAGCTTCAAACTATTTATTATTATGTCCATAATTTCTCTATGGATGATATATTAGTTGATCATGTGAATACAATGGAAATCAAAGAATATCCTATATGAATGAACATAACATAGGTGCATAGTTGTATTAGCATAGTAAGTTACTATCAAAATTTCATACATAATTTTGTGTGATTGGATAAGCCAATAACCAAGCTCACATGTATATTTGTTGTGATCTTAGGGACCAAAGAATGTACATGATGTTTTCAAGAATGAAATAAAAGATCAGTCAATGCTTCAATATTGAATCTTCCATATAGAAATGATGGGTTTGTGATATATAGAGATGGATCAATGAAAGGAATAGTTTATGTCCTTATGTTAAATGATATTGTAATTAATTATACATTAATTCAATTGAAGACTCATGAATAAAATTATTTAACTAATTATCTTTTGTTAGAATCCATAATATTTTCTCTAAAAATATGGGGAAGCTATCTCTAAGGTATGAGATATGAGATATATAAATATCAATATATTTTAAAATATATTTATATGTAGAAATAAATCAATATAAAGAAAAGGATTTGGCTTCAGCGACTTAAAGATTATGATTTTTCAAAACAACAACGACCAAAGAAAGGAAAATAACATTGCAGTTGCATTAAGTAAGAATAGTCCTGGACTTCTGACCCAAATCAAAATTGAGAGACATCCTATATTTTATAATCTAGAATAGATATATGTTTGAATTTTTAAAAGAAGAGTAAACATCATTACATTATCAAATGATTTCTAACCCATATTTATGGTAGTTGATTAAAAGATATCTATCTGATGATGCGAACCTTCAATAAAAATTAATGTCATTAAGGATGGATGACTGAAAGACTTCAAGTATGAGGATGGATTTATTAAACATGGAAAGAGTTTATGTGTTCCATCAATACCTGAGTTAAAAAGGGAACTATTAGATGATTCTTAGAACTAAAAATTCACTATACACCCTAGTAGTGACACAATGTACAAATATCATAAGGAATGTTTTTAGTGGGATGACATGAAGTGTGAAATTGTTGACTATGTGTTAAGGTGTCTAGTCTGTTGACAAGTGATGGATGAGAGACAAATCCCAAGGGATTAATGAAACCTATACCTATTATAGTATTCAAATGGATCCATGTGAAGCATTATATTGAAAAATATTTCGAAATCCAACTTTTTGGGATGTTGGTTAGAGGAAACTTATTGGCCTAGAACATATGAGAGAGACAATGACAAAGATAAACATAATTTAGGCCCATATTAGTGCATTCTAGAGTAGGAAAAAGTGTTATTATGAAAATGAAATAATGAATTTGTAATTTCGATTGGGAGATCATTTCATTTTTAAATTATCTCCATAAAATGGTGAAATGAGGTTTGGTAAGAAAGGAAAATTGATCCCCATGTACATTGGATCATTTGAAATTTTGGAAATAATGGGAATTGTAGCTTACTATTTAATGACTCCACCATGTCTCTCCAATGTTCGTGATGTCTTATACGTGTCATTATTAAAGAATTAGAGGCTAGAATCAACACATATACTCACATATGAAGAAGAGGAAATGGAACTAAATTTGTGTTACTGTGAAGTGCCTATCAAGAATCGTGACACAAGAGATCAAGTATTAAGTAATGAAACAACTCGAATCGTAATGATTCATTGTAGAAACCAAAAAATGGAGGAAGAAACAAGGGAACCTCTGGATGTTATGAAGATTATCCACCCACATCTATTTAGAAGGAAATATACATGAATAATTTAAAGGAAAAAATTTATGAATGAGGAAATAATATAGAACCCTAAGATTTGATGGTATTCCCTTCTTAAATAATTTCAATTCATTAGATAGCTTACAATAATCATAACCCTGGTTCTCTTTAAAATAGAACATTGTTATTATAAATTACTTAAAAATATTGATATAACCTACATTTTAAACTTAATTTTTTCACTTATGTGATTTTAATTTCAAAAAACCAACATACACTGTTATGATCAGTATGATATTTAGAGTCTAATAGGATCAACTTAATTCTTTTATTTTATATTATCTTGACCCTTTGGAATTGTAATTTTACCCTTAAGAATACTAATATTACTCTTATGAACAGTAAATCAACCACATGAATAGTAATCTCACCCAAGAAAGTATAAATAAAACTTAACAATCCTATAAATGAAGGTATGGTATTTTTTTATCATATTAAAATTTAATAAATGTTGTAAAAATAATTAATTAAGTGTTGGATTTTTTTGTAAATCATAATTATTTAATCTAATTTTAATGATAATGTAAATAATTTAAACGAATATACATTTTCATAAATGTATCCCTATATTAATATTTTTATGTCGAATTATTTTTGGGTAATTTTATGATACCTTATGTAAATTTTTAAAGTGTTAAAATGAGTTATAATTTTAAAATCTATATTTTCCATGTAAATGATAGTATAAATGATAAATTAAATTAATAACATTTAGAAAATTATTTTCATAATATGGAATTCATTTTTAAATTCTACATGCCAAAAAATGGAAATAGAGAATTTTTTGGATATTTCAAAAATTCATGATTTTTTTGGTGAATAGTGTAATAAAATAATTTATGGTATAAATACTATATAAATTAAATATGATATTATTTGAGTCATGGCTGATGTAATAACCATTTGTTTGAACTCACTTTTTCTAATTACTATATAATATCTCAATAATCAACACTATTTCTTATCTTGAGGAAAATAAAAAAATAATGAACAAAATAATTAGAAATCAACCATCTCTTCCGCTATAAAAACCACCCCTAGTTGCATGTTCTTGTCACACCTCTATTCTATGATGCATGTAAAACATCATCCCAAATCCAAATCCATACTATCTCTGAACATCTATGTGCTCTTGGTCTTACCAAAAGTGTAAAACACCTTTCCTTAATTAGGCACTCAAGAAGGATAATTCAAGAGGTTAATCATCTTCCTTTTCCTTTAAATTCATTTATTTTTTTTATATTAGAATCAAACCTCCAATATATAAATGTTCATGAAAACTAATGTAATATATATATACAATAATGATATCATTTTAATGTAATGCCCTTCTTCAAACTCCCTCCTCCCTCTCTTTGATTTTAAAAATGAAATCATCATTTGTGAAGTGTTGGTTCACAACCATATTGGATGTGGGGTTTTCATTCCTATATTTATCCATAAAGTATGGTCATGAAACAATAATGATGGTTGAAATATATTAAAATGATTTATTAAATTATATTTAATTTTCTATAATAGCCTTCATTACATTGTATTAATTAATTATAAAAACTAGTGTGTGATGATCGAAAAACGCCAAAATTATCATAGCAATTATCACAAAACATTTATTTAATGATTCATCTTAATACCATGAAACAAAATGATATATATAAGGAAATTTAAACTTATTAACATTCATTAATAACATATAATTCCAATTCTGTAGAATTATACCCATTTTACATGAACATCATTATATGTATAAAACTAATCTGATCATGAAAATGATGGAAACATGCGATCCTGAGCGATAAAATTGTGTAATAAAACTCCTAAAAAGGCCATATATGAACATAATAAAATTATCATAAATCAAATTATTGTATAAATGGTTTTGAGTTAATTAATTAATGTATTTAATCTAATTATCTATGACAATAAGATCAAGTCCATAACACATTTTAACATAAGGTAAAGGGTTTCTTATATCACTTTTTTTCTCTGATATTTCCATTATCCAGCATTTATTTTTTTATGGTGTATATATACATCCATTTGATATAAAATATCATGAATAAATTTAATTCATGATATTAAATTATTCATTTCATTATTTTTAATTTTTTTCATACGATTTCAATTGATTACAAAGTGGTAAGATACTATTTCTCAATTTCCATTTCATTGATACATACATGGTTTTATAAAACATGTAATTCATGTGAGGTGAATCTAAATCCCCCTTTATCATTTTTCATTTTGAATTATATTTCTATTAAATATCTATATTATTTTATCATATTTTTTATTATTGTCTTAGCCATAATTTGTTTTCATAATGTGTTTATTTTGAATAGTATTCTAACTCGGGAAATATTGATGAATATATATCCCTTACTAAATAAAGCTATTTAAAAGGAAAATTATTCTTGTATTAAATATATCTATAAATAATGATTTATACTACAAATCGTGGTAGTGTCCCATTATAGCCCCTCTATGCATTGATTTTTCTAATGAGACAAACTAGTTGGCGAAAAAACCATCATGTTTGTTTCCAAACCAAATTTGAAGAGTACCCACCCAAAGACATTAACCATCATGACGTTGGGATGGTTCATGTTCCAAATAAAAGATGTACAAATATTAATAATTATTTTTATTCCATATCTAATTATTAAATTCTATGATTTTTTTACTATGTTAAAATCTATGGATTCATTTTCATTCTCAGTTTATTGATGTCTTGTGTTTTTCAAATATTTACCATGCCATATTGATTATGTATAACTGGTTATGATATACTTATTATTGATTAATTATTACCTTTTATGTATCCCTTACATAGAATTTGATATCAACATTTAATTTTATTTCCATCCTTATGTTATGAGGAAAATACAATTTATTGAGTATGGAAGGACTCAGTTTATTTGATTTTGTTATTTACTATATTTTCTTTTCATTTTCCAATGTAAAATGGGTTCCATTATTTATATTGTTTCTTTTATATTAAAATATTATAGGAACTTTGGGATTTGATTCCTTATATTCATGATAACGTAATAAAATAATGTACCATCTCCAGGCTTCTAGGGTCTGCAAAGTACAAGTAATTTCATGTTATGGAATGCAGTTCCTCATTCATTTTTATCCACCTTAGAGAGAATGTGAGGGTGATATAGATACTGGAACTAGTAAAATGGATGGATATATCATGATAACTTATCACCTATAACATAAAAAATAATAAATAGGGGCTTAATAAAAATAATATTGTTACTACACGATTATAATTTAAATTATAATATGTTTCTTATTGTAGTGATAGTGATGTTGGGATTCCATATAGAAATGAAGATATCTATTAATCTCATATGATAATATTTACCTTTGAAGTTATTCTTATACTTTAATAACTAAAGGATTAATATTATGGATCAACTATTGGATGATACTTTGATTTTGATTTAGTTAGTAGAAAAGGATATATTAGAGCATCATTCGTTATCCCTTATGATTAATGTAGTGATTACCCATGATGAAAGTCCCATAAACTGATGAGTGTAAATAGTGTCACATAAAAATATTTCAAGGAGACAAAATATTTAGAGATAGTGTGATATAAATAAGGTTGTTTTCATCTCAAGTGGCTGATAAATAAGTATTCCTACATCACTAATGATAATCAAATGACATCATTTTTACAAGACGAGTGATTATTTATAAACTATTTTTTTATTGAGTGAAAAAAAAATCATATCAGTGTCAACATAAAAACCCTGATATACTATTAGTTTTGAAATTATTTTTCATGGTACATCATACTATTATGTTTATATAATAATTCAATTAGTGTCATATAATATCAGTTCTTATTGATGAATTGAGAATGTGAGTCTCATTAATTTTTGTGTTAAGATAGATCTATTTAAAATAAATGTAGTTTTCAAGGATTTCCCTAAAATTGTGTTTAGACTCCATTGAGTTGAAGCTCATAGGTATATTCAATTTAGTGACTAGTTTTTAGATAAATAATCCTTCATAAGTATAGATACTCCAGAATGATTTTATAATTTTTTTTGACATTATAATATATTCTAATGATAAGAAATAGGAAAATTCAATTACTTAGTAAGACTGCATTATGAAATTATATGAATGTAAAAATGTTTTATGATTGAACCAGATAAGAAGATATAAGATTAATTGGTTTTTTTTATTATTTTATATATTAATAAAGTATCTATACATCACTTCAGTATATAAAATGGTTTTCCTAAACTCACATTACCTTATTCACATCGTAGTTTTGATGTAGGAACATGGTAGTTCGATGAGGACTGTTATGTATATTGAATTACCTCCATGATTCCTTTGTTAAATTTTTTAAATAATATTGTAATAGCTATCCATATTCCTACTATATGTTATAATAGATATCATAAAATTTATGATATGATTGTATTAAATTAAATTATAGCCTCAGGTATTTATGGGAACCATATTTTTAATGTTAGTTAATCATTTAATATAAATTAAAAGAAAAAAAAGTAATATCATGGTAAATTATCTCATATATACTATGGGAAATTGTATCCACAAGATGTAATGATATTGGATCAAAAAACTATAATTTTATCAGGGTATAAAATCTATTTTTACATATTTCATTTTTTGTAGAATCCAATGAATTTAGATAACAAGATGAACCTATGATGGAATGGGATCACTAAATCCCTTAGGTTTTAGGTGGAGGAATTTTTATAGAGGTACATATTCCAAATGAATGATAGAACCATATAAGTGTTTTAATATTCACATAATAAAGATATATATTAATCAATATAAATAGTAATTTTTACTTGGGTTGTATGCCGAAACTAGATATGATTACCAAGTTCATATAAATTCATGAATGGATTAAATTTTTTGAAATAGAAAAATAAATTTTAATAGTTTATCTAGAGGTTGTAATGTTATTGGTGGGTATTCAAGAATATCTTGGCATGTATGGTACATGAATGGTGCCAGTAAGGAATGTCTGATTATGCCAATTATTATGACTAAATCCTTTTGAATTCTACTTGACTAATAAAAATTTCAAAATATCTAAATTGAATTTTGGATTTCAATTCAAATTTCCGTGAATCTATCCCAATGGAAGATGCCTATATGATACAACTAGAAATTATTGGAGATTCCACGTAAAGGAAATATGGAATGAATGTTTTTAAGGGAATATTTATCCATCATTGGAATAAAGTTGATCATTAGAATATTTTTTTGGAATGAATTGTTTCTAGGTATATATAAGTGGTTAACGAGAGATCTATAGTTTCCCAAGAATGATATGTTTGATGACATATAAAAAAATTATTATAATAATTATAGTTAGTAAATACTTTGGATAACTTATACATGAGTGAATTAAAGTATTAATCCAAGATCGAGGGAACAAAATTTACTAGATTAATTGTCTGGTTAGTCTAATTCAAAGAACATGAGTAAAAATTGTATTGAGAATATTTGAAGAAAAAAATTCATATACTTTTTTCTAGTTTTACATGGTTTTATTATGATAAATACACCACATATTAATATGAATGATTTTTAAATTTATCACACATTCCATGATATTTAGTGTAGATTGATGTTTCTTATATGTTAATTATAAAGATATTAAATCAAACAGAACCTTGAGAACTACAAGGATTGAAGTCATAAATTTTTTAAAGTGCTTGAGAATGTAAAACCATATGTGCACCTATTTTTTGAGAAATAAAAATTCGTATTATTTAGTGGATAAAAACTAATCTTCTATTATATATGTGTGATATATTATCATAGTTAATATAATGTAATATGGAAGACAAAACATATTAAAACTAGTGGTTTACAAAAATACATAGATCATAAATATTTTGGATTCTGTTTTACATTAAGATGATGGATTATCAATGAGATGTTATATATATTGAAGTATCATCCATATAGTAATTTTTCGTCATATTTTATTTAACATTAGATTGTGTAATCATAGTAAATGATTGAGATGATAGAAGAAAAAGGAATATAGTTGGTGGTATCATAATCTGAGGTAATTTCTAAAAGTATTATTTAGTATAAATCATAACACCAATCAATGTGTGGTAGGCTAAAAATTATTGAAATAATATTTAACAATCAATTTTTTCATGTGCGTAAAACTTTTTTGATATTTAGAAGTTGGATCTATAGAATGTGGGATTCAATTGGATTTAGTTCGCTATAATAAACATATATAATAACATCAAATGTTGGTATAGTTAATGTATTGAATATTAATAAATTTCATTTTACATTATCAGTATTATTCTATGTTTCATTACGTAGATATTTTAATTAGAGTATTTTTTACATTGAAAAATTTATGTAGTTCCTTGATACTTTGTGAACCTTGAGGTTCTATAATGATATTTATAAATATATATTATACAATAAAATGATATAATTTGGGAAAAAAAATATATGATCCAAACTATCAAGTTTAGTGGTCCATTCGATATATTTACCCCTCTTGATGTCATCCCATGGTAATATCTAATATAGAATGTTATGAGATGAGACCATCCAGTAGGAAATCCACAAGTTCTATTAGCCATTGGTTGTTACTATCTATGGATGTGTCTAGTGATCAATAGTCATTAAATTTTTTATTAATTCACATCATGGGTTATGAAATTTATAGTATTTCAAAAAATTTGATAGCATATGTTCCTCAAGAATATGTTTATGTTTGGCATGGCATGAATTATATGACATTAATGAATATGTTGAGGAGGGATTTTACCTTATCTTCTAATTAAAGTGAATGTCTTAAGACCTTTTATGGGAATGTAATAGCTTGATTATATCTATTTATAAGGATGTCTATAATCAGCATGTGAATTTTAGGAAATTTAAATATATTGATTCTGTAGTATGGGATGATGACACAAGTATTGCAGCATGAATGGAGGATATATCAAGAAAAAGGGGTTATATTAAATGTCAGGAATTGATAGGAGGTATTCATTTCATTGAGTCGTCTTTATCTCTGTAGGTGTCATGTTGTGTTTCTAGATACCTATCATGGTATTTGGGTTAGACTAATTTTTATCCAAATGAAGGTTTATTAGGTCACATACAAAATCCATTAAGTAAAAACATTTTCCCCTTCATCTTATTATGTATTGTGACTTCATTATGGTATAAAACCATCAGTATATAATCCAATATTGTGTTGTTGGGATTGGAAAATGATATATCATCACTAATGGATTGAACACCTATGGCACTACCCCTCTTGGGAGGGGTATCATGTGGATCCATCCGCATTAAAGCTTCATACATAATGTGTATTTCCTATGCACACATGGTTATATAAGAGGAAAGGGACTAGTGAATGATTATTTAAGGTCTCTTGTAATTTGGTTCAACACTATTTATGTATGAAGTAATTTAGTTGGGGAGAAGATCTATAATAACTGAGATTTATTATGTAATATTTACAACATTAGTATTGATACTGTCAAATGTGATTCAAAGCTTATGGTTGGTTTTATTGGAGACAAAGATAAAATTCTGTGGTGTCTAACCTATTTCATGATAATGTGAAAATCTATCATCAGTAGTGATTTGGTGGCCTCTAACACTTTATGATGGGGGATACTCCACAACTGATAACCTAGTTAAAAAATAAATTCTACCAAAATTTTTGATTATTCCCTCTAACATAGGTTCACTTCCCCATTAGTGTAATCTCATCGTTAGTAGTGATGCTCTAAGGATGCATCACTACAGGAAACCTTGAACTTATAGATTTTATCATTTTCAAATAAAATTTTCTTTTTTGATTGTGAAATGTAATTTTTTTATCTAGGTATTTAAATTTTAATTAAATTATAAAAATGAAAACAATAAACTGTTATTTTCTAGAAAAATTACTCACTACTCAAGGATCATTAATTAATTATGGGAGTAATCAGTTGGGTTAGTCATTCATTGTTCATCCTATGGAGTTTAATAATATAAACATTGAGTGGTGACATATTCATGGATTCTATGATACATTTATATAGTTATTAATGTAATGTTTTGTATGATTACGAGTTTTAACTATCTAATTTAATACGATAAATTTTGGTACATAAAATTATCTATGGTCATTTTTTTGAATTTATAATTTTATAATGAATCTACATTTATTTACCGTTATATTATTTTTCATTTTTTTCCAGATAGAGATATACAAAGAATAGATTGGTCAATCTTTATGGATCAATCACATGATATTATTGTCATCATAAGAGTATGGTAGTCCTTATGCCTTTAATTCCTACACAAGAGAATCAAATAATGAAATTTGTGGATTTATGGTATAAATGTAGATGGTTTAGATGGTAGATTCATTGGTTTGGTCGTGATATGGAGAACCTAAGAAGAGAGATTATTTCTATGATAATAGTGTTCCCCACAATCACTATTTAAAATTTAATTTATATACTAGAATTAATTTTAATACTACTCTTTGAATTAATAGGGAATAATTTAAATAAATCACATATTCTATATTTGATTTAATGTTAAAATGTGAAAATACATATTCATATATACATATATTTCTTTCCTAGATCATTGAAAATTATCATTAAAACCCATAATACATCATTTTATTTGATAAAATAGTGTGATCGTAAATAATCGCATATCAAAAAACACATTTCATAGAACCACACCACACACATATAGATTTGGGATCTCATAACCCTCCTATTATGAATTATGGAAAAATCCACATGAAAACACACCATTATCTAATGATCATGGAATTGAAGACCTAGTCAAGTGTTTTTTTAAAGGGAAAAAATAAATGGTTTATGATAATAAGAGGAGGTGGGAGTATTACATTATATAAAAAATATCTATAATCTTTAATTCGAATAGAATCAGAATACGAATGATGTGGATCACCAAACTTTTATAAGGGACCACTGAAATTTAGAAACCCTGGAAAAGAGGGGAAACAAGTGGGTTTTTACATGGGGGGATCTACGTTACAATATAATTTTTAGTGTTTTTTTATTGAACACATGGATTGGATCTATGATTTATGATACCTATAACCATATATGTGGGTTTCACTTTCCATAACCCTTGATGCAAGGTTTTGAAATATTATTTTTCAAACTATGAAAAAATCATATGTAAGAAATTTAGGGCTTCATTGTTTTCCAATTTTTTCAAAAAATCATAAGCCTACCATGGGACCCCCATTTATACATAGAAAAATTCATTGAAATGTTACCTTATATCAAATAATCATATGTCAATCTTGAACCCCTCTATTACCACTAAAATCTTCTAAAAAATATATAATACTACCCAGAACTATCCCCAACCAGTTTTTAGAGTACATTGACATAATAAAATGGAAAAATACTTCAATCTATGTGTTTAAATGACATGTAGAATCCAAAAACATGAAAAATAAAAAATTAATATACAAATAATAAAAGATATATTTTTACAATAAAAATAGTAATTTAGGTATATAATTTATAATTACATACACAATCTAGCGAAATATACCCCATCAATAGTCTATATGTATTTTATTAGAGTTTATTTATATTCGAATATATACGGGCCTATCCTAACTATAAAATAACATTATGTTAGTTATATATATATGTAATATAAATATATTTATTTTATATTCACCTATAAATGATGAATAAATATACCACAGACAACACATGAAAGCATATATAATATTAATGGGAAATAACATAGGAATATGTAGAGTGAATAAATGGATGGGATCACATAACTTAATAAAAATAAGAGTAACAAGTCCTATAATTTTCATCTTATCAATGTGACATAAAGTGTATAAAACTCTATATGTTTACTTATTAGATTTTGATATGGAAATGTATCAGGTTGTCTGGTCAATGTTCTCAAGTAATGGTAAATACACTTGATAGTTTAATATAGTACAATGACCAAAAAATATAATGCTTCAAATAAGTTATAGAATTTATTCATGTTTAGATATAAAGATAGTTATCTCATCCATTCCATTATTGTGATTGGTGAAGTGATTATCCATCTATGGAATTAATAGATAACTATTAATGATGGAAATACCATTATCATATCCCAATACACCTATAATTCAATATACAAAATAAAACCAACCTCTAAAAACTCAATATATCATGGTCACACTCTCGATTGGTACGTCTAATATAATTAATGTATTGTATATAGTAATCACCATAACTCCCCTCAGTGTATAGAAATTATATGTCTCTATCCTCCATCATTATATTATTAATGTGATGATCATGTGATTTAGAAATGTTAAGTCACACATTGATACACTATATAAACCTATACAACCTAAATGGGGTATTATTTTAGGATGGGGTAAAATGTAATGGAACTGGAGATATATCTATACAGTCAATGGTGGAACATGATGAACCTATAAAATAACAAATCAAACATGATTTTCCTTTATAGTGAGAAAACGAATATCCATGATATCAATATATGATACAACTGTTACAAATTATATGTAATAAAATATATTTTCAAAATCATTTTTTTTAATTTAAGTTGAAAAATACTGTATGTAGTTATTATTCATAATAAATGATGAAAAATATAGAAAATATGCAAATGTGTATAAAATAGTGATTAACTTTGTGAAAAAAATCATCATTGATGAGAATTAATGATTTACCATAATATGTTCGGAATCTTTTTAAAATTGTGATCTTTTACACAATATTTGTTTACTATTGTCCCTGAACACATTTTCATGGGGAAATAATCACATAGGTAATATGAGTAGAATTTTTCCATCCATAGTGTCGCAACCTGGTAATATCAGTGACTATAGTAATTTGATAAACATGAAAATTAAAATGATGAAAATCACTAAAAGGTATCCAAGGTACACTATAGGTGTCAACCAGAGTTCCTAAGTGATATACCTAATCGTCATAGGATTCCCAAGATAAGTAAATCAATGAAAATATATAATTACATATTCATTGGGAACAATAGTGCCTACAAATACCTACAATCACAATAATTATATTCCAATTATAAAACTAACACTCGACCATAGTTTCTTATTATTGGTTTATGATACACTAATTCCTTAATGAGGTCCCCTTTTTGAAAAAATATTAGATAAAATTTAATCAATCAAAATATAAAGTTTTATCAATGTCTATTTGGATGTATCAGTGTAAAGTGTATCCCCTAAAAACATATTCGGATAATTTGAAAAATAACTTCACATATCGATGCAATGTCTCATCCACAAATCCTATGTTTAGTAGTATATGAGTACCCTTTAAGAACATATTTATGAGATCTAAAATATTAATTATGAAATAGGCTTATATCCTCTCACCATCATTTTCTAATTATAATTTCTCCTTCAAAATACACATCATGAAATCATTGTCATACTGATTGGCCTTCCAATTCCTTATATCAACTAAACAAAATTATTATTTTCATCTCATAAACTAAAACAATTAAACATGAATTTATTTTTACGGATAATAAAAATTATTTGAAAATATATATGTTTTTTGGAAACATGCATAACACGATGATCACCTTATTTATTACTTAAATTTTAAAATTCATATAGAAATTACGGGAAATATATTTGATGAAATATCGATGATAAATAGTTGTTTCCCTCTATAAAATTCCATAATAGTTCTCATCCCATATAATCACTCATTGATAATAAGATATCTGTACACTCTTTGACTTTGTGTTACATGGGTGTATATATAGGTCAAAAACAAACTCCAAGATTAAATGTTTTCTTTATCAAAAATAGATAATGTACGGGGAAAGGATAATTATTAATAACCTATGAAGAAATAACGAGTGTCCAACCTATAAAATGTATATAAGGAAATGATACATCCAGTTAATTGAATTTTTTTAATAAGGAAATGTTTAAATACATAATTTTAATAGAAAAACAAACTATATAACAGAAGCTTCATTTGATCAATCTAATTTCCAAAAAAAACATGATCAGTGTTGTAAATGGGATAAATGGCATGCATATTGATAGAAAAGAAACCTACTATCTTTTAAATAACCTTATATGCTTTATCCCAATCCCCAAAAAATTGTTTTCCATTTTTCATTACTATATATAAATTTCTATAGGATATCCATTATTTTAAATGCTATAATATTTGATCCTAGATTAGAGACATTAGACCCTCATGAAATATTCATATTATCTCAAAAAATAATAAATGATATATATTCCTCATCTAGTTGAAAATTATCATGTGCCATGATTGGGTGAAACTTAGTATTTGATCCTTGCATCCTAGATATCATTAAACATGAATGAGTTTTTTCATATATTTCCCACATGAAATTGTTTACATAATCTTCCAAATTTTTTACACAAAATAGTTTATTTACCCATTTTTGAATCATCAACCATGAAGGAAAAAAAGCCACTCGATATGGTTTTTCCTAATGATATTTTTTTAAATCACTTTTACATTCAAACTAACTTCCAACATGTAATATTTTACCAATTGAGGAATATGAGTTACCAAATATTATTAGGAATTTTGAAAAATTATTAATCTCATCTGAATTAAATCATTGTGCATGTTACATTCCCTCTACTAAGGATTTCAATAACATGTAATTTTTAACAATGTGCGGTTATTGGATACCTAAAGAAGGAATCTAAAATGGTCTATTTAATAAATGTTACTTATCCACCATATCTCCTATTAAATTATCAGATTATTCTCTATCAGAGAAATTATCATTCATTAGACAAAGAGTATCTATATGGAAGTATCCTACAATTTTCACAACATTACCATCGACAAATTCATTATTATAATAATTTCATATTCTATACATCAAATTCTTTGTATTTTTAGTTCTTATTGCTAAATTCATATAACAAGACATTGATTCCTATTGCATTTAAGGATTCAACCCTACCATTATACCATTGTATGTTTTTTGGAGCTGGTTTCACCTCATCAATAATAGATATATATTCATTAAATTCCATTATATTGTGAGTACAATATTTCTAAGAAAAATATGGTTCTTCCACCAAATACTCATCATAAATCATAGATACAAAATATTCCATTAAATATGAAATATTGAAGATAATAATATTATCCCTTATTTTTATGTGGCATTGAATCATCATACAAATTTCTTCCAATGTCATAATATCATGATGATTAACAACTATTTTTGATTGTAAATTATAGAATATTATTATAAATTACCTATCTATTAAAATATATGGATGCGAACATGATTACATATAAAAGAAACTCAGTAAAAATTTATATATATTTATATCTTTTGTTCAAATGATACCATTTTTAAAATAGATTTAAATAAATAAATATTTGTTCTCAACAATAATTTTTATATGTATTTATTTTTAATTGGTTTGTTCACAACCAAAATCAAGTTATAATAATAACTAATTTTATTATCTCTTGGAAGATATAATGATAAAAATTAAATATATTTTATATTTTAAAATAATTGAAATTATTTTAAAACATTGAAATGAAACATAAAAAAATACTTTTCTCAACTTTCACAACATGGGTGATGACCCATGGGATGTATGGCTTAGGAAAATGATATGAAAATGATGTGTGAGATATAAGGGGTGTGTGATAATTAGAAAGTGACAACATGAAAACTAGTTCCATTAAGAATAATTTTGATGAAATTAAATCATTTAGAAGTCATTTATTCAATAAATGTAGATTAATGTATACAAAATGTAAACTTGAATTTCGACGAAAATTTTATGAAATATTTAATTAATATTTTAATTGTTCTGAAATAATATAAACTTCGTGAATTTTGTAATAATTTATTTTAAATATTTAATGGAGAGGTGATGATGCACCCAATATGGATGTGTGGTTAATGTTGAGCACGTGATGGTCAGGTAATGTTGAGTGAGTGATGGGTGAATGATGTTTCCTGGTAGAAGTGAATGTTTCTGTCTTTCATGAAGAAATTTTTTATCTATTTCTTTTATATTTTTATATATAATAAATATTCATTTTTTAATATATTATTTTCAAAAAAATTAAGTTACCCCTTTAATTATATTTAAAATATATTTTTGTACATTAATTATTTCAAACTATTATCTAAATGTCAGATAAGTGTATTAATTTATAATTAATTGAAAATATTAAATTTAATATAATTTGAGAATTTTATTATTTTTTATTAAATTTTCTATATAAATTAACATTAAAAACTAATTAAATATTAACAATGATAATAATAGAGTGATCATGAGGTATATGGATTGGGTTTTGTTTACTAAAAAAGAGAAATAAAAACCAAATCATAAAGGGGGATCATCATTTGGTTTTATCACTTTAATAATAAATTGGTTATTTCTTTTCAATTTTGGAATTTAGATGAAGCATCAATCATCAACATCTCTTTTGAAACCACTATTTTTTTTACAACAACACTGATATGAAAATGAGTGGTAACAAATTTTTCATCAAAATGGAAGTCCTATATTGATTGAAAAAATATGATAAAATTATTATAAAAAATAAAATGAAATCTAATTATTAAAAATTACAAATGAGAATAAAAAAATATTATTTAATTTATGTCATCGTCAATTTAATTTTTATATAACTATTAAAATATAAAATTTCATAAATAATTAAACTGAAATAATTTATTTTTATGTATATTAACGATTATATGTTTGTTAAATATTTCCCTGATATTAAATCCATTTAAATATGATTTTTAAATATGGAAAATCATTCAATAGAATTTAATTCTTCTAAAGAACATATCATTTATATCTAACTATATATATATATATTATGAAATGTTAACAAATAATTAGGAAGTATAAATGAAATTATTTTTTATAAATAAAAGTAATTAACTTCTTAAACACCTTAAATTATAATTAGATAAACATATTTTATTATATGAGAGTTCCACACAAAAATTAGTGGAACAAAATCAGGAAAAGGGATGACCACATTATATAGTTATTTACCAAAAAGTGGCATGAACCACATTAATGAATTCTAATTTATAATTATAAAATAGGCATGAATAGATTTCACATCTTAGATATGAGTGTACTAGGAATCATAAACCTTTTTCATGGTTTTAGTACAATGAAAATTCTTCATGCACCTCATATCCCACCCAAACTGTATCATATCGAGATTTTGTGAAATATTTTTCATATAATTATATTTAATATTTTTGATATTCTACAATACATTCAACAATAATTTTACATTAAATTATACAACAAACCACATTATTCTTTATCTACATGCAAAATTGGTTATGCATGTGTTAAACGCAACACTGAGTTTTAACAAGCCCATGACATATTATTAATTTTATTATTTTAGCACATTAGTTATTACATAGTATTTAAAAATGATGATATGTAAATTAATAACTACATATAAAATATTAGGTACAATGGTTTTATAAAAATAAAACATATTAATAATAAAATACAATGTTTTTGTTAAAGTCTTAGTATGCTTTGAATATATAATTTTCTCAAAAAACTTTTTTTTAGAATTTTTTATAAAAAATAATAAAATTGATTTTCATTGTAATATTTATAAAATTAATTTGATAAAAACCATTTTTTCATAATGTCAAAAATATATTTGGGGGAATTTTAGGGTTTTCAGAAAGACTTCATTTTTTGAAGAAGTGTGAAAATACTGAATTTTAATTGAACACTGTATTTTTGTTTAATTTAGTTATAAATAAAAATTGTGTTTTAAATTGAATTTAAAGTTAATTTTTAGAAATTATATAAATATTAATTAAATTCAGGTCAATATAATCTGTCTTATATTTATTTTTATATAAAAACATTGTACCATTGGGAACAATTTCTATTTAAAATATCGTATTATCATCGCGTTTATGGGATTTGATATTAAATTTAAATTTTGTGAATTACTGACTAAAATTAAGAATGTTGTATTCCAAATTATTAATTAAATTCAATTAAATTATGAAATAATTTCTACATATATTTTTTAGCAAAATGAACAGTGAAAGAAGTAATAATTATTTATCGTAGTTAAGGTAAAAACAGATTTACCATGGAATTAAACAATGTGGATAAGGGTTCAAAATGAACTAAAACGTGTATAAATCCTATAGAATTTATATAATAACATTTTATACTTCCGATTTCAAAATATATTTCCACCTAGAATTATTTTTTTCAGTTAAATGACTTTATCATTTTGGATTCTTTTGTATGATTTCCATGTAATTTCTAGGAGGGTTCCCTTTCCCCACATATTAATAGGCCACCATATATCTATTATTATTCACACCTATAGTTCCATTTCTATAGACCCAAACACACCAAATTATCTCCCCAACATTATTAGTAACATTATTGAGATTTTGGTCCTCCCAAATAACAATCCCTATGGTCCATAATGAGAGGCCAAATGGAGAGTTCTCTAAGTGATGACAAATGTCTTCAAAAGGATATTTCAATTTAAATATCCCTTATCCACCATCATTTGTGTTTTTTTAAAAAAATATATATTTACACCAATATATAATATATATTTATTATTTATTATGTATATGTGAGAATATTTAACCATCTTCACATCCATCAAAATGGTTTGGAAATCATCATTCGTGTGTATGGAGGACTACAACCTCACGAACTGATATCACATGGAATTAATTAAGGATGGTTTTAATAAATAAATATATATATATATATATATTCCCTAATAATATTATAGTATTATAATATATCAATTAACTTTTTTATTTCAATATATCTATAAAATGAAAATGGTGGTCATACCTACGTACAACATACCATCTCTATGGACGGTGAATTTCATTTCCTATTTCTACATATTATATATTATTTTAAATAGATATGTATAGATTATAGATTATATTTATATCATTATAATAATTCTGGAGATGATCAAATCATGAATTATTTAAGAGGAAAAATAATTTTACAAATCAAGATGTATATGAAAACAAAGCGATTATTAGACGAAACGTAACATTAACATAGAATTGTTAATAAACATGAAAAAGGTCATAAGAATATCATATATGGTATGATATATATATGAATATGATTCTGTAATATATTAATAATAAACTTATATTTAATATAAATGTTGTTTCAAGGAGTATGATGGAATTCAAGACATATGATAAGGGATTCTGGTCTCAATTTACATTCTCTCAGACATATGTAATGTTATACACCTATATTCATTTTCAATGTTTATATACTACCAAATTGAAATATAAAACCATTAATTTATTTACCATCATTATTTTTTATGTTTTACTTATTTTATTTCATCATGGGGATTAAATTATAATGTTACCAATATAATAAAAATATTATGTTACAATCTCATTGGTTATTAAGATTATATATGATTATCTTTTTGATGATAAAATATTATTATCCATCTATATTAAATATAAATAATTTTATTATTATCTTGTTTATTTATGTTATTTTAACTTAATTTTAATATTTTACCACTATTTGGTACTGAAAATAATTTAGAAATTTTCATAATATAATTAATCTTTATTTATCTTATCGGTTGGGATTAAAATTTCATTAAAAACCATATTTTCCAATTAAAACATGTTTAAAATGTTTTATTACCGTGATATGATGTTTGCAATACATTCACATCAATTTTTTACATTTTGATGTTTTTCTGAATTCTTCAGGTATTTTTTCAAACAATTATTGTTTGGATTTCACCAAAATGTGAAAGGAATTATTGTTTTTACATGTATAAAAGGAATTGAACTCTCCTACATCAATACCAATCATTTCATAGAACTATACATTTTAATCTATCAATGTAATTTTAAAATAAAATGTTTTTTAACATATTTTATGTTTTAAAAAGAATTTTTGAACGTGTAAAGGAAATTTTTCTCAATAAATGTTTTAAATGATGTTTAGAGCTCATTTTCAATCTAATATAAGATTTTTTGGTGTCATGTATACCTTTTTGGGGATATAATCCATGGATACCATTTGAATTTTTTTCTATGAAGGGTTCTTTGATGGAATGATGTTTATGAAACAATTTCTCTACCATGGTTTATACCATAATTAAATTCTTATGAAGCCCGCTAATTTTAATGAGATAGATTATGATGAAATGATTATAAATGCTATCTATTTCCCATTTGTTATGATATAGTGAAATATTTATGATACCCATTTCATTTTATGGGTTATTATATGATTAATTTTTGTGATCTTGGGGAACACATTAATAAGGTTGTCATTATATGATGTTTGGGACCTATATATACATCTAATTAAATACGTAACGATTTATATCACATAAGATAGATAGGGATTAAATTTTGAATGAAACATGTTCAGTAAGAGAAGTATTGAACGGAGAGTGATCCAGGTTCAATAAGAATGGGATGGAATATAATGTGAACCATTTTTAGTAATGGTCTTTGTACACTATGATGACCTTGGGAGTGAACCTTGACTAATATTGAAATGATTTTTATAATAATTTTTTTGCCAAAACAATCCATGTCTTATAACAATGTTATTCTCTCTTGAACCATTATCCTTGATTATCATATTATTCATGGCTTATGTACTGAAAATATTTATCCTATGACTCAATATTATGGTCTTATATATTCAAGTTATGGTTTTAAAACGTTATGCACACGTTCTCGTACCTTTATGTACATGTTATTCTCATATATCTTAATTTTTAGCATTAATGAGCATATGAGCTCATTGTTTCTTATGTTTGCATTCCCCCAAAAAGGGATTTCTGTATTATGTATGATATTATATGAAGGGATCTATTTATTAACAATGTAGTGGGAGATTATTTAGGTCACTAATGAACCATTGTTTATGATTCCATGTTTCCAAAGTCACTAAAATATTATGGTCCTCAAAAGTGTGTTTATATAATATAATAAAAGTCCATTTAAATATATGTAATATGTATATATCAAAATCCTACTTTTTTATAATTGATATATGATTTCATTATAGTTATCCTTTGGAATTTAGGATGACAAAACCATAGAGATACACCTATGGATAAATTTAAGGATAAGGTAAATTATTTGAAAATAGCCAAGAATTTTGGTAGAGGATAAATAAAGTGGCTTCCAAAAAATTAAATCTCTATTTGGATACAATAAGTGGATGTGGATATGAATCATATATACATAGTGGTAACAACCATGATAAAAAAACATTGACCTAGACTTGATAAATAACTAGTGCAAGACAATAGGCCTTTCTCCAGAACTATATTGACACTACAATTGGATATGCTTTGGAAATTCAAAAATACTTTTCAAATAATCAGGAAGTATTTAAATAGAATATTAATATGCATTTCCTAGGATAAACTCAAGGTATCATATATTAATGAAAAATATTTCCAGATTCATTCAACCTAAAATTGATTTTTCATGATTTTTTAGTTTCACACTGAGATTATTGTTTCTTAATCTATGAATTTCTGTTTTAGTCAATGGATAGAATGTAAATAAACAATGTTAATGATAAGTGAAATAGAAAATGAAATGATTTTCCTCTTAGGAATCCGAATGTCAAGGGAGTTGGAATTAAAAATCTATTTGTTATGCTCACATAACATTCTTAATCCATAAATCATGTTGGACATCCAAAAGAATAGTTGAGGGAAAAAAATATTTTGAATCCTACATGAGCCAACATCCACATTCATTTAGTCGGTTTTCTAATTAGGTAGTTCCTAAAAAATATATCAGTACCACTGAAAAGTTATTTTACATTATATAGTATTCATAACATGAAATATTCAGTTTCCATGTCTACCGTTTTAAAGGTGAAGCGAATCAATGGTGGACTCTGATCATGTGTATGGGGAAATGTGTTTAGATTAAATCCATGATTCTGGATGAGTTAATAACCATATTTTGGAATCGTAACTTTAATCATATTCTCTATAAAAATACAGAGATGAAGTTTATTGTGTAAAATAAAAATAATGATGATTATGTTTGTGACTATGTGGAATATTTTACAAGACTTGTGAAGTTTGTTTCTAGTATTACCTTCCAACCTGAATGTGCGGTTAGTAAATTTTTCAATGTCTTAAAACATATATTCTGTAGGAAGTTATGAATAATATACTTTAGTTGGTATGAAGAGATTTTTCAATTTCCTATCATGATGAAAATTGAGGATAGAGTTATGTATCAAGCTCATGGTTTTGATAAGAATACAAAAAATGGATATCATAGGAAAATATAAAAACCATATAGAAAATATTATGATCATTCCTTCATGATCACTTCATGTTATGAATAATAGATGAAGTTTTTCTTAGGGGACTATTTAATGTTTTATTCTTGAAAGGGATAATTATGAAGAAATTTATTGATGAAGTGATGGAAATAATTAAGACAATGATGCATGTGTAGTGAAATCTGAATATCATGCACCTCTTCCACTACAGTTCATCAAGTGTAAAGGGAATGGTTATTATGTAAGCATGTTGCCAAACCCAAGGGTTAATGATGATGATAAATGTTAACATCCTCTTAAGATAATTGGTAGAGAGAAATCACATTTGATAACTATTTCTAAGGAGGGTTGTGATAATTACATGGGGGAAAGTACACTAACAATCCACTCTAGAACTGATAATGTTTTATTTGACTCTATATCTTCCCATTTTATTGTATATAATGAAATGTATAAGGGTTTCATGATTCCATACAAATGAATTGATATATAATTAGTAGGGAAACCCCTATTGTTATGATGAAAACATTTCAATCATATCATTCCTATATAGTTGACATTGGTGGGAATGTTCTTCCTTAAAATCATTTCCTTATTCCCATTGTTGCGGTTTATGTCATCATTGGAATATATTTGCTTTTTCTGTAAAAATACCATTTCAATTTTGGGGGAAGGTAACTGATGAATGAAATTCCATACCATCCTCTAATCATTTATTTATTTGATTATAGGTATGAACATTTTATAGAAATCACATCCATTATATTTGTATTAATTCCCATTCATAGGAGGTTATTATCATAGATGGTTGGGTAAAAAGTTAGCATCGATGATATTTCTAATGTTATGGATTTTGTTGATGAATTTACAATAGATATTCCTTTCCTTTAACTAAAATTTGAATGTGAGTTGTCAATAGTAATCAATCCTAGTTACACACTAATTTCAATGTATCTCTATAGAATTTCCCTAATTGAGTAGTTATAATTGAGGAAGCAACTCCAGAAAAACATTGATAAGGGATTCATTTGGAAATTTATGTTACCTTGGGGGTGAAAATATTGTTTTTTAAAGAAGGATGGATCAAACCAACTATGTATTTATTATTATGATTGAAAAAATATACAAATTAATAATAAATATCATCTGCCCAAAATTTATGACTCAACTGGTCAATCATAGAAAGATCAATAATTTTCAATTAATTACCTTTTTGGGATATCATTAATTTAATATTAATAACGATTCTATATTGAATATGACATTATTTACAAGGAATTAACATTATTAATATATTTTAATAACTTTTGGTCTTACTAATTCCTATTTTATCATCTTGGATTTAATGAATAATATATTTAAATATTAACATCGTAGTTTGTGGTTGTATTTATATATTATATTATTATTTCATAAAAAATGTAAGAGCATGATGATCACATGATAATGGTTCTAAAAACCCTTTAGAAGGAGAAACTAAATTATAATCTTATAAAATATGAATTTTTTATACAAAAATATATCATTTTTTGGACATATACTTTCATGAGAAGGTATTTGTGTAGATCCATCCAAGATGGAGGCAATTAAATCTAGACCCAAACCAACCACAGTTGATGAGATCAATAGTTTATTTGGATTATGAGGTTATTATTTAGTGTTTATAGAGAATTTATCACAAATATATAATCATCTAACCAAATTAACTCATAATAGAGCCCAGGTCCTATAGATATATGAATGTAAGGAAAATATCTTGGAACTGAATATAAGGTTAGGTAGCACACCAGTGCATACATTACCATGTAGTATAGAAGGGTTTGTAATATTTATTGGTTTATCAAATAGTTTATTTGGATGTGTTAATATGTAGAATGACATAATTATTACTTACTCCTAAATATTTATGATTAATGAAAAAAATACTCAACTCGTGATTTGAAGTTAGACTATGTGATTTTTTTATTAATGATATAGAGGAATTATAAATAAGGACAAAAGTTTGATATATATACCTAATATAAAAGATTAAAGTATATATTGATATATAAGTAGTTGAACATGATCCAAATAAGAAGTTTAGAGATTATTGAAGATTATAATAACTTAATACATTACCCCCTTGGGAATGAAAACAATGTGGATGAATCTTCGAGTCAAAAGTATCATGTTATCTTATCCATGACATGGATCCTAAAAGATCCAATAATCCTAGATTTCCAAAGAATGAATCTCTAAATATTTATGAGAGGGAAAAATCATTTCTTTCTAAATTGAATTATCAATCATCCATCCAATATAAGATTAAAGAGGGATTAGAAGAAGTCGTAGATTTGAAAAGGAATGTTAGAAATGTTTCTAAGTTTAACCTTGATCATGATGAAATCATATGGTTTCTGTAAAATGTATCCATCCCATCTATACCAGGTTTAAAAAATTTGTTGTTATAAGAAGCTTGTTTTCCTTCATTCTGTATTCATCTAGGAATAAGGAATATGTGTATAGGTTTGAAATAATAAATCTAGTGGAATGTATTGAAGAGAGTTATCACTGAGTTTATATATTAGATCGTTGTATGTCAACAAGTTAAGGTTGAAATACAAAAATTATAATTGGATGTTGTATCCATGACACATAATAGAATTTAAATCAGAAAACATCATCACGAATTCTATCATACGAATATCCAAAAATCATACACGGAATAATTCTATATTGGTTTTAGTTTGTCTTCATACTAAGTCAGCACACTTCAGGGCAGTATGATAAGACTTATCTTTGGATCAGTTTGTAAGGATATACATTAATAGCGTCGTAAGGTTGTATAGAGTACCACATTTTAATATATCTGATTGGGATATGAGGTTTATCTCAATGATCATGAAAAGTACTTAGCAAGATCTAGATAAATTGTTGAGTTTCAACACTATATATTATCTTCACATATATGGTCAGTATGAAAAAACTATTCAAACCCTAGAATATATGTTCAGATATTGTTCATTGGATTTCAAAGTTGTTTGGGATCAACACCATTACCTAGTTGAGTTTTCCAACAATAATAGATTTCAATCAAGAATCCATTTGTCTCCTTATGATGTTCTCTATTAAAAAACAAATTAGATGTCCAATGTGTTGTAATGAAGTGGTAGAATGAAAGCCATTTGGACTTGAGATATCTGATGAAATGATAGGGAAGGTTATATCCATGGATTAACACTTCATGGATGCTCATAGTTAGTATATAATTAATGCATATCATTAACATCATGATCTACAATTTCAAGTTGGTGATATGCGGTGTCTAAGAATTTCTCCATGGTATATTTTTATAAGATTTAGTATTAATGGGAAACTATGAACTAGGTATATTAGCCCCTTTTAAATTATTAATCATATTGGGATAGTTTACTATCTATTGGAACATCCACCGAATGTCTCTAATTTCTATTAAGGATTTTATGTATCTATAATAATAATGTACATACCTAAACAGTAATATAGATTGAACTCGGAATTAATAAAACTGGAGTAAGATCTTTCTTATGAGGAATAACCGGTGGATATTCAGGCTCATTTAGAGAATTTTATAGGAAACAAGACAACTCACTTGGTAAATATTTTCTAGTGAAACTAGTAATGTTAGGAAGATATTTGGGAACTTGAGGATAGGTGATGTATAATTATCACTATTTTTTGTATCATAATAAAATATTTTGTGGGTGAAATTTATTTTAAGTGTGCTAGAATGTAACACCTTGCATTTTTATCAAATATTTTTTTCAAAATAAGTTAATATTTTTGATATTTTTCCCAAGCATGAAAATCTATGTTTAGATTCAGTTACATAAAACACCATGTTAATATTTCATTGTATGCTATACTAGATTAGGTTGCATTACATGGACCATTGAGTTGTAACAAAAAAAATATTCTTAATTTAGTTATTTAAAAGTGACCTTTATAACCATGACATTAAACATATTGATATGAATAGTAAAAATTAATTATTAAATTTGTTTTATAATCTTATTGTATAAATTTAACATATTGGTAATAACATACATATGTTTCAGTATAGTATTTATATGTTTTGAAAATTAGGTTTTCCCAAAAAAACAAATTTATAAAAAAATTTGACAATAATAAAATTAATATTTATAAAAAATTAGAGAATTAATTTGACAGAATAAAATTTAATTTTTATTTTATAATGTTGAAATTAGATTAGGGTGATTTTTTGGTTTTCCCTGAATTATATCTTTTTTTAATGAATAACTAAAAATTCTAAATATTAATTGAAAAAATAATGTTCTTATAATTAAATTATAAAGATAAATATTATTTTAATATTATTTTATCATTACATTAAATAATTTATAAATAAATTTATGAAATTTAGTTCATTTGAACCAATTTCACTTTGTTTTTTGATAAAAGATTTGTAAATATTTTAAAATTTTCTCTTAAAAACCAAAATTTCTCTTCACTTACGTGGGATTGAATTTTAAATTAAATTTTTACACTTTTGTGAATGCAATTTAGAAAAATGGATTTTATATTTGAAAAAAGGATAATTTATATTATCTAATTAGGGCAGCATAATTTTTTTCCAAAATTAATAGTGAAAATAGTAAAAACTATTTACCACGTTTAAGGTAAATATGAGTTTACCACGGGGATAAACTAAGACAATAATTGATATAAATGACCTTCCACATGTCTGAATACTTTTGGATGGAAATATTTTCATATTATCCATGCCATGTATGAATATATGGTTATTTTGAGTCATTCAGAATGTGAATGACATTAAGATTTTGGATTCTTTCAGTAATTTTCCATCTAATTTGCTAGGGGGTTAACATTCCCCACCTATAAAAGGCCACCGCTATACTATCTTCTTCACACCTCCCAAGCTCTTTGATTCAACCAACCCATACCCAATTCACTCCCAAATATTATTAATAACATTCTTGAGCTTCTGGTCCTCCCAAAAGGCCATCTAAAGGGTACTTAAGAGGAGATCCAAAGGGGGATCTCTTAGTCAAGTTGATTATCATAAAAAATAAATTTCATTTTATTTATCCATTCTCAATAAAATGGGTTATGAAATCATAGCTCATTTGTATTTTATACTATCACCTAACAAACCAATTTTGGTCTTTTTTATATTCCCACCTCTCATGGTTGGACATAGTAATGGGTTTATTTTCAATATATAAAATTTATGATGTTATTATGATTCTAGAATCTATATATCAAATATACCATCATTATTCCATTTTTGTGTTAATATGATAATGTCATTCGCCTATATGGTTGACTACCACCACATAAAATGATGTAATTTGTTCACACATTACATGGATTATATTAAGGATTCACTTAATAATAATATATGATATATTAGACAAAAATATAATTTTATAATGATAATATATCAATTAAAATTATTAATACCAATTCTTTTAGAGAATGTAAATAGTGTCCATGCATACCTACAGCCCACCATCTCCACAGATGATGTAGTTAATATCATATTTCTATATTCTTTAGATTATTATAAATAGAGATATACTGATTATAAATTATTTTTATATCTTCATTACCATTCTCTAGATTATAAAATCATGATTGATGTAATAGGCCAAAAAAGTTAACAAATTAATCCATATACGAAAAACAAAGAAGTTATTACTGAAAATGTAAATTAAATATGGAATTTTTAAAAAATGGTTGATAAAAGGTACTAATATAAATCATATATTGTATGATAAATATAAATATTATTCTGTAATAAATTTATAAAAAACTTATATATATTATATAGAAGTCTTGAATTAGTATGACTGAAGTGAACACTTATGTAACACCCTATGATTTAATAGAACATTATCTCTTTAAAAGTAATTCAATATCTTGCGCTACACGTAACACAGAGTTTGAGTGCACCACGACTTGTCAAACTAGCCATTAAAAAAGTGGTTATGAATAATATTAACCAAATTATGAATTTTATAAATATTCTATATAATTTTGACATTCAGCTTTTGTGTTTCATAGACATAATATTGGGAAAAATTCATTTTTCACATAAAATATGTATTTTTTTTAAAAAAATGAATTTTTCCACCATTTAATGGTGAAACTTTTTTAAATGAAATATTTTACACATTTATATATTCAATTTAGTGAAATTAAATTCTTCTGTTGAATCAGGACATAAAAATTTAGTTTGAATAAATTTTTTGTATTTTTCTGATAACTTTTATATTTTTATGAATAGTAAAAAAATACCAAATTTTAATTGAAAACAACTATTTTAATCGAAATAATTTATAGTGTTAAATTATGAATTTGAATGGTTTAAAGTATAATTAGTTTATATTTTTATCATTTAATATAATTTAGGTCATTACAACTAATTTCACATTTATATTGGTAATAAAAACATGTCAATCTTTTAACAATTTTTACTTTTTCTAAAAAAAACCTGCTTTTTTGTTTTGCCAACGGTAATTAATTTTAAATTAATTAATAAATATTTATGTTTTTAATTTGGTAAAATAGACTTCATTTTTAATTAGGAATATTGAAATTGGATTAGGGTGAATTTTTGGTATTTTTATGAAAACATTCAATTTTTGATAAATTGTGAAAAACACTACGTTTTGTTTTAAAACTGACTTTTTATTGTAATAATTATTTATTTTATTTAAATTTATTTGAAATAAAAATAGATACATAATAACTATTTTTTTCAATTTAATTCATTGGAGTCATTTTATATTAAAATAAGATGTATATAACTTTATTGAATTTTTTAACGTTTTTTACCCACCTTTTAGGCACATTATCAAATTGGCATAAAACATAATTTTACGACTTTTGTGAATTTAGTTTAAAATATACAAGAGACACTGTTGAAATTAAAATGTAAAATGTGGTTAAATAGGATGAAAATAATTTTTCGTGAATCGTAACTTTTGAATTTTATTTGTCACGGTAAAAAGAAAATAGGGTAATTAAAGGTAAAAATGATATTATAATTACCCTATAACATGTCCTAATTCTATTGGATAAGTTATTTTTGACCAAAATCAACCTTAGGAATAAAATATGATCTTTTTGGTCCACTTGAATTAGATTATGACATTTATTATTAATTTATTTAAAGAAGAGTAAAAAGTGTAAAAATCAAATTTTATTAACTAAAACATATTTAATATAGTGTTATACATAAGATAAATTCAACTATAAATATTCATTAGAAATATATAAAGAGTTACTACATCATGGTATTTTATTTATAATTTTTATACATTAAATAAATAAATTTATTTATAAAAACATGATGATGCAGTAATCCCTTAATTAATGAATGATTAAAATAATTGATGTTGTAAATATCAAAATAAATATTAATTGAGTCTTTTGATGAATTACACGAATTTTATAAGTTAATATTACATGTTAGTTTTGATTCAATTAATTGTTTTCTTCGTAATAATGTTTTTATAACTTCCACAAAAATCAAATACTAAATAGTGTCAAAATTAACATAAATGAGTTTTTAAAAGAAATACAATATTATTAAATGATATAATATTACTAAGAAAATGCTCATCCAAAAGACATATATAAGGATAAATTTTTCATTAATTAACCACTTGGGGTTCTATTGGCATTTTATAGTACTTTTATTATCCTTGTAATATTAAAATACAAGAAGACATTGTAAAAGTTAAACTTTTTAACTAAGACTTAAATCTAAAAGTTAAGGTTAATATGATGACCTAAACATACCTAAAACCTATTGTTTGAGAGTTTTTCGACCCATACCCACCGTAGATTTGAAATAAATCAATTTGGAGCCATTATAAACCAAAAATAATTTTATAATAAAATAATATTTAAAACTTTTCTTAAATCGACCCTCACCTATCTTATAAAAGGGTAACTCCCCTTCTCTCCAAATCACAGATCCAAAGCTGTTTGGCTCAGTAAAACCCTTCCCAAATATCCTCCCAACTTCCCTAACATCATCCTAGACGCATTCCCTTAAGAAGAAAGCTATCTTATGGAGCCCTTTTGTTCCAATGAAAAGAAAAAACACAAAGAATAAGTAATTATTTTATCATCGCTTTCAAAGATCTTTTCTTCTTCCACTTTATCTTTCATTGTTATTTCCATACCAAAATAATAACTATAGTACCTTCTACATATAGTGATTTATTATAAATATGTTGCAAACATATTCAATATTTTATCAATCCTATGAATGATAATGTCATCTTGCGTGCGTACGTACGACTTATCATCTCCACGTCGTGTTGTAATTTGTTATTCAATACTTTGATAATTGGATTGATATAATGATTAGTAATATGTATATAAATAATGAAACTAACATGATAATTTCATTGTAAAATGAATATAACATCCAATTCTACACCTTTTAATCATTAAGGAAAAGATATTATTGCACATGCATACATACGGCTTACCGTCTCCACGACGCGATGAGATTCATTTACACATTCACCATTAAACGATGATTATAAAAATATATATTATTTGTAAGTATTTGATATATGAAATAATAATTATACTAGAAATATTTATATCTGTGTGTGTGTGTGTGTATTTAAATATATCTTAATCACTTACTTCCATTCAATACGATAAAAAATAGAAACAACGTCCATTTGTATGTACGAACTATCGTATCCATGAATGATATTTCCATTTAATATATCTATCGATTTTAAATATTTATATTCTGAATATATATGATATTTAAATCATGTTTTATATCCTAGAAGTATGAAAATCATGATCTATGTGATACAATCAAGAATAACAATTTAAAACACGTATGATGAAGAAAATGATTATTACCTGAAATGTTACTTTATCATGGAAATTATTATTAAATGGGTTGTATAAAGTAATAAATGAATAATATATTATATAATAAATATTAATATGGTTCTGTTATAATTTAATAACATAATATGGTCATTATACATGAGGTTAATCGTACCCTCAACCAAAGGAATGTACCAGGTAAGGGTTAATTACTCAATCTCATTATTATCCGAGATTGTTTATGTGTAAGTATTTTCTGGGACATATTTATTATCCATATCAATGTTTCGTAAAATAAATTTCCAAATTATTATTTTAAGGTAATATTTTACTAAAACATCATTTTAAATGTTTTAAATATTTATTCTTCTAATTCTTTATTATTAATATCCATGTTTTAAAAATGTTTTGAAGGATTTATTTCAATGGACATGATTGTTTTAAAATTATAATTGTTTTAAAAAGTTTCAAAGTTTTATGGGACACTTTTAATCAAAAACATTTTTTAAATTACTTTATAAATATTTTAATCTTAAATGATTTCACAAAAAGGGATATTTCTCTAAAAATGTTTTACTGAACATTTTCAACTATGTCAACATCCTTTACTTGATATTATTCTCTATTAAGGTTAATTTATTATAATAAAATAATCTATATTGTATTGAATGAGTTATATATGTTTGACTGTAGATGTAATATTTTTATACACTTCATGGTTTATGGTTGAATTATTGACATTTTGTATGCTAGTTTTAATTCGAATGTTTATGTTATGTTTCAACATTTTCATATGTGGAATTCAATGAACATAGTAAGTGATGGGTGGAACCCGTTATATCTCCTCGATGCATCATTAGGTCTCAAGAGACATACTAGTGTCCTGGCACAGGGCTTTGAGAAAAAATTTATATGTAGTCTTGGAACAAGTCCATGAAAATGTTGTAATGTTGTCCGACGTTAGGCATTCCCTCATTATGAAATTTATTTTTACATGTAATTATTCGACTATTAGAATATCTATGTGTATGTTTATATGGTAATGATCGATTTATTTTCTCCATATTATGTTAATTTTTATGTTTAAAAGGGTGTGGTTTTTATTACACATCTTATATTAAAAGTTTATATCTTTCGTTAAATTATTTACCCTTATTGAGTATTTGAGCTCTCCCCTTTCTTATGTTTGTTTTCCCGAGATTCCAAGAAATGTATTATGTCGGATATGTTGTGTTAAGCTAGGGGAATAATGGAATTCTTAAGAGATTATTTATGTTCTATTTTATGATTGAATGTGTAATGTAATGTTTGTTGGTCGGAGTGGACACTCAAGAGGGGGGTGAATTGAGTTCCAATTAAAATTTCTGTTAAAAACAAGTTCTATTAAAATCCCCCAATTTCAAAAACAGATTAAACTGTAGTGAATTTATACAGATTATAAAGGTTCAATTAGTTTCTCAAGGATTTATTAGTTCTCAGTTAACTTAATCTTATGATTAATTTAACTTTTGAAACTAACTTACTGGTTTACAATAAATATAAACACTTGCGAGTTTAACTATCAAAGTAGCTTTGAAGATAAATTATATTTCAAAGTAATAGTAGTGGAAAATGAAATAAATATGTACTGTATGGATATAAACTTTAACTAAAAACACAGAGGAGTTAACCAAGAGGTTCAGTCTCAAGACGAGACTTAGTCCTCTCAAAAGTTTATATAAATATGATCCACACCCTGGATCGGGGTTCAATAGTTTACAACTGTCCAGGTCCAAGACCTCTACCACTGTTATTCGTGGGAAACAAAACAACAGAAACCAGCTGTCCAGGTCACACACGACCTCTACCACTATCCACAGTGGGAAAAAGAATGAAAAGATAGTGAGTGAGGATTTACAAAGCCTCCAGTTAAGGTTCAGGAGACAGTGTGTGTGTAAAATACAACAGATAACACACACTGCTCGTAATGTAAAAATTAAATCACAGAGGTAAAGATTTAGTGTTTAGAAATGGATCTAGTGATCTTCGTGCTGCTCTTGACTCATTTTGTTGATTAGATTTCATTCTGAGTCTTCTTCTGGTTTTTGTCTGGAAAACAGAGTATCATCTGTTTCCTTGACTTCCAGGTTCAGCTTGATTATCGGCTCAAAGAATGAAGAGTTTTGTGTAGTTCTTATTTTGCATAAATTGCTCAATGTATGATCTATGTTCTGGAGGCTGGTAGTAGTAGTCTCCTGAGTGCAAGTTCTCCAGTTGTTCTTGGCACGTTTTGAGCTTGATCGCAAGTGTGTTCTGTGTGCTCAATCTCTTCAAGTCTTGTGTCTCTCTCACTTCATTTTGATACATACACGATGTCCTTTTTATGCCCCTTTTTTTGTTTTTCTAAGAAGAAGGAATGATTATGCTTTTCGATCGTACTTGGTTCGGTTTCCTGAAATGGAAACACAAATCATTTAATAACATTAAATGCATCAAAAGTAACAAATGTAACCGTTAGTATAATAAACAAATAGTGTCGAGGATATAGGATTTGACTCCGCAGTTCATTATAGGTAGCCATTTGTTTGTAAATTTGTACAGTTGACTCGGTGTAGGATCTTCCATCGGTAGCTCTTCAAACTCTTATCGGTGGATCTTATTGGTAGATCTTATCGGTAGCTCTTATCGGTAGCTCTTATCGGTAGCTCTGTGCATCGGTAGCTCTGTGTATCGGTAGCTCTGTGTATCGGTAGCTCTTATCGGTAGCTATGTACATCGGTAGCTCTGGGTATCAGTAGCTCTGTGTATCGGTAGCTCTGTTCATCGGGGGCTCTGGCTATCGGTAGCTCTGGCTATAGGTAGCTCTGGCTCTTATGCAAACCACATCTAATTGACTTAGAATTGTTTCAAAGCTTGTATAAACAAGGATAATCGAGATTAACATAAATCAGAAATTATTTAAACATTATTATTAACTTGATCACTGATTTGAAAGAATTAAAGTGTAGATCAATAGTAATTGAGAATATCATAAAGTATGAACACATAATTGGGATTATCAAAACATATAAATACACAATTGGGATTATCAAACCAGGTGAGATCAACAATCTCCCCCTTTTTGATAATCACAACTTATGATATGACCAAAAAAAAGTGAGAATATAGTATAAGAGAATATAACATTTATATTCTAATTTCTCAAAGAAAGCAGTATCAGAGGAAATAGAGGAAATAATTATAGAATGTGATAGATCAACAACTATCATAGTTAGTATTAAATACAATAGTATCAGAGATAATCCTTGAAAGAATTGGTACCAAAGAAAAAAATGTAAGAAATAGTAACAAAGGCTCAAATTTCTCCCCTTTGATATTTCTCCCCCTCTCTTTATATGTTCTCCCCCTTTCTTCTCCTTTCATTATATTTTTCTCCCCCTTTGTGATAATCAAAAAGTGGGAAAGCGGACATAGAAAACTGATAAACAGAGATAGTGTAAAGAAAAGCAGTTGTATTAGACCAGACAAAAATTACATAAACAGAATGAAAAGAAAAAAATTGATTCCTATCAAACAGCCTGGCCACATTATCAATCCTGATCTTCAACATGAGATTTTCCTTTTGGATCAGAAGAGGATGCAGGTGTTGAGGATGTGGGTGAGGGCTTTGGAATTCCAGAAATGATCACAGGAGGCTGAGCCACTGATACAGTGCCTGGCCTGTATGGGGAATTTTTTTGAGAGATCATAGGTGTGAGGCTTTTGATGGGCTGAGCAGGAGTCATCTGGACTGGAGATTCAGTAGAGGCAGAGGCAGGCAAGGCAGGAGGAACAATAACGGGTCTGGCATCAACATGCAAAAAGGGCAGCAACAGATTTCTGAAATCCATAATGATTTCTCCTCCTCTTTCCATAGCAGATATAAAATCATCTTTGTTCTCCATGAATTTTTCTAAGGAAGGAGTCATCTGCCTTAGCTTGCTCACTTGTTCTCGGAAGGCTTGAGTTACAGGGGGTAAATTCATGTTTTCCAACATCATCTTGAAATGATGGTTGAGTTGTTGCTTGGTAAGAATCCCTTGGAAATAATAATCCACCTTGTTCTTGATTTCCTCCTGAGAGGCAGAGGACTCTTTCATATTGTCGTGGATGATTTTCACTATTTCCCTGACTGAATCTCTTGTAGAGAGCACTACTCGTCTTAGATCTGATGAGTCCACAGAGCCACAGGTTGAAATAAAACCAAGATCTTCCTTCATCATAGCTCGTAATTGATTCAAATCAAAGGCAGGTTTTGAAGCTAGAGGACCAACTGAGAAAGATACAGTTTCTTTGAAACTTTTGGTCACACCACTAATCAGAGTTTCCAGTTGAGAGTCTTGATTTTTAACATGATCCTTTATAGAATATTTGAAATCTTCAAATACTGAGACCATTTGGCTTACAACACTTTTCACATAGGCTAAATCCTTATCAGCTTGAGGCGTTGAGCTCATGTAAGAATCTAAGGCAGTAACAGACTTCTTTAAGGCTTCAAGATCTGATTCTATTCTAGAAGATTGGGTCTGGCACTCTTTGACTGCTTCCATCAGCTCACCCATAAAATTTGACAGATTGAAACCAAGAGAAAGCTCAAAAGATTATTCTAACAACTTCATTTCTTCACTAAAACAGTGCTTCATCTCAGCAACTGAGGCACTGAAGGATTCTTTCAGCTCATGCTTTAGGGATTCGAGATCAGACTTTCTAATAAAATCAGTAGTATCAACTGTAGTAGAGACTCTTGTAGAAGCTAAAATGACTACAGAATCATTCATGACTGATTGAATCGAGGATATTAAAAAAGATTCCATTGTATTTATTTCTTCTACAAAACTGACTTTGAGATTTTCTTTCAGCACATCTAAATCATGTACTCAGACCACATCATCAGGTAATAACTCAAAATTGATGTCATAGCTGATCTTTGGTCTATTCAAAGATACTTCATTATCTGAATCAGGATAATCCAAACCACAGACTATAAAACCTGGCTCTTCTACCCAGTCTTCAACCTCAACAGTCACGGTAACATTTCCAAGATTGGAAGGATGCTCCCCCTCAATGGGTACATTCTTTTGTACAACAGCTACATTCTATGCTGGTCTTTCTTCATCAGAATCATCCAAAACAACTTCCATCTCAGCAGCAGTAAGGAGATTTTCTGAAAAAGGTACAGCTTCTTCTCTTTCTTTTTCTACTTCGGCAGTAGGCACAACTGAGTTTCCAATCAATGGACTCAGACTCAGCCTAGCAGAATCAGACGATTCAGATACATTCTCTTTTTCTCATTCTTGCTGAGGAACTGGCTGGTCTTCCTCATGAATAGATAACACTTCCTCTACTTTTCCTTTTCTTGATTATACAAACTCAGTAACATGACTTGGGGGAAAGTCTGGATCTCCTCCAATATCCATAAGAGTTTCTTCCTCTTCTTCTTCTTCTTATTCTTCTTCTTCTTCTGACTCATCACTGTACTCGGGTTCCTCTTCATCAGGTCCTAAACCTGGATCTCTTTTATCCTTTGGCCTTGAAGGATAATCCACAGGATTAAATTTATCATACACCTTCTGGTCATCACTGACCCATTCTCCTTTCCACGGGTTCCAATTGATTTTCATGTACTTACAAACAATAGTAGTGATAAAGAAGTTATTCTTAACTACAACTGTCTCATCTTGATACTCAGCTATCCCTTTCGCTTTTATCATTACAGAGATCATTTTGGCAAAGAATAAAGCATTAGTCTTTGATTTCGGCCTAATCATGTCTTCCATTTGACTCAACAGCAGTCTGCACAGATTAACTTTCACACCATGTCTTAACAGATGTAGAAGATAAATATCTTGATATCTCATATTAGAAAAATCTCCTCTCCTTGGTATCAAAACATGTTGAAAAAATTCGAAAAACAATCTGTTCTCTCCATCAAATTCAGTAGCAACCACTTGACATTGACTTCCATTACTCGTTAGTTCTTTTAAAGCGGTCTCATAGTCAAAGATGTTACTGGTAGGTGGAATTTCTCTTGAGACATACCCGGATACACCTTCATGTGGGACTTTTAAACATTCATCCCACTCTACGAAAGAAAATGGCATTTCTTTTCCATTTAAAAAAGAACTTACCCGATTCTCATTCTCAGACTTCTCGAAGCTTACGATTTCGTAGAACTGTTTCACTAACTTCGGGTAGTAGGGACCATTGTTATTTGAAAAACAATCTACCCATATCTGATCTTCCAGAATTTCAAGCACCAACGACTTTCTTGGTAGCAGCCAATCTACGCATAGCTCCTTTTCAATCACAATATCTCTATTCTGCAAATGAGGGTTTACTGGTCGCTTTCCCGACCTAGTTCTGACATTACTTCCACTAGCTTCTTACTGCAATTTTTGCTTCTTTGTTTTAGGCTCTACACTGTCATCTCTGCTGGTAGGAATCTTGGTTTTTTCCATCACGGATTTTGGGTTCTCAGTCGATTAGGGAGCTAATATTCGAAAAGGTGAAAGGTTTTGGGTCCGGTGGAGTGAGAAGCGGCTTAGGATTAGTTTTATCATGTAGGAATCATAAATAAATGAATAAAGTAAAATAACGTAAAAATAAAACGATTCATATTCTAGGCGGCAGACAGATGTTTTAAAACATTGCATCGGTGAGAATTGATCATCAGTGAGAATTTTAACATCGGTGAGAATTTTAACATCGGTGAGAATTTCAACATCGGTGAGAATTTCAACATCGGTTAGAATTTCAACATCGGTGAGAATTTCAACATCGGTGAGAATTTCAACATCAGTGATAATTTCAACATCAGTGAGAATTTCAAAATCGGTGAGAGTTTCATCATCGGTGAGAATTTCAACATCGGTGAGAATTTCAACATCGGGGAGAATTTCAACATCGGTGAGAATTAAACATCGGTGAGGATTTCAACATCGGTGAGAATTTCAACATCGGTGAGAATTTCAACATCGGTGAGAATTTCAACATCGGTGAGAATTTCAACATCGGTGAGAATTTCAACATCAGTGAGAATTTCAACATCGGTGAGAATTTCAACATCTGTGAGAATTTCAACATCGGTGAGAATTTCAACATCGGTGAGAATTTCAACATCGGTGAGAATTTCAACATCGGTGAGAATTAAACATCCCCAGGTCGTGCCTAATGTAACTTAACCTATCATAACTTAAAGGTTTAGTGAAAATATCGGCCAATTGATGTCCAGTGCCAATAAATTCAAGAGTAATATCACCTTTTTGATAATGATCTCTCAGAAAATGATGTCTTACATCTATGTGTTTGGTTCTAGAGTGAGATACAGGGTTCTTAGATATGTTTATTGCACTAGTGTTGTCACGGTTGATTGAAAGATGTTTAAACTCAAATCCATAGTCCAATAAAGTGTGTTTCATCCACAGTATTTGTGCACAGCAACTACCAGCAGCTATATACTCTGCTTCGGCAGTAGACAATGCAACTGAGTTCTGTTTCTTACTACACCATGACACTAGGGATCTTCCAAGTAAATGACATGTTCCATATGTGCTCTTCCTTTCTATCATAGACCCAGCAAAGTCAGCATCTGAATAGCTAGTTAGGTCAAATGATTGTCCTTTTGGATAAAACAAACCTAAATTTATAGTATTCTTATGATATTTAAAAATCCTTTTAACAGCCAGTAAGTTTGATTCTTTAGGATTATCTTGAAAACTAGCACACATACATACACTGAACATAATGTCTGGTCGACTAGCAGTAAGATAATGTAAGCTCCCAATCATACCTCTATAATTGGTTTGATCCACTCGTTTCCCAGCTTCATCTGTATCCAACTTAGAGGTAGTACTCATAGGTGTATCATTTTCCTTAATACTATCCAATCCAAAACGTTTTAAAAGATCTTTTGTATATTTACATTAATTTAAAATAATTCCATCTCTAGTTTGAAAATTTTGAAAACCAAGAAAATACTTAAGCTCTCCCATTAATCTCATTTCAAATTCATTTTGCATACTTTTTGAAAAATCAGTACATAGAGAGTGTTTAGAAGATCCAAATATAATATCATCAAAATAGATTTGTACAAATAAAACATCTTTAGAAATTCTTTTAATAAAAAGAGTTGGATCAGCAATCCCTTTAGTAAAACCATTTGAAATAAGAAAATTGCTGAGTCTATCATACCAAGCTCTTGGAACTTGTTTTAAACCATATAAAGCTTTAGAAAGTTTAAAAACTTGATTTGGAAAATGGGGGTTTGTAAATCCAGGTGGTTGTTCCACAAAAACATCTTCAATTATAAAACCATTTAGAAATGCACTTTTGACATCCATTTGATATAACTTGAAATTCATATGTGATGCATATGCAAGTAAGATCCTAATAGCTTCCAGTCGAGCTACAAGTGCAAAAGTTCCTCCATAGTCTATAGCTTCTTCTTGACTATATCCCTGTGCAACTAGTCTAGCTTTGTTTCTAACTATGTTTCCTGATTCATCTACTTTATTTCTAATAACCCATTTTGTGCCTATTGTCAGGGTGTCCTTGGGTCTGTCAACTAATTCCCTGACTTTGTTTCTTTCAAATTGATTCAACTCTTCTTGCATGGCTATTACCCAGAATTCATAATTGATAACATCATTGATATTTTTGGGTTCTAGCTGTGACAGAAAAGCTTGATGTTCAACCTGGTTCCTTAGTAAAGCTCTAGTTTGTGTTCCTCTGTCAAGATTACCAACAACAGCATCTAAAGGATGATTCTTTAGAATCTTAGTCGATTTGGTAAAGGTTGGACTAGAAACATCAGGCTCATCTATAGGTTCGGGTTCAACAGTAGCAGATTCTGGAAAAAGTCCAGAACTAGATGTTTTTATAATAGGTTTTTTAGATTTATCATTAAGGTCCAGAATAGACAAATCTTCTTCAAGATTCTCAAGAGAGGTTTTAGGATCATGTGGATCAGTTTCATCGAATTTGATGTGAACATATTCTTCCACACACTTGGTTTTCTTATTGAAAACTCTATAAGCTTTACTTGAAATAGAGTAACCCATAAAAATTCCTTCATCGCTTTTGGGAGCAAACTTATCCATATTATCTTTAGTATTAAGTATAAAGACTTTGCAACCAAAAACTCTGAAGTAATTAACCTTAGGATTTCTATTGTTCCACAACTCATAAGGGGTTTTCTTAAGAACAGGTCTGATCAAGACTCTATTGATAACATAAAAAGCTGTATTAACAGCTTAAGCCCAAAAGTAAATAGGCAGTTCATATTCATTGAGCATAGTTCTAGCTATTTCTTGAAGGGTTCGGTTTCGCCTTTCTACTACACCATTTTGTTGTGGTGTCCTAGGGGCAGAGAAATTGTGACTATAGCCATTGTGTGAGCAGTAAGATTCAAACTCATGATTTTCAAACTCACGACCATGATCACTTCTTAGGGTATTAATCTTAAGTCCACTAAGGTTCTCTACAGACTTGGAATATTTAACAATGTAAGGACAAGCTTCACTTTTGTGAGCTAGAATGTATACCCAAGTATATATAGAAAAGTCATCTACAAGGACATAGACATAATGCTTCCAATTTAGAATAGAAACTCTTAATGGTCCAAACAAATCCATGTGAACCAACTCAAGTGGTTGAGAAGTTGAGACTTCTTTCTTTGATTTAAAAGAAACTTTGTGTTGTTTTCCCTTTTTACAGGGATTACACACTTTGTCATATGGGAATTCTATTTTAGGTAAGTCTCTAACTATGTTTTTCCTAGCCAGTTTTCTAAGTGAGTGAACATTGCAGTGTCCTAATCTTCTGTGCCATAGACAAGATTCTATATGAAAAGCATTCAAACAAGAAATATTTTGTTTGGCTAAAGAATTTAAATCAACAGCATAAACATTTTCATTCCTTAGAGCAGAAAATACTAAAGAATTTTTGGAGTTAAAAACATCACATGAATCATTTTCAAACTTGACATTGAAACCATCGTCACATAATTGAGATATTCTAAGTAAGTTATATTTAAGTCCATCAATGAATAAAACATTAGAAATTAATACTGAGTCAGTGTTACAAATCTGGCATAGGCCGATGATTTTTCCTATAGAGTTGTCACCAAAGGTGACATGACCTCCATCAACCTTTATTAAGCTCTTGAAGCAATAATAATCTCCAGACATGTGTCTTGAGCATCCACTGTCTAAGTACCATATCTTTTTGTGATCACGCTTTAAGCAGATTTCCTACAAAACAGATTTAGACAGGAAATGACTGTGGTACCCAGATCTTCTTGGGTCCTGATAGGTTAGAAATCAAGGCTTTAGGTACCCAGATTTGTTTTATGGGTCCCATACAATTAATAGAAACAGAAGATTTTGAAAGATAAACTTTATTTGGTCTATAACCATGTGAATAACCAGTTGAAGCATACATATTTCCAAAACTGGAACTAGCAGAATTTTTTTCAGACTTAGGAATAAATCGGGTTCTAGTGAACTGTCTCTGTCCAGGTTGGTATCCCAAACCAGTAGCATATCTAGGTGCAACTTGCTTTCCTAGCATTTGAGTTAAAGCATCCTTTCCATTTGTGAATTTTTCTAAGTCATTTCTGAGCTTCTCATTTGACAGTTTCAGTTCTGTATTTTCCTTTAGTAGTTGAGCATTCTTTTCCTTTTCTATATCAAGATTAGATTTATGCTTAACACATAAAGCATACTGTTTCTTTAAACCTTTGTATTTGTCTTTAAGCTCATTATAGGTTTCTTCCAACATATCACAGTACTCAAATAGTTCAGATTTTGACATGTTTTCCGAATCAGAATCATCTCCAGAATAATATGAATTTAAAACAGGAGTGTCAGATGTTACCTCTGAAGTATTTGTCATGAAGCACATTTTAGCTCAATTCCTTTCAGAGTCCGAAGATTCGGCTTCACTAGTGCTGTATTCTGAAGCACTCCAGGTAGCCTTCATGGCTTTCTTGTACTTCTTGTCTTTGTAATCATATCTCTTTTTGAATTTTAATTTTGGACAGTCTGCTTTGATATGTCCTTTTCGCTTGCATTCATAGCAGACAACTTCATCAGTGCTGACAGCTTCATCCAATCCTTTTTCCATTTGCCTTGTTGATCATACTTTCCTTTGTAATTTGTTTTCCTAAAGAATTTGTTTTCCTATAAAACTTCTTGAATCTCCTAGCTATTTGATCCATCTCGGCATCACTGTCAGATTCTGAATTTTCACTCGTTGAACTCTCAGTCTCCATTTGTAGTTTATCCTTGTCTTTACTCTTCAAGGTAGTAGTTTTAAATGCTACAGATTTTCTTTTGGGTTCCTCATCTTCTTCTTTATTTACCATAATCTCTTCTTCATACATCATCAGCATACCAATTAACTCTTTGACAGGCAGTGCTCCAATGTCACAGGATTCTCTAATTGAAACGGATGTACCTCTCCATCTATCTGGCAAACATCTCAGTATTCTCATAATTTGTTCTTTTGCAGGAACAATCTTTCAGAGTGAGCTCATTGTGTTTACTATCTCATTGAACCTCAGATACATGTCAGAAATAGGTTCATCAGGCTTCATTTTGAAATTATCATATTTAATAGTATATGTGTTTAATCTCATTTCTTTAACATTAGTTGTTCCTTCGTGAGAAATAGCCAAGGTATCCCAAATTTCAAAAGCAGTTTTACATCCAGAAATTCTATTAAATTCTTCATCTCCTAAAGCACAGTATAGAGCATTCATAGCTTTACAGTTATTATTGTAAACAGTCTTTGTAGGTTCATCCCAAGTAGATCTATCAGTAGTGGGAACTTTATATTCAGATTCTATGGCAGTCCAAATATCAAAAATCATGCTTTCCAAATGGATTTTCATTTTGAGCTTCCACTGAGCATAGTTATTTCCATTAAAGAAAGGTGGCCGGTTAGTAGTATCACCCTCTAGTCTATTATCTATAATATCACAAAAAGAATTTTAAAGAGATAAAAATTTAGAAATAACAGAAATTTTAAGAACTTTAAAATAAAATTAAAATCACAGTTGAAAACAGAGTAATATAGAAAAGATTTTCCACCTCTGATACCAAATTTTGGTTGGAGTGGACACTCAAGGGGGGGGGTGAATTGGGTTCCAATAAAAATTTCTATTAAAAACAAGTTCTATTAAAATCCCCCAATTTCAAAAACAGATTAAACTGTAGTGAATTTATACAGATTATAAAGGTTCAATTAGTTTCTCAAAGATTGATTAGTTCTCAGTTAACTTAATCTTATTATTAATTTAACTTTTGAAACTGACTTAATGGTTTACAATAAATATAAACACTTGCAAGTTTAACTATCAAAGTAGCTTTGAAGATAAATTATATTTCAAAGTAATAGCAGCGGAAAATGAAATAAATATGTACTGAATGGATATAAACTTTAACTAAAAACACAGAGGAGTTAACCAAGAGGTTCAGTCTCAAGCTGAGACTTAGTCCTCTCAAAAGTTTATATAAAGATGATCCACACCCTGGATCGGGGTTCAACAGTTTACAACTGTCCAGGTCCAAGACCTCTACAACTATTATTCGTGGGAAACAAAACAACAGCAACTAGCTGTCCAGGTCACACACGACCTCTACCACTATCCACAGTGGGAAAAAGAATGAAAAGATAGTGAGTGAGGATTTACAAATCCTCCAGTTAAGGTTCAGGAGACAGTGTGTGTGTAAAATACAACAGATAACACACACTGATCGTAATGTAAAAATTAAATCACAAAGATAAAGATTTAGAGTTTAGAAATGGCTATAGTTATCTTCGTGCAGCTCTTGACTCCTTTTGTTGATTAGAATTCGTTCTGAGTCTTCTTTTGTTTTTTGTCTGGAAAATAGAGTATCATCTGTTTCCTTGACTTCCAGGTTTAGCTTGCTTATCGTCTCAAGGAATGAAGAGTTTTGTTTACTTCGTCTTTTGCATAAATTGCTCAATGTCTGTTCTATGTTCTGGAGGCTGGTTGTAGTAGTCTCATGAGTGGAATTTCTCCAGTTGTTCATGGCACGTTTTGAGCTTGATCGCAAGTGTGTTATGTGTGCTCGATCTCTTCAAGTCTAGTGTCTCTCTCACTTCATTTTGATACATACACGATGTCCTTTTTATGCCCCATTTTTTTTTTGTTTTTCTGAGAAGAAGGAATGATTATTCTTTTCGATCGTACTTGGTTCAGTTTCCTGAAATGGCAACACAAATCATTTAATAACATTAAATGCATCAAAAGTAACAAATGTAACCGTTATTATAATAAACAAATAGTGTCCAGGATATAGGATTTGACTCCGTAGTTCATTATAGGTATCCATTTGTTTGTATAGGTGTACGGTTGACTCGGTGTAGGATCTTCCATCAGTATCTCTTTAAACTCTTATCGGTGGCTCTTATCGGTAGCTCTTATCAGTAGCTCTTATCGGTAGCTCTTATCGGTAGCTCTTATCGGTAGCTCTTATCGGTAGCTCTGTGCATCAGTAGCTCTGTGTATCGGTAGCTTTGTGTATCAGTAGCTCTTATCGGTAGCTCTGTGCATCGGTAGCTCAGTGTATCTGTAGCTCTGTGTATCGGTAGCTCTGTGCATCGGTGGCTCTGGGAATCGGTAGCTCTGGTTATCGGTAGCCCTGGCTATCGGTAGCTCTTTCTATCGGTAGCTCTGGCTATCGGTAGCTCTGGCTCTTATGCAAACCACATCTAATTGACTTAGAATTGTTTCAAAGCTTGTATAAACAAGGATAATCGAGATTAACATAAATCAGAAATTATTTAAACATTATTATTAACTTGATCACTGATTTGAAAGAATTAAAGTGTAGATCAACAGTAATTGAGAATATCATAAAATATGAACACATAATTGGGATTATCAAAACACATAAATACACGATTGGGATTATCAAACCAGGAGAGGTCAACAATGTTCATGTATGTAATATATTTTCCAAGACTCCTAAATGATCTGTATTTCAGGACTTGATTCCTTGTAATCATTCCAATGTATTAAAATAATCTGATGGCTCCAGGCTTCTGGGTTTGGGGTGTTACAGTTGGTATCAGAAGAAGTTTAACAATAACCTTGGAAACTAGATTTAGATAAACTGTGATTAGAGAACATTACCCTTAGATAAACATTGAATATTGATATACAATAATTTCCTCAAATTTTGGTAATGAATAGATTTTGTGAGTTTTACAAGCAATATACCCATATCCGGATACGACCAGGTAATGGCTGCTCTAGAACATAAGTACCTAGGAGTGAAAACACTGATAAAGAGTTTCAGTTTTGACTTGGGGTATCCTAGTACATGACAATAGGTCGTGCTGCACTCTTGGTTTTGACACTCCTGGGGGATATACATAGGATAATTAATATTTCTTTACAAACCATTATGATGGATTTATAAGTAAATAATTCCTCAAAGAAAATAGTTTTTTTATTATTATGGATTATATGAATAAATTCCTCAATATATGTTAGGTATTTTACAAGATTGTAATTATTAATTGTCATTCATAAATTAACCTAGCGCATGCCATTGTTTAGAAATGGTGCCCAGTAGAAGGAATGAGAACTCCAACAATACGCATGATCCAAAGAGTCGGAAGGATCATATCTTTCATGGTCTTAAGCCAACATTTAGGAGGGAAATAGTCTCCCACATATTTTCATCATGTGAATAAATCTTATCATATGTTAATAAGATAATTAAAGAATTCACTACGTCATATGGATTTGAAGGGAAGCCAGAGAAGAAGAGGCTGACAGAGAGAAGGATGGGTAAAGGGAATAAGGGAAAGATTGATTTTCACTTATGTTATAACTATGGAAATAATCACCCTGGGAAGTGCATGAAAGGAATGGGAGTTTTTTATATGTGTGGAGAAAAAAGGACACCAATTTCATTATTGGCAGTATATGAAAAAGGTTTCAAATGTACAATGCTTCATCTACAAGTAGTTGGGACACTACACAAATCAATGTATGAATCATCCGAGTATAACTTAAATGATGCCATTGGATAATAATCAATGTATGATAGTACCACAGATGAAGAGTAATGAATAGATTCTTATGTTGTTATTAATGAATAATTCCATTTGAGTGTTGTATCAATGATGTACTGGTTATATGAATTATATAAATAAATAAGGATTGTACTATAGTACTATTTCATTAAGGATATGAAATTATATGGTTGTAAGAAAAGTGACTCAATAAAATGTTAACATTTTTGGAAAATACATGGTTGATTGAAAGATAATCCTTAATATGGTTTCAATACTGAGGTAGTGATTTTTGAATATTATATGACTTATTTGAATAAATTATATTTGATATTCTCGACTACCTTGAAACTAATTAATTGTTTCTTTATTCCATCATTGTTGGAGTTTACAACATTTTTGGATATAAAGAGTATATATATTATTCTATAAAGAATAAGGGAGAATTAATGTAATCAATAAGTATTTAGGCTAATTCAAGTTGTTACCATGTTTTAAAAGAATACCTGATGAAGGTAATCACATGTTATTACATGGAAAAAGAGATCTTCATTATGTTTACCTTTCTTATAAATTTTGGAATATGAGTTTGGAAAGAAGTATTTTGGATAATTCTAAAGGATGGAATAAATTATGTTGAAAATAGGATATTATTGATTAAAGCTAAAACATTTCTTAAGATTATTTTTGGATTGTTATAAAGAGGACAACATAGAGGTCAGGCGACAACTCATCGCATCAGGAAAGGTCACAGGACATGAACCCACTACTGAAGTGTGACAAGGGTGCATCACCTACCAGTAGACTACGTGAAGTCAAGGTTTGTATAATGTAGTTTTTTTAATAGTCTGACAAATGAATAATAAATTCATTATTTTTTGAACACGATATGATTAGGATAAATAAAATATTTTTTGAATTCTATTATCTTTTTGAGTGAAAGATGAGTTTGTGGTAGAAATTAGTATAAGGATTAAACTATAATTATCAAGTATATTTTTTTCTCTTTTTATATGAAGAAATTATTTCATAAACTATAGTGAAGGGATCTTAAAAAAAATAATTTCTATCCTAATACCTTATGTTTTGTTGAACCGATGATATTTTAAATCATCATATATTGATGGCTTTGAGGCCCTAAATTTTACACACTGTTTTTGTTTAATTACCTCAATAACTTCCTATAAAAATTTATTTTTTACAACCAATTATTTCTCTCTAATTGCCACCAATATTCTCCTAACCAAGATCATAATTTGGCGATGACTTCTTCTTTTTCTTTTTCCTCTTATTAAGTCTATATTTTATTAACCCTATTTCCGATGTGGGTTTTCCAGAAAGGTATTTTCTATTTTCAACAATTTATTTTCGAATTTTTTTTCAAATTGTGAGGAATAAATTTATTGAAGGAGGTTATAATGTAAAACCCCATGATTCAATAGAATAGTTTCTCTTTAAATTTGATTCAATAACATGTGATACACGCAACACTGTGTTTGTGGGCACCACGACTTACCAAACTAGCAGTTTAAAAAATGGTTATGAATAGTATTAACCAAATTTTAAATTTTATAAATATCCTATATAATTTTAACATTCATCATTTTTGTTTCATAGACATAACATAAGGACAAATTCAATTTTTAGATAAAAGATATATTTATCAAAAAATACAGTTTTCCACCATTTAATGATGAACCATTTTTAAATATAATATTAGAAACATTTATATATTCAATTTTGTGAAATTAAATTCTTCTTTTTAAGCGGTACATAACAATTTAGTTCGGATATATTATTTGTACTTTTCTGATAATTTTCATCTTTTGACGGATAGTGAAAAATACTAAATTTTGTTTGAAAACAACTTTTCAAACAAAATAATTTATAGTTATAAATTATTAATTTGAGTGGATTTAATGTATAATTAGATTATATTTTAATCATTTAATATAATTTAGGTCATTATAAGTAATTTCACATTTCAATTGGACATAAACACATGTTAATCTTATGACAGTTTTTTCGTTTTTTTTAAATAACCCCAATTTTTGTTTTTAACATTCGGAATTAATTTTATTACTTAATAAATATGTTTTGAATTTGGTAAAATTGACTTCACTTTTAAATTTGGAATATCAAAATTATGTTAGGGTGAATTTTTTCAATTTTTTAAAAAACATTCACTTTTTGATGAGTAGTGAAAACAATGCGTGTTTGTTTAAAACCAAATTTTTATATAAATAAAAATTTATTATATTTAAATATATTTTATGTCGAAATAGATTCATAATACCTATATTATTAAAATTTAATTCAATGGAGTCATTTTATATTAAAATTAGATATTTAGAACATTATGAAAATTAACGTCTTTTCCACACCTTCTAGGAACATTAGAAAATTTGAATAAAACATAATTTTACCACATCTGTGAACCGAATTTCAAAAATCCGAGAGACACGGTTGAAATAAATAGGTAAAACTAGGTTAATAATGATTAAAATAATTTTTGGTGAATATTACCTTTTGAATTTTTTTTATCACGGTTAAAATAAAATAGGGTAATTAAATGTAAAAATGATATTATAATCACATTAACACATGTCATAATTCTATTGGATAAGTTATTTTTGACAAAAAAATAAACCTTAGGAATAAAATATGATCCTTTTGGTCCACTTGGATTAGATTAGGACATTTAATTTAATTTATTTAAAGAAGAGTAAAAAGTGTTAAATTAAAATTTTATTCACTAATACATTTTTAATATAGGGTTATACATAAGAGAAATTTGAATACAAATATTCATTTGAAATATGTAATGATTTCCTACATCAGGGTATTTTATTTATAATTGTTATACATTAAATAAATAATTTTATATATGAAACATTGATCATGCAGTAATTACTATATTAATTAAAGATTAACATAATTGATGTATGAAATATCAAAATAAATGTAAATTGAGACTTTTGATGCATTACACAAATTTTCTTTGTTATGATGACATGTTAGGGGTAGTTCAATGAATTATTTTCGAAGTAATGATTTTTTATGGCTTTCAAAAAAACCAGATAATAAATAGCTTCAAAATTTACTTAAATGAGTTTTAAAAAAATATTATATTATTAAATGATATAATATTCCTAAAAATATACGGTTCTGAAAAAGTACTTATATAATGATAAATGTGTCATTAATGAACCACTTTCATCTCTCTTGTCATTTTATAGTATGTTTATTGACCATGTAATATAAAAATACATGAAGACATTGGAAAAGATAAACTTTTTAATTAAGAGTTAAATCCTAAAGATAAGGTTAATATGGTGACCTGAACTTGTATAAAACCTATTGGTTGAGAGGATTATGACCCATCCCCACCATATCATCTAAATAAATCAATTTATAGACATTAGAAACCGAAATTGTTTTTATAATAAAATTATATTTAAAACTTTTCCTAAAGTGACCCTCCCTTCTATTATAAATGGGTACTTCCCCTTCTCCAAAAATCACACCTCCAATGCCATTTTCCTCAGCCAACCCCTTCCCAAATCTCCTACCTACTTCCCTAAATTCATCCTAGAGGCCTTACATTGATCATAAAGCTATCCTAATGAGCCCATTTGTTCAAATCAAAAAGAATCACCCAAATAAGAGGTATTTATTTTATCACCACATTCAATGTTCTTTTCTTTTTTCCACTTTCTCTTTCTTTGTTATTTCCATAAAAATATAATTACTCTAATACCTTCTACATACTATGATTTTATTATAAATACGTTACAATGATGATCATTATTCTATCCATCCTATGAATGATAATTCCACCATGTGTGCATACGTACATCTTTCTGTCTCCATGTCGTGGTGTAATTTGTTATTCAACGCTATGTTATTTGGATTGATATAATGATTAGTAATATATATAATTAATTAAAAAAACATGATAATTTCTCTATAAAATTAATATACCACCCAATTACACACCTTTTAATCATTAAGGAAATGATATCATTTATTGTCTGTACGTACGGCTTACCATCTCCACGACGTGATGAGATTAATTTTCACGTTCACCATTAAACAATGATTATAAAAATATATATTATTAATAAGTATGTGATATATGAAATAGTAATGTTACTGGAAATAAATATATATATGTTTGTGTGTGTTTACATATATTTCAATCACTTCCATTCAATACGATAAGAAAATAGAAACAACGTCCATGCGTACGTACGGACTACCGTCTCTAGGAATGGTGTTTCCATTTCATATATTTATCTATTTTCATTATTTATATTACGAATATATATGATATATAAATCATGTTTTAAATTCTGTAAAATTTAATTCATGATCTAAGTGATACGATCAAGAATAACAAATTAAAACAAGTACGATGAAGAAAGCGATTATTACCCAAATTGTTACTTTAACGTGGAAATTATTATTAAATGGGTTGTATAAAGTAATAAATGAATAATATATGATATGATAAATATTTATATTGTTATGAAATAATTTGATAACATACTATGGTCATTATACAGGAGGTTAAACATACCCTCTACCAAAGGAAAGTACAATGTAAGGGTTAATTCCTCAATCTCTTTATTATCTGAGATTGTTTATGGGTAAGTATTTTCTGGGACATATTTATTATCAATTTCCATGTTTCATAAAATAAATTTCAAAATGGTTATTGTAAGGTACTGTTTAAGTAAAACATAATTTTAAATGTTTTAATATTTATTCTTCTAAATCATTCTCATTAATGTCCATGTTTTCAAAGTGGTTTTAAGGATTTATTTATATGGACATGATTGTTTAAAAATGATAATTCTTTTCAAATATTTCAATTTTTTATGGGACAATTTGATTCAAATATCTCTCTTAAATGAATTCTTTTATAAATCTGTGACTCTTAAATGATTTCACAAAAAGGTATATTTCTCTCAAAAAGTTGTACTGATCATTTTCAACTATGTCAACATCCTTTACTGGATATTATTATTGATTGAGATTGATTTATTATAATATAATCTTTTATATTGTATTGAATGAGTTGTAAGTATTTTGATTGTGGATGTACTATTTTTATACCCTTTATTTTTTATTGTCACGAACCAATCTGGGTCGATCCTAAACCTATCACCCGAGCCGGTCCGCAACATGTCCCGAGGGGCGTTCCCAATCCCCCCGGGATGGCAACCAGTACTGGGAATCAAAGAATACATTAGGTAAATATTTAATACCAAGAGATAAATGATTTCCAGATAAATAAATATAACAAATAGATCATGCAGCAAAATGACAACTGTAACTTAAATAAAAAAAACCAATCCAGATACAAATTATCACTAAAAAGAACCAAATCAGAAACAAGACCCCTCTACAACGATATTATTGTGTCCCCTTGGTCACCTCCAACCATAATTCCCAAACTACTCCCGCATAATAAGGCACTAAGATAATTCATGAACAACAGCTGAACCTGAAACTGAAATGGTAAAGTACAGGCGTGATCACAAAAATGCTATGTAGGGATGCCAAATGTAAACCATTGAATCCTACTATTTCATTACCCATAGTTGTCTAATGAGACATTTTTGGAAATAAAATTATTAAAATAAGGTCTTTCTCATTTATACAAAATAAAACCACTTTCCCACTATAAGAACCAAACCACACTATATATTATTTCAAAAAATAGTTTACTGTTTTATAAACAAAACCAAACAAGTAATATCTGGGTTGTGGAAAAGGGAGACATGTGAAAAATACATGCTAAAAAATCATTGCCGAAGAAAAATAAAAAGAAATACTAGCTGAAAATAAACCAGTGTAATGGAAAATAAGAAAACAATACAAGCTGTAACCATGGGTGATCCTGAACATCCCTAGACAACCCCTGGACACACTCGGTTCGGAACCACCTTCCAGTGTATCGTGAAGCCCCAAAGTCTATAACCCACTAATCTCCCTCGCGAAAAAATTATTGTCAAATCCCACCTAGTATCTCTATATACTAGGGGCACCAACCCGTCTAATCGGGGATGGTGAGCAACAGTCACTCGATAATATATAAGATGCCTAAGAACCCATGGTGGTTATAATAATACTATGTAGGTAGGAAGTCCCTCGCACACCTGACTCATCTCACCGCACTTGCCTTCCTCAAACACGGAAGCATCCTATACATTCACCAATAAAAGGTTACACTATATAGGAGCACATCATATATGGGTTCAATCATTCACATTAATCAATGTGCCAAACGGGCCATCACATCATGTTCAACGAAATCATTTTCTAAAAAACCCATTTTTGGTTTCCAACCGGGCACACACATTTATTCAAAATATCTTTCAAACACTACTCATACATTTACAAAGCTAAACAGGATCTTATGTTCTAAAAACACCTTCAAATACTTCACAATTATAAAACATGATTTTACCCTTTTTCTAACCACACTAAAAAATGTTTCAAATTGAATGACCAAACCTTAAAGAACACATTATAAACCATGATTTCAAAAACACTTAAAGTAACATATTACAAAACCACATTCAAAATAATATTTAGAAACCACTCAAGGGGGAAAAATTTATTTGAAATATAAAATTCATTTAGAAAACTAAACTTCCAAGAAAAAACCAATTACTTTAAAACCATAACCGGCCACCTACATTATTTATAAAACATAAAATAATCCAAAAAACATTAAAAGCTTTCCAACACATTTTAACACATTTATCATGTTATAACAACATCAAAACATACACAACTGAAATCCTCTTTTGAAATCAAATGCACACCATGAAAACATTTTAAAGACTTGCCCCTAAAATCACCACTTACCCATATTATTTTAAAGGAAGACAAACTAAAAAAATTAAATTCATTAAACACTTACAAAAGTGTTTTAAAACCATAAAAAAGCCATAATAAAACCAAACCATGTTCATAAATAAAAAATTCCATTGCAACATAATAACTATGATAAATTTCATAAGGCCCCAATTTTGTCTTAAACAAACATTAGCAATTCATACAAGCTCTCTAGGTATTATAAAACTATGAAATTTACACTAAAACACATTTAAAACATACTTTTAACAAACAAAATAAATTAAAAATTTATATAATAATTTAATCCAGGGTTTCATAGAGATGAGAAAACTTTTTATGAATTTATTTAAAATGGAAAGTATCAAAGGAAAGTCTTTAGGAAATAAAAACTTGGAAACACCTACCGAAACCTCGTACGATGGGAGTGAAACTTCGATGGGAGGAAGAACGACGCACCACATACAAAACGCAAACCATAACGCAAAAGGAAACCAAAGAAAAATATTAACCCTAACATTTATGGTTTGGCCAACAATAAACCCCAAATAAAAACCCTAAAAAACGAGTGAGGAGAAGAGAGAAAGGGGAATAGAACTCACTTGAAGGAATCATCATAGAGAGGAGTGGCTGTCGAAAGGAGCCCCGGATGGGAGGAGGCATGCATAAGGGGGGTAAGTGGAAGATAATTGTGAGTATCAAGAAATAATTAGGAAGAGGGGCGATTTCATGGTGGATAAAATAAAAAAAATGATTGTGAGGGAGTATAGGGAGAGGTGGTGAGCGTGATTTGTAAAATGAAAGAGAAAATAAGTGGGGAGAGGTGGAGGTGTGTGGAGAGAGTTGTGAGGGGATAAAAAACAATAAAAAAGATTAATAGGAAGAGTCAGTGGGGGAGAGGCATGATTGATGAGTTTTTTTAAATGAATTTTTTTAAAAAAATTAAAAAACTACTTAGGTTAAAAAAAATTAAAAACACCCTATAAAGGCAGCAACAGCGTTACTAGATTTTCTCCCCCACACTGCCTTTGGCCCAGATCGATGAGATGGAAATAGCGGTCGGGGGAGGACACCTTTGGCCTCTAGGTAAGGCGAAAGGAGGATTCTGTGATGCTGCCTTTGGCCTTACGCAGAGGACAAAGGTAGCTTCTGCGAAGCCGCCTTGGTCTAAACACCCTTTAAAAGGGCGGCCACCCCACATCTCCTCACATGATGTTTTCCTCATTCTATCCGAAATTCTCTCTATATCTCTCTCAAATATTCATTTGTTGTGCGAGTTTTGACGAAGCTTCATGTAAAGGTATGTTTCTTTATTTAATTTAATGTTTTTATTTAATTAATTTAATTCTTTTTAGTTTTAAATATTTCATTTTTATGTAGTTCAGGAAGTTCTTAATATTTGGTTATTTAGTTTCTGTAATTAGTTAAATATAGTTTGAAGTAATTATTGTTTGATAGGATAGATTAAGTATATATTAACTTAGGATTAAGTATTTTAAAATTTTGGAAGCTTAAAGATTATGTGGTCATCTATGAAATTAAATTCCTATCTGGATACAAACAAGTGGATGTGGCTGTAGCATAGAATTACATATGGGTAAAACCCAAAAACACCTCTTTAAACTAGACTCGAACGGGAACTGGTGCATGATAACAGGACTTGTAGCATCTTGGTTTGACACTACCGAGTAATATACTTAAGATGATTCATATTTTCTTTATAAACTACTAAAATTTCTAAGAATTAAAAAATCAAATTAGTATATTTATCAATGATAAAATGATAAATATAATGTTATAGAATCAAATAAGGTCATAAGAATTAATGAATTAAAGTCATTATTAGTTAATTATAATTAACTAATGAATATAATATGACTAATGAGTAAAGAATAAATTATTAAATAACAACATAATAATTATTAAATAGTGATTAAAGAATTATTAGTTAAAAACTGTATTAATAAAATCAATTTAAAATGACAATTATAATTATTTCAAATGAAATGGAGAAGAAAATGTTTTAAAATGTAAGGATTATATAGTTTAGAACTAATAATTTCTATTAGACATAATTAATTATAGAATAATTAATAAATAACAATGGATTAAAACATGGATCCATATAATGATTAGCTAACGATTCTAATGAAAAAATAAATCTAAATGAAGAAGAACAAACACATTAAAAAACATGTCCTAAAATTACATTCATAGAAAAATCATATGGTAAAGCATCAGTAGCTTATTTTAGGGTATAAAATCGCACCCTAAAATTACATTCTAATAAAGATCATATGGTCTAACATCATTTTTAGAATTTTTTACACTATCATAATTTTGATGAAAGAAACATTTGTGACGTAGAGTGTTGTGTTTTCCTATGTGCACTACAATGGGGAGATTATTCAAACTGAGCAAGGAGCTTCTTATAGTACTCAACCAATTATAGTGGTTTTTACAACTGATTGTGTATACATAAGTGACCTTCAAGATAGAATTAATGGTTCCTTAAATATGGGACCCGATCAAGAGATCATGTCTATGAGATATAGACATTTTCAATTTCTGAAAACATTGTGGCATCTAGCTTGTCCACTGGTTGTTGATGCACAGTGGGTCCAAGAAATTAATTTATTTTCTCAATGGTCATATGGTACCATGATGGAGTTATAAGTTGATGTTGATACTGTACAACAAGAATTTCCAATTGTACAAAGATGTAGAATTACAAGAGTTATTGAAGACAGCCCACCCCATGAAGTTGAGGCTATTCAAAATGATGCAGTAGAAGAGGAAACCCTAGATGATCTCCCGGATATACATGTCAATCCAACTTCCTATGAGGTTTTTCGTACTGATGGATTAGATGGTGACAAAAGTGCTAATGAGGGGGGACCAACGGATGATAGGGATGAGGTTTTGATAAATTCCTTAGTTGTACATAATCCTTGATCTATAATAAATCATCCACCACTCTTTTCAGCTTGGTCAGAAGCAATGACACGCGTGCCTGCATTCAACAATACTGTTCTCACACCAGCAACTGAGTTCCCTGGACTTGTACTAGATAGGTTTATTGAGGTGGAAAAAAACCTTATATATTGGAAGGACTTTTCCAAGTAAATATGCCTTAAAAATCATGATAAATAGATTTCATATTGAGAGACACTTCAACTATGAAGTTCACAAATCATGTCATAGTAAATATGTTATATGGTGTGAGAATAATGGGGATGATTATAGATTTCACTGGAGGGTGTTTCCAGACATTACATTTGGAGGTTGGTGAATCTCGAGGATGGAGGCGGCTCATACTTGCATTCAGCCAAGCCTCACAAAAGATCATACTTCATTGGATGCAGAATTTGTGTCATCTATTGTTGTTGAGATGATTCAAACATATCATGATGTTCCAATTTCCCTTGTGAAAGAGAGGATTAAATAGACATTTGGTTATAATATTTCAAATAATAAGGCATGGATGGTGAAATAGAAGGAGATTGTGAAGGTTTATAGTGATTGGGATGACTCATATTGGGTGTTGCTATAATTTCTACCCATACTGAGGCATCATAACCATGTTGTCTTCCATCTAGATACAAACCTTCATGTGTCTCACGGTATCCGACTTGATCCATCTCGTGTTCAATTTCATGGGTTGTTCTAGGAATTCCTTCCCTGCATCTCCACATTTCATTTCTGTAAATAGTTTATTCAAATTGAAGGAACACTTCTATATGGAAAATACAAGGGTGTATTGTTGATTGCAGCAATACAAGATGGAAACCGTTCACCTCTTCTGCATGCCTTTTCTATTGTTGGGAAATAAAACTATGAATAATGGAGTTGGTTTTTGGCATGTATCATCAACCATTTCAACAACATTCGGGGTGTTTTTTTGATATCTGATCGCCATCGAGAAATTAATGAGGAAATCAATGCAGATCCTTACACATGGAGATACCCAAATGCACATCATCAGTTCTGCATTAAACACATTGCTAGAAATGTGCATTAAAAATTCAACAATGAACCGATGAATAAGGAAATCACAAGGCTTAGTATGCATTATATTCGTTCTGTTTTACTATTTTAATATGAAGATAAAATCAATTTATAGGAAATATCATCTCTGCTTTGTAGCATATGAGTCGGACCAACTATGGGTTGAAGAACGTTTTGAACAAATTCATCATGCTAATCAAGAAGTTTATGATTATATGATGCGGATTTCAAAAGATAAATGCACATTGGCATAACATGAGTGTAAGAGGTATGAACACATGACGACAAATATTGTGGATTTCATCAATGGTATCTTCAAAGGGCATCGCATGCTACCTATAACTGCCTTAGATCAGAAGACATTATATAGATGCATGAATTATTTTTTGGATAGACAAATACTACCATCACATGGAATACAACAGGGGCTAAGATATGGAAGACAAATTCAATGAGGGATTGAAAAGAATATTGAAGAAGATTCTGGTTATCATGTTTGTCTCTTTCGAAGAGAAGACTCCCGATTTGAAGTTCAAGAGTGTTTATACCCCATAACAAATCGTGTCGGTGAAAATTTGGTGGTATTACTGGAAACAAGTCAATGTCAATGTGGAAACTTTCAGCCCTACGGTTTCAATGTACACATGCCATCGCAGCATGTGCCTCTGTGAACATTGCATGGGAATCATATGTTGATCTAGTGTACTAGATGGATACCATTGCTAACTGTTATGCTGCACCATGGACATCTATTGGGGAGTATCATTATTTCCTAATTCTCAAAGGCCAGCCGACAGTGATACCTGATATGAATCGGTTACATACTCGTGGAAGACAGAAGGCGAGTAGGATGCATAATGAGATGGATTGGCCTCAAGAACAAGTAAAGTGTTTGTGATGCATGACATGTCATAAAAAAGGCCATAACTGGAAACAATTCCATAACGTTGTCGGGTCGAGTTCATAGTCTCATCTATAATGATGTATTGTCTTCATTATGACATTCCCATACTATAATCTAAATGTTGTTATCTCTTATTTTTTCCTCAGTTTTCTAATCCCAAAAAATCTGAAATAAAGTTTCACAATGATATTCATGCTTTCAAGAAATAACTTTAAAACTGAGATAATAGAATTTATTTCATAAATACGAAAGAGGAACACCTAACCCATATTGTAAAGTAAATTTTAATAACCCTGAAGAATGTTTCCTAAACGTTAATATTAAAAAAAATTAACACTAAACCCTCAAACCTAAACCCCGACCTAAACAATTAGGATATTTTTGTAAACTATTTGATAATGAAATTATAATATCATAATGAATATCATAAGTTATTGAATACATACAGTTAGATAAATTCCAAAAATATCATTACTGATTAACATGGTTCATCTTAATCCAATCCATAAATAGTTAATCATAAATCTCCCCAAAATATGTGTAACCAAATCCAAGACTCAATATTTTAGATAATAGAACTTATTTCATAATAATATTCTTTCATTCAAGAAATAACTGTAAATCCGAGATAATAGAATTTATTTCATAAATCCAAATGTGGAACATGTAACCCATATTGTAATGTAAATGTTATTAACCCCGAAACATGTTTCCTAAACGTTAATATTAAAAAAATTAGCCCTAAACCAATAAACCTAATCCCCAACCTATAAATGTTGGATATTTTAGTAAACTATTCCATAATGAAATTATCCTATCATAATGATTAGTATATGTTATTGAATACATATAGTAAGATAAATTCCAAAAATATCATTACCAATTGACATGGTTCCTCTTAATCCAAACCATAAGTAGTTTATCATAAACCTGCCCCATAATATATGTAACCAAATCCAAGACTCAATATTTTAGATAATATGACTTATTTCATAATAATATTATTACTTTCAAGAAATAACTTTAAAACTGAGATAATAGAATTTATTTTATAAATATGAAAGCGGAACACCGAACCCATATTGTAAAGTAAATGTTATTAACCTAGAAACATGTTCCCTAAACGATAATATTAAAATTTTTAACGATAAACCCTCAAACATAAACCCCAACCAAAACATGTTGGATATTTTAGTAAACTATTCCATAACAAAATTATAGTATCATAATGTTTAGCATATGTTATTTAATATATACAGTTAGATAATTCAAAAAACACCATTTCTAATTGACATGGTTCATTTTAATCCATTCCATATGTATTTAATCGTAAATATCCTCCAAAATATGTGTAACCAAATCCATGACTCAATATTTTAGATAATAAAACTTATTTCATAATAATATTCTTGATTTAAAGAAATATCTTTAAATCTAAGATAACAGAATTTATTTTATAAATCCGAAAGAGGAACACCTAACCCATATTTTAAAGTAAATGTTATTAACCTAGAATCAGGTTCCCTAAATGTTAATATTAAAAAATTTAACCCTAAACCCTCAAACCTAAACCCCAACATAAAAATGTAGGATATTTTAGTAAACTATTCCATAATGAAATTATAGTATCATAATGATTAGCATATGTTTTTTGAATACATACAATTAGATAAATTCCAAAAACATCATTACTAATTGACATGGTTCATCTTAATCCAATCCATAAGTAGTTAATCATAAATCTCCCCAAAAATATTTGTAACAAAATCAAAGACTCAATATTTTATATAATAGAACTTATTTCATAATAATATTCTTGCTTTCAAGAAATAACTATAAAACTGAGATAATAGAATTTATTTCACAAATCCAAAAGCTGAACACCTAACCCATATTGTAAAGTAAGTGTTATTAACCCATAAACGTGGTCCCTAAACATTAATATTAAAAAAAATTACACTAAACCCTCAAACCTAAAACCCAACCAATAAATGATGGATAATTTTGTAAACTATTCCATAACAAAATTATAGTAGCATAATGATTAGAATATGTTATTGAATACATACAGTTAGTTAAATTCCAAAAACAACATTACTAATTGACATGGTTCATCTTAATCCAATCCATAAGTAGTTAATCATAAAACTCCACCGAAATATGTCTAACCAAATCCAAGACTCAATATTTTAGATAATAGAACTTATTTCATAATAATATTCTTACATTCAAGAAATTACATTAAAACTGAGATAATAGAATTTATTTCATCAATTTGAAAGCGGAACACCTAACCCATATTGTAAAGTAAATGTTATTAACCTAGAAACATGTTCCATAAACGTTAATATTAAAATATTTAACCCTAAACCCTCAAACTTAAACCCCAACCTAAAAATTTTGGATATTTTAGTAAACTATTCCATAAAGATATTATAATATCATAATTATTAGCATAAGTTATTTAATACATACAGTTAGATAAATTACAAAAACATCATTACTAATTGACATGGTTCATATTAATCTAATCAATAAGTAGTTAATCATAATGCTCCCCCAAAATATGTGTAACCAAATCCAAGACTCAATGTTTTTGATAATAGAACTTATTTCAAAATAATATTATTAAATTCATGAAATAACTTTAAATCTATGATAATAGAATTTATTTCATAAATCTGAAGGCGGATCACCTAACCCATATTGTAAATTAAATTTTATTAACCCAGAAACATGTTCCCTAAACGTTAATATTAAAAAAAATTACCCTCAAACCTAAACCCCAACCTAAACATGTAGGATATTTTAGTAAAATATTGTATAATGAAATTACAGTATCATAATGATTAACATATTTTATTGAATACCTGTAGTTAGATAAATTCAAGAAACATCATTACTAATTGACATTGTTCATCTTAATCCAATCCATATGTAGATAATCATAAATCTCCCCCAAAATATGTGTAACCAAATCCAAGACTCAATATTTTATATAATAGAACATATTTCATAATAATGATCTTGCTTTCAAGAAATAACATTAAAACTGAGATAATAGAATTTATTTCATAAATCCGAATGCAGAACACCTAACCCATATTATAAAGTAAATTTAATTAACCCAGAAACATGTTCCCTAAAAGTTCACATTAAAATTTGTAACCCTAAACCCTCAAACCTAAACCCCAACCTAAACCGGTAGGATATTTTAGTAAACTATTCCATAATTTTATATTGACATTTTACACTTACGCATCATTTCATTTATTTATATGTAGATGGATGATACCATAATACTCACACAGCAGCCTACCCATATTTCGCACGCCCTGTTAGAGGGTTGTTCGGATCGATTGGTGAAGGTGCGTTGAGCACACCAATTTCATCACATGGAGAATCCACATGCCATTAGACCTTAATTGTGTCATGCTTGCTTTTATGGCATTGTAGTATCAGGTTTCACATTTGTAGATCATTACCTACTTGCTTCCCTCAATGAGAGATGGAGACCAAAGACACAGACATTACACCTACCTGAGGGAGAGATGTTCATCACCCTCGAGGATGTCGCAAGGCTTCTCAGTCTGCCTATCCAGGGGAGACCCAATATTTGACTCACTCGTGCAGCTTGGCCAGACCATTCTCAGCTCTTATCAGGCATTGATATTTATTTGGACCGTAGGGATATAGATGGATCATTCATATCTATGCCTTGGTTGGAGTGGCAGATTCCGCATTTACAAGATGATGATGATGATCAGACCGTCATGCGCTACGCCCATTTATATATCTTACGGCTCATTGGAGGGACCATTTATGCTGATCACTCAGGAATTCATGTGCATATGATGTATCTACCCCAGCCAGAGGACATTGATCATGCTGGGATGTACAGATAGGGATTCGCCTGCATGGAATACACGTAGAGATCATTATGCAGGCTATGCCATATAGACCATAAAAGTCTTAGAGGATGTGTCATCCTTATTCAGATTTGGGCATGGGAGTGCATCCCAACATTCTGCCCTGACCTTGCTGGTCCACCAATAGAGATGGAGGTGTTGCATGACGCTCCGCATAGATGTTGGTATGATAAGTCATTTATATTGGTTTCGGATTATTTTATGAGATATTTACCATAATATCTCATTATTTTTCACTATCGTTGATGTATTTTAAAGGTAGTGTTAGCGACACAATTTTGATGTGGTTCTGAGACAACATTTGGGTGTATATTCGCTAAAGTTTGATTGTCTCTTAATTAATCAGATATGTATATACAATCTATCACTGTCTAACATATTTAATAATAGCATCAATTTTGGTTAGCAGTTAGGTGTTTATTTGACAAAATCACTTGTCATTTCAGATTTCGTGGCTTCCATACTGGAGTATTATGGACCAATTGCCAGCATACTGCACTGCTAGGCTTGAGGATGCTAAGGCTGTAGTACCCCTAATTTGATTCCATATTTTTGAGTGGAAATAGCCTGACAGAGTCATCTGCCAGTTTTTTCATACTCAGCCGATTCCATTACCCTCGAGAAAGAAAGACCAGCTTCATGGGATGAAGCTAACAGGGAGGCAGGATGATGACTAGTCCCAAGTACATGAGAGTTTTATCGACTGATGGCACGAACGTGCAGAATTTCATATTCAGGGTGTTCCAATGAATAGATTCTCCCTTTTAGAGTAGTTTGACTATGCGCCATGGTATATACTGAATTCTATACTGTATCTTACCCAAGCCTGCATAGAGATGTAGAGGATGGTAAGACAATAAATTTCCATTAGTTTGTTTATTGATTTATTTTCTAATTCCATTTGAATATATATATAGGGAAGTCACACTGAGCATCTTGTTCACATGAGTGATGAAGAGGAGTAGGGGTTATTTAGACGGATAGTCATCCATTATACAATGAGGGAGGCGATGGAATCTTTTAGTGCACTTTCTGAGAGGATCTTCGCACGTCCGGCTCGGAGAGAGGAGGTTCCATCCCTAGAGGCACATCCTGCAACTGCTATTGGTGCTAAGGAGCCATGACTACAACATCATAGACAATGGCATACTGCATGTAAGGCCCCACCCGATACACAGGCATAGGTCAACCCTCTAGTAGTACAGGATCAGCCGATTCAGGATGTGCCTCAGGTTTCATGGGATGTGTCTTTCCTGATAGGATATCTGCATTTATCTCCATCTTGGGTTCCAGATCCTTCAAAAACTTGGACTTTAGATCCATCACTGTCTTGGGGTATATCTCTATCAGAGGCTTGGTTCCCCATTATGATGAAGGTAGGTCCTTCTACCACCCTAGTGGGAGAAGGATCCGGAAGGCAATATGAGATGCAGTTGATAGCTCCTACCACTAACACATAGATAGAGGATGCCCCGTTCGATGTTCCAATGCCCGAAGATTAGCCTTCTCCAGGTCATCAGACTCCACTACGCACTCATTGCGGACATACTATTCATATACCACCATGTGGGACGGAATATCCTCGCCACAAACATGGGAATTGATTGTACATTATTTTTTACACGTGTTATTTCTACTGAAATCAAAATAATATTATTACTTGTTGGTCGGTGTAGAATATCAAGAGGGGGGTGAATTGAGTTCAAATTTAATAAATGTTTAAAATTTCATTCATATCAGTCTTATAATTTATATTATATAGGCCCGGAAAGTCACGTACTTGAAACATTTTTATGTTTCAAGTAGGTGGATATGATAAGTTATAAATAAATTTTCACCAATTTTTTTTAGCAATTATTTTTATTTTGTACTACTAGTTATATTTTAAATCAATTTTTAAAATTTCATTCATATAAGTCTTATAGTTTATATAATATAGACCAGAAAAGTCACATACTTGAAACATTTTTAAGTTTCATGTTGGTGAATATGATAGGTTATAAATAATTTTTCACAATGATTTTTTAAAGAATTATTTTTATTTTGGACTACTAGTTATATGTTAAAGTAATTTTTAAAATTTCATTCATATCGGTATTATATTTTATATTATATATGCTAGGAAAGTCACATACTTGAAACATTTTTAAGTTTCAAGTTGGTGGATATGAGTGGTTATTAATAAATTTTCACCATGATTTTTTAATAAATCATATATATTTTGGACTACTAGATATATGTTTAAGAAATGTTTAAAATTTCATTCATATCGGTCTTATAGTTTATATTATATAGGATAGCAAAGTCACGTACTTGAAACATTTTTAACTTTAATGTTGGTGGATTTTAAAGGTTATAAATAAAATTTCACCAAGATTTTTTAAGAAGTTATTTTTAGTTTGGACTAATTGTTATATATTTAAGTAATGTTTTAAATTTCATTCATATATGTCTTATATTTTATATTATATAGGCCGACAAAGTCACGTACTTGAAACATTTTTATGTTTCAAGTAGGTGGATTTGAATGGTTATAAATAAATTTTCCCCATGTTTTTTGATCAAATTATTTTTATTTTGGACTACTAGTTTTATGTTGAAGTAATGTTTATAATTTCATTCATATTTGTCTTATATTTTATATTATATAGGCCAAAAAAGTCACGTACTTGAATAAAAGATAAATTATGTTGAAACATTATGTTTTATTTATATATATTTATATAACAATAAGAACATAATAATAAAAGATTAAAATAGCATGTATATAAAAAATATAAATAAAAAACTGTTTTAGGACAAAGGCGGAATCTCCGATGATGCATTTCTGGTTCTATGAAAAGGCGGCATCGGAGATACCACCTTTGTGGCGTATATTTTTTTAAATAAAATTAACCTATACCGTTTTTCATATTTTTTTATAAACGCATGTTAAAAAATCTCGATTGATAAATAAAAGTGGGGAGAGGCGTGATTGGAGAGAGGGGAGAGTGGAGAGAAGGATAAAAAAAGTTCAAGATAAAAAAAATAACAAAAGGAATTCATGGGGAAGGGTGGTGCATGATGGGTAAATTAAAAAAGTGGGGTGTGACTGAAGAGAGGTACGAATGGATAGAGGGATAAAAATGGGGGAAAATCAAATGGGAGAGAGATGTGTGTGAGAGTGAATAGGGATAGAGTGGGTGAGGCGAGGAGTATAAAAAAAGGGGGATGATTAAAACCCTAAAAAATAATATCCATAAAAAGGTGTAAATAAGAATAATTATAATAATAATAATGATAATAATTATAATAATTTAAATAAAAACAAAAATTTAATGACAATATTTATAATAATTTTTTAAAAAATAAATTATCTAATCATAACAATGCCATTAATTTTATTAATGATAATTATAATAACAATAAAAATAATCATAATCAAAATATTAATTTTATTTATTTTTATTTCAATACTTACAAAATAAATTACAACCAAATAAAAATTTTATTTATATCCATTTCAATGGTAATAATATCATTGACAATTTTAAATTAAAAAACATTTTTATCTACAAAAAAATGTTAATATTATTATAATTATGTCTTAACCATTTACTTTATTTCATTCTCATAATGTTTTATTATTTTATGTAATGAGTAACTATAGGGAAATCATGGATGACCGCATGGTTACTTCCAACCGTGTGATGCCCGTTCACTGACCTGAAACCCACCAAAAACATCAAATATCACAAAAAAAAATAAACATGCACTCAACCCATAACATGACAAGGCTATCATATGCCAAGAAATAATAAAATAATATAATTTAAAACATAGAGGTGTGACAATTCTCCCGACCAAAAAACTTTCTTCCCCCAAAAAGTCACCCACCTAAAAGACAACCAAAACTCAGGTCAATGCCCCACCAAAACGTTTCAAAAATAAAACCTCAACCTGACTATTTACTCTACAAGTTACAACCAACTGACTCAAAGAGAAACCATAGCACAAAACAAGGGGTAATAAAAGAGGGTTCTCCCTTCCACAATAATTCCATAATGAAATAATTTAGATCTCAAACACACCACCCTAAAAGGGGTAATGCGGGAACTCCAAACCGAACCTACCGACTTCTCCACATGAGTTGAACAGGACCGGTGAGACTTAAACGGAAAACCACTACAAGGCCACCCAACATACCAAGGCACCAAAATAAATAATTCCATATAAGAACACCACGAGAACTAATTATTCCCCACACAAATCTAAAACTCTCTAACACCTCACATCTCCAAATGATCACTAATAAAACTAGGACCAACCCAAACAAGGTCCAAAAACAATTTTATGAAAAAATAACAATTGTAGAGGTCACATTTAGGAGAACTCCACTACTAAAATAACGAAAGAATATGTTCATCACACTATCACCACAAAAAATGAACATACAATAGAAGGAAAACCAGAACTAGGGAACCCTAAATTTACCTATTCCAAGACGTAAGATAAATAATCAAGTAAAGGTCTCACATGCCTCTGTCACGCTGACTATGTGTGAGCTTCACCCCAAGACCTGAGGTTGGGGATCTGATGACTAAAGCATCCTATGCCTCACAGTTAGACACTATAATCCCCCGATCACAAATCCTTCCTCAAATGACACTTCCCACAGAAATTCCCCTGGTGACCTGAACGACCACAACAATGACATTACTTAGGAGGGATGTAGCCCGATGGCTTGGAATGCCTGAACAATCCATACTAATGACACATCCGTAGGCATCCTGACGAACTAGGTTCTAGGATAAATGAACATATCCTCTTAGAGAAGGTTCATCATTCATGCACTCCTTTCTAGATAGGGAACCTTAACAAAAACAAACTATCACCAACTACTCCCCAAACACCAATGACGATAAGACAACTAACCTCTACTGGTCCCAGAATGAACCCTTAAACAAACTAGAAAGGCATGAACCTTAACAGCCTAGGGAGTTACCAACCACCCAAAGACACACTCTACTTCCCTCAAGTCCTTACACCACCTCTAACAGACCTCCAAAACCTCAATGGGCGATGACACATAAAAGAACCGAAACCTGGGCATGACTCATCGACAACAATAGGGACCCTTCTGGGCGGCATACTCCGAACAACATAAGAAACACAAAACTAAAACATAAGTCGAGAAAAAAACTATCATGCCAAAGAAAAATTAATAAAGGAAACTACATTCGGAAATAACCAAAAAATATAATTGTGGCCAGAACATTTCTTTCAAAATCCCCATTTTTTATTCAATTTTTTTTAAAACTTCCTTACATCATGGCCAATATCCAAAAACCAAATGCCACTTTTTAAACCAAATTAAATTTTCCAAAAATAATTTTCCCTTTTTTAAAAAACACTTTAGAACAACAAGGTCAAGTTATTATTTTGCAATACACTCCAGAGTAATCCCATGAACCATTGCACATTTTTTCATCCGCTTCCACCCATACGCACCAACACTCACTCTCCATACATGTCCTAACATGTTCCAATGTTCCTATGAAGTACCCAAGGTGGCGTCTAAACAGCATCCAAGCAAATCTAAGAATTTACCAAATTATCAAACCATGAAATCTTCAATTTTAGAACACATTTTACCAATGTAATTCATTTAGATGAGAACTCCTTCATTTCAAAACCCCTTTTCAATTTTTTTTCAAAAACCAACTTGCAATGAACAGAATCAAATCCAAGCGAACCACAACTTGCGTGAAAACAAAAAAAGGACTGAATGAGGAACTATCAGTTATGCTTAACCTGAAGACATGGTAGTGATTTATGCCCCAAGAAAGTGTCAATGACTAGGATGAGATCAACCATTCACTAGGACTCCACATCGGTCACTACTCCATGTGAGGTCACGACATGACACTGACCCGATTCAATTGTCATTCCTCAATCCCAAAAGAAAAGAAGTAGACTCAATACCTTGACAACCCCTAGCAACAAGGGGTTCATATTGATCAAGGGTTAATGAAATCCTTCTCGTAACTACCTCTTGAGTCCCGACAGTCCTAATCTCTATCTACCAGACACCCCAATCAACAATGGTCTTCTCTGATGCCATTTATCAAGAACCAACCTAGGTCGACCCTGAACCGGTCACCTGAGTTGGTCTGTAACATGTCCGGAGGGGCTTTCCCGATCCCCCTGGGATGAAAACCATTGACGAGCATCAACGTATACACCAGGGAATGATTTAAGACCACGAGAGAAACCAAGACCAGATAAATAAATTGAACAAACTGAGCATGTAGAAAAACGAAAAATGAAACATAAATAAACAAAGTACCAATCCAAATTCAATGTATAACTAAAAAGAACAAAACCGGAAACAAGACCCCATTACAACGATCATTGTGTGACACCTTGGTTACCTCTAACCAAAATCCTCAAACTACTCCCACATATGCAGCCACTGAGAAAAAGTCGTAACAACAGCTGAACCAACAACTGAAATGGTAAAGAATAGGCGTGAGCACAAAAATGCTCAGAAGGGATGCCAAAATTCAACAACTGAATACAAGTGTTTCATTATCCAATGCTATCCAATGACACAAGTTTGGAATACAATTATAAAAACCAGGTTTTTCTAATTTATTTTAAATAACACCTCTTTCCCACTATAAGAACCAACTCACGCCATATATTATTTCAAAAATAGTTTACCGTTTTATAAATAAAACCAAATAAATGATACTATGGTTGTGAAAAAGGGAGACATGTGAATAATAAATGCTAAAAAATCAGTGTATTAGAAAAATAAATAAGCAATACGAGCTGGAAATAAAACAGTGTAATGGAAAATAAGCAAACAATGCAAGATGTAACCATGTGTGATCTTGAACATCCCTAGACAACCCCTGGACGCACTCGGTTCGAAACCACCTGATGGCTTATGGTGAATCCCCATAGTCTATAACCCACTGATCGCCCTCCCAACAAAATTTGTGGAAAATCCCACCTGGTCACTATATCTACCAGGGGCACCATCCCGTCTAATCGGGGCTAGTGAGAAACTGTCACTTGATAATCTATAAGACTCCCAGTAAACCATGGTGGTTATAATAATATTGTATTGGTAGGAAGGCCCTTGCACGCGTGACTCGTCTCACCGCACTTTCCTTACTCAAACATGGATGCTTCCTATACATTCACCCATAAAGGGTTACACTAACACGGAGCACCTCATATACATGTTCAATAATTCTCCTTAAACATAGTGCCAAACGGCCCATCACATCATGTTCATATTGAAACCATTTTCTAAAAAACCGTTTATGTTTTCTAACCGGGAACACACATTAATTCCAAATATATTGAAAAGACCACTTTTAAATTTACAAAGCTAGACAAGCTCTTAAGTTCTAAACACACCTTCAAACACTTCACAATTATCAAACATGATTTTACCCTTTTTTGACCCACACAAAAACATATTTCAAACCGAATGACGAAACCTTAAAGAACACATTATAAACCATGATTTCAAAAACACTTAAAGCAACACATTACAAAATCACATTCAAAATACTATTTAGAAACCACTCAAGGGGGAAAACGTTATTTGAAAACTAAAATCCATTTAGAAAACTAAAATTCCAAGAAAACACAAATTACCTTAAAAGAATAACTGGCCACCTACATTATTTAAAAAAATAAAACAATCCAAAAAAACATTAAACCCTTTCCAACGCATTTTAACACGTTTAGCTTGATATACCAACATGAAACCATACACACCTAAAATACACTTTTGAAATCAAATGCACACGAAGAAAATATTTTAAATCCTTTCCATTAAAATCACCACTTACCCAAATTATTTTAAATGAACACCAACTAAAAACGTTGAATTCATTAAACACTTACAAAATTGTTCTAAAAGAATAACCAAGCCATAATACAACCAAATCATATTCATCAAAAAAAATTCTTTTCAACATAATAATGATGATGCATTTCATAAGGGCCTAATTAATTCAGAAACCATCATAAGAAATTCAATCAAGCTTTCTAGGTATCATAAAACTATGAAATTTACATTAAAATCATTTAAAACATACTTTTAACCAACCAAATAAATTCCAAATTGCTATAATAATTTAATCAAGGGTTTTATAGAGATTCAAAACCATTTTATAGATTTATTTAAAATGGCATGCATCAATAGAATGTATTTATGAAATAGAAACTTTGAAATACAAACCGAAACCTCATGCGATTGGAATGAAACTTCAACGGGAGGAAGAATGATGCCCCACGGACAAAAAGCACACCCTAAATCCAAAGGAAACCCAAGATACATTATACCATAACATTTAGGGTTCGTCCAATAGTAAAACCCAAATGAAAACCCTAAAAATGAGTGAGGAGAGGAGATAAAGGGGGATATAACTCACTAGGAGGAATAATCTGAGAGAGGAGCGGCTACTGAAAGAAGCCCCAGATGGGAGGAGGCGTGCGTGAGGGGGGGGGGTAAGTGGAACATATGTGTGAGTGTGAAGAAATAAGGATGAAGAAGGGTGATTCCATGATGGATAAAATAATATAAAGTTGAGCATGAGGGAGTAAAGGGAGAGGGGGTGAGTGTGATTGGTAAAATGAAAGTAGAAATAATTGGGGAGAGAGGGAGGTGAATGGAGAGAATTGTGAGGGGATAAATAACAATAAAAAAAGGTTAGTAGGAAGAGGGAGTGGGGGAGAGGTGTTATGGATAAATAAAAGAGGGGAGAGGTGTGATTGGAGAGAGGGGTGAGTGGAGAGATGGATAAAAAAAATAAAGGAATTCATGGTGAAGGGTGGTGTGTGATGGGTAATGGAAAAAGGTGGGGTGTGATTGGAGAGAGGTATGAATGGATAAAGGGATAGAAAATGGGAGAAAATTAAATTGGAGAGATATGTGCGTGATAGTGAATTGGGATAGAGTGGGTGAGGCCTAGAGGATAAAAAAAGTGGGATGATTAACACCCTAAACAAATTAATAACCATAATAAAAAAAGATATAAATAATACTAATTATTATAATAATAATAATAATAATTATAATAATTTATGTAACAATAATAATAAAAAAATTAATGATAATTTTTATAATAATTTTTTAAAAAAAATTATCTAATCATAACAATGCCATTAATTTTTGTAATGATAATAATAATAATAATCATATTTTTATTCATTTTCTTTTAAATAATTACAAAACTTATAATAACCAAATAATAATTATATTTATATCCATTTCAATGATAATAATATCATTAAAATTTTAAATTAAAAAAAAGTTTAATCTACACAACAATGTTATTATTATTATTATTATGTCTTCACCATTTGATTTATTTCATTCTCATAAAGTATTATTATGTTAAGTAATGAGTAACTACAGGGACATCCGGGCTGACCACACGGTTACCGCCAACCATGCTGCACCTTTTCACCGACCCAAAACCCACCAAAAACATCAAATATCAATAAAAAAACATTCACTCAACCCGCACCATAACAAGACTATCAGAAGCAAATAAATATTAAAATAAAATAATTTAAAAGAGTGGGGTGTGACATTTATTGTTGATGTATGACATTTAGTATGCTAGTTTTAATACAAATGTTTATGTTATGTTTCAACATTTTCATTTGAGGAATGTGGTGGACTTAATATGTGATGCGTGGACCCCGTTATAGCTCCTCAATGCATCAGTAGGTCTCATTAGACAAACTAGTGTCCTACGATAAGGTCTTGAAAAATATTTATTTGTAGCCTTGGCATGATGCCTTGATTATGTGGTAATTATTTATAGAATTAAAAATTCCCTCATTTTGAAATTAAGTTTTACATGTGATTATTCAACTATTAGAATATCCATATACATTTTATGTGGTAATGTTTGATTTCTATTCTGTATATTAGGGTGAAGTTTATGTTTAAAAAGTTGTTGTTTTTATTACATGTATTGACTTTAATTTTTATATCTTCCTCTAAATTATTTACACGTACTATGAATATGAGGCTACCCATTTCTTATGTTTTGTTTTCCCATGATTCCATACAGTGTAATATGTTTTATATGCAGCGTTAATCTAGGGGAATAATGGTTTTATCAACAGAATATTTCTGTTGTGTTTTATGTTTGAATGTGTAATGTAACATTCATGTATGTAATCTATTTTCTAAGACTGCTAAACTGATCAGTCTTTCAGGACATGATTTGTTATAATCGGACCAGTGTATTAAAATAATGCACCAGCTCCGAGCATCTAGGGTCGGGGAATTAAAAATTAAGGTATATGTTTTTGTAACAATTTTCCTTTTTTGAGACATATGTTCTGTTAAAAACCAATATTCTTATATGAGGTTTATATTCCTCTAATTTGACATATTGTAACTTGAATTTATATTCCATAAGGGTATTTTATGGCACATTTATGTTATTCAATCATAGGTATTATGATTTAATGTTTTTAATGTGGTAAAAATATAATTTTACAATCTCATCGTTTATCAGGATTCATTATGATTATGTTTTAGTTGAAAACAATATTTTAAAAAAAGTCTAAATAATTAAATTAATTTTCTTATATATTGATAATTAATTTTAATTTCATGTATTAATACTATGTCTACACTATTTGGTACTTAAATTAATTAAGAAACGTTTTTTCAGAAAATATGACATTATATCTCTCTTTGTTCTGAAATCTGTTTTCCGTCAAACCCATTATTTCTAAAACATTGTTTAAAAATGTTTTATTATTATCCTATAAATTTAAAAGAAATTTTTACCAATTTTTCAATTCTTAAAAATGTTTTCAATACAGTATTAATGTCATTCTCTAAACAATTACTAGTTATATTTTTCTGAAAATATGAAAGGAATCATTGTTTTTATTTATACATCATGAATAGAATATGTGAAAATCATGAAAAATCATTTCATAAAATATTTCTTCATATTATTTCAATGTTATTTTCAATTAATATTGTTTTAAAATTTTATTATATTTTATAAATTATTTTTCAAATATTAAATGATATTTTCCTCATGTAATGTTTTTAATGACCTTTTAAATGTATATTCAATATAAGATGGGTTTTGTTGTTGTTAACTTATCTTTACTGGGGATATAATCCATGGACACCATTCATGATTTTTCTGTAATTAGTTTTATCATTATGGAATGGTTTTTATGAAAAAAATTTCTCTTCCATGAGTTATAAAATTATGAAATGCGTACGAAACATGTTTTTTTCTCGTGTTATTATATGATGAAATGATTATAAATCTGATATATTTTCCATAGGTTATGATATGATGAAAATATTATGACACCCATTTTATTTCATGGTTTATAATATGATTAATTTTTATTATATATTTTCACACATAAATATGTTTTTCATTATTTCATGGATGAGATTAATATATCCCCCTAATGCATTGGGTAAAAAACATTATCTGGGGAGTTAACTCTGTTAAATAAGTTATGGATGAATTATGGGGGGAACCTGGTTCCGTAAGGGACATTATCTAACGTGATGGCCTTTGGAGGAAACATTGGATAATATAGAAATGAATGGCTCTACATATAATAATGCCGAAAAATCAATGTCTTATGAAAATTTTATTATCAATGGATCATGTACAAAGATTATATTTGGATTAATTTATTATGAAAATAAAATCAATATAAAATGAATCTATATTATGACAATTGATATGAAGGGTATTTTTTCAAATGTTATGCTCATGTTCTCATACCGTTATGTTCATGTTATGCTTTCATATCTTCCATGATTATCCTTTTTGAGCATCTATTCTCACCTTTTCATATGTTTCCTTTCCCCTTGAGATTAAGATATTATATTTATAAGATAAGTATAAGAATTATTATGGTAATGAATAATGTAGTGGGAGATGATAAATCTAACTAATGAACCAGTGTTTATGCTTTCAAATATCAAAAGGCACTAAACAATTATGGTCTTTGGGCTTGTGTTGTTGTAACGTAATAAATTTTCATATATAAAAATTTAATATATATGTATTAAAGTATTGTATCTCTAAACAATCCTATTATAGAATTTATTTTTAAGAAACCAAAAAAAAATCATGTTTGGTTATTATTTTTTCTATTTTGGGTTTGGGGAGAAGGGGCCAAAAAACCTAGAGAATATGTTATTATCATTGTGTATAGTTGGTGAGGTTGTCACATTTGGGGATTGGTCTGATGTGTCTTTCCATAGTGAAAGGAAAGTGGGGTTGGTTCATCTCAAGTTATGTGTCTAATAATAAATGATATGTTTTTTGATATATTAAAACGCATAAATGGATGGATAGTGGTTCTATATGATCAGTATAGTGTGTATAATGCCTCGTGGAGAGGAGGAGGTGTTTGGATGATTATTGAGGGTTATGAGATTCCTAAGGATTTTTTTCCATTATCTTTGCATTAAGAGATTAGGATTCCTCTTTTAGCCAATATGTTTGTGTAGTTGGGGTTTTATGTTAAAGAAAATGAGTTATATTTATGATTAAAAATAATATAAAATTTAAATATTAGAATGAAACGGGGAGTGGGGATATGATGGTGGAATTGAAAAAATATTCAATCAATTAATGGGAAAATATATAATATGTTATAAAATGAATAATTTAAATTGAAAGAGATTAAAAATAAAATAAATATAAATTATAATCTAAATAGTTTATGAAATGTTTTTTTGAATAAATATAATTTATTTCGTAGCTTTCATTACATGCAACAGTGAGTTTTAATGAACCATAACAAACAATGAATATTATTATTTAATGTAATCATTATTAACTATCCACTAAACATGGATATATGAATAAAAATAAAAAAAATTTAGAGTTAGTGTATAATGATTTTATATAAATAAATCATAATGATAAAAAAGTACATAATGTTTTGTAAAGACATTTGATGTTTTGAAAATACTAATTCTCAAAACAAATTATTTCTTTCCGTGAAAAAATAATGAATGTAATTTTTCACCATTTAGAATATTTAATTTAAAATATAAAATTAATTTTTTAAATCATAATATCACAGTTCTATTAATATAATTTTTTTTAGTTTTTTCAGAATATTTTTTATTTCTCAGTGAATAGTGAAAAATATCAATTTTTCAAAGCATGTCATTTCATTTCAACAAATTAACTAAATATAAAGTAAAATTATATTTTTAATACTATTTAATGATATAATATTATTTCATAGTTATATTTTATATAATTAATTACTTTTGAAACTATTTTATATTATATATTAGTATAAGTTTTTTATGGTTAAAAACATGATTTTTTTAAAACACTTTCAGTGTTCATAAGTTTTTTCTTTTTACTAAATATAAAAAAACCCATTAAGGAATATTTTAATTTCAATTTATATATTATATATAAATAAATATTTATATATATTCATATAAAAATAATTAATATTCATTGTGTTAATATAAAATCATAATTTAAAAAAATATACAGTTTTTGAAAAACCACTTTTTATTCACGTCTGTGATATTACTTTTAAATTAAATTTTATAAATTATTTGAATTTAATTTTTTGAAATGAATTAAATTTTTCTATTCATCATAATTTATTATATCTAATATTTTCAACGTAATTTTGTATTCTAATGAATATTAAAAACTATAAAAATATTTTCTCATGGTTGAGGTACAACCAAATTTATTAAGTTTTAAAAATGAAATGGATTAATATGACATAAAACATGTATTAATTTTTTCATGTAAATATATAGATCCTATCATGTATAAGGATTAAAAAAAACCTTTTTGGATCCTTTTGGAATGTTAAAAATATTGGTAAACATTTTATTTTTAAAATTTAAATGTTTGCCACACTCCTAACATGAAAAAGGAAACCCCTCTTCAATCCTCTTCAGTCAATAAATTTTCCTTTTATCAACAAAAAAATATTACAATAATTTACTTAAATTAAAAATATCTATTATTATAACTTGAAATTTATACTAATAATACTTTTGGTTCTTACCTAAAGAGGTTTTTTAAGAATATGTATTGTACTTAACCAAGAATCTTTATTTTAAATCATAATCAACATCCTTAAAATATTTATAAATTGTGATGATATAATAAAAAATATATATATAGCTGGATATAAAGATGCATATAATATCTATATATTATATTTAATCATATTATTAATCTTATGGAATTATTATATCACAGATAAATTGTTTTTATCTATTCAATATGGGATATGAAAACACCATTCATGTGAATGAACTTCAACCTCACGAAGTGATGCGATATTTTTTAACTAACACTCTTAATGAAATGTAATTATGTTAAATTTAATAAATATAATTTATATATGTTTCATAAAAAAGTTTTTTTAAATTAAGATATTATTTACCTTCATTTACATTCATTTTTAATGAAAGTGTAAACAATGTTCATTTGTACATATGACATACCATCTCCATGAATGGTGTATTTAATTTTCTGTATCTAAATTAATAGGCTAGTATAAATATTTATATATATATATAATGATTATTTTTTTATAATTTTTAAATATATTTATATCATAGATCAATTACTAAACTAATAAAACCAAAAATAATAAAATCTACACATATAAGGAAAACGTTTTTATTTCACAAACATTGATTTTAACATGGAATTATTGATAAAAGGGTACTAAAGGGTCATAAAAAATTAATATATGGTATTATATATAAATAATGAAGTATTATTATATAATATATTTATAATAAACATATATTTATAATATAGGAGGTTCAAATATGCATGAATGTTTTTGAGACATAAGGCAAGAGATTTTTTTCTCAAATTGCCTTAATAGGGACATATGTTATTGTATGAACATATAAAATTAAATGAGGAGTATATAATAACCCATGGACAACATATATCATGAATATATTTTATTTTAAGATGTTAAAAAATTTTCATCTTATGTTATTCTTTAATGTGGTCTATGTTTCACACGATTCCAAAGTTATAAAGGTTTGATGTTACAATGAAATTTTTTATCTATATTGACTATAATTATTATTTTGATTATGTAATATTATGATATTTTTCTTAATAACTTTCCTGATTTTCCTTATTATTTTGTTATTTTAGGAATATATATTTTTTCCATTAATTTTTTTCTCTTTATGTAAACAATATACCAAAATTATGTTTTCGGTAAAATTCTTCTATCTTTCTCTCTTCGTTCAAAAAACAATTTTTGTCCCTGTCGATATTTTCTAAAAATATGTCAAGAAATATTTTAATTTTCCTTTATGATATTGTAATGTAAATTAATCCATTTTTTATTTTTTAATTTTTTTTTAAACGAATCTTCACGTTATTTTACAAAATAAGACCTATTTGGATTTTATGAATAATACGAAAGAAAAATTTGTTTTAACATGCACTACATGAATGATATCTCATGATTTCGTGACCAAATGTTTATTTTATAGATCCCTATAACGTTTTCAATTTTACTACCAAAAAAACAAGATTTTTAAAATGTTTTATTTTTTTAAAAAGTGTTCTTTAATATGAAATGATTTTGCCTCCACAAATGTTTTAAAATATTTTAAAAGCATCCATTATAAGGTTTTAAGGTAATTTTTAGGGAAATATATTTCAAAAATATGTTATGAATTTCCAAATTTGAAAGGTGATTTGAAAATAAATTATATTTGTTTCAATAAACATTCAATGTGATTTTTCATTAAAAATCATTATTATTGAAATATGACATAATCATGTTATAATTAATCATTAATGGTTATATAATATGATTATAAAATAATTATTCATTCTATGTATGGTTTATTTTTTAATTTCATGATGTTTATGAATCCCTTTTCTTTTCCTTGGGTTATTCAAAGATTAAAGTTTCAACTAAACTTAATTATTTTCATGGATTCTGATATAATGATTTTTTTATAAAACACATTTTTTCATGGGTTCTGATATAGATAATGTTTTATAATATTATTGAACTATAATTTTTTATTTTAATTATTTGATTATTGGTACCTATATCGAACTCTAATGCATTGGTTATGTATTGATATCTCATGAGTTAAATATGATAGGAATGCGGTGAAATCTTTGTTCGGTAATAGACTTTTCCCCCCATGATATTCATAGGAGTGAAGGTTTACTACTATGATGGATTGGAGAGTGTACCCATTCCATTATGATAGCCTTAGCAGTGTTCCTTGACTATTATGGAAATGATCTTTTTATTATAATATGTATTCTAAAAATATAAGACTTATGATTGTGTTATTCTCTCATGGATTTTGAACTTTTATTCTGTTATGATTCATGTCTTATGAAATTACATGATTTATATGCCATGATTGATGTTATTTATCTGTGATAATTAGGGTGTGGTTGTCATATGTTAAGCACATGTTATCATACCATTATTATCTAGTTATTATTGTGTGATCCTTGATATATCTCTATTTTACCCTTACTTATAATATTATATCACACTTCCATATGTTTCATTTCCTTGATATTTGATGAATTGTATTCTGTATGATATTTATAAGAAGGATTCTAGTTGTGCATAATATAGTATTAGAAGGTGTAACTCTCTTATGAACAGTTTTCTTGTTTCCATGTTTCTAATGGAACTAGATCTAAATGATTATGGTCTGGGTATTTATATTGTGTACTTAATAATCATATAATAAGATTTATTACTTATGTAAGAGATGTTTGGGATCAATATAGTTGGTATTAGAGTACATTCTAGAAACCCCATTAGAATTAAGATGGAAATAACTCATTGAGAACCCTTAGGATATACATTGAATATAAGAACATCTTATGTTATTATAAATAATTGAGTGATGTTTTATAGAAATACATACCTTTCTAGAGATTATATGTTTAAATGGTTTTTAAATATATTTACATAGGGATACTAACTCTAAAAAATGTGCATCATGATTGACTCAAGCATTAATTGTTGCATGAAAATAGGCCTCACTATTAACCTAGTTTGATATTCTTGAGAGTTATGATTTGGTTAATTCATAAAATATTTATGCACCATCATGAATTATTTTAATAATTAACTAGGTTAAAACTCAAGTTTCATAGATGGAAAAGTTTTTTTCCTGATTTAGAAATACAATAAGATGTTTTTCATGATTATGCAGTTCCACATTATATTTGTTGTCGTTTAAACTATGATTTTTATTTTTAGTCAATGTATGGAACTCAGTGAAATAATTTTAATGTTGAGCATGCATGATAATTAAATTATTGTACTACTAAGAAACCAATTATTATGGGATCTTGAATGTAAAATGTCATCTCTATTGTCCAACAACATGCTCAAGATAAGAATCATGATGAACTTCCAAACTATAAAATGAGGAAATTTTTTATTAAGTCTTTCATTAGAAATTTTCCAGCTTCCATTAGTGATTTTTCTGATACACTTACTGTTAAAAAATTAATTTATACCATTTTCAAGTTATTTTACATTCATTACTATTTAGAGTACGAAACATTTCATTTCGGGTGTCTTTTATTTTGAAGGAGAAGCAGATCAATGATAACCCATTATCAATAATAAAAGTCAACAAGATGAAATTGAATACAAGGCATGGTATGAGAATAAGAAATTATTTTTAATATTAACATTCATCTTATTATGTATATATACATTAAGTAGTAATTCCCTGATTTAATGTAGTATGTTGATGAACTTGTTGGTACCTATGAGGAAACCATTACAAGACTTGTGAGGTATGCTTTTAGTATTTTCATTTAACATAAATAAATGAATTATTTTTTCATCAGTAGATTAAATCCAAGTCTCTTAATAGCGTTTTCCGGAATATACTTATGTTGCTATTTGGAAATCATATTTTTTATTATCATAGTAGAAATGGGGATTTTCCTAATCCATCAATTTAATTGTTTTGATTAGAAAATAATGATTGAATTAAAAAAATTCTAAAAACAATGGGGAAAAGAATATGCGATTTCCTTCATTCTCAATGTGTTGATGGAAATATAGAGAGAATTTTTTTATTATGACTATTAAATATATTATTTGTTGAAAGGAAGGACACTAGGAAGTTGAATGCTAAAATTATTGGAGGAATTTCTCTAATAATGAAAATAGAGATAAGGATATATAGAATACACAATCCAAACTATAGTGCTTAAAGTGAAAGTAGTTTGGTCAATATGTGAATCGATTCCCCCATTCCAAGACATATTGAGGATGATAATACATAACAACTTTATAATAAAAAGGGAAACATGAAAGCTTATGAAATCATAAAGGATGAATTGATTCATGGTAATAAGATGAAACTAGATTTTTTCTCACTTAGTTATCAAATTTCATGTCTTATTTTGTATTAATGTGACCAATGAAAATAATATTGTTCATATTTAAAGTAAATTTGATTTCATTCTATGCATTGATTGTCTCCCTCTATATGGATGGTATAAAAATTAGATCACATTTTATATTCTATAAATAAAAGGATAAATCCATGATTCTTATGTAACTATTTTTGTATATGATAGTAAATTATTTTAGGAATATGGTTTTCAAATGTTTATGTATCAGGATTCAATAATTATTAGATATTTGTATTTTTCCTTTACTATTTTCATTTCAAGAATCAATAATCATCTAAGTACTATGTTAGAATCATATATGCATCCATGTAAGATTATAATAAGAATTATGGATACCATAATGAGTTTAAGAGTTTAAGGATGATCATATCCTCAATTGCTTGGTTGCCCCATTTTTATTTTTAATGGATGAGTGATTTTGAAATTAAATGACAATTAGGAAGACAATTATGGAAATAAAATCCTTTGATTTGTTTGCTTTTTAGAGAAACTTTTTTTGAGGAAGTAATACATTCACATTTTGGGGATAACATTAATGGTATTAGTAAATTTTAGTTTTTATATTATCTTTTATTTTGAGATCAATATGGTTTATTAAACATAGAAATTATATTAATATAGTTTTTTAAAAAAGGATATCTGATATGTCATGCGACAACCTATCACAACCGAAAAGTCCATGAGGCATGAACCTATAACAGAAAGATAAAAAGGTTCTTAATTCCTACCATTGGAATATGAGAAAGCATAATGATGCTGGGACAACGTGAAGGGAGATATTTTTGAGTATGTATCTTGGTGTTTGGTATGTCAACATGTTCTAGTTTAGATAAAAAAATTTAACTGGATTCTCTAAGAATTATTCATATTATAATGTAAATAGGAAAACATCCCCATGTATTTTCTCATCAAACTCCACAAAATGTCTAATGGGATGTATTCTATTTGGGTCTTAGTTGATAACCATAATAAGTAAGCACAATTCATCAGTATCAAAAAATGTTTATCTATATATAATATTACTAGGATATATATTATGTAAGTGGTAAGTATCTGTTGAGTTCAACATTTCATCATGCATGATATGGGAACTATGATTTCTGTCAAATCTCTACAAAATTCTTCAGCAGGATCTTGATATAATGTTTTATTTCATCACTTCATATAATAATTTGAATTATAGTTAGACTATGGGAACAATTTAAACCCTATAGGATATGTTGAGATCTTGTTCAATAGATTTCAAAGGTGGTTGGGATCATCACATTCCTATAGTTGAGTTCTCATAAAACATTTACTTTAACTCAAGTATTTAGAGGACTCTATTTTAAGACCACAAAAAAGGAATTGTAGTTATCGAATGTGATGGAATAAATTTAGATAAATGAATCTTTTTTTACATGAGATTGGTGATGAAATGGAAATGAATTATTGATCCATTCAACATCACATAATTACAAAAACATATCGACAAAAAGTTATATTAATAATAAATGGTGTGATATAGAATTTCATGGTGGTGAAAAGTTGTTTCTAAGATTTACATTTTAGAATAAAGTAATGAACATTCTAAATAATGAAAAAGTACACCCATGTTATATAAGTCACATTGAAATTCTATATCAAATTGGGACATTAGCCAATCAATTTGTTCTTCCACCAAATCTATCTCATGTTCATTATGTGATCCACATATCTATCATGAGAAAGTAAATACATGAACCTTAACAGGTAATAAACTAACTATTCACACAACTGGAGAAAGATATATCTTATTAGTATCAACTGATTGAGATTTTGGATCGAATTGGGAATTTTATATGAAACAAGACAACTCACACGGTCAATGTTTTGTGGAGAAACCACCAGTTTGAAGTTTCTCTATAGAAACCGTAATACAAGATGTGGTAGAAGTATACTAATATGTTTGTATTAGAGTGATGAATTTAGTGGGTAAAATTCAATTTAATAGGGGTTTCATGTAACAAACCATGATTTTATGAAACATTATTTTCTTCAAAAATTGTATTTTCATCAATGGCTTCTATTACACAAATCCTCGAGTTTTGACAAACCAAGAAAAAATATCAATAACATTGTTTGAAAATTATTTTATTACATACATGTTATTCATTGTTTCATTATTTGGAATAAAATATTTAAATATTAATTAAAATGGTTATATTAAAATAAAACATACTGATAAAAAATATATAATTTTTGAAAACGTCATTATTTATTCTGAAAATACTATTCTCTAAAAAACATTTATTTGTTTTTATGAAGAAATAAAATAATAAAATAATAAAATTTTAGAAAATGTAATAAAAAATATTAATCAAAATTTCAAATTTTAATTTCAATAAAATATTATAATTTTTCAAAAACAATATTGTTTTTTCATTGAAGAGTAAAAAAGTACATTTTTTGTAAAAATTAAAATAGCAATTAAATAATTGAATTAAATAAAAATTAAAAAAAATAATATAAATTAAATTAAAAAAATTATTCTTTTTTATACTTAGTCCAAATTTTTATGTTTTAATCTACATTATATTGGATTTTAGTATATGTCTATTTTTTGGTTTAAAACATATTTTTTCTAAAAACTATTTTACAGAGCATAATATTTATACTTTTAAATTAATTAGAGAAACTCATAATGATTTATAATTTATATGAAATTAATGGATTATATAGCAATAGTTATTAATTAAAATTCATATAATTATTGTAAAATTTCATAATGTGAATATAATGTCAACATTTATAGGAAAAATAATCTTCTTGAATAACTGATTATTCATCGCATGAGAGTATTTAATTTAAAACTAAATTATATCTCTTAAATGATTTTTATTGATAATGTGGATTCCATATTTGTAATTATGATACTTTATATTATATATTTTGTCCAAATTTTTATTTTCCGAAATGAATAATGAAATAACGAAAAACATTTTACCGTGGTTAGCTAAAAACAAAATTACATGGGGGTTATACTAAAATAATGTCTTTGAAAAAGAAAAAAAATAATATATAAAATATAAATTAATGACATAATTAGACCTTATAATATAAAAATATTATCATTTTTCTAATATGGATACCGATGGGAATAAAAAAAAGGGGTTACACATTTTTCATGTAAAATATTAGATGTGTGCAACTCACCTCCCTTATAAAATGTAACCTCCTCTCCAATCCACATCACACATTAAAATACATTTTTATTTGTTGATACCTACCAAAATATAATCATTAATTCCTTCCCCACAATCTACATCCCATATTTTGATCATAAATGCATTCTATGTCTCATCTTGGGGATTAACTAAGGTGGTTTCCTAAATAATAGGTATCATGGTTAACCAAAAATCTTTATTTTAATTCTTCTTACAACTCCATTAAATATTCTAAAATTATTATGATATAATAAAAAAATATCTAACATATATTTTAACTATATTATCAATATATAATAACTTAAATCAAGACCTTATTCTATCAAATGGAGTACAAATTTATCATTCATGTGTATGAAAAACTACAACATCGTGGACTATTAATTTTATTTTATACATCACCACCTTACATGATGAGATATAATGATGGATTTATATGAATCTATATATGGTGATTTATATATTTTTATAAATTTTTAATTATTATATCAGACATAACTTATATTTTTTCCTTTAATGGGGGATACTATAATGATGTTCGTGTGTACAGTGGACTATCGCCTCATAAGGCGATGTGATTTGTTTTTCACAAATGAATTGAGAGGAAGGTCATTAGGGAAATTATAATTAATATATGAGATATATTTGACATAAAAAATTTTGGAGGTATTTAATATATTATTTTTCATCCTTTCATTTCATCTATCACGAATATGGAACAAAGCTCATTCATGTGTACGGCATATCATTTCATGAACAATGTATTTAATTTTTTTTCAACAAATAAAAGGATTAGTTTAAATACATATATACTGAATATATAATATATTTATATCAAGGTTAGGAATATATAGATTATTAAACCATGATAATTGTAAAATGACTTAAAATACGTAATTAAAACATATATAAAAAACAGAGTAGTTATTACATGAAATATTATTTTAAAATGGAATTATTAATAAATGTGTAATAAAGGGACATAAGTAAATAATATAAGTTATAAAATATTAAAAAATGGTTATTTAAAATATGTATAATAAACTTTTATTTATTATGAATAATATTTGAATGTTTATGATGGAAGTTGATAGTGAATATAGTAGATTCTTTTCCAAAATTTCATTCATTACGACAGAACTTATATTATAAACCTATATTCTTATAGGAGGAGTATATATATCCACATTGACATGTGATTTTTTGAATCCATATATTTTTATGATATTCAATTCTTTATTTTAGGTTATTATTTAATGGGTCCTATGATCACAATTATTCCAATGTGGAAAAAGTTTATGATTACCATCTCATTGTTTTTTAGGATTTTTTATGATTTTTCATTGAATAGTGATATATTATGATCTATTTATCAAGAAAAAGATTGATTTTATTTTCCTTTGTGATTTTTAATAAATTAATTTTATTTCCACATATTGTCATCTATTTTTGTACTCACGAGATAAAAATAATTTTCTTTATGAAAAATCATCATCATTTCACTCTTGTGTCAAAATATTTATTTCTTCCATATTAATGATTTCTAAAAGATTTTTAAAAAAGTTTCAATTTTAATTCATGACTATTTAATGTTAGTTTTACCCTTTTGGATTTTGATAAAAATATAAATTTAATCTTCATATTTTATTACAAAATATATCCAATTTATCTTTTATCACAAATTTGAAAGGAATCATTGTTTTAGAGTGAATGAAATGAACAATGTTTCTCCATGTCATGACTATTTAATGATTTATAGATTACCTTAAATGTTTTGAAGGTTTTTTAATGGAAAATTATTTTCAGAAGTTTTTTTTGTTTTAAAAAGTGTTTTTCCATTTGAAAATATTATTCTACTAATGAAATGATTTAATGTATTTTTAATTATCTCATTACAAGGTTTCAGGATTATTTTAATGAAAAGGGTATCCAAAATATTTTATTAATGTATGGTTTTAAAAACTTTATTTTCAATGAATTTTTATTTTCCTCAAAAAACCTTCCACGTCATTTTTCTTAAAAATAAGTTTACATCTAAGATAACGTCCTATGATATTAGTTAATCATTAATGGGTATATGATCTATGGATTGAAAATTTATTATTTATATACATGGATTAAGTTTATAATGGAATGATTTTTTTAATGATTTTTTCATTTCCATGGGTTATTATATTATGAAATTCTTGATGAAACCCAATTCATTTCATCGATTCTAATATGGTGAATGATTGATAAAACCCAATAAATTTCATGGGTTATAATATAATGATTATTTTATGATACTATGGAAATCATATATATGATTTATATTATTTGATGGCTGGGAAATATATCTCCCTCCAATTAATCTGGTAAATACTGATATCTCAAGAGATACATATGATTATATTGGGGAGTGAACTCAATTCAGTAAAGGAATTCTAAATATCTACTATGATGGTTTGGGTAGTGAACCCATTCAAATATGATAGCCCTAGAAGTGATCCTTGACTACTATAGAAATGATTTATTTATGTGTATGTTTATGCCATAAATCCATTTATTTTACCAATGTTATTCTCTCATGGATTATGTACTTTCATTACATTATGATTATTTTCTTATTAACTTCAACGATTTATGTCATGAATCATGTTTACAATCTATGATATGTAGGTTATTGATTTGAATTGTTAAGAACATGTTTTCGTACGCTTATTATCATGTTATTATTATGTGATCATTGATATCTTTTATGATTACCCTTACTGAGAATCTCATCTCGACAATTATTTTATTTTTATTCCCTAGAAGATGAATAAATATATTCGTTATGATTTCTCTATGAAGCGTCATAGTTAATGAGAACATTGTAGCGGATGATGTAACTCACATTCGAACAAGATTTTTATATTTCCATGTTTCTAAAATAACTGGAACTAAATGATTCTTTCCTAGATCATTATGTTATATAAAGAATATTAATCTACTATGATAAAATATTTTTTTATTTGAAGGTGGGGGCTCTTTGAAAATAATGAGTTGAAAGAGAAACATAAATTTTATTAGAACTCCAAGTGGTTCCTATTTTATCCTTCCAATGTTAATGAGGGTAACATTACCATTTTATAGGTAGTTTGATAATGAGATGTGTGATATTTGTGGTGGTGGTAATCCCCCCCTTATTGATATTTTATAGCCACATTCAGTGGCAGTATAACAATCCCCCTTATAATTAACCACCATTATGATTCCATGTGTGTTTTGATGGTGCCTCATAAAAACCAATTTCTTGAAATACAAAATGGGATTATAAATAGAATAAGGAAATTTGTATATACATGTAGACTCCCCATAAAAGTTACATTTCATATATAAATTATAAATGTCTTAATTTGATCATCCCTATACTATATACATTTTTTCTAAGGATAATGGTTGCTAGTAACATTATAATCAAATAAAAAACATTTTCAATAAATTTAACATATTTTATATTCATATATCCTTTATTGAATAAATCATTCTTTAAGAATAAATTGTTTTGGTATTTATTTTTTTACAATATTTTTCTGATTATAATAATTAATTTTTTGATTCAAACATCATTACTTTATAATAATATTGTAAGAATTTATTTATAAAAAATACACCTTCCAATTGAATGTGTGGAGTTAAAGATGAAAACCCAACACATTTTCAGTATGTTTCATGTAATTCTATCATTTTTGTCACGACCTGTACCCCAGGGCATGTGTCGTGACCACCCCATTCCCTCCTTCCCTAGGCCAGGGGCTAACGTCTAGCCCCGAAGGCATATTCCCTAAAATTGGGAAGGCATTGCTTTTATAACCAGTAAACACACGCAACCAAGCACACATCATGATACAAACAGGAGTAAACTGAATAGTAAATAGAGTGAGCACAGTAAGTATAAGGCGACAAAATACATGCCCAAATAGAAAGTACAAGGAAGCTGGAATGTAAGAGTAAGTTGAACAACTCTGATGAACACCCACCAAGGATCCTACCTGAAGGGTTGGTACATCTCTCGAACATCTCTGCGTTACGCCTCATCTAAGGTCCACATCCGAGCAACCTCCAGTCCTAGTACCCTCGTCCTCAGTCAGTGATGTCTGTCTTCTACATCAAGCATAAGAAGGTACGAGCGTAGCCCATGCAGGGGTGAGTATAACGATACTCATTAGGGACCCCGAGACCATCAAGGTCTCACAAAATCCACCAAGGATAAACCAAATAGAAATAATTCTACTGAGAACCCTACTTAGGTATATGCTCATACATATACCTATGTTATCAAGTAAACCCATCTCAATCATGAGGAAAACACATAGTCTAAATCAAAATCCCAAAGATCAACTATTCCACAAAGAAAGGAATTCCACAAAGGCAAGTACCACACATGTACTCCACACCGAAGAATACCACCAAGGTATTACCATGTAGGAAGGCACCACAAGGTTCAGACTCATCTCACACTAGGTATATTATAGGTATTGTAGTAGATATGATAAGATGTAACTACTGAATCATCTTACACTATTATGAGGTAGACCCAAGAAGGATCCCAAATTACAGACCCACACAAGATCCTTTTACATCGTCATACCCACACAGGATCATTGTACATCATCAAACCAACATAGAATCTTAGTATATCCTCATACCCACACAGGATCCTTGTACATCATCAGAACCACACAGGATCCTTGTACATCGGCAGACCCACATAGGATCTGAGTGCGTCATCAGACCCACACAGGATCATAGTACATCATAAGACCCAAATTGGATCCTGATATATCATCAGAACCACACAGGCTCCTAGTACATCATCAGACCCACACAGGATCCTATTACATCACCATACCCACTCGGGATCCTAGTACATCAGACCCACACAGGATCCTAGAGTCATCCCACATGGATTCCTAGAGCGGATCCAAGTGGGGTCCTCAATATAGGCTGACGAAGGATCCATTACTCATATTATATCCAGCTACAGGTTTCATGAACTAAGCATGGTTGTCTCCAAGAGGGTTTTATCCTCAATCACCAAGTCGATAATCCAACTACCACGAAGTTCCACGAAGAAGTATCCCAAATGACCGCCACATCATATGGTACTCAACACAACAAACGATGCATCAATTGGATGCTCGGTCTTGAAGATATTAGCCTTTTAGTCCAGAGGGCCCAGTTGGATTCGTGCTTGATCCAACCCGACCGTACCCCAACATTATCCAAATCTCATGTGAAGTATACCAAATGGACTGTCTCACTCCATGTTTTTTGGTTTCGTAGACAGTTCTTCAAATAGACTCCTTGTAACAAAGTTAATTCCAAAAGAGAGATAATGGGTCGAAGTTGGTCTGGGTCCGGACCGACCCAGTCAGACCGACCTGACCCAAACCAGACTGGCCCAACCCGTATTGGGTCGCCCCAACCCAACCCTCTGGGTCAGGCCCGGCGCGCAGTGCGGTGGGGCACCGTAGTGCGGTGGTCCTCCATGGGTGGCTGAATTGCCAGCCATCCTCTACACGCGGCACGAACGCACGCCACGCCTTTGCCGGTGGCCGGCTGGGCCGGCCGACCTCCCTTCACTGTCATGGCACAAGTCGTGGTTCTCTTCCGTCAGGCAGTGTGGTCATTCTATTTCATTCTTCGCAGTCGGTGGTGTGCTGGCTGCCATTCCTATTCCTCACTGGTGCCAAAATTCGGTTCCAGTTTCTGTTTCCCTCCGTTGCAATGATTTATAAAACACCAAAAGGGATTGCGGAGAGTGAGGGACATGTTCGTTTGTCCCGCACCCTCCGTGTAAGAGTGGTAGCAAGTGGTTCAACAAATTTTGAATCTAGAAGAACAATCATAAGTGTGTTAGGGTGGTTTTTAAAACATCAAACCCCGCCTCATTCATTCATTGGTTTTGGCGTGAGAAAGAAGTTGAAGATGGTGCCAACATTTATCGCTTCCACAATCACACTTCCGAAGTCGGCTCATGGGATGTCCTCTTCCTTGATTCTTAAGAACATCTTTAGTGGTGTTCTTCATTTGGAGGAGAAGTTCATTGTTAGAGAGGATGGATTTCTCCACAGCTTTCTCCCAATTACAACACTTTTCTAACCAATCCTCAAAAGAAAAGAGGTGCCAATATAAATTAAATTATTTCTATTAATTAAATTTACATTGGCAGAGTTAATTATTTTTATTATTAATTGTACCACATTATCATAATAAAAGTGGATGAATTCCAGGGGTTAACTCTACATCAATGAGGAAGTTCAAGGGGTTTCTCCCATTAAGAGGATTCGGGTGGTTCCCACCTTTAGGAAATCAAAATTTGGTTTGTTTAGGATCAGGTGGTCCCCACCACCATAACCCATGTTGAAGGGTTTCAATAAAAATAAAATAGAAGTTTATTTTATTTTATTCTTTTTTATTTCCATGAAAAGAAAAAAATATAACTTTAACTCTCGACCAACTACAGTCGAGGTGAAGGTCTCCTTAAGCGAATACTGGCGTTGCAAGTTCCATGGTGTCCTCATATTTCAATTTCGAGCACCGGTTCAAAATTTACAAAATACTGCTCGCACGTTAACTGAACGTACTCGAAAGAACATTTATAAATTCATTTCAGGCACACTGGGCCTCAGAATCATGCACCGTCAATTTTCATGGACTTGCAATATTCTATTTAATTTAAAAAAAATTACATGGAATTTCTGAGTCTTTACATTCTCCCCAGCTCAAGGCTTTGTGTCCCCGAAAGACACATCACAAAACTAAGAAAACAAGTGGGGGTACTGAGCAAGAATCTGAGCCTCCCGCTCCCATGTTCTCTCATGGAGGTTCTCATGCTACCAGCGAATGCACACAAGAGGTATCGACTTCCCACTAAGGACTAGCTCCTATCGATCCTCAATATCTACTAGAACCTCAATAATATTCTCTCCATCGTCGACGTCTAGATCGCCGTGGTCAATGACGTGAGAAGGGTCATGCACGTATCTCCTCATCTGGGATACGTGGATGAAGTCGTGAACTTTCTGTAACTGATGGGGAAGTGATAGGCGGTAAGCCACCTCGCCAACTTTGCTGAGGACCTGAAAGGGTCCGATAAACCTCAGAGATAACTTGTCGCCTCGGCCAAATCTCTGTAAACCTCGTTGTGGTGAGACCCGTAGAAAGGCGTGGTCACCATCCTCGAACTCCAGAGGTCTCCATCTCCTATCAGCATTAGACTTATGCCTGCTCTATGCAGTCTTCATCCTCTCCTAGATGATCTACACCTCTCTATGGTAGAACATACCATATCTAGTCCCATGATTACAGACTCTCAATGGCCAGTCCAACACAATGGCGATGTGCAAGGTCGGTCGTACAAAGCCTCGAAATGTGCCATCCCAATCATGGAGTGATATCGATTATTGTATGAAAACCTCAACAATGTCACATGATCCTCCCAGCTATGACCGATGTTGAGGACGCCAGCACGTTGCATGTCCTGGAGGGTCTGAATGGTCCGCTCAGTCTGGCCATCCGTTTGAGGATGGAAGGCGGTGCTCATACGAGGTAGTGTCCAGAAATCCCCCTACAAACCCTTCCATAGACAGGAAGTGAAATGTGCATCACGATCAGAGACGATCATCAAGGGTACTACATGTAGCTACACAATCTCCTGCACATAGAGGCATCCCAAGATCTCTAATGAACCCTACTCTCTGATCGGTACGAAGTGGGCCGACGTGGTGAGTCGGTTGACGATCACCTAAATAGAATCAAGACCCATGTATGTACCTAGAATTCCTATCATGATGTCCATGGATATCTCATCCCACATCCACTCTGGGACCTCTAAAGGATGAACTAAGCTTGCTGGTACCTGATCCTCTGCCTTCACTTGATAAAAAGTGAGGCACCGAGAGAAAAATTCTTCTACTTCTTTCTTCATTCCTTACCACCAGTGTTGTCATCAAAGTTCTGGGTACATATTCGCCACTCCTGGATGTACCAATAGAGGGGAAATGTGGAACTCCCTCAAAAATTCATCATGAAGTGACATTGGTACGACAGTACATTCTCTAAAAAGGATGAAGTGCTCCCCACTTTCAAAGAATCCATCCGGTGCCTATCCTATGTATATATAAACACGTCAAGCCTCACAGTCAGTTTACCCATGCTGCACCTCCCTGAATCACTGAAGAAGTGGGGGAGTGACAGTTAGAGGCTGAAGAAAAACTGCTCCATCTTGATCTACAAATGATTTCTGTAAAGCGGCCAGATTCTCCATTTCCTCACCTAGAAGATGTATACCAGACCTCCTGCTAAGTGAATCTACAACAATGTTCCCCTTTCTAGGAGTGTAGATTATCTCAATGTCATTGTCCTGGAGGAAATCAAGCCAACATCGATGTCTCGGGTTCAGGTCCTTCTGAGAGAAGATATACTTGAGACTCTTATGATCCGAGTAGACTGTAAAATACTCTCCCATCAAGTAATGTCACCACATCTTCAAGGAGATGACCACTTATAATAACTCCAGGTCATGGGTAGTGTAGTTCTACTCATGATGTCTCAGCTTTCGAGAACTATATGCGATAACTTCTCTCTCTTGCATCAGGACACATCCGAGCCGGGTCCCTGATGTGTCGCAGTAGACTGTGTACCCAACGCCCTCCTCCGGAAGCCTCAATATGGGGGAACTAGTCAGTCTTTAGCTCAGCTCCATAAAACACTTCTGCCATCTCTCCGAACACACAAAGGTTTTCCACTTCTTCTTCAATGCTGATAAAGGTGCTGCAACTCTAGAGAAATCTGGCACAAACCTTCGGTAGTATCCAGCCAAACCCAAAAAACATCGTACCTCTATCACACTCATGGGTGGCTCCAAATAAAGTACCACCTCAATCTTCACTGGATCCCCTGTAACTCCAACCTCCAATATGACATGTCCCAGAAAGCGAACCTCCCGGATCCATAACCAGAACATTGAGATCTTCCCATAAATTCGGTGCTCCCGGAGTGTGTCCAAAACTATCTATAAATGATAGGCATGATCCTCCTCAGTAGCTGAGAAGATCAGAATGTCATCGATGAAGACTAATACAAATACATCAAGTTATGGTTGGAATATCTTATTCGTGAGTCCCATGGACACTGTTGGGTGGTGGTCATGCCGAACGGCATGACCAGAAACTCATAATGGCCATACCGACATCTGAAAGACTTCTTCTGCACATCCTCATATCGTACTCTGTGCTCGTGATAGCCTAACCTGAGTTCTATCTTCAAGAACCACCATGCTCCCATCAGCTGATCAAGGAGGTCGTGAATCCTCGAAAGTGGGTACTTGTTCTTCACGATCACCCGGTTCAGGCACCGATAGTCAACACAAAGACTCAACCTCCCATATTCCTTCTTGGCGTACAAAATCAGGGCTGCCCAAGGGGAAACGATGGGCCGGATGAACCCTTTCTTTTGTAAGTCCTCCAGCTATACCCGCAGCTCACGAAGCTCCGTGGGATCCATCCAATATGCTGGTAAAGATATCGGTGCCTTTTCGGGGTACAATTCAATGTAAAATTCCACCTCTCTATGATGAGGTAGACCTAGAAAATAATCAGGGAAGCCATCCATGTACTGCTCCACCACTATAGGATAACTTGGACTACTCACATCAGCCACTCTGATTGTAAGGCAAGCCAACTGATGTTTAATCGGATGCACCCTCCACTGGGTAAGTTCATCATGTGCTGCAAAGGCTCCCTTCTCACCGGTGACGGAACACCTTGTCCCATTCGTGCAGACACACCACACAGTGCACCTAATATAGTAAATATGAGCATGGACTATAGATAACCATTCCATACCCAAGATGACATCGTAAGGCCTCAACGCCATTACTAAAAGATCCCACCCAAATCTCTCACCTTCTAGAGTAAGCTGACACTACCTGAACCAGTGTGTAATCATAAAATCTTATCCCGTAGGAGTCTCTAGCCATATGGATCGAGCCAATGGCTCTGTCAAAATATCTTATCTTTGAATGAGGGTAGTGGAAACAAATGAATGAATGGCACCTATGTCTATAAGTACTGCATCTAAGATGGAGTAGACACAGATCATATCTCATATCATCTTAGAGGCACCATGATCATAGGCCTTAGCTCCCTGAAGTTGAGCTCGCCCATGTCCTCCTGCTCCATGCGGTCGGGGTGGACCTCCTGGTGGTGGTGGTGGTACCATATTTGTTATTATGATCTTTTATATTATATATTTTGTTCAAATATTTATTTTCCAAAATTAATAATGAAATAAGGAAAAATATTTTACCGAGGTTTAGCTAAAAACAGAATTACATGGGGGTTATACTAAAAGAATATCTTTGAAAAAGAAATAATATACTATATAAAATATAAATTAATGACATAATTAGATCTTATAATATAAAAATATTATCATTACTCTAATTTGGATACCCATGGGAATAAAAAAATGTGGTACACCTTTTTTGTGTAAAATATTAGATGTGTGCAACTTACCTCCCTTATAAAAGGTAACCTCCTATCCAATCCACATCACACCTTAAAATACATTTTTATTTGTTGATACCTACCAAAATATCATCCTTAATTCCTTCCCAACAACCTACATCCCATATTTTGATCATAAATGCATTCTATGTCTCAACTTGGGTCTTACCTAAGGTGGTTTCCGGAAGAAGAGGTATCATGGTTAACCAAACATCTTTCTTTTAATTCTTCTTCCAACTCCATTAAATATTATTAAATTATTATGATATTATAAGAAAATATCTGACATATATTTTAACTATATTATCAATATATAATAACTTAAATGAAGACCCTATTCTATCAAATGGAGTATAAATGTATCATTCATGTGTACGACAAACTACAACATCGCAGACTATTGATTTTATTTTATACATCACCACCTTACATGATGAGATATAATGATGGATTTATATATATCTATATATGCGGTTTTTTATATTTTTATACTTTTTTAATTATTATATCAGATATAAGTTATATCTTTCCCATCAATGGGGGATACTACAATGATTTCCGTGTGTACAGTGGACTATCGCCTCTCATGGCGATGTGATTTGTTTTTCACAAATGAATTGAGAGGAAGGTAATTAAGAAAAATTTAATTAATATAAGAGATATATTTGACATAAATTTTTTCCAAGAAATTTAATATATTATTTTTCATCCTTTCGTTTCATCTATCAAGAATATAGAAACAAAGCTCATTCATACATACGGCCTATCATTTCATGAACAATGTATTTCATTTTAATTCTTCAAATAAATGGATTAGTTTAAATACATATATACTGAATATATAATATATTTATATCAAGGTTATAAATATATAGATTATTAAACTATGATAATTGTAAAATGACTTAAATTACATAATTAAAACGTATATGAAAAACAGAGCAGTTATTACATGAAATATTATTTTAAAATGGAATTATAAATAAATGTGTAATAAAGGGTCATAAGTAAATAATATAGGTTATAAAATATAAAAAATGGTTTTTTAAAATATGTATAATAAACGTTTATTTATTATGAATAATATTTGAATGTTCATGATGGAAGTTTATAGTGAAGGTAGTGGATATTTTCCCAAAATTTCATTCATTACAACATAAGTTATATTATAAGACTATATTCTTCTAGGAGGAGTATATATATCCACATTGACATGTGATTTATTGAATCTATTTATTTTTATGATATTCAATTGTTTATTTTAGGTTTTTATTTAATGGGTTCTATGATCACAATTATTCCAATGTGGAAAAGGTTTTAAGATTACCATATCGTTGTTTTTGAGGATTTTTTATGATTTTGCATTGAATAATGATATATTATGATCTATTTCTCAAGAAAAAGATTAATTTTATTTTTCTTTGTATTTTTTAATAAATTAATTTTTCCCATATATTTTCATCTCTTTTTGTACTCATGAGATCAAAATAATGTTCTTTATGAAAAATATTCATCATTTCACACATATGTCAAAATACTTATTTCTTATATATCAATGATTTTTATAATATTTTCAAAAAAAATTCAATTTTAATTCATGACTATTTGATGTTAGTTTCACCCTTTTGGATTTTGATAAAAATATAAATTTAATCTTCATATTGTTTTACAAAATATATCCAATTTATCATTTATCACGAATGTAAAAGGAATTATTGTTTTAGAGTGCATGAAATGAACAGTGTTTCTCCCTTTCATGACTATTTAATGATTTCTAGATTCCCTTAAATGTTTTAAAGGTTTTTTATTGGAAAATTATTTTCAGAAGTTTTTTTAAAAAAAAGTTTTTTTCCATTTGAAAATATTATTCTACTCAAGAAATGATTTAAAGTATTTTTAATTATTTCATTACAAGGTTTCAGGATTATTTTGATGAAAATGGTATCCAAAATATGTTATGAATGTATGGTTTTATAATGTTTATTTTCAATGAATTTTTATATTCCTAGAAAAACATTCCATATCATTTTTATTAAAAATAACTTTACATCTAAGATGACATCCTACGATATTAGTTAATCATTAATGGGGATATGATCTATGGATTTAAAATTTATTATTTATCTACAGGGATTTAGTTTATAATGGAATGAATTTTTAAAGCCTATTTCATTTCAATGGGTTATTATATTATGAAAATCTTGATGAGATCATCTGGTGTCCCTACAGGCCAGAAAACTCTCACCATAGCCTCCAGCCAATCCTCAGTCGTATGTGGGTCCATCTCTCCCATAAACCTAGGTGGCCTCTGGCACTAGAACTCATGCAATTCCCTCAAGTGGCTTGCACCCTCTATTGTTGGGGCTGGTGGAATGGGACGCCAAATGGGTAATGGTACCAATGGTACCTCCGCTGGTGCCTCTACTGGAAGAGGTATCTGCACCGAGGCCTCATCACTCGGTGGGATATCAGTGGGTATTATACCAAGAACCCTAGCTGGGAGTTTTCTTGAAGGCATCTTGAAAAGAAACGGGTGTGCCACGGTCAATAAGCTATTCCTTGTGAGCTGACTCAAATATATCAAAAAGAAAACTGTTGAAAACACACATGCAATCAGTGTTTTCATTCACTAAGTGAAAAATCAGAATTCAGGGTCCTGGTGTATGGATAAATTGTCCACCACACTAACACTAGATTCCCTAAACTGATAACCACAATCACTACACATAAAACTATTACCGTTAAAATATTAGAGTCCAATGTTCAATGATAGAACCAAATCTGTTGATACCAATTTGTCACGACCCATCCCTTGGGTACCGCTCCGTGACTACCCCAAGCCCACCTTCAATAGGACAGGGGATCAGAACTAGCACTGATGGCATATTCCCTAAAACTGGGAAAGAATTTTCTTTATAACCTATAAACACACACAACCAAGCGCATAGCAGGACATGAACACAATTAAATTAAATAGTAAATAGAGTGATTATAGTAAGTAAAAGGGGCCATAATAAAATCCCAACTAAAAAGTAGAAGGAAACTGGAAAGTACAAGTAAGCTGAACAGCTCTGGTGAACTCCCTCCAAGCATCATACCTGAAGGGTAGGTACATCTCTCGAACGGTCATCTCTACGGTATGCCTCGTCTTAGGTCCACCTATGAGCTACCTTCAGTCCTAGCACCCTCTTCTTCAGTCAGCATTGTCCATAGTCTACATCAAGCATAACAAGGTGAAGGTGTATCCCGGGCAGGGGTGAGTATAAAGATACTAAATAGGGACCTCGAGACCCTCAAGGTCTCACAAAATCCACAAAGGATAAACCACACAACAATAATTCTACTGCAACCCTACTTAGGTATATGCCTATAGATATACTTATGTTATCAAGTAAACCCATCTCAATCCTGAGGAAGACACATAGTCCAACTCAAAATCCCAAAGCTCAACTAAATCACAATGGATGGAATACCACGAATGCAAGTACCACACAGGTACGCAACATAGAAGAATACAACTAATGTATTACTACGTAGGAAGGTAAAACAAGTTTGAGACACATCTCACACCAAGTATATCTTAGGTATAATAGTATAGATGATTATACATAACTACTGAATCATCTTACTCTATTAAGAGGCAGACCCACTAAGGATCCCCAATTACAGACCCACACAGTATCCTTGTACATATTGAGACCCACACAGGATCATAGTACATCGTCAGACCCACACAAGATCATAGTACATCATCAGACCCACACAAGATTCTAGTACACCGCCATACCCACATAAGTTCCTTGTACATCGTCAGACCCACACATGATCTTAGTACATCGTCAGACCCACACATGATCATAGTACATCGTCAGACCCACACAAGATCATAATACAGCTTTACACCCACACAGGATCCCAATACATCATCAGAACCACACATGATCCTAATACATCTTCAGACCCACATAGAATCCTAGTACAGAAGACCCACACAATATCCTAGAGTAGTCACACATGGATTCCCAGAGCAGATCCAGGTGGGATCCTCAATACAGTCCCATGAAGGATCCCATTCTCATCTTATAGCCAGGTACAAGTTTTATAAGGACCTAGCCTGAAACCTTACATAATATTGAATTAAATGAATAATTCACATTTAGGATCATTTCAGGTTTATAGTTTTAGAGAGTTAGACCATAACTATTACAATTGCTAAATATTATATCTCAGAAATTCAAAGTAGACACTCCTACTCAGTTTCAATTTATTTCATAAAATAAAAACTCTTGAAAAAAAGAGTCATGTATAATTCCATGTTTAAGAGACCACGACTTTTCCTCAATCCCATACATGGACCTATTCCACTTTATGTCATGTGAAAAACATTTCAAAAACATGGGATGAGCATAAAAATCTCAGTAAGGGATACACAATGAAAGAACACTATTAGTTTTTCAAAAAAAACAAGTAAACCAAAAATACATAATCATACGTATTAATTTTTACCTTTATGAAGTAGTAAATACTCTTCACAGAATAAAAGATCATTTCTTACCCATTAGTAACCAAAATATTACCATAAATCCCAAATCAAGAACACATAACACATAAAGGTAACGTGGGACATAAACATACTTAAATGGAATAACCATACGGTCAACTTCCACACATATCACTAAATGGAATAGCCATACGGCCAACTTACATACCCAATGCATTGGAGGATATAATGTAACTGCCCGTCCTCGTATTCACGGCACCACCCTTCATTTGATTTATCACGTAACCACCCATAAAATGTCCAAGTGCCATTATAAAATCATAACACATAAAACAATTATAAAGGAAAGAAAACATTGCCACATTTCAATCACAATATATCACATAAATATATTGAAACAACAAATCCATTTTCAAAAACATTATAAATACCAAAAATACTTAAAAGATTATAAGGTATTTATTTTCATTGGAAGACATTACGGCTTGTTGAGGAATCCAAAGATCAAATAATACTGGCAGTGGCTGAAAAGGTCGTTGTCACTGCTTAGGTTAAAAAGAAACATACTTTTTTGTCATTTAGTAAAATGATTCATAGAAAAAGATTCCCTTTGAAATGTCAAGGGTGTTTATACAACGTATAAAAGAAATTCGTGTATTAAAACAAAATATGCTTCAATGAAAGGAGATTGAGACGAAGTCCCTTACCTCATGTCCGACTTGACTTGATCGTTCATTAATCTCCAGAATAATAAACTAAAGTTAATTTCTACTTTCTTTAGAACCTTTTTCGAATTTATTATTCCTTTTATATCAGTTATTAACATGTTATAATCATTATTAAATCATTTAAGTTAATAATGTTCATTTTGTCGATATTTGGTACATGAATAAAAAATGAGGACCTTATATTTACAAGTTGTTCATGTGGTCAAAGGTTCATTATATCCAGAATTATATTCATGATTTGGGTATCATATATATCTTATATATCCATCATATACATCTTTTTATTATAGTACATAACATTTATAGGTAAGAAATGAAATGCACCGTTCATGGAGACGGTAAGCCGTACGTACGCATGAACGCTACTTTCATTTCTATTTCTTATTTTAATGGAATTAAAACTTAATGATAGATAGGTATAATATAATTATAGTATAATATCAAATATAATATCATTAACTTTATCCTTTCTACATCCCACATAAGGCATTAATGAGTCACATCACTTCGAGGGGCGGTAGTCCTCACTTCCTCAAATGAGATTATTGTATTTACCCACTATGGAAACCATAAAGGATTGATATAATTGGGATGTACATAAACAAAAGGAAATAATAAACAAAATATATATCACATATAAATATAGTTCCATCATAATAGTCACCATGAGAGGCGGTAAGATGTAATTGAACAATCATCATTTCATGAGGCGTTAGTTTACCATGCACAAAAACATTATGTTCTTCATACATTAGATGGAGGTGTGTGTATGTGTAGTTCGAATCCTTCCCATAAAAACATCCTAGTATATTGAGTATAATGTTTTTGTTACAAAATAAAGGAATAAAAAGATTTTAGGGGTTGGATAAGTAAAATAAAAGAAAACAATTAAAGAGAAAATGTTTCCTTTAATTTGGGTAACTCCCTTTGGATTGACCAAAGGACTTCTTGAAGTGACTTTTGCATAAGGAACGGATTCTAGGGGAGGATAGGGATGTAGGTAGATTAATTGGGTAGAGTTTTGACGATCCAAATGGCTTGAGAGGTGTGTGGAATTGGTTATAAGTGGTCTCCTTTTATAAGGGAGAGGAGGCGCTCATTAAGTAAGTGTGAAAATATTATTTTATTATATAATGATATTCGGTTTAAAATGGTCCAAAAATCATTAAGGTTGAAGTTAAGATGACTCATGGTCTAAATAAAATCATCCAATATGAATTGGACCGGTTTGGAATAATATTATAATCATTATAATCTTATTTATTTAAATGATTTATTAATGAGGTAAACAATACAACATTATTGTGTCATAAATAATTTAAATTATATGATGTCTAAAAATTATAAACAAAATACCATAATGTATGAAATATTTTGATTTTTCCAATGAATATTTATAGTCCAAAATAGGGCTTATATAACACCATATAAAAATTAATTACTAAAAGATTTTTGTTAATGTCAATTTTGTCTTTGCATTAAATTAATTAATCCAAATTGTCATTATCACTCTGAAGTGGCTCAATGGGGTCCCAAAATTGACCCAATTATGAACATGGTTGTAAATTACTCAACCAATAAGTTTTTGACTAGTTATAAGGTATTTGTGAATTATTATAATATTCTTTTGACCTTAAATTAACCTATTTACCTTTAACCGTGGTAAATAAAAGACAAAAGTTACTATTCACCAAAAATTATTTTCGTCTTTTTGAACCACATTTTACTTCATGATAAAAACCATGTATGTAGTATTTTCTAAATTGAATTCACAGATGTGGTAATATTTCAATTAACCGAAAAAGTCAGTTTTTATAACTACCACTAAGTGGTTTCACTATTCATCAAAAATTGATGTTTTTCGGAACAATACCAAACATTCAGCCTATGATATATCTTATTTTCAGAATTCAAAAATGATGTCTACATTTCCAAATTCATAACATAGAATTGGCATTAATTAATTTTAAAATTAATTCCCTTTATCAAAACAAATAGGGTGATTTTAAGAAACAATAACTATCAAAAGATTGATATGTGGTTATGTCTAATTTCAATGTAAAATTAATTCCAATGACCAACATTGGATTAAATGGTAAAAGTATATTTTAATTTAACTTTAAAACCAATTAAAAAGATAATCTGACCATATAAATAAAATAGATTAAAATGCACTTTTGAATTAAAATACAATTTTTTTCACTATTCATAAAAAAATATTCTATATCGGAAAAATTCAAAAATTTAACACAAAGTAAATTTTGATGCCCCATTCTAAGGAAGGATTTCATTTTGTCATATAGAATGTATTAAAGTGACAAAAACTAGATTTAAAAATGGTTCTCCATTAAAAGGTGATAAATTGGCTTTTTAACATAAATTATGCTTAAAATTAGATTAATTCACATTTTAAGCCTCTAATGTTTTATTGGATAATTTAAATAAATTTAAAAATCATATATAATCATATTGTAGTAATTTTTATTCATTCCCGCCGATACAACAGCTAGGAGTTAACTACCATTTAAAATAATAATATTATATTATTAGTGTGCAACGTAAGACTCTAAAGAAACTGATTGTTGTGTATCGGGTATACTATCGAACATAGCAACCCCTTTAAAGTAAAATTAATATTTAATTAACAAATATTAATAAATATGAAATATGTCTTATTCTTCGTTTACCTGGGATGTCACATCCTTCCCCACTTTTGGGAATTGTGTCCTCAAAATTTTATTCACTTATCAAAATAACTGGGGGTATTTATCCCTCACATCATTTTTGGATTCCCACGTTGCCTATTCAACCATATGGTTTTTCCACAAATCCTTTACCTGGTGAATTATCTTATTCCACAAAACTTGCTCTCTACGGTCAAGAATCTGGACTGGTTGTTCTTCATAAGAGATATTCTCTTCCAACAGAACTACCTTTGGGCTCAAAACATGAGATAGATCTGACATTTACTTTCTCAACATCGAAACAAGAAAAACATTGTGTACCTCGGATAAACATGGAGGTAGATCCACTCTGTATGCAACTGATCCAACTTTCTATAGAATTTCATAAGGTCCAATTAACATCAGACTCAACTTTCCCTTCTCACCAAAACACATCACAGTTTTCCAGGGAGAAACTTTGAGAAAGACATGATCACCTACCTCAAAAGAAAGATCCTTCCTCTAGTTATCTGCATAACTTTTCTGTCTAATCTGAGCTATTCTCATATGGTTCTGAATCAACTGAACTTTCTCTGCCATCTCTTATTCCAATTCTAGTCCCATCAGCTTCCTTTCACCTACTTCATCCCAAAAAGCTGGAGTTTGACAACGCTTTCCATATAATGCCTCAAATGGAGCTATTTTTATACTAGAATGAAAAATGTTATTATATGAAAATTCAACCAAAAAACGATGTTGGTCCCAACTTCACTGATAATCCATTGAACAGGAACGTATCATATCCTCCATGGTCTGAATTTTTCATTCTGACTGCCCATCTGACTGAGGATGAAAAGTTGTACTTAAATTTAATTCATTACCCAATGACTTATGAAGGCCTTTCCAAAAGATAGAAATAAACATAGGTTCTCAATCAGATACAATAGAGAGGGGAACACCATGCAACCTGACAATCTCTTTAACATACAACTGAGCAAGTTGATCTAAAGAAAAAATATCACTAACAGGAAGGAAATGAGCATATTTAGTTGATCGATCAACTATAACACATATTAGATTATTACCTGGAGATGTCTTTAATAATACCAAAATGAATTCCATTGATATATTTTACCATTTCCATTCTGGCATCGGTAAAGGCTGAAGAATTCCTTTCGGTAACTATCGCTCTACTTTATCCTGTTGATAAGTCAAACACTTAACAGCAAAATCAGCAATATCTCTTTTCATTCTCTCCCACCAGTAATATTCATGGAGATCTCTGTACATCTTAGTACTGCCAGGATGAACTGAAAACGGAGAACTATGATCTTCACATAACAACTCATTCTTCAACTGTGAATCACAAGTCACACATAATCTCATTCCAAACCTCAAAACAAAATCATTATCAATGTTAAATTCAGGAAACTTACCCTTCTAAACCAACTATACCTTTTTCTGTAACTCACTTTCTTCTTTCTGCGCTTGCTTTATTCTGTTTGATAGAGATGACCTCACTGAAACTTGATAAAAAACAGAATAATCTCCTGCACCAACAACTTCTATGACAAAGTTCATCAAATCAAAAACCAAAGGATCTTGTTCTAAACGTAACATTGTTAATGAAGCATTACATTTTCAACTCAAAGCATCATCCACTTTATTTCCTTTTCCCGGATGGTAATGTAGAATGAAATCATAATCATTGATTAATTCAAACCAATAAAACTACGAGTCTTAGTTATATTTGTCGGTCTTGATAATTCTTCAACAACTTTTGTTTTAGCAGGATCAACAGTTATGCCATTTTTTGAAACAATGTGACCAAGGAAAGAAATTTTTTGTAACCAAAATGCACACTTGCGGAATTTCCCATAAAGTTTCTTTTATTTTAATGTTTGTAAGATGACCCATAAATGAATTTCATTATCCTCTTTAATTTATGAATTAACCAAAATATCATCAATGAACACAACCACAATCTTATCCAAGAACTCACGGAAAATTATATTCATAAGATCCATGAATACAGCAGGTGCATTGGTTAACACAAAAGGTATAACTACAAATTCATAATGGCCATATCAAGTATAAAACGCAGTCTTTGGAATATCTGCTTCTTTTACTTTCAACTGATGGTACCCTGATCTCAAGTAAATCTTCAAAAAATACTGAGCTCCCTGGATCTGATCAAACAAATCATTGATATGAGGAAAATGATACTTATTATTAACAGTGATGTTATTCAATGCTCTATAATCAATGAAAAGTATCATTGAACCATATTTATTTTTAACAAACAATATAGGATCACCCCATGGTGATGTGCTAGTTCTAATTAAACCTTTATCTAATAACTCCGGTAATTTCTTCTTTAACTCTAACAGTTCAATTTGAGCCATTCGATAATGGGGTTTTGAAATTGGCTTCTCATCAGTAACTAAGTCAACAGTAAATTCAACTTCCCGATCAGGTATAATACAAGACAACTCATCAGGAAAAACATCAAGGTACTCATTTACCACTAGAACATCACTAATATGAACATTTACTTTATTTTCAACAATATGTGCACGATAACATTCATTTTCATCTATTACTAGTTTCTCATCTTCCTGATATGTTATCAAAATAAAGGGTTCATTATTGTACATAAACTGTAAATCATTTGAAAATAAACATCTTTAGATCTACAATCAATCTTATCATGATAAAAGAAAAGCCAATACATGCCCAAAATAACATCAATCTCTACTAGAGGCAAAAACATAAGGTATGTAGGTAGATTCATTCCGCACACAAGGACATGAAGGTTCTTATAATTTCTTTTTTTCTCAACATATCCTCCAGGTGTTTTTACCATAAGTTCATTATTCATATCATGAGATGGAATTCCCAATTTACTAGAAATCTTTTCAAAAATGAAATAGTGTATAGACCCTGAATCAAACAACACATAGTCATAATCTAAACAAACAAACACTGTACCTGATACTACTTCATTTGATGGCCCCAAATCTACCGAAGTAGTTGCAAAGGATTTCGCCACCCCTTTCTACTTGAAGTCTGGGTTATTTCCTTCGGTTGAGTTCTTTGCTGGACACTCATTTGCATAATGACCCATTTCATTGCACTTAACATTTTACTGACTATAAATCTGATTTCTTCCTACCATTACACTAATATTGTTTAGTGCAATTATGAGCCTTATGCCCCATTTTACCACATCGGTAGCACTTAACAAAATTCAAAAGGCATTCCCTGGAATGCTTTTAACCACAATTTTCAAAAATTGTAAACTTAAGTTTCTTACCATCATAATTTTTTGAAGAGTTCTTCCCTTTCACCTGCCACCTCAACCTCTTATTTTGATGTTTTTCAAATAATACATGATCATCACCAAACTCCATTTCCATCTTCTATGCACAACGAACATGTTTTTCAGAACTATTGAACTCACGAGAAGCTAAAGCCCTTGATACTTTGGCATTAATACTATGTAAAAATGGTTGATTTTACTATCAAGATCTTGTATGAAATTTGGAGTATACCTTACCAGTCGAGTGAATTTTTCTTCATAAGCAGCCACTGAGTCATCCTACTACCTCAATTCCATGAATTGTTTTTCCGTTCTAATACAAACCACCTTAGGAAAATATTTCTCAAAAAACATACCTTTGAATTCATCCCAATAAAGTGCATCAATATCATCATTATCCCTGATATTTTTCACCATCGACCACCAATGATCAGCTTCACCTTCAAAACAGTAAACAGCAAGACTAACCTTTTTATGTTCTAAACAACCCATGACATCCAAAAAAATTTCCAGTGCTTTAATCCATCCTTCTTCCAGCACATGGTCAGATGATCCTCTGAATGATTGGGAATGTTGCCTCATGAAATTCTCCACTACTGACATGTTTTTCTGTGGTTGATCTGGCAGATATCGTACATGGATACCACCACCATTTATAGCCTGAGTCAATTGTTCCATCATTGCAACAAATTGTTCAGTTTTGATTCCGACGATCTTAGGTTGCTAATTTGTAATGTTTTCTTCCTCCTGATTTCATCCCAACATAACTACCCTTTTTCCTCTACAGAAAACAATTCTGAACATAGAAATATATTAGGAGAAGCAACATGGTAATCTGTAATTTCTATATGATTTCAATATTAACATAAATTTATTTATGTATATTAATTTAACAATACACAAACTTTTAAAGTTGTCTAAACCGACCTCTGATAACAACTATAAGGACCCGAACATAAAACTTACAAAATATGGAATTAAATTAATAATTCACATTGACGGTATTTTCAGTTTTAGAGTTTTAGATATTTAGACCATAACAATAACAATTACAAAATTTTACATCTCAAAATTTCAAAGTAGACACTCCTACTCAGTTTCAATTTTTTCATAAAATAAGAACTCTGGAAAAAAAGAGTCATGTCTAATTCCATGTTTAAGAGAGCATGACTTTTCCTCGATCCCATACTTGGCCCTATTCCACTTTATGTCCTGTGAAAAACATTTCAAAAACATGGGATGATCATAAAAAATCTCAATAGGGGATACACAAAGAAGGAACACTGTTAGTTTTTCAAAAACAACAAGTAAACCATAAATACTTAACCATACATATTACTTTTAACCTTTATGAAGTAGTAAATACTCTTCACTAAATAAAATATCATTTCTTACCCTTTTTTAACTGAAATATTACTATAAATTCCAAATCAAGAACACATAACACATAAAGGTTACTTTGGACATAAACATACTTAAATAGAATAACCATACGGTCAACTTCCACACATATCACTAAATGGAATAGACATACGGCCGACTTCCATACCCAATTCATTGGAGGTTGTAATGTAACCACTCATCCCGGTATTCATGACACCAGTCTTCATTTGGTATATCACGTAACCACCCGTCAAATGTCCAAGTACCATTAGAAAATCATAACACATAAAACAATTATTAAGGTAAGAAAGAATTTCCACATTTCAGTCACAATATATCACCTAAATATAATAAAATTAAAAATCCATTTTCAAAACCATTTTCTATACAAAAAATACGTAAAAGAGTATAAGGTATTTATTTTCTTATGAAAACATTACGGCTTGTTGAGGATGCCAAATATCAAATAATACTCATGGAGGCGGAAAAGGTCATTGTCACCGCTTACGTTAAAAAGAAACATACTTTTTTGTCTTTTTGTAAAACGATTCGTAGAAGAAGATTCCCTTTGAAAATTCAAGGGTGTTTATACATCGTATAAAAGAAATTCGTGTATTAAAACAAAATATGCCTCAATTAAAGGAGATTGAGACGAAGTCCCTTACCTCTTTTCCGACTTGACTCGATCGTTCTTTAATATCCTGAATAATAAACTGAAGTTAATTTATACTTTATTAAGAACCTTTTTAAAGTTTATTATTCATTTTATATCACTTATTACCATGTTATTACCATTATGTAATCATTTATGTTAATAACATTCATTTTGTCGATATTTGGTACTTGAGTAAAAAATGAACACCTTATATTTACAAGTTGATCATGTGGTCAAATGTTCATTATATCCAGAATGATATTCATGATTTCAGTATCTTATATATCATATATATCCAGCATATACATGTATTTATAATAGTACAAAACATTTAGAGGTAAGAAATGAAATGCACCGTTCATGGAGACGGTAAGCCATACGTATGCCTGAACGCTACTTTCATTTCTATTACTTATTTTAATTGAATTAAAACATAATGATAAATTGTTATATTAAAATTATATTATAATATCAAATATAATATCATTAATTATATCCTTTATACATCCCACATAAGGCATTAACGAGTCACATCACTTCGAGGGGGCAGTAGTCCGCACTTCCTCAAATGAGATTATCGTATTTACCCACTATGGAAACCATAAAGGATGGATATAATTGGGAAGTAATGAAACATAAGGAAATCATAAAAAAAATATCATATATAAATACAGTTCCATTATAATGGCCACCATTAGAGGCGGTAATATGTAATTGAATAGTCATCATTTCGTGAGGTGTTAGTTTGCCATCAACAGTAACATTATGTTCATCATCCATTAGATGGAGGTGTGTGTATGTGTAGTTCGAATCATTCTCATAGAAACATCCTAGTATATTTAGGATACTGGAGTTCTTACAAAAGAAAGGAATAAAAATAGTTTATGGGTAGGAGAAGTAAAATTAAAGAAAACAATTAAAGAGAAAACGTTACCTTTAATTTGGGCAACTCCCTTTGGTTTGAACCAAAGGAATTCTTAAAGTGACTTATTCATAAGTTAAGGCTTCTAGGGGGAGGAGAGGGATGTAAGGAGATTAATTTTTTAGAGTTTGGACGAGAAAAATGGCTTCAGAGGTGTGAGGAATTGGTTAGATGTGGTCTACTTTTATAAGGGAGAGGAGGGGCTCTTTTGGAAGGAGTGAAAATATTATTTTATTATATAATGATATTCGGTTTCAAAAGGATCCAAAATCATTGAAGTCTAAGATAAGATGACCCATGGTAAAAATAAAATCATCCAATAGAAATTTGAAAGGTTTTGGATAATATTTTAATAATTATAATCTTATTTATTTAAATGATTTATTAATGAGGTAAACACTGCATCATTATTGTGTCATAAATAATTACAATTATTTGAGGTCTAAAAATTATAATAAAATTTACGATCATGTAATAAATCATTTTAGATTTTCAATGAATATTTATAGTCTAAAAAAGGACATATATAACACCATATAAAAATTAATTACTAAAATATTGTTGTTAATTTCAATTTTGTCTTTACATTAAATTAATTAATCCAAATTGTCATTATCACTCATAAGTGGCACAATGGGGTCCCAAAATCGACCCAAAGATTCCCATGGTCATAAATTACTCTACCAATAAATTTTGGACAAGTTTTAAGGTAATTGTGAATTATTATAATATTCTTTTTACCTTGAATTAACCTATTTACCTTTAACCATGGTAAATTAAAATCAAAAGGTACTATTCAACAAAAAATATTTTCATCCTATTATACCACATTTTACTTCTCGATAACATCCATGTATGTCATATTTTCGAAATTGAATTCACAGAAGTGGAAAATTTTCATTTAAATGAAAAAGTCGGTTTTTTAACTACCAATAAGTGGTTTCACTATTCATCAAAAATTGATGTTTTTCGGAAAAATACCAAAACTTCAGCCTCAGATAAATTTGATATTCTGAATTAAAAAATGATGTCTCTTTTTCCAAATTCAAAACATAGAAGTGGAATTACTTAATTTTAAAATTAATTCCCGTTATCAAAACAAATAGCGTGTTTTTAAGAAACACTATCTATCAAAAGATTGATATTTATTTATGTCTAATTTCAATGTGAAATTAATTCCAATGACCAAAATTTGATTAAATTTTAAAAATATATTTTAATTTCACTTTAAATTAAATTAAAAAGATTATATAACGATATAAATAAATTATATTAAAATGCACATTTGAATTAAAATAAAATATTTTTCACTATTCATTACAAAATGAACTTTATCGAAAAAATTCCAAAAATTTAAACAAAGTAAATTTTGATTTCCTCGTTCTATGGTAGGATTTTATTTGGTCATATATAATGTATTAAAGTGAACAAAACTAGATTTAAAAAGGTTTCTCCATTAAAAGGGGATAAATCGGCCTTTTAATGTAAATTATGCATAAAATTAGATTCATTCACATTTTATGCCTCTAACTTTTTATTGGATAATTTAAATACATTTATGAATCATGTATAATCATATTGTAGTTAGTTTTGTTCATTCCCGCCAATACAACGACTAGGAGTTATCTACCATTTAAAATAATAATATTATATTTGTAGTGTGCAACGTAAGATTCCAAAGAAACTCATTGTTGCATACTAGGTACGCTATCGAACATAGCAACCCCTTTAAAGTAAAATTATTATTTAATTCACAAATATTAATAAATATGAAATTTGTCTTATTCTTCATTTACTTGGGATGTTATACATTTCCTGCACTAAGCTTGCTCATCTCCGGGAAGGTCCACTCCTCAAGCCACTGGTCGATATTCCAACTACTACGAAGTCCCATGAAGAAGTATCCCAAAGTACCTCCACGTCATAGGGGTATTAACGCAACAGACGGTGGGTCGATCGGACGCTCGGTCTGCAAGTTATTAGCCTTTTAGTCCCGAGTTTCCGATTGGATTCGTGCTCGATCCAACCCGATCGGACCACAATTTTATCAAAATCTCATGTGAGGTATACGAAAAGTATCGTCTCACTCCAAGGATTCCATCCCATAGACAGTTCATCAAACGGACGCCTGGTTCCAAAGTTGTGGCGATAAGAGCAATAATGGGTCGAAGTTGGTCTGGGTCTAGTCTGACCCGGTCGTACCCACCCGGGGCAGCACACGGTGCAGCCCGGCCCGCAGTGCGGTGGGGCGTATGTGGTGCGATGGGGCACTATGGGACGGAGGTCCACCAGGGATGGTCAGATGGCTATCAGTCCTCTTTGTGTGGTGCGGTCGTGCGTCGTGCCTTCGCCGGCGGCCGGCTCGGCCTGCCGTTCTCCCATATCCGCCGTGGCACAAGCTGCGGTTCTCTTTCTCCAGGTGGCCCGGTCGCGCCGTCTCTTTCTTCACGATCGACGGTGTGTCGGCCTCTGTTCCCATGCCCCACTGGTGCCAAAAGGTGACTCTGTTTGCTATCTCCCTCCATCACAAATATTCATCAAAAACCACAATGGATTGCAGAGAGGTCGGGCCATGTTCATTTAGCCCGCAACCTCCACGTTAGAGTGGTAGCAAGTGGTTCAACAACTTTTGAATCTTGAAGAAAAATCAAGAATGGGTAAGGGGTTTTTTTATAACATCAAACCCTACACCGTTCATTCATTGGTGTTGGTGTGATGAAGAAGTCAAAGAGGGTGCCATCGTTCATCTCATCCAAAATCAAGCTTCCAAAGTTAGCTCATGCGTCGTCCACTTCCTTGATTTCGAATAACGTTATTCGGTGGTGTTCTTCATTTGGAGGTGAAGCTCTTCATTGGAGAGGTTGAATATCTCCACATCTTTCTCCCATTTCCGACACTTTTCCAACCAATCCTCAAAAGAAAAGAGGTTCCAATATAAATTAAATTAAGTCTATTAAATTAATTTACATTGGCACAATACATTGTACCACGTGGGCTTAATAAATTTGGAGGAAGTCAATGGGTTAACTCTACATCAATGATGGAGTTCAAGGTGTTTATCCCATTAAGAGGGTCTGGGTGGTCCCCAAATTTAGGAAGTCAAATATGTGGGGTTTAGGCTCGGGTGGTCCCCACCACCATAACCCATGTTGAGGAGTTTCAATAAAAATAAAATAGAAGTTTATTTGATTTGATTCTTTATTATTTCCACAAAAAGAATAAAATCTAACTTTCACTCTCAACCGACTGTGGTAGAGGTGCATGTGTCCTTAAGAGAATATCGGTGCTACGAGTTCAACGGTGTCCTCAGATTTCAATTATGAGCACCGGTTCAAATGTTATAAAATCATGCTCGCACGTTTGCGAAATGTACTCGAAAGAATGTTCAGAAATTTATTTATGGCACACTGGGCCTTGTAATCACACGCCATCAATTTTTGCAGACTTGTAATATTCCATATAATTTAAAAAAAATTACTTGGAATTTCTGGGCTTTAAAATTTCTACATGATTTGAGGATGTCACAATGAGTGTCTGATTCTATGATCTCCATGATATATCAATAATTCCAATTGTAAATACATTAATAGTTTTTGATCACACATTATAAATGTATGAAAAATAATATAATCAATCAAAAATGTAATTTTTATATTATATTTAGATATAATATTTTATACAAAATTAAATTTTCCCATAATGATAATATACAAAATGTTTGATTACATTATAATATCTTCATTTATAAGATGATATAATCCTTGCAATATAATTATTAGAAAATAATGTATCATGATGAGTATTGTTATTATGATACATAAGTGCTCTAGTGGAACTGAGGTTTACTACATCTAGACTATCAAACACTTCATATTCTTTACATGTTTAAAATTTAAATATATTAATATTTAAATATGTATAACCATTGGAGTAATTAAATTATTCTGTTTATACATATGATATCATTTTGGGACATTTTATATGTAATAATACTAACGTAAATGTATACCTGTAGAAATATGATGAATTTTTAAACCATGATAACAAACAGTTTCTCCCAGGACACTTATTTCAAAATCATCCCTTAAATTTCTGATTACACTTTGAAATGCTTTTAGGGTTTATATGATATTTATGTCATCGTCATATATAATAAATATTGGGTATCCAAATTTTCGTTTCTAAATATAGTCATATAGGAAAATGAGATCATTTTCATAACCTTTATATTAAAAATATTAACTTAATAGATTATTCCACAGTCTCACATATTTCATTAATCGATACAAGTATTTTTATAGTTGATTGAATATAGGTCTTTAGGTTTTGATTTTAATTCAAATGTTATTTTGAATCCTTAGGGTATTCTCATACATATTCTACTGTCTTGTATCCCTTATAAATAACTTAAAACAACGTCAATAATACACATATTAATTGTTTCATCTATATAAATTGTGATTAGATATCAAAAAATAATAGAATCTATAAAAGAATAATCTTTCTACTCATAATAAATTCTGTGTATCTATGAAATACCAGGTGTTACAAGATGTGTTATATATAATACAATCACATTTTTATTATTTATTTTCACATAGACCCATCTATATTAATCATTTATAAATATTTGAGACAAATAATGTTATGTGAATTTTTTGTAATGTGTTACGAATCATTCAATTTAATCCAATTATGACATTTTTTACATTCCATAACAAACCGTTGTTAACAATTTTCAATGTATATATCATGTTCTATCTAATATAAGAATATTTCATCTTAATTTCCTATTTCTTCAATTCCATATATAAACTATTTGGGAATAATTAAAATATATTTCACTTTTTCTAGACCTATCAGGATTATTTCTATCATATAAAATCAATTAATGATTATCATTTTCTATTTCTTTAATAAAACATAAATTATGTGTTTCACCTAGTACACATGCCCCCATAATGGGGTTTTCAATTATAATCAATCATTTTTCTCAAGGATTTATTTCCATAGACACAACTAGTTATCCTTACTTTAGGGATATTTCTGAAAATTCTATAACGTCATTATTTAATTATCTCTTAATGACAACAATTCTAGATGAAATATTTATAATTGGTACATGTGTCTTATTCATACCCTTTATATTAGTTATATTATTCGGTACAATATTTTCATATTCAGGGAAATGTATAAAAATTTCAAATCAATCTCAAACATTCAGGTGGTAGGATTGAGAAAAGATAACAGTTTTACATTCTAGGAAATATCCAACCTTTTATTCCATTGGCCCATAATATTGGGAATACTTATTCATTATTTTGAAAATCAGTTAATCATAATGTAAAATGATCACAAATTTTTGGATCAAGGTATCTAATTATGTATTGGTATTCAAATCAAACATATATTCCCAACCACCCTAAATTTCAAATTTTTATACATTTTGTGGGAGAAATTATACAAATATTACACAATCAAAAACTATTAAGTGGGATATGTCAATATATTATCCAATTTTCAAATGGAATGGATTGTTATTATGATATTCACTTGGTATAATCAAAATTAATTTCAACACATTTAGTATTTAATGACCACACATGTATATCAACATATTTATTATTTTCATTAATGGTATACCAATAAGTTGGTGTAATTTTATTTCTGGTTCAGATAAAACATTTTTTGTGTGCAAATTGGGGAATAAATTCTTTAAATTAATCCAAATTTTAATATATTAATGTTTGAATGAATCATATGTAAAATCTGCAACATTATCAATTCCTTATTTATTAAAAAATAATAAATTATTCTATCGATTTATTTATTAGAGAATGAAGTCTATGAAACACAACATTGCATTTTGAGAGAAAATAAATGTGTTACCATCAAGTAGATGCATTGATTAATTCCATTAAATATTATAATGTACCACATAATATATGAATTGATATATATATATATAACCCCTTTAATTCATTCAATAATTGTAGAATCGTTTTCCCTAATTTTAACTAGTGGTGGTCCCACAATCATATTTCTAAGAGGAGAAGCCTAGCCAGATTTTTTTCATAGTGTATAGTTCTTTTGGACCTTTATTTGAGTTTCCACGAGAACATTCGATTCCTTTTAATAATATTTATAAACATGGATGACTTAATTGGTCATTTTAAGAATTACTAATTTTAGGTTCATTCACTACTAAATTATGAGTGTTGATTTAAAATATATATATATATATATATATATATATATATATATATATATCCGTGTGTCTGTGTGTGTATGAATAATTCTATAAAAAATATATTTTTTTAGTTTTTCTATAAAATTACTATCACTAAATTTATTAATGGTAAGACACGTTACTTTTCATTTCTATTAGATACTTTCTAGGTATCATACTAATTTTGTTATATATCATTAAATTTAAATAAGTTTCAATTTAAAAATAGGTAAAACAACACATCTCGTTTGGGGAAAACTATCTTATTTGGTAACAAAAACAATTCCACAATAGTCCATTCAATGCAACCTGGCGGACATGATATAGGATTCATATTTAATCTTATAATATTAATATTATATATATTTTTTATATTTTTATAAATGTTTTCCATTGTTCCATAACACAATATATTAATAAATATTCTATTTACACAATCCATTTTAATCTATTAAACTAAAGATAATGCTATTAATAAAAATAAAAAGAATAATTTATAAATGATATATATTAAAAAACTCATAGAAGAAAATAAAATATCATAAATTATATCAATTTGAATATTTTTAAATGGTCTCTAGATAGAATCTCATGAAATTTCAATGTGAAAATTATAAAATTAAGATAAGTGAAATCATCTGTAGAGACCCAGGTTTTGGCTCGGTCAGACTTTGGAATATTTCTATGAAAAATACAAAGCTAGGCGCGATGGCGGCGTGCAATTCCGAGTCCCGGTGGGCCTGGAATTAATTTTATAAAAATATTAATAATTTTTATACTATGAACGTGGTGGGGGTGTGTTATCTCCTAAACAGTAGCTCAGAACGGGAAACTAAGGGCACAGTTGCGTCCTTAGCATGTTGTTAACCTAGGCGGGTTGTAAATTTTGCGGGTGCGGGTCAGCTGGGGGAAAATCGAACATGGGAATTTTTGTAAATAAGTAGAAACGTTAATTTATGAGAATTGGCTCGAATAACTACTGAACGGAGTCTCAGATCAAAAATCTGAGTCCTCCGTTGCGTTCAGAACACCGTGTTTACCCTAAGCGCGACATAATTTCGGTCGGCGTCGGGTGTCGGGTCGGATGCGCGTTGGCGGGGAATTGAAATGAAGTGTTTATAAAAAAAACAAAAAAAAACAAACCTTCATTCCCCCCAACCCCTTCCATGTGTAGGAGGCAACGACGAACCCACTCTCCCTTCGTTCTTCGCTGATTTGAGCCTCGATCATCCGTTTTCTACGCAGATCATTGGCAGATCAAGCTTCAGGGCGTTGTTGGCATTGTTCTGCACCTGAAGCATTGGCGTTTCTCCCACGAGGTAGGCGGTTTGAGTTTTAAAAATCCTGGATCCAGTTTTTCTATCGTTTTTCTTCAAATCTTCATAGGGGTTGTGTAGTTCGGGTCCCGAGGTTTCCAAAACATGATTTAGATATGATGTTAGAGCACTAGGGTGCTCCCGGGGGATCCCAGAAGTTTTCTAGTGGAAAACCCAGACTTTAGAAACATCCATGGTGAAATCTAGTGAGGCGTGGTGGCAGCGAAGTATATTCCAGCGATGGCGGCAGCGGTGCAACGGAATAAGGCGGCGGCGCGATGCTTTCCGGCGAGGCCGGCGGTGGTCCGGCCAGGATTATCCAGGGGTTCTTTGAACCCCCGTAACTCGCAAACCGAAACAACAATTTTTGAGCCATTTGCGGCGACCCATTCCTTGCGTCGACGCAGACCTTTTGAACTCACTTTGAGAATTTTGTGAGTCAGGATTTCGGTCTGGGGGCATGAAACGTCCAATAATGTAATGATATTTAATTATTATTCAACTTAAGGCCGTTTTATCTTCTACCTGGAGTGTCCGATTGACATACAATCTTTGTCATTGATAAACTGATGGTACGACGGACGTTTCTTGGTAGTTTTCAGGTGCTGGGACTGTGTTTGGGTTGCGGGCCCCCTGAGGCCAGGTTTTGGGCGTTAACAGAGAAACACAACTTTCTCACTAGGAGTCCGATTTTGGCGGATGAATAGGAGATCCTGTGTGTTTTTCTTTGAGGATCACAATGGTGCAATCCGTTTGATGAGTTTCTGGATCGAGGCTTGGGCACCACCTGAGCTGGATTCGGTGAATAGTTCCTTTTTCACCGAGTGTCCATTTCGGACGAACGAGTAGTCAATTCCATGTGTTTTTCCGACGGGATCAATGTGTTATGATCTGCTTAATGAGTTTTGGGATTGTTGTGTGGGCCCCTCACTAGCTAGCAACATTGAATAATGCCTTTTTCACCGGTTGTCTGTTTCGGGCAAGTAAACAGCCTATTCTGTGTGTTTTTCTGCATGGATCATGATGGTGGCCTCGATAACGGCCTTCGAGGTGTGTGGGATTGTGTTGTGGTGGGTCGCTCGGGTTAGTAAGGTTTGGACCAGCAGTGGTTAAGGGAACTCCCTTGGTCCATTCCTGCTGGGGTTCGCGTGGTATCACAACCTTAGCATATGTTTGCGATCCTCTCGGTGGGATTTTTAATCTGTTAGAGTTGTGGTATCCCTCCAGTGGGCCCACAGCGGGATCTTATAGCATCGTTTTATTTAGATCGGGTTCTTGGTATCACTATGACCACTTTTCCACAGGCGGCGATCACCTATCTAGCAGGTTAACCCCATAGGGTTTGGGGCATCATCGGGAATATGTTACCCTACGCAATGGGCGTGCTCAGTAGGGTTGTGGCATCATCGGATATATGATCCCCTACTGGGCATGGTAATTATAGTAGGGTTGTGGTATCATTAGTTATACAATCCCCTACTCACCGCGTGGTGTCGGTAGGGTTGTGATATCGTCAGTTTGATCTCATACAATGCAAGATATACCAGATATGGTTTTTGTATCGTTGTGACTGTTGTGATATGGGTGACGATCCTCTATCGGAGTGGCGTGTTTCTTCCAAGCGTCAGATCGGGTCGTGGTATCCCCCAGAAGATCCTGGGAGTAATTTCTTATCTGTGGGATCTACGAATTCTAGATCGGGATGAGGTATTCCCCAGTGGACCCTGGGAGTGATCCCCTATTTGTGAGATCTTCTTATATCGGGGTGGGTTCTGGTATCCCCTAGAATACCCTAGGAGTGATCCCCTATCTGAGGAGATTGACGTTTATGTTGTTTCAGCAAGGTTTCCTCGGTGATGATATCCTACGAGCGTGATCTCTCAGGTGAGCATCTGAGATGATTGTGTGGGACCCGATGGAGTGTATCTCTCGAAAGTGTGTCATCTGGGATGACAGTGATCATGGAGTGTCCTCTCCTAGCTATGAACCATTTTTGGTGATGAGGTCGGTACCTCATGTGGCTTGGTGCATGACCCGAGCATATCTGGATGTTTATGGTGTATGTATGGGTGTACACCTGAATTGAGGTGACTATTTGTGTTTAACTGAGGATGGTCATGAGATGGATTTTATCTCTCGTCTGGGTTCCCTCTGGCTGGGATGAGCAGACTGTTTCATTTCAGTTTCTATATTTTATTTTCGCTTTTTGCGGTGCCTGCAGAGTATTGTTATACTCACCCCTACACGGGATTTTCCCACACATTTTTTGTGTTTTGTGCAGACCATTGGCCTTTCAACGGAGTCCCAGGAAGACCCGGAGCATGTAGAGCTGAGTGAGCGGGTTTGACCATGGAGTATTACAGGAGATGTGCCGAGGAGCTTTATGGTGGTTCATTTGGCAGTTTACCCCTTCTTTTGAGAAGGTTGGACGCTTTTGTAGTTTTCCTTTATTGGGCCATGTTTTTTCCTTTTTGTACTACTATTGTACTATGGATTGGGTTAGATGTATAGATTCATTTTCTTTTCAGTTTTATATATATCATCACTGTTTCATGGAAGTGTATGTGTGTGTGTGTACAGGTAGCTTAGGCTAATGCCTCCCATGTGTGGGATAACCTTCTCTGTGCTAGACGCCCGCCCCTGGCCTATTGGAGGTCAGCTTGGGGAGTCACGGCTCAATCCCCGTTGGGTCGGGTCATGACATCATCATTAGATAGATTTCTATTCTTAGTAAAATGAAAATATATTCTATTCCCTTTATGTATTTTAACTGAAGTTATATTTTTTATTATTTTATTCAATAGTTTATTTATAGAGCTTACAGTGGTGCGTTGGAGTTTAGAAAACTTGGGATCAATTCCCTATAGAACCCAAACAATAGTAGGAATCTTTAGAATTTCCAGAAGAACATGAGTGATATTTATTTGATCCTGATATTCATTTTGACCATGCCTATGGTTATGATCACATCCTTGTCCAAGCCTACTACCAAAACCCTGCTTCCCAAGAGAATGATGCCCTCATCTTCTTCCTGATCCATGAATATTTTCATAAAAAGAATCATTTTATTTATGAAATTATAAAGTAGAATATATAGTATGAGTCAATTTATTTTTAATCAAAATCTATTTTTTATAATCTTATATAAATAATAGTGGTATGAGATATGAATTTATCTATACCATCTCAAGATATACTACTGTTGTAGGGTTATGTGACATTAATGAAATTTCAAATATGTCTTTTCATGTGTATCGACATAAATAAACCCATTACCATTGTACAATAATTGTGATGTAATTCAATAAAAAATATAATTATTTTTACTGACCATTTTATAGGGATTGAAAAGAAATTATTCTTTTAGTCACATTTCACATGATGATAAACCAGATTTTGATTACTATAACTTGACTTGAAATTCATCTAGAGCATACATAGATCACTTTTAATGACTTATTCATATTTTTATCCATCACTGAAAATAATTTTCTGAAATATCATCTTGATTTATTTATTTTTAATTTTATTTTAATAATTTTCCTCAATTTTTTATTTGAGATGCGTCTATTAGAGATTCATTTCGACATCCATTTCCCATGATGTGTAATTGTATCGGATAATATAAGGATCTATGAACCCAAGTTTCATGATATTTGATATGATGATCAGTAGAAATAAAAAACAGTATCAATATTTTTAGAATAACACTATAATTTGATTTCACATTTAAAGTATAGTAAATGTACTAAATAAACTATTTATAAAACATCATAATCTGTTAATATTATCACTTTATAATATTTTATATATCCCACCTTAATTAGGTAATAAATATTTTGTGTAGGGATCTCAAATAATGAATTAAATACATCACATTAATCATTTTAAAACATTTATGTGTGTATTGGTTTATTAATTAGACTATCCAGTCAAGTGTAGTTTAATAAATAAATCAAAACAAAACCAATTCATTAAGTAAAATGTTTTTAAACTCCCTATCATGTACTAATTTATTAATTAGATCTTCTAATCAGGTAGTGTAAAACAAATAAATTAATTTATCATCAATACGTTATGTTTCTAATTTCAAAATATTCTCATGTGTACCTATTTTTTAATTAGAAACTCTAATTTGGTAGAAACTAAATAATATTGTATAAATAATTAAAACCATATAACAAGGAGAAAAAGATAAACATTAAATTTATGATATTCCATTCTTAGTTTTTTGAGCATTAGAAATTATAACTTTTGGTAAAAATCATAATTGAAATTGAGAGAGTTTAAGTATTAAAAAAGATAATGTAATAGAAACAGATGTTAAATTTTTATTATAACTATAAATGTTCATGTTTATGTCTCCCCACATTAATAATTTATATATTTATATTTTATAAGAAATGACGAATAAGGTAAAGGGGGATTAATCGGTGTAGGAATCCCACCCTCATTGACCCTTCGCAACTATATTCAATGGATTCCTATAAAAATAGTAATATATATATAAAATATGGTTAAAATATCCTATTGCATTAAATAATGAAAAGTAAAAATAAAAAAACTAAATGATGATGAAATGGCAACCCCACATGATCCACTCCCTAATATTAAATTATATATATATTGGATATATGTTATATTATAATACTAATAATATATTATATTTTTTTATATATTATATTATTCTCAAATATCGATTCATTAAACTTTTTTATGAGATAATAGATTATCTATATGTGGTGTTATGTTAATGACATTAAGATGAAATATTCATGGCCAATATGTAGTATATACCTCTGAACAATGGTGTCACCCATAGGAAAAATATCTTTTCCCTTAGTGAGAATTTTTTTAATAAAATGCTGTTTTTTGTGGTGATTTATAAGATCATTAAGTGAATAGTTTATATTTATTTTACCCAATTTTAATGGAGTTCAGTTTCATTAATTGGTGTTTTAGAATTTTTTGGAATTTATGATGTGGGGATACATGGGGACCTTACAATCAAATATACTGATTTCACTTCCCAGACCTTTCTATTGAGTAGAACATTATGGGGCCCTAAAGTCTGTGATTTTAAGCTTCTAAAACAACTAAATTAATAATTTTTTGTTTGATGTAAGTATATGTGTAGGGATCATACCATTAATTATATTTTTTGAATCATAATATAGAATCTAGTTGGAACCATGATCACGAAATTAACCACACCTCATATTTCACTATGAATCATCACGATAAAAGATTTTGTTTTTGTTTTTCACATCATTGAGTGATGATAAACCCTTTGTGTGTATTTCAAATAGAAAAGTAATTATACATTAATTTTGATGATTAAAAATATTTACTAGTCAATTCAAGGGTGAAATACTATTGTTATCCATAAAAAAATTTGTTTCCTTATGTAGTGAAACTAAAAATGAACAAGATAGAAGATTACTATTAGATATTGACAATGCAGAAGGGTGATATAATTAATATTATAATTGGACATGTTATCTATAATTGATTTATGATTCCAAATTTTCTATTATGTTAATCAATCTACTTCTTATGATGTTTTATAGGAGTGAATTGTATATGAGATACACATCATTGATTAGATAGGGACTATAGGTATTGTATTTTATATACCAATCATAAAATGATCAACTAGAGAATGCTAATAAATTGGCATGTCATATACTAGTTTGTTTGAAATTTGAGTATAATCTAATTTTTTATGAACCACATTTCATTTGAGTTGATGAAGTGAATTATATATGATTATGGTGTATTTATAAATCTCTATATAGATATCTACCTAATCTGATGGGAGTGTTATGATTATTTGTATAAGTATACATATCATGTGATAAATTTGAGAGTGAAAGTGATTATGATATAGATTTACATGGGGACAATTAAATGTCCCATTTTGTAGTCTTATGTGTTAGTATCATTTAATGATTTTTTATTTTTGGGGATTGGTCAGAAAAATGTACTATATAGTTATGTGTTCTTGTTTACATGGTTGATTATATAGCCACATTTTCTAGTCAATGTACACAACTAAAGATCATGATAATGAGTGTTATCAAAATATCTTTTGATAGCACTAAAAAAGTATTTATGTGTTGACAGACATTTAAACCTAGTCCATTTACCGGTGCACAAAAATAATTGATAATGGGGTCCTTTGTTAGTGTGTTATTTAGTATCGATAAATGATTTCTTTGTCATCTCTGATTTATTGTTCATATAAAACTCAAAAAATATTTTAATTTTTTTATGTTTTTCTTGAACCAACTTCACCTGGATTGGAATATAATTCTCCATAAAATTTATTAGTGTTAATTACATGTAATATAAGTGATCACTCCATAAATAATCACCCTTTCCTCCCTTCTCAGACTACTACGCCCATGGGGATTCAAACGTGTGACCTTTTTATACAATGCAAACACCCATACTGGTGCTCTATATTGTTTTCATTAATCTCTTTGGATATATCAATTCATATATATATATATTTACATAAATTATTTTTATTTATATATTTATTCATATAGTTATATATATTTATATATTTTTTTATAAATACCATTACAATATATATATATATGCACCAATGTATTTTAATTTTCATATCTATATATTTATACATTTGTGTGCATGTGTGTTGATATATAGAAATATATATAATGATACATAGATATTAATGAGTGATTTAAAATAAAAATGTATCATTAATATCATTTTCCAAACGTTTTATATATTTAAGAATGAATTTCATCTATAAAAAATTTAGGCATTTATTTATACATTTATTTTTTTATATGAATATATATGAAAATATGAACATATATATATATATATATATATTTATATTTATTTATAAATAACACTTAATTATGATAAATTATAAAATTTTAGAAACATAATATCGATATCTATAAAATCTTGAGGAATAAAATGAGTTTTCACTAAAAAATAATAGAATATCATATTTAAAAAAGATCAAAATCAATCATAAGATAAATAATAATGTTATCCCAATAAAAAAACTATTTTGGTGACCATATATAGATTCATTGAATAAAAAAATTCAATGTTATCAATTTATTTAATTTCATATATCTATTCATGATAATAGATTTGATATGATGTTGACCCTAAAAAGACACCCTTATAGAATGTTCTGCTCATTTGAATGGTAATTCCTATTTTAAACATATCATATGATATTAATTGATTTATGAAATCATTAAATCTCTAAATTTTTCATAAATAGTCAATAACCCAATACTAATAAGTAACCATGTAATTAATCTTAGTTTTTATATATTTTACAAACAATTTTTAAATACATTTGTTATTAATTAACCAAAAATGAAAAAAAAATATTATAAAAATCGTATTAAAAAAATATATTAAATCTATATATATATATATATATTCTAAAATATAGTATTTAAAAGTTTGTAATATTTTTGTTATTGTTTATACCTTTTATCAGCACTAAAGGCATGTTTTTAAACTAATAGTGGGCACACCATTACCAATCCTATGAAAAAATCTGAAACATGGATACCGTTATCTGTGTTAAAAGAGAATGGACAATGGGTTCCCTCATACCATCATTTTTTTCACTAAAAAACATGACCTTTATCATTTCTTTTTTATTTATCACTAGTAAAAGTACTCCTTTTATCTATGATTTTCTAGTGTTGATAAATTGAAATGCCTAATAACACAGAATCAAGGGTAGTGACAGTTTATTGAATAATCCTTAGGACTATTGTGACATATATTTCATATTTTTTTATGTCATTTATTTTATTATAGTTATCTATGAAAAAATCTACTAGATGAAATCCCTTAACTGTGACATAATATCTAGTTCATGCATGTAAAATAAATGAAGAACTTTGTGGACCCTCACTAAACACCACAGATTATTCACTATTGGATTTGGATTATATTCATCTGTGGGAACTGAATTTTATATGTTTATGGATCCAATTCATACAACGAAACTGTATTAGGTGTGATTTTGATAGTGTGTAGTTTACTAAATTCCAAGTATTGGGGGAATAAAAGCCATTGGATAATGGGAGTTAGTTAACAATATCCCTTATATATTTTGATAGCATGTGTAATACATTATTTATTTTAATATTTAGTGATTGGTTCGTGTGGTGAGCTATGTAATGGAATGCCAAAATTAATATATGAATGAACAAAGAGATACAGATTGTTTGGAGACCAATGAACATGAGTTAGTGATAATTACATGTTATATTATGTTATGAAATAAACTATTATGTTTTATGTGATAATACTTGAATATAGGATGACACACTAGCTACTTTATTACTAAATTATATCCTTGGTTATTTTTTTATTAAGGAAAAGAATATTTATTTTTAGTTTACTAATTTTATAATAATATTTTCATGATATTTACTTGTTTGTTCATATTTATGGGATGAACTACTATGTATAGTGTTTCTTCCTACCTTAATTTTTTATATTGATTTTCTAGGTTATTTGGTGAAGCTTTGAGTTCTTTTTTCATGATAATAAATTTTTTGACCCCTAGATGATGATTGTACACATATGTTGACACCACAGAATTTGTTTCATTCACTTATTCAAAAAATTTAAAATATGATCCTCAAATAGACAAAATATGTCGAGTATGAGTAAATATTTTTCATCAAGAAAGAAGAAGCAGTTTTCTATATTTATCTCTCCCAAAAAACCATTCCAAAATTATGTATAATTAAAATTTTCACTGATCAAAAATACTGTTATGGATTTCAGTGATTGATGATGAAAAGGTTTCGATTGATTAGATTTAAATTTTCGAGTTTCATCCGAGAAGTATGGGGGTATTAACCATCTCAATAAATGTATATCTCTTCAAGTTATTAAATTTGAACTGTACCAGATCCCAAATTTACTTATGGATCCAATGTTATAGAACTCTAGAGAAGGATAAATATTATAAATGATATTCCATCACCTTCATAGAGGACTATGTGGAGGACCTGCACGACAATATAATTTTTTTTCACCCCTACGCATATGATCTACGATGAGGAGATTCATGGAAGACCTTTGATAAAAAAAACTCCATTCAAAAAACCCCCTCCTTGCATGTAAATAATACCATTAGACTTTCCATTTTAGAGGTGGGAAAAATTTGTAAGAACTATCAAAGTTAAAATTGCATAGATCATTTTACCAATTTCTAAATAACACTCACGTAATTCTTCTAAACATGAGAGAGGATGTAATTAAAAGGGGAAAAGTCATTCAATTTCTAATGATGCTCTAGAACTCATGGATCTATGCCAAGGTAATGTGCAATGTGTCTACATAGATCACAAGTGAGGAGCTCCTGCGTGATGCACCTTGGTGGAGAACATGCACCGAGCACCTTCTCAACATACCTAGGTAGAGTACATGTGTTCCCCAACTGGGTGGTGCACCTTCGCAACCCCCCTAGGAATACCACGGGCTCCCATCCCCCATAACCCCACTAAGGATCAGTGCTGGGATGCGGTCCCAACCCTTCATGTCGGTCCCTTTACTTCCATCACTGAGCCCCATGAAAATGGAGATCCACTTTGTGAACTTTTCATATTGGGTTCATGTCATTTTCTATTTCACCGTTTATGTGTCCCAAATGATAGCCTTGGAATACCATGATTTGAGACATTCCATTACACTCAATGAAGTTCCTTGAGTCAGCCAAATTCTCGTGGTTCCATGTACATGTTATGATATTGGACTCTCTTTATGGATTCCTTGAGTAACTTGAGTTGATAAACATCTCCTGATACTCCTTGAACCTCATCACCTAACTCCTATGCCAGGTTAAATCTCAAATGGGCATCCTCCATAATAGTATTACCAAACCAATATCAAATGTGGATCCTTGGTAGGATTAATCCCCAATCAATTCCAAAATCGGAATCCTCCTTAGGAGTAAGTCTCATAAAATCTCTAATGTCCATCATCTTTAGGATTAACCTCTAACCAATCTAAAATAGGCATCCATCTTAAGTGTATTCCCCTACCAAGTATAAATGGGAATCTCTATAAAAATTAATCTCCAACGAATCATAAAATGGGCATTATCGTTAAAAGTAATCACTAACCAATCTTCAATGGGGAATCTCTCATGGAGTAATCCCCTAGTCCTTCAGGCTGGACCCAATGTCGTTCACTTTCATTTCGATGTTAAAGGTTTATTACTCTATGCCCTCACCCACCATCCCCTTGGATTGTTTTTCTATCGTCCTGATCTCTTCCATCAGTGAAAGAGAATGTGTGTGGTCTTTTGAATCACTCACATCATCTTGTTTCTCACACTATGTATGAATCACATGGTATTTCATATTGGTGATGATAAAAAAATCCATATAATCTGTTTTTCTATTGAAATATGAGAACTCTAATTTCCACTATAATTGGGATAAGTAGGAAGCCTTCACCTAGGGCCCATGCTCACTAGATATCCTCTTCAAGAATCCAACCGTAATTCCCTTAATATGGGCATCCTGTTTAATATTAAACCCCGAATTAAGCCCCCTAAATCTCCATGAGTTAATAAATTTTTCATGGACCTTGTTAGAAGGAAATCAACATTAGGAGTAAGCACCATACTATATCCATAAAAGTGTCATACACCCTTGCGATACTTACTGAACAATGTTGTATTTGATTCTCATCTGATTGGGATATGTAGGAAGTCTCCCTGAGGTTCAAACCCAACACTATAAATCAGAAATTTTCTTCCTAGGATATATTCATAGTAGGGTCTAATCTGACATGGATGCTCATATTCTTTCCTAGTTCCTTGGGATTATTAGGCATAAGTCCAACACCAAGATTTAACTATGAACCTTATTTATAGAGTTCCTCACCATAGGACATTAAACTATATAGTTAGGACCCCATCACAATACCTTAAAAGGTATGATGTCTCCCATTTCATGGAACTGAACTACAAGGGTTTTGATTCCATTCATAAGGATTTGTAGGTATCCCATTTATAGATATGTTCTAAAAATAGAAAAAAACTTTTGTCTCACTAGATAACAATAAATTCTAGATTTCCCCACTGAGTGGCTTAAAAACCCACCATTCTCATAACTACGGATCAAAAATTCTAAAAATAGTATGTGAGATGATACCATTGATGGGGGATGTCAAATACATATGAATATATCCATTAATGAAGAACCTCAAATACATACGAATGATTCTAAATTTCACACATGATAATAATTGATGAAAATATTCAAGGAAAACCTATGTTATAGTTTGTAATCTAATAAGTAATCAGGAACATATCTTAAATCTATAATAGAGTCATGGTGTATCAACTAATTCCCCCCAAAAGGGTGTGATGAGGCCAACCTCCCATCCACTCATCCAAAGAATGTTCTTAAGTATCATAGGTCGAATACGAACGAATGCCTACCTTTGGAAAGAAGGTCCCATTGGATAACGAATGATTGGATGTTTCTGATTCCATAAATAAATCCTATGGAAACTGTCAGAAAGTAGTAATTCATAACCAGAAAACATGTTCATATGGAAACAATGTACCACAATGGTATGTGGGTTATTCAAGTTTTATTTCATTGTTTTTAATTAGTGTCTTTCTAAAAATATATGTAATTTTATTAAATTCTTATTATATTGCATGAAATTAATTTATTTTATATTATTTTTATATTCATTGGTCTAGGATTATTTATTATTATAGATTTTTTAGTATTCATTAATTTTATACATCCACTATATTTACTAGAGGCTAATGTTAGGCTCTATCTGTGTTTTGGAAGAAGTTATTGGAAATTGATCAATATTTATGAAGAGAGATTATGATGTCGTAGAAAATGGACATTTTATTCACTAAAAAATTTCTTGATCGGACATAGTACAATGGACTACATTTTTTAAAGAATGTTAGAAGCTATAGAGAATCAAATTATTCATGTTTAGGAAGTTGTCCATCAGAATGAGTACCCATCAAACTAAGCCATCATATTATGTGTTTGGTGGAATGTCTAAATGTCTTCAATACCAAGAAAAATAAATCTAATGATTCATTTTTTTTATTCAATGTTTCAAAAATAATTAATATTTAATGATACAAGATTAGATTATTACAATAAAATAGTTTTCTAAGTTTTTAGATTTCCCAAAAAATTAAATTATTCTGGGCACTAAATTATTTTAGATGTAATCCATCAAATATAGTAGAATAATAATTAAAAACACCCAAAAAATGTAAATGGTAATTTTATGATGTCATGGGTCTTCCAAAAGTATTGATCAACCGATCCATTCGGCATGTTGATCCATCGGATTAATTAATTCTTTGGTTGCGATGTTTTCTGAAAGAATGAATTTAATCTTGAACCAGACCATCAGAAAAGAGGTGACACTGATACACCAACAGAGGCTCAGTTTTTTAGTACAATAAACTGAAAGATAATTGTTATAAAAGTGAGACTTATTAAAGTTTCCATTAAATGATTCCTAAAAGTATATGGAGTCTTTATAAGTTACAATCATGTTTATGGAAAATTAATTTCGGTTGACCGAAAGTATCGAAATAATCAATTATTTATTTACAATATCATTAGATATTGTATTTACAAATTAGTATTGGAAAAATAAATCCATGTTAAATGTTGAGTAGTTTTAGTATTAATTCATAATTTTTATACATTCCATCAGACCCTATTTCTATAAGAAAATACATCAGGGTGAATCCTTGGAAGAAAGATCAATCTCAATCACTAATCAATGATTTATTTGACTCATATAGCCAAGTTTCAAAATAGAGATTAAATTGGATGAAATAAAAATCTTTTAAGAGGTTTTGAGAAGATTTGAGAAGGAACCATAAATATTTAGAAGAGTTGAAATGGTCAAAATGAAGATTCAATTGTCCAAGAAATTTTCATTTATGAAAATCCATTGAGTGAGATGAATAATTGGTTTTATTTCCCCTACCATTCCTGGATTCCTATAAATAATTATAAATTTACATTCGTATGATGAAACTATTCACATGTATGGAAAGCTGAAAACCTGACATTTTCTTAATCATAATTTATATACCAACTGAAACTTTGTTTTATGTTATAAAAGTGGAATATCACTCAGATCAAATCCCATATCAAAGTGAGATCCATCCGAGTGATATGTTTCATTGGATGAGTTATATTAATGAAAGTTTAATCATATTTTGATCCATAAATTTCAGATCCATCAATGTAATATCCACCAGAATCAGATCCCTCTGACATTATTCCATAAATAAGAGTTTTTTTTAATGAGTATCAACATTGAAGGATCCTCCAGAGAGGGATCAATCGGAGTGAGGTCCATTAAAACATGACATATCATACCGCGATCAATTTAATGGATATGTTGTAACTAAAAATTTTATTTTATTATATATTGATATAGGAAGAACATAACTATAATCAGACAGATCATACTAGAGGATGTCAATTAGACATTGGCTATCAAACTAAGACTAAATTTATTGGCCTTTATCAAGTTTGTTTCTAGATTGAATTTCTAGAAGGATTGAGTATATTCATATTTTTCAAATATCTCAATTAAAATTCAAGATCAAAAAATTATTAATATAATAGTATAATCTCTTAATAATGTTTTACATATGTGAAGGCGATCTATTCGACTTTTGGAAGATGCGATGAACTTTATAAAGTATATAAGAAATGAAGATGGAAGGAGATTGTAACTATGGATACTTACCAGTTACTGAAGAGTTTTTTTATGGATTATTACCATATATCAATGAAATTGGATACAAAAAGTATGGTTTGTAGGTTTAACCATATATAGAATAAACATTGACTATTGGGTTATAAAACTATTTGTTGCTTGTGTAGTTTTTCTAGGAAGAAGTTAGTAAAATAATCTATGATGGTGGGACTATCAAAAATGTAACATATGGGTTTTTTCATCCCTAAATTGGAAATACCGTGTGCATGTTTGAGATTTATAATTTCATGGAATGTTAATAGATAATTTTTTAAAGTTTATGAAATTTTACTAAATGAGTTACAAAATGTATTTATTAAAAGCGAATAGGTTAACACTAATTAACCCCTACTCCCTCTTAGTGGTTTTGATCCAACCAAGTAACTTTAATTTGAATCATAGGGAGGTTCCTTTGAAATATCCAACTTAGATAGTGGTGAATTTAAATTTATTTATCAATAGTGGTGTTCTTATTTTTAATGTAATGAACTATTACATTTGTTAGAGTAGGATGTTACCCTATCATGTTTATTTCCTTTAAGTTATATATGAAACAATAGAAGTATTTATAACTATTTGTGAAGTTCTTATGAAAGATAATTATAAGATAAGCTTACAAGTTGATAATAAATCTTAGGACGTAATGTTTATGGATCTTACCAAAAAACAATATGAAAAGGTTATTAGATTACAAAAAACGTGTAAAATGTGGGATACGTTGAGATATAATTTTTAAGGAAATAAGAAGTTCAATGAATAAATATAAAACATATTTAGAAGTATATTTGAAGATATTAAAATGCCTAATGAATATTCTATTTATATTTACACTAAAATATTATATGAGATTATCAATTGGGTTGGATGTTTTTGTGAGAAAATGGATGAATCTACAATAGTTAAGAAAATGAGGGGAAATATTACAGACAGATCTCATGTCAAAGTTCCCGCTCTAGAAGATCTGTAAGATTTTTCTCTAGATAAAATTCAGAATACAATTATGAATTTTTAGATAAATTAAACTCCTAAATTCATTATATTAATTGATAATTAAATGGCCTTCAAATATTTGAATAAATGGAAGAACAATGATAATAAAGATGAAGAAGAATCATGTGATTCATAGGATGAGGATGATTCATAAGATTTCAATAAATATTTTTTCACTCCATTCTATAAAATATAATAAATGAAACTTGAACATAAAATGTAATATTTTTATAAAATTTTGAAATATTGAAGTAATAGAAAATTTTGAAAAAAAAAATTCAATGAATAAAAGAGAAGAGTACGAGTCTGAAGAATATGATATAAAATATAAATTTTTTTGAATAAATATAAATAAAGACTTTTCTAAGGTAATAAGATAAAAATTTATTTTTCCAGGAGGACAGAACATTCTTAATTAGTGATGTATATGTTCATCAAGTCAATTTCATTTATAAGGTAGAAAATTGAATTATTTCCTCAAGAATTGATGATGATCATGATAGGGTAATGGAACCTGAGTGTATTTAAAAATAAAACTTGGAAAAATATATCAGGAAGGGTACTGAAATCAAGGAAGAATAAAGTAATTTGTAGAAAGATAATAGAGATATAACTTTTGAGAGTGATTATCAGATCTAGAAATAAGTGAAAATCACAATTTGAATAGAGATCATAAAAAGAAGATTTTTGATCTAGAATGGAAATTGAAATTTTATAATGGAAAATTAGTTGATGATTAGAATATTAACATTCTTGAATCTACACTCATTAAAAAAGTAATAATAACAAGATAAGGATAGTTGAATCTGATAATATGTTGAATGTTCTCAAATAAAGGTTTGTTGCAAAACAATTGGTGTTGATAGAAACATAATCAATGATTATTTAAAAAAAGTTGTGATATAAATGATAAGAGATAACTTCACCAAGCCAGATGATGTTAAATTTGAAACATCTAAAGATGGTGAAAATAATGATTAAAAAAATTAGATTATTTAGAAAACATATTTCACTAAGAAGCAGATTATTTCATTAGGGAAGTTTCTCCCAAAGAAAAGTGCTCCATAAATTATGAAGTAAAAATAGAAAACCATTCCTAAATTTTTTTTATATGTCTAAAGAATCATGGTTCTAAGGAAAATGTTGGTGTTGCATAGTTTTTCGACACTGAAATTATTCATAGTAGTAAAACATGTCTATACTAAAAAATAGATATCATCCAATGGGGAATTGTTATGATAAATTCTGACCAATTTGGTTAATTTATTTTTTAATGTATAAAATGAAATTTAAAAGGTGAACATTTTATAAGTATCAACACAGAAAAATGTTACTCTAAATAATGTTGAGTACTTTTAGAAAGATTCAAAAAGTAATACGGATAGGAAATAAATGATAGAATGCTTAGTTATTTGGATAGATTATGTGGCAACGGATTAAAGGTTATAATAATCATGAATATCCATTGAGGTAAAGGGGAAGAAAAATATATATTATGATTTTAAAAAAGTTGATAAAACATATCAATAGATTTTTATATGAATATTCAGAATAGGAGCAAGAGATGTGAGCTACAATGGACTGTTAATAAATATTGACTAATAATATTTTTGACCCAACAGAAAATAAGGCATAAGATATTATAAAATTATTGTACTAAGTATTTTTTTAAAGGTGGAGAGAAGTTGAAAGATTCATCTATATATTCTACACATGATAAGATTCTGGTCAAAAAGTCTGATATGGATTAATTGATGGATGAAAACCCATCTAATGAAAAATCCATGAAGAAAAAGAAAAATTCTAGACTAAGATAAGAGTCTCAGACTGAATGTTTCTTTTATGAAACTAATGAGGTCTCCCACTTTTCCAAAATTAATTTTACTTACTTGCAAGGAATTGAAGGAGTTGATGTTAAGAGGATGATTCATTTGATACTCTTAATTTTCATAAAAACCCTAATGAAATTCCAAAAGTAAGATTTTGGGAATTTCAATTTTTAAACGAGAAACATTATAACATGTTTATTGATATGGGTTCAAGTGATTTTATCTAAAAAAAGTTCCTCATTATTCCCCATATATGAGAATATTGGAAATGTATCATACGAAAACTATGTTATTGTCAACTTTTATCACCATGGCCATTCAATCATTATTTCTAAAATGGGTTTTCCCTTTTAGACTTTGTGTTATTCAGAAAAAGTTTTCATGTTTAGTAATTTATGTGATAATAATGTTATTTTGAAGAATATTTTCCATGAGTGGACCATTTGAAATTTATTTTCACTAAAGGGGAGAAGATAAATAAGGTGGAGAAGTAGGGAATGTTTAGGGAGAATAAAATTATTGGGTATTATAGAGAATATAATAATCCAACATATTAATAAAACTGGTTAATGTGTTTTTTGTTATTATTTGGATATAAAACCTCAACTAAATTCTCCTCATTTATTGATTATTGCCATCTTTTTGATGTCCGAATTGATATTGATAAATTCAATAGGAATAGGTATACATGGAATAGAAGGAAATAAAGAATGTTAGATTGATGTTTTTTTTTAAAATGGATGATAAGGAGTGTGGCCTTTGGGGTTTCTGGATTTACTATCGCTAAAAATCATTCAGATCACAAAACTCTTATTGTTTACATTCACTATCAGGTTTCATGGTCAGTATCTCTCCCTTTTCATTTTAATAATGTGTGGCTTGTTATACCTAGATGTAGAGAGATTTTGATGGAATCTTGGGAATGTGATCCTCATGGAGGACCCATTAAGATATTTTTATAGAATTTCAAGTGTGCAAATGGATTATTGATTATTTGAGTAGGAGGCCCTTCTCCAACCTTGATCTAGATTTTCAAAAAACTGAGGAACATCAGAAAAGTTGTCAACATAGGAATCATCACTAGGATACACCATTTAGGGAGAAAATTTTTTTCTTCGTCAAAGCTGGATGGAATTATATCTATTAAGGAAAGGATTGAATGGAATAATTTGAGCATAAAATGGATAAAACATGATGATATAAATTAATAAAAATCGTTGATTAAAGAATGAAAATAGGTTTAATGTCGGTATGAATGAAATTAATGTTCATGGATAACTCCACACTTCTAAGAATGAAATTTCTTCTACTATTATAGATTACTTCAAGGTGTTATATTCTTATGTTGGGGTGGAAAACACCCATAAATGGTGGAAAACATTTACTCTTGCATCAATGATTCACAAACAATTTTTTTATCACCATCCCATCTAAGGAAGAGATAAATGCATCCATTTTATCTCTTAACAAGAAAATTGAAGCAGAACTTGATGGTTTCACTATGAAAATTCTCATTATTATTGTTCTGCCTTTGAGGTGGAAAGTTTACGGGAAATGGTGAAATGGTCCGATGAGGATAATCACCAGTCCCTTTTTCCAGAGACAGTTTCCTATTTAGTTCAGCATTTCTCTTCCTTTGACCCATTCCGAATCATTATCCTTTTAATGGGAGGTTAGATTAACCCCTTGGGCACTAGGAAATTCACCCCTTTTCATTGTGAAGGTGGTGCCACAGTTAGATGATCCCATTGGGTGATTTCCTGGGGCCAACAACTTGTGCATTCAGTCCTCCTCAAATATAAATTCCTCAGATGGTCTTCAACAGGTTTATTCATTGAGCCTAAAACACCAAACGGCCCTAGAATCCATGATTCACGGACCTTCATTCTAAATGGAGGTTCTTGTTGGATGATGATTTGGCCAACGAAACTTAAATACTGTATTGGTCAAGAGGATTGGAGGTCAGGATCGTCGCACCGTTCTAGGGGAGTATTTTTTCATGTTCTAGGACACTCTTATAGATTTAAGTCGTGTTCATATGTTTGTGAATCACTGGTTCATTCCCTAAGAGTGTGTCCACAGGCTACCCTTGGTTTTCAAGACCATCGTAGGCATGCATATGTTTGATGCTACGGAGGTGATTCTGACATGATCCATACAATAAGGTGCTCTAGATTTTATCACCATCAAGTTGCTATCGAATGTGACTTGGTGTTGGGATCAAACACGCAAGATGGGTTTCCTACAAATCCTTATTAGAGGAATCAGAACCCATGTAGTTCGGATTTTTTGGGGACTATGCATAGAAGATTCCCATTTGATATGAATAGTATTAGGATTTCAATTTTGTATAGTCACCCTTTTGAGCTCATGTCTTTAGGTAGGCGTCCTAAATATCCTAATTTGATCAAGAATCAAAGTTCTCATAGTTTATATTTTTGTGGGGATTATGCATGGAAGAAGCCCATTGGAGAGGACATGATTGGGTGAATCCTTTTGGATGGGCTCCCTTTCAATCTCCGGCCTTCATGTAGAAATCCTACATATCCTGGTTTTATCTTTAATTATAGTTCTCATAGTTTAGATTATTTTCGGGATTACACGTCGAAGATTCCAATTGAAGAGGACATGATTGGGTGAACCCTTTTGGATGGGAAGCCTTTTGAGATCAGAACATCGAGTAGCCATCCTAAATATCCTAGATTGATTAGGAATCAGAGTTCTCCTCAATCATATTTGTGTTGATTTTGTAACTGTCACAAACCTCTAAGCCCATGTGATTCATTCTTGGTGTGAGAAACAAGAGGATGTGAGGGATCCAATCAACCACATGATTCCTTTCATGTTATTGGGAATGGGAGAGCCTACGACAGAAGAGGTTGGAATGACCATGGGAGAGCGCATGAAGCAATGAACCCATTCTTGTGAGATGACATTAAAGGTCACATTTCCTAGCCTCGAAATATTGTGGACATAACTCAGTGGTAGGGCTCCATAATATGTTCTGGGAAGGGGAGGAGCTTCATCCTTGTCAAAAGGAGAAGTGAACATAACTCCTCTCACTGATCAGTATTCCTCATTGAATGAAAAAGCAAATGATCACCCTCAGTCCCTAGAATGGATAGGATCATGTTTTCATCCCAAGGTTAGACTCTGGGTTATCATAGGAATATAGACCCACAAGAATTCCCAAAACTTGAACATTTGTGGGGAGAGCCTGTGTAACTCTGCTTACCATGATTATGTAGACACAAAGGCTATGTTGATTCACCTCATGGTCTAATCATACAGCTCTGGTGGCTTTGGTGGAGGTTTTTTCATGCTTCTAGAGGACTGGTTCACAGAGGGTCCATGAAGGACTAGACGATAGTGGAAGAGTGAGGTTGGAACCTGAGGAAACAATACCTGAAAATTCCCCCATCCTCATAATGATTACTTATGTGGGATGGGGGAGGATCCACATATCATTGTGGTATGTGAGAAAAAGGTTAATCTGTGTGATAATGTGGTACATAAGCATGAATATAGTTCACCGCATACTATAGTGGTACACGGCCCATCACACCACTTTGGTTTCCATCCCCGTACTGATGCAGTACGCAGCATCGAGTTCAGTACACGTAGTGGTGTACTACGCAGAACACCATATTGAAGGAGAGTCTGGGAGATTATTGTTCGTGGGAAGTTCATCCAAGATAAGTATATTGTTTCTGGTTTCACCATTTAGGTTCTCGGTTCTATTTTTATTATTATGTTCCCCCGTTTTATGGTTCACAGCTAGTTGTACCTGTTGGGAGTGTGGTTCGCGATTTGGGCTTCGTCGATGAATCAAGACTGAATATGGAATCTTCTTTGAACTCTTTCAACCCACCTATGAGTCCCCTTCAAGATTTCATCAGCTGTCTATCCCCTTTTCAATAACTTTATTCTTCCTTTTATAGATCATCGGGAAAATTGAATCTACTTGTCATGTTACACCAGTTGTGGAGGCCTATGAACATATATTCTGACCCATGGAAGACTCGGCAAACCGAGGTTTGTGGAGGCTTTGTTTTTTGATCTTGGTTCGTGGAACCATCCCAATTTTTTTGATCTAGGAACTGATGAGTTCGCGTAATGGTATGATGATGGATTATGCACACATGAGCCCTTCGAAGATGTGGTTTGAGGTCTATTGGGTTCACTGTACATCACTCTAAGAGCCACCAGTTTGAGAATATTTCTGTGTAACTGGGCATTGTTATTCTAGGAACATCAAGCATGTTTTAAATCCCCAAACAAGCTAGAGGCGGTGGGCTTGTATCAGGCAGCCTAGGTTTCTCAATTTCTAGTATTCTCTTTAGGTGAAATCCTTCAAAAGCTGCAGATCCACTAGTGTTCATGAACCAACACCTTCCACTTATTTCATTATGAGGTGGGGATCATCCTATGGGATATCCACTAACTTGGAGGACTCACAATCCTTTGAGAGATATACAATGAGTATCTCCTAACAGCCACTACATGTAATGAAACTGACAACATGTCCATTTTGATAGGGATTATACTAGTTATGGAAGAGGGATTACTTGATCAACCCCTTGAGGCACACTCTCTAAACCCATTCGAGGCATGAATAAGTTTATTCTTATATGATAAAAGGCCCATGTTGAGAGCTCTCCGTAGTCAAACTCACCCAACCTATCAGTCCTGCCAAACTCTGGGGTTATTTTATTATACCCATAACGAGAGGCGATATACCAAATGGGGACATGAGCTTCGACCTGACGTATCACCCATACATATTTTAGCAAGTTACCTTGCCGTGTTTTTTAGAGGATGAATTTTTGCATCCTGTGATGTATATACTGGGGTTCAGACCTGCACTTTGATTATGGCAGCCATACTGGCAGAGGGTCGACCCATTAATTTGGCCCTTCCTACCCTCGCTCTCTCTAGTAATTGTTAGGAAAAATACATGAAGGTAGGTACCCACATTGTATCAGTAGAACATTTCAATTTATGTATGGGTGGATAGAAAAATACTTTCCTTGTTATGAACATCGACATACTACAAGGGTTCCTCATTCTGACATTCAACCGCCTCTTCTCAACATTTCTGTTGTTCTTCCCAGAAGTCTGAGCATTATTGATGCGATTCGGTTATTGAATTGTGATTATCTCTTCTTGTTTGAACCACATCCTACCCCTCATGGGTCATTAAGAGGTGATAAGGGTTGTTCATTGGAGTAATTCTCATACCTAATCGCGCTTTGGGATGAGATGCTCACTGCTCATATAGATCGAGTAGTGATTTTTGAGCCATACCTCCCCTACCATTTTTTCATGCAATTTGGATGTTGTCAACAGCCTACACATATTCTAGTTGTTCAGTTAAGGGAAGATTCACATCCTATAGTTAATCACAAATTATAGCTCATGATGATGCATGAAGTTGCTTTTATGGAAGTTATCATTCCTAACACCACGTGATCCGCAATTCTAACACTGGAATATTTCCAAATGTGGGTAGATTTTTACCCAAATGGGATACTGAATGAACTAGTCCAGAAGGTGCATAAACCCTTAACCATTTCTTTTCAAATCGTTTCCCTAATGACAATGCCACACATTCCTTCTACTATGAAGATTGTGATAGCTACGCCTTCTAATTCTGTCCTTACAACTACCACAATGGATACTCCATTTGTTCCTTCCCTTATGGTAATAAAATGCTTGGTTCATCATCAAAAGTTCCATGGAAGGTCTTCATCAGTACAACATATCTCAGTGGGGAGTGATTCTGACTACCCCCCTCCTGCAGATACTACCCAAGATCTTAATGAGGGTGAGACCAATAGAGTATCATCAATCACCCCGGAAATCGCAGCTAGTCCTCCACATCTAGCTCTTGTGGTTGATCCATATGAGGGAAAAGGGAGTCCCCTACCTTGGGTGACCTGTCTTGGGTCCCTTCACACTTTTGTGATGACACTTCTTGCTTATCAACACATTTCAGCGGAGGAGGATCATGGTACTGGTGTCATAGGGAGGCACTAGGCAGTGCCAAAGAAGGCATGGTTCCACGTATGTTCTCTTGTCGCGGAGGCACCCATGGCCATTTTTTTGGATGAGGATGAAATTTTTTAGCGATTATTCACCGAGCTGGTTTTGGAGGATTTGATTATGGGAACTTACATCTCTTTATCTATCACATCCTCATAGCTTGAGATGATCCTTCCACCTTTGAGGACAAGCTGGCTGAATTCAATTCCTCCAATCACCAGGTGGCGACCATCTGAGATGTTTCAGAATAATTTGATCATCTAACAACCTAGGAGGCGAAGGATCATGATTTTGTGGTCACCCATGTGGAATATTTGTGGGAGTATGAGGCTCACACATAATGTTTTAAGGATAAACCAGCCTATTCGGATTCCAACTATGAAGCCATCTAGAAGAAATGACAGACATTAAAGTTGTTCTGGAGTGGGGGCGTCTGATGGTTAAGGCCAAAACAGATGAGAGATAATTTTTGGATCAAACTATTGATAGCCCATGGAAATCACTTTATATCCTTCTAGGAAGGGTGAAATGAGATTTTTTGTAGTGTCGCCCCAAATCATGATATGTACTATTTTTTTCTAGATACTCTACAGTGACTCTGAATTGGGGATGTTCATCTATTTTTACTGAACTCAATGGAGATAATTTCTGTTTTAAATACCTTTTCCTCATCTCTCCCTGTCAATATAATTTCAATAATGTATAATTTGAAACAATTATTTGAAACCAGTAAACTGAAATAATCAAATTGTGCTCTAACTTTTAACTGAGGGGGTGGGACTCAGATAGCATATTTTGACTTTTGATGAGGTTTTATGGAACACCTCATGAAATTTTAGGTCTTATTCATTATTACCCTAATTTTTTCCTAGTCCTACCTAACACGGGCTCAACGGGCATATATTGACTTTTTAGGCTGCCCTCTGTAGGTTTTTGACCTAACAAGATTTACGTTATTTTTGATGGGTCAATCTTTATTAAAAAATTGATACTATACTTTTACCAAAAGGTTCCTTCTGCAGATCATCCATCTGGAAATTATGGTGTCTTTTCACTAAAATAACATGGCTCTTACGGTCAAACTCATTACTGGTGTTTTAGGTTGAACTTGTGTAAACAAACTTAATGGGGCAATCCCCTAATACAGAATCATCCACCGAGAACGTTATAATATCTTTAAAAAATGGATTATGGATTTTTCATGACCCTAGAATTGTGATTTTTTACATGAATGAGGCTCAAGTTCCGTTTTAGGTTCATGAAGGTAGGAAAGGACTCCCCTGGGGACAAATTTTCCTTTTATTTATGATTGTTTTTTTGGTAAAAATATGCAGAGCCTCCGGTGCATGATGTGTATAGTCAAACAATGGTGTATGAAGGAAAATGTCCTATATTTGATGGCCTGGTAGGGTTATGAAAAAATTTAATTTAACTTAATGTTTGGAGCCACAGAGGGTGGCAGGTCTGAGTAGTGGTGGATGAAAAGATTAGGGATATTTATGTTGTCTTAGAGGTGGAAACTATTCTCACTCTTTTCTTACTTGTTCGATGGAGAGCTGGTGAATGATCAATTCAATTAGAAATATTTTTTTATGTTGGGGAAATTTTGAAAGAAGAGGATATGTAAGCCGTTATCTATAATTCTTCCAAATCAGGGGTGGTGACATGACAAGAATTTCATAAAAGCGTACAGAAACTCAGAATGACACTTCAGAGAATGAATTTTCCCTTTATTGATGGTCGTTTTGTATGAAATATATGCAATGCCACTAGGGCATGATGTGCTTAGTCAAATAAATGTGTATGTAGGATACATTAATACCAACTTCGATAAGTGGTTCACCTGAACACAAAAATGGCCATTTTGGCAAGACTTCTCTTATAAATGAGAGGGGATACTCTTCTTTTGTATGCAGATCAACTTTACACATACAAATTGGGTATCTTTAGAATCCTTAAAAGGGATCAGAGATCAATCGGGCCCATATGTTATGATATATCCAGGATGTGTGTATGGAAGAAAATAAAAACCATGACATTGAGGGCCCTTGAATTAGGAGTTATGGAACAAGGATTTGAATCCATTGGTCATAATGAGATATGATAGGACTCCCATGGGGATGTATTTTCCTTTGATTGATGACCATTTTCTGGGAAACATATGCAGATCCTCCATGGCATGATGTGTATAGTCAAACGAAGGGTTTTGTATGACACTTTCCATCCATATAATATGGCATTGGAGGGTTATGTGAATTCAAGATCACTCAATTAACTGTGTTTGGGGTATGTAAGGTGTGTATCCAAACAAATTGGGGACATTTGGGATACAATTTACTCATAGAATTTGGTCTCCTTTAAGCATATCTGACTCACACACATGATGAGGCAATCATCCAATAATTGTGGTACCTAGTCATTTAGCGTCGCATGGAAAAGACATGGGGTTCCTCTAAGGGGAGTAAAACATGACATACCTTTTAGGTTTGTGTTTCTTTGACCAAATTCATGGACTATTTTTCCCTAATGTCATGGTGGATCTCTCGCTAAGATATCTAAGCTCATGTGATCTATGCTTGGTCTGATAAACATGGGATTGTGTGGATTCCATGTCATTTCCTGTGAAGAACAAAATCAAAATCAAAGGTAACTTTATGCTTAATCCATTTCTATGCAATTTAATGTCATAAAACATGGATGATTTTTTCTTCATAGTTCAATGTCGGGAAGTGAGGATATGACGTTGTACAGTTTAGATTCATGTAGTGGGGATGATTTTGATATCATGAAGATCATTGGTAGCTACGTGCTAATCACAATTAGGATATTCTAGCATTTCGTAGGTTTGAGTGATGAAAGAAGGTGTAAACCATAGTCTTGGGGCCAATGTGAATCAGGGGGAATGACATTGGGCTTGGAAGCCATTGGGAGTACGGAGATAAGAGAGGACATTCTTGGGAATGAATTTGGCTTTTATTGATATAAATTTTTGTGTGAAACATATGCATATCCTCTAGGGCATGATGTTCATATTAAAACAATAGTGTCTACAGGCCACTGGCCATATTCCTCATATAGCCTTGAATTATAATGGTGATCCAGTTATGGAGTTGGACAAGTGGAAAAGACGTGCCTTAGAAAGTAAATAATAAGCATACCAAGTCTAACCCTGAACTATTGGTGCTCCCCCATATGTCTGACTTAGTGTATAGGGGGAAGCATGATCTTTTCACTTCTCATGAGTGAGGGGAATGTCCGGGATCTCATGCAATTGGGAACTAAGCTTCACAAAAATCCTACTGAATTTCGCAGTTTATCATCATGCGGTTAGGACCATTCATGGACTCCCCAACCAGGTTTGACCTATTCACGGGGAAAAAGGCATTTTTATACTGTGGCTCAGCCAGGATGCCAAGTTATGGCATTACTATGTATCCCCGCAAGGGAAGGAATCAACCCGCCCGTAATTCTAAACGTTCTATGTTCTGATTTGTCTTGATCCAAGTGTAAGGACATGTGAGATCAATTTTTAATGATGGATGGTCCTTGATGAAAAATCTAGGAATCACTACATATCTCGTAAGGGCAGGAAAAAGTCTCACGTAGTTATGAATGTTCCCTATACTAATCTAGCTCGGACATGGGGGTGGGAACATATTAGGGATTCATTGTTTCATTTTCTATTATTTTCGGGTCAACCATATTTCTCTATAACTCATTTTCATACGATAATCCTTAAAAATGATCATAAGATATTTTGAGTTATACTTGAAGTGAGAATCAAGGACTGGACATAGGGTTTCCTTCACATGTGTGAGGAGGTAGAGGATATGATGGGCGAATTTTTTTGGGGGATGGGCCAAGAATGAGGATCAAGGAACGAGTACGTATCCTACGAGGGAAGGGATCAAGACATATGTAGTTCTATGAGAGATCATGAAACTCATTGTGAGGCTATTAGGATACCTATTTAAATGTAGTTTAATGCCTTGCAAATGAATACATGACTAACATTTTAATTTCACGTTTCAAGGACAAGTTTATTTCAATTTAAGTTCAGGTGGAAAGGACTATGACTCATTGTATAAGGTCATAGAGTTTAGACCATAAAATAAAGGAATTACTGTAATGTTCCATGGACTAATACCTTACAGTTTAATGTCATGTGGTTGAGAAGATAACTCATAGTATAATGTTATAGAGTTTGGACCATTCCCTAGCATTTCGATGATATAGAGTATTTCACCATGAACATTGCATTTGTGGGCGTCGTGATGTGTTGTATGTCCATTGATATCAGGGAGAATACTCAATTGAAATAGACCTTATGAATTAAACATGGTCTTTACAACATTGGTTCAGGATTTGAGTGGATGTTTCCTGAGTATCATCAGGGTTATGAGGACTAACACCATTTCCCCTTTGAGGAAAGATCGAATACAAACCTTTTTTTAAAACCTCATGCTATCCGGTTTTTGTAGATTTGTAAATGGTGTAATGTGTGAAACATTTTTTCATCTAGCTACTCCAACTCATCAAACAATCTCTAGGATTCATCTTCCATGGACATTTGATTACAAATGGACACACAAAGTGATGGTACATGGATTTCTATAGAAAAACCCGCCTCTTCCCCAAATACCAGTGAGTACGGGGTTTCTTGGGTGGCAGTGTGGGTCGTGGTTTGGTAAGCCCACAAAGCATGGAGGAGCATATCTAGCTACAATTTATTATCCTTATAAACCATTATTAGGAGTACATTTGAGAAAGTCTTGTTAAAAGCCTCTATCTGCCCATTGGCCACCGCATGGTAGCGGGATGACCTATTGGCTTTAATTTTATACTGCTTGTATTGTATTTACAGCCTAGAGGAGTAGAAGATGTTGCAATTTCCTCTCATTAATTTCTGAGGCATTCGAATCTAGTAATGATGTTGGCCTTCAAAATAATAATGATGTTTTTTCCCTGAATTCTTTAAGGGTCATGGCTTCGGCCCATTTGGAATAGATGTTGGCCACTGTGAGTATGAGCTTTAATTGTCTGGTTTTGGTGGGATGATATGGTCCCACAACATCCATCCCCCAGGAAGAAAATGACAAGGATTAAAAAGCTGTATGAGGAAACTATAGGTTTCAGTGTATGGAATTAGAATTAACATGGAAGGAATGACACATTTTTGTGAATATGGAATAATCAAGTATCATAGTGGGCCAATAATAACCAAGACTTTAGTTTTGGTGAGAGAGCTTGGTTGCTGATTTATGCCCTCCGTAATCCGCAGTGTGTACTTATTTCATGACGAAAATATTCTCTTCTTCATCAATTCACCTGATATGGACTCCATCAAGGCCTCGTTTGTAGAGAACCTTTTCATGGTTTACCCCATTGTAAAAGGAAAAATTGATTGCCCATCTTTCGGCCCGTTTCCTTCCAGACCTATTTAGTGGGAGTTCCCCATTCCGAAGGTAATTTGAAATGGGCTTCATCCAGCTGGTGGTGTGACCATAAGGTTACAATATGGGACTAATTTATTCAATATCCTCTATGATACTCTGAAAAAATGGAAACAACATTCAGTGTGGGAAACCCTAATGACTGTCTCATCACGGTCTGGATCAGCCAAGGTTTTGTCTGTATTTTCCAAAGAATCTTATTGGGAATTTTGTGACCGAGGGACAAAAGTCAACATTGGTTCTGATCGGAATTCTACCATCAGTTCTGGAAAATGGTCTATCAAAGGGACCAATACTTCTTTCTTATTGTCATAGTCACCATTGACCTATTTGATGACTAGATCTAAATCACCACTTATCTTTAGGTGTTTGTCTTGAATATGATATGCCAGTTCTTGTCCTGTAATAAGGGCCTGATATTCTACATAATTAATTGTACACAATTATGAAAGTAGGAACGCGTATGTTAGGGTGGCCTTTTTGGGGGATTCGAGTATAATTACTAGCCCCAATTTATTGATCATGGGATACTCCATCCTTTTTCCTATCAGGATTCTGGAAGCTCTATTAAAGTACATTTCCCATGTCTGGGGGCCCTCTAAGATGGAAAACACTTTTTCATCCAGTAGGTTAGCGTCCATTAGTGTTATTACTTATGAGGGATGCTCATCCAGGAAGTCTGCTATATCCTATACTTTTATGGACTTCTAGGGTACGTACCATATGTCAAACTGTTGTAAGATGACCTCCCATATCGATAGGTTCCCATTTAGAATGGGACGATTGAGGTTATATTTGAGTTGGTTGTAGAGGGAGACTGGGTGGACCTCATGGTGTTGTGTGTGATGCCTAAGTTTATGATCTACAGATATTAGTGCTAGGTAGTTTTTTTTTTGAAATTTTGAATATTGAGATTCATCATCAATCACTGTTTTCCAGAGGTAATAATGGTTTTTCTTCATGACGGGGACATTATTCTATGCGAGGAAGGTCCTATTGACCGTTCCAAGGTGGTTTTGTACAAAATGATCATTCACCCCTAAAATGGTGGCATCTGCATCGGAGGGCCTAATATATAACTTTCGAGATTGTCGAATGCTTATGGAAATTCATTATCCCACTCATACATAATGCCTTTCTTCATGATTCTGGTGAAAGGTAAACATTTACTCACCAAATTGGATATAAATATTCAAATATATTTAAGGTTCCCCTAGAGACCTATCAACTCGGTGAGGTTGTGAGGTGGGAAAATTCCATGGATTTCTTTTTTTTCATCCCGGGGTCGACTTCAATGTCACGATGGGATACGATGAGCTTGAGGGGATTTCTAGAGATAATTCCAATGGTTCACTTTAATGGATTATTCTTTAAACTATTATGTTTCAATTTATTGAATAATGTTTCAAGATCGGACATGTTTTTTGATCTCTATCATGATTTAACCACTAGATCATCGATATAACACTCAATGAATTTTCAAAAGAAGGGATTGAAGTTGCGATGCATGGAACTCTGATATGTGGTGATGACATTATTTAGTCTAAAGGGAATCACATTATAATAGAACAATCTCTAAGGGTCCCTAAAAGAAGTTTCTTCTTCACCCCCCCCCCCCCAAGAAAATATAGATCTTATTGTATCCAGAATAGTTGTTCATGAAAGGGAGAACCTCATATCCAGCTGTTTCATTGATTAAAAATTTTGTGATTGGGACTGGGAAAGCATCTTTTGGGAAATGCCGATTGAGGTCTCTCATGTCCATGCAGATTCTAATCTGTTCATTCTTCTTTTTGACGGGGTCTATGTTTTCTATCTAGATTTGATATTGAACCTCCCGTATAAAGTTTTCTTTGATCATCCTTTCAACTTCAGCGTCTATTTTGTAAGAGTGCATCAGATTGGTCCTTTTGGATGCTTTCATATAGCCCTGGTGATCTTTTGGTAAGCCCAGATGATGAGTGGAAACCTCAGGATTGAGTCTGGTCATTTCTATGTAGTTCCATGCAAACACATCTCGATTCATCTTTAGGAAGGAGGTGTATGCCTCCAGATCCTCGATAGTCATATCCAAAATACATTGAGTGGGTCTCTGTTCTTTATCAGTGCCCAAGATAATCTCCCTATGTTCATCGATTATGGTGGAGACACCACCTTCAACTGTAGGAGGGTCATCTTTGAGGTCTTCTTCTTCTTTTTCCTCTTCTTCCTTATATGATGTAGAGAGAATTATCACGTCTAACTATACATTTTTTAGAGAGGAATCATATTTTAAATTTGTGAGTAAGTCTAGATAAGTCTATGATGCTGATGATGGTTCGAGAGTATGTTTTTTAGGGTTTTCCTAACATCATGGGAGTCGCCCCGCTCTTTCATGGCTTTGGTCTCAATGGCTATAATAGAGACCATGCAGACAATTGTGTCTACATACTTACATGCACATATTCATTGAACATGGAAAATGGGTAATAAATACTCTTCCCCATGTTTCAGGAGGGAGTCGGCAAGATCTGTTTCAAATCCATTTGGGGTAGTGATATAATCAATGACAATGGCCGAAAGTTATTTTTCTTCCGACTGATAGAACCCTACATCAATATAATGTGATTCACAGGACTTGAATCAGGATATATCGGCTTCCAATTTCTATTTTTTCCATTATCACAATATTTTATGTACTAATGGTATGAGGACAGAATTGCAGCATACTGATGCAGCCAAAGCCTCCCCAATAAGAAGTTTAAGGCTATACTTATCTGTACTACTAGAAACATGGAATTTGACATGAGGTATCCAATCATATATTTAAGCTTGATTCATCCCAATGGTTTCAACTCACTTTTTTTATATCCTAGTAGATTTTTGGTGCAGGGTGTCATGTTGTCTTCATTATAGCCTTTTCGATAGAGTGTTCACAGGGGGAGGAGGTTGACTCTAGAGCCGTTATCGATGAAGATCCTCCAAACATCAATTCCATTTATATTTCCAAACACATGTAAGGGTTTTATGTTCCATTGTAAGATAGAATCTCCATCCCAATCTATGAAGGAGATAAAGTTGTGACATTATTCATGAATGGTCTCTATCGAATAGAATTTGGTTTCTGCTACTTCGGCTCCTAAGGATATAGTAAGGCTTCGATGATTGCCTCACTATTATCTTTGGATAGGATTAATGCATATAAGATTGATTGTTTTGCTGGTAATGAAGATATATTCTTTAGAATATCATACTTATGTTATAATGGTTAGTGATTTCTGACTCAATGATTCACTTTCATAGAAACTTTATGGGTTTCAGCTTTGGACGTGGATAGTTCGACTTCTGTGATGGGAGTTGGTGGTGTTGTGGCCTTTTCTGGGCTTCTCCGATCTAGTCCACCCATATGCATTTGGTGATTTGACAATTTTTCTTTCCTTGACGGATATTCCAAGATAATTGGGCTTGGATTTCTTCTGATGGGGATGGAGGAGCATTCTGGTTCTTATTGTGTCTTCCAAAGGGTCCTTTCGCGAGTTTCTGGGTTGTTAACGGTTTGACTTTTGGCGTGGTTGGGAATTTGACTCCTTGCATGATCATGCCTTCTAGGAAACCCCTATCCTCAACCGTCTCTTCCTATGGATCTCCAGTTGGGCATGGAGAACATGGGTTCGTGGAATTAGTCCACATTCAAGAAGGGTTCCATCATGTTAATGACATTAATAGAGCCAAAGATCAGTTCTCTCTCTGACATTGTTTATGTTTGACCGTCTCTTTATAATGGTGTTGTTTGGCGGGATGGTGCTCGTTGTAAAATTTGTTAGGGAGGTACTTTTTTTCCATGTCTATTTACATGAATTCCTAATGTTTGAACACTGACATAGGATTTTGTGTCAGCTCTACTTCTTGTTCATACTTTATATCCTTCCAACATTTAGAGGGGTGTAGGGCTGAGGAGGACGGTTGTGTTTTATATGTAGATTTTTGGGGAACAACTGATTGTTTAACAGTGTCTGGATGATGCCATGTACTCAGTTGTTGTTTTCCAGGTCATCAAATTATCACATTTTTCTCCTTAGTGTCAATTGCTTTCCATTCCTCTTATTCTTATAAATATGTGGTGGAAACATACACCACATGTGTTGTTGGTGGGCCTAATTTGACTTCATGTATTCCACCATATTTTGTAGGAGAACCTTGAAAACAATGTGTTCCTAGAGTGTATTTCCCAGTGTCTGGTGATAGGGACAATAATTTGGACAGTCAGCAAGTCCCACTTCATTGGATCTCTTTGGATCTCACAGCCGGAGAAAGTTGCAATCTGTGGGGGCTATGAAATAGTTGCGGACTAGGTCATCTCAGAACAAATAGCATTTATTTATTGGTTATTTGAAATAATTTTTGTAGGAAATTTCCACTCATTTTTCCAAGGAGGGGGTGGTTGTTGGCATCCAGGGGTCCTGCATGGTTTGGTGGGGGCCTCGCCACTATAGCTAGTTCCATAGTTGTCTTATGTGTGACAGATGATGCTTAATATTTTCCTACTATTATTCATGGGGAAGATGGGGCCAGTCGGGAAATAATGATGTTTTGTTGCAAGGATTATTCTATCCTTTGGGAAATGGAAGAGCAATCTATGAACACAATTTTTTAGTTCACTGAGATGAGCAGTATTCAAAATTCATCACACAGGTTATCGATGCACATGGTTAGCATATCATCCATTGGAGCGGCTAGTTCAGGGAATTAGTTAGGATGTTCTATTTGGAAATGAAGTTTGAGACTCTTTCATTCCCTCACTTATTAATGATCATGAGGTCACTAACCATTGTATTAGGTAGTGTTGAACTGAACTATAAGAGAAAATGTCACCAGAGATCCTCTCAGCCACTGATAAAATTGGCAAACAAGATAGTATACCATTTGAAGGTTGAACCCTATAGGGTTCGTATGATGCACATAATTTTTACTGCTTCTTGCTACTCAGGAGTTTCCATCATGGGGTCACAATAATAGTATTATTGTATAAAATGTTATTTCGGGTCCTCTAAGCCATTGAATACCAGGAATACGGGGTTTTCGAAATTCTGCGTTGGTGGAACATTGCTCACCCAATCGAGGTAGGCCTTGCACTCTGGTTGTATCAGAGCGTGCCGCCCCTCCATGGATTCTAGTAATGTTGTTAATTGTTCAACGACATTAAATATCCCTTGATTAATTTCCTGTCAGGATTGAGCTTGGGATAGTGCGTTAGTGGCAAAATTGGTTGTTCCACTGCTATGGGAATTTGAAGTTGATAGCCAACCAAATGTATCATTTGTTAGTTTACCTGAATATATTCTGTATTCCTTCTCAGCGAGGGATAACTTGATGTCCTTCTAGAGCCGGGATTAAATTGGTTTCTGATCCCAATTCCAGATTGGATGGGCCTTCGATCATGGATTCATTCACCGAGATGAGTGCATGTGGTAAGGGAACCCCTTATAAGATCACCTACTGAAATTCCACATATGAAATACATCTGGTGAGGTAGCTCCCTTAATGCAGCTCGACATTAATTCTCATAATCTATTTCATTTCTTTCACCTTCTTGGAAAACCTTTCCTCGTGTGTGATAAGGGCACATCCTCAGCGGGAGGATGAGGTAGGTCATATACAACCTTGGATTTTTTACTTCTCCTTTTTGGGGTTTCACAGGGTAGGTAACAAAGGATTATCTAAGGGAGCGCCCAAATTTAGGACCGCTCTCTGTTTTTTTGTATGTTCACCATCATGCTCAGTGTGGGATGCCCTTGGGACGGACCATATTACTTCGCATACTCTCCCTATGTGTCATTTCATGTGACATCTGTGGCGTTTACATTTACCACATTCACTGGGGGAAACCACATTAGGGGTGGTGTACTCAGTTCCAAATGGTTGGAAGGATTTATACTCCCTTTATTGATCTTTCTCCTTCTATTATGTGGTATTCTTCTGTTTTCATGGAGAAGATTCACCTGAAGGGATCCCTGGTCTGACATCATAACACACCTTTCTCTAAGAGGGTGTGAACCACGAGGAAGGGTGGAATAGGTAACTCCTCTTTCCATCGTTCTTCCTAGATGAGAGAAGATGGACTTACACTGTGTGGGGACTTGAGGTAAAAATTCCCCCAGCTTCATGGGCTTGGAATGTTCCCATTCTTTTGATGATGCATTATGACCCAGATTTTCTAGTCTTATGGGGGCATTTGGATTTAAAAATCCCACTATCCTTGTGGGTTGGGGTTTTTCCTGCATTACTGCAAAATCCACCACAATTTCCACCCATTCATTTTCATGTACTCTTGTGTGGGTGTAATCTGAGTATGGAATTGGGCCTTCACAGAGTCTATGGTCTTTTGAATACACGAGAACTTCTTGCGGGATGGATTCCCTTAGGTGGGAAGCCTGCTTAGTGTTCCTAGTTTCCTGACTCTAGAAGCTTTTCGGTGGCTTGATCCCTTCGGACCTAATGCTTTTGAGACTCACTATGGGCCATTTTTGGGTGAGTATCCCATGATACCTTAGTAGGAGTTTCATTTGAATGCCGCCTCTAGATGATGATGTTGCAGGATGTCATTTAAAATGGGGCTTTCTAGACGAGGCATGGGGTGATGTGATGAGCTCCATGTTATCCCCATCCCCATATGTGAACTCCAGTCGGGGTATCTCTAATGAGGTGATGCAACATATGCAGTGCATAGTGGCAAGCAATTTCACGGAATTTTATCCACTTTTCTGATTGTGGTTTTTGTGCAGATGAGAGGGATTCCAGTTCGATTAGATGGAGAAGCATCCAAGTCACGTAGATGTAGTCCACATACCCTTCATAGGGAATGAATTTTTTGTTCAGTTGGTGTAGGGTTGTTCATCATTTGAGGAAAATTTCATGCGTGCATTCCCCAAAAAACTCTCCTGGTATGTCGAAGTGAGAAGTATTCGTAGGCCAATACATCACTGGAATATTATCCTTAGCTAGGTGTCATCTCAAAAGAAACATATCATGTTGTTGTTCATTTGGAGGCTACTCCACTTGATATTCTAATCTCGGATACTTCTTAATAATTTCTTTCCAAGCAGCTGGGCTGGTGGGAGTCTCATTGATATGTGAATGCTGCGTTGGTGGCTCAGAAGATGAGTGTTGGACTCCTCATGTATTAATCATGTTTTAATGATCATAAATCCTATTATACCTAGTTCACTCGTGTACATTATATCACAATCATGTGTATTCATGTGTATTATTGTTTCAGTATTCTCATGATTTAAGTAGTTCCATTCAAGATTTTAATTGCTCTACACTCAGTTTACTTACTTTATACTATCCTTTATCTACTCTCATTATACATTCTTTCACAAATGCTTAAGTCTAATCATTTCTATAATCATCATTTCTTATTTCTAACTACAATTATTTTGAAAAGTATGAGACACCATGAGTCTTCCACAGGTTATGTCTTTCTGGAAAAGTAAACAAGACACCGTGAAGCAGACACCGTGAAGTAGACACTGTGAAGGATGAGACACCGTGACCAATCCAGGAACCGTGAAGGATGAGACACTATGTCCATCAGACACCGTGAACATCAGACACCATGACCATGAGACACCATGAAGGATGGGATTCCGTGGCCAATCTAGACACTGGTTCAATGAGACACTGTTTCAATGACATACTGTGACACCGTTTCTTAAACAATTATTTTTTTTATCTCTAATGGTCATATTTGAAGATTTTAAATACACCGTGAGTCTTCCACAGGTTATGTCTTTATGGAAAATTAAAAAAGACACCGTGAAGCAGACACTATGAATGATGAGACACTGTGACCAATCCAGACACCGTGAAGGATGAGACACCATTTCCATGACATACTGTGACACCGTTTCTTAAACCATTTTGTTGTTTTTTATTTTAATCTCTAATGGTCATATTTGAATATTTTAAATACACTAAAAATAATTAATGACTCTTTGTAGACATAGAAACTGAAAGTATAAGGTATGAGGTGCGGTATCCATGCAACTTGTCTGCTCCAACACATGCATTCAAAGATAAAAGCGAAGTGTGGCTAAGAATCAAGTAGCCTGATACTGAATAAAAAACAAGTTTGTGAGCACGACAATGAAGAAAATTGATTGAATTTACAAAGGAATGATTGTCACATGTATGCAACCAGACCCTGCTGAAGAACATACGAAGTACACTGGAATCTAGAGAACATCTTCGCATTATTGAAACTCACGAAGAACTCAAGCTAAATCATGACACTCTGCTTTACTAATGAGGACTAGAGATATGAAAATGATTAATCTCAAGAAATCCATAGCTGTAAAGACTAACACTTAGAGAACTTCTAAACCTATATCAATATTTCTTCTCTATTGTGTACCATTTTTATTATCTTTCGAGCAGTGTGTGTTCTTGTATTATAAACACACTCTGTCTCCTGGATAAAACTAAAGGATACAAGATATCCTTACTCAAACATATATTCACTCTTTTGTATACCCACAAATAAGTGTGGAAGAGGTCCCTGTGTGGCATGGTTTTTTGTTCCCATAAAGAACCGTGGAAGAGGTACTTGTGTGACCTGGATAGTCTGTGTACTATTGTTAACCACGATCCAGGGTGTGGATCAAGTTTGTTTATATAAATTTCTTGGTAGTAGGTGATCACCATGTAGAGTGGATTAGGTCTCGACTTGAGACTGAACCACTAGTTTCATATTCGATGTGCTGCTTAAATTAGACTTCTTTGTTTTATCGCTTTACCGTATAATTCAGAAATCCCTAATTTCACTTTTATAGTTAGTCTTTGAAATAAGTTATAACTTTCTTGTCTTAGTAGAATAACTTCAAAAGTAATATTAATAACACAAATTAAGATTATTGAGAGTTAATCAATCATCTAATAAGTTACTTAAATAGTCAACCTCTTATAACAGTATAACCTTGATTAACTTGGCTATATTTAATCATTGGGGAAACCCTTTTAGAAATACTTTTTACATAAATTTTTATAGTTAATCAATTCACCTCTCCCCTCTTGAGTAATATACTCCGACAAACATTTGGTATCAGAGGTAATTTATTAGGACTCTATCTAATCTTATTCAACTGTGATAGTAGTTGTACATTAATGATCTGTAAATATCTGTTAATTATAATTTTCTTTCTCTTTTAAAGTCATTCATTATTATGGATAATAGATTGGAAGGTGTTTCAACCAACAGACCACCTTTCCTTAATGTAACCAACTATTCTCAATAGAAAATTAAAATGAAAATTCTTTTAGAGAGTATGAGATTTGAGATTTGGTCGTCCATTATAGATGAATATAAAATTCCTACAACTAATAGAACAACATAGGATGAACCTTCCAAAACATCCTACAACAATAATTGTAATGTTATAAATGCTTTATACTGCTCCTTGGGAGATTAAGAGTTTAATAGGAATTCTGCCTGTAAAACTGCCCATGAAAATTGGGATGCCCTGTCTGTCTCACATGAAGGAACATCTAGTGTAAAGGAAATGATACATAATACTTATACTATCAAATGTGATAATTTTAAAATGAAACTCGATGAGCCTATTTCTGATATTAATCTTATGTTCAATGAGATTTTCAACACAATGCCTTCTCTTGGAAGAGAAGTCCCAACCAAGGAACAGATTATTAGAATTATCAGATGTCTACCTGATAGATGGAGGGGAACCTCTATCTCTATTAGAGAATCATGAAACATCAGCATGATACCTATAAAATAACTCATTGGTAAACTGATGATGCATGATTAAGAGACGAAAGTCAACAAGGACGATGAGGATGAACCAAAGAGGAAATCTGTTGCATTCAAGACCACCACCTCTAAGCACAAAGAAAAAGGGAAACTAGAAGCTCTTGTAGAAAGCTCCACCAGTGAAAAATCATCACCTAACAGTGATGAGGAGATGGATCAACTATCCAGAAGATTCAAATGATTTTACAAAAATAAGAACTGTTTTAGAAATCCTAACTTCAATGGAAAATATGACCAAAAAGGATACTGGAATAAGGATTGGAAAAGAAGTAACAGGACTGATGAAATTTTCTGCTATGAGTGTAAGTGAAAAGGATATATCAAAGCTAACTTTCCAAAGAACATGTACAAAAAGAAATATGAGGACAAGAACCGGATGTATAAAAATGAAATGAAAGCAACCTGGAGTGGTTCTGAAGACAGTTCAAGAGACTCAGAGAAATCACATGATGAACAGGCTAACAAATACAATATGTATTTTATAAAAAAAACATCTGAGGTAACACTAGTCTCCTATATACTGAATTCATACTACTCTGAAGATGAAAGTGACTCTGAAAACATGACTAATGAAAAAAAAATTAATATTGTAACATGCTTGAAGAAACATGCAATGAACTAAATGATAAATATAAATCACTGAAGAATCAACATGCACTTACTGTGACTATTTATTCTGAACTCACAACTGAAAAGGAATGAAATTATCAACTACTCAAAGAGAAAAATGAATTAAAAATGTCTAATGAGCAATTAAAGAGTCACTTAGAAAAGATTAGTAATGTGAAAAATACTCTAACCCAATTGCTAGGAAAAAAAATTACACCTAAATAAAAAAATGGCATTTGTTATCAACCTGGTAAATGAAACCTTGGCAGAACTAATTTTGTTTTAAAATATAGGACATACAGTTTTACTCCTAGTTCTAGACACAAATCCAACAGTTCATGTTATGATATATATTCTTTTGTTTCAAGTTTTTTTGGACCAAATACAGTTTATTTTTTAAATACTCTACATAATGCTTATAGGAAACCTATGAAGTATGTATGGATTCTTAAAGCACTTATTACTAATATTATTGGACTGAAACATGTATGGGTACCAAAATCTATTTTTGCTTAATCATTTTGTAGAAAAGATGCTTAAAGAGTTCCTATAAACGATTACGGTACTTGGATAGTGGATGTTCAAGGAACATGACAAGAGACTTATCATGCTTCAAGAACCTGATAAAAGTAGATGGAGGACATGTCATATTTGGTGACAATGCCAAAGGAATTATTATTGGGCTCGGCCAAATCAGTAACACTAAATTAGTTTTCATTTATAAATTACTTTTTGTTGATGGTTTAAAATATAATCTGCTTATTATCTCACAATTATGTGATGATGGATTTCAAGTTAGATTTGAAAATGATTCTTGTAATGTATTTAATTCTAAAGTTGAATTAGTATTTTCTAAATTAAGGAATGAAAATGTTTATTCTGTTAATTTCAATTCTATAGCTTCTCAAAATTCTTCATGCTTAAGGGTATTTCATAAAAAATCATGTCTATGGCATAGTAGACTAGGACACTGTAATGTTCACTCCCTTAGAAATATAACTAGAAAAAACCTAGTAAAATACTTACCCAAACATGAGTTTCCAAATGACTAAGTGTCTAATCCCTGTAAAAAAGGAAAACAACACAATGTTTTCTTCAATCGGAAGAAATAAGTGTCAAATTCTCAAACTCTCAAACTAGTTCACATGGATTTGTTTGGACCATCTAGAGTTTCTAGTTTAAATGGGAAGCACTATGGTTATGTTCTTGTAGATGATTTTTCTAGATATACTTGGTCCTTCATTATGGATCAAAAAAGTGAATCCTGTTCTTTTTTAACTAAATATTCCAAGTCTGTAGAAAATATCAGTGGACTTATAATTAAATCATTATGAAGTGATCTTTTCCATGAATTTTGAAAATCAAGAGTTTGAATTATTTTTCTCACATAATGGCTAGAGTCACAATTTCTCTTCCCCTAAAACACCTCAACAAAATGGAGTTATAAAGAGAAGAAATAGAACCCTGAAGGAAATTTCTAGAACAATTCTTACTGAATATGACCTACCTATTTATGTTTGGGCAGAAGCTATCAATACAATGTGCTACATAATCAATAGAGTATTGATCAGACTTCTTCATAAGAGGAATCCTTATGAATTATCGAACAATAGAAAACCCAAGGTCAGATACTTCAAAGTTTTTGGGTTCAAAGTCTATATCCTTAATTGTAATGACAATATTGAAAAATTTGAAACCAAAAGTGATGAAGGTATATTTTTAGGATATTCCATGTCTAGTAAATCCTATAGAGTGTTCAATAAAAGAACTAAATGTGAGGAGGAATCTGTTCATGTCAAATTTCATGAAACAGATCAACATGAGCCTAAAACCATTATAGAGAACCTGGAGGATGATGTATCAAATCTAATCATCAATTCAAAATCCTCAACTTATTCTACGAAAGAATCTGTGAAAACTTACAGTTCTAGAAATTTCTTAGAATCAAGTCACAAAGAACTCAAATCTGTTGATGAACCTGATGTCAGTAGTCCCTCCTTTTCAAGAGCTATTAGAACTCTTAAGAATCATCCTTTAGATGTTGTTGTAGGAGACTTAGACAAAGGAACTCAAACTAGATATTATCTTAGAAATCATGTTGAACATCAAGCCTTCTTGTCACAACTTGAACCTAAAAAAATTAATGATGCAATCAATGATGAATTTTGGGTGATGACTATGCAATAAGAACCAAATCAGTTTGAAAGAAACAATGTTTGGAAACTTGTTGAAAGACCTAAGGACACATTCACCATATGAACTAAATGGGTGTTTAGAAATTAGGTAGACAAATCTGGTAACATAGTTAGAAGTAAGGATAGATTAGTTTCACAAGGCTATAGTACAGAAGAAGGAATTGACTATGAGGAAACCCCTTCCTGAGTTGCCAGACTTGAAGCCATTATAATCCTTCTTTCCTATGCTGCACATCTGAATTTTAATCTATATCAAATGGATGTTAAGAGTGCATTCATAAATGGGTATATTGTTGAAGATTTTTTTAACAACCCCTGGTTTTACAAACCCCCACTTTCCAAATCATATTTTTAAACTATCAAAATCGTTATATGTTTTAAAGAAAACTCCCATAGATTGGTATGATGGATTGTGTACTTTTATTATTTCCAAAGTTTTTACAAAAGGAATATATGAACCTACCGTTTTTTTAAAATGAATTTCTAATGATGTTTTATTTGTTAAAATCTAGGTAGATGATATTATTTTTTGATCTTCAAAAAATTATTTATGTGTTGATTTCTCTAAAATGATGCAAAACGAATTTGAAATGAGGTTAATGCGTGAACTGAAATTCATTAATGGTTTTAAAATAAATCAAAATAATGAGGGAATTATTTTAACTCAATTTAAATATATTAGTGATCTTCTAAAACATTTTGGATTGGATAACACTAAAAGTAGTGATACTCCCATTAATACCACTTGAAGTTGGATCTTGATGAAGATGGAAAATCTGTTGATCAAACCACATATAGAGGAATGATTGGAAGTTTACTCTACTTAACTTCTAGTCATACTGGAATAATTTTTAGTGTGTGTATGTGTGATCGGTTTCAAGAAAATCCTAAATAATCTCACATAAATGTTGTAAAGAGAATTTTCAAATACCTCAAATATACACCCTATTTATGACTGTTCTATCCTAAAGGAAAATCATTTTAATTAGTTATTTATTATGATGCAGACTTTGGTGGATTTAAGTTAGATAGAAAAATCACCACTGGAACATGTCACCTATTAGGAAAGTCACTAGTATCATTGTTATAACATCCCGCATTTTATAACATAAACTTTCATTGCATTACAAAAAAACTGAGGATCCTTAAGGTTTAGTGTCTTGGAAACCAGGAACATAATACATGAAAACAACATAAAAAATTATTCTTAAACACTTGAAAGTCTTCTCCTTAAGTTCATCCTAGGTTCATTACTGCATCTCATAACCTGGGGACATACATCAAAAGAAAGGGTTAGCAGAAGGCCCAGTAAGGGAAACAAGAGAAACATTTTACATGTGAACTTGAGATATTTCAATAAAGTCATGAAAAGAACTTTAAGGCATGAGAAATAAATCATGAGGCATATCATAATAAAAAAATTAATAACTTGAAGATTTGGCTACAACATTTAACATTCAAAATCATTTCCGTTTCACCAAGGTCCATCCCCAAGGTGTCATTAAAAATTACCAAGGTTATTCACCAACGCATCGTTAAAAATGGTCATCTCTAGAGATTATGTCATTACCCAATGCATTGGAGCGCTATCAGGGAACACCATTCATTTTTCTTCATTATCATGTGATCCACACATATCATCATCAATCATTTCATAAACAACCCATATAGAATAAAATAAATGGGTTTCATTTCATAATCATAACGTTTTAAAAACTGCTTTAAAGACATGATATTTATGTCACTTTAAACCCACAGAAAGGGAAAGAGGGTCTCATGCATGTAAATCCCAGAATTTAAAGTAGAACATTTTGGTATATATGTGAATACCCCTTTATAATAAAGATCTTTGAGTATTCACTTAATAAAATAAATGAATTTGAGAATAAGAGAGAGACATTTTGAGACGGAAATTCTGAAGCATAACGGCTATGTTACGAGGTTTTAGAAAACATTGAAAAGAGAGGGGACATGGGTAACCCACTAATAAATGATAAATAAAAAATTAAGGGAACAGAATATAAATTATTTTAGAACATGGTAATGAAATTTTAATGATATACTGTATGAAATGAAGAACATGAAAGAAAGACAAAAATAAGATTTCTCTTATGAAAATTCGGCAGCCTAACAGCGTCACTTAAACTTCAAAAAAATAATTGATGAGATGAAATAGAGTTTATCATCATATGAACATAAAATATCAGTATGATAGATATAGATATCATACCCCAACATAATAAAAAGTAATTTTAAATACTTGCCATGAAAGTAGAACTTTGAAAATGAGAAAGTTGAACGAATCCCTTAAAAATTCGCCAGCCTAATGACGTCATTTAAACATTCTTAAAATGAATTGATGAGAGAAATAGGGGGTCTCTCATCATTTGAAAATTAAAAGGGCTGTAAGAGGAATATAAAAGAACATCCTCCAACATAATATCATGGAGCATAAAAGAAATGTCATAAAAGAGATTACTTGAAAAGAAAGAGAGAGGTAGGATCCCTTACCATAAAACGTAACTCTTAAAACACAAAAGTTTGGACCTTGAAGGGTTGGGGGCACCATGAGATGACTCCTTGGGAGTTAATGAGACCAGAGCTTCGTTGGGGAAGAGTTGTGAGTGAAAAATAAAGGATGAAAGGGTGGGTATTTATAGGGAAGGTGACGTGATATTTAATAATTTCAACGGACACCTCACAAGTGGTTTTCTCAAAACCATGGGATCTCACATGGTATTTCCCATGGAGTTAGGCCACATGGGGCCCCAATACAATAATTCATCACCTTTGGTCGGCCAACCCTTAAAATATCTCATGATGTCTTCATGACACAGTTATGTTGTCATTAAACATACTGAAACCCTAAAACATTATTTTTACCATTCACTGAAAATTCATCTTTCTCAGAAAAATCCCAAAATTTCGTCTTAACCAAATATCGATGCTCTGATTACAAATATGAACTCCGTTTTATAAAAATATTTTTCTAAATATTTTTAATTTAATTTTAAAATAAATACACTATTCATAGAAATTTCATTTTTTCAGAAAATTCCCCAAAAATTACCACAACATAATATCGATGCTCTGAGTTCAAAAATTAAGTCCATTTTATAAAAATAATTTTCTATATATTTTTAATTTTGTTTTTAATTAAAAAACACTATTCACCCGAAAAAACTAATACTTGACTAATAATTTATGAAACTGTTATTTACCCATTTTATTGAATCACATTACTTAATCAAGGTGTTTAAATTATTTTAAAACTTTCTATAAGTGGGCTTACTAATCCATTTGGTCACATTACTTATCCTAAGTGTAAAATCACTATTCATAATTTACTATTCATCAAAAATTAAGTTGATCTTATTAGGCTCCAAATTTCTTACTGAACACTTTTGCAGAAGACCATTTTTTCAAATAATTACACGTCATTAATTATTTAAGGTTTACATAAATATTTTAAAATATCATTTTTTTCAAAATTCATCAATAAAATACATCCTAAAATTATCCTGATATTTGAAATTTCACAAACATCACTAAAGGAAGAAATATCAATTTATTCATCCCAAAGGATTACAGAAAGAAGCTACGGTCTCATCACATAGCCCCTTATAACACTAGCATATGACCTAAGTGTAAGGTGTGCTATGGTGAGAGAATCTGAGGGAGGATTAGATAACATTGCCCTAGTAGTTATCTCCACTAACTTGAACTTCTCCCGTAGACATTTCCGTTCAAGCTTGACATGCTGGATTTCAGCTTGGGCTTGGTCCAAAGCGAAGCCCAATGATGCCACCTCCTTCCCAAGCTCTGATAAGTGGGCTTCATAAGGTTCGAGTATACCAGATGAATCCATCAACTCCTCTTTCTGCATTAACCAATAACATCTCTATTAAATCGTTAAGAGTAAGTTAATATACTATTCAAAAATTTTGGGTCATTATATTCTTCCCCCCTTAAGAAATTTCATCCTCAAAATTTTATACTTGAGGCCTGGTCAAAAAGGTGAGGGTACTTTTGCTTCATTGTTTCCTCAGGCTCCCAAGTTGCTTCTTCATACTTATGACTCCTCCACAACACTTTCACAAGGTGTGTAGTCTTTTTTCATAAAACCTTGTCTCTACGGTCTAAGATCTCCACTGGCTGCTCCTCATAAGTGAGGTCATGTTCTAGATGTACCACCTTGGGGTTCAGTATATGCGAAGGGTCGGGTATGTACTTCCTCAAGAGAGATACATGGAAGACATCGTGAACCTGATCTAGGTTTGGTGGAAGTGCTAGAAGATAGGACACTGCTCCTAAGCAATCAAGGATTTCATAGAGGCCAATGTACCTAGGGATGAGCTTCCCTTTCTTCCCAAACCGCATGACTCTCTTCCATAGAGAAATTCGAAGGAAGACTTTGTCACCAACACCAAACTCCAAGTCCCTTTGATGGTTGTTAGCATAGCTCTTCTGCCAACTCTGAGCAGCCTTTATGTGTTGTTGGATGGAATGAACCTGTTCTGTCATCTCTTGCACAAGATCAGGCCCAAGAAGCTTTCTCTCACCAGATTCATCACAACAAGTAGGAGTTCTATATCGCTTTCCATAGAGAGCTTCATAGGGTACCATCTGAATAATCGAATGAAATATGTTGTTAAAGAAGAACTCGACCAATGGGAGGTGTTGATCCCATCTACCTTTAAATACCATTGAGCATAATCTCTGAATGCCTTCGAGTGTCTGAATAGTTCTTTCAGATAGGCCATCAGTTTGAGGATGATTGGTTGTACTAAAATTCAATTCATTATTTAGAGCATGTTGAAGACTTCTCCAGAATATTGATGTGAATCTTGGATCACAATCAGACACGATGGATAGTGGTACCCCATGCAGCCTTACCAATTCCTTTACATATATCTTGGTAAGTTGATCCAGAGAGAAATCTTCCCGAAAAGAGATAAAATGGGCGGTCTTGTTGAGACGGTCCACAATAACCCATATCACATTATTTCTTGTGGATTTTTTTGGGAGACCAGTTACAAAGTCCATAGTGATATTATCCCACTTCCATACTGGTATGGGTAGCAGTTGTAATACCCCCTTAGGAAGTTGTCGTTCTGCCTTTACTTGTTGACACACCAGGCACCTTGTAGTGTAATCAGCAATCTCTCTCTTCATGTTATCCCAACAATAATGATCACGAAGGTCTCTATACATTTTAGTGTTTTCCGGATGTATAGAGAATGTAGAGATATGATCTTCATCCATCAGTTCTTTCTTTATCTCCGGAATAGATGGAACACATACTCTTGTACGAAATTTCAATACACCTTCTTGATTAATATTGAAATCAGGGAACTTCCCATCCTTTACATCCTCAAACTTCTCCTGCAGCAAAGGATCTTCTTTTTGAGCCTTCTTGATCTTCTATAGTAATGAAGGTTGGGAAATCATTTGGGATAGGGTTGATGATGCCCCTTCCCTTGCAATTCCCATGTCATGTTATACTTGATCTTTAATCAAGGGATCTCCTAGGATCCTAATTGTTTCCAGAACAATAGGATCTTTCTTTATTAACGCATCTGTGACTTTGTTTGCTCTTCTAGGGTGATAATGAATTGAAAATCATAGTCTTTAATAAGATCCAACCATCTCCTTTGTATCATGTTCAATTCTTTCTGTGTGAAAATATACTTTAAACTTTGGTGGTAGGTGTATATATCAAATTTCTCCCCATAAAGATAGTGCCTCCATATATTTAGAGAAAACACAACTGCCGCTCGTTCTAGATCATATGTAGGATAATTCTGCTCATGAATCTTCAACTATCGATATGCATAAGCAATTACCGTGTCATTTTTCTTGAGGACGCACCAAATCCCTTTCAGAGATTCATCGCTAAAAATAAATAATCCTTCTCTGATAGAGGGTAGTGTTAACATAGGTGCAGTAACCAATCTCTTCTTCAGCTCTTGGAAACTTTCCTCGCATTCCTTTGTCCAAATGAACTTAACCCCTTTTCGAGTCAACTTGGTTAGTGGATTAGAAAGCTGTAAAAAAAAATTAAAAAACCTCCTATAATATCCCTCTAACCCAAGGAAACTACGAATCTCAGTTACTGTTGTGGGTTTAGGACACTCCTCCACAACCGTTGTTTTTGCAGGGTCAACTGAGATTCCTTCATTGGTTACGATGTGTCCCAAGAAAGCCACTTTTTGTAACCAAAACACACACTTGCTGAACTTTCCAAGGAGCCTTTCCTTCCACAGAGTTTTCAAAATAACCCTCAGATGATCTTCATGCTCCTCGCGACCTTTTTAATATATAAAAATATCATCAATAAAAACTACCACAAAATTATCAAGGTATTCCTTAAAGACTCTATTCATCGAATCCATGAAAATACCAGGAGCATTATTCAAGCCGAAGGGTATAACAGTAAACTCATAATTCCCATATCTTGATCGGAAGGAAGTATTTGGAATATCTTCCTTCTTCACCCTCAGTTGATGATAACCAAATTGAAGATAAATCTTGGAGAACAATTGATCCCCATGAAGTTGGTCAATTAAATCATCAATTCAAGGAAGAGGGTATCTGTTCTTTATTGTGATCTTGTTCAGTTCTCTATAATCAATGCATAGACACAATGATCCATCCTTCTTCTTCACAAAGAGAACTAGTGCTCCCCAAGGAGACACACTCGGATGGATAAACCCCTTCTCCAACAAGTGTTGTAGTTGTTTATTTATCTCTTCTAGCTCCACATTTTCCATTATATACGGGGTCTTTGATATCGTTTGAGATCCAGGTACGAGTTCAATGGATAACTCTACCTCTCTTTCTGGGGGAGGTCCAGGTAACTCCTTAGGAAATACATCCATGTATTCATGAACAATTGAAACATCTTCTATTTTTATACTCCCTTTTTGTTCTTCATCATCACCAATTAACTCCATAAAGAAATCTATAGGAGGTGCTTCTAGATAGGGACCAGTTCAGGATATCTCTCCTTGGAAGATAATTGTAGGTCGTTCGTTCAAGACTACTGTGATTTCCTTACTTCTGCATCTGGTCTTAGCATTATACTTTGAGAGCCAGTCCATCCCTAGTATAACGTTAAATTCCAACATGGGAATGACTACTAGATTTGTGATAAGATTGTGCTCACTAAAGTAAACACTAGAGTCTCTAAACACTTTTGATTCATGGATACTCCCACTTGGAGTCTTGAATGACAATTCTACCTCAATCAGTTCGGGGATTGATTCTATATTCTTTGCAAACTTGGAGGAAATAAAGGAATGCAAAGAACTGGAATCAAACAAAGTAGTTGCTAGTTTTTAGAGGACAACAACATTACCGGTTACCACGTCATTTAGAGCTTCAACTTCAGTTGTTGTGATAGGAAAAGCACGACCTTGCTCTCATGGCCTTTGCTGAGGTTGATGGTGATTCCCCTCCACTGACCTCGGATTTGGACAGTGATTAGAAAAGTTCCCAAGCTGTCCACACATGAAGAATTGGACTTCGGGTAGGGACAAAACCATCTTTCCTCTGTCGTTACTGTTGGGTAGTTGAGGCTTCACCTCACTACGACAATTCTGCGAAATATAGCCTCCTCTTCCACACATGTAGCACTTGCCACTTCTGATCAAGTAGTGCCCTAGATGCTTCTTCCCACAATTATTGCATGTGGTAAGTTTCATTTGCTTTCCACATCTTCGCTGATCAAAAATCTTCCCTAAACTAGGCTCCAATGATCTCTTCTTGTCATTTGATTTATGAGACCATTCTCTCTCACCAAACTATAGCTCGACTTTCATTGCACTCCACACGATCTACTCATAGCTATCGTAGTCCTGGTTCGCTAGATTCTTCCGCAGATGAGGTCTCAGTCCACCGAAAAATCTGTCAACCTTCCCACTCGGATCCATGACAAATCTAGAGGTATATCGTGAAATTCGGGTGAAGTTCAGCTCATAGCTTCTGACAGATTCGTTCTCCTTCTACTTCATCTCGAGAAACTCTTTCTCCATTCTTGTTCTCATGGAACGAGGGAAATACTTATTATAGAATATTCCCTGGAACTCTTCCCACTCCATATCTTCCATCTCTCCTCTAGGCTTCGTGTTTTTGGCCAGTGACCACCACTTATAAGCTTCTCCCTCTAGGCGGTAAACAGCAAGGGTGACTTTTTCTTGTTTCGAACAAAGGAGTACAGAAAAGATCTTTTCAATGGAGCTTATACATTGTTCTGCAACCAATGGGTCTGTACATCCACTGAATGTTGCTGGACATTGACGCATGAAGGACTCAACAGAGTGTTGTTCCCTTCGTGGTGAGATCAGCCTCTCAGCTTTATTCAAGTTATTACTCATAACTTCAGTCAGTTGGTTCATCATTCCCATGATGTTTCCATTCCGTCTTCCATCGGAGGGACTTCAGCACATGGTGCATTGTGGTCACCATCTGCACAGTTTCTCCTATTTCCATCCATTTTCAAAAATAATAATATCATAGTGAGAAACTTATTTCATTTATGAATCGTTTAATAAAGACTTCATGCTAAGACAACTATATTTCTCTATAATTCCTTCATAATGATTCATAAAAAGCTTGTGATTAACCAAAATTATCCCCCGGGAGTGTCGCAACCAAGAGTGCAACAAGGCCCATTATCGTGCACTAGTTCCCATTCGAGTCTAGCTCAAAGCGGTGTTTTTCGGTTTTACCCCTATGTACATCTGTGCAGAGCCGCCTCTACCTGCTCGTATCCAGACAGGGATGTATTTGTTTGATCAACCACTTACTCAATACTTACCAAAATACCATGATGTTTTCCTATATAGAAAATTTTATATAGGGTTCTTCCTAAAGTTTTTATATCCTAATTTCCACAAATAACTAAACCATCCTTTGATACCAACTATAACATCCCGCATTTTATTACAAAAACTTTCATTACATTACACAAAACTGAGGATCATTAAGGTTTAGTGTCTTGGAAACCAGGAACATAATACATGAAAACAAATAAAAAATACTACTTAAAAACATGATAAGATTCTCCTTAAGTTCATCCTAGGTTCATTACTACATCTCATAACCTGGGGACATACATCAAAAGAAAGGGTAAGCAGAAGGCCTAGTAAGGGAAACAAGAGAAACATTTTACATGTGAACTTCAGATACTTCAATAAGGTCATGAAAAGAAATTTAAGGCATGGGAAAGAAATCATGAGGCATATAATAATAAAAATAATGTTTTTCATAACATTAAGATATGGCTACAACATTTAACATTGACAATCATTTCTGTTTCACCAAGGTCCATCCCCAAGGTGTCATTAAAAATTACCAAGGTTATTCACCAAGTCGTCATTAAAAATGGTCATCTCTAGAGATTAAGTCTTCACCCAATGCATTGGAGCTCTATCAGGGTGTACCCTTCATTTTTATTTATTATCATGTGACCCACATATATCATCATAAATCATTTCATAAACAACCCAAATAGCATAAAATAAATCGTTTTCATTTCATAATCATAACGTTTTAAAAACTACTTTAAACACATGATCTTTATGTCACTTTAAACCCATGGAAAGGGAAAGAGGTTCTCATGTATGTAAATCCCAGAATTTAAAATATAACATTTTGGTATATATGTGAATACCCCTTTAGAATAAATATCTTTGAGTATTCACTTAATAAAATAAAGGAATTTGATAATAAGAGAGAGACATTTTGAGATTGAAATTCTGCAGCATAACGGCTATGTTACGAGGTTTTATAAAACATTGAAAAGAGAGGGGACATGGTTCAACCAATCATAAATGATCCATAAAACATTAGGGTAAAAGAATATAAAGAATTTAAGAAAATTTTAATGAAATTTGAATGATATACCATATGAAATGAAGAACATGAAACGAAGACAAAAATAAGATTTCTCTTATTAAAATTCGGCAGCCTAACGGCGTCACTTAAACATTCTTAAAATGAATTGATGAGAGAAAGAGGGGGTCTCTCACCATATGAACTTTAAAATGGAAGTTAGAGGAATATAAAAGAACATCCCCCAACATAAGATCATGGATAATAAAAGAAATGACATAAAAGAGATTACTTGAAAAGAAAGAGAGAGGTAGGATCCCTTCCCTTAAAACATAACTCTTAAAACTCAATGGTTTGGACCTTGAGGGAATGGGGGCACCTTGGGATGACTATTTGGGAGGTAATGAGACTAGAACTTCGTTGGGGAATAGTTGGGAGTGAAAAATAAAGGAGGAAAGGGTGGGTATTAATAGGGAAGGTGAGGTGATACTTTAATAATTTCAAGGGACACCTCACAAGTGGTTTTCTCAAAACCATGGGCTCTCCCATTGTATTTCCCATTGAGTTAGGCCAAATGGGGCCCCCAATAAAATAATTCATCAACTTTGGTCGTCCAACCCTTTAAATATCTCATGAAATCATCATGACACAGTTATGATGTCATTAAACATACTGAAACCCTAAAACTGCATTTTTACTATTCACTGAAAATTCATCATTCTCTGAAAAATCCCAAAATTTTACCTTAACCAAATATTGATACTATGATTAAAAATATGAACTCCATTTTATAAAAATAATTTTCTAAATATTTTTAATTTAATTTTTAAATAAATACACTATTCACCGAAAATTCATTATTTCAGAAAAATCCCCAAAAATTACCATAACATAACATCAATGCTTTGAGTTCAAAAATAAAGTCCATTTTATAAAAATAATTTCCGATATATTTTTAATTAAATTTTTAATTAAAAACACTATTCACCTGAAAAAACTAATACTTGAAAAATAGTTTATGAAACTGTTATTTACCCATTTTATTGAATCACATTACTTAATCAAGGTGTCTAAATTATATTAAAATTTTCTTTAAGTGAGATTACTAATTCATTTTGTCACATTACTAATCCTAAGCATAATATCACTATTAATAATTTATTATTCATTAAAAATTAAGTTGATCTTATTAGACTCCAAATTCCTTACTGAACACTTTTGCAGAAGACCATTTTTTGAAAATCATTACACATCATTAATTATTTAAGGTTTACATAAATATTTTAAAATATCATTTTTTTCAAAATTCATCAATAAAATACATCCTAAAATTATCCGGACATTTGAAATTTCCAAGAATTCACTAAAGGAAGAAATATCATTTTATTCATCCCAAAGGATTACACAAAGAAGCTACAGTCTCGTCACACAGCCCCTTATAACAGCAGCATATGACCTAAGTGTAAGGTGTGCTATAGTGAGAGAATCTGAGGGAGGCTCAGATAACATTGCCCTAGTAGTAATCTCCACAAACTTGAACTTCTCCCATAGGCGTTTCCGTTCAAGCTTGACACACTGGAGTTCGGTTTGGGCTTGGTCCAAAGCAAAGCCCAACGATGCCACCTCCTTCCCAAGCTCTGATAAGTGGGCTTCATAAGGTTCGAGTCTACCGGATGAAGCCATCGACTCCTCTTTCTACATTAACCATTAACATCTCTATTAAATCGTTATGAGTAAGTTAATATACTAGTCAAATAGTTTGGTTCGTTACAATGGTGTAGTAAGAAACAAAATTCGGTTGCATTATCTACTGTTGAAGCTTACTATATAGCTGCTGGGAGTTGTTGTGCACAAATTTTGTGGATGAAACCCAAATTACTAGATTATGGATATCAATTCAGACATGTACCTAATAATTGTGACAACACAATTATTATTAACATTTCAAAAAATCTTGTTTCACATTCTAGTAAAAAGCACATTAATGTAAGACATCAACTTTTGAGTGATCATTATCAAAGAGGTGATATCACAATTGGAATTCATTGGTACTAAATATCAGCTTTACTATATATTCACCAAACCATTAAATTCCGAGAGAAAAGACTTCATCATACATGAATTAGGCATGTTAAATCTTAATTAAATGTCTTACTATTTGATATCTTATTGTTTCATGATTACGGTCTCACAATTAGTATTTTGTGATTAATGTCTGATAGTTACGGTCTCACCATAACACACATTCACTGTCTCGTTGATAAATTCGTTCACAATCTCTATGTAATGCTCAGTTACTATCTCACTGTGAAGGTTATTCTTTTTATCACTGTAAGGACCCAAAACGGTCTTACTGTAAAAATTCCATAGGTTTTTTATTTATAAAATAAAAGCCTTATCGCGATAATTAATCTTTTTTACCTCCCCCACCCCCACATTTTTTACTTTTGTGATGTTTCTTATTCCTAAAAGATAAAATACAGAAATTATCCCTCGATTCTTCTCTCAGGGTCTCTTCTATTTACTCCTTTTGAACCCTTCCTCATTCCAGGAAACCTTACATCTTTTGAACATTCATTAAATCCCAAGGATGAAACGTTCTTCATCATTGACACGTGAGAAGTGTAGCTCGAAGAAGAAGAATATTTCACCTATGCTAGCACCTGATGGACCTTTAAATCTTAATCTAGTAAACCATGTTGTTGTACCTAAGAAAGAGATTTTCTCCAAATGGATTCTATCTAGTAAGTCTGTGGTATTGAATGTGTTAGAATAGAAAGGCTTATTAAAGTGGCTCTCAATGGAAGATAGATCCATTTAACTTAAGTTAGTGGCTTAGTTTTTTTAGTATGTCTAGTTATCTTTTGAATCTGGTGAGAGTTTTGTTGTAAGAAGGTGGGTCAATGGCCAGAGATGCTCATTTTTTTCGAGGTTATGGGGTGCATGCCTTTGGATACCTCATGAGGGCATCTGTGAGGATTATCAGAGAGGACCTCCACCTTCAACTATATTCTTTGATTTGGAAGATGCTCTGAAAGCCTTAACTGGAAATGGCACCATGAGGAGGTCCATTGCTGCTGAACTAGTTGGAGAATCAAGGCTCCTGATCATGTTTATTCAGAATCTGGATAGCCCCAGAAAAGGTGATTTTTCTATTTTGAAATAATCAAAAGACTCAGGAGCAGGCAAGCCTAATCCCAAAAAATCTTATATATAAATAAGTAAATAGAGAAAAAGAGGAGGCACATAGGTTCAACAAAGATGTGTAAACACATCACCATGCGCATCAGGATCAACTAAACCACAACAGAAGGTTGGTGTAACAAAGGACCATAAAGAGAAAACCTCCTCAATCGCGCACTTAGACAGAGCATCAGCAACCTGATTTTTCTCTCTGTAAGCATGAGTGACAACCAAACAAATCTGATCTGCAATCCTGAGATAGTCATCCCAAGCAGAAAGCATCTTCTAGTGGACATTCCATGAACGCGTTCGAAGAATATCAACCACCAGATTTGAATCAGACTCCATCCACAAGGTCATCCTACCATGAAAAGATGCATACAGAACAGCCTTGATTATAGCTAATAATTCCGCCTCAATAGCCAAGCCATTTACTAAGAAGTGGTAAAAACAACCTTTAACAAAGCTCCGATAGGTGCAGAATACACCACCACATCCAGAAGGCCCCGGTGAACCTGATGCTTCACCATCCACATTAACATTCAGACACTGAAAGATAGGAGGAATCCACCGGATATATTTCATCTCAATTGGATTCTTACACCTGCCAGAAACACCCATTGTTCGTAAAATAACCATATCAGAAACATCATTCCACATGACTCCCTTTAGATCCTGTGTAGAAGCAAGAACACAAGTATGAAGCTCCTGAATGCCAATAGAAATCGTAATATTTCTGTTGTCATCGACCAGAGCATTTCTGGTTCTCAAAATAAAAGAAACAATCGTTGAGATGGAAGAGATGAGTAGTGGTTTCACCTGAGAACTACAATCAACTCGATAAATAGAATCCATAAGCTATCCAAAACCTTCCAAGTTCAGATGACATCCAAAAACAGCCTGAAGATAATCCCATAAACTAGAGGCAGAGAAACAAGATATAAATACATGGTCAAAAGTCTCATCAGTAGCAAGACAACGAAAAAAACTGGTGGAAGAGAAAATCCAGCATGTTGTATCATCCATTGCAGAGGTAATCTACACTTCCAAATCCTCCATATAAGCAAATACTGAGCTGGTTGGATATAAGCAACATGAAACAAAAGCATCCAAGAAGGGAACATCAGAGTCTTAGTAAAAACTTTGCAAGTATATCATTCATCATATGTGTGAGATGATCAATGCCACATCCAATTTAACTTCCCTATTTTACTCTTAGCTTATCTCGGCCATGAGTCGTGAAAAAGGTTTGGTTGGACCTAATGAGGATGTTATAAAGGACTATGAGTACTACCTTTCAAAGGCAACCATCAAGAGGATAAAAATAAATTGGAATCCTTGGAAAAATAATGGATGGTAGTCAATGATAGAGTTCATGAGAAATTCAATCCTATGGATTATCCTTCAAGACCAAGAGATACTTCTAATCCTGGTTTGGAACAAGATGATATTGATGAGTTTCCTGAAGAAGAGGAAGAAGAGGATTAAGATCCACCTAGGGAAGCTTTTTTTTAGGAAGAAAAGACTATTGTTCCTCATGAAGTTCATGAAGAAGAAGTCCATGCTCGTAATGTAGTTGTTAATCTAAACACTCCACCTGAGGCTGAACAGAATCAGTTTCCAAAGGATCTGAATAGCATGACATGGAAGAACCTATAGTTGAAGATCTACCTATTATGCAAGAAGACAATCTTAAGGAACTCAAAATGGAACAATCTATTCCTAATGTCATCCATTCGGCTGAAGAACAGATGGATCTAGATTTTCAGTGGGAAAGAAAGGATATGAGTGAGGAACTTAGAACTGAGTCTATGGAATCGTACCGAGATCCTGAGCTTCTAAGTCCTGAGAAGGTGGCACCTATTCAGGGGGATAAAACCCCAAATATTGAGTTTATTTAAGCTTCACATATGGCTGATTTATTTACTATAGACACTCTGTATATGTTCCCCAGTTTCTATGATGTGGATGAATCTCAGTAGGTTTCAGAAATGGGCCTTGATCATTCCTCTCTATTCTAGTTGAAATCAATATCAAATATTCCACCTGAGAAGAAACTTGAGTATGTACCCGTACCTATTCCTGATCCGTTATCTAATCAACCAACATTTGTAAGTAAGGATTGCATGGAGGAATTAGGGGATACCATCTTGTCTGGAGGTGAGAAACTCATGAATACCCAACCTCTTCTTGTGGCCAATTTAAGTGAGAGAGATGCCTATCTATTAATAGAGAATGTTATTTGGAAAATACAACCTAAAATTTATCATGATATTCAGGATTTAAGTGTTGAAAATAAGCTGCTCATTAATGAAGTGAAGACCCTAAGAAGTATGGTAGAAGACATGCAGAGAGAGCTGCATTCGAGATCAGAGCTTGTTTCTCCTCCTGTAGAACCTGTTGTTCTTCTAACCCCACAGGTTATTGTGTCTCAGATTCAACCTTATCTAAATTCCTTATATAAAAAGGTCACTGAAAGGAAAAATAAAATTGTGATCGAAATGAGAGAGCCTGTTTTCAATATTAATAAACTCACTGATGAGTATACCAGGTGTCTTCAAAAAGTACGTAAAGAACTAAAATCTCTCACTACATCCACAAATGCATCTAAGTTATCTGCACAATCATCTCAAACATCCTTAGACAGTGATCTGCTAAGAACTGTAGTAAAAGAGGTGCTTCAGAATATACTCCGTGGTTTTAATACAACTTCTCTATCTGAAGTTGTCAAAAATAGTGATAGATTTCTTAACCTAGAACAACTCCACTAAAAAATTGTTAATGATGCTCTGCAAGATATTGCCAAGAAAGTGGATTTCTATTTCGACAAAATCTTCTCTAATACTGATATAACAAATCACTTCATGTATCTTGTGGAAAACCTGTGGATTCCTCCTCTTACTCAAGCTTTCAAGGACCAAGTCCAAAAGCTTATAGATTTTACTCGATTGATTGACATGTTTATGGAGAACAAGGATGATTTTGAGAGAACCATGTTGTATGGTGGAGAGATCATTATAGATTTCATCAAACTCATGTGGCACTATCTTTATGTCCAGAGTATATATATTATTGATCCAGCGCTGCACCTCTTAGACATGGGCTTCCAACATTCACTTCTTCACTAGCCTTCTCTACAATGTCTGTTAGCCAAGCCATGAGTCAGATCAGGCCTGTTATTCTTGATCTACAACTGCCTCGATCATCTTTTGCTTCTAATTCGGATCCCTGGGTTTTTGGAGGCTTACCTTTACCCTCTTTATCAACCACCTCACTACATTATTCTACCTCGACCTCTTCCCTATGGCTTCCACTTCTACCACTGCTGCTAAAGGCAATGATTAAGTCAACCCTTGAAGAAAAATAGTGATTACTCATTTTTTATAGGAATGATACTGATTTTTCATTTCTTTTTTTTTTGTACTGGACCTTATGTGCTATTAGTGAAATGTTACCTTTTGACTTATCTTATTCCATCTTCTTTATAATCCCAAAAAGGGGGAGAAATCACTATATGTTCACATTTATCATTATATCTATAGTTGAACTGAATATACACATTGACTTTACATGATTTGTGATCATCAAAAAGGGGGATATTGTTAGACTCCTAATGTATTAAACATGTTTTAATGATCACAAATCCTATTAAACCTAGTTAACTCCTATTCATTATATCACAATCCTGTGTATTCATGTCAATTTTTGTTTAAGTATTCTCATTCTTTAAGAAGATCAATTCATGATTTTAATTGCTCTACATCTAGTTTACTTACTGTATACTATCCTTGATATACTCTCATAAAACCTTCTTTGAAAAATTCTTAAGTCTAATCCATTCAATTATCATCATTACTTAAGTCTAACTACAGTTACCTTGAAAAGTATGAGACACCGTGAGTCTTCCACTGGTTATGTCTTTCTGGAAAAGTAAACAAGACACCATGAAGCAGACACTGTGAAATAGACACCATGAAGGATGATACATCGTGACCCATCCAGAAATCGTGAAGAATGAGGCATTATGACCATCAGACACCATGACCATAAAACACCATGACCATGAGACACCATGAAGGATGATACATCATGACCAATCCAGACACCGGTTCAATGAGACACTCTTTCCATGACATATTGTTGCACCAATTCTCAAACCATTTTTTCGTTTTTTATTTTAATCTCTAACGGTCATATTTGATGATTTTAAATGCACGGATATCATTAATGTTTCATTGGAGACATATCAACTGACAGTACGAGGAATGAGGTGCAGTATCCATGTAACATGTCGGCTCCAGAACATGCATTCCATGATATAAGAGAAGTGTGGCCAAGAATCAAGTAGATCAATACTGAATAAAAAACAAGGCTATGAGAATGAAGACGAAGAACATTGAGAGAATTTACAAAGGAAGGATTCTCACGTGCATGAAACCTGACTCTGCTGAAGAAAATACGAAGTACACTGGAATCCATAGAACATCTTCGCATTGTTGAAACTCACAAAGAACTCAAGATGAATCATGACACACTGTTTTACTATCGAGGACTCGAGATCTGAATCTGGTTCATCTCAATAAGTCCAGAGATGTAAATACTAAAACTTAGAGCACTTATAAACCTATTTCAATCTTTCTTCTCTATTGTGTACCATTTTTATTAACTTTCAAGTACTGTGTGGTCCTGTATTATAAACACACTCTATCTCCTACATCAAACTTAAGGATACAAGATATCCGTACTGAAACATATTTTCACACTTCTGTATACCAACAGATAAGTGTGGAAGAGGTCCCTGTGTGTCCTGGTTGATTGCTCCCACAAAGAACTGTGGAAGAGGTCCTTGTCCAACATGGACAGTCTGTGTACCGTTGTTAACCCCGATCCATGGTGTGGATCAAGTTTCATTATATAAACTACTTGATGGAAGGTGACCACCAATTGGATTGGATTAGGTCTCGGCTTGAGACAGAGCCACTTTTTTCATATCCGTTGTGCTGCTTAAATTAGTCTTCTCTGTTTTATCACATTACTGTATAATTCAGAAATCCCTAATTTCACTTTGATATTCAGTCTTAGAAAGAAGCTATAACTGGATTGTCTTTGTAAAATAACTTCAAAAGTAATATTTATAACTAAAATTAAGATTACTGAGAATTAATCAATATTCTAAGAAGTTACTCAAACAGTCAACCAATTATTATAGAATAAACTTGATTAGCTGGGATGTATTTTATCTTTGGGGAAACCCATTTAGAAATACTTTTTACAGAAATTTTTATAGTTACTCAATTCACCCCAACCATCTTGAGTAATCTACTTCGAAAAACAACGAGCATGGACCCAGGCCATCCCCTGGTTGAGAAATAATATCACTTTTTATAGATGTGGTGACTGATGTGTCTGACTCCAACTTTACTAGTGCCTCATCATAGGATGTATTTATCGCATTCATTTCGGTTAGGGGAGGAACTAATTGCCAGTATGAATTTGGGTTTTGGGGAGGACCTTTCCAATTGGTGCTGTAATGGCGAGGGATATTATTTCAGCATGATGCACGACTGTGGGAATTTTCATTATGGCGTATACCCTGGGGAGGATCTACATGGTGGGATACAGTTAGGGGAGGACCTTCTTAGTTATTGATGTTAATATGGGGATGAATTTCATCGAATCTTCCATTGTAGGGAGGTCCTTCATAATGACTGTCATCATGGCAAGGGAAACCATCATGACTTGATACCTAGTTGTAGGGAGAATTTCTTACAGTTCACATCATAGAAAGTTCCTTCAAGAGGTACTGCAATGAGAGGAGGAACTTCTCATTTCTTGAAGTTACTATGGGGAGGACCTTCATAGAAACATCCATTTCCTGGAGGTCCTTTTCAATGACTATCATCATGGATAGGACTACCATCATCACTTGAAGTCAAACTGCAGGGAGAAGAATATTTGCAGTTTATACCCTGAGGAAGACCATCAGTGTGGATGACTGAAAGGGAATGACATTATTAATATCTGATCTTTTGTTTTAGGGGTGGGCTACCCCAACGTGCATCAAGAGATATGCTCTCATTATCGATCATTTTGGGCCCAAAGACTAAGCCCCCATGGGTGCTCTGTGGAGGACCTTGAGAGCTATTAGTAGTGAAATTACAGGGAGGTCCTTCCCAACTGCTACATCCACTTCCATATTTTGGAAATGGAATGACATGGTCTTGATATTTCCTTGATATTTGTTTTAGGGCGTTAAGAACCCTAGCTTCCAGTAGATCAGGATCATTTATGTTCTCTTCATTTTTCGATTGCCTTTGGCATATTTAATATTTGGGTGATCTCTTGAATTTAACTGAGGGCCATCTGCTATTGGTAATGGCCTTCATATACATGACCCTGTCTTGTTGGATCATGTTATTTCATAAGGATATGTCAACAGACATATAGAATTTTGGAAGGGATATATGCCTGCCCCGGAGCAACCACCAAAATGGATCGACATCCCCCATTTGGAATGGGAATTTGTTCCCGATCCGGTTATCCGTGTATCATGGGATATTCCTGTAGACCCCCTAGACTGGATAAGGGATTCATAACTTCTCCAGAGTGACTAACTAATTTTGTGAGTCAGTCATTCCATTTGAGGTAACCGGGTCGTGGTCCCAATTTGTTTCCTTTGCTGTCAATGCAATAATGTCTTCTTATGTAATGATGATATGGTCTGGGATTGACATCTGATATTCCATAATTTCCAAAATTTACTGTCATACATCTTTGGACGGAACATGTATGAAGGCCCATTCTGATATCAGAGTAAGGATTTGTGCCTAATCCATTCCACCCTCAGATTCTAGTATATACTAGAAGTTCTCCTATGATGGGACGTAGGAATGAGTATACCACCAATTTTATTCTCTGGTTGCAACAGTATTTGACTGGTAGAATTTATATTCATGAGTGTGGATTTTCATCCACTCGCATGTTGTAGTATTTTTCTCATGGGCTTCGTATGCATCTGCATGAATTTAAACCTGCTCAAATTTTATTGTTGCCTCCCTATTTGGATGACAGGCTTGATGCACATCAGAAGGTATATGTTCCTGCATATAGATATTTGAGGCCCTATTTTGAGGAAGGAATTTTTGTGCATCATTATAAATCTATATCAGCCTATAGTTTTCCGCACTATCTGTACAGTGGGACCCATGCGCATTTGTAGGAATTTGAATATTCTTGTATTGTGAAACCCAATTTTTGTGGTGGGCTTACGTGGAGGGGGAATAGTTGCATGTCTAACTATTTAATGATGCCGCATCAGTACATCAGAGTTTATTTTCATGAACCAGGGTGATGAAATGTTCCTGATTATATATTCACCACCCTTGGTGGGCAGCCCAAGGGGATCCGATCTCATGGACATTAACAGGTTCCATCGGCATTAGGTTCTCTTCAGAAGGAGGAGGCCTTGTCATCCTTTGACGGCAGTTATGCTCTTTGGAAGGGGCCTGTGAGAAAGACCATTGTGTAGTTGAGAATAAGTTCTCGACATAGACTTCATCTTCCTCCTTAGGATAAGGGAGGACTTGTTGTCACGTTCTGGAGACAGGCTCCTAAATTGGACTGAGACAGTCACTCGGGCCACCTTTTTTTGGGGTTCCGGCTGCAGATTAAGAGGTGGATGCAGAGTCTTCGAAGACTGGACGTCCTGTCTTGCTGCCTCCAACATGGGGAGAGTACCATTTTGGAGGTACTCCCTGGTCAGCGAGTTCGATACCTAGCATTGAAGATTCTGGGTAGGTGAGGGGGTCTTTCTCTTTGTTGGGGCCCCAACCACCTGTGGGATCACTGATGTGTGTGCCTGCATCGGTTGTTGGGAATTAATTTGGATCTAAGGTTGCTCTGTGTTAACCATCAGGGTACATATATGACCTACAGACCACAAAACATCATCAAAGTAGTATTATTTTAAACATGTACATATATGAAGGTTTGTCTTAGCCCCCTCCCCACTTTATTCTATTATGGGGAAAAGGGGCTTGAGTGTGGTAATACCACCACATAGGTTAAGGATTTACATTGGGTTAACCATTTTTGTTCCGCCTCCGTGGTGGCACGTTTAGAACATAGAAGGGTAATAAACATTATCTGATGTGCAATATCCTTTTTTCTACTATTTTTGGGGTAGAACCCCCAAATTCGTTAATGATTCCCACTGAGTTCACCATTTTTTCCTCCGAGGTGGCGTGTTTAGCACGTATCAGGGAGAACAAAATGGTCTGACATGTAGTATATTTTTCTCTACTATTTTTTGGGTAGGACCACCACCTTGGTTAAGGATTCACGTCGGGTTCACCAATTTTTTTCCACCACTGAGGTGATGCATATACAAGTGACGGTGAAATGATCCAATGATGATCATCACCCTTCCAATTTTCCGGAGATGTTTTTCAGTCAAGTTCACCATTTCTCATGGTTTGAAACATTCAACATCATTATCCATTTAAAGTATGGTTGGATTAACCCCACAGGGGGTGGGAAATTCACCCCTTTCGCATTGTGAAGGAGGTTCCACAGTCCGATGATCCCAACGTGTGATTTCATGGGGTCATGTACTAGTGAAATCAGTATTCCTCAAATATAACTTCATTGTATGGTCTCTAACAGGTTTATTCGTGGAGCTAAAAACACCGAACAACCCTAATATCCATGATTCATGGACTTTCTTTCCAAAGGCAGGCACTCGTTGGATAATGATTTTTCAAATGACACTTAAGGACCCCATTGGTCGAATGGATGGGAGGTCAGGCTTGCCGAACCATTCTGGGGGAGGATTTATACTTTCTCCAGGACTCCCATAATGATTTAAGTCATGTTCATATGTTCGTGAATCCTTTGTTCATTTAACAAAGAGTGTGTCCACAGGCTACACTTGGTTTGCATGATAGTCATAGGAATGCATATGTTTTATTCTACAGAGGTGATTGTAACACCCCAAGATTCTATAGAAAATTTCTCTTTGAATAATACAATAGCTTTCACTATAGACAATGTTGAATTCTAGCACAACACGACCTATCAAACTAGCTGTTTTAAAAGAAGTGATGAATAGTAATACCCACTTTTTAAAACTTTATAAATTTTATTTTTCAATTTGGACTTTATTTTTGGATTCATAATTTCAAAATTAGCTTAGGGTGAATTTTGGGAATTTTTCTGATAACTATAATATTATGATTAATAGTGTAAAATACTAAATTTTAATTAAAAACAACTATTTTAATCAAAATAATTTATAGTGTAAATTAAAAATTTGAGTGTTTTAAAGTATAATTAGATTATAAATTTATCATTTAATTTAATTTAGGTAATTAGATGTAATTTCACATTTAAATTGTACATAAACACATTTCAATCTTTTGATAGTTGTTATTTCTTAAAACCCCTCTTTTTGGTTTTGACAATGGGAATTAATATTAAATTTATTTCTGAAACTTAATTGGTTTGAATTTGAAAAAATGGATTCCATATTTGTAATTAGTAAGTACAAAATGTGTAAATAGGTATCTTTTATTTTGAGACATTATGAATAGTGAATTTGGTAAAAAAATTATTTACTATGGTTAAAGGGTAAATCCGGTAAATAAGTGTAAAAAAATATTATAATAATATCAAATTACACTAAAACGTTTCCTAACTATTTATGATGATAAATTTTTGTCCATAGTCTATCTTCGGTCTATTTTGGGACCCCATGGAGCCAATTGTATTTGAAAATGACACTTTATAAAAAATAATTGAAAGATAAAGAAATGTAAAATAAACAACTATCTTTTAGTACAAAAACATTTATATGAGGTTATATAATTGATCACATCGACTAAAATTAGTAATTATAAATCTAAAAATATTTCCTACATCATGATATTTTATTTTTAATTTCTAAACATAAAATAAATATATTTATTTATGATACAATAAAAATGTAGTATTTTCCTTATTAATGAAAGAATCAAATAAATGATATAATAAATATTTAAATAAATATAATTTAAAAGTTTTGAATCCATAAACGTATTTTATAGGTTATTATGAAATTATAGGGTTGATTAAATGTTTTTTTCTAAGTAATCGAGTTTTTATAAATTTTACAAAAACCAAATAATAAAGTGTCAAAATTGACATAAATGAGTTTTTAAAACAAATACTATGATATTAAATGATATATTACACCTAAAAATCTAAAATTAGGACAAAGGACATATATAAGGTTATATATGTCATTAATGAACCAGTTGAGTTTCTATTGGAATTTTATTTTATTTTCATTAACCATATAACATAATAATACAGGGAGACATAGTAAATGTTAAACTATTTTACCAAGAGTTAAATCTAAAAGATAAGGCTAATATGGTGACTTAAAATTTATAAAACCTATTGTTTGAGAGTATTTAGAGCCATATCAACCTTATTATATATATATATTCATTTGAAGTCATTATAAACTATTTTATAATAACATAATATTTTAATCTTTTCCTAAAATTACTCTCACCTCTCTTATAAAAGGGTACTTCCCCTTCTCTTACTTTCACACCTCCAAAGCCATTTGGTTCTACCAAAACCTACTCAAATATCCTCCCAAATACCCTAACTTCAACCAATAGTCCTTAAATTTATAATAAATCCATCATAAGGATCCATTTTGTTCAAATCAAATGGAAGAACCTGAATAAGTGATAATTATTTCATCAACTCTTTCAAAATGATTTTTTTTCCACTTCCTTGTTTTTTGTCGATTCCATACCAAAATAAAAAATTCAATAACTTCCATATACTGAGATGTTATTATAAATATGGTAAAACCATATTCATTATTCTATCCATTCTATGAATTACAATGTCACCATATGTGCGTATGTATGTTTAACGGCTCCACGTTGTGGTGTAGTTTGTTATTCAACTCTTCATTAATTGGATGGGTATAATAATGACTATAATTGATGTAAATAATAAATATAACATATTAATGATTCTGTATATATAATATTACATCCAATTACACAATATATTACCATTAATAGAATTAAATTTTCTCTCATGCCAACATACGGCTTACCGTCTCCACTACATGATGAAATTTCATTCCCCATCATAACCATTCAATAAAAAATTTCATTTTATGATTAAAAATTATTTTTAAAGAACATGATATGATTCTGGATATTAATAAAATACATCTTATCTATATCAAACATGACATACATAACAAAACATATAAAGGAAAATTAATGTGTTAACACCTTAAAAAATGAAACTACTGAAATATTATTAGCAATGAAATATTTGAAGATCAAATATGATCTCATATTTATTTATGTGGATTCTTGTATAATCTAATAAATATTATTTAACCATTATAAATGAGGTTAAAATACCCTTGACTAAGGAAGAGTACATGGTAAGGGGTAATTTTACAATCTCTTTATTATCTGAGGTTGTTTATACATGAGTATCTACTGGGACCTCTTTATCATCCACATCTGTTTTCCTTAAAAATGTATTTCAAAACATTTTTAATATTTACTATACTATGGTTTAATGTCATTTATACACTTGTTTAATTTTTTATAAGATTATTTTAAAGTAATCTTTCTGTCTCTGTCCAAACAAGGTACTTTATGTCCTTCTCGAAAAATTAAGCAAAGAATGTTTTTAAACTTATACGGTGGGTGCAGCTATTTTCTACCATTATATCACCTTCAAAGCTTCCCATTAAAGCTTTTAAGAATTTTTTTTAAATTAAATTTTTTATTTACTTTTTAATGATTTCTATGTGAAAATTAATATTTCACTCAAATATTTTCTTGGATTGATTTCATCTATGTCAACATCATTCGTTGGATTTTACATTTATTTGATGTTGATTTATTATGATACAATCTTATATATTGTGTTAAAGGTTTTGTCATAAGTTTGACTATGGATGTGCTATTTTATACCATTCATGGTCTATGGTTAAAGTATTGACATTTCATATTCTTATTTTAATATTAATGTTTATATTATGTTTCAACCATTTCATAGGAGGAATGAATTGGAATTATTATGTGATGAGTGGATCCCATTATAGCTCCTTGATTCATCGGTAGGTCTCATGAGCCAAACTAGTGTCTTGGAAAAAGGCCTTGACCAAATCTTATTTTTAGTCTTGGCAAGAGGCCTTGACTATGTTTTTCTGATGTCTGAAATTATTCATTCTATCATTATACAAGTAGTTATTGATATTACATGTGATTATTATACTAGTAGAATATCCATTTTAGTAAGAAAATGGAATTATTTGATTTATATTTTCCATATTATGCTGATGTTTAAGAATAAAATTATTGAGTTTTATTCTTATAGATTTCCTTAAATGTTAATGATTGTTTATGAATGTTTCCGCAATATTGTGATCTTTACTAAGCATCTGATATATCCATTATCTTATGTTTTATTTTTAAAAGGATGAGAAGAAGTATATTATGATTGAACTGCAAGAATAGGTTAAGGGATATGAGTTTGTTCATAAAGGGACACAATGTGGTTTTTTCCATTTCATAATGTAATGTAAAACTTATGTATGTATCTATAACTTCCAAGGCTACTAAACTGATCAGTCTATCAAACATGATCTCTTGTGATCATTCCAATGTAAGGTTATAATGCACCGACTCCGGGTAACTAGGGTCGAGGTGTTATAGTTGGTATATAAGAAAGTTTAGTTCAAACCTTGGAAAAAAAATTAAAAAAACTCTAATTAGAAAACATTACCCTATGATAGACATTGAGGATTAATATAGAAGAACTTACTATAATATTGTTAATGTGTAGATTTTCTGAATTTTCAAATATATACACCCATTTCTAGATACGAGCAGGTAGAGGTGGCTCTGGCATAGATGTACCTAGGAGTGAAAAATCTGACATGGAGTTTCGTTCTTGACCCGGGGTATCCTGGTACATGACAACGGGCCTTACTAGACTCTTTGTTACTACACTCTCGGGGGATATGATTTGCATAATTCACATTTCCCTTACAAACCCTAATAAAGTATTTATGAATAAATACATTGTCAGAGAAAAAAAATTTATGATTATGGATTATATGCATAAACTGGTCAATTTTTTTTAGGTATTTTTCTATTTTGGAATAATGTATTGTGAATCATAAACTAATCTAGTTTCTAGCATTATTTAGAAATGGATCATAGTGGAAGTAATGGAAACTGTATCAACACATGTATTATATGTATGGATTTATCTCCTACTCGGGCTAATTATAGTGGGGTTGGTGATTCAACTTGTTCTGACCAACGTACAACCATATAGGGACAACTGACTCAGGTTATGAATAATAACCATACCCGTATTAAGCCCCCTAATCCACAACAGTGAGGATCAATGTTAGACCTCATCATGAGACCATAACCAACATCATTCAATGGGACTAAAAATCCATTTGAAGATTAGCAATGGGTATGTTCCTTAGGAAAAATATTTCATAATTTAGATAGTAGCGAAAGGGAAAAGGTTGTTATGGAAGTTTATCACCTCATGGGACATGCAGCTCAATGGTGGTCATTAATTCAAAACACAAAGGATGATAAAGAAGTATCAAATATATAATGGAGGGTGTTTAATGACCTCTTCTTAGAAAATTACTTTCCTCATGACTATCGAGCAGATATGGAAAGGAAATTTCTGAGTCTGAGGAAAAGGGAGAATGAGAATGTTGAAACATACGAGGCTAATATTACAAGGTTAAAAAGGCATGTTGCAGATTATATACGTAACCCAGGGAGTAATATTGATCGATTATTTGATGGATTAAAACCATTTGTATGTCTATCATTAGTCTTACAATCCATCTCATCATACGAAGGAATAGTCTCATGTTCCATCAGGATAGAAAATGAAATCTCTAAGTATTATGAATTAAATGAAAAGCATGAGAAGAAGTGATCTTCTAAACACTCTAGAAATGAAAACAAGGTGAATAATGAAAAAATTTGAATTTCAATCCTGTAGTAAATGTGGGAAGAAACATCCTAGTACTTTCCTAAAGGGAATAAGATTCTTTTACAAGTGTGGTGAAAAAGTCCACCATGCCCATTATTGCAAGGGGAAGAAAGAGGATGTCAATGTTGAATGCTACAGTTGTAAAGAAATGGTGCATTATGAAAATGAATATCATATGCATCAAGGAAACATACCACATAAAAGGACAAGGGACAAGGCTAAGATTATGTGATCCCAACTATAGAGTTTGAAAATCTGAATGACCTGGTGGCAGGTACATTAATCATTTCCTCAAATTTAGTCAATGCAATATTTGATTTTGGATCATCGCATTCTTTCATATCTTACCAGTTTTCCAAGAAAATTAGATACTTACAAATTGATTTAATAAGGGAGTTTTTAATCAAAACTCTTAAGGGAAGTATCATTACAACAATGTTTTTTGAATCAGATACCATTATAGAATATAAACGTGCTTTATATTCTTATGTCGTCATCATAACCATGATGGAATTTGATATAATCCACGATATGGATTGGATTTCGGACCATGATGGGAAAATATTTTGTAAGAGGAAGATGGTTATAATTTTTATGATGATATGTAATACCTTATCTTTAAAGAAGAAACGTCACAATCTGATTCTCATCTAGATCCACCCATAGTAGCCCTACTAAATTCAATTATTGGGGAGGAAGGGAGTGAAATAACTATGGATGAGGAAAATACTGTTCAAATATAGGATGTATATATTATATATGAATATGTTGATATGTTTCTATAGGATTTACCTAGATGTCCTCCAGAATGAGAAATTGAGTTTTCTATTGATTTAATTCTGGATTCAAGGCCCATATCGACGACCCCTTATAGAATGTCCGCTATTAAATTAGTGGAATTAAAGAAACAACTAGAGAAATTTAAAAATAATGTAATTATTCTCACTATTTTTTTCTATAGGGATCCCCTGTTGTTTTTTGTTAAGAAAAAGATGGATCTATGACGTAGTATATTGACTACATTGAGATCAATTATATAATAATAAAGAAAAAGTATCCCCTACCATTCATTTATTATTTATTTGATCAACTTCATGGAGCTAAATATTTTTCAATGATTAAACTTTGATCTGGATACCATTAGTTATGTGTGAAAAAATAATACATTCCAAAGACAGCATTTCGAACCAGGTATGGGCATTACAAGTTTACAGTAATGCCTTTTGGACTACCTAATGCACCCTATTTTTTCATGTCTCTAATTAATATAGGTTTCAAGGAATAACTTGATGACTTTTTAGTGGTATTTATTGATGATATCATGGTATACTCCAAAATCTATGAAGATCCTGAAAGTTACTTGCGAACAAATCTGAAATCTCTATGAAGAAATGAATTACATGGGATGTTTAGCAATTGTGAATTTTGGCTTGAAACGATTCATTTTCATGGCCATATTCTCTCTAAGGACAGACTATTTTTTAATACTTCAAATACAAGGGCAATCCAAGAATGGCTAAAAATGATGAGTATAATTATGGTACACAGTTCTATTGGTTTATCTGGTTATTATCGGCGTTTTATACAGAATGTTTTCCGATTGGTTATCCCATTATCCCAGAACACCTGAAAATGGGTTAAATTTGTTTGAAAAAAAGAGTGTGAATAATTTATTAAATAATTGACGAAAACATTAGTCAATTATCCTATCTTTACTCTTCCATTGGGGAATTATGATTTTTTTATTTCTAATGATGCATTAAAGAAAGGACACGGTTGTGTCCTTATGGAGAATGATTGAGTTATTTCCTATGCATCACGACAGCTAAAAAGTAATGTACAAAACTATCCTACTCATGATCTTGAATTTTCATTAGTAAGCATTGCTTTGAAGATATGAAGACACTATCTATATGGTAAAAAATGTGAGATATATACCAATCACAAGAGTTTGAAGTATATTTTCACACATAAAAACTCAACATGAGGCAAAGGCGATGGCTTAAACTACTCAAAGATTATGATTCTACTATACACTACCACATTGGGAAGGAAAATAATGTGGTATATGTTTTGAGAAAAAAGGATCATGGAGTTCTGAACAAGATGAGAGTTGAAAGGGATCTTATGTTCATTGATCTAGTAAAGATGGATATGGGAATAATCATGGAAGGTTTAACATCAATTATTTTCCAAATGTTTTCCAAAAAATATTTATTAGAAAGGATAAAAATTTCTCAGACTGATGATGAAGAGTTTCAAAAGAAAATTAAAGCTGTGAATTATGGTAGATTTATCTACTTCGTATATGAATATAGAATTTTGAAATTTTGGAAATGATTTTGTGTTCCCAATATACTATATCTAAAAAGTGAATTTTTTTTATAATTCTCATTGCTCTAATTTGTCTATACACCTTGGTAGCACTAAGATATTTAAAGATTTGAAGGATCATTTTTTGGGACAACATGAAAGGGGATATTGATTATTATGTGTCACGATGTATGGTTTGTCAACAGGTGAAAGTTGGAAGACAACATCCTGGAGAAGTCATTCAACCACTTCCCATACCTTAGTGTAAATGGGATGATATTATGATAGAATTTTTAATGGGACTACTGAAGTCTCATAGAAGGAATGATGCAATATGGGTCACTGTGGATCCTCTTACAAAGTAAGAATATTTTTTTCTATAAGAGAAGATTTACCACTTGAACGTTTAACAAGACTATAAATTAATGTAGTTGTAAGACTTAATGGTGTACCCCTATTTATTGTTTCTGATTGTTATCAATGTTTTACATCAACATTCTGGAAAATTCATTGGACATCCCTTGATATAAACTTTGTTTGAGCACTGCCTACCACCCTCAAACTTCAGACAATCAGAATGGACTATTCAAACCTTAGAATACATGTTGAAATCATGCCCACATGACATTCATGGTATGTGGGCTTAGTATTTACCTCTGTTAGAATTTTCCAATTACAATAGCTTCCATTCATGTATTCATATTGAACTATATGAAGCATTATATGGAAAGATATGTCGCAGAACAAATTTTTGAGATGATGTTAGTGAACGAAAACTCGTAGGCCCAAAACATGTTGAGGAAATAATGGAAAAGGAGAAGATTATCCAAACCCACATCAAGGCATCTCAAATGAGGCAAAAAAGTATGTTGACAACTGAAGTAAGGATTTGGAATTTCAAGTATAAGATCATGTTATATTGAAGGTATCTCCATAGAAAGGTGTTATACGATTCAGTAAGAAGGTTAAATTGAGTCAGATGTCAATTGGACATTTTGAAATTCTAGAATGAATTGGAGTTTTATGTTATTGTTTTTAAATTCTTCAAAGTCTCTTGAATTTTCATAATGTGTTCCATGTATCACTATTGAGTGAATACATACATGACCCAACACATGTAATAACCTATGAAGAATTATAAATGGAACCTGAGATGTCTTATTGTGAATATCCTATCATGATTCTTGATAATAGAGAACACATGATGATGAATTGGACAACTCGCATGGTAAAAGGTCTTCGGAGAAACCATAAAATGTAATACGCGATGTAGGAACCTGAGGAACATATGATTAAGAACCACCTGAATCTTTTTATGAAGTAGTATTATAGAAATTTAGAGGAAAAATTTATTTAAAGGAGGGAATAATATAACACCACAAGCTTCCATGGTATGTTTTTCTTTTTTATAATACAACAGCTTGTGATGTACACAACTTCAAGTTCTAGCACACCACAACCTATTAAACTAGCCGTTTTAAAAGTAGTTATGAATAGTAATAAATAATTTTTTGAATTTTGAAAATTTAATTTTTAAAATTGGACTTCATTTTTGGATTCTTATGATCAAAATTAGATTAGGGAGATTTTTTTCACTTTTTTTATAACTTTCATATTTTGATGAACAGTGAAAAATACTATATTTTAATTTAAAACAACTTTTTTAATTGAAAACATTTATAGTATTAAATTATAAATTTGAGTTGTTTTAAAGTATCATTTGATTATATTTTTATCAATTAATTTAATTTAGTTCATTGGATGTAATCTTAAATTTAAATTGTACATAAACACATGTAAATCTTTTGATAGTTTTTACTCCTTAAAAACCATCTTGTTGGTTTTGACAATGAGAATTAATTTTAATTTAATTTCTGTAACATCAATGTTTTGAATTTGGAAAAATTTATTCCATATTTTAAATTATGAAGTCCAATATTTTTAAATAGTTAGCTTTTAGTTTTAGACATTATGAATAGTAACATCAGTAAATATTGTATTTACAATGGTTGAAGGGTAAATCCGATAAATTAGGGTAAAATATAATATTATAATAATACTAGATTTCCCTAACACATGTCCTAAACCTATTTTATGATATATTTACGACCATGGTCATCCTTGGGTCAATTTTGGGACCCCATGGAGCAACTTATTATGTGAAAATGACACTTTATAAAAATTAATTTAAAGATAAGGAAAATGTAACATAAACATATATCTTTTAGTAAAACAATTTTTAAATGAGTTTTTATGATTTATAACATTTAATATAAAAATTAATTATAAATATAATAATAGTTCCTACATCATGATATTTTATTTACAATTTTTAGACATAAAATAAATATATTTATTTAGGACACAATAAGGTTGTAGTAATTACCTTATTAATGAAAGACAAAAATTAATGATATTTTAAATTTTAAAATAAATATAATTTGAAATTTATGATTCCATATAAGACTTTTATTGGTGAATATGAAATTATAGGGTTCATTAAATTTATTTTATCTGATGTAATCATGTTTTTATGACTTTCATCAAAACCAAATATTAAATAGTGTCAAAATTTGACATAAATGGCATTTTAAAACAAATAATAATTTTGTGAAATATATAATACTCCTAAAATTATAGGACTCATCCAATGGACTTATATAAGGTTATATATGTTATTAACGAACCACTTTATGTTCTCTTGTAATTTTATAGTATGTTTATTAACCATATAATATGGAAATACAAGGAGACATGGTAAATGTAAGACAATTCAACCAAGAGTTAAATCTAAAAGATATGGTTACTATAGAGACCTAAACTTGTCTAAACTTTATTTTATGAGAGTAGTTATACCCCTTATAATATTAGGTTGTAAATATATTCATTTTGAGCCTTTAGAAACTGAAATAATTTTATAATAAAATAATATTTCAACTGTTTCCTAAAGTGACTATCACCTTTCTTATAAAAGGGTACTTCCCCTTCTGTTAATTTAACACCTCCAAATCCAGTATGCTATGACAAAACCTTATAAAATATCCTCCCAAATATGCTAAAATAAAAATAGATTCCCTAATTTGATCATAAATCGAAACTAAGGATCCCATTTTTTCAAATCAAAAGGAAGAACCCAAAGAATATGTAATAATTTCATCACCTCTTTCAATGTTCTTTTCATATTCTAGTTCCACATTTTTTTTGATTCCATACCAAAATAATAACTCCAGTATCTTCCACATACTGAGATGTTATTATAAATATGGTACTACCATATTCATTATTCTAGTCATCATATGAATGACAAAGTCACCATACGTGTGTACGTACGGCTTACAATCTTCACATCTTGGTGTTGTTTGCTATTCAACGCTTCAATATTTGGATGGGTATAATAATGAGTACAATTGATGTAAATAATAAATATAACATGTTAATTATTATTTATATAAAATATATCTTTCAATTACATAACATTTTACCATCAGTATAATGATATTGTCTCTTGTGTGTACGTACGGAATACCGTCTCCACGACGGGATAAAATTTCATTCCCCACTGTAACAAATCAAGAATAATTTTACTTTAAAGATTAAAAATAATTTTTAAGTAAATTAATATCATTCTTGATATGAATAAAATACATATTATCCATAACAAACATTACTTACTTAATAAAACATATAAACGAAAAAGAACCAGTTAACACATGAAACAATGATACTACTAAAATATTATTAACAAAGAAATATTAGAAGATCATATATGGTATAATATTTTTGGATGTGGATTCTTTTATAATTTAATAAAAATATTTAACCATTATACAGTAGGTTAACATACCATAAAATAAGGATGAATATAAGTTAAGGGTTAATTTTACACTCTCTTTATTATCCTAGGTTGTTTATAGGTGAGTATCTAATGGGACCTCATTATCATCCACACCCGTGTTTCTTTAAATTGTATTTCAAAAAAATTATATTTAGTATAATATGGGTAAATTTCATTTATACACTTTTTTACTTTTTACAAAATGGTTTGAAAGGAATGTTTCTGCCACTTTCCAAACAAGTTACTTAATGACCTTTTCCAAAAATTATGGAAATAATGTTTTTCTAACAAATATGGTGGGTGCGGCTATTTTTTCCATTATGTCACATTCTAATCTTCCCTTAAAATCTTATAAGAATATTTTAAAAAAAATCTATTTAATTTTATAATATTTCAATGTAGAAAGAAATATTTCACTAAAATATTGTTTCGATTGATTTCATATATGTCAACATCTTTCGTTGGATTTTACGTTTGTTTGATGTAGATTTATTATGATACGATATTCTATATTGTATTAAAGGTTATGTGATATGTTTTAATGTGTATGTTATATTATTATACCATTCATGGTTTATGGTAAAATTATTAACATTTATTATGCTAGTTTTAATACGAATGTTTATATTATGTTTCAACCTTTTAATATAAGGAATGTAATGGACTTAGTAAGTGAATGGTGGAGCCCACTATAGCTCCTCGATGCATTGGTAGGTCTCATAAGACAAACTAGTGTCTTGGAACAAGACCTTGAAAAAATATTATTTGTAGTCTTGGCACGAGGCCTTGACTATGTGGTTATGATGTCCGACATTATGCATTCCATCATTATAAAATTATATATTGATATTACATGTGATTATTTGACTAGTAGAAAATCAATGTGAATAAGTAAATGGTATTATTTGATTTATATTTTCAATATTATGATGAATATTATTTTTAAAATGATTATTTTTTTGTCTTATACATTATCTTAAATGTTTATTCTTACTTATGAATGTTTTTGCTATATTTTTATCCTTACTGAGCATCTGATCTCACCCCTTTATTATGTTTTATTTTTCCATGGATGTGACGAATTATATTATGATTGACCTGCAGGAATAGGCTAAGGGATATGAGTGTGTTCAAAAGGGGACACAATGTTGTTGTTTTTTCATTTCATAATTTAATGTTAAACTTATGTATGTTTCTAGTACTTCTAAGGATACTTAATTGATCGGTATTTTGGACTTGATCTCTTTTGATCATGCCAATGATAGGTAATAATGCACCAACTCTGGGTAAATTAGCTCGAGGCATTACAATGATGCTTGCCTAAGCCATACAATAAGGTTCTGGAGTTTATCATCATCCAAGGGGGGTGAAAGGTGACTTGGTGTTTAGATTAGACACACAATATGGGTTTCCTACGTATCCTCGGTAGAGGAATCAGAACCCATGTAGTTCAGATTTTTTAAGGATAATGCATAGAAGCTGCCCATTTGAGATGAACATGATTAAGTGGACCCTTTTCGATGGTAACCATTTTGAGATCATTCCTTCAGGTAGGAATCCTATGTATCCAGATTTGATCAAGAATCCGAGTTATCATAGTTTGGATTTGTGTGAGGATTATGCGTGGAAGCATCCCATTGAAGAGGGAATGATTAGGTGAACTATTTTGGATGGGAACCATTTACAGCTCGAGCCTTCGAGTAGGGATCCTGCATATCATGGTCTGATCATGAATCAAAATTATCATTGTTCAGATAAATTTGGGGAATATGCGTGGAAGTACCCCATTAAGGATGACATGATTGGGTGAACCCTTTTAGATGGGAACCATTTTGAGCTCGGGACTTCGAGTCGGATTACTAAGTATCCTAGTTTGATCAGGAATTAGATTTATCATAGTTGATATTTGTGTGGATGTTGTAACTCTCACAAAACTCTATGGCCACCTGAGTCATGATTGGTGTGAGAAACAAAAGGATGTGAGAGATCCAACCAACCACATTCGTTTTCTCCTATTTGTGGAAGAGGGAGAGCCTACAGAGGAAGAGGTTGGGGCGACCGTGGGTGAGGACAGGGAGCAATGAACCCTTTAATGTGAGAAGATGTTAATGGTCATGTGGCCCGACCATGAATGATTGCGGACTTACCTTAGTGGGAGGGCCCTAGAATATGTTCTAGCAAGGGGAGGCGTTTTTTCTTCATCAAAAGGAGAATAAAACATAACTCCTTTGACTGATCATTATTAATCATCGAATGGAAAAGAAATTGATCACCCTATGTCCTTATAACGGCGATGTTCATGATAGTATCCCAATGATGGAATCTAGGTTACCATGGAAATGATGACTCATAAGCATTCCCGAAGCCTGAACCATTGTGGGGAGAGCCTTTATGACTCTGCATAACATTGGTATGTACACTCAATGGGGCATGCTGATGTACCCAATGGTCTGATCATATCAGTATGGTGTCTTTGGAGGAGGCTTTGTCATGATTCTAGAGGACTAGTTCATGGAGGGATCATGAAGAACTGCATTGTAGTGGAGGGGTGAGGATGGAACCAGAGGAAGAAATACCTAAAAATAACCCATTCTGTGTACTGATTTCTTATGTGGGATGGGGGAGGCTTCGCATACCATTGTGGTATGAAAGAAGAGGGGTCATCTGCATACTGATGTAGTATGCAGGCATAGATATAGTCCACTACATACCATTGTGGTATGTGGTCCATCACGCATATTTGGGTTCCATCAGCATAATGATGCAGTACGCGGTGCCTTGTTTAGTCTACTTAGTGGTGCACTACGTAGAGCCACATATTTAAGGAGGTTCCCTGGGATTATCATTCATGAGAAGTTCATCTATGAGGATTATATGTTTCATGGTTTCAAAATTTAGGTTCACAGTTCTCTTTTTATTATCATGTTCCCATGTTTTACGGTTTGCAGCTGGCTGTACCGACAGGGAGTTGGTTTTGTGATTCAGGCTTTTTCGATTAATCAATACTGAAGCCAGAATCTTCTTCAAACTATCTCTTCCCACTTATGAGTCCCCTCCAATAATTATTAATCCATTTTCCCCTTTTAAATTCTTTATGTGTACCTTTTATAGGGAATAAGGACAATTGTATCTATTGGGAATGTGACACCATTTGAGGAGGCCCATGCAGATATATTTTGACCCACAAGAAGAATCGGTCAACTAGGTTTGTGGAGGATTCAGTTCACGATCGTGGTTTTCGGAACCCTCCCAGTTTCATTTTTCTACAAAATGATGAGTTTATGGAATTGTACACAGATGGATTTCGTGTGCATGAGTCTTTCAGCGATGTTGTTTGTGGTCTTCTGGGATTACTGGCCTTCTCTACGTGGTCCAGAGGTTAGTGAATCATTCATAATACTTGGTGGTTCACAATCTAGTAGATCCACGAACCATTCATAGTGATGGTATGCGGTTCACATGAAATTCATTGAAAACTTGATTTCCCTCATGTTTTATCAGGAATTTTTAACTCGATTTGAGTCCATTCACCATGCTTGAATTGTAGTAATACTTTCTTCACTCTACAAAGTAATTTTTTTTGGTGTTTTCTTCCCTTGGTAATTTCTTTGGACCCTAAAGTTCTTCGTGGACATTCTGCATGATGACATAAACATTGTAGTCAATGAATTATTCAATAATCCCTCTTCTCCATATTGAATTAACTCGAGGTTTGGTTCTTTAATATCAATTATTGATAATGAAGTACATATTAATGATTTTACACTAGGGTATTTTTGGAATAACATCCCAAAAATTATTATCATGATTATTATGAATATATTGAGTTGGGATTATGAAAGAGCACATCAAACATAATAAATTTGGATATGTTTCAAGTAGAAACAATCAAAACATTATTTTTTATTCTTCACAAAGTGTGAACATAAGGAGAATGAAATCAAGGCATGGGAATTTTCTCTAAAAATTCATATCTCCAAAGTCTTTGATACTATAAAATGGAGTTATCTCTTTATTGTCCCCAAAAGATGGATTATGACATGACATCATTAAACTAATCATGACAATTCTTTTCTCCTCAATGCTGTATATTCTAGTTAATAGATCTCCCTGGGGATATTTTCATTTCACCAGGGGTGTTACGTATGGATATACCATATTAGGTCCCCTATTCATAATTACTGAGGATTATATAATTAGATGCATCATGGAGCTATCTTATATTGGTTTTTACAAATATATTAATGCTTGTTAGAATACATACACCCCATATCACTTAATATATAATGATGTCATCCTCATTTTTGTACATTCCTCAAAGAGAAGGATTCATGTTATCAAATCGATGTTCTTACATTATGAAGTTGTGTCTGGTCAATCCATAAACTAGGATAAATCTGTCATTGTTTTATGATAAGGGTGTCTCAGTTGGAATGAAAAATAGGGTTGCTAGAACTCTTGGAGTTCAAAGGGGATATCTTCCATTTAATTATCTTTGGGTTTCACTAATATGGGTAAAATAGAAAAACTATTATCTTGGGGGAATATTCTTGGGAATCAGTAATCAATTTTCTAGATAGAATGGGGAAGTTACATCACAAGCCGTAAGGGTGTAAATTATTAATTCAATCATCAACTCTATCTTGGAGTATTCCCTTTCTCTATAGATGACTTTGGAATATCATTAATGACCATCAACGTATGTTAATTAATTTCTTATGGATATTATTGATGTAAGAATGGAATATTATAGTTATTTCATAGAAGGATTATATGAAACCTGTATAGTGGGGGACTTTGAATCAGGGATCTCAGAGTTTTGAAAGATGTTATTATTAATAAATTCACCTATAATTTACTAAATTGTGATTATACTGAAATTTATTTCTTCTCACACAAATTCAAACAGAGGATGTTGAATGGATACAAGTCTTATGTTTCATCATCTATGTGGTCTTCCATTAAATACTCCTTCAAGGATATTATGAAAAATTCAAAATTTCTTATCAGAATTAATTCAACACTTAATTGTTAGAGGACTTCCAAGATGGAAACACCTCCTACTGCACTGCCTATACACCCACACCTAGAGAATATTTCCATTTATGAATATTTATATAGAAGGAACTCTAATGATGTGAACTCAAAAATGGATAGAAAGGAAATTCAATCCAATAAATTCATGAATATTGATACTCTGATTTGGTGTGAAAACATGAATGGCTATTACAATTTCAAGAAGTACTATATGGTGATGTCTGAAGGATCCTTTTAGCCACCACAATGGCTACTCAATTTTATGGTACACTTTATAAAATCTACAATATTTATCTTATTATGGAAAATGTCCAAAAACGGATTGGCTATTGATGATAAAATTAAAATAATTAGGTATAAAATTTTATAATATTGTCAAATATGTCTTAATTATGATGAGATCATTCATAATATATTTGTAGAGTGTTCATATACCCCATGGATATAGAGGTATGTTAGTTGTATTTTTTTAATTAATGTACGCACATACAAGCGGGTCCATGAACTATTGGTTCACATCTGGGAGATTGGATTTATCGGATAAATTCAGAACCTGCTTCTTGATTCCACTACTTCAATCTATGATTTAATCTGGTCAGCTAGGAATTCCAGTATCTTTGACAGAGAAAAACCTCTTGTAGGTCCAAGAATTCGATCTATATATAGAGATGTGCATGGAACTACTAAACTGTAGGTAGGGAATATTTAGAATAAATGCACTAATATGAATATATTGAGGCTTCTTGGGGTAGAATAAAGACCTAAGATGTTTCTAATGGAAGAATATATTTTCTGGATTCCTCTTCTCTCTTCATGGATAAATGTGAATGTGGATGATGCATCCTTAGGCATGCAAGGACTATTAGGATGTGGAGGTGTATTCCATACACATCATAATTTCTTCAAGAAATTCTTTTTTTTTAATTCATATGGATTGGTTCTACTTATAGCCATAAAATTTGGTCCATTATATATGCCTTAAAAATGATATCTATAAGAAATTGAACCCACTGCAAATTGAATTATATTCATTGATTTTTGTTCATTCCATCCAAAAAAAGAAAAAGAGATACACATTGGAGATTGAATCATTTTTGGATTAAATGTCTTGACTAGGTGAGTCAACTTCATGTCATGATATTGCATGTTTATAGGGAAACAAAAACAGTTTAGGATGAATTTTTAAAGAGGGAAATAATAAAGATGAGCACCTTGGGGTCATGCAGGCCCCCTCAATACTATGAAAATATACTTGACACAGACATGTGGTGAGTGACCTACTCTATATTCTTTAAATCCCCCATATAACTTTTCTCTGACATTTATTTTTATAATAATTTATATGATAATTTTTTTGGTCATGGATTTTCCTTTTAATTATATATTGAAAATATTTAAAAGTGGTATATTTTTTGTCCTATGTTGTGTTTTGGGTTTATTTGTTGTCAAATGATCAACATTTATGAAGAAATTTGATGATGGGAAAACAAATGAACATTATATTTTCCCTAAACTATTTCTGGATCAGGCAATATCTATCAGAATATGTTTTCAAAATAATGACTGAAGATTCCAAATACCTGTTTCGACATGTTTGAGAAGTTGGCCATCAAAATGTGTACCCATCATAATCATTCATATGATTGAGTGTTCAGTGGTAACTCTAAAAGATGTTGATAATTTAATAATAAATATAAATATTCATTTATGTTGTTTTATTGGTTCGCAAATCATGAAGTATTTAAGATACAAGATGAAATTTGTAAAAGAAAGGAGTTGTGTGAGTTCCTGTAATATTGAAGTATTCTAGAATAAATTTTTTTAAAGATAATATCTATCAAATCAAGTAAACAGGATGAAAAAACATTTAAGAAACATGAAATTGGAATTTGATGAAGTAATAGGTCATGAAAACTTGTTAATTGATCGATCCATTTGACATATCGATCCGTCATACGAATTGATCCATCATTTTTTTAATTTCATAAATTAATTAAGCTACTCCTTCACTAGGCTATCAGATAAGAAGTGACACCAATAAACCATCAGAGGAAGAGTTTCATCAGTCTAAGAAAATAAAATAAAATGGTTGTATAAGATAGAATAATTGAATATTCCATCATAATGTTATTGAAAGTATAAAGAGTATTTTTATGTTCTAGCTATATTTATGGAAAAATAGTTTTGAATGACCTGACGTATTGGAGAAAGAAAATATTTATCTTCAATATATATATTTCATTTATTTTAATTTGAGTCAATAGAAAAAAATCATAGTTCTATGTCAAATAACTGTATTATTATTTCATCACTTTATAAAAGTCCATCAAACACATGTAATCTAAAAAAAATCCATCGTATTTGAATCATTTGAATAATGGTCAATCAGGGTTCTCAAAAAAAGAATGGCCGAACTAACATAATTAAAATTTAGAAGATATTTAAAATATAAAAAAATATAAGGATTTGGGTTATTTTGAGAATATTTGAGAAGTTATTTTAAATATTAATTAGAGTTGAAATGGTCAAAATAAAGATTGAAATGTAAAAAAAATAGGATTATTGAATTTCTATTGAGTGGCAAAGAGAATTGGTTTTCAGAATTTGTCTATTTGGGATGCCTTAAAATATATATAAAATATCCTCTATGTAATTAAATAATTCATAGGTGTGGAAATATAATGTTCTGGAATTTTTTATAGGTATCGAGATCCAATATGAAAAATTGTTTCATGTTGATGCGGTTGAAGATCCCTTAGACCAAATCCCATATCTGATAGAGATACATCAGAGTGAGTATTTCCATTGGAGGAGTTTCATTGGAGATAGTTCCATTAGAGTCAAATCAATAAAATTCTGATCCATTTGTGTGACATCCAGCATAATCATATCCATCGGTACTGGTTCATTCAGAGAAAGTTTCACAAGAGGGGTATCAACTAGAGTCAGATTATTTAGAGTGATTTCCATCATAAATATATACAATGGACCAAGATCAATAGGACCGAGAAGTTGTGAGTTTCAAATTGAGTTATAATATTATTGATGTAGAATGAATAGAACAGGATCATATGTATCATATTAGATTGATTCCATTAAACAAATGTCATAGTATAAATCCCAATAAGACTGAATTTTATTTAGTATGTTTCTAGAAATGATCTACTGATAGATTGATTATATTCATGTTTTTCAATTATCTAAAATAACATTAATAATAAAACAATTATTAATATAATTGTGGATGTTTGGGAAGGTTTGTACATTGGTGATGGTTATAAATCTTACTTATATAGGAAGTAAAGAACATTTTGAAGTGGATCAGAAAAGAATAATGTAGAAGGTTGTAACTATGAATACTTACCAGTTAAATAAGTGGCTTGTTTTGTTTTCTAGGGGTACAAATAGATGTGGTAGAAAGTGGACCTTAAAAGGATAGTTGGGGTTTTAACCAACTATAGAGTAAATGTTGACTACTAGTTCATTGAACACTTCAGTAATAGATCCATGTTATCCTAGAAAGTATTTTGTAAAATAATCCATGTTTGTGGGATTATCCAATATAGAAATGATTAATTCTTTGTACCAAAACTTTTAAATATCATTTGTTTCCTCTTATTTATATTTTTTTTATAAAAAATGAAAGGATGATATTTAAAATTGAGTGTATTATTACTATAACATGTTTTAATTGATAAAATTTTTTTCTATATGTGTTAAGAAACATTCTTACAAAAAATGTAATAGTTACCTTGGATTCACCCCCACCCCCTCAGTAGTCTCAATACTACATAAGAACATCAGATAATTCTTTATATTTATGTGATATATAAACTCAAATATATTTTCCAAGTGGTAACCTATTATATGAAGACTTTGTGAGTTACAGTATATTCTATTACTATCCCCTGTGAGGTTTTAGAATATTTCAGTCATCAAAAATTCCATGATAATCTTGGAAAACTGGGGATCTATATCAATTTAGTTTTTATATTCAATTATTTGGTCAAAAAACTATATATTTATATTGAAATATCCTTCGGTATTATTATATGAACCAACAACATAACTCAATGCATCCATAATTTTTTGTTATTAAATTTCGATAACAATTTATGATTTGTTAAAGTAAAATTAAAAATCCTAAAATGATCCATGTTTTCATTTAACTTTTAATATATATTATATTTTATTATATAAATAATAATAAGAAATTATCATGAGTATATTTAAATACTAACTTTTTAAAATCAACATGAATGTTTGGTAATTACTAGGTTCTAAAATAATCAATGTGAATTTATAGTTTTCATATATTATAAACAAGGTTATGTTTTTTAATGTCATCACTTTTCCCTAATTATAGATGATATTTATATTGAATATCTACCTTTCAGAATTATTTATTCCTATGATGTTGATGAAAAAATTCCTCAATATGGGATATATATTTAATTTTTTATCATAATATTGTCAGGATCGTTATAACCAATGAATATTTTCATTGACCCATCCATTTTTTAATAATTATTACTTATTCACCCAAAGGTGAAGAAATAGTTCATATAAAAACTCTTTCAATCCAATCTTTTAACTACTAATTTAACTAAAATTACTCAATTAGGGTTATTATTTAGGTTCTTTGTGATAAAATAAATAAACTAAAAATAATATTCATTAGAAACACTAGCTCATTATACAAGGAATGATCAAAAAACTCTTTTCAGAATAAATCCATATAACTCAATATAATAGGAATACCATCAAAGTGGGTCATTTTATTTTTCCCAATAATTTTTTATATTTATCCATTATCATTTTTTTAATGACCAATACATGTGAAATATTTTATAGAGTTGATTCATTTTTATCCATATGTATTTTTAGAAATATGGGATGTTTTTTGGATACAACAAATAATTTTATCCTAATTGGAATTAAAATTTGAACTATATAAAGAGATCCAATCCGTAAAAAATATCGAATTGGGTTTATCTAAATGAAAAAATAGATAATTTTCTAGGTGAATGGTTTCATAAATATTAATTAGATAAATTATATATACTTGAGATCAATTGATTACAGTCAAATGTGGTTTCTATGATAAATAAAATAATATTAAATGAGTTGGAGATTTAATATTTATTGGTATATTTATTGATATGTAATATTTCATTGAATTGAAATCAAACAATATGTTAACCATTCTCAACTATATAATATATGTTCATATTATCACTTTATTTTCATGATGCATCTTAGAAATGGTGATGGTATACGTACATCCTTATTCTCTTGGATACGGTATTTATTAGAATTAATTATTGTCAATAAAATTTTTGCGAGTACATTAGTTCACATGCTGATTATTATTTTGGAAATTTAATCACTAAATCATGGTTATTTTATTTAACAAAATTAGATCATCACCCATTAAATTTGTTTTCCAATCAATTTTAATTTTGCAACACAATAATTATTTACCTAAATTTTCACACTTAAATTATTTCATAGATCCTTTGTGACTGGTCCTTTGGTGTATACTATATCATTTATATCATATGAGAAAATAAATTATAATTCATCTTTGAACATTTTCACTTTAACTTCAATAATTCAACTATAATATTTCATTCTTATTTAATGTTTTAAAACACCATCGAGACTCAAGAATCTCCATTTGTACCTTAATATCTCTTTAATACAAATAACATCATAGTTTTCAGGATAAAATGTTTTTTGATATTTTAAATGAATTTTTTAATCAACTAATTAATTAACTGAGTTTCATTCAAGACAATGAATAATTAGCAGACATAGATTTAAATTCTCTTAGAGGATTCCACATATGATTATATATGTTAGTCCACCTTTTTTCCATAGATCAAAGTTTTACCTATTCATTTTGATATATAGTGTATAATTATTATGTTTTTTTTGTATAAAATATTATTGAATTACTTCCACTCCATTAAGTGTACTTGTTCATAAGTAATAGTGTTTTTTATTAGGCTCAGCCGGTAGTCAATTTTTTCTTATATGTAATTGAAACCAAAAAACCATTTCCATACAAGAAAACTAATGTACATTACATATATTTTCCAATATATAGTTCAATTTATAAAAAAATAGTGTAATTTATGGTCCACTAAGAATGGTGGTTATTTATTCCTAATGTGGTAAATGGAATGTTGATCCATTTATGTTGATCATGTGTCCTTTATGATTCTTATTACAATTCAAAATATGTGAAGGTCTAGTTAAAATTTATACAATATTTTATACTCTATATCCCATCACGTTTTCTTGTTTAATATGCCAATTATTTACATTCCCATTATAATGGTTGTATATCTGGCTCCCCTTATTTATATCCCTTGAATAAATTAAGTAAATATTCTTCAGAAAATAATATAAAATCATCAAAAAGTATTGTAAATGAAACATTTATTGTGGATTAAATAGTTCTCAAATATATACTATATATCATGAATTGTAACACCTTTTATTTAACCTAGGTTATCATAAATACATGTCCTATTTTCACCCAGCGTAATCCCCAAAAACCCTTACTAAAATAAGTTTTGATGTTGGTTACCTAAAAAAACTACTTTACAATTTTATTACCATAAAATAAATATATTATCACTTGATGATTGAATATTATTTGTTAAAAAGATATTATAATGTTCATGTGATATTCTTCGATCGATAGGATAAAGAAATAAACTAATATGATTTCAACCATGATGTGCTATGAAATACTCTAAAATATTAGTCCTACGTTTAGAAAAATATTCTATGATACACATAGTATATTTAATTATAGGTACATTGTAATCCGAAGAAGACAAGACATCCTATAATGATGATAGAATATGATAATCCTTATGATGGAAGGATTATAAGGAAATACCCACAAGTAGGTATTCAACTGGTTTTAATATCCTTAGATATTCCAATATATGTATATTTTTAATGACCCTTTTAAGTTATTATTTTTATTAATTCATATCATGGGTCTTGTATAATGTTGTATTACCCAAAATTATGAAAACATAATCTCAAAAAACTATATGATATATTGGGAGTGTAAGGAATAATTGAATTAATGAATACATTGTGGAAGGATTTCTCCATTATATTTTAATGGAAGTTAATCTCTCAATCATTTTGATTGAAATAAAACTTTTTGATAAAATACGTGTCCACGGTGTGAAAATAATTAGAGCATTGAATATATTTTAGGAAAGTTAAATTGAGAACATAGGTTGGTGATATGAATTTTAAAACATTCTTAAATATAGATATCAAGACAGAGGTATTTTATTACCCAGTGAGTTTTCATATGCGGTTATTCCCCTAGTGGAATTTACTTATATATTTCTCTGTTCCATGATGTATTTATGAACAATAATCGTGGAAATTAGGTGAGCCTACCTAATTCCAATAAAAATATCCTTACGGGTTGCAAAAAGTTATTATACATGACCATATATAAACTTTATTTTAATTTCATAGCTAGATTAAATAAAATTTATAAAAATGAGCAATAATATATTTTTTTATTTAATATTCATAAATAATCATAATAATATGAAATAAATATATATTCATAAGCCCACATAATGGAGTATTGTTTTATCTCCTTTTCTATTCACAAAGTAAAATATAAGTACTTATATTTATTTTATTTTGTGAAAACAAAATAAATATTTATTCATAGGACCATGAATATGATACATCAATTTTTATTGAAGAAATTATATATAATAATAAAAGTATTTAATTGAGGTTTCATAAATGAATGTGAAGATAGAAAGAATAAGTTATAGGCCCAATGATAAAATGATATTCAAAATGAACTATTTAATTCGCTCCCTATATAATAAAATATTATCATTACCTACAAGAGTAATATATTTCAATTATTTTATAGATATTTCCATATGTGAAACTTTCAATATTAAACCCTAGTTCTATATATATTTATGTTATGTCATTTTATAGAGGGGTTGTACACATCGATTTTGTATGATCTTAGATTCATCCAAAAGGTATGTTCTTCTTTTTGATTCATTTTTATTCCCCTTTTGTGGTTAACTAAATATTATTCAAAGTCCTTATGAAGATTCAGTGGTATTCTGGGGGTTTCGGACACAAAAAAGTGGAATGGGGGATTCTTGGAAATCTACACAGTTTGCCCACGGTTTTGAAAACTATTCAAGGGAAGACCGTGTGGGAAGTGGAAATCTGCACGGTTTGTACATGGTCTGAAAAACCATGCACGAGAAGGGTGTACGGGCAGTAGCCTCCAAACATTTTGTGCATGGATTGAAAACATGTTTGGGTAAACCGTGCAACCTAGAATCTTATAAAGAATTACAAAAATTCCATTACGAGATTTTAAGTTCCAGCTTTGTATTTCACCACCTTCCTTCTCCTTCAACCCTATTTGTTGAGCCAAGCTTCCATGATTTTCTAGAAGGTGATTCTCTTCCATATTTGGGTCTTTTGGAGCATTGTTGGTTTTGGATTGAATAGTCTGGGAAGCCTAATCTCCCACTTGCATTTATTTTTGTTTTAGGGTTTCTATATCTTCTCGATCTCCATATAATGCTATCAAAACATTATTTTTCAATGAGGTTTAGGGTAATGGTTCAAGGGATGGTTTAATTGAGATCTAAGGCTTCAATTGAGAGGGTTTTCACTTATAGATTCATTGTTGGTGGTATACAAGTTATATCCCATGGGTTTTGTGTAGAATTGTGCATGTAGGGTTTTTATTATTTCCCTATTATGATGATTTCTTGTTGACTTTGACATGATGTGATGCATTATGTGTCTAAAAACCTAATGAAACCCTCATGATCCCTTTAAGATGCATGGAGGATAATGCGACCAATTTTTGGGGCCTCCTATGCAGTGTGTCGATATTTCCAAAGACTCAGAGTTATCTACGAAATTTTAGGACATTGTGAAAGAACATAGAGCCCAAGATGAATTAGTTAATATCCCTGATGTATGTGAAATTAGGGTTTATTAATATACAACGGTTGGGTAATGGCCTAAAGAAGTTGTTCGGTTGGCCTGAAAAATGGTTAAGCGCATAAATGGTAAAATTCATGGGGATTAGCGTTATACTTGAATATTTATAGTAACATAGGCATGGGAAATGGTAAATGGGACAAAGTATTATGTATTATAAATGATAAATTTGTTAATGGATTGAGGCTATAATGTTAATTTCACACTTATGGATATTGTTGTGATTTTTTAAATGATTTTGGATATCGTTGATTGTGGTGAATGATAAATAAGAATGTGTACATGGCTTGGTTGAGTGTGGTATAGACTTAAGGTTCTACATCCATGGGATGAGTTGGAATGAGTTTCTAACTCATCCCCTAAATGCATGGGTTAGAGAAGTGGAAAAAGTTCTATTCCCCTAAATGTTGCATTCCACATAGAATGAGGCTTCTATGTGAGTATTATGTGGTTGTTATAATGTGATTCCTAGTGAGATAGGTCTTGATTTTTTTGCCATATGCTTAAAGAAATTGAATATACCTAATCTATTGAACACATGAATAGTGTATACTAAATCATGAAGTGCCTAAGTAGTGAACCCGAACTTAATGATAATATATTTAAGAAATATAGTATAGAATAGCTTATTGAACTATTTATGTTTACGTGACATTATTCATATCTTGCATGCAGTATATGATTTTGATGAATATTTTTTAGACATCATCAGTGGTGGCCTACTGAGTTATACTCATACCCTTCTCGGGCTTCCATTGTGTAATTGAGAAGATTTCATACTTGTAGCTCAGGACAAGGGAATGGGCTCTATGCTATGGAGTTGAGTTTGACATTGGACATGTTTCGGTATTATAATATATTAATTATCTTGGAGTTTGGTTCACTTTACATTGTAACATGGAATGACATATTTATTGTTGTATATGGTTGTACCGATTTATGGAAACTGGTTATTTATGCATGTTATTGATTGTTCTATTTTGTTTCCACTATTTAAACTATTTTATGTTGTGGCTTACTCTAGTATAGAGGGCATATTTTCCCCACATATTCTATTAGACCCTCGCTATTGGTTGAAAACCTCTGGTATATTGGGAGGCACGCTTGTGGTCATGTGGTGACCCAGCTCAGGGCACTAGATTTGTGCCTCCCTATTCGGGGATATTGTATTGTTGTATTAGAGGAGTTATTTCCTATTTATTACTATTTTGGGATGGTAGACAGAAGGACAGGAATGTGACTTTCCTTGCTAATGAGTTTGTGCTTGGGACTATCTTACCCATGTACGGGGGAAACCCTATGTCACCCTATGAGAGGATTGATGTTCTTGTTGTGTGTTGTTATATTTGATGATATTTAAGCATTGGGTGATTCACTTGTTGTGTGATTTGACGATTTTTTTTATATTACTCTCATGGAAAAAAAAGTATGAGGTTGTGAATTCATGATTATTTCTAGGCACCTATATAGGAAAGTGACATGAATCATGATAAGAACACACAAAGGGAAGGTGTGTGTGATATAAAGGCTATGATGAATATGTTTTCTTAATGGTGATGAAAGAATTGTTCGTGATGAGATTGTATGAATGTGTAAAAAACGAAGTGAGAATAAGTAGTAATTAGATAATGGTGTTTACTAATGAAGTGAGAGTGAAATAACGTGTTGTAAGAGTAAATTTAGATATGTGAATGGTTTTGGATAGGAGTAAAAGATAAGTATTGTAATAATTTGAATTAGATACCTGTGCTAGCCATGGACTTAGGAGAGATGGCCAAAGGTAGTTATCTGGTTGTGAGTGGATCATTTGGGTAGTGTATGAAAACAGATTATGTTATGGTAAGTGATGAGCCTGTATATATCTCATTCCTTCACATAAAATAATTATGGGTGAGTTCTAAATCTCATGTCTGGAATTGTAGATAAATTCCTTCTCAATGATATGTGTTGGTTAGGTAACCTGAGGATGCTGCCGATAATGATCCTCCAGTAGTGGAACAGTAGAATTTGATGATCTAGGAAAATAGGTAAGATCAGTTCTATGAGAACTTTTCTAATATTATGCAGATGTTGGAATGAGACCCAGGGCAGGTTGCACCATGTATGTTTGAGCTGACCAGAGATTTTCTGTTGCAAAACCCTCTAACCCTTACCATAGGGGTGGAACATAAGCAGCATAGTTATGGATATATCCAAAAAGAACTATTCTTTATCATATATAGAATCTCGTCAAGAAGCGAGTCAAGTTAGTGTCTTATATGCTCATGATTCAAGAAATCAGTTGGTGGGACATCATGGCCCACACAGGGCATGCCAAGGGAATGATGTGGAAGGATTTTCAGGAGATGTTCCTTGAGCACTTCTACTGAGAAACCTTGAGGTAGGGGAAGGATATAGATTTCATGAGGTTGACTCAGGGACAATTTAGGTGATGGAATATTCTATTTGTTTCACCGATTTGAGGTGCATCATTCCGATGATGACAGGAGATGCAAAAACTATGGAAAAAGTATCCAAGATGGGATGAGGCACGAGATCAGATCTAAGGTGAATATATTTCATATGAAAATGTATGCTGAAGTGGTGGATTAAGCCCTTATCTCGAAGGTGAAGCTGAATGGATCTTTAGGTAGGGAACTAGTTGAACCATTTGGTCAAGAATGCGGTGCAAAGTATGATATTAGGAATTGCAGTTTTGGGATCTTTCAGAAGGATGGAAACACACCGAGCAGTCATTAGAGTGGGGTCAACTTCTCAGGGTAGCGACTGGGTTTTCTATTGTTAGTGTGGCAGGAAAGGGCACATGTGTGACTAGTGTCCCCACCAAATAGTCGAGTGCTAGGCATGCAGTATGTTAGGCTATGTGGATAGGTTCATCAGGAACCCATGATAGTAAAAGAATGATGTAGGTCAGAGGAAGATGTTGAGTGTAGGAAGGGGGTCAGTCAACCCGTATGAGGAAGGCAGTTTGATCTCCACACGTCATACAGGTAGATGCGGTGGACAAGGAATTCCGGGGGTAGATCATCCTTACCATCAAAGGAGTGCATTGTAGGGTACTCAGGCTAGAGCCTAGGGTAAAGGTTAAAGTCATCTCCATGCATTTCAGGCTACACCTGAATGTGGTGAGGCATGATTGTCTACTGTTCGAGGTATAATTCTTGTAGATTCCACACTTTATTATGATTTATTTGGTATAGGTGCTACACACTACTTTATTTCTACTCAGTTTGTAGTTATGATGAGATTAATAGTAGAGACTGCATGTAGGGTAATGTCTTTTGATACTATGTTAGGGGTACGAGTTGAGGACATCAGGAAGTGTAATGGTTATGCTCTAGATCATTGTGGGTATTTTTTCTGTGGGATTTTTTTGTCCTAGAGATGTAAGGTTTTGATATAATCTTGGGAATGAACCAGTTGGGTTTTTTATCAATCTCATATCGATTGTTACAAACATTAGGTAACATCCACATCTCTTGAAGGAAGCACTTATGTCCTTTGTGGTGAGTGGGATACTCTAGCAGGATGTGCATGGACACTATGCCCGTAGTTGGTTGAACTCACATCCCAAGTGGAGTCCCTTAAGTCAGATAATGGGGATAAAGGACATCCATCCATCCCGTATGATGTGCACCATTATCAGTATGTGTTTCATGAGGAATTCTCAGGGTTACCATCTGAGAGAGATATTGAGTTAACGATCAAATTATCGATTGGAGTGGAGCCAGTTTTCATTACACCCTATCTAATGGGGCCAACAGAGCTCCATGAACTAAAGTGTCAGGTAGAGGAGTTTGAGCATAAGGGTTTTATACATCCTATTACATCACCTCAGGTATCTCCAGTGTTGTTTTATAAGTAGGCTGACGGATCACTGAATCTACGTGTCAATTATTTGAAGATAAACCAGATTACGATTAACAACTGATACCATATTCCTATAATCGATGACATGTTTGATCATATCATAGGTGACTCGGTTTTTTATAATATTTATTTGAGATTTTGATACCATAAGTTGGGGATGAGACCTTATGATATAACCTAGAATGATTCTGAAGTCGACACATGTTATATGAATTTATGGTGATTCTATTTGGATTGACCAATACACCTATGTTGATCATGGAATTGATGAACTAGAAGTTTGACCCACTTATAGATCATTCTGTTGTTGTCTTTATTGATGATATCATTGTGTACTCTAGAAATCATGACGATCATGCCAAACAACTTGACATAGTCTTGAGTACACAAAGAGAGAATAGTATTTACACCAAGATATCAAAATGTCAGTTTTGGATTGATTATGTTCACTTTATGGGACACATAATCTCTGAGTCAGGTGTGTTGATTGATTCAGAAAAGGTGCAGGCTGTGGTGCCTTGGGAGAATCCCATGAATGTATCTGATATTCATAATTTTTTTTGGGTTTGTCCGGTTATTACCGTGGTTTTATTAGAGGTTTCTATCATTTGTTAGTGGAACTCATAGGCATAACCAAGATGGTAATTAAGTTTGATTTTTAAGATGCTTGTGAGAATCCTTTTTTGGAGTAGTAAAAGTAGTTGACAACCACACTGATTTTGATCTTACCTAAATCGGGTAAGAGGTATACCTTGTTCTTTGATGTGTCTAGTGTAATACATGGGGTAGTGTAGATGTAGGTTGATCGTGTTTTATCTTATGGGTTGAGACATTTGATTCCACATGAAAGGAATTATCCTAATCACGACCATGATCTAGCCACTATGGTTCATCCCTTAAAATGTTGGAGGCATTACTTGTTGGAGAACCCTTAATAGTGATCACTAACCATAAAAGTCATAGGTACATATTCGACAAGTGGGATTTGAATATTTGACAATGAAAATGGGTTGAGCATGTGAAATATTTTTTTTAATGTTGATGTACAAACCATGAAAAGATAATAGTGTCACTGATGCTCTGAGATGGAAGACATAGAATTAGGTTTTTTAGCAACCCAGTTCAGAGTGGGTGATTATGGCCTTGTTTGTTGAGATGCATTTGGAGGTACATGATGGGCACATGCATATGAACCTTTCATCTATAGAAATTAAATACTCACATATATGACGAGTTAAAGGGAGTAATATTGTGGATCTATAGTGTTTGGATATGAAGGAAATTATTAATGGTGGGGAGTAACCTTCTGGTTGGAATTTTAGTGTTGATGGAGTTTCTTATATTCATGGTCATGTTGTGGTGCTATCAAATGTATGGGAGGAATCGATACGTGAGTTCCACGTGTCAAAGTGGTAAGTACATTTGGTCTTGACTAAGATGTACCACGATCATTGTAGGTTGTTTTGGTGGCCAGGAATGAATAGAAAAGTTGTTGAGTTTTGTGGCGTGATGTCTTACTTGTCCACAGGTGAAGGCTGAGAACTAGTGTCTAGGTGGGTTGTTGCAGTCATTTCCTATTACAGAGTGGAAGTGTAATGACGTCATGATGAACTATGTGGTGGATCTTCTGAGGATGCCTCAGAAGAATGATTCAATTTTAATGGTGGTAGATCAGCTGACCAATTTGGACAACTTCTTGCTAATTTAGGATACATACACAGTCAACCAGTTTAGGGAAGTGTATGTTGAGAAATAGTATGGTTGAATGGTTTGCTGAGAACTATAGTTTTGGATTGTGTAAGCACAATTCACATTGCACTTCTCGAAGGGAGTACAGAAGGAACTTGGTACCCAGGTGTGTTTATGTACGGTCTACAACCCACAGACTGACAGGCAGTCTGATCATACAATTTAAGTATTATATAAAAAGTTGAGAGAACGTGTTTTGGAATTTGGTGGTTCATGGAAAAAGAAGTTTTTTCTTATTAAGATAGCATACAAAAACATATTTCAGACCACATTTCATATATAACCTTTTAAAGAACTTTATGGGAGACAGTGTAGATATTTGTTGTGTTAGTTAGAGGCTGGAGAGTCCGAGGTTTTAAGACCGAGTCCTGTGTAAGACACATAAAATAGGTTAGTTTGATTCAAAAGTGTATTGTAATAGATCAGAGTATACATATTTCATAAAAAATTAGCATAATATACTTCTCGAAATCAAGGTTGGTGATGGTGAGTTTCTTCAAGTCTCACCAAAGGTTGGGTCACTGTCGAATTCGAAAGCATGTAAAGTTGGTGCCTTGATAAGTGGTTCCATTTTAGATTTTGGAGATGATCAGGCCGGTGGCATACCGATTGTATATTCCACAATGGTATAGTGTTATGAATTATGTTTTCCATGTTTTACAACTCCTATGGAATTACCTTGATCCATTTTTGTGATAATTGCCGAGGATGTCGAGCTTGAGGATGATGCTTCCTTTGACGAGCACCTGATTCGTATTGTGGATCATAGTGAGAACGTTTTGTGGGGTATGGTTGTACGCTTGGTTCATGTACTATGGTAGAATAGAAATGTTCAAGATGAAATGTGGGAGCATAAATCAGAAATGTGGGCTCAGTGCCCCACCTCTTTGTTTTGGAAACCCGATAAAGCTCGGGGAGAGCGGATCGAGGATGAGTTATTATAATGTTGGGAGGTTGTAAGATACTAGATTCCTTCGGAAGGTATGTTATTTTTTATTTATCTATTTTAGTCCCATTTTTTGGTTAATTAAACATTGTATTAAGTATGTAAGAAGGCCTGGGGTGATCTGGGGGTTCGGGACACGATAAAGGGGAAAACGGGGTTTTGGGCAATCTGCACGGTTTGCGCATAGTTTGGAAAACCATGCAAGGGAGGACCGTGCGGGTATTGGAAATCCACACGGTTTGCACACGGTCTATAAAAGCTTGCAAGAGTATGGTGTGTGGGTTGTATCCCTTGCAAAGTTTGATCACAGATTGGAAAACTGTGCTGGTGAACAGTGCGGCCTAGAAACTTTTAAAGAATTAAAGAAATGTCATTACAGTATTTTAAGTGCCAACTTGGGATTTCTCCCCATTTAACCTCAATCAACACTAGTGACAATCCAAGATTCCATTATCTTCCATGATGGGATTCTCTCTCATCTATGGTCCATTTGGAGTGTCGTTGGTTTCAGATTGATGATCTGGGTAAGGCTAATCTACATCTTCTTTAATTTTTGTTATAGGGTTTCTATGTTTTATCCATCTCTATGTGAAGCTATCATACCCTTCTTTTTTGGTGAGTTTTAGGGTAGACAATTAAGGGTTTGTTGAATCAATATATTATTTATCTATTGAGAGGTAATTTTCCAACTAATTCGAGGTAGGTGTTCTACAAGTTATATCCCTTGCGTTTTGTGTAGATTTGTGTATTCAATGTTTTTATTCTTGCCCACTTTTGATGAGTTCATGGTTCCTTTTATGTGACCTGATGCATTGGCTGTTTATACAACCCAATGAAACCCTCATGATCCCCGTAGGATGCATGGAGGATGATGTAACCTATTTTTGGGGCCACCCATGTGGTGTACTGATATTTCCCTGAAAATAGTGTTAACTAAGTTAGTGTAGGCCATTGTGAAAGAACATGGGGCCCATGATGAATATTTTAATATTCTTGACGGATGTGAAATTGGGGTTTTAGTGATACACTTAGTTAGGGTAATGGCCTAGAATGTTGTTTGGTTGGCATGAAAAAGGGTTAAATGGATTAATGGGAAAATGCTATTGGATTAGCTTTATACTTGAATATTCTTAGAGAGATAGAGATACGGAATAGGAAATGATGCTTAAGGGTTATGTAATAAAAATTATGAATGTGAAAATGTATTGAGTAAATAATGTTACTTTCCTAATTAATATTTTTGTGATGTTGTAAATGATTTTGGCTATAGTTGATTATGGTGAATGATAAATATGCATGTGGACATGGATTGGTTGAGTGGAGAGTTGACTTGAGGTTCCACACTCATGGGTTGAGTTGGAGCAAGGTTCTAGATCCTCCCCTAAATGCATGGTTTAGATAAGGGGACATAGTTCAATTACCCTAACTGTTGAATTCCACCTGGACTATGGCTTTGAGGTGAGGATTATGAGGTTTTTATAATTTTATGTCTAGTGAGATAAGGATTGATTTTATTCCCATATGCTTGAGAAAATTGACTTTTCCTAATCCATTAAAAACATGAAAATTGAAGATTAAATCATGAAGTGACTATTTAGTAAACCCAAACTAAATGGTGATATTGTTTAAGGAATATAGTCTAGAATATACTATTGAACTATTTATCTTAACTTTATTTTATTTATCACTTGCACACACTATCTACTTTTTCTGGTTGTTTTGTAGACACTGTTGGTGGTTGTCTACTGAGTTATACTCACACCCTAGTTGGGATTCCATTAGGATCCTGATCATATTTCATGGTTGTAGGTCAGGACAAGGGCAAGGGCCCTCTTCTAGAGAGTTGAGTTGGACATTGGACACGTTTGGGTGAGGTTCCATACGTGGAGTCTGGACCGTTTTGGGGACTCTTCTATCGTATTTCTTTTGGGTTTTTTTCACTTGACACTATAACATGTCTTATCATATTTATTGTTTTATATGGTTGTACCTAGTTGTGGGAATTGGTTATTTTTCATGTTATTGATTGTTCCCTTTTGTTTCCGCTACATAAACAATTTTCTGTTGTGGATTACTCTGACAGGGTGGGAATAATATCCCCATGTATCCTATTAGACCCTCCCCACTACTCTGAAACCTCTAGAGTATAGGAATGCATGCTTGAGGCCATGTGGCAACTTGGCTCTGGGAACCAAATTCGTGGCTCCTGGGTCTAGCACGTTACAGTTTTTCCCACTTTAGGGGTTTCTTTAAAGATAAATGATCATCTTTCTATTTTATCTCAAGAAAGTAATATGAACTGGATCTCATTTTTCACCTCAAAAATGATATATGAAGAGAAGAAATCATAAAAATTATAGGATTTCATGGTGTTTCCAATAGTGATCAATTCATGTTGATTGATTTCTCCATGCCATCACCTAGAGATCTTTTACTGACACTCAATGATTTTGGAACACATGGGGATATCACTAAAAGAAGTATACATTGGAATACGTATAAAAAATGATGGTAAATCTAAAACATTGTTTTATTGATCAACATCTTTATCAGAGAATGAATCTCATGATCTATGTGATTTTTGTTATTAAATTAAATATAATATTAATCTTAAAAGATCCTCTATATGGGTTTGATATTATTTTATTATGTTTTATAAGTTATATTGGTCAAAAATTTTGATTATTCAACATGTTCATATAGATTATTAGATTGATAATTTGAAAAAATATCATTATTCATGGGTTCTATTGGATTACACTGCACTAAAAAGCTACAAGTTGTATCAAAGAGGGCACGTTTAAATTTATAATTATTTAATCTCCCAATGAATATTATTAACATTAATTTTCCATTTTTTATATTTTTATTATCATTTATATTCCCTACATTATTTATTAAATGTTTTTAGTATCATATGACATTGATGAGTAAATGAAAATGTGAATAATTCATGAAGATTCCATCCAAAGGTGTCAATTATTATGGAAATTTTATGTGATTACATGGATTTTAATTGAAATTACTTATCATGGAGTTCTAGAAGAAGAAAAAGGATTCACTCACATAAATAATGGAATTAATTTTGGATTCCATTATGTGAAATATATTATTACTTTATGTATAAGGACATCAATATGAATCATGGATAGATAAGATTACATGGAGTATAACTGATGTATATTATATGTAAACCAAAACGGATTATAGTGGAACCATGTGTCCATGATAAATATTGTTTAATCTATTATATGTATTAAATAAAAAAACTCTTATTGACATAAATTCATGTGACATGATCCAAATAATATTAAATGCAATATAATCGACTTTTATCATCATATGTCTCTAAAATTTATACATTGATTACTTACCGAATCTCTAGTCATATAGTGAGGATGGTTAGAAAATGAGGTACATTACATGTTTCTAGTGTACATGGAATGTATCTTATTTCATATCATCAAGGATTCATTCCATTACTATTAAGTTTTGTTTTTCAACACTTTCAACTAAGTAGTAAATATACACTACTCAGTGTGCATATTTTTTCTTATGTTAGGTGATAGGTATTTACTTCACCCAAGGAACACATCAAGTATTTATCACTGTATCAAGTTATAATTGAATTCTTAGTAATATTCTGAGTTATTTTGTAAATATACACCATGTATATGGGTTTCACTTCCCTTGTACTTCTCAAGAGAATTAATTTTTACACATGATGCGTATTACACATCATGTAAGATAGTAAAATTTTTTATTGTATAATATAGTTTGTAGGTATATAATATAAAACTATAAGTATAATTGTTCACACAATTATTGATCCCATATATGTTTTTAAATTTATTAAATTCAATCGCAAATTTAAAATAACCGAGAATACTTCACTAGTTGTACCTGGTCATTACAAATTGTTAATATGATTAATTATAAGTAAAATTTATTTATTAATTAATTTTAAAAATTATAGGATGGATGATTATCTTATCAATATATTATAATTCAATGATTAATAATTAAGATAATTAGTAAAATAATACATAAGATATGTAAATATTATTTCAATAAAAAAGTTTCTTTTCTAAAAGTGTGATTTGAAATGAGTACTAGCTTGTATGAATGTAGTGTAATTTCATGTATGCATGGATAATTAGAAGACTAAACCAACCAATGAATTTTTTAATCAATTTTATTTATTTTTATTTCATCGGTTTTTGAATAATATATTATTAAATTAAATTTTATGATCCACCCATCATCCCTCTCCATTTATTTTATAGGAATTATATGCCCATTTTTTATTTTGTATAAACAACATAAGCATTTTTATGGTTCCCCTAACCCATATGTGAGTAAATATATATAACTAATGGAGATATTGGCTATGTTGAGGATTTTCCAGATAGAGACAATGTAGAAGCAACCATGAAGATACTTGTGAGAGTGGTTGGATGTTCTCACATTAACGAAGCTTAGTTAAATGCGTTGCCCCCATATTGTTAAGTGGTATTTTCATTATCTGAATTAAATTTACGTTATAAAAATTCTTGATTATTTAACATATTTTTTAATTTTGATTTATTTACTAAATGTTTATTTATTTATAAAATGTATGTGATTAGTTATGATTAATAAATAAACAATAATGGAAGAAATATTAAAAAAATGTATTATGTTTACATTATTTTATATGGAATGATAATGTAATTTATAAAATTTATAAAATATTAAAATAAATTTAAGGGATAAAATAAATAAATTTTGCACAATTAAAAAATACATTAAGAAAATTTTAATTTAGAAAATCCTTTAATAATTTCATTTATGATTAACACATAGTAAAACTAGAGGTCAATTCAAAGTTTGGAACAAATTTAAATTGTGAAGAACATTTAACAAGGATTATTGGTCATCATAAAAAAATTTATTAAGTGTAATGGATTTATACTATTCATTTTTATTTAGAAGCAAGAGTTGTTGAAATCTGTGTCATGGTTTTTTTATTACGGAATCCAGTCATCAGATCATGGAATTTTGAGTCATTATATTTGAAAATACCACCTAAAAAATACATTCGAATAATTTAAATTTATAAATTTTGGGTCATTATAATGGAACTATGGAATCCTTCCACAAGAATGTCCATGCGATGGTATATTCTAAATATAATGATAAGGGTTTCTAGGATTTGATAAAAAAGTTGGAGTCTGGTAAAATAAAATCTTCTATTTCACCACTGGTAGTAAAAAAATTACAAGAAATCAAATTTTATTTTGTTAAAGAATATGGAATATTCATAGACCTTGATAAAATTTTGATCCATTTTTTATAAAAATATTCTTCTTACTTGCACAAACTTCTGGGGTTGGTATAAGAACATGTTCATTATACCATTATAAATGTGAATATTTTTTATACTGATGTCTAATATTCTTATTTAATCTTCTATGGATGCTAGTTTGGTTGAGAGTAATATCATCTTGAGCAATGTGATGATATGTTAATGTTCAATTCCTAATGATTTCATTTTTACTAATATTATAAATAATTAGAAAAAAATCTTAAATATATATTAAATGGTGTCCTGTATTCATGATATTTTTCAAGAGATGTCCAAAAATGATATATATGAGATCTACAAGCCACTACATTGGTGAAAATTTTGATAAGGTGAACTAGAATAAACTTATCTAGTCAATATGATTGGCTAGATTGATCTTCTTGATATTTTGGGTATCCGTACCCATGGATATAAGCACAGAACTCATGCTCTATTCCCCACCTCAAATATTCTCAAGAATTAATTTTAATTTTAATATGATAAATAGATTTATTTGTGTCCCATGTCTCCCACATTGATTAATAAGGCTGAATATGTATAAATATCAAAAATACTTCTCTTATTTTTCTGAAAAAGTGGAATCTAATAGTGAAGATATCCATCAATAAATCTAAGTATAATTATATTTCACAATGCCTTTCAAAGAATCTATATATAAAAGGGTATAAATAGATCATAATTTCGACCATTTGTCATTTGTCAATAATCTTCACAAAACGAAAAACTGCTCCTTAGTTAAGAATATAAGGGTAGATTAATGAGGATTTTTTATTGAGTGAAATCAGTCAATTTCAAAAAATTAGTTATTTGTTAAAGCTTGTGGCCTCAAATTGGTATCCCAATATTCGGAAAATGTAGATTTTGAAATATTTAGCAAGATGATGTGGATCTATAAGCTGCCAATGAAATATGATTTGGATAACTAGTTATCTGAGACTACCATCTCACATTAATGACATGAATAATATTGTTTTTTATGAAGTTTTGTTGTGTGAAATGTTTTAAAAAAGTATAATATCTATATCTTTTGTTGACATATATGGTTTTATATTAAAATTTGGAAATATAATTTATTAAATTTATTTGGATTGTATATTTTATGTTATGAAACATTTAAATAATGGTCTATATGTATTGGAATATAAATACCAAGAGTTGGGAATAATAAATATTTAGATAATTCACATTAATACAAAATTTATTACATAATATTACACTTAATACAACATGTATGATTGAGAAGTATATCATATTTGGGAATTTTGTACATTATATTTCAAATTTAAAACATGGAGTACATCAACATTATTGAAACCTTCCTTGACATGATCATAATATTCCACCTAACTTAAAACTTTATGGGAATACATGGGGACATACATTTGAAAGGGGTGAGATATATATCACATAAAGGGAATAAACAAGTAAAAATTTGAAGAAGATAATAAATTTTATAAAATATATATTTTATAGGGGGGTAAATGGAACATAAATAATAAGTAATGATATAACATGATAATCTTAACATGGGAAATGTGAAGACAACATAGAACACTCCATCAAAAAAATAGTTCAAGGCTTAATATACAAACAACTTATGGTGGAAAACGTCCCATAAAATAATCAGGTTCACTAACTATCCCAACCTAACGTATCATGATACTAAACATTACCCACTCCATTGTAAAAAATATATAATTATTGGGAAACCCATCACATTAATTTCATTATCTTGCATAAGTGTTCTACATAGATCGTACATCATAGATTCATTCAACATCATAATTAATTCTATGATCAAGGAATTTAAAATACATAAATGTAACACCCCAACCAATAAGTATATTTTCATTTTTTTGAACACCCTTGAAAGAAAAATGGGTATGATATTCACAAAAAAATTGATTTGGAATAGAAAATTGTAGTGAAATTTCGGCCGCAACACGACACTGAATAAAAATTCATAAAAATGGTTAATTAGAGAAAAAAGGGTATCTCATAATTTTGAAATGAAAATTATAGTAATAGGGGTTTAGAAATGCATCACTAAGTATTATGAAATTGAAATAAAAGGCATATGGTTATTATGAAACATGAATAATGAAGAAGAGGTGATGACCCCTTATGGAATTTTGACATAGTAACAGCTTAGGTATGGGTCAAATGAGGTAGGAGAAATTATACCTCATTAAATAACATCAACTAGATAGTATGTTATTTAATATAAATGGATTTAAATATATCCAATTGAAACAAAATGAATTAATTTCAAATAAATTTCTTGATTATGAAAGAAGGAGAGGGAGGTCCCTTAATTTAGTTTGTGACTCCAAATGCTTGGTAGGGGATCCTTGAGAGATTGTGGGTTACTTGTGAACACTCTAGAGAGTAGGGGAATGAATATGTATGTGATATAAAGTGTTTTAGTGAAGATAAATTAGAGAATGGGTGGGATTATATAAGAAATTATAGATATTTCATTAATATTTAGGTTTGGACTCTACATAAGAAAAAATCAAAAACCAAAAAACCATACCTCGGTTTTTACCTATGGTTTTTTCCAAATGGTAGTGGATTTTATTATTTTATAAAACCAAGTAGTAAAATTATTAAAATAATTACCTTGATTATATGGAGGTAAATCGCAGTCTTAAAGAAAGTATTTTAAGAACATAAAATATAATACATGTTTTGGAGGAATCATGATGTGTTTATAAGATAAATAAAATAAATTAAAAATCAATTTATTTTAATGAGAAACATAGATTTTTTTGTGGATAATTTTTATAGAAATTAGAAGATAAAATTTTGGAAATTATGATTTCATAATTCAAAACGTATATTTATATGGTATTTAATTTTTACCCAAAATTTGACTATCTCAGAAAATTATAAAAAATTCCATTTTGGAATGTTTGAAGAGTATTATTAAAAAACAATATTCATTTTACCTAAATAATTTTCTCTATATTTTAATTTTTACTTTTAGAATAATAACCAATGCTTATTGAAAATGATGGGTTTTTTTGATAATAACTGTTTTGGAACCCTTATAAATTATTACATTTAACTTCATATAAGTTATATAAACATTAATATTTTTAAAAAAGTATTTAATAATTATATTTTATTAAATTATTAATTATTTAAAAAAATAAATAAATTTATAAATACATTAATTGAAATTGAAGATTAACCGAAAATAAAATTTTCTCTTTATGGTATCAGAATAAAACACTTTTTCTAAGTAATAATAATAGAATTCAGATATATTCATTATTATATAAAAAATAATGTACATACACATATTACTAAGCTTTTTATACATATCAATTTAATATAATAGAAAATTTACTATGACTGAGGTACATGATAGAGGGACTTTCCTGTGATAGTTCGATAAACATGGATTCGGCCGTGATCTAGATGAACTTTAACTTCTCACATAAATGGTTTCAATCATGCATAATTTGTTGGATATCCAAATGTTTTTGCTTAAGGTAAAATACCATAAATTCTATCTCCCATGTAAGCTCCAATAAATGTTCTTTATAGGTTACAACCCTACTGGATGAGGGCATCACATCCTTTGTTTCTGTTAATTATATTTGTTAAAACCCTAGACGTATACTAATGATGTGATCACTATTCAAAAAAATATATTATAAATGATAATGATTGTTAAAAATAAATTAAATTTTATAGGTTATAATGAAACCAAATTAGTGAATGTGTTTTCGATAATTCTATTATATAATAAGTCAATTAAATAAATCAAAAGGAGAATTTTATTCCTAAAAGTTCTGGTCATGACAATATTCCCCGCTTATGAAATATCTCCCTTGAAATTTTCATTTCCGATTCTACAATTGATGACGGTAACTGTTATTCACCACCTCCTCAACTTCCCATGTTTATTCTTTATACTTTTGGTTTCTCAACAACACTTTGACCAGGTGCATTGTAAAATTTCATAGAACATTCTCTCTGTCGTCAAGGATCATCAGTAGCTTATCCTCATTGGAAAGGTAATTATCCAATGGTAGTATCTATATATTGAGTACATATTAGGGGTATGGTATGTAGTTTATGAAGAGGGATACATGGAATATTTCATTTACTTGAGATAGGAGTGGTGGGAGTCCAAGTTGATAGTCTAGAGCTCTACTACGATGAATGATTTGAAAGGGGACGATGTATCTTAGACTATGTTTTCCCTTCATCCAAAACCAAATCACCTTCTTTCATTGAGATATACCATGGAATAAAATGTCTCCCACATCAAATTCTAGGCCCCGTTGATGATTTTAATCATAACACTTAAATCAACTCTAAGCAGCCTAGATGTGTTGTGTAATAATCATAACCTTCTCCTCCAATTCCTCCACCACTTCAGGACCTATAAGATTTCATTCCACAACTACATCCCAATATGTGGGTATTCATCACTTATTCCCATAAAGGTCTTCATAATGACAAATTTGGATGCTTGATTAGAAATTTTTGTTGTTAGAGAACTCAACCAATGAATGATGTTGGTCCCATACCCCATTAAAGTAGATAGAACATGCTTCAAACATGTATTTTAGTGTGTGGATATGCCTCTTATATTTTCCATAATTTTGAGGATGATAATATGTAATGAATTCTAGCTCAGTGTTTAGAGTATATTGGAGACATTTCAAGAACATGAAGGTGAAGCTCATATCTCTATTGGATACAATTTATAGTGGCAATCCATGTCGCTTTACCACTTCGTTAATATATATATATATATATATGCAAGTTGGTCTATTGATAATTCCACTCGAATTTCAATAATTTTATATTTCTTTGTTTGATGATCCACAACAACCCATATGTTATTAATTCCCTAGGATGTCTTTGAAATTATGATAATTATTTCCATGATGATGTTCATACATTTCTATATTGGCATGGGTAATGGTTTCATCATACCCCTATACTTCTTCCTTTTAACACTCACATGTTGGAATACATGTTACATTAATGTTTATTTAGTGATATCCTTCTTCATATTGTCCCACCAATAGTGATAATGGATATCTTGACACATATTAGTGCTTCCTAGGTGAATGGAAAATGGTGAACTGTGTGCATCATCCAATAGTTCCTTATATAACTTGGGATTTTTTTAGAAAACATAGTCGTGACCCAATTCTCACAATTCCATCTACATTAACTTTGAACTCTGATTATTTCCTATTCCTTATTGTTTTCTATTTTTGTCTAAATTCTCACAAAATTCCTTTGACCATCTACTATTAATTCCAAAAGTGATGGTTGAGCATTCAATTGTGAAAGGATTGATGATGTTCCTTCCTCTATGATTCCCATGTTAAACCTCTTTAAGTCTACGAATTTGGGGTCCTTCTAAATTTGAAAAAATGATAAATCTAATGGATCATTTCTATATATGTAATCCGAAAAAATTTCAATTAAACAATATGGTATTAAATTGAGAAGTACATGTCTTTGATTAGCTCGAACCATCATTATTGGTGCATATTCAACTCTTTATCTTTGAATATATAATCAAATATTTTTTAATCTTTATTAATTTCACACATCTCCCCATAGAGATTATGTCACCATTTTTTCAACGAAAATATCAATGCATCTAACACTATAACACGTGATTGGTAGTTGAATTCAAGAACATTTAACTTATTTTATGCATATGCTATGAATTTTTCCATATTCATTAACACACAACCTGATCCCTTCTTTAAAGAATCATTGGAATCCATGAAAATTTATCTACTTGTGATGTGTGTGAGCACAAGGGTAGTTATGAGAATCATTTTCTTCTCCATGAAGCACTCTCACATTCATATTTCCATTAAAACATAACTCCCTTATAAGTTTTCTTTCTAAGAGCGTATAATAATCATGATAACATTATCACAAATTATTCATAACACCTTGATAACCCAAGGAAAATATGGATATATGTCATAGTTTTTGGCCTTAGAAATCCATTAATTTCCTTTATCTTTAATTCATCAACAGATATATCATTTCTTATGATGATACATCCCAATAATGAGACTTCATTCAACCAGAACTCACAGTTTATGTACATTTAATAAAGAATATCCTTTCAAAGGGCCATTACCACATTACTTAGATTCTCCTTATAATCCACCTTCCTTTTGGAGTATATTTGAATATCATGTATATATTATACCACAAATTTTTTGAGGTAATATATAAAACACTATTCATCAATTCCCTGAAAATTGTTGGATAATGATTGAGTCTGAAAGGAATATCTATGAACTCAAATTTATTATAACTTCTACGAAAAACAGTCTTAGGGTTATCCTCATTCTTCACCATTAATTGATAATATCTCATACAATGACCCACATTATAGAAGTATTGTGGTCCCAGTAGTTGATCGCACAAGTCTTCAATCCATAGAAGAGTATACATGTTCATTATCATGATCTTGGTGATCTTATGATAATGATTAAAAGGGGAATTAACTCATCCTTCTTCTTGACAAAGAGGACTAGTAAACCCCACAGTGAAGCATTTGGTCATATGACCCCATTTCCCATATTTTCTTTTAGTTGTTTCTTTAGCTCCTCATGTTCCCAAAAAGCTATTCCATATGGATTTATTGATAATGATAATTCCAAAGGTATAAGCTCGAACGAAAAATCAACGTATTGACTGGATGGAAGACCATGCAATTTCTCAAAAAATAAATCATTGTATTCCCTCAAAATGAGCATTTTAGTAAGGATGGTTCTTCCCTTAGAATAAATAATTTGATCTAGATACGCTTGCTCAAGGGGTAATAATACCCTTTCTTTAAATGATAGTGCTAAAGATAATTTTTCATTATCCTTGCACGTGTATAGAATCAGAGGTCAATTCACAATAAGGAATGTTATTTCCTTCTCATAGAAATTTATGTTGGCTCTATTGAAGGAAATCCAATCCACACACATCATTGCATCAAAATCTCTAAAAGGGAGTATGACAAGGTTCGCTATGATTTTCTTCCCTCAAACAGTTATAAGGGAGGAATTATATAGTTGGGCAGTAATAATATCCCAATTTTTTATTTTCAATGAAATATCTATATCCATTCTTTATAGGGGTGTTTGAATAGTTCTACCAAAAATTCATGATATGACGGAAAGTGTAGAACAAGAATCTGAAAGAATTTTCTCAACTCTTGAATGAAAAACTAGAGTACCTTTCATCAATTTATTTTCAAGATCCACTTAATTGGTATTGATGGAAAAAACTCTCACTTGCAACATGGGATGTTATTGGTCGGATTAGAAAACCGTTTTCATAGTGCATTTATTTTAAAAGATTACATTTTCCTAATAGTTGAAATAATGTCAAATGCATTGAGGGTTGACCAGAGCATTCCTTTCCTCCATAAATATAGTGTATTTTTCCTTTGATAAATTTCAATATTGATTTCCTTCGTTATAACAACTAAATAATTTATTTTTCCCCTTAAGAAATTTCATGGGTTCTTCTTCCCACACCTTTGAAAAGTGGGATAATGAAATTTCATGGCATCATTTTATTTATTCATCTGAACACAATAATTAAACTACAATTTTTGATTCATATCAATATATTATCATTAAGATTATCATATGTACATTTTCAAATTTAGGGATCTTCATATAATTTCCTCATATATATGAAAGTGACAAATTAGTTGGTATTTTCATAGACTAGTTTTAATCTTACAAAAGAAGTGGAAGAACATGAATTTGGGGTTAAGAACAAAGCCATATGTGTTTCTTTAATGTCTTGTTATCTTTCCCATGTAATCCCTCATTGATTTGTCGCCTATTTTCTTGAGGTCTAAGAAAACCCTTTCCATTTTATGTTGAAGAGTTTGGTGAAAATATTTATCAAAAAATATTTTCTAAAATTCCTTCCACTCCCTCAAATTGATGTCATCCTCATGGTTTTTATTCTTGATCAATGTCCATTGTTGATCAGATTCTCCCTTTATATGATAAATTGGAAGAAAAAAATTATCTTTTTTGGATCATTGAAGCATATATAATAATTTTTTCAATAGTGCTGATCCATTCTTCCACGATCAAGGGATCAGATGATCCATTGAAGTTCATAGGCCATAGTACAATGAATCTCATGATTTTTTCTTTTTATCACTTCAGGAGGTTTGGGTAATATTATTGATCTAGGATTCTATTAAGACCTTCAGTTAGTTGAGAGATTTTCATGAAAAATTTTATTATTCCTTCTCCAATTATATCAGTAATTTTACTGGCGAAGTCATCACATTTATCATCTCATCAATTTTTAACCCAATTCCTATTTTTTAGTGATTGGCCAGAATAAATGTAACATTAGGTATGAGTATATTAAACTATAAAACAAAAATGGGAAATCCAATTACAATAATGGTATAACATAAAATTTAAATCTATTTCCTTAACATATGATTTACTAGTCTTCAAACTATGTAATCCATGATCTATCTCCTAACATATATTCTTATGGGGGTTTCCCTTAATAAGGTTTTTCATTGATCGTAGTAATTTAACATAGAATATCCCCTAGTATTTTTAAAATAGGTGTGTTTTAAGGTCCATTGGCGTTTACTAGGTTACCATGAGTCGATGATGGGACACCTTGTTGGATTTTTTACCACTAGGTAATGTTGTGGCAGAACCACATCCAATTGTAGTTTCTAAATAGGGATGTATTTTCTTGATAAACCACATACCCTATTCAAACAAATATTTATGGATGTTTTCTTATACATAGTTTTATCACTAAGGATTTCTCTATAGTTGTCTAATCCTAATTCCAAAAAAAACTACGCATTTCACTTGATGAAAACAATAATAACCATGATCTTTAATTCAAATTAATACTACAATTGATGAATAATATTTCATATAAAATATCCTTGAAGATTTATATGTATAGTGTATTTGGTAATTAGGTACATTATATAGCAATTTTAAAACATGTAAGACATCAAAATTATAGAAAACATCGCTGACAAGATCATAATATTTCATCGAACATAAACTTGTATGGGATAACCTAGTTACATTCATAAGAAAGGTCTGAGATATAAATATTAGTAAGGGAATAAACAATAAATAACAAGGAGAAGATAATACATGTTATATAGTAGGAATTTAAATGGGGGCCTAAAATGAATATGAATAATAATCATGATATAACATGATAATCATAACATGGGAAATGTGTAAAAAACATAAAAAACTTCATCCAAAAAATAGGTCACGGTTAAATCTTCTAGGAATTCATTGTGGTAAATTACCATAATATAATAATGTTAAATCCTTGACCCAACATTAAATGTTATTATACTAAACATTACCTAATTCATTGGAGCACAATATAATTTTAGGCGCACCCATAATATTCATTCCATTCTCATTCTTTAGTGTGCCAAATAGATTATACAACATCGATAAATTCTTTATCATAATTTATTCCGTGATCTAGTAATGTGTACTAAATACATGTATGTACAAAATTATTAATTATATCACCATTAAGGTGAATACTATGATATAAAAATTATTCAAGTATTCACTACATAATTCTTTTTTCGTGGAAAATTGCTGTTAAATTTCAGCAGCTTAATGACGTTATAAAAAAATTTATAGAAATGGTTGATGAGATAAAATGGTTTTTATAATAATTTTATCATAAAATTGAAAGTAATAGGGACATGGGAATTCATGTCCCAAAATTTGGAGATGGAAATATAATACATAAGTTCATTAAGATACATGAATAAAGATGAGAAGGTGACGATCCCTTATAGAATTTTTACTTTGTTACGGATTAGATAAGGGTCCAAATGAGGTAGGATAAATGATACCTAATTAAAATGAAATAAATTATATATTATTTCATTGATTATAAATTTTTTAAGATAAATAAACACTGGATTAAAAAACCAATCTTGGAAAAGTTTCTTGAATTTGAAAGGAGGAGATAATTGTACCAAACATGATTGAGGGACTCAAAATACATGGGAGGATCTCCATCAGATATTGGGGGAACATTGAAAGGAGTATAGAGATTAAATAGAAGTGAATATATTTTCAAAAAGGTGTTTTGTGAAGGTAAATTGGCACATGGGTCAGTTTATATAGGAAATTAATGGGATTTCTTTATTATTTTGTTTTTGACATTACATAATAACATATCCAAAACCAAAAACCATTCCATGGTTTCATCCATACAGTAGTGGTTTTTATTATTTTATATTTAAAATGGCTGCAATTTTTAAAATAATTCCATTGATTATGTGTGTGTGAGTCACACTCTTAAATAAACAATTTATAAAAATAAAAAATATTATTTGTTTTGGAGGATTCATAATGTCTTTATAAAATAAATCAAATACACTTAAAATAACTTTATTTTAAATAAAAAACACATATTTTATCATGGATACCTTTTATGGTAATTATTATATCAGTTTTGGGTCATTATGGTTTCATAATACAGAAAGTATATTTATATGTTATATAATTGTTACTTGAAAATTCAACTATCTCAAAAGATTATGAAAAAAATAAGAAATGGATTATTTCGATTGATCAATTTAAAAAATAATATTAATTTTATCTAAATAATAATAATTTTATCTAAATAAGTTTCTACATATTTGAATTTTTAATTTTTAAATTCTAACTAAAATTTATTGAATATGACGAGGGATTTTTATAATAACAGTTTTCGAACACTTTTAAAAATTTATATTGGACTTCATAAAAGTTATATGAACATTTATATTGAATAAAAAATATTTAATATAAATATTTATTAATATATTATTCATTCAAAAAATTGATAAATTTTTTTTCAAATTTAAGAATAAAATAAGAATCAACATTGAAAGAAGATAAATAAATCCCTATCAGACTGTGACAGAGAATATCATAACCAAGAAATCATTGAAAATCATTATGAGTTTTGGATTCTATCTCAACTCATTCCACATTATAAACCATAATGTATTTTTCTATGGTAAATGTGTGTATGAATGTCATTTTACATAGTGATAATGACGAGGAGTCAAAATAGTATTCTATTATCCTTTTCGGTGCATTCATGAAAGACAATATCACACACACTAAACAGATTTCTAACTATGAAAAAACATATCTTTTATAAAAATTAATTTATTGTTTATTACATAATGTGAAAAATAATAAAATCATAAACTATTGTACGCACTATTTTCTTTTATTAATTAGATACATAAAATCATAACTTAAAATAGGGATACAATAACATTATTTTAAAATCCCATAACACCCCCTAAATTCCATCAATATTTTAAAACATCACTGTATAACATAGGTGTGTAGATAAGACAATGATGTGATATAATGTTTAGTAAGGGAATAATCTAATAATAAAATGATGAATGTAATAGATGACAGTCAAGAGCCACATCATGGTGATCTAAAATGGTGGAGAATCATAAACATGAACATCAATGCATGATATAATATTAAAACATCAAGAAAGCATAACATTGTTGAAATAATAAAAAATGTGACATTATTATCATATATTGAGGCTAACTATAAAGAGATTATAACATAGTGTTATTATAATATCCTTGTATATACTATACATGTAATCTCATGAGGGAGTAAAATCTCCCTATACATTAGTCGAAAATATTATTCTGGAAGCACCTTTTTATTCATATTATGTGTAAGAATTTATTTTCAACATACATAAAACAACATAAAAACATATTTAATAAATTTTTCCCCATTATTATGTATTATAGGTTACCAATGTTTATCACACGAATCAATATAATACAAGAACATCTTTGTCAATACAATTGAGTGGAAATAGTGATGGCTATTCACAACACAAAATTTTGGAATGGAAAATTATCGGATAATTTATCTAGGAAAATTGATGTGTATATAGACTCACGAATGTTTGATTGAGATTAAAAGGTGGTCTCTCAATACTTGGGTATCATGATAAAATTAAATTTATTTGTAAAGTCACATTACAACATAATAAATTGGTAATCCAAAGGAATAAAACAATGAATGCACATTAATATAAAGGAATAGGAGTGAATCCTTTAACTTGAAAGGGCACATCTAAAATATTGGGAGTAGAATAATAAGATAAGGGAACACCTTGATAGTTAATTTAATAGGGAGAGAGGGGGGAGATTAAATTCAAGCTCAATAGGTTCTAAGTTATGAAGAGTCTCAGGATGGGTATGTATTAAATTAAAAAAAGGGAATTATTTAATAATTCATAATCCAATATTTTTTACTATATTTGTTAAAATAATAAAAACCAAAAACATGTCCATAATTTTTACCAAGGATTATAAAAAGGAGCATTTGTACTAAAAATTTTATAAGAATTGGAATTTAACATATTAAAATAATACCATTCGTGATGTATAAGTTAGTCATATTAGTAAATAATTGATTTTAAAACCTTTCAATATAATATATGTTGTAGAGGGTTCACTAAAAAATTATAATATCAATTAAATATCGTAAAAAGTGATTAATGTTGAGGGGAAATAAATATTTGGTGTTTTAATAATTTTATTGTTTTTATTAAATACCATTTGGTATTTTATGATGTCATAATACATACCATATATATATCATATATAATTTCTACCCATAAATTTTATTGTCTCAAAAAATACTAAAAAACTCATCATTGAATAATTTTCATGTGTTTATTTTAAAAATGTTATATCTTTTACAAAATTAAGTTTATCGATATGATTGATTATTATTTTAAATAAAATCCTTAAATTATGAAAAATGATCGAATTTGTTTTAGTAACAAATTTATAACCCTTATAAAAATTATAGTTTGATTAATTAAAATAATTAATCATTTATATTTTAAAAATACATATATAACATGATTATTTTATTAAAAAATAATTTATATAATAAATCCATGAAATAATAATATATAGTGACTTAATTTAAATTATATTTTACTAAATATAAAATTTTAATTTCTCTCCATACAAATAAAAATTTTATAATCTCAATATGTAAACTTTTATAATGTAATAAAATTATGAATTCATTTTTTTACTAGTAGGGAAATAAAAAAATTTCATACAACTAGGGTTTAGATACATAACATCTTATTAAACATGTGTACACTCTAACGTAAAGGTGTATAATGGTGGACCTTTCTTAGATTGGTTAAACACAAATTGTTTGGGTCGTGACATGAATATTCTTGAACTTATCCAATATGCATTTTTTTTAATTGGTAGTTTTTGAATTTTAGCTTGGGTATGGTCAAGATAAAATCACATTGATTCTACATCCCACAAAATCTATAATAAATCGGCCACATTGGGTATGGTCTTACTGGTCACAATTATCACTTATTTTTCTCTTTATCTATTATACATTTTCATAACCCTTATTATATAGTAATATTAATAGTCAATATAAATGACTATAATATTAATGGTATGATGATTAAAAATCATTTAAATTTGAAATGAAAAAATTTATAATGGTTCAAAATAACCAAATTAGTGCACATGTTTCCAATAAAAGTATTAATTAATACATAGTTTATTTATTCAAAATGGAATTTAATTTATAATATTTTGGATCATTACATTATTCTCCCATTCAGGAATTTCACCCTAAGAATTTCATTTTATGCACCCCAATAAATGAGTGTACTTCTACGCCGCCACCTATAATAGATCTAATTTCACCTCCTCAAATGTAGGGTTACACCACAACACTTTGATCAGATGAGTAGTCATTGTTCATTGAACATTATCTCTCTGATATAAGTTTTTCACAATATTATCATCATATTAATGATCATTCCCAAAGGCTACCACTATTTTACTTAGAAAATGTGAGGGGTCTATTATGTCATTCTTCAAGATGTATACGTGGAACACATCATGTACTTGGAAAGAATTATGTGGATTTTATAGTCAATAATCCATATCTCTAATGTGATAAAGGATATCATGGGGGTTGGTTTATATTGTCCTAGGCTTTATCTTCTTATTAAATCCCTTCAATTTCATCCGTGGAGATATATGAATGATCTCATTATCTCTGACCCCAAACTCTATGTCTCCTTGATGTTTTTCATAATATCATTTACATAATCACCATGTGGATTTCATATAATTTTGACTGATTTAATCCTTATCTAGAATCTATTGGATATGTTCATTCCCATTAAGATACATCTCTCCAAATTCATCTGAATTATGTTGTTTTATAAAACCTATTCTCATACATAGCCTCAATAGGTGTCATTTGAATACTAGAATTCAAAATATTGTTATATGGGAAATACCCCAAGGTAAGGTGTTGATCCCAAAATTCTTGTAAATCCCTTGAATATTATCAAACATATCCTATAGTGTGTAAATAGTCCTTTCAAACTAAACATCCATCTAAGGGTGAAAATAAGTAATGAAACATTTGTCTGTATCCAGTTCTTGATAAAGCATTATCCAAAACATCACGGTTAACCATTGATCTTGTTTAGATATGACAAAATGTGTTTGTACATTTAAACCTACCACCTACAGTATGTATATCACATTGATTTAGTTTATAGATAAATATTACATGATAATAATGAAATGCATTGATATTTTAAGGTGATCCATTATTATCCAAATGGATTTATTTCCTTTAGATATCCTAGGGAGTTCTAGAATGAAATCAATGGTTATTATATCCCATTTCAATATTGGTATGTGAAATGGTTTAATAACAAACATAAACTTTTATCATTCATAAATTAATTTTTAGCATAACAAGTTCCAAGATAAAAATTACACAATCTCCTTCTTTTTTTATCAACTTAGAAGATTTTTTTAGATATATATACAACTTAGTTCTTATGGAATAAATAGAAAATGAAAGGTTATTCAACACATCAAGAATTCAACAATTATGTATTAAATTTTATGGGACACATATCAAGGATCCAAATATTATATCCTTATCTTTGGAAATTTTAAACATCACAATATTCACTAATATTATATGTGGATCCTCGTCATCTTCTTAGGCCTCCCTAAACCGTTTTTTAATGGATAGATGATTAGTTGTTTTAGTATTGAGTAATAAAGATCCTTTTTCCATGACCATATTTTTCATGTCCATTTATATTCAATCTCTTTTAATCCTCGTCATGGATGGTATTTTAAAAAAATTCATAATCCTAGTATATTCCACTTTGTTCTCATAAATAAGACAGTAATGGATCAAAAAATAATAATCATTTATCAACTCTATCCACAATTATTTTTCACATTGATCTCTTTTTTTGGGAATATATACATGAGGAAGTTATTATCTTCATAAATTTATAAATTTTTCTCATAGAGATAATGTCACCAAATAATCAATGAAAATACCATTACAAAAAATTATATGTAATTCATTTAGTTATTTGTTCACATCAATCTTTAATTGTAAGCGGTCTTAGGATAACAATTTTTTCATTTTATTTAGTAAAAAATGACATCCCTTTTTAGAAGAATTATTTTTTTAAAAAAATATTTCCCCACTAGTGGGTAATGTGATGGCATGTGTAATAATCATCATATTCTATAATTCTATAAATATAACTTTATATTCATTATTGTAGAAAAATATCACCCCTTCTATATTATTTTTTATATAAGGATAAAAGATCATGATATGTGAAAAAAATTGTTAGTAGTACTGACCTAATGCAATGAAACTACGGATTTATATAATAAATTATGGTCTAAGATATCCTACAATTCCCTATGTTTTTTAAAGGATCCCTAGATATCTATTTTCTTGTGACAAAAAATTTCACAAGAATATTAAATTCTCTATCCAAACCAAAAAAATAGTTTACTTCTCGTATAACATTTCCATTCACGAGGAATTCAGTGAGATATTGAATTGCTCATCATGTTCCGCATTTCTTTTGAGGAATATAAGAGTATCAACCTTATAGAAACCCAAAAATATTTCAAGGTATTCCCTAAAAAATATATTCATTAATTCCATGATATCTGGATGTTTGGTGTTGCTAAATGGCTTCCATAATAACCAAAAGTTCCCATTTCATGTTTGTATTTAAATTATATACTTTATCACCATTCATAATATTTACATGATAATATCCTTAATGATGATCCACCTTATAGATGTACTGGTATCCACATATCTAATTGAATATGTCATCAATATGATGTAGAGGATATATTTTCTTTATCACATTCACATTAATATCATGATAATCATTGTTGTTCCAAATTAAAATTTAACAATTCTTAAACAATAGACTAAGGCACCTTACTGTGAATCACAAGGGAATGTACACCCTACATCACGATTCAATTATAGTTTCTATTTTATATTTTGATGTTTATAATTTTTTATTTTCTGCTCAGTATTAGATATTAGAAAATATATGGGTATATGTTTAATTTATAAATCAAACCCTCGACTTGGAGGAAGATTGAAAAATTATTTTCGAATCATATGATCTTATTCCTACACTATAGGCATGTCATAGATGATTATATTTTCCATATTATGTGTCATTTTTTGTAGATATAGTTACTCATAATGAAATAATATAAATTAATTATATGATTATTGCAAATGATATTTTCCCTCATCATTCCACATGTATAGAATCAGGGGGAGATTTTTTATACAGAGTGTTATTTCATCTCTTGGAAATATATGCTTTCACTATAAAATGGAATAAAATACATACCTAAAATATAATAGAATTCTATAAAAAATATCTTCACATGGCTCTCGGGGAATTTCATCCCACAAATATGGAAATAGGATAAGTTATATACTTAGAATGCAATAATTTTTTCATTTTATATTTTCAATGATATCAACACTTCCTTGTTATGATATAGTGTTTGAATTTATCTACAGAAATAGCATAATATTAAATAATTCAAGGAAATAGAAAAAAATATTTTTTGACTAATACATCAATAAATAACCATAGAACATATCACTACGTCATTATCAAGATCCACCATAGAAATTGTGATCTGAAAAGCTTTATCTTGCTCTTTTGGGTATAGAGGTCACTATCATAGGTTATCATTGATAACCAATAGGTTACTGAATTGATTCACATAATTCCCATATTCCTTATAGTTGAAACATAAGACAAATAGCTTAGGGTTGCAAAGACAATGCATTTCTTCCACCGCATTGGTTGGTTTCTTCCATCAATATCCTCTACCTAGGTTTCCTTACATCCCACAATTTAAGAATTTATTTATCCCTTTAGTTTAATTTATAGGATTCTTCTTCTTGCACTATTGCCAAGTGTCATGTTTGGCCACATTCCCACTATGAGTTTTATCCATAATTACCAAATAATGATATACCATTTTACACTTCCTATATCCAAAAGTATAAAAACCATTATATTTTATGATCTTAATTGTGACTTGAGAGAACTTTATATAATTTCATTATAGTTTCCAAAATATTTACTCACTAAATATGTTCAAATACATGTATTTATACAACTAAATAAGTGGTCACCATTACTTTTGAGGTTAATTAAAAAGCCAGAGTTGTGTCATGTAAGTTTTTCAAATTTATCCTCAGAAGCCATGATGGACTTATCGGACTTTTTCTAGAGGCCAAGTAAATACATATATATGTTAATTTGTGGATCATGATGAATATATATTTCAATAAACATTTTTGAGAATTAATTCCACTATATCTCTTTGATATTTTCTACACAATTCATATTTTTTATGAACGTATATAATTTATTAGATTCCCCCTCCATACAATAATATTCCTTCAATCACTTCTATATCTTATATAATTTAATGATCAAGAATAATTTTAAAATGGATTTGGTACATTGTTACATGATTAAAGGAATAAATGAGCAACTGAAATATTTAGGCATTGGTTTCATAAAGTTCTCCATTGAAACTTTTCCTTCTTAAGGGGATATAGAATTTGACCATAATTCATGTTTATGTTCAAAAAATTATTTATTTTTGTATTTATTTTTATTTATTTCATAACCCCTTCTCCCATTAGGTTGGGTGTCTCATTTGGGAAGTCAACATAATGTTCATCAAATTAATTGTTTAATCATTTTCTCCCAAATTTAGTCATTTAGTTAAATTAATAGAAAACTAGGAATGATAATTTTTAAACTATTAATCACATAAAAGATAAAATTATAATGATTGGCGGGATAATTCATGATTGAAATTAAATATTTAACTATATTTTTCAAGGTTTTAATATACTTTATCCTTGGTCTATTTCATAACATTAAATTTAATGGTAATGTTTGTTCCCTTCATAATAGTTCATAAAGATTTTTTGAATTTTTAATTTAATATCCCTTAAGAGTGTGAAAACATGTCTGTTGAAAGGAATCCCTTTCATTCATCTAAAGACAATCGATTTAATAACCAATACGCCTTTTTTGGGCCATAAAGTATAGCTGTGAAAAATCATTATCCATTTATAGTATCCAAAATTCAATTCTGTTTCATACAAACCCCTTACTCTATAATTGAACATAATTTAGGGATTTTCTTCTATTATTATCCTTATCCCTATGGATTTTAATAATGTTATATAATCTAAATTTCAAATAATACATAAATATTGATCTAATATCAACTAAGACAGCTCATATGTTTTATGACCATTAATTCATGATTTATTATATAAAAAGACACATAATATAATCCCAAATATATTTTGATAATTATATATATGACACCAATAATTAAATTGTATATAGTAGGATTATTTAATAATCCCATATCATTCCCTTAAATAGTATTGATCTTCTAAAACTATACTAGATAACATGGGGGTGAAATTCAAAAAAGGGAGAGATATAAATCCTAATAAGGGAATAATCAAAGGGTGACATGATGAAAGTAATAAATGTTATTCAAGAGGAACATCAAGGTGACATAAATGCGAGAAAAATCATACAAAATGAACATTAAAGCATGATATAGGATAACAACATTTACAAAACATAGGAGTGTGACAATAATAGAAAACATTACATCATAATAATAATCCAAAGATAACTACCAATACATCATAATATGTTTTTTAGGATTCCACCATGTTCCCCATAAATGGTATCTGATAAGAGGAAAACATTTTCCAATGCATTAATGTTCAATATAATTCTGGGAAAACTTGTCACATTCATATTATATACATGAATTTGTGTACCACATATATTATACAATATAATAGAATATTTTAAAATATTTAATCCCATGGTTAAGGACTGTAGGATAACTATATGTATCTTCCCAATTAATTTTCTATAGCTACATCTTAGTAAGAACCCATTAGTTAAAATGGTGATGGGTATTTTAAAAATGAAATTTTATATAGAAAATAACTAGATAATTACAACATCATAACATGTGTATATAATTAATCAATGAATGGTCTAATATGAGTTATAGGTGTTATATCAAAAAAATGGAAACAAAAGGATAATAATTTTATTATTCAAAACACATTTTAACATGGAAATTTCTAAATCGAAAGGCTTAATACCAATAAAGTAATAAATAAAAATGAAGGGAAGAGAATCACTAACATTGAGATAGAGCTTATAAATGCTATGGATGAGATTATTACAAGATTAGGAACAATATAGGAAGAATTTGGAGATGAAGAGGGAGATGATATTTATTTTTAATAGTTTTTTTGTGGTGAGGAGTGGGAGGCTGGATTGGTATTTATTGAAAAATTTAGATCAATGCATTATTAATTTCTCAAAATTGGTTTTGGAAAAAATAATAACCAAACAAACCATAATATGGTTTTTTCTATTGTATTTTCCAAAGAGGATTGGTTTTAAATATTGTTTTGGGCCATCAAACTATTATATTAAAATAATACCTTTGGTGTGTGGAAGTTAGTCATGAATGTAAAGGAATTATTTTAAAACAAAAAATATAAAATATTAGTTTTGGAGGATTTTGTAATGGTTAATAAAATTAATCTAATAATAATAAAAAAATTATTTTAAAAGAAAGTTTTATATTTGGAATTTCTTTCATTATATTTTATTTATCACATCATATTTGGGATTTTATAATGTCATAATATATAACATATATTTATTTCGAATTTAATTTTTCTAAAAAAGAGTCTTTCTCAGAAAATTTCAATATGTTTAATTTCAAAAATGATATTTATTTATTTTGATATATTTATCTATATGTGATAAATTAAACTTTAAATGAAAAATCCTTATATACAAGAAAATAATAGATCATACAAAATTCAATACTTTCTGACCCTCGTAAAAAATACATTTTAATTCATTAAGTAAATTTTCGCTTATTTTTTAAAAAATATTGTTTAGTGATATTATTATATTAATAAAACATTTGTTTAAAAAAATAGTTAATTAATCAAAAAATAGTGTCTTAATTGAAAATAATTATTTCCCAGAAATATAGTGTTGATTTTATCATATCAAAATCTAAATTTATCTATCTCAATATATAATCCTATATAAATTAATAATAACTTAAACTCAATATTTTATTAAAAATAAAATATATAAATTCATACTATAAGGTTGTAGATATATAACACCTTATTACACCAACGTACACCAAGTGGTTAAGATGTCTAATTGTGGTTCTTTATTGTCATGGTGTAGCGAAAAAGTTTTGAACCGTGATCTCAATAATCTTGAACATATATAATTTATAGTTCCATTCATATTATGGTTATTAAATTTAAACTTTTTCATTATTAATGGTAAATCCAACCAACACCATTTACTTATAAGATCCCCCAAATTGGCCTCATAGGATATAATTCTTCTAATGGAGGCCATCACTTCTTTTGTAAATGTCAATTAGACCTTCTCAAAACCATAATATTTTCTAATTTTACCAATAGATGTACAATTGATATATTATCAATGGTTATTATGCTTAATGGTAAAATAAATTTGAAATTATATATTTTTTAATTATCCAAAATAACCTATGCAGTCCATGTTCTTCCTATATCTTCATTACATAATAATGAATTTATTCATTCCAAATAGAATTACATTTATCAAAATCAATCTCACTATACGAAATAATGTAGAAAAAATAAACAATACTTGTTTTTTGTAATTCAAGAAACCTAGTTTGAAAAATATTCATGTGGGGGATGTTAATTGTTTATTATGGTTAATTCAAGTAAAAATATGCACCCTATAACATCGATTGAATAAATATAGGATATCCCATGGAAACAAAAGGATATTACCAATATGTCCCCTAAAATGAAAATAATGTGGTTGAATGATGCCACATATTTCTAGAGATAGTTAGTATCTCAAAATGAGACAGTGGGAGGATATAAACATTGTTGAATTACAAGATGAAGATACACATTTTTTTCAAAAGAACAAGTTTAAGAATTCCATTGTTGATGTTTTTTTATTGATAAAAAAATTGTACAGGACAAATATAGAAGATAGAGAACATGAATGAAATATTTTTCTACTCACCAAGATAGGTGATTCATTATTTTATGATAATAATGAATCATTCAACTATAAGTACCTAGTTCACATCTCAGAAGCATCAAGTTGGAAAGAGACTACTAATTATAAGACAGATTCCATGATTCAAAACTATATATTGATTATTGTATTTCCTCTAGGGGATGTAAATCTCGTGGCTGAAAATTGGTATTTAAGAAGAAACTATACGTTGATGTAAAATTCAATACCTATAATGGATGATAATATGTTAATGGATTTAAATAACATTATGGTATTTTCTATTGGCAAACCATTTTCTATATTATTTTGAATAAATCCATTATAATTATAAATGTGAAAGGTAATTTCTATGATTATGAGATTTTACATATATATTTATAAAAATACATCATAATGGAAACTTAATGGAATATTTTTATAGGACATAAACAATAGGGTTTTTGACTAAAATTGATTCCAATAAGTTTCTCAAGATGAAAACACATTTTTGGGTTGATAAAAGAATCAAACTCATGGAACATTCACTTTGATGAATCCATAACCAATTTTTTTTCATAGAGAACTAATGTGAGCCCGGTGTCTACAGCTTTTTTGTGGGCGTAAATTATTTTCTTAAAATTATATGTTGATTTTATATTCAATATTGGAAATTTTATACAAGTCTTACATTCTATTAAGACATGGTTTAAAAAGTTATTTTTTTAAGGAATTAAGTGTAGAATACTATATTCTTGAAATCAAGATACAACAAGATAAAAAATATAGGAAACTTGGACTATGTTAGTGTGTATATATTTATAAGTAAATGTAGTGATTTCATGCAGAACAATACATGTGGGGATTTTGGGAATTTATCACATTGAATTCTACTCTCCAAGAAAATGTGTCCTAAAATACATGAGGAGGAATAAATGATGAGAAGACTCCCAATACATTATCAATAGTATTTTACATGTGTCTCATTTTATGTATAAGGATTAATGTTTCTAGTATTTTGATAATGATTAGAATAGAAAAAGAAGCTCCAGGTGACTACTATTGGATGATGGTCAAGACTATCCAAAAATACTTAATGAATAATAAGGATATGTTCCTATATTGTAGATGATATAAAAAAAATCATATGTAGGTATACATATTCTATATTCCGGTCATATAAAATGAATATGAAGATGTAATTGATAAATGTTCCTACCTTAATAGAGTATTTGTGTGTTGGTAGAGGTAAATTCAAGTTAGGGTCACTAATTATACAGTAGAATCTTAGTATATTGATGCTCCTGGTGTAACTAAATAACTAATGATCATATGAAACAAAATCCAAGATATTGATTATTATCTTAGTATTAAGGACTATATGACTTGATAATTTGATAATAATACTATTTTTTTCTTTTATAAGATCCATTTTTCACAAAATATGATACAACATATACTTTGGAAGTATCATTTATTTTGGGATTTTTCTCATAGTGTTGATGTATTAGTAAACAAGGTATCCAAATGGGTTATAACCCCATTAAATATATTAATGGAATTTATAAAGAACACTAAAAAATAGATATATACTTTTGTGAATGAAAATTTTTATGAAGCACTAGTAATTTATGGAAAAATTAGCACTGGCTATTTTAGAGGGGTTTTAACACATTCTAATCTTTTTAAATGAAAAACATGTTATGAAACTATCCTTGTTAATTTTATATATATAAATATTAATCAATGATCCTGATGTTTTTATTAGTATCAACGACTTTATAATAATAAATTATGATAATAGTACATGAATAGTTGATTCTAAAGTGCCATGGGTGTATAAAAATAAGAAACATACACTTTATAATTATCACCTCCTATGTGATTTTTCTGGAATAGGGAAAGCTTCTATAAACAGAGTATCTATATGTTTTATATGTACCATTAAGTATATTTGGGGTTGTTAAGAAAAAATGCTACTAAAATGGACACTTACATTAGTTAGCAGATGTTTTAAAGAAATGCTATTAATTTAGGAAAAAATCAACAATTGTCATTCTATAGGGGGTTGGATCCAAATATTTTTTTAAATAATATAACAAAAAATGAAATCTATGGATTATATATATGGTCATATTTTAAAAATAAGATAAGTGTTTTCAAACCAACTCAAATCCTAATAATAAACATTTTAGGTAATGAATTTTATTCACCTCATGATTGTCATACAATTAAAAAATTTCCACATTCTCACATCAACACCATGCCACCCCGAACACATGTGGGATGTAAAACAACCATCCAAAAAAATTTCTATTATGGATTTATAGTAATTAAATATAAATATTTTTATTTATATATATATATATCTCTATATACTTAAATGTTTATAAAATTAATTTAATGTATTATATATAAGTTTTACAAAAACTTGTGCATGAGGATCACATATTTCAAGGATTTGAAAATTGTATGTCTCAGGTAAATATTTTTCTTTATTTTTATAAAGTATTTTGTGGATTTTTAAAATATAGAATATCAATCATGGATATAGTATTATACTAGATATAATTTTAAGCCTAAAATATTTTCAAATTTTCAATGTTAAGTACGTCACTTTGGAAAATATTATTAAGGTACCACTTGAAAATAAGATCGATTTCAGGTAAATTTTGAATTTAGGATCATCTAATCCAAACCAGGTTCTATTGAAAAACTTAAATGTATTTATTGTATGTTTTAAAGCATTCAATTGTTTTTGAGGGGTTTTTTCTTTTTCAGTTCACATTATATGATCATAATTTTCATTTTACCAATGATAAATAATTTGAATTGGTGTTTTCTATAATGTTTAACCTAGCTTGAAAAATATTCTTTGAGTACTATTTATAATGATGGTTGACCATATAATCTTTATGATACTAAAATTTTATAACATCTTCTTATATCCTAAACTATGATAATAAGGTTTCATTGTACATTTTTTCCATCCTAAAGGTTTTTCAGTGGTTTATAAAGAAAATATGAACCCTCTAAAGAATATATGAAGATATCATTAAACCATGATGCAGTATGGCCTATTTTCTAGTACAAGATTACCCTAAGTCAGGCCCCTAACACTATGTTGGTGTTTTTACTCCTTGGAACATCATTACTACATCCACATCAACTTGTTTGTATCAAGGAAGGGATTTGATTTCTTATATAACCAAATAAACATTGTGCTACCAAAATTTTATAACATTGTCTTATATTTGAAAATAATACACTAATCATTACATAATAATTATTTATTAATTATTTAACCATTGGTTCATCATTAGTTCATCGTTAGATAATCATTTATTACCCATTAGTTAAACATTAGTTAATCATTCATTAATCATTCTTTAATCATCCCTTAATTATTTATTAATAATCTATTAATCATTTTGTAATCATCCCTTAATTATTCATTAATAATTACGTAATTATTCATTAATCATTTGTTATTTATTCTTTAATCATTAACTGATCAATAGTTAATAATTAAATAATCATTATTTAATCACCACACCTATATTCGTTTCTTAATCAATCCTTTATCATTACATAATCATAATTTAATAATAATTTAATCAATACTTAATCATTATCCAATCATTAATAAAAAATTATTTAAAATTATTTAATCATTAGTTTAAAATCACCCAATCCTTACTTGATTATAAACTAGTAAAAAATTTATTATATGATATTCATTATTTATTTATAATTAGATAATTTTTATATGAAATAAGTTTTAATCATAAGTTATTTATTACATTATATATACATAATAATAACTACCACTAGATATTATTTCTAAACAATATATAAATTACTAAACTACATAAGAAATAACATATTTCAAACTATCTAAAATGAATTAAATTAAATAAATAAATACCTATAAATTTAATAACAAAAAAATCCACTAAATCCTTTTTGGAAAACAAATGGGCCTTTTTTGGCCAAGGATCCACATCACATGAATAAGGCTTCTTCTAGATAGTGAGAGTGGCTAGAAAATATATAGAAGGGTGGATTTTAAGTGAGTATGATGGGTGGAGTATTCCCATTTTATATGGAGTTAAGGAAAATGAATATACATGGGGAGAGGGGATTTCAACTATACGGTAAGTGAAACACCCCCAGCCCCTCCCCCCTCCCCCCCCCCTGTACACCTTTTCCATGTCATAATTCAGTGGAAATGGAGATGGGGGTATGAAAGGAAATACGCCCAAATTCTCAATTCTGACAGAGTTTAATTTCTTTGACCTGATCATATTTTTTAATGAATCCTAAAAACACATAAAAAACTCCATTTATATAAAATGATAGCCTAACAAATTTAGGACATGTGATACCTTTTTTAGGAGATTCATTGATGAGTCATGAACATGTGCATATATTTTAGTCAATATCAGTAAATAGAAACTATTGTCTCATGATTCTTCTGATCGACCAAGTGGTAAAAGTCATCAGTCCTGAAGACAGCCATGTAGTTATCCACAAATATAAATCATTTTCATTGGAAAACACAATGGAATATAACCTAGATGTGTATGTGAATCCATGGTAAGGAACTCCTCTTCTATTTCATTCCATTTGATGTGAGGCCACAACATTAACCATCTTGCATACACTCATCCCAAAATGCACACCATCTTTAATGAGACCACTACAGGATCCCCTTATACATGAAATTTCACCATTCTAAGTGATTTATTTGTCATGTGTGTGATCCTACTCATGTTCACAAGATCCCACCACATGTCTCTATTAGTATCACATGACCCCCTGGATCCTCATTGTTCTCAGATTCCCTCTTGTGGCCTTGTACATGCCGTTCATGAACACACATCAGGCTTGGGACATGTCATCCTTGATCACATGACAGACCGTGGACATTTCAACCATTATCACACAAAATTAACTAGACATGTCTTCTTTCATCATCTATATTACCTCATAAATGTCATCATTTTCATGTTATAACCCATTAACATGTTATATTTGATCATGTGAATCACCCTAGGTCATGAAAGCCTTGTCAAGAAATCACTCATGAAACATCAAGAAGAAACTCATGAAACATCATTTATAAACTCAAGATATGTTGGGAATACAATTAAGACATATTGGCCATACACCCAGGACATGTCATATAGACACACTTGTAGACGTCCACATCCCCTAGCAGACAGACATGGAAAACACCATGTAATCCATCTTCAAGGATTGTTGGACCAAGTACCCCCTTTTAAAGGGGAGTTCCTGTAATGGGTAAGGGTTATGAACTCATGTGACACAATTCATTTCATGATCTTAGATAAGAGTATGTGTTCAGAATAACATATTTAACATCCCTTTCATGATCATCACCACTCTTTATCCATCATAAGGTAAATAATAAATATGTATCATGGAAATACATCATGGTTTAAAACCCTATTTTTCATAAACCATGGGGATAAGAATAATTTATATAAGTTTAATCACCCATTAAATCCAATAAATAGGTTTAAAATGATATCAATCTATCTGAAATATAATTATAATCCAAGCCATATACAAAGGATGCCTTCATAAGGCGTATGTTTCAATGGTCATCCACTATGTTGTATGTCCCATCATATTCCAATTACCATGGCACATAAAACCTAAATACTACTATTAGTATATCATCCTTCCATGTCTTTTGATGGATAAGAGGTGGTTATATGTGTCAACATCCTCTTGACTGTAATAAACGGTTATTCCATCATGTACCATAAACCCATCCACGGGGTAAGGATGAACTGAACTATGAGGGCTCTAATTCTTATTATAAACAGGAGATATAGGAATCCATTATAATTCTTCATATATATCCCATATTCTCCATGATAATGGTATTTAAAAATCACTACTAAAAAATATAATTTGTTTTCCAAATATATATTTAATCTCATTTGATGTGTAAATTCATCCACTATCTCTTTTTTCTCACCCAAAGAAAGACCCACATTGCCAATGAGAATTGTGATGATTCTATGAATAGCATGATGATGATACCCCTCCGTGTGGACCCTTCCTTGAGACTTAAGCCCGAGTTCATCTCATCTTCACTCAAATGGTCTGGAACATAGTGAGGCAGTTCAAGATAGTTTTACATGCATAAGTCCCACTCGAGGCCTCTTTTGTTTCATGTTTTATGATATTGATTCCTACAAAAAGAATTTCATGGACTCTAGTACCTATTATAATATGATATATAGGACTCCACAATGAAGTTCAATCCCTAGAAATAAATCATTGTCACTTGACATTAGTCTTAATGGTATTTTTAATCCATACAAACTTAAAATAAGTCAAACAAACTAAATGTGTTTTGGTTCCTATTCACCCGAGATATGTAGGACACCCAGTAGAGGTTCAATCCCATATTTAATATACAAAATAACTCAATAGATGATAATATACTGAAGAGTTCATCGCCATTTTTATAAAATAAAGAACTATAAATTAATAAGAAAATAATGGAGAACTTGTGACACACATAGATGTTCCCATCAATAGATAGTCTTGATCAAGTTATTGGCATAAGGATAACCAGTTAAGTATTTAGGAATTGTGAAGGATTTCACAAAGATATATATAATATATAATAGAGTACCATAATTAGAAATAATTCCACCAAAAATGGTGTGATGAGACCGAACATCCATCCAAATTACCATTGTGGGTTCCCAAGCGTCATTGGGAATGAAACCCTAATTGATCGTCTACCTTTGGTAAGTAGGTTTATACCTTGTCATGGATGTGGGAACATCTTGATTTTCCATTAGAGATAAAAAATTTATACTGGATACATATTATTCTATAACCACCCTCATTAATCCACAACCATCTATCACAAAAACCCATCAATATTTGTTGGGAAACAAAATTTAAATACAATTAAATATATGACCTATATATGCATTTATTTTTATTTATGTAATAAAATATATATAATGTAAACAATTTCATATCAACATAGACATCTTAGATTATGATAATGTATTATATACACAAAAATATTTATTATAATGTTATTTATTATATATATATATTATAAATATTTATATTTATATTAAATATTAATATATGTTTATTTATTTAATTTTTATATACAAATAAATAATATATTATAAAATTTGTAAAACAACTGTGATATATTATAAAAATACAATTACATATGTTAATATTCCAATAAAAATATATATTTTATGTTATGTTATGTTATATATATATACTAATATGTGTGTTTAGGTGTCTATTATTTATATGAAAATATATTATAGAAATTTAATTTAAAAATAACAATATATATAGATATATATATTTTACATGATGTGTGTTCATGTTTGTGTGTATATATTGTTGTTATATATCTAATATTTTAATTTATAATAGAAAATATATAAACTCTCTAATGATGTAATAAAGTAAAAAGATAATACTATTATTTTCTCTCAAACAAATTTTAAAATATTGAACATGTAAAAATCAATCAATATCAAATGTAAATAGTATATATTTTATTTACAATTATATTATTTATACAAATATAAAAATATATTTATATATTTATATGTATTGTTAGTAGGTATTTATATATTTAAATACATGCATATATATACAAACATATTTGTATTTATATACTTTATATATAAGTTTTATTAAAATGTTTATATGAATCGATTTAAATATATATATATAATTATATATATATATATATATATATATACAATGTGAAAACACACACAATTGTTTTTATATGAATTTAAACAAATTGGATACACTTATCTATATGTGTGTATGTTTATGTATGCATTAAATATATTATTATTAAAATTTTTTATTCTATAAACAGTACATGGGTCTTTATAAGACAATTATTAAAAACATTATATTATATATTTATGTATATATTAATATTTTATATTTATTAATTTATATTTTAATTTATATTTCAATTTATATTTCAATTTATATTTTAATAAATATAATATCATAAAAATAAATATGTAAGATCATGGAATTTGAGGAGGTATGTTCCAGTTTAGATTTGGGTTTGAATCCCCAATAGTTGGATAATTAAATGTTAACCAGATATTTGAGCAAGTTTGTGGGTGTTTTAGGGGTTCACCACAAGAATGAAATGGAAATCGGGAAATCCTATGTATCTTTCATAGTTGGAGCATGGTTAATAGTAACCATGCACCCAAACCATGCTAGCCACGTATAAGGGTTCATTGTTATGCAAACTATACAAGTGGGAGGCCAAACCATGTGTCATTGGGTAGAGGTATTCTGCATGGTCGGTGCATGACTTTTCGAACCATTTGGGATCCCCAGTTATCTGTACCACATGGTCCCCTCTTGGATAGATGCAGGTGCATAGTTGGTGTAAGCTTGGGAAAATCGTTTAGCCAATCCGTGATCCCCATTAAAATTGGGTTTTTACCATCCCCCCCCCCCCCACTGATGATTTTAAGTGTTCTACACGATTTCATCCCTCATTTCCTCTCGTGAACCCCAAGGGATGAACCATTCCAACCAAGAATTACCAAGGATTGTTCTCCTTCGATTCTAGGATGATTGTAGTGTCGTTGGGGGGATATCAATTATTTGTATAACTCTAATGCTCCTCTTGATTTTCTTTTCAAGAATATGTCTTGTATTTTCATTCTTCTTCTTCTTCGGAATCCCTAGAACCCTCTTTTTTCAGTGGATATTAGGTTCGAGCATCAATGGGTTCTTTAATGTAGAAATAAGAATATGTTTATGCATGTGTTCATCTTCGGAATTGGGTTAGGTGGTTAAAATGTCATATCCCATAGTCTTAAGTTGGATTTTTGTTCATTATAGGTGTTTTATTGGTCCCTAATTATTGTGAATTTAATTCCGTTAGTATTATTTTGTAATATGATAGGGTAAATGATGAATTAAACCCCTCAGGATCCCCGTGGGATGCATTAAGATTGATTAGATCGGTTTAGGGCCACACATGGGGTGTTCCAACATTCCTGAACATGGAAAATTGTGATGTGAATCCTATTACTTACATAGATGAAGTTGATCATATAATTAACACGTTGAAATGATAGTTAAAATCATAAATAGGCACATATGGTAGTTGTTTCTAATTTTTTGGAAATGGCATGCAATATTTTTTGGCCTGATGTGAAAAATGGTTAAATGGTTAAATGTGAATGTGTCAAATGGATTATGAATTTTTAATGTAAATGTGTAAATGGATTAAAATATATGAATTGATTAATGAGTTAAATGAGAAAATTAATGGGAATTTTTGTATATGAAAAATGGGTTAAGGTATGAAATGGAAAATGGGTTAAATGGGCTTTGCTAAGAAAATGGTAAATGTGATAATGGTATATGGCTTGAAGATGATTCATATATTGAATGAAATGTAAATTTGAAAGATATATATATATTGGTTTCTTATGGGTTTTCATATATTATATATTGTAGATAGAGAAATTAGAATATACACATGGATTGTTTGTTTTGGTGTATTGGACATGAGAATCTACAGCTATGGGTCGGTTAGATTGAGGCTCTAAGCCCCACCACTATTATGCTTGTGTTAGGGATGTGGACAGATGATCTATACCCATAAATGATTTCATTTGATGAGACTACCTAGATTTAGGCACTACGGTATGTGTGATGTATATTTTTATGAAATTTTTATCCCAAGTGATATTGGGAACATGAATTATTACCTTATGAATAGTAATTGATTGCATTAGGTTGTAGAGAAAATGATTTAAATTCATAACCCATGGATCAAATGATGAAATTGGATAATGTTAATATTTTTTAACTAATGTCACCTGATATGTCTTTTTTTATCTTGTAATTTATTTAGTAATTGCACGAACTATCGATCTATACTGGATATCATGTATACATCATCAGTGGTGGATTACTGATTTGCACTCAAACCCTACTCGGGCAACCATTGGGTTCCAGAGTATACTTCACTATTATAGGTATTGATAAGGGAAGGTGCCACATACTGGACAGTTTATTTTCTCATGGGATGTGCATGGATGAGGGATTTGAACTTGTAGTGAAGACTATTTTTTGGGATGCTTCCATTATAATTAATTTTAGGTTTCCTTCACTTTTATAACTATTATCGTGAAATTGTATATATATTTTTTGGTTGTGGTAACTACCCTATTTGGGAAATGATCAGTATTGCATGTTCTGTTTTATATTTATTATTTACTTATTTTAATATGATATCTATTATGTCTCACTTGGATAAAGAGGGTATAGTCTCCCCATATGAACTATTAGACTGTCACTGCTTTTCGTCAACCTCTGGCATATGGGGAAGCGTTCTTGAGATCAAGTGGTGACCTAGCTCGAGGAACTAATTTAGTGGCTCCACAGATGGGGATATTAAAATTTTGATTTATTTTTTGGGGTTATTTTTTGGTAATAGTATACGGGATATTAGCATTTTTGGGATCTTGGAATTGAACTCGTTCTTTATAGTGGTTTCTCATATACTAGTGAAAACCCATGTACCTAGTGTTGGAATTGTTGTTCTTGATATTGGTTATAAAAATTCAATGATATTTCACCATTAGGTGATGCACTTTTTGTGCGAAGTGAGTGTTTTATGATAGTTTTTCATTTTCAAAATAGACACGGTTTTTTATTCACTCCCCGTTATAGGAACCTATGGATATGGGTGAAATTCATATGTATAGGTGCCCATGAGATGGATGTGTGGGAGAAGAAGGTTAGGAAGCATTTAACTTTCTCTAATATTTGAAGAAAATGGTGTCTAATATATATGATGTAAATTGGTAAATAAAAAGAATGTTAAATAATGGATAAGGATTTGTGTTAAATGATAATATAATAATAATATAAATGACTAGTTGTAATAAATGTGAAATGTAAATGGACCCCAAATGATGATGATTTATATGGTGATGGTAAAAAGGTAAAAAAGGGTTTCCCATTGAGGACATATGTTTATGTTGGTTGGTTTACCCAATGTTGGCCATGACACACGTTAAGGGTGATAGAGGGTAGTTCTAAAGGTGTAAAAATATCTTTTGGGATAGTGTATGATAAATGGGGTGTTTATGTATAGTGTAGAGCATTATGTTGTGTAAACTATGAAACATTATGTCATGTTTTCTAAGACTTCTGTTTGGAATTACAGAGGAATTCCACCATTACAATGTCTACCGGTTTGGTGACAAGAGGATTTCACAAAGAAAGATCCAACAGTAGTGGAGAAAGAATATCGTTGCTCTATGATAATCGAGGAGAGGAGAAGTTTCATAATATTTTTTGTTCTTTTATCTTGATTAGGGAATGGGGTCCAAAATGGGTCTTGCTGAGTATGTTTTATTTGAACTGAGTGTTAAATTTATATAACCCTACAATATTTTATAGAGCGGTTGGACCTATGGATGCATTGTTTTGGATAGATTAAATTAAGAGGATTTTGGATCACTTATAGACTCTTATAGAGAAAAGATTTATGTGGTAATCATATATGTCATACCGACGGGGAAAGCACTGGTGGGATATTTTGGTTTGGAAACATAAATATGATGATATGTTTTGGAATGAATTCAAGGAAATTTTTCATGAGAATTTCTATGTAAAAACCTTCATACAGAAGTGGTATGAATAGTTTATGAGTCTGGTCTATGGGACTATGTTGGTGATGGATCACGTGGACCATTTCACAGACATGAAACACTTTGATACAACATCATTAGTGGATGTGGACTTTATTTAAATAATCCTCCATGATATATATAGAAACAATATTAATTCTTAGGGGAACATATTTTGTTTAAAGATGTTTTCAGAAGTCATGGAACAACACTTTTTTTATGGTAACATAAGGGAAGATTTCAGAAGAAAGATAATGGTTTTAGTTATATGGACTAGAGGTTTTACATTAGAGGACATGAAGTTTCATTTAAAGAATATTCACTAGAGTGTAAGTGTGATGAATAGATAGAAGAGAGGATAATCCTCTCAAGGTGGTGAAGAGGTGTTTTAGTATAAGTGTGGAAGTTTTTCACACATTCATGGCTAATTACCCTGACTACTAGTTAATTGTTGAACATTTTGAATAATCATGCATTTTCAGAGGTTTAGTAAAAACCCTCAATAGATGGTGGTAGAGAGAGGATCAAAGTTGATTCGAAGTATAGAATTGTGGTGATTTTCCCCTTATCAAACAGATATTTGGAGATCTACTGGTCATTCTAATAGTGGTGGAAAAAAGTGTACTGTAGGGTGGGAGAGTCCATATAAGAAGGTAAGTGAATCCCTAGGAACTCAAATCGGTTCCCAATGTAGAGGCGATGGTCAGCTTCATCTAGATCAATATACACCTATAGGTGGTGAGGCTGGACCATCAGCTGATCAAGGTATGATCCTTTCAGCTTATATTCTTTGTAGTGCTTTATTTTATATAAGTGAATCTCATTCATTATTATCTACTATGTTTTTGGGTGTTTTGGTTCTATCATTGTAATGTTTGTGTTGGGTTATTTCAATTTTCACACCATTTTGGGTGCAAGAAGATAGTATCATGCTATATAAGTGGTGTGCTCTTCATGTCGGTGGGTACTATTTCCTACGAGACTTGTTTGTTCTTTATATGTTGATTTTTGTTATGATCTTTTATATGGACCAGATAGTTTTGTAGAAAGACCATATTTATTATTACCATTGTATAGTAATGTTCAAATATCATGAGGGGGAACCTACGTTAATCTTGGAGAATAAAACATCCGACTAGGCCATATAGAGGATGTTTGTAAGCTATTGAGAGAGCTCATATCACATGTGCCTCATCTCATGATCTATAATAAGGGAGTAAAAAACATTATTATTCTTCCATTGGTGGATAATTTTCAATATGTATTTCCTATGTGATTATCGGGGTTTTAACTTGAGGGATATATTGAGTTTATGATAGAGTTACTAATATGAGCAGAACTAGTTTCCATTCTGCCAAATAGAAAGTTACCCATATAGCTCCCAAAAAATAAAGCCCAGAAAGATGAATTGAGGAATAAAGGGTTTATTCATCCAATTTTGATAGCTTTGGGACCTCTAGTGTTGTTTACCAAGAATGAATCTTGAACGTTATGGTTATGAATTGATTACAGGAAGCATAACTAGATGACAATTAATAACTGATAACCTCTTCCTTGAATCAATGATCTCTTTGACCAACTAAGGGGTGATTTCATTTCCTCTAATAATGATCTGATATCAGGGTATCATTATCTAAATGTGAGACCTTCTAATGTACAGTGGACTGCCTTTAAAATAATGTAAGGATTATATAATTTTTTTGTGATTTAGTTCGGGTTAACTAATGCACCGATGATGTTTATGGTTCTAATGAACTAAATTATTCACCCTTACCTACATCATTTTATGGGTGACATCGTGTGTGAAATATTGGTTTACTAAATGACTCTTGATGATAATGAAAACCATCTTGGAAATGTCTTATGTACACTAAAAGATCATAAGATATACAGAAATCTATCTAAGTTTTAATTATGGAATTACAGGGTTCACTTCTTTGGTTACATCATCTATAAGGAATGTTTGTCTACGGACCAAGATAAAGTGAATGTTGTTGTATCATGGGAATATCTGAAGAATTTTTCAAAGGTCTGTTGGTTTTTGAGATGGTAGACTATAACAAAAAAACATTAAAAACATTTCCCATTTGGCAGCACCACTTTCATTATTTTCCATGAAGGATAACAAGATTGAATGGACTAGGGAATATTATGATGCATTTCAGGATTTGAAGAAGTGGTTAACAACCACATTGATTATGACATTGTCCATTATATGTAAAGAGTATAACATGTTTCTTGATTTTTATTGTGTTTTATTTGATTAATTTTGATGGATGATATTCATATTTTTTTGTATGGCTCATGGTGATTAAGAAATAATGGAAAAAATTACCGTACCCAAGATTATGATTTGGCCATGCTGGTTTATTCCCTAACGTGTTGGTGGAACTAGTTATTGGGATAACCTATTATAATGTTTACTGATCATAAAATCGTTAATTACATCTTCTATCAGTGTAATTTTAATCTTATTCAGTGAGGATGGGTATACTACATGAAGCCTTTTAACATTGACTAGTTTTAAAGAATGGTAATTAGGAGAAGTGTGGCAGATTCTTTGAGTCGGTTGTCTCAAGATCAGGTGATTCAAGAATCAAGTTCCAAGTAGAGAATTATGGTGTTGTTTTATAAAATGCATCTTTAGGTGAGGTATGTCCTAGGGAAGATGAACATTTCATCATTTGAAATTGAGTCCATGTATCTGATCCAGATTTAAGAGAGTCAATAAGATGATCCATAATGTTTGGATTTGAGGGAAGGTCTTACTGATGGGGAGTCACCTGTTGGTTGGTTTGTTGGTTGATATATTATCATTTATTTTTTTTGTTCATGTTGCTGGGAAAATGTGTATTCTAGAAGAGTAGATTTGTTGGATTTTTTTCAATATGTGGCAGTGAATCATAGTATGAAAAAATTGTATCATGATCTTCGTATGCAGTATCTGTTCCCAAAGAGAAAGAAAGTTTTTATAGGTTTTGTGGTGTCAGGCGTTACCTGTGAGTAGATGAAGGTTGAAAATAAGTTGTTTGGTGGTTTTTTGAATATATTTTCAATTATGATTTTTAAATCGGATAAGGTGATTATGGATTTAATGGTGGATCCCCCAAGTATGCCTCAAAATAATTATTTGATATGGGTAGTTGTGTATCGGTTGACTAAAATGGATCATTTCATGATGATTCGATAGACATTCACCATGGATCCATTGGGAGAGTTCAATGTTCGACAGATAGTATGGTTTCACGGGGTGCTTTAATTATAATTTCATATAATGATCCTCATTATACTGCAAGTTTCTAGAAGGGATTATCAAAATCTCTTTGTACCATAGTGTTTTTAGTAAGGTTTTTTAGCCAAATATGGTTTGGGAATTCAAGGCTGAGGTAATTTAATTTTCTAAAATAAATTTAAATTTATTGTGAAAAAATTTATCCCTAGAGTCTTGTTAAAATTTAATTATGTTCCATTATATATAATAATTAGATATATGATATTTTCCATGATCTTGTTAATTTTTCATGGGATATGATGACAAAATTATAATTGGTCATGCACTAGATGAGCTTCAATTGATCCCAATACTAATAATAAAAACTATAATGAATCAATCATCACACACATGTAATTTTTATCAAATTATTATAATAATAAATTTTAACTCAATTATTGATAATTAAATAAAATAAAAATGTCTACATTCATTGGTGATTATTTATATATTATATATCACATTTATATAAATTTATAAAAAAAACTGTTCAATACTTCAATTATATCATCTTGAGAACTGATCATAATCATCTTGCTATGTTGAAATTCATTAGAATATATATATGTATATATATAATCTAAAGGTTTATCTACAATCTCATTTAGGTTAAAACAAAAATTATACCAAAAGGAGAGATGAAGGAGAGCATTTAGTTATTCAAATAGGGATAATCATATGATAATCATGAATCATAGCTTATGAATGTGACAAAAACATATTGATTAGAAATAATAATAATTTGTAAAATATAACTATAATGATATCATAACAATGTAGAAAATGATTAGTGTCCATATACTATAAAAAATCACATGTGACATAATGTTTCACTATGTATTTTATGATTTCTTTATTACATACCCATGTATAACATCATAATATTCCTATAGAAATGTTTTCAATATTGAGAATAAATAATGAAAATCATTAAAAATTAATCATAAGGAATAAATATATTAATATTTGAAAATGAATTGGAAAAATAACAATTTCACGAGGATTCACAATGTAATGAAAAAAAATTTAGAGGATGATACAGAAAATAAACATCTGTAGAAAACATTTAAAACAAAACATGTCCTCTTGTATATATTAATGTATTGAGTGGGTGATTGATATATACCTTATTTTTAACTAATTTTATTGTTCTAGAAAAGAAAAAACATCATCATTGTGTATAATTAATTGTTAATAAATTTATTTATAATGAAATAATTTATAATAGTTTGGAATTCATGAACAACCAAAATAGCATTATTCACGTGGTTCACTACTCAGTTAATGTTTCCAAGTCCTTCCAATGAAATATAATGACCCATGGTTCTAGAAGATACAAAAATCATAATAGGTAATAATACCCATATCTAATATGAGATTATCATAAACATTATTATAGTTAATATCCTCCCATCAATGTTAATATTGTAAGGAATTACAAATAAATAACACTGAAATAAGTGAGATTCATTACAATAAAATTTTAATCATCAACATTAAGTAATAATTCTATAATGATTATAAATATTAAATACAACATAAGAAGATAATATTATCATCAACTATAAATTTTACATCATATTAGCACACATTCCATTATATTACCATAAATACATTATAATACACAAATATATTATATAATCTCTCAGGTTATATAATTGTTTCATCATATCATAAAATAAAACACAGATTTACTCTATAAATTTTCTTCAAATAAGACTACTAAAATATCATAAAATAATTATTCAAAAAAAAATCAGATCCTATCTAGTGAACTATGTTTATTATTATTTTGATCGTATATACACATTGATTAATTAATCATTAAAAATTTTGTTTTTTTTAAACACCAATATTCCTGAAAAATAGTTAATAATGAATACATTATATTACATAATTAACAAAACGAACATTAAATAAATCACATTAATTAATTAAACAAATTTTCCCAAAATAACCTCACCATAATATATCAGAACCAATATTCTACATACCCATATGTAGATCCTAATCAACATGTGCTGGAGACTAGCACCAAAGCATCATCAACAACTATAAAAAATAATTTCACCCATATTAAATTAGAAAAACGGAATATATATAAATATTAAAGAAAAAAATAGAAGATTAAATAGATAAAATATACACCATAACTAAATAATGATAGATTAAATGATATTAATCAAGTTGTTAGAACAAACCAAAGTTCAAATCTAGTAGAAAAGGTAAACAAAAACAAAAATTTAATGGTCCATCTGATAGCATGGGAAAACTACCACCATCTCACCACCAACTACACAATCATATATGAAAAAAAAACCCACTGCCTCATTGTGGTACCCTTTACTTTTCTACATCAAAATACATAGCAATGTATATACAATACAAAAATGGTGTACATGAAGTGTTATAAAAATGATCACTCAGATCCCACTCTGGTGTTCCAAAAAAATTTATGTATGATAATCCAAACATGCTCATATTCAAATAAAATAATGAATTATAATAATTTAAATAATTTTTATATCAAGTTCATGGTAAAACATTCCAATTTTTAAATTTTTCTAAATAAACCAGGTAAAATAATATCTAACTATATGACAAAAATAAAATATTGTAATCAAGGAAAATAAATAAAAAACAAAATAGGTAAAATCAAATAAATGATCACTATAGTTTAGGTGAACTAGAACACTCATAACTAAACATAGACAATATCATTCAAGAATTCCATATTAATATGCTCCAAATCATAGTAGAATAGAAAACCCTAGAGTGTTATCCTCCAAACATTATTTAATAATTCCCTATGACATATTTCTTAGGTTGAAATGGAAGTCACCTTTAGTGAACCCCATAAAGTATGAATAGATGATTCCTATTACTAAAATTAATACCTATGTACCCAAGGATTCACATATGATACATTTTTCAATCCATTTCAACAAAATAATTCTCTGAAAACCATTACATAATCCCATTTCACAATGCATTGAAAAAATATTATCTTTTACCTAACTATGGGGAGACTAACCTTTTAATAAAATACCAGATTCTATACAGACAAATAATTTAATCATGAAGGTTCATTTAGAAAACAATTTTATAAGACAAGTGTATCCATGGTTAATCTAATATCGCATAGTGATGAAACCTATTAACTCATGCTTGGGTGACATAAAAAAGCAGTCGAATTCACAACCATTAAAAGGAATGTAAAATGATAAATATAGTCCCTATAAACGATTCCCCAATTATAGATTCATATTCGATGAAAATAATGGTCGGAATAGAGGTTATGTCACAAACACTTTGAAAAACTTGTACCCACCACATGACAACTACCAATGATCTCTCCCACAGAAGAAGATCACATAGACAATTAAGAAAGGATTTTGAATAACATCACCATAAGATCAACATAACCAAAAAAAAATCAAGGGAACTTCTCTAACCTATGAAATTGATGACGAAAAAAAATCACTTAACCATATAGGATTAGTTTAATGGTGATGAAGATGAAGCATCGAAAATATTAATTCAGAATGAGGAGAGATGTCTGAAATCACTTGGGAGAACATAGGGTTTTACCTAAGGAGAAAAAATAACGAAAAAATTATAATTTTTCCCATAGTTCCTAAAATCTTATAGAACAAGAACAACTCATGACATGAATCCTAGAATCATGATCATAAATCCATAAAATTAATGTAAACAACAAAATGTTTCACCTTGGGTAAAAAGTGATCGAACTTTTCATGACAAGTACTAGTTTCATAGATTGTTATTTTTTACACTCTAAATTGTTTTATGACATTGTACTAGTAATAGATTCACATCATGTTATTAGTTCATGATTTGAATGTATTTTGTAGATAGTTCATGATATATGTTTTTCTAGAAAATTTATAAACTGATTCTATAGATCTTAGAACATGAAAACAAACTCTTATAGAAGGAAAAGAGTGTCCCATAACTATGGATGATTTAATAATCGTACAATAAGATTTTACATCCCCATAATTTCAAGTGGAATAATGTTTCTCTGTAAAATGGTGAGTCCACTGCTCCCTCACTGATGTTTCACACTCCCATGTCTCATGATATTATAATCGATGTTTTCATAATAATATAACTAAGGAAATAGAATTTACATAAAATAATTTCACTTATGAATAAATGAAATTTACTGAATATGCTATAATTGAAATTTTTTTCTCTAACATAATATCTTCCTAACCAAGAACATGAGAGGGATCATTATAGTACATATTGAGTGGAGATTTGTAGAATACATCATGAATTATAATCATGTGAGCTATTAAAGAAAATTGATAATAACATTTCCCATGATTCATAGTGTCCTTATAAAGTCCAACATATCTCAAAAACATCTTTCCATTTTTCCAAATACAATTGTAACCCAATAAAATATAAACATTCAGGAAGACATAGGAACCATTGGAAAAATGTAAACGAACAAATCGACAATCTTCATGAAATTTCTTCCAACAGTGATACTTAACAAAATTCTGAAGTATATATTGAATCCCCATAAATGTCTCATGAATTAAACTCATTTATAATGAAGAGGATTCACACAATACTTCACAAAAAATTGGTGAACTATATGGGAGACTATACTAGTCATTAAATGGATCAATTAACAACGATGACTGGTAACTATTGTTATGAGAATGCTCAACCATTACCATATGGATATACCATGATCCCCCAAAATCCAAGATGTAGGAATAGAGCACATTATCTTGTATATTAATAGATTTTCATGCCTGATCATCCATTTTCTGTATGGGGAAATGTACTCATTGTGAATTTATTCCATGTAACTTATATGAGACTCCTACAGAATCTAGAATTAAATCTGGCATCCCTATACAAAAAAAAGAAATAGGTAACTCAATGTATTCTCATGATATTTGATACATTCAACTTATTGAGACACACATACTTTAGTGGCATCCTTGATCACAATAAAACTGACTGATTTCCATAACTAATTTCTACTACTAATCAATCACCATACAGATGGAATTATTCCCTTCGGGAGTCTGTGATAGTCTAAGAAAAACCCATAGACAGATCATCCCATTTCCAAACCATCATTATAATAGGATGGGTAAACCAGAAGGTTTCATATGATCTACCTTTATCTATTAGAAGGTGTGACAACGATTCACAAAATTAGTAATGTCATTCTTCATACTCGGCCACAAGAATCACCCTCCCATTCCATATACATCTCTATTGTTCATGGATTAATGATAAATTAAGAGATATAAAATTAAAATAAATTAAATTCCTCACTAATATTTGGACAAAAAAATGATCCCCAATGTGGAGAATACCATCTATAGGTAGAGACCAACCAGAAATGGTCTCCCCACCATAAAAGTGTTCCTTGAATTTCTTTGAACTCATCATCCTTATGACTAACTTATAGAATACACCAATGGTGATATGATGATAAATGATAATTGGTTATTACCATACTTTAAACATCATCTTGAGCATCTAGATGTAGCTGATCCATGATTTCTAAAAGTTTTCACATATCCTTTGATTCCAAAAATAGCCTACAATGGAACAATCCATCTTCAATGACATTCTCCTTCACCAAGGTGTAGGTGATGTATAAGTTTAACATCTGAGGGAATTTCGACCACAACCTTTACCTATGATTTATGTATTTTTGGGAAAAGATATTTCTCAAAATATTATGTTCATAGAATACTATGAACCACTCCTAAAAAATATATCACTTCCATTATTTATTCAAATGAATAACTATGGAAATATCTAAATCCAAAGTGGGGTAATTTATCTTGTGAATTTGATAATGATGGTGGATATATGATACACATCTATCACCTAGTATAATCATACGACCTAGAATAGATCCAAAATCGTCATTGTAAGAGATACCCATTAATAGTCGTACATATGTTTAGAATTGGATCCAATGTTAGATAATGATTTAGTTTACCAAAAGAAGATTAATAGTTCAAGTCCCACTTGAACTTCAAGACATTTCTTGATAGATAATTCAATGGTGACACCAAATACAAGAAATATTTTCTTAACAATTGATAATATCCATAATGACTAGGGAATCTATGAATCTCATGGTCATTCCATCACTCCTCACATGAAATGATAACCATAACCATAATAGGATAAATTAATATGACACATTTAGAAATCCAGTGACTCGCCAAAATTAAACTCATATATATAGAAACTTCATTTCTAATGCATTCCATACAAATAATGACTCCTTTGGATTTTCAAATGTAAATTATACTGTGCATGTGCTCATGATGAAATATCAAATAAACCGAATTATCATCCATGAAAACAACCAATAATATTTTTGGATACTAATGAAATATTTGGTCTATTAAATCTATAAGAGTTGTTAAAGTGTTTTCTATATCAAAAGGCATCTCAATGTATTAATAATAGTCATACCTACTCTTAAAATCCATCTTGTTAATATTAGTCTTACAAGCAATAAATTATTCATAACATGATGTAATATCAGTCTTCGAAAACAGTTTTACCCTTGACATGATGAAAAAAATAATCCACATGAGGTAAAGGAAAATTATTCACAATGTTCATTGTTTTCAACTATTTATAGTGCACTCACAATTAAAGTGAACCATCAACCTTCAAGGTAAGGAGCAATGCAGATTCGCATGGTGAGAAAATTGGGTGAATGAAACATTTCATCATCTGGTTATATAAATAAATTGCGATCCATTTTATCTTTTCTAGTTCTATATGATATTTGGGTATCAAGATCAGCTACATACTCACCAGCAGATCAATCATGTACTCTACCTCCCTCTCTAGAGTAAAAGAAGATAAGATTTCTAGGAAATAATTAGAAAAATATCTGACAATTACGGTAATATAACCAATAGAAAAGTAAACATCATGATCAAATGATGCATTAGATAACAAAATGTAGACCTCTATAGAGAAAAATCCCACATGACCATACCTCAGATCCCACTATCCATGAAACACCCTAGAGCTCTCATCAGCATCTAGGAACAAGACACACTGATGATAAAAAATAACCTTAACATAATGAAAAATAATCTAATCAATAATGATTATACAATCAAACATATCCATATTTAGAATAAGGAAATATGATACCTTCTACATATCAGATATTGATTTTGAACATTAATAACTCTAAAACCCATTCTATTTCCTCCTCCCATGAGGTTTGGTTATCTCTATAATAATAAAAATGTGCTCAATTGGACGTATAAGAATGTTAAACAATGGGAATGGAGTAGGATGCAGTAGTATAAAATAATGATATATCTAAAAAATATTCAATAATTATAGTTCCTATAAATAATATTTGACTTGTGTCAACCTATATCATGAGATCATCCACTATGAGAGCATTATTTTCACTTAATTTCTATGTCTGGATCCCTATAGACATTGATGAAAATTATTGTGTTGTAGTTGACTTTGGATGTGATGATAACTGGATATAACGAGTCTTATAAATAAAATAAAAGAACTTCTACAAATGACCATAGTAACCACAATAATTAAAAATTTTAACAGGAACATGACAATAACACTAGCTATACATGACATTTACACACTACTAGTAAACCAAGGGAAAACTACTTGTGGTAATTGATTATGAAGTGAAGGCATGTTGTTGAGAAGTTCTTCCAAAAAAAATTAATTTCTCATCACACTTTTATGACTTTTCTTGTCTTCCAATAAAATTTCCATTGGGTGGAACTGAAGGGAAAAATTTCTAACCATTCCTGCCATATCCATCTCTGCATTCATTTTCATGTCTACTACCTCTGCCTAGGTACAAATCTTCAGAATAAATTTAAATGTTTTGATATCCAATACCAAAATCGGAATGTATTTCTAATCCTTTACCTCCTCATTATTCTCTACCTCTAGATAAAAATGAACTATCTTTGTAAATCCATAGTTTCACACCAAAACTGATTGATTTCCTTTGTACAATGAGATGAAGTCCAGAATCTTTTCCATCAATAGAGACTCTGGAAATAACTATTGTAATAAGCTGTTCTTGAAACCCTCCAAGACCAGGACCAAGTTCCTATGTTCATGAACTTTTGAATCCCACTAACTATTTATGGTATCATAGAGTCTAAATTTTGTGCAACTCACCTTGATATCATCATCTATATCCGAGTAGTTGAATATCTAATCAATCTTTTCTAGACAGTACTTCACCTCTCGGGGTTAATTTATAACCTTAATGGATGAATGTTTCTAATATAATAACACCTATGATTGATCCATTCATTCCAAATATCATGCATATACCCCAACAAGAAAATTATCATCATGTGGTAAATTTGATTCCATGGAACGAACTGTTCTCATGACAACTTCTATAAGATTCTAATTCAAAAGAATAATAACATGAGGGGAATCCACTACACCCTCCTATGGAACTTGTGGAAGATATATGGGAGGAAAATATTTGTGTATCTAAGATATAGGAAATGATCATATGACTACTAAATATCAATTAAATCCAAAAAAATAAGAAAAAATGAGATTAAGATCAAGAATTATCATTCAAATTAATACATCAATTTTAATTTGATTAGATAAAAAAATATCTTCTCCTCTACAATTAATTAAAAAATCATCGACATTCTTATCTTTAAATAGAAAATTAAATTTTATTATTTCCCTAAAAACAAACTTAAAAACAATTTATGTCACTAATAATTTTAATTTTGAAATTCCTACTAATTTTTATTTATCACTTATAAAAATGATATCATAATCATATATGATAAATATCAAAGAACCCATCTTGGTATCCATTATTTATAAATTTTTATTAACCTTTATTTCTTAAACAACGTGTTGTTCAAATATTTTTCATATTTATAATAAAATATCTATCTTATTTTCCATTAATTGATATAAAAACATCATGAATTCACATACATTTGTTTATTCACTATCAATTTGAAAATGATCAGATTGAATAAAATAAAAACTTCCATCAAATTAACCATTATATTTTAGAATTTCATATGTATGAGATATATCTTTGAAATCGTCGTAATACAGTATTATAATGAAATTTTATTTCCTTCGATCTTTACCATTTTGAATTATTCGCATTAAAAATTAGATAAAATAATATTTTAGGGCCCTTTTCCTAATATAATTTATTTTTTGTTGAAAATTTATCTATAAAATTAATTTTTTTCTAATCAACAATTTTTTTCAAATATTATTTATTTTATTTATTATGATAATAATATCAAAATTAAAAAATTTATCAATTTTATAAACAGTTCAATTAGGATAAAAACAACCCTTAATACATAATAACTTCTTTAATATTACCTTGTTCAATGTTTAAAAGCAATATATTATGTGTAAATTTTCTAAATGTTCTCCATGTTTCTACTAGAGTATTATTATAAATAATATTATTATTACGTTTACTTTATTATCGAATAAAAAAAATACACCATGGGTTTTCAATCATTATAAACCAAAATAAATCTTATTATTCTTCTCCTAAATTATTCATAGTATGTCCAAGTTATTTTTTAAATCATCTAGATTGTAGCTCTAATATTTCTTGTTTTTCAATATTAACATTTTCATCTTGTTATTTTTATATTGATCCTTAAAATTAATGTTTAATAATAGCCACCAAATATCCATCAACCAAAATTTTATGTATTTTTATATAAAAATATATAACTGCTAAAATTTATTAGATAAAAAATTGATTCCACATTTACATAATTTTAAAAGTAATCTACATTCACAGATTAAATTTTTATAATTCACTGACTTAAAAATTAATAAAATGTTTTAAAATTAGTATTATTTTAAACGATATTTAATTAGGATACATATCTTAATTTTTCCATAACAATTATTTATTTTTAAAATTATTAGTTTATTTAAAGCCCTCTAATTTTAATAAATGAAATGAATTCAGAAAAATAAAATTAAGAAAAATATAAAATAATAACCTAAATAATCACATCATGATTTTTTTAAATCATGACTACTGAGAAATGACATTGAAAAGTTTTTATACCTTCATAGATTCTTCCTTATATTACAAGATAATATCAATTATTATTTACATATCTTCAAATATACATGATATAACGGTTATTATAAATATGAAGATAATAACTTATTATAGTATAAATAAAATCCCAATGTAATATAGTCTCATCACTTGAGAAATTAGACAATATTATAGAGTTTTTTAACATTATTAATAGATATACTATTTTCTATACATATAGTTAATCCATTTAGAATTATTTTTCATTCGTATAAAAGAGAAATACCTAACCCTAGATAAAACAACTACTATATAGATGAATATTAATATAAATATATTTATTCTAGAAATACATATAATTTTTATGTTTATATATACTTTTTTTATTAATCTCAACAAAAAATTGAATTTTATCTCTAACAACTCTATTTCTAGATGTTATATATGGTTAACTAAACTCTTATCAAATACATGTATTTTCAAGTTAAAAAATAATATTTATAAAACTATACTAAGACTGATTATAATTATTTATCTTTATTATCACAGCTCCAATGTACTTTTCAACACATATTTCGTAGCATTCAATCATATGAAAAATAATATATATTTTATTCAAATATATATAAAATTACTAATGATTTGGTAAAATAATCATTAAAAGATATAAAATATCAATCACAAGGACCTTATTTAGTCTTCATTAGTGTATATATTACAATTTCGATAAGCTTAAACCTTATAGTGGTCGGAATCTCTACCCTTTTATATAAAATATGGAGAATTTTCCCTTATGGATTGTTACATGATCCTATCTTTTATCCATTATACTCATATATAATTTTTTTTGATCCATATTAATTCTATTAATGAGACCATGTACGTAGATATATTTGTGTCTTAGTGGTGTCTGTGGGTTTAGAGGAGCTGATCTAGGAAAATTATACAGGTGGAATCCTATAAGAGATGTTTTTCAGTGTCATTATCTAGTTGGTATAGTCGAACCCATGGGTGGTCTAGTATCTTCATAAAGCTATATGAAAACCCACTAGCCAACTAGAGGTCATCCATAAATATGTATTCCATATAAAAAACCCACTAACACATTGGTGGTAACAACTATCCAGGTGGTGGGGCTTCCAGTATCACAAGAACGCTTCCATGCACTACTCTCATGCCAGTGGAACTAGGATGGGTGAGAAAAGGATGGGGTAGAATTATAATTGTTTCCCATAAAACCCCAATATAACCCATAATTAATCCCCATAGACGAAAAATTATGTTCTTTGAATTTTAATGGAACTAAATGATTTCATTATCTTGTACAATAAAATTATTGATTCTTTTTTTTTCTTCAATTAAATAATCCATTTCATTATGTTTTTCTTGGATTTAGTGAAATCATCATGCATCCTCATCGAATGCTCTTCTTCCAAACTAGATAGAATTTGTAAATTTCTATCTAAAGGGGTTCATGGTATTTCAAGATGATCCAGAGTTCTGATCATTTCTCTATTCATTATCTCTCTTTAGTAAGGTGGTCTAAAATATCTCAATATGGTCTTCTTTGAAAGTAAAATCATGTTGAAACACCATGATCAAAAACCATATTAATTTTAATTGTTTAATTCATCATTTCTGGAAAACCCATGGACCCCAAAATGTCTATTGGTGTTGATGTTGTGTCTTGTTCCCACCTAACAAGTTTGGATACCATAATTCCTAGGTGAGAGCATAAAACGTATGAGCTACTATCCCTTTATCGATTTAAAATTGGTTATATAATGAATTAATTTTTTTATGTATTATCAAGAGAATTAGGGAAATTTTTATGGGATTGGAATTGAAATACTCACTTGATTGCACAATGGAATAATTGATATGTTCATGGGGAAATGGAGATGAATGCCTGTAATTTGAATTCAAATTTGTTACCATTATTAATATAGTTAGTATCATTGGGTACAATTGGATAAATTGATTTATAATTGGCATTAGTATTTGATTTAAAATCATGGAAATAGTTACATGTTTGACATGACCTGTACATTATATACATTGGGTATTCCTTGTAATCAATTCATGGTTACATGGCTAATTAAAGTGAGATTCATGGTTACCTGAAACATTGAATGGGTACTTCTCCCCAAACATGATTAATGAATGTTTGAAACATTTATGTGAAACATTAATTGGAATTGTCATAAAGTCCATTAATAATTGTAATGGGTTAATTTCTCTTCGCATGGGTAATGTATCCGGGGAAAATATATGTGATTATAGCTTGGTAATTATCATATAGTTTCTTAACAAAATGAATATTTGATACACACTTACCATAAAAATCCACACTGGTTCATGAGAGGATGTGGGAAGGTTCTTGTCTTGAATATCAACCTAGTATCAATGATGAAAATACATATAGATATAAAAATTATTGGCATAGAAGGTTAGGATATATCTCAGTTTCCTCCTATAGATTGAGGGTTGATTGGTTTATTTTGGGATATCACTAGTACAAAAACCTTTTTTTACATCACCATTTTTCAAGTCGGTTTTTTAGAACCGACCTGAAAATATCTAAAAATTGATTTTTCATGTCGGTTATTATATAACTGGTGTTAAAATACATTTTTTCTGATTTTTCACGTCGGTTATTATATAACCGACCTAAAAATGTTTTACAAAAATATAGTTCATTTCTCGAGATTTAATTTGACAGGTCACGGAGCTCAAACGGAGTTACAGATTAATAGTTATGGCCTTCAGAAGTTGATCATCTCTAAACGATGTCTTAAGGATGTCCAACTTCTAAAGGCCATAACTTTTAATCCGTAACTCTGATTGAGCTCCGTGACCTATCAAATTAAATCTTGAAAAATGAACTCAATTTTTGTAAGCTTTTTTCACGTCGGTTATTAAATAACCGACGTGAAAAAGTCATGAAAATTGAAATTTCACGTCGGTTATTTAATAACCGACGTGAAAGAGTGATGAAGATTAATTTTTCATGTGGGATTTATAATAACCGACATGAAAAATAAGTGAACTTTTTAATATCTTTTCACGTCGGTTATCATAAAACCGACATGAATGATATTTTTAATATCCCGCGAATGTGAAATTTCAAATTTTTTACATCACGACATCGAAATTTTGAATTGTTGCCTAAAATTTTTAATACCGCGTTTTCTCATAGAATCTAAATTATATGTTTCTATTATACACCCATCCTAATTTGAAGATCATTTATTTCAACCATAATTGTTCCCCCAAATCGACTCTTTTTCTCTTGAACGTGAATCAATTATTTCTTCTTTCCACGATCTCTTCAAAATATATTTAATCATACATCCATGATTTCTAGTTTTTATGATTTGTTTTCTTAGTTGATATACCATTTTATGATCATTTAATTCAACCATCATCATTCCACCGAATCAACTTGTTTTATCTTCAACATGAATCAACGATTACTTATTTCCGTGACCTCGTCAAGGTATTTGTAATTATTTTCCCATGATTTATATTTTCTATGAGTAGTTTTCTTAATTGATATAACATTTAACGTTTGTTAATTTATTATAATGATGGATGATTCCTTATATCATGATAAAACTACAAATCCCCCTACGGATTCAAAAATTCCTTCTAATATGAAGCTACAATTGGCTCATTCAATCTTTCCTCGAAAAGAATATCAAACTTCTGATGGTCATAACTTTGGATTCGTAAATCCGTTTGAGCTCTATGACCTGTCAAATGAAAGATTAGAAAAACTTCTAGAAGATAGTAAAAAAAATTTACGTTTGTTATTTAATAACCGATGTTAGAATTAACTTTTAACGTCGGTTATTAAATAACCGACGTAAAAAATGACTTATAACGTTGGTTTTTTCAAAAACCGACGTAACAAATGGCTTCTTATCGCCATTTTCCAGAATGTATTTCATGTAGTTTTTTTAAAAACCGATGTTAAAAACTATATTACCCCATTTTTTACGTCGGATATTAAATAACTGATGTAAAAAATCATATTTTTAACGTCGCTTGTAATAACGTCGCTTAAAACCCGACGTTAAAAAGAAAAAACAAAACGACGTAAATAAATGTTTTTGTACTAGTGTATGTATTAAATTATGAATTAATGGTGTCATTGTCATAATATATAATGTACTATTATTTAGTTTAGATTTCTCAAGACATCAATGGTGGTGGTCTTCTGAGTTTACTCGCAACCTATTTAGACCAACATTGTGTGCCATGTAAGACTTAATGAAAATAGTTATGTAAATTGAAAAGTGTCCTTGTGCTTCATTTTCTGCATTGCATGTTGGGTAAGGAGCTTGGATATATGACCAAGCATGGGGTTTGGGGTTGGTTTTTGGGGAACTTATTTTGGTGTATGTATTTTAATTGGTTTCCTATACAACATTCAGAATCAAATTTAGTTTACATTCAGTATGAAAGGACATGGTTTATTATATTTTGACTTATTTTTCATTTTCATTCTACGAGTGATATTTTGCCTTGATTTTTATCTTATGTTATTTTTTATTTTTTTCTAGAAGGTATTTTATCCCAAATATATTCTTAATACACTTGTTACTAATTGAAAACCTTTTTTATATGGGGAGGCATGATTTAGGTCATGTAGTGGTATATGTTGATCATGAAATAGAGAATTAGGAATGGTAAATTTAATAGTTGTATCATATGTATGTTTTATTCTACTACATTACTATTCATGAAGGTATAGATGAGGATATGATGTCTCGAGATAGGAAATGAGGGAGTTCAGGGGTGCATGTAACCCATGTGCTGGGAAAACCCAAAGTTCCTATGGATGTGATTGATATTATTTATAATTTTTTGTGATTTTTTAATGATATTTTACTTTGGATGGTTCACTTATTTTGTGAAGTTACTATTATATGAGATTATACTCATGGTTTGGTACAAAACAAGTCATGTATGCATGCATTATGATTGGAATGTAGAAAAATATTTTGACAATAATTGTTTATGAATGAGAAACTTTTACTATGTGATATATCTTCCTATAAAAATTATTAAATGAAACCCCTTTACATATATAATAAAATGTAATAAAGGAAACTATTATAACTTTCTAGTTTATTTATAAATCCTAGTTTTGGAATAAACTTTTGTTTTTTCTTCTCTATTATCATCATGTACTTGTATTTTTATCTTTGTATATATCAACTGATTTGTGGATCGTCTTGAACCTTTAATAGAATATTTTTCCTCATCATCTACAGTTTTAGTGTCTGTGGAGTGGTAACCAACACACACCTCGTGTAGTAATTCTATAAATTCATATCACTATGATGATTTTAATGGATGGTCATCTATGTTATAGTTCGATATGGATTATATGATTTATGTAGAGGGAGACTAATCATCCCTTGACTTCAATTCCTATTCTTACTAGATAGTTCCATCCACTTAATTTTCCCATGTTCACTAGTGTGGGAGGCCATTAGGTAGCTGTAATTTAGAATGCTTCAATCAATATTATCTATAAACACATGGAGGTACTATTGCATTAGAGGATGAATCATGATGCTTATATTATATTAGGATCATCCAATCATTGGTGGGATATCATAGATAAAGTTAGAATATAAGAGGATCTTACCTGGAATGACTTTGAAGTGAATTTTTTGAGTAAATTTTATCCATAGTTTCTGAGTGATGATAGGTATTAGGGTTTTAGGTAACATATTCAGGGGAGAGTTCTAGTGTTCAAAGAAAATTTAATTTTTATCAATCTATAATGTTTTCCTATTTCCAGGGAAGAAGAGTGATATTTTGGTGAAACTGATTCTAGGATTTTATTTTATATGTGTCATGTAATAATTGATTATATTTATCTTGATTGAGTTCTCATTCATAATTATCTAGTCTCTCATAACTAATGTCAACATGAAGGAGGCCCAGAGTGGTGAGTATACAGTATTAAAACAATGATTGGGGATTTATTATTTAGTTGAAAATAATTTTTCCTAATATAATTTATGCTATGGTAATAGTGATGAAGGTATCTTAGGTATTGTTGACCTTCCATACAACTTTATATTGGAATAGTTCTTTCAGTGTGGAAAATTTAGACCCAACTGATTCAATAATATGTTCCATGTTTTGTAGTGATGCACCTATGGGATGTAGGAAACTTGCAGAGGTTATACTGAATCTCTTAGTATTATTGAAGTGGAGGATGTTCATGTATGGAATCAGACTCTAGGAAAAACTCATGTACACCTCAAAATATGAGAATTCGGAGATCCACTAGTCACCCAAATTGAGTTAGGGTATTGGTTACCCTAATGAAGGAGAGATGGTATCATCCTGAAGGAGCATCTCATTAGACACATAATGAAGACCAAGGTATATGGGACTACAAAATTATTTCAATGAAGCTTACTCATATTAGTTTGGATGTATATCGCTTCAATTATAGTGGACCAATTAATTTTTTATCTACCATATATTTGATTTTTAAAGGTACATTAGCATCACTATCCTTTATATCTACATAATTTCAAAACTGTATTATTTTTTTGGTGGATACATTAGACTCGGTTATGAATGTGGTAAAATAATTTGGATTCAATTAGACTGTATAATATTCCATAAGGTGTGTGTTATTTAAATTAGTGATTTTATTTTCCAAATGGGAGATTTTTGTTTTAGAAATGGATGTTTTTTACTTGATTCTGGGTTTGGATTGACTATTTCTATAATGATCTCATATCAACTATTATTAGGGGTGAAATTCCTATCTTCATAAGGGAGAAACTATATCCATCATAGTGAATGTGATATTCAATCTAGTCATCCACTACAAATGTTGTGTAGATTGTACTGTCTCATCCACCATGTAGAGATATTTATTCAAGATAAGGGTGATTTACTCTAGAGAAATTTTCCTCCATTAGTGGAAATCATTTATGATTATATTCTTATATAGTTTTTTAACATACCACCTGAGTGGGAGATCATGTTCAATATAGAGTTGGTTTTAGGAGACAAATTTATTTCAATCTAACCCAAAAGTATGACACCAACTAAGACGTGGAAGTTGAAAGTGAAGTTGTAGGAACTATAATATAAGGGATTCATACATCCTATTTCATTACTATGGGGATTAACCATGATATTTTTGATCAATTAATATTAATCATTTTAGTTATGTGGGAATTACTATTGGATAAAACTGATGATATTAATGTAAAAATTTACCCTAACACCCATTGAATATCTCTATGACTAGTTTAGTGGAGTGTGAATAATCTATAAGATTAACATGAGTTTAGAGAACCATCAGTAGTGAGTGTGTACATTTAACATACTGTGGACATATTTTAGAAGTCTTTAAGGCATGTATAAGTTCATTGTAATGTAATTCAATCTAAATAATTCTCCATAAATATTCATGGGCTTGATGAATGATATCATCAATATGTATCTAGATTAGTTCATAGTGGATTTTTTAATGATATATTAATGTAATATAAATCTAGATATAATGAGTCCCAATATATTAAAATCATCCTATGTACAATGAGAGATCATAGAATATAAACTAAGTTGTCAAATAGTAATTGTGAAATTGAAAAAACTCACTTCTTGTGCAACATTATCTTTGAGGATTAAGTATTAGGGGACACGGAGAATGTGGTTGTCATGGTATCTGGAGAGAATACAAGAACATATTTGACATTCAAATATTTTAGGGTCTCGAAATATATTTTTGTTGTTTTTTCATGGACTTATCCCAACTAAAAACACAAATTTATATGATGACCCATAATGTGATGATGTTTTTTGTGTCATATTTATGTAGTTGTGATGAATGGGGATAAATTTGTTTCATACAGATAATGATAGATGATACTAAATGAGAGGAATTATCCCATTCATGATAGGTAGTTATATGTGCTTCTACATGCTCTAATCTCATAGGTAAATTATCATCTATGTTATTTATTTTTTGTGTAAAAAACCACATCATCTTGAAGTACTTATTTTCAAAACTAGACTTGATCCTTTGACAGAGTATGTGGTTTGACAATCTCTATCATTTTAAATTAATGAAAGAATATACTAATTTAAAGGGAAACAACGTTGTTAATTCCTTGAGTAGATATATATTCTCATTAGTGGTGCAATATTAAAGTGTTGTGTGGTGGATGGTGGTGGTCAATTTGGATATAGATATGGATGTTTAGGACTCTCCTATGTGAGTGAATTTGACCTCAATATCTTTTGTTACCAAGATTCTAGAGATAATGGGAAGGGTAACTTCATCAATTTGAAGGGATTAACTATGTGGTAAGACATATATGGTAGGAAACCACTATCAGGATGGTTTTGTGACAACGTTTATGACCTCCATGCCCATGGTCCCATTTTCATTCTTATTTCCATGCATGATAGGCTAATAAGGGGATTTTATGCTTTTAAATAAGTGGAAAATACATGGGTGGAAAATATATATCATGAAATCCATAGGTAGTACTGGTGGTCTGGGATAAAGAAATAAATAATATATTTTATGGTATGATTTTCACTTATCATCTGGTGAAGGCCAATCATTAGTGGATTACATGGTTACTGTGGAATTTTTCAGTTTATAAATGGATTTGGGATGGTATCACCATGGACTTGATGACATTTTTACTTTTAACACTAATTAAGAATGAAATATTATGGTTGGAAGTGTATCGATTGAAAAAGATATCATATTTCATCACCATTGGGTAGATCAATTCCACTGATAATTTGGGTACTCATTATATGGGGGAGATTTTTCAGAAACATGATGTTATATACAGTATCATTTATGATAAATACCCCCATTTTATGTCATCGTTCTTGTAGGGACTATATGTGGAACTTGTTTCAGAGGTTCTTCTATGAACATCTGACTTTCCTTTGATTAATCACCATTTCGAATAGGTGATTCAAATTATGGAGGAAATATTGCGATCCTTTTTTCAGGACATCAGTAATTATTTGGAAAAGTAACTAGAACTTGTGGAGTTCAGGTATAATAATATATTCTTGGTGTTCATCCAAATGGATCCATATGATTTTTTATATGGAAGGTTATTCTCCATTACTTTATTTTGTTTATAGAGAGGAGAGATAATGCTCGTTGGTCCTTGTCTCATGAAGGAGATTTCTAAGTAGGCTCAAATGATCTTAAAAAGGTTTTTATCTTCATAGAGATGGATGATATCATACGCTGACCATCCAAAAAAACCTATAGAATATGAGGATGGTTACCATGATTTTATTCGGGTGTCTCTAGGGTGGTATAATTCTGTATTTGGAAGTAGGGAAAGATAGTGCCCTAGTTAAACATTCCATTTAAGGTAGTGAAGATAGTCTATCTAGTGGAATAATGAATGGATTACCCACAACACTATTATGCCTTGTTTGACATGTTTCATTTGTCACAGATATATAGATATAACTATAATGATTCTTAATTGATTGATATTAATGATTTTGAGTATTATGTTGATGAATACTTTGATTAGAATCTGATCTATATTGTAGACTATAGTCAGAAGATTTTACATGGTAAGAATGTACCATTGGTTCCAACGCGGTGGAAACATGGGTATGTTTAAGAGAATAATTTGGGGATGGATTTTGATTTGTATTTGTAGAGTACTATGTTATTCAATGATATATCTCATGGATTCATGGGGTCACAACTTATGGTTTAACTATTATATGTTGGGGGAGGTTGTAAGATCCTAACTATTACCCATGTAATTTACCCTTAACATTTTTTGGAGAACTTATAATATTTTTTTTAAAATATTATTAGTAGGATTAGTTTTTTAGTGATATTTGGAGTCATAATGGATCTGATGTAGCGTAATGATAGAGGTTTCATGTTGTAATGTATATTTTTCCATACCACTGACTTGACGTTTTAGTCCTCTAGCATTACATAGGGATGTATTTTACCATAAACAAGCTATAAGAAGTCCACTGGCTTGTTAGTGAGACACACTATCTAGCTGGTGGCCACCATGTAGTATGTGTATCCTAAAAGAAATCCATTATCCATCTAGTGGGGTTTCTAGGGGTACAAATATGTATCTTGGCACCAACACCTAGCCATTGGCTTCTAGATGCGCCATGTTTAGAGGGAAAGGAAAGGGGAAGAATTTTATTTTCATGCCATGAAACCCCCATTTAACCGCTTATTAATACTCCATAATACTTAAAATAATTTTATTGAATGTGAACGGTTATAGAAGGATTTTTTGGCATCTCTAATGTGAAATCATGATCCTTTGGTCTTATTTTTTATTCAATGATCCTGTTTTGATATTTTTTTCTTTGATTTGGTGAAATTATATTAATTACTCCTTTAATTCTCTTATTCCAACCATTATTGAGTATTTAAATTATTTTCCATAGGGTATCATGGTGTTTAAAAATTATTACTATAGATTATTTATGGTCTCTTATTCTCCCCTGTTAATGTATTTGGTCTTAAGCATCTCCCTTATGGCTACATTGTTTTAAAAGTATTTGCACCACATGGGATAATGCTGGCATTCCATTCACACAACCCTTTATAATGGGAATTGTTTGTTTATTAATTAATATATATCCCATGGATTCTGTAGGGCCTTATGAGGATGAAATGGTATTTTTTAGACACCTAAGGGGTGTTCTTACCTAGGAAACTAGGTTGCAATTTGTAAATTTGAATCCTTGATTCCATTGTTGAATTGTAAAGTGGTTATGGAGGGGACTAATTTTTGTTTTGATTGAAATTTTAACTGTGGTTATTACTATGTAATTACAACTTGCATAATGATTTTATGGAATAATTGTATAATATGTATATGATTGTCAAAATGGGTATAAATGAAAGGATAATTGGAAATTGTTTCAGTTATTATGATAATTGGAAACTTTTAATATGACTAGAAAATGGGCATTGTAATTTTATTTTTGGTATGGACTAACCAATAAGGAATATTTTACATTTTCATCATGGTTTGTACTTTGTATGAATTTTATCTTACTTGTACTCAATGAATTGTTACATGGTTATCAATGGAGAGATGTACGGTCACTTGATACCTAGAATAATATCTTAACCAATGGCATTGTTAAAGAAACTTCGGAACATGAACATTTATGCAGTATGAGAATTCACATAGAATCCTTTAACACCAATAATGGGTAATTCACCCTTGGCATGACCATTACACCTTGGGAATATGTAAGTGACTATATATTTGGAATTAACATAGAGTCCATTAACATAAAGATTATGGTTGACACCGTTTTCCATGGGAATATTACTTGGTTCAGTAGTGGATGTGAAACAATACTTGTCATGGGAATTAACCATGACAAGTTGATGAAAAGGGAAAGAGATATACAACATCATGTCACAACTATTTTGGATGCCTTGTGTGTCAACCTATATCCATAGGGTTGTAATGTTTATTTTATATTAATTATTGATTTGGGAATTAATTCCCTTGTTGTCATACTATCTCATAAACTGTTGTTATCACTATATTTTTATGACTTCATTTATAGTGGCCTGCTGAGTTTTATCTCACCTTGTTTGGCCCACAGTTTAGTACCTAGTAAATCTTATTAGATCTAGATATGGATGATTGAAATGGGACCAATTATTGAAAGGATTCTATGTAGGCTATGATTGGTGTTTAGGGATGGGATGACACATGAGGGTGTGAATAAGGTTTTGAGCCATTATTTTGGATTATAAATCTTACTTGGATCATTGTATGACTTTCAGCATGAAATTTAGTTGGAATTTAGTAATAAATGACATAGATTATTTTCATTTCTATTTATTTGGTTCTATATATTTATTTATTAGTGATGTTTTATATTGATTTTTTAATCTTATATATGTATTGTTTTATATTCTATACCATTTGGAATAGTCTCCCACCAAATTACTCAAATGGTTTCTACATTTCCGAATTCTATATAATATATGGATACAATATTTAGTTCATGTAGAAACCTATGTTAGTTACAAGAGGGAGAACTGATTTAGAGTCATCTTTAGTTTTTTAGTTTTTATTTTTTGAACTCACTATCCCAATTATTATGTGTGGGTCCGGTTGCACTATAGAAGTGTGAAAGTGGGTAATATTACAATTTTAACACTATATAAGAATCGTATAAATAGATATAGTATAGAATCATCTATTTATCACCAAAATAATCTAATGTAATAAAAATAATCACGAAAAATGAATTGAAATGATAACCATTAGATTTGAAGATTAATTCATGTTCATCTCAATATTGATTATATTATCTTGAAGTAATCAAAGCCAAAACACTTTGTATTATCCAAATATGGTTCCAATGACTTCTGGTACATCAATCATTAGTCCCTAGGTGAAATAATAGATAAAAATTGTGACTTATAGAAAAGTCATTAGTTTTGAAGAACCATTTCTTTTATCTGAGATGCTATTCTTGGGATGGGGTTCTCTAATATCCCATATCTCACTCTTGAACACCACAGAGGTATGAGAGAGGGTCTAAAGTGTTAATGTGAAATATTCCACTCAAATTTGGGATTCATTTGTCTTCAATTAGTAGTTGACAACCTTCCAAAATTTTCTATTTGGTTCAATAATTGTTTTACCCCTATAAATAAGCCCCAAATTACACTTATAACCCATTAAATGTGTCAGAATATTCACAAGTGTTCTAAAACATAAATGTATCATCAAAATTATGTTACATGATTAAATTTGGACCATTAACATTACTAATTTCTCTCTAATAAAATATTTAATGAACCTTGAATTCCATAAATTCATTCTAAAAATATTTTCCTTGTATTCATATATTAAGATGTGAATATAGTGAGTTAATAATTTCAACACTAATTATTATAAACTTTAATAACATCAAATTCATTTAATTCCTTGTGATTATTCAAATATATAAATTACATGACCCCAGGTGTGGGCCCCTCCTTTTCCTAACCCCTAATTTCATAGGATTTGAATATCTATTGAATACAATTTGTTTATAATCCTCTACACCCTCATCTCGACATCAGTGAATGTCACTCATATACTAAGAGTTTTTTATAAACACATCAAATTTCTTAATGAGATACATTCTATTCATAATAATGACAATGTAATAATTGAGGACATACTGTAGAAGGAAAACAACATATCTTGAACTATCACACAATTCACATAATAAAGAGGAAATATACATTAGTATATAAAAAATATTAACTTCTATGTGGTGGAATTTTTTTTAAAAAAAAATTCAACAATAGTTTTTAATTCATCATAATATTTTTTCTTAACATGAAATTTTTGGATTTTTCCAAATAGGTTTATTTTATGGTATATGATGAATAAAATTTTATAAGAAAAGCCCAAATTTTATGACATTTCAATCATGTAAGGGTATTTTAAAATGTAAAAAACAAATAAAAATAATTAATATATATCTTATTTTTATAATTATACGATTTAATATAACATGTTTAATTTAGAAACCTATATTTGATAATTTAATGAAGAAGTTACATTTTTTACTAAAATTGTTTTAATGTATTATACATTTACTCTGATAAAATAATTTTCAATATGTTTTATAAATTTATTATTTTTAAATGGATTTCGTAAATAGAATTAGTATTTCCTAATTGTGAAAAAGTCTATTTTTTACGCATAAAGGAAAAATTAGTATTGTAAAAACTAGTTATATGGTGAATAATAAAATGGAAAAAGTAATAATTCAAGGTGTAAGGAGTTTAAACATGATATAAACATTCAATAATGGAGTGGTTGAGTTATTATATACATTATATCACCCTACAAAAAATTATTATCTATTTTTTAGCCAAATTACATGATTAGCATTGTCTCCCTTTATATTAAGTTTAAATTTGTATAAAAATGTCATTAGAAACACTTATAAATGAGTCCTATAAACACCCCATCAAAACCACTCTATAAAATTAGTTTCCACTTGAAAATATTCCTTCATTACATATAACATCCTCATTCACCCTTATAAGATTCATGTCACAAATTATTAGCATAAACCCTTCCTTTCCAAAGAATCATTCAGGAGAAACCCAAAGTCCTCAATGTGTTTTTTAATATTTTCACAAACATATTTTTGTACAATCATTCATTTAAAAATTTATTTTCATTAATTTTATAGGATGAAATTATTATTTATTGTATAGTAGAAGGTTTTTTATATTTTGGGACAATATATTAACCAACTCTCTGTATGTAAGGAATCAGTTTAGGTAATCTTTGAGATTTGGCTTCGTAATATTAGTTGAAATATTTTATGCGATACACATTTGAATTGATATCTTGAATATCTTATAAAATGGGGTACTTATTATTATTGGTTTCTTAATCAATGGAACCTGTATTTGTTGTAGAATTTTCAATTATCCTTTCTTTTTTATTTCCCATTTGTAATTTGTTTTTTTATATTATGATCAGTGATTATTTGTTTGGAAATCTATTGGGATTTCTATTGGGTGAGATTTGGTGTAGTGGTATATTTTTGGTGTTGATAATGTGTGTGGTTAATTAAATTCATATGTTTGGTGTTTAATGAGATTTTATTTCTAAGGATACTCATGCCTTGTAAACTATTCGAGTATCTTTTTTAGTGTGATGTGGCTTTTTGATGGGCCTTTGATTTTGAAATGTTGTACATAAGAATGATTGCAGGTAGGTGTTAGAAAATTTAGTAGCTAGTTTTGTTTGATATGATATTCTTTTGATTCACTTGGAACCATTTTTAACACCATGATATATTATGAAATACCTTTTTTTCAAATATATTTAATTTCATTGACAATATATGTTACTTGCAACACATAGTTTTACCATATTGTGATATGTTATTAATATTATTATTTTAACATAACCATTATAACCTAGTTGTTAATAATTAAGGTATTAATATTATTGAAAGCATTTTTAAAATGAGTTATAGTGGTTTTATATAAATAATACATATTGATAAGTAGTTGATTAATTTTCAGAAAATCCATTATATACATTAAAAAAATTCTCAGAAAGCGATTTTCATTATTTTTTGTGGAAAAATAGTAAAATTAATTTTTACATTTTTAGAAATTTTGTTTTAATTAAAAATATTAAATTATGAAATCTACAAGTAAAAATTATCTTCAAGGTAATTTGTTTAAATTTTCCATAAAGATTATTTTTTCGATCAATAATATAAAATACCAATTATTATTGATAACTCTCTTTTCACTTAATTAATTTTCAAGTTCCATTATAATTTAATAAGGAGTTACAAGTAAAATTTGATCAATAATATATTTATTAATCCAATATAGGTATTGAGAATCAATTTTATATTGAATTTTGTTATTAAACATTCTATAATTATGGCACATTTTTCTATAGAAACCAGGTTTTTTGTTTCATATGCACGTTTAATCATAAATTAAGTTTTACAACATATGTACTTTGAATTTTTAAAATAGGATTATATATTTTTAATTAGAAAATTTAATATTTTATAATATCTTCAACATTTTATTGGTCTTATGTAATGGTAAAAAAATAAAAAAAAATCATGGCAGAGGGTAAAAAAGGCTAACAAGGGGGTTAAAATAAGACGATAAGAGTAAAAAATTCATTAAAACGTGTAAAATTCATATAATATGTAAATATTAATACACTATCTCATGAAAATATAAATAATTAATAATATTTCATCATTTTTAATGGGAAAAATGTAGTTATTACTTTTTTATTTAAAAAAACTAGTTTTTCCTCTACCCCACTTCTAAAATTCCACCACCTCATATCAACTATATACACATCCAAATAATTAATTTAAGCCATTAACAACCAAAATAGTTTATATAATTACTCTAAAATTTAATATAAGTCATTTTTTAATTTAAAAAACCCACCAATTAAGTCTTCAAATGAAAACCTAAGGAGGTTGTCTGTAGAAGAGGTATCATTCTTAACCGAGTGTTTTTATTTTATTTCATCATCCATTTAAATAAAATATTGATTAATCTGATGATATAATAAATTTTTTCCTAGTATATACTAATTTTTTAGTATTTTAATGACGTATCATATATCCTTATCCTCATCCATCAATTAGGAAAGGGAATAGTTGATTGTGTTTATGTTAGATTATAGCCCTAGGAACCGATGTCATCATTTTTCCATCACCACCTAACAACGAATGATATAATTATGGATTTAACATATTTATTTAATATTTATGTCATAAATACAATTCTATCATTATAATATCACATCCACTTTATTACCTTCAAATCCATTGGAAATTTATTATATTGCTAAGGAGTTCAAGTGGACTACTGCCTCCACAAAGTGACGTGATACATTTTTCATTTTATTTTGGCATGGATTATGATAAGGATATTTTTAATGAATATATATGTGTTAAATATGATATAAAAAATTCACTAGAAAGGTGAATTAATATTTACCTTTCTTTAATTCTATCCACTAAGAAAATAGAAACAACGTTCATTGGTACATATAGTTTAACTTCTCGATGAATGGTGTAAAACATATTCTATTTGTAGATTTTAAATATTAATATAAATTAATATGAAATTAATATTTTTTTTTATCATGGTATAAATTATGGAGATTATGGAACCATGATAAATTTATAAAGGCCAAAAATACCACTCCAAAGCATATAAGAAAAACCATGCAGTCATTATCCAAAACTTGATTTTTATAGAGAATTACTGATAAACGGGTAATAAAAGGTTGATATTTAAAGAATATATGGTATTATATATATAAATATTTTCTAGGGATAGATTAATCATATACTTATATTTGTTTTACATGTTTTTTGAATGTGTATGTTGAATTTTTAGAGGTAGGGTATCAGATTTTAATCTCACTTTTATTTTTGTGGGACGCATGACACATTAATCACATACCTTTTTTGTGAAGTGAATATACAATGAAAGAATATATTTTGTGAATAATATCATGGAATTATGAGTTTTACATTTCCAAATAATTTTATTTCTTTCATAACTCTTCATATTCAAAATATTCCTAAGTGGTAAATGTTTTTTTGTTACAATCATATTTTTTATCGGGATTGTTAATGATTTTGTTTCCAGTGATGAAATTTTATGATCTATGACTCTATAAAATCTTGAATATTCTACTCCTATTTTTATTTATTGATAATAAAGTTTTCCCTTTAATTCCCCCCTTTTTTTAAAAAGATACTGAATTATTGTTTTTAAGAAGAAAACTATTTAATTCTCACTTTGGTCAAAAATCCTTTTTCTTTCATGTCTATTTTTTCTAAAAATGTTTTAAGTATGGTTTTTAATGATAATTAATTATTTTTTAAAAATATTTTTACACGTTGTTTAATTTTTAAAAAATTACTTAAAAGGAATATTATATTGATTTTTTGATCAAGTACATTTTAATTTTTACAAAAATGAGAAGGGAATATTTGTTTAAACATGTATATCTTGAAAAATATTTCCTACCATCATGACTGCACAATAATTGAAATAATACATTATAGATTTACAAGGATATTTTTAATGAAATTTTTTTTCACTATTATTTGGGAAATTCATAGATTTTCAATAATTTATGTTAATGTTAAAAATTGACATTCATTAAGAAATGTTCCAAGTTATTTTCCATAAAAGTAATTTTACATATAAGATAACATCCTTTGATGTTATATAAACTTTTATAAGGAATTGATGAGATTATACTATGCTTATTTCATATATATATATATATATATGTTTTATACTTACGTTTATGATGATAATATTTTTATGAAACATATTCATTTTCCACCTGTTACGCTATAATGAAATGATGAAATGTTTTTGAAACCTGTTTATTTTCAAGGGTGTACAGTATGATGAAATGTTTATGAAACACATTTCATTATTTAGGATATGATATAATGAATTTATTTCAAACATTTGGAACACATGTGTATGATTATAATTACATAACAGTTGGCACCTATATCTCCTTTAAATTCATTAGGTAAATATTGATATCTCAAGAGATAAATAAGAAGGGAATGGAGAGTAAACCCAGTTCAGTAAGAAACACTTTCCACTATGTTTGTCTTCAGAGTAAACCATGACAATTATGATAATTAAGGGAGTGATAAAATTCCACTATAATATCATTGGAAGTAATAATTTACTATAAATGTAATGGTTTTCTATGATGATTTGTGTGACAAAAATTTATGTCTCAAGCCAATTTCATGTTATCTTGACTCTTGATATTTTATTGGTTTATGATCCATGTCTTATAAACATCAATTGTTTACTTAATGAATCATGTTTATGATATATTATATGAAATATATGGTTTTTCAAATTCATTTCTCATGTTCTCATACCCTTATAATAATGTTATATTGATATCTCCCTTATTTACCCATTACTAAGACCTAATATCACCCATTCTTATTTTCCCATTTCATAGGTTATTATTAATGGGATTATGTATGATGTGACTAATAGTTGTGTATGTTATGAAGAACTTACTTGGAGATGAGGTAGTTCACTTATGAACTAGTTATTTATTTGTATATGTTTACAAATGCACTATAACTATATGAATATAGCATGGATCGTTATGTTATGTAATTAATATTAATATATTAATATAAAATATCTATGCATGAAATGACCATGTCCTTATAAGTTGTATCAATTAAAGTTTTATTTATCCTTGTGAAACAGTAATAATAAAACATTAGTGATATCTCTGGTGATATATCTATGAATAATTCCAAGTATTGGGAAATATCCTCAAATCGTGGTGAAAGATAGAGCATGTGGCTTCTATGATATTACATCCTAGTATATATACTAAAAGTGAGTGAGTCTCTATAATAGATGTACCTAGGGTTAATAACTATAAATATTGTACATTGTTAATTGACTATATCGTCACCTAGTGCATGATGATAGAAATTTCCTCAAACATTATTTGACACTCAGATTGGATACGTTTTCGAGATTCACAGACACTATATGAGACATCAAGAAGGATTTGAATAATTACAATGAATGATCTTGGTTAATCTTAAGGTGTCATAGATTAAATGGAAGGTTTCATGATTTCGATATCCAATAAATTATATTTCATGATAGATAGCTCTTATTAATGATTCTTGATGTTCAAGCTAACAAAATTTTTTCCTTTGGTATTTAAGATAAAATGATGATGATGAGGTGGTAATAAGTAAGATAAAATATTGATGTTCCCTATTTGAGCTTAGTTATATAAATTGATTTGTATCAGTAAATTTATCAAGGAATATTAATTTGTATCCTCTATGAATAGATGTTGAATTGGTATTGACAGATCAAAATAGAATTATGATCACACATAATATATATGATTATTCTTCACTTGATGTTTTTGGAATATTCTTCATGAAAATAATTTTATTAACACTAATATATATTTTGATGTTATCTTGGACATGTATTTGATTTATCTATACAAATCCACCATCAATTGTTAATAATGGGAAGTCAAATTTGATATTCTAAACCAACCAGTTGATCCCCTATCAGTGAGGTGAAAAATATATACATTAGATGGAAATAAAATCCACTATATGGGTGTTAATTACAATTAAAAATGGTTTTTTATCTCTAATGGTTGGGAAAAAACTATTCATACATCTCATTCCTATTTTTAATAAAATTTTAAAGTTTATTTATATGATTTTATAATTATTAATCTAATGTGTAAATTTGAGTTCTAAATAGAAAAAAATCTTAACAGAAACTCTCTAGAATTTCACTTGCTGAGTTGTAGTAATTAAATAATAAACTCTAGGTTAATCTTGATAATTTATTTTTTCCGACTCATCTACAACCTTAGGGTACACAAACTATTTTTTTCAAGATATTATTCTGATATGTGATACTTTTCTTTGATTATCGGTAATTGAAAAAGAGAAAAATCATTAATCTTATCATCTACCTAATATTGATTACCAATTTGAACAATAATATTAAGATCAATTCATTTCCAAGATTAACCACCATTCTGGGTATCATTAATTGACTGTTAAGATAGAGGATATACACAATATTTCATCATGTACATGGTATAGAAATTTATAGTATATTGTGATGTCATTTGATCTTACTAATCCCTCTTCTATCTTCATGGATTTATTGAATTATGTGGTTAGAGAATACCTTGACCTATTTTTGGTAGTATTTATTAATGATATTTCAAAAAACAGGGAAGATCATGATGACTAGATGAGTATTGTATTGATGAACCTAAGGAAAAATAAATTGTTGGAAATATTTACAAATATTGAAATTTTGGATATAAAATGTTTCATTTTTGGGTTATATACTGACATGTGAGGGTATGTCGGTGGAACCATCAAAGACCAAAGCTATTGAATGCGGGAATCGACCAACCATGATGACTGAGATCAAATTTTTTCTTGGTTTGCATTGAAATTGTAAAACTATTATGATGAATTAATCATTATTATCTAATCTTTTCAACAAATTAACTCGTAGAGGATACAAGTTTATTTGGATAGATGAATATAAGGAAAATTTCATGGACAAAAAATAAGAATAGTATGTGAAATTTTGGTTGCATTACCCTATGGTGATGTAGGGTCTATAATATATAATGATGAATCCAAGAAGGTCTGGGAAGTTTTCTCTTAAAAAATGATAGTTTTATAACTTATGACATCTAAAATATGAATGTTCATTAGAAAATTTACCCCACTAATGTGTTCATGTTATCTGCTATAATTTTTGAATTAATGATATGGAAGTTATATATGAAGGGTGAAATTTTTTATACATATAATACTCAAAAAATACAAATTTATATATTTAGATAGAAATAATTAAATATTTAGTAGATAAGATGATTGAAGTTGATTAAATATTATACATGATCAACACATTACCACCTTGGGAAAGAGAACAAGGTGGCCAATGGTATGAGTTGAATGTATCATTCTAGCATCTCCATGGATATGATTACTAATGATTCCATATTTCGAGATTTTCAAAGGATATATATGAATATATTGATGGAAGTGTAGAAGACTTATATTTCTCAATTGAGGATTCAACCATCAATCCATGTAAAAATTAATGAGGAACAAAATGAATATGTAGATCTAAAAACGATATACATACTTTTTCCTAATTATAAACTAGACTATAATGAAATTATAAGGTCTATAAATTTGTATGTGTCCAATCTAATTTTTTTTTTGAAAATTTTAATATTAGTGTAGGCTCATCATTCATAATTATTTATTCATCCTTGATGTAAAAAAAATTTTGGTATTGGTTAGATTATTTCTATTGGGATGTAATGAATAGAGATATTTTATATTTTGTATCTCGATGATTTATATATATAAAGGTAAGGTAGAGAGGAAAATTTCTAATGGGATATTACAACTATTACCCATAACATGTTGGAAATGGGAAAACATCACCATGGATTTTGTTGTCAAACACCCCAAAACATCTAAAGGGAATAATGGAATATGGGTTGTATTCCACCATAATACAAGTCAGAACACTTTATCACTATCCAAGAATATATATCCTGAGATCAACATGCTAGGATATTTATTAAGGATATTTTAAGGCTTTTTGGATTACCATATTCTAATGTATCGAATCGAGATTGATGTTTTACCTCATTGTTCTTTTTAAGTCTATAGTGAGCCATTGGTATAACATTGAGTTTCAAAAATGTGTATTGTCCTTAAATATATAGTCAGTCCAAGAGATCCGTTGAAACCCTAGTGGATATTTTAATATCATGTTATATGGATTTCAATTGTCATTAATATCAACACCTTCCTCGTGTTGAGATTTAATACAACATTAGATTTTACATGAGAATTCAGATATATCTTCATGGATCCCTCTATGAAAAGAATTGTAGAAATTCAATGAGTTAGAATTATGTTTGGGAAATAATTCTATTGGGACCCAATCTGGAAAAATAAATGGAAGATATGGTTATATACATTTAACAACATAGTAGGGAATCACAAAATCTAACAAATAATATACCTATAATCTTCGGTGTTATATAGATTTTGAATTTGGTTAGAAAGTGTTACATTGAATTTGTCCATTGAATAAGGTTATGAGATTTATAGGGAATTGAAATATGTGTACAATTATATTATCCCTTTCATGATTTTTTATCTAATTTGGGATTATTAATTATCCCATGGATCTTCCAACAAACCCCTCTTTTGTCCATGATCAGTTATATATGTATTTCGTATGGAAGAACATTCATGATCCAACACTGGTAATGAACATAGAATTTATACTATTATATCATGATATTTCCTATGGAGAACATTCATACAGGATTATTGATTTTATAGTGAATGCCTTATGAAAGAATACCACTCACATATTGTTAATGTTTATGGAAAATCCACCAACTTAAAGAAGCTACATTATAGCCGGAGCATATGATTAGGTGGAAGAAACCTTAGTGGTTTGTAGCAATGTGATGGTATTTAGAGGGAGAAATTAATTTTTAGGGGGTATAATGTAGTGCCTGAGATTTTCTGATTTTTTTATTTAAAATATATTTATTTTCATAAATATCATATCTTACATTCAACAAAGAGTTTTAATGAACAAAAATATAATATTATTAGAATTGTTTTAAAATGACCATTATAATGAAGGCATAATACATGTAAGTTTGAATATCAATAAAAAAATTAAAATAAAATATAATGGTTTTATTAAAATAAAACATATTAACTAATAAATAGTTATTTTTTAGTAAAAGTTAATATATACTTCGAAAATACATTTTTCTTAAAAAATATTTTATTAATTTTAGTGAACTATTATTAGTCCAATTATTTTACACTTTTAGAATATATATTTGAAACATTAAGAATAAATTTTAAAATAAAAATTTTAAAATTATATTTGAATGAATTTTTTAGAATCTTTTACAATCAATATTTTTTTAATGAATAGTAAGAAATAATATTGTTATTTTTCAAAACTCCATTTTCATTTAAAGAATTTACAAGACCAATATTAATTTAATATGGTTTTAAAAATTAAATTAGTTCAATTATATATTTATTAATATATTTTAGGTAATTTTAATAAATTTAATTTTAAATTTTGATATTAAAACGTTCTATAATTATGAATATGTATCCCACAGAAAAGTGATTCTTCATCACATATGTGGTTTTAATCATAAATAAAATCCTATCTTCTATATGATTTGAATTTGTAAAAATGGATTCCATATTTTGAATCATAATAATTTTTTTTATATAATAATCTGACCCTAATTGTTTCCCTACGAAATAATGAAAAATAAATATAGTAAAAATTAATTACTGTTGCAAATGTTAAAACGAGGTAACCAAGGGTTAAACACAAATGATAAGATTTAAAGTAAACTAACATCATGTAACACTATAGTTATATGGGCGTATTATAACCTTGTATCATATATGGATATATAATTATTCAATTTGGATCCTTGTGGAATGTGAAAATTTTGGTTATAACATTTTCTTTTAAAAAATTCCAAGTATGCTCACTCCTACACTTATATTAGGCCACCACATCTAGTCACATTGTCACACATAAAATGAATTTTGATTCATAAAATACAAAATAATATATATTTATTACTTCCCTACAGACATCCTAATTTCCTTATTTTTATTATTATCCCTCCTGTGAATGATATTGGTGCTAACCTATGGAGATTGTTTGATGAATAAGGCTCATTCTGGATCGAGTATTATTGTTTTTTCTTCTTCCACATCTGTCAAATATTTTTAAAATAACATTATATATTGAAATAATTATATTAAATATAATGATATTTTTTTTACTTAATAACACATATCTGTCTGATATACCATCAAATGGTAACCAAAATTGCTGATTTTGTTTACGATGGACTATCGCCTCACAAACCGATGTAATTAATTTCCCAAAACTTCCACAAAAAGATATATAAATTGATGCATATAATATATTTATATGATATTTCATTAAATAATTTTAATTATTAAATAATAATATCACATCTTACTTCTTATATTCTAACCAATTAGAAAACAATAACGCCACGCATGCATATGTGTGGACAACCGCCGCCACTAAGGGACGTCATATAATTTTCAATTTATTTATACATTGATGCTAGTAAGGATATAATAAATAAATATATTTTATAATAATGAATTAAAAAATTGTTATAAATGGTGAACTGATATTTACATTTCAATCATTCCATCAATTGGGAAAATCAATATAGCATTAATGCGTACATACGGCTTACCGTCTTCATGAACAGTGTGATTCATTTTCTATATCTAACATTTTTGGATTACTAAAATTACATATATAATTACTACATATTATATTTATATCATTGTTAACATTTATTATAGTATTTAACCATTATCAATGTTATTGGACTAAAACTAACAAACCAAACCACACATGAAAAATGAAGCATTTATTCCCTAAAACATGATTTAACATGGAATTGTTAATAAATTGTTAATAGAATGTTCACAAGTAAAGAATATTCGGAAATATATTTATATTTATGTATAAATATTTATAAAAAATATATTTATTACATAGGCTTCTTCGATGTGTAGGAATGAAATTTATACTTAAGGAAATGGATTTTTGACACACTTATATTTATATTGGACAATGGTCATATTAAACACCTATTTTTTGGTGTATATAATAACCATGAATGTTTTTTTGATTATTATAATTAGATTATTACATATAATGTTTTATATAATATATTATATTCCATTCGGATTGTGATTCAAAAGATATCATAGTAGTAAATTTCTTATGTAATAATCTCATTTTTTCAAAAACTTTTCTGATTGAGTTTCAAATGATGAAATCATATGATTTACATTTAAATAATCACATTAAATTTCTCATTATATGGTTATCTATAGAGAAAAAATTTTCATTTCATTTCACCTACTTAAAGTACTCAAGAGATGGAAATATAATTTTTAATCAAAATCAACTTTATTTATCTATTCGGTCGAAAACCATTTTTATTTAATGTCAATGATTCAGAATAATGTTTTAAATATTGTTTTTAGTGTTCTATATTGGTTATTTAAAATTTATTTTACCCAAGTTTTACTTTTTAAAAACGATTTAAATTGACTCTTCTTATCTTTTTCTAAACAAGCTCCTTTTGACTTTTAACAAAATATTTTAAAGGAGTCATCTTTTAAACATGTATGGTATGAATGATATATTCCTTAATTATAAAAACTAAATGATTTAAATATTTCATTATTATTTTCCAAGTATATATTCAAAGAAAATAATTTCACTAATATTTGGTGAATTTTTTGATTTTAAATAAGTGCTTTTAAAATGAAAATGTTATTTTCATCATAAAACGCTCTAAGTTAATTTCATTCAAATTAATTTTTTATCTAAGATTAAATCCTTTGATGTTACTCAGGTTTTAATGGGGATATTAAAAATTATTCCATCCTTATTAATTCTTGGGATACATTATGTTTCTGTTTATGATGATAAGAAGTTTATGAAACCCTTTTATTTTTTAAATGTTTTTCTATGATGGAATGTTTATTAAACCCATTTTTTTTCTTTCTGATATGAAGAAAATTTTATGTCCTTTTGGAAAAAATATTTATTATTTTCATTATGTGATGTATGGGCCCAAAATCTTTCTCTAATTCATTGGGTAATTATTGATATATTTTTATATAAACATGAATGGACTTAGGAGTGAACCTGGTTTAGTAAGGGACTATATCAACTATAATAGTTTTGGTAGTGAACAATTACTAATTTTATAGTTTGGAGAGTGACCACATTCCACATTTATAGTATTGGTTCTAAGACATGAATATTATGGAAATGATTTTTGAAGATTATGTGTAGTCCAAAAATCAACATCTTATTTCAATGTTATGATCTCATCACTTATGTTCAACTATTCTTTTATTAATAATGTCTTATTAACTGCTATGTTTTATTTAATGAATCAATTTTATAATCTATAATATGTAATTTATGTTTTTTAAAACTATATTTTCAAGTTATAATGTCATAATTATAATGTTATGTTGATATATCCTTTATTTACTCTTAACTATGCATCTGAGACCACCCTTTTATAGGTTTGAATTATACAAGTTAAGAAGTATTATATTTTGTATGATATAATTAATATGGGTGTTAGGTATGATGTAATTAGTTAGTGGTGATGTCATTTCTTTATGAACCAATTGTTTATGTATCCAACTTTCCAATGAAACTAGACCTATATAACAATATTGTGTATTTTTTGTTATGTAATGAATATTAATTTATTAAGATGTAGTTTTTATATATGAGTATCCTAGTTCCTTATATTGGTGTTCAAACTTTACAATACCTTGTTTCTATAACATAACCCACAAGTAGATTATATGTTAATTATTGTGTCATATTTCCATTTTGAGCCTTCGAAATTGTTTTCCACTCTTCTCCGGATTGATAGGACTTGGTTGTTTATTTTTAATTTTAACTCGACTAGTAATTTAATTCTATTTTAGTGCCTAATTTTTATTGTTCATGTAGATTTTAAGGTGTCTGTGTGTATTAAGTAGGATTGTTCATCGTTAATTGGGAAATTGAGGAATATTCATCATGATAATTAGGAAATGTTTTTAGTGATATCTCTTTTTATACTTTCATTTCCTTTGTAGGTTTATGTTCATGACAGATTTTTTAGATAGATTATTCATTTATTGAGGAATCGATGTTTTAGTTATATTCTAATATGGTGAGGTGTCTACCATTTCCTATCAAAATATATATCTGTTAGTGGTAATGTTTAATCTTTCTAGAGAACATGTCTTGATGATTGAGATTTTGATTTTCCACTTAGCCTTAAACGTTCATTGGATGTTGTATTAATTTTTTTTTGGATTTTAAGATCTACTTGAGTAATGAATTCCCTTGGTTTTAAAAAATTATTTTTTTCTAGAAGATTATTCACATCCATTCCATTGATGTCTTTGGTCTGACAAGGTTTTCAAAGGGTAGACTACATTATGGATGGGGTAATTTTCAAATCCCAAACATCCCTTTTTATTTAATATATATATTTGTTTGTTTTATATTTTTTTGATTTTGATATTCGTGATTGTAAATAAAAGAATAAATCAAATTAAATGAATATTAAATGAATAATAATAATAATAATCATGACATTGATAATAATATTAAAAATGATATTAAATGATCATAAATAGGTTCCATACCCAAATATATTATATCAATATCACTCCCCTCTCCCCATATCATTCACCTCATAGGAATATGGGGTCCCTCATGCACACCTCACCTCCAGTGACATTATTGACTAAAAATTGACTTATTATTATTATTTGGAATAAAAAACACATGCAGAATACACTCATAGGGTCAAGAAATGATAAAGTCCAAGGGAATGTCCTTTCACAAATTTCATATAATCATCAAGTAAGGATCTGAAACTGACCTGAGCCATCGTTGAAGCCAGTAAAAGTTTAATATTTATACTCCTACTAAATACTGTATTTGTGGCACACAGTTTCGAACCCACATAGAAGGATAATTTGACCACTATTCTTCTAAAAACTTACAAAATGACATCACTCTTACCGGTAGTGGAAAAGATTTCTTATTTCTTTTATATATTTTTATTAAATTTTATTTAAATTTTACTCTAATTAAACACTACAGTCTTTTTGAATTTTTGTTCTAAACTATTATGAAACAAGAAACAAACTAAGATCATTAAAAACAGAGATATAAAATGTTCAAAGTGAACAATCAAGTAAATTGCTCGGGGGAAAATATCCATTCTACTGGTTTAATAGGTATTCCAAATCACTTTAAAGTTATTGCCTTGCACCACCATAAAGAGATTAACTTATATCCCTTGCCAAGAGTTAAGTGACACATGCTGATATATTTCAGAGTTCTCCACTCCAAAACAAATCAACTGTGAAAAGTTCGAAAAGATAATGACAATAATACGAACTCGCCGTAAGTCCAGAAGCATTTTTGAATTGATTATTTTTTTAAAAGATGTTTCCATGATCAATATCACTGATTTGATTGTGGTGTTTTGAAAATTATATACTAGTGGTAAAAAGAAATTGAATCAACTCATCATCAATCTCGCCAACTGATATTGAATTCATTGAAATGATTAAGTGAAAACGGAAGTGAAAAGATAACCAGTGGAACTTTGATTTATCCCTGAACTATAAGATTTATCTAGAAAACATATTTATTATCACTATCTCAAAAACTAACGTCATTCAAATGTAGAGGAGAGATTTGGAATAAAACAGAGGAAGAAAACTCCCTCTACTCCCATGAATTATTGCTCCTGGACCTCGGATCTCCAAAGGATGGTTCTCCAAGAAGTGCCCTGAGTACTCTCCTCCACTCTGAGACTGGTGTATTCGTCGAATAAGTGTCTCCGAGTGAATTTCCTCCTTAAAATTCCACGGCTTTCTCTATTTAAATACATTGCTTTAATCTACTGCACTTCACTACTTGCCTTCCACTGACATCAAGTTCCCTTCACGAGCACACCACACACGTGCGTTTTTTCTTAACATCCACGTCACGCTAGAATTTCCCCTGTAACTATCTACCGCTGAGTTAGTTGCATGCACCTGGGCGCATTTAAGTCTGTTGAATGAACCTGCATAATAAAACTAATAAAATAATTAAAACACTAAGAAATAAATAATTATAGTTTTAGAAAATAAAATAAACATTTCAAAAAAATTAGTAATCCTTAAGTAAATTTTTAACAAATTACTTTTTTAGCAATACTAACAATTAATAAATATATTTTAATTAACTATAAAGAAATAAATTTAATAAAAGATAAATTATGATAAATAATGTATAATAAGCTAAACGAATTTGTTAATAAAAGATTTATTATTATTATAATATGTTTTATTAATTATTAATTTTGATGTTAAATAGTTTATAAGTTATTATTTTTTTAATTACTTAACATTGTTAAAGTAAATTGTAAACATTAAGTTTATAATTGTTATTAAAAGTGTACATTATTAACATTAAAACTAACTAGTTAGTTTAATTATAATTAATTGAATAACTTAGTATTTTTTTCACAAAATGTATTAATTATTGATACATTAAATTATAATTAATATTATTTTAAATAAACTATTCTTACTTGATTTTAGAAATTACTATCAATTATACGTTAATTTAATAAAGTATTAATTAAGTTTAATAATTCTGTTTTATTAAATAACAAATGTTAATTATTTATTTATAAATAGTAATGTTTATTATTTTTTTAGTTTAAGTTGTTATTTAGACTTTGTTTTTTCTTATTTAGTTTAGTTTTTTTTTCTTTATTGTTTGTTTATTTATATTCATCTCATTCCCCCAAACTGGCGCAAAGTATGGGGAAGGGTTTCTCGGTTCCTCTTCGGTGCCGCAACCAGGGAAGCTGCGGCTTCTTCTTCTCAAATCATCAGGGTGCAGCGCCTTCTCAGCTCGGATCGGCTCTTCCTGGGCAAGCCGCGACATGTCTCGGCTTCAACACAGTTCAGAACCTCTCCCTACTAAACAATCTTCTTAGTAGCGACGCAACAGCTCTCCCCTGGGTATGAAAGAACTTCTCCCAACAAAACTGAATTGAGAAATTTTTACGTAATTGATTAAATTGTGGTCTATGAATTTTTTTTATTTGAGGTTGAGTAAAGAAGTAGAACAATCTTTGAAAGTGGCGCACCGGTGGCAGAAGGAGCTATGGAAAGTTGAAGATGTGAGGAAGTGGACATGATTGAGTGACGGTGAGACCATAATGAGGACGGAACGGTGCGTCTATGAAATGTGTCATGATGAGACAGTGAAAATCAATTGACGGTGGCACCGTCAGTTGAGTTACGGTGGCACTGGTTTGCAAGGGTTATGGGGAAAGAGAATGAGGCACCGTAAGGAGGTGTTAAGGTGAGACAGTAAGAGAAATTAACGGTTGCACCATGAGTTCGGTTATGGTGAGACCGTAAATGGAAGAAACGGTGCATGGAGCCACCGTGACCCTGCAAAATAAACAGAAAAAATTAAATAAATTGAAACTTAAAGAAAACTAAATGAAATAATAAATAATAACTAAAAATTAATTAAAACATATGCAAATAAAGTTACTCATAAATTTAAATAAACTTTTAAAACTAAATTAACTTAAGTTAAATTATTAACTACTTCAATAATTAATATTAAAATTGATACTAAATTAAGACTAAAATTTAAAGGCATCTAACTAATTAATGGTTAAAGTAAAATCAAAAATTTATATAACAAAGTAAAATTTCATAAATTAGTTACTTTGACAGATTAAATTAATTTAAATTAGATAGATAATAATTAAATTATTAACCCTTTATATTAATTAATGAAATAAAATTAATAGAGACTTAAAAATAAAACATGATTGCTAATCTTATATTATAATTAATGAAGTGTTAAAAGAACACTAAAATAGTATGTTACTTAAAATTAATTAATAACTAAAACAAGCAATGATAGATTAAGACTTCATTACCTAAGTGAAAAAGCAGAAATAATTAACTTGTTAATTATTGTTAAATTATAAACTAAGAAGATGAATACAACAATCTAAATATATTGTTATTAGTCTATAAAATTAAAGTAACAAATAAATTAATTATTTTAAGGCTTATAATACACAATTAATTATAAAAATTGATAGATTAATAAATTTAGTAATAAAATTACATAAGTGTCATTATTTATTAAAAAGTGTTAAAATAAGAAATTAAATTAATAAAAATTAATTAAAAATGATGTGAAAAAACATGTGTTTTTAAGGCCACATCAGAAACCATTATAGAGAATGAGAGTATCCCCTGAATATCTATTATTGGAAAGTGCATCTGCTATGAAATTATATTACCTCTAGATGTGGATAACATGGATCCCTTAGTTGAAAAATTTATATAAGTCATAATAAAATATGTCAACTACTATTGAGATCTATGAGTCCCCTAATGAAACTCAACCAACACCATGGTATTAGACTCAAATTTTATAATCTGAATTTTGTAGAACAAACACAACATGAGACCAATGATCAATGCTCCCTCATCTACACATAAATAAAACCCAGGTCCTCTGTAAGTTTCAAATCCAAGAATAACTAACCCCCTATTATATCTAAAAAAACCACCCCCTATCATTTCACTAAAATTGAAAAGACAATTAACATTCAGTTTAAGACTTGTTATGGGTGACTTACACTTGAACCATGTATCCATCCTCCTACAAATTGTTTCCAGTGTGGTGTAGGGCCTTGGGAGAAAACAGTCGAATGATGATGATGAAATAACAACACTTATGAGATTTATCATTTCAACCATCAGAAACTTATCCCAGACCTAGATTTAAATAAGAAAAAACTTTTTGTCTTACCTTTGATTATTTTGTTCTTCCCAAAGAGACCAACAGACAACTAAAAATGTGACATCTCATTCTTTTATTTCAACCCTATTGTATCGCAAAACATGGAACCAATCCCTAATAAATTCATTCATAGTGTATCCATGTATCTTAATATATATTCCATGTTACATGAAACTCTATTATCCCATTTCTCAATCATCTTCAAAGAAAATATACCATGTTATGACCAGTTGGGTAGAAGCACATCTCTGACATCATGAAGAAAGACACACCCCCATCCTCTGGATATTTCCATCCATGTGAAGAAAATCATTCCTCATTCCCTAAAAAGATAAACTAAAATTTCCTATGATCTATTTTCACCATCGAAATGATTCCCAAATGTCTATCCCACTACTAAAATGAACTGGACATATGAAGTCCTAAATGCTGAAGGTCCATGAAGTAACCCATGAAAAAATGAATATACCCTATTCATCCAACATACAAATGTTTTCGAAAAGGATATTCAATTCATGATTCATAGTTTCATGGATGAACTTCATAAAGGTACTATCCTCCCTAAAGGTAATGTGAAGAATAAGACACAATGAAATAAACAAGGTTTCTCAAACCCAACTTATCTTACAAAAATTTACATCCCTGTGATTGAAAATTTGTATAGTGTTCCCATAGATCCTACAATTTGTAAATCATAAAGGGTGAAATATTAGTTAATCTTAGAGTTCTCAATGGTCGTAGTTCCTAGTCGACTCCATATATATCCATTACAAATCATGTCCAAAAGGATTATCCTCTATTAATTTCCATGAAATCCTGAATAATAATGCATGTGTTGTCTCTGAAATATTGCAGAGTCCAATAACACCTTCATCAATAGTTTTCTCCACCATTTTCCTAGACACTCATTGGTATAAACTACTCCAATTCACTTCCCATAAGATGTTTGAAATAATATTCTATAAGATTCTAATCAGGAATTTGCGAGGTTTGATAATAAAAATCACATGAATGGGTATCGATTTTAGAACACTATAAATCAATGTAAATATTCAACCAAATATGAGAAATTTATTTTTCTAATTACTAATTCTCCATGTGATCTAGCTAATAATCTCATCAAAGTAATCCTTATTTATTCTAGTAAAAGTGAATAGGGATCTAACGAAATTCATTGGGAGTTGTACCTGTTGTAAGATGGGTTTATTCTGGATCAAAATGTTGTGACTCATTTAGCATTTATTGGATACATACACACTACTATTACTCAGATTGACAAATTTCCCACTTAAATTTCTGTAAACCATCTTGATTATGATGAGTTCTCCAATTTATTTGTGCCTTACACTTACAAAAAAATATCATTAGAAAACATAATGTGTGACACAAATACATTTCTGGAACTACCTCTAAAATGAATTATTCTTCATTCTTCCATACATCGCTCTATGTTTTGAGTATGAACCTCCAATGAAATATTATAATGGATGGGGCACAGTGGGTCACCTTACCAAACACCACTTAAAGAATTAAATAATCCCAAACCGCTTCCCATTATAGAGATTGTAAGCCTTGGGAAAGAATATTATTTAAAGAATAACTCACAAAATAATTCAAGAAAATTCATATTCCTCATGCACCTGATGTTGAAGCTCCATTCTAACATGTCATAGGACATTCCCATGTCCACCTTGATCATCATGTTAGGGGAATTCTTTTTATTTAGGTCCTCCACCAACTCTCTTGCAATGCCAACAGCTCCATGTATAATTCTACTACGCATAAAACCTTGTTTTTCATATAATATTAATTATTGGATTACCTAGAAAAACAATATATTAATTAGAATAGAATGTATTTTTGTGAGAAATTTTTCACAATAAAATTTGTTTCAATGTTTCAATGTAGTGGGTTTTTTAACTTTTTGAAATAACGTTAACCTTAGAAGAATATTCCGCCCTAGTCATATCACTACCTCTTAAGAAATATTTCATTTCCTCACCCATGAGATCCTTGATAACATCCCAAAACCCCACATAAATATATAATGCAATTCCATCAGGGATTGGTTCTCTTTATTGATTCGAACTAAACACCACCCTTGTATTTATTCCTTCTCTAGAATATCTTTCAGCACATTATTATCTATTTCCTCCACCAATATTTCAATATAAATCATAAATGCCTCTTTTTTCATAGACAGTATTTTTATCCTTATATCCCAAAGAACTGGGAAATATATAAGGTTATAAAATAAAACTAAGGCTAACGTTCGTAAAACCTTCATCTATGATGTGAAAGACCAATCCTTAATATAGAGGATGATTCATTTAGTTACAAATTTCTCCTTCAAGAATTTCTAAAAATATATTGTATTCCGATCTCCCTCCTTGAGCTGAATGGTTTCTATTCTTTCCCTACTCTAACATTATATCTTCATGGTGATTTTCCTCCAATTTTAAATGGCTATAGACATGGTGAGTTTCATCCAATCCACTCTATAATTTCATAAAATACTGGGGTGTGACACCCTCATGTGTGGAAATATCCCCTCTCCCAATTTATCACACAGTAAATGATGCCCCATGTGTCCTCCTCCTAAATTATCATATATGATTTCAAGCATCATTCATCCTCAATTTTAACATAGCTTGTCCATTTTATGGTTCTCCTATGTAATTATCCTTACTTATTTTTGTTTTTACCCTTCTCCATTATACTCGTGATCCATTCTGAATCCATGGAGGGTTTCAGGTTTTTATTTTTCTTTTATATTTATCACTAGGGAATCATATATTCTATTTGGGTACTTTAATCATAATTAACGAGTGTTTAATTATTTTTTCCTGGTCCAGGGTGGTTTCCCCTTATCCCAAATATTAATCTTAAAACTATTGATTTTTTTGATGTTAAGATATTTTCTGAATTATTTAATATGGTTATTGAAAATTTTTTTTTTAAATGGAGGATTTTATTTAATTGTGGATTTCATGGATAAAAATTATTTTTTCCTATTTTTCCATGAATGGATTGAATTTGGATTCAATTTACGTCCTTTTAAAATATCCTAATAATCCCTTCAAAATGTTATTTATGATTATCAATGATTATTTGAGTTTTAATGATTAATTTTCAAAGATATTAAATTATAATTATAAGTGAAAATTATAATTCCATTTTTTGATAAATTACTTAAAGGATGGTTTTTAGAAGTGTTTTTATTACTTATATGACCATATTTTAGTGGGGAGATAATTTTGGAATCTGTTTTATTTTCATTAAATGTCTTTTATAAAGAGAGGAGAAATAAATGAATGGGTATTAATAAGGTTGTTTCATCTAAATTATTTGTTTAAGAAATTTTTATCACATATTGATTTTGATATATTTTTCTAAATAGTTAGTGGCATGGTCCCTGATTTACAAAATTCGTGTGTATTGGATTTTGATAAAAATATCTTTTCCTCTTGAAAAGGGGTAAAGAATGTACAGATTCAAACACTAAAATTTTGTTTTTGAATGTTTTTTTTTCAAATTCATGGTTATGATAATGAAATAGGGTTCTGGAATTGTTTCTTAAATCATGATAATCCCGTTGACATGTTTTTATTATCAAACCTCACGTGATCCTTGGGTACTTTGGAGAGGGTATGATATCATGAATTGTTGTTTATTTTTCAAGTGGAATCACTCATTAGGGTATTCCTCTAATACCTTCGTGGGTGTTTTGGGGATTGGTTTACATGACATTGTCTGGGGGAATCACACATTAGCATATTCCTTTACACCTTTAGTAAGTGTAATAGGGATTCATTTAGTGTGCACTAGTAATGAATAAAAATTGTATGGGAAACCTAGTTATCACAATCCTATATAATCCTTTGGGCACCTTTTATTGTTATTGGTTGTGATATAGATTTTTTATGGATACTTTAATTAATGAAAAATAGTATATTTTATGTTCCTTAGAAGCTTATTTTCATGGAATTATTTTATAAATTACTTAAAATTTTGAATTTCCATGTTTTGATATAAATTTGAAAAATATATTTAAAGCCTCACATTTTTTTAAATGAGAATAATTAATTAATTAATTAATTCTTATTAAAAATCATGTGAAATGATTTATTATCATGATATGATTTAAATTGTATAAGTTTATTTTCTTTTTCTTTCTGTTTGTAAATGTGAAAATATGGTTTATTGTATTAACATGGATTTTGAAATGTTTTCTATTAATTTAATAAAAACAATCAAAACATTATTTTAAAAAAAGATATATCAAACTATTTTGAATATAGATCTTTTTCTAGTAGTTTGGAATGTTGTATGTATAGTGGTGGCCTATTGGGAATTGTTTTTCTCCAACGTATTTTACATTTCAGTTTTAGTGTATTGGTTCCTCTCTTGACTGATCATGGAGCATTGATTGATCAATGGATTGAGGTTAGTTATTTCATTTTCCAAATTTTTTTTGCAATAAATTTTGATATTTAGTAATCATTCCAGTATTTTATTGTAAATTTTCCATTTTGTGAACTTTAAATGATCTACCATTGATACTTTTTTATTTATTACATTTTATTGATGGAGTGTATTGATATTAACAAGAAGTAAGAACTATGGAATCTAAATGTGCATTTTTGTTCATCTATGCAATGCAAGTGAGGAATAATGCAGGTAAGTGGATGGTTTTCTTATTAACTATTACATTATTTCTATATGTGTTATTTTGAATTGATGTATGATATATAGATGGTTTATGTCAAATTTTCATAACTTTTAGGCTGTAATTTTTACTCTAATTTTAAAGAGAAATCACTCCCAAGAGTGTTTGTGTGATCTAAAAACTATTTTATACCATGTATATAATGGTAATTACAATCAGAATAGTGGAGATATAGGTCAGGTGTAAGTTTTATTGGAATCCTATGGTATTTTTTTACAACCCATCCCCTAATGAAAACCAAAAATGCCAATCGTGGATATGTGCAGAATATCTCCTCCAGAACATGAAATTTTTTTTTTCTACCACTACATAAATGGATGAAAATAATAAGTAATTTAATATATGTTTATTTTTTTATAACATGTTTTCAGTTTATAAAATAATAAACCGTATTACCAAATTCTCCCATTCATTGTAATATGACATCGTCAACCATGTGTACATGTAGACTACCACCTCTTTAAAATAATTGTTTTTTTCTTTTCACAACCAATATTCGTGGATAGAATAAACAATGGGTTTAAAGGATGAATATTATATTTATTTCCCTTTTATGTTTCTACTAAGATAAAATCAATAACTTATTAATTATATATGTGGAAAACAGTCATTATAAAATTACACATTTTAAACAAGCATACTATGAGTGAAATATTTTATTCATATTATGTTATATTTTTATATATGTTACTTCTTATTCAACTTCCATCCATTTATGATATAACAAGACAATAAAAAATTATATAATTATGATTAGGATATAATTATATTATAACAAAACCATTTCATAATGAGTCATTAAATAATTGTATTTTCATGTTTGGTTCGGTTTGACCACCTAAATGAACAATAATTTAAACTAATAACAAGAATTACTATGGGAACATAACTATTGATATAATATATTATTAATCGTTAAATAATAATTTTTCTTGAAAAAAATATATCATTATTATTTAAATAAATAATAAAATACCATTCAAACATAAAGAGTCATTGACTCATGATTGTTTGTGATTTTATCATTATGGATAAAGACTAAAACAATAATTAAAAAATGAAAGAAGATAAGTATAAATCATCCCTAAAGTTAAATTCAACAAAATATTCATGATGAAATATAAAATAATTATGAATACTTACACCACTACTATGAATGTAGTAAAAACTATCAAAATAATAAACACCTGATTTGAAGAGTGGGTAGAATTCATATAGAGAATGACTATTTATGATTACTATAAATGAAAATGGATATACATAAGGTTAATAATATAGTGATTAATATAAATATATTTTTTATATACAAGAGGCTAATACACATTCATGGACATCTGTATTAGAGGTAAGGGCTTTCAGTCTTAGATTCATCTTTTTGAGATATCATTCTAAATGATGCATCTAATTTCATTTTGTGTTCTATATACCTTCTATTTGAGATGTTATATCATGAAAATAAATTATTCGCGGAAATTTAATATATTTTCTAGTCCTTATCATACAATGTATTTTGATTAAATTGAAACCCAATCCCTAAGTGGGGGTTTCCATCTCAATTTTCATTCTTTGGGACTGATGTTATATTATAAGAAATGTGTTTTCAATATTTATTAGAAGTACATAAGTATTATTTCTACTGGAATATTTTTTATTGAGTATGTTGAATAAATATATACATGTATAAAATATTGTGTTTAAACAACTCAATCATACATAATTTTTATAAGTGAAAATATATACATTCATGATTAAATTTTCAAATTAAAAAATAACTATGTGACTGAATGTTATTATTATATAATATCTTGAAGATGTAACTTATACTTTCATGATGAAGTCATCATTGTAAAATACATTCCATATTAAATTTTTTTCTCATATTTGAAAATCACAAGATAAATTTTATTCTTAAAAAACTAATAATCCATAATGCGTGGTATTATACAGAACTCTTTTTATTTTAATATCAATATTAAATGAATAATGATATATACATTCTCAATATTAGAGATTTTTTTATTCATATATTGACTCAATAAAGTTAACTTTCTTTATAAAAATATCTTTTCAATTTTTTATTATATGAATTGTGACGAATAATGTATTTATACATGGTTTGAATGTAAATTTATATTATTTAGTTTTTTAGTTATTGGAAAAATTAGAATCATTTCCTTATATTTGAAATGGTTAAATATGAAAAGTATAATTAGTTAGATGTTTCATTGAGTTTATATATGGTATTTATTAAAGGATATTGGCGATACTCTAACATGTAAATAGATACTGAATTTCAAGGAAAATATAAAGGAAGGATATTAACTATTTTTTTAATTCATTATTAAGATAAATTAATATATTTATTACTATTTTATGAGAGTCTATATATAATTATTTTATAAAATTACGAATAATAGATATATTCTTGAAGTATTATCTTAAGTGTACTAATGTGAATTTTAAAATTTCATTTAGTCTTGATATTAATGTTTTAAGACATAGGAAAAGGAAAAGGAATAAGTGATACTTTTTTATAGTTGTATATTTTTTAAGATTACTATAAAAAATTGGATCCCATTTAAAACTAAAATAACATAGAAAATATATATTCTATAGAATAGCATCTACAATAAAATATATATCAAAACAATTGGGTGTTCTTTCTACCAATAAATTGGGATCTATTTATTTTCCTTGAGTAAAACCATCTCATAATTAGTGTTTTTTAGGATGATGGTGGTATTTTTTTACGTACCAATTTTATTGGCGATATATATTTTTAATAAATGATAATTTGTATTCATATACTAAATTGTGGGGAACCCTTCTAAAAGTATCATAATAAAATCACTTTATCTACATTAAGTGTATGTGGGGAATTGTAGGGGAATATATTACAGTCTATAAACCAGCATAAAAATATAATAATACTATATCCTATAAATTTTTATATTATCTAATGTATATCAGATTTAAAATGGAGTACTTAATAAAATTATAATTTGAATGGGATTATTATAATATGTAATGGTAAAATCCAATAATACTTTTCAACCCCTCTTATACCATTGTAATTAGTAAACTGGGACAAATTTTGGTATCAAAGTGAAAAGTTTCATTAATCTATATTGGTGAGGTAATGTTTAATAATATATGTACTATTGTAAAATTAATTAAACAAAGATAAGGGTTGTCTATGTAGAGATAATTTTTTTTCAATGAACATGATTGTGTGATTTCAAAAATAAGGATAACTATCTATCGTCAAAAATTCATGTTTGAATGTCTGTATGATTTTGGAAAATCTTTACTACCCAATATATAAAGTTATAAATGTTATATATTATTTAATATTAATTCAAGTGATGATAATGATATCATTTTATATTAGGTCTTAATAAATTTAGTAATTTTTTTCAATGTCCTGCTACATATGATATAATGGAAAAAAGATTAGTCACCTATAATCAATTTGACAACAAATGACAAATGGGGAACCACACTTCCAAAATAAAATTTTTTAAAATTTTAGAATATAATTTACTAAAATAAATAATCAAATTCATGGATGACTCATTGATGTGTAAATAATTTTGTTTCCTTGGGAAATGTAATTCCTCAGTATTATTGATCATTAAGTGTTTTAAAAGTACTTATTAGTATGTAGAGTGGAATATCAAATGATATTTGATTGTTAAATCTTCTAATATGTTTGAGAAATTAAAATTGTAATGACGTGTGAATCCAAATTTCAAGATGAGGATGATGATAAAAAACAATTTAAAATAATAATGTTTATCATAAAGTTACTAATAAAAATGATGAAAATAGAAAAGAAAACATTTTATAATTTATATAAAAAATAATATTTATATATTTCTAATTATAGATATGATCATTCTCATCCAGAAATAATATTATAAAAATTCAATAAAACAGGAAAAATATTTTTAGTATCACTGAATATCTTCATGAAGAATGATACAAATTTCAAGGAAGTTAGATGGTATGTATGTAAAAATATTTTTAATATTATGGTTGAATTTACATTCATTAAAAAGGAAAATAAATATAAATCAAAATCCATAATATAATATTAAATGAACAATTAAAATAAATAAATCAATGATATGTAGAGTATTTTTAAATATTTAATTTTTTTATTTAAATTGGATTATATAAACAAATTTTAAAATTTATAAGATAAAATGTGTTTTATGGTTCAAACTAAATGGGTGAATTAGATTTTTAACAAATACATAAATTTGATGATTTTAATTTTTATGAACTAAAGGAATATTATTCCATTCATTATGATATGTATTACTCTTTAATGAAATATCAAATATAACATGTATCTCCATATGAATTTATTAATATTGAGAATTATATAATCACTAATATTGATTATTAATTGAAATATTGAAATGCTAAAGCTGATTCATTTTATGAAAAACATATTACTGGATAAATTAATTGGAATACAATGTTTCTATATAGAAATTGGGTAAATATAAATTTACTCAAGGAGAGTAATAACTAAATATAATTATTTTTAATAATGAATATTCTATAACTAATTATGGGATTATAATAAATGGTCAAAATCCAATTTTTTTAGAAATAAATTTATTCCTACTTCTAATGGACTATGTGTAACACAAAAAACCAAATCATTGGGTCTGGTCTAGAGTCCCACATAATCTCTTGTGCACCTCCCCATATGAAAGATGTTTTCGAATAATCATGAGGTCTAATAGGAACATAATGGGGAGAGTATTCCATCAGTATATAATAACCGTAGTATATAATAGAATTAGCAACATAGAAATTTTTAATTTTAGAATAAATAACAAATCATCATAGCATCAACATAAAATTTAGGTGTCAACACATAAAATTATATCATAGAATATGAATCAAATAACCCAATACAATGAAAATGATTACCATTTTGGGTGGGATAATTTATGAGATAAAATAAACTAAGAAAATAGTTTCATAAATTGAATCTTGATGTACATCCAGCAATGACACACACCATATGTTAATAATGATTAATAGCCTAACACATGTCCATTACCATTAACTAGATCCATAGATGTAAAATATAAATTATCATCAATATGATCGAATAGGGTGTGAGAATAATACCCCATTGGATACCACAAGCAGTTCTAAACATAATTTTTTAATATGTATGCATACATTCCATAAAATTTAAACATAGTGATGATAAGAAAAAAGTATATCATGGGATCAAAAAACATCCACTCAGTCCTTAGAGACTGAATGTAACTTCTCTAGCTCCATCCTAGATGAATTTTTGAACAACAATGTCCAGAATATCCCCATTATATGGGATATAAAAAAAGACACATTTGACACATCACACTAGAAGGGATAACCCATTAAAATTTTGACTTATATTCTAAAACATGTCTCTTAGGGGGATAGTTCATTTCTCTCAACCTAAATTCTAAAATTCCTAAGAAAAATGAATAAAATAAGAAATATATTGAAATAATATGATAGATCAAACATCACATACAATTTAATAAGATTCATACCCATTATAAATCCACATGTTAGAAAATATCAAACATGGGTCCCATGGGGATAGTAATGAACAACGATTGAGATTAAAAATCAAACAAAGTTATCATGTGATATATATGCATTCAAAAAAAGGCATTCCATTAACATGTATACACATTCTTAAATGATAATAACCTCCTACCTTAGGTGATATAACAAATGAGGAAAAGGGACATTGTCTTCATCTAATTAAACCAATCTAAATCATAGAAACATACACATTTTCTATAATTTATATTCCTAGGTCCATAAATGATGATAAACCAAAACAAAATGATATGAAAATATCACAAAAAACCATGAAGATCTATTTTTTATAATGATATAGTTCCAAATGAAGCACCACTTCCAAAAATCTAAATTCGGGTGTCGATTATATAATTGATCAACAAAACAAATTGTAGATGGAATAATAATCCCAATATCGTGGGATAAAATTCTATCTCAATTATTCATATCATGTGAATAAGGGAATATATAGAAAAAACCCATATATTAGGGTTTAGTAGATCACAAAACATAATTCTCTATCATTAACACACTTCTTTCTTTAGAAAATGAGACTTTAATAGAAGGAATTATATAACGAAGGGTTGTTGGATCTTTAGGATTTAATGTTATGTCAATAGGAGTAATAATATTTCTAAAAATAACATTAATTTATGTTAAAATGGATTTTCGTATAATTAATACCCACACACCATTTGGTAAAATGGTTGGAAAAACTTTGTAGAAACTATTTGAGGCATTTAACATATTCTAGGAACATATATGGGATTTTATTGCATGTTTTAATTAGGATTTGGATTGTAGGATCAAGTAAAACTATTTATAGAATTATTCCCTAATGCTTGACAAACTATGTACCTTAACCATATTCCCCTTCATATGATACTTCCACTAGATGAATGTTTTTTTCTATATGATCATCAGGATTTTGATAATCCATGCTTATACATTACAACTTATAAAAGGCCTTTAAAAATATCTAAAAGATACCCAAAATCTGATGAACTCCAACCAAAAAATTCATTCTTCAAAAAAATGAATTTTTCTCAGAATTAAATTATTTCATTCATGAAAAGATATGAGGATGTTATAATCTTCCCATATTATGAATTCTCATTATTAATATGAATTTTTAGGCATACTACATGAAAAACTAATTCCACTAAAGTCGAATGTTTGGATCCAACTCCCATGTCTCATTATGAACCGTCATGTGATACTATTGAACCTAAATAGAAGGTATGACCATAAATCCCTACAAATTCCTTCTTTGGTCCACCTTATGAATTGGATGCAAAATAAAATTTCAGCTAGTTTCAACGCAGCATCATTCAAATCAGTCACATGCATAAGATTGGAATAAAACTCATGAATTTGATATATGGTGAACACATAGTGAATACATTGGTACCATGGTGGAAGATAAACCAAATAAACCATTTTCCTAATTCGTTTTATGATCTCAAATGATCATACATACCATAGTGCTAATTACCCTTCCTCAAATGACAATGCCCCAATATAGGGGACCTCAAATAAAAACAATGCCACCCACATAAATATTATAGGGTTATCACCTCCAGTGAGATTATCACCATAGTCAAATCTAAGATATAACCATATATTTTATAATAAATTACCAACATTCAAGGACTCATTTAGAATGTTGGTCCCAAAAACTCAAGAGTCACCCACCTCATGCCAGAACAATAGTGAATGACATTTCCATACATATACGGACTCAAAATGATAAATGTGGATTAAAGAATGGAAACTATTATTGTGGGAACACATTATAAGAGATAAGTGGTCATTAAAATATCCTCCAAAATCTAGAACACACACCTAAAGCATAACCTATAATGTATAGATCATTCTCTCAAACATTCCATTAGTCTGCGGATGAAAATTCATACATAGATTCACATGATTCCCCATAACCTTTTAATTTCCTGGGCAAAACTATGATATGAACCAGGAATATCTAGTAGCTACTACCCATGAAGGAACATTATACAACAAAATAATTCCATGAACATAGTTATTGTTAATATCATCTACTTAGTAAGTCTCCAAGATAAATAATAAGTGAACTACTTTTTTCAACTGATCAATTATAAACAATAGTTTGTTCATGACCTATTGGGGTCCTAGTAAATCCTTTAACAATGTCTACTTTTTCTTCATCCCATTTCCACACAAGAACTAGAATTATACATAGAAACCCTCAGGTTTTTTAATTCCCAACATTGTATCTTTATAAATTAAAACAAGTAGAGAAAAATCCTAAAATGTTATTGTTTAGGATGGGACACAAAAATTTTCATCTGGCATCATGAAATATTTTGGTTGATCTTGGGTGCTTTTTCCATCAAGAAGCATTAGTGTTTTTTTTTACATTTTCTATCACGGATAAAGTAACCACCTCACTACTATAAAACAAAATCACACTACATCTATATTAAACCCATCCTAGAATTGACCATTTGTCGGAAAACAATTAATTAATTGTGATAAAATTTTTATTAAATTATGGATTAGACTTAACTCATTCCTCTAACAATGATGTGATCATCATGGGTTCACTGTACCCTACCCATCAATGATTAGTAATTCCTATATTATAGTATGTCAAAAAATCCATAAGCTTCCAACCTATTTTTGATGTTTGATCTCTAACTTCTTTTATGTTCGTTATAATGGTATCTATAATGAATTTCACTTTACCAGTATCATACACTATCTCAAAGTCAGGAATCAGCATTATTTCCACCTAACACCTCTGATGAATATTGCATCCTTGGTGGTAGAAAATATACTTTTTTATCTTATTGTATGTGTATAAGAATAATCCTTCATATAAAAGATATTTTTGCCAATAGTTAAATGAAATCACCATAGATACAAACAATATTTCATGGGTTTGGTTGTCCATCAAGTGGTGGTTCATCAAACAGGACCTATAAGAAACATCCTTTTTAATTACAATCAAGATTACACCTAATCAACTGAAAGATATATAATCATTCCATGCATACCATACTATAGGATTAGGAATAAGTATGATCATATCCAAATTTAATCATCTCATTTATTCTAAGGAGGAAACATCACACTAGACTATCCATTCAAATGTAAATCAGTTTTTAGTGTTTTTTTCGAAGGAAATTTTATCTAAGAAATTTATTAAATGTAACTCTTGTAGTACCCAACAAAACCATGGAAAATAAAAATTTAATATGAAATCACTAACTATTATGAAGAAATAGTTTCTTCTACCTTGTTCAAATCTACTTATCTTTATTCATTATAAACCAAATACCAAAAAACACACACTACCTGGATCCAAAATTTAATCTTTGAAAACATTCCATAAAACTATTTATCCTCAAATGTAATCAATAAAATTTCATGGTTTATTTTATGTGATTTATACACCATGGAATAGATTAGGATTCCATCAATAATACAATTATGGACTCCAATTATTGGTGAATTTTATTATTTATGAGATTAAAGAAAACGATCATATCACTTCTTACTATAAAAGAAAAAAAAGATATTAACGCAGCCTATATCTAACCCAAAAAGATAACTATGTTATGTCTTCCTATATTATCTAATGATGGTGGTATCCAGAATATAGATCATGTTTTGAAAACCACTAGGATAACATTAATTGATAAACAAATTTTCAATCATTGGTAATGGTTAAAAATTTTTCATAGTGATCAGATTTAACTTCTCAGAGTCCACACAAATGCATAAGCTTTTCTCCACATTTTTAGAAAACAACATTGGATAACAATAAGGGGATGTGATGGGTTTGATGAAACCATTTTATCTAAGATTTTAAGGATGTAAATTGAAACCATTTATTTCCACATTTTGTATATGATAATGTTTAAATCATATAGTTCACAGACCATGGTCTCATTCTAGAACACAACATCATTGTCCGGAGGTAACCGTAAAATTTCCTCTAGAAATAAATTTTAAAATTGACCCATAATAGGAGGAAGATTGGATATTGTCACATTATGGTCCACTTTAAGGATTATTCCATCAACCTATAATGGATATAATTATTTGTGATGAGGACGTGGTCCCACTTTACCTTCTTTGACAATCCATTCTATAGTCACCATGATAATTTACCCTTTAGGAGACATAAAATCCACTTATATCCTATAATAATCGATGTGTGTAGGGTAGCTAGTCAACCGATCTATCACCACGATTCAATTGAAACATGAAATGTCCATATTTGTGAATCTATATACAAGCTCAATACCAACAATCATAATCTGTCATTCTGAATATATATGAAGAAAATTAACTATATTTCCTGGGGTTGTATCAAAAGATAACTCCTCATAATAGATCATTATATGCATTTATATCCCAGAAAACACATAAAATTATATGAATTAATGGGATTATGTTATATTAAACGAATAAACAACAATGGAAAAATATATCATCACTATACCCCATACCATTGATGGTCTATCTCCATGATCATATAGAGATCACCCATATTCATATAGCATATTGACCAAAATATTTCATACATAATTCCAAATATTAATAGATTAACATTCATTACATGACGTAAAGATCAATTCAAGAATCATTTAGGTTTACTTCTTTTGGAATCATGGATACATTAAAAACTAATTCATAGTGGAACTACATCATCTAACACTAAGATATTCATGACTATCACCCTTCATATAAATATAATAACTAATACCTTTACTAATAACCTGTTTAATGAAAACATAAGAATGGGTGAGATTAAAAACTCAGTAAAGAAAAATAATTGAGATATCAAAATAACATGACCATAATGGCATGAGAACATGAGATTATCCTTTGAAAATGATGCCCTATATATAATTGATCATAATCATTATTCATGTAATAAATCATGGTGCTTCATAATACATGAATCACAATTTAATCAATGACAGTGATTCATGAAGACATTATATTGGCATATGATACAGATTTTAGGTATACACATAGGAATTTAAAATATTTTTTCAATGATACCCACCAAGACAATCATAACATGTTAGGCTTAGGATAACCACTGATGAGACTTTTCTAGGATTGGGATAATCCTCTGTATACCCTCATTTGTTTTTGGGATATCCTCCCATGTACCCTTTTTCTATCTTAGGATAACCTCCCATATACCCTCTTCTGGGCTTAAAATAACCTCTCATATACCCTATGATCTCATAGAACATCCATCATATGAAAAATCCTTTGGAGAGAGATATAAGTCTTATCAATAACATTATACATACAATTGTTTCCCATAATATCATAAGGCATCCATTATATCGTATCCTATTAAATATAAATTTGCTTCATAAACATTACATTAAATCATATCTTGTGGAAAAGAAGAGGTTTTAATATTCTTTTAAACAAATTCTCATATAAAATCCCATGGAATCTGATCATGATTGACAAAAATAATTTAATTAAAATAATAAAAAATCCCTAGAGTGAATAATGATGGAATAATTATATCATATCCCATGTAAATATTATGTAACATCAAAGTATGTCATCATATATAGGATATGATTTTGAAACAACACATGGACCATTTCATGAGGAAAATAACCTTTCCACTTTGAAAATAGAAATAAAAAAATTAAAATATTCCGAAATATAAAATCAAATGTTTTCATTTACAAAAACATTTATACCATTAAAGTATTATTTAAATGATTCACTGGACATAAAGTTAGATAATATTGTTCATTTTGTACACATTAGAAGAACGATTCCATTCAATATTTTGGAGAAAACTGATAAGGGCCTTGTTTGAAAAATATTCCTTTTAAACCATCTTTTAAAAATTCAATAATTTGAAAAAATTATTTAAATAATAGTTATCTAATTTTATAATATTTTTTAAAGTAAATTTTATAAATCATGGGATGGAAGAAAATGGATTTTAGAGCAAATAGGGAAATGAATTTGAATTATCTTAAAAACAAAATTTTCGAATCATGAATGCCTAAAAAGTATAAATTAAATGGAAAAATGTATTCTATGGAAATTTCTATAGGATAATATTATACATTAATTCCTTGAGGTATTGATAATAATTTTTTTCCAATTTATGTATAGTTATAAAAAAATCCTGATAAACCATGATTCTGTAACATCAAAGATTTACCAAATTGGTAAATTTAGAATGGTAAGCATAATAAAATAAATAACCTCATATAGATATATAAATACTAAAAATTTTCATAATAAATATGGAAAAAACTCATTCAATGTAAGAATTTACATCATAAAAAAGACATACATAGTGAATATTCTGTGTGCATATGGAAATAAATATAAGATGAAAATCTATTGCCTTGTGTTATAAATACCAATATAATAATTACAACATAAAATATAATAATTATAGGGTTATCATAAATTTATTACATAACCAAAATTATATTATTTATTCCAAATATTATTTACTTAAAACATTTTGTTATTTAATTATGGAATTTTTTTTTTTAAAATCAGTTTTCATTTATTACCTGCTCTGTTTTTGTTTTATGTTTTAATTTGTTATTTTTAGTTATATTACTTTGATCATGGTTCCATAATCTAAATAATTTTAACCATTATATAAATATCATATATATATTCATTACATATATATTTATTGTAATCCATTAATTCTATAGATAAAAAATGTATTAAATCATTCACGGACATGGTTGGCTTTATGTACACATGAAAGTTGTGTCCATTTTCATGATGGATGCGATGAAATAACGGTAAGTAATATATCACCATTAAATATTAGTTATTATGTAATATATATCACATATATTCATTAAATTTATCTTTATTACCTTCCATGTAAATAATTAGTGGAAAATCGGTCGCATTGCTTTGTGAGATGGTTGTCCATCGTACACATGAGAAACATCATCCTATTCCCATTAAATAGAAATTAAGAATTTATATTTGATATTATATTTAATGAAATATAATTATTTCAAAAATATTATATATATATATATATAATTTAAATCCATTATTATATCCAAACATGAGAGGTGGTGAGGGAAAATATTACATTCGTTTGTGGGGTGATAGCTTATTGTTCATAAAATAGACGGTTTCATTTACAATTTGATATAAGATGGAAAATATATATATTATAAATATAAAATAATAAAATAACCGTATATAATATATACTTATATTCTTATATAATCATATTTGAGGAATATTCAAATGAGTTTGTAGAAGAAACAAAAACCACATTGTTAATAACTATACTTCTGCTTTATAAAAAATCTGTAAGTTACCCACAATATCATTCATAAGTTGGTTTTATAATAAAAATAAGGAATGTAGAATGTGGGTATATATTTAAGGAATAGAATTAGGTAATTATTGGTTGAACAGAAATAATATGTAAGTTTGAAATCGAATGGAGATGGGGTTCCCTTTAATAATTAGGGGAGAGGACCCAATTGGAATTATTTGAAAGAAATTTTTATACCCACATATTTCAAATGATCAAAAATGGACCACTATGGAACCTAAAATGGTATAATGTAAAATTATTTCCATAAAAAAGGAATTTTAAATGTGTTTAAGTTATATTAATCTATATAATTTTAGTTCAACCCCATAGAAAACCCATTTTTACCTTAATATTTATAATAACATTTTAGTATTAATTGTATTCATTAATAAAAAAATTAAGTTGCAATATTTATATAATATTAATTATTAGGATTCCAAATATGGAATCTATCTTTCCTAATTATGTTCACCAAATTGATTTTTTTTTAAAAAATGCTGTCACTAACAAGACAATGCAAGAGTTTTCCAAAGAAAAACATTATAATTTTAAAAATATTTTATATCAAAATTAAATATTAAATTGATTACAATTACCTAAATAGGATTTCTTTAATAAATTTTAGTTATTTTTAATTTTAAAATAATTTTTTTATAAAATTTACCATTATAAATTTTTATAATTAAAATCGGTTTTTTTAAACTGTATTTTCACAATTCAGTGAAAAATTAATCTTTCCAGAAAGACCTAGAAAATTCAACCTATTATAATATTAAAATTTTTATTCAAATAATTATTTTCATTTTGAAAAATAAATTTTACAATACTTTAAAAAACAAAAATTGTTTAATTTTCACAAAATCATAAAAAACATTTGGGAAAATGTATTTTTTATTGCTATAAAAAAATTTCACCATATTTAATTAAATAATTATAAAAAATATTTTATTTATATAAATACTTCGTAAAGATTTTTCCATAACATGGTTATTTTTATTCATATAACAATTTTTAATTTATAGGTTATGAAAATATGGTTTAATAATAATATTAAAATTATATCAAAGTTTATTAAAACATAGTGTTGGGTATTACTGAAAAAATAAAAAAAAATAAATTTATTTGAAATAATTATTTCAAAAAAAACTATAGGTGTAACATTGTAAAACATTGAAAATTTATTTCTCCCTATAAATTCCAACCCTTTGATAAAAAAATAAGGATACTTCTGCCTCATTAAATCCTCTAGTTTCCACATAGATTTCTCAAATTTATGGTTTCACCAAAAAAACATTGACTATGTGAGTGGAATTATTTTATTGAAATTTATTTATACAGTCCCAAATACCAATATATTATTATTATTCTGAAATAGAATGATCTAAATAAGTGACCTATGAGTTCAATAAATTTAATGGATCTAGTTTGTACTTGCTTAGAATAAATACATGTAAGACATCTGGTATATGAGAGAAATTTGGTGGAATTTAAAATATAAAAGATACCATCAAAATATGGCCAATAATTTGAAATGGACTGATACACGTAGGTATTATTTTAACCATATTTCCAAATCTCATGATTTTATTCCATAGATAAATTCATAGAAATACCATTTCACCAAACATCAAATTATAGATCATGTTGTTGATTTTTCGCTTAATTTTTTTGTACACATTATATTTCTAAGATGTTTTTTTAATGAATTTAACAATATCTTCCATTTAATTATCTAGATCTGGTCAGAGTATCTTTATATCCCCAAAATCATCTTATTTCATTTTATTTTATCACTTCTATATACGGATGTCTTTATAGGGATCCATCATGATGCTTTCATAATAGATATTATTGTATGAAATATTGACTAGAGGATGGTGTTAATCCCAAACGCCTATGAAATAAATAGAATATGATAAAATCATATCATTGAGGGTTTTATTTTTTCCCTTAGACTAACCATCTATATCAGGGTGATGTGAAGTTCTAATACATTGCTCTCTATCTAGGGCCTTCTAAAGGCTTCGCCAGAACATTGAGGTAAAACATATATCATGATCAAATAGAATAGAATGTGGTAATCCATGGAACCTTACCACATCCCTAATTTTTATACTATAAATCTAATCCCATTATGAATATTTTTAGATATTTATGATGTGTGATTAATTTTTTAGGCATTCAACTACAACCCATTTAACATTTTTCCCTTTAGATGTTTTGGTGAGTCCAATGAAAAAAAAAAATTCATGGTGTTTTTTTCCCATATCCATTTTGGTATGGGCAATAGTTATAACATCACATTATACTTTTTTCTCTAAGCCTTAAAATTTTGACAAACCATGCATGGGGATACAGACTCTATGAGATATATCATGATTCTATCAAACTAGAAATACTATTTCGAATCTTTATATTTATTTTACTTCTAGGATAAAGAGAAAATGAAGAACTATATGATACTTATAACAACTCCTTCTATGAATATGTTATGGATAGAATAGATTCCTTGTTTTTAAAACTTATCATTCAATCCTAATCGAGGTAAAACATAGGAAAAAAATTATTTTCTTATTCAACTATAAATTTTCATTTTATACCTGTTTAATATTTACATTGATTGATGGTTAGACACTTATTTTAGAGGGATAATGATTCTACCCTTCCTTCATGATTTATATATCCATCCATTGAAAATACTTTTATATTATATTTTTTGATCCTATTCATAAAAATTTAGAATGATCCTTTCAACACCTTTTATTATCCACGTTGTTCAATATATCTTGGTGTAAATGTATGGAGATGTTATAATATTTAACCATCCCCAATGATATTATTTGGAGTGTATTCAAATCCATTATGAATATATAATTTATTCTTTTTTGATTGTTATATATATCACACATTTCTCTATAAACTTAATTTCATCATATCGTTAATTAAAGAAATCACTGTAATTGACTCCAGATAATGAGTGGGGTATTTTTTCAAGAAAATTTAATTTTCATGATGAAAATTATATCACTATATAATTTTACATAATAACACATCCAAATAACTTAATTTATGTAGCACTAAACCTTACAAACCCATCTCTACTCAAGGGTAATGTATGATCAGGTGCACTGACTAACCTTCTGATTATTTTCCCAAATTTTACCTCACATTTATCTATAAAATGGAACTTGGATCCCTTTTAAATTTAATTGGTGAGTCGATTAGGTAGTTCTGAGAAATGTTCCACAAACCATTATTTATATCCAACCATACCATGAAAAGATCATATCATGGTTACCGTGGTTGGTCTTTTCCAACCCACAATTGCCACCGCCATTGATGGATCTACTGATATACCATCAAATGATATTTTATGAATCCCAAATGAAAAATTCCTCATATATAATTCACATTTAGTAAAATTTTCATAAAACTTCTCCTTCGTTAGTGTCATTGGAAAAAATTTCAAGTGATCTTATTACTATTCCTTTCTCACTAAATATATATAAATAACATCTATAAAACCATAACATACTGAGTAAGGTAATATATAAATACTCTTTTAAGTAAATCCATGAATATAACATGGGTATTATTAAGGCTAATTATAACAACTATATACTATTATTGGATATATTTTGTATGAAATGTTGTCTTAGGTATATCCTTCGTATTGAACCTCATTTTCTGATATCTATAATGAAGGCCATTCATGGAAATGTATTATTCTATGCAATGTTTATAAAAAATTTCATAATACATTGGAGATTATACTTTTACTTGATTGTGATCTTTTTTAGATCCTAATTATCCATGCAGAGTCACATAGATCTATATTTCATATTAACAAAACAAATAGGACCACTCCATGCTAAAATTCTTGAAGCAATAAATCCATTTTTCGGATTATCCTAGAGTTTATTCTTTATTTATTTTATCTCAATTTGGGGTTATTCTGTAAAAAGTACATTAAAATAGGTTTGCTACTAGGTACGAGTTATATTGAGAACTCAAAATCATGTTTCTATAGAAGACTAAGAAACTCTAACTGAATACATAAAAACCCCTCGTACAACAGGAATATTAATGGGATAGAGTATTTTCCTGACCATATACGGTAAACACCCCTTTGGAAAATGGATCAAGGAACAATAATTGGTTTCAATTTAAATTAAAGGTTTATATTTATAATAAAAATGGTAGATGATCATATGATAGTTTTAATATCAATGGTATATTCCCTTCCTTTGAAATTGATGTAGGATTTATGAAGATAAATCCTATTTATACTGAAGATAAAAAATTCATCTAGATTGATAATAATGATATTTTCAAAGATCACAATCCTAAAAACATCAACTGGAAAAGATATATATACTTGAGATGTGATCATCATACCATTGAGAGGTTTCACTAATTAATCAATGTATAATCATTGATAATATAAATTGAAATTACTTGATAGTTTTCCTCATATACATTAATTCAAAAAAATGACCACAAAAGGGTACTAAAATATTTATTCGTACTGATTACCACCTCAACATCTTAATTTTACATTCAATTCCTTAGTAAAACCATAATGTATAGCATAACCATCAATAGTATTTGATTAGAGTGATCAATCATGAAAAATAATTTATTGGATTTATAAATATTGACACATTATTTTGAATAAACAAAAATTAGGTATACCCTAGGATACTCATTTTTTTTATTCAAATACATCATAATAATTCATAATGATTTCAAGAATTTCCAAAAAAAATCCCCTAAGAGGTCCATACATGGTGTGAAGCAAGTCCAATTGTCATTATAACACCCTAAGATTTTGTGAAATAATATTTTTAAAATTAATTTTATCATTTTTGTTTTTTATCTACAGACAAACTTTTGTTTCAGTTAAATTACACAAAACCATAATTTTAGCTTCTCTTGCACGGGTTTTTTACACTTTCACTAGGGCACACAACATCTTGTGTTATCATCTGATAGAATGTGTTTTAGGTTCCCTGCATCATTGATTTCTAATGGTGGGAGGCACTCAACACATTTTTAGTGTTTCCTAATACAAGATCAGAACAAGTTGAAATGATGTTAGTTCCACCATCCATTTATTCCACCTTGGACCTCGTCTCATAATCCAAGTCTCCCTCATATATTTCAGTTGTATTTGTGAAATTCATTCCCAAATCCATCTCTTTGTGTATAGAGGTTAATTACATTGCTTCTGTTGGGTAATTGAAAAGTGTCTCGATGGTTAAGAAACATTCATTCAGAGTACATGGAAATTTTGAGCATGTGAGGGCATCATTTGAATGTATGGACCCTAGAATATTGGTCACCTATATTCTTCCTCATATGGGGGATTATAATGGGTTCATAATCTGAGGAACCCCATGACAATCAAGGGGTATCTTATGCGAGATTCTTGTATTTGATTTATATCCTTATGTATACCATGTTTAACATGTATTAATAGTGTATTAGTCCAAAGATTTAACATCTTCATGATATTGAGTGGAAATGATTAGAATTCCTCGTGATGGAAAATTTGAAAGGTAGATCTATACGAGGGAGTTCTTAGAAGGTTTACAAGGTGGATAATTATAATTCCTATAGAGGTATAACTAGGAGGTATTTTCCATAATGGGAAGATGTAACACTATGATTAGGTACATACCTCAGAGGGATGAATTATCCTTTACCAGATAGATGGGTCATAATTCCCTATTATAGTGGACCCGAGGTGGGGTTTCCCCTAAAGGGAAGATGTCACACCATGAAGGCCAATCATAAATCCTATGGGGGTGAATAAAATGGTCGATTACCTAGGAGGGGAACACCAGGTATTATCATTGGTTGGGATTGAACCTCACAGACGAGTCTTATCTACTCTATTTAGAATACAGTTATGAATGCACACATAGTTAGATGGATGGTTTAGGGATTACACATGGGGGTTATCCTTCGTAATAGGATTTATTTTGGATGGGTTCTGTGGGGCTTACGCATGAGGTAATTCTATGTGATATTGGGAGCATTGATGATGAGTATGGGGATACCGTTTATAATTTCATAGATGACTGGCATTATTTCACTGGGTAGTGGTAACCTAGGTAAAAAATCTGTATGGATATGGATGGAATGTGTGTTGGTAGATGGATAAATACACCTTTCAAAGGTGGATCCAAGAGATGTGTCACATAAAAGTGAAAATATCACATTATGAGGGTAAATACCTAGGATGGATAACATAGGTTTACCATTGGTAAGGATTTAACATGATGGAGGCAACCTACATACCCAATATAGGAGGCAGGGATCAAAACCCACATAGATCGAGAAGGTGGGGGCTTATGAATCAGAATGGCCCATATGGATGAAGGAGATGGATTACACATGGATATAGACCATATAATATAGAATGTGTTTTTGGATTATTTATTGGATCATACCATTTAGGTTATATAGAAGGGGACTTATCACAGAAGAATCCATGGTGCCCTCCTCATGGCCGGCCATGAGGGCATCCCATGTGTATTTCATGAGGTAAGATCACAGTTTAATTTGATATGGAAGGACAATATACATGGGTATTTTGAATTGAGTTTCCCATTAGAATATAGATATTTGGGTAAGTATATTATGGATTCCCATATGGCTATAGATCAGATATCATGGTTGTTACTAGACCTTAAACCCATGTGAGTCATGCTTGGTGTGAAAAACAAGCGGAAGCAGTAGACCCAATGCTAGTGTTTCAAAAGGTGTTCCAATTAGAGATTATGTGGGGTTACACACTAAATCTATACATTTTATCCTATGGTGAATTAGTTATTTGAATGTTTTTTATTAATATAATCCTCTTAGGAATTTCTCGGAGCATCAGGGATATGGATGGGGCTTACACGTGGGAGTGTCCCAAGTGAATATTTGGTCATCGTCTCATGATGAGGCATCTTATGCATGACAAATACATAATAATATTGTTAAATTATAGAGTATAATTTAGTTTAAATTTATTTATTGAGGAATACTAGGTAGAAGATGTCTAGAAATAGTTTTTGTGGGACATGCACAAGAGAGGCCCTTTGTATTTCAATGGGAATTTGATCCAGATGATGAGGTTTCAGGAGATGCTTGAGGAATGGTACAACTCAAATTACCGTAGGGAATCGAAGATGAGAATCTCAACATGTGACATGGCAAGGATACCAATGGGAGTAGGTCTACTCAAGGTTTATAAGGGTGTTCATAGGAGTATCTCAAATCATGGAATCCCAGGGGTGGAAGTTGGGATTGCATTTTGGGGGAAGTGAAAACATCCTTGATACAGCCTAAAAATTTCAATGTGATCCTCTCCATTTTTATGGTGTTCAATGATGGTTGTGAAGGGACTAAGTGGGAGGCATGGGACCACATCCCAGTATTAATCTGAAGGTGGGGTTCGGTGTGCAATCCATGTGGTATAGATCGACAGGAACAGAGTTTGGAGCTTCACGAAGGTTATGGGATCACAAAGAATCATCCTGGGGCTCATGGTCTCACGAAGGATGGGGATTCAGGGTACTTAGGATCTCATGAAGGATGTCCTGATTCCTAATGTGAGTGTTTCATGAAGGGTAAATGTTTCACAAAGCCTCAAGTTCCTCAGAGGGTATTATTCCACTATGAAGGTCATAGGAATTCGTGAAAGGAATATACATATGGGGTGGAGTAAATCATGATTCCAGTAGCCGATGGCTTGTGAGGCCAAGGTTCTCATAGAATAGTGCCTCATGAGTCACATGAGATTCATGAATTGATAGAGTGAGTTTGTAACCCAATTGAATCCCCTCCTCAAATAATATTATGAGGTGGTGTTTATAGGAAAATGGGTCTCAAGAATCTAGGAAGTACACCATGAATATTTTTGGAAATTTTTAATGTGTGTGGATCTATTAAAATTATGGAGGATACTTTAAATTCAAAACATAGTTTATAATGTTGCTATGTAAACTAAAGATCTGTGAATGGGTTCTATTAATGGGCTCCGTGAACCATTTTCCCAGTCTAACATTGAACGAAAAAAACTTCGGATCCGTAATTCCATTCAGGCTATAAGACCAATAAAATCGAAGCCTACGAAATGGGCTATTATTTTGGATGATGATAAAGATTATTTGGATAATTATTTGGATGCGCTTTTATAGTTCCAACAAGATAGAATAGTTATATTAGTCTATATTATTTTTAACATTTGTTTTTTCTTTCTTTACACATCACAGTAATGATAGCTTCCATTACACACAATACTGATTTTAAACAAAATGTTACATCTTTATTAATATAACTAATTATCATCAAATTTATAATTTAGATGTTTAAATGGATTTTGTGGATAGTTATAACCAAATTTTGAAAATATATGGTTTACAATTTTATTCCTTAGTGGAAAATTAATTAAAAATAAAAATAAAAACTATTTGAAAATATAGGAAATATTTTTCTAAAAAATATTCTTATTAAATCAAATAATTTACCTCAATAAAGCAATCAATAAAATTTGTTGAATGATATAAATAAAATTAATACATTATATATTCAATTAACTATTTGAAATTCCTTTAATGTTTTTTCATGATAAGAATAAATCCAATTTTATAATTAAAAGCTATATTTTTTTAAAAATAGTTTTGTTGCCCTTTTTTCACACAATAGTTTATAAACTTATTTTTTACCCTTTTATAATATTAATTTGATATAATAAACTATATTTGTTAATTTATCATGTAAAAATGATTTTACTGTTGATTTTTCATATTGTTTTGAAAAGTTTCATTTTTTTATGAATATTGAAAATATTATATTTTAATTGAAATTTGTCTATTAATTTAATTTATTAGAGAGATAAAATACATTTTAAATTGGTTTTAATATAAAATTTATTCAATTACTAATTGATTAGTCAAATTTAGGTCATTTTAATAAATTTCATATTCAATTTTATATAAAAATAAATACTACTTTTGCACTTTTTCTTTTTAAATCCATGTTTCCTCATTACGTCTATGGGGTTAATTATAGATTAAAATTTTTTAATTATGTGAATGTAATTTTCAAAAATTTATTAAATAATATGAATACTAATTATTTATAACTTTTAATAGGTTATAATTAATTTTTGGCCAAAATTTACAGTATATTTTGTATACAATAATTGATGAAGTTAAGGTAAAAATTGGTTTACAGTGGGTTTAAACTAAAATGATAAGGGTAAAATGACCTAAATACTTGTATAATAACTATTTTATGACCATATATTCTATTAAACCTATAAATATCGATAATGGACTAAATTTGACCCTTGGGATGTATGGAAAATGTGGAAGAACATTTTTCTTTTCACAAAAATTAAATGTGTTCTCTCCATCACTTATAAAAGGACTCCCCCTCTCCTCTATTATTCACACCTCTAAAGCCATTCAGATCTGCCATAATCTATTCAAATACATTTCCTACTTCCATAATATATTCCTAGGATATTTATTTTTTTAGTAAAACCAACCAAATAAGTATTTGCTGAAAACTAATAGAGGATACCTAAAGAAGAGGTATCGTTCTCCAACGGGCGACATTATTTTATTTATTTTATCAAATCCATAAATTTTTATTATTATGTGAGTATATAATAACATAAATATATAAAATAAAATAACTTTTTATGTTATGATCATAATATATAAATTTCTCGACTTTCATTAAATGGGTTACAAAATCTTTGTTTGTTTGAACAGCAGACCATCGCCTCATGAACAAATGTCATTTATTTTTCCACTACCACTACTAATGGTTTGACATAATGATGGATTTATTGGTTATATATTTTATTTAGGATAAAATTATTAATTATTAATTATTATATCACACATTTCTTAATTATTTCTATTTTGTAATATTATAATTCCATTTCTATCTATGAAAGACTACCACCTCGCGAACCAATGTGATTCATTAACACATTTCATGGAAGTTGATAAGGTAAATGTTAATGAATATATTTGGAAAAAACACATACTATTGATTTTAATGACATAATTATAATTATAAAAATATAATATATATCTTTTTATTTCATTCCTATCTACTCAATGAATTATTATAACACCACTTGTGTAACTATGGACAACCTCAGTTACAAAGCGACATGACTCTATTTTCTTCCCCACACCACTTGTAAGATATGTATAACTATTTTTAAAAGATATAATATTTTTATTATATTATTATAATTATTTAAATATAATAAATTACTTACCTAATTTCTATAATGTTCATTGAAAAATGGAAATGTTATTAATGCATATGTACAGCTTACTGTCTCCATGATCGTAACATACTCCATTTCTCGAAGCCATCATTAATTAAGGATGTTAAAAGTATAATTGAAGTATAGATATTATAATTATGTATTTATCATTATTTTGTAGATTATTAATTCATTATTAATGTAATTAGACCAAAAAAGTTAAAAATGAAAAAATTTATATACAAAAACCCAATGGGTTATTGCATTAAATGTGCCTTAATCATGGAATTTTCAAGAGATGGGTAATAAAAGGACATAACTAAATATTATATGGTATTATATATATGTATATTTTTTATATTTCCTTATTATATTTATAATAAACTTATATTTATTATACAATATTTTTGAATGTCTGTAAAGAATGTCAAGACTTCAAGTAAGGGATTTATGACTCATTTTAATTTTATTTTGAGACATAGGACATGTTCCACACATTTTTATTTTATGTGGTGTATATTATGACTAAAATTTTATATTATGATAAATATCCTGAAAATTATTTGTGTTTATATATCCATTTTAGGACTAATATTTCATGGGGTTTACAGTTCAAAAGATAATAAATGACCAAGTTCTTTTCATCTCAATTTACCTTCTTCGGGACATAAGATATTATATGAACCAATATTATTCAATGATATATATATATATATATATATCACTAACCTTCACATCTTATATCATGAATATTAATATTTTAATGATATTTAATATTTCATTGAATATTATACTTTCCAGTATAATATAATTCAATTTTACCAATGTGGGACGACTTTTATGTTATAATCACATCATTTATCAATATTGTCTTTGATTATGATTTTAAATGATGAAATAATATGATATATATCTCAACAACAGCATCATAGTTATTTTCCAATAGTTATGTAATGATAATACATTTTTCAATCATTTTAATCCCTTTAATTACTCAAGAGTTCAAATAGAATCTTAATAAGGAAAATCATATTTTTGGATGAAAATCACTATTTTCCGTAACTATGTCTTCTAATGGTATTTACAAATATAATTTTAACATTTATGAAATGATTTATTTCTGATATTTTTACCCATGATTGATTTTTTTTAAAAACATTGTAATATTTATATAATTTCCAAAACAATGCAAGTTTGGATTTTAATTAAAATGTGAACCGAAGCATTATTTTAACATTGACATCATATATGGAATTTTCTTCATTCATGAACTCAAATTGTTTTCAAGATTTCAAGATAAATTTTCATGTATATTTTTAATTAAATGTATTTTAAAAATAATAATTCTTCAAATTCTTTTTCAAAGTGGAAAGAATATTTTTCTTAAGAAATGATATAAATGAATATTGAAATATTAATTTATAGGGTTTTATATTTATTTTCCAAGAAAAGGATCTCAAAAAATTTTTATGTTTTGAAAGAAATTATCTATGAAAATTTATCTTCATAACAATATTTTCCATATGATTTATCTATCAAAATAATTTTATATCTATGAATAAATTTTATGATGTTACCCATGATATTTTGGTTATACGAACCAAATGTACAATTCTTATTCTTTCTCTGAATGATTAATAATGAAAGGATTTTTCTGAAACCTATTTATCTTCAATAGGTTATAACATGATGAAATTATTATGAAACCCAATTCATTTTCAAATGGATATACATTGATTAAATAATGAAATGATTATCAAACATGTTTATTTTACATAGGTTGTGTTATGATTAATTTTTTATGAAAATCATTTCATTTCAAAGGTTCTATTATGATCAATGTTTTATGATATTCTATAACACCGGTGTTTTATATTCATAATGTTCTTGTGGTTACATTATAACCAAGTAGAGTGGTTATATTATAACCAAGGATAGTGGTTATGTTATAACCAATGATGGTTGGGTCCTATATCTATTTCAAATGCATTGGATAAATATTTTTATCTCATTAGATAAATAGGATTGGAACGGGATGTGATCCTAGTTCAATAATACATGATCGGAATATGGAATGAAACTGATTTATTAATGGTAATTTTCTACTATGATGATATTGAATGGGAAACTTGACTACTATATTGGTTTTGGGAGTGAAATAATTTAATAATAATTATAGGGTTTCCATTAGGTATGGTGGGTTTTCCCTCCCATGAGGTGTACCCTCTTCATGATGATTTTATATATTTATGTGTACACTACAATTCTATGTGTTATGACAATGTTATTTTCTAATGACTCTTATTATTTAATTTACTTATGATTATCGTCTTATGAACTACCAAAATTTAGGTCTTTACTCAACATTATGACATTTGATATATTGGGTATGGTTTTCAAGTTTTATTCTCTTGATCATATACACTTATGACCATGTTTTTATTTTATCTCCATTTTTTACTCATATTAATCATATTTTCTCACTATTCTATTTGTTTCCATTATGAAGGTTATGAAGAAACTTTTTAAGTAGGTTAACTGAAGTATGATATCTTTATGGGGTACATTGAAGATATTTCATGAATTAAGAAGTTTTTTAAATGTTCTGAATGGAACTACATTATTAAAGTCCACATGTGTGAGTTTGTGAAATGTAATACATGTCAATCATAAAAGATTTAGTATCAATTTATGATAATATTTGGATGTTATAGTTGGTTTCAATGGGAGGTTTAGTTACCCATTGTAAACGAGGATACGATAACATTAGTGAGATACTAATGGATATTTTTAAAGATATGTATATGGATTTCTCTAAGGATAAGTCTATAGAAGACTTGAAGTACATAAAAATAAACTGGAATTTTGTTAAAGGATATAGGAAGCGCCTTTAAGAAAATTACATCCCTTTCTAGATACAAAATGTTGATGTGGATTGAGCACAGATGTACCTAGTGGTGAAAACCCAAAATACATGGTATTGAGCTAGACTCGATTGGGAAATGGTGCATGAAAAAGGTGCTCTATATAAACCTAGATGACACTTCTAGGGGATATTATTCCAAAATTTACAAACTTTTTATGAACCATCATGAAGGATTTAAATAGATTTGGACTATTATTGAAGTTAGATAAACCTATAATTTCATTGAATACGAATGTTTCTTGATTCAGACATCTTATAAGTGATTTTCTTGATTATTTCATTTCCAATAATTATTATCATTAATAAACTATGATTTTTGGTTTTATCAAATAGAAGGAACCCAATGAAACTAGGATACAACTAAATTTTAAAGGCAATTTCTGATGACATATTAAATCTGACGATGAATAGAGAGAAGGATTTTGTGATTATTCCTAATATTTTGTCACATTAGATGATTAAAAATATTCTCCTTAACCATATACTAGACTAACCAAATAATATAAGGAATGATTTTGCTGAGAGTTCATGTAATAGAGACCATGTTGGAAAGAATATTATTTTCTATGTGTTGGTAATGTGTAAACAAACACCCTTGTGGATGTATTAATGGAAAAGGAAGATGTTTTGACTGTTCAAAAGTAGGTCTCAAAAAATATAAATAAAAAATAAATTTAAAAGCTCAATTAATGCAATGGATGAGAATAATGATCTCCCTAATATATTATCTATAAGTTAATGTTTTAAATTTTGAATGTATGGGTATTATATAATTTGATGTCTAAAGGATAAAGGAAAAGAAGTGAATCAAAAATTTTGTACAAGTAATGGATACACTACTAATGATAAAGAGACTACTAATGACATATAACAGGTAAGAGGTATTAAGAAATAAGATGACGAAGTGTAGTTAATGGATTAAAGAGGATATAGAATAATTAATTTAATGATGTATTTTAATTCAATGATTATTTTATATAAAGCATAAAATATATAAGGAATGTTGATTATATGTTTCTCGTTAATGATATGAGAGAATATGATCAGTAGTTTTTTTGATTTTGAAAAGTTATTAAATGGAAATGTAATATTTTAGGGAAAACATATGATTAAGAGAAGATAACCATCAATATGTTAATGAGGTTAAGATAAATATTTTGGGAAAAAGATATGATACATTTTAATAATGTAAATTCCATATTATTGATGACCTTGGAACTGATTAATAATTTATGGATAAATTAATTTATTTTATCATTGATGGATTTTAAAACATTATTGGATCTATGGAATATATTTAATAATATGCTTTTTTATTCAATAATTGGGGAATAATGTAGTTTTTATTTGAGTTTATATGGTAATTCATGTTATTATCTTGTTTCAATAGTGTACATGATGAATGTATTCAAAAATTTGGTATGTGATAATAAATATATACATTATGTTGTTTGGGGATTAATGTTATTTTTTTTGATAAATTTAATGACCTTATTTATAAATTTGAATTTTTGAAGGGTTATATGGTTAAAAGTTTATAAATGTTTTATTTTGAACAATGAACAATGATTTAGGGTTTAATGTATTGTTTCACCATATGAATATTATTTATATTGGATAAATTGTGATAACCTTTATGTGTTGATAATAATTAAATATTTATTGAATGACTTATAATTCTATAATTGATCTTACAATCCATTAAAAGTGAATTTTAGTTCATCATGATTAAAAATCTGTATTTTGGTATATATTTCTTGGAGAATTAAATGAATTGAAAATGGATCAAAGAATAGGGTGAAATTGTGATTATAAAGTAGAATTATATCAATTATGTACATTTTCTAATATTTATTTACAATGTAGAAGAATTATTCTAATATAGGAAAAGGATATTGAAACAAAATGTTATCATAACCCCATATTTTCTTTTTAAAGTAATTGAATGTTAAATCATCGTAGAGTTATGATTTTAAAACCCTTTAATTTACATTTTTCATTCACTTTCTTGTGATCAATGATCTATATCACTCCAAAAAATTACTTATCATTTTATTCCATGCCCAAATCATCACTTCCCACATATTCTCTCTTATATGGAATCCAATTTTTATGTTACATTATGTAAATATGTTTCCAGCATTCCTTTTTTAAAGGATTTTCTATAATTAATTTTAATGATGTGGGTTTCTTGGAAGGGATTTTCTAAAATTTAAACGTTGGTTGTCCAATATAGATTTTGAGAGAAAAAATCATCTTAATTGGGGTATAATGTTACACCCCATGATTTTTTAAAATATTTTTTTCCAAATTATTTTAATCTATTAGATATTATACCATACACAAAAAATATAGTCAGGGTTTAATTACACACAACTCTACTTTTATTTTCTGTGAATGTTAAAACCGAGTTTCTCGTGTGGTTCAGGGAACACCAAGTTTAGCATGTGTTACACACAACAATGAGTTTTAATGAAATGTGAATAATTATTAATATAATTATTTAACATTATCGATAACACCAATCCATTAAAATTATTCGAATGAATAAGAATAAATAAATTATAAAAATAAATTTTTTTCACTTGTATTCAATGGTGACAAATAAATTAAAAACAAAAACAACATTTATTTGGAAACATAAAAAATCATTTTCTAAAAAATTATTCTTATGATAAAATACATATTTTACCTTAATAAATAGATTAAAACCAAATTTTGAGTATTATTTTAATGAAATTTATATATTATATATTAAATCAATTATTTATCACTATCTTATCTATTTTCTCGATATGAATAAATAAAATATTACTCTTAAAACATGTATTTTGTGAAAAAAATGGGTGTGTCGCTTTTTTTTAACGCACTGTGTAACACCCCGACCTGAGTTACATAGAGTCAGTGCATTATTAAATTACACTGGCATGATCACAGGGAAATCATGTCTTGAAAGACCGATCAGTTTAGTATTATGGGAAACAAGATTCATACATATGTTCAACTTTACATCTTGAAGAGAAATACAACACAAATATATTTCATTAGGAACATCCAGGCCTCCTAGATTATGCCTGTGGGTCACTCATAACTAACTACTTCATATCCTGGGAAAAATAAATCATTGAAAGGGGTGAGCTAAAATTCTCAGTAAGGGTAAGTAATATAGCAGAAAATGACATAAATATTATGCATGGTAAATAATTGAAACCACATGCCTTTACCAATAATAAACATGAATACTTTTATGGAAAGAATATGAGATGAGAAAATAATGACATAATAAAACATAATCATGGGTATTCTACTAGCCTAATTACCACATGAACCATAGATATTATTTCCATAATGAGGTAATGTATAATGCCGGACATTCTGAAACATTTTGTCAAGACCTCGGCCAAGAGGTATAAAAATTATTAAGGCCATGGCCAAAACTGTAAATCAAATTGGGAAAGGGCCTCGGCCAATTCCATGTCTAGTTGTCTCATGAGACCTACCGATGCATCGAGGAGCTATAGCGGCCTCCACCCGTCAATTACTAAGTCCAATACATTATTTATATGAAAAGGTTTAAACATATCATAAACATTCGTATTAAAAATAGTATACGAAATGTCAATACTTTTACCATAAACCATGAATGGTGTAAAAATAGAACATCCACAGTCAAACATATCACAAAAACTTCATTACAATATGGAAGTTCTGTATCATAATAAATCAACTTCAAATAAACATAAAATTCATCAAAGGATGTTGACATAGATGAAATCAACACTATTTGAGTGAAATATATCTTTTTTGAAATCATTTAAAGGTCACATAATTATAAAATAAAACATTTACTTTGAAAATATCCTTATAATCTTGTAAGGGAAGCTTTTATGATGTTATAATGGCGGAAAATAGCCGCACCTTCCGTATAAGTTAAAAAAACATTCTTACCTTAATTCTGTCGAAAAGGTTAAAAAGGACCTTGTTTGAAAATGACGTAAAGATTCCTTTATAAACATCTTATAAAAATTCAAGAAGGGTATAAATGACTTTCACCTATAGTCTATAAAATAGTAAGAAATATTTGAAATACATTATTAAAAAAACATGGATGTTGATGATAAAGAGGTCCCAGTAAGTAATTACGTATAAACAACCTCAGATATTGAAGAGATTGTGAGATAAACCATTACCTTGTACTTTTACTTGGTTTAGGGTAGTCTAACGTCCTTTATAATGGTAAAATAATTGTTAATAATTTATACAATAATCATCTACATTAATATGATATCATATATGATCTTTTAACACTGTTTTGTTAATAATATCTTAGTATTATCGTCATTTCGGGTGTTAACTTACTCGTCATGTTTTGTTACATAAGTCGTGCTTGTTATGGGTATTTTGTATCTTATTCATATCCAGAATGATATCAAGTCCTTAAACATTATTTCTAATCATCAAATGAGAATTATACTTGAATGGATATGATGGAGAATGAATCTCGTCGCGTTTGTGGAGATGGTAGTCCGTACGTACGCACGAGCGAAAATATCATTCTTTTGATATTATAATAATATATAATTGGATGGTATATCTTATATAAAGAATAATTATCATGTTATATTTGTTATTTACATGAATTACACATCATTATTACACCCATCCAAATAATAGTGTATTGAATAACAATTATACCACGACATGGAGACGGTAAGCCCTACGTACGCATGTATGATGACATGTCATTCAAAGGATGGATAGAATACTGAATATGGTTATACCATATTTATAATAACATCACAGTATATAGAATATACTAGAGTTATTGTTTTATAATGTAAATAACAAATAAATAACAAGTGGAAGAAGAAAGGAAATTGAAAGAGGGTGGTGAAAACATTACCTCTTCTTCAGGTTCTTCCTTTTGATTTTATCAAAAGGTCTCCTTAGGATGGCTTTCTGATCAAACTAATTCCACTAGGTTGAATTGATAGAAGTTGAGAGAGTATTTGGCTAGGGTTTGGCCGAACCAAAAGGCATTGAATGTGTGAATTAGTGAGAAGGGGGAGTGCCCTTTTATAAGAGGGGTGAGGGGTACCTTTGGAAAATAAAATATGTGAATTAGTGAGAATGGGGAGTGCCCTTTTACACATTTTAGGGTAATTTATTATTATTATAATATTATTTTTTACACTTATTTACCGGATTTACCCTTTGACCATGGTAAATAAAATATTTACCGAAATAATTATTCAAAATATCTAAAAATAATAGTCACCTATTTACACAAATTGGAAATTATGATTACAAATATGGAGTCCATTTTTTCAAATTCAAATCACAAAAGTGGCAGAAATTAATTTAAAATTAATTCTCATCGTTAAAACAAAAAAGCGTGTTTTTAAGAGATAATAACTATTAAAAGATTGACACTTGTTTATGTCCGGTTTAATTTTGAAATTATGTCCAATGACTAACGTCATATTAAATGGTAAAAATATATTCTAAATATACATTAAAGAAACTCAAATTCATAATTTATCACTGCTAATTATTTCTATTAAAAAAATTGTTTTTAATTAAAATATAGTAATTTTCACTATTCATCAAAATATAAAAGTTATCCGAAAAGTAACAAAATTTCACCCAAGGATTAATTCGATATTCCGAATCCAAAAATGAAGTGAATTTTGAGAGATAATATTTATAAAATTTCAAAAACTATGTATTACTATTCATAACAGCTAGTTCGATTGGTTGTAGTGTGTGTTAGAACTCGAAGTTGCGTACAACACACGCTACTGTATTATTCAAAGAGAAGCGTACCATGGAAGATTGGGTAGTTACATTCTACCCTCCTTTAAATAATTTCTCCCTCAAAATTTCTTATAATATTACTGCATAAAAAGACACGGGTGATTCTTCATCATAAGTTCCTCGGGTTCCCACGTTGCCTCTTCCATCTTATGGTTTCTCCATAGAACTTTTACCAGACGAGTCGTCCGGTTTCTCAGCACTTGTTCTCTTCTGTCAAGAATCCTGACGGGCTCTTCACAATAAGACAGATCGAGTTCCAATTCTAATTCCTCATAAGTGAGTACATGTGTTGGGTTGGGCATGTTTTTTTCTCAATAGTGATACGTGGAATACATCGTGAACTTTGGAGAGACTGGCGGCATTTCCAAATGGTAAGCTACAGCCCCAATTCGTTCTAGAATTTAAAATTTTCCTATGTACCTGGGACTCAATTTACCATTCTTTATGACACGTATAACTATCTTCCATGGAGATACCTTCATGAAAACATGATCTCTTACTTGAAATTCCAAATCCTTCCTTCGGTTGTCAGCATAGCTCTTCTTCCTACTTTGAGCTGCTTTGATGTGGGTTTTGATTACCATCAACTTCTTCATCGTTTCCTCCAGCAGTTCTGGGCCTACACATTTTCTTTCACCAACCTCACCCCAACAGGTTGGTGTGCGACATCTCTTTCCATATAACGCTTCATATGGTGCCATTTGAATGCTAGAATGGAAGCTATTATTATAGGAAAATTCTACTAGAGGTAAATATTAATCCCACATACCCTGAAAGTCAAGTGAGCAAGATCTCAACATGTATTTTAAGTATTTAATAGTCTGTTCTGATTGTCCATCTATTTGGGGGTGGTAAGCAGTGCTCAAATGAAGATCAGAATCCAAGTCCTTCTGAATACTTTTCCAGAATCTTGATGTAAAATGGGGATCACGATCTGAGACAATCGATAGGGGTACTCCATGAAGTCTCACAACTTCATTAATATATATTCTTTCTAGACTTTCAAGTAGTAAATCCTACCTTCTAGAAATAAAATGTCCTAACTTGGTATGATGGTCAACAATGACCTATATTGCATCACTCCTTCTAGGAGTCTTTGGTAGTCCCATTACAAAGTCAATTGTGATATTATCCCATTTCCACTCAGGTATGGCAAGAGGTTTCATGAATCCTCCAGGATATTACCTTCCAGCATTCACTTGTTGAAAAACCATACATCTTGACACAAAATCATCAATCTCCCTCTTCATGTTGTCCCACCAAAAATGTTCCTTTAAATCACTATACATTTTGGTTCTCCTAGGGTGTATAGAGAAATTGGAACTATGAGCATCATCTAACAATCCCATTTTTAAATCAGGTATATTGGGAACACAAATTCTCTTCCCGAAAATAAAAATTTTGTCTTCTTACACAAAGTCTCTCAATCTCCCATCATTCACAGCTTTAATATTCTTTTGAAATTCTTCATCATCTATATGAAAAATATTAATCCTTTCTAGTAAATATGGTTTGGCAACCATTTGAAAAGGCATTGATGTTTCACCTTGTATGGTTATTCCCGTGTCCATATTCACTAGATCCGTGAAAATTGGATCCCTTTCAATTCTCATATTGTTCAAAACTCCATGATCTTTTCTGCTCAAAGCATCTTCAACCTTATTTTCCTTTCCTGGGTGGTAGTGTATCATACAATAATAATCCTTGAGTAATTCAATCCATCTCCTTTTCCTCATGTTTAGTTCTTTTTGTGAGAAAATATACTTCAAACTCTTGTGATCAGTATAAATCTCACATTTTTCACCATTGAGGTAGTGTATCCATATCTATAAAGCAAATATCACAACTATTAACTTGAGATCATGAGTATGATAGTTTTTCTCATGAATTTTCAACTATTGTGAGGCATAGGCAATAACCCTATCATTCTACAAAAGGACACAACCAAGTCCTTTCTTAGATACATCACTATAAATAAAGAACCCATCATTTCCCAATGGTAGAGTCAATATAGGAGAATTAACTAATATTCTCTTCAGTCTTCAAAACATTCTTCACACTATTTTTTCCAAAAAAAATTAACCCCTTTACGTGTGAGCTTTGTTAATGGTTAGCCAATCGGGCAAAATTCTGGATGAAACATCGATAATAACCTTCTAAACTAATAAAACTATGTACCTCAGTTATACTCGTAGGTGATATCCATTCTTGGATTTCGTTGTTCTTAGAAGGATCAACAGAGATTCTATCTTTAGAGACAATATGGCTAAGAAAATAAATCTCATGATGCCATAATTCACACTTGCTAAACTTCTCATATATTTCATGTCTTCTCAGAGTCTTCAGGATAATGCGCAAGTGATTTTCATGATCTTCATATCTTTTAGAGTATACCAAGATATCATCAATAAATACCACCACAAAATCATCAAGATATTACTTGAAAACTCTATTCATTAGATACATGAATACAGAGGGCGCATTAGTCAGCCCAAAAGGCATTACTGTAAACTCGTAATGCCCATACCTGGTTCGAAAAGCTGTCTTCAGAATGTCTTCCTTCTTCACACACAACTAATTGTATCCAGATCGAAGTTCAATCTTTGAAAAGTATTTAGATCCATGGATTTGTTCAAATAAATCATCAATACGAGGTAGGGGATACTTCTTCTTTATTGTTATTGCATTGATCTCCCTATATTCGATACATAACCTCATACATCCATCTTTATTTTTAACAAAAAGAACACGGTATCCCCATGGAGAAACACTTGGGTGAAAAATCCTTTATTAGTCAATTCCTCTAGTTGTTTCTTTATTTCCACTAATTCAATAGTGGCCATTCTATAAGGGGTCTTTGATATAGTCCTTGATCCTGGAATTAAATCAATGGAAAACTCAACTTCTCGTTCTAGAGGATGTCCATGTAAATCTTTCAGAAACACATCTACATATTCTGTAACAGTAGGTACATCCTATATTTGAACATTCATTTCCTCACCCATAGTTATTTAATTCTCTTCCTCCCAGATAATTGAATTTAGTTGAGCTACTGGGGGTGGATCTAGATAAGAATTAGGTGGTGAAGATTCTTCTCTAAAGATAAGGTGTTCTTTATCATCATCATAAAGAATTGTAACCTCCTTCTTACAATAAATATTAGCATCATGGTCCGAAATCCAATCCATACTGAGGATTATATCAAATTCAACCATAGGTATGACGATGAGATCAGTGGACAGAGACATTTATGTGCTCTAATGGGGACTGATTCATAAAACTTCGATGTAATGATACCTCCCTTGGGAGTTTTAACTGACAACTCCCTTGTTAAATCATATTGTAAATATTTAATTTTCTTAGCAAACTAGGAAGATGTGAAACAATGCGATGATATAGAATCAAATAATGAATTTTCTAAACTTGAGGAAACCCTTAAATTACCTGCCACCACGTCTTTTGTGGCTTCAACCTCAGTAGTAGTGATTGCATAATCTTGGGCTTGATCCTTGTCTTTTTTTAGGTAAGTTTCCTTGATTCTTAGGGAATTAATTTTCATAATGTCCCATCTCCCTAAAATTGTAGCATTGAACATCGGTAGTGTATTTCTATCCTTTAAAATCACTAGCTAGATGGCCCTTCATTCCACATTTGTAGCACACTCATTTTCCTTTTAGATAGGCACCAGGGTGTTTCCATCTGCAATTTCCACAGGGTGGAAATTTAATTCTTCCCTTCTTCCCTGTTTCCTTATTTTTTTTCCCAGAGTGCTCTGCAGATCTCTTTTTCTCTTTCTTTGATATAAAGTCAAAAGACTTAGAGAACTCCTTTTACATCTTAATAGCACACGAGACAATATCTCCATACGACGAGAAGGATTGTGAAACTAATGCTCGACGAAGAAATGGTTTCAACCCATCAAGGAAATAATCAATATTACATCTTGGGTTCCGTATATAATCTACAGCATACCTCACTAACCTCGTAAACTTAGACTCATACATTGCGACATTCTCATCCTCCTTTTTCCTCAGACTCAGAAATTTGCTTTCCATATCTGCTCGATGGTCATGAGGAAATTAGTTTTCTATGAAAATTTCTTTGAACTCCCTCAATTCCATATTTTATAATTCATCATCTTCCTTTGTATTTTGAATCAAGGACCACCATTAATCAGCATCTCTAGTGAGGCGGTAAACTGCCATGACAAATTTTTCCCTTTTGCTACTCCTCATAGCATGGAATATTTTCTCAAAGGAGTTTATCCATTACTCAAACACTAATGGAGTTGTACTTCCATTTAATGTCGGTGGTTTTTGCCTCATGAAGAGATTTAACATTGATCCTCCACGTTGCGGATTAGGGTGCTCCATACGGGTAAGTTTATTATTCATAACCAGAGTGAGTTGTCCCAGTATGGTGATTAGCTTATCAGCACCAGTGGCATCACCAACTCCACTATAATTATCTTGAGCAGGAGGGAAATCCCTTCATGGAGTGCGTGCATTGATACGGTTTCCATTTCTTCAACAATTTGTCATCTCTAAACAATGGCATAAACTAGATTAGATTATAAATCAAAATATATAATTCCAAACTTCTAAAATACTCAACATAAATTCAAAAGATTATGGATAAAATCCATAATCATAAAAAAATTATTTCTTTGAGAAAGTATATACTCATAACCCTTTATAATGGTTTGTAAAGAAAATGAGAATTATCCTAAGCATATCCCTCGAGAGTGTCGTAACCAAGAGTGCAGCAAGGCCCGTTGTCATGCACTAGTCCACGTTCGAGTCTATCTCAAAGCGGTGTTTTTGGGTTTTACCCATATGTACATCTGTGCAAGAGCCGCCTCTACCTGATCGTATCCAGACAGAGTTGTATTTCTCAGAAAACTCACAAGTTCTCTACAATAACAAAATTCTAGGAAGTTATTCTATACTAATCCTCAAAGTCTATCTTAGGGATATGTGTTCTAATCAGAGATTATCTAAATCTAGTTTCCAAGGTTCCTACTAAACTTTTTTTGAGACCAACTGTAAAGCTCTGACCCCAATTACCCAGAGTCGGTGCATTATTACATAACATTGGCATGATCACAAGGAAATCATGTCTCTAAAGACCGATCAGTTTAGTATTTTTTTGAATCAAGATTCATACATATGTTCAACTTTACATCTTGAAGAGAAATACAACACAAATATATTTCATTAGGAACATCCAAGCCTCCTAGATTATGCCTACAGGTCACTCATAACTAACTTCTTCATATCCTAGGAAAAATAAAACATTGAAAGGGGTGAGCTCAAATGCTCTGTAAGGGTATATAATACAGTGGAAAATGACATAAATATTAAGCATGGTAAATAATTGAAACCACATTCCATAACAATAATAAACATCAATAATTTTATGGAAAGAATATGAGATGAGAAAAAAGTTCCATAATAAAATATAATCATGGGTATTCTACAAGTCGAATTACAACTTAAACCATAAATATTATTTTCATAATGAGGGAATGAATAATGACGGACATTCTGAAAAATTTTGTCAAGGCCTCGGCCAAGACGTCTAAAAATGATTAAGGCCTTGGCCAAAACCATAAATCAAATTGGGAAAGGGCCTCGACTAATTCCACGTCTAGTTGTCTCATGAGACCTACTGATGCATCGAGGAGCTATAGCGGGGTCCACCCGTCACTTACTAAGTCCAATACATTCCTCATATGAAAAGGTTTAAACATATCATAAACATTCGTATTAAAACTAGCATAGGAAATGTCAATAATTTAACCATAAACCATGAATGGTATAAAAATAGCACATCCACAGTCAAATATATCACAAAAACATAATCACAATATCGAAGTTTTGTATCATAATAAATCAACTTCAAATAAACTTAAAATCCATAAAAGGAAGTTGACATAGATGAAATCAAAACTATTTGAGAGAAATATCTATTTTTTTTAAATCATTTAAAGGTCACATAATTATAAAATAATTCATTTACTTTGAAAATATCCTTATAATCATGTAAGGGAATCTTTGATGATGTTATGACGGTGGAAAATAGCTGCACCTACCATATAAGTTAAAAAAGACATTCTTACCTTAATTCTATCAAAAAGGTTAAAAGGGACCTTGTTTGAAAAAGACAGAAAGATTCCTTTATAAACATATTATAAAAAGTCAAAAAGGGTATAAATTAATTTCACCCGTAGTCTATAAAATAGTAAGAAAGATTTGAAATACATTATTAAAAAAACATGGATGTGGATGATAAAGAGGTCCCAGTAGATAATTGCGTATAAACAACCACGGATAGTGAAGAGATTGTGAAATAAAAAATTACCTTGTACTTTTCCTTGGTTGATGGTAGGTTAACCTCCTGTATAATGTTGAAATAATTGTTATTAAATTATACAAGAATCATATACAATTATATGATATCATATATGATCTTTTAACATTTCTTTGCTAATAATATCTTATTATTATCGTCGTTTTGAGTGTTAACTTACTCATCATGTTTTGTTACAAAAGTCGTGTTTGTTATAGATAGGTTGTATCTTACTAATATCCATAATGATATCAAGTCCATAAAAATTATTTTCAATCATCAAATGAAAATTATACTTGAATGGATACGATGGAGAATGAATCTAATCGCGTTGGTGGAGACGGTAGTCCGTACGTACGCACAAGCGACAATATCATTAATTTGATATTATAATAATATATAATTGGATGTTATATCATATATAAAGAATCATTATCATGTTATATTTATTATTTACATGAATTACACATCATTATTATACCCATTCAAATAATAGTGTATTGAATAACAATTACACCACGACGTGGAGATGGTAAGCCGTACGTACGCACGTATGGTGACATGTCATTCAAAGGATGGATAGAATACTGAATATGGTTATACCATATTTATAATAACATAATAGTATATATAAGATACTATATTTATAGTTTAATAATGTAAATAACAAAGAAATAAGAAGTGGAAGAAGAAAGGAACTTGAAAGAGGGTGGCGAAAACATTACCTCTTCTTCAGGCTCCACCTTTTAATTTGATCAAAGGGGATCATTAGGTTGGATTTCTGATAAAAATAAGGACTCTAGGTTGAATTGAGGGATGTTTAGAGAGTATTTGGGTAGGGTTTGGCTGAACCAAAAGGCTTTGAATGTGTGATTTAGTGAGAAGGGGGAGTGCCCTTTTATTAGAGGGGTGAGGGGCACCTTTGTAAAATCTTGAAATATTATTTTATAATAAATTCATATTTGGTTTCTAATGGATCAAAAGTGGATTATTTAAAGGTTAAGGTGGAGATAGGTTGAAAACCACTCAACCAATAGATTTTAGACAGGTTTTGGTCATTATATTAACCTTATATTTTAGTTTAAACTCATAGTTAATTAGATTGACATTTACCATGTCACTTTGTATTTTTCTATTATATAGTCAATAAACATACCATATACAACCAATCGACCCTAAAGTGGTCCATTAATGATACAAATATCATTATATAAGTCTATTGGACGAACCTTAGATTTTTAAGAATTTAATATGAATTAATAATATAATATTTATTTTAAAAACTATTTTATGTCAATTTTGACACTTATTCCGTAATTGATTTTTGATAAAGTCCTAAAAACTTTATTTATTCGAATAAAATTCATTTAAGTAATAATAAAATGTCATATTAACCAATAAAATTCGTGAATGTCATCATAACTATCAAATTATATTTATTTTAACATTTATAATACCAATTATTTGATTCTTTCATTCATAATGAAAATACTGCATCATTATTGTGTCATAAATATATTTAATTATTAATTGTATAAAAATTAAAAATAAAATAATAATATGTAGGAAATAATTTTATATTTCTAATTAATATTTATAGTCGATAATCAAACATATATAAACCTATTTAAAAATTGTTTTTCTAAAAGATATTTGCTGCTGACATTTTTGTATTTACTTTAACTTAATTAATATAAAGTGTCATTACCACATACAAGTGGAACCATGGGGTCCCAAAATGGACCCAGAGATGCCCATGGTTGGAAATGTATCAACCAATAGAGTTAAGGCACGTTTTATGGTAGTTTATTATTATTATAATATTATTTTTTACCCTTATTTACAGGATTTACCCTTTAACCATTGTAAATAAAATATTTACCAAAGTAATTATTCAAAATGTCTAAAAATAAAAGTTACCTATTTACACAATTTGGACATCCTGATTCCAAATATGGATTCCATTTTTTCAAATTCCAAAAACATAAGTGGTAGAAATTAATATAAAATTATTTACTGTCGTTAAAACAAAAAGCGTGTTTTTAAGAGATAACAACTATAAAAAGATTGACACTTGTTTATGTCCGGTTTAATCGTGAAATTACGTCCAATGACTAACATAGTATTAAATGGTAAAAATATATTATAAATATAATTTAAAACCACTCAAAGTCATAATTTTTCACTGTTAATTATTTCGAATAAAAAAAATTTAATTAAAATTTAGTAATTTTCACTATTCAACAAAATATAAAAGTTATCCGAAGATTACCAAAATTTCACCCATGGCTAAATTCGATATTCCAAATCCCAAAATGAAGTCCATTTTGAGAGATAAAATTTATAAAATTCCAAAAAATGGTTATTACTATTCATAATAGCTAGTTCAATTGGTTGTGGTGTGTGTTAGAACTCGAAATTGCGTACAACACAGGCTAATATATTATTCAAAGAGTAGCGTACTGCGAAATCTTGGGTTGTTACACACTGATTTTAAATAAATTATTTTAAATTTTATAAAATTAATTTGATAAAATATAATTCATTTTTAAACTCATAATTTTAATATTATATTAGGGTAAATTTTTGGGAATTTTATGAAAAATATCATTTTTTGATGAATAATGAAAAATATTTTAATTTAATTGAAACCTACCTATTAATTTAATTTCTTTTTAAAGATAAAAAATATTTTACATTATTCTATAAGTAAAATTAGGTAAATTTTATTTTTCTTATTTCAATTGCGGTCATTGAAATCAATTTTAGCTTTAATTTGGATATAAAAACATATCAAAAATATGAACATTTTCCCATTAAAAAAACGTATTCTCAATGTATCTGTGAGATTAACATTAAATTAAATGTATCCACATCTATGAAATAAATTTAAAAAAAAGTATTATATATATTTAATCATCAATATGTATAATTTATAATAATTTAAACATGTTTTTGACCAAAAGGTATAGTGGATGTAGTAAAAATTAATTACTGTGTGTAAAGTAAAAATTGATTTACAATGGGTTAAACTAAAAAGATAACGGTACACAAGACCTATCAACATGAATAAAAACTATGATATATAAAATTTCAAATATTACACCTCTTTGTTTTTATAATGAATGAATTTATATACTTTTGACATATGAAAAATGTGGGAGAATTTATTTTTTTTTCAAAAACCCATGTGTGTCCTCTCCAACATTAATAATAGGCCTCCAACTCTCATATATCATTAGAGCCACTAAATAAATTTTTGTCAGATAATTATTATAAACATCCATTTAAAGAATCCTTAATATCACACTAGTTGGTTTTTTTGGGAAAAATCGAACACACAAAGGATCTGGTTAAAACCAAAGAAGAATACCTGAAGAAGAGGTAACATTCTACAACAAGAATAATTCTATTATTTCTTCCCCATATTCCTTAAGTAATTATTATACCTTAAAAATATAAAACCATAACTATAATCCATTTAATAGTAATTTTTTATTTTATGTTTATTACCTACAACCTTGTCCACATTCATCAAATGGTTTGTGAAATCATCATACGTGTGTACGACGAACTACCACCTCCCAAATTGATGTCATTCATATTTAAATTACCCCTTATTATGGTTAGAAATATTGATGAATTTATTATTTATATATTATATTAATCATATTATTATCCATCTTGTATTATTATTGCATACATAACTACATGATATCCATTTTTAGGAATACGATAAAGTCTCTCATGTGTACGGAAGACTACCGCCTCTCAAAGTGATGTGATTCAATCTTGATTTACATTGAAGGTGATAAAGGTAAATTTCATGATTTTATGTGACATTCATGACATAATTATGATATTATTTACATATTTATAATTATAATTATTTAATATATATCATTTTATTTCCTACTTATTCACACAATGAAATATGGTAATGTCGCTCGTGTATGTGTGGACTACTTCCTTCACACTGTGATGTGACTCTCTATTCATCACCAAACCTCATTTAGGATATTTATAACTGTATTTATTAAAATAACATTCTATTTTATTATATTATAATCATTATGGAATGTTATAATATTACATATATCCTTTCTATAATGATTATTGTGAAATGGAAATGTTACTCATGCGTACATATGGATTACCATTTCCATGGTCATAACATACTTAATTTATAAAAACCATATATTATTAATGTTATCAAAAGTATAATTCAAGTTTAAATATGATAATTATTTCATGATTATTTTTTTAGTGATGATGAAATCATGGTACATCTATTAGAACCTTCAAAATTACAAATCAAATACATATATATAAAACAAAGTTGTTATTAGATGAAACTTGACATTAACATGGTGTTGTTTATTAACAGGTTATAAAAATGTTGTGAGGTGTAACATATCATCCCAAACCATAGGGTTAGTTACAGAGTTCCACATGGCCTCATGTGTGTCTCCCCATATATGATATGTTTCTTAACTAGCAGTAAGGGTCTCAAGAGGAACCATGGGGAGACTATACCCTATGTATCAAGTCATAATGTATAAAAATAGTGAAATATAATATAACTATGAATAAATAATATGAGTTAAAAATATATTTTTATAAATGATATACATATAAATATTCCTTCCCATGTTTTTAGAATTTCCAGATTGTAAGTATTAGGAAATAGAATACATATAAATAAACAAACATATGTGGGGTAATCTAGTGTCTATCTCGGTCCCCTCTATCTCCATGATCATCGACTCGACAATCAACCATAGGGCCATCTCCCTAGGTCACATATACATCCATGAAATCTATAATGTAATTGAAATATTCAATTATGGTGGGATTACAAGACTTATTCAGACACCACATATGCATCCGTACTGTAATTGAACAACATATATAATAGTGTATATCATTACATAATAAATGATCAGAAAACATACATGTGATGAGTCATCATGTGTTGACCTAGACAGCATGAACTCTGACCCTAACAACTTTGAATCATTTTCGTTAATAATTTCATGAAAATATGTTGCTTATATAGGTCTCATACACATCCCACCCTATTTTTGTTCATTACCGGAACACTATATGTTCCTCCATTTTAAGAGCTCACCCCCACCCATCCGGTTGTTTTCATAGGAACAATGAATGTTCTATCAAGTCAATTACCATCCATCTTAACCGTTTAATCACCCATGACTAAATTCCTTAAGAATCCATGGCTGGTATCTTCTAGATATCAACTATGCTTTCTCCTTCACTGGGGTATCAAACATATTCTTTAAAGATGTTAGGACTATGGCAGGTCAGTAACCAAAAACTGAGTTTCATAACTCCAATCATTAAGGAGCCACCTTGTATTGTAGTATCCACCAGTTAGCCACTATGATTTCCCCTATACAGGGGTATCCACACCTGCCTTCAAGTTATTTTGAATTGCAACAGGATGGGCAACCTTGTAATCACAACATAATGGTGCCACCTAAATATCATAGTACATGGAAGTTACTCACCACGTATTCCCTTCATTATGGGTAGTCACACCCACATTTAAGGATGATTGGATTGTGTCAAGTTGTCTAATTGGAAACTGACTTGCATAACTCCCAAACTCAAGGATTCACCTGAGTATCTTAGTATGTAGACAAAAATTCTATAGACAATGCAACAGAAAAACAATACAAGGTGTAACAAGGAACGATATCACACAAAAAGATCAAAGTTTCGATAATCACACTAAAATAAGGATTACTATGGCTAAACACACACCCCCACATTAAATTCATCACAAGAATTGTTTAGTACAATATAAAAATCACATCATGATAACATAATTTATATATACACAAAAATGGAATGTAAATTCCTACATCAAATGTCTTCAATGTCAAAGGCATGGAAGAACCAGTCTGGAAAACATTTTCTTGAACATATAAAAATAAATGTTGAAAATCAAGGTTCACTAAGGGTCCCTGGAAGAAAAATCAAATTTTTTTCTATAAATGAAATAAAATATCACATATTATGAATCTTTATCTCTCCTAAATAATTTTCAAATTATTTTTAAAATATCACATGCGATGAAATTTTCTCTCTTCTAAATAATTTCCAAATTATTATTTTTTTCAATGCCAGTGCTCATAGTATTCCACCTATTAAATGTAATCTTTTGATAATTTATCATAAATTTTCCTTTTATAATTATCTCATGATAATTTATCATAAATTATACTTAATAATTATGTTATTATTCTTTATTATAGATTATCCGTTAAAATTATATTTTGAAATTTTTTCCTAAATTATCCTTTCAAAATTATCATTTGAAAATTCACATAAATTATGATTTTATAATTATATTTTTATAATTTATTATAAATTATATTTTTATTATTATCTCTGATGATTTATGATAAATTATCCATTATAATTATCGTATGATAATTTTTTATAAACTATCATTTTATAATTATCTCTAGATAATTTATCGCAAATTATCACTTTTTAATTACCTTTTGAAATTTTATCTTACATTATCTCTTTATTATTATTTTTTATAACAGCCCATAAATTATACTTATAATTATCTTTTGAGAATTTTCAATATATTATATTTTATAATATCATACAATTATCCTTTTATATCTTATTGTAATTATAACTTTATAGTTATTCACTATCATTTTTTGATAACTCCTGGTAATTATCTTTTGATAATTTTAAAAATTAATACTTTGATAATTTTATTTTAAATTATTATTTTACAATCTTGTGTAAATATCCTTATTAATTTGTTAACATTATAATGTGATAATTCTTCATAATAATATTTTGATATTTTTAAAAAAATTTCATTTAACAATTTTATTATACTTCTCTCATTACAATTCCACAAAATCAAATTGGTATATTTTTTATAATTCCATTTTGATAATCCTTTTCCTATGATCCGGTAATTCATAGAACATTCCTTCAATAAATAAATTAAATCTGCACATTATAATTCCATCCAATTATTATTGATAATATCATGAAATTATCTTTTCATAATTTGTGAAATTGTCCACTTAAAATAAACTATCCCTTGATCAATTCCTAAATTCCTCATTTATAGTCACAATATATAATTATTTAATAAATTATTATTTTATTATTGTAAGCTATTATGTACAACATATTTCATTAATTACCATCAAGAAGTTTTAAATTATCCTTGATAATTTTTGTTGTAAGAAATCTATTCTGTAATTATGAATTTAATATTTTAGTGAGAAATTATCATGGATTATTAAATATAGTAATCAATGATAATTAATTAATTATTATTTTATTTATTTATTTTATTCCAAAATTCTATTTAAGGAAATAAAAAAGGATAATATTCACCTTATTCATTTCTTTATCACTAGGGAATTCACACGCCACTTGGATCTGATGAGAGGAAAAATGTGGGAGTCCTACAACCCATGACTGATTATAAAGAGACCTGACATCCTTTGAAACTGACCAGATCCACCAATTGTCGAATGATGATCGTCTTATAAAGAGGTTATGTTGTATATAGGGTACTTTAAACTAAAAAATTGAAACACCTACTTAATCCATGATTCATCCTAAAATTCATTATGGAGTCATTAATTTCTTCCATATAGGGTAATGCATGTGAAATAGACCAGAGAAATGTTATATTTGAATATTTTTTATTTTTCCGATTTGAAAATGGTTTCTTTCAATTCGGGAAGATTATGAATAGCTAAATATTTGTTTTTTAGCAATAATTTAAAATTTTAATCACTAAATAAATCAATATATTTAGCGCGCTGAAAAAATAAAAAATGTGCATAAAATCTATTCCCAGCCTAGGGTAATGCACATATCCCAAACCTAACAGTGGTCTTGGATTTTCTCACACGATATGGTATTTGGTAGGTATTAATTATTTATTATTTATAAAAATCGTAAAAATAATATAATTAAGCATAAAAGGGATAATTTTTCACGTTTTTTTTCCAATGACATGAAATGCATAATTGATATATACTATCTAGGGTAAACCCAACATCCTATAGATAATAATGTTTTTATATTTCTCATAAGATGCACCATTTTATATACATTTTATTATTTTTGTAAATTATTAAATTAAAAATATTATATCACTTTTTATTGTGTTTTATCTGACCAACTTCAGAAGATCAAACATGATATAACCCACCTAGGGTAAACACCATGTCTCAGATCTAATGGTGGTCTAGAATTTCCTATATAAATGATTTCTAGGATATATTCCATTATTTTTCATAAATAATTCATGGGTGATACAATATATTTAATATTTTTATACTCTCTTTTCCAAGGATCTATGTGACTCGAAATCTAGCACTAACTCAGTGCCTAACTTCAAAAATATTCCACAGAATATTCTAAGAGACTCAATAGGATATTAACCCTATGAAAATTAAATAAATCACTTATCAAGATATCTCAATTTAAAAACGTGATTTTCACATAAAAATTTCTATAAATTATTAAACAAAAAATTGTATTATCATAAAAAATGTCATAATATTACAATTCTCCCCCTCTATTGACCCCTCAACCTTGAGAAGTATATCTTGTTGTCTTTCATGAATAACTCAGGCCACGGAGATCGAACATTACAATTGAATTCCAAAATTACCTATTTTATCCATTCTTTTTTTTCACCTAATCCAAACTAGTGGTTCCTCCTTTCATAAAAAACCTGATTTTATTGATCTATGATATACAATTGATGCTCCTCAAAAGATGCATCAGTCTTCAACATAATGTCCATGAAATGAACAACATGTGCAGGGTCGGGTTTATACCACAAAATATATAACACTTAGAATATGACTGGCATACCTAGATAGCAAGAAAGGTGGTCTATATGATATGCCACTACAAATAGCTGCTCAGTGAGATCAATGTGTTTTATAAAAAATGGAATCATAGATTTTTATTCTTCCTTATACATCTCCACCCCATCCTAGGATTCAGTCATAATAAAACCAGATTGACCATGGCCAACCCGAGAAGTCTCAACCTGCCATCGACTAATAATATTTTTTTGAATCTATGTGTTGATCATCATTGTATCAATCATATGAACTCTCATAGATGCCTCATGGGCCATACTAGAACCATAACTATTTCCCCACATGGATCATTCCAACAATTGGTGATTAACATGGTCTACTATAATGTTCTTCATAAGGTTTAATCTGAATCAAATCTTGATATCTATTATTGAATGAAATATCAATCATGTATGGGGGATCTCTGATTATCCACCAAATTCGGGCATGCATGTTTGAAGTATATCTTCGAATTTGTTTATAGTCTTTCTGGATAGTCTATTGGTATGGTGATGGTGTTCCATACACAATATCAACTGAGTCCAAAGTGATTTCTATAAGACTTTTCAATGAAGCTATGTAAAACATGTCTCAATATCTTAAATGTTGATCAATGTAAATTCAATATAGGAATATGATATCTCATATAGAGAATATTCCTAGCTCATCCACTGAGTGAGTCATTGTAATCAGTATAAAGTGACAAAACTTTTTTAGCCAATCCACAATCACCCATATTCTGGTAAGACTCCTCGGGGTCCTAGGTAACCCCTTCACATAGTACATTAGAATGTCCTCACACATCCACATACGTTTTTGGAGTGGATTCAACAACCCATTATAAAACTGGTGCCTGACCATTACCCTTGGATAGGTGTGGCTTCATGAGACAAAACTAGTGATGTCTCTCTTCATCTCTGGCCACCATAACAGGCACCTTGAGATATGATACATCAAAGGTGACACCAAGGTGTACTTCATATCAAGTGGTATATTAATCTATCATTATATCCTCTATGATTTAATTTTTTATTACTACTCTTATACATATCATGATCATTTCATCGTCATCCATCGACTACTTGTGCATTGGGTAATCACTCGCTAGTTATTCCCACATTACAATATAATCCATGTATAAATTCTGTTCCGCCATTACCCAATCTACAAGTGAATAAGTGGATATTAATGGAGTAAAATTCATATATCTATGGTAATTCATATCATTAATTCTCTATTTATCCAATAAACATATAAAGTCACAGTACTCATCTAAATACTTCTCTATAAGTTCCTTCTCAGCCTCTATCATAGAGCTAAGAGGATCCAAAATGACATTAAACTTCCCAAGTGAATATCCCATTTCAATGTTGAATGTATATAGATACTCCACCCATCAAAAATTTCTTAGGTTCAAGTCCCTATGTGTCAAGATATAGCAATGTCTCTTGTGGTGAGTGTAATAAATAAAATTCTCACCAAAGAGATTGTGTCTGCAACATTTCATATTATTTAAAATTTATACCAGATCTATGTAATGTGTAGGGTAGTTCCAATCATGAGTTATAAGGTAAATAGACCCATTGGATACTACCTTCTCTCACTACATCTTCACCACCAACATACAAATGCCAGATGCATAAAAATACATTGTATGACTAATCCCAGGAATTGGAAGTGTCAGCACTTTAGATGTCATCAACCTTATATTTAGCTTAATGAAGGCCTTCTAACAAGGGTATGACCACTATAATCTCACTCCCTTATTGGTCATAACAATCATGGGTTATGATAGTTAGAAGAATTCATGGATAAACCATATGTAATATTCTCTTAACCCCAATAATATCTTCATATCAATAATGTTTTAGGGAAGTGTACAAGACATTAATACCTCCACCTTATCTAGGACTACATATATACTAGTATTAGACAACACATGTCCTTAGAACATCATCTTTTAAATCCATAAGACATATTTTGATAGATTTCTATAATTTTTGTGTGATTGAATCATACTAATGACTATCTCTTATGTGTCTATAGTGTTTATATTTTGTTAAGGATATCATCAAAGGACACCATGATGAATGGTTCCATGTATGGCTTGAAAGCACTTTTTAATTAATTCCATGAACACTAATGGTGCATTTTGTAGCCTAAGAAACATCATCATGTACTCATACAATCCATACCTACTCTGAAATGACATTATCAGAATGTACTCCCCCTTAACAAGAAAATGGTGATGTATTAATCAAATATCAATCTTAGATAACCATCAATCTACATATAGACAATCAAATGGATAACTGTTATTTTTAAAGGGATATTGGTTCTTTATCATCCGTGAGTTCAGTTCTTGGTAATCAACACAATGTAGAAGACTACCATCTTCCTTGGTGAACAACATAGTTGAACCCCATAGTAATGTATTCATCCTTATGAATCCCTTCCTCTCAAAGTCTTATATATTAACCATGATTTCCTTCATCTCAGATGGTGTTATATGATATTGGGTATCAAAATGGGTTGCACACTTGGAATGTGGTCAATCATAGATTAATAAGTCTATCCCCTAAAGAGTATACTACATATCGCCCCATTATTCATCACCCTGAGGGCCTTCGGTTCTCTAAAAGTTTGAAGGATTGTGGAGTGTAAAATTAAGGTAAATTCAACCAATCCTATGAAAACGTTTTCCTATGATATGTACTAAGTTAAGGAATTTGGTTTGAAGCGGTCAGGATTTATAAATAACGTAGTATGTTCTAGAGAAAGATCAGAAGTATTATCCTACACATCCAGTGGAAATTTTTATACCTACTTCCTTGGATAAGTATTTCATCCTACATTACAAGTAGTTCCATAAACTATATTAGGATTCTATCTTTTTTAATATAATGTAAACACTTAAAAAAGAAACAGTCATTAGGATAATACCTAATCATCATATGGGATCACATAAGGCTTCTCTTAACTAGTCAATGAGATCAACCAATGTTTTCCTTAATGAATACACTTAACCCAAGGTATATCCCTCTTATCACTAACCCTTCATAATATCCCTACAAATTAGTCACAATAATAATATATATTTATACCAATACAACAACATGCTTAGTTCATCTATTTATGATAATACGAACATATCAATCTATATGGAAACACATATATATCACACAAGAAAACAATCTAAAAAAATATATCCCAAAAAGGAATTTAATTACTGAACTATTATGAGGCATAATAACAAGTTTATATATATGTAATGTGAACTGAAATGCCTAATTATGATTAATGAACAGTCCCAAAATATCATAAACCATGCACCAACATCATGTTAATAACCCAATGTGAGTTTAATCAATAGTAACAAAAAACATAAGTTCCCCACTTATTGTTAACTAAGATGTCCAATATACAGTGATGGCTTGGAACTGACATAGTTCCCCTTCCCGAATCCCAACCATATTATCTCTTTTCTATCATGTCTTAACCCATGACAAAGGGAATAATAAGTTAGTTAATCATGGTCTTCTGATACCATTATTAATCAACACTACCTAAGCCACTGGTTCTATGCCAGAATACCACATGGCCCCATGAACGACTCCCCATATGTAAGAGGTGAACAACTAGAAATGAGGTTCTCATGTTGAACCCTGGGGAGACTATACACTCGGTATCATGTCATTGAGTTGGAAAATGATAATTATTAATATATAAATGTATAAATAATCAGAGTAAAATGAGGGAAATGAATAATGGAGTACAAATAAACTTATATCTGTCAAGAGTGTAAAAAGTAATAAATATGGGACAAATAAATAAATAATACATATGGGGTTTCCTCTAGTGTGTTTCTTAGTCCCCTCCAACTCCAATCTCCACCACTCAACTATCCACCATTGAACCATTTCCCATGTTTGAATATCTTGTAATGATATTTGAAAGAATATTAAAATGACAATTTAGTGTTTGAGTACATGACTCAGTATGAAACCACTAATTTTTCACTACCATAAGTTTACAATATATATAATAGTTTATATAATTATTGAAGTAAATTCTCAGTAAACATAGATGTGGTGATTCATCATGTGCTAACCAAGACACCACAAACACTAGCCCCCTTATTTGACTTGTTACCATTAATAATGTCTAGAAAACACATAACTCATCTAGTTCTCATAACTCACCCCACCCCATTGGCGTTCCTTACAAGAGTATTACACATTACTCTATGTCAAGTGATCACACACAATTTTGGATTTTGTCATAGGAACAAAACATGTTCCATAAAGTCCATTACTGACCCTATTAACCATTTAATAACCCATGACCTAGGTCTATAGGATTCCATGAATGTCACCATCCAACTAGAGAATATGATTTCCCTTCTTTAGTGGTATCTATGTCCATATTTATGTTTATTAAGACTGAATCAGTTTGGATAACCGGCCACTGAGCTACATAACTCCCAACCTCTAGGCTCCAGTTATGTATCTAAATCTCAACTAGATATCCACTATTCTTTCCCCTTTATAGGTGTATCCATTCCATCCTTCAAGGATATTAGGGATGGATTTGGTTTTGTAACCTCGAACACCCATCCTCAAAGATCCACTTGAGTATTTTAGTACCTTTCTTATAGTCAATATTGTTTCCCCTCTATAAGAATAGCCACACCCACCATTAAGTATGTTAGCACTACATGAGCTAGGGTAATTATCCACTGAGCCACTAAAATCAAAACCTAAAGGTTCCACCTAAGTATATTTGTACCTCCAACACAATTCCACAGGTTATGCAATAGACAAACAACACATATCTTAGCAAGGAACGATTATCCACACCAAGATCAATGTGAGGATAATCAAACCCAAAAATGGACGTATATGACTTCTCACACATGTATATGAAAATCATCGTAATGATTGCTTAGTCAAAAATTAACAATGAATTGTGATATCATCATCTATGCATGGCCCAAAATGGAAAAGAACCATGTTCCTTGAAAGGAATTAATGGAAAATGTAAGGATAAACTTTTCAAGAAAACCTCTTCATAGCTTTATTATCATAAATGTCAACACATAAGGTTAGCCAAGGGTCCCTTGAACCAAAATCAACTATATAATTCCAAATAAAATATCGCATACGATGATACTTTATATCTCCCAGATGATTTCTCAATTATTATTAAAATACCACATGGGTTAATATTTTATCCCTCTTGAATAATTTCCAAATTATCATTTTGGTCAACACATATGCTCGCAATATTCTCCTTAAGAATTACATTATTTAGATAATATTTCATAAACTATAATTTTATAATTAACTCTTCATAATCTATCCTAAATAATCCTTTTATAATTATCTATGGGGAATCTATTTTAATTATCCTTTACAATTATCTTTTGATAATTTATTATAAATTATCATTTATAATTATGTTTTTATAATTTATCCTAATTTATTCTTTTATAATTATTTTTTGATCATTCCCATAAATCAGCCTTTTATAATTAGATTTTAATAACTTATCATAAATTACCATTTAATAATTATATCTCATAATTAATCATAAATTATCCATTATAATTATCTGTTGATATTTTTTCATAAATTATACTTTGATAATTATATAGATATAAATTATCCAAATTTATCAATTTATAATTATATTTTTATAATTTATCTTCAATTATTTTTTATAATTTGTTTCTTTAATAATTTCCCACAAATTATACTTATAATTATCTTTTTATAATTTGTTATATATTATCTTTGATAATTTAATGCAATTATCCTTTGATAATTCAATACAATTATAGTTTTAAAAATTCTCAAAATTATCTTTTTACAATTTCTTGTAATTAATTTTTGATAATTATCATAATAGATCCATTTGATAATTTTATTTAAAATTATCATTTGATAATCTGGAGGAATAATACTTGATAATTTTATAAAATTCTCATTTTATAATTTTTCATAATTTTATTTATATAATTTGATGGAATTGTCATTTAAAAGATTTTATTATACTTATATCACAAAAATTCAATGAAACCGACATTTTATTTTTGATGTAATAATATTTTGATCACTATTTACATGTCATCAGATAATTATTTAATCTATCATTTGATAATAAAATTAACCATTAGTTCATAATTACATTCAATTTTCATTGATAATTCCACGCAATTATATTTTTATAATTATCCTTTTATAATTAATCATCTATTTATCAATTCATAAATTCTTCATTGATAATCAACACATACCAATTTATAAAAAATATCATTTATAATTTTATTCTATTATCTAAAACAAGCTCTAGTAATTACCATTTATATGTTATAAATTTTCCTTAATCATTCTTGTGGATAAAAATAAATTGATAAAACTAGAATTATCAAGATATTTTTTTTGGTAATAAATTATCATGGATAATTACAAATAATAATAAATTATAATCAATTCTTTATGATTTTATTTATTTATTATTTCCAATAATTTTATTGAAGGAAATAAAAAATGAAAACAATCACATTCTTCACTTCTTGCACACTAGGGAAGTTGCGTGTCGATTATCTTTGAAGAAAATATAAATGATGGAGTCCTACTTCCTATGAGCGAGTAGAAGGAGACCAGAAATCATTTTAACTCAAATAGATAAACCGTTTATTGATGGTAAATATGATAATAAAAAGTCCATGTTTTTTATTGGGTGTTTTAAACTAAAAATTTAAAACAACGATTTAATCTATGATTCAATATAGAATTAATTTTGGAGTCATTAATTTCATCAATTTAAGCTATTTCTTGTAAAATAGACCAAAACGGTTTTAGAGATGAATATTTTTAGTTTCAATCATTGTGAAAATGGTGTCTTGGTGTAGGGGTAAATGATGAATTGAGTAAAATTAGGTTTTATAGATTATTTAATAATTAAATCACCAAATAAATTTATCTACCAACAAATATGATCAAACACCCAATACACATAAATGTTATGATCTACCTAGGGTAAACCCCACATCCTAGACATAATAGTGGTCTTATATTTCTCATACGATACACCATTTGTGATATATTAATTGTTTACTATTTTTTAAAAAATAAAAATAATCATATAATTAAATATAAAAATGGTATTATTGCATGTAATGTCTCCAAAAACCCTAATCACATAAAAGTTATAATCTTTCTAAGTTAAAACCACTGTACCGGGTCTAACAGTTTCCTTATATTTCTCATATGATGCACCATTAAAGTTACATTTAATTATTCTCAAAAAATGTTAAATTAAAAATATTTAATAACTTATTATCGATTGTGATCAGACCAAAAACTCGATGCTCACACATGTTGTATGCTGCCAAGGGTAAACAACACATATCAGACCTAAAAGATTTCTCATATTTCCAATGTGATGAACCTTTTCAAATATATTTAATTATTTTGAATAAATCATGTGTGTGTGATAAAATATATTTAATATTTCAAAATTTGTGTGCACTGAGGCTCTACATGCATGAGAAGCTTACAATAACTCAGTTCCAAACTATTAATATATTCAATATAATATTAAAAGATAGTAACTGGTCTTTTACCATTTTTCAAGACCATTCAAGATTTTATCAAGTGTTTTTTATTGAAAATTTACATTTTCAGATAAAAATACCTGAAAATTATTAACAAAGAGGGTTTTTATTATCATAAAAAGGAAATATATTACCCAACTAAATTATATATTGCATGACATATATATATGGTTCTATAATTGATGTTAAATAATTTTATATTTATTATACAAATGAGTTGAACGTGTTAAGAGGAAGTCAATATGTATGGTAAGGGATTTCTATCTAACTTTTATTTTTCTATGAGCTACATGCCATGTTCACCACATGTTTATTTTATATGTGTATATAATTAAAAAGAATTTATATTATGATTAAAAACATGAAAATTATTGTGTTTTACATATAAATTTCATGATCTCTATTTCATGGGGATTACAATTCGAAATTTTTCAAATCGGTAAAGAATGTTTGTCTCAATTTATTTTCTTGGGATAAAAAATATATCATGCACCTATCATCTTGCACATGGTATATATACTTCTTCTTGACATGTTATATCATGATTATAAATATTTTTATTATATTAAAGGTTACATTAACATTATTATTTCATGGGGATTTTGATTCAATGTTACCAATGTGCGAAGAGTTTAATGTTTTAATGTTATCATTTATCATGATTGTATATTATTATTCTTCAAAATGATGAAATATTCTAACCTATATCTCAATAATATGATGAATTTTATTATCCTTGTGTTATTTCCTTAGAATACATGTCTTGCCTTAATGTTATTCTCCTTATATACTAAATAGTTAAAAATTATGCTTTTAAGAATAATATTATATTCAGTCGAAAATTTTTTGTCTTCCATTTATTTCTTAAATGTTTATTAATTCAATTAACATAAAAAAGTGATTTATAAATGAAATTTCTCTACAAGTTTAAATTTTTATAATATTTTTTGAAACAAATCTTCATGTTAGTTTCTATTCATTTCATATTTGTATTCTACTAAAAATGTTATAGAAATCATTATTTTAACTTGTACCGTATATATGTTATTTTCCTCTGCCATGAACTCAAAATGTTTTGAAGAATACGTTATAATTTTTCAGGATTATTTTAAAATAAATGAATTTTCAGAATTTTTTATTTTTTAAAAATTATTTTTTAAAAAGGAAATGATATTTTCATCCAGAATTTTTTTAAAACATTTTTAAAAGGTTCATTTTTATGTTTTCATGTTTATTTTAAATGAAAAATGACTCCAAATATTTTTTGGTTTTAAAAGTAATCTTAAATTAATATTTATCATCCTCAAGAAAATTTCCAATTAATTTATGTGTCAAAATCATTCTCCTTCTAATATTTTTTTATTTTACCTAGTTTTTACTAGTAATGTGATGGAAAGATGCCATTATAATTATTTCTCTAAATGTTTTAAGATAAAAATATGAATATGAAACCCATTTGTCCTATATAGGTTATACAATGATGAAATTATTATGAAACATTCTTATTTTTTCCAATGGTTTTGATTTTATGAAACGATGATATTATTATCAAACATATTGTTTCCATAGGTTATGTTATGATGTATTGTTAATGAGACCCATTTCATTTCATGTGTTCCAATATGATGAATGTTTTAAGATCTTGTGGGTCACATGTTTATGAGTTTAATAATGTGATGGTGGTTATTTTGAAACCATGGATGGTGGTTATGTTTTAACCAAATATGTGTGGGACATATCTCTCCCAAATTCATTGGGTAAATGTTTATATCTCATGAGATAAACATGACTAGAATGATGAGTCATCCATATTCAGTAATTATAGTCTAGAATATGGAGTGAAACTATTTCCGTAAGGGATTTTCCCCTATGATGGTTTTGAGGGTGATCCTTGACTACAATGATGATTTGGGTAGTGAACATATTCCACTATGGGGAAAAATTCCACTAGGGATGGTGATGTTTCCCTCCCGATATGTGCTTCCACCTATGTATGATTTTACTAGCTTATGTGTGTAGAAAAATTACATGTATTATACTAATTTTATTCTCTAATGGATCATGTTATTTAATTTAATTTTGATCCATATCTTATAAACTATAAAAAATTTGTCCATGACTCACGATTATGATCTTTGATATGAAGGGTATGGTTTTCAAATTTTCGAATCATGTTATAATACCCTTATAACCACATTATGGGTAGGTATCATCATTGTTTATCCTTACTAAGCATCCCACATCACAATATCATATTTTTCATCTACCCAAGTTACGAAGAAAGGTTTTAAGTAGCGTTAATAAAGGCTATGATATTTATTAGAGACATTTAATATCATTAATTAATTAATAAGTTTGTCTTCCATATTTCTAAATACACTAAATTGTTATGGTCCATATGATTTTTTTCTATAATATAATATATATTAATCCTAAAATATGTAATATACATGTATTCGAAACCTGGGTCATTATAGTCTTTTGTCTACTGATAATTGTTTCTATCTCAATGAACCCTTTGTGGAGTTGAAACCCTTAGGTACAATTATGCTATAGCCACATCCACATATAGTATCCCTGGGAGGATTTTTATTTCCTAGAAACAATTTTCTCTATCCTTCAACAAAATTCAAGGTTATTTCCATATATTTATACATACCGTTATGGTTCTCAATAAAAAAAATTCTAATGGTTTCCATAGAGATAACTAAATATTTCATCGATACCAACTATAAAACTCCACTCTTTCCATACATAACATCACATTTCAATATATAAATATTAATTACATAACATTGTGATCCACACTACAATCTTTTAGGTATAGTGGCTTTTTGAAAATATGATAGATAAAAACTAATTCATTGTTGGACTATATGATCCTATACTAAGTTCATCATAACTAGAATAATTCATAGACTTATAATAAATAATAACATTCCTCTCAACATCTAGAATGGAAACATAAAAAGAGATATCTAACAAAATCGATAAGGGTTAACAACGGAGAAATCACTATAACATGATCATAAGTATATGAGAACAAGATAATAACATTTTAAAACCCTATCCTATATATCATTGATTATATACCGTTCTCTTAAATAAATCAAAGTAGTTCATAAGACATAAATAATAATTAAATAAAAAAATATAGCCACATGAACCTAAAATTGGAATAACACATAGATTTTTCATACACATAGACATAGAAAATCTTATTTCAACTCCTCCTCAAAAGACATTAATAACATTCTATTCATGGAATAACAAATCATGTGTATTCATTAGGAATGGTATAGCCTCCCGTATACCTTTTTTTGGGCATGTGATAACATACCATGTATCCTCGTTCAGGATTGGGATAACCGTGTATATAACCTATTTCAGGATTTCGATAACCTCTCATTTACCATTTTAGATCAAATAACACTAATCATTAACCAATGAATTGGATGGATATATTGGTCCCACAAATCAAATATTCCATAAATTTTTGTGTCAACATATCATAATATATTCATCATATCATAACCCCTGAAAATGAAATGAATTTGATAAACATTTCATTCTATAATATCCCATGAGAATGACACGCGATTCATAATAATTTCATCAATTCATCATAGAATAACACGTGAAAAATTAATAGGTTTCATAATCATCCTTTCATCATATTCATAACCTATCATATGAATAAATAAGGATTGTATTTTTGGATCATATCCCTAATAAATCTTTAGTAACATCATTGATGTCATCACAAATTGAAATTGTTTTTGAAATATCACATAGATAATTCCATGAGTAAAATAACCTTTCCACATTAAAAATAAATAATAAAAACATAAAAAACTCCAAATATTAAGGAAAACATATAATTTGATATAACTTTTGAAAATTTTTATGGAAGAATTAAATCATTTAGTGGTGATGATGGTAGAAAATACTATTCTTGTTGTACATGTCAAAGTGGACCCATCTTTCATATTTTCAATAAAAATCCAGAAGAGATTTATTCAAGAATAATAATTTTAAACCATGTTTTAAAAAGTAAAACATGGGTCAAATTTTATAAAAATAATCACACAATTTTCAAATATTTATGTAACACATTTTTATAAAATATGGGAAAAAATGAAAATAGATTTTTGACCGAAGAGGGAAGTAAATTCACTTTTTCTTAAAAACATTATTTCAAATTATTGAGTAACTAAATAGAGTAAAATTAATGTGAAATTATACATTATATTTTTAATGACTCATATTTTTTCATATATAATTTTTTGGGTTTTTTATTGATTTCTTTAAAAACCAATCATTTAGACGATATAAAATTCCCAAACCCTGTGTGCCCAGAACAAATGTTTTAAATATATTCAACATAGTAAATAGAACACATGTGAAATTTTTGAGAAAATGTGAAATAAATTATAAATATTTGTCTAGATCAAAAATTCATGTGTACTATTGAATTTAGAATGTTGGTTTTACCCAAGGCACGAGTTAACATTATTCGATGCGCGCTGTTTGATGAATAGTCATTATGGGAAATGAAATGAATAACGAAATTAAATATATTATTTTATTTAAAATTATTTATGTAGTAATTGGATATTATTTACAGAAACTATTATGTTTGAATTTTTCTCTTAGACACATAAACCTAGAACTATTGGAGAACCCTTGTTTGGAGAGTTAGAGGATTTCACTCATATGAAAGATGACTGAATCATAGATCAACAATAAACTCAAAATGGATTCAATGGATCTCACCAAAAAATCATGTAACATAATCATTATTCATAATAGATCAATTTTAATCAAGTTAGTGTGTTTTTTGAATTTTATTCTGTCCCATTATTAATTTCGTTGAAAACTGTGAATCAATCAAGAAACGAAATTATTCATTAATCTTGCGTATTGTAGAATACGTTTATTTGGGTGTCTCTATGGGTAGAATTTATTCATGATTAAATTAATGATTATTTTATTTTCTTTCTAAAATAATTGAATCAAGATTGAGAAGAACATCTATTAAGGTCATTTCCTATTGATTGTTCTAGTGATTTTCATCCCATGATTCTTTATTCATCCTGTGTGTTCTACATTTGGACTGTGGTTTCACATATTACCAGAAAAGTGATCGGTATATATATGTTTCATATCATAAAGATTCAAAATCCTTGATTTAATAATGGAACTAAATGATAGTGGGTTGATGATAGAGGTGACGGTGAATCATATGATTTTGGATACTCGATTTCATGTTCCTTGGTGTTCTTCAATGTGCAACAAAGAACGATGAGTAGATTCATTTTTTGAATAGATTTTGTGGCAGGAACGTGTTGTTAATCAATAGTGTTGATTATACGAGAAAATATATTTGATATCCTGACAAGGAGGTCATTGGATCGGAGGGAATCAGATTTGTCAATGCCTGGAACCAAATCTCAAATTCAAGATAATCCTCACTACATGGAATTTAATGTAGAGCGACAAGCCATGTGGGCCCATCTATGTTATGGATTGGTTTTTGGGTGATTTTTAAGAACCAATCAATGTGAGAGCCCTATCATACTACATGTGGTATCTCTTTATATATTTTACTTGTACCTCAGAGGCTACACACCCACGAATTGGAGTACACAGTTTGGACCATGTTGTGTACTCCCCCACACTGGTACAACCTAGGAAACATTCGTGGTGTAAGCATGGTACTAGACTACAGACACATTTATATGTGATAAACCTTTGTACTGGAACACAGGTAGAATACAGGGGCATCATTCATGTTGTGTACTTCAACACATACATATCCAAGAGATACAATCCATTTACACAATCATAACTTGGGGTAAAGGAACATGGTTTGTAACCCTTCTACACACTATTTACTTTATTATAATTGTCTTAGATCACTTGTCCTCTATCTCAAGGATATTTTTTTAGGGTTCATTCCCCTTATCCATTCCCAAAGGATTAATATGGAACCGTCTCATCTTCCTAGGAATATGATTGCTTCAGTAGGAAATAATTTATAGATTATTTGGAATCCGTCAATGACGCTCGGTGTGAGATCCTATCTTAATCTTCATTCCCTAGGTAGAGTTTTTGGTATCTTCATGGAAAACATTATGCAGGAACCAATTCTCTATGTAGTTTTTTAATCCAAAATGAGTTTTTGGTATCACCTAAAGGTCATGGGAGTGAACCTCATATGTATATCATATCTCTTCTGAACATCAATGTGCACCCCTAATGATGAAACCTTACGAGCATCACCTCTTGAATAGACATCATCGGAGAAACCAGACATAGGAGTGTGTTCTACCAGATGATTACTATGTAAAATCTTAGATCTAGAATCCCAGACTAACATACTATGGTTGTGACTTACCTTTATATGGTCTGTCTTTATTTACAATATTTGGATATTCTTGTTATATGTGTTCTAGAAAAATACATGTGTAGATATGACATGGTTTCCTTTGATGTATGCATTGTGGTTGTATGGTGTACTACTCATTATTTTTATACTCACCCTAACAAAATCATTCCCACATGTGTCTTTTCATGTGAATATGGTTAACCATTTCATAGAGTCCTTGATGAACCAGGACTAGACAAATCCTAGTGATTCTCGACAGAGCAAGGTGTATTCTTTTGGTATTCTGAAAAAATAGTCCCTATTTACTTTTATGATGGACTTAAATTATAAGGCTTTTTTATTTGGTATTTTATTTGTCCATGATTAATTTCCTTTACTTCATATCATACCACTGTTATGGGATTTAAATGTATGAATGCATGTTTGTTAAGGTTTTTTACATTTCAGTATTGTATATGTTTATGGATGTGTGTGTGTATATATATAGGTAAATTGGTTATGGCCTCCCATTTTATAGATATTCCTACTTGAAAGTAGTCTCCATCCCATTACCTATTAGAGGAATTCATGGGGAGTCACAGAATGGGACCCATTAGGATAGGTTGTGATAGAGTGGTATCATAGAAGTTAATTTTACCATAGGGCTGGGAGTCTGTGAGATTGGCTTGGGGAAATAGTGTAAAGTGTTTCAAGTTCAACATTTAGGAATTGGACTCCAATGTTAGTGTGACGATTGACATATCCATACATAAGGACTTTGATCACCTTCTTTTTGACATGGTACATGAGAAAACTGGTTTCTTGGAAAATAATGGTACTTCCAATATACATGAATGGGATTCATTTTTTGTGTCCCTCTTGAGTCATATCGCTAGTTCTATACATTGATCATAGTACATCTTGTGTGATTTAGGATTCATTCATGACATATTCCAGCTAGGATTCAGCATCATGATCATGAGGATGATACCCTCAGTGATAATTTGTCGGTAGATGGACTACTTCCAGATGTGTTACCTTTCGGTGGTGCACTTGCTATACCACCAAATTTTTAGAAGTACATGGAATCATAGATAGTATAAGATGATGTTTAAAGGCTAGGTACACATCATGACATTCAGGGATAGAGAACCATCATGTTTTGAGGTGAGCCTAACCCCCAATCGTAAGAGAACTGGCTTTAGGCGATGACCTGAGCTTTCTGTCTGGTCAGTACACCAGCAGATCATATCATGGACCTTTCAGTGAGCCTTTTTCATTGTTTATCTGGTCAATGGTGGGGTTTGGGGACCTATTCATATGACGAGGTGAATCTACTCTCGTAAGAGCCTGAGTTCCTTTTCATAGTGGAGTTCTATCTAAATATTTTGAGAGTTGAATGTATACTGGAGCTTATACAACTCCAACAGGGCAGTTTCATAGTAGCCTAGTATTCATCATGTTTTACCATCAAATCTATGTACTCGATGGATATGGTTCATGATCAGTTCAACATGGATCAAACCCTCAATTGAGTTCTATGTAGATAAATATGATCTAGTGTTATCCTTGTATGCATTCTTACTTCTACTATGGTTATAGAGTGATATTTGGTTGTTGAGAGTTCCTTGGATGAGTATATATAGCCACTGATTTTCAGTTGTAGGGATACAGGAGAATAGACCTCAGTAGTAGTGATTCAACATCTATCTCGAGGACCTGGATGAGAAATTTTTTTTGGAGGAGGTACATTGATAGAGTTTTTTTAGTTCCTAGCACAATGGTCAGGTTTAGATATCTCAGAGATAGGTGATTCTACTCATGTGATAGAAATTGACACCTTGCATGAGATTATCTGACTCATCATGTAGATGAGAGAGATATCGTAGATGGTATTATGAGGCATAGGAAACTATAGGAGCATGATGTTTCATGGGGTGGTGGATGTGGAAGTGCATTGTGGAGAATTACATGTGTTTGTGGGTGATTTGACTTGTTACCACTATCCCGACTAGGTGGTCCTTCCAGGCTCACAGAGTTAGAGCACAAGAGTGGGGAAAGCTGCAGGCCATCGAAGCATACATCCCAAAGGCTCTGGGAATGATTCAAGGTAAAATATATGTCTTTTCAACCATAGATGTAGTATTTGTAGAAAAAGTATCTAGCCAATCATATCTTTATTCATATCATGTTCGAGATATAGAGATTACAGTTGAGCCCTAGGCTCGACCTTTACACATGGAGACTCATACTGGAGAATACTCACAGATCACACACTTCTGTTGATTGTGTTACCTGACTCATGGACGTGAATGTTTCTGTTGGGATCTCATTTTAGTATATAAAATGCATTATTATGTCATCTTATATATTTAATTGTTTTCTATGGTTCATAAAATAAATTGACTGTTTCGGGATCAGGATGTGGTGTTCTTGCATTGAAGGAACTAGGATTTCATTTTTTTAGTGAAAAGGAAACCAAAGAAGTACAAGATATACTCACTCGTAGATGCGTGAAACAAATTACTAATCAGTTTTATAGCATGAACCTTGGTGTAGTGGATGTTATGTGTTTGTAGTTTTCAGAAGTGGGGTCAGAGTATATTAATAACTTCCCCAAGGATGTTCTATGTTTACCTCTATACTGATAGATAGAATTATACATTGATCTATACCCTGAGATGATACTATTATCTTTACAATTGTATGAGATGGCTCGCATAGATCTTTGCGAGACGAGGGTGTTGGTAGAGGACTTATAGAGAAGGGCTTTGTTAGATCCAGTGATTCACCATTGGTGTCCCCAGTGTTCTTTTCCAAGAAGGTATATGGGAGATTGAGGTCATGTGAGGATTATTATCGCTTAAACAAAATGAACATGATGAAAAAATAACCACTATTAAGGATCTATTGCCTCTATGATCAGTTGATAGGAGAATGATGATTCTAAGAGGCTGAACTATGGTCATGTTATCACCATCAGTGAGAATGGGATGAGGATATACCCAATATGACATTCATATGACGATATCGGTACAATGAGTACTTGGTTATTCCCATACGTGTCAAAAATGTTGTAGTAGTGTTCATGGGAATCATAATCTAGTTTTTATAGCCTTTTATAGACCAATTAATTATAGTCTTAATCAATGATATCCTTCTGTACTTGGCAGTTGAGGACGATCATGCATGAATCTTACGTATAATGAGGACATACTCTAAGAGAACCAACATTATAGAAGGATCTTGAAGTCTCAGTTCTAGACTATGGAGGTCCACGTTATTGGACATGTTTTTTCAGTAGATTGTGTGGTAGTGGACCCATCCATTTTTGAGGTAGTGTTAACTAGGGAGACACCCAGGGGAATGATGGAGGTGCATTGTTTCTTAATTTTTGTAGGCTATTACTAGAGAATAATTCCTGATTTATGAGGATAATATTCCCCAATTAAAAGTTTGAATCAAAAGGGGAAGTATCTCATGTGTATAAAAAGGCACTAATATGATCTTTAGTAGTTGAGTAGAGTTTGACAGGATCTACCATGTTATTATGTCTATATAATGGTGTTGAGTACCTAGTGCTCTACGATGCATCAATAACTATACTTAGGTGTGTTCTGATGCAATGGAAAATAGTGATTTCCAATTATTCATGTTAGTTAATTCCAAATGATTAGAAATAGATGAACCAACATCTTGAGTTGGAAGAAGCAGTCTTCACAATAATGATGTGGAAATACTTACTAATAGGAATGTGGTTTGTCGTCTATTCTGATCACAAGAGTCTCAAGTATATCATCTCTTAGAAGATATTAGGAAGACACAACGATTATTACATGAGTTCCTCTTTGATTATAACATATAAATTTTCTATATTCCTTGGAAGGGGAACTTGGTAGAAGATTATCCTGGTATTAGATCATGTTCATAGTTACTGAATGAGGCATCAAATTAGTTGACCTTATAACAGTTATCCTTTTTTGATGGAGATGGAGCAGCTGACCTCCAATCAATGGTTATCACCCTTAAATTTTTGTAGTGATGTATGGAGGAACATCTCGTGGATATCAATTGTGTGACCATATTAATTCAGATACCCACAAGACATTATCCTGATTGATTTTTTAATGGTGGGGATCTAATCATACTTTTTAGTGGGGCGACAATGGTACTAGTGACATTATTGGAGGAGGTTCTCATAGAGTTTCATACATATATTTTGACAGTACATATAAGTTTGTAAATGATGTACCAATACCACTGATGATAGTTTTGGTGGTTAGGGATGAAGAAAGTAGTTGCAGTGTTTATCACTTGATTCCATACTTGTCAGAATGTGAAGGATGAGAAATTTTTTTCTAACGTCTTTACCTGAAACCCATGGGTTCCTGAGTGGAAGTGGGATGGAAAATAAATTTAATTCATGATGTGAATACCACTTAAATATATTGGACATGATTTTATCTGGGTGATCATAGGAGAACTCACTAACTCATCCCACTTTTTAACTATACAAGAATAGAGTTTAGTAGAGATATTTGGATGCCTCTATCTTACATAGATATTTTAACACCATGGATTTCCATTAAAGATCATTTGTGACTATGATTCTTGTTTTACATACTTATTTTTCAAGAGATTTCATGAGGCTTTTGGGAATCATTTACGCTTTTTCATAGAGTTTCATCTACAATGTGATGGCCATGGAGAGAGGAGAATTTGATTTCTAGAGGACATGCTGCAAGCTTGCATGTTGGAAATTTTTAATATTTGGGAGGATCACCTACCACATGTAGATTTTGTGTAAAAAACATATACAACTAGACAATTGGTATGTAACCATTCTAGGAATTTTATGGGCCAGCCTGTAGGACAACAGTTTGTGGGGATGACCCATGAGAGTCTACACTCATGGGCCCAGAGTTGGTGTGGGAAACTACCAAGAAGATGTAGATCATCTAGGAGTATATGAATACTACACAGAGTCGTCCAAAGTCATATGAGGATATAATATGTATGTCTTTGGATTTAGAGTAGGTAGACCATGTGTTTGTTCAAGATTCACCTTGTTTTGGATTGAAAATATTTGGTCGGGGAAATAAGTTATCTATGAGATTCATTGTTCATTTCAAAATACAACGTAGAGTTGGAAAGGTGGCATCCAATATAGATCTACCTCCATAGTAATAATGGGTACAAAATGTCCTCCATATGACATAGTTGAGGAGGGTTGTACAATTCCTATAACACATTATCAAATGGGGTGACCTAGACATTTACGATAGATATAACTTTCTTGAGTACCCAATAGTGATCTACGATTAATAGTAAAGGATACTTTTTGGGTGATTGATTACATTAGTGTATTTTTTCTGGTAGCACAGGAATACCCAAGAGAGAGCTTGGGGGCCGAAGGTTCAGATTCATTCTCAGTACCGACACCATTTATTGTTGCCCTTTTTTGCAAATTGAGATATAAACTGTAACACCCCAAGCTGCCATGGTACATTTCTCTTTGAATAATTCAATAGCTTGCATTGTACACAACTTCGAGATTCGAACACATCACGACCAATCAAACTAGCCATTATGAATAGTAATACCCACTTTTTGAGATTTTATAAAGTTTTTTTTTCAAAATGGACTTCATTTTTGAATTTGGATATCGAAATTAGCTAAGGGTGAATTTTTGGTATTTTTCTAAAAACGTTAACGTTTTCATGAATATTGAAAAACACTACGTTATTGGTTAAAATTGACATTTTATTTAAATAATTAGTTATTTTACTTAAATTTATATTAGGTGAAAAAAGATACATAATACCTATATAAGTTCAATGTAATTCATTGGAGTCATTTTATAATAAGTTTAGATATATTTAATTTTATTGAACTTTTTACCATCTTTTACCCACCTCCTAGAAGCATCTGAAAAGTCGCATAAAATTTATTTTTCTTCTTCTGTGAATTGAATTTCAAAAATCTGAGAGACACTATTGATATCAGTAAGTAAAATTTCGTTCAATTAGATGAAAATAATTTTTTTTGAATAGTAATTTTTTACTTTTATTTACCACGGTTAAAAGTAAATAGGGAAATTAAAGGTAAAAATTATATTATTTTTACCCTAACACATGTCTTAATTCTATTGGATAAGTTTATCTGGACAATAAACAACCTTATGAATAAAATATGATCATCTATTTTCACATGGATTAGATTAGGATAGTTATTATTATTTAATTCAAAGAAGAGTTAAAAGTGTTAAATTCAAAGATTAATAAGTAAACCATTTTTAATATAGGGTTACACATAATATAAATTAGACTATAAATATTAATTATAAATATAATTAAATTTCCTACATAATGGTATTTTAATTATCAATTTTAGACATTAAATAATTAAATTTATTTATGACATAATGATGATGCAGTAATTACCTTAATAATAAAATATTAAAATAATTGATATAATAAATACCCAAATAAATCTAATTTGAGACTTTATATGAATTCCAATAATTTAATAGGTTAATATGACACGTTATGGTTGATTAAATGAATTCTTTTCGAAGTAATAATGTTGTTATGACTCTACCAAAAACAAAATACTAAATAGCGTCACAATTGACATAAAAGTGTTCTTAAAACCAATATTATATTATTAATTGATATTCTATTAATAAAAATCTATGGTTTGGAAAAATGACTTAAATAAGGTTATATTTATTAATAATTAAATACTTAGGGTTCTTTTGGAATGTTATAGTAATTTTATTAACCATATTATATAAAAATACAAAGAGACATAGTAAAGGTCAAACTATTTAACTATGAGTTAAATATAAATGATAAGCTTAATATAGTTACCCAAACCTGTCTAAAACCTATTAGATGAGAGGCTTTCGACCAATCCCCACTTTATACTTTAAATAAATCAATTTTGAGCCATTGTATACTCAATATGAATTTATTATAAAAAATATTTTAAGTTTTCCCTAAGATGCACCTCACCCCTCTTATAAAAGGGAACTTCCCTTTCTCTCAAATTCACGCCTTCAAAGCCTTTTGGATTGGCCAAACCCTGCCCAAATATCCTCTCAACATAACTAAATTTATCATATATGACTTAATATAGTCATAAATCCATCCTAAAGAGCTATTTTGATCAAATCAAAAGGAAGAACCCAAAGAAGAGGTAAATATTTCATCCCCTCTTTCAATTTCTTTTCTTCTTCCACTTCCTCTTTCTTTATTGTTTACATTATAAAATAATATCTCCAATAACTTATATATACTGTGATGTTATTATAAATATGGCACAACTATAATCATTATTCTATCCATCCTATGAATGATAATGTCACCATACGTGAGTACGTACGGCTTACCGTCTCAACGCTGCTGTGTAATTTGTTATTCGACACTATGTTATTTGGATGGATATAATGATGTGTAATATGTATATAAATAATGAAAATAACATGATAAAGTATCTGTAAAATTAATATACCATCCAATTCCATACCTTTTAGTCATTAAGGAAATGATATTATTGCTCGTGCGTACGTACGGATTACCGTCTCCAGGACGCGATTAGATTCATTTCCACGTTCATCATTCATCGATGATTATAAAAATATATTTTATTAATAATTATGTAATATATGAATTAATAATGATTTTGGAGATATATATATATATATATATATATATTTATTTATTTATTTATTTACTTACATATATCTTATTCACATTCTTCCGTTCAACACAATATGAAAACAGCAACAGTGTTTATGCGTACGTACGGCCTACCATCTCCATAAACGGTGTTTTCCATTTCATATATCTATCTATTATAAATATTTATATTCTAAATATACATGATATATAAATAATTTTCTATATTCTTAAATTATTAAAATCATGATCTAAATGATACGATCAAGAATAACAAGTTCAAACACGTACAATAAAGAAAGAGATTATTACCTGAAACGTTAATTTAACATGAAAATCATTATTAAATGGATAATATAAATTCATAAATGAATCATGTATGATATAATAAATATGAATATGGTTCTGGTATAATTTAATAGCATGCAATGGTCATTATATAGGAGGTTAAACATACCCTCGACCAATGGATTGTGCAAGGTAAGGGGTTTCTCATCTCACTTCTAATTTCATGATATTTTCATTGTTCACCACTTATTTATTGCATGTGGTGTATGTACTTCACCATGATTGCATTATTTGTGCAATATATTTTTAACTTATGGGTATTGAAATTTTAATTATATGACCCTTCATCCATGGGGTGTATGTTTCGTAAGTTACCAAATTGGCAATGGTTAATTTCACAATCTCTTTATTATCTGAGGTTGTTTTTACATAAGTATCTATTGGGACCACTTTATCATCCACATACATGTTTCTTAAAAATGTATTTCAAAACATTTTTACTATTTATTATAAAATGGGTTAAAGTCATTTATACCCTTGTTTAAATTTTTATAAGATGTTTATAAAGGAATCTTTCCGTCATTTTCCAAACATGGTCATTTTTCGACAAAATTAAGGTAAGAATATTTTTTTAACTTATACGGTGGGTGCGGCTATTTTCCACCTTTATAACATCATCGAAGCTTCCCTTACAAGCTTATATGAATTTTTTCAAAATAAATTTTTCTTTTAAAATTATATGATTTCAAAATAGAAAGAGATGTTTCTATCAAATTTTTTTGATTTAATCTATGTCAACATCCTTTGATGGATTTTATGTTTATTTGAAGTTGATTTATTATGATACAAAACATCCTTATTAGATTGATGGTTTGTGGTATGTTTGAATGTGGATGTGTTGTTTTTACACCGTTCATGGTTTATGGATAAAGTATTGACATTTTGTATGCTAGTTTTAATACGAATGTTTATGTTATGTTTAAAACATTCATTAGAGTAAATTGGACTTAGTAAGTTACGGGTGGATCCCACTATATCTCCTCGATGCATCGGTATTTCTAATGAGACAATCTAGTGTCTTGTTAGAATGCCTTGGCAAAAACATTTATTTTTAGTCTATGCATGTGTCCTTGATTTTGCGGTTATGAAAGTCTGGTATTATGCATTCCCTCATTATGAAATTAGATATTACATGGGGTTATTTTACTAGTATAATATCCATGGTAATTTTTCCATGGTAATTTTTTATTTATTTTTACAATATTATCTTCATTTTTATGTTTAAAAGGCTGTTGTTTTTTATTACACATTTTTCCTTAAAAAGTTTATTGCTTCCGCTAAATTATTTACCCTTACTGAGCATCTGAGATCACCCCATTCTTATATTTTATTTTCCTATGTTTTCCATGAGCTGTATTATGATTGTTAAGTATGGAAAAGATAAATGGAACAATGGAGTTTTCTAAGGAATATTTATTCTGTGTTGTATTTTAGAAAGTTTAATGTAACGTTCATGTATGTAATCTATTTTCCAAAACTGCTAAACTGATCCGTCCTTCAGGACTTGATTCCTTATAATCATACCAATGTATTAAAATAATGCACTGACACTAGGTAACTGGGGTTGGAGCATTATAGTTGGTATCATAGGATGTTTAGTACAAACCATGGAAACTAGATTTAGATAAAATCTGATTAGAACACATTACCCTAAGATAAGCTTCGGGGATTTGTATAGAAGAACTTCCTTATAATTTTGTTATTGTATAGATTGTTTGAGTTTTCCAAGAAATAAATCCATGTCTGGATACGATCAGGTATAGGGGGCTTTGGCACAGATGTACCTAGGGGTAAAACCAAAAAACACCGCTTTGAGATAGACTCGAACGGGAATTGGTGCACAACAATGGGCCTTGCTGCACTCTTGGCTACGACACTCTTGGGGGATATGCTTAGTATAATTCTCAGTTTCTTTTCAAAACATAATGAAGGGTTTATGGGTATATACTACCTCAATGAAAACGTTTTATGAATATGGATTATATCCATAAACTGTTCAATTTAGGTTAAGTGTTCTACATGTATGGAATTATGTATTGTTATTCATAAACTAATCTAGTGTGTGTCATTGTTTATAAATGGTGCCTAGTGGAAGAAATGGAAATTGTATCAATGAATGCAATCCATGTAGGGATTTCCCTCCTACTCAAGATAGTTATAGTGGAGCTGGTGATGAAATTGGTGCGGATCAGCTAATCACCATACTGGGAAAACTCACTCAGGTTATGAATAATAATCTTACCCATATGGAGCACCTGGATCCACAACATGGAGGATTAATGTTAGACCGCTTCATGAGGTAATAACCACCAACATTCAATGGGAGTACAAATACAATGTTATTTGAGCAATGCATAAGTTCCTTAGAGAAAATATATCATGCTTTGGGGAGTAGTGAAAGTGAAAAAGTAGTCATGGCTTTTTATCACCCCACAAGAGATGTTGATAAATGGTGGTCATTGATTAAAAATACAAAAGAAGATAAAGAAGTATCAAATATGGAATGGAGGGATTTTAAAGAGTTTTTCTTATAAAAATACTTTCTTTGTGACCATCGAGCTGATATGGAAAGACAATTTCTGAGTTTGAGGCAAGAAGAGGATGAGAATCTCTCAAAGTGTGAGGCTAACTTTACAAGGTTAGCATGGCATGCAGCAGATTATATACATATCCCAATGAGTAAGATTGATCATTTCTTTGATGGGTTAAAACCATTTCACTGTTGATCATTAGTATCGCAATCATTCTCATTGTACGAAGATATAGTCTCATGTGCTATTAAGACAGAAAAGGAGTTCTCTAAATCTTATAACAGTAATGTAAAGCAAGAGAAATAGAGAACGGTGAAGTAAGAGATGGATAAAGAGAAAAAGGGAAAGAAGGATTTTCCATGATGTGATAATTGTGGGAAGAAACACCCCGGTACTTGCCTAAAAGGAATGGGAGTTTTTTACAAGTGCGGTGAAAATGACACTAAGCTCGTGATTGCAGGGGGAAGAAAGAGGTTGTCAATGTTGAAATATACAATTATAGAGAAATGGGGCATTATGCAATTGAATGTCCTAAGCGCCAAATAAACATACCATAGAATAGTCCAAGGGATCAAGGCCAAGCTTATGTTGTTACTACATTTGAAGTGGAATAATTAATGTATTTGTGTTTTTGGACTCAAGGATTATATTTTGGTTATAAGAATATTTTGATATTTATAAGGATTGTACTGCAGTACTTGTTTTTTTCAGTAATTTTTTAATATAACTAAGGAATTCATATTTTCAGTATGTGACAATAAGAGAGAAATTACTTTGTTTGGGGAATCTAATGTTACAATTGATTTTGGGATTTAGATACCTATTACAGAGAGTCTGGACAGAGATATTTTGGATAACTATAAAGGTTGGAATGGATTAAGTTGAACATTGGATGGTATTTTTAAAGGTTAAAAAAAATTTTATGATTACTTTTGGAATAAAATAATACTATAGTTTTAGGAAATAGACAACCTATTGGTCAGGTAATAACCCGTCACGTCAGACAAAGCTGTAGGAATCAAACCCACAACCATAGTGCGACATGGATTTATTACCTACCACTAGCCTACAGGAAGTCCCTGGTTATTACAAAATATTTTTCTTCATTTAAATGGTATGTGTTAATATGTGTAACCTTATACGATTATGATAAATATAATATTTTTGGGTTATATTATCTTTTGGAGTGAAATATGAGTTTGTGGTAGAAATTAGTTGAAGGATGAAACTCCACTTGTCATGTATGTATGTATATATATATATTTCTCTTATTCTATAAAAAAAATTAATTCTTAAACTTTAGGGAAGTTATATTAAAACCAAAAATGTTTTATCCTAATACCTTATATTTTGATTAACTGATGACATTTTAAATCATCATAGATTGATTGATTTCAGGCCCTCAATTTTACACTTGATTGTGATTGAGGACCTCAATCACTCCCTATAAATATTTACGTTTTTCCTCTAATTACATGTTTATAATTTCGACCAATGTTCTCCTATTCAAAACCCTAATTTGGAGGTGACTTTCTCATTTCCATTTCCCTCTTATTAAAACAAAATTTTATTAACCATATATCCGATGTGGGTTTTCCACAATAGTATTTTATATTTTCAACCTTTTATTTTCGATGAACTATTTCAAATTGCGAGGGTGCAATTAGTTGAAGGAGGTGTGAATGTAACGCCCCAAGCTTCTATGGTACGTTTCCCTCTGAATAATGCAATATCTTGTGTTGTACGCAACTTTGAGAATCTAACACACCGTGACCAATCAAACTAGCCTTTATGAATAGTAATACCCTCTTTTTTAAATTATATAAATTTTATTTTTTAAAATGGACTTCATTTTTGAATTCTGAATATCGAAATTAGCATATGGTGAATATTTGGTACTTTTCGAAAAAAACATTCAATTTTTGATGAATAGTGAAAAACACTTTGTTATTGGTTATAACCGACTTTTTATATAAATAATTATTTATTTTATTTAAATTTATATTAGGTGAAAATATATACTTAATACCTATATAAGTTCAATGTAATTCATTGGAGTCATTTTATAATAAATTTAGATATATAAAATTTTATTGAACTTTTTACCAACTTTTACCCTCCTCCTATGAGCATTGGAAAATTCGTATAAAACATAATTTTACCGCTTATGTGAATTTAATTTCAAAAATACTAGAGATATGGTTGATATCAGTAAGTAAAAAGTGGTTCAACGAGATGAAAATAATTTTTTGTGAATTGTAATTTTTTTACCACAGTTAAAAGTAAATAGGGTAAATAAAGGTAAAAATGATTTTATTTTTAACCTAAAACATGTCCTAATTCTATTGGATAAGTGTATAAAGACCAAAAACAGCCTTAGGAAAAACATATGGTCATTTAGGTCCACTTTTATTAGATTTGGACATTTATTATTATTTAATTCTAAGAAGAGTTAAAAGTCTTAAATTCAAAGTTTAATAACTAAACCATTTTTTATATAAAGTTAATATTAAGATAAATTAGACTATAAATATTCATTAGAAAGATAAAATTATTTCCTACATAATTCTATTTTATTTATAAATTTTAGACATTAAATAATTTAATTTACTTATGACACAATGATGATGTAGTAATTACCTTAATAATGAAATATTAAAATAATTGATATTATAAATACCCAAATAAATGTAATTTGAGACTTTTAATGAATTAGACTTATTTTATAGCATAATAGGACATGTTAGGGTTGATTAAATTAATTTTTACCAAGTAATAATTCTTTTATGAATTTATCAACAACAAAATACAAAATAGTGTCAAAATTGACATAAATGAGTTTTTAAAAAAAATATCATATTATTAATTGATATTATATTCCATAAAATCTAAGGATCTTTAAAATGACTTAGATAAGGTTTTATATATTAATAATAAACTACATGGGGTTCTATTGGCTTTTTTTAGTATGTTTATTGACCATATAATATAAAAATACAAAGAGACATGGTAAATGTAAAATTATTTAACTAAGACTTAAATATAAATGATAAGGTTAATATAGTGACCCAAACCTGTATAAAACATAATGGTTAAGATTATATCGATCCATACCTACCTAAGACTCTAAATATATCAATTTGGAGTGATTATAAAGAGAAAATTATTTTATTATAAAATAATATTTTATGTTTTTCCTAAGGTGCCCATCACCCCTCTTATAAAAAGGAACTTCCCCTTCTCTCACATACACACCATAAAAGGATTTTGGATCGGAGAAACCCTGAAACAATATCCTCTCCACTTCCCTCAATTCATCCTAGAGGCCTTTATTTAGTCAGAAATTCATCCAATGGAGCCATTTTGATCAAATCAAAAGGAAGAACCCTTAGAAAAGGTAAATATTTCATCACCTCTTTCATGTTATTTTCTTCTTCCACATCCTATTTAATTTTTTTTCTATTCTAAAATAATAACTCTATAATATTCTATATAGTTTAATTTTATTATAAATATTGAACAACCATATTCATTATTATATCCATCCTATGAAAGATAATGTCACCATGTGTGTGTACGTACGGCTTACCGTCTCCACGCTATGGTGTAATTTTTTATTCGACACTGTTATTTGGATACATATAATGATGAGAAATATGTATATAAATAATGAAACTAACATGAGAATGTCTCTATAAAATTAATATACCATCCAATTCAACACCTTTTAATCATTATGGAAATGATATTATCGCTCGTTCGTGCGTACAAATTACCGTCTCCACGAAGCGATGAGGTTCATTTCCACGTTCACCATTCATCATTGTTTATAAGAATATATATTATTAATAAGTATGTAATATATGAAATAATAATTCTACAAGAGATATATATATTTATTTATTTACTTACATATATCTTATTCACTTACTTTTGTTCAATACAATACGAAAATAGAACCGACGTTGACGCGTACGTATGGCCTATCGTCTCCATAAACGGTGTTTTCCATTTCATATATCTATATATTATAATTATTTATATTATAAATATTTATGATATATAAATCAAGTTTTATATTCTTTAAGTATTTAAATAATGATCTAAATGATACAATCAAGAATAACAAGTTAAAACACTTACGATAAAGAATGTGATTATTACCTGAAATGTTAATTTAACATGAAAATCATTATTGAATGGATAGTAAAAAGTAATAAATGAATTATTTATGATATAATAAATATGAATATGGTTCTGGTATAATTAAATAACATACAATGGTCATTATATAGGAGGTTAAACGTACCCTTTACCATAGTAAAGTGCATGGTAAGGGGTTTCTTATCTCACTTCTAATTTCGTGAGATTTCAATTGTTCACCACTTATTTATTGCATGTGTTGTATGTACTACCCCATGATTGTATTATTTGTGTAATATACATTAACTTATTATTATTTATATCTTCATTGTAAGATCCTTCAATCATGGGGTGTATTTTTCGTTTGTTACCAAATCGGTAAGTGTTAATTTCACAATAACTTTATTATCTGAGGATGTTTTTACCTAAGTATCTACTTGGACCTCTTGATCATCTGAATCCTCGTTTCTTAAAAATGTATTTAAAAACATTTTTACTATTTAATATAAAATGGTTTAAATTCATTTATACACTTTTTTTAATTTTTGTAAGATGTTTATAAAGAAATCTTTCCTCCGTTTTCCAAACAAGGTCCTTTTTCGACAAAATTAATGTAAGAATGTTTTTTTAACTTATACGGCGGGTGAAGCTATTTTCTACCATTATAACATCGTAGAAGCTTACCATTAATGATTGTAAAAATATTTTCAAAATAAATGTTTTCTTCTAAAATTATTTGACTTTTAAATTATTTGAAAATAGAAGGAGATGTTTCTCTCAAATAGTTTTGATTTCATATATGTCAACATCCTTTGACGGATTTTAAGTTTATTTGAAGTTCATTTATTATGATACAAAACATCCATATTGTATTGATGGTTTTTTGATATTTTTGACTCTGGAAGTGTTATTTTTACACCACTCATGGTTTATGGATAAAGTATTGACATTTCGTATGCTGTTTTTAATACGAATGTTTATGTTATGTTTAATATTTTCATAAGAGGAATGCATTGGACAAAGTAAGTTACGGGTGGAGCCCGATAAATCTTCTCGATGCATCATTAGGTATCATGAGAAAAACAAGTGTCCTGGCATAAGGCCTTGGCAAAAATATTTATTTGTAGTCTTGGCATGAGGCCTTGACTATGTGGTTATGAAATCCTGACATTATGCATTACCTCGTTATGAAATTAGTCATTACATGTGATTATTCGACTAGTAGAATATCCTTGTTCATTTTTTATAGTAATTTTTGGTTTATTTTTACCATATTATGTTCATGTTTATGTTTAAAAGGATTTTTTTTTTATTACACATTTTGTATTAAAAAGTTTATTACTTCCACTAAAGTATTTACCCCTACTGAGCTTCTGAGCTCACCCCATAGTTGTGTTTTATTTTCCCCGAATTTCCAAGAAGTGTATTATGATTGTTATCCAAGTTTAAGTTAAAGGGGACAATGGAGTTGTCGAAGGATTATTTATGCTCTATTTTATGTTAGAAACTGTAATCTAACGTTCATGTATGTAATCTATTTTCCAAGACTGGTAATCCGATCGGTCCTTCAGGGCTTGATTCCTTGTAATCATACGAATGTAATTCACCGACTCTAGGTAACTGGGGTTGGGGAGTTACAGTTTTTATCAGAAAAATTTTACTACAAACCTTAGAAACTATATTTAGATAAACTCTGATTAGATAACATTACCCTAAGAAATACTTCGAGGATTAGTATAAAAGAACATCTTTGGAATTTTGGTATTGTAGGGATTTTTTGTGTTTTCCAAGCAATATATCCCTGTCTAGATATGAGAAGGTAGAGGCGGCTCTGGAACAGATGTACCTAGGGTTGAAACCTGAAAAAATGGCTATGAGATAGACTCGAACAGGAACTGGTATACAACAACGGGCCTTGTCGCACTCTTGGTTACGACACTCCCGGGATGGGGGTATGCTTAGGATAATTCTCATTTTATTTACAAACCATAATGAAGGGTTTATGAGTATATAATTCTTCAAATAAAACATTTTTATGATTATGGATTATATCTAGAAGCTGTTCAATTTATGTTAAGTTTTTTACATGTTTGGAATTATGTATTGTGATTCATAAACTAATCTAGTGTATGTCGTTGTATAGAAATGTCTCTTAGTGGAAGAAATGGAAACGGTATCAATGCACGTAATCCACGTAGTGATTTCCCTCCTACTCAATATAATTATAGTGGAGCTGGTGATGAAACTGGTGCTGAACATCTAATCACCATACTGGGACAACTCACTCATGTTATGAATAATAAACTTACCCATATGGAGCACCATGATCCACAATGCGGAGGATCAATGTTAAACATCTTCATGAGACAACAACGACCAACATTCAATGGGAGGACAAATCCAATGGTAGCTGAGCAATGGATAAGTTCATCAGAGAAAATATTTCATGCATTTAGGAGTAGTGAAAGGGAAAAAATAGTCAGGGCTGTTTATCGCCTCACGGGAGATGCTGATCAATGGTGGTCGTTGATTCAATATAAAAAGGAAGATAAAGAAGTATAAAATATGGAATGGAGGGAGTTTAAATAATTTTTCTTAGAAAAATACTTTCCTCTTGACTATCGAGCAGATATGGAAAGACAATTTCAGATTCTGATGCAAAAAGAGGATGATAATGTCGCAAATTATGAGCCTAACTTTACAAGGATAGAAAGAAATCCAGTAGATTATATACGTAACCTAAGGAGTAAGATTGATCGTTTCTTTGATGGGTTAAAATTATTTCTCCGTTGAGCATTACTATCACAATCCTTCTCATCATATGAAGATATAGTCTGATGTGATATCAAGACAGAAAAGGAATTATCTAAATGTTATGACTATAAAGTAAAGAAAGAGAATAAGAGAATGGTGGAGAAAGAGAAAGATAAAGGGAAAAGGGGAAAAGAAGGATTTTCTATTATGTGATAATTATGGGAAGAAGCACCTCAGTACTTTCCTAAAAGGAATGGGTGTTTGTTACAATTGTGGTGAAAATTCCACCAAGCTTGTGATTACAAGGAGAAGAAAGTGGCTATCAATGTTGAATGCTACAATTGTATAGAAATGGGTAATTATGCAAATGAATGTCCTATGCACCAAAGAAACTTACCTCAGAAGAGGCCAAGGGAACAAGTCTAAGATTATATTCTTACTACAGCTAAAGTGGAATAATTAATGTATTTGTGTTTTTGGACTCAAGTATTATATTCTAGTTATAAGAATAATGTGATATATATAAGGATTGTATTGTAGTACTTTTTGTTTTCATTAAGGTTTTAATATGACCAAGGTAATCATATTTTCAGTTTGTGACAACAAGTGAATATTTACTTTGTTTGGGGAATCTGATGTTACTATTTATTTTGGAATTTAGATACCTATTACAGAGAGTCTGGACATAGATATTTTGGATTACTATAATGGTTGGAATGGATTAAGTTAAACTTTGGATAGTATTGTTTAAGGTTAAAACATTTCTTATGATTATTTTTGGAATATTATAATACTATAGTTTTAGGAAAAGGACAACCTACAGGTCGGGCGATAACCAGTCGCGTTAGACAAAGATGCAGGAATCGAACCCACAACCATAGTGTGACATGACATTATTACCTACCACTAGCCTACAGGAAGTACCTGGTTATTACAAAATATTTTTCTTCATTTAAATATTATATGTTCATATTTGGTACCTCATGTGATTAGGATAAATATAATATTTTTGGTTTAATTATCTTTTGGAGTGAAAAATGAGTTTGTGGTAGAAATTAGTTAAAGTATGAAATTATACTAGTCATGTATATATATATATATATATTTCTATTATTCTATGAAGAAATTAGTTCTTAAACTTTAGGGAAGGGATATTAAAACCAAAATTGTGTTACCCTAATACCTTATATTTTGTTGAACTGGTGATAATTTAAAACATTATAGATTGATGGATTTGAGGCCCTTAATTTTACACTTATTTGTGATTGATGACCTCAATCACTCCCTATAAATATTTATGTTTTTCCTATAATTATGTGTCTACAATTTCCACAAATTTTCTCCTATTCAAAACCCTTAATTTGGTGGTGACATTCTGATTTCCATTTCCCTGTTATTAAAACTAAATTTTATTAACCGTATTTCAGATGTGGGTTTTCCAGAAAGGTATTTTCAATTTTCAACCATTTAATTTTGAAAAACAATTTCAAATTGCGAGAACACAATTTATTGAAGGAGATGAGAATGTGACACCCCAAGCTTTCATGATATATTTCCCTTTGAATAATGCAATAGTTTGTGTTGTACGCAACTTCGAGATTCTGACACGTCGTGACCAATCAAACTAGCCGTTATGAATAGTAATACCCTCTTTTTAAAATTTTATAAATTTTATTTTTTTAAATGGACTTCATTTTTAAATTCTGAATATCGAAATTAGCTTAGGGTGAATTTTTGGTATTTTTCTAAAAACATTAAATTTTTAATGAATTGTGAAAAACATTGTGTTGTTGGTTAAAGCCGACATTTTATTTAAATAATTAGTTATTTTATTTAAATTTATATTAGGTTAAAATAGATACATAATACCTATATAATTTCAATGTAATTAATTGGAGTCATTTTATATTATGTTTAGATATATAAGATTTTATTGAAGTTTTTACAATCTTTTACCCACCTCCTATGAGCATTTGAAAATTTGTATAAAACTTAATTTTACCTCTTTTTTGAATTGAATTTTAAAAATACGAGAGACATGGTTGATATCAGTAAGTAAAATTTGGTTCAATGAGATGAAAATATTTTTTGGTGAATAGTATCTATTTACATCTATTTACCACGGTTAGAAGTAAATAGGGTAATTAAAGGTAAAAATGATTTTATTTTTACCCTAACACATGTACTAAATCTATTGAATAAGTGTATATAGACCAAAAACAACCTTAGGAAAAAAATATGATCATTCAGGTCCTCATGGGTTAGATTAGGACAATTATTTTTATTTAATTCAAAGAAGAGTTAAAAGAGTTAAATTCAAAGTTTAATAACAAAACCATTTTTAATATAGGGATACACATAAGATAAATTAGACTATAAATATTAACTATAAATAAAAAAATATTTCCTACATAATTTAATTTAATTTAAAAATTTCAAGGATTAAATAATTAAATTTATTTATGACACAATGATGATGCAGAAATTACCTTAATAATGAATTATTAAAATAATTGATATTATAAGTACCCAATTAAATATAATTTGATACAATTTATAAATTACACTCATTATATATGTTAATATGACATGTTATTAATGATTAGATAGATTTTTTTCGAAGTAATAATTCTGTTATGAATTCAGAAATAACAATATACCAAATAGTGTGAAAATTGACATAAAAGAGTTTTTAAAATAAATATTATATTATTAATCGATATTCTATTCTTAAAAATGTAAGGTTCGGTCAAATGACATATATAAGGTTATATATAAAAATAATTAACCACTTGGGGTTTTATTGTCTTGTTAATGTATGTTTATTAACCATACAATATAAAAATACAATGAGACAGGGTAAATGTCATACTATTTTACTAAGAGTTAAATATAAATGATAAGGTTAATATAGTGTCTCAAACCTGTCTAAAACTGAGTTTTTGAGAGTATTGCAACCCATAACCACCTTAGACTATAAATAAATAAATTTAGTTCCATTATAGACTGAATATGAATTTATTATAAAATAATATTTTGATTTTCTCCTAAGGTGCCCCGCCCCCCTCTTATAAATGGGAACTTCCCCTTATCTCAAATTCACAAATTCAAAGCCTTTTGTATCAGCCATCCCCTGACCAAATATTCTCTCAACTTCCCTCACTTCATCCTAAAGTCCTTCCTTTAGTCATAAATCCAACATATTGAGCCATTTTGATCAAATGAAAAGGAAGAGGCCGAAGAAGAGGTAAATATTTCATCACCTCTTTCAAGTTCTTTTCTTCTTCAACTTACTCTTTCTTTATTATTTCTATTATAACTCTATTATAATCTATATAATGTGATTTTATTATTAATATGGAACAACCATATTCATTATTCTATCAATACTATGAATGATAATGTCACCATGCATGCGTGTGGACGGCTTACCGTCTCCACGGTGTGGTGTAATTTTGTATTCGACACTTTGTTATTTGGATGGATATAATGATGAGTAATATGTATATAAATAATGAAAATAAAATTCTAATTTCACTGTAAAATTAATATACCATCCAATTCCACACATTTTAATCATTAATAAAATGATATTATCGCTCGTGCGTACGTACAGATTATCATCTCCACGACGCGATGAGATTCATTTCCACATTCACCATTCATCGATGATTATAAAAATATATATTATTAATAAGTATGTAATATATTAAATAATAATTATATTGGATATATATATATACTTACATATTTCTTATTCACTTACTTTCGTTCAATACAATATGAAAACAGAAACAGCGTTTATGCGTACGTACGACCTACTGTCTCCATAAACCGTGTTTTCCATTCCATATATCTATCTATTATAAATATTTATATTCTAAATATATATGATATATAAATCAATTTTTATATTTTGTATGTATTTAAATCATTATCTAAATGATACGATCAAGAATAACATGTTAAAACACGTATGATAAAGAAAGCGATTATTACCCGAAATGTTAATTTAACATTAAAATCATTATTAAATGGATGGTATAAAGTAATAAATGAATCATGTATGATATAATAAATATGAATATAGTTCGGGTATAATTTAATAACACACAATGGTTATTATACAAAAGGTTAAATGTAACCTCGACCAATGGAAAGTGCAAGGTAAGGGGTTTCTTATCTCATTTCTAATTTCGATAGATTTCCATTGTTCACCACTTATTTATTGCATGTGGTGTATCTACTGCCCCATTATTGTATTCTTTGTGTAATATACTTTCACTTATGGGTATTTACATCTTAATTTTATGATCCTTCTTTAATGAGGTGTATGTTTCGTATGTTACCAAATCGGTAAGAGTAAATTTCACAATCTCTTTATTATCTGAGGTTGTTTTTCTGTAAGTATCTAATGGGACCTCTTTATCATCCACATCCTTGTTGCTTAAAAATGTATTTCAAAACATTTTTATTATTTAATATATAATGGGTTAAATTCATTTATTCTATTTTTGACTTTTTATAATATTTTTACAAAGGAATCTTTCCGTCGTTTTCCAAACAAGGTCCTTTTCGACAAAATTAAGGTAAGAATGTTTTTTTAACTTATACGACGGGTGTGGCTATTTTCTTCTGTTACGACATCGTTGATACATCCCTTACAATATTAAAAGAATATTTTAAAAATAAATGTTTTCATCTAAAATTATGTTAATTTTAAATGATTTCAAAATTGAAAGAGGTGTTTCTCTCAAATAGTTATGATTTCATCTATGTCAACATCCTTTGATGGATTTTATGTTAATTTGAAGTTGATTTATTATGATAAAAAACTTCCATATTGTGTTGAATTTTTTTTGATATGTTTGATTGTGGATGTGTAATTTTTACCCCATTCATGGTTTATAGATAAAGTATTGACATTTTTTATGCTAGTTTTAATGCGAATGTTTATGTTATGTTTAAACCTTTTCATAACAAGAATGCATTGGACTTAGTAAGTGACGGGTGGAGCCTGTTATAGCTCTTTGATGCATCGGTATGTCTCATGAGACAAACTAGTGTCCTGGCACAAGGCCTTGGCAAAAAAAAATTATTTGTAGTCTTGCCACGAGGCCTTGACAATGTGGTTATGAAAGTCTGGCATTATTAATTTCCTCATTATGAAATTAGTTATTACATGTGATTATTTGACTAGTAGAATATCCATGTGCATGTTTATATGGTAATGATTGATTTATTTTTACCATATTATGTTCAATATTGTGTTTAAAAAGTTTTTTATTACACATCTTGCCTTAAAATTTTTATTGCTTACACTAAATTATTTACCCTTACTGAGCATCTGAGCTCAACCCTTACTTATGTTTTATTTTTCCATGATTTTTAAGACGTGTATTATGTTTTTTATGCAGGGTTAAGGTAAATGGAACAATGGAATTGTAAAAGTATTATTTATTTTGTGTTGTATGATTGAAATTGTAATGTAAAGTTCATGTATGTAATCTTTTTTCCAAGACTTCTAAACTGATCGGTCCTTTATGAATTGATTCCTTGTAATAATACCAATGTATTAAAATAATGCACCAACTCTGGGTAACTGGGGTCGGAGCGTTACATAAATTCCCCAGGCGGATAATGTTTAATTACTCTAATTTTTCTATTTATTATTTATGGAAATTTTATGGATTATTTTCAAGAATATATACTGAGACATTGTGGATTCTGAGGCCCAGTGTTCCCGGGATAAATGTTCAGAATATATTAAATATATTAAATAACACTCCCACATAGTTTTAATTAATAATTTGAATAACTTCTGAACTAATTATTGAATCAAAAAATAATAACATACAATGGAATCTAGAAGTCATGTTTTAACCTAGGAATAACAAAACATTGTTCTATATGAGTCCTTGGTATAAAAGACATCACGGGAGTAGAAATGAATAAAATAACTAAATCGGTTATTTTATTTCTAATTACTGACACATAGATTGGAGAGTCATTAAATAGAATGTTATGATTGAATTATAGGGTTAATAAAATTACCATAGAAACATTGGAGTGCCATTCGAGAAATAATTGGTGGATTTATCTCAGTCGAATGATGACCAAATCATGGATCAATGATCAACACACAACAAATAGAATGGATCTCACCAACAATCATGGTGTATCCCCTTTCATTATTGGTTATCAATCCAAATTTAGTTAGGGAAGTTTTATTTAATGGAGTTATTCATTATTCATAATTTTTATGATGAACATGAATCAATCGATGAACGGATTGATTTTTAGGTCACGTGTATTAAATGATGGGATTACTTATGGGATTTATATAGAAAATAGCTTCATTTATAAGTTTTTTATAATTAAATTGTTGTTATAATGTATATGAACTAAGATCGATATGAACATTGATTGAGGTACGTTCCTCTTTATTTTTTTATGCTTTTCTCCACCGACTCTTCGTTCATCATGGGTATTCTTTGTATAACCCATGGTTAGACATATTGTAGTAAAATTGTAATTTCACACTTGTTTCCTCGCAAAATGATTCAATATCATAGATATGGGATTACTATTATATGATGGAAGTTCGACGATGGTTGTGGTGGTGAATCAGATGGATGTGTATATCTGTTTCAGGGCTCTTCAACCTTATTTTGTGTTCAATGAAGAAAATCATGTAGATCCATTTTTAGAGTGGAATTTATATCCGAAACGCTTAGTTATTCAACTAATATGATTAGAAAAGATGATATTTTCTATTTAAAGACAATTTTTTCACCAAATCAGAGGCCAGAGGATCATCCATGATGCACAGATCAAGATCTGGGAGTCTAGAAAACTTATCACCACATGGCATGTACTTAAGATCTACTCAATGTGTAGGCCAACCAATATAGTGGATTCGGTTTTGGGAGATACTTAATAATTACAAATAATTTAAAACATGTCACATAGTTTGTGGTATCTCCCCATAGGCTTGGTGTGTACCTTAGAGTATACACGGACATGGGTTGGAGTACATGGGTTTGACAACACTATGCAATCCCCCACACAAACATGACCTAAACCAATTACAAGGAAGTGTCAGGTAATGGGACATGTTAACATTTAGACAGGCTAAATCCATGTACAAGCATACAGGTAGACTATAAGAAAAATCTACGCATTATGTACTACTACATAGAGATGAAAAGGAAACACCACTTGTTTACATGGGCATAACTTAGGGTTATTGGAAACATCATGTAACCCTTATACATGTCATGTACATTATCATACATGGCTTAGAGACCTTATACTATGTATCTTGTAAAGTCCTCATTACAGTGTGTTCCCCTTATCCTTTATCTATTGGTTAGTATGGAGTCATATCCTACTCCTAGGATTATGATACCTTTAGAAAGACATCTTGTATAGAGTTATTGGAATCCCTCCATGAGGCCTAGAGTGAGAGCCTCTATTAAATTTAATTCCCTAGGTGGAGTTCTTGGTATCATCGTGACCAACACTATGCGGACATCGATCCTCTGCATAGAGAGTTTCTCTAGAGTGTGTTGTCTGTATTAATCAATGACCTTGGGATTGATCATCATCTATGTATCATATCTCATCAGACTATAAACATGTACTTTTATGAGACTTTATGAGAAGCACCTCTTTGATCGACATCATCAGTGCTATTAAGACTATAAGTGTGTTCTACCAAACTAGTTCTATGTGTAATCACCGAGTTGGAATCCAATAATGACATAATACATTTTTTACCTGCCTTTAGATTGTGAGTATATGTTGAGTATATTTGTAGATTCTTATTATATTTGGTTTGGACATATACCTATTTTGATCTTACAGTGTTTCATTTACCATCTGTTTTTTGGTTTTAGGGTGTCCTACTGAGTATTTTTATACTCACCCCATTATGGTATTTTCGGAAAAGTATTATGTATTATGTAGAAGATTAGACTTTTGATAGATTCCCTGATAGTCCAGGAACAGATGGTGTTTAATGAGATCAGACAGACTATGGTTTGTTCTCATGGTATTGCCACAACATCCCCAATTTTCAATCATGATGGACTTTGTTTCGGACACATTTTGGTGGGCATGTATTTGGACCTATTTACATTCCTTTGATTACTACAGTACTTTTTTGGTGATTAAATATATTCATGAGTGGTTATTCAATTGTTTTTACATTCCATCATTTTATAGTCTTTGATATGTGTGTGTGTGTGTGCAGGTACTTTGGCTAAGGCTACCCATGATAGTGATATGCATACTCGGTGCAAGTTTCCATACCTCAGCCTATTTGAGGGGGGATTGGGGAGTCACAACATGATCCCCAATATGATGGGTCATGAAAATATATAAATGTACTTATGAGAAGAATATATATTATTTATTTAGATATATATCATTTTATTTCATCATTGGAAGCATCATCATAAGAAATCACCATAAATAATGAAATTGTAACATAAAACACCTACAACATTAAAATAAAAAGTCCCATGAATTAAATAATCTTAGATAGATAGGTAAATCCCAAAAAAATATCATAATATGAATAATAAGATACATTCAAGTGTAGAATGTGACCTTCAAAAAATAATCACATTGTAAATATGATATTTGTCCCACTGAAATAGAGGAGAGATAAAAATATATTACCTTAAGTATCGATTTACTTCTTTACCATTTGAAGATTCTATATAATTTATATTTTATTTAAAATATATTTAAGAACCAAATTTATATATATCATACCATATATGATCTACTTATGAACTTTTATGAGCCTTTTATTATTAATTATTTAGTAAAGTCACATTTCGGATAATAACAGCTTTGTTTTACATGTATGTTTTGATTTTGTATCTTTGGTCACATTTCATTGATCATGGTTATATAATAAAAAAATGTTAAAAATGATAGAAATGTCATATATATTCATTAAATGTAATTTTATTGGATTACATTAATGTTATTTATAGAAAATGAATTTCAAGGTTCATGGAAATGGTAGGTCATACATACAAATGAATGTTATTTTAATTTTCTCGATGGATGGAATGAAAGGAAGGTAATTAATATAGAAAAATAAAAGGGTAATTATGATTTGATATATATAACATATATTCATTAAATTGATCCGTATTACCTTCCATGTAATGTGTATGTTCAAATGCATCACATTACATCACATGGAAGTAGTCCGTCGTACAAATGAGTACACGTTAATGTATTCCCACAGAATGGAAAGTAAGAAGGTGTATTTGATATTATAATACAAGAAGAATAATAATTTCATCAATATAAAATATATTTATATACATGTATACTTTAAATCTTTCATTATATCCAATCATGGTGGGAGGTGACAGAAATTTAATTACATAGGTTCATAAGGTGGTAGTCCAACGAACACTATATCAATAGTTTTATATCCCATTTGAACGAATGTGATATGGATATAGTTTATAAATATATAAATATAAAATAACATTATATTTTATATAATTATTTTATTATATCATAATAGTTTATGAATATTTTAAGGAGCAGGAAGAATAAATAAAATAAAAATGTTCAGTTAAGAACGATACCTATTCTTTAGACAACCTCCTTTAGTTAGCAGTAAAACCCTTTTTAGGAGGGTTCCAGGGTCAAAATAAGGACTATAAGACATCGGGAGGTTATGTAAGAATATATTTGGGTAGGTTTTTTATGAAACAAAACAATTTGTAAGTGTGAAGATGAGAGGATAGAGGTGGCTATTTATAATTGGGGGATATGACACAGTTGGAAGATTTGAATAAAAAAAGTTATACTAATATTATTCAAATGATATGAGTCTCTAAATTGAATTATTATCAAACATTAGTTGTTATAATGTCTCAATATGGTCATAAAATAGTAATTTTACAAGTCTGTTTTGTAATTTAAACCTTATCATTTTAGTTTTACCCCTGGTTTTCCTGTTTTAACCTTAACTGCAACGATTAATTTTTACTCTTGTCAACATTCATTAAGGAAAAAAAATTAAATTGATATTAATATATAATATGTATTATTTTTTTCTAAATATTTAATAAAATTTTATAAATTTGTGTAACATAATGGTTACAATTACTTTTCAAATAATCTCATAGATGCAATGGAAAACTAATTTCCAATGAAATAAACATTTAAGGTTCAAAATGTTTTTATTTAAAAATTCAAAATAAAATTTATTAGAATAAACTATATTAGATAATTTATTTTATAATTGATAAAATTATAAATTTATTCTAATTTTAGAACAAAATGGAACCTTATAAATATTTTAATTGTGAAGGAGTTTTTTTAATAAAACCCATTATTCCTTTAACATTTCAAAAAAAATTATCTCTTCAGAAAAATCCAGAAACAACTCACCCTAATATACTTATGAAATGATGATTCCAAAAATAATGTTACATTTTTTAAAAAAATATCATTGTTTAAAATATTAATTTTATATTTTTTACAAAAAAATATATAAAAATTAGTTTTTTTGAGAAATATTTATTAACAAAGCATATAATGACATCAACAAAAATAATGTACTTAAATATCTAAAATTTCTCTTTATATAAAACCTTCATTATTATTTTTTTAAATATGTTTTTATTCAAAATAATACCTCTATGTTTTATATCTAGTTTATAATAGTCTTGTTTTAATAATAATATTATTATTATATTGTGGTTCGTTAAAACTTGATGTTGCGTGTAATAGAAGATATCTATGAAACTAAAATTATTAAACAATTATTTCATTAAATCTTGAGTTTTTTAATATAACATTGCAAAAACTACTACATGATTCCCCAAAGTATCATTAGTCTCCTAATTCAATGAAAAGTGTGGGTTATGTGCTGGATTCTAAGGTCCTCCACCTACATCACGACCTAAACTTACAATAGACATCCTAATATACCTAAAATAGAATCCATTAAATTATTAAACATTACATATTGTAGAAAATACATGAGGAATATATTATAGTCCTTGAGATAGTTTCTATTTTCACCTATAATTGAAGTGCCTATCAATGTCATTTCTAATAGAGGGAGTTGAAAAAAATATACCACACTCAAAGAATCAATTGTTGCCCCATGTTTTACCCTCTAGATTTAGTTTATTACTTATAGAATATGAAAATACTAATAAATTAATGAAATAACATGTTGATCCACATGTATATAGAAGAATACTTTAATCTCTAACTACTTTGATACACTTCTCTATCATTAGAGACTTATATAGAACTGTAGCATTGGTCATCCTATCAGATATCCTGACCAAGAATTTCCCTTCAAGAAAAATGGATGGTCTCAACTTTCATAGTTATCTACACATAAAACATTTCAATAAGAAGGGAAAATAAAATCAATATGGTGAATCACACATAATATGAATTAATTGTCATCATTCTATAGTAGGTCTTGATAAAATCCCGATCATAGTCTTGGTTCATTTAATCTAGGTATAATTCCTCAAAGAAGAGATCCTTAATGGTCACTCACATTTTCCCTTCATGTATACCCTCCTAAATAATAACATCCCACCATCGTAATGTAGTGTCATAGAGCATGAAGTTTGTAATAATAATCATCCTAACCATCAAGGTATCCTACAAATTGAATATCATCTCAATAATTCATATTCATTACTCCACATCCTGGGGTTTTCCAGTAATCTGAAGGGATGGGGGATGATTGAGCTCGAATTCACAAGCATAATAGACTAGGACACTCTTGTGGATCTTCTACCCTAAACTGGTATTATCCTAATGTTTTAGAAGTTATTATTTCTAAAGCATGAGCCAATAGAAAATTAATGGGAGAATTATCAATTATATCATCTTTTAGGATAGGTGGTGTAATTGGGATTTCACTGCCTTAGTATGCAAGAAAATTATGATGAGTAATTTCTTGAAATACTATAATAGATCATTGATAAATTCTATAGTTAGACCAAATGACGGATAACATGTTATAGTCACATTAATGGGACATAAGAAGGTTCAACCTCAGAGCCTACACACAAAACAAAAAGTCTTAACAACATAAGAACTACCCATTCACCACGCTAGGCCTTTGGTACCTACAAATTAGTCAAATAATTATATATACACTAAACCCAATAATACTAAAGATCAAATAAAATAATCCATAAAATAATGTTCAAATGAACATATAATAAATTAAAACAAAAACTTTTTTTGAGCTCTATACAATGTAATAAACAAGAATATGTAATCTTATAATATATTCCTAGACATGTTCCATTAACAGGTACTAAAACTAAAAAACAATATAACAATATTTTACTCATTGCCCAGGGTGATTTTATCAATGGTAACGTAAAAAAATTAAGGACAATAATTCTCATTTTAATGGATGCTTGGAGGTTTAGTATACATTTATGGTCATCAACTGAACAACATCACCTACCTAAGACCTTACCATCATATATTCTATTTACCATATCTTGAATAAAAGAAATTAATAGAAACAACTAAGTAAACATAGTTCTTTGATACCATTTCGTAACACCTATCCATAAACATTGGGATTGGGACTGAGTGCCACATGACCTCATGTGAACATCCCCATATTCAAGAGGTTATTAACTAGAAGTGAGTTCCAATAATAACATCATGGAGGGACTATACCATTGGTATCAGATAAATATAGTAAAATTGGAAGTACTGACAATAATAATTAATAAATCAATAAATAAAAATAAACCTTTATATTTGAATAGAAAATATTAATTAATAACTTATAATACAGTAGTATGCCATGTTAGTTACAAAAATATAATGAAATAAACTATTTCCTATATGTTTTGGACTAATGTATGAGATAAATTTACATATGTAGACAATAGTAAACATCCAAACATGAAGTCAATCACGAAACAATATTAAAACTATTTTAATCCTGCTCAACAGCCCATCATAGATACCTTTTCCCTTCACTTGATCCCTTGTCATAAAATATAAGATCCTCAATATACATGTGTATGGTAATAATTAACGACCTACTAGGATACCACCAATGGTATTTAATATTAGTGAATAAGATATAATTTTTCATTCCATGAAAAAACATATCATAAAAAAGCAAAAAGTATATAATACAAGAATAACATATAATCTTGATCCATAGAGATCAACTATACATACTTAGACTCTATGATAGAAAGAACATCATCCAACTATCTATGAAACATCCATATTCAAATGTACAGTGTAAAAACATGTTCGACACATCCCACTAGAAGTGATTTACCATGTACATTCTGACATCTCTTTGGAAGCATCCCTCTTAGGGGATAGTACATGTGGATTAATGTACATTCTAATCTATCAAATACAGAGTAACAATTAATGAAATATATATGTACAAGAATTTTGGTCAAACATCTCATTTTATCAAACACCTATAAGATCCATTACCAATCCACATGAGGGAAAACATAAAACATGGGTCCCATGGGGCAACACACACAATCCAAAAGTAATGAAATATCTATCATAAGTCTCATGATCTACAGACACAAAATTATAATTTATATACCCGATATATACATTCTACAAGGATAAGTACTACCAACCTTAGGTGGAACAATGGTTTATAGCAAGGGACATTATATGATTCTAATTGCACCACTCTAAATCTTAGAAGCCTACCGGATCCACAATTATTTAGAATTATATGATCTAAATTTAAGTGAAAACACACAAAAATGTAGGAAAAGATCATACACTCATATGAATATCAACTACAGATAACTATTCTCGACTAACAGTTTCACAAATTACAACACTTTGAATCTTTGTTTCAATTCTATCAACAATTAATAAATACATTGTATGATGGAATAAAAATCTATAGATATAGAAGTGAAATAATAGAAATTTTATTCATCATAGTGTAATAAGGGTATATATTGATAGAACCCAAATAAAATAGGTTTTATGATCACATACTATAATTCTTAATCTCAACACACTTGGATCTATCAAAAATATTTCTATAAGGTAAGGAATTCACCAAATAATAGTTATGGAGTCTTTTAGTTTGAGGGGGATAACAATACAAAAATTAACATGTCCAAATTGATCCCTAAATACCATTAAAATCGATTTTTACATAATTAAAACAATGAAACACACACACAGTTTGGTCCCATTATATGATAAACTATGAAGTTACCATTCATGGATTACTTCCCCTTTTAGGAACCTCCATAGTGTAGTTACATTGTATTTAATACCATGAACCAAATGTGATTTTTTACTCTACAACATATTTTATGGTTTATCAAATGATTCCGTCCAATTTGAAAAATTGTGCACCTTAATAATTTACTTCCACAACTTTAACTTCTACTAAAATCATGCTTTACTGGTGGATCAGAACAGGTAGGTGAAACCAATAAAAAATGTTCACCATAAAAGAATCCTAAAAACTATATTAAACCAAACAAAAACCAACAAAACATATCCAAAATATTAATAGATAGAAAATATGAATAAGGGATATAATTAAAAAATAACTCACCTGAAAAGACATTATTTGTTTACACAATGCATGTCTAATTTTGTGTTTAAATTTTTGTACTATAGTACATTATGATAATGATTTTAATTTAATAGTTTGTTAATTATAATGTTTTAATTAATCCTTTATATCATGAAATTCTACCAATATTGGCACTATAAACTCTACTCACTTGAAAAATATTTCTATTCAAAAATAAATAATTTATGACCTATAATGTAACAAAATTACATTGGTCGTAAAACTCATAACTTTTTGATATTTTTATTAGAAGATAGAAAATATAATATCAATTATATTTTTATATGGATAGTGTTTATTCAAGGAAAATTTTTGGGTTTTTCAAAATTTATAATATATATCAATGATTTGTGATGAAGAGGACACTTTTAAAAATAAAAAATATAGGATTTATTTTTGATAGATGATATGAATGTCCTAAAGCTATAATAAAGAAAAATTATTTATATTCTAAATATTTAAATAATAATTTTATAATTATTTCAAAACATTGTGATGATAGTTAGACATTTCATTTTACAAAAAATTCTTGATATATTTATGATGGTAATTTTCATAGATTTAACGATATTAGAAAAAAATGCTTACACATTTTATAATTATACATTATATAGAAAATAAATGATATTTCTGGATGTAGAAATTAATGAATAAAATATTTTGTATAGAATACATAAATATTTTAAATATTATTCATTATGAATGATGTTATAAATAATTATTTATAATTTACCTAAAAATATATTTGTTTAAAATTGGATATGTGATTCATGTCAAATAGTAAAGAAATATAATAATTTATTTAAAAATGTAAATGGATTCACTGATTCTAGAAAAATAGACCTTATTCATATGAAATTTTTAGATCCTACGAGATATACGAGGCTAGTATGAATATTTTTTTAATTTTTTATTCAAATTTTTTCTATATTTAAAATGGGTTTATTATTTGGGATTAAATGCGATGATTGTTCTATATTCATTAATTTTAGTAATATTATTCATAATGAAAAAAAATCAAGATGGTTTCTTTTATAAGTAAACATTTATTATAATTTTAAATTATTTATTTTAACTCACTTAGTAAAATTCATGGCATTAAACCGAAATTTTATACTTCCAAAAAACCTAAAAATAAAGGTGTTTTTGAAAGGATAAATGAGACATTGAATGAGATATATAGAATAATTTTATAGGAATACAACATGCCCATTTTTTGGAATGGTGTTTTTTACACAACATGATATGTAATAAAAATAGATCTAATAGATGGAATTTATTACAATAATGCCTTTGGGGATGAGAAAAAATTAAAGAATATTTTTAATTACCTATATTGTATAGTATTAATTTGTATATTTAATACCACAATTGGTATCTATTCATATACCCATAAACAAACCATATTTCATTTGAGGAAATTCGTAAAGGTCAATAACATCTTATCCCTCACTTATTTTTTTCCAAAATTTTATAATAATGTATTATTCTATCTTAAATGAGTCTATTATGCATTATACTACCTAAAAAAATAAAAAGACCATGGAAGATAATTTTTTTACTAAAAATCTTTTTTAATGAAATTAAATAAAATAATATATAGATATTTTAGAGTTTTTTATGAAAATTTTATATCTTAAATAACAAATATAAAATTTTCAAAATTTATTTAATGGATATTAAGGAATATTTATTGGTTATTCCAAAACCTCAAATCTCATTATGATAATAAATAAATATATATTGATCCATAATACCTACTAATCTCACAATATGACACGTATAGGTTTTCAATGATAAATTTAATGACTAGATAACATGAGAACATTATAACATTGTTCTTTGATCTAAAGAGATTGATTTGTTCAAGATTGGTTTATTGTTTATACTTATACTATTCATCATAACACTGGGGATTGATGTTATTATATTGCTAAATCCTGTAATCAAAATAATGAGTTTGGAAAATATTTGGTACACTATCACATAAGATTTTGTATTCCAAATGAATGAATCTATTTGTACGAACCCTGTAAAAATGGTCATGTACCCGAGATTTATATTCTTCTATATGGTCAATATTATTTTATGGAATATATGATATATTCATGATTAAATTTTACCAAGGCTATAAGATCCATTTTTATGAAAATTGATTCCACCAAAATTTATTTCAAACATTATATTATTTTGAAACATTGTTGTTATAAAAGTATTACCTAAGAAATAATGATCTTAAATGTGGAATTTTTCATTATAGAAGCTACCAAAGAGAAAATTATATCAACATGATTTGTTTTCCAAATATATGATGAATTTTAAAATAAAAAATATTATAACAAATTAATATATAATTTATGATCTCTAAAATTGGATGAATTTATGTTAATTATTCAAGGAACAAAAATAAATTAACCAATAATTATTTTAACATTCCAATATGACCATAGGATATTTTATGGTGATGTAAAAGCTTAAAACCATTAATTGGTGCGACATCAAATCATGGTTATATGATGGTGATGAGATAAATTTCTTAAAAATCTATATGACAAATGTTTTCTAATATCTATGAAATATTTATTAATGGGAAATAAGTAATGATTTTTATTTGAATGAATAATTTTTATGATACAATTATTTATCCTAAGGAAGGAATTTATAGATCCTTTAATGGAATCATTGATATATTTTGATAAATATGTTGACATGGTTAGAATATCGGTGACATAGAAGTAATAAATAATATCTTGGTGATAAAAAAACATTTTTAGTGGAAAAATATCAATACATTAATAATATGATCTTACTCTCAGACAATAAGAGGATGTAAAAAGTTTTATGAAGAAATAGAAATTGTCATACAACTGGATGTAAGAAAAATCAATCATTCAAAAAGATATACTTCAAGTAAATGGAGATATTATAAATAAACAACAATTATGTTGAAGAATATGTTAAAACTTATTTATTTTGTTCAGTGTAAAAAAATTTAATAGGTAATGGAAATATTTTCTAGGGAAACTAATATTATAAATCTTCATATTTAAAATGGTGTCCAAATAAAATAAAGTCATCCAAGATGAAAAACATAAATATATGGGTTACATATTTTCCAAATAAATAAGACAAGAAAATGGGTTCCCCAAGAAGAAACACTACATCTAAAAATGATAAATAACCTAGAAGATTGATACAATGAATAAATAATATGAGTAATGATAATGGAAATAAATAATACATTGAGAATATAAACCCAAATTTAAATATGATTCAAAAGTTATGACATCGGTAAAATCTATTATGTATCTCAAATAAATAAAATTAGGGTCAAATTTGAATAATTATTGATATTAATTTATAGACTGAAATATTTTACTGTGTTTTTTACTATAATTTTCAACCAAAATATCATTATTTTTAAAGATCATTAAAACCATTATTTTTGTTAATAATGTTTTTAATTTAGCTTAGTGCCATGTTATTTGGTTTTTTTATCAGGAATGACATAATTATTATCTATAGTAGAATAATTTCATTATATATCATAAAAGAAAACATTTCATGTATTAAATCATAGTATTAATGGATTTCACAAAACATAATTAGTTAAATAAATAATTAATATATAATAAGTTATTTTACTTGGTAAAAAACAACATGTAAATGAAGGATGTTCAAATATAGTATGTTAAAGAGATAAATTATTTTTAGAAGTTGAAATATTTTATATTAAATATCATACACATTAAATATTTACTCGATGTGTAATGTTTTGGTTAAAATGTATTCTAACAAGATTGTTATAAAAAAAATTATTGTATATTACTTAGCTTGTTATATTATTCAATTGGTATTATATGGAGAATAATTTAATATTATAAAATAATACATGTATTTTTATTCATAAAAAGATGCAATAAAATTAATTTTTTCCTTATACAACATTATTTTTTCAGGATTTAAATTTTAATAATGTTGATGTAGAATTTACTACATATTGTATTATTTAAAAATATTTTCATTGTGGTTTTAGTCATTTAAATAATGAGAAATATTTATCAACATTCAAATGGTTTACACATTGTTTTATTTCATCTATGGTTGATTTTTATTATGTAATGTTTTCATTAATGTGGATTAAAGATAATCTAATGGGATAATACTATCCTGATTTCAAGGTGGTGTTCAATGAAGTTTGTTGATTAAAATTTATTTTCAATATTATTATAATAGATAAATTCATAAATAACTATGTTTTTAGAGACTATATAATATAATAATATAACATAAATAATATAATATATTTTTTTGAACATTAATCATTAGAGTATAAATGTGATATTTAAATATTATTTTACTCTTGATATCCATGTTCTCGGGATGAGGAAAAAGGTTAAGATGTTGTAATTTTGATGCCTTTGTGTCTTTTATAAAATTACTGAACAATAATATACCCCATTAAAAACATATATCACTTAGAATATACTTTTTCTAAAAAAAATATTTTCTATCAACTATGTATAAACACGTTTATGAGTCCTTTATGTCATAAAATCAAACTAGATCTATTTTTCATTATTAATAACATCCTATAATAAGTGTGGTTGTGATGATGGGTGATGTCTTATTATAGGTTCCATTTTGATAGATCATGTGTATTGTAAATACACAATGTTTTGTATGAATCTACTCCATCTCAATAATCCCATCTAAAATGATATTAACAAATTCATCAAACCTATATGGGTGTTAGTGGAGTGGTGTAATGGATTTTCATAGTGTCACTAAACCACTATAAAGAAACCATTCTACTATATCCTTTATTTTTTATATTAACCACTATATATTTTTGTAATCAAGGTGGTTGTTTAAAAAATGAATTTACCTGGGTAGTTAATATTTTATATAGGTAAAACTAAATAACTCATTTCTCTCACCAATTTATCCATTGTAATATGTAATAATGGACAAAATTCCATGTCAGAATAAAACTTTTGAGTTCTCTACACTGGTATATTAGTGTTTAAGGATATATCTATCATTTACATAATGGATAATCCAATATATTTATTGAATATGTTCCGACCACCATTATTGAATGGAGAAAATTATTGATGTTTGAAAAAAAGGATCATTACCTATACTAAAATTTTCTATTTCCAAGGATACATGAATGTGGTTAATGAATAGAAAAAATCTCCATCTAAACTGGAGCGATGGATTATTGTATAATAGTCCAAATATTTTCAGATTTCAATAGATCTTGATGATATCATTTTTTGTTTGGGGGAGAATTAATTTAATATATTTTTTAATACATTTCTTATAATGATATATGAGAAAACATTTTAGCTTCATAAATAGGTTATAAAAAGTTTAATGAATAAGGAATAAAATAATAACCAAATTTTGATACTTTTAGAATGTTATTATAATCCCCCAATACTTAAACATTTCATAATCAAGTTTTTTATGCAATAAATCACATTATTTCACTTTTATAATCATTTCAAGTTTATATTTTTTATAATTTGGTCATAGAGAATACATATCAAAACTATACTATTAAAAATTGGAAAATTCATATTTTTATCCATTTTCCACATAATATAAATCTTTTAAAATAAATCATGTTGTCTGTTCAAGTAAACACACTATGAATTTCATCTTGACATCTTCATTTTCCATAACCATCCCTAAAATACTATAAAAGAATTTAGAAATGTTGGTTGGAAAAAAACCACAGTAAGGTATACACAATTAATTAAACAATTAAGCCCTATGAAAATATGAAAATACATATATCATTTACCTTAATCATTAATATTATTTGAGAATATGAAATAAAAAACTCATATAAAAAATAGACATGATTTTTTAAAAGAGAATAATTAATATCTATAGCAAGAAGTTCAAAACCCCTTTTGGTTACTTAGAGCATCATATACATAAAACACTTTAAAAATGCTTTTAATTGGAATAATCATACAGTCGACTTCTAATATTATGATTACCCAATGTAGTGGAAAGCTATTTTGGAACAACCATCATTAAATATATTAAGGGAATATTAGGTGCTATATGGACCACACCATGTTAATATGTAATAGGATTAACCAACACTATATAGGCCATCCCATTTTATGTTGTAATTGCCTTACTTGATGCTACATCAGCCACCCCAAGTTATGAAGTAATGCGCTTAACATGTGTCATATTATTGCACCCATTCCTTATGTATAATTATCATGTACTATATAATGAATAAATAATTTTTATTCTTGAAATATTTTATCATAAATAATTTCAAAAACTATTTTTAAATCATTGTGAAATCACATTTGGATATTAAAATACCATTTCTTTTTTGAAAAACACATTTTCAATATGATAATACCATTTTCTTTAAAAAAAATAATTTTCAATGAAAAACACCAAAAAAATATAAATGATTTTCATGTAATAAAACATGAAATCAATAAATATAATCTACAAAATAAGTAATAATAATGGAATCAAAAATAAATTTGTTTTGTATGTTAAAAATATGGCATCCCTTTTATCATTTGTCAAAAACATTCTGTGGAAGACAGGTAAAAATATTCCTTTTAGAATCCATTTAAATAATGTAAAAAAGGAACATAAAATATTCATTATAAATATTTTATTTCCATATAAAATATGAAATAAAATAATTTTTTTGACATGTACATGGAAGATAAATTTCATTTTAGGGAAAAAATTAAAAGAATATGTTCTTAATAGGAAATGTCCCTTATCACTTATGATACACATCAATCATTACCCCATGAAATATGAAAATTAAAAAAAACTAAACATCATGAGTATAGATTAATACATGATATAACTTTTCAAAGGGCCTGTATATACACATTCTAAATTAGTAAATGTGCGTATTATCATTAAATGCCTAAATTAAATGAAATTGAGATGAAGTCCCTTACCTCGAGTTTGATTTTTCACGTATTTGTTTATCTTCCTAAATAATACAATTATGTTAATTATTACATTCTTGAGATCTTTTATCAAGTTTATTATTACATTTTTTAAAGATATTAATATTTTATATAAAATTTCATAATTTATTAATATCAATTTTTATTTTTTTACCATATTCGGTTTTTGTGTCAAAACCAACTTTAGTAGGTCAACTAAGGACATTGTGGCCTTTTTTGAGAAAAATAAATAATAATAAAATTTAAATAATAATAAAATTTATGCATAAATTATTCTTTTAAAATAACTAATGAATTTCAGTTATGAAAAATGATCAAATTTTTCAAACATAGAGATAATATGTCATACATGCGCAAGAGTAACGTTATAATTTTTCAATGGTCATTTTAGAAAGAAGGTATGTAATATATTTTCTTTATAGATGTTAATTATATCTAAATTAAAATTAATTTTAATTATATATACTTATATATATAATTTTCGTGATTCGAAATGATTAATATCACTTTGGGGAGGCGGTAGTCCACACGTCCATGAATGACATTATCACTTATTTAGTTTGTGAAAAAAGTAAGAATAAAATTATTTATTATATATCTTTAATGATAATTATGACATGAATATCATAATTATTTTATTTATATCATTTATATTCATTATATTTACCCTTATTACTTTTCATGTTACACGTTACTGATAAACGCTTCATATCTCTTCGTGAGATAGTAGTCTTTCGGACACTTGAGAGATGTTATTGTATCCCATACAATATGAACTGTCAAAGGTTATATAAGATATAATGAATCCATAAGTATATTTATATTATTAATATCATAAATACCATATGTATAAATCATGTTTATTATAATAAAAAACCATGAGAGATGGTAATAGAAAAACGAACAACATTGTTTCACAAGGCGGTAGTCCGCCATATAAAAGAATGATGATCTCGTAACCGATTTCATGGATGTTTGTGTGGGTTTATTTTGTACCCTTAACATAAAAAATCTCATAATATTTAGGAAACATATTTAATTATATAATTATGCCATAATAATAATTTTTGTGAGTGGATAAAAACTTGATACAAAAACATATATTAATAAAAATTAACTATTTTTGGAGTAACACCTTTTGGTTTTCACTAAAGGACTTATGTGGTTGTATATTATTTCAATGTAAGGAATATAGGATGAGGGTATGGAATTTGATATTTAATTTGGGTAGGTGCTTAAATATCAAAATGGATTGAGAGTTGTGAGGATAGGATGAGAGGTTGAAGCCATTTACAAGAGAGGTGAGTGGAAAACTAATAAATTGTTTAAAGAGGGAATTCCACAAACATTTTTTCCTTATAATGTGTATCCGATAATGAAAAAAAATCACTAATATTTGGTATATGGTAGATTTATTTCCCAAAATGTTGTCCTTTATAATTTTATTTTTCATTGGGCCCCCTTTGATTAATATATAACCAGTAAGTATAATGGTTTTTACCTTAATCGCTGTAATTAATTTTAATTATTTCCAATAATATTCTTGGTAAAAAAAATAAGTTTAAATTAATATAAATTATAAGTTATTATGATTCAAAACATGGTATCCATTTTTAAAAATTAAATACTCTCAAATGGAAGAAATTAATTTAATAGTATTCCCGTAGATGGGATGAGAATGTATGTTTTTAATAAGAAAATAACAAATGTTTATGATGTTTTTCTATCTATATTCAACATGAAAATTATTTCAATTACCTAAATTGGTTTTATATAAATATACATCAAATATTTAAACATTAAAAAAAATTAAAAATTCATTTTTACATTATAAATTATTTTACCAAAAGTCAGTCTTGATTTAAAATCATATTTGTTTCATTATTCATCAAAAATGAAAACATCAAAGAATAATTATAAAATTAACATTAATTTAATTATGAATTAATATTAAAGAAATGTAGTTTATTTTTTAATAGAAAGTTTTTAAAAAAATTAAACATTTAGTTTAAAAACCTATCCGCCATTAAAAGGTGTAAAAACGACCTTTTTATAAAGACACATCTTTGTATTCCTAAAACTATATTTGTTCTTATTTTCATCCCATAAAAAAAATTTGATGAATTGAAAAAAAAATTGGTATATATAATATATAAATTTCAATAATATATCTCAAAAATAGTTATTAATTTAATTTATTATGATAAAACAATATTTTCATCATAGATATTGATTTTCAATAAATCCATTTCCATTACTTAAAATATGATGAACATCTTTAAAAATTACACTATTTATGGAAGATCATGTTTACCCTAAATGTTATCAATTCCATAAAACTCATGTAAAAAATGTAAAGATGAAATTATCATTAATACAATGCCTTATATAAACCCAAAAAAATATCTCATATTTTATTAATCACATTAGGATATCATCACATAAAAAAATAAATGAGTTCCTGAAGCATTGAAATTATAGTTATCCTTTGATAAATACCCAAATACCAAAAACATACATCACTTCACCAGATATCCCACCAACAATTGTAGTAGTAGAAAATGAAATTTCCACACTATTCTGATTCTGGTCATGATGATTTCTGCCATGAGTATGAAAACATTAGTATACTGACCAAAATCATTACATCTAAAACATCTGCTCATTGACTTGATATTTTTTATCACATTAATTGATTGTTAATGGCTCTTTTTTGTAGTATTGAACTTTGTGAAAACACTTACCACCCCAGTAACACTTTTTCGATCGTAACACACATTCCAAAAAATGTATTTTACCCCACTTGGGGAAATGTTTAGGTCATAACAAGGGATTTATTAGATTTTTTATTCTCCATTTCCATCCACTTTGACCATTTTTTAGTCTTGTTACCTTGTGGAACATATAGGTTGGAAAACTCAATCTAAACATTCTCAACAAAAGGAATAACATTTTCATACCATTCTGATTCCCATGAAGCCAACACCCTTCGTAGAAATGGTTTCAATGCTGAGTAAAATCAATTAATTTTAATATAATTGTATCATATAAATTCCATCACATACCTAGCCAACATTTGGATGTTGGATTCATATAATTCCATATAATATTCATATCGTTTCCTCAATTCCAATAATTTTTTTCCATCCTAAACCAAAAAACCTTGGTGAAATATTTATAAATTAACATTTTCATAAATTATTCCCATTTTATAGCATCAAGATCATTTTTCACTTCGTTATTCTTAACCAAATGACATTATAGATCAACCTCACATTCAATAAAATTGATGTAAAGGGATTTATTTTGATGTTCCAAACATCCCATTACTTAAAATATCATTTTTAGAGAATTTATGTATCCATCGGTTGTCACTGTGTCAGTTGATCTATTGAATGATGGAGGATGTTTCCTCTTTTAATGTTCCTCTATAGACATATTCATTTATAGTAATTTAGGATGTTATTTGGTTTTGATACCAGCACCATTTATAGTCAGTTTCAAATGATATATCACTAAAATAAAATACTATAATTTGATTCCAACCATCTCAAGATACTTATTTAGAAGGATATTCTCATCTTGATTCCATCCGACTATAGATTTCCTATTTCATTTGTGGAAAACCATTTTTCACAAAGAAATACTTTATTCAAAGAAAAATGGTAATCGTAAAATGTTATAAAATTTAAAATTGACCGTCAGGTAAAATATTTGACGGGCATTCTATTAAAATTATCATAACCTCTAGGATATCTAAAATCCCCTCTCATAACAACTATTAGTCCCAAAACCATAAACATTAAATATTAATTATTTTTTGTCAAGAAACTACATTGATTCACAGTGAGTAAATTTTTATGAATATATTTTTATATAATTGGTCTATAACTCATACTTAATAAAGTTTTAAAATAACAATGTGGACACTTTTAATTTGTATCCATTTTTTCCTTAACACGATAAATTTAAAATAAAGAATTTTTTATTTTCTTGGAAACTCATGAGGATATTAAATGTGACCTCAACCTTTCCATAAACCACCCATAAAATCATGTGAAAATATATTCAAATATTAGAAGAGTAAAAAAAGTTTTGTAAGGGATTCACAAAGAAGAGAAACCATTAGTCCTATGAAAAAATGAAAACTAATAAAATTTTTTCCTTTATTGTATTGTGCTTTGAGCATATGAATTATAAATTTTCACATGAAAAACACACACTCTATTTTTCTCAAAGAAAATAATTAAAACCCATATAAAATAATAAAATCACATTTTGGTGATTTAGATCATCATATACATAAATATCGTTCAAAACAATTTTAATTAGAAAATCCATTCGACCGACTGCCAAGATTGTTATCACCCAAGGCATTTTAGTGTTATCTGGGTGCATTCATCATTTAATATATTACAAGCCTACCCAATGCTATTTATTCCACCCCATGTTTACCTATAATAGGATTACCAGGTTTTATCTGGGCCTCCCCATGTTTTTTATTAATAGGATTACACTAGATTATATGAGTCACCCCATGTTAATCTATAATGCCTTAACTCGACACTACCTGGGTGTACCCATTTCTCAGGTATAATGATCAAGTTATATATAATGAATAAAAAATATTATTCTTGAAATTAATTATAATAAATCATTTTGAAAACAATTTTAATCTTATAATAAAACACTTTTGGATATCAAAATACACTTTCGTTTTTTAAAACCCAATTTTTAGTACCATAACACCCTTTTAATTTAGAAAACCATTTATATTATCAAATTACCAAAAATAAAGAAGTGGTTTATTTGAATAAAACATGAATGAATTAAAAGGAATATTGAAATCAATTAACTATCACTATGGTGTATTATTCATTTTTTCCTTGTATGTTAAGAACAAAACATCCCTTTTATTGTTTTTAAAAATGTTTTGTGTAAGACATGTAAAAAAGATATCTTTTGAAATACATTTAACTAAATTAAAAAGGTACATAAAATATAATTTCTAAATATTTTATTTCAGTGTAGAATAATTAATAAAATCATTTTAAAATCATTAACATTTAAGGGAAAAATATTTTGAGGGAGAAATAACAAAATCGTTTTTTTGTTTTTAATAGAAAAGTCCCATATCACTTGGCAAACACTTGAATCATAAACCCATAAATTATTAAAATTAATAAAAACTTTAAACCTCATGATAATATATAAATTCATGATATAATAAATAAAAGGGGTTTTATATACACCTTCTATGGAAATATAGGTTAATATAAGCAAGAAATGCCTCAATTAGAGAAAGTTTAGACGAAGTCCCTTATCTTGAGTCTAACTTGTCGTATGTGTCTTTATATTAATGAATAATAAACTTATATTAATTTTATTATTTATTTATAAGATTTTTCATGTTTTTTATTAAATTTATTTCACTTATTAAAAAGTTATATATAATTATTTAATCAATTAATATTAAGTCTGATGTTTTGACCATATTCATTTTCGGTGTAAAACATCTACATTGGTATGTCAACTAATGTAAAAGAAGACATTAACATATCAAAAATAAAAATTATGAAATGATAATAATATTAATACATCAATTATACTTTTAAAAAAAAATCATGAATTGTGGTATTGAAAAATGAATTAATGTTATGATCATGGAGATTGTAGGTCATACGTATGCACGAGTAACATTCCCAATTTTCATTTATCATTATGAAATATGATATATAATATTTTATATTTCTATATAAGATATTATATCATAAATACCATTATATTTTATTATATATACTTATAAATATAATTTTTTTTATGTAAATGGAATAACATGACTTTGAGTAGGTGGTGGTCCATACGTCCATGAATGACATTATCCCTCTTTCAGCGTGGAAAATGTAAAATTAAATTGTTTTATTATATATCCAGAAAGATAATTATTTTATTAATATTATAATGTCTTCATTTATATTATATATATTCATTATAGTTAACCTTGTTACCTTTCATTTAACACACTAGTCAAAAAAATGCTTCACACCGATTCTTGAGGTTGTAGTCCACTGTACACACGAGTGATGTTACTGTATCCCCCTAATATATGAAATGTAAAAATGATGCATATGATATAATGAATCAATAGGAATTATCATATTATAGATATCATAAATATAATATATAAATAGAATTTTTATCATTATTCTCAACCATGAGAGGTGGTAATTGAAAATGAATGATATAATTTCATGAGGCAATAGCCCACCGTACACATGAAAGATTATTTCATAACACATTTAATGGATGTTGTTTTGGGTTCATGTAGTAACCTTAAAAAAACATATTTTTAAATTTAGTATAATTTGGTTATTATATAATAATGGGATGATAATAATCAAAGAGAGTGGATAATGAAATAAATAACACATATTGATGAATTGTACCACTTTTTTTTGTAACTCCTTTTAGATTACATCAACAGAATTTCATTGTTCAATATATGGACAATGTATGGATTCTAGGATTAGGGGAGGTAATTGGGATTTTATTTTTCCTAGGATTTTATAGTAAACGGTATTTGAGAGGTGTTAAGATAGGAGGATAGTTTGACTCATTTTATAATGGAGGTGAGTGGAAATGAAGTAAATTTTCGAAAAGGGGGAATTCACCAATGTTTTTCTACAAAAATTACATATAATAATTTAAATAAATTTATATATATAGAATCTATTTTTTCAAATTCAATTTACATATTTTTATAAAATTTATTTAAAAGAAATCTCATAGATGGGATGAGAAATTGATTTTTTGAAGTGAAAATTCTCAAATGTTTAATAAGATTTTATATTTAAATTGAGTACAAAAATAATTAAAATGACCTAAATGTTATTAATTGATGTATAAAAGTACTATTTTGTCTTTAAACCCATTTTTATATATAAATTATGATTACAAATTATTTCATGGAAAATTCAGTTTTCAATTAAAATTTTCTATTTTTCACTATTCATAAAAATTGAATCCTCTCAAAAAAATATAAAAATCAGCCAAAGATAATATTGATATTGTCATGACCTATCCCTTGGGGATCATGCCGTGACTACCCCAAGCCCTCCATACATAGGCCAGGGTTTTGAAACAAGTATCAAAATGGAATTTCCCTAGAAATGGGTAGGCATTTCCTCAAAACTTGTACACACACAGACAGTACTTACTTTTACACTCTCTGGAGATTTTTATTTGTGTTTGAACCTTTCTTCTTTCATTATTTCTTACTTATACATAGTGTACCCTGTCTATGGAGGATTATCTCGGGTGTTTTTTCTATTTCTGAGATCGTTCGCCAAGGATCCTACCTTAAGGGTAGGTACAGCTCGTCACTTTGGCTCTCCACGTCAACCAGTCACCTTCGTGCACTTTTTAGTCTTGGCTTCCTAACTTCGGTCAAAGTTTTTCATCGTCTGCACAATACACAATTAGGGGTGTGTGATGCCCGTGTAGGGGTGACTATAACAATACCTAGTAAGGACCCAGAGACCCCCGAAGGTCTCCCAGAATCCCATAAAGGAAAAACCACAAATTATCATCTCAAACACAAAGCACAAGGAAAGACTCATCTCAAACAAGGTATAAAACTCATAGATCAGGAATAAAGATGATTAGTCTTAATCTATATCATTTTATTCAGTTAGTAAGTTCTACCACTGAACCAAGAAGCAGTTGTTCCATTGTGGATCCACACAGGGTTGTTTGTCGTTGATCCACGACAGGCCACTCTAAGGCCCGTCCTTGTCTGGTCACGCACTGATGATCCACACAGGGTTGCTAGGATACTGATCCACACATGGTCTCTATGATGCTGATCCACACAGGGTCACTATAATGCTAATCCGCACAGGGTCGCAGTGATGTTGATCCGCACAGGGTCTCTATGACGGTGATCCACATAGGGTCTCTATGATGTTGATCCACATAGGGTCGCTCTTTATCTGATAGCTAGCCACCAGATTCCCCTTACTCGGTGCGCTTCAATTCCATAGAATCTACTCCCCAAGATAACGATCATTACTCATCTTCCAAGAAGTACCACATAGGAGTAACCCAAAGGACCTCCATGTCGTAATGGTCCCAACACGACAAACGACATGTCAATCGGACGCCTGGTCTGTGTGTTATAACTTTTTTAGTACCGAGGGCCCGGTTGGATTAGTGATCGGTCTAACCCACCCAGACCCAAAATTTCATCAGAATATAGGGGTATTATTTCAAAAGGACTTTTTTTTAAAAGATTTCAGCGTTGTAGATGGTTCTTCAAAAGGACGTCTGGTTTATGAGATACAAACTTTTAAGACAAACTGGGTCGAAAAGGTTCCAGGTTCGGTCCGACCCATCCTGACCCAGCTTGGGCCATCCCAACCTGGTCTGGGATGACCCATCCTGACCTGGCCAGCACTGACTCTACCCCATCTGGTTTGACCTAGTCTGGCCTGAACCGGCTAGGCAGGCCCATGTGGGCGCTGCCGCGGTGGGCTCAGCCCGCTGGGTCATGGACTGGCCTGGCCAACCATCTGGTCGCAACCTACATTAGGGTCAGCTCCCCTTCCCGAACAGATGAATTCCTATTCAGTTTGCTACATTGGTTCCATGTGGCGCTGCCCCCCTCTCTCAGCAGGACCTGCAGTGCAAGGGTCCCTGTCCACCGTGCCTCAAAGTCATGGCCTCCCTCTACAGTGCGTGATGGTGCACCAACTGTTGCCAATGCGACCAGCCTAGGGACGACCACACCTTATGTCCACTGTGGGGCCTTTGGGAATTGCCTTCCTCTGTAGTCGGTGAGAACCTGGTTCTGCTTTCGCCCGCCGCCGTAGGCAAGGCTTCCGCAGGACACCGTTTTAACACCAGTAGTCTATTTTCTCTACTGATCGTTGCTACGGCCCTCCCGCGATACTTCTATCACTACATGGCTCCCAGATTCAAATTACCGTTGAGTTCAAATTTCACTCATGAAGAACACGAAAAATCTGAAATAAGTATAGGGTTAGGCCCTTATTAGGTTGGATTGCTCCCTCTGCGTTATCTATTAAACAAGGGTGTGGTAATCAAATCATCCAATGATAAATTTTAACCCCATTCAAAATAATTCTCGCATTATCCACATGTAGTTTCATATGAATCTTGGATTAACTCATTTTTGGTTAATCTGTGTTCGTCCTGATTTTCAAGAATGATAGATTGAAACGATTCACATAAATATAATAAAAAACTCTTACCTCGAAATCGTAGGATATTTGACAGTTGTGGAATAAGAATTCACATTCATTAAAGCTTTCAGCATTCGTCGTTTCCAAATTGATTCCACGGACTTCGTCATTTAAGCCTCCATTCATCGTTGGAGGGTAAGTTCATTCATCAGTTCTTCATCAAGAATTCTCCCACAATATCACACCACCCTCTCCCTTTTCCCATGTTTTTATAATCCAAAGGGGTGAGTTAAGATATTAATCTTTTTTAATTAACGGTTCATTAATTTATGTAATTAATGAACCACATTAATTAAATGATCTGTGGTTACACAATTGATGTGTAACTGAGAATTTAATTTCCCCAATTAAAAGTCCAACCACCTCAGTGGTCCACACCACCTTCACTCAAGAGGTGGCAGAAAAAGAAAATAATATATATGTATATATATATTTTATTATCCTTTCAAAAATTTGAGAAACTAACTTCTTCTCTCAACCTACTATGGTAGAAGCTAAACCTCCCTTAAGTGAATCCCAGCAATTCGAATTCAAAGGTTCCCTCGAAGTTCAATTCCAAGCACCATTTCAAAAGATAGGAAATGCCGCTCATACGTTTACTAAACATACCTTAAAAAATTTCAAAATTACGTTCCAGGCTCTCTAGGCCTCAGAATCTTGTGACGTCAATTTCACAGACTCATAATAATTCCATTTAATTAAAAAAATTACATGGACTTTCAAGGTCACTACATTCTCCCGAAATTAGGGATTTTAATCACTAAAAGCTACAACAAAAGATAGGGAAACAAATAGCGGTATAGATCATGTATCTAAGCCTCCCCCAAATGTGTTCTCTCCTAGAGGTTTGTTTCCTCTGGAATTGGGGATGACCTTATTAGTTTAAGGTTCAAAAATTCCAAGCGGTTTATAACGGATTTGATCGTAGAACCGAAAACATCCAATGATTCTATATCCATTTGGACCTACTTTCCAAAGGTAGGTGCTCATTAGTTGTGAATTTATAAGGCTTAAGAATTTGAATTGGTCAAGAGGATGGGAGGTCAGACTCATCACACCTTTTTGAGGGGAATTATTGTCTACATCAGGAATCTCTTTATAGATTTAAGTTATTTTCGTGAATCCTTATTAAATTACCAAGTATAAGAATGAGCTTTCCTTAGATCTGACAATCAATGATTGATATGTAGTAAATTTAGAGAATCTTTTATATTTATTCGAGGTTCTTGATCGATAGAGAATCATCTGTATTTGTTAGAGATTATTAGTCAATGGTATCCTTTAATACATTATATAAAAGTCTCTTGGTCATTATGATGACCATACTGGTATTAAAGCCACTCAGTGGGGCACTTGAAGTTTGTTGTCATTCATAAGGACATGGATTATTTCAGATATGGGATCGTACCCTTAGATGGGCTACCTACAAATCCTTTATTTAGAAAAGGAATCAGAACCCACTTTGTCCGAGTAAAGGAGTATGATGTTTATGTATGATTTATGGCTCAAAGAAAGATGTCATAATTACTTTTACTCTCTAATCTCACGTGAGTCATGCTCAGTGTGAGAAACAAGAGGTATTGGTAAAACCAAACAATTGTGCCATGAAAGATGCAATCATAAGAAATGATGTGGGGCTTATGTATGTATGACCACCCAAATAGATAGAGATCAAGACTTATTTCATAGAAGAAGTCTAGGAACACGGTCCATAAAGGTATATGTGCTTTTATGGAGATTTGGATACTCTAACTTGGGGCTTACTCCAGAGAAAGATGCCCAAATTAGGAGTGACTTATGATTGGGTTTTATTCCTGAGAAGGAAGCCCAAATCCAAAACTAAATTAAGACTGGTTAAGAAAAATTAAGACTGGGGTTTCCTCATAAGGAAGAGGCCCAGGTTAAAGGGATTTGAAGACTGGGGCTTACTCCTAAAGAGGATAACCATATTTGAGACTAGGGCTTACTCCTAAAAAGGAATCCCAGATTTGAGAAATTATGGTTGGGGCTTACTCCTGAGGAGGATGCCCAGATTTTGGGAACATTGAGACTGGGGATTACCCCTAAGGAGGATGCCCAGATTAGGGGACTCGAGGCTTACTTTTAATGAGGATGCCCAAATTAATGAGGACTTGGGGATTAATCCTAAGGAGGATGATCATATTAATGAGAACTTGGACTAGGGCTTACTCCTGAAAATGATGACCATGTTAAGGATTCATTCATCTTAAAGGATGAGGTTGAATAAATTAAATCTCTAACCTTAGTGATGTAAAGATGTGTAAATCACTAGGTTTTGAGAGATGTTACATAGAATTCCTTTCAGATAAGGAAGCCAACATGGAAATAATACCATGAATGGATTTGGAGAGAATTATGAAGGCTTAATCTTGAAGAGGAGGGGTGGATGGGTATATGAGGGGTGAAATGGGCAGGAAGGGCACAAAAAAGTGAGGGGCGTGCAAGTCCTGCGTGGGCATGCAAGTCTTGGATGCACAAGTGTACCTACGCGACACATGGGTACTTGGACGCCGCTCAACCCTTAAGTTTGAACTTTGGCGAGGCTTGGCTCAAGCCTTTAGTACTATCCCTGAAAGGGTTCCAGAAGAGGGGCGCAAAAGTTATGTTGAAGGGGTAAGGCGGCGCGCAAGTGTGGCCACTTCCCTTAAGGGCTGGCCACTCAGGCGCGCAAGTGTTGATGAGTTTCAACACTTAGGACTTACTCCCTCTCATTAGATCTTCCGTTTAAGGTAAGAAATTACCGTATAAGTGTTCGGAAGCTTTGAAAAGAGACTAGGGCACAGGGAGCTCAAATCTGAATTTCTGGAAATTTTTCCTCCCTCCTATACCTATCCACCTCTCCTCTTCAAGATTAAGCCTTCAGAATTATCTTGAAAGCCATTCATGGCCTGATTTCCTTGTTGGCTTCCTTATCTTAAAGGTATTCTGTGGAACATCTCTCAAAACCTAGTGATTTATACTTCTTTACATCACTAAGGTTAGCGAGTTCATTCATTCAACCTCATCATTTAAGATGAGAGAATCCTTAACCAAGGCCTCTTTTTCAGAAGTAAGCCCCAGTCCATGTTCTCATTAATATGGTCATCCTACTTAGGATTAATCCCCAAGTCCTCATTAATTTGGGAATCCTCTTTAGGAGTAATCCCCGAGTCCCCTAATTTGCGCATCCTCCATAGGAGTAAGCCCCTGTCTCAATGTTCCCAAAATATGGGAATCCTCCTCAGGAGTAAGCCCCAACCATAATTTCTCAAATATGGGCTTCCTTTTCAAGAGTAAGACCTAGTCTCAAATATGGGTATCCTCTTTAGTAGTAATCCCTAAGTCCCTTAATTCTAAAATTCCCTTAACCTGGGCCTCCTCTTCAAGAGTAAGTCGTAGTCTTCAAATCCCTTTAACCTAGGCCTCCCCCTTAGGAGTAAGCCCCAGTCTTAATTTCTCTTAACCAGTCTTAATTTACTTTTTTATCAGGGCATCCTTCTCAGGAATAAAACCCAATCATAATTCCCTCCTAATTTGGACTTCTTTCTCAGGATTAAGCCCCATGTTAGAGTATCCAAATCTCCATAAAATCACATATACATTTATGGACCATGTTTCTGGACTTCTTCTCTGAAATAAGTCCTGATCTCTATCTATTTAGGTAGTCATACATACATAAGCCCCACATCATTTCTAATGATTGCATCTTTCATGGCACAATTGTCTGGTTTTACCAATACCTCTTGTTTCTCACACCGAGCATGAATCATGTGATCTTAGAGAGTAAAAGTAATTATGACATCTTTCTTTGAGCCATAAATCATACATAAACATCATACTCCTTTACTCGAACTACATGGGTTCTTATTATTTTTATAAATAAAGGAAACATAGGTAACCCATCTGAGGGTACGATCTCCACTCTGAAACAATCCATGTCCTTCTGAATTACAATAAAATTCAAGTTCCCCACTGAGTGGATTTAAAACCAGTATGGTCATCATAATGACCAAGATACTTTTATATAATGTATTAAAGGATACCATTTCCTAATAATCTCTATCAAATATAGATGATTCTCTATCGATGAATAACCCCTAATACATTTAAAAGATTCTCTAAATTTCTTAAATATCAATCATTGATTGTCAGATCTAAAGGAAAGATAAATCGTATACTTGGTAATGTAATAAGGACTCACGAACATAACTTAAATCTATAAAGAGAGTCCCAGAGTAGACAATAATTCCCCTCAAAAAGGTGTGATGAGTCTGACCTCCCATCCTCTCAACCAATGCAAATTCTTAAGCCTTATCAGTTCACAACTAATGAGAACCTACCTTTGGAAAGTAGGTCCAAATGGATATAGAATCATTGCATGTTTCTGGTTCTACGAACAAACTCATTAGAAACCACTTGTAATGTTTGAACCTTAAACCAATGAGGTCATCCTCAATTCCAGAGGAAACAAAAAATGGTGAACCCGACGTGAATCATTAACCAATTTAAATTGATTTTTTACGTATTTGTTACGCCCCTATTTAAAATCAATGAGAGGGTCAACAAAGAAGTCAATAAATATTGGTGCTCATCCAAAAGATGCAGTGGCCGAACTTATCTTGATTACGTCTGTTATATAAAACATGCACTCTTTTCCAAGACCTCATGCATTACGAGAATAAATTTTCTTAAGTTCACGTCTGTGAATGCCTCTACTGTGAAAACCTCTATTGTGAATGCATCTGTTTCTACTCCTATTGGATCGTCGTCCGCTCTGAGGACGACATCACCTACTCAGCATCTTCAATGCTGGTTATCGAATGCACTGGTTAATGAGTACCGTCATCACGGTACCATTCCAACACTGGAGGCTGCTCGACAATCCCTCCAAGTGAACAACTCACCCTGGTCATCCGGACAGCGACGACCAGTGATCAAGAAGCAGGTGGTGCCAACCACCGTCTCCAATAGTTTTGGGTCGTTATCCTCGTAACTCAATCACCATTAACTCCCATATTTTGGGGAGGTGAATGAGCAGGTCCCTCAGAGCCTTAATTCAAGAATAGAGGAGTCCTTCACGAAAGATCCCATCAATAATCACCACCAAACTCATGCGGAAATGGGCCCTCAACATGATGAGGGTGTCGTCTCCAGGCATTTGGATCAGTTTCCTCGAACCCAAGTAGGCAAGATTAACCACCAGAGGTGAAATCCTGTCAATAGTGAGTAGTTTCTCATCTCTGTCATCTCTTGAGAAGTCCACCAACCTAACTTGGTGGCAAGCCACAAGCGGGCACACACACCCGTCCATTTTAATTCTGTTGTCCAGCAAACTCGTCTGGCAGCAGCACGCCAATCCTTCCAGGAAATTCTGGCGTAGTACTATAGATAGGAACATACACCTATTTATAAATCATCAGCAAGTCACCAGGCTTGTATGACTACATATGATGAAGCCCGCCAACCCAATGTGTTAACAACTGGTAAACAGGCACATACACCTACTTACTCTGATCAATCCTGCCAGCAGCCTGATATTTCAGTATTGAAGGAAGCTCTTCAACCACGTTCGGTGGCGTACAATCAGCAGGCACATACACCTGCTAGTATTGATCAAGCCTACCAACAGTCTCGTTTGGTAGCACTCGGAGAAGTCAGTGAGAAATCTCTGGTGACAAAAAGGAGGCAAACTCAACTCTCTTCCCCCACACTTGAGTACTTTCAGGATTCACTGACAAGAAAAAGAGGACTGGAGCAGGCACATACACCTACTCCAAGCCCAGAATGGACATATATCCTCATTCCGGTAGTTTAAGTCACCAAGCATATTCTATCAATGGTGAAGGAGCAGAAGCAAATCCCTGCTCATATTCTGGATACCTATCATGATATTATAACATCTTCAGCAGCATCTTAGGGAAAGAAAAAAAAATATATCCCTACCAGTGGAGTGACAAATCAACATTTCACTCCGGAAAAGACACACACCTTTCTTCCAGTACAAGAAGGTTGTGGGGCGTACTCCCCCATATCATACGAAAAACCAAGTCAGGTATATAGACCTGATTTGGGTGGAGATAATCAGCCTAACATAATCATTTCTCATGAGTAGGCACATACATCTACCTATAATGACCACTTTCATCAGCAAGTGGTTTCTAAATAGGGTAAGAAGGTGTCTAAAAAGAAGACCCACCGAGCACAGTCAAGAAATCAATAGACAATTTGTAATAAGGCCTTGCTCGATGCTGGAGTTCTTGAAGCCCTCGGGCAATTATCTGTTGGAATTCAAGATTCTACTCCCTCATTTCCCAATAGTGGGAACATTAATTCTGAAGGTCTTCATCAGAAACTTCCTCATGAAGGCTTTCTTCATGATAGTTCGGTCGATCTGGGAAGTTTAGTCTTCAGATGAGAGCCATAAGAACCCTTTGTGTGGCCAGAAGACTAAGGAGAAAATTGTTTCATCTTTTGCTGTAACCCACCAAGGTGGTCCTCCCCATGATGAAGAATTTAACTACAAAATTCCTCTCCATAATTATAATTCACATTTCCTGGAAAATTCTCCAATGGAAAATGTAGTGATAAGAAATCCCTCTTATCTTGAGGCACTTGGAAATGTGAAGCCAGTCATTTCTGATGCTTCACTGCTAGCAGGTGAAATAATTTCTCAATCAGAAGATATCCCGGGGTGTAGGTCATTCCCCGAACCACCCCTGGGTCATTCATCTTCTAATTTGATCAGTGAATTCTCTACTGATCTTGTTGAATCCAATGAAGAAATAAAGAAGCGCCATCTCTGGTCTAATCAGGTAGAATAATCTTTATTGAATGAAAAAGAGGAAGTACTGAATATGAGGAAACAATTGGCAAAAGGTGAAGTGATAGTCATATTTTGGCCTTCGGCTGACTCTCAGTATTACATTCCATAGATGTTGACGGAAGATGGAATTCATGATATTCATCTCAACATATAGAAAACTCTTTGTCAGTTAACAAAGAAAATATTTTCTTATGATGAATATGAAAATCATGTCAAAATAATATAAGGGTTACAATGCCAAATTGACTTGGCATCTCTCTCAGTTTCTCGATATCCGAAGGCGGAAATACTGCAGAGAGCCCTTCAGCGTTCATGCCTTGGTTCACTAAGAAGATTATGCCAGTTAATTGCCAATTCCCCATCTAGTATTCATATCCATGGATGGGGTGTTCATAGATCACTACATTTCATTTGGCTATCCAGTCAGCAAAGCCCTCCAAAAATGGTCTCATGCAATGTTATTGCCCATGGCTGACCACAGTCACTTGGATTTGTTTGTAATCAAAAACTTTCGCAAGAATAGGTTTCAACTAGTTCTTCTCAAAATCAAGCATAGAGAGAACAATCTGTTGAATTACTCAAGCATTGTGAAAACGAGAATATTGAACAGGCCTCCCGTTTGGAGCAAGCACATCATCATGTGACAGAAGTGTCAGAAATCATCCAACGGTCTTTTGAGCCGGGTGATAAGACTAGATGTAGGTTGATGCATCTAACTAATTTTAAGACTAAATTCCACAAGATAAGGAGAGATTTCAAGAAATTCTCATATGTAGCATCTTAAGATCCACCCTAGCTTGCCAGACTGGGGATTCTTTTAACCCAACCCTTGGAATCAACAAATAGGATTCGAGGAGTAGAGCAGGAACAGCCCCAGTCCACCAGACTGGGGACTTTTTCAAACCCTCAATCTCTTCCTTAGAGAAATTCAATATTCTCTCAATTAGGGAAGAAGCCCCAAGAGGAACGAAGAGCCAAATTATTAGGAGATTCCCTCCAAATTACGGTTCGTGAAGAAGTTCTTGAAGGATCAAATCGACAAAAGGCAATGTCTCATCAGAGACATGGAAGAAGACAATATCGTAGAAATGTTGATAGAAGGGATGCAATGCATTATGCATCAATTAATGTCATTAATTCCATTTTTGCTGATCCACCAGATGAGGTTCATTCAGAGGGATCAGATGAAGAGATCCCTGCTCAAGAATTTGTACGCACTAACACAAATGAAGATGGTGTGCGTACATGAAATCAAAAAATTGCTCAGAATCTAGGTAATCCTTCAAGTAACCTACTTCCCCCTCTCTAAAAGGTGTCCACCAAGGGGAAAGGAAAGAATCAGGTTATATACCCTTCCTATGAAGAAGGAAAATTGCTCTCACTAGAGCAAATATTTTCACAAAAAGAGGAAGAAACTAAGGAATTGAGGAGGTTGAACGCAAAACTACTTCAAGGTAGGCTTCCTCCTAAGAGTGATGGAGTCAGTCAACCAAGGGAATTTTTTGTGGCTACTGAGATGGATCAAGAATATCCTCCTCTACCAGTACACCCACATAGGACTAACCCTACAGGTCAAGTGAAAAAACAATCAGCAGTGCTGCCATCAGTTGTAGTACATGTTCCCACATCTGTCCAAGATCTATTCATTGCACCTATTCAAGTCCAAGCTCAACCGGATGTTTCTGAAAAGTCAAAAACTACTATTGAGTCATTAACAGCTCGGTTGGAGGCTATGGAGGAAAAACGAACTCAAATTCAACCATTAAAGAGAGCTTATCATGAATGGGTTGATGCAATTCCCCCCCCCCATCAAATTTTTCAAGTACCACATTCCCAATCTTTAATTTTTCGGGAGACCCAGAGCAATAATTTACACATTTTGTTTCCCGTTGTGATCCTATGATGGTAACCCCTCAGCAATAAGAAGTAGTTAAGCTCATGAGTTTTGTACAGTCATTTCAAGGACTTGCCTTTGTTTGGTACACAAGCTTGCAATCCTGGTCAATTACCGGATGGGAGGATCTCCACCAAAGATTCCTTCTGCAATTCAGTTCAATGTTGCCAAAGACAATAGTTTTTTATCGTACAAATTGTAAGCAAAGGGAAAATGAAAGGGTTTTGTATTTCATTGCTCACAGGAAAGGATTAAAATAGTCCCTGAGCTTAGCACTCTCTCAAGAAGAATTGTTTCCAATCTGTGTGGCAAATTTGCATGATGAATTAAGTACACCGTTGATCCCTGTGAAATACATAGGAGGGTTTCGAGACCTTACTTCAGTCGCTCAACAGATTTAATACTCTCTTATGAAAACTAAGGATAAAACTCGTGTAATTCCATCAGCTCTAGGAAGGAGAATGGGTAAAGCATGGACTGATACATTTATTCTTAATAAAGCACCTATACTTGCTTCTACTTCAAAACCATCATCTTCCCGAAGGGCTCCACCTCCTGAGTGTCAGCAACAGAGGCCATTTCATCAGGATGATCAAAGAGATGAAAGACGAAAATAATTTGAGGATTTGAAAAGAAAAGTTTACTCTTTTTGAAATGAACAAGTTCCTGGTTACTTCATTTCGGTACTAGAAAATAATTTGGTCCAATTGCCAAGGACCAAGAGGCCAAACAAGGAATGAGATGAAGACTGTCTCAATTATTTCCCATTTCATCAAATGTTGGGGAACCCATTCAGAAGTTTTTTGTCTTCAAGGACCTCCTGCAAAAAATGGTCGACTTGGGACAAGTAAAATTGAAAGGTTCTTCAGCTCAGGTAGCATGTGTTACTGTTACAAATCTAGAGGAAGAGGGAAAGGGGCAAGAATTCATGAACAAAAATTCGCAAAAATATAATGATTGGATGGTCAGATAGACGATCAACCGAACTCATGCTATTTTGCGAACACAATTGAAGAAACCAATTGTGTCTTCTACCCTAAATGTCGTTGAAAACCCCTATTCATCATAGGGAAAATCCTCAAATAAATGGCATAATTCAAAGAAATAAGAAGAATCATAAGAAGTTGAGTATGTGTTAAAGACCAAGTTGTCTTTGACTCTGGAAGATTTTATGCCATCTACTTTGAAGCCACGAGCACTGCCCCATCAAACGGCACAGCCTAAATTGGCTAGTCAGGCAGAATCTTCATCAGATGAAGAGTTAATCTTTGATTCTGTTAATATGATTCACTTAACATACCATTATGCCAATAATTGTTTTGAACTCGATGAACCTGGGTTCCCCGTATCAAACAATGGAATCAGAGGAAGTTCCAGAGGCTCTGGGTATAAGGGAAGACGTGGATTTTTTAGAGGCAACTATTCCAAATCTAACCCTTCTAGAACTGTGTATGTTGCAGAAACTCGTGGCACGAACCTTCAATGAGCTCAACAGGAACAAGAAAGTTCTTCCTCTCAAGGTAGATTCAGTCCTGGCACAGTTATTCTGGAAGATCGGTTGGAAGTTAAACCTTCTTTCTCTCATCAAGTAAATTGACCTAATCGGTCTAATCTTCCAAATCCATGAGTATTACCAGCTCCTATCCCGGTACAAGATGCATCAAATTCTAAATCATAAACTTACAAGGCACCTGTTAAACCACATGTTCCTGTTGGAAAACGCAGAACTTTGGATAAAAAGTATGATGTATTGAAACACTTGGCCCAATTACCATTCAAGTTATCAATTCTGGATGCCATGAATTTATCAAAGGATCTCCGGGAGGCACTCATTGAGAATTTGTCAAGTCCTCAGGAGTTCGAAATTGAAATTGCTGCAGCTGAAGCCTACCATGTAGAGAATAATCCAGCAGAATGTCATGCAATGATATCTTTCACAGATAAATATGAATATGATGTTGTTCATGGACATATTAGACTTTTGTACTTATCTAGAAAGGTCAACTGTGTAGACAACTGAAGAGCTTTCATTGATAATGGTTCAGGAGTCAACCTCATGCCCATTCATACACTTCGTTGATTGGGCCTCACAGAATCTAATTTATCTCCTTCTACTATGATGTTACAAGGATATGATAAAAATTAATAAGAACCACCAGGTGAGATTACACTAAGAACTCAGTTCAGAGATCTTGTATCAAATTCAGATTTCATGGTTGTTGATCAAGACTCAACCTTCAACATCTTGCTTGGAAGACCCTGGCTACATCAACATGGGGTTATCCCTTCATCATACCATCAATGTCTCAAATATTGTTTCGATGGTCAATTTGGGACATTGTATGGTGATAAGGCCCCATTCAAGACATGTGAGTCTCAATACATTGAGGTGGAATTCTATCACATGAAGGGAAAGGAGAAATCCACATCAAGGGAGATTACAAAATTTAATGCTTCATATTGTTTGGAAAAGATTCCAATAAACCCATTTACACATGTGAGTACAGATTATGTGTTGCCTATCAGTTAAATTGACAGGATAGATTCAAATCAAAATAATCTTATGGAAACTTCCATAATGTCAATTACGACAATCAATCTAGACAACATGGGAGAAATTGGTAATTCACCAAGCAATGATTAAAGCTCAAATGGGGATGTCTTCATTTCATCTGTTGAAATCCAGCAAGTCTATACTTCACCAACCTGGCCAGATGAAGTTTTAGAAATTCCAGAGGTGAATGATGATGTTGATTATCAATCCATCATCTCCTCTTTAATACCCATGAAAGACCCTTCATCATCAATCAGGTCGGAAATGGAGGCCTATTCTTCGAAATGTTCAAATTTTTACATCTCTCATAATCATGAAAATTCTGCATCATCATCTACTATGAAAGTAGAAGAATAAGAGATAACACATATTAAATAAGAAGAGGAAGATTTTAGGGATTCTCCTCCATCATTTGAAGAGGGCATCTCTACCATCGTGGATGAACTCAGAGAAATAAATCTGGGTACAAAAGATGATCCACGCCTCACTTTAATCAGTGCGGCCATGACTCTTGAAGAGCAAGAGATGTATGTTTCATTTTTAAAACAGAATAAAGATATATTTTCATGGAACTATACAGAGATGACAGGACTTTATCCTGATGTTTCTACTCATCATTTGGGTTTTCCAGAAGAAAATCGAGGATTCAAGTAAGCCGAAAAAAGAACACACCCAACTTATGCTTCCAAAATTGAAGATGAAGTTGATAAGATTATCAAAGATAACTTCATCGTAGAAGTTCAATATCCCAAATGGTTGGCTAATATTGTCCCTATGAAAAATAAGAATGGAAAAATTAGAGTTTTCATTGATTTTAGCTATCTTAATCGGCATTGTCCTAAGGATGATTTTCCAGTTCGGATCACAGAACTCTTAATTGATACAACAGCTAGCTATGAAGCACTTTCCTTCATAGATGGATATCCCGGCTATAAATAAATCATAATGGATCTAGAAGATGAAGAATCTACAGCCTTCATAACCCCTCAGGGTGTGTTTTTCTATCGGGTAATTCCCTTTTTCCTAAAGAATGCAGGCGCAACATATCAGCGTGTTATGCATCGTACCTTCAAACCCTTTTTAGGGATGTTTTTTGAATGTTATGTGGATGATTTGGTGGTCAAATCCCGGAAATGTTCTAATCACATGGATGATTTGTAAATCATATTCCACAAACTTTGGAAACATAATCTGAAGATTCACCCCTTAAAAATTGCTTTTGGGGTAAGCTCAGAAAAATTCCTTGGCTTTCTTGTACGCCTTCATGGTATCGAAGTCGATCCTGAGAAGAAAAAGACAATCCTTGGTATGTCACCTCCACGAAATTTGAATGAATTGACTGAAATTCAAGAAAACATAGCTTATATTCGGCGTTTCATCGCCAATTTGGCAGGAAAAAGTTTACCCTTCACCAAATTGATGAAGAAGGGAGTCACTTACAAGTGGATTGAAGAATGTTAAGAAGCATTCGATATTCTCAAGAATTATCTCTTGATTCCACCAGTGTTAATGACACATGTTGAAGGAAGACCACTTATCCTCTATGTGACATCTTTAGAGAGATCATTGGGTGCCTTTCTTACTCAAAAGAATGATGTTGGGAATGAAAACAGCCTCTACTATCATAGTCGGACTATTCTTCAAGCAGAAACCCGATACTCAAGTATTGAGAAAGTCTTCCTAGAATTAATCTTAATAGTTCATAAGTTGAGACACTACCTGCAACATCACGAGGTCCAATTGGTATCTCATAATAACCCACTCAAATTCATCCTTAGTTGTCCAATGCTTACAGGACGTCTGGAAAGGTGTCCAGTTATTTTGCAGCAGTTTAATATCAAATATGTGTCTCAAAAGTCAATAAAGGGTCAAGCTCTAGATGATTTACTTTATGAACACCCTTCAGTAGAAGATACATCTTCAGATTTTGAACTTCATGAGGAAGAAGTCAAATTTATTCAAGATAGTCTTCAAACATGGGAAATGTACTTTGATGGTTCTTCCAGAAGTCCAATAGGAAGGAAAATGGAAAATCCAAAATTCAACAATGTTGGGTTAGTAATTGTACTCATTTCTCCAGAAAAGGTAGTGATACCCTATTCCTTTTCATTATTGGGAGGTGGTACAAATAAAGAACCAGAATACCAAGCTCTCATCGCAGGATTGGAGTTGGCGCTTCAAGAACAAGAAAATTACTTAAAGGTGAAAGGTGATTCAGACCTGGTAATCAAACAAGTCAATGGGGATTATGCCAGCAGAAAAGAAGAACTAATCCCTTTGTATGATTACTTTAGAGAGTTAATGGCAGAATTTCCTATGGAACTGACATTTTCCTATGTCCCGAGTGTAGACACCGGAAAAGTCCGTTGTTCCCAAACGAAGCTCCGGATACGGAAAACGAGGTCATATTTGGAGTCAGAAGCACGTTTCAGAAGGACCGAAGGTCTTGCGCGGAATTTTGGAGGTCCGCGTGCAAAATTGAAGTGCAGCGCGCAATCCTCCCTGGATGCGCGCAAAGCGCCGGGCCGGCGCGCAGTTTTGCGCGCCCGCTGCCCGCGCGACTCCCTTGCGCACCGGGGCCCCGATTCCGCGCCCGCGCCATGAATTGCGCGCCGGCGGCGAGATTCCGTGCCCGGGGTTGCCTATAAATATAAGGCGACCCCCAACGTTTTGAGGGTTGCCGGAATTCGAAGGGTCGCTCGTTCGCGCAATCCAACCCCCTCCGCGCGCAATGTCGATCTTCAGGTAACCTTCTTTCTTTCGCGCGAGCAAGCCTCGGGGTTCGCCTTCACGCGTAACCCTTTGGCTCCTTTCTTTTGACCAACTCCTCACCCGAAGGCATCCGCGCGCAAAAGAAGCCTCTTGCGCGCAATTTCCCCCCGGGTGCGCGCAATCCAGCCCGATTGCGCGCACCCCCCTCCTTTCCTAAGTGGCCATTCGTCAGAGAATGGGCCGTTGCCCTCGCGCGCTATCCGAAACCCGGTGCGCGCAATCTCCATCTTCTGCGCGCAAAGCGCTGGCCCAATTGCGCGCCAGCCCTCTCAATTGTGCGCCGACCCGTGGTATTGCGTGCCAGGCTCCTCTTTTGAGCGCAAACTGCCAGGGTCGCCCCCTTTGACCCCCTGAGGGTACCCGCCTGCGTGGCACTCGATGATCTTCATCGCAGGTGCCCGCACCGTACGTTGTCTTCCCGCGCGGCCCTCCAGGCTCGCGCGAAGTGACACGGACCCATCGGCGGCAAGTTCGTCCGCGCGACAAGACGTTAAACTGCCAAGCATCTTCGTCCGCGCTGCAAGACGTTAAACTGCCAAGTGCTTCGTCCAACATGACGTTAAACTGTACATCGTCCAACATGATGTTAAACTGTACTACGTCCACGCGACAAGACGTTAAACTTCCAAGCATCTTCGTCCAACATGATGTTAAACTGTACTTCGTCTGGCAAGACGTTAAACCGTCCGCTTCGTCCTCAACACACGACGTTAAACTGTACTTCGTCCGAAAGGACGTTAAACCGTCCGCATCACCCGATCGCGTGCCTCGCACACAGGGTCCCCCCGGTTTGGATGTGGCCCCCACCCGCTCGTCTCTGCAGGGATGTCGGGATTGCCCCTCTTTAGGGACGATTTATTGGAGTGGCTTTCGCCCACGGTGGTAGGGTATTACAAGCACCTTGTTTCCTATGGGAGACTGCGCATGTGTATATCCATTGTGCTTCCCCACTGCTGAAGCTAGTAGAGGGTGTGACAGGGATCGGGGTGTCTCTCACCTTTGGCCCAATTCCCTCTCCGACTAAGCTTTGCCGCACCCAGGCTGCCTCCGTGTGTAAGTCCTGACAGAATGAACTACGTGGACTTTGATCCCTGTCTCCTAAACAGTGTACGTAGGAAGCCTCCCTGAGGTTCATGCCCACCACCTGGTCGTCCCGGTCGTATTCACGTCGGTTCGTCCATCTGTGGACCCCTCCCGGGTTCACATTCGCGTCGATTCACCTATGAATCCGCCCTTGTGGGGGACTGCACATGTGTATCTCCATTGTGCTTCCCCACTGCCGAAGCCAGTAGAGGGCGTGACAGAGATCGAGGTGTCTCTCACCTTTGGCCCAAGTCCCTCTCCAACTGAGCTTTGCCGCATATGGGCCTCCTTAGGGTGTAAGCCCCGAACACCAGCGTCCAGCATGATGTGAAACTGTGATCCACCCGGCCGTTCCATCCCCCTCTGTGTGAGGTGGTTCGGTTCAATCCTCCGCCCGGCGGCCTCGATCTCTTCGTGAGTCGGCTTGCCATCGTCCAGCAAGACGTTAAACTGTGATCCACCCACTTCTTGCGTGACAGCGGCCTCGATCTCTTCGTGAGTCGGCTTGCCATCGTCCAGCATGATGTTAAACTGTATATCCGAACTACGCTGACTTTGATCCGCGCTAACGTGCAGTACGTAGGAAGCCTCTACGAGGTCCAAGCTCTTCACTCCATCATCCATCCTGATCCTTACCCGGGCCGCCACATCCCGGTGGGGTCATGCCACTTCATTCCACTCCAATTCACTCGGGAATCCGCCCATGTGCTGGCCCCAGCGTCGGAGGTTCCCCGCAAGGGGTTCTGTCATCTGATCCACTCCTCGTGTTGATCAGTCCGATGCCGTCCCCGCTGGACGTTAAACTCATGGCATACCCCGTGCTAAGCATGGGAAGCTGAGGAAAACCTCAGGTAACGCAGTTCCCCGCACCCAGCGCGGGATGCCTCAGGCCATCACGCCTTCGAGAAGCCCTATTAGGGACGGAAGGCAGACATGCAGAGCCGCAGTGTTAAGACACGCCCCCAACACCCAGAGCTACCCGATCTCCTCACCGCAGGTTGCTGCCCCGACCGGACTCCTTGGAGCGTCTGGGCGGAAGCAGCGTAATTAACCGGTGTCCATGAAGATATGGCACCGGGAACGAGATTCACGAACATTCTTAAATCTATGAGGGAGACCCGGATTAGGCGACGAGTTCCGAGGAGACGTCCACGGAAGGAGGAGTCGACATCCCATCATCCCGGTTTCGATCAAGGATCAGACGTCCCTGAACAAGGTATGGATGCCGCCCGCCTTTGGAAAGCGGGACTGCGGGACCACAAGCCGCGCTCCCATCCCCTCGGGTCGACGGGCGCACGCGCGAACGCGTCCTGGCGGAACAGCGTTGGAACAGAAACCCGACGCACATCCGCACCGAAACAGAAAAATGGTGAACCCGACGTGAATCTATTCTCCTCAATACGAAGACCGATAGCTTTCGGAGGTGTTGGAAGACTATCATGTAGCCCGGCCGAGCATTCAGCACCGGGGCACGGAACCCGCCAGGGGATGGGGAAGGGAAATCAGGCACTCCGTCTCATGACGTCGATGGCCTGGGTTCCCCCCACGGAAGGCGTCGTGGCACTAACGGTTGGTTGTCGATTCCTTTTCCTGTCAGTGTTAATGGGTTCTTCTCCCTGCTTTCAGGAATCAGGTCGCCCGATCCAGTGCCCGATCGCCGCCCGCCCACTGGCGCAGGGGTAGGGGAAACACCGACGCGGCTACTCCGCGCGGTCCCGCCCGTTCCACAGTCGTCCCAGCAGCCGCAAATGCGGGACAACCACACCCTCTCTCCCCCTCGGAGGTCATCCAGAGAAGGGTGATCAACAACTTGGTGCGGAGATATGAGGAAGAGGGAGTCATCCCCACCAGGGACATGGCTCGCCTAGACCTCGAGGAAGCTGAACCTCGCCACCAACGCCGCCCCCGAGGGCCGCGCAGGGAGGCACCGCTGCCTACCTCGACGTCCAACCACTTCGGGAGTTTATCCCCGGAACGCTCCGACAGCTCCCTTCCCTATGCGGATGAGGTGGAAGATGCCCGGGACCATCCTATCCGAGATTCGCTCTAGGGATCCGCGATAAGGGCTCCTGTCAGGCCACGGCGACATCGCCGCCAGGCCTCTCAAGTTGAAGGACGGGCTCTCCACCTGCCTGCGCCGCTCATCCCGACTCGTCTGTCCCGACGCCAACGTCGGGCACGAGCGGAAGAGGATACCCACCTTGGGGCCCTAGCAACAGCGGCCGCGTTGGCCCAAGCCACTGCTGGCTCCAGTCACCAGGCCCCTGCGCATCCTGAGCAGGGGCACTTCGATGCCCGACCTGGATCGAGGCCCCGACCGCCCCAAAGGCAGGTTGGGTCGACTCTCCCGGTTGCTGGTACAGGCAATAGCCACCGCGGACCACCTCGCGGTAGCGCTATTCACCAGCAGGGTCTACTCCGTGTGGCCGATCCAAGAGGCATGGGTCATCCCACCTTCCGATCCTGACCCAGAGGCCTGCCCAGAATCATCTCTACCCACGTCCCCTTTGATATCTGTCCCAGTGCTCCTCACACCTTGGTTTCCAGTCCTCTTGGCCCCAGCACTGGTGCGGCCGGAGGACGCCAGGACAAAGATCAGCCATGCCTCGAAGAACCACCCAGGGGCAGGAGGGCGAGGCGTCGACGCAGGGGGAGGAATGTTAGGGAATTCCGGACAGAGATCTGACCGGTTCGTTTCTCTGATACAGAGGCAGATTATGATTCGGCGACAGAGCCCTCCCCCCAATCCCGCCAGTCAGGGGCAGGGGTAGGGATGCGGCACGTCAGCCTCGTACTCCCTGAGAGCGAGATCGATGTGATCCTCGCTTCTCTCTGAAGTTATATCCGGAGTAACGAGGGCCTGGTAGACCCCCAAGTATCAAGCTTGCGGTTGGTACCGGCCCTTCCGGAAGTGCCTTATGCCTCGATCGGAGAAGCCGGAGACCTTTTCTGGGGACCGACGGTCCAGCCACGATCTAGTGCACCCTCGGCGAGCACCGACGCTACGGCAGGATGTTCGCTCGCCGGACCATCCTATCGTGATGTGGTAGCTGGGGCACCGCCACCCTCAGAGGGCGGCCCGGGATATGGAGGCCAATCGGCATGCTCGCCGTATTCACCGCCGGCCAGCCCGTCGGCCCGACGGCCCGCCTCGGCACCACTGCCGGTTCCCCGTCCACTCCTAGTCGTTGAAGAGGACCAAGAAGACCTGGGTCCCGAGTTTGAGTCGTGGAGCTTCTGGACCGTCCTTGCAGAGGGCCACTTCCCTGAGAAGTTTTGGCCAGTCACAGGACCGGACTTTGATGCACCCGAATCACTCACCCCGGATGAGTTTGAATGCTTCCGCCGAACTCTCCGGGAGACTCACTCCCGTCTTCACGGCCTACAAATTCCATATCCCGGGAGTCAAGTGCACCTGGAGGATATTGGTGAGTAGTGCCGTCAGATTGACCTGGCCACGCTCCCCGCGGTTCGGCACCCCGGGTCATTTGGGCACCACAGGGCCCTCCAACAACGATGCATTGAGTGTTTTCAAGTACTCTGCAAGGTTATCGAATAAGACACCCCCCACGTGTATATCCGTGGATGGGGGCAATACGCTGCCCTACGCTTCAGTGCGATTCGCCGACAGCCCGACTCGCTGGGTGGCCTTGAGGGTACATCCCCAGGGACGGAAACAGTCAACATGGCTGACCTGTCGGGGGAGGGGAATGACTTGGAACTTCTCGACGGGGGCCCTCCACCCGAAGACAAGCCGTCGTTGGATCCATCAGTGAGAGTTACTCGTCAACAGAGGAACCTCCTGGGCCTCCCCACGCCCACTGAAGCACTGACGTTGAGCCGAAACGTCAGCAAAGGTAAAGAGCACGGTGGGGCTATAAAGCCCGCCGACCCATCTGCCTCCATGCAGAGGGCAGATGAGGATCCCGAGAAGGCTAAGATACGTCAACAGCTCGCCGAGCAGAAGAATCTAGTTGACCAGCTCCTCGCCGAGCGCGCTGCAGAGCGGCGGCCTGGCTACGGTGATCCTAGGCTAGGACAGCAGGGACAGGAACAACCACTACTCGATGAGACTCTCCCGGGCAACCGTGATTATGCCGTGTTCGCCGATAGGGGAGAGGCCATCGCCTATGGAAAGAGGGCGTGGTATGTTTCACCACACCCTCCCGAGCGGCGTGACTACCCGAGAGACCCCGCTCGGATTCCTCCCGCTGCCCCAAGGGCCGCTTCGCCCTCCATCCCACGAGCTGCCGAGTTCGACGACCCGGTCAACGACCCGATTGAAGGGCCATGCAATGCGCTCGTGGTTAGAGACCCTCGCCAGGACTGGAACCCCTGTCCGGACGATCCGATGGCGGCACTCATCGCCCACTTGGAAGCCTTGGAGACTCGGCAAGTGGCGATCCCACCGGACGGCAAGCCATACCCAGCATGGGTGGATGACATGCCGGCACCTCCGGGATTCGGGAACCCCACTTTCTCCCCCTTCAACGGGACTGGAGATCCGCCACATCATTTGGCCCATTTCAACTCGAGGTGCGGGCCTATGTTGGGAACTCCGGCGCAGCAGGAGGCCGCTAAGCTTCGCTGCTTTGTCCAGACACTGGAAGGGCCAGCATTTGTCTGGTACAGCCAGCTTCCTGTCGGGTCGATAACTCGCTGGGAGGACCTTCGTAGACAGTTCCTCTACCAGTTCAGTTCCACGACCCGGAAGATGAGTATCGCAGACCTCTTCAAGTGCAAGAAAAGGCCTGATGAGCGAGTCGCGGATTTCGTCGCCCGATGGAAGGGTCTCATGTATTCCATTGACATGCCATTGACTCAGGAGTAGTTGCTGACAATGTGCGTCGGGAACGTCAAGACCGAGCTGGTCCCTTCCTTGATCACTCAGAATTACGCCGGAGGGTTCAGGGACTTCTCAGACAAAGCTCAACGTCTTGAGGAAGCCCTACAACAGGCCAGTCAGGAACACCCGCTGCCTCCTATGATTCCTGCAAGGAGGGTCAGCAGGGCTGAGCCCGCTGCTGTCACCCAGATAGATTCCCCTAGGCCATTGGAGCTGCTGCCGGCAAGGCCAGCTCCACAGCCTCACAGGAATCCGCCTCCACGGTCTCAGTTCCCGGCCCAGTAGCGGCAGCCCCAGAATCGGCTGGCCCCTCCGCGTAATGTACCGCCACAACCCAGGCGAGATAATCCGGGCCACCTCCTCGGCAGGCCCCTCCAGCCCCTCGTCAAGACCACGCTCCCAGGGGCCCGCGATACCTGACTTACTCATTTCATGAGGATCAGGTCCCCGGTTATTTCCGGAGCGCCCTGGAGCAGAGGATTGTGCGACTGCCTGAGTGTTGGAGGCCAGAGGAGGCACATCTCACGGATAACCCCCGCTACTGCCCTTACCATCGGGCCCTGGGGCACACCATCCGGCGGTGCTACGTGTTTAAGGACTGGCTCCAAGACTAGATTAACAATAATGTAATCAGGTTGGGCCCAGCTCCAGCACAAGTGGCGGGTGTGTTCGTGAGATCAGATGACGATAGTGGCAACGAGGACGAATGGCAGCTGGTCTCCGACCGCGGATCCCAGAATTATAATAACTGGATGGCCCGCAAGACGATCATTCGCGCCCATGGGATCATCCGTGCGCGCTTGAATCAGCCTGAGCCCCCAGAATCTGCGGGTGCTGCTTCAGCATCATCGTCCCAGCCTGCCTCTTCCGAGAAGATCAAACGGCGGCGGCGCAAGAAGGAAGAGCGCGCCCCGCCAGTTCCGCCACTATCCCGCACTCTCAGCGATTTCATGCGCCCGGAGATAGGGGTCCCTCCTCGGATCCTCCCGGTGATGAGTGATTAGTCCGATGACAGTGTTGGGTACGCTTCGGTTAATACCGCCGAGTGGGTAAATCCCTTTTCGGTTCCCGACGTTGAAGAACACCAGGTGGGCCTCCCTAATGTCCCCGGTCATCGCCACCATCGGAGGAACCGCAACAACAGGAGTCGCTGGGGCACAGTAGTTGGTACCTCTATCCAGGACGTGCACGCCACTAAGACTAGGCAGTAGGCTCAAAACCGAGCTCAGCGCGCGCAGCCCCCCCATCCGGGGATGACGGATTCGCCCCCGCCACCGTTTGTGGTGTGGGACCAGGCAGAACCGCCTCAGCCGCGCCGCGACCAGCTCCGTCCTGCAATGAGTCCATCCTGGCCTCCTGGCCTCAGTATGGTGACCACTTCCCGGGCTTCAACCAGTGAACAGCGAGATGTTCCAAGCACCAGTCGGCCGCCGGTCCAACCGGCAAGGCCCGTCATGCCTCCAACCGCAGAGCAACCCCCTGCAACCAGGGGCTCGCGCTTGGCAAGAAAGTATGATGTCCTGAAGCACTTGGCCGACATCCCAGAAAGGCTCTCCATCCTTGAGGCTCTGCGCCTGTCACCTGAGATGCGCGAGGCGCTCGCTGAAGCCCTGAAGAGCCCCCTCCAGTTTGAGACGGAGGTTGCGGCTGCAGAGGCCTTTCACGCCGAAGCGATTGAGGACGCCGAATGTCAGGCAGTTATCTCGTTCTCTGGTAAGGATGAAGACCCTCCTATACAGGGGCACATTCGTCCGCTGTATGTGACTGGCCAGTTCAATTTCCTTGAAGTCCGGCGTTGTCTTGTCGACACGGGTTCCGGGATTAACCTGATTCCAACTCGGACGCTCCGGAGATTGGGGTTGTATGAGGATGACTTGATTCCCTCCGACCTTAGGATCCAGGGGTACGACCGCACCGAGCAAACTCTGGTCGGCAAGATACGTTTGCAGACCCAGTTCGGTGACCTGGTTGCCAACACCGAATTCATGGTAGTCTCTCAGGACACTCCGTATAACGCATTGATGGGCAGACCATGGCTCCACTTTCATGCGGCGGTTCCCTCGTCATACCACCAATGCCTTAAATACTCCCTCAATGGTCGAGTAGGCGTGCTTCCGGGAGATGCCTCTCCTTTTGCCTCATGTGAAGCCCGCTATTTGGACGCGGACTATTACAAGAGCAAGGATAAGCAGATCCTGGCAGGTGAGGTTGAGCCTGTCGCTGTTGCAAGTGATCCCTGGGCAAGATTGGATGACACTTACGTCCTCCCGATTCAACGGTTGGACGTAGCCATGGTCTCGACGGCCTGTGAGTCTCCTGATAACATGATCGCGACCGCCTGTGCCAGCACCAGCGGCCCAGTAGGATCTAGTAGCCCCAATGCAATTTCCAACGCAGTCTCTCCCGTGGACGATTCCACCCCAAGTGGAGAGGACGTGGAAGACGCACCCCCAGCCTTTGAGGAGGGCGTCTCCGCCGCGGTCGATGAGTTAGTCCAGGTGAACCTCGGAACCGAGGCAGATCCAAGACCCACATTGGTCAGTGCCGCCATGCCCTCTGAGGAGCGGCAGCAGTACGTGGACTTTCTCAGACAGCACCGTGATGTATTCGCTTGGGGCTATGACGAGATGCCGGGGCTAGATCCTCAGGTATCCGTCCACCGCCTTGGTCTCCCGGCGAACCATCGCGGGTTCAAGCAGCCTCCCAGGAAGATGCACCCATTCCACGGTGCCATGGTTGAGGCCAAAGTTGACAAGCTTATCAAAGCCAACTTCGTGAGGGAAGTTCAGTACCCCAGATGGCTGGCCAACATTGTGCCGGTCAGGAAGAAGAACGGGCAGATCAGAGTCTGTATCGACTTCCGCGATCTCAACCGCCACTGTCCGAAGGATGAATTTCCCCTTCCGGTGACAGAGCTGTTGATTGACGCCACGGCAGGGTTCCACGCCCTCTCCTTCATGGATGGATACTCTGGATACAACCAAATCCGGATGGCCCCTGAGGATGAGGAGTTCACTGCCTTCAGGGCCCCCCAAGGTACCTTTTGTTACCGGGTCATGCCCTTCGGCCTGAAGAATGAAGGTGCCACCTATCAACGGGCGATGCACCGCATATTCAAGCCAATCCTCGGCACACTGGTGGAATTCTACGTCGATGACTTGGTGGTCAAATCGCGCCAGTGTCAGGACCATCTCAAAGATCTTGAGAAAGTGTTCGGCTTCCTCCGGTCTCGCTGCCTGAAGATGAACCCGTTGAAGTGTGCCTTTGGGGTCACCTCCGGGAAGTTTCTTGGATTTGTGGTAAGATACCGGGGTATTGAGATCGACCCAGAGAAGATCAGGGCGATTAGCCAAATGCCTCCCCCAGGTAACATCCGGGAACTGCAAGGGTTCCAAGGCCACTTAGCCTATATACGCCGATTCATCGCGAATCTGGCCGGCAAGTGTAAGCCCTTTTCTCAGCTCATGAAGAAAGGTGCCACCTATGTATGGGATAAGGAGTGTCAGACCGCTTTCGAGGAAATCAAGCAGTACCTGCTTCAACCTCCGGTTCTGATGCCGCCTGTATCCGGGAAGCCGCTGGTCCTTTATGTGACCGCCTTGGAACGGTCCCTTGGTGCCATTCTCGCCAAGAAGAACAAAGAGGGAACGGAGAATAGCCTCTATTATCTCAGTCGCATGCTTCTCGATGCGGAAGTTAGGTATTCCCCCATCGAGAAAAGCTGCCTGGCGCTCGTATTTTCCGTACAGAAATTACGGCACTACTTGCAGCACCATGAGGTACAGTTGGTTTCTCGGGTAGACCCGTTGAAATATATCCTGAGCCGGCCTATGTTGACTGGCCGTCTAGCGCGGTGGGCTGTGATTCTTCAGCAGTTCGACATCAGGTATGTGTCTCAGAAGTCCATCAAAGGGCAAGCATTGGCGGACTTTCTGGCTGCTCACCCGACCTCCGCGGATCAGCCGCTGGATCTAGGCTTTCCTGATGAGGCCGTTCTCTCGGCCGATCGTGCCGATCCATGCTGGCAGATGCACTTTGACGGTGCCTCCCGGAGCCCCACCGGAAGAAGACTCGATAATCCTAAGCTCAATAGAGTGGGCTTGGGTATCGTCTTCATTACCCCGGAGCAAGTCGTGATGCCATACTCTTTCCTGTTGTCAGAGGGTTGTACCAACAATGAGGCGGAATACCATGCCCTCATCACTGGCCTCGAGTTAGCTCTCGAGATCGACGTGCCCTATCTATGTGTGAAAGGGGACTCCGAGCTGGTCGTTAGGCAGATCAATGGCGACTATGTTGTCAGGAAGTCAGAACTTGTGCCATTGCTGGAGTGAACCCTCCTTCTGATGGCCCAGTTCCCTTCTCGGCCAGAAATTGTCTGTATTCCCCGGTCGCAGAACGGTCGAGCAGATGCTTTGGCCAGCCTTGCTGCGTCACTCGCAGAGCCTGAACAGGACAACCTGATCATCCGCGTGACACACCGCAGACTCATCGCTCCCGTTATCCCGGAGGGAGATCGTGGCCCATCGGTAAGTAATCTCACCACGGTTGCCCCTATGCCCGGAGCCCCGAGTACCCCAGATATGGAAGTCGAATCAGCCCATGATTGGAGGACGCCTTTGGTTGAGTACCTCCAACATGGCATTCTCCCATCAGATCGGGCCGAGCATGAGCGAGTTCGATGCCGTGCATCGCAGTTTGTCCTCCAGAGCAGTCCCGGTCTGGAGCAGATCCTCTATAGACGCGGATTTGATGGTGTTCTCCTCCGTTGTCTTCAGGGAGTTGAGATCCCACGAGTCATGCAAGAGGTTCATGCTGGTTCATGTGGTGCCCACCAGACTGGGCCGAAGCTGTCCCACTAGATTCGGAGGTTGGGATAATTCTGGCCCTCCATGATCCATGACTGCATCGAGTATGCCAGGAGGTGCCATGCGTGTCAGGTTCATGCGAACTTTGTGCATCGGCTGCCGGAGCCTCTCCATACCACCAGGTATTCTTGGCCCTTTGCAGTCAAGGGACTGGACGTTGTGGGACCTTACCTGCCAGCGACGGCTCGCCAGTGCCGGTTCATTCTGACCGCCACGGACTTCTTCTCCAAATGGGCAGAGGCGATTCCGCTCAGAGAGGTCAAATCCTGTTCTATCGCTGACTTCGTGATCTCCAACTTCATTTATCGATTTGGGGTGCCTCACGCTATCCTCACGGATAACGGAGCCAATTTCCGAGCAGCCGAGTTGAAGAAGTTGTACGCGAAGTACAACATTCGCTCGAACCATACATCTCGCTATCATGCGCAGGCGAATGGACAGATTGAGGCGTTTAACAAAACCCTCTCTAACATTCTGCAAAATATGGTTGGTCAGAACAAGAAGAGTTGGCCGGACAAGTTCCCCAACGCCCTCTGGGCTTATCGGACGACGACTCGCAATTCCACCCAGATGACCCCTTATTCCCTGGTGTATGGAGCTGAGGCCGTCCTGCCCATTGAGATTCGGTTACCATCCTTTCGCACTGCGGTCTACGGCCAGCAAGCACCGGACAGAGCTGCTGAAGCCCGTCTAGTCGAGTTGGAAGCACTGGATGAGAATAGGCTTCTCGCTTTGCACAACTTAGAGAGGCATCAAAGCAGAATGGCTCGAGCTTTCAATAAGAAGGTTCGCCTCCGCTCCTTCTTACAGGGTGATCTAGTACTGTCCCTAAGAGCACCAATGATCCCCGGCAGGAAGCCGCCCAAGTTGGAGCCCAAGTGGGAGGGACCTTTTGTCATCCACAAGGTCTATCCCAATGGCGCGTACTCCCTAGCGACTATGGATGGTGAGCGTGTCACTCCTCCCACCAACGCTATGTTCCTCAAGCAGTACTTTTCTTAACTGCACATCGTCCAACATGACGTTAAACTGTACATCGTCCCGCATGACGTTAAACTGCACCTCGTCCAACATGACGTTAAACTGTACATCGTCCCGCATGACGTTAAACTGCACCTCGTCCAACATGACGTTAAACTGTACATCGTCCCGCATGACGTTAAACTGCACATCGTCCAACATGACGTTAAACTGTACATCGTCCTGCATGATGTTAAACTGCACCTTGTCCAACATGACGTTAAACTGTACATCGTCCCGCATGACGTTAAACTGCACCTCGTCCAACATGACGTTAAACTGTACATCGTCCCGCATGACGTTAAATTTCACCTCGTCCAACATGACGTTAAACTGTACATCGTCCCGCATGACGTTAAACTGCACCTCGTCCAACATGACGTTAAACTGTACATCGTCCCGCATGACGTTAAACTGCACCTCGTCCAACATGACGTTAAACTGTACATCGTCCCGCATGACGCTAAACTGCACCTCGTCCCTCATGACGCTAAACTGCACCACGTCCGAGCTACAAGACGTTAAACTGTTCAGCATTCGTCCTGCATGACGCTAAACTGCACCTCAAGAACTACGTGCGGCTTGATTCCCATCCTTATGGGATACGTAGGACCACCTGAACATTCATGTTTCAGGCCCAGCCCCATCCTTCGGGAATTTCCATCCCATCTCGGGCCCTTAGCCCAAGTGCCTCTGGGTATGCGGCGTATGGTGTGAATGCGGGACTATTCCCTCATTCACGTCGGCTTTCTCGCCACGCTGTACGCCCCCCCACGTTTGGGGATGCCTTCCGCTCCCCCCCCTTTCCTTTTTCGTCCTGCATGACGTTAAACTGCACTTCAAAGAACTACGTGCGGCTTGATTCCCATCCTTATGAGATACGTAGGACCGCCTGAACATTCATGTTTCAGGCCCAGCCCCATTTCCCGGGAATCTCTATCCCGCGTTGGGCCTCTAGCCCAAGTTCCCCTCCTTTTTGTGCGAGGCGTATCGCGTGAGCGGGGGATTATGTCCTCATTCACGTCGGTCTACTGGCCGCGCCGTACGCCTCCCCCGTGTGTGGGACTACCTCACACCCCTCATCGTCCTGTATGACGTTAAACTGCCTCTCAAGAACTACGTACGACTTGATTCCCATCCTTATGGGATACGTAGGACCGCCTGGACGCTTGTGTTTCAGGCCCAGCCCCGTCTCTTGGTTGATCACGGGGATCTGCCGTCTTTTGGTTGCTCTCAGGGTGAGTCCTCCGACCCTTTCCAGTGATCTGTTAACATGTTTTGGGTACTCCGGTCTATGACCCGTAGTGTCGGATTCAATCCTGACAAGTCCTGTGTTGCTTGTCGGGCCTCGCGCTTCCTCTTGTTCGAGCCTTCACTCAAAGGGATCCTCGTTAGCGGTTTGGGTACGATGCCTTAGTGCTCTCCTACCGCTATGGGTCGATTTATCGGCAGGTCCTGGGCCAAAAATCGATATGAATCCTGCGCTTGAGCAGTTGATGCTTGTTTGCTTGCCTCATCCTAGGCTGACGCGATCGGATGTTGTGTTGCGAATATGGTCAGCGACATCCTTTATCGCCATGTCGGCTCTTTCAGGCTCTGAACGTTGGTTGCGCAGTCCTTATCACACTCCGCCTTTGTGCGTTGTAGTGGAATCTCGACACTCTCTTCATACTGACCTTCAGTACACCTCTACATGTTAGGCAGGCCAACCAAGGTAATGGTGTCTTTCGAGGCTCCCACTATCTGAGCACCGAGGATATATGCTGATGTCCTCCCTAAGTGCCATGTGCAGCTGGACCCTCGTCCCCATAAGGAGGAAGGAGTCTCCCGAACAATCACGTTCTGGGCCCAGTATAGCTGGAGGCTAGCATCTCTGCCCCTCGGGTGATAGACATACGCAGGCCCCTATCCCAGGATCCTTCTCCTGGAATCGTGCGTGACCGCAGGGCTAGGATGTGTCCCCACCTCCGCTGGGTCCGCCGTATCGCAATAAGCAGATTCCTCCGTGGTCCGAACCACACGACCTTAAACTGTGTTGTTTGGTCTTACCACTCGACCGTAAACTGTGATCGTCCTGGCCGCCCGACGAGAAATGGCACTGCATCGTGATGTTCTCCTCGGGGGACACTCACGTTGGGCGCTGGTTAATAACCACGCCATTTATCAATGCCTTTCATGGCTTGATTATTGTGGTGACGCCAGGGATTTTTTAATCACAGGCATGTTGCTGCACAAAGAAAAACCATCCACCTTTAAGGACAAACAAGAAATATCAAATGCTGCTTCTTCTGGGTGCGAGGGCTAGACCCGCACCCCTCCCCGCACTGGTGCCCGATTGTGTTGCGCTGCGCTTCAAGAACTATGTGTGTCTTGATTCCCATCCTTATGGGATACGTAGGAATGCCCGGATGTTTGAAACTTCGGGTCCAGCCCCCCACCTCTTAAAGATTCCCCCCTTTCTCTGGAGAGTCTGCCGCCTTCGGGTCACCCTCAAGGCGCGTCTTTTGACCCCTTGTAGTGGTCCACCGGTGTCAATAGTACTCTGGTCTATTGTCAGGAGGGTCAGGTTCATCTTGGTCAGGTTCCTTCCATTTTTCAGGCTTCATACTCCCATTCATTCGGACCCATCACCTACGCCCTGGGTGGGACCCCCGTGAGCGGTCTGGATACAATGACTTAGTGCTCTCCCACCGATACGGGCTGGCACCCCCAAGGGCCTCGGGCAGTAAATCGATATGAATCCTGCGCTTGAGCGGTTGATGCTCGTTTGCTGCCTCATTCCACCAACGGTCAGTGCGATGTTGATGCTGCCTTTCCGCCACAGTCGGCAGTACTTCCATATCGTTACGCCGGTGCCACAGTCCTTGAGTGAATGGCCGCATGATTCACATTACGTTTTCCACCCCCCATTCCGACCAGGAAAAATCTCGGCACTCTTGACACTATCCCTCAGTGCATCTTCGCATATCCAGGGGATAGGACCACGATGTGGCGTACTTTGAGGTTCTTATGGTCCGAGCTCTAAGACCTTAAACTAAGATCTGACCTTATGGTCCGAGCTCTACGACTTTAAACTAAGATCTCCCTAATCGGGGTTCTACGTCCCGCATGACGTTAAAACTGCACTCTCAGAACTACGTGTGGCTTGATCTCCAACCTGATGGAGTATGTAGGAACGCCCGGGCATCTCGACTCGGGTCCAGCCTCAGGGATCGCTAAGTCCCGCCCCTCCTCGTCGCCGGCCGTCTGGCCTGGCTTCCGGTAGAGTGGTGCGGTTGTGATATTCTCCCTGATTCAGCTCGGGATGCCCCATTGCAATGATGGGAAGCGACAGTCTCCTCGTCAAAGAGGTTCTGTCTGAGGATTGGGGTGATTCACAGCCAGATTAGTGCATCCGCCTAATACGCTTTCCCCATGGTGGCACAATTTTGGGAGGGTTAGATTCTGTCCGAACAAATCATCACTTTGCCCCACGCTTCGCATGCTCTGTTGATCCGGATTTCCACCCATGTGCCTGAAGGAACCCCCAAAGCGGTATTGATGATGACATGTGATCCGCCTCCTGCAATATGAATGATGACCTTCGGTCCGTCTATTGCAGTAGTATGGTCGATTGATCCATTGTCCGCTTGCCGTCTTGGGCATTTCCTGGAAGGCCGACTGTCATGGATTTCTGAATTCGGGACACGCGATTCACCCTCTCTCATTTCCCTATGTTCGGATAAAATCTCAACGCCCCTAGAGTTGTCCCACTCGTGTGTCGGAGCAAGTTGGGGGGATGATACATTGATTAGGTCTGAGGTCTCCTTTACTAGGAATGACCTCCCTCTTTTCCTTAGAAATCTAGGCCCAATTATGGATGCCTGAAGCTTGGTTAACACTCCCGCGAGACAATGAATTGTGGTTGAGCATGTTAAGTCAAAAGATGCAGATAAATATGGTGATTCATACAAATGGATCAAAGTATTGAGTAGCGGAAGAAAAATGTTCTGGGAATGGAAAAAACAAAGCCCCTAGGGATTAGCGTGCTGAATGAGTCTTTCCAACGCCGCTACCCTTTGGCTGGCGGCTTCCAGAGCTACTTCTCGCTCTCTACGTGCCCTCTCTTCGTCGGCAGTCGCAGCACGCAGCTCGCCGATCCTGGCCTGTGCACGCTCCCGCTCGACTTGAAGTGTGACCATCTGTTGGCCCGCCTCCATCAGCTATACCTGGGCGTCAACCAGCTGGGCCGTTAGTTGCTCCACAAGCTCAGTGCACGCTGCGACGAAGGCCTCCTTCTCTGCCGCCTGCCCTTCGAGGCGCCGGACTTCCTGCTCCGCCACGAGTAGCGCCCGCGTGCTCTCCGACATGTCCCGACATTGTGCGACGTCGGCACGCCGGCGGCTCTCGCGCACCTTTTCGGCCATGAAATCACGGACCGTCAGATGGAGGCGTCGAGCATCAGGTCCCCCGGCACACAGGAAGCGCAGCCAGGTTTGAAGCGATCCCATGCGCCCCAGCCACTCCGATGAGGGTCGCTTGAGGAAGCGCTGGATGCACTTCCACCCCCTGCGACGCGCTATCCGGCTCTCCTCGACCACCTCCGTGTCCGAGTTGTCCATCTCCTCGGGGTCGACAGGCCGGTAGGCAGGGAAGGCAGCCAGCAGGTCTGCTGCAGGGTCCGCCCCTGGGATGTCCTCACGGGGGATAGGTTCCCCAACATCTGGGCGACCTTCTTCTCTCGCCCCAGCGGCGTTGACACCCTCGTCAGACCCCGACCTCTCTCCGATGGCAGCACCGCCGGCGTCCACAGCCCCCTGATCAGCAGTTGGTGGGGCCGGCTCGGTGTGGGAAGTCTGTTCCAGAGCAGGAGGCAGGTCTGCCACTGGTCCACTCGTGGATGGCCCGGGTTCGGCAGCCCGACGATCCTCCAGTATTGAGATCACTGCGCAGGGCATGCCGTGGTTAGTCACGGATCGTCAACGGCAAGCACCAACAGTAAAGTAAGGAGACTTACGGGAATCCAGAGCGTCGTCTTCCGCTGTCCCGGCCGCCGTAGGAGCAATTGCAGCAGGGGACCCTTCTGCGCTTGTCAATTCAATGATGGGTGTCTGGCCCCCGCCTTGTCCTGCTGGCGCCTCTCCTACTCCTACTGAGGATGCCTGACCAACATCCGTGCACTTCTGAGAAAGGTGGTGAAATGGGTTAGAAGCTGCATAAGAGAATGGATGAAGCAGGTTGAGTAGGGATAGAAGCGGACCTCGAGGAGCTCAGTGATATCAATATTTCCAGAGTCGGCCACCTCGCCGCTCTCCCGCGGACTCCCCTGATGGGACCTACCCTCAGAGCCTTCATCCTCCACAGTCTCCTCCTCTTCCTCGGAGTTGTCGTTACTGTCATCTTCCTCCGGCAGCATCTGTTCTGGAGCAGGCTCTAGACCGAGCATCACCTTTACCAGAAGGGACGGCTCCGCACGCTGACCACGTTGGCACGCGTACTCGTCCATGGCCGTCAGATACGCATACCGCCGGTGGAAGTTCACCCTGTCGGCAACCTGAAGGCGCCCGACCTCTGGCAGATGGATTCCTTCACTGATTATCTTCTGCCAGATGATTTCGGTCCCCAGCGACTGCCGCAGGGTCATCCAGGCCGACCACAGCGCTGGGAAGACTGCATCGTGGGAGGGTTCGAGCAGACTCCTTACCTGCTTCCCAGGCCGCTCCCCGACCACCGCACGTGCCCCCTCTCTGGGTGCTGAGGCCGTGGCGGCAGTCTTCGATGTGCCCGCCGCCGAAGTCCCTGCCCGCGCCGACTCCGCTGCTTGGCGCGCCTCCGTTCTCCCCCGCGTAGCGGCGCTTCGCCTCCTTCCTTGATGCCCGGTCTCCGCACGGGTGACCTCAAGCCGCCGAACTGGCTTCCGTAGAAGCCCCTCGGGGTACGCGATGGCCCAGTGTTCGGCGTACTCGGTTGCCAAGCCTGCGTCGACCTCGGTAGGAGGGAGACTGATGACATCGCCAGAGCCGAAAGCGGCGAACATTAGCCACATCTGGAGAAGGACGCAAGGGTTCGTCTCCTCCCGGACAGCAGCGAATACCCTCTTCGGCATCCGTTGAAGGCACCCGAACTGCCTGGAAAACCGGGTTGGCACGTAGGGCTCGCAGATCACCTTCCTGTCGATCCGAGCCACGAGCACCCCGCCCCGCATGCTCAGGAAGTATTCGTGCTGCTCCAGCGGACCCTGCCCATTGTCGATCATCTGGCCAACGGGAGTGGGGAACGGGCTGAAGTTGAAATTGGCGTGATTTCCAATCCGGATCCTCACGCCCTCCTCATTTAGGGTCTTCAGAGCGACCCCCGCGATGTTCAGCAGGGAGGGTCGCAGGCCGTTGCCCGGAGGAATGACGGCGTTTGGAAACGTGTACCCACCGAGGTGAGCAGCCACCCAGCCATGGAAGAATTGAAAGGGCCCACAGACCCTTCGTGGCGACCCCCCTCGCGAGATGCGTCCCAGGATGGCGTACAGCTTAGCCAGCACTGGGACCCCGAGGTTGTATCTTTTGTTGGCGGCCATGGCGCCCGCCATCACCAGTGTCGCCGGGCGGACGCCCATCCTCGCTTCCCGCACTGGCAGGAGTCACCCACTCAGAAAGGCGGCTAGGAACGCCGCGTACCGGACATTTGGGTCCCGGGCCTCGATGACGCGGTACCCCCATGAGCGGTAGTCTCCTGTCTCCAGGACCCGCTAGTACAACCCGTTCCGGCTCCTCTGAGCCGCGGTCGGGCACCGCTTCCCCCTGCCTGACATCTTGAATGCTGGGTCATGCTCCAAGAACTGGCCGAACCACTCCTTGTAGGCTATGTCCTTGTGGAATTCCTTGACCCCGAGCCGCTCCGTAGCCAGGTCCAGTAGATGCCACGACAGGATGGGAGTCCGCGACCTGTCACCCCAAGTGCTCCTCGGAGGCAGGAACTCATCGTATTGGTAACCCTCCAGCGGGATACCTCCGATGCAGTGGATGTCCCAGAGACCAATGCTGACCTCCCCATGATGAAGATGGAAGGTGTTGGTATCCGGGGACCAGCGGGTGAACAGCTCCGGCCCGAGCTCGGACTGCTGGTAGAAGTGGAACTGTGACGTCCACACCGCCTCAAACAGGCCAATGTACCGCAGCTCCTCCGCGAAGTGATCGCAGGTGTGGCGTACCCAGAACGCCCAGGCCCACTCACTGGTGAAATTGCCCCTAGACCGCAAGTCACAGTCCTTCATCCAGCCCTTGGTGTCGTTAGTGACACTCTGGCGGTATGTGCTCGAGTAGAGGGCTGGAGAGTTCTCCGCAGTAGGCTCACTCCCGGCAATGGTTCGCGTCCTCGGGTTCAGGACATAGACATCTAAGTGCCTGGTCTCTCTGGCAGGATGCCCATTGTTGGTGATGTTATAGCGGGGAAGCTCATCCTCCCGAGTCACCCAGGTCCGTGGCGCATCAACCTCGAACCCTGGCACCGGAACCTCATCCAGGATGCCATAGTTCCAGAGCGGCAGGTTGTCCGACAGCGGATATGTCTTCTGGGCCGGCGTCAGCAAGTCGAACAAGGATTGATTGTTGGAAACAATCTCCTTGGCTCCATAGACCTCCCCGTTCGCCGCCATCTCAGCTCTGCGAATGGCGGCATCCCCCTCATTTCCTTGATTCGCGGCCATCTCAGAAGCTCCGGGAGTCGTGTGGGTTAAGGGATGAGGCGTGCGGAATCGGAAGAGGCTGGTAGAGAAGTTTGAGGGTTGGCGCACAATCCTAGCGGACGGCGCGCAATTGGGAAGTATGTCGCGTAAAACCTCGGGTGTTCGCGCAAAAACAGGCCGAAATCCGGATGGGTTTGTGTGACGAACGGGTGAATTTCGCGCCGGCAATGGCAATTTCGCGCACGAGAGCTTGGAAGCTTGTCGCGCGGAAGGCCTGTGTACGGTACGGGGGACCCAGGGCCCCTATTTATAGGCGAGGTCGGGTGTCCGCACTGCGCGGAAAGTGCTTTGCGCGACCGTGCCAGCGAATTTCGCGCCCGATGCCCTTTTTTGCGCGCGCCAGTCCCGCGCCACCCAGGACTTCGGCATTCCGGCGTCTCCCTCGGAACCCGATCGTTGCGACCTCTCGCCGATCAGATTCCGAGGGGGGGCTTTTGTAGACGCCGAAAAAGTCCGTTGTTCCCAAACGAAGCTCTGGATGCGGAAAGCGAGGTCATATTTGGAGTCAGAAGCACTTTTCAGAAGGACTGGAGGTCTTGCGCGGAATTTTGGAGGTCCGCGCGCAAAATTGAAGTGCAGCGCGCAATCCTCCCGGGATGCGCGCAAAGCGCCAGGCCGGCGCGCAGTTTTGTGCGCCCACTGCCCGCGCGACTCCCTTGCGCACCGGTACCCCCGATTCCGCGCCCGCGCCATGAATTGTGCGCCGGCGGCGAGATTCCGCGCCCGGGGTTGCCTATAAATATAAGGCGACCCTCAACGTTTTGAGGGTTGCCGGAATTCGAAGGGCCGCTCGTTCGCGCAATCCAACCCCCTCCGCGCGCAATGCCGATCTTCAGGTAACCTTCTTTCTTTCGCACGAGCAAGCATCAGGGTTCGCCTTCGCGCGTAACCCTTTGGCTCCTTTCTTTGGACCAACTCCTCACCCGAAGGCATCCGCGCGCAAAAGAAGCCTCTTGCGCGCAATTGCCCCCCGAGTGCGCGCAATCCAGCCCGATTGCGCGCACCCCCATCCTTTCCTAAGTGGCCATTCGTCAGAGAATGGGCCGTTGCCCCCGCGCGCTATCCGAAGCCCGGTGCGCGCAATCTCCATCTTTTGCGCGCAAAGCGCTGGCCCAATTGCGCGCCAGCCCGCTCAATTGCGCGCCTGTAGACGCCGGAAAAGTCCATTGATCCCCAAACGAAGTTCCGGATGCGGAAAGTGAAGTGATATTTGGAGTCAGAAGCCTGTTCCAGAGAGCCCGGAGGGCGTGCGCGAAATTTTAGAGTCCCGCGCGCAAAGTTGAGTCGTGGCGCGCAATCCTCCCGGGATGCGCACAATCCGCAGGGCCAGCGCGCAATTTTGCGCGCCCCGAGCTCCCGCGACTCCTTTGCGCGCCGGGTCCTGATTCTACGACCGCGAAGGGAATTCCGCGCCCGCGAAGCGAATTCCGCGCCCGGGGTTGCCTATAAATATAAGGCGACCCCCGACGTTTTGAAGGTTGCCGGAATTCGAAAGGTCTCTCGTGCGCGCAATCCAACCCCTTCCGCGCGTAATGCCGATCTTCAGGTAACCTCCTTTCTTTCGCACAATAGAGCCTTGGGGTTCGACTTCGCGCGCAATCCCCTTGGCTCCTTTCCTTTGAATAATCCTTAACCCGAAGGCCTTTGCGCGCAAAAGAAGCCTCTTGCGCGCAATTGCCCCCGGGTGCGCGCAATCCAGCCCGATTGCGTGCACCCCCGTTTTCAAAGTGGCCATTCTTTAAAGAGTGAGCCGTTGCCCCCGCGCGCTACCCGAAGCCCGGTGCGCGCAATCTCATTCCTCCGCGCACAAAGGGCTGGCCCGATTGCGTGCCAGCCCGCCATTTTGCGCGCCGACCCGCTGTTTTGCGCGCCAATGCTCCTCTTTTGCGCGCAATCCGTCGGGGTCGCCCCCTTTCACCCCCTGAGGGTACCCACCCGCGTGGAGCCCGATGATCTTCATCCTGGGTACCCGCATCATGTGTTGTCTTCCCGTGTGGCCCTCCAGGCTCGCGCGAAGTGACACGGACCCATCGGCGGCAACCAATGTCCAGCATGACGTTAAACTGCATATTCGTCCAAGCTACAAAGACGTTAAATTGTACAGCATTCGTCCCGCATGACGTTAAACTGCACATTTGTCCTGCATGACGCTAAACTGCACCATGTCCAAGCTGCACGACGCTAAACTGCCTAGCCACCATCATCCGCGCGACAAGATGTTAAACTGCCAAGCATCTTCGTCCTCAACACACGACGTTAAACTGTACTTCGTCCGGCAAGACGTTAAACCGTCCGCTCGTCCTCAACACACGACGTTAAACTGTACTTTGTTCGGCAAGACGTTAAACCGTCCGCATCACCCGATCCCGTTCCTCGCACGCAGGGTCCCCCCCGGTTTTGGATGTGGCCCCCACCCGCTCATCTCTGCAGGGATGTCGGGATTGTCCCTCTTTAGGGACGATTTAATTGGAGCGGCCTTTCCCCACGGGGGTAGGGTATTACAAACCCCTAGTTTCTTGTGGGGGGCTGCACATGTGTATCTCCATTGCGCTTCCCCACTGCCGAAGCCAGTAGAGGGTGTGACTGGGATCGAGGTGTCTCCTACTTTCGGCCCAAGCCCCTCTCCAACTGAGTTTTGCCGCACTCGGGCTGCCTCAGTGCGTAAGTCCTGACAGAATGAACTACATGGGCTTTGATCCCTGTCTCCTAAACAGGGTACGTAGGAGGCCTCCCTGAGGTTCAAGCCCACCACCTGGTCGTCCCGGTCGTATTCACGTCGGTTCGTCCATCATTGGGCCCCTCCTGGGTTCACACTTGCGTCGATTCACCTATGAATCCGCCCCTGTGGGAGACTGCATGTGTGTATCTCCATTGTGCTTCCCCACTGCCCCTTTTTCTATCGCTCCTTTTATCGTCCAGCATGACGTGAAACTGTGATCCACCCGGCCGTTCCATCCCCCTCTGTGCGAGGTGGTTCGGTTCAATCCTCCGCCCGGCGGCCTCGACCTCTTCGTGAGTCGGCTTGCCAACGTCCAGCATGACGTTAAACTGTATACCCGAACTACGTTGACTTTGATCCGCGCCAACGCGCGGTACGTAGGAAGCCCCTACGGGGTCCAAGCTCTTCACTCCATCATCCATCCTGATCCTTACCTGGGCCGCCACATCCCGGTGGGGTCACGCCACTTCACTCCACTTCACATCACTTGGGAAGCCGCCCATGCGCTGGCCCCAGCGTCGGAGGTTCCCCGCAAAGGGTTCTGTCATCTGATCCGCTCTTCGTGTTGATCAGTCTGATGCCGTCCCCGCTGGACGTTAAACTCGCGGCATAGCCCGTGTTAAACATGGGAAGCTGAGGAAAACCTCAGGTAACACAATTCCCCGCACCCAGTACGGGATGCCTCAGGCCATCATACCTTCGAGAAGCCCTATCAGGGAAGGAAAGCAGACATGCAGAGCCGCAGTGTTACGACATGCCCCCAGCACCCAGAGCCACCCGGTCTCCTCACTGCAGGTTGCTGCCCCGACCAGACTCCTTGGAGCGTCCGGGCGGAAGCAGCGTAATTAACCGGTGTCCATGAAGATATGGCGCCGGGAACGAGATTCACGAGCATGTCTTAAATCTATGAGGGAGACCCAGATTAGGCGACGAGTTCCGAGGAGACGTCCAAGGAAGGAGGAGCTGACATCCCATCATCCCGGTTTCGATCAAGGAGCAGACGCCCCTGAATAAGGGACGGATGCCGCCCGCCTTTGGAAAGCGGGACTGCGGGGCCACAAGCCGCGCTCCCATCCCCTCGGGTCGACGGGAGCACGCGCGAACGCGTCCTGGCGGAACAACGTCAGAACAGAAATCCGACGCACATCCGCACCGAAACAGAAAAATGGTGAACCCGACGTGAATCTCTTCTCCTCGATACGAAGACCGATGGCTTTCAGAGGTGTTGGAAGACCGGCATGTTGCCCGGCCAAGCATTCAGTCTTACCCGCCAGGGGCTGGGGAAGGGAAATCGGGCACTCCGTCTCGCGACGTCGATGGCCTGGGTTCCCCCCACGGAAGGCGTCGTGGCACTAAGGGTTGGTTGTCGATTCCTTTTCCTGTCAGTGTTAATGGGTCCTTCTCCCTGCTTTCAGAAATCAGGTCGCCCGATCCAGTGCCCGATCGCCGCCCGCCCACTGGCGCAGGGGTAGGAGAAACACTGACGCGGCTACTCCGCGCGGTCCCGCCCGTTCCACAGCCGTCCTAGCAGCCGCAATTGCGGGACAACCACGCCCTCTCTCCCCCTCGGAGGTCATCCAGAGAAGGGTGATCAACAACTTGGTGCGGAGATATGAGGAAGAGGGAGTCATCCCCACCAGGGACATGGCTCGCCTAGACCTTGAGGAGGCTGCACCTCGCCACCACCACCGCCCCCGAGGGCCGCGCAGGGAGGCACCGCTGCCTACCTCGACGTCCAACCGCTTCGGGAGTTTATCCCCGGAGCGCTCCGACAGTTCCCTTCCCTATGCGGATGAGGTGGAAGATGTCCGGGAGCACCCTATCCGGGATTCGCTCCAGGGATCTACGGTAAGGGCTCCCGCCAGGCCACGACGACACCGCCGCCAGACCTCTCAAGTCGAAGAGCGGGCTCTCCACCTGCCCGCGCCGCTCATCCCGACTCGTCTGTCCCGACGCCAACGTCGGGCACGAGCGGAAGAGGATGCCCACCTTGGGGCCCTAGCAACAGCGGCCGCATTGGCCCAAGCCACTGTTGGCTCCAGTCGCCAGGCCCCTGCGCATCCTGAGCAGGGGAACTTCTATGCCCGACCTGGATCGAGGCCCCGACCGCCCCAAAGGCAGGTTGGGTCGACTCTCCCGGTTGCTGGTACAGGCAGTAGCCACCGCGGACCACCTCGCGGTAGCGCTATTCACCAGCAGGGTCTACTCCGTGTGGCCGATCTAGGAAGCATGGGTCATACCACCTTCCGATCCCAGCCCGGAGGCCTGCCCGGAATCATCTCCCCCCGCGTCCCCTTTGATATCTGTCCCGGTGCCCCTCGCACCTTGGTTTCCAGTCCTCTTGGCCCCAACACCAGTGCGGCCGGAGGACGCCAGGACAGAGATCAGCCCTGCCCCGAAGAACCACCCAGGGGCAGGAAGGCAAGGCGTCGACGCCGAGGGAAGAATGTTGCGGAATTCCGGACAGAGATCCGACCGGTTCGCTTCTCTGATACAGAGGCGGAGTACGATTCGGCGACAGAGCCCTTCCCCCAATCCCGCCAGTCAAGGGCAGGGGTAGGAATGCGGCACGTCAGCCTCGTACTCCCCGAGAGCGAGATCGATGTGATCCCCGCTTCTCTCCGAAGGTATATCCGGAGTAACGAGGGCCTGGTAGACCCCCAAGGATCAAGCTTGCGGTTGGTACCGGCCCCTCCGGAAGTGCCTTCCGCCTCGATCGAAGAAGCCGGAGACTTTTTCTGGGGACCGACGGTCGAACCACGATCTAGTGCACCCTCGGCGAGCACCGAGGCTACGGCAGGATGTTCGCTCGCCGGCCCGTCCTATCGTGATGTGGTAGCCAGGGCACCGCCACCCTCAGAGGGCGGCCCGGGATATGGAGGCCAATCGGCATGTTCGCCGTATTCACCGCCGGCCATCCCGTCAGCCCGGCGGCCCGCCTCGGCACCACTGCCGGTTCCCCGTCCATTCCCAGTCATTGAAGAGGACCAAGGAGATCTGGGTCCCGAGTTTGAGTCGTGGAGCTTCTGGACCGTCCTTGCAGAGGGCCACTTCCCTGAGAAGTTTTGGCCAGTCGCAGGACCAGACTTTGATGCACCCGAATCGCTCACCCCGGATGAGTTCGAATGCTTCCGCCGGACTCTCCGAGAGACTCACTCCCGTCTTCACCGCCTACAAATGCCATATCCCGGGAGTCAAGTGCACCTGGAGGATATTGGTGAGCAGTGCCGTCAAATTGACCTGGCCACGCTCCCCGCGGTTCGGCACCCCGGGTCATTTGGGCACCACGAGGCCCTCCAACAACGATGCGTTGAGTGTTTTCAAGTACTCCGCAAGGTTATCGAGGAATCCACTCCCCATGTGTATATCTGTGGATGGGGGCAGTACGCTGCCCTACGCTTCAGTGTGATTCGCCGACGGCCCGATTCGCTGGGTGGCCCTGAGGGTATATCCACAGGGACGGAAACGGTCAATATGGCTAACCTGTCGGGAGAGGGGAACGACTTGGAACTTCTCGACGGGGGCTTCCCCCCCGAAGACAAGCCGTCGTTAGATCCATCGGTGAGAGTTACTCGTCATCAGAGGAACCTCCTGGGGCTCCCCGCACCCACTGAAGCACTGACGTTGAGCCGAAACGTCAGCAAAGGTAAAGAGCAGTGCGAGGCTATAAAGCCCGCCGACCCATCTGCCTCCATGCAGAGGGCAGAGGAGGATCCCAAGAAGGCTACGCTACGTCAGCAGCTCGCCGAACAGAAGAAGCTGGTTGACCAGCTCCTCGCCGAGGGCGCTGCAGAACGGCGGCCTGACTACGGTGATCCTAGGCCAGGACAGCAGGGACCGGAACAACCGCTCCTCGACGAGACTCTCCCGGGCAACCGTGATTACGCCGTGTTCGCCGACAGGAGAGAGGCCATTGCCTATGGAAAGAGGGCGCGGTATGTTTCGCCACACCCTCCCGAGCGGCGTGACTACCTGAGAGGTCCCGCTCGGATTCCTCCCGCTGCCCCAAGGGCCGCTCTGCCCGCCATCCCACGAGCTGCCGAGTTCGACGACCCGATTGAAGGGCCATGCAATGCGCTCGTGGTTAGAGATCCTCGCCAGGACTGGAACCCATGTCCGGACGATCCGATGGCGGCACTCATCGCCCGCTTGGAAGCCTTGGAGACTCGGCAGGTGGCAATCACACCGGACGGCAAGCCATACCCAGCATGGGTGGATGACATGCCGGCGCCTCCGGGATTCGGGAATCCCACTTTCGCCCCCTTCAACGGAACTAGAGATCCGCCACAGCATTTGGCCCATTTCAACTCGAGGTGCGGGCCTATGTTGGGGACTCCGGCGCAGCAGGAGGCCGATAAGATTCGCTGCTTTGTTCAGAAACTGGAAGGGCCATCATTTGTCTGGTACAGCCAGCTCCCCGTCGGGTCGGTAACCAGCTGGGAGGACCTCCGTAGACAGTTCCTCTACCAGTTCAGTTCCACGACCCGGAAAACGAGTATCGCAGACCTCTTCAAGTGAAATCAGAGGCCTGATGAGCGAGTCGCGGACTTCGTCGCCCGATGGAAGGGTCTCACGTATTCCCTTGACATGCCATTGACTCAGGAGCAGTTGCTGACAATGTGCGTCGGGAACGTCAAGACCGAGCTGGTCCCTTCCCTGATAACTCAAAATTACCCCGGAGGGTTCAGGGACTTCTCAGACAAAGCTCAACGTCTTGAGGAAGCCCTGCAACAGGCCAGTCAGGCACACCCGCTGCCTCCGATGATCCCTGCACGGAGAGTCAGCAGGGCTGAGCCCGCTGCTGTTGCCCAGATAGAGGCCCCCAGGCCGTTGGAGCTGCTGCTGGCGAGGCCAGCTCCACAGCCTCACAGGAATCCGCCTCCACGGGCTCAGTTCCCGGCCCAGCAGCGGCAGCCCCAGAACCGGCCGGCCCCTCCGCGTAATGTACCGCCACAACCCAGGCGAGATAATCAGGGTCCACCTCCTCGGCAGGCCCCTCCAGCCCCTCGTCAAGACCACGCTCCCAGGGGCCCGCGATACCTGACTTACTCATTCCATGAGGATTAGGTCCCCGGTTATTTCTGGAGCGCCCTGGAGCAGAGGATTGTGCGACTGCCTGAGTGTTGGAGGCCAGAGGAGGCACATCTCACGGATAACCCCCGCTACTGCCCTTACCATCAGGCACTGGGGCACACCATCCAGCAGTGCTATGTGTTTAAGGATTGGCTCCAAGACCAGATTAACAACAATGTAATCAGGTTGGGCCCAGCTCCAGCACAAGTGGCGGGCGTGTTCGTGGGATCAGATGACGATAGTGGCAACGAGGACGAATGGAAGCTGGTCTCCGACCGCGGATCCCAGAAGTATAATAACTGGATGGCCCGCAAGACGATCATTCGCGCCCATGGAATCATCCGTGCGCGCTTGAATCAGCCTGAGCCCCCAGAATCTGCGGGTGCTGCTTCGACATCATCGTCCCAGCTTGCCTCTTCCGAGAAGAGCAAACGGCGGCGGCGCAAGAAGGAAGAGCGCGCCCCGCCAGTTCCACCACTATCCCGCACTCTCGGCGATTTCATGCCCCCGGAGATGGGGGTCCCTCCTCGGATCCGCCCGGTGATGGATGATTCGTCCGATGACGGTGTTGGGTACGCTTCGGTTAATACTGTCGAGCTGGTAAATCCCTTTTCGGTTCCCGACATTGAAGAACACCAGGTGAACCTCCCTAGTGTCCCCGGTCGTCGCCACCGTCGGAAGAACCGCAGCAACAGGAGTCGCTGGGGCACAGCCGTTGGTACCTCCAACCAGGCCGTGCACGCCACTGAGACTAGGCAGCAGGCTCAGAACCGAGCTCAACGTGTGCAGCCCCCTCATCCGGGGATGGCGGATTCGCCTCCGCCACTGTTTGTGGTGTGGGACCAGGCAGAACCGCCTCAGCCGCGTCGCGACCAGCTCCGCCCTTCCATGAGTCCATCCCGGCCTCCTGACCCCAGTACGGTGACCGTTTCCCGGACTGCAACCAGTGAACAGCGAGATGCGCCAAGTACCAGTCGGCCGCTGGCCCAACCGGCAAGGCCCGTCATGCCGCCAACCGCAGAGCAACCTTCTGCAACCAGGGGCTCGTGCTTGGCCAAAAAGTATGATGTCCTGAAGCACTTGGCTGACATCCCAGCAAGGCTCTCCATCCTTGAGGCTCTGCGCATGTCATCTGAGATGCGCGAGGCACTCGCTGAAGCCCTGAAGAGCCCCCTCCAGTTTGAGACAGAGGTTGCGGCTGCAGAGGCCTTTCACGCCGAAACGATCGAGGACGCCGAATATCAGGCAGTTATCTCATTCTCTGGTAAGGATGAAGACCCTCCTATACAGGGACACATTCGTCCGCTGTATGTCACTGGCTAGTTCAATGGCCTCGAAGTCCGGCGCTGTCTTGTCGATACGGGGTCCGGGATTAACCTGATTCCAACTCGGACGCTCCGGAGATTGGGGTTGTCTGAGGATGACTTGATTCCCTCCGACCTCAGGATCCAGGGGTACGACCGCACCGAGCAAACCCCGGTCGGCAAGATACGTTTGAAGACCCAGTTCGGTGGCTTGGTTGCCAACACCGAATTCATGGTAGTCTCTCAGGACACTGCGTATAACGCATTGATGGGCAGGCCATGGCTCCACCTTCATGCGGCGGTTCCCTCGTCATACCACCAATGCCTCAAATACTCCCTTAATGGTCGAGTAGGCGTGCTTCAAGGAGATGCCTCTCCTTTTGCCTCATGTGAAGCCTGCTATCTGGATGCGGACTATTACAAGAGCAAGGATAAGCAGGTCCTGGCAGGTGAGGTTGAGCCTGTCGCTGTTGCAAGTGATCCCTGGGCAAGCTTGGATGACGCGTACGTCCTCCCGATTCACCGGTTGGACGTCGCCATGGTCTCGACGGCCTGCGAGTCTCCTGACGAGATGACCGCGGCCGCCCGTTCCAGCACCAGCGGCCCAGCAGGATCTGGTAGCCCTAATGCAGTTTCCAACGCAGTCTCTCCCGTGGACGATCCCTCCCCGAGTGGAGAGGATGTGGAAGACGCACCCCCAGCCTTTGAGGAGGGCATCCCCGCCACGGTCGATGAGTTAATACAGGTGAACCTTGGAACCGAAGTAGATCCCAGACCCACATTGGTCAGTGCTGCCATGACCTCTGAGGAGCGGCAGCAGTACGTGGACTTTCTCAGGCAGCACCGTGATGTGTTCGCTTGGGGCTATGACGAGATGCTGGGGCTAGATCCTCAGGTAGCCGTCCACCGCCTTGGTCTCCCGGCGAACCATCGCGGGTTCAAGAAGCCTCCCAGGAAGATGCACCCATCCCACGGTGCCATGGTTGAGGCCGAAGTTGACAAGCTTATCAAAGCCAACTTCGTGAGGGAAGTTCAGTACCCCAAATGGCTAGCCAACATTGTGCCGGTCAGGAAGAAGAACGGGCAGATCAGAGTCTGCATCGACTTCCGCGATCTCAACCGCCACTGTCCGAAGGATGATTTTCCCCTTCCAGTGACAGAGCTGTTGATTGACGCCACGGCAGGGTTCCAAGCCCTCTCCTTCATGGATGGATACTCCGGATACAACCAACTCCGGATGGCCCCTGAGGATGAGGAGTTCACTGCCTTCAGGGCCCCCCAAGGTATCTTTTGCTACTGGGTCATGCCCTTCGGCCTGAAGAATGTAGGTGCCACCTATCAACGGGCGATGCAACGCATATTCAAGCCAATCCTCGGCACACTGGTGGAATGCTACGTCGACGACTTGGTGGTCAAATCGCGCCAGCGTCAGGACCATCTCAAAGATCTTGAGAAAGTGTTCGGCTTCCTCCGGTCTCGCTGCCTGAAGATGAACCCGTTGAATTGTGCCTTTGGGGTCACCTCCGGAAAGTTCCTTGGATTTGTGGTAAGATACCGGGGTATTGAGATCGACCCAGAGAAGATCAGGGCGATTAGCCAGATGCCTCCCCCAGGTAACATCCGGGAACTGCAAGGGTTCCAAGGCCACTTAGCCTATATACGCCGATTCATCGCGAATCTGGCCGGAAAGTGTAAGCCCTTTTCTCGGCTCATGAAGAAAGGTGCCACCTATGTATGGGATAAAGAGTGTCAGACCGCTTTCGAGGAAATCAAGCAGTACCTGCTTCAACCTCCGGTTCTGATGCCGCCTGTATCCGGGAAGCCGCTGGTCCTCTATGTGACCGCCCTGGAACGGTCCCTGGGTGCCCTTCTCGCCCAGAAGATCAACGAGGGAACAAAGAATAGCCTCTATTACCTCAGTCGCATGCTCCTCGATGCGGAAGTTAGGTATTCCCCCATCGAGAAGAGCTGCCTGGCGCTCGTATTTGCCGTACAGAAATTACGGCACTACTTGCAGCACCATGAGGTACAATTGGTTTCTCGGGTAGACCCGTTGAAATATATCCTGAGCCGGCCTATGTTGACTGGCCGTCTAGCACGGTGGGCTGTGATTCTCCAGCAGTTCGACATCAGGTATGTGTCTCAGAAGGCCATCAAAGGGCAAGCATTGGCAGACTTTCTGGCAGCTCACCCGACCTCCGCGGATCAGCCGCTGGATCTAGGCTTTCCTGATGAGACCATTCTCTCGGTCGATCATGCCGATCCATGCTGGCAGATGCACTTTGACGGTGCCTCCCGGAGCCCCACCGGTAGAAGACTTGATAATCCTAAGCTCAACAGAGTGGGCTTGGGTATCGTCTTCATTACCCCGGAGTGAGCCGTGCTGCCATACTCTTTCCTGTTGTCAGAGGGCTGTACCAACAATGAGGCGGAATACCATGCCCTCATCACTGGCCTCGAGTTAGCTCTCGAGATCAATGTGCCCCATCTGTGTGTGAAAGGGGACTCCGAGCTGGTCGTTAAGCAGATCAATGGCGACTATGTTGTCAGGAAGCCGGAACTTGTGCCATTGCTGGAGTGCACCCTCCTTCTGATGGCCCAGTTCCCTTCTCGGCCAGAAATTGTCCATATTCCCCGGTCGCAGAACGGTCGAGCAGATGCTTTGTCCAGCCTTGCTGCGTCACTTTCAGAGCCTGAACAGGACAACCTGATCGTCCGCGTGACACGCCGCAGGCTCATCGCTCCCGTTATCCCGGAAGAAGATCGTGGCCCGTTGGTAAGTAATCTCACCACGGTTGCCCCTATGCCCGGAGCCCCGAGTACCCCAGATATGACAGTCGGATCAGCCCATGATTGGAGGACGCCTTTGGTTGAGTACCTCCAACATGGAATTCTTTCATCGGATCGGGCCGAGCGCGAGCGGGTTCGATGTCGCGCATCGCAGTTTGTCCTCCAGAGCAGCCCCGGCCTGGAGCAGATCCTCTATAAACGCGGATTTGATGGTGTTCCCCTCCGTTGCCTTCAGGGAGTTGAGATCCCACGAGTCATGCAAGAGGTTCATGCTGGTTCATGTGGCGCCCACCAGACTGGGCCGAAGCTGTCCCACCAGATTCGGAGGTTGGGATACTTCTGGCCCTCTATGATCCATGACTGCATCGAGTATGCCAGGAGGTTCCATGCGTGCCAGGTCCATGCGAACTTTGTGCATCGGCCGCCGGAGCCTCTCCATACCACTAGGTATTCCTGGCCCTTTGCAGTCTGGGGTCTGGACGTTGTGGGACCTTACCTGCCGGCGACAGCTCGCCAGTGCCGATTCATTCTGACCGCCACGGACTTCTTCTCCAAATGGGCAGAGGCGATTCCGCTCAGAGAGGTAAAATCCTGTTCGATCGCTGACTTCGTGACCTCCAACATCATCTATCGATTTGGAGTGCCTCACGCTATCCTCACGGATAACGGAGCCAATTTCCGAGCAGCCGAGTTGAAGAAGTTGTACACCAAGTATAACATTCGCTCGAACCATACATCTCGCTATCATACGCAGGCGAATGGACAGATTGAGGCGTTTAACAAAACCCTCTCTAACATTCTGCAAAAGATGGTTGGTCAGAACAAGAAGAGTTGGCCGGACAAGCTCCCCAACGCCCTCTGGGCTTATCGGACGACGACTCGCAATTCCACCCAGATGACCCCTTATTCCCTGGTGTATGGAGCTGAGGCCGTCCTGCCCATCGAGATCCAATTACCGTCCTTGCGCACTGCGGTCTACGACCAGCAAGCGCCGGACAGAGTTGCTGAAGCCCGTCTAGTCGAGTTGGAAGCACTGGATGAGAACAGACTTCGCGCTTTTCACAACTTGGAGAGGCATCAAAGCAGAATGGCTCGAGCTTTCAATTAGAAGGTTCGCCTCCGCTCCTTCCTGCAGGGTGACCTAGTGCTAGCCCTGAGAGCACCGATGATCCCCGGCAGGAAGCCGCCCAAGTTGGAGCCCAAGTGGGAGGGACCTTTTGTCATCCACAAGGTCTATCCCAATGGCGCGTACTCCCTAGAGACTATGGATGGTGAGCGTGTTACTCCTCCCACCAACGCTAGGTTCCTCAAGCAGTACTTTGCCTGAGTGCAGTTCGTCCCGCACGACGTTAAACTGCAGTTCGTCCCGCACGACGTTAAACTGCAGATCGTCCCGCACGACGTTAAACTGCAGTTCGTCCCGCACGACGTTAAACTGCAGATCGTCCCTCATGACGTTAAACTGCACATTCGTCCAACATGACGTTAAACTGTACTTCGTCTGCGCTGCAAGACGTTAAACTGCCAAGTGCTTCGTCCAACATGACGTTAAACTGTACATCGTCCCGCATGACGCTAAACTGCACCACGTCCGAGCTACAAGACGTTAAACTGTTCAGCATTCGTCCTGCATGACGCTAAACTGCACCTCGAGAACTACGTGCGGCTTGATTCCCATCCTTATGGGATACGTAGGATCGCCTGAACATTCATGTTTCAGGCCCAGCCCCATCCTTTGGGAATTTCCATCCCATCTCGGGCCCTTGGCCCAGTTGCCTCCGGGTGTGCGGCGTATGGTGTGAGCGCGGGGGATTATGTCCTCATTCATGTCGGTTTTCTCGCCACGTTGTACGCCCCCCCCCCCCCCCACGTTTGGGGATGCCTTCTGTTTCCCCCTTCTTCCCTCATCGTCCTGCATGACGTTAAACTGCCTCTCAAGAACTACGTGTGGCTTGATTCCCATCCTTATGGGATACGTAGGACCGCCTGGACATTCATGTTTCCGGCCCTGCCCCATTTCCCGGGAATCTCTATCCCGCGTTGGGCCTCTGGCCCAAGTTCCCCTCCTTTTTGTGCGAGGCGTATCGCGTGAGCGGGGGATTATGTCCTCATTCACGTCGGTCTACTGGCTGCGCCGTACGCCTCCCCCGTGTGTGGGACTATCTCACACCTCTCATCGTCCTGCATGACGTTAAACTGCCTCTCCAGAACTACGTATGGCTTGATTCCCATCCATATGGGATACGTAGGACCGCCTGGACGCTTGTGTTTCAGGTCCAGCCCCGTCTCTTGGTTGATCACGGGGATCTGCCCTCTTTTGGTTGCTCTCAGGGTGAGTCCTCCGACCCTTTCCGGTGATCTGTTAACATGTTTTGGGTACTTCGGTCTATGACTCGTAGTGTCAGATTCAATCCCGACAAGTCCTGTGTTGCTTGTCAGGTCTCGCGCTTCCTCTTGTTCGAGCCTTCACTCAAAGGGATCCTCGTTAGCGGTTTGGGTACGATGCCTCAGTGCTCTCCTACCGCTCCGGGTCGATTTACCGACGAGTCCTGGGCCGCAAATTGATATGAATCCTGCGATTGAGCGGTTGATGCTCGTTTGCTTTCCCCGTTCTAGGCTGACGCGATCGGATGTTGTGTTGCGAATATGGTCAGCGACATCCTTGATCGCCATGTCGGCTCTTTTAGGCTCCGAACATTGGTTGCGCGGTCCTCATCACACTCCGCCTCTGTGCGTTGTAGTGGAATCTTGACACTCTCTTCATATTGACCTTCAGTACACCTCTACACGTTAGGCAGACCAACCAGGGTAATGGTGTCGTTCGAGGCTCCCATGACCTGAGCACCAAGGATATATGATGATGTCCTCCCTAAGGGCCATGTGTAGCTGGACCCTCGTCCCCATAAGGAGGAAGGAGTCGCCCGAACAATCGCGTTTTGGGCCCATTATATCTGGAGGCTAGCATCTCTGCCCCTCGGGTGATGGACATACGCAGGCCCCTATCCCAAGACTCTTCCCCTGGAATCGTGCGTGACCGCAGGGCTGGGTATGTTCCCACCTCCGCCGTGTCCGCCGTACCGCAATAAGCGGGTTCCTCCATGGTCCGAACCACACGACCTTAAACTGTGTTGTCTGGTCCTACCACACGACCGTAAACTGTGATCGTCTTGGCCGCCTGACGAGAAACGGCACTGCATCGTGATGTCCTCCTCAGGGGGCACTCACGTTGGGCGCTGGTTAATAACCACGCCATTCATCAATGCCTTCCATGGCTTGATTATTGTAGCGACGCCAGGGGTGTCTTAATCACAGGTTTGTCGCTGCACAAAGAAAAACCATCCATCTTTAAGGACAAACAAGAAATATCAAATGCCGCTTCTTCTATGTGCGAGGGTCAGACCCGCACCCTTCCCCGCACTGGTGCCCGATTGTGTTGCGCCGCGCTTCAAGAACTACGTGTGGCTTGATTCCCATCCTTATGGGATACGTAGGAACGCCCGAGTGTTTGAAACTTCGGGTCCAGCCCCACCTCTTAAAGATTCCCCCTTCTCTTGGGAATCTGCCGCCTTCGGGTCACCCTCAAGGCGTGTCCCTTGACCCCTTGCAGTGGTCCACTGGTGTCAAGAGTACTCTGGTTTATTGCCAGGAGGGTCAGGTTCAGCTTGGTCAGGTTCCTTCCACTTTTCAGGCTTCGTGCTCCCTTTCATTCGGACCCATCACCTACGCCCTGGGTGGATCCCCCGTGAACGGTTTGGACACAATTCCTCAGTGCTCTCCCACCGACTCGGGCTGGTGCCCCCAATGGCCTCGGGCAGCAAATCGATATGAATCCTGCGATTGAGCGGTTGATGCTCGTTTGCTGCCTCATTCCATCAACGGTTAGTGCGATATGGATGCTGCTTTTCCGCCACGGTCGGCAGTACTCCCATATCGTTACTCCGGTGCCCCCAGTCCTTGAGTGAATGGACGCATGATTCACATTTTCCACCTCCCATTTTGACCAGGCAAAACCTCGACACTCATGACACTATCCCTCAGTGCATCTTCGCATATCCAAGGGATAGGACCACGATGTGGCGTACTTTGAGGCCCTTATGGTCCGAGATCTAAGACCTTAAACTAAGATCTCCCCTTATGGTCCGAGCTCTAAGACCTTAAACTAAGATCTCCCCTTATGGTCCGAGCTCTAAGGCCTTAAACTAAGATCTCCCCTTATGGTCCGAGCTCTAAGACCTTAAACTAAGATCTCCCCTTATGGTCCGAGCTCTAAGACCTTAAACTAAGATCTCCCCTTATGGTCCGAGCTCTAAGACCTTAAACTAAGATCTCCCCTTATGGTCCGAGCTCTAAGACCTTAAACTAAGATCTCCCCTTATGGTCCGAGATCTAAGACCTTAAACTAAGATCTACCCCTAGGGTCCGAGCTCTAAGACTTTAAACTAAGATCTGCCCCTATGGTCCGAGCTCTAAGACCTTAAACTAAGATATGCCCCTATGGTCCGAGCTCTAAGACCTTAAACTAAGATCCCCCCTAATCGGGGTTCTACGTCCTGCATGACATTAAACTGCACTTTCAGAACTACGTGTGGCTTGATCTCCAGCCTGATGGAGTACGTAGGAACGCCCAGGCATTTCAACTTGGGTCCAGCCTCAGGGATCGCTAAGTCCCGCCCCTCCTCGTCACCGGCCGTTTGGCCTGACTTCGGGTAGAGTGGTGCAGTTGTGATATTCTCCCCGATCCAGCTCGGGATTCCCCATTGCAATGGTGGGAAGCGACGGTTTCCTCGTCAAAGAGGTGCTGTCTGAGAATTGGGGTCATTCACGGCCAGATTAGTGCATCCGCCTAATACGCTTTCCCCACGGTGGCACAATTTTGAGAGCGCTGGATTCTGTCCGAACAAATCGTCACTTCGCCCCACGCTTCGCATGCCCTGTTGATCTGGATTTCCACCCTTGTGCCTGAAGGAACCCCCAAAGCGGCATTGATGATGACATGTGATCCGCCTCCTGCAATATGGATGATGACCTTCGGTCCGTCTATCGCAGTAGTATGGTCGATTGATCCATTGTCCGCTTGCCGTCTTGGGCATTTCCTGGAAGGCCAACCGTTGTGGATTTCTGAATTCGGGACGCGCGATTCACCCTTTCTCATTTCCCTATGTTCGGATAAAATCTCAACGCCCCTAGCGTTGTCCCGCTCGTGTGTTGGAACAAGTTGGGGGGATGATACATTGATTAGGTCTGAGGTCTCCTTTCCTAGGAATGATCTCCCTCTTTTCTCTAGAAATCCAGGCCCAGTTGCGGATGCTTGAAGCTTGGTTAACGCTCCCGCAAGACAATGAATTGTGGTCGAGCATGTTAAGCCAAAAGATGCAGATGAATATATTGGTTCATACAAGATGGATCGAAATATTGAGTAGTGGAAGAAAAATATTCTGGGAATGGCAAAAAACAAAAGCCCCTAGGGATTAGCGTGCTGGATAAGTCTTTCTAACGCCGCTACCCTTTGGCTGGCAGCCTCCAGGGCTGCTTCTCGCTCTCTGCGTGCCCTCTCCTCGTCGGCGGTCGCAGCACGCAGTTCGTCGATCCTGGCCTGTGCACGCTCCCGCTCGACTTGGAGTGTGACCATCTGTTGGCCCGCCTCCGTCAGTTGTACCTGGGCGTCGATCAGTTGGGCCGATAGTGGCTCCACAAGCTCAGTACACGCTGCGACGAAGGACTCCTTCTCTGCCGCCTGCCCTTCGAGACGCCGGACTTCCTGCTCCGCCGCGAGGAGCGCCCGCGTGCTCTCCGACATGTCCCGACTTTGTGCGACGTCGGCACGCCGGCAGCTCTCGCGCATCTTTTCGGCCATGAAATCACGGACCGTCAGATGGAGGCGTTGAGCATCAGCTCCCCCGGCACACAGGAAGCGCAGCCAGGTTTGAAGTGATCCCATGCGCCCCAGCCACTCCGATGGGTCTCGCTTGAGGAAGCGCTGGATGCACTTCCACCCCCTGCGGCGCGTTATCCGGCTCTCCTCGACCGCCTCCGCGTCTGAGTCGTCCATCTCCTCGGGGTCGGTAGGCCGGTAGGCAGGGAAGGCAGCCAGCAGGTCTGCTGTAGGGTCCGCCCCTGGGAGGTCCTCATGAGGGATAGGTTCCTCAACACCTGGGCGACCTTCTTCTCTCTCCCCAGCGGCGTTGACACCCTCGTCAGCCCCCGACCTCTCTCCGATGTCAGCACCTCCGGCGTCCGCAGCCCCCTGATCAGCAGTTGGTGGGGACGGCTCGGTTTGGGAAGTCTGTTCCGGAGCAGGCGGCATGTCTGCCGCCGGTCCACTCGTGGATGGCCCGGGTTCGGCAACCCGACGAGCCTCCAGTGTTGAGATCACTGCACGGGGCATGCCATGGTTAGTCACGGATCGTCAACGGCAAGCACCAGCAGTAAAGTAAGGAGACTTACGGGAGTTCAGAGCGTCATCTTCCGCTCTCCCGGCCGCCGCAGGAACAGTTGCAGCAGGGGACCCTTCCGCGCTTGTCAATTCAATAATGGGTGCCTGGCCCCCGCCTTGTCCTGCTGGCACCTCTCCTACTCCCGCTGAGGACGCCTGACCAACATCCGTGCGCTCCTGAGAAAGGTGGAGAAATGGGTTAGAAGCTGCATAAGATAATGGATGAAGCAGGTTGAGTAGGGATAGAAGCGGACCTCGAGGAGCTGAGTGACATCAACATTGTCAGAGTCGGCCACCTCGCCGCTCTCCCGCGGGCTCCCCTGATGGGATCTTCCCTCGGAGCCTTCATCCTCCCCCATCTCCTCCTCTTCCTCGGAGTCGCTGCTACTTTCATCTTCCGCCGGCGGCATCTGTTCTTGAGCGGGCTCTAGACCGAGCATCACCTTCACCAGAAGGGATGGCTCCGCACGCTGACCACGTTGGCGCGCGTACTCGTCCATGGCCGTCAAATACGCATACTGCCGGTTGAAGTCCACCCTGTCGGCGATATGGAGGCGCCCGACCTCTGGCAGATGGATTCCTTCTATGAGTATCTTTCTCCAGATGGCGTCGGTCCCCAGTGACTGCCGCAGGGTCATCCAGGCCGACCACAGCGCCGGGAAGACTGCATCGTGGGAGGGTTCGAGCAGACGCCTTACCTGCTTCCCGGGCCGCTCTTCGACCACCGCGCGTGCCCCCTCTCTGGGCGCCGAGGTCGTAGCGGCAGCCTGCGATGTGCCCGCCGCCGAAGTCCCTACTCGCGCCTGCTCCGCTGCTTGGCGCGCCTCCGTTCTCCCCCGTGTAACGGCGCCTCGCCTCCTTCCTTGACGCTCGGTCTCCGCACGGGTGACCTCAAGCCGCCGAACTGGCTTCCGTAGAAGCCCCTCGGGGTACGCGATGGCCCAGTGTTCGGCGTACTCGGTTGCCAAGACTGCGTCAACCCCGGTAGGAGGGAGGGTGATGACGTCGCCAGAGCCGAAAGCGGCAAACATCAGCCACATCTGGCGAAGGACGCAAGGGTTCGCCTCCTCCCGGACAGTAGTGAATACCCTCTTCGGCATCCGTTGAAGGCACCCGAACTGCCTGGCAAACCGGGTTGGCACGTAAGGCTCGCAGATCACCTTCCCGTCGATCCGAGCCACGAGCACCCCGCCCCGCATGTTCAGGAAGTATTCATGCTGCTCCAGCGGACCCTGCCCATTGTCGATCATCTGGCCGACGGGAGTGGAGAACGGGCTGAAGTTGAAATTGGCATGATTGCCAATCAGAATCCTCACGCCCTCCTCACTTAGGGTCATCGGAGCGACCCCCGCAATGTTCAGCAGGGAGGGTCGCAGGCCGTTGCCCGGAGGAATGATGGCGTTCGGAAACGTGTACCCACCGAGGTGAGCAGCCACCCAGCCGTGGAAGAATTGAAAGGGCCCACAGATCCTTCATGGCGACCCCCCTCGTGAGATGCGTCCCAGGATGGCGTACAGCTTAGCCAACACTGGGACCCCGAGGTTGTATCTTTTGTTGGCGGCCATAGCGCCCGCCATCGCCAGTGTCGCCGGGCGAACGCCCATTCTCGCGTCCCGCACTGGCAGGAGCCACCCACTCAGAAAGGCGGCCAGGAACGCCGCGTACCGGACATTTGGGTCCCGGGCCTCGATGACGCGGTACCCCCATGAGCGGTAGTCGCCCGTCTCCAGGACCCGCCAGTACGACCCGTTCCGGCTCCTCTGAGCCGCGGTCGGGCACCGCTTTCCCCTGCCTGGCATCTTGACCGCTGGGTCATGCTCCAAGAACTGGCCGAACCACTCCTTATAGGCTATGTCCTTCTGGAAGTCCTTGACCCCGAGCCGCTCTGTAGCCAGGTCCAGCAGATGCCATGTCAGGATGGGAGTTCGTGACCTGTCACCCCAGGTGTTCCTCGGAGGCAGGAACTCATCATACTGGTAGCCCTCCAGCGGGACACCTCCGATGCAGTGGATTTCCCAGAGACCGATGCCGACCTCCCCATGGTGAAGATGGAAGGTGTTGGTATCCGAGGACCAGGGGGTGAACAGCTCCGGCCCGAGCTCGGACTGCTGGTAGAAGTGGAACTACGACATCCACACCGCCTCAAACAGGCCGATGTACCGCAGCTCCTCTGCGAAGTGATCGCAAGTGTGGCGTACCCAGAACGCCCAGGCCGACTCGCTGGTGAAATTGCCCCCAGATCGCAAGTCCCAGTCCTTCAGCCAGCCCTTGGTGTCGTCAGTGACACTCTGGCGGTATGTGCTCGAGTAGAGGGCTGGAGAATTCTCCGCAGTAGGCTCACCCCCGTCAATGGTTCGCGTCCTCGGGTTCAGGACGTAGACATCCAAGTGCCTGGTCTCCCTGGCAGGATGCCCATTGTTGGTGATGTTATAGCGGGGAAGCTCGTCCTCCCGAGTCACCCAAGTCCGTGGCGCATCAACCTCGAACCCTGGCACCGGAACCTCATCTAGGATGCCGAAGTTCCAGAGGGGCAGGTTGTCCGACAGTGGATATGTCTTCTGGGCCGGCGTCAACAAGTTGAACAAGGATTGATTGTTGGAAACAATCTCCTTGGCTCCGTAAACCTCCTCGTTCGCCGCCATCTCTGCTCTGCGAATGGCGGCATCCCCCTCATTTACTTGGTTCGCGGCCATCTCGGAAGCTTCGGGAGTCGTGCGGGTTAAGGGATGAAGCGTGCGGGATCGGACGAGGCTGGTAGAAAAGTTTGAAGGTTGGCGCGCAATCCAAGTGGATGGCGCGCAATCGGGAAGAAGGTCGCGCAAAGTTCCGGGTTTTCGCGTAAATACAGGGCGAAATCCGGATGGTTTTGCGCGCCGATCGGGCGAATTTCGCACCGGAAAAGGAAATTTCGCGCACGAGAGCGTTGAAGCTTATCGCGCGGAAGGCCTGTGTACGGAACGTGGAACCCCGGACCCCTATTTATAGACGAGGCCGGGATTCCGCGCCGCGCGGAACGCTCGATTACGCGACCGCGGCTGCGAATTGCGCGCCCGGCGCCCCTTTTTGCGCGCCTAAGTCCCGCGCCGCCCAGGACTTCGGCATTCCGGCGTCTCCCTCGGAACCCGATCGTTGCGACCTCTCACCGATCAGATTCTGAGGGGGGGCTTTTGTAGACGCCGGAAAAGTCCGTTGATCCCCAAACGAAGTTCCGGATGCGGAAAGCGAAGTGATATTTGGAGTCAGAAGCCTGTTCCGGAGAGCCCGGAGGGCGTGCGCGAAATTTTAGAGTCCCGCGCGCAAAGTTGAGTCGTGGCGCGCAATCCTCCCGGGATGCGCACAATCCGCAAGGCCGGCGCGCAATTTTGCGCGCCCCGATCTCCCGCGACTCCTTTGCGCGCCGGGTCCTGATTCTGCGACCGCGAAGGGAATTCCGCACCCGCGAAGCGAATTCCGCGCCCGGGGTTGCCTATAAATATAAGGCGACCCCCGACGTTTTGAAGGTTGCCGGAATTCGAAAGGTCTCTCGTGCGCGCAATCCAACCCCTTCCGCGCGTAATGCCGATCTTCAGGTAACCTCCTTTCTTTCGCGCAATAGAGCCTTGGGGTTCGCCTTCGCGTGCAATCCCCTTGGCTCCTTTCCATTGAATAATCCTTAACCCGAAGGCCTTTGCGCGCAAAAGAAGCCTCTTGCGCACAATTTCCCCCGGGTGCGCGCAATCCAGCCCGATTGCGCGCACCCCCGTTTTCAAAGTGGCCATTCTTTAAAGAGTGAGTCGTTGCCCCCGCGCGCTACCCGAAGCCCGGTGCGCGCAATCTCATTCCTCCGAGCGCAAAGGGCTGGCCCGATTGCGCGCCAGCCCGCCATTTTGCGCGCCGACCCGCTGTTTTGCGCGCCAATGCTCCTCTTTTGCGCGCAATCCGCCGGGGTCGCCCCCTTTCACCCCCTGAGGGTACCCGCCCGCGTGGCGCCCGATGATCTTCATCCTGGGTACCCGCATCGTGCGTTGTCTTCCCGTGCGGCCCTCCAGGCTCGCGCGAAGTGACACGGACCCATCGGCGGCAACCAATGTCCAGCATGGCGTTAAACTGCATATTCGTCCAAGCTACAAAGACGTTAAACTGTACAGCATTCGTCCCGCATGACGTTAAACTGCACATTTGTCCTGCATGACGCTAAACTGCACCACGTCCAAGCTGCACGACGCTAAACTGCCTAGCCACCATCGTCTGCGCGACAAGACGTTAAACTGCCAAGCATCTTCGTCCTCAACACACGACGTTAAACTGTACTTCGTCCGGCAAGACGTTAAACCGTCCGCTCGTCCTCAACACATGACGTTAAACTGTACTTCGTCCGGCAAGACGTTAAACCGTCCGCATCACCCGATCCTGTGCCTCGCACGCAGGGTCCCCCCCGGTTTTGGATGTGGCCCCCACCCGCTCGTCTCTGCAGGGATGTCGGGATTGTCCCTCTTTAGGGACGATTTAATTGGAACGGCCTTTCCCCACGGGGGTAGGGTATTACAAACCCCTAGTTTCTTGTGGGGGGATGCACATGTGTATCTCCATTGCGCTTCCCCACTGCCGAAGCTAGTAGAGGGTGTGACTGGGATCGAGGTGTCTCCTACTTTCGGCCCAAGCCCCTCTCCAACTGAGTTTTGCCGCACTCGGGCTGCCTCAGTGCATAAGTCCTGACAGAATGAACTACGTGGGCTTTGATCCCTGTCTCCTAAACAGGGTATGTAGGAGGCCTCCCTGAGGTTCAAGCCCACCACCTGGTCGTCCCGATCGTATTCACGTCGGTTCGTCCATCAGTGGGCCCCTCCTGGGTTCACACTTGCGTCGATTCACCTATGAATCCGCCCCTGTGGGAGACTGCACGTGTGTATCTCCATTGTGCTTCCCCACTGCCCCTTTTTCTATCGCTCCTTTTATCGTCCAGCATGACGTGAAACTGTGATCCACCCGGCCGTTCCATCCCCCTCTGTGCGAGGTGGTTCGGTTCAATCCTCCGCCCGGCGGCCTCGACCTCTTCGTGAGTCGGCTTGCCAACGTCCAGCATGACGTTAAACTGTATACCCGAACTACGTTGACTTTGATCCGCGCTAACGCGCGGTACGTAGGAAGCCCCTACGGGGTCCAAGCTCTTCACTCCGTCATCCATCCTGATCCTTACCCAGGCCGCCACATCCCGGTGGGGTCACGCCACTTCACTCCACTCCACATCACTTGGGAAGCCGCCCATGCGCTGGCCCCAGCGTCGGAGGTTCCCCGCAAAGGGTTCTGTCATCTGATCCGCTCTTCGTGTTGATCAGTCCGATGTCGTCCCCGCTGGACGTTAAACTCGCGGCATACCCCGTGTTAAACATGGGAAGCTGAGGAAAACCTCAGGTAACACAATTCCCCGCACCCAGTACGGGATGCCTCAGGCCATCGTGCCTTCGAGAAGCCCTATCAGGGACGGAAAGCAGACATGCAGAGCCGCAGTGTTACGACATGCCCCCAGCACCCAGAGCCACCCGGTCTCCTCACTGCAGGTTGATGCCCTGACCAGACTCCTTGGAGCGTCCGGGCGGAAGCAGCGTAATTAACCGGTGTCCATGAAGATATGGCGCCGGGAACGAGATTCACGAGCATGTCTTAAATCTATGAGGGAGACCCGGATTAGGCGACGAGTTCCGAGGAGACGTCCAAGGAAGGAGGAGCTGACATCCCATCATCCCGGTTTCGATCAAGGAGTAGACGCCCCTGAATAAGGGACGGATGCCGCCCGCCTTTGGAAAGCGGGACTGCGGGGCCACAATCCGCGCTCCCATCCCCTCGGGTCGACGGGAGCACGCGCGAACGCGTCCTGGCGGAACAACGTCGGAACAGAAATCCGACGCAAATCCGCACCGAAACAGCGCCGACCCGCGGTATTGCGCGCCAGGCTCCTCTTTTGCGCGCAAACCGCCAGGGTCGCCCCCTTTGACCCCCTGAGGGTACCCGCCTGCATGGCGCCCGATGATCTTCATCGCAGGTGCCCGCACCGTACGTTGTCTTCCCGCACGGCCCTCCAGGCTCGCGCGAAGTTACACGGACCCATCAGCGGCAAGTTCGTCCGCGCGACAAGACGTTAAACTGCCAAGCATCTTCGTCCGCGCTGCAAGACGTTAAACTGCCAAGTGCTTCGTCCAACATGACGTTAAACTTTACATCGTCCAACATGACGTTAAACTGTACTACGTCCACGCGACAAGACGTTAAACTGCCAAGCATCTTCGTCCAACATGACGTTAAACTGTACTTCGTCCAGCAAGACGTTAAACCGTCCGCTTCGTCCTCAACACACGACGTTAAACTGTACTTCGTCCGACAAGACGTTAAACCGTCCGCATCACCCGATCTCGTGCCTCGCACACAGGGTCCCCCCCGGTTTGGATGTGGCCCCCACCCGCTCGTCTCTGCAGGGATGTCGGGATTGCCCCTCTTTAGGGACGATTTATTGGAGTGGCCTTCGCCCACGGGGGTAGGGTATTACAAGCCCCTTGTTTCCTGTGGGAGACTGCGCATGTGTATATCCATTGTGCTTCCCCACTGCCGAAGCTAGTAGAGGGTGTGACAGGGATCGGGGTGTCTCTCACCTTTGGCCCAAGTCCCTCTCCGACTAAGCTTTGCCGCACCCAGGCTGCCTCCGTGCGTAAGTCCTGACAGAATGAACTACGTGGACTTTGATCCCTGTCTCCTAAACAGGGTACGTAGGAAGCCTCCCTAAGGTTCAAGCCCACCACCTAGTCGTCCCAGTCGTATTCACGTCGGTTCGTCCATCACTGGACCCCTCCCGGGTTCACATTCGCGTCGATTCACCTATGAATCCGCCCTTGTGGGGGACCGCACATGTGTATCTCCATTGTGCTTCCCCACTGCGGAAGCCAGTAGAGGGCGTGACAGGGATCGAGGTGTCTCTCACCTTCGGCCCAAGTCCCTCTCCAACTGAGCTTTGCCGCATATGGGCCTCCTTAGGGTGTAAGCCCCGAACACCAGCGTCCAGCATGACGTGAAACTGTGATCCACCCGGCCGTTCCATCCCCCTCTGTGTGAGGTGGTTCGGTTCAATCCTCCGCCCGGCGGCCTCGATCTCTTCGTGAGTCGGCTTGCCATCGTCCAGCAAGACGTTAAACTGTGATCCACCCACTTCGTGCGTGCCAGCGGCCTCGATCTCTTCGTGAGTCGGCTTGCCATCGTCCAGCATGACGTTAAACTTTATATCCAAACTACGCTGACTTTGATCCGCGCTAACGCGCGGTACGTAGGAAGCCTCTATGTGGTCCAAGCTCTTCACTCCATCATCCATCCTGATCCTTACCCGGGCCGCCACATCCCGGTGGGGTCATGCCACTTCATTCCACTCCACTTCACTCGGGAATCCGCCCATGTGCTGGCCCCAGCGTCGGAGGTTCCCCGCAAGGGGTTCTGTCATCTGATCCACTCCTCGTGTTGATCAGTCCGATGCCGTCCCCGCTGGACGTTAAACTCGCGGCATACCCCGTGCTAAGCATGGGAAGCTGAGGAAAACCTCAGGTAACGCAGTTCCCCGCACCCAGCGCGGGATGCCTCAGGCCATCACGCCTTCGAGAAGCCCTATTAGGGACGGAAGGCAGACATGCAGAGCCGCAGTGTTAAGACACGCCCCCAACACCCAGAGCTACCCGATCTCCTCACCGCAGGTTGCTACCCCGACCGGACTCCTTGGAGCGTCTGGGCGGAAGCAGCGTAATTAACCGGTGTCCATGAAGATATGGCGCCGGGAACGAGATTCACGAACATTATTAAATCTATGAGGGAGACCCGGATTAGGCGACGAGTTCCGCGGAGACGTCCACGGAAGGAGGAGCCGACATCCCATCATCCCGGTTTCGATCAAGGAGCAGACGTCCCTGAACAAGGGACGGATGCCGCCCGCCTTTGGAAAGCGGGACTGCGGGACCACAATCCGCGCTCCCACCCCCTCGGGTCGACGGGCGGACGCGCGAACGCGTCCTGGCAAAACAGCGTCGAAACAGAAACCCGACGCACATCCGCACCGAAACACCGAGATCACAAAATGCCCAAGCTGATGAACTGGATAATATAGCCATAGCTCTGGAAGATCCCAATTGGGACGAGACAACCATCAATATTGCCCACCGTCACACAATTTCACCTTATGTTCAAATCAGAACAGAGAAAATCAATGAAATTAGTCCCATTCCGTAACCATATGGTCATACTACAGGATGGATGAAACCTATCATGGAATACCTTTAAAATGGAACACTTCCACCTGATAGAGCCGGGAAAGAACAAATCTGGAAACATGTGGTCAATTTTAATCTTTATGATAGTCTAGATCACCTAGAGAAAATTATCTACAAGCATGGTTTTGATGGAATTTTCTTCAGATGCATTGACGGTGAAGAGACAATGGATGTCATGAATGAAGTGCATGTAGGAGTCTGTGGTGCCCACCAGTCTGGACACAGACTATCTGATCAAATTCGAAGGCTTGGATACTTTTGGCCTTCAATGATACAATATTGTGTTGATTTCACAAACAAGTGTCATTCATGCCATGTACATGCCAACTTCATTCATTATCCCCCAGAGTTGCTTCATACAGCTAAATACTCATGGCCATTTTCCACATGGGGAATGGATGTGGTGGGACCTTACCCTTCAGCTACAGCCAAGCAGTTTAAGTATATTCTTACTGCTACTGACTAATTTTCCAAATGGACAGAGGCAATACCTCTCAAAGAAGTTAGTTCTAAATGATTTTTTAACTTCATCAAGTCTAACATCATTACCATATTTGGTGTCCCTCATACCATATTGACAGACAATGGCACCATGTTCTGTTCATCCGAGGTGAGGAAGTTGTATGAAGAATACAACATAAAATCCAATCATTCATCTCAGTATCACGCAGCGGCCAATTTCCAGATATAAGCCTTCAACCAAACTCTTTCAAATATACAGCAAAAGATGGTGGATAAAGATAAGAAGTCATGGCCTGACAAAATCATTCATGCTTTATGGGCTTATCGAACCACCACCCGCACTACAACGTGGTCAACTCCATATTCACTAGTATATGGAACAGAAGCAGTCTTTCCCATTGAGGTTCAATTACCCTCACACAGAGTAGCCATTTGTGATCAATCGTCTACATATGAACAATCTCAAAAGTGATTGGATGAATTGGAATGATTAGATGAGAAAAGATTGTGCAGCCTACACCACTTGGAAGTCTATCAGAATCGAATAGCACGAGCTTTCAACAAAAAAGTTTGTCTTCGTTCATTCATTCAGTGAGAATTGGTATTGGATCTCATAACTCCAATGATACTAGGAAAGAAACCTCTCAAGATTGAGCCAAATGGGAAGGACCTTATTCAATACAAAAGTTCTACTCCAATGGAGCATATTCTTTAATCTCAATGGATGGAGAACTCATCACTACTCCAACCAATGCTAGATTTCTGAAGAATTATTTTGTGTAACATGAATACTTTATCATCTAGAAAGACCTTAAATTGCACCATCCACGGTCCAAGCATATGACCTTAAACTATTTGCACCGTTTTCGTCCAGCAAAATGTTAAACTGTGACATCCTAGCTACATGATGCTAAACTGTACAGAAGTCCCTTATGTCCATCAAGACGTTAAACTGCATCATCAGCAATGGTCCATGCATATGACCTTAAACTATTCGCACCATCATCCAACATGACATTAAACTATGTCCCTTTTATCATCCTTTCTATATGGCATTAAACTATATCGTAATCGTCCTTGATATATAACGTTAAACTATACAGCAATCGTCCTTGCTATATGACGTTAAACTATACAACAATCATTCTTGATATATGATGTTAAACTATACAGTAATGTTCCATGCATATGACCTTAATCTATTCGCACTTTCATCCAACATGATGCTAAATTGTATCATCCCTTTTCGTCCAACATGACGTTAAACTGTGAACTCTTTTGTCCTTACTGCATGACATTAAACTGTACAGTCCCCCTTTTGTCCAACATGAAATTAAATTGTATTTTCCCTATCGTCCTAACTACATGACGCTAAACTATACAGAAATCCCTTAATACGTCCTAAATGACATTAAACTATATTTTTTCCCTGTTACATGACACTAAATAATGCAGCACCAATAATCCTCACTGCAAGACTTTAAATTTCAAAGTCCCTTCATATGTCCTACATGATATTAAACTGTGCATAGTTAGGGTTGTTGCTACCTCTTGTTTCTCACACCAAGTATGACTCACGTGATCTTAGAGAAAAATTCAACCATAATAACCTCACTGGGCCGCTAACCATGCGTTAGTCCCGACACCATTTCTTAGGTCATTGTACCTAAGAAAAACTTGATCACTAATTAATTTTTTTTAATTAATTGAACTACGCTGACTTTGATCCTTTCCTTTTAGGCTGGGTACGTAGGAAACCTCCTGATGTTCAAGCCCAAAACAAATCCCTTCACATCGGTTCACCTCCATCTCATAAGATGTTGATTCGTGAGACCATCCCTAGAATCAATATCTTTACATTGGTTCACCTTCGTCCTTGTTATATGAGATTAAACTGTACAACACTTTTGTCATGTATGACAATAAACTATAACATTCATTGATACCCTCACCGGATAGGGAATCATTATTTACATTGATTTCCAATCATGTTACATTCCAAAGACTACGTGCATAAATGGCAATGCCCAAACCTTTTATCTTGGTTCAAACCATCATTGCACTAAAGTCCCCTTTCACCCTTCACATGTAAGAACCAAATCTGTACAGAGGGTATTTCTAGAGCTACGTGGGCTTGATTCCCATCCTTATGGGATACGTAGGAATGTTTGAGTGTCCCTCGAATCCAGCACCATGTCTTTTGGGCCTAACCCCAAATTCCACTTTCAGTCCCCTGGAGAAAAGTCCCTGTAAAAACACACACTGTGTATTCCTTATAATGGTTCGAGCTCTATGACCTTAAACTAAGATTTCATATACTCTCATCCCACATGATGTTAAACTGTATTTCAAGAACTACGATATATAGGATCTCTCTATGAGGTTTAATATAAATACCCTAAAACATGACTCCCCTTGTCTGTTTATAGTAGGATTCCATATATGATAAGATTAAGGTAACCTATATTTCAAAATTTTAAATTCATCTAGATACATGTTTTCTTTATTTACCATTAGTTGATAACCTATTTTTTCGTCAAATTCATAGTGTTCAGATAAACCAAATGGTTTCTATATATTGTCATTTGAATTGGTTAAATCCACAACCACTCTAGTCCTCCTCCCTCATCTAATCATCAATAATGAGGGGGAGTAGAAAATCATATATTGTATTGTTAATAGTTGTAATCCTAAACAAAAAAATTTCCTATTTTGTTAGTAACAAATAAAGAGATCCAGAAATTTATACTCATGAATTGTCACATACCATAAATTTATATGTTCTTTTATCCTTGTAGTTTACTTTTCATGACTATAAATTTCATATAAGTGTTCGTGAAATCATGAAATTAAAATGATCCACTATAGTAATGATATAATGAACTTAAAATGGAAAGTGTATGCAGTTGAATAGAAAAAAACTACATGGTTTATCATTTCCTTACATGGATACATGTGAACCACCTACCATGGAACTAATCCCAACATCATTGTAGCACCCACCTCCTTTTACAAGTGCCAAATGCCTCTCAGGAAGATGATAAAATCCCAATTTACTTCTTATATGGTTATATACTATAGGTTAACCAGATATTTTCATTAAATAAGAGGTGATAAAATCCTTACATGTATTTCCTCTCAAATTGATATTGTAATTCAATTAATTTCATAAGGGTAACAATTGTCATACCAATAATACTTTGAATTAGTCATGTAAATGACATAGATCATTGTTATTATAACATATTAGGAAACAATTTCCCCTTAAAATGGTTTAAATAAGAATTAAATCATTTACACTCAACCAAAAAATTATGTAAGGTATCTTTAGTAATGTACCAGTGATCACTAACCTTTGAAAAAGAGGTCTGTGTCGACTGAAAATAGGTGTGGCTGGAATGTCCTTGAATAAGTACTATAACACACCCCAAAGTGTAACATTCAAAAAATTAACTTATAAATATTAAAAAAAATTAAAAACCCACAAAAAACATCCCCAAAAATTATATAAAAGGAATACTGGAATCCGAACTCTAAAATATTAAAATTACATCCAGACCAAGACATTTAATGAGATAATAACAAGATGAAAAAACCTCACTATCATGAAAACTAAACAAAAATTTCTAGTAGTCATGGTATGTCATATATTTAATTAAAAATGGTCATAAATTTCAAATGAGAACATCAACTTTCCTTTACCAATATTATATTCTATTTTTAATCATTAAATAGATAATTAAAAGTTAAGAAGAAATAAAAATAAAAAAAATCTTGGTAGTACCCTTTTAAAAAATAAATCCACCCAAGGTTTAATTAACCAAATTATGAATAAATAAAAAATAAATGAAAATTCAATATTCATAATTTTTAATAACTAATAAGGTTATATATTTCAAAATCTTCTTTTTGTTACCATCTTTAACTGCTTTTCTGATTATGGAGGTTATCAGGTTCATCTATAAGGATATACATCCTGAAATCATATTAATTTTATTTTAATTATTAACATTCAACACATAACATGATAAATCTTAAAGAATTAATAGATTTAAATTCCATAAATATTCAGCAAACATAGTTTATTTTATTCTTTAAACTCATTCATCCAAAATATAAATAATTATTCATGTGTCATTTATTGAAAAAATATTAATATTTCATGAATACATAATCACAAAATGTTCCATAAATAATATAACATTATATAATGAAGTCATATTATTCCATTTCATAATTGTATTTTTATAGGTAGAACAAGAGTTTAGAAATCCACCACATCAATGAAACATTCCCAATTCCACTACAAAAAAATAAAAATGATGTTTATCTATAAAAAAATATAAATAAGAATTATTCAAACATATAATTCATAAAATTCAATAAAATTTAAAAATAATTTCCCTTCAACACCAAAAAAACCCTACCACTACACCTCAAAAGAAGGAAATGGGAAAGAAAATTAAAAGGGATTGGAGGAGAACCTTATGTCAGAGAAAAAATGATTGAAAAAATCCAAACCCTAAGGGTTTTAATTAGTAATTTCAAACCACCATGAAAATAAACCATGAGATATTATGTTTTTGAGATGTAACGAATAAAAGTTAATCAAATAGGACTGTAAAATTTATGATAAATTGGAAAAACAAAATGAATTATGATGGAACATTAAAGATAATAGTGAAATCATGATGAGTAAAATAAACCCATAGAAATAACCACACGATCCACCAATATATATATTGAAAATATTGCAGATAAACTTAAATTAAACCAATTCATTAAATAATTTCATGGTATGACATATTTAATCATGCCAATACTCACGATGTACACTATATTGGGGATTGATCCTCAATCAGCCTATCCTGAAACGTCATGCCCCAAAAAAATGATCGTTTCAAAAAAACTCACTAAAGAATATCACATCAATGTTTTATATAACTAAGGTAGTAAATAAAACTATATATGTTACACAATAATGAGTGTCACACCATAATATCCCTCAATTGAAATTAACCTAAACACTTTTTTAAAACCCATATTCCCATTACTTATGAACACCTCAAAAATATCTACCAAAAACCAAAACAAAATCAGTCCATAACAATGTCATAGTATATTGAAATAAAAAAATTGATAGAATCTTTAAATTGATACATATACACCACACTTCATTCATCATCCAACTCCTAAACAACATGACATTGAAATCCCAAAGAACACACCCCAAGAAAAAAACACACTTTATAAAAAATGAATAGGCCAAAAAATATAGCCAATTAGATTATAATTACTCCCTCATTCATAATGAATCCAACTATTCCAAAACATATATGGTCACAATGTGATCCTTTCTCTTTGTTGGAAGATAATCTATTACTCCACTTCTCCCCTACAACTCACGATCAAACATTCTCCCAATTCCACCAAAACCCTTCACATTGAATATAAAAGGTCGTGGTGATATAGTCTATTATGTTGGATAAGTTTAAAATGATTCTCATCCTCAATAATCAAAATGTTTCCCGAATTATGAGAAAGGAAAATATTCACTATATGGATATGAAACTCAAACATGATGAACATACTACCATCACCCTCAGGGAATGGGAATATACACAATAGTAACTCTACTCTAAAAACCATTGGAAGCATACAAAATGAATAATAGAATTACAATAATGTCATATTCATCTAGAAAAATCAATCAAATCACCATCCACCTCGACTCACAGATGAGTCCTAACTAACTACTCATATCTCCAAACTGATGTTTCCAAATGAATACCAATAGAAAACAACCATTTTAAATTCTAAAAAACATTGAAAAATAATTGATGAAAAATTATTTTCATGGAAAACACCTTAATCATAAATTTCAATTATGTATAAAACATTATTTACTAATTAGATAAAAATAAACCATTAAAGTTTTACTAAAGTATTAAAATTTCCATCCTATATCATGAATAACTTCCTAAGTGACATCTATACACCCATTATAGATTGAGAAGAATGTTAGACATTTATGAATATATATTGATGTTTCCCATTTGTAGTAAAAGGAAAAAATACTTCTAGAAATAATATACCTCCAACTACTCTATCCCAGGGATCAAAGTGGTTCTTTAACTCAAGTAGATTTCATATCTCTCATATTTCATGGACATTGAGTCCCATAATTTATAACGATCATATATGAAATAAAAACCACTCAAGAAGGGGCTATAACTTAATATTCTATTCTGGTTAATACTTTATCCATGATATTCAATCAATAACTTATGTATGACCAATACATGAACAGAAAATTATTCATAGATCTTTGAATATCTAGCATCAAAGTGGACTCAAAATGTTATTTTACTTCTTCCTCATTGTCAAGAAAATATGGAGATTGAATAGTGAGATCTATCAAATTATTACCAAATATATAAAAACTATCAAACCTATCTTAATATCTTTAACATATTATATGTAACCACACATATCCACCCAATAATTAAAATTATTCCCTAAAAATGCAAGAATCTACCCCATAACATCTATTTAAGGTTTCCATGCTTCATTTTATACCATCATATAAATATATTCCAAAATAAGGAAACCAACCATGAAAAAAAACATATATCTAGATTCATCCCTTACTCAAAGTTAACTTCAATATCCTCTAACCATTTCTCAAACTCATGGATAAATGCTCAATCATGGAGCTTTGATAAATCTTGCTACTAAAATATAAAAACCCCTTTATACCATGAGTCATCATTTTTATTCTCATTCCCAATATCATTAAAAACAATTTCCAAATATATATTAAATTAATCAATAAAACTTTTATTGTTAGAATTAATCATAAAAATAATATTATCATTATAGAGTAAAACAACATTTTAGGGAAATCGATTTAACCATTTACTACCATTCACAACCATCCCATCTATACAATACTTTACAAAACCACATCGTCATTCCCTATATCATTGATAAATCATACAACATCCATAAGAAACTCAAAAAAAATTAAAATACCTCTACATCAACCACATACATCTGAAAAAAATCATATCAATATCAAACTAGACAATTCCGTTATCAATAAATTTCTAATAACAAAAAACATTAAAATACCATATTACAAATACATAAAAACTATGTCAAAAATTATTATTAAGAAACATTTACCTCTATCAATTTTTAAATTTTTAATTTAAGGATTAAAAAAATTATAAATAATCATCATCAATAATTTTAGGATGTGGTTATAAAAAATCATTAAAAAATTCAAATTTCATAAAAACATATTTTTCGTAAATCACTGTAACTCATACTTTAATAATATTACTTAAACATGCTATTGAATTGTGAATAAAAAATTACTCATGATTTATTCTCATACTCCATTATAGACATAGTCATATAAATACATATTCAAACATTTATCACCTATGAAACATTATTCTATGTTATATTTTTGGGGATAAACGTCAAATCTCATATTTTCATGCAACATGCTCAACAAAAATCATTCTTTATAAAATAAATAAATATTACTAAAATTAAAGGATAATTGAAATATTTGGTAACGCATATTGCAAAAAAAAACATTCACCAAAAATTAATTCAAACATTTTCCGGCTATAGAAATTTTCTATATAATTATAAAATTATAATTTTCCCTTTTCATTTCACATAATTATTTCAAAATTTATATAAATACATTTATGAATTCTCCAAAATGTATTATTAAACTATAGAAGTCATGATAATCTAATCAAAGATAACCATATTTATCAAACTAGATTCCAAATCATTTAGCTCTATTTATCATCTTAAAATTTACTATTTGGGGCACACTTTACTACGTAATTATTTTATAGGTCTAAAATCATATACATCATGGGTTCCTTAAAACACGATTTACTAGATATTTTAATCATCATGTGGGTGTTCTTAAATTCAATTTAGACTAAATTTCATTATAAAATTCATTTTAATTGAATAATATATTCTATGAAGAATAGAAAAAAAAATTCAATAATTAAAAAGGATTTGAACAAAGATTCTAAAATAATATCAATGATCACAAATAATTATTTCAATCACTCTATTTTTCATTACCCCAAGAAAAAAAATTCACAAGGGAACTATAACTTTTCAATAATTTTATCTTTCATAATAACAAAAAACATAGTTAAAATCATACATGTATATAATGATTCAACTAACTATAATAATTCATTTTTCTCATTAATATTTCTATCTTGAAACTATTAATCTTTCACCTTAACATGTTTAGTAAGTAATAGACTTACTTTAATGACATCATGGGGGCCTTATGTTCCTTCTAAGTTCTCCTTATGCCATGTCACATGGTAAAGACAAGTGTATCCACTAACCTATTAGTCCCCTACAATTCTCACATGTTCCTAACTCTGAATGCTATGTAGCTTTAAACTAATGATATTATACCACTCAGTTATAAAATTCCCCAAATAGGAACTCCCCATGAACTGTAGAATAAATATATGTGTGACTCCCGATGGCCACCTCTAATAGTGCATTTCTTGGGGAAAAACAACATGGTTATAATATTTATAAATGGGTCACATTGCCCTAATAAATATATAGCATAGAGGAAAAACCAATAGTCAACTTTGATAAATTTCATTTAAACAAATAATTCCCATAACCCAAATGTTACCTACTTTTCAATTTTTATAATCTATATAAATGGACATCCATGAATGTGCCATGAAGTCCTAAAGTCATCCACTAAATCCAATTTCACATAACCTAATTTTATCTCCAATCATCCTCTAATGATCCTATAAAACTATTAGAAACTATAGAGGGGTGAGCACATTGAATTAATCAATAGAATCATACTCATAAAAAACTAAACATCCATGAGAACAAAATATGATAGAGTATAATTTTTAATAGAAACCAAAAACATAACTACGGTAACCATATAAAAAAATATCATTGAAATCTATATTCTACCATAATAGCCACATATTTTTCTATTTAAAATAACATCTTCAACAACTTCTCCAATTAATGTTCCAATAAAACATGCTATATATCCATGTATTATATATAATTTAAATTAATTGAAAAATGAGAAATATCATAAAATCCTTAAATAACAACAAAACTAAAAAATGGCGGGGCTAAAAATTTCAACATCACTCCTAATAAGTGGTTCAAATCAATTATATGTCAAACTAGTTTGGACCCACTAGGCCAACATATCAAATATAATGAGGAACATTATAATCGAATTAAAAAACCACAACTTAAAACAAATCCTAACACCACAGTCCACCACTATACCAAAAAGCGCATATTGTATCATCCAAGAGATAACAATATATCCACCACCATATATCATAACATTCCAATAATAAATAAAAATAAACAACCAAATAGTTCACCACCACATACCCACATATCAAAACAATATAATGGCATTGTAAAAACATGAAAGACATCAAACTCATGACCTCTTCCTTCGGTGTACAATGCCACAAATTTCTCATCATAATCACATTTGCATCATCATATTACGATGTCATGAAATTAAATAAAATCAAATCCATGATCTCCTCCAACCATGAATTATGCCACCATGTATCACATCCTCTATCACATCATAATTACATTAATGTAATTTTAATTATATTCTATCAAAGTCCATGCATCATAACATCAAGACATTATAACTTATGCTATCAAAATAAAAAAACACACAACTACCCATCCATCAATACTAAAAGAAACCCACATATCATACTCGTATACAACAAGAAGATCCATCAATAGCCCCTATTACCACATTAAAAATATGAATATAATAACAAAAAATAAATCAATTTTTTTAAAATAATTATAAATAATAAAACAAAAACTGTAGGAAAGGGAATGACACATAAATACAAATTCATATTTTCCAAATAATTACAAATCCCACTCTTTTCAATTTACCAGCGACTTTATATACATTATACCATTATTGAAATCAATCCATTGATCCCATATAAACCTCCTTTTTATCAATTTGAATTTAGTTATCATAAGTAATTAATCTTATCAATGATGTATTAATTTAGTTTTAATATAATTTTAACCCATCATATTTACATTTTACAACATCCATCGACCTAAAAACATATAAAATTAGAAACATCCTCTATTTACTCCAACAAAAACATATAAAATATTAATAAATCGGTGATTCTCATTGAAAAAAACAAAAAAAATGAAAACCCTAATTAATCATTATCTTTTGACCTTCGAATTCATCACCTCATAAAACATCCAACACTATCATATATCCACTCTATATTAAAAGAAACAAAATACTTCCAAACACATTTATATCCCATGAAAACAAAAAAAAATAAAGGATAATATTATAGTTCCCCAAAACTCATCACCAAACTCAATTGGCCACAAAACAGCCCGAACGTACCAACCAGACAACAACACTATTGTCCTTCTGAATAATATAGAAACCAATAACTATAAAATCCCAAAAAAATATAGATATGGTATAAATTATCCCAAACTCTAATATAATATAATTCTACGTACTCAAATATCTTTACTAACATTAAAACATGATGATAAAACATCCCAAACATGATAACTCACCATCAATTGGTAAAACACATGCATTATCCTATAATTAATTTATCATGTTCATCAATACCAAAAAAAATCCACTTCACATTTCTATAATGATTGTACATTTTAACACATTAATTAGACAGTAAATATAAAAAAAATAATTCAAAAAAATAAAAAAAAATTATTAATAACCACAAAATAAATCAATCGACCCAAGATTATCCTAACCAAAATAAGAATAAATTTAAAAAAAATATAGAATCAATGTGAATGGTTTACAATAACATATCTGGTTCAATATTTCAATATATCGACTTTTTTACTCCCTTTCAGTCATCTTATGAATATGAAGGTGAAAATATTCGTTAATAATAATATTTACTGATAAATCCTAAAAGAAATTTTCAATTTAATAGACTCAATATATATCATGATTAATCATAACCACAAGTGTACATATCTCCACTAGAAATCACTGTATCATGTTTATTATATTCTATCAATTCATTTAAATCAAATTGAAATGGAAAATTTTTTCAGATTACTCACAAGAAATTACTCTTATAATAATCCATAAATAAATATCATGGAACAAATAATATAGAATATTTTTAATAATTAATAGTTTTGAAATCACTTACATTAATGAATCTTGTGAAACACCCCAAAAAAAGAAAATGGAAGTATGTCCCCAAAAAATCAATGGAAGATTGAATATTACCTATAATGAATCATCAACCATAAAATAAATCTTCACATACCCTTAAAAACTAAGTGAATCCACTTCTAATTCCTCTTAAAAGAAATAAATAAGAAAGAAAACAAATGTAATAGATGAGAAAATCATGTCAAAAAAGAATCGATATCATGAATCTAAAGTAAAATAGTAATCATTAGGAATTAAAGACAACAAGAAGTGATACCAAGAACTCCGAGGGATAAATATATGTCAAATAAATTGAAGGAAATATTATAGGATGCTCGCATTTATAATAAAACTATAAAACCCAAGAGTTACATTGTAACATTTATGATCATGATGTAATGAAACTGCGTTAGACGAGCCTTTAAATACCACACTCTGATATTCACATTTTATCTTAATTAAATCTCACGATCAAATAGATATTGTACCCATGAATTAGTAAAGGTCATGAAATAACCTAAGTAACCACGATGTGTCTCTTAAACTCTCATGGATCAGGACATGGTTTACAACCTTCCTCTCCAAAAACATATTGCACCTAAACATGATCAAAACAAAATGAACATGTACACCACACTATAGATATTTGAAAAAGATATAAAATGAAATATATCACATTTCAATCCATAGAAAAAATATATATTATCTCACTACAACATACTGATATCAAATTAATGCATGTGTACACTTTAGATTAAATCTCAGAGTCCCACTATTTGAGAATAGCTCGATGGTCTCCTCGCTATAACTAAAACCCATAATGTTAGAGAAAAATAATTTATTTTTATTTATATGATGAGCTTATGTTTGTAAATGTTTTTAGGGAGACTAATAATGAGTAAAATAATATAATTTTTTTTATTACCACTGTATTGATTCACCTTGAATGAAGTGGACATGTTTTGAATATAATATAAGTATAAATTTAAGGATCTGGTTTTTTTTAATATGGATTCCTATTGGTAGTTTTTTTTAGAAGAATTTTTAATGTAAGAGTGTCTCTTAATTATCTAATACTAAAAAACTAAATGATCATGGGAATAAAATAAAAATAATTAAATCCTACTAAAAATATAATTATTGGTTTTTGATGGCTCAGGTCCTCGTAGTTGGTATCATAGAAAGGGTTTACATAAATTTTATGGTTTGGATGATTTAGATGATTCTATTATAGGTTTTTAGTTAGAAATATGGGTTATTAATTCAATGGTTGATCATAAATTTATGTTCATTAATACTTATTTTTATTTTTTATATTATGAAAGAACCATTGAGACATTTTCTGGGGTTTAATCAATGTTTGAGGTATCTGTAACATTTATGTTTAAAATGATAAAAGGTTATTTGAGGAAGAATTATTTAATATTTTAATGAAATAAGTTGAAGTTTATTGATAACCATTTGGGTTAATATGATATTTTATGTTGATGTAATTATATAAACAACAGTTATTGCATTTTGGGTATACATGTTTAATTATACAGATAATCATGGGATTTATAAGTAAATTGCAAACTATGAGATTAAACATATTTTAATTGAATTTAACTACTTTAGGAATATTATTTTATTATGGTATGTTTAAATAGTAATTTTATTTGAGAAATAATTTTTGAATTATTTTTAAGAATATGTGATTTTCTTATAGACTTATGGAGTTTCACATTATCAGTGGAAAATATTAGAAAATAAATTATATTATATGATTATTCATTATGAATTTTTTGTAAGTGAATTCATGTGTTACTGATATTTTTTTGGAGATAATTGTTATGTCGATATTAGAAAAATATGTGATTAAATATTTATATTATTTATGTTCTAATTCTTGCCCAATATATATTAAATATTTTTAAAAGATAATTTAAGATGAAATTCTAGCATCCTGTTTTGATGATTTGGTGATTAATGTGGTATTTCATTAAATTGGATATTATCATAACTTGTTTTAACCATTTAGATTTTGGATAATTATTATGTACGTGTGGTATGAACAGTTATCATTTTGTGGATATTGTGGTCTCTTGAAATATAATTTTTGGGATCTATGAAAAAAATTCATTTTCAATATTTATTTCATGGAGGTAGAGATAATATATAAGTGTAAATTTATTGAATATTAAAGTATGAAACAAAAATTATAAAGTATAAGGAAATAATGTGCATATATTTCCTTAAAATAAATATATAAATGGTAAAATAAATCAACAAATGTAATAAATCCTATGTGGACGTTAACACTCAAATATCGAGGTATACATTTAGAAACTCATTTATAAGTATGTGTTTTATAGAGGAACATTAATTTGATAGTCTCCTGTTCATGACCTATAAACTAAATTTAATGATAAAATATGTATCATATTTTAATACTTTTCTATGAAAAATAATTTTTCCCCTGAATAAAATTAATTTTTAGAGGATGAAATTTATTTAAGGGGAGAATTTAACACCCTGATATTTTTGTTTAAAAATTTTATAATGTTTTATTGTGTTTACCACATGTAATACCAGGATTAAAAAGAAATTTGATTTAATCATAATATATTAATATTTTATATGAGCATTATAGCGTATATGTTGGATTGGAACAGGATTATCCACATTAAGAAATATATGTAATTAATTTTTACATAATAAAAATATAAAAATCATTTCATGGTAATTAAGTACTATATTTGAATAAAATATTAAAGGAGATATTTTTTAGAAAACGATCTTTTTAAATTTTATAAAAATAAATTATGATAATTAATATATATATGAGTGATTTGAATTAAATATAAATACCAAATATTTAATATAACAATATAATTTATCTAGAGTTTATTACTAGATATGTAATGTATATATTTTATAATATACGTTAAAATAGATTTTCATCAAAAAAACAGTTTTAATTGTGTTGTATGTGTGGATATTATGGCTAATTTATGTCCCATTAGAAATAAATTTGATAAAATGTAAATAATATTTGAAATAAAAATTTCAATATATAATAAATATATTTCTTTTGAAGTTTTATGAAAAGGGTTGTTTTTTGTGAATAGTAGAAAATACTGATTTTGACCAAGAAAAACAATCATTTTATTTATTTTATAAATGTAATTTCAAATTTTGATTTATTTTAATATTTTTATGAATCTTAAATAAGTTTCATTTTATTAATAATTATTGAAATTGTGATATGGGAATAAATACTATAATGAATTTGTTATAAAATTTGTTTCATCCTCAAAATATGGATTTTCAATAAAATGTTTTCGTTGAATTTTGAGAACTTATATTAAGAGTTATGTATTTTTCAAATTGAAATTAAATCTTTAAAAATTAATTCAACTTTTGTAATCATAAAATTAAAAATATTTAAGAAGTTATATTTCTTTTTAGGACCTAATTAATAGTATCTATAAAAAAATATTTTCACTATAATAAAGGGTAAAAAGTATTAAATAGGATTAGAAAATTGATCTCTGGTCTTACACTCAATCCATAAATTTCCATTATTTCATTTTATTACTATATTTATAAATATATCTTCTTATAATATGGGAAATTTCATTTTTGTGCCACATTCCTTTGATATGATCCTTATATTATTTTATGTTATGAGTAATGAAAACAAACTCAAGTTATCTCACTTATTATGGATTCATGATAATGATATACTTAAAAATTAAAATTGGGGAAATATTGATTCAAAATTTTGTTAATAATACTAATAAAAATAATTTTTCTTAAATTTTGGTATATGGTATAATTAAATAGAATGTTCATACAATGTTGATTAAGTTCTTGTCTAAGTAGTATAAAACAGTAGCGCTTTTAAAAACATCAAAAGTAATATGATTATGTTAATTTATGGTCACATAATTTTAATGGATAATTATAACTAATTATTGACTCTCAATGTATTTATATTCTAATTTAATTATTATTTTGATTCCATTTATTTCAAATTATTTATATGATCTTGAAAATTACATTAAATAACAGCTAATGTTTAAAACAATTCCAAAAAATTAAAATTTTATAAAATTTATATAATTTGTCATATGTATAATATTTTTTCCAAATATAATTAATTTATTATTTATATTCCACTTATATTTTTTAAAATTACATTTGGGTCCATTTACGATTTAAACATTATTAAAAATTCCATCGATTTTTACCTAAATTGGGACTCACTTAATCCATTTCAATACAAAAATCATGTCTAGTATTCATTTAAAAATAAAAAAAATACCACAATAAAAATACATTCCCAAATACCAAATCCCATGTAAAGACCATAAAACTCATCTCCAAATTTCATATTCTTAATTGAAAGGGGGATATTAGAAAAATACATAAAAGTATTAACTAATATCATTTAAATTTATTACATTTTTTACCACAATAAAACATACCATAAACATTCCAATATAATAAAATAAGTATATAAAATATAAATAAATTTTATTACCTTTATGTTAAAACCATTTTTCATTACCTTTTCTACCTAATAGAAAATGAAAATTCTTTTTGCTTGTTCCTATGGACTACCACCTCCACAGAGCGATGTGTTTCATTTTTCTAAACCACTTTGAATTGATAGCTATCATAATGGATTTAATGAAAGGACATTATATTTATTAAATAAATATTATTCTCTAGATATAATATAATATTTATCCTCTTACCCATCCATTCATTTTATTGTGATAATATTTCTCCTGTGTATGTTTCGACACCCATCTCTCAAAGGAGATTCAATTCGTTTTTCATTTCAACCATTTGTGGTTGGTTATGAAATTAAATTTAATGTTTAAAATTTATAATAATTCCATGTTTAATGTTTTTGATATATTTAATCCATGACCCATATGACCTTGTTCAACCTACGAATGTTATTTTGGGATTGGGAACTTAACATCCTTAAAAACGACTACCATGAAATTAATAGATTAAGTAACTATATAATTACTGGTAATAAAGAAAATAAAATGGTTTATTATTTAGGAATAATATTTAAATTTTTTGTTAAGTAATTCAATAAATAATATAAAATTATAATACTGTATTTCAGTAATGTATGTCATAAGTTAGACAATATTCAAGAGGTTTTATTTTTTAAAATATTTTATTATGTTTTCCATCCAATTTTTTTATTCCATGATGAGGTTCTTTAAAATATTTAAATAATATTCTTCACTATATTCTAGATATTTTTATGGTATTTTTGAACTATACATGAATTTTTAAAAAGATATAAAGTTGAATCTTTTTATCTTTCCTTATATGGGTAATTTTCATCTTTTTAGAAAGGTAAACATGAATGTTTTTTTAATTTTTACGACATGACCATCCATTCCATCAATCATATTTTTTATTAATTATAAAAAGTATTACACATTTTAATATGGTTTTTAAAATAATATTATATTCCCTATATTTTGGTATTATTTTATTTTAAAAATTAATTATAAGGAAAGATACATTTCTTCTCATTTTTATGAAATAAATGAATGTGTTTTTTCTTATGGACATGAATGCCAATTTAAATGATTTTTATTGTTAATATGAATGGAATATGTTTTTTTCATTATATATTTAAATTAATTTTTTTGGAAGAATGATTGGGCCCAATATATCATTGATCATGGGTGAGCCTCGTATAGCTCTCCAATGCATTGCATACTGTGATAGAGTTTATAGGTGTTAGTTTACTCATAATAGATTTGAGAATTTTCCAATTATGTGATTTCATTTTAAGGGTTATATTATGGTTGGATATGGGTATAATTTCCCATGTCGTATTACTAAAATTTTTATTCTAGAAATATGTTTATATAGAATTATTCTTATTTCAAAAGGTTAGGAAACAAAAATATGTTGTAATAAATTTTGTGACCCTTTTATAGGTGAAAGGTATGTTTTTTCAAGAATGATTTTTATGGGTTATTCTTTTATATTATAAAACCTGATGATTATTATTTTACATTAATTATTCATAATTAAATGTTTTTTGAACACATTTTTCAATAAATCTAATTCCATAAGTAAATAAATATTTGTGCTAAATCTATATTATGAAACAGAGAAAAACTTCATCTGTATTTCAAAAGTCTTCAAATAGACTAATGTGTTAAATTAAATTTTATATCCCTTATATATATTTTTGTTCTCATGATAATTTTTTAAATTTCATTAATATTACATAAATATGGGTAGATTCTATAGAAATGTGTACTTTTCAACTATAGGGATTCATCTTAAAATAATTGTTTATGTTTTGAATAAAATTGGATATTAAATTTAATATATTTTTTACTATAAAAACATCGATATTTAGTGGAATTTTACAATTGTTTTTATAAGGTATTGATATGTAATAAATATTTATAATTATAAGATATACTTAACCTAAAATATCATAGGAATGTATAAAAATTGAATCAATTTTATTAAACCCATAAATATGGGTTATTGAAGGCTCATTCCCTTATACTTTACCTTGGTCTTTTAGAGTTTCCACGATTTCGAAAACTTGGGGAGGGATTTGAGGAGTTTAAATTCCAATTTTTTATTCTAAATATTTCTTTCTAATGGGAGGAGAAATGTGGTTAGTGTGAAATTATTTTATAATAAATTAATATGAAATTATTGTAATTTCCCAAAACCTTTTAATGATGGATTGAAATTATTCATGGGTCAATGACACAAAAAGTGGGATATAAAATTGTGTTTAGGGATATACGGTCGAAAAATTCTCTAACATTCATTTTATCACATGATTTAAAAATATTTCAAGTATTTTTACCACTGCACTTTTATATTTTACCATTATAGTTTTTACATGAGTAACCTGTTTCACTAGTGTAGTTTATATTTTTCTCAAAATTTTAGGTATCCACACTTAGAAAATTTTTTTCTTTTCAAATATTTTAAATAATATAAATGTTTCATTCATATTAAACTATTTTATATATTGAAATAATTATTTTTACAAAAAAAATTATTTTCACCAATATGTTTCTTTAATCTTCAGTAACATTAATTATCAATTAATAGTGTGACAATATATTTTTATAATGGTTTATGAATTATATAAATTCCATTATATAAAATAATAAATATTAATTTATTATATAAAAATATCACAACATTATAAACAAATTCATTGAAAATAACTATTTAACTAATATCATGGTCATTACATTTAAACCTTGTAAGTTTATATTTTTACCTAAAAATTAAATATAACTTATTAAATTGTCTGAAAATGATAATATAAAATACTAAATCCACTATACGATGTAATTTATATAATTTAAGAGATTTATTTATTTATTGTAAGTGATTAAAAACAATTTTTAGTGTAAAATATTACAGTATTTTTAGAAACGGTAAAATTGGGATTTATAAAATGAAGAAAATATGTTTAAAAGATTAATTTTAAACCATAAATATATTTTAGCTATAATAAAATGTGTATATGTCTTTAAATAATACATAATTCTTGATAATATAGTTAATAAAACTATATAAATAATGAACTTTTTTTATTTACAATTCACATAAAATAAACTATTTTACGAATATACTAAAAATTCAGCCTATAATAATATTGTTACTCTAAATATAAATATATAATTAATTTTTGTAAAATTAAAATTTAAAAAATTATCTTTTACAAAAATTCATAAAAATTTAATGACAATAGTTTTAAAATTAAAATATATTTTTTAAAAATATTAATTGTTCTTAAGCTTATTTCATAATATATTACTAATAAGATTGGTGTTATATTATTCATATCAAAAATTTATTGAATATATTTTGTTTATTTATAAAACTTCATAAAAATAAAATTCAAATTCAAAACAAATTTATTATTATAATATTTTCTAATTATTTTATTAATATATTTATAAATACATTGCATTTAATAAAAAAGTATATATAGTAAATGTGTAAAATACATTAGAAAAATAAATTATTTCATTATTATTTAACTTTTTATATCATCCTAATTCTTAGTTATATATCAAATAAACAACTATAAGTAACATCAAACAGATCATGATATCAAGTTTCAGTCACTGGTGGAGGTTCCACTAGCATGGATCACATAGAAATTTACATGAGTTTGTGTTTATATTGAATATTTGTTCACTAATTCCATATTAATTAGATTTAAAAATTGTTATTGTCTAAATAAAACCCTACTCTACCCACCTCTATTTAATTTTTTTACTTGTGAGCCCCATAACTAATACTCCCACTACTCAATTCCATCATCACTCAATTATTCATAGTTTTCCTAATTTGGTAGCTATCATTTAACTAAATATTTTAACAAATATATTATAATAGTAAAAATTAATAATATTATTTTAAAGATTCATGATTTTAAAATAACGTAGTGTTTAATATAATGAAAAATATTAATTATATTATTTATCTTAATGAAAAAAATTAATACTTAAATATCAGATCGTCACACCTCCCAAATCGATTAGGTATATGAAATTTTTTTTTCACATACTAATGTAAATATCTTATAGTGAATCATGATATAATTCCTTGATACATATAAATATTAAAATCATTGGATGTATATATTTATTCCAGAGAATATGTCAATCTTAATATTTAGTTTTTCCCTAAATATTTGACCTAAACATCCTTCATTATTATGTATCATAAACCTTATAATTGAATTAGTTTTCCAAGAGAGATCATAGTAATTTTTTCTTTAATTTATTTTTATATATTTGTTTGAAATTATATATTCTTGTTTTGGAAATTAACAGTGTCTATGTGATGATACAAAATAAATTTACAAAATCAAATCAAATTCATATATAGGAATAATTAATTATTCTTGTATAAAATATAATCCTAGAAACCTAGATTTTTTTACACATTATATATAATAATTATATAGATGTGGGGTTTTATTCTAAATTCAATATCTAATTGTTGTTGAAAACATAGGGGATATAAAATGAAAATAGAGAGAGAAGAGCACATAAAACAACTTAATTATCACTATCCACACATTCATTATATTTTTCATAGGATTTCACTTATTATAATGTTCATCGAGTTTATTAGTGTTGAATTACATTTTAATTTCTTGAATTGGTGCCCTGGTGTCCATATTTCCATAATTTATCCCATCTAAATAAATGAACTGCTAGTAGATCCTAATGAATAAATTTATAATTTTCCTTTATTTTAATTAGACTCTTCATTTTTTCTTTGGTAGATTATTTCTTGATTTATGAAATATTTATAATTAAAATATCTTCTAGTTCCATGAATATATTCCCATAGATTCCTTTTCAAAGATTTTTGAAACTATGGAAATTGAATCTCTTTTCATGGATCATATTTATCACGTAAAATTCTATAAAATTCAATCCTTAAATTCATTGTAGTATTTGGATACTCAATAATGTCCAAATTATTAGTAATAATTTTTTATAAGTCATTTAGAATATCCACAAAATTTCTCACTCTATCCCTTACCTTGTTAGGTTTCCTATTGGTAAATTCATCGCATTAGCCATCACATTCATTGTTAACCTGATACCCATTGATAAATATATTTCATAAATATATAAAAAGGAATTAGAAATATAAAAATGAAAACTATTAACAAAAATAAAACTAATCATATATGATATGTGTACCCAAACTCATAAATTTCATATATTTAACCTAAGTTATTTATTATTATAACAACACATGCCTTAATAAGCCCATAAATAAAATATTTGTAACAATGGTTTCATTTGGTACATTTTTATTCCATTTTTTATATATATTTATATAATTATGAAAAAGTATTACATTTAAATTCATTACAATAAAAGTGAATTATTCCACTTAATATTTATATTTTTCCACAAAAATATGATTTTTACATTTAAACAATATTTTCATTCAAAATGTGTTTTCTTATTTTATGATGAATACTCATAGTGGAAACATAGGTCATGAGATAATTCATACTCATCCTAATTACATTTTTAGTACATTTGAATTCTTCGATTGAGCAGAAAAATCATATTAATGGATAATAAATGAAAGAAACTCATTGGTACATTTCAAAAATCATAAAATCCCCTGATAAATGCTTCTCTATTTCGTAAGAAACATTCAACTGAATAACTCAGATACATATCCATTATATAAACTTTATTTCTCAAGGAATTCATAAAAATAATTATAATAAATAATAATGTAAAAATATGGATCATTATGGTTCCTTATAAAGAATCATAAATCACAAAAAAATCTTAAAAACATAATTTTGACCCTTAAAATTGGCACAAACACACTTTTAAACATAATCTCATCATCATACAATATAAAATCAAAATATTTATACTGTTTTTTCATGAATAGTAAATTTATATATTAACCATGGGAAATCATCTTTATATAACTATTAAAATCACTCATACAAATAGAACAACCTTTTGGTTAACACTAATATATATTCCCTGAAGAACCAAATAATTTCCCAATGCATTAGAGAACTATATCAAGCTCCCCATCATAATGAAATCAAAAAAGAACATAATATACATAAAACATATACAATAATTATTTTACAACATAAAATTTCTTTAATTAATATGTATAAAAAATGTGTAGATTAAATTTTATTCTTTATGTAAAAATAAGGGTAAAAATATATTTCAATTATATACTATTTAAAAAAATTGATAGATTAATGATAAATATGATATTATATTGAAAACCCAGGAAATATTTTATAAATATATTCCTAACTAATAATTTTCATGATAGAGATAAATTCCTCTCCTTTTATACACATATAAATGGATTTATTTTTCATGAGTAAAATTATCAAAAAAATAACCTATTTGGAAAATGTTAAAAATTATTATTTTAAAACATTCATAATGAAATTTAAAAAGGGTTAAAATAAAATTTTAAAAACCTTTAATTATATTAATAACATTACTTAAACATTTTAAATAATATCTATATGTAGAATAATTATTTGAATAACTTTAAGCCTTTTAAAATAAGATTTTAATTGAATATATATTACCTAGAGTCCAACACACCATGTAATTAATTTAAATCCTATATAGTAAAATTATAAAATTTATTTGTATTTTTAAGAAAAAAATTTAAGTTTACTCATTTATAAATATCCATTTTAATTTATTCATTACCATGTACAATATTGTTACTATGTCAATGATGTATATTTTGGATATTTTTAGGTTTTTGGTTTATAATCCCAAAACAACACTGATTGGCGGACCATTATCAAAAGGGAGATTTTTCTGTTATGAAAATATTATTTCTAGTAAAATAATTATGATTTTTATAAAGTAAGTATAATTTTATAACCCCTAATTAATGGAGGAAATGGAAATATAATTATGTTGATTTATGAGAGTTGGGGGTAGTCCACAAGTACTCACAAGAAACATTATCATTTTCCAATGAATTTAAGGGTAATGAGGAAAGTAATATCTTATCATTAAAGAATAAAAATTATTTAACAGATGTAATATATTTTCATTAAATCAATCTTACTAAAAAAATTATTTTTATGAGAATAAAAATAAAATACATCACTTTGTGGTTGTCGTAGTCCACACATTACATGATCTATGATTGCATTTATTATTCGATGGAAAAGGAGATGAAAATTTGTTTTGAAATAAATATAACAACATTTTTTAATCTAATAGATATTTATTTAATAATTATATTATGTATATAGAATATTTAATGGATTTGGAATAAGAAATAAACATGGGAAATTTTGGTAAGACTTATACATATTTGTTAAGAAACCTCCTTTTGGTTTTCACCATAAAACATTTAGGATGGTCCTTTGGTGAGACCAAAATATATACGACATCTGTATGAAGGTTGGTAATGTAATTTTTTAGGAATTGGGAAAAGAAGCATTCATGATAGGATCAATAATTTACCATTAATTTTATTTAATATAATCCTTTTTTATAATGATACAAAAAATATTTTTATACATTATATACCATTTATGGTAATTTTAAGGATAATTATAAAAATTGACAATAAAAATCATGGAAACAATAATAATTTTAATATATTCTCCTTCCCATAATTTAGAAATTATAATTATCCAATAAACTCATGGAACAATATAATTTATCCAACACATATTACTTTTATTATTTTAAATTAAGGATAAAAATTTTTATTGTTTCCATGAGTAAAATTATCAAAAAAATAACCTATTTGGAAAATGTTAAAAACTATTATTTTAAAACATTCATAATGAAATTTAAAAAGGGTTAAAATAAAATTTCAAAAACCTTTAATTATATTAATAACATTACTTAAACATTTTAAATAACATCTATATGTAGAATAATTATTTGAATAACTTTAATCCTTTTAAAATAAGATTTTAATTGAATATATATTACCTAGAGTCCAACACACCATATAATTAATTTAAATCCTATATAGTAAAATTATAAAATTTATTTGTATTTTTAAGAAAAAAATTTAAGTTTACTCATTTATACATATCCATTTTAATTTATTCATTACCATGTACAATATTTTTACTAAGTCAATGAAGTATATGTTGAATATTTTTAGGGTTTTGGTTTATAATCCCAAAACAACACTGATTGGAGGACCATTATCAAAAGGGAGATTGTTCCATTATGAAAATATTATTTCTAGTGAAATAATTATCATTTATATAAATTATGTATAATTTTATAACCCCTAATTAGTGGAGGAAATGTAAATATAATTATGTCGCTTTAGGAGAGTTGGGGGTAGTCCACAAGTACTCACAAGAAACATTATCATTTTCCAATGAATTTAAGGGTAATGAGGAAAGTAATATCTTATCATTAAAGAATAAAAATTATTTAACAGATGTAATATATTTTCATTAAATCAATCTTACTAAAAAAAATTATTTTTATGAGAATAAAAATAAAAGACATCACTTTGTGGTTGTGGTAGTCCACGCATTACATGATCTATGATTGCATTTATTATTCGATGGAAAAAGAGATGAAAATTTGTTTTGAAATAAATATACCAACATTTTTTAATCTAATAGATATTTATTTAATCATAATATTATGTATATAGAATATTTAATGGATTTGGAATAAGAAATAAACATGGGAAAATATTTTAAGACTTATACATATTTGTTAAGAAACCTCCTTTTGGTTTTCACCATAAAACATTTAGGATGGTCCTTTGGTGAGACCAAAATATATACGACATCTGTATGAAGGTTGGTAATGTAATTTTTTAGTAATTAGGAAAATAAGCATTCATGATAGGATCAATAATTTACCATTAATTTTATTTAATATAAAACTTTTTTATAATGATACAAATATTATTTTTATACGTTATATACCATTTATGGTAATTTTAAGTATAATTATAAAAACTGACAATAAAAATCATGGAAACAATAAGAATTTTAATATATTCTCCTTCCCATAATTTAGAAATTATAATTATCCAATAAACTGATGGAACACTATAATTTATCCAACACATATCACTTTTATTATTTTAAAAAAAATTACATGTTATTTTGACAACTTTCACAGGAACTGTATCAACAATACATATGAATTCAAGATAATTATATCAATACCAAAATGTTAAAATAATTTACTTTAATAAATTTAAAATATATTTTATTCCAAAAAATATTTCTATCTACATCCATATCCTGAAAATATTATAAGTTAGAGAGAGTGACAATTTTGGAAAATATAAATTTATAAATATAATAACTAGAGTCATATTCATTAAGTGATTCTCTATATTTGAACTAAATGATTATGCTACTATTTATTGGAAATAATAACCTCACATACCCATTTGAGGATGACATTTTGTTATATTTTAATCCATTAAGCCTGGATTTCACAAGTCAATTATATTTTAGCCTTTATTATGATGATGAATTTATACCACAAATGGAATTCAATATTACTAAAAATAAACTTGAAATTATAAAAAAAAATGAAAACTATTTCCCAAATATTTAATTCTTTTTTCAAGAATTCTTTTTTTTTTATTTTTCAAATTAAATTTAATATAAGTGTGTGAAACACATTGAAAAAACATCCTATCAAAAATACATTTATTAACAATGAAACTGATTCATACAAATATTTTTTATAATGTTAATTCCTATGTAATTAATTGGATTATTTTTAACAAATTTAAATTTATGTGAAATTTAAAATATCAAAATGTAAATGGAAACTTGAAATTACATTTAATAAAAGTAATTTAGTCATTGTTTTTATAAAATCGATATTCTTCAATATTCATCAAAAAATCCACCTTTTCAAAAAAAATATTCATATTATTTTGATATAATGATTTTATAAAATTTCAAATATAATTTATATAAGTGGAATAAATTGATCATTATATCCATGCACAAAATTAAATGAAACTGGTTTTAATGATAATTAATTTTTGATAAATAATTTGATTTAACACACATTCCTTATATAGTAATAAAAATTTTATGGACGTTAATATGTTATATTAAATATGTGATATACAAATTCAATTAAAATAATTCATATACAGTTATTAATGTAATTTAATTTGATAAAAATACATTTCACATAGATATTTGTTTTTTGAAATATATATTTTTTCTTCCATTATTATATATTTTCTTTATTTTCATAAAATTTATAATGAAATGATGATTGACTATTAATTTTATTATGGGAATAATATATACAGTATATTGAGGATTATTTAATCTCATTATTTTTTATTAAACAATCTAATGAATTAATTATCTAAATAATTTATAAAATCATGGGGTGTCATATTCTACCCACTTCGTTAAATATCATCCTTCGTAATTTATGTCATTTTGTATAATAAGGTTTTAAAATGGTTTTAAATTCAATTCCCAGGTGTGGAAGAAAATATAAATAATTAGAAATAATTTTTTTTATCCACATCGTTTACATTTTCATTTGAAAATAACTTTAATGACTACGTTGAGACTAGGAATATTCTCATTTCCCAAATATTTCTTAAACATTATATTTTCAATTATAACACTCATACTTATAAATTCATTTATTTAAAGAACACCACAATAGTGTTGTTATGAATCATGAAAGATTAATTATTTATTATTTTGTTGGATAAATTTTTTTAAGATCAAGATATATAATATGTGAAAATATAGTTACTTAATTTATTTCCATTAAATAAAAAAATTGCATGGTTTTCCCATTAATTGTTTCCAATTCTATATGTTATCTTTCTAAAAAAATATTCAAGATCATTTTTCTTTCATAGACCACTAAAACAATATTCTACTTTATCATAAGATCCATAAATGTATAACAAGTTATTCATCATGATTCAAAAAAAAATTATATTGAAAAAGTTAATCTAATATACAATATGAGGGAATAAAATATTAATCTCCAACTCCAAAAAATTGAAACCCATTGTTAAAATTAAAACATTCCATAAATAACTAGCATTAAACATATTTAAAATATTCTTGATGAAAATATAATATATGTGATTATAAATATTTGATCATATATTATTATATAATCAACGTAACATTAATATCTAATCAACACCAACCAATACTAAATTCAAATAAAAAATGTTTTGACCGATTAATATATTCTTCAAAATATTGTATTTTGTTCCATAGATAACCTGAATGACTATAAATAAATAATAAAATCATATATGCCTAAAAAATACAATTCACATTGTAATAAATATTGATATTAATAAAAAAATTATTCATATAGTAACAAACCTGTTTTCAATCGTATGGTTATCTATAAGATTATACAAATATTAAACAAATATTAACGGTATATCATAATTATTCATAATTAAATAAAAATAATGAATTTATAAACCATACATGTTATTAACATTATTAAATTTATTTTAAAAAAATATAAAACCATTCCACATAGAATAACAATTTCTCTAAAACACATACTAAAATAATGGTTAAAATGCATATAAGTTTCCCTGAAAATATCATTACTCATAATAAAAATCCATAACATGAAACATTGAATTTTTTATCTATACCGTAATATTATGGTCATGATTATAATTATTTTTCATTGATGGTATCATAAACTCTTAAAATATCTTCATTAGAATCATCATAATGTCTAAATTTATCCAAACTGTTCCATTAATAACTACAATTATGACATGTGACTTAATCTTCCAATTATTACATGACTCACAACCAGGGTTTCACATTTTACCATTTTGATTAATTTTTCTAGGTATATTTGTACATAATTATTGAAAAAACTTTCATATGAAACTCATATAATATTAAATGGAAACTTTCATCCATTTTTCATTTTCTATATCAAATTTTCTATTCTTAAAATTTAAATATTATTATTTTAAAAAACATTCACTTATTTTATGAAGAATCATAATAATTTAAGGATATATGTTTCTATAAATCATACTCATCCTTAGGCTATGTAAAAAAAATTAAAAACCTGATATGAGTAAAAAAATAACTAGGGAAACAAAAATAAAGAAACTTCTTTTCCATATTGAAAATCATGAAATTCCCTAAGAAATTTTCCATTTTTTCTTAATTAACATTGGATTCAGATAATCATTGAAATAGCCAATAAATCACCCCCATTTATAAAATGATACATAAATATATAAAAACTCATAATAAATAATAAATAATGATCATGGGGGTTTCTTATAAAATAATTTCACTAATAAAATATTTTTCTTGAAGAACATACTTCTCACCTTTAAAATCAACACAAAAATTCCCTTAAACATAATCTCAATATCAAAAATAATAAAATAAATAATATTTAATGAAATATAATTTTCATTCCTAGATATTTTATGTAGTTAACATGTGACACCATCTTCATATCACACTTAAAGTCACTCTTATAAGCACCCTTACAAATGGAACCACTTATTGTTTATTTCCAATATTTATTCCCTAGATAACAAAATCATTACTCAAATTATTGCATTTCTATATCCGGAACACCCATCATCATGAAAAATATACAAGGAACAAAACATAAATAACATGGAAACAATAAATTTCATTTCCATTATATAATCAGATAAAATATTTTTTATTAAAATAAATGCCAAAGTACTACCATGATTCATGTAAAAATAAGGCTAAAAATTCATTTCTTTTCAAAATAATTAAAATATATAATAAGAATGGGAATATGATGTTATTTTTAAAAAAATTATAAAAAATTATTGAGTAATATTGTGAATATTTACAGTTTGTGATAATGGTAAATTCCACTCATGTCATGAAAATTAAAAAATTATCACTTTCACACTTTTGCAAAAATAACAAAACTTTCCTTTTCAGAAAACATTAAAAATATTTTTCTAAATACATCTCAGTGAATGAGAAAAATTTTATTATATTGATATTATAAAAACATTTTTTTATATTAATAACATATATGAAATGTCTTAATGTACACATATATAGAGAGGAAAACAATAAAAACCATTAAATATTAAAACAAGGTTTCAAAAAAAATCTATAACATCATGTATGAATCACCATATACATACATTAAATCATATATAATAAACTTGAGTTTATTTTATACAAGATTAAATACCTTTCCAATATTTATTACCATATTATTATATATTTTAATTGATTTATTTTAATGCATTACGTAGTTACTAAATCTGTTATATTCTTACTTAATTTGTTTTGAGGATTTTCGGTTCATAGTCGCAAAAAAACTCCAGTTGTTTAACCATGAAAAAATAGTAAAATAATAAATCATCTATAAAATATTAATAAAGAAAAAATTATATTTTTTATAAAATAAACAAAATTTTATAACAATTGACTAAATATGGAGATGAAAAATGATTCACATCACTTCACCAGGGTGGGAATCCACATGTATGGATGGTCGACATTACTATACTCCAAAACATGGATGGACAAAGTGATCATTAATATATTATTGTTATAGAATAATAATTATTTGATTAATATCATATATATATATATATAATCATTAAATTCATAAAAATAACCATCCCTGCTATAGGTGATGAATAAAATGGAAAACATCTCTTTATGGAGGTGGTAGTGTAGATGAATAAATGATCGACATTTTCATTTCCATAGGATGAAAATGAAGATGAAAATGGGTTTTTACTTAAACATAATAATATTTTATTATATTTAAGATACTAATGATTTTATATGATAATGATTAAAGAATATTTAAAAGTGGTTTGATATGAATTTAACATAAAAACACTTGGTTAAGAGTTATTAGTCATCTTTGAAAAACACTAGTTTTCTTAATCCAAGTAACGTCTCAACTAGGGATCCACATGAGTGCCCCGGTCTGGTTCACCACATGACCTCCAAAATTCCTCCCCATACACTAGATCATGTTGACTTGAAGTGATGTTCAGGTAATTCATTCATGGGGAAACTATACCCTCTTTTATCAAAGTCAAACACCAGCAAAAATAAATAAATTATAGAGGAAGATTATATAACCAAAACATTACTCATCTCAAAATAGAAATAACATACTTAACTGAATAGGAAAAGTGTTCTACGACAATACCAGTGTCATTGGTCTGTAATACAACTAAATTAAAAGACACGATGACCCCCCAAATGGGTCCCGAATCAGGTCTAGGTCCCTCCTCCAAGCTCTATTCCCTATATGCAACCTATCCCAAGGTCAGTTCCCTTATCTACTCCTGTATCAACATAATATATTTAGATTCCAAATAGACAGTCTTAATAGGGTTTTAGTACAACTCTATATTTAACCACCAACATTGTCTAAAACTATTCTAGTCAAAAGATAGTGGATTCAGTTCTATACAGAAATAAGTACAATATAATGATTAATACTTTATCACATTTTAATTTTTTTGTCCAACTTCATTAAATCAATGGTTACCAAGGATACACATACCTCTATACTAACACTATCTCATACCATATCTTGATGTGTTCCCTAGGAAATAGCATATCCTAATACCTACTTCTAGTTGAATCTCAAAGTACTCACGGTGCTATGATATCTCAGTACATGATTTGACTCATTATGGAGTTTTAATTTTTTCTTGTGAGGCCATAACTCATATTAGAATTATTTACATTCATTAATTTCACCGATTAAAAGCCACATTGCAAAAAAATTACAAATATCAAAATCAAGTATGTAAGATGGCAATGTTTTCATGCTTACCCCTCAATAAAATGACCATGTTCCCATTCTCATTACTAATATGTATAATGACCATTTTACCGTGTATACTTCACATTAAAATGAATGTGTTCCAATTATCTTACTCATATGTATATTGAGAATGTTACCATTTATACTTCTCAATTTTTAATGACCATGTCCACATTCTGTATCACATAATTAATTTACCAATTTATTATCCACAACAATCCCATTAATAATTATGAAATTGGTTAAATAGATCCATTTCATTAGTTAATTAAACAATGAACTAAGTTCATAAAACCATTAATTAATTTATCAATTAATTAATATACATCACAATTCTTATTCCATAATTAGGATTTCTAGAATTAATTATCTCATTCTAATCTGAACATTACATAATTAATCACACACTTAATTATCTAGGTCACAACCTCAAAGCACATAATTACTTCCCCATTAATTATCCCAACATAGCCAATTAAATATCTCATAATTAATTTCCAAATTAATTATATTCATTACATACCCTTTAACTTATAACCAATTTTCCCATATTAATAACATAATATGGAATCCCCTTAGTTTCATGATAAACTCCCCCAATTAGTCAAATATTTCAAAAATGCTTTAATAAATTAATGGGTTAATATAAAAAACACACTCCAAGGAAAATAATTGCTAAAGGATGGAAGATATTATAAAATATTGCATATACAAATAAATTTCACAACTATTGGAATTATATTTATACCACCCACCTCAATTCATTGATGGATATTTTCCGAATGGAAATCCCGAAAATCTGAGTAGCACAATGACATTGAGAAATGTTCTGGATCTAGATCCCAAAACCAAAACTAAGATCAAAGACATAAAGATCTCATAAATTAATATCTATATACACAATCTAAGATATATATATATATATATCCCCACATATATTTAAATCCAATTAAATAGAGGATATCTTCAATGAAAATGTTGATGAAAGATGGAAGAAAGAATAAGAGAAACATCAGGATGAAATCCACTTACTAGGAGAGGAGTGGAAATTTAATTTGGGTTTTAAATCTCTAATAATGGTGTGAATAATTCGTTGGATTCTCTCTACATCAATAGTATAACCTTCCTATACCCTTATGAAATCAAAATCCCATGTTAGGGCCACATAAGAGGTGAAACAGTTCATTAAAAGTTGAAAACGAGTTAGATCAACAATTTTTGGATCTCACCCTCGGCCCTCACATGGTTTAGTCGCAATGTTAGACAAAGTGTGTTATAACTATGCGTTATACACTTATTCAAGGGGTTAGTTCACATTGATACCTTGCACAAACTCTCAAATCATGCTCTAAGTAGGATGAAGATACTGCCTCAAAGACCAAATATCACACAGTTTCTCCTAGGTGGGCACGTCGTTCTCTCAAATTGTGTTCAAACCGTTCACAGTACCTTCTTCTCTAAAATTTTCTTAGAATTTAACCAAATTCACCCCAATTAATAAATCAAAACAAAGGTACATAAGAACAAAAAATGTACCTGAAAACTTGTTGGAGATGACTTCAGAATAGGTTCGGATCTTACAATCTATCAACCTTATAACAGCTCATCCTTGAGCTGCACTTCCAAACCATTATATGATTCTAACCCAAAAAGATTGGGACATTGAGCCTTTATATACTTATTCTCATTCCCATATTTTCTCTCCCACATGTCAATGTTTCCATGACACACAGTCCATCGGCACGTTCTATCCCAATAACACTTTATCATTGTGCTCCAATGCACATATCAGATGCTCCTCAATGGATGAATCTATCTCAAGATCAACCTCATCAATATCGATCACATGGTAAGTGTTGTTTTGATTCTGGCGATGTTTTGATACATGGAACATTTCATTCATAGTTTTGTATCTCTATGGACGATCTAATTGTTATGCCATTAGCCTGATTCTTTCCACTATCTTATGGGGTGAAAACAACCCGGGTGCTAACATGCCATGCATCTATATCCTGTGCTGACCCAACCTAGGAGACACCGAAAGGAACACACGATCACCCTCTAAAAACTCTAGGGGCATATCCATCTATCATTATACGACATATATCTTCTATAATCCATATCCATACATTTCTGAATCAATTATACCAACTCTGATGTCTCTTCCATGAGACTCAGCCCCAACAACTCTGACTCACCAGCCTCAATCAAGCATAGTGGTGATATACATGAAGTACCTTAAAGAGATTCATATGGTTCCGTATATATAGTTTCCTGATAACTATTGTTATAGGTGAACTCTATTAAGGCCAAGTGTTTTTTCCACGATCCACTGAAGTTATGGAAATATTCCCATTGCATAACTTCAAGAACCTATATAGTACTTTTTTATTTCCCATCTTTCTATGGGTGGAAGGTCATACTCAATAAAACTTGTGTACCCTGATATTTATATAACCCTTCTAGAAGCATGAAGTAAGAATGAATCATGATATGAAACTATTGTCAGTTGAACTCCATACAGACTGAATATCTCTCAAATGTATAATTCCTCCAAGAGTTCTATTATAATGTGTTTTCATATAGGAATAAAATCCCATATAATTTTCAGTTGATCTATAATGTCCCAAATATCATCATTCATCATACGATTATTCAAAAGACCCACCAAAATGGATATGGTCATGTCATTCCATTTTAAATATAGAACAGGCAACTACTGTAGCGAACCACCTGGTCATTGCTGCACTTCCATCACCAAAAGACAAGTGAAGAATATTGTCACAAACCCTACGACCTACCTTTTCATGCCTACCCACAAAAACTTTCATCATAGGTCATGAAAAATTTTGGTTAAACATGCATACACCACCCACATTGAGGCATGAAATTCACACATGATCTCCTATCGCATGGTCATAGGTACCACAACCTGATTCCTCATATAGATGATCTCATGTTCATATATAAATCAATTTGAAGATATCTCCCCACCTTTAAAGATTTTTCTCAAAGATAAGCACTCTATATCCTCATCTTGTCTGTCCATGACCCATATCAAAAGTGTAGAATCCAATACAACCAAAACTAGATTCATTTTCTCATAACTCTATTAAATGACCAATTACATTTCAGCTAGAAAGTTCATCATCTTGTACTCTTCACTCGACTCAAGAACAAACCGAGTCTGAGTTTTCCTGCTAAAGTAATCAGCCACAAGGTTTCCCTTTCTGGGTGTATATGCCAGTTCAAAATTGAAAAACTACATATACTCAACCCATTTCCACTACTGAGGATTAAAATAATGCAATGCGAATATATACATCAATCTCTTGTCATCTGTATAATCTAAAAACTTTTATCCCATAAGATATTGTCAAAAAAACTTAATAGAATAAACTACTTATTCCAAGTCGTGGTCGTACATTGAGTAATTCCATTTATGATTCCCCAAATATTGTGACCCATACACCACAACATATTCTCCTTGCATCTTTATAGCTTCATGTCCAATCCTATAAGAGTCACAGCATATTGTATACTCTTCTTTTGGCCTTAGTAGGATCAAAATTGGTTGTGATGTTAAGTGATTCTGGAAAGCTCTCTCACAAACCTCTGACCATTCAAGCTTTTCTCCCTTTTTGGTCAAGTTCGAAATTGGGACTGCTAAATGGGAAATGTCTTAGATGAATATTCGGTAATATCCACTTTATAATAAAAATCGTCAGATATAAAAAACATTCTTGGGTTTCCCGAAAAGAAACCACTTCGGGAACCATATTTGGCCCCATAATCCATAGGTATGAAGATCGAAACCTCTATCTGATACCACTTTGTAACTTCCCACCCCGGGAGCTACATGATTTCCTCGTCCCAGTTCACCACATTACCAATATCACACCTACCCGTATGGTATAGGTTGAAAACTAGAAGTGAGGTTCTGGTAATTCATTCATGTGGAGACTATATCCTCTTTCATCAGAGACAAAATTTTGTAGAAATAAATGAAGAATATAAGATAAATATGTAACGACAATATTAATCATGTAATACAGGAAATAAAATACTCAAATGAAAGAAAAAACATTCTATTCCAATACAAGTGTCGAGTTCCTATAATGCAACTGAAAGTGAAGACACTACAACTCCCCAAATGGGTCCCAAACAATGTATGATTCCCTCGTCCAAAATACATTCCAAATCTGTCACCTATCCCAAGGTCTTTTCCTTTATCCATTCTTGTAATAATTTAATCTATTTGGGTACCAATAAGGAATCCCAAAAAGGGTGTGAGTAAAACTCAGTAGGCCACCACCAACAGTACCTACAGTTATTCTAGTTAAAATACAGTGCATGAAGTTCTATAAGAAAATAAGTACAGTTCGATAATAAACAATTTACCACATTTTAATTTATTTTTATCTAACTAAAATAACTCTATGGTTTCCAAGGATACTCGTAGATCAATACTGACTTCATCTCATACGAGAGAACAATGTTTTCCCTAGGCAATAATATATCTTATTACCTACTTCTAGATGAAGCTCAAAGTATTCATGGTGCTATGATATCTCCAAACCTGATTAGACTCATCTCGGATTTCAAATTTTCTCATGGGAGGCCATAAGTCAGAGTAACATTATTTACATTCATTAATTTCACATATCAAAATCCCCATTTCCAAACATTACCAATAGCACAACCACATATGTAATATGACTACTCTACCATGTGTACCCCTCAATAGAATGACCATGTTCCCTTTCTCTTTTCTCATAAGTATAATGGCCACTTTACTATGTATACTTTACATTATAATGATTATGTTCTCATTATCTTACTCATAAGTATGATGGAAATGATAACATTTTTAATTCTCATTTTAGAATGACCATATTCCTATTCTTTATCACATAATTAATTTACCAATTAATTATCCACCCCAATCCCATTACAAATTCAAAAATTAGTTTAGCACAACCATTTCATTAGTAATCACAAAAATTACCCAAGTGCATAAACCATTAATTAATTTATCATTTTATTAATCAACATCCAAATTCATATTCGGTAATTAATTTTTCCAGAATTATTTATCTCATTCTAATATCATCATTCCCCAATTAATCCCACAATTATTTATCTAGATCGCAACCTCAAAGAACGTAATTATTTACCAATTAATTATTTCAGCATAGAAAATTAAATATATCATAATTAATTTCCTAATTATGTATTTACATTACTACCCCTAACTATTATAAACAATTTACCCAAATTAATTATCTAATAGGAAATCCACTTTGTTTCCTGGTAAATTCCCAATTAATATCCAATTTCAATACGGATTCGATAACAAAATGGATCGATATAATAAACCCAATTCATGGGAAACAATTGATAATGGATGCCAGATATTCTACAATCATTCATATTAATATCCACTTCATGACTAGGGGAATTATATTTAGACCACCCAACCAAATTCGTTAATGTATTTTTCCCCAACATATATCCCAAAAATATGAGCAGCAGAACAACGTTGATAAAACTCATGAATATAGATCCCTTAACCAAAATCAAGATCAATGACATCAAGATCTCATAAATATATGTCTAGATCCATAATAATGGATCTATATCTCACCAAATAGATTTAGATCAACATAAATAAAGGATATCGTCAATGAAAAGGTCAATGAGTGATAGAATAAAGAATATGAGGAGCATTGGGATAAAATACACTTACCAGGAGAATAATACATCCTTAATTCTGGATTTCGATCTCGAATAACAATATTTATAATGCCTTAGAATCCCTCCTAGTTGATGGGAGAACCATCCTCTACCCTAATTAATGTAGAATACATAGTTAGGGCCATATAGGACATGAAACGGGTCATTAAATTCTAAAAAATAATGTGGTACACAATTTTAGGATCTCACTATTGGCCCTCGCATGGTTTAGTCACACGGTTAGAAAAAGAGTGTACTAACCATGTGTTAGCCACTACTTCAAGGGGCACTTCACACGGCTACCTCGAACGACCTCCCAAACTGTGCTGTAATCTTGCCAAAAGCTACTACATCAATGACCAGATATCATGCGATTCCTCGTAGGTAGGCTCACGGTATGCTCAAATAGTGCGCCAACTGTATAAAATCCCTTTTTCTCAAAAAGTTTCTTAGAATTCACCCAAATGCACACTATGAAATAACTCCAAAAAAAAGGTACATAAAAACAAACGGTACCTAAAAATATGCCTGATATGGCTCCAGAATGGGTCAAGATCTTACACTCAAAAATCCTTATAGTTCAGTACATTGGTTCCCTTTTATAAGTGAGGTGTTTGGAAATCTTATAAACACCTGAAATATTATTATATAATGTGTGTCTAACTCAAGTAAAATGACTCCCAAATTCTTTAAATTCAATTATTATTAGTCTATGTTCGATTAAAATTAAACAAAAAAATTATACAACTTTATGATTAGATTTAATACATATCATTTTGTATAACTACCATGTTATCCCTATTTAAACATAAAAGTTGTAACACAATTTTCAATCATAAGGGTCATTAAAGTAATTTATAAAATTACATGGAGAACTTTCATGAAACATTCATTATATAATAAAACAAAATTCATGAATTTTAGCTAACTTACTATTTTAATTATTTTATTATGATTTAATATAATCTTTAGTAATTACATACCATTTATGTTCATTTTATCTACAATTAAATAACATTTATAGAACCCAATCTAGAAAAAAATATTATTTAGAATATGAACTCTTATAAATCACTAATAAATTATAATTATTCATTAAATTCCTGAAACATCATAACTCATACAAAACAAATAACATTTAATTTTTTCAAAATAATTTTCGTGCTTTTTGTACGGCTTGACTGAGGACTGCATCAACATTGCATAATGGTTCAAGATAATTATATCATGACCATAAATGAAAAACCGAATTAATAAAATAAATATATTTTATTTATATCTAATTTTATCATATATATTAATTCATTTAAAAAATATATTTGTATACATATCATGAAAATATAATATGTTAGATAAAATAAAAGTTTTAGAAAAATAAATTTATTAATAAATTAAGGGAATTAATATTCATTGAATATGGATAATAATTAACTAATTAATAAATATAATTTCAATATAGGTCACAAATAACCTCAAAAAACAAATTTATGATTATTTTTGTGGATATTTTAATCATTCAACCCTCAATTTTACACTTTTACAATGTTATTTACTTTCTTATGGTGATAAATTTATACAATAGCCAATATGACTATAATGATATTAAATAATAATACAATTTTAACAATAGAATACAAAATATTGAATCCATTCTTCAATATTCAAATTTTATATGAGTTAAAGATTAAATTTTAATATAAGTTCATGAAATTAAACGAAAATAATAGTTTTTAGAAAAAAACACATTTTAAATATTAAAATGACTTTGTATCAAAATCATATATAATGATGACTCTCATGGAATTAAATATGTTATTTTTAATAAAATAAATCTTTTGTGACATTTAATCAAATCCAGTCACAAGTAGAATATTAAATTCACTTTGATTAAAGTAAAAAATTTAAATTTTTTACTAAAGATATATATTTTACTATTTATGGAATAATAAATATTCTTATAAAAATGAAAAATATCATAATTCTATTTTTACCTGATGATTATAAAAAATTAATTCCGTTTTATGAAATAAAATCTCTATAGGTATAAAAAATAATCACAATATACATGCACAAAATATAGTAAAATGAATTTTTTAAGAAATCATATTTTTAAAGAAGTAAGGGAATGTATACTCTATGCATTTATAGTAACCACCATTATATAAAAGTTAATACGTTTTATTAAATATAAGATCTATTTATTTCATTAAAATATATAGCATTGTGTTATTAAATAAATTTAATTTGATAAAAATAAACTACCCACATAAATTAGTTGTCTAAAAAATATCTCTTTTACCTTCAAAACATTTAATAATAATTTTTAATAAATTGATTTCCAATGTATGATTGATCCTGAATTTTAATAAGGTGATAATTTATACAATTTTTTTATAATACATTTATTTTTATTCAATCTCACTAGACTAATTTCTACATCATAAGATCCATATTTGAATAATGATATTTCACTAGATTATCGCAGTTCATTTATGTTATGTGTTTCTTATATCGCATTCTATAAAATATTTTATTTAATTGAATTCTAAACAATATAGTTTCTATATATATCCCATTAGGTTCTCTAACCGTAGTATAAATATCATATGAAGTATTTTATAATGTTTCATAAATATCATATGATGAACCAAATTATATTCCAATGGAATGACTAACTAGTTGTGGAGTCATATGCAGACTCATCATTCACAAAATGAAGACCCAACTGATACTCAACTAGAATTTATGGGTGATTAATCCTAGGTTAGTATTTTCTATAACATTCTCCAATTGTTAGTATATATACAAGGATGTAATTAATAGTAAAAACACATACTCAAAACATTACCAAAATTGTAGGATTTTATTGTGCATATAGACTAAACCAAATTGGTTTTACTACTGTTCGGCCAAACTAATCACAAATATTAACAAAAATGAACCTAAAAACAATTCTACCTTACTCTGATACCAATTTAGGCTTCTTAGAACTGCCCAATTGGGTTCAGTTCAAGAGAAACATTATATAGTCAATATCTTTGATACAAAAAAATCTAAACATATACTTATTTTAAATAACAACATTAATTTAAAAATTACATATCATAATAATCTCAATGTACCCATTATGTATGATTAATTTTCATTAAGTATTATCAATATAGGAATCTTATTTTATGATACTTGTGAATATTTTCCCATAATTTAGCCACATTAACTCCATTCCAGACATATCATGATTTATATTCATCTTCAAAACCTAGGGAATGTAAAAATAATAAATGGGTGTTGTCAAATGCTTCGTGTGGGAAAAATTGTTCAACATGTCATCATAGGCTAGATCGTAATAATATTAAAAATCAAATGTAGGGGATAAATATCTTATTTAAAGAAATGTAAAATAATAATAGTTATCCAAATGTCTTTATAGAAAAATATTTAATCTCAATTGAACAAAAATATACCATGGAATAAGAGTGTGTGATAATAAACATGATCGGTGGGGAATAATCATTATCATCTTAATTAGATACATGGAATTCCATTGAATAAAATCATAAAAAGGAATTATTGTATAAAAAATTATAGAAAAAAATCATACTACAAAAAATTACAATGATGTCCACTCTTTACGTTTGGAAAAATTCCAATCATGTGAAAACATTAAGTACTAATCAAATTCAAACATATCCATGCTTTATGTTGGGAAAAAATATAATCATGACTATGATTTATGTTTTGAAAAAATAAAAATTTCTACATGAGTACATATCTCATGAGATATAGAAACATAACCAATTCATTGAATGGTGATATACGACCTGAACCAACAATAATCAAAACATGTGTGGCCTGATTTTAAATTATCATGCAACACAACATAAATAGACCATAGGATTAAAAATGGATTTCACATCATTTCTAGAAGGTATCGCCAAATTTAGCACATGAATGTAAACAGTTGACACCTAAAATTAAAAAATCTAGATATATATTATCATAAGAACATTTAGATGGATTTTATTGTAAAATAAATTTGATGAAAATAAATAATTTAGATATAAAGATGATAATGGTAGAAAAAACATAAAATATATTTTCAATAAAACATTTTTTAGAAAGTCATTAAAAATAATTTATAGATAATATTCAAAATATTTTTTTGAAAATATAATGTGAAGACAATAGAAATAATTTACTTCTAAAAATAATCTTCAATTATATAGCCTTAAAAATACTATAAGTTTATCATAATAGAATATGGGGTTGGTTATAAAACAATTGATTAAAAATGAATGGAAAATCTTTTTGATATTTTAAATACCATTTTGAAAACATTAAATTATAACATATTTATAAAAGTATCCTTTTGAAAAGAGTAGAAGGAAACTACTCTGATAATAATATAAAAAAATTATTTAGTATCCAAATATAAAGGATAACATTCGTTAGAATAGAAAAACATAACATGGAATAAAAAGATATTTTTTTATAGGATTTTAATTGTTCATAACATCATCAACATTTATGAAGAATTAAATCAATAAATTTAATTCCAAAACAATAATTTGGGAATGTGTTATAATATTATCACATAAATTATGAAACCCATATTTTCTAAGCAAAGTAATAAAGGAATCATTAGGACTCAATAGAGAATTCTAAGTAAAGAAAAATCCCTTATTTCTTAAAAAAAATTTAATTAAAACCCAAAAAAATAGAGGTTTTGAAATTGAACTTCAAGTACCAAGAATTAAAGATAAGTTATTGCAAATTCAATTGGATGTATACATACCATTTAAATGATGTTAGGTGAATAAAATAAAACATTTATCAATGAAAGGAAGTTGAGATGAAAACCAATTTCATTTAATTTTGTTTAGTTGAAATTTATCTAACAACCATTTTAAATATTTACAAATATTAATCACCTATTTCAAAATTGTATTCATATATATAACTATATAAAATATTAATTTATAATCATTTTTTAAAATATAAGAATTTTTATATTTTAATTTCACTACCCTTTTTTTATTAGAATCATTTTATTATTTTTTTACTACTTTCATAATGGTGGTGTGGATTATAATTTAATGATTCAGAGTTCATAAGTATTCGATAATTTTAGGTACTAGAATGGATTATTCATAATTTTGTAGTATTCTAATTTCATTTCATAATTATCTTATTTATGAAACATGGAAATGATATCATCTACATGATTGTTTCTATAATTTTAATGAACAAGGATTGATTTCCCAAAAACGGGTGAGATATTTCCTATAAATTTTAAAAATAAAAAAAATGAAATTTTAATTATCATTTTCCAATATTACTATTAGTTATGTTTCTTAATTTATCTATGAGATAAATTTATACCATTATTCATGTAGTTGGTTAAACAAACATAAACAACAACAAATTATAATTTAATGGTGTGTATGGTTATGAAAATTATTCTATTAGAACAATAAAATTATTATAGATGTATAATTATATTATTTATATTGTTCATGGTGGTGTATCAAATCTATAATGAGATTGATAAATAATAAAATACTCGACGAAAAATTCCATATATCACTTTTATGGAGGTATTTGACTGCACGCATGCATTGGTGACACGTTCGTTGTCATAGATCAAGAGGAAGAGATTGAATGGATTATAATATTTTAATGTCAATATTTTTATAAAAATAATATAAATATTTTAAATATATATTTAATACATCCATATACAGTGGTGATCAAAAAATCAATAATGTCGTTAAAGGATATGATAGTTCACACATACACATGACGATATATTTATTTTTCAAATGGTTTTAGAGGAAGGATGAAAGTTGATATTCTATTAGTATAATCAAATTTTATTTCATTAGTAATATTAATGTTATCATACCACGAATGTTTAATTTGTTTTATGGGGTGAATGAAGAGAATAATTGAGAATGCTCGGTTGAATATATAAGGGTAACCCTCTTATCAAATTATAATTTTTTTACCTAAAATGAAGAACCCTGTAATATAATGAAATTTAACAATAATATAAAAATTATTCATGGCATAGATTTTTAATATTTAGGAAAAATTGTTTGTAGAAATTGTGTTCATTTCTCTAATAATTATTCTTAATTTTATATAATATTAATTATAAATTAAGAGATTGCTAATATATTTGTATAATATTATAACCATAATATAAATAAAATTATATAGAATGGTCTACTTAATTTGTTTTAATCAAATTACAATGCCTCAATAAAAAATTCATCGAAAATAACCCTTTAACAATTATCATGGTCATTAATTTTTATAACACTAATAATGATAATTTCCCTAAAAATAAAATAGTCATCCTTAAATTATATGATCTTATTGATATAAAATATAAAATGCATTTTGTTAAATACAATTTTAGAAAGTTACGAGAACTAATATTTTATATAAGTGAAAAAATTAATTTTTATTATAAAATATTACCAACATTTCAAAAATGTTAACCATGGGTTTTGTAAATTTGACATATTATTTTTTTAAGGAATCATATTACTCCAAAAGTATATATTTTTTCTAATAAAAAATTTATTTATTTTTTATGGGATCAATACTTTATGATAAAGTTATAAATTTATCAGTATTTTTAAAAACATATTTTTCACTATTCTCTTAAAATTCATTTATAATAAAAAACCCATAATAAATCCCTTTCGAATAATTTTTTTGTTGTAGATGAAATATTTATTTTTCTTTTTAAAATTATAATTCTATAATTTTACTTTGAAATAAAAATTTAAAAATTAATTGAAATTTTTTTCATAGCAATGTAGATTTTCTTAAAATACATAATATGTTTACGCTTATTTCATAACAATTACTAACATGATTTCTGTTATATCAAAATTATAATTAATTTTTTTTCAAAATAATGTGTATAAAAATACAATTTTAAAAAACAAATTAAGAATAAGTTGGTCTCATTAATTTATCAATGGATTAGTTAGTAAAAGTTATTTTCCATTAGAATTAAATAGTAAAAAAATGTGTAAAATTGAAGAGGTAATTAAATAAATGTATTATAGTTATATTATAATATCATCCTAATTTATAGTTATATTGCCCCTCAAGATCTCTATGTAAGATAGAATCATAAGGTATGTTATTTTTGTAGTCATTGGGGTGATTTTATTAGCATGGATCATATTACATTTTCAATGACCATGAATTACATGCCCATAAGATTTCAGTCATACCATAATCTTCAATGTTTGGAATGTTTTTTGACTTGAGTAAACCATAGTGAATTATCCACTTTTCCATATTTGGATAGGTCAGACTCAAAAGGAATATCATACTGCCTTATGTCATCATATCTTATTTCTATAGAGTTTTCATAGTGTTGTTATTGTCATTTATACTTATTAATTTAACAATTATATTATAAGAATCAAATTAAATAATTTTATTTTAATGTATGAGGGTTAAATTTCTTTCTCAGTATTTCATGTAAGGAAATATATTGATTATATTATTTATTTTAAATGAAAAAATTAATATTGTAATCTTAGTTTCTTATACCTGCTCTAATTATGAACCCATGAATTGGTTACAAATTAAAATTTGGGGGTCCAAAACTTCCTCTTTTTCTTAAAACACCTTCAATGAGAATGGAATTTTTCTGTATTACCATTATATTTAAAATGGATGGGATTGTGGTGCAACCCTACTATCAAGACAACTATAAATCTAGTGGTGCTTCAGTAGGGTTCATATAGGTTCCTCCGGTAACCACATGATCAAAATCCTTCTCTGGACACCCTAGATTCCACTCTCGGTCATTAACTCTCAAGAAACGACCTCATTAACATATTATAAAACGTTTTAATTTTTTATGTACATTATAACTCTGAATTAAAATAGAAAAATTACAACTTCTTCTAATTATGTTCTCACTAGAACCTGGTTCCTTATCAACTCCATCAACTGGGCTGGAGAAGGCTATTTTAAATGAGATGTATGAATTATCATTTATCGCCATGAATATAAACATCTCCATATTATCAATATATCCAATAATCATAAAAACATGGGGTGTTTCATAGACCCCAAATCCCTTATTAACATAATGCGTTCTTTAGAGATTTCATACCTATCTTCTCTTACTTTTTCTGGATAATGATCCTGGAAATGACATAGCATGGCATAAACGTCCATTTCATTATAAACCAACCATCTAACATTCAATATATATATATATATATTATATAATGATGCATTGAACATGTAAATAATCATTCATGGATTTCTAGAAGACATCATTCTCCTCACTCGCCACCATATAAGGCTTAACATGAATAGGGGAATTGAATATATATAAATTATGTTGTTGGATATTAATACTCATAACTATCTATAACATTCATTAATGTTACCCAAGTTATGATATTCAATTTATCTAAAATTTATTATAAAGAGTGTTAATTCATGTTGTCTATTTATACTATCCCCAATAAATAAAATATTAGTTTAATATGTTAGATTTGTTATCTATTATGATATAAATATATATTTAAAAAATCATCCCCAATTTTATCAAAACCAAATAAGCATAACTATTTGATTTAGAATGTCTTGTTGCTTTTATATATTAGTGTTATGTATCCATAATTTTCTTATCATAACATAGAAAAAGGACCTATAAAATTATTCAAAGGTTTGTTAGTATGATTTGTTCATTCGAACAACATTAATATTAAATTCATTTTATTTTTTGAGTGCCTTCATAATTTTTAAATCCAATAGTCAATCTTCATCAACACTAACCTAAAAATTAGTCGAAGCATGGAAGGGAAACTAATATTGATGATACCTTATTTTAGTTGGACCAAATGATCATTATAAAACCCTATTAATTCAAATTACCTTGGTGAGGGCCAAAATAGTACTTTGAACTATGTTCATACTATAACTCAAGTTATCGAAGGCATCTAATGTCTTAATATTTTAATTTGAGGAATTTTATTTACAGATGTGTAGGTTTCCATTAATTTATTCATTATAAGATTTTAAATACGTTATGATTCTTATATAGATACATAACCATGTCATATAAATTAATTTATACTTATTAATTTTACATTAATATGTTAGCATATTTTATCCATTTCTTATTTGTTAATTATTTTATTTGTGAAAACACAGAAGTATATAAATAGTCCAAATAAAATAAATCATATACACTTTATTTTATTTTATTTATTCCAAATAATGTTTTTATAATATGTGATCATGTTTATTCAAAAATAAATAAACCACTGATCACAGAGATAAATAAATATCAATTAGACAAAAAATGAAATAGTGACATGATCGTCATCATTATTTGTTGTTTCTCTTATCAATTTTTGATAAATCAATAAAAACCAAGATAAAATAACCCGTTGAGCCTTATTTTTCCCCAAGATATAGTATCTAACATTATTTATGTATCCCCTTATTTAAATTTTTCATGTATTGGGTCCCAATCCATCTATAATAGTTATGATCCCTTTATTTTTCATATCTATACTCACATATATTTTAAGGGGTTTAGGGGTTTAAAAAACATTATATAGTCCTTAAAAACAAAGGAGGATTCATAATAAATGATGGAGTGATTATTCAAAGATAATTATATTTTATTTATTAATAATTACAAAATTTTATGAATAATAAAATTAAATTGACTTAATAAGTAAAACACATCCATAAGGAAGTAAAAACTTATGAAATTTCACAATATGCTATGAAAAACATATTTAATATCGTAAAAATTCATTTCAAATAATTCTTCATAATATAAATTTACTTTATTTAATTTATTAGTTAGGAAATTAATTATTTATCTATTTTTCAAATTTATTGTAATTAAGTTGTTTTAAAGAATTCTATTAATTAGTGTTAAATAAACATAAAATATATAGTTTTTTATTTTAAATAAATATAGTATATGAAGTATACACTAGAGGACATGTTACGAGTACTACCAACATAGTATTAAATCCCATTAATAGAATTTAATTTTTATAAGGAGTGTAATTTCACAAAAAACAACTTTTGATACACATTGGTAAAGGCCTATGTGAAGTACTCTTTACTAAATGATAAATAAATCCATATCGAATTCTGCTACATTAAAAATATTTTTGGTCATATTGAATGATTTTAATGACATGATTGGCCGCATGAAATTCAATTAATATATGTGGAATCCATTTCTAGGGATTTCATTTAGTACACCGCATGAATATAAACAGTTTCAAATAATGTTCTATTAGTTAATGAAGGATCCATATATTCTTTGGAAACATGAAAACCAATAAATTTTCAATTATACACTGAATGTTTAATTTTTTACCCAAATCTATCATAAGATTCTTATTTCATCATGGAAATAACGAATTCTAAAAAAATGATCTCACAAAATTCTTTTTAATTATGAGAACAATGCCAAAATTATACATTAGTGGAATAATATGTTCCTAATGTCATCCTCCATTCTCTGGATCACCGTATAACAAATTCACCAAACTAGACTCCATTTATATAACCCACACATATGCCACATCTCCTAACAAATTAATCTTTAAATCACAGGATCAATCATAGAATAACAATGTCCATAATATTCTCATTTGATCTCTAAAATATCATGTGACTGATCCCAAAGCATGGATCAAGTCTCTCCTGATTGTCCCTTTAGTTTCTCTTCTATTAGATTAAGATAATGGAGTAGAATATAGAAATTATGAAAAGGGATTGAAATTTAATTCATGTCACAAAAATGATATAACATCATTAGGATTATCTTTCTAAAATTTCATATGATCACATGGATAAGATAAACACCAAAAATTGGCTCAAAAAGAAATAACTGACTATATAAATGTATAATTAGTATAGAAAATACATAATCAGTCACTGGTAACATTATTAAATTTCACATGATTAACCATAAAACATTAACCCATATTCTCCCTTCTATAATTAATTACAACTCATTAGATTTGTAATGTTTATTACAAATAAATTATTCTAATAATTACCTTTATATAATTCAATAATAATTATATAACATGGTAAATAAATTAAATTTTAATTATTATAATTAGAAATAATATAATTGAATGAATTAACATTTGATCATCCCCCCTTACATTAACTAATCCCTTAACATTCATTACACTTAATATTTAACTCTAATTCATCTAAATTAATGGAACGTATGGATAATCTTTGTTTGTGAAACTCTAGGTCCTTATCTTTATAGTAGTCATTCCTACTAATGGACCAAGAGAAGTATCAAGAAACACATCACGTATCTAAAGGTGTTATATATTACTCAAAGATATGACTACCTCCTATATATTTTTATTATGTAATAATATTACTTATCTCTATATCTCATCAAGAAGGTAGTATTTCTTGGGTTATTAGCATATATGGTTGTAATAATTAATTGACTTCTAAAAAAGTGAATGCATTGATAAAACAATCATGGAAATATAGATAATTATAAATTATCTATTAAGTCAATTGTTTATAGATATATACATCCATTAACATGGAAGAAAGAAAATATTCTACGACTTATTCATTATTTCCATATCACTGGTGACAAAGAAAACATATCCTACCTCTCCATGAGCATATGTGATTACATTTTTTGATTTTATATATATTTATGAAACTTTTGATATTAATTAAAAATAATATAATGTCTAGTGACCAATACATACATTAAAATACAGAAATATCCATTAACACAATAAACATATGTAATTTCCATTAGATGGTGAGTCCCCATAACAATCTCCCATGGTGATTAAAAAGTCAAAACATCTTGATAATAAGTATATATATCATAATAATCATCTAATAATAGAAATATTATATCATATATTCCCCATAAGATAATTTCATCTTTCTATATTAAATTTTCCTAATAATATCATCATTTGACATCAAGTTTCATATCATAGTGGGGAACTAAAATGACTATGTAATATAATGGATAATAAAATAATATTATAACATTAATGTTACATATAATAGGACTAGTCATGAGATAATATATTTATTAATATTCACGACTACTAATATACAGGTAATAAAAATTAAATTGTAGTTTTTTCTATGTAGCTATCAAAAAATGACTCCCACTCTCACTGGATCCAACATCTGATGGATTTTAATCGACTAACTCTAATATTATATTCAATATTATTCTAATATAAGGGCTTATTCAAAGGATCTCCCATGTTCTCCTCCATGAAAAATATACTTACTATAACCTCACCCCACTGAAAAAAATCTCTCAACAGGTGATAATTTTGAAGTGTATACTTCATCCATTTATATTATATTAGCTACATGGCTAGGAACACAACTTTAATTTTATGAAATTATATCGTGCCACATATTTAATTCTAGGTACCACATCAAGATCCTAAATAAATATTCATATCCAAACAACTTCTTTAATTAAATTAGAATATCCATTTTATTAAGACACTACTGTAGAATCAAGAAACACTAGCTTCCTTGAACTCACTTAGCTAAAAAATCCCGCATCATAAAAAAATAAAAACACTAAAAATGATTTCAAAACATCTTAAAATGTTTTAAAACTATCATATTCAAATCCAATTATGACTAGTTTTTATATTCTCTATAACCCAAAAATGTATCCTTAGTTTGAATAAGATAATTATGATTATACTAATATTTGTCCAATGGTTTTATCATAGGTATTCTTGATATTTATTATCATGATCAAGAAATAGGTAAAATCAAATTAGGTAAATATCATGTAATAAATAAGAGTATATATCATCAATGCATAAGGAATTATTCTCATATTCTCTATCCTCTTATGATTAAGAAGACATTTTCATGGAGAGATGCATATCATTTAACTACATCAACAATATCTTCTAGAATTATTCCATACTAAGTCTCCCTAGTATTTGGTCAATGTATTTACCATAACATAGTCTAAGAAACCTGTTAGATATATAATGATTAATTTTAATCCCAACATTGTACGCTAATTCACTTAATTCCATCTTACAGTGAATGTGTTCTAAAACATTTTAATCTAATGGGAGACTAGTATCTTATTTTTTATTAGTAATATTATATATATATATATACTCATAGAATGATTATTTCACTCACACATAACCTCTTGTATACATAGTAATCACATTAAATATTTATGAAACTAAACTCTTTTATGGCCTTATATAAACAAATATTGTAGGATCATGACACTTTATTCTACCCAGAAATGTATATATGAAACTTTCTTAATTTATTAGAATCATATAGAGTTAAAAAAACCATTTGGTTATGTCATAAAAACATCTACAATAATGTTTCTATTATGAATTGTTTTTCATCCATGTTCCAAATCTCTTAATCTTGGTAAGATACTATGGAAAGTGTAATTTTGAGAAATTATAGTATGAAAATTAGTGAGAAGGTTTCATAAATGTATATTCTTTAAGGATGATCAAATTTCTTCCCTAATTATTCCTTATAGATATATACATTATGTTTGATGCCCAGTTACTTTGTAAATCCAAATTTTCACCCCCAAAAAATTACATTTATTATAGTATATAAAATAACCAATAAATTATTCTTGTAAATGGAATTAATTAAATAAATAATTGATTTTGGGAATCATGCAACTTATTGATGCTAACAAGTTATTTGTAGTATAATGGTTCATCATTATCAACTAACAACTACTCACCATACATGGTATCTAGAAAATAAATCTCTTTATTTTTTTAATCTTTCTTCTCTACTATGCAGTACTGATATCTCCAGAACCACCTGTTCTATGGGTTTTTATAGTAATTTGTTTTTTTTAATACATATGTAACTTCAAAATAAACTTCATTAAATTTAATGAGATAATATTAGTATGTTTTTAGATATGTGTTACTTCTCATGGAATATAGCATGTTTGGCCACTATTACCTTTTTATGTGGGGTTTTATAGATAATATTCCATTCTTTTATTATGAAATCCTATAAATTTACACTCCCTTGACTGAGGTGATAATTTTTTCTTGATATTTACTTAACCAAAACTTTGTAACCCTATAAATGAGTATATGACGAGATGGGTTTCATTCCACTCTATATCTCAAATTTAATATTATTTCATTCCTTGGATTTCACACAATTTAGTGTATATACCATAGTTTTTAATTAAAATCCTGAAATCGATAATGAAATATTTTGATCACTCATAAATTATCTCAACGTATCAAATAAGGTTTGGTTTCTCCAATCATTGACAATATTAAATAATGGTGTATAATGTGGAGTGAGTTGAGATAGCATCCCAAAATACAATAGAATATTGTTGAACTCTTCTATCAGATACATTATACCTTGATATTAGTAAATCATATTTATCATAGTATCAATCTTGGGGTATACTTCATTCATGAACTCCTTAAATTTCATAAAGGATTCAAACTTATACATCATTAATTTGGTAGATCCATAACTACTTATCTCATAATTAAAAGTTATGATTTTTGAGTATCCACATATAACATCCATTAGAAAAGGAAAACATACAAATATAATTAACAACTCAAGAAGATCAGTGACCCTTTCTCCCTTACCACCAAAAATAGATTTTTTTTCATTATTTTCAAACAAGAACAAGATAAACTGAGTAGTTTTAGTTGAAAATATTATGAAAACTCATATTGATATAACTTTTATAATAAAATCTATTTTACATGACCAAGTTAATAAATCCACAACATGGTGTAATATGGGGCATGTGAATATGATTCATCATGAAGTTCGATCAGGTAGTGTTTATATTCTTGTATATACGAACTATAATTATGATATTTCATGTCATAACATACTATACATTTATAAAAATAGTATCTTTTCCAAATATGAATAAAAACCCATCCATTTCTAAAAAATATAGATATAATGTTCTTTATAAAACAAGGATCATAATAATAATTATTCAAAACTAGATTCATTCATATTGAAAATATATGTTTGTAGTCTCTTATAGCCAAGGATGGTATTCTTACTTTTTTTACATTATTTTTTTAAAGGTTGTGAGAGAATCCTCATTCTATTATTTAATGCAAAGACCTCTTTAGACTGGGTAGAGGAAAACCCATTATATATCCCAAAGGCTCAAGGCCAAGTGGCCTGAATACGAGGCTTGAAAGCCCAATTTTTGGCCCAAAGGACCCCTCGGTGAACAGTACTTCTTAGTACCTGCACTAATACAGTCCCGGCTATAGTACAGCCACCGCTACAGTGCCTGTTACAGTCCCTCCGCCGCTCCAGTACTGCAACAGTACCCCTGAAATTCACCTCTTACTTTGTTTACATCTCAAAGATCCACCTCACCACAGAAACCTTGTTGTATCTACTTAGATACAATATTAGTATAATAATGTAGAAACTAAAAGTTATATCTAATACAATATTGGTTGATATAGAGAAGATATATTTGATAAAAAACTCATCTAGAACTCCTCCTTGATTATCCCCTATGGTAGAATTATTCTTCCCAAGGACCCTCTTTCCACATGAAAATCAATTTGCATCTTATTCCTTAGTTAGCCTCTATATCATCCTCCTCTTGGTCAGACGATGTATAGAATCCTTAGACATGGAATTAGTCTAAGGGAACCATTATATTCCCTTCATATTATTCACCTTTAAAATCTCAGGTTTTTTGAGTCCATATATCCTTTTCTATTCCAAAACTCATATTGTGGAGTTCCAGGAGTGTCTTATCAATGTTATTCATTTTAAATTTCTCAATAACGATAGATAATATTTGTGGTTATGATGAAATGATGAATCTATAAAAAACACATCAGGAATCATGAAACATAAGAGGTATAAATTCTCAACATCACTATTTGTCTTCTCTTCCTGAGGTATGGATGATGTCCTATTTTTAATTTTTCACTAGAAATGTTCTTTTCATGTCGTCTTTCCCTACTTTTTTACATAATAAAAATATTTATCATAACTGTGGGATAACATGATTTTTTTCATCCAAATAATTTTACAGATTATCAAGTTCACTCAAAATATAAGATAATGTGAGACACTAGACAACTACTGCATAACATTTATATTTCCAAAATACTATGATCTTCTCCTCACTAGCCTCCATTGAAGGCTCTATATCATGATGGTGGTATTCCAACATGTCGAATCTAATCATGTGGATTAGTATGATGTGTAAGATCATGTACCCACATATAGTTTCATGTTATTGTGAATATTATCTTTCTCTAGTATCGATCACAATGATAATGTTGAGGTAGAGGTAATTTTATTTTTCTACAACCAATATAAATTCTTTTTTATGTAGTATATAATGAATATGAAAATTTGATTTAATATGTTTTCTTTATATCCATCACATTGGTTTGTCAAATCCCCAAATCCCTTTCCATTAGATTTTGAATATCTTATCAAATGGATATTTTTATTTTAAGGATCCATATTTCAACTATTATAATCTATACTTGTGGATGAAAAATTATTCGAAGGTATGTATATAAATCGGTATTTACAACAACATTAATTTGTGTCTCCTTGATCAATTGATTAGAATCCCTGATCACAAAATCTAGGACTATAATTTCATAAACACTTACCTCCTAGTTACAGAATTTTCTTCATTGTAATTATTTAATTTATTTTAACTATGTTATATTAACACAAAATTTCAATCAAAATTTTATGATAATTGATATCCGTATAACTTCCGATAGACAAGAACATTTAACTCTGGTTTCATTTTCAATCATGAAATAGAAGTATATACTAACTCCATATTTACATTAATGTATTTTAATATATTATTCATAATTATACCTTATTTAGCCCTCTTCTCTGATTATTAATTTTTTTATTTTATATAATTAATTAACGATGTCCAGATAATATAATTTATACATAATCCATTTATTTTATTTTTCTTTAAAACATAAATATTATTCTATTAATCATGATTTTTACTATGTGATCATAATAAAATAGTAATGGTGAATAAATATAAACATCCATCAATTTATTATTCATTTTTATCTTTATATACAATTTAAATATCTTATGTAATTTTTAACACATACATAATGATATAATTAACCACTAAATAAAAAAAATATGTTATGATCATGATGTGTTTCCTAATAGTTGATATATCAAGTGAATAATAGATCAACCATGACAGTAGGGTAATGCCTTATGACATATCAAAAATTTAAATTATATCACATATCCAACTCTCATACATTTTACTTATGTAGTTAAACTTGTGGTCTTGACTTGAAAAACATCATTGTGACGTCCTTTAGTATTTATATTGTATGATCACATACACAAGAGAGTAACTCTATATATGGGTAATATATTTTATTACTAAAATATGGACACAAAGGACCTAATACATTTAAATATGGAAGGATGATTTACTAATAATAAAAATTAGATTTAAGAAATAACTATTATATTTTAAAACTATAATAAAATAATTAAAATTAATAAATAAATAATTACACATTAATGAGATGTTATTAGCTCACGGTCATTCATAATGAAATGAAATTTAATATTAAAAATTAATTATTCCAATTCATTATGATGGAATTTATAATACATAATAATGTAATAAAATAATTTTAATTTCTTTTTTATATGTCTTGTGTATCTTGAAAAAAGTTTCACATTTCTAGACATTTTAACCAATTTTATAAAAAAATTATTCATTTTGGGATTATTTAGACCCTAAATAGGTCTCCATAAAGACACCATTACTTGTTGGATTTTCTTGTATAATAAAAGTTTGTTATGATATGACCTGACAACAGCTCAGGTCACAGCGTGTCACACACATCATGCTACATAGGGTGTGTTTGGGTAAAACAATGTGGATACCTATATGGTTCCACCATTTTAATTAAATAATTTATAACATAAAATCACCAATTTTTGTGAGTGATATCATAGTCAAACAACCCCTCCCCAGAAATAAATTAATAAATGGTATTAGAGTATGTGAGGGTAGTGTGATCCACCCTATGTTGTCTCATTTTATTACAATTTTTTTTCTATTTTTTGACTCCCACTCCATGAAAATGCATGTGGTGAATCAAGAACCTCGTTAACCCACTTCAATGAAAATATTGGTTCACACTACTTTGACATTAGTTTAAACCCCCTCCCCTACTATTTTCCCATATATATATATAAACACACACACACACTTCAATTATTATATTTAAAATCACATTGATCTTTGAATGAATATTACATCCAATTTAAACTGATATATAAATGGTGTTGGTTATGTTGGGAATACATTTAATACCTCCATCAAAATTCAATCATATTTAGTTGAACTTTTAACATAAATAATCACTCACTCTTATACTAATAATAGAAATGGTAATTAATCATAAGCAGGAAAGAAATATATTTTTTAAATAAGAATCATTATTTTTTCATAAAATTTTTGATTTTTAAAATGAATATTTTATTAGATTATTGAATCCTATTTGTGGTTATTCATTCATATGATGAATCTTATGAAATTCAATTTATGTTTGAAAATGAATCCAAAACAATTACTTAGTAGAATAACATGATCATAGTTTTATCTTCGCTTATCTAGAACATCGTAGCCTAAAGTGAACAATATATATTCCCTCTACATAAACCACACATATACCAAAACACCTCATACATCATAAATTAATTTTAGTGTGATATAACAAAAAATTGATGCCCTAAAAATGCACGTATGGTCACTAGAATTTCACTTAGTTGATTCAAGATAATGGAATGATCAGTTTATGATCTTCACATAAATTCATCTCTCTAGAATAATGAAAAATTGGGATATGATATAAATTCATGAAAATGGAACATTTTACTATTTATGTCTAAAAATGAGCTTAAATGTTTAGTTTCAGATTTAATAGATTGTAATTATTCCCTTGGGAAAGGAAACCCTCTATAACCATCACAAAAATATTGTACTAACTATGTAAATACAATGTGATGGTCATGAATTTTTCACAACCCAAATGTGAAATTGTATTATTTTACATGATGAACCATGAGACAATAACTCATCTCACTCCCCCGTATTTATTAAATGAACCACGACTGCATAGTGTTCTTGGGAAAATAATATATTCCTATATTCACACTTTTATAATTAAATAATTTATTAATACCTTGAGAAATAAATTAAATCGTAATGTTTATAATATATAATAATATAATTGAATTAATTTGCATTTTATTGTTAATATAGACATTCATTGGTGCCCGCATATTGATCCTATATTTTCTTAAACACCAATTCATCTGAATTCATTTAACATATAGATATGCATTGTCTATAACTCTTTTTGTGTATATCTCAATAGGTGTGAGTCTAACACTCATAAAAAAAGTGGTATTTGGCAACATATTATTTCACTTAAATAGTTATGGATATGTCAAATATATGAATACCTCAATCAAATATTAACTATGTAATTAAATTTATTTATCTCAATATCATTTCATGCAGGTTGCATCACTTATGTAATCAACATATAATTATGATATAGTTTTATTTGAAATTATATAAATGAACTAATTTATAAAACCTCAATGTATATGGACTAACTTATATATTTAAAATTCCTTCAAAGGGATAGATATATCTATGTCTATTTACTCAAAGGGGGAAATAATTTCCTAAATGATTAAACAAAAAAATATCCCTGGTGGTGCAAAAGAAATATCCTAATTTTTATGATAATATTCTAACTTGGTTCTCAGCAATAAAAATAAGAACATGACTCAGGATATCAATTTCTAATATTCTATTATTTAAAAAAACTACGTGTGATTGTAGATCTGAATATCCAATAACCCATAAGACATGTTCAATTCTTGTAGGTGACTTTATACTCATGATATCTAAAATTTTATATTAACATATGAAACGTTCATGGGAAGATGTATCAATGTCTTATGATCTAACAAAAACTGATATCTCATCTAATATTTTTCCCATTAGAAGATTTCAACTAGCGAAATAATATGTATGGCATAATGTTAACATATTACTTCAAGGTTCTCTTCATAGTGGAGAGAAGCTATGTCTATTAAATGTCATAATGGAACTAATACTTTAAGGATACAAAAAATTGGCACTCATCATTTGATTAGATATTCATTAATAAAACTGACTATTAATATTTAGGTAATTGAAGGTAAATAGTAATTGGTTCTTCTAAACCAATAAGAACACTGAATAGATAACTTGTAATAAATTCATGTGTTAATATATATGAAACATTGTGAATTTAATAAAATGTACCTAGTGTTGAGTGAAATATGTCACACATTATGTACTTCCTACTCAATGTCATGTAGTTTGATTAATTACTCATTTTGATCATTGATTCAATACACAACATGTAATGAAAAAAAACTACTCACCCACAAAATGCATCGTGAAATATCTATCATGTATGTTGTGTATCATAACATGGTGTCTATGGACAAACTACACACCATGGAATTTATATAAACCAATATACAAAAATGGTCATCAATATGTTCAGTGTATTAATATATTGTATTGAACAACAATATGCGCCATAAAATACATTGAATGTACCATGCATGGGATGATAATTGTTACATAGAATATACATTTTCATTACATGTCATGTACATAGTTCATGTATCTAGTGACCATGGAACCTCTTTAATGGGGTTTTTATCATTCAATGCATATTTTGTCCATTTTATGGCCATATGATGTGGTATTACATCATCATATTATCTATTGACCTCAATGAAATTAATATATAACTAAATACTCTAAAAACCTGAAATTGATCAAAAAAATTAAAAATAATTATAAATTATATTGTTACCTATATAATACCACATGAAGGATTAAAGGAATAAAATACACATTGGGTGGTGGCATGATTTTTATTTTTCTTCAAATTAAATTGATAAATACAAATAATTATATGATTTCACATTAAAATGGTTTATATAGAGTCATGAAAATATAGTTTATAATTATTTTAAATATATAATTCTATTTATTTTTGTGGAATCCTTGATCAATTTTATATTGCATCTCTTGTAGCATTTTCATTGTAGTGGAGAATCCAAATGAGAATACCTCAATATATATCCATCCATTCTCAATGAATCTCTAAAAAATTTTCATGATATCATATTTATTATCATGTGATGAGTAATGTTCTTTACACCATTCTATATCGATCATATTTGTAACATCCCCAGCCTAGATGCCGCTTTTAAAAGTGTTCTAGACCAGAGGGCTGCTGACCTTAGGTGTGCCACCCCAAACACCAAAGGATATTAACTAGGAGTGAGGGTGAAAATAGTTATAGTAGGGAGGATATATCCCTTGTCGATAGATATAATATTGGTATGATTATAAAAATTTCATGCAACATATGAAGAAAAAAAAGACTCAAAAGGCATGAATTTGACTAGCCAATACCTAAATCACAATTAAACAATATACAATAGTAGATAAAATATAAATAACGTAACATAAATAAGTAAACAGATCAGTATACAACATGTAGATACTAAAAACAACAAATAAATCAAAACAACACATGTCATATATACAATATCCAAATATGGTTGTCAATGACTGCCCAATAGTATATAAAAATACAAAAAAGCATGAAAAAATAAGAAAGGTAAAAAAAAGAAAATCTCCAAAAAAGGTAGGTACCTCAAGGTCCCATACCAATATCCAATGCATGAAGCAATATGATCCAATTGATATGGATGATCATTTACCTAACCACAACAAAATAATGTCTACATGCATCATGAATGGACCATGTTCGGTTAGAGAATGTGTCTCTGTAGGATACCACCCAATAATACATACCCAACATATGTGTTTAAGAAATCATCAATATAAATAAAAGTAGATCAGCACATTTATAAGTAAGTACATGTTCACTGGCTCTCAATATCCACCAGGAACCATCACCTACCATGAAAAACACCAGAATGACTGATTAAGAGATGATCCTTGTCCCATGGCCCAATGTATCCCCTGAAGTCATATAGCTTGGGTGAACCATCAGGTTCCACTTAAAATCATTTAACCAAGACCCACATTACTCATGACACCCCATGTCTCAATAAGTATTTATGACCCAAAGGAACTCCCAAACCATGTAACCATTCCATATATCCCATCTCAATGTCACCCATCAGCACACACCCAACATCATGAGGCATGAAGATATATTCCCTCTGGTAAAAGTCATCATCATATCATAGCACAACATCTCAAGAAACAGTGATATCTGATCTCCAAATAACAGTCCAAGTCCATGGCCTCAATACTGTGATCCTCATCCCCCAACTGATATCCTCAACACTGTCAATCTAAAGCTCATCACCTTCGACATGTCTTCCTATGGAAAGAACCCAAATTAAATTTCTTAATCCATGCTACCAGGGGACCTCTACCCACTAGAGTTGTCCATATCACCTCAGCATGGTGTTAACCAATTTTCACATGACTCAAATCATTGCTTTGGCCATCACATGTGATAATTAATCACCAAAAAAGTACTTAATCCACACCATCACCTTCACCTCAATCCCATATGACCATGTTGCTCAGGTCTAATGGAAATGCCATCCAATATCACGATACATTAAAAATTCTTGATGGTCTCACTTCCTCAGCGGATGTCCATGATTCCCAATACTATTATTAACATCACTCAAATATATATATCATATATTCCAATCCCCCACCATATGATCTACATTTCCTAAATCCCAATGGTTATGCCATCAAAATTCCCCCAACCAAGCCCGTCATGACCCCATGGGTCTCAGTAGTATATCACAAGAAATTATATACAAATAATTCACTAACAATTAAATGAAAAATTAAATGAAATTTAATTTCTCATATTGAATTTAATAAAAAATTAATTATATAACAATTAATTCAATTTAACATGATTGAATTGATCAACATGAAATTAATAAAATTTATGACTCATTTTAAACATAACAATTTAATTTAAATGATAATTTCATGCTTGGACAAGACCACCCATGGAGCAGTGGCCTCTAACCCGACCACAGTTGAGAAAAGAAGAGTCATAATTCCCAATTTCATCATATAGGTTTACATGGGAAATTTTATATAAAGCATAAAAGTGTCACTAGACTAACCAATGACACACTAAAAAGCAGTTCCCCCAAAAAATTCACACAAACACAAAGAAATGTATGCTCTGCCTACCATGGACCCATAGATATAGGCTTTTAAAATATCAATCTCAAACTGAAATAGGATTGGAAGATATATGATTTTTCATTGAGTTAAAAACAAATTGGGTGAAATAACTCAAATAGATTCAGTACTCTCTAAGGTAAAGTAAATGATTTATGGTGGTTAAGGTGGGGAGATACTCACCGCCATGGTTATATACCACTCCATGTCTTGTGAAAATGAAGACCAATAAATAATATGAATCAATATCCATGGTTGTAAGAGAATATGGATCCCCATATTCTCTACATATATAATTGAGGATAAATAATATAAATAAAGAAAATGGGAGATGGGAAATTGTAATTTTTTTCTATTTAAAGTGTTCACATGGGGTACGTGCAAGATTTTCCTAACCGTGCGCAAACCGTGTGGGTGCCACAACCCAAATTATTTTTTGAAAGGCAATAAGTTTATCCACAACCCTCACACTATTTACCCATACCATGATCAGTATACAAATAGGAAACACATTTTGCTACCAGAGGCTCCACGGTTTTGCACAAAACTATGTGACCTAACCTCCAATGCCAAAACATGAATTTCGGGAATCCGGCACTCTATAAACCCATCCAAACAACCAAGAAACTCTATAAACCAATATAATAATCTAAAATTATGAAATAAGCATTATGGAACTCTCAAAATTTTGTTCTGATGAGGGGATAAGAAAATTTACAAGCCACTGATTAAAAAATTTAATAAGGGAGAGCTTTTCACCCCGATACAAAAAACATAAACGTTAAAATAATAATGATCTCTTTTTCACTCTATAGGTTCATGAGGGATGGTGTTGTGGATAATTATATCTAGGTATTAAGATAATTTCACCAATATTGAAAATTTTCTCACCAGTCTAAATGATAGGTACTAGGATATATACTTATAGTTAAATAAATATATCTATGTAAAGTAAAATATTATATTATTTAATGTGTGTGATACCCCTATATCAGTGAAAATAATAATAATTATAATTTTTCCAATGGAATGTATTTATTTTTACCTGATTTCTTGGAAAACTAAAATAATATTTATTTACAGAATATTAAATAAAATATAACATTTTCATCCAATCTTTATACATTCAAAAATTCATCAATAATATTTATTAAACCTTGATTAATAAAAAAATATTAATATGATAAAAGAAAATAAATATTATAAAATCTAAACATATGATTTAATATGTTTTTTAATATTCAGATGACTTGAAGAATTATATATTTTATTCTCTTCATGAAAATCATGATTGAATAAATAATATATTATCTAACATGTTCATAAATAAATAGGATATTAAATTAAACTAACACATTCCAAACCCAAATATCATATGATTAATTTTTTAAGGTCATTATTACTTGAATAAATTTTATTCTATAAGACAGGAATAAAATTGATCGTAAAATAAAATTCAGTATAATTTAATGAGATTTTAAATATTCTTTGTATGTAGTACTCTAGGTCCCATTCTCAATAAAAATATGATGAACTTGCATAATGTTTATGACTAATGCCTAACAAATTGTAAAGTAACAATAGAGAATCATGTTATTAAAAAACTATTACAACATTAATTTGAGTATTATTTTATTATATATTCAATTTTTCAAATGTATATCTCATCAAGTATGATGTTGAATTGTTTCATTATTAAATATACATGGTTTATTTTTAATTGAATTTCTTAAAACCTTATATGTGAGATATCATATTCACAGTTTTTATTATAAAGTTCCATTACAATCAATGTGATAGAGATAGTATCTTCCATTAACAAGTAAGGGATAAATTATTTCTCTATAATTTAATTAGTTTCATATCTTTTGGTCCCACACTGATGAACATTATAACAAGAGGAATGTGAATTAAGGTATGGTATTTTTTAAAAAATTCCTTATTGATATTTTTTCCATGATAAAAAAATAATCTTTCTTTTTTTCATTAAAATATATATTGAAAATAAATGAATAAAAAAGAAATTCCAATTATTACATGTTTCAGTATAACTGGGATATATCCAAGGAGAATGAAAATGAGAATGTGTCTATGTACCAAAATTTACTTATGTATACCTATATATATAGGTTAAAAGTGAACTCATTACAACCATGATTTACAACCAATTACACCTAATAATGAAATTTTCTCTCAATAAATGAAAAATACAAACTACACAAGAAAAATATAATTATTATCTGAATCATCTAAGAAACGGTTAATAGTAACATTGGTTTTACATAAACCCCATTTCTCAATAAAGATATTAATACCCATTTATTAAAAATGATTTTATCATTCAAATTATTTTTTTATGTAAAATTTATTTCATATTAATTGACTACATAATTTATTCAAGGTTTACCTTTTATAAATCTTCATCATGGAAACATGTAAACTACATAACATCGACAAGTTTAAATAAAATCCTCAGAGTTTCTTTGTGTTAGTTTATTTATCATGTATGAACTTAATTTATTCTACCTCTCACATTCTTTATTTTTCATAAAATAATTTTCATATATTTTCTTCCATAATTGTATAATATTTAAATGAAAAAATTTCTCCGACAAATATTCTTCTAATTCATTTTTATCCATATATTGAGGTTATTAGTGCAATTTTTATCAGAATAAGACCCTATAAAATATCATTTATATATGATTATATATTTAGTTCATGTTAAATCCCTTAACATATAAATGATCTTTTAATTCCATGATTTATAGTGGCCACATGTGATTTTATTTTTATAGCATGTTGGAAATTATACCACTCTTTCTCAAATGATGTCAACTCTAAGTGATAATTACATGAATATTTTATGTATTTCATGATCCATTCTCCTTTATTTCACAAATTATTCCAACATGGACTAATTATTTACTAAATAATTTATTTATTGTATTATCATTTCTAATTTATTTCAAATAATATTTCCTTTTTTGATTACTCATATGTTTTATCAATCATGAAAATATTTTCCCTAGCATAATTATTCTATAGTCTTACATAGTTCTTTTCCAAGATTCCTACTTTTTCACTAAAATTCCATCCTAAATCTTATGTTTTTTCACAAAAGTATTATTAAAAAAAATTCCCCATGTAATTCATATGTAAATTTAGTTACTTTTCTTTATAACCCTTCAATGAAAACTTTTTTAATGCTATGAAAATATTTCATAAGATTTATTATTTTAGTAAATAATTTTTTCAAAACTTTTTCTTCAACTCCATCCTTTAATGATCATCAAAAAACTAACTGATACTCTTACTGAATCCAAATATTCATGAATTCATCATCATTTAAAATTTCAAACTTTTATTCATTTTTCATTGTAAAAAAATAATTCAAAAACTCCCAAAACACACTTGAAAATTTTTTGTCGACAATATCATGCTTTATATTTGTTTACAATAAATTAAACTATTAAATAAACTTATTTACAATGACTTTTACACTATCTACTTCAAACACCATTCTCTATTTGAAACTATAATTAGTAATCAATAATTCACTTAACATGAGGTTACCTAATAAAAATGTTTAACCCATGTGTTTATTTTTATTTGTTTTTATTAATAGAATATATTTTTGTCCATAACAGTATGCATAACATGTGATTATATGAGATATGATCATAATGTCAATGTTTTACACCATGGTTGTGAATTATGATCTAAAAAATTCATTATGTTATTTTTTAAAAGTCGGCTAGTGGGTAGATTAATGTGTACATTATCAATTAAGAAATATTGATGATTTTGTTTAAAACCTACTATGATCTACTAGGAGTGTTTTCTACAGAAATTAGTTTAATTCACCCCCTAGATAATGGTTGAGAATTGTAGGAGTTTGTTTGAAGAATATCTAAATTACTTTGAATAAAATTTGTAAAAGTGCATTATTTTAGATTGATATATTTTAACGGTGAGACATTCACCCTTAAGGTAGGGGAATTTTTTTTTAAGGTTAAAAAAGTTTCTCATAATGTTCAACCATGAAAATATTAAGGTAGAGGCAACCAGCAATCAGAAGGATTATAAAGACAAATCATAAGGCTAGGAAAACTAGGTTGAATGGTTAAGAGATATCCTTCAAAAATTAGAACATGTCCTCATATTGTAGAGATAGGTCCATGTAGAGTCGATAAATATATTCATAGGTTTATTTATAGAGAGAAGAAAACCTCATAAGGTTCACTTGAATGGTCCAAAGTTTTCAAGTCTTATCCAAAATTGAATAACTTTTCTACATGAAAATTGAGTTCCAAGAATGTATATCCTGAATATAAAATTCATTTGGTATGATTCATATATTATTATATCATGTTTAACAATTCATGATTCATTGAAATTACATTATCCAATCATTTTATGAGTAAGATCAATATAAATAATACTAGAAAATTAAGGGGATAATATTATTGAAAAACAAAAATGTACTTTCTTAATTACCAAAAATAAGGAAAAAATAAAAATAGTTGAATATGGATTTATTCTCTAGTTATTAAAATATCATAAATGTAATTTTCATAAAGTTTCTTATCACCAAGATAACTTTTACCCTATAATTAAGATTCTCATGTTTATAATGTGTGAGTGTATAATGTTAAGGAATTCTTCATGAAGAGATTATTTCTAATGCATGATTTTTATGTAGAAATTAATATTAAATAATGATTTTATATTTATGGTTTAATTTTGTTAAGAATACCTTGAAAACATTTAGATAAAATCATAGAAATTTTTCTCTGGGAAAAAATGAGGGGAAGTATCAAAAGTTTATTTCTCAAAATCAATGTGGATATTTATTCAACCTTAGATATGTTTGTGAAGCATTGGTAAAGATAATGGGAAACCAAAAGATAATATTTTATAGCAGTGTTTTTCATAAGGTATAAATTTGTTCTTCATGGTCTTCCACATATTTATATTGATGTTAATATTACTAAATTAACTCTCTCAACTGGAGATAATCTATGATTTTAATACCCTTGAAATAAAATTCACCTAATAGAATATATCCCATGAGATATAAAAAATATAGATTTGATAACTCAGTATGTAGAACCAAGTGGGAAATGATAGTTGTTAATGATCTCAAAGAGTATTAATACTGATAAACATGATAATAATAAAATATCAAATAGATGGAAAATCATCAGACTAATGTGAGAAGTTCATTTGTATGAGAGAAATACCTGAACAATTGAGTATTCAGTATAGAAAGGATGATGTATATATTTTATGATAAAAATAGATCTTCAAGACCATCAAAATAGATTAATATAAATAATAATTAATTTTTTTGAATTAATGTAGTCAAATACATTAGTGATATAGTCTATTTATTGTGGATGATCAACTTTAGGTAGGGTAGTAATTATGAGGATATGATATAAAAAAATTGATTGTAGATCCAAAAATTAGTTGTATGCATTGTGAGGTTTCATTATCTAGTTTGACACTTTTGTTGGAACACTATATGACATAGGTATTTTTCGTGAAGCATCATATGTTAGCATAAAAATTACGCACACCCATTATAATTTATAACCAAATTATAGTGTAGAATCAATGTGTTTGGGGGAATAACCAACCATAAAATTGGAGTAATATCTTATAGAAAAATAATTTATATCTACAATTTTTGTTCTTATTTAACATATGTTTTGTACTAGTTTAAGGTGATTTATTAAGTCATTAGTGGATAGAGGTATTATCTAACCATATTGGTTATTTTTTATAAGATATAACAAAGAATGAAAAAATTATAATGGATTAAAACCCTCCCTAATTCAGTGATCTCATTGATACAATTTCACTTCATTGGATATATAAGTTATGTTTCATGTGAATTATATGTGTATAAAATGACTTTAAAAAACCAATAAACATTAATAAAATTTGGTGTTTTAAATTTTCATAGATGGGACTATCATAATTAGAAGTGTAGGATGATTCCATATATTAATGAACTTATATTGGATGTGAGAGATATTGAAATGGTGGGATTTTAACACATAACTCAAGATGAATGGATGAACTTCACTTAAAAGTTGAATTTAAAAGTAGAAGAATAATATAGAAACTCCCTATAGATATCTCTATAATAATTGTTATATAAAAAATTCCTAGGACTTTAACTATAAATTAAATATGTGAGAATATTAGAGGTAGTTATGAATGAAATATCATAATGATATAAGCCATGATGTATGTATGGAAGAGCATATTTGATGAAATAAAAATAGAAACATAGGAGAGTATAAATGATTATTTTACAATATTTAATAAGGTTTTAGAAACATTTGTGGTTGTGATAAGAAACAATATGATTCTATCATTGTAATGATTTATATAAGAGACTTTCCTAATTGATTTTGTCCCCATTATTCAACATTTGAAATATTATTGATCTACCTTTGATTGAACATTAGAATATTCTAATAACATATGAGATGAAAAAATACCCAAAATTTAAAAGGAAATCAATGGAGGAGATTCATTTTAGGAGCTGGAAAAATAAAACTCAATTATGAAGATGTTTTGGACTCATGTGTTTCTAATGTTGAGAAAGATAATTAGGTTTTTGAAAAATATAATGTCTCTTATTAAAATATGATTCAAACAAATGGTAAAATAAATTGAAATGAGTTGAAACAATCTATATGATACATCAAAAATATCATTTTTCATTTATTCATTTATAATCTTAATAAGAAGTCGGTTGAATTTTATTCTCATAACGATGCTAAGAAATCTCAAAAATAGAAATGGGGTAAAATAATGAAGAAATATTCAATCAATATGAGGTATTAAAATGGGGAATAAGGAAAATTAATGTGTAATAAGTGATTAACTCATAAAAAATCGGTGAATAAAATTATTAAGTTATTCATTTGAATTTTTTTGAAAAATTATTTTATTCGTCAAATAGTGATGTTGATGAAGTTGTAAGATAAAATTTGGAATGGATTTTGATGGGTGAGTTGGATTCATGCCTTTAGTAGAATAGATAGTTATAAGATAAAATTATAATAGTGAAATAAAATATCAAGATCATTACTATAAAAGATGATTATGAAAATAAGGGATGAAATTTTGTTAATGAGATCCTAATCTATATATGAAACATGGATAAGAATAGAAATATGTTCAATGAAATATAAAAAACGTTCACTACAACGGACTATAACCAAACCAAGATAGAAAAAATCTATCTCGGGGCTCAAAATTATTGGAAGATAGCTAGAAATGACATTATATTTTCAATTGAGGTGAAACACATGTCCAATCAAGTTGTTGAGATAAAGGATATAATTAGTCAGTTGAAAAATAAAACTAATTTTTTAAAGGGAATATGGTTTCATAATATTTATGGTCATGAAAACAAAAGTGAAGAGGTTTATATTAATAATGTATGTGGGAGAAAATGTATTATTTTAAATTAGAATAGGAAAATTTCTTATTAAACCATACCCATAGATATAGGAAAGAACAATTTTATGTAGAATAATAACATTTGAAATCAAGATAAATTGCTCATCATAATAAAAGATCCATATTTAGATTCTATAAATACTTTTTTTCAAGTTATATATATATATATATATATTGTTAAAATATAACTTTATTAGTATGAAATCATTGACCCATTAGATCTATATAGAATAATAATGTAACATCCTAGCCTGAGAGCCACTAAACCGGTTCCCTGGGCTGATTCACCACATGAACTCTAGCATTCCTCTTTATACTCCACATGATGCTGACTACCAGCAAGGTTCTATGACTTTACTGTGAGAAGAGTATACCTATAAATCTAAGTGTGTAGTAAAAATATAAATAACCAATCGTCATACACATCCTCATATTTAGAATGAATAAATAATGTAAACATTTTCTAACAAAATGAAATGTAATAAAGGCATGAATTTCCATACCATACATAGCACCAATTTCCCAAAAATGATGGTTACATGAAATAATATAATTAATGAAACTTGTAAAAAGGATCCATATAATATCTAATGATAAACCCATATAGTCACCTGATAATATCTGAGATATCCAACCCAACTATTCAAAAAATAATAAGAGAATAAACCCAATCCTTTTTCATCAATAAACATGTGGGAGTTTATCAAGTAACTGTGAGAAAAAGCATTCGAGAAGCGTTTTAGATAATCTTAGTAGACCAACACCAAAGATGTATAATGAAAATGATGTCCTAGTAAATATTGTAAATATAGGTACTGATGATCCCTAGGAAAAATAGTAAGTTAAATATTTATCTTAATTATACATATGTTAGTTATCCCCACAGGCTCTCATGTTCCACTATAACCCCATCTACCAAACCTTCAGCCTATGCTAGATTCTGAAAAAAAAAATTGTTTTAAAATTGTGAAATATAATGGTGATCACAAATAAATCTAAATAAATCATTTTACCTTGGAGCATAATTCTATGTAAAACTGCATATACAATCATTGTGTCCTAAAGCATCCATCCAGCATACAACCTGTATAATAAATCAGTATAGCCAAGAGCATTATTTTATCCCAACCTATATAGATTTCAGTATGAATTATAAATCCATGTCATCTTCATTCCATAGTATCGTGGAGCATTAGTATAATATCCTAATAACTCAATTTATCATGAGAACATAGCATCCACCTAGTTCAACCAATGGATGGGGGCCTTAGTCCAACATCCCATCCATACCCAAAACCATGTATCAAAGGGTAATCGCCAGTCTTGTTTAAGGAACCAGTAAAAAAATTTCAAAATTCACTCATTAAAAACCTACCATATTTATAAACATTCCATTATTACCTTTATAATATTCCAAGGTCCCAATAGGCCTTTAAGACATAGAAAAAAATACTGATCCCATTATACACATCAAAAATAAACACAATTTTATTTAGTAAATGATTTGTATCATGCATCCACAAAACACATTTAGAAACCACTCTTAAAACAAATCCTTTTTGTTTACCATAAATGCAATGACAATAATATGTGTCTATTTAAATAATTAAATGAATAATAAATCCATTTTATAATAGGGAAACCAGAAACCCATTTCATATCATAATTTGAAATCAATTTATAAATCACTTTTTCTAAACTACATAGAGGCAAACACCGATTTTAAAAACAAGTGCCACTTAAAAACATAGAATTCCTTCGTTAACACCAAAATTTAGGTCAACACCCAATGAACATGGTTAAAACCATTTCAAATTACTCTTAGGTCAATCATAAAATCATAGAATTTCAAACATTCTAAATTATCATGTTAACATTTTATAAAACCATTATTCATAATCCCCATTGAATATCCCTTAACCATTAAACCAAAGCCAAAAATGATCCTATCTAGGTAAATTTTATATCCCACATACATTTCATTTCCCCAAACCAACATTTTTTCTTCCAGGAAACAACACAACCCACGGGAAACCATAGGCTCAACATTATAAACACACATAAACCGAACATGGTCTATGGTTGGTCTATGGTTTCAATCATATGAAGAAAACCAAGTTACCTATTCCAAGGAATCAAATACACAATACATAGACTCTAATGTACATAATAGATACACATGAAATTCAGTTAATAAGAATATGGTTAAAGCTCTTAGACAACCTGCCTCATCAACAAAACATTTCGAAATAACTCTAATGTTAGGTGTCCTTTTCAAGGCCCATACATGTTCTATCCAACCTCCTTGACATCACAACCAACTAGTCTCAAAAACCCAAGATCTATTATCAAGAATCCACTCCACTGCCATGGGTGGTCTAAAATGTCCTAGAGACATAATTTATGGGGAAATTACATAGAATTGATACCATTTCAACAATTAATTAAATTAACCCATTTTAAAAAACATATTAAAGTACTCTATTAAAATATACATCAATTAAATGTTGTGAAACGATGTAAGGATGTCATCTTGGGATATTTAGTACCCAAGTCAACCAAAATCTTCATAGTCCATTGTAGATTTCACTATGATCTAGTGGAATTGGAACTAAACCCCTGAACCTAGACATCTAAAATCAGAATGAACCAAGGAGTGGGAGAAAGAAAAGGAATACTAAGACAAATATCAACATAAATACCGAAGAAATCCACCATGAACACCTCCTTGATAAGGTGAGAATAAGGAAGTATGGTAAGAGGAACCCTCCTCTAGTCTATGCATGAATATGGAAAGATACATGTCAAGTGTCCTAAAATCTAAAGGGAGGATTCTGGTAAAATCCACGGTAAATGAAATTCTGGGAAGACATATCGTTTAGACACACATTTTTCCAAACACTACACAACCCATGAGGTAAGAACTATCTATTCCAACACCCCCACATGCTTTAGATGAAAATTGGACCAAAATATGATCCAAATATGCACAACATAATGGAAAATTTCTATTACTAGACGATGGTTTGTATGAAGCCATTCAAAATCCATGCACCATGACTCAAAACCGCCTTTACATAGCATGGTTTTCCCTCTGGATCACTTTGTTTACTATAAACCCTATTCAAAAAATGAAACATAATTCATATTAATTTAAAATGAACTAAAAATCAATAGAGTTTCATTATGATTCATGGTCTATCCTAAGCCATTCACTCCAAACTATGCACCAAGGAGAAACATCCAGAAACATCATAAAACATAACCTGATGCCTTTAGAACTCATCTGAACACCTATGATACATATCATGTATCATTCGTTGTCCAAAATTATTAATTTGAGTCATTAAAACTATAGGAATCTCATTTTCTGTCTTTATAAAAAATTTGACCCATCTAGTAAAAAAAAATTTAATATCATCGTAAAAGTATTTACCTATACAGATGTGGGATCTTACAACCTCCCCAACGTAATACTTCTGATCCTCTATTGGCCTTGGATGTCATTCATTAGCACTACACAACCTACTCTAGTCACTAATTATAGAAAAAAGCCTCATTAAAGGCCATTAAATATCTAAAACACAACTAAGGCACCACCACCATTCCAAGGCACTCGACCAACCAAAACATGAGCCAAATCCGGCTGTAATAACCAAAACACCACGATGGTGATTACTCGATCCCATTAAATGGAAACATTTATTACAAAATTATTTGATAACTATTTGAGTTGTGGTTCTTCAAACCATAATATTTATCCTATAACAATTAACTTTTTATTATCAATATTCCCTCCATTGGGAAATTCCAAAAATAACATCGACCTTGTGATCAAAAAAAGTGATTGGAATGGTTCCCCACATTCCACACTAAAACACCCTTCAGAACTAAATCCATCATCAATACTCATCACTGTAATAGAAAATAATTGGGAATAGATGTACATGAATAATTCATATATTAACTAAGAAAAAATATATTCTCATTGAAATATAGATTCATGTTACAAAACGCACCCACTGTTTCCATAACAGTGCACCAAGTGTGGGTTGAAACTTATTGTATCACCTCTGTACACTAGCCAAAGTCATGAAATCTTCCGATGACTTATATTTAAAACATATATATCCAATTATTGGTGCACCACCACCTCACCTAATTATGATTCATTTTGTCCATATTAATTCAAAAAAAATCCAAACACACCCAATATATTATAAACCTGACTCATAGTGAGGTTCCACTATTAGATCCACCAATGAATCAAAACAATCATCATTATGTACTACACACATCAACACACCTCCAACATAATAACCTATAACTATTTTCAAGGAATTCCTTGATCCTAAATCCAATGCATGGATTGATCACCCACCATAATAATTTTCTATTAGCATTACCTATAGAATTTACACATGCACCCCTATGTTCATAACTAGAATCAAGGTGTCAAAAATACCTATCCTAGATTAGTTTTACACACTACTAACCATACTAGAACAAGGTTAGTACCTCCATAGTCGACACATCACTCCACACCATATGAATTTCATTGTCACTACCTCACTCAATCAACTCTAGCTACCCCAGACAATGCTCCAACTACTGTTAACCCTCTAATTTGATGTGTCCATCTCACTAACCGGCACAATAAAAAAAAACTACCTATAACCCATTCCTGAAATCCTAGATAGAACCCATAAAATTTTTCAATATTTGATATATCATGATAACCTTACTCATAGATGGATTAGGGTTCAATTACCACCATAAGACATCATTTACACCACTCCATGAGTGCAACCCAAGGGAAAATCATCATCAAACAATAAAAGAGATTTAATTTTATATGCATATAATTACTACACTATCAGCATACCCATGATGATAATAATGTATTGGGTATAATCGTCACTAACTATCAGTATAAAAATATTGTGTTGATGAATAACACAACAAGATAACCATTCTCAATGTCAGTCTTAACTATAGGGACATGTAAAACCCATTCAAAATCTTTAGGCATATCTTCCCATAAGAATCTAATCACACCCATATCAGTTCTCAACCACCCCATGATTGTCTTCATGGCTGAATCAACATAAGCATATGATTTATTAATACCTAATCCAAAAAAATGACACAGTACACCACTATGTTTTGTGTCTCCAATATCCTACTAACACATAGATGTTAAATGCCCTTTCACAACCCAAATAAAAAAACTTCATTATAACTCTAGAGATTTGTGTCTCATGAAATGCGTGTTCACAATCCTTATCCACAATCCATTACTACCCCACATTCCCTTATCATACAACATATAATAACCATAGGGATTCCCAAAACCAAAGGTAACTCATCGATCCAAAACCAATTTATCGACCACACAAGATCTAAGTGTCATTTAAAAGTTAAACTAAATTCATTTACTCTCTCACCATGTTCCTAAAGACACATTCAGAACTAATTGGGCTAGGTAAATTACTAGTCATTCCCTCAAAAACCACTAGCATGACTGAAGCATCAACACTCCAAGTCCATTAAATCTCAAAAAAATAAGACATATCCATGTTATTCATACTAAAAACCTACACATTTTGATGAATTACACCTATAGTGAAATACATCACCTAAACTCAAATTTTATCATGACCCTCTATTATCCTTGTTGGACTCACCTATTTTGATAATCCAAAATCAAGTTTAATTCTATGATTATAATTTATTAAGTCATTTGATAATCCTTTTTAATATGTATTTATATTATTTATTCTGAACAATCTATATTTTTTAGTCTCGTGACTTTGTTTCATCAGCTTACAGTTTACATTTCCCTAAGTATAAGTTCATAGTTAAAGTCTACTAGTAAGAGCATGCCGCTCAAGGTCACCGTTAGAGCTCATTGTTACTCTAAGTCACCGTTGAATATATACAATCACTGTTTGATGCTACCAGTATAAGGTCACTATCGAAAGTCTACTGTTGATATGCTTATCAAAGCCTACAGACAAAGAGTCACCGTTACAGGTCACTGTTGTGACAAGGCTTCTGTTAGATGTCCACTGTCAGACTCTTTCTCCAGTCAACTTTTAAGATCTTTATAGCTAAAGACTACCATTGGACATATCTACTATTAGTAGAAATCTACTGATAGAAAAACTCCACCACTAATGAAGTTAACTGTTGAGACAATCTACCACTGAAAAGTTCACTGTTGAAGTAGTATACCGATACAGAGCTACTGTAAGAAGTTTACTGATTGAATTCTACCACTGATCAAGCTTACTGACTGAAGCCTACTATTAAATGTCTACTGTTGAGCCTACTGATGAAGTCCACTATTGAAGAGCCAACTATTGAAGTCTACCGTGTGACACACATTTGCTACTAGAAAAATTCCAACCTATTCTTTACATTACTAATGTTCTTTATATTGTCATAACGGTATGTTTTGGAATATTTAATGCACATAACATTATTTAATGATATTTGCAGGCATATCAGGAAACCGTATGAGGTACGAGGAAGACCACACATGGGTAGATCATTCCTCTTGTCGGCCCTTGTTGAATTAAATAAGGTAAAGCTGAGTTGGAATTAGGATATATATATATATACATAAAGAAGAAAAGGGAAGTTACATACACCCAATAATCAACATTTTCAAGTATCAAGGAGAAGAACACTCAAGATCTCAATTTTTCCTGGAAATCCAAGAAATTCACAAAGATCTGTTAGAAGAACATTTTCAAAGCTGTGGTAGTGTGATACAAAGAGGTTCTTACCCAAAAAGTTGATGATCTCTACATGTGGAATTCAGAACCTAGAAGTTGCGACACTTTGTTTTAGAGGAAACTTATAGAGAAGGACCAAAACTTCATTTCCTTCATTTCAAGGAGTCCAGAACTGATCTGCCAACACTTAGAGCATTCTAAATTTATTCCTAATATATTTATCTCTACTATGTTTAGTATTTTACATTTTTGAGCATTATGTCTATCTATATTGCACACACTAAATTTTGTGATCGAACAAAGGGATACTGAAAATCCCCATACCAAACTCTCTTTACATTTTTTTCCCACTCATCATTGTGGAATAATCCTAGTGTGGCTTGGTAGTTAATTTTTCCCACGAAGAACTGTGGTAGAGGTTTCCAAACCTACACAGTTTGTGAAAATTGTTGTAAATCCCGATACAGGCTGTGTATCATTTTTAATATAACTTCTTGGTGGAAGGTCATCACCAATTTGAGAGGATTAGGTCTTGGTTTAAGAATGAACCTCTTGTTTAATTTGTTGTTTTTAACTTTCAAGTATTCTATTTTACATTTATCTGCTGCTTATATTTTTAAAGATAGAAATATGTTTTTCATTTACTATGATAGTTAGTTTTGGTTAGTCTGTATATGTGATTATTTTATTAAACTTGTTTCAAAAGATTAATTAGTACTCAAACTGATCCAACTGAGGATTAATAAACCATTGAGAAACCTATTGAACAATAAATCATTTATATCTATGCTTCCTTAATTAACTGGGTTGTTTTAATTTGGAGCATTTTAATCCAAAAATCTTTTAACAGAAATTTTAATTGGTACTCAGTTCACCCCCCTCTTGAGTATACACTCTAACCAACATTTCGTATCAGAGGATCCTTTATTCATACCATCAAACCTATTTTTCAAGATTTTCAATTTATTTTCAACAGTGATTTTAGTTGTATCTTAAAGATCTCAAAATTTCTGTTATATTTAAATTTTCTGTTATTTAACCTTTTAATTTTCTATGGATAACTGATTTGAGGCTGCTGCTACTAACAGACCACCTTTCTTTAATAGTAATAATTATGGTCAGTGGAAATTGAAAATGAAAATGTATCATGAAAGCTTAGGACCTGAAATCTGGGACACAATTGAAGAACACCATGCATTACCTACTAATGCTAGGGATACATGGTCTCAAGTAACTAAAACGATTCATAATAATAATTGTAAAGTAATGAATGTTGTATACTGTGCTTTGGGTGATTAAGAATTCAATAGAATATCTTCATGTAAGACTGATTATGACATTTGGGATACTTTGGCAGTTTCTCATGAAGGAACAACCAATGTTAAAGAAATGTGATTAAATACCTATACTATTAAATATGATAATTTTAAAATGAATCCTAGTGAACCTATCTCTAAATGTATCTCAGGTATAATGTGATAGTAAACACCGTGAATATTCTTGGGAAACTAGTGGACAATAAAGACCAAATCATGAGGCTGCTTAGATGCCTACCTGACAGATGGAGAGGCACTTCTGTATCAATTTGAGAATCATGTGACATCGGTAAGCTGCCAATAAAGAGCTAATTAAGAATCTAATGATGTATGAAGAAGAACTTAATGTGAATTAAGAAATAGAGGAAGAACCAAGAAATAAGTCAATATCATTCAAGACTTCTGTCTCAAAAAGAAAAGACAAAGAAAAATTTCAAGTACCTGTAGACAGTTCTATAAGTGAAGAGTCATATTCAGATAGTGATTAGGAGATGGAAAAACTTTACAGAAGATTTAAAAGGTTCTACCGAAAGAAGAAATTCACTAGGAAGTCAAACATCAAAAGTAAGTATGATCATAAAGGACAATGGTAGAAAGACAGGAAGTGGAATGAATATAAAAGTAAAATAGTATGCTATGAATGTAAACGAAATGTTCATGTGAAATCAGATTGCCCCAAGTTGAAATTCAATAGAAAATATGAGGATAAGAGAAAATTTTATAAAAAGGCTATGAAAGCAACTTGGAGTGATTCAGAAGACACGCCGAGTGGATCTGATTCTTCAGACTCAGAAAAGAACAAACATGCCAATCTATGCTTTTTGACAGAGACATCTGAGGTAACAATTAATTCTCCTATGCATAATACTTATTATAAAAGTGACTCTCATAATGATAAAGAAGAAATATTTGAATATTTTTAAATGCTTGACGATACATTTAATGAACTCAAGGACAAATATAAGTCATTGAAAAGACAGAATGTTTTAAATGCAAGTTACAAGTCAAATATGGACATAGAAAAAGAGAAATTTGCTAAGCTTCTAAAGGAAAATACAGAGTTAAAATTATTTAATGAACAATTAAGAAAGTATCTTGAGAAGTTCACTGCTGGTAGGGATACCATGACACAGTTTCTAGGAAAAAATATTGCTCCAAAGTATACAATTGTTCTAGTATATCAGCCCAAACATGGAAAAATTAACAAAACCAAATTTGTTCCAAAATCTGGACAGTTTGCTGCTAGTTCTAGTTTTGGACCAAAAAAAGTATTTATGTCTCAAAATGTGTTTGTTGATTCTAGAAAACCTATAAATTAATTATGTGTTCCCCAAGTTTTACTTTCTAACCTCTCTGGACCTAATGAGATCTGGGTACCAAAATTACCCCACGTTTAATCTTTTTCGCAGGGCAATTGTTTAAAGAGTTTCTATAAGAACTTATGGTACATGGACAGTGGATGTTCAAGACATATGACAGGAGACTATTCTTTCTTCAAGAGTCTAATTAAAGTTGATGGTGGGCATGTCACCTTTGCTGATAGTGCAAATGGAAAAATCATCGGCTTAGGCCAGATTGGTTACCCTGATACAATATTAATTTCTACAGTACTTTTTGTTGATGGATTAAAGTACAATATACTTAGCATATCTCAGTTATGTGATAATGGTTTTAATATTAAATTTTATAATGATGCACGAAATGTTTTTAATTCAAAAAATTATTAAGTTTTCACTGCATATAGAAACGAGAATGTATATGATGTTGATCTAAATTCCTTAGCCAAAAAAAAGGTTTCCTACTTAAATGCTTTTCATAAGGAATCATGGTTATGGCACAGAAGGTTAGGACGTTGCAATGTGCACTCACATAGGAATCTATCTATGAAAATTTTAGTTAGAGACTTACCTAAATTAGTATTCCCACTTGACAAAGTGTGTAATACCTATCAAAAGGGAAAACAACACAAAGTTTCTTTCAAACCAAAGAAAGAAGTTTCAACTTCTCAACCACTTGATTTGGTTCACATGGATTTGTTTGGAACATCAAGAGTTTCAATTTTAAATGGTAAGCAATATGATTATGTTCTTGTAGATTATTGTTCTAGGTATACTTGGGTGTACTTTCTAGCTCGAAAAAGTGAATCTTGTTCATTTTTTATCAAATATTCCAAGTCTGTAGAAAATCATAGTGGACTTAGAATCAAGAACCTGAGAAGTGATCATGGTCGTGAGTTCCAAAATCATGAGTTTGAATCTTACTGCTAAAACAATGTCCATAGTCACGACTTTTCTGCCCCTAAGGCACCACAACAAAATGGAGTTTCTGAGATAATGAATAGGACCCTTCAAGGAATTGTGAGAACAATGCTCAATGAGTATGATTTACTGATATATTTTTGGGTTGAAGATGTAAATACATCTTCTTATATTATCAATAGAGTTTTAATTAGACCAGCTCTAAAGAAAACCCCTTATGAGCTTTGTATAAATAGGAAGCCTAAGGATAATTACATAAGAGTTTTTGGTTGAAAAGTATTTATTCTTAATACAAAAGATAATCTTGACAAATTTTCTCCCAAAAGTGATAAAGGAAATTTCTTGGGTTATTCTATCTCAAGTAAACCCTATAGAGTGTTCAATAAGAAAACCAAATGTGTGGAAGAAGCAGTTCATGTAAAATTATATGAGACCAATTGACATGAACCTAAAAACACTCTTTAACATATTGAGGAATATTTGTCAATTATGAACCTTGATGATAAAGATAGTGAATCCCCTATAAAAGAATCCAATTCTGGGAATTTTCCAGAATCTGCACCTGTTGATTCTGAACCAACAGACAACAATGAAGAATCTAGTTTAACCCTTCCAAGAGGTATTAGGACTCTTAAAAATAATCCTCTAGATACTGTTGTAGGTGATCTAAATAGAGGAACACAAACAAGAGCTTCTCTAAGAAACCAAGTTAAAAATCAAGCTTTTCTTTCACAACTTGATCCCAAAAATATTAATGATGCTATCAATGATGAATTTTTGGTAATGGATATGCAAGAAGAGTTAAATCAGTTTAAAAGAAACAATTTCTTGGAATTAGTGGAAAGACCTAAGGAAACCTAGATAATAGGCACTAAATGGGTGTTTAGGAAAAAATTTGATGAGTCTGGAAATATTTTTAGAAATAAGGATAGGTTAGTTCCACAAGGATATAGTCAAGAAGAAGGAATAGACTATGAGAAGACCATTGAACCTGTAGCTAGATTAGAAGTCATTAGAATACTTCTTGAATATGCAGCTCATCTGAATTTTAAACATTATCAAATTGATGTTAAAAGTGCTTTTCTAAATGGTTATATAGTTGAGGATGTGTTTGTTGAACAACCCCCTGGTTTTACAAATCCCCATTTTTCAAATCATGTTTTTAAACTTTCTAAAGCATTATATGGTTTAAAAAAGCTCTAAGAGCATGGTATGATAAGCTCAACTCTTTTCTAATTTCAAAAGGTTTTACCAAAGGAATAGCTAATCATACTCTTATTATTAATATAATTTCAAAATATGTTTTGATATAACAAATTTATGTGGATGGTGTTATTTTTGTATCATCTAAAAATTCATTATGTATTGATTTTTTTAAAATGATGCAAAATGAGTCTGAAATGAGTTTAATGGGAGAACTCAAATTTTTCCTTGGATTTCAGATCATTCAAAATAAAAATGGCATTGTTTTGAATCAATGTAAATATATTAAGGATCTTTTAAAACGTTTTCCCTTGGATGTTAGTAAAGGTAGTGACACACTTATGAGTACCACTTGTAAGTTGGATGCTGAGGAAGCTAGAGAACCAGTGGATCAAACCAACTACAGAGGTTTGATTGGGATTCTACTCTAACTTAAAACTAGAAGACCTGACATTAGGTTTAGTGTATGTATGTGTGCTCGATTCCAAGACAATCCAAAAGAGTCTCATTTAACTGCTATTAAAAAGATTTTTAAATATGTCAAATATACTCCCAATTTAGTACTATTTTATCCAAAAGGAAAATCATTTGATTTGGTGAGTTATTCTGATGCTGAGTTTTCTGGTTTCAAGTTAGATAGAAAAAGAACCTCTGGGAAATCTCACATTTTGGGCAAGTCATTAGTATCATGTTGAAGTAAGAAACAGAATTCCGGTGCATTATCTACTGCTGAAGCTGAATACATAGCTGCTGGTAGTTTCTGTGCTCAAATTTTGTGGATGAAACACACTTTACTATAATATGGATATCAATTAAAACATGTATATATAAAGTGATACAATACAAGTGCTATTAACATTTCCAAAAATATAGTATCTCATGCTAGGACAAAGCATATTGATGTGAGACATCACTTTTTGAGGGATCATTATCAAAAAGGTGATATTACTCTTGAATTAGTTGGCACTGAATATCAATTGGGTGATATATTCAAAAAGACTTTGAATTCTGAGAGGTTAAATTACATCAAACATGAGTTAAGTATGATTAATTTCAGTATAGGAAACCTCACCGTTGAACCTCACTGATTGGAACCTCGCCGTTATACCTCACCGTTGTAGCTCACCGTTATACCTCACCGTTGCACCTCACCATTATACCTCACTGTTTCACCTCACCGTTATACCTCACCGTTGCACCTCACCATTATACCTCACCATTGCACCTCATTGTTATACCTCTCTGTTGCATCTCACCATTATACCTCACCGTTGCACCTCACTGTTGTTCCTCACTATTGGATACATCACTGTTTGTATTTACTGTTTAGTTTCATGAGAATCTGAACCGTTTGTTTTTTTTTCTATTCATTATTCCTGTTTTATTTTCTATCTAATACCTAAATGATAAAACATAAGCTAAGGACAAATCTCAGTCCACTCTCTTCCTCAATATCTAACCTTAGCTCTCGAAATTCCTAAACCCTATCTCTCTATTTGGACCTAAAAACCACCTCAAACCTCCATGCCACGAACCAAGTGACCCCCTTCTGTCAATGAGGATGTGCCAAGGCCAAAGAGGGCTCAAGCCGAGTCCAGTGGAACCAGCAGTACCCCGACGGTACCTATCAACCCGCATCTAACAAAGAGTGAAATCGTAGCTGAGAAGGAGCTGAGTGAAGAATGGCAGCTATCGAGCAAGTCATTAGTGCTAGAAGCACTAGAATCCCACTGATGGAATGAATGCCTTTCCAACAACAACTGGTCGTACTACCCAAATCTTGTGAAGGAATTCTATGAATACCTGAAGTTCGAAAAAGAAGATGATGTGGACAGACTAGCATCTAGAGTCTATGGCAATGAAGTTAGATTCTCTTCTGCTGAGTGGGCTACTTGTTTTAGAGTTCCTCATGAAGGAGTTTATGAATACTATTCTAGAGTTTCTCCTCTATACAGTTAGATTTTTGAGTATGAAAGAGCTCTGGAAGAGCTGACAGGGAATGGAAAATTGAGGAGGATCATTTCAAGTGAGATTAATGGAGAAGATAGAATTTTATTTAAGTTCGTTCAGCATGTGATTAGTCCCAGGAGAGGGGATTTTGCAGTACTGAAGTATCAAGACATATTCCTGATGTACTTGCTAAAGCACGAGGAGAAGATCTACCTATGTATATTACTGATTTCTCAATTGGAGTATATGACTAAGGCTAGTTTAAAGTTTAATTCCCTATTACATTCCATGCTAATCTTGTTAATGCTAAAGGTGAAAGGTATGGCTGGAAATAAAGAAGAGATGATAATGGATAAGAAAAATGTTTGTATCTCCAAGGTTATCTGAAAATTCATTAAAATTAGATGGAATCCCTACAAGAAGGCATGGGTGAATGATGAAGGAAAGGTGTATGAAAATTTTGACCCTACTACTCACCATTCTAGGCCAAAAGACCAGAGAAATCCAAGATTGAAGCCTAATGATCCAGAACCATATTATTCAGATGATGAGGAGGAAATTTAAGGAGATGTGGAATCTGAAAGACAAGACAACCCAATTGATGATGGGAGTGATCCTAATTTACATGCCAGTCCTTTAATGAAAATAGCTTTTAGAGCACCTAGCCCTCCAAACGAATTTCCAAGAAGAGAGACTTTTTTAAGGGACAGTGATATTGAGACCATTGAAGAAGAAGTAGTATCTCAAAATATTGTCAGATACACCTCTAAAGAGGATGAGGCTACTAAATCAGATCATTATTCTCTTGAGGAAAAGGAGGTTGTTGATAAAGATAAAGGGAAGGAGGTCGTTGTTGCTGAAGCTGATGATGAGAACAGTGAAAGAGAGGAGCTCATTTTGAGTCCTCTGATTGGTAATACAGACAAGACAGTGTCTGACCAAAAAGCAGAAGTGGCATATACTTCCATTGAAATAGAGGTCATTGATGAATCAGTAGAGGCTATGAATCACCCCACTGATAAACAAATGGATTAGACAGAAGTTGAATCTTCTAGAGCTAAATATGAGGTTGTGGAATTTCTTAGAATAGAACCAGCAGAGGAGATTACTCAGGAAAAGATCCATGTGAGGGGGAGCATCAAAATAGACTTGGTAATGTTACAGTAGCTGATGAAATAGTAGACTGGGTAGAAGACCCAGGTTTTGTTGTGCTTGGCTTGGATTACCCTGACTCTGAGGATGAGACAACTGTCAGCAGACCTCATGTCAATTATAATATACTCTTTGAGCTGTTATCTGAGGATGTGGTCAAAAAAGGTGATCTGGATCGTTTGAAGTCTGATCTTAAGACCAGTCTTGTGTAAGAGGTCAGGAGTATGGAAAGATCATTGATATCATCCATTCAGTCTGTTATGTATGACTCTGTGGCCATTATTTTGTATGAACGAGCTCCTGTAGTTGTATCTGACAGTATAGTTACAAGGGATGATCTTGATTCCATGATGACTAAGTTGAAGGTGTATTGGGTTGTATCAGTTAAAGATTTAATAAACTATTTTCTTGAATATCTGAGAAAACTGGAAAAGTCAGTGGAACTTTCTCTCTGTTGTGTTGTTTCAACCCCTGTGGAAGAGATTATGCTTGGAGTAAAGGCCTGACAAAATCAATTTTCAAGCCTAGAATAGAATGTTGAATATCTACAGATGTCTCTTGTCTCTATAGATCCCTGTATGATCTCTAAGTCTCAATCAGACAAATACATTCACTATATCATAAATGTGGTACAATAGATGGTTCTAGTGTTAGAATGTTTTAAGGAATCCATGGAAGCTCATTTAAAGGGCCAGGATGATGATGTGAAGAACCTCATCAGTGGGTTGACCAAGTATTTTAAGGAAACTATTGCTTTCACTATAACACCTTTGGTTACCTCTACCTCTGCTTGAACCTCCACTTCCCCACATGTGGACTTGTCAGCATTCAGGACAATGGTCAATGAAGAGTTAGCAAAGATATCTGGTGTCAGTGCACCTGACTCTCAATCTGTGACTCATATTATCACCACTACCAAATATGTTCATAAGGTAGTTAGTGACTTCATGAGAGAGGTTGCCCTGGACATAAAGAGTATAAAGGAAAATATTTTTTTTATTATAAAAGGATTTACTCTAGCATCATATGGATGCCCATTTCAAGATTTTTTTTGGAAAACCTCAATATTACACCAGTCACCAGATCCTTCAAGGAACAAGTCACTCAGTTGGGCCAGGTGAATCCATCCTTACTGAAATTTATGGAGAACAAGGGTGATTTCATCTCGACTATGGAAAGAGGAGGAAGATTTATTATGGACTTCAGAAAACTACCTCTACCCTTTCTTCATGTGGACTGTACCCCTGTCAAATACCTCCTTTCTTACCTGTATATCAACCTAGTAGTTCGTACATGATGTCTCCTGCTGAGGACATCAGAAGCCTTACTCCACTGATACCTTATAGAGATTTCCACTACAGAACCACAGGTGATTCTGTTGCTGCCACTCCAGTCATTCCAGCAGCAATTCCCAAACCTGTTGATCTACCATCTTATTCTCCATCTTCTTCTTCAAAAGAGAAATAACACATTCCTGAGCCTGATGTGGAATGAGTTTGTTTTTGTCTTTTGATAGGGACTATGTATTCTTTTTGGGTCATGTAATATCATTCCACTAATACAAGTATTCTCTATTTATATTTCTTTTTTCTAATCACAAAGGGGGAGAAATGATGTGCTAATGCTCATATGATCCAGTGATTTCATTACTCTGCTTTTCTCTCTGATACCATGTACCAATATCCCCTGAAATTATACTCTTATTAATCTCTGATACTTGGGAAACCACAACTCATCTAAGGTTCCCATGAGATCTCTGTTTAATAACTGTACTATATGCTTATCTGTGATACCTATATTTAATACATACTGGCATAATTTGTGATTATCAAAAAGGGGGAGATTGTTGGACTCACCTGTTTTGTTAATCCCAAATCATGTTTATTTCTATGATTATAATGTATTAAGTCATTTTCTAGTCCTTTTTAAGATGTCTTTATATTATTTATCATGAACAATCTATATTTTTTAGTCTCATGACTTTGTTGCATCAGCTTACATTTTACATTTCCCTATGTATAAGTTCACAGTTAAAGGCTACAGGTAAGAGCATGCCGCTGAAGGTCACCGTTAGAGCTCAATGTTACTCTAAGTTACCATTGAAGATCTACAGTCACTGTTGGAAGCTACTGGTACAAGTTCCATGTCAAAAGTCTACTGTTGATATGCGTATCAAAGCCTATAGACAAAGAGTCACCATTATAGGTAATTTTTGTGACAAGGTTTTTGTTTGAAGTCCACTATCAGACTCTTTCTCCATTCTTCTATTAAGAGCTTCACAGCTCAAGTTTACCATTGGACATATATACCGTTAGTAGAAATCTACTGATAGACAAACTCCGCAATTAATGAAGTTAACTGTTGAAGTAGTTTGCCATTACAGGGATACTGTTAGAAGTTTAGTGATTGAAGTCTAACGCTGAGCAAGATTACTGACTGAAGCCTACTATTAAAGGTCTAATGTTGTGCCTGCCGATGAAGTCCACTGTTGAAGAGCCTACTATTGAATTCTACTGTGTGACACACATCTGCTGCCAAAAAAATGAAAACCTATTCTTTACATTACTAATGTTATTCATATTGTCATAACTGTCATTTATGGACTATTTAATGCTCTTGACATTATTTAATGATATTTTCAGGAATATCAGGAAACCGTACGAGGTACGAGGAAGACCACACATGGGTAGATCATTCTTCTTGTCGGCCCCTGCAGAATTAAATAAGGGAAAGCTGAGCTGGAATTAGGATATAAATATATATATATACATAAAGAAGAAAAAGGATGTGACATACACCCAGTACTCGAGAATAAGAACACTCAAGCTCTCATTTGTTCCTGGAAATCCAAGAGCTTCACAAATATCTATTTGAAGAACATTTTCAAAGCTGTGGTAGTGTGATACAAAGAGCTTCTGACCCAAGAAGCTGATGATCTCTACATGTGGAAGTCAGAACCTGGATGTTGCGGCACTCTGTTTTAGAGGAAACTTGCAGAGAAGGACCAAAACTTCATTTCCTTCATTCCAAGGAGTCCAGAGCTGATATGCCAACACATAGAGAATTATAAACTTCTTCCTAATATCTTTAGCTCTACTGTGTTTAGTATTTTACATTTGTGAGCAGTGTTTCTATCTATCTTACACACACTGACTTCTGTGCTCGAACAAAGGGATACTGAAAATCCCCATACCAAACTCTCTTTACATTTGTTTCCCACTCATAAATGTAGAATAAGCCTAGTGTGTCTTGGTAGTTTATTTATTCCAGGAATAATTGTGTTAGAGGTTGAAAAACCTGGACAGTTTATGAAAACGATTGTAAATCTCGATAAAGGTTGTGTATCATTTTTAATATAACTGCTTGGTGGAAGGTGATCACCAAGTGGAGAGGATTATGTCTTGGCTTAAGACTGAACCTCTTGTTTAAATTGCGGTGTTCAACTTTCAATTACTCGGTTTTACATTTATCCACTGATTATATTTTCAAAGACATAAATCTATTTTTCATTTACTCAGATAGTTAGTTTTGGTTAGTGTGTATTTGTGATTCTATTAGTAAACTTGTTTTAGAAGATGAATTAGTACTCACACTGACCCAACTAAGGATTAATCAACCTTTAAGAAACCTGTTGAACAATAAATCATTTATATCACTACTGCCTTAATTAACTGGGCTGTTTTAATTTGAGGAATTTAAATCCTAAAAGTTTTTAATAGAGATTTTAGTTGGTGCTCAATTCACCCCCTCTTGAGAATCCACTGCGACACACACTACTAATCCAACTCATAACCATCTATAATATCCCATATTCATGACCATTACTGGGGATACACACCTGAATGACCCTTCCCCTCAAAAAAACTAACTACAATGATGAATCACAAGAACACAAGTTCTCACTATAAAAAACAACAATAAGTCATTGTGTCTAAACCCCATACTAGTAGTACACTTCATGTGTCATTGTCAATAGTCTAAAGCATTCACATGTGCCTCACATACAAAAAGGCATAGACAACTCAGTCAACCCCTCTCATGGGCTTCCCTGAAGGTCACACTATACTAACTCCCTAAACATTAGTCAAATATAGTAAGTCACTAGGATCTCCATGAAATCCCCACAAGTCAAGAGACACGACAATCCCTAGGTCCATCAACTTTGGTTTATGCCAACTCACCAATGGCCACATCTCACAAGGAATCAATAATGCTCCCATCCAACTATCACAAGATGTCAACATGCCAAACACATATCTCTAGGGTCTCGTATACAAGGTACATCACCAACCATACCCACCTCCCACAACTAAGGAATGTATACTCTTTTATTGTATGCTCGTTAAACCGTTCCTAGGAATAGTAGGCAACATAGTAAACCTAACACAAAAAACACTCACAAGGAAATAACAGTCATATAGTTACACCATACTAACCTTATAGGGTTTCCTCACTTGTTGTGCATATAGACCACATCATCATAGTAATAATTGAGTACCTCACCATAGATCTACATTACCTTACATTATAAAATATCTATGAAATCCCATATCACCAAGAATATAAAACGTGGATCCTACAAACCTAACATGATTCATGAAAAACCTCTTAGCATCATAATACAAGAGTGAAAATCATTTCATAGGACTCTTTAAAATGGTACAAGAGCTAGAATCTTATCATAAATTAAAACATCCAAAACAGACATGAATCTCCCAAGGTGAAAATCACACACATCTACAACATCAAAAACCATGAAAATCAATCTGAAACATGTTAACCTGGACATCCTACCAGAATAGGCGTTCACAATGCACCAGCCAGGTTTACAATAAAAACTCCAAGAAATTCCTTTATATTTAGTATACCAGACCCCATAATAGTAAGACGGGAAAATAAGAACATGGATGACACTTTATAATGTCTTAGTTAGAGATCCAGTAAACCAGTTCCAAGAGATTGTTCTCCACATGACCTCAGGTGCACTGTGTTGTATTCATGAGGATTAAAAATTGAAATGAAGGCCTAAGATGAATCTATGGAGAGTATATACCTCAATATACATGTTTGGATTAACAATATAAATAAACAATCATCATAAAAATTACAATATACAGAATATATAAATCAACTACACATGCTATAATAAAATGAATTTAAGTAAAGGATCGAATTACCATGTCATAAATAACAAAAACCACTCACTAGGTCGGTTACAAAACATGATATAATAAAAAAAATACTAAAAAGGATCCATATAATATCCAAACTGAATCTCATCCAGTCACTTTATACTATCTGACATATCTCCCAAGACCTTGAGAAACTCAACACTAGCCACAACCCAAACATATACATAAATTAAACATGTGAGAGATGATCAGGTACCCATGTGTAATGAAGGTTTGATAATGTCGTGAGTGAAAAAATTTTTCCACCACCGATGGTTTCTAAAGAAAAAATCATCTATAGAAATAGTGTATTTAGTGGTACTTATGAATACTTGGAAAAACTATAAGTAAAATTGTATTAATAATTAAAGAGATGTTAGTTAACCCCTTGGCCTACTGGGTCCCACTATACCAACATCCACTAACCTTCTTTTTCAATTCCATAATCTAAACTAGATATATATGTGGTTTAACACTATGAAACACTTTGGTGATAACAAATAAATCCAAATAAATTGGTGTAACATGGTGTGTTAGTTCATGTACACGCCATATATACAATTTTTTGGATCCTAGAGCTTCAATCCAAAGTCCATTTCATGGACTACATGGAATAGGGAATAGATAATTAGTATAGATAACTAATATAGCTCCAAGAATTAATCTATAATCCATTTCATGTACAAGACATAAAATCTTGGAACAATAATCCAACATCCTAATCACTCGATGAATAATGGGCCCAGATCATCTTTCTAAAATAACTTGTGGATGGGGAGCCTCAATCCATCATTTCATTTATACCATAAAAATGTATTAAAGGGTAATATTTTCTAAATTTTTATAAACTAATAACTTGAATTCAACATTTTCATAAACAAAAAATCCCATGTCCACAAACAACCCATTTTGAACAATTTATAATTTACCAAGGACCGAACAGGATGTTAAAACCAACACATGGATCAAATGTTTTGATCCCTATATACACATCAAGTTATCAACACAATGTTCATTAGAAAATTATGGATCTCATTATTCTATTTAAAACAATTTTTAACCACTCTAAAAACACAATCTTTCACATTAATATCCAATACAAGTCCAAGACTCTATATCGAACAAAGCATTAAAAGAATCATCTATACATTTCTCCCTAGTATAACCCCACAACCCTTTCAAATAAAAATTAAAAATCATTTAATAAATGATTTTCTATAAACAATTTTGAGGTCAAATACAATTAAAAAAAGAACTATTTCAAAACAGAGTGCCCCCCTTGGACACTCAAATCTTGGTCAACACCCAATGCACATTGTTATAATTGTTCCAAATACCTCTTATATCTTCCATAAAATCCTACCATGTAACACATTATAATTTAATATTTTAAAATATTATAAAATAATTATTTCCAATACACAATAAATATATCATAAATATTGAACAAAAACAACCAACAATGTTAACTAGTTAAATCTCATTTCCCACATACATTACCATTCTCCAACATCACTTTATTATTTCGATGTAACAGTACACCCCATGGGAGACCATATGTTTAGTATTATAAACACCCCTGAACCCAACAGGATCCATGGTAGGTATGAGGGATCTATACTACTCCCAAAACCAATTTACATAATCCAATGAAGAAAACAAATAGTAAATGGTCTCTAAGGAACATAGTATATACACATGAGAATAAATTAATAGAACTATGAGTATATCTCTATGACAACCTAACAAATTAATGAATCTTTACACAACAATTCATTGTCATTATGGACTTGTCAAGGCCCAAACAAGTTCTATAAAAACTCCTTAACATCCCAAAAATATCATCTCAATATCCCATGATCACATATCGAGACTCCATAGAACATACATGAGTGGTATAAAATGGACTCCCAAGTCAATTTTAATAGAATTACCTAATAGGTGATACCATTTCCTTATATAATCACCTTAATCCATTAAAAACATAGGAAATTTCACCATGAACGCATACCATAACAAAATTCCATGCAATAATGTGATTAATTCATATCAGGATCTCCTCTAACCTATCCAACCAAAAGCCCCATCATGTATGGTCTATTTAACCATGATATAGTGGAATCAAAATTATGTCCTTAAACCCACACATCCAAAATTAAAAAGAAAAAGGAATATGAAGTATGGAATGTTAGAGGAAGATCAATATCACCTTAAACACTGAAGATATACACCAAGAACACCACCTTGTTGAGGTCTGAATAAGAGAGGAAGGGAGGAAAACCCCTTCCTTGGTTTTTGTTTATAAGAGGAAAGAATGGGGTGGAGTGGACTAAAATTCAAAAGATAAATTTTGGTAAAAATATTACTGTAATGATATTTGGGGAAGTTTAATGGTTTGGTCTCATGGCCTTCCAATACATGCTCCAACCATGTGTTTTGTACTATATAAGACCTCACCATGAAAATGGTTTAGCCACCTTCTCTGTAAAAACCCGGTTCTTACTAAGAGGTAATATTTTCTTATCATTTTCCCTTTGAGTAATTTTTAAGAAAACAGTGGAAATCTGGATGAGTGCTGGAATCATATTGTCACATCGCCTGACTTAGTGTCATATGTAGTGTAGTCCTAAGTACATTTCATGTAGTTTTGGCCTTTTATCATGGGAATACACGGTTTGTGGACATATTGGCATGGAAGATATGAAAACCCAACTACACTCCATGTACTTCCTACTACACGTTGTCTAGTCATGTCGGAAGGTCCAAGAAAGTAAGTCAGTTAAATTGAGCTTCAAAATGAATATTTAAATGATATAAAAACCATATATATGGACTTACACGTTATGTATGTTTTGTTTTTTCACTTAAAATGGGCAGTATCCTCATTCTTCAATCATTTGGACAGATGGGTCACTGGGTGGATGAACAAGTTGTGCCGGGATTAATTTCTTCTCCTGTTTTTTCATCTGGAAGCCGACTTGAACATCATCAGATCTATTGGAATCCTCTCGGTGTGTGCTCATTTTATCCTCATCCATTATTGGTTATTTTTTTCTCAACTGATTTATTTAAGGTTGAGTGAATATTCTTGATTCGTAGATATACACCTTTCTATCATGAATTAGATGTTGAGGATGGATGAGGAGAGTCATACTACGATGAGGTAGGTCATCTCGTGCCTCTCATTAAGTTTCTAGATGTTTATATGTGTTGTTTTGATACATTCCCATTTTTAGTTTTTCATATTTAAAGAAAATTTATCCTTGTTTTTACCTAATGTTTTTCTGGTAATTAATTCAATGAATTAAATCATGTTTTTCTTTGTTGAATGATTATGGGCCACCATGTCCAAGAATTTACCTTGGATAATTATTATTTACCCATTTCGGTCTAGGATTTATATGGGTGTTCTTTCCATTCCCTTGTAGGGTTGTTTGAAATTCACTTGTTTATTATATGGAATTGCATTTATGATAAAATTTTAATTGTTTTGATTATGGCATTGGGATTGTGTTTTCTCATTTTTCAAATATAGTGGTTTTTCTTTTTACATAGGTTGTAATGGTTTATTTAATTTTAATGAGTAAATGGTATGTATCATTGGGTTACACATGGGTTGATCTTATAACACCATGAACAGACTTTCATGACTATTGTACCTTGCACCTTGGGTGACACTTGTGTTCATCTTAGAATTCCATGGACAGACTCGAGAGGCTTCTAATTTATATGACATTAGTGGAACATGGGCTCCCTAGTAGGACCATTGAATACAAAATAAATTGAAATGATCTTATATAACACCTAGAGTTACGCTTAGGGATCCTCTTGTAGGACCACTAATGATATACATGCATGAAATTATACCAACATCTAGAGTGACACTCAGGGATCCCATGTAGGAACACTGAGAATGAACTTGTTAAATGTCGGTAGAATTGAACTTGATGTGATTCTTGAATTACAACCTTGGTATCTCAAGAAAGTACTGAGGATATAATTAAATAATGGAATACAATGGATTGTGACACATCCACCAAGCGAAATCATAATCTTGGATTCAGTCTTCACATACATGTTAATAAGGTCTTTAGAGACATCTGTTGTTCTTACATTGATTCAGTGAATGTCGAGCATAGGACGATCTTTTAGAATTAAATAATCTAGGGAATTGAGTTTCTAATGAGCATAATGAACACTATAATTGAATCCCAATACTTGTAGGACTTTTTAATTTTTAGTACATTCTAGTTTAATGCATTTCCTTTGTACACTAATGCTCCATACACTCACTAATAGATCGGCACAAAACTTAGGTGGTTGCATACATGGATTTATATATCACACCCTATTTGGGTCATGTTTTGGTACCAAACTGACTATATTGATGTAGGTGTCGGTAGGGTCAAGGGGCCTTTTTCAGGTACTTGATTATTTATTAAGAGTAAGAGAGCATGGGACCAAGCCAAGGCATGAGATGCTGTTGAGTTTCATTTTCTGTTATGGTAAATTGGTATTGTATTGTAATTCATTGAATTGTATCATGTTTTTAGTGTTTTCTAAGAACATGTGTTAGGATACATCATTTTCATATTATATGACTTCTGGTTATCTATATCTTGTATTCTTCCATTGTTTACTTAAGTTGTGTGGTGTTTACTTCTTCTGCTATTGTCATTATTTATTCATCTATGTTATAGTCTGAAAATGAGGCCATAGTTTCCCCACTATCACATCCAGGGCCCTCAATTCTATTCGGCAGCCTCTAGCATATGGGAAAATGTGCAAGAGACAATGTGGCCAACCGAGTATGAGGAAACAATTGAGTGGAATTAGGATCTGGGATGTTAAAAAGTGGTATCAGAGCGTGTATCTTTTCTGGTTTCCTTTACTATTTATTAATGATATAAATGAAAATGAATTTGGTAATTATCTAAACCCTAGATTATCCACCTCATGTAAAGGGAAAATCCAAATTGCCTCGAATAAAATTAAGCTTTAGGATTTTGAGCTATTCTAGTTGATTTGATTTCACCATTGGGTTACACACTTGTTTTTTGATATTATTATTTTTGATATCATCATGGTTCTGTTTTTTTGAAACTCAATGAGACGGGGGTATTTAATCTCTTACATCATATAGGAACTTTTTAGAAATCGCAGCCACGCATACATGCCATTCCATTTAGGGATCTTTGATGATTGCATGTTGTTGTGATAGATGTCGACTTAGGGATGCAAGTTTTTGTGATAGTACCTTGATATTTATTCCTTCTGTTGTGATAGGTATATTGGTATTTGGTATGGTTTGATTGGGATGGATTCCAAGATTTGATCCCTAAGGTGTATGGACCCTCTTGGATTAGCATTTGGAGGATCATATTTCGGCCATGTGATATAGATTGTGTAGTTATGTTCTATATGTGGATTCCAATAATTGATTCATAGATATTATGGACCCCATGGATTGTAAATTGTAATAAAACTGGTTGGTTTTTCTATATAACAGGGGTTTTTTTGGGAAATATGGTGTTTTGTCCTGAAAAAGCCAGTCTACACAGTGTGTAGTTTAGCCTAAATCGTCGTGTGTTCTTCCAATTCGGGGAAGATGTTGTTCCATGTTTTAAGATGTACATGTCTTCTACCATATGTACATGATCTGTGGTAGCTGCCCATGTGTTCATCAATGTGATATGGAACATAGGATGGGGGTTTCACAATTACATGGTAGTGTACTTTTGGTACATGTCGTGTGGGTTCACTCAGGAAGAACCCATGTGAATCTAGTCATGTGGGGGTACATGGACATGTGGGAGACTTGGGTACATGTCATGTACTCATATAACACACTGTGTACCTGGGGTTAATACATGCCCAGGTTAGAGAGACTATACAGGCATGTAAATAATTAATCGTACACGCCGTTTATGATTTCTACATGTTGTGTAGTCACATAGGGAAAAAATTTGAGAGTCTTTTCTTATTTCATTTTGAAACTCTTCAACTGAAAACCTTGACATTGAGTTCAAAGTTAGACATGTTATTGACCATGCAGAGTCATTCCACCATGATGACATCAAGCTGTAAACCAGGAAAATGGTGATGATCATACCCCAGAGGTGGTAGGCCATGGCCTACCAATGGATCCTCCAGACATTCCAGTCATGGAACCAACTGTTATACCGGATGAAGTTTTAGATGAACTGTTTTGTGAAGTGTTTATGATGTTTATGAAAACTCTTTAGGGAGCACCACATCCTATAACATCTATGGTAGAGCTGATATGCTGGTTCTAGTAGCATCATCTATTTACTTTCTTACGGTATGACAAACCATAGGATGCAGAATCTTGGTTGGAGGCCATTCATTCAATCTTAGAGCACTTGGGGATGCCTATTGAGAGGAGGGTATTGATCTCAACATATATTCATTGTGATTCTACCAAGATATGGTGGGATTTAATCACTCAGGCAGGGCGTCATCGGGATATGATATGGTAATAATTTCAGGAGGCCTTCAATGATTATTATGTTACAAAGACATTGAGGGATGATCGAGCCCGGGAGATTATGCACCTAGATCAGGGAACACTGTTAGTTATGGACTATTCTTCCAAGTTTACTAAGTTTCAACATTTCAAACCTATTTTGATGGGTGATGACGTGTCGAAAGCTAGAATATTTGAGGATGGTCTCATGATAAACATATAATCATAGGTCAATTAATTCAGGTTGAATTTAGTCTCTATAATTGTGAAACTGGAGCTGACCACCGAGGTGAATTTGTGGAAACCTAGTGGTGCGAGCCAGGGTGGTTCGACGCCAATATCTTGTATTATCTCATCCACCAATAAGAAGCATCGTATTGAGTTCTCTCATGGTGAAAGTAGTAGTCATATCCTTTATTTCGTTGATCATGTGAGGTTATATCAGTGTGGTATGTCGGGGCATACGATACCTCTGTGCACAGAGGACCCAGTAGAGTTTCGATCTTGTAGTAGGATGGGCCATATAAAACACTTCTCTAGGATTTTTCTAGCAGTGGATATTGAGGGGGGTTCTGTACTGACTCCACATTCAGGAGCAGGGTCTGTAACTTCTCTTCAGATAAGAAACTAAGGTATGCTAGGAAATTCAGAATGAGGTGGTGGGTATTGCCATGGTATCCAAACCATTAGATCTCAGCAACAGGGGGGTTAGTTCAGGGTAGCTATGCTCTATCATAGGGCTACTGCACAGCCCAAACATATGTAGTGAAACATACCTAACAATAGTAGGATCCAAGACCCTCTACTATCATAGGTACTATTCTAGTCTCCTCTATTTTATTTTCTTCACTTTTCGATTCTAGGGGTTCTCATAGTTTCATATCAGTTTCAATTGTAAAGATACTTGGGCTATGTGTCTTTACTTTTGATGATGTTATTACGTTGGACAATCTTTTTGGATTATTAACGGAAGTTGTTTGTAAGTGTAAGGAGTGTCCCCTTACGGTTGGTTGGTGTCACTTCTTTTGGTACCTTTATGTCTTGGAGATGATTGGTTTTTATGTCATACTAGGAATGGACTGGTTGGTCTCTTTTCAGGCCTATGTTGACTTCTATCACCATAGGGTGAGTTTCACATCACAAGAGGGTGAGTTATTCTTACAAAAGGTAGAATGTGATGTCCATGAGAGCATATCTCGACCCAACCATCGTGGGTTGGGCGTGATAACAACCCAGATTTCGAGTTTATATCTGGATGACTGGAGAACATATCTGGAAGATTTCCCTCAAGTTGTTGATCATTTCAGGGACATTTTCCCAGAATAATTCGTAGGCATGCCTCTAGTCATAGTGGTGGAGTTCGCTATCGACCAAGAGCCATGATCTGCACTAGTATCCATTCCTCCTTACAGGATGGATACAAAGAAGTTTCAATAGATCAATAGGTAGGTTGAAGATCTAGAAGCTAAGTGTTTTATCTAACCGAGTACATCTAAAATGGATTCACTGGTCCTTTTCATGAAAATGGTGGACAGTACCCTCATGCTATTCATGGACTATCTAAATCTAAACCAGTTGATGGTTAAAATCTGATATCCCATTCCACAGATATATGACCTGTTTGATCAACTTTGAGGAGCTCGAGTGTTCTTGAATATTTACTTAAGTCCAAAATATAATTAGGTATGTGTTCGACCTACATAAATACCATGTATAACCTTTCATAGTAGGTATGACTTATATGAATATATGGTTATTCTGCTTGGCCTCACGAACGTGCCAACAGTTTTCATGGAACTGATGAACTGACTATTCCATACTTACATAGATTCTCTTTTATTGGTTTTCATGGATGATATCATGGTGTATTATCACATTCTACAAGACCATACCAAACCCCTTGAGATCTTTTTGAATACACTGATAGAGAATCAATTATATGTAAAGCTCACAAAATACCACATATAGATGGATCAAATTCACTTCCTGGGACATGTCATCTCAGAGACAAAAGTATCAGTGGACCCAGATAAGGTGAGATCATTAGTTACCTAGGAAAATGCAAAGAACATTTTTGAGGTGAATAGTTTCACCGGGATAGCTAGTTACTATATGCGTTTTATTTAGGATTTCTCATGATTTTTAGTGTCGTTGATGGGCTTGTCTAAATAGCTTTTGAATTTTTTGTGGTCAAATTCTCATGAGACATCCTTTTATGATTTTAAAGGGAATTTGAAATCAGTTTTGATACTAATATTTTCACAGTTGGGAAAGAGATACACTATATACTTTGATGCATCAGGTATTTGGCTGCGATCAGTGCTTATGTAGGGGGATTGAGTTATTGTGTATAGGTCTCATCAGTTGAGGCAAGATGAGGGGAATTAACCTGCGAATGATCGGGAGTTAGTTGTAGTGGTTCATGCCTTGATTTTTTGATACATTACTTATTGGGAGAGAATTTTGTGGTGTACATGGACCATAGAAGCCTAATGTACATCTTACTCCATGGGATCTAAATTTGAGACAATGATGTTGGGTAGGATACCTCCACTACTATGATTTTGAGCTTGACTGTACACCTAGAATAGGTAATGCAGTGGATGATCCACTGAGTAGGAGGACATAGATACATGAAGTGCAGGAGGCCAGTGGTTAGTAGAATCTTATGGCGTTGTTCTATAAGATGCATCAGGAGGTACATGATAGACATGAACAGAATTTTCATTCATCTTGGGGTATTACCTCTACCCTACTAGATATAGTGAGGATGAGGCATCTATCAGACTCAGAAGGCCTAGTTCTATGTGAGAGTGTGGTATCTTAGGAACCTCCTCCTACATGGATAGTAAGAAATGATGAGATCCTACGTATCCATGTATATGTTCGGGTTTCAGTGGATATACAGGAGGAGATGACGTGGGATTTTCGTGCATCTGTATGGGAAGTAAATTCTAGTGTCTCCATGATGTATCAATATTTACATAGTTAGTATTGGTGGCTAAGTATGAAGAGAGAGACATCTGGTTTTCCCATGAGGTTCTCCACCTATTAGCAGATGATGGTGGAACACCAAAGACTGTAGAATATTTACGGCAGTTACCCATTTCTGAGTGGAAATGGAATGATAGCGCAATGGGTTTTGTGGCAGGTTTAGAGAGGTTGACATGAGGAAATGATGGTGTATGGGTTGTTGTCGATGGGCTCACAATAATTTCACATTTCTTACTAATCAAGGAAACCTTCAGTGTTGATAATCATGGGAGTTTGTACATCTATGAGGTTGTATGACTCCATGGGATCCTACATTCTATTATTTTAGAAAAGGATGCCCAGTTTACATCTCATTTCTAGAAAGGGATATAGAGGGAATAGGGTACATAGGTTCTTCTGATCACAACTTATCACCACCATAGAGATGGTCAGATAGAGCACACGATTTAGTTGATGTCGGTCATGCTTTGGTCAGGCATCCTTGATTTCGGGGGTTCTTGGGAGGGACACATACCCCTGGTTGATATATCTTATAATAATAACTTCTAGGATACTATCCAATTGGCACCATATAAGGATTTTTATAGGGGGAATTCTGATCACCCATATGTTGTCTTGAGGTATGAGAGGCACCTATGTTGGGACCTCGTCTTATCTAGGAGACCAGGGATCAGGTTCAGTTTATTTGGAAGTGGATGGATACTGCATAGTCTCATCAGAAATCATACGTTGATAACTATAGACTACTTTTGGAGTTCGAGGTTGGAGATCGAGTTTTCCTACATGTCGCACCGAGGTTATGGCATAAGAGGATCAGGATATTGGGTAGGAATTCACCGATATATGTCAGTCTATTCAAGATCCTGGAGAGAGTCGGTCCAGTTGCTTATCGGTTACAGTTACCTCATAGGTCTTGATCCATACATTAAGTCTTCCTTTTATATCAGCTACGCCGCTATCACTCAGACTCGTCTCATGTTTTCCACCCTTAGGGCGTGATATTTAGGTTGATGCATCCTTTGAGGAGATTCTGGTTTGTATTGTTTGCAAGAGCATGAAGGTTCTCCAAGTTTGTTCAGTTCCTCTCATATGGGTGTCATGGAAACAAAGATGAGTATAGTATGAGACTTGGGAAAGGGAGGTTGGCGTACGTGTTCAGTGGATGGAGTTATTCTTAAATATTTCTTCACTGTTATTGGAAGGGAAATGCGGTGATGAATTAATTTAATGATGGATGTTTGTAAGAACCTAGTTCTTAATAAGAGGTACAGGTTTATTTTGTAATTTTTTCCTTTGAGTTGATTTTGAAAAAACATGGGAAAACTAGACATGTACTGTAATCATACTACAACACGGTCTGAAATAGGGTCACGCACCATTTAATCCTAAGTGCACTCTAGGTTGTTTTGGCCGTGTATGATGGGAATACATGGTGTGTGAGCCTTTTGGCATGAAAGAAAGGAAAACCTAACTACACTCCATGTACTTCATTATAAACAACATGTAGTCATGTCGGTATGTCCTACAATGTAAGTTGGTGAAATTCAGCTACAAACTGAACAGTTTAATGATATAAAAACAGTGCATATGGACGTACACTCCATTTATTTTTGGGGTTTTTTCTTAAAATGGGTAGTAGAATCATTCTTCTATCATTTGGACCGAGGGTTCGTTGGGTTAATGAATAAGCGGCATCAATATTAATTGTTTCTCTCATTTCGTCGTCCGGAAGCCGACTCGGTCTCCTTCAGATCTGTTGGAATCCTCCCAGTGAGGGCTCAATTCATATTTAGTCATTTTTAGTGATTTTCTATCTTGACTATGTTAATTATTGTTTAGTGAATATTATTTTTTGTATATCTACACCATTTTAGCTTGAATTGGAGGTTGATGATGGATGAAGAGAGACATACTATGATGAGGTAGATGGCCTTATGACTCTTGTTAATTGTTGAGATGTTTATATGTTTTTTTGCACCACGTGACCGTGTTTAGTGTGGTTCCTTGAATGGAAATTGATCCTTGTTATTAAATAATGTAATTATGGTGATTAATTCAATTATTTAAAGCATGTTTGGATTTTTTGTTTGATTAAGGGCCACCCTGTGGGTGCATTTCCCTCGAATAAATATTGTTTACCCAATTTGGCCTAGGATGCCTATCAGAAATCCTTAGTATCCATTATAAGGTTGTCTAAAATGTACATAGTTTTTATATAGAATTGCAATTGTAATAAAATTGTAATTGTTTTGATTATTGATTTGGGATTGTGTTTTCCCCTTTTCCCATGCAGTGGTATAGCTTGTTTAATAATTTTAAAATGTTTTATTGAATTTTAATGATTAAATGGTAAATAGAATTAGTTGACAAATTGTTTCAAATTACAATACCATGAATAGACACACATGACTATTGTACCATGAAACTTTGGTGACACAAGGGTTCATCATATATTTCCATGGATGGACTCAAGAGGCTTTTGAGTTATATGTCATTAGTGACACTTGGGATCCCTAGTAGGACTACCAAGGAAAGAATAATTTGAAATGATCTTATACTACCCCTAGAGTGAAACTCAAGTCTCACCTTGTAGGAACACTGAGAACAGACATGCATGAACTTATAACAATGTCTAGAGTGACATTCGGATATCCCATATAGGACTACTAAGAACAGATTCACATGATCTCATTAGAATTGCACATGAAGCGATACATGAATTCCAGCATCATAATGTCATGAACAGACTCAGGTTATAATTAACTAATTGAATGTAATGAATTGTGACACATTTTCCAATCCAAAGAACATGCTTGGATTTAGTCTTCACATACTTTTTTAGAAGCTCTTCTGAGACATATTTTGTACATACTTTGCTGTGAGGAATTTCGGGCATAGGCCAAATTCCAAGAGGAAAATATTCCAAGTAGTTGAATTGCTAATAAACATAATAAATTATATAAATGAATGTCAGTAATTTTAGGATTCTTTAATTTTCATTTCTTCTTAGTTTAAAGAATTTTTATTGAACACTACATCTTCATATACTCACTGACAATTTGCACAGACCTTAGGTGGTTTCCTACATTAATTTATTTCTCCCACCATGTTTAGGTCATGTTTTGGGTCCAAATAGACTATATTGTTGTAGGTTTCGATAGGAGTAAGGTCCCATTTTAGGTACTTCATTACTGCTTAGGAGTAGGAGAGAATGGGACCATGCCAAGCCTAATGATGCTGCTAAGTTTCATTTTGTGTTACCGAACATTGGTATTGTATTGTACTTGATTGCAGTGTATCGTTTTTTTACTTTTTTCCTAAAACATGTGACCCGATGCATCATTTTGATTTGACATGACTTATGGTTATCTTTATCTTTCATTATTCTGTTGTCTACTACAGTTTTTTTCTATTTTATTCTTTCTTTGTTTCATTATTTATTCTAATATGTTAAACTCTTCTAATGAGGGAATAGTTTCCCAATTATCACACCCTAGGCCCTCACTACTAGTCAGCAGTCTCTAGAGTCTTGGGAAATGCACTTAAAGATATTCCAAAAATAGGGTACGAGGCACCAATTGAGTGTAATACATATTTGGGATGTTACGCGGTGGACCAAACCATGTTCCAACCATGAACACCCCACAAAACAACTTTGAAAACTAGGTACATGGTTTTTCTAAAACTATGCACAATTTGTGCACCATGTCTCAAAGTCATATTTACCTAACGTGGTTACCCATCTGTCTTGAATTTTTTACACCTAACCATTCTCAAACCCAAAAACAAAACCCTTATCTTATCAAAATGAACATAAAACCTTTAGGGTGTCATGGTGTAATAAAATTTCTCCTAAAATATTCACACCAAACAATGTACCATGAAAACCCATACTGAATCCTTTTGAAACATAACCTGAATCCTCTAAATCATATCTGAACACCTTTTCTACCTCCCAATAGTCCTTCTATATCTAAGAAAATTAAATCAATGGATTCCAATAATAATAATCCCATTCCATGTCTTGATCCAAAATTTTAATATTCAAGTAAATGAAAATTCAAAATTTTCATGAAATTTTCGACCAATCTAGACATAAGATATTACAAAGAATGCTCTTATTTTCATTAAAACAAGGCATGAGTAAAAATATATCATCTATTCCTTTGAAAAAAAATTAACAAATTGAGTATAGTATGTGGTATTTTTGATCCGCATGGACATAAGGCTATAGAGTGAAATTCCATCATTATAAGATATAATCCCAATTGTGTAATATGGATTGGAATTCTGAAAAAGAGAAAGGATGATAGAATAAAAAATAAAACCAAGCATACCATGAAATAATGATTAATAGTTTAGAAAAACCAACTTGATAATGATATATAAATGAATGAAACATAAATAGATATCGTAGATATTGTAAATAAAAATTATTTAGATGAGAATGATAATTTGGTGAGTGTTTATCTACAGGTGACTACCTTTTAATAAAATAAAATTAGTGTAGAGGATGTTTATTTTCTTGGAATAGAATGAAGTGTTGTATAAAAATTATACTATACAAGGCATAAATGCTGAGAATGGGTTTTCAAGAATATGGAAATGATGCTTCTCTAATATCTGAGAAGAAAAGGAAGACACTAGATATGGAAATAAGTCTAGGGAAAAAATGACATGAAATATAAGGAGAAAATGGAGAATGAATAACTCTCTATATAGAGATATCATATGGAATGAGAAGTATTTTTTTGGAGAATACCATTCTATATTCAATTAATAGTGACAAAAGAGGTCCCTCTTCAATTATTTATCTTATAATGATTCTGATAAAACATATATTTCATTGATGGGGATGAGTACAACAAATAAGTCATATTTATTGTGTCTTTGAACTTCATCTAGGTATATGAAATGAGTGAAACCATTAAGGGATGGAAATGATTAGATTAATATAAAAAACTTATATTCTATAAAGATATAGAATTTTTAGATAGCCAATGAAAATATGCACATTCATGTTTGTTTGAACATACTAATCCCTACATTAAATCAAGTGAATCCTTCTATACTGGGGGAGTATATTATGAGTTAAAGAGATACATTTTTATATCATTTACATGAATTTTTTAATGTGTTTGATGAGATTAGTGTATGAAATTTATTTCTTGTTAAATATATTGATGCATCATTTTAAAGGAAACTTTTAATTGGTATCAAATTTTTTATTAGTTTGTGGATAAGTTTTGATTCCATGGTTATTCACTCATATTTTCAATCCTTGTTTAGCACACATAGACTTATAGATGAATAACATAATACTCATTGATAAGAAAAATATATTATTTCATTCCTCTATTAATAAGTGAATAATGGGTATAATTTAAATCTATAAATGGGTGAGAGGAAGAGTATATGGGATATTACATACAGCAACATTGTATTTATGATCAATATGGGGAATAAATTGATCATCATTTCACATATTGGTATTTTATACTATTTGATATTCTGTGCAGAAAATGTTCTTAATATTTGTTATTATGATGTGTGGAGTATTGAGAAGATTCTTGAATACCATTCATTAATAGTTTAATGAATTTCTAACATGTTGCAATTATAGATATAACCCAAATGTTAATAAAAAGAACCAAGTCCATGTAGTACTATATACATCATTTTTTTGTGATTTGGAAGAATTCAGTTATTGGGGATATTCAATTTCCCTTATTAAAGGAATAAATATATTTGATGTTATTGAGAAACAATCCAGTGGTTACTAAGAATTATGGAAAATTGAATTAATATTACATAACACTAGGATAAAGGTTTTGATGGATGGTGTGGTATTGATAAATAACTGAATTTACATTATAAAAATGTTGAAATATGGATATGTCTTGATATATATCACATAACATTGAAACTATCACTTATAATATCTTGATGATATATGGGAATGATTTAGAGAAGATTCTTATAATGTTCAGATAGATATCTCGAAAGTTTTAGAAAACCAACAATCATATTGTTTAGACATACAACTGATAATATTGAGAAAAATAAGTCATAAAGTCGAGATAGTGCTTCATATGATTGGGACAACTGATCATAGGGTAAAATTCTAGAGATAAGATTTTACACCCCATGAATAACTCGTTTATTTATTTAAAATTATTTTATAATATTTTACTTTCATGAATAGTTTATCTTTCAATTTTAATTTTTATCGATATTTTTCTTTTTTTGCACGGTTTCTAATAGGCACTAACAATGTTAGATCTAATCATGAAATTGTACTTTATGTGTGATCGGGTGACCCTTATACAATAGAGATTATTTGTATGTTATTAATTACCATGGTTTATTTTCTTATGTAGTCCACGGTTTTTGTGAACTATATGGTAGACCATTATTCAATGAGTAATTGTTCAAGTTACCCATTCATATGTGGGTTGTGCATTAAACTGGTTGTGATGAAATTAGGACAACCATGAAAATAATATGTGTTTTTTGATTAAACTTAACAGTTTTTCATAGCTAGTGAATAGTTTATCAAACCATATAGCCACAACTTTTGGGTCACCATGTTTTTAATTTTTTTAAAATTACCATTCTGCACTACCAAAATTAAAATCCCTAGAATTCCTATTCTTCCACCATTATTTTGAAAAACACTAGGTGAATCCCATTTTATGTTTCTCCTTACCCTTGGGTTGCATACATATCCCATGAATTTTTAGTAACTATTCTGCTAGATTCGATGATTTATTTCTATGGTATGGACCCCACTTCTCTCTTTTCTTCATCTCCACTTGTTTTAATCTTCCCTTATAATCATGTTACTTCTTAGTTGAACCCTAAGAATTCTTTTATATGTGATTTGGTATATAAGTATTTTTAGGGAAATAAATGGATTCTTCAAGCTTAGTTCAAACCATATTCTATGTTTTGTGTTTTTCACCAATGATTTGAGGTAGGCTTTCCCCATATACTAACTTTTAATTGAAAAACTATTTATATCTCAACATATACATTAAATTATAAATTTTTTAGTGATGGTATTTTTGTGGTTATTATATTTCTAAAAACGATATTAAATTTTATATTTGTTTATATTGAAAGTAATTTTTTTATTATTTTAAATGTTGCTTGAATTATAAATTCTTTACCATTCACACCATCTTATTAAAAAATATCTAGATTGAATATCAAAATATTATTTGAAATATATAATGTTGTTTGGGGATTAAAAAATAATTTTCAATGGTTATACGTGGGATATCATGTTATATGTGAAATAATAATAATTGTTAAAAGGTTTCATTTATTATTTTTAATAAAATTTAATATTTCTAAATTAAATTACCATGTTTTTTTGTAAAATGTATTAATGTGTGGTGTTTTAGACATAATGAGATTTTTATTTAAAGTTAGTTGATTATTTAATCAAATTTCCAAGATGGGGTCCACCGTATTTCATTATAAATACAATTTTTTTCAAATTGATTTTAATAGTGAATCGTAATGATTCTTTTTTTTTTGTAAAAAATGGTTTAAAAAAGAATTTGAAACCATTAAATGAAACTGATTGGAACTCTTACCCGTTTTTTGGTGAATGTCATATTTTTAACTTCAAATGAGTTTTAAATGGAATGGTCATGTGAGAACATCTTGAGAACTAGTTGATTGTAATTGAAATGGATTATTTCTTAAGGTCAATTCCTTATAATTTTTTTGCTGGTATATATATGTGATCATGTATATTTCTTGTGATGGTGTAAGAGGTTAGGATATGTTTAATTTCAAAAGAAAAACTTGTATTTATTTTATGGCCTTTTGATTCATTGGTTGATCACCATCATTATTTCACATGTAATTGGAGTCCCCAAAGAAGAGTAGGGATCCTCATAAGTGAAATACCTATTTTAGAGTTTCCATCTTTCGATAAGGATCCAGTTAGACCCAGTTAGTTAACAAGTTGTTTCTAGGGAACTATGATTTATTACAAGAACCCAATGTTTCTTTTGAGATCCTAAATTTTGATGGATCCTAGCTAAAACTATAGGACTACTATGGCATGAAATGTTTATTATTTTGTTCCCATGGTTCCTCGTCACTATTTATGGACCCTGATACAATAGTATTTGGGAATTTCCCATGACACATAAGTCCTTCTCAATACAATTTTATGGTTTTTATTCCCCTTGTTCATTTGATTACATGACATTGTTATACAGATATAATCATTTATTATGATTACTTTATACAATGATTCATGATTATTATTTTGAATTAGAATGAGTGTTTTTTAAGTTACATTCAAAATGGAATTCTTAATGAATTGTACTGTATTGTTTTAAAAATAACTTCTTTAGTTATTTTTCAATAAGAATGTTACTAAATGTATTTTAATTAGTTTTTTTATAGAAATGTAGTTTTCTAGAAATGATTATATATAGATATGATTAGTGATTTACCTTGTTTTATATATTTTTTAAGTCACTTTTTTATAGTGTGAAATGATAACATGAAATATTTATTCTCCCTATGTTTGTTAAAGAAGATTTTTTTTGAAAATGGGTATCTAAAATGTAGTTGTCACTATATTATAAAGCATGTAAAAAATTTTATTTTGTCATTTCAATTCAATTATCTTGAATTTGGTTTATATTGAATGTTTTGTCTTTTAGAAAGTGGGGTGGTGTCCTGTTGATTTCTTATTCTCGTGCCTATAAATATTTTAGATTTAGGTTTTGTTTCATCTATTGACCACTTCTACAGTACTAATTGTTTTAGGATTAGTCTGACCCATAAGATAAAATGGAAGTTAGTTTTTATTCTATTATATTTAGTTTCATTGTTTCATCATCCCTATTGTCCATTCTAATTATCCTATTTTTTAATTGGTGTTTCATTAAATATGTGTGGATAATGGGTAATAGATCTTGGTAGATTTTTCTATGTTAGGAATTTAGATGTGAGTTGAAGGATTTATTTTCCACTAAATTTCTTGAATTGGTTATCCTTTTTCATTACTTACTATTTTATTCCTAGACATTAAACATGAAAATGGTTCATTCCATAAAATTTTATATTTTATGGTACTTATTTTAATTCGTTTTTTTGGGGGAAATAATTACCATGAGATGTTCATTGATTCTTAGGAACTAGTTTCCATCCCATGGGGACAAGAAGCACCCTTCAAGGAAGTGGGGGACTGGGTGGAGCATCAGTTCATGTTGAATCATGGTCTAGTTCATTACATATATTAACAAATACAATTTTCTCAACATGAGAAATTCTTATTTAGAATACCTATTATTTTTTATGAGTGTCATGGTATAATGAAGTTAATAGTTATCATTAGATCTCATGAGGTAGGATTGAGGATATTTGAGCTAGATTTTTCCTACCACGTTCCATTAGTACCCATAGAATGTGGGATTGGAATTTTTAATTTAGGAATTCATTTTTATTATTGATGTTAGTGGTCTTGATCTGCATTCACATTGAATTGGTATCCTTGGTAAATTCTTTAGACTTTGTGATGAATATGAATAATGTGACCATAGCACGAAGATGGATTAAGCATCATAATAAATAATTATGTGACTAAATATATGATCATGTAATATCTAAGGAATTTTTTTTGGATTCCAAGGGTCCATAAACCCAAGTGGATATGTAAATTATGGTTTCAGATACCATTTTGGCTTCATATTAATAATTTAATTGAGTTAAATCCCTCTAATGTGGTGAATTAAGGGTGTTTTGTGATATGTTAATGGTATAATATACTTTTCATAGAATTTGGTTGTTCCTCCTATATTTGTAATTATTGTAAAAAAAATTTGTGAAAATGGGATATATCATGTGAAATGGTTTTTTCTATGAAAGGGAGTGTTGTGTACCATTCATGAAATGGAATTAGTTTTATAGAAAAGTGTTTGGGACTTTTTTGTTTTTAAAAGGATTAAATGTTTTAAATATAATTTAAAATGGTTTGGAATTAAAAAATTTATAATGTCATGTGTTTATGGGTTTTTGACACATTTTGGGGTGTGTCTCTACAATGGAAAATTATTAAAATTGAATTTTGAATTTTATTTGACAAAATCATAGAATAAGTGTAGTGTTTTGTAATGAGGGAAGATTTTATGTGAATATATTCAATTTTAAAAATTAGGATTTTGACTTGTTTAAAAATTTGATTTGATTTTAAAATGATATTGATGGTATTTAAAATATTATCCCATTTTTCAAATAAAATTTACCTTTTAAATTAGTTTCGTGAATCCTTATTAAGGGATCATGGATTTAGAAATGTATGATTTTGAAAAAAATCACTTGTTTCAGGAATATTGTTACTATATTTTGTTCTATTAACTGAACTTTGTACAATTTGGTTTGATTTGGGTGACATGCTCAAGAAAGGGTTATATTTTTTATATATATTTTGCATCATTGGAGGGTCTTGAGTAAAATTATGGTTCTTATCTCTAGTTAGTGTTTGTTCCTTTATATTTTCTATTACATCAACTCAATGAATTGTAGAAATTTTTATTTCAATAGTGTGGTATTCTTCTATCCATTTTTTGTTAGGAAATTAGGCTAAGGAATCCCTCTACATCTAGTATGCTGAATTGGTTAGGTGAGGAATAATTGGTTTTTTTTGTGTGATGAATTTTTTGTGTATTATTGTTTGATGAATTAATGGATGTTTGTAATTTGAGTGACATTGTCAAGATATTAATATTTGGTTTCTCTAGTGAGTGCTTGGTTCATTGGAATTTTCATTCTTCTTTTTTTATTTATTGTTGGAAGATTTTTGTCATGATATATTTATGTTAAAATCGAAACATGAGTTTTTTAGATTTATCATAGAGACACATTAGGTTATTTCATGGGGTAAAAGTGAGAGGAGGACTCTTTGTAGTTAGTCAAGTGTGGTACTATTCCATATCATTCTTTTTTTATCTCAATATATAGAGGTGTTCCATGAGTTTTTCATAGTGTTATCATTATTATGGTTATATTACCAATGTTTAGAAATAATTTATTTCAATTTTTGGAATGCCCATGAATGGTTTTAATTTGTCTATTTCTTTAGGATATGTTACATTGGTAACCTGGTTTTGTGATCTTTTGAAATTTCTTTCTGCTTTTATGATATTTTTGAGTTTGAATTTGTTTCTTATGGATTTTTTATGGTATGTGGAATTTAGTTGTCTTATTTTTTTATTTATATAATGTTATTTTCCTTAGTTTTTATTTTAATGAAAGATTGGTTGTCTAATGTTTCACCCATTCAGATCAATTTTTAATAGAGGGGAGACCCATGTTGACACTCCCTTAGTTTCATGGTTTTGGTAATATTTTGATTGTTCATTCTTTATTTTTATTTTTGCACATGTTTTGTAATATTGATTGACCATAAGGGGATGTTTATATTATAGTGTTTCCTTTTTCTTAGATTCTTTTGGATATTTTATGTTCATTCTATTAATTTTACATTGAACTTATCCATTATAGGGGTATAAAGTTGCATGGTGGATATATTTAACACTCTATGTTATATCTATTTTATTTATATTATAATATATTACACAATTTTAAAATCATGACTAGTTTCATTTTGAATTATAATTATTATTGAAATTTTTCTTCTGTCACATGGTTTCAACTTATTCATTACATAATTAGAGGTAATGTTATGGATGGCCTTGAAATTTTACTGGTTAAACCGTATAAATGTGATATTTTTAGTTCGTTTTTAATTATAATGGTTACGTATGCATGGGTAGCCCAAGGTTTTTATGAACCATGTGATAGAACTCTATGCACGATGTAACTTGATGACTTATCCAATGATGAATGGGATATGGAGGCCACAAGATTCACACATATTGGTTAAACTATGGAGTGACCATTTAAAAGGTGATGCAACAAGAAATTTTTCTATGGATTGGAGGATAGTTTTTCAAATAATGGAGAAAACCCATTCTATGAAATTTTTTGGGTAACAAATTTTTATATTTTTGAAAAATTACCATTTCACCCTGCCTGAATTAAATTTTTTAAAATTATTATTCTCCTATTGTATATTCTACTGACACCATCGTTCACATACTACTTGTAGTTTTTTCCTTATCACTTCATTTACCTTTTCTCTAAATGCAATTTAACATGTGTTATTTGTGATTTGAGGATAGATTTCCAAGGTAGGAACAACATGTCCCCTTATTATTATTTTCCATTTTTTATCCTTTGCCAAAAAATGCACCACAGTCTGTTAAACAAATTTTAGTTCTGATTTGGTTATAGTTTTTAATGTTAGGTTGTGTGATGTCTTATTATAAAATTATTAAACCAATATTTCATGTTCTGCATTATTTTACAATTATTTTAGGTATATTTTCAAAATAACCTAACATTTATTTTTAGAAATATTAAAATTTTGAGATATAAATTATTATTTTAATTTTTTAATTATGTTATTACACGTTTTCATTTTATTTCTATATAAGGATACTATATTTCCAAATTTTATTTAATGAAAATGAAGGTTTTTATATTTTAAAGGTCAGATTAAATATGATTTTTATAACCACACAATAAAAATATAAGATCCTAGTTTTTCATAGAGGTATGGATAATTACATTTTTGGTATAAACCATTTTTAATATAAATGGAAATTATCAATGGGGTTATAGAGGTTTCAAGAGTGTTTAGGATAGGTTTGGATCCCATAGCAGGGGTTTTTTATGAAATAGGGTGAGGTGTATGGTTAGTGGATAGTTAACACAAACCATATTCCTCAACCATAAAACCTTGAGAGTGAAATGAATGGGTTTTAAAACCATTAAATAGGGTCCACACAACCATTTAAAACCTATAATCTTTTTTAGGGACATTACACATGGGTTTCACATATTTTTTTCTAACCATGCGCCTAGACTATGAATGTTGTGGGGTCAGGTATTATGGGAATCGTATAGTTACTGCATATTTTTTCTGTCAATTCATACAACCCAAGATATGAATTAAATTATCTATAAAATTACACTTTTACCCTTATTGTTCTTTAATAGTTTATCTCTTTTCCCATTCCCCTTTTTCACATTATAAGCATCACAAATCTCCATCTTCCCTATTCTAGGATTTACTACTTCTCCTCCATTCAGACTTTGATTTGATCATCGATCATCATGTTGGATCACTATAAATATATCTGACACTATTATTACTTGTTTTCAACACATTATTCCAATATTTGTAGAAATAATAATGTGATAAAGTATAAACTATTATCATAGAATTTTCATGTTTCCTAATTTCATTTCTTTTATCCCAAATCTAAGGCTCATTCTAGAAAAGGAGTCTTCTATTGGGATAAGCCTGGATTTATATTACATTTACATAAAATTCGTCAGGTTTATATTTTGTGTCATTTTGATGTATGTCAGTCCTTCCATGTGTTTCTCTAAAAAAATTGACACCATAAATTAATTAATAACACTTTGAATTAAATGATCCATGAAACCCCATTAACACCATTGGAGATTTGAATCCTTAACTTGAACCACCCTTTAGGGTGTCATTGATTAAATTTATTGTCATAAATTCTTGGATTCTTTCAAAGAAAACCCTCATTTGTTTTTTTGAAACATATAAATAGGAATCACCTGATAGAATTTACTAAAATTTTAATGGAACGACCACATTTTTTCTCTTCAGAACAAAATTCCTCTCAGTTGTGTGTGGCTTGTCACTCACTAGTGGAATGTTTTAATTAAATTAAGTCATTGACAATGGAATGGATACTCACTGACCTTATTATTTATTATAAATTAAAATTAATATCTACTATAGAATTAAATACATGGTTAGAGGTGTGTCTTGTCCCAAGATATCCATTGATTTTCAAAATGTAACGCCTTAAGATAACTCACAGGATGACACCCAATTCATTGATGGGACTTCCAAATTAGCCTAAGATCCTTAGAATTGGTCAATAAATTTAAATAATAAATTAATAAACCTAACACCATCAATTGACATCCTAACAAATGAAATCTATAACCCATTGGATGAACACCAATGATTTGGCTTGAGGATATCCATGGATTTTCTTGCTTCCTTCCCCCAACTTTTTTTATGTCTTATTGAAATCAAAGTCATGAAGGTATTTATGTAGCTCTTACTATCAATTTCAGATTCACCAAGGCATTATCACTTCTTAACATGATGTTGGTTTATGGATTTAAGCATCGACACCAGTCGGTCAATTTGTTTGACATAGTTATCTTAAAAGAATAATATTTACTTGTGAAAGAAATAGTCAGTCTTTTAGATAACTAATGTAGTATGATTCAGTTTCCTTTTGAGGATGATATGACTTTTTTCATGGTCCAGTGCACCATGTGTTTGCAATTGTCTATAATTATTATTGTTCATATGGTATTATGACTTCCATTTTCAACAGGATCCATCCATGATAGAAATTTGGGTAAGCTTTCCTGAACTCCCACATCCTTTTCAAAACCCATTAATCATTTGAATGTTATAGAACATAGTGGATTGGTACTTTAGTTTGGATATTATAAATCAGGAGGATCGTCACCAATTTTCTCCATGAATCAACATTGAAGTTGATGTTTCATGAAATATAGATGATTTTTTGTGGTTATTGGTCAGTGAAGAACACCGATATAAAAAATCAGACAATTTTTAGAACTATGTTGATTACGGATTTTCATGAATGTGACTTCATCTTTGGGTGGAAACATGTAGGCATGGGATTTTAAAATGAGATCAATAAAATCAAGGAGGGAATAGGTGAAAGAGACAATAGTAGATCTTATCTACCTGATGCATTCCAGTAAGATCATAATGTTGGTGTCCACATAGAACCACTCCCCTCTACTTCATTAGAAGTAGTTGGTTAGTTAGACATTGGCGCAGTAGTCCCTATCTTGAAAGAGGGGTGTTTGAGAGATATAGACCCCAAGGTTTCATATTTTTTTTAGTAGGTTGAAACATTATTCTACTATTACAGGTGTGTATGGTGCTTCTGGTTCATGGGGGATATAGGGTATGGGTTTCTCTATTACACCTTTCTCATCTAAGGTAGAAACATTCGATGAGGCGGTTGGTGCTTGAAATAGAGACATTGTTACCAACCCAAACGTCCATACTGTCATGGGGTTGGGGGAACTGATATGGTGACTCTAGGTTCCAATGTAGAGGTTTTACAGTCTAGAAGTGGAGACTACCATGAAGAGGTATGCCATGAATTTTACATTGATATTTTAGTGGGATATAATGGGTTGGGTGAATCACTTACATGAATCTGATGGCTGAAATAAGTCTACGGAAGGATCCACCCAAAGGAAGCTTTTGTATAGTTAATTTTTTTAATCATTTAGATGGTCTAGATGGTAAAGATAAGGTCTTGAATGAAACTGATCCTACTAAATCAATAGAATTTGGAAAATATTGGTTTGAGTTAGTGTCATGTGATACTGATTTGGTACATATTTCTGATGTTTTTGTAGGGGGAATGATTAGTAGAGGACATCATAGTTCGAGGAGGAAGAAAGGGAGGAAGGTAGGCAGAGACCTTGAAAACTGCATCCCTCATAATGAGAAAAATTTTAAAGGAAGAAAATATTATTCATTCATCCCTAAACCAATTAATACAAGAACTACATCTTTGTTGAGGGCCAAAGAAAAGGATAGTGTCGGCATTTCCAATTTAATGGAATCGGAAGATGAAGTTTCTAAGGAAAGTTTTATCCTAGTGGGATGGTGGGAGACCAAATACAGATATAGGGAGACTTAATTTTGGAGGATCATTCTATTAGTGAGGGATGGATGATATTTATGGGGAAGAAGGGTACCCATTGGAGGCTTCTAATTCAAAGTAGGAAGGATCGGATGGTTCTATAGACATCTAGATGATTTTGCATTCAATGAAATAAATGGTGGAGGATTTCCTTATGATTAATTGCATGCACGATAATGCTAACAGGTTAATTGATATATTTATTTCATTGGATACTAATAATAAGATGATTTCTTGGATTGATAAGAAGAACCAACTATTGATAATAGGATTAAATGAAGGGAATATCAGTAGAGAAGAATTCATCCAAACATGGGACAAGATGTCGTATCTTTATGAATACATTATAAAGGATGATACAGACCTTTAGGTAAAAAATATTTCATGGAAACAATTTAAGGAGAATTGTACGAATAGGATCAAGTTATATTTCAATAATTATTTGGTTTCCTTTATTTCTTTATCTTTTTAAACATTGTGGTTTCTCACTTTTTCATTAAATGTGTTTTTATAATAAAAAACATTAATTTTTAGTCACCTCCATTCTATACCTTTACTTTATTTATATACTAAACATTGGTAAAGTGTATATTCACCTATCATATTTTAGTTATCACTAATGGTTGTGGCCTACTGAGTTTTACTCAAACCCGGTTTAGGCCACTATTTGGTACCCATAAAGACTACACGGATGCAGGTGAGGATAAAGGTAAACTTTAAATTATGGATGTAAAATTTCATTTTTGGATGGGATATTGAGATAAGATTACTAATCCAGTACTTTTGGATTCTCATAGAGATAGATTATTTTGTTATTTTTTATTCCTTTTGATATAATAGTACTATTTGTATTATTGGTACAATGTATATCTACACATATTTTCTATTATTTCAGGGCAATGTCTTTATAGGATATTATTTGTGGTTATGATTATTTTTATTAGCTGGTTGGTTTACTTCTACTACCTCATTTTACTTCTACATTGATTATTTACTATTTTACAGATTTTATTTACCAATGTGTTGCACTCTAACAAAGGGGTATAGTCTACCCACAATACCACCATACAACCATTTTGTTATTCAGTATCCTTTGGAATACTGGGAGGCATTCTTAAGGCCTTGTGGTGAACCAGACTATTCATGTGGTTATAAACCAATCCATAGATGTCACAAAGTGGTATCCAATCATCATTTTCCCTTTGTCTTACTATTTTGGGTCAATAAACATAAGATTATGAAATGATGGATATTGTTAATAATTCACTCTTGATACTATCTAACAATCGTGTGTGGTAAAATCCATGTTTCTAGGGATGGTTTTTTTTTCTTGATTCTAACTATTTTAGTTTAATTATTTTCACCATTGGTTGAAGCACATTCTTTATGATGTTGTGTTTTATGATTTTTTACCCCTTTCTGGTATAATAAGGAAGAATTAGTTCATGCATCATAATAGGTAAGTTAGGATTTATATATACTATATATGACATGCCATCCATATTTAATTACAAAATTCCTATTAGTTGAGTGTTATTTATTATATATGTGAATTAAAATGTTTATTATAGGAACACAGTGAAAAATATTTGGTTACTTAAATAGTTTTTATCAACCTAAATTGTGTTTTCTATTATGGTTTGATGGTGGAAGCTTATATAAATAGTTTTAGCATGATTCAACTAAGGAATTTTGGTTTTATGTGTTGAAAATTTTTGGTAATTGAAGATACATGGATTTATAATTTCAATTTATATTGTTATATATATTGGGAATGAAAATCTATATAATTGAACCATCAGAAATGGTCTTATTACATTTTGATACTACATGTAAGATAATGGTTGTAGTTAAATGAAATTCCAATGATAAATTATAAATTTTATGTCCTTATATTTTGGGAATATAAATCCTCATAACTGAATAATTAAATGAAGTTCAAAAAAAATTAATTTTTTTTTAGAAGTTATAGTTTCATTAAAATGGGATACCAATTACAACATAAAGATTGTTCCCCTAAAAACATGAAATTTAAACTCCACATAGCATAACTATTGATATTAAAGTTGAATATAAACATTGAAATGACCTTAGTTATGTTTAGTTTGGTTAATTCATTTCTTTTATTGTGAGTCTTATACATATCTTGTTACATATCTATATACCTTCTTCTGTGTATCTTTTTTTGGTGTGTGTTCATGTAAATTTAAATATATTCCTCCACCAAGGGTTTTTGTTGTGTTCTAAGAAGGTGGAGATGACTATGCTCCGAAGGTGGTGAGACCTAAAACACATATAGTTCCACTTGAGGCTCCTCCCTTGTCAAAACCTATTGTTATCAGTCTTTTTATTGATAATTCGATTTGAGAGGGTTTTTTATAACAGGAGTAGTCTGTTGTGGGATCATTATGAGGTGAAACGTTTTTTCAAATTTTACAAGTGAGATCCAGTAGCAATACCATCCTAACATTTTTGGGGAGTATGACTACCATTATACTAAATCATGGTTAGAATCTATATAGCTGATCTATGAGAATCTGGAGATGGATCCCAAAAGGAGGGTGAATATAAAAGATTATATTCCTTCAGGATTATGAAATAAATGGGGGAATGATCATTTAAAAGAATATCAACATCTAGGTATTGACTGAATAGATTTCAATACTAGTTTCAATTACTAATTTTTCTTAGAGATGATAAAAGATGATCGAGATTCATAATTCATTCATATTGAGCATGGTACTACCCCCATCCTTTATTACATAGCTTTTTTCACTAAGCTTCAATTCTATTTATAAATATTATCGGTACAAAGATTTCTAGAATTAGAGATTTTGGTGATGGGATTATGTATTCCATATAATCTCATTTGAATGTCTTCTGATTGAATACCATATCCAATAAAGTGAAGGATTCCCTTGTCTCTTAGTATAATCTAGGAGAATTAGAAGGTATAAGGAATGTTGATTCAACTTATTGGACATTAATTTCTTCATCCAGTAGTATAAGCTTCACTTTATGATTTCTTTCATGGGTAGTGTCTATAAATGTGTACACCTTAGAAATTATGTGGTATTCCTTCATTTTGGAAAGTAGGGTTACATGAAACATTAGTCATGTAAAGACCCAATACTTCTACATGGGGTTCACCTATTCCTTTCTCCAAGAAGGTGGATGGTAACCGGAGGTTGTGTGTGGATTACCAGCAGTTTTATGAACATACATGTAATAACTTACAGCCACATAATTATATATATGATCTCTTCAACTATATTTGAAGAACTGGGATCTTCCTTACCAGTAGTTGTATGAACATACAGATAAGAACTTACACCCACTTCCTTATATAGTTTAGGATTTTATATGATTCATGTCAGACCATCATATATACCATGTATAGGTTCTTGAAGTCGGTATGGATTATATTAATAATTCTTTATATTGGTTGATCTAATTATTAAACACATTGTTTTATGGCCATGATGAATAGTTTTTTCCACCCATACCTTGATTCTATTTTGGTAGTTTTTGTGGATAAAATCATAGTACAATCTCAGAATCGATATGATCATTACAAAACAACTTTAAATCATACTATGTAAACTAAGAGATCATATTTCCTATTTGAAGAGCACCAAATTAATCTTTTATGTCTATAAAGTTCACTTCTTGGGTCACATTATCTCAAAATGAGTGTATATGGATCTATATAAGGCAAGATTCTTTGTTTACGGGAAGAATCCTTAGAATATTTTTGATGTCCATTGCTTCTTAGGACGAGACAGTTACTATCAGTGTGCTATCTATTAATTTTTATGTGTTTTGGAACCACTATCATTCTGATCCACTAGAGGAATAACATTCACATGATCTTTTGTTTGTGAGAAATCATTTCATAAGATGAAAAAATGATGACCTCAACATAAACACTAATTTTACGTAAGAATAGATGAGGATATACAGTTTTATGGGATGCATCAAGAATTTGGTTGGGAGGTGTTTTGATGTTTTCGGAATGAATTGTTCCATTTGAGTCATGCTAGTTGAGAACATACGAGCACAATTAACTGATGTATGATTTCTAGCTAATAGTCATAACAAATTCCCCAGATTACTGTAGACAATACTTTCTAGGGGAGAGGGTTGTGGTAATAATGGACCATAGAAGCAATAAATACATATTCTATCATTGTGGAATGAACCAAGGATGATGTATATGGGTTGAATATGAGCAGTATTTTTACATTGAGTTTTATTACATGGCTGGGAAAGGCAATATAGTTATCGATCTGTGGATCCTTAAGACTCAAAATTCTGTTTTTCATGAAGCTAGAAGTTAATTGATGTTGATGACTCTTCTTTTTGAAATTCATCTAGATGTTCTGGAATGTCACAAGTAGCATATTAATACCTCTTGCAGTGTCATTAATTGCCATAGGGTTTCGAAATTAATAAATTTAATAACACTATTCAAAACAACAAAAAAACTATATGGTATAAGTGTAAATGCAAGTCCTTGGTCGAACCCAAAGAGACATGGTTAGATAAAATAATAATTTTATTAAATAAACATAATATATTTAATGAAAGAATAGAAAACTAATTTATTGAAGGAAGTTATGATGATTGATTTTTATTTTTAGAAAATAAAAAAAATGTGCTCAGAAATTGTATATATGGGTTCATGATTGATTAGGGAATATAATAATAACATAGAAATAATGGGTTTTGGAACCATGTGTATTTTAGTGGAATGCTCATTAAAAAACAACCCCAAAATCACTGATGTTACCTTTTCACAATGGTCAGGTTACATTGGGTATTCGAAAACATAGTAACGTGGAACCATTTTTAATCATAGTGAAGAATAAACCAAATGGTCATGGTGTGGATCGTTCACTAGTCAATGTGTTGAATTTATCACACCATGTTCTATCATGAAATGGTTATGAATGATAAAGTGAATAATTAAAAAAATGAACTTAGGGTTGCCAAAAATAAACCAAATCAATTTCAATAAAAAATGAAATAACTATAAATAAATATTCCCACTTAATTAAAGATTCTTTTCATAGGTTCTACCCCCTCATACTAGTAATGATGGTGTAGAAAAATAAAAAAATAGCACTCATCACAGTGGTAGAAGTCTTTGATCCTAATAGGGACACCTCCCCCAAATTATTCTGATAGAAGTAACCTATATCTCTATTTATAGGTTCAAAATTTCATTATTTAGAAATCAGTAGCTTTAATGATAGTTAAAAAGGTGGGAATAAGTGGATCTCAGGACATATATTAGGTCCAAAAACCAAAATACATCGAATGATTCCATTTTTTGTGTCATCCAGACTTTTACACATCATTTAATTATTACAAGAAATGTAAATTGAGGTACTTAATATATTTACATAATTAATCACACATTCTTCTTCTATTAATAGTTTTTATTCTTTCTTGTCATGTAATGTTTAAAGAACATGTATCTCATGGAAGAAAAGAATTCTAGGAATCTTTTATCTCACACCTCTCATGACATGATGAATCTGACATTATGTATTATATTTACGACCTGAATGTTTCTTCCTATAACTCTTTGGTTGATAATCACTCCATTTTATATTGTAATATAGATTTAGAAATCCAATGTTGCACTCTTTTCCAAAAACAATATAGCATCATTCCCAATATAAAGTAGATATCATGTGTAAAGCTTTGCATTATCAATTAAATAAACCAAATCAATTCATTTCAATTTCAAAAATGTATACAATAAATGCGCTTATCTCCTATAAACATGGATTTATTATATTCATCTTCACTTCTAGATCTAGTTAAGAGGAGATAACATTTAGATCTGAAAAACTTGATCCTAATGGAATTTGTTTTAGGTGAGGACCCACAACCCGGTTGGTTTGTTGATTAGAATGAGATTTTTCATATTCATTGGTGTGTATTGGTTCGTGTTGACATGTGAGAGGATATTTTGTGTTAATATAATTCTTCTAAATGGATTTTACATCATATAATTACTAAGATGTATCATGATATGCCCCTCTACTATTGGCAACCATGGATGAAAAATTAAATCATATACTTTGTAAAATAGTACTCCAACTATCAATAAGTTAAAGTAAAACATTGGCATCCTTCTTGCCTTCTACAACCATTACCTATCATAGAGTGACAAATGGATGACATCATAATTGATTGCTTGATAAGGTTACTAGAGTCACCTGAAGGATATGATGATGTATGTGTAATTTTGGATAGGCTGATGAAGGTCACCTAATTCATTATATTAGAAATATGTTCTCATTGGATGGTTTTATAAGGCTATATTTCTTAGAGATCATACACCATCATGGTGTTCCATGTAAAATTATATCGGAAATGGAATCTAGGCTCACTTATCAATTTTTTAAATTGTTTTAAAATGTTCTTGGTTTACAGGTTCTTCTACGTATAACATACTACCCTCATACAGATGACCAATTCTAGCATAATATATTGGTATTGGAGGACATTTCTAGGGTTTTTTCCCTTACTTTTAATGGTTATTTGGAAAAAGAACCTACATATTTTTGATTATTTCAATAATAAATGTTTCTATGAGGATATTTAGATGGATACCTAGTAGGGACTCTATGGAAGGCCCTGATGTTCACCTCAATGCCAGTTAGAGACTGGGTAGGAAGCACTATTGGGACCAAGTCATGTTTAGAAAATACAGAAAGAGTACAACTGATTTGGAAATGTATGGATACTAATAATTATAGTGAAAATTCATATTCGAATCACCTTTATCAACCTATATAATATGATCTAGGATAGTGAGTCTTCTTTTGATTCTAGCATATATTTGGTCATATAAATATTTAGAGATAAGGTAAGCTAGAACCAAGATATATTGAGACTTTCAAGATCTTGGAGAGTGTTGGGAGGGTAGTGTAATGGGTTTATCTCTATCAATTGTACAAGTCTATGAATTACATATTCAATTTATCTCATCTCCAAATTTATTACCATGTCCCATCTCATATCATTTATTTCATAGAAATTGAGTTGGATACTGACACTACATTTAAGAATTATCTAGTTCGTATCGTCGATCATTGCACAATAAATATACATGGTAGAATGGTTACTCTGGTTCTTGTGATATAGTAGAATGGTCATATACTGGATGATACTTTGGAATAAAAGTTTTATATGTGTGATCAGTGGCCAAATCCATTCTTAGATGTATATCCACCCCCCTGATGAGAAATTGGGGGACGATCTGTTTTAAGCAGGGGAGGTTTTAAGATAATGATTTTTCATAGATGTATGTATCCTTTAAAATATTCTAAAAATATTTTTTTTATATAAATGGAAATTATTAATGGGGTTATGGACATTTTGGAAGTGTTCGGTCTGAGTTTGGATCATGATGTATGGGTTTTGAAAGAGACAAGGTAAGTTTCATAGTTAGAGCACGATTAACACTAACCATGAGCCTCCACCATATATCCCTAAGAGGGTGAAGCATAGTCTCTAAAACCATGAAATAGAGGCTTAAAACAATGAAAAACATAATCATTATTGTACGTTTACAACACAAAATTTTCATAAATTTTATTTAACTATGTTCCTAGAATGTGTGAGGTGTGGGCTCATATATAATGGGAATCACACAGTTGGTGCATGGTTAGTCCATATGTGAATCCAAACCAGGAATCCCATTAACTGTTATTTAAAATTTCCTTTTTCCCTCTTATCTATTACAAAAAATATCTCTCCTTATTATTTTTTATAGTAGATGCATGAGAGTTTTCCTTCTTCCCTCTCTTAGGATTTGGTGTATCTCATCCATCTGGGCTTTGATTTGATCACCATTTGTCATGTTGGTTCCCCATTGGTCATCCTATCACTACCCATAATTATTTTATTACATTATCTTCTCATATTTTTTGTGATATCCATGTGATCTAATATAACTTATTTCTGGGTGTTTTTTTGGTTTCCAAATTTCTCTCATTCCATTCGACGTTAGAGGTTGATACTATGTTATGAGTTTTGTACAGGTCTAAGGTAGCTACTCTATTAATTTTCCATAAAATTAGTATCCTCTATAATTTATTTCTTTATATCACATTCTATACCTTCCCTACATTGCTTTTAAATTTTTTTAACTCCTTAAATTAATTGCATAAACCTTATCCTAGATATTCAATGAGACCCCATTGATACAGTTGGAGATTGAAAATATCAATGCAAACTAGCATTTAGGCTGTCATTAGTTAAATGGAATGTTAACTCTTCATATATTCTAACTAAAATACCCCTTGGGTATGTTTGGTTTGAAAATTATACAAATGAATCACCCAAAAGAATATATTAAATTTTTAGTGGCTTTACACCCTTATTTACCTTATGACCAAAACTCCTCTAAGGTGTGTTTGGATTGTCACATTATAGTGGAATGTATTAATTAAATTATAGAATTATTAATGGAATGGATAATCAATTGACCTTATTATTTTTTATAATTTATAATTCATCCCTACTTAGAACATGATCACATAGTTATTGTTTTATCCATACTCGAGAAATCCATAAATTACGTACCTGAAATTCCTTAAGGAATTCATTGAACCCCACTAAGTTCACATATTCCACTACCAAGTGGTGCATCATCGGTGAATTAATTCAATTTCATAGATTCATGAATACTTTGTCCTGAATCCAAGGAATCAACTTATAACTCTAGAAAATTATAATACCTAGGATAAACTCCAAGTATTTTACTTAATTACTTTAGACATGGACTCTCATGGATTATCTTATTGAAATCTAATCAAGTCTTCCCTTTAGTTAAAATAGACATACTCCTCAGACTCGCTGAGGAAGCCTTTACCATGTTACTTGGTTTCAAGAAATATAGAAGTGTCTTATGCTAAGATATATAAATATTTAGATGGTGGTGGTGGTATTTAACTAGTTTAACACCATTATATAACTTTTTCTCATTTATATATTTCATAATATTAATGAATATATTCACAAACTGGATTTGAATTAGGCATTTTTGTGGTAGCCTACTAGGTTTTACTCACATCCTATTCAAGTATCCATTTGTTACCTTGACATACTTCATGTATATTGGGAAGGATAAATGTAAGTTACAAGATATGTATTCATAATTTATTATTAGGATATAAGAATAATAAATGATTAGAGATCCAGTTCTTAGGATGCTCATAGTGATAAAAATTAGTGGTTTTCTTTCAATTTTATATACTAGTGCAACCATATCTTCCAGAACATATTATGTACTAGTTTATGACCTCATTCTTATATTATACTATTTTTGTATAATTCTAATTTCATTGTCTATATGGATTAATTTCACTTCCTTATTTTACTTCTTTTATGTTTTTTTTACTATTTCTATTGTTTCATTTACCATTGTCTTGCACTCTGATGTTGTTGATATAGTCCCTCCCCTATACCACTATACACCCTAACTAATAGATGGATTTTTTGGGGAAATGGGGAAAACATATTGAGGAATTTTGGACATGCAGAACAATTATGTAGTAATGTACTATTTTTGTGATTTCATAGAATCTACTTCTAATATTTCCCAAACAACCTTTAAAATCGACTTTAAAATTTTTTGAACTATTGTACAAATTCAATGTATCTTATTAAAGTTTTTACATGGAATTTCGAGTGATATTTGAATGTCTAAGCATTGTTAAAATATTTCAAGTATGTTTCACATAAAATATGACATTTATAATTGATTTGGCCATATTTTGTGTGTGGAAAAAATTAAATGGTGGTGTGTTGGAACCTTGAAAGTTTTTAATTAATATTGATTGATTCATTAGATCAAAATCCAAATTTAATTGAGTCTAATTCATTATAAAAAATGAAATCATTTTTAGAATTTGTGTTAATTATTTTTTCAGAAAAAAATGGGTTCAAAAGGAATTTAAATCAATTAAAATACTTGGTGTGGCACTTCTAATTATTTTTGATAAAAGTATTATTAGTGGTCTGGATGATTTTAAAATGATATGGATTTGTGAGAGAATATTGAGATTCATTTTATTATTATTGATATGGATTGTGTCCTGACGTATATGCCTTATAATTTGTGTTTTTGGATGAATAACTATTCATTAATATTTCTTTTTTGGTTATAGGATGGGAGGGGAGGATTAATTTCATATTAACGAAAGTATATTTATGTGATGATGTTTTATTTTATTGATTTACCCAATAAATTGTTTGACATTTTATTAGAGTCTTGTGAGACTATTAAGGATCAAGATATGTAAAATACCTATTATAGTTTCTGTTTCAAATGGAAGGGATATAGTTATAACAAGTCAGATAACCAAATATGTATATTTCACTAGAAAGTATTAAAGAGGAACCATGTTTATTTTAAGCCATGTAATCGTGATAGATCCTAGTTAGTTGTACATGACTATTATGGCATTATAGATTTTTTAGTTTCCATGTATGTTAGTTTTCACTAGTTTTAGATCTAGACAAATGAGTCTTGGGAAATTTAAAATTATTATTAGTTATTTTATTATATAGCTTAGTTAATTACATTACTCATCATGTTTGGTTTTACCCTAGATAATTTGATTACATAGATATATTACATTTTTATACACTATTATTATGATTCATTGAAGCTGTTGTTCCTATTTATGATAGTGTATCACCTTTATTTGGTTTTAGTTTATATTAAAACTATAAATTGAAATGTTTTTTAACATATGTTTTAAAAAATATATTGTTTGTTTATTTCAAAAAAAGAATATTTTGAAATTTATTTCAATGTGGTGGTTTATGAAAATTTATTTTTCTACTAATTTTTGTAAAGGGGGATGAAAGGAGATTTTTATTTTTTAAAATGGTTAAAATGATTATATTATCTTGGTTTGAAATACTTACATCAAATGTTTAATCATAGTTGATTTCATAAAAAATGGGTGTTGATTAAAAACTTTTACGTGTCATCTTGTTTCCTTTTATAATAAAGAACTTCAAAAACTAAATTTTATTAATGTTATTTAAACATTTATGAAATGGGTTTATTATTGATGGTTGGGTTTTTGAAATTGAAGGTTTTTTCCTAATATGTTTTTTTATCACCCCTAACATATATTTATGTTTCAGGTTTTGTTTATACTCATGGCCGCTAATGGATAATAATTTTTTTTTCAAATTGGTTGGTTCATTAGGATCATTTGGAGGTCAGTGTTTATTATATTTTATTTATTCTCATTATTCCAATAGACAAATTATTCTTTCATATTTTCTTAATCATTAACTAATGGTGCATTATATATGTGTGGGGATAAGTTGGTGGACCATAGGGTCTATTTAAATTACGGGTGTTGCGGGTAAGATATGGTATTTCTATTTTATTGATAAAAATTAAATTTCACATACTCCATATTTTGTAATTATTTATTTTATGGATGTTTTGACTTATAAATGATTAATGATAAAAAAAATTGATTGTTACAGTACATATTTAATTTTGTTATTTTTGGTGCAATTGATCCCAATAAAGTTATATATGATTCCCAAGAACTAGTTTCTATCCATTTGGTACAATGACTTCCCTACGAGATTGTGGAAGAATGAGTTGAGTGTTGGTTTTAGTGGTTTTTCGGGCCAATTTGTTTTAAAAACCCCCATATGGTTTATTGAAATAGTTCATATGGTCCATCACATAGTTAGGTATTAATAATTATATTGTATGAAAAATCAGTTTCCAAAAATTATATTCTGAAGAGAAAAATAATTTAGAATGATTCTTATTTTTTCCATCATGAATAAAATATCATGAATCTTTTAAAATCATCTATTCCAATTTTGAGTAAGATCAATGAGATGAATATGAGAAGATAAATGGGATGTTCTACTTGGTAATGCAAAAAACACCATTATTATTCACGAATAACCCAAACATTAAATGACTTGAAGATTGATTTATTATCTATTGATTAAAATATAACAAAAGTGTTTTTATTCTAGTTGTGTCTTGAAGAAATGATATTTACACTATAAATATAATGATCATGAGAAAATTTGATTTTATACACGATGTAAATGAAATATCCATTCTACAACTATTATTGTCATATGATTTTCATGAAAAAATGATGATGAAACAATGAGTGGATATAAATGGTTGAATTTTATAAATAATATCTTTCGGAATATTAGTAAAAGTCGAATAGAGATTAAATAGTGAGAAAATTAATATAAATATTAAAATTGTATTTCTCAATATCAACATGGTTTGTTTCACATGATATCATTTTTTATAAGAATACTATAATATTATTTGAAATCAAATTATGTTATTTTATAGAGGTGTTTTAAACTAGTAATGATCATGACATTAAGGTATTAAATTTAAGGATATTAGTATTGATGAGGGAAAATTAATTCTTTCCATTGGAGAACCATTAAAATTTTCATGACTCTCCAAAAAAATAGTTAAGGGAATGAATATTTTGTGTGAGATACACACATTCTATATAATATATCTATTTTTCTAAAACCATGTGATGATCAAAAGAACATGAATCTCATAGTATGTGATAATAATAAGAAACTAGATACCCCAAATGTGTAAAAGTGAATAAAAATTAAGAGACATAATCCAAGAGTTCATCCGTAGGAGAGGAAGACTTGCACAACTAAGTAATCAGTGTAGTGAGGAATATCCAAAAAATGACAATTTGGGGAGAGTATAAAGATTAGAAAAATCAAAAAAGAGAAATACCTATTGATATTAATTATTGATGTTATACTAATAGATCAGTGATCTAGAATATTCATTGATGAATTTCATCTTCATGTGGTTGATAAGTTACCATAGATAACATAGGTCTTTCTTGTTTTTGATCCATACATTATTGTTACACACTATGAATTTTAATTCCCTTTTCGGGATCTCAATCGTGAATAGTATTTGACACAGTGTTCAAGTATGAATAACAATAAATTTTGATAATACAACCCACAACCATTATGATTAATAATAAAATTATTTTGTATAATCTTTGTCTTTGTGGTACTAACGAACCCTGAAAATGTCTGTGATTTTATTTTTGAACCAGCTAAATATATTTATTTTTTTATCCTTCATTTTAATTTTCTATAATGTGAGGGTGGTTTGTTACTAATTTTTTGGTTTTAGGTACTAAAAAACAAATGAGGTTGTGTTTTAGAGATGAAAGTACAAAAATTTGGATCACTAATTCACCTCAACCTCCATGAGATCTCATTAATCCAACGTAACATCAAATAAAAATATAATATTTTACATAAATTGCATAATTTAAAAATCACATCTCATTAATATACATATACTACTAGAACCTAATATTTTATTGTCTTTGGAGATTATCTATATAAATATGTTCTTACATATTTTCTCTTCCATATCTCTAATATTATTCTCCACACATGACTTCCATCTAAACTAGAACATATATTTAATTACATATGTAAATGAGAAATATAAGTGTGATATCAATATCTTAGTGATGGAATATTTCATCTATGATTCATAAATGGTTAGATCATAATTATGAGATAAAACATGACTCTAGGAGAAATAAATTATTAAATATAACCTATAATAATAAGAGTTTTCTGTATGGAATGAGAGAATTATAAATAACAGAAAACTATAATACATATGTCATGGGGTAAAAATGTGGAGGCAAGTGATAATTGTTTTGATTCATTGATAATAACATAGTAATATGGAATAATATAAAATTGTTGTATAATCTTATGCATTGTAAATTATAACATTGTTATCATGGCTAACCATAATGAGGTCAATGCATCATGTTGTGAACATGCAATCAAGCCCACCTATAGTGTTCTAGTCATGAAATTAGGACAATTACTACAATTTTGAACATGAATTTAGGTCATTGAATATAAGTTTTAACAAGTAATCATGTCCATGTATATAATTGTTAACATTCAGTCTGGTATATACATAGAATTGTCAACATAAAATCATGTTCACTCATTACATCATAATATCATGATTTATAAAACAACACCCAATGTATTATAGGGATATATTGGGCCCAAAACCGATAGAATTATAAAACATACAAATTTGAGCCACATGAAATAAATCATGTATCTAATCAAAGAAAAACCATGGAATGAATATGGGATATTTCACATTTTGAATTGATATCAGTAAAAATAATAAAATAAAAACTTGTTCAGTTGATACAAAAACATCAATCACCTAGAAGAAGTATACAATAAGTTAAATTTTAATGAAATTCGTGAAAAAAAACACTATAGTAAAAAACTATTTAGATATATAGGGGTATTTTTGTGAAAAATCATAAACATAATTTTTATAAAACATTTTTAAAAATGTTAAAAAAATAATTATTGTCACATGTAACATTCAAAATTCATTTTCAAGAAAGTGATATTAATGTATTTGTTGGATTATAAGGAATGTGTCCCAAATAATGGGACGGATTATATAACTAGAGTCTATGTAAAAAAATTAGACTAGAATTTAAAAAATATATATGAAAGTAAAAAAAGAAATACAATTCAATTCTTTTTAAGGTAGTTTTAGAGAAAACCCACGTTGATTAAAGAGTTGAAAAATTTTAAATTTTAAATTTATAGAGAAAATTATGAAGATAATATAAGATAATAAATATTTTTATTATAAAATAAGAAAATAAATAATTTTAAGGAGGAAACAATATTTACATTCAGGATAAAGATCCAATAGAAATGATGCAAATTTTTCATAACATCATATTTTCATGAACAAATAAATCTATAAAATAAGAAGATTATATCATGAAAATAAAATTAGTATATATTGAAAGATAAAATACCATATAAAATATATTAATGGTATAATTTAAAATATATAGATTACTTTTTCCAAAAATAAATTTTATGAGTCAATGAATATAGATCGAGTCAACCAAAATCCAATCCTTCACTTCCAGCTTGGTCAAATGCACATTAGCTTCATGTAAAATTAATTTAGGTTTATTATTAATATATACCATAAAAATATTTATATATATTTTACTATATAATATCAATGTATAATTTCTTATTACCCAAATTAATCATTATTCCTGGTTGAAATTAATATTCTGGTATTAATTGCTTTATTTGATTTGTACTAGCTTCGTTTTAGCTGTTCCATTCCAACATAATTGTTCATATTTTCATCAACTACATAATTTCCATGTAATAAGAATTATTTTGCATGAAATAATCATAATGTGAAATATTTAATTTTTGGAAGTTATTGTGATAGTTTTTAATGTACGGTCAAAATCCATTTCTTTAGTTTTAATTAAATAAAGGAAATCATCTTTATTAAAGAATATATGTGTATATATTGGAATACAATATTTATGAAAACATATTATGTTCATCACAATTACATTATATTCCCTAAATTAATGTTTTCATTAGTTTTTAGGACATAATGTAATGGACCGGACCCCTCCAGTCCATTCCTTTGTTGAAATTGATGTGGTCAACACGGCGCGCGTAACAATGATAATTATTAATGATAAAAACGAAGAAGATTTTAAAAAAAATTAAAAGATGTTTTGTCAGTTTATTATATTAAATAATAAAGATGGTGATATAAAGTGCGTGATTAATTAAATTAAAAGGGGTTTTAATTCTAAATAAGAATTTAAAAAAATAAGGCGTTTAGTTTAATATTAATTGAGAAATTGTTGGAATTAAATTAAAATAATAATTATAGGTGTTGCGTTATTAATATTTTTCATAATATTAATGAGAAATTAATAAAATGAGTTATGATATTTATTGCAAGTAAATAAATGAAGATGTGTAGCGTAAGTGTTATTATTATTATGATGGCTTGAAAATATTTGGTGTTAATTAAATTAAAATGGTTTTAGTTTAATCAATGTGAAATAAAAGAAATATAATTGAATAATTAAATCGACGTATGTTACGCAACATTGATGTGGCATGGTTGGATTCAGATATCCAACGTGGTGGTTTAATGTAGTCAATGCGATGAGCATAAATATTATTGTTATTAAAAATAATAATGGCGATGAGTTAATAAAATGAAATAATGAATTGTTATTATTATTATTGAAAAAGAGTAATAACAATGATGACGTAAAACTATGTGCGGGAGATTAATGAAATTAAATGTATTAAAAAGGGGTTGAATATGTAAGTTATATTAATTTCGTTTTGTCATTTAATTCAATTAAATGAAATGGTTTTGAGTCACATGGAATGGTTTTAGTTTAATATAAGAATAATTATGGTAATATAATTTAATGGGACTAAATTTGAACATTAATGATGGGTATTATTAATATTAATTTTATTAATAATAACATTAAATGAGATTGGAGAGAGAGTATTAACAATATATTAATAATGATATGAAATAAATTGGAGAGAGATGAGTTTTGAAAAATAAAATAAAAATAAAGAAATCAATCATGGAAGGAGGCGCCACTTTTGGTGGTGGCATGGGATTGAGGAGTATCTTTTAAGTCATTATTATTAGATATTATAATAATGATTATAAATGGGAATAAAATTAAAAGAGAAATAAAGGAGAGAAGGAATGGCCATGCGTGGTTGACATGGAGTCAAGGAGGCACAAATATTGGTTGTGCGTGAAAGATTGGAGGAGATAATTTAATGAATTAAATTAAATTAAAAATAAGTAATTATAATAATAATAAAATAATATTATTATTATTTTGGGTGATCAAAACTTAAAAAGTCTATAACTTATTCATATGGTGTCGGAATGGCGAACCGTCAACGGCAGTGTAATCCTGTAATTAAGACGGTCATTTTAAGACCAGTGATGGATACCTTTTTATGAGTTATGTCTCGGGTCAACGAAACACACATATTAATAAAATTAACGTCTTTTTTTAAAACGCGTGGAAAACGCGTGGCATGTCGTGTGTTGACCAGTAAAAACACGTAACGGGTGTACAGTCACACCGTGTATTCATCAATACACACTGCATTCTATTTTACCTATTCGTTGGATATATAAGAAAGGGTCGCGGATTATTTCCAGACCAATCGCTTCTTCTCCGCACGACGACACTCTTGGATGATCAAGAAGTCTTCCTCCTCTAACTTCTTTGTCCGACCTCCGAATTATGATCCGTTAGCGGCCACAGGATCGTAGCGACGAGACGAAGCTTCTAAGCCCGGACTTGTCACCTTTCCTTCCGGCCTTCCTTCTCCAGCTTCCATCCTAGGAGGCGTTTGTCGGGTTTGGCGAAGGCGGAGGACACCGAAGGACGTCGTCGGAAGCGGCGTGATCGGGACCTTTTTAGGTAGCGATCTCACCTCTGATACCATTCTGTCACGACCCCCTCCCACCAAAGATGCCCCTCCTGAGCTAGCAATGGTGAAAGGGAGATAATGACCCCCGAGTCCCGCCTCCAGTAGGCCCCGGGTTGGGGACTAGCACCAAGGGTATGATTTTTCACAAAGATGGGAGGCATTACCCTTTTTATTATTTTGGATCGGGAAATAGGATAAGTCAACCACCAAAAAGGGAAAAGAACAAGTGTATATAAATAAACCCAACCAAGCCCACATGCATGTTTAAACAATTTTTATAACAAGGTACAAGTACAAGGAAGCTCAAAAGTACAATGCCAAAGAAAACAAGAGAACAACAACTGCAACAAATCCAACTGCCCAACAAGTAGGGTCCCGCACGGCCCTGGTAGTCCTCCTTGAAACCTGAAAGTAAACGTAGGGTGAGCATACAAGTATACTCAGTAGGGAAACCTAAAGCTCTCGTGCACAAGTGGGGAGACACCCTAAGGTCCCGTGAGAAAACAGAAGAACCAGAAACTAACAAGGAAAAACTATCCACCCAGCCTCACTGGTCACACTCACCAAGTAACACAAACAAGTTTAGTATATATATAGAACAAAATTATTGGGTACCCCGCACCATTTCCCACTTAATTAGATGTTGCTCTTCCTAACGGCAAACGTCCTGACGCTACCACACTCTTCCCGCCCGCACACACCTGGGCCAAACCACGCATCCCGCCCGCACACACCTGGGCCTCACAACCACGCATCTCGCCCGCACACACCTGGGCCTCACAACCACGCATCTCACCCGCACACACCTGGGCCTCATCCCGAAGGTTCTTGGGAATGGTAAGCCTGCCCGAAGAGTCTTTGGCTAAAGGTCGCCTCAAGCCATCACAGCCTCCGAGACCTACCCGAAGAATCTTAGGTGTAAGGTCACCTCAAGCCATCATAGCCTCTGAGACCTACCCAAAGAGTCTTGGGTGTAAGGTCACCTCAAGCCATCATAGCCTATGGAAGAAGGAGCAGGAAGGAGCTAGTAACTAAGGGGGAACACCCTCTCCCATAAAATGGGAGTGTTCGGAACTAGGTGCTTGACATGGGTGTGGTGCGACAAAACACAAAGATACAATTATATATATACATATACCAAACACACAGCCCAACCTATGGCTTCTTAAAAAGAGAAACCGAGCATGTGCCTCGGCACTGCTACCACGAAGCATGCATCAACAACCAAACAATCATCCCACAACCCCATTTAGGTTTTCATGTTTCATGCAATGGTTTAACAATTATTACTACTGGGCAACTATCATCCAGACAAAACCTTTCACAAACATATCCCTGCCATCCACAACCAAGGTTAGGTAAAACGCAAGCAACCACATGCCATTTCATTTACAAAAGATTATCACAACCATACAACATTCCATCATTCATTTATTTCAAATTTCCACACATAAAACCCTTTCCACACACAAAACATTTCCGCATTTGAAAACACCTTTTACTTTAAAACACTTTTCATAATCAAAACACTTTTCATAAATCAAAACACTTTCCATAAATAAAGGCATTTTCCACAACCAACCACTTCCCATTTCAACCCCATCATTTACGAAACATTTCACACCTCCACGTTCCCACCATCAACCATTCCAATAAGATCACCACCCAAACGTCGCAGCCCCGCTGCTCACCCAAACCACAACAGCCCACAAAACACCCCCAACACATGCCACGTAACCAATCCAACACCAACATGTTCATTATTCCATTTTGGTTCAACCGGGGTGATCACACAAGGGTTCTATATTTTCATTTAAAAATTCAACTTTACGTGACTAACCAATTTCCAAATTTCATGAAGTTTCCATCCATAAGAAAATACAGAAGGAGAGGCACTATTTAATTGCGTAAGCAAAGGCCCCCAACGACTGTGATTTTCAGTAGGTAGAAGCACATTCAATTCACAAATATAATATCACAGGATATAAAAAGTAAGGTAACAACAATCACTAACTTCCCAACCCCATTCTTTAACAAGTTATTATCTTTATTTAAAGGTTCAACCATTTCTCATGAAAACAAAAGGATACCCGCCACACATGATACACAAAATAGAGAGACAAAGGTGAGATCCCTACCTAAAAAGGTCCCGATCACGCCGCTTCCGACGACGTCCTTCGGTGTCCTCCGCCTTCGCCAAACCCGACAAACGCCTCCTAGGATGGAAGCTGGAGAAGGAAGGCCGGAAGGAAAGGTGACAAGTCCGGGCTTAGAAGCTTCGTCTCATCGCTACGATCCTGTGGCCGCTGACGGATCGTAATTCGGAGCTCGGACAAAGAAGTTAGAGGAGGAAGACTTCTTGATCATCCAAGAGTGTCGTCGTACGGAGAAGAAGCGATTGGTCTGGAAATAATCCGCGACCCTTTCTTATATAGCCAACGAATAGGTAAAACAGTATGCAGCGTGTATTGATGAATACACGGTGTGACTGTACACCCGTTACGTGTTTTGACTGGTCAACACACGACACGTCACGCGGTTTCCACGCATTTTAAAAAAAGACGTTAATTTTATTAATATGTGTGTTTCGTTGACCCGAGACATAACTCATAAAAAGGTATCCATAACTGGTCTTAAAATGACCGTCTTAATTACAGGATTACACTGCCGCTGACGGTTCTTCATTCCGACACCATATGAAGAAGTTATAAACTTTTTAAGTTTTGATCACCCAAAATAATAATATTATTATTTTATTATTATTATAATTACTTATTTTTAATTTAATTTAATTCATTAAATTATCTCCTCCAATCTTCCACGCACAACCAATATTTGCGCCTCCTTGACTCCATGTCAATCACGCATGGCCATTCCTTCTCTCCTTTATTTCTCTTTTAATTTTATTCCCATTTATAATCATTATTATAATATCTAATAATAATGACTTAAAAGATACTCCTCAATCCCATGCCACCACCAAAAGTGGCACCTCCTTCCATGATTTATTTCTTTATTTTTATTTCATTTTTCAAAACTCTTCTCTCTCTAATTTATTTCATATCATTATTAATATATTGTTAATACTCTCTCTCCAATCTCATTTAATGTTATTATTAAAAAAATTAATATTAATAATACCCATCATTAATGTTCAAATTTAGTCACATTAAATTATATTACCATAATTATTCTTATATTAAACTAAAACCATTCCATGTGACTCAAAACCATTTCATTTAATTGAATTAAATGACAAAACGAAATTAATATAACTTACATATTCAACCCCTTTTTAATACATTTAATTTCATTAATCTCTCGCACATAGTTTTACGTCATCATTGTTATTACTCTTTTTCAATAATAATAATAACAATTCATTATTTCATTTTATTAACTCATCACCATTATTATTTTTAATAACAATAATATTTATGCTCATCGCATTGACTACATTAAACCACCACGTTGGATATCTGAATCCAACCATGCCACATCAATGTCGTGTAACATACGTCAATTTAATTATTCAATTATATTTATTTTATTTCACATTGATTAAACTAAAACCATTTTAATTTAATTAACACCAAATATTTTCAAGCCATCATAATAATAATAACACTTACGCTATGCATCTTCATTTATTTACTTGCAATAAATATCATAACTCATTTTATTAATTTCTCATTAATATTATGAATAATATTAATAACGCAACACCTATTATTATTATTTTAATTTAATTCCAACAATTTCTCAATTAATATTAAACTAAACGCTTTATTTTTTTAAAATTCTTATTTAGAATTAAAACCCCTTTTAATTTAATAAATCATGCACTTTATATCACCATCTTTATTATTTAATATAATAAACTGACAAAACATCTTTTAATTTTTTTTAAAAAAATCTTCTTCGTTTTTATAATTAATAATTATCATTGTTACGCGCGCCGTGTTGACCACATCGATTTCAACAAAGGAATGGACCGGATGGGTCCGGTCCATTACATCAGATACCTCTCAAAACATTCTCGTCCTCGAGAATTAAAACCAACCCATAAAAGGGGGAAAGGTCCGAACAACCACCCCTTAAGATACCTCGCAGGCCTCTTGTCATAACAAGAAACAACCGACAACCCTAATTATGTGAGTTAGGAATTCCCTCTCCTATGTCGAGATATTATCCTCTTTAGGCGGCACTGACTCGCCTGCACGGGTTTAATCGCATCCGCATTAATGCGTCTCGATTAAGGACTGAGCCTTCCCACTTCCATATATTAGGATTTTCCAACTTACACTGCACCCAACAACGTACAACCCACACACTGCCCGGACACATGGCTTGAGGAATTCCTTCTCCCATGTCGAGATATTATCCGCTTTAGGCGGCACTGACTCGCCTGCACGGGTTAAATCGCATCCACATTAATGCGTCTCGATTAGGGATTAGGTCTTCCCCTCCCCACGTGATAGGGCTCTTCACGTACATTTAAAGAAAAGCGGGAAGCAACATAGCATTAAAAACTCACAAAAACGAGGTCCAGGCCCAGAGAATGAGAAAAAGAGTTCCAACAAAGGTGTTTGATGATCTTGAATTTAAACAAAACATAAGTGAGAGAATTTAAGTAAAACCGGAAACATCCCTCTCGATCTCTGGCCTTGCTAGGGTTGCCACTTCTATTGCGTGAAACTGTCTGTGTCCCACTCCTCTGTCGTTCTGTTGACGTCCAGGTGCCATAGTTGTTCGGTAACCAGGGAACGCCTAAGCCCAAGTAGTAATGAGAAACTCAAAGTTTTAATTATCATTTTATTTTAATTTCTTTCCCAGAACACCCAAATCAAGTAAAACACAAACATGATGATGTATGTACCTCCCCTAGGGTCTCTACCCTGCAATCAATATAGTCTCACTTGGTCGTTCGGTAGGCTCAGAGTCCTTGCATCGGATCACGGGGGGCCCTAAAATCCCGTGTCCTAGCCGGTCTTCCCTGGCCTATGTCACGCACCAAGATTAACGAACACTGTTGCCCTACCATCCCATGAAATCCTCACTGTGCCTAACTCCAGACTCCATCCTATCTCTCAACCATCAGCCTCTGATACCATTCTGTCACGACCCCCTCCCACCAAAGATGCCCCTCCTGAGCTGGAAATGTTAAATAAAAGAAATATAATTGAATAATTAAATTGACGTATGTTACGCGACATTGATGTGGCATGGTTGGATTCAGATATCCAACGGGGTTGTTTAACGTGGTCAATGCGACGAGCGTAAATATTTTTGTTATTAAAAATAATAATGGTGATGAGTTAATAAAATAAGTTGATGAATTGTTTTTTATTATTGAAAAACAATAAATGAAAATGATGGCATAAAACTATGTGCGAGAGGTTAATGAAATTAAAGGTATTAAAAAGGGGTTGAAAATTTAGTTATATTAATTTTGTTTTGTCGTGGATATGGTTTTAATTAAATGAAATGGTTTTGAGTCACATGGAATGGTTTTAGTTTAATATAAGAATAATTATGGTAATATAATTTAATGGGACTAAATTTGAACATTAATGATGAGTATTATTAATATTAATTTTATTAATAATGGTATTGAAGTGAGATTGGAGAGAGATTACAAAGTGATGGAATAATAAAGAAAATAATAAAAACCATAAAGGAATGAAGGTTGGGGCATGTTGGGAATGGAATTAGGAAGGGAGGCACCACTTTTGGTGTAGTATTAATTATTATTATGATAATAATTTTGGAAATAAGGTGAAATGAAAAAAATTGAAATCTTATGATGTGCTGGGCGTGAGGGGAAATAAAGGGGCATAAATATAATTGTGATTGGAGAGAGAAATTTTAAAAATATAATAATTATTAAATGATAATAATGATAATATAAAAGTGGAGTCAATCATGGGGTCTTATGCGCTTCACTTTAAGACATGTTGAGTGTGGGTTCTTATTTGAGGTGGAAAGAAAATAAGTGTTAAATTAAATTAAATAATATAATAATAATGTTTTTGTTTTGGGTTATATAATCTTAATTTGACCGTAACTTCTTCATATGGTGTCGGAATGACGAACCGTCAGCGGCAGTGTAATCCTGTAATTAAGACGGTCATTTTAAGACCAGTGATGGATACCTTTTTATGAGTTATGTCTCGGGTCAACGAAACACACATATTAATAAAATTAACGTCTTATTATTAAAATGCGTGGAAACCGCGTGACGTGTCGTGTGTTCACCAGTCAAAACGCGTAACGGGTGTATGGTCACACCGTGTATTCATCAATACACACTGTATACTGTTTTACCTATTCGTTGCCTATATAAGAAAGGGTCGCGGATTATTTCCAGACCAATCGTTTCTTCTTCGCACGACGACGCTCTTGGACGATCGAGAAGTATTCCTCCTCTAACTTCTTTGTCCGAGCTCCGAATTACGATCCGTCAGCGGCCACAGGATCGTAGCGAAGAGACGAAGCTTCTAAGACCGGACTTGTCACCTTTCCTTCCAGCCTTCCTTCTCTAGCTTCCATCCTAGGAGGCATTTGTCGGGTTTGGCGAAGGCGGAGGACACCGAAGGATGTCGTCGGAAGAGACGTGATCGGGACCTTTTGAGGTAGGGATCTCACCTTTGTCTCTCTAATTTGTGTATCATGTGTGGCGGGTATCCTTTTTTTCATGAGAAATGGTTGAACCATTAAATAAAGATAATAACTGGTTAAAGAATGGGGTTGGGAAGTTAGTGATTTTTGTTACCTTACTTTTTATATCCTGTGATATTATATTTGTGAATTGAATGAGCTTATACCTACTGAAAATCACAGTCGTTGGGGGCCTTTGCTTACGCAATTAAATGTTTCCCTCTCCTTCTGTATTTTATTATGGATGGAAACTTCATGAAATGTGGAAATTGGTTAATCACGTAAAGTTTGCTTTTTAAATGAAAATCTAGAACCCTTTTGTGATCACCCCGGTTGAACCAAAATGGAATAATGAACATGTGGGTATTGTCTTGGTTACGTGGCATGTGTTGGGGGTGTTTTGTGGGCTGTTGTGGTTTGGGTGAGCAGCGGGGCTGCGACGTTTGGGTGGTGATCTTATTGGAATGGTTGATGGTGGAAACGTGGAGGTGTGAAATGTTTTGTAAACGATGGGGTTGGAATGGGAAGTGGTTGGTTGTGGAAAATGCCTTTATTTATGAAAAGTGTTTTGATTATGAAAAGTGTTTTGAAGTAAAAAGGTGTTTTCAAATGCGGAAATGGTTTGTGTGTGGAAAGGGTTTTATGTGTGGAACTTTGAAATAAATGAATGATGGAATGTTGTATGGTTGTGATAATCTTTTGTAAATGAAATGGCATGTGGTTGCTTGCGTTTTACCTAACCTTGGTTGTGGATGGCAGGGATATGTTTGTGAAAGGTTTTGTCTGGATGATAGTTGCCCAGTAGTAATAATATGTTAAACCATTGCATGAAACATGAAAACCTAAATGGGGTTGGGGGATGATTGTTTGGTTGTTTATGCATGCTTCGCGGTAGCAGTGCCGAGGCACATGCTCAGTTTCTCTTTTTAAGAATCCATAGGTTGGGCTGTGTGTTTGGTATATGTATATATATAATTGTATCTTTGTGTTTTGTCGTACCACACCCATGTCAAGCACCTAGTGCCGAACACTCCCATTTTATGGGAGAGGGTGTTCCCCCTTAGTTACTAGCTCCTTCCTGCTCCTTCTTCCATAGGCTATGATGGCTTGAGATGACCTTACACCCAAGACTCTTCGGGTAGGTCTCGGAGGCTGTGATGGCTTGAGGCGACCTTTAGCCCAAGACTCTTCGGGTAGGCTTACCGTTCCCAAGAACCTTCGGGATGAGGCCCAGGTGTCTGCGGGCGGGTTAGTGGTTGTGGCCCAGGTGTGTGCAGGCGAGATGCGTGGTTGTGAGGCCCAGGTGTGTGCGGGCGGGATGCGTGGTTTGGCCCAGGTGTGTGCGGGCGGGAAGAGTGTGGTAGCGTCAGGACGTTTGCCGTTAGGAAGAGCAGCATCTAATTAAGTGGGAAATGGTGTGGGGTACCCAATACTTTTGTTCTATATATATACTAAACTTGTTTGTGTTACTTGGTGAGTGTGACCAGTGAGGCTGGGTGGATAGTTTTTCCTTGTTAGTTTCTGGTTCTTCTGTTTTCTCACGGGACCTTAGGGTGTCTCCCCACTTGTGCACGAGAGCTTTAGGTTTCCCTACTGAGTATACTTGTATGCTCACCCTACGTTTACTTTCAGGTTTCCAGGAGGACTACCAGGGCCGTGCGGGACCCACTATTCGGGCAGTTGGAGTTGTTGCAGTTGTTGTTCTCTTGTTTTCTTTGGCATTGTACTTTTGAGCTTCCTTGTACTTGTACCTTGTTATAAAAATTGTTAAACATGCATGTGGGCTTGTTTTGGGTTTATTTATGTACACTTGTTCTTTTCCCTTTTTGGTGGTTGACTTGTCCTATTTCCTGATCCAAAATAATAAAAAGGGTAATGCCTCCCATATTTGTGAAAACTCATACCCTTGGTGCTAGTCGCCAACCCGGGGCCTACTGGAGGCGGGACTCGGGGGTCATTATCTTCCTTTCACCATTGCCAGCTCAGGAGGGGCATCTTTGGTTGGAGGGGGTCGTGACGGGTCGTGACACATAAATATTATGACATCATTCATGTTTTTTCTAGAACTGACCCAAACTAAAATGCATTATAATGAATAAATAAATGAATAAAAAATTGTTTTATAGATAGAATAACACCATAAAATTTGGAAAGAGGTTTCTAAATCATATTGATAAAGTGATAAATCATTTTAGGGATTATTTTGGTGAAAATATAGAGAATAAATGATTAGTGACTGGATAATACTTTCATTGACGACTTAAAACATTTATTAGAGAGCCTCCTGGAGATGAATAATTTAGGACACATTATTATTAATAGAGGTTTAAAATTGTGAGAATGGATAATGAGGGAGTTATTTTTTCTTGAGATTTAGTGGGAATGAAATGGAATGGAATTCTATGAGATGGTCAGTGGAGGGGTCATTTTATAGGTGAGCATGAGTGACACGTTCTTAAATAATCATTCCATAATGAGTAAGGAATGTTATTTCTCTATGAAAGTGGTTGAAAATTTGAAAAATAATTAACATAATATCATAGTACATTAATAATTAAACAATACACTCATTTAGGGGTATTGTTTCATGATATTTTATCTTATTTACATTTTGTTAAACATTTTTTCCTTATCTTAATATTACGGTGGAAACTTAATTCTTACCATGTTAACTTATTTGAATGTCCAAAAATGATATTGACCTTATTATGTAATATTTTAAATATAATTCCAAATATGAAATCCATTTTCTTGGATTCAATTTCTAAAAGTGATAAAATCATTTTTCAAATTATTACACAAAATATATAATATTTTTTTTATAAAAAATGAATGTTAATATTAGAAATAGATTTTCAATTATTTAGTTTTATATAGTCAATGTTATATGATTTATAATTTATTAGATTTTATATTTCATTGATATAATTGAATATAATAGATATTTTTTGAGGATTTATTTAATTTATTAACCTAAAAATTCCTTACAAACATAAAAATATTTATTTGGAAAATATTTCCTTTTAACATTAGATTATTTTATTAATAAATATATAAAATTTATTATATACTTAGTAACCATTAAATTTAATTTATCAATACATTTTTAATAAGTACAAACTATTTCATTTAGTTTAATTAATTCAGTAAAAGTTAATATTTAACAAATTCACTTATAGAAATACATATAATAATTAAAATATATTTTTTGTTTATTAAATTAATAATTACATGTTTATATAACTATAAATTATACATAAAAGAAAATAATGTTCCCATCATAAAAATTTAAAACCATTCATTCTTTTAATTTACATCATTTTTCAAAAATTTTGTTTTATTTATTATGTTTTTCCTTTTTCCTATAGTTATGTTAGAGGTAAGATTTTCCAATAAAACCATCAAGATATAGATTTCATGTTTTTGGTATTTTTATTATCTTATGGTGTTATTCCTTATATAGTTTTCTTATTATCATTTCATATTTCATTGTTATAATTTATTTTTTTCTGATCTTTTATTATAATTGTTTTTTCTCATCAAATGATATTATGGTTCATTTTAGTCCATTATTTCATGTTAAACAAGATATATATAATTATACACTTTTGGTGTGGCATAACATATACCCTAAAACTATATTTGTCATTATCATCTTATGAAATGAGAGTAACATGAAATTACCATTAAGGAAAAACTTTATTCCACTCGAGCATTACTTGGATTATGAGATCCATTCTAAAAGAAACTCCACCCATTGAAGTCATAATCAAACATAAAATCTAATAAAACTAAATGAGAACCTAAGTAGAAGGACCATCTCTATTGTACGACATCAAAACTCTCAAACCCAACTAGGTATAGCATAAGAACCGCAGTGCAATGACATGAAAATTTTATATGCGGACAAAACAGAATACATATGGTTCATTCCACATTGGTGATGATAATGGAACAAAAATTCATATCACACTATTGTATTACACATAAATATTTGTGACCAAGGCCTCAAAAAACCAAGACATCTACATGACTTATGGAATTTCCCCTAATTATGGCCTTCATACAGCTAATGATTTGCAAGCCATCAACATTTCCCAATCTGACAACACCTTCCATGTTTTACTTGATGCCTTTGACAAGATATTTATTTCTCATTATACAGGAATTGCATCTAGTATCAAATATCCACACTCGATCTTGACCTATTTCTTTCAGTACTTTCCCTATGACCGCATCCTTTTCAACTCTATTCTTTTAGATCAATGTCTTTTAATTAATAACAAGTGTGGACAAGTTTTTTTGATCATCCTAAAATATGATTGTTCATCCAAATATTTCAAAAAAGAAAATATATTTTCCATTTTCACCCCACTTTATAGTTCATTTAACTATAAAGTGTGACCATGTTGGGTATTTATAGGAACATTACTTTATAACAATGATGTTAAATACCTATACATATATCCATATCCAAAACACCAAAAAAATATCCATGGAAATATTACATAGAGTTTTAGACATTTCATGGATTCATTCATTTCACTTTTTCTATCCAATTCCTCTTAGATATAAAACACATATTTTTGAAAATGTACCATATTTCTAAAACAATAATACTCACTATGTAGGCTACCCCCTTGAATCTTTACTATAACACTTGTGTTTTTTTGTTCTTTGATTGTTCTGATTCCAAGTCACAACCAAATCATCATTGATCTTTTTAGTGTTTTCATGTGGTTTGTAATTAACAAATATTATCTTTTACTTGTGATCAATCCACACACCAACCTATCCATTTTAATGAGTATTTTTCTTCTATATAACATTCTTTAAATGTATTGTTATTCCTCTATGGTCTCCTTCATCTTTCTATAACCTATTCAGGATGATTTCAAAATATAATATTGGGAATCAATAGTCTCATAGGATCATTAATTTTCTACCATATACTGATGATTTCTCCCATAGACTCTTCAACAAGTTTGACAAGATCTTTTACTCTGTTATTAAACCCATTGATAATTTGGTTCCATTATTTTATTATGATCTTATACTCAATAACATTTTCAAAGATTTCTAATTTTCGGGATTTTAGATTTTATGTTTTTTTCTTCAACTTATACTTCTCGTCTTCCCAAGGATTAATGTATATATCGGAGTCACAAATCCCTCTATTTTATTATAACATTTCATCTCTACAAATATATATCAATTCAATATTTACCTCTAACCCTATTTTTAGGTAAACTATCCCTTATACTATTTCTTTATCGTTGTTTTCTTACATTTTTTGTGTATTATTTATAATAGACATATGATCTTATTCACTTTTGTCTTTACAATCCTAAATATTCTATAATTTGATTAATCTATGATATTGACTTTCTTTAAAATAAATTCCTTATTTGATAATTTTTTTTCCTACTACACTCTATTTTCAGACTATGTAATACATTATCATAGGTATATTATCATTTATATCATAATCGTGGAACTTTGAAGGACACTTACCAACATGGTTACCAACATTTATACACCAAAATCATTTAAGTTAAATCTTACTTTTGGAATTTCTCTTCCTCTTTTCATAAATGGATAAAATAATAACATAACTTCAATGAAATCCATTTATTTTGAATCTTCTTACATAGAGAAATGCACCATTTCAATGAATGTAAATTCTTGTGACTTACCTTTTTCAATATCATCATTATCATTATTCCTCATTTAGTATGAAATATCTGAGATATGAAGACTGTCGAATGTCACGTTTTCATCCATTCCATGATAAATGAAACATTTTGATTGAATTTAAGTGTAAATATTCTCAAAACCCCAACCATAAATTATACATCACTAATATTTTCTCCTTTACCAATTATATCCTCTATAATCTCATTCACATTAATAATAAATTCATTAATAGATTCATATGTGTGAATCCTCTCATCCATATACACATTCCATTGAAGCTATAATTTAGCTTAATGCACCACTATGTCATCTTCACAGATCTTAATAAAATTTCCCTTATGGACAACAATGATTTACATGATATCACCATCATGTAGATAGTGTTGGAGAAAACTCCCCTTATGGGATTATTTTCATTGGCACCAAAAACTTACTCTTTATACTCTCCCTCTGATAAAGATCCCCTATCCGTGATGATCAAAATTTAATTAATAGTTGTTCTGTGAAAAGGCATGCCTAATGATCATAAGTAGTGTTTTCAGATTCTACCATAGATGAAAATTCCTTCCATTAAAGATTCAAATCCTATTATGATTTATTACATCAATGATTTCAAATAGATAAGAAATCCATCAACTTGAACATTTGATTTGATACCACTTTTGAATCCAGCACTAAACAATATTAAACTGAGGAAATTTCAATTCGGGTTAAATTTTATGTAATCAAATACCCTAGAAATATAATTCATTTGGGAGAAAAACACATTGATTTTGATCTCAGAAAATGTATATTGAAAAAAATCATGTAATATACAGAATATTTTTTAGATGGTTCACTCACACTAGGATATGTTTAAATAGCATTTAAACACAAATTTGTGGATGTGATGAAATTCACTAAGACACAATATTGTTTATTAGTTTGGATAACAATCAAAATCCCATAGTTTATAGACAACTTCGACTAGGAGTTTAGTTATAAATCAACTAAAATAACTCCATAATTCATGTAGTGACCATGTTCTATCCATGTAAGACATATTAATATATTAGGAAATATTTTCAGATCTAGGTGCCTAGAGGGTGTGGGATTCCAAGGTCTTATTACCAAGAAATTGATGTTATATAAATATTAAATATAGTACTATCACTTAAATGAAAGATTTAATAAATAATGGGATATCTCTCAAACAAATACTGAAATCCAAAAATAGAGACCACAGTTAAATCTAAAATGTGGGTATTACCATTAGAGTAGACTAAATTTTCTTGGTGTTGAACATTCAGATGAGTCAACCATTTGGGGCTATGATATGTATATTAATTAATTAATTTATTACCAAAACATAAACTTTCCTGTAAATAATTATTGCTATATAAATTTTATATTGTGATCCACATAACATAGGAAGATGTTATATAAGACTCAGTGTATTCATCATTGGTGAATTGGAATCAGATGTTGAATGATGATCAGATCGAGGTTGAGAATCTAGAAGTGAATGCAGTGGGATATCCACATCACTAGTGAATTAATTATTCACCAATGATCAATCCAATCATGCGGTTTGGATCATAAATTATTATTTCGTTCATTGATTAAAATATTGTGCATGCATATTTATTTTTTAGCTTTTAATTTGCATTTTCTTACCCACTGAACAAGCATGTTGATGAACTAAAATGTTTTATTAAATTTACTCTTATCATAATCCACGATCTCACCTTGATATCCCCATTTTCAATCACTAACATAGAATACTTTTCCAACATTGTTTATCACCCTTTTATGGTTTTTTCTTCCAACATTATTCATATTCATCACTGTTGGACTGTTGGGCCACGATTTTAAATTTCATTGGTGGGTTCGAGTAGGATCACACCCTAGGATTCATGATTTTTTTACAAAATATTACAAGGATGGTGATTTGTGAATGGATTGACTTCCATTCTAGGATGTTGGTGATGAATCTTTTTGATTTGGTATCTCAGATCATGCTATATTAACTAAATGAGTGGTGGACTTGTGGGTATCGTGAAAACAAAAAGAATCTGTTCATAAGACATTAGTGGCCAAGAAGGTTGGAAGAAGGTTTCAGAAAAATTTTATGTGGTCAAATGGTAGAAATAATAGTGGGAAAGATTAATCTATAGTACATGTGAAGAACCTATATATTCATTGAAAAACAAGACTACACAATTTTTTTCTAATGAAAACATGTTGTGTAGACCGACACAACCAGATTGACTAGGTTTTACAGGAAGATAAGGATCACACACCATGTGGTTATGTCCACACCCAAAGTGACACTCCTCGATGGGCAATTCATTTTCCATATGGAACACACCCATGACCATAGGGGGGAGGTCATGTCATTTACTCTAGGAGTAAATGGTAATTATCAGGTACTTGGGAATAGCTATGTACATGGAAATGAGCACACGGACAGGCCCCGAGTGGAAGAGATACAATATTTGGTCCCCCTAAATACATTTAATGATGACATGGACTTCGAGAAATTTCTATAGGATAAAACGGTCAAGTAGAATAGTGTGACCACATGCATTCAAGACACCATAAATTCCATTTACCCCCTGTGAAAAATGCACACCTTGGGTATATCCTTCATCAAGACTTATATTTTGGATCATGATTAGCCTATCCGGGGTAGTTTTTCCGCTAAAATGCGATGATAGACTTTTTAGTGGATTTTGAGATAAAAATATAAATATTCTAATCATGAAACATTTTTTGGTGAAAATTGATGATGTTAGTGATCTGGTGAGATCGTTTAATAATGTTCATGGTTGGACCCCCCCCCCCCCCATTCATTAGGGAATAGGTTCCCTACACTCCTTGCACTGGTTTTAGTGGAACCCCATAATAGACTAGGGCATGGGTACTCTATCCCCTTAGTGGAACCCCCTTATAGAACATGGGCCTGGGTCCTCAATTTATATAGTGTCATGCCCTTACAACACTAAGTTGTGGCTCCTATATTTATACTTACCTATGTACAAGCCATATGGTAATAGGATGTGGCACCTCAATACTTTGATTGGAACCCCTGATTCCCAAGGGCATGGGTCCTATGTCGATAACTACTGACTGTCACCCTATATCATTCTGGAGAATGGGTTCCCCAAACCTTTAGTGTAATACCCATATCATGCAAAGGTGAAGTTCCTCTATCCTTCCTATTCTTTCCATCCCACTATCATACTAGGGTACAAGTCTGATTTCCTTCCTTTGGGTGGTATACCCTATCATACCAGGGTTTGAGTCCCTTATCCTTATTTTGGGTGCAATCCCTTAATCATTCATATGGTAGTAATAACTGAGTTGTAGTAGGGTGAAGATTCTCTTCCTATTATAAAGTTGTCCCACTCGTGATATAGATACGTGAAGAGGTGAAGGTCCTCAGCAAAACTTCTTCGAACATACACTTGAGTTCATGGGCATAGATGATGGACCATTAGAGTTATTGACAAACTCATTTTCCTATAATACGTGTTTTAAGGTAAAGATTCATTTTCACTCTAATCTTTGTTTCTTTTTTTAGATTATATTTATAACTATTATTGGGTTTTATTTCCCTTATTATTTGGATTGGGCTGACTATTGATAACATATATCTTTTTTTATCCCCATCGGTTTTCAAGGTTTCATACAAGGTATGTATATACTCACTCATCAATGGGATTTTCCAACATATGTCATTATTAAAAAAATTATGGATAGATCAATTGTGAATATGGTGAATCCTAGTTACAATTAGGTGCATTGATGGCATACAATGGTTATGCTATTGGATCTAGATTTGGGATCTCTAAGCATTATGTTATTCAAGTTGTTAGGTTATGACATATTTTTTTCATGTGAATTAATTGTTCCCCTTACATTTTGGGTTACACTTTCATACCCATTCTATTATAGAGAGGTTGTTACATGCATGGATTTCACTCTAGATGTTACTTTTATTTATTATTATTCCTTTCCAATTCAATATAGAGATGGTTTAGTGAATGTGTATAAATATACTAAGAAAGAGCCTATGAATTTAGTTATTCATTATGGGTTAATTTATGTAGCACCTAGCCAATGATGGTGAACATGTGGTTGTGGCATCTAGGCCTTCTGCTGACTCGACTAGACCTAGGGGTTCGAGTCATCAAATAGTTGTATTAGAGGTGGTTCAACCTCAAGATTGTGTTTGATGATTTTTACCTCATTAGGTTAGGATTGGAAACTTAGGGCTTCATATTAAATGTTTTTATACTATGATTTCTAGGCCAAGGAACCTAGTATTGGTATCGAATATGATGTATCCAATCACATTCTCTCAGACTACCTCCTTATCAAATCGGGATACTAAGACATTGGGTGCATGAAACATTATTACATGCATCATATAGGATTGACTCATTTTAATTTACTTATTGGGTCTGATAATAATATATATATATTATAATATCACCCAGGTATGTCTTCATTACTTTATGATCCCACAAAAATGATATCAATCACATTTTCTGATTTAGGATTGTTATGACCATCTGATGCATGACGACACCTCTGTTCAGGGGAAATACAATGATGTGTTTCCTTGAGGTCAGAAGGTACCAAAACCCCTACTATCTAGTAGTAGTTAATAACATTATTTCAAACTGAGGATGTCTTCAGTATTACTATACATAGTATGTTCCTATGATAGAGGCCATTGAGGTTATGTGGCGAGCCAAATCCCTAGGTAGTAGAGGATTGGCTTTATTCGGTGGTTTGATTCATCATGACTGTTCAAACCTAGAAATATAAGATGGATTCCCTGGAAACAAGTCTTTTATTTATAATATTTGAGTGGTGGAGGATTTTATCCACGTAGATTCATGATGAGTCAAAACTCTCATGGTTCAACTTTGAGTAACTGTGTAAAGACACGGAAATTTCATGTAATTTTTTTAAAATATATGGGAATTTTGCATGTTCATTAAAATTGACGGTGCATGATTCTGAGGCCCAGTGTGCCTGGAATGTATTTCTAAACCTTTTTTTAGGTACATTCAGTAAAAGTGTGGGAATGTTTTTTTAACTTTTGAACCGGTGCTTGGAATTTAAAACCGAGGACACCTTTGAACTCACACCATCGATATTCGCTTAGGGAGACCTTCACCTCGACCACAGTTGGTCGAGGGTGAAAGTTATTTTTTGTGATTTTCATTGAAATAAAAATAAAATAAAAGAAAAAATTTTATTTTATATTATCCTCCCATTTGAAGTCTTGGTGGTGGGGGCCACTCGATCGAAGAAAGCCCCCATTTTTGTATTCACTGTGGTGGGGACCACCCGAACCCTCTTTAATGTGGGGAAGTCCCATGGACTTCTTCCACTTTATTTATGCCAACTTATCTTAATTGATGAGACAACTTTTAATTTATTAATTAATAACTTAACACATTATGTTGGATCCAATTTTCTGTTGGGGGAAAGTGTTGGCAATGAAAAGAGCTTTTGGGAGGATCATTCTCTCCAACGAAGAACACCTCCCAATGAAGAACGACCTTCGGAACCGAAGAACATGGAACTGAACCCGAGCATAGGCCATAATCCCTCTGTAGAAGCAAAGAACGTTGACATTATTCAATGACCTAACCTTCTTCCATGCACCTCCTCCTTCAAAACCTTTGATGTAGGGGTTGTTATTTTGATTCTTATTTCCATGTTTTTGAATTTAAATATTGAACGTGGATCAACCACGAACATTTTGATCAGTGGATTCGTACATTCTTGCAGGTGGGTTTTATTGGGTTGATTTCGTGGAATTGATCCATGTTAAATTATTGTTTGTTTCTTCTCTTTTTTGTCCTACTAATGGGTGTAGATCAACGTCGGGATGAACGATGGCGGAGGTTTGTTCCTCATTTTGGTTTATTGGATTTCGCCCCCATTTCCTCATCAGTTCTTTGCGTTCTTTATGGGGCGAAGAACAACGGATCGTTGTGCTTTCGTCTTGCGACACAAAGATCCCAAATTGAAGATCCAACATCACAACAACCTAACGAAGGTGTGACGATGGTAGCTGATGACAAATTGGACCGAATCGGGAAAGACCATTATTTGAGCGTTCATCGTGCAGGTGGATCGTTACACGTTTTCGGGACCGATCGAAGGCTCGAAAACAACAAAATTAGCTTTGTGGTGTCAGGTCGACCTAAACCCTTGAGTTCCATGTCGACCGGACGACCAGATCGAAGAATGGGGTAGCACGGGAAGCACGACAGTGGAGGTCCGTGATTCTGGATATTTCTGGAATTCACGGCGTGTATCCAGAAGAACGCATGGTGTGGACCGGATCAGCGGAGGCTAGAGTTTTAGGTGTCAGATAGGTATCAAATGGCGTGTGACCCCAATCACAAGGTGTGTTGAGCCTTCCCTAAGACTTAGTGTGTATTCTGGGAATTACACAGGCATGAGAAGAATTACACGGCTTCATGACACGACATGTAATCTCTACACGACATGGCAGAGTTGGCTACGTGGGATTTTGCGTGTATCTCGGGCGATACATGGACATAGGATGGAGTACAAGGTCATGTACTCCACCACACGGCCAGGTGAGGCCAGTAACGCGGGTCACCCCATGTACCTAATTACACGGGTGGGCATACATGGGTTGAGTCCATGTACGGGCACATGTCTAGCATACACGGAGTTGACCCCAGTTACTCAGACATGGCCTGTATTCCATACTACACGCCATGTATTGTATTTTTCTACACGACCATCCTTACGACATGGGCCGTTGTACACGGGTAGTAACTGAGGTCAGAAGAAACAGTGTGTGACACTTCTACACGCCATGTACTTTTCATAAATTGGCTTGGTCTTCTTTTCCACCGTATTCTAGACATGTTTTGTTTGTGTTAGTTCCCCCTTTTACGTGGTGGTCCTTTGGGATACTTCTTTTTGGGACTTCATGGAAGTTGGAGTATCGACCAGTGGATTAAGGAACAGACCCTCCTTGAGACAAACAATCTTAGTAAGGGAACCCTATAGTTGGTTGTAACATGGGAAATGGATCCATAGTGGGTATTTATTTGAGGATCCCACATGGATCCCCTCTAGGAATCCATGTGAGACTACTCTAGGATCCTTTGTTAATATGTTGTACTGGGATCATGTGTGGGCCTGATGATGTACTAGGATTCTGTGTGGGTCTACTGTACTAAGATCATGTGTGGTTCTGATGATGTACTAGGATCCTTTGTGGGTCTGATGTCGTACTAGGATCATGTGTGGGTCTAACGATGTACTGCGATCCTACGTGGGTTTGATGATGATTTAGGATCATACGTCGGTATGCCTTTTAACAGAGTAAGATGATTCAGTATATACATCTAATCATTTCTACTACTATACATAAGTTATACCTGCTATGATCTAATTCCGTACCTTCAGTGTGATACCTTTGTGGTGTTCTTATGTCTAGCATACGTTTGTGGTATATACCTTTGTGGTGATACCTTTGTGGTATTCTTCTGTGTGGTGTACCTTTGTGTTACATACCTTCATGGTGATACCTTTGTGGTATTCTTCTTTTTGGCGTTACTTTGTGATACTTCCTTCATGGTATTCCTTCCTTTATGGAAAAGCTTTTCTTTGGGATAATGAGTTGGTCCTTGTGTTTCCTCATTATTGAGATGGGTTTAATTGATAACTTAGTTATATGTATGAGAATATACCTAAGTAGGGTTGATAGTTGTTTACATACTTTTTGGTTTATCCTTTGTGGATTTTGTGTGACCTTGAGGGTCTCGGGGTCCCTACTGAGTATCATTATACTCACCCCTGCACGGTATACGCCCTCACCTTGTTGTGCTTGATGAAGATGATGGACAACGCTGACTGAGGACTAGGGTAACAAAACTGGAGGTAGCTCCAAGGTGGACCTTAGATGAGGCGTACCACAGAGACAGTTGTTCAAGATCTGTACCTACCCTTCAGGTAGGATCCTTGGTGGGTGTTCACCAGAACTTTTCAGCTTATTTATACTTTCCAGTTTCCTTGTACTTTCCAGTTGGGCCTGTATTATGGACCCTTTTACTTACTGTACTCACTCTTTTTACTTTTCAGTTTAATCGTGTTAATATTCTACTGTTTTCTTTATTGTGAGTGTTTACTGGTTATAAAGGAAATTTCTTCCCGGTTTTAGGGAATACGCTTTCGATGCTAGTCGCCAGCCCCTGGCCTATGGAAGGTAGGGTTGGGATAGTCATGGCACGGGCCCCGGGGGACAGGTTGTGAAAAATTGGTATCAGAGGAGTCGGCTCTATTCTAGAACATTATACTATGATATTTTTAACCTTAACAGTGTTAAGTATAGTGAGTGTGGTTATTAGTTTAGAGAATCCAGTGCTGGTGTAGCGACTGACGTATCCATACACCGGGACTCTGACCTTTGATTCCTGACTCAGTGAACGAAAACACTGATCGCGTGTGTGTTTTCAATAGTTTTCTTTGTGATATCTTTGAGTCGAATCACAAGGTATAACTTATTGACCGCGGCACACCTGTTTATTTTTAGGATGCCTCTACGCAGACTGTCAGCTGGGGTTCCGGGTATAGAACACACTGATAGCCCACCGAGTGACAAGGCCCCATTGCATGGCCCTCTTCCAATAGAGGCACCAGCTGAGGCACCAGAGGTACCATTACCCATTGGGCAACTAATGCCACCATCCCCAGCAGCATAGAGTGCACGCCACCTGAGCGTGTTGCACAAGTTCCAACACCAGAGGCCACCCAGGTTCAAGGGAGAGATGGACCCATAGGAAACTGAGGATTGGCTAGAGGTCGTGGTGAGAGATTTCTGAATTTTAGGGACACTATCTAATCTCATGGTGATCCTTGTTGCCAGACTTCTACAGGTAGTAGTAGGAAGATGGTGGAGCCTGAAGCTCGAGGTTCATGACGAGGTGAAACTTCTCTGTCATGTCTTTGAGAGCCTATTTCAGGTAGATTTTGTCCCAGTGACTCTTCATGTAGTGCACATACAAGAGATTATTCATCTACAGAAGGGCTTCATGACTGTGGATCGGTACTCATTGATGTTCATCGACCTCTCGTGCTACTCCACAAATATGGTGTTGGACCCATTCTTCAGGGCCCAAACATTTGACCAGGGGATCAGGTGAAAGATCAGGGATTCGATGATTTCACTCAGAATCCTGACGCAGGTGGGGGTGTTAGAGCGAGCCATCATTGTGGAGAGTTTCCTTGTTGTGCAGTCACCAGTAGAAAGACCCACCAACGAATGTCACGTAGAGAATTCTTCTGTAGCTAGCAGCAGACAAATGTCACAGAGGTCCAAGAGGACCAGACATACAGGTGGGCGACCACAAGATTCAGGGTCGGTAGTGTGGGGCACCGGAGAGAGGTCTAATCATGCGAGGAACATGCATTGTTACACATGCAGCAGGCATGCTAACATGGATAGTGATTGTCTGACCCACTGTACGGAGGTTCAAAAGACGGTCGAAGGACCACCCAGGCAGAGACAGAGGTTCGACCGAGGAGGTCCGCATGGAGCAGGCAGATGTGGCAGAGGAGCTGGTCGTGCAGCTGGTGGTGGGTGACGATTCAAGATGTTACCGAAACCACCACCAGGTGGTCCACCCCGACCACAGGGAGCAGGTGGGAATGGGAGAGTGCAGCTCCAGGTAGCTGAGGCCTACGACCATAGAGCTTTGGAGATGATACAAGGTATGATTTGTGTCTACTCCACCTTAGTTGTAGTACTTATAGACACATGTTTTAGTCATTATTTTATTGCCACTTCCCTCGTTCGAATCTTAGAGATTCCGATGGAGCCGTTGGATTGATCCTTATGGCTAGAGACTCCTACTGGAGCAGATTTTATGATTACACACTAGTTCTGGTAGTGTGAGCTTACTCTGGGAGGTGAGAGATTCAGCTGGGATCTCCTAGTAGCGGCGTCGAGTCCTTATGAAGTCATATTTGGTATGGATTGGTTATCTACATTCCATGCTTAGATTGACTATATTAGGAAAAAAGTGTGGTGTGTCCACACAGATGGGACATGGTTTACCTTCACCGGTGAGAAGGGATCCTTTACAGCACAAGATGGACTTACCCAGAGGAGAGTGTAGCCGAGCACTCATCAGTTAGCTTGCCTTACCCTCGGAGCGGTTGATGTGGAGAGTTTGAGTTATCCTATAGTGGTGGACCAGTACACATATGTCTTTCTAGATTATGTTTCAGGTCTACCTCGTCGCAGAGAGGTGTAATTTTACATTTACTTGTACCTTGGGACGACACTAATGTCTACACCAGCATATTAGATGGCTCCCGCGGAGCTTCGTGATTTGAGGGTACCGCTGGAGGACTTACAGGGAAAGGGATTTATCCGGCCCAATGTTTCTCCTTGGGAAGCTCCGATTTTTTTCGCCAAAAAGGTTGATTGGAGCTTGAGACTTTGTTTTGACTATCGGCGCCTGATCCAACTGACCGTGAAGAACAAGTACCCACTCTCGAGGATTTAATACCTCTTTGATCAGCTCAAGGTAGCATGATGGATCTTGAAGATCGATCTCAGATCAGGCTATCATCAGCTTAGAGTACGAGATGAGGATGTATAGAAAATGGCTTTCAGATTTCGGTACGGCCACTACGATTTCTTGGTTATGCCATTCGGCATGACCAATGCCCCAGTAGTGTTCATGGTACCCATGAACATGATCTTTCAGCCATAACTTAATTTCTTTGTAGTAGTCTTCATCGATGACATTCTTATTTACTTGACTAATGAGGAGGATCATGCCTATCATTTGCCGATAGTTCTGGATACACAATGAGAGAACCAGCTTTATGGTATGCTCTCGAAGTGCCAGTTTTGGATCTGAGAGGTTCACATTCTATGAAATGTCATCTTGATGGCTGGAGTTGCGGTGGATCCAGTGAAGATTGAGGCGGTACATGATTGGGAGCCACCCAGGAGTGTGACGGAGGTACAGAGTTTCCTGGGTTTTGCTGGATACTACCGGATATTTGTACCAGATTTCTCTAGAGTTACAACAACTTTATTAGCATTGATGAAGAAGGGGAAACCCTTCGTGTGGTCGGAGAGATGCCAACAGAGTTTTCAGGAGATGAGGCAAAGGCCGACTAGTTCCCCCATCTTGAGGCTTTTGTAGGAGGGTGTAGGGTATGTAGTATACTACGACACATCAGGGACTGAGCTTAGATGTGTCCTGATGTAGGACCGAGCAGTGATTTCATATGGTTCTCGACAGGTGAGACAACATGAGCATAACTATGCTACTTAGGACCTGGAGTTAGAAGTAGTGGTATTCTCCTTGAATATGTGGAGACATTACTTGATGGGCGAGCATTTTACAGTCTACACATATCACAAGAGTCTCAGGTATATCTTATCTCATAAGGATCTGAACTTGAGATATCAACATTGGCTTGAGTTCCTCCAAGACTATGACTTTGAGATAGTCTATACTCATGGGAAGGGGAAGGTTGTAGCAGATTCACTCAGAAGGAGATCTGGTATATAGATACTAGGTGAGGCAATAGAACATCTAACCACTTTGCAGATATCCTTTGTGGATTGGGATGGAGCAGCTTTTCTTCAGTTTCTTACAGTCACTCCCCCACTTATTCAGCGAGTCAGGGAGGCCCAGCCTGGGGACACTGACTGCGGGGCTCTGCATACTCATACATTGATAGTACAAGCACCTGGTGGATTTTCTGAAGGGGGGAGCACATCATCCTTTTCATAGGATGTACCATGGTACCAATGTTGCTTCAGGAGGAAGTGTTGAGGGATTTCCACACATCCCCTCTAGTGGTACATCTAGGAGTGGCGATGATGTACTCGGATCTCCGACTACAGCACTGGTGGCCGGGATTGAAGAAAACAGTAATAGATTTTGTCTCTCAGTGCCTCATTTGTCAGTAAGTGAAGGTGGAGCATCAGGTACCAGCAGGATTAGTTCAGCCTTTAGAGGTCCCCGAATGGAAGTGGTATGGGATATCAATGGACTTTGTGACAGTACTTCCACATACATCCATGGGTCATGATTCAATCTGGGTGATTGTCGACCGACTCACCTGGTCGGCCCACTTCCTACCAATCATCGATCAGGGTTCAGTAGAGAGAATGGGATGCCTCTATGTGGAGAAGATTGTGTGGCTACCAGGAGTTCCTTCGATGATTATCTCTGATCGAGATACACGTTTCACTTCCTGGCTATAGAAGGGGTTGCAAGAGGCATTCAGGATGCACCTTCATTTGAGCACCGCCTTCCATCCTCCGATGGATGGTTAGACTGAGCGGACCTTTCATAACCTTGAGAACATGATTCATGCTTGCGTCCTCCACTTCAGAAATATTTGGGAGGATCACTTGCCTTTGGTGGATTTTTCATACAATAGCAACTATCACTCCACCATTGGGATGACACCTTTAGAGGTGTTGTATGACCAACATTACAGATCACCTTTGTGTTGAACTGGCCAAGAGGAGTCAGCACTCATGGGACCAGAGATAGTACAGGCTACCACAGAGTAAGTGCAGATTATCCAGGAGCAAATGAAGACTGCACAGAGCAGGCAGAGGACTTATACCAATAGGAGATGGAGACCTCTAGAGTTCGATGATGGAGACCACGTCTTTTTACTAGTCTCACCTCGACGAGTTTTGCATAGATTTGGCTGGGGTGGAAATTTATCTCTTAGGTTCATTGGACCCTTCCACATCCTCAGTAGAGTTGGCTAGGTGGCTTACCGCATAGTACTTCCCCCTCAGTTGCACCGGGTGCACGATTTCTTCCATGTATCCAGGCTGAGGAGATACGAGCACAACCCTTCTCACATCATTGACTATGGCGAGTTGGACGTTGATGATGGGGCGATTTTTACCGAGGTTCTGGTAGAGATTGAGGATCGACAGGTGCGGTTCCTTCATGGGTGGTCGATACCTCTGGTGCATGTTCTCTTGCAGCACATGAACCTCCACGAGGGCACATGGGAGCGGGAGGCTCAGATACGTGCTTAGTACCCCCACTTGTCCCCTTAGTTTGAGTTGTGGATTATGGGGACATAAAGCCCTGAGGTGGGGAGAATGTAAAGACCTGTAAATTCCATGTAAATTATTTTTAAATATATGGGAATTTTGCGAGTCCATGAAAATTAATTGAGAATTATTCTGAGGCCCGGTGTGCGTAGAATGAATTTCTGAACATTTATTCAGGTACCTTCAGTAAATGTACAGGAGGGTTTTTATAACTTTTGAATAGGTGCTCAGAATTCAAAACTGAGGACACTGTTGAACTCGCAGCACCGATATTCCTTTAAGGAGACCTTCATCTCAACCACAGTTGGTCGAGTGTGAAAGTTAGTTTTCATGTTCTCCATGTAAATAAAAAAAATAAAAGAACAATCTTTATTTTATTTTATCCTCTCATTTGAATGCTCGGTGGTGGGGGCCACCCGAGCTAGGAAACCCCCAATTTTTGAATTCATGGTGGTGGGGACCACCTGAACCCTCTTTAATGTGGGTAAGTCCCATGGACTTCCTCCACTTTAATTATGCCAACATAACTTAATTGATCAGCCAAATTTTAATTGTTTAATTAATAACCTAACACATTATGTTGTCTCTACTTTTCTATTGGGGGAAAGTGTTGGAAAAGAGGAGATATTTTGGGAGGATCATTCTCACCAAAAAAGAACACCTCTGAATGAAGAACAACCTCTGGAATCAAATAACGAGGAACCGACCCTGATCTCGGAATAGAAGCGCTTTTCGGAAGCAATGAACGATGTCGTTCTTCAATGAATTCACCTTCTTCCTCGCACCTTCTCCTTAAAAATTGATGATGTAGGGGTTGTTATTTTGATTTTTCTTTCACCGTTTTTAAATTTATATGACGAACATGGATCAATGATGAACATGTTTATCCATGGATTCATACATTCATGTGGGAGTGTTTTATTGGTTTGATATCAAAGAATTGATCCATGTTAAATTTTTGTTTTATTCTACTCTGTTTAAGCCTAATAATGGGAGTGGATCAATGTAGTGATGAGCGACGATGGTGGTTCATTCCTCATTTTGGTTTATTGGATTTCTCCCCCCTTTTCCACATTCGTTCTTCGCATTCTTCCTTGGGCGATGAACAATGGATCGTTGTGCATCCGTCTTATGACGAAATGATCCTCAATTGAATATCCAACGTCACAACAACCTAGCGGAGGTGTGATGATGATAGAATACGTCAAATCGGACCGGATTGGGAAAGACCGTTATTCAAGCGTTCTTTGTGCGGGTGGATTGTTACGCATTTTCAGTACCGATCAGAGGCACGAAAACAACGAAATCAGATTCGTGGTGTTGGGGCGACCTAAAACCTTGAGTTACATGGTGATAGGATGGCCGGATCGAAGAACGGGGCAGCATGGGAGGCGCGATGGTGGAGGTCCACAATTCTGGAAATTTCCAAAATACACAGCGTGTATCCTGAAGAACACATCTTGTCGACCATCTCAACGGCGGATAGATTTTTGGGTGTTAGAAAGGTATCACATGGTGTGTGTCCTCAATCACACTGTGTGTTGAGCCATTCCCGAGGCTCGGCGTGTAATATGGGAAGTACACAGACACGGGAAGAATTAGACGGCTTCGCGAAATGATGTGTACTCTCTACGTGACATGGAAAAGGATGATACGCGGGACTCAGAATGTATCTTGGGTAATACACGGACATGGTATGTAGTACACGGTTATGTATTCCACCACATGGCCAGGTGAATCCAGTAACATGGGTCACCTCGTGTACCGAATTACACGTCTTGGCATACACGGGTTGAGTCCGTGTATGGGCACATGGCCAGCGTACATGGAGCCAACCCTAGTTACTCAGACCCGGCGTGTAGTCTGTACTACATGCCGTGTAGTTAATTTTTCTACATGACTAGCCTTATGAAATGGGCCGTTGTACACGGTCATTAATCGAGGTCAGAAGACATGGCTTGTGACACTTCTACACGTGGTGTACTTTTCGAAAAAAATGTCTTGGTCTTCTTGACCATTGTGTCTTGGACATATTTCTTTTGGGTTAGTTCCCCCTAGTACGTGGAGGTCCTTTTGGAGTACTTCTTCATGGGACTTCATGGCAGTTGGAGTATTGACTATTATCTTGAGAAGCAGACCTTACCGGAGACAAGTGAGCTTAGTGATGGAACCCTGTAGCTGGTTGTAACATGAGAAAGGGATCCTTCGTGGGTCTTTATTTGAGGATACAACATGGATCTTCTCTTGGAATCCATTTTGGACTATTCTAGGATCCTGTGTGGGTTTGTTGTACTAGGATCCTATGTGGGTCTGATGGTGTACTATAATTGTGTGTGGTTCTACTATACTAGGATCCTGTGTGGGTCTGATGATGTACTAGGATCCTATGTGGGTCTGATGCCATACTAGGATCTTTTGTGGGTTTGAAGATGTATTATGATCCTAAATGGTTCTGATGCTGATTTAGGATCCTACTTGTGTCTTCCACATAACATAGTAAGATGATTCAGCAGTTACATCTAATCATCCTTACTACTCTACCTAAGTTATAACTGGTATGAGCTGAGTCCTTACCTCTGTGGTGATACCTTTGTGGTATTCTACTATGTGGCGTACCATTGTGGTACTTTACTTCGTGGTGAACCTTTGTGGTATACTTCTGTGTGTTGTACCATTGTGGAACTTACCATTGTGGTGGTACCTTTGTGGAATTCTTCTGTGTGGTGTACCTTTATGGAACTGCCTTCGTGGTATTCCTTTTTTTTGTGGAAAAGATGAGCTTTGGGATAATGAGTTGGGCATTGCGTTTCCTCATGATTGAGATGGGTTTACTTGATAACTTAGTTATATATATATGGTCATATACCTAAGTAGGGTTAATAGTTATTTACATGATTTTTGGTTTATCCATTCTAGATTTTGTGAGACCTTTAGGGTCTCGGGGTCTCTACTGACTATCGTTATTCTCACCCCAGCACGGGATACGCCCGCACCTTGTTGTTCTTGATGCAGACGACGGACAGTGATGACTGAGGACGAGGGTACCGGGACTAGAGGTAGCTTATAGTTGGACCTTAGATGAGGCATACCATAGATATGACCATTCGAGAGACGTACCTACCCTTCAGGTAGGATCCTTGGTGGGTGTTCACCGGAGCTGTTCAGCTTACTTGTACATTCTAGTTTCCTTGTACTTTGTAGTCGGGATTGTATTCTATCCCCTTTTACTTACTATACTCACTCTGTTTACAATTCAGTTTACTCATGTTTGTATCTTGTTTTGTGCTTGGTTGCATGTGTTTACAGGTTATAAAGGCAATGCCTTCCCAGTTTTAGGGAATACACCTTCGGTGCTAGTTTCCAGTCCCTGGCCTATGGAAGGCGGGCTTGGGGTAGTCAAGGTACGGGCCCCGGGGGACGGGTCGTGACAAGATTTTTTTGTGGAGTACTTCCCCTCATGCATAAAATCAATTCATATTCAGGATATTCAAGAGTTTTATTATAATGGTATTATATTTTCTAATTATCCATTGAGGATTAATGACATTACATGGTATTCCCCCAACATGGTAAGAGATGGTTACTTCAAGGTGTGTATGTTTGAGTAGGGTCTCTACAAAGACATACATTCTAGTGTTTTTCTCCTATGATTCCCCACATATTATGATGTGCTAAAGCGGGTTATGGTCATAGAGGTTCCTATCTTAGGGATCACATAAGCTAGAGCTGGCAGTGGGTGTCATGGTGGTGAGTCATCCGTAGTGGCTAGTAGGTGCTAGTTAGAAGGATCACGACAGAGGATACCCCCTCATATCCAATCATAGTCACATTGACATAAAATTTAGTATTTTAATATAGGATGATGTCATAGAATAGAGGGTTCTTGATATTCATATGATGGCCATGGTGACATGGAATTTTATTTCCATACCATGTATGAAAATTTAAGGAATGTAGCGTATGGACCCCCATGATAGAATCCACATCGTGATCAGGTTTCCCCTTGGTGTATCCATAGTGTCCCCAGTTAGGTGGAGCAAGAAAAGGAGTATTTGAGGTTAAATTTAAAGGATCTATTGGTGGAGGGAGATGTTTTGAGATATTTCCACCACCACCACCATTCCACCCATTCTATATTATAGAGCTGGTGGTGAGGACCATGGGAAGTTGTAGCTTATACAGGCTTATGATTTGGAAGTTACCAAGATGATACATGGTATGATTTTTTTTTATTCTAAAAATATTGTAGTTATTTTAGACATATGTGTGAGTTACTCCATCATTACCATATTCCTCAAGTTAGAACTAAATCTCAATTTTGATACCTTAGCACATTATTTTTTAAGAGGTTTCGACATTGTGTGATTCTTAAATTTTGTTAATATGTTGGTGGTATAAGATATCAATTGATGGAGATAGTTTCTCATTGGACCCCATGGTCATCATGAGGATATATTATAACATCATCTCAGTTATGGATTAGTTTTCTTGGGTTTGATCCCTGGTTTACTAACATCATAGATCGGTAAAATTCCTTTGCACATAAGGGATGTAAATTTCCTTTTTATGTGAGATAGATATTAGGGAAGAATGAGTGGGTTTTTCAATCAGGATACTGAAACCCATCACCCTATAGATTTATACATTATCCCTAAGAAAGGTATTCTTTTATTGGATTTACATTACATTGGTAGTGGAGGAATTTATGGATTTCATTCCAAATGATGTTTCGGGAATACCTTAGAGATCGGAGAAGGACTTAAAGATTGAATTATACCCCAATACCATGCTAATATCTACTATGGAATATTATAATTTCCTTTATACGCTTTGGTAGAGGAAGGGGCAGTTCCATAACATTTGACATAAGGGTGTTGTCAGAACCAATGTGTCTCCATGGGCTGATCTAGTTTTGTTTGAGAAAAAATAGAATTTGAGCTCGTGGATTTATGCTGATTATTATATGTTGAACTAATATATGAAAAATAAAAAGTTCCCCTTTTATGATTGAAGACCTCTTTTATCATTTTCGAGATGCGAATTGGTTCTTGAAGGTTTTTCTCAAGTCCAACTACAACCAGTTGATGGTTTGCGAGGCAGATATTTTGAATATGATGTATTGATATCACTAAAGATACAATGACTTCACAATGATTTATTTTAGGGTTATAAATTATAGTACTTTATTTATATCTTTGATAAAATGGATCTTCCTTCCATAATTGGATAGAATTGTGGTTATCATCATTGATGAAATATGCATATACACTATATTAGTGGAGGATAATGAAAAGTAGTTGGGGATGGTCCTAGAAATTCTATAGGAGGACCAGTATTATGGTAAGATCTTGAAGTTCCCTTTCTACATCAACAATTTTCAGTTTCTGAGGAATGTCATTTATGATCCTAGATTAGTTATGGCCCCTATGACGAGTGTTTTAGTGCTTTCTTGGGATCCAACCAACACCATGTCATAGGTATGAAGTTTCATCAGCTTTGAAAAGTACTATAGGAAGTTTGTGGTATAAATCTATTGTATTTCAACCTATTATACCACCCTGACATTGAATGGGTATCTATTTAACTAGATCGACCAGTACAAGAAATATTTTGAGGGGTTGACGATAAGGTTGACTAGTTCTCCTGATTTAAGATAATAGGAGGAGTTCAAGGAGTACATAGTTTATTATTATGACTTTAGAGATGGTCTTATATATTTTTTTATGTAGTGTTAAGAAGTTATCACTTATGGTTTAAGGATGTTGAGACCCTATAAGAATAACTATGAAAATAACAACCTAGAGTTGGAAGCGGTAGTCTATGCTCTGAGGATGTAGAGACACTATCTTTTTGGAGAGTGATTTTTTATTTTATCAGGTCATTAGTGCCTCAAATAAGTATCTATGAATTTTTATTTAAACCAAATATAGATATATTGGTATGAGTTTCTATTGTAATATGAATCTAAGATATACTATACTCTGGTGAAGGGAAATTTGATTGCATATGCCCTTAGTTGGAAGTATTATTCTCATTTTTTAGAGAATCGATCTATGTGGTTGAAATCTTTACAGCTGACCTTGGTTGAGGATTAGGGTGCATAATGTCTTAATTTTATTATTATATCTACTTAGATTATCCCGTGTGTGAAGGAGGATCAATTTTAATACATTGATTATGATTATTTCTATTACTAAATAGGTTCAAAAGATTCACAAGATAGATTTTCTTATAGGGGGACATGTTATCTTTTTCTAATGATGTATATAGATTTTGGTCATGATATGAGATGAGGTGATGAGGGAGTTCCACACATATAATTTGGTTGTACATCCTATTGTAGGTAAGATCTATATAAACCATCAATGGTAGTTTTGGTGGGTGGGAATTTGGTGGAGTGTTTATCATTTAATCTTTTAGTGTCTCATATGTTAGTAGGTGAAGGTTGACCACCGGGTTCTGATAGGTTTTACATAGCCTCATTAGATCCCAGAGTGGAAATGGAATGAAATATCCATTTAAATTATGACAAGGATTCCACATGCAGCGTGAGAACATAATCCTATATAGATGATAGTGGAGCAACTTACAATTTCATTACACACCCTTTCCATCTAGGAGAAGATTCTGATAGAGAGTCTGGGATAATTGTATGTGTGGGAGACAATTAGGCTCTATGGGGTTCCCTTGATGATTGTATCTAACAATAATTCATGGATTACATCATGGTTTTTTAGCGGTATAACAGAGGTATTAGGTACCTAGTTGAGGATGAGTAGAGTGATTCACCCGTATAAGGATGGGCATACTGAGTGTACTATCGAAGTGTTGTCTGATATGTTGATTGCTTCTGTTTTCGAATTTATAGATATCTTGAAGGGTAACTTTTCATTTCTATAGTTTTCTTATAAAAATAGATATCACTCTACGATCAACATTACACCTTTTGAGGCCTCTTACGAGAGACAATATAAGTCACCCATGTGATGGACTATGATTGGTGAGACATCACTTATTGGGACAAATAAGGTGCACACGATGATGGAGAAAGACCAAGTGATCCATTAATGGATTGGGAAATCCAAGATCTAAAAGGAAAATTATAGATCGACGATGTATGCCCTCAACGTTCAAGCATGGAGACCATGTTTTCTTGAGAGTCTAATTGTGATGATTATTGCATAGGTTGGACTACAAAGGAAATATGTCATATAGATTCATCAGACTGGTCAAGATAATATAGAGGGATGGTGGGGTTCGTTATAATTTATAGTAACCCAATAGTTGGATATGGGTCATTAGGTCTTCCATGTGCTACATATAAGAAGATACATTCACAATCAAATGTACATCATTAACTCGGGCCCGCTGGACATTGAGGATAAATCCACCTTCATAGAGTACTTAATGTCGATCGAGGATCGATATAAGAGGTTCATTTGAGGATGCACCATTACCTTGGTTCATGTTTTGGTAGCATAGGATCATGCAAGAGATCACCTGACAGTGGGAGAGCCTGATGTGAGCTATGTATCCCCACTATTTTTTCCAGCTTATTCTTTTTGGGGATGAAAATCATTAAAGAGGGGAATAATTTAGTTACTATTCTTTCACTTTTAAGACTATGATATACATTAAGAAATATTTTTTAATTTAGGAATTGAAATTACCCAATATTATGTGTCTTGGTAAGAAAATAATTTATATTATAATCATATTAAATTTGTAACACCTCGAGATTTTGTAAAAAATATTTCAACTTAGTTAAGTATTTTTTATATTTTCTATCGCAAGTTACACACGTTTTAGATTTAGTTTCATGAAAGAAATGAGTTTATTCATTATCATGAAAGATACACAATAACATGTTAAGCTTACTCAATATGATTCATTGATTTTTGACTATGTTTAAGAAAACCATGAGACACTATTAAAATATTATTATTTAAACAAGATCTCTATAACCTAATTGTTGAATTGGATAATATGTACAAGAATAAAAATATTATGAAATGTCACTGAAGGTTATATTCAATTAATTTTTCTTTATTATTTAATAAATAAACACCTAAAAATTATTTTATTCTTTAAAAATAAGTATAATAAAAAAATTTCTATAAAAAATTATATATAACATATTTTGAACACTTTTAGAATTTTTATTGAAAAAGTGAACATAATTTTATAATTAAGTGTTTCAATATTTTCAAAAAATTAATTTTTATGAATTTTGAAAAAATTATGAATTTCTAATGAATATTGAAAAACAAAGATTTATATTAAAATATTATTTTTTCCTTTAAACCATTTTCAAATTCAAAATTATATTTTGGATTTGTTTTCAGATTTAATTAGGTATTTCTATTTTTATTTTTTTCTCATAAATTAATTTTTATAAGAATTTAGAACAAAATCATTTTATACAAAAGGAATTTCTTTTAAAGATAATTGATTCATTTTATAGTTTTAATTTTAAATTTAATAGTACAGCCTTTATGTTTTATATTTTTTGAAAATGGATACAATATTTTTAATCAAGATGTTCACATTTTGAAAATTTAACCCTATTATTTTTGTTCAATATGAATAGTAATCAAGGTAATTTACGTTACCATGGTTAAGTATAAATCGGGTAATTAAGAGTAAAAATAATATGATAAGGAATAAAAAATAGCCCTAAAACTTGACCCTATTTTATTTTATGAAGTTAATTTGACCCCGAATCCCTATGTTTCTAAATATAGTTTTTAGTAGACACATTTCCATGAAAATGAATTATATAATATTTAAATCAATGAAATTCACAAAATTTTACTTTATTTGTGTTAAATATCTCTTATGTGTCCAAATGGGGAAAATGGTAGGATATAATGAATATAAGTGTCTATTTTTAACATTAAAAACTTAGCTTCATGATATAAATTTATTTTTGAATTTTGAGGTTACATGGATATGATTAAGATGTTTAAAATATGTTATTAATGAAAAGTGAATGATGTCACATTGATGTCATTAATAACTATATAATCTATAATATGGTGTTATCAAAAAGGAATCTTTGACAATAAATATTATTTTTAAATATAAAATATATATATGCATCATGATATTTAATTTTTAATTTTTAGTCATAAATATATATCTTAAATAATTGCATAACAATGATGTAGTAATTATTATGTTAATGAAACAATCAAATAAATGATATTAAAAATAATAAAATAATTATTATTAGAAATAATTATGGTTATTAATGAATTTATTATGTTATTATGACATATAATGGGTGTATTAAAATATTTTTTCTAATGTATCTTGTTTTTGTAGATATTCTTAATGTCACGGTAGTGAATATTTTCAAAATTGACAGTAATGCTATTTTAGCAAAATAATATTTTATTTGATTAGTTAAAAATCATAAGAAAAATAAAAAAAATTGATTATCATATTATATAAATATCAATAAATATTACTTTTATGGTCAATTTGATTCCATATATATAAAAATTACAACCTTTTAATATTGAAAAATGTGTTATCGTAGTTGAAATTAAAATATGTTAACTAAGGGTTAATCAAATTGATAAGGGTTAAAATAATAATAAAATGTTTCTAAAACTATTATTTTTTAATACTACCACCTTATATTATCTTATCTTAGGCTTTATATCCATTTGGTGTAATTTTTTTGGGATATTAATTTATTGTAGTTCAATCTTTTGAGAAATCACAAAAGTGACCCTCACCTCAATATTAAAGGAAACCTCCTCCTTCACTTTTCACAGAAAATTGAGCCTTCTGTCTCAAAAATACCTTTCCAATTTATGTTATAAAATTCTCTATACAATTTCTATAAGTTATGGTATTCTGAAAATACCAACCCTAGAGCCCACTATAGGAGATCCAAAGCAGACGTTTTGAAGAAGAGGTAATCACTCAGACCAATAACTTTCCTTTTCTACTCTACCTTAAATCCTCTGATATAGGGCTTTTTTTATAATATAATAAATTATGTATCCTAAATATTCATAAATTTAATTATTATTATGAATAGACCATTATACACCTTTCCCATGGAATTAGAAGTGAATGTATCGTTTGTGCATATGTACGGATTACCATCTCCACATCGTGATACAATTAATTTTTCATCACCATCATTTATAGATTGATATTATGATGGGATTCATGATTATATATGATAGTTATATAATAATTATACCCGTATAATTATAATATTATTCATACCTTATTATCATCCAATCTTTTGAGAAATGATAATGTCGCCCGTGCGTACGTATGAACCACCATCTCCACGACACAATGTGATTAATTTTCACTTATACTTCACATGGATTGTAATAAAGATTATTTTTATGAATATATATGAAATTTATATAATTATAATCACTCTATAATGTTTTAATATTATTTAACTTTATTTCATTCCATTAGAAGAAAAATGGAAAATGTGTCCATGCGTACGTACAAACTATCATCTTAATGAATGGTGTAATTGATTTTTCTATATAAATAATTAATAAATGATTATAAATATGTTTATAATAAATATATATAATTTTTAAACCATGATTAAAATTAAGTATATTATTTAAAAATGATCAAATCATATGGACTGAGACTACCAATCTAAAACATACTTGGAAAATAAATCACTTACCACCTAGAACATAGATTTTAATAAAAAATTACTGATAAATGTGTGATAAGATGATATGAAAAAATCATAAATTATTTTATTGATATTTCTTATAATATAAATTTATAATAAATTTATAATTATTATGAAGGAGGTTTCAACATGAAAAATGAAATTTAAGACATGACATAAGGTTTTTTGTCTCACTTTTATTTATGTGGGACGCATGCCTTATAAACTACATGTTTACATTTTATGGTGTATATATTGACCATTTATTAAATTTATAACACTTATATTTAATATTATGGTATTTAAATATACATATATTTTTCATTATTTAATGGGGATTTAGATTTAACTAACTACAAAGTAGAACAAAATTTTTTCAAATATCATTATTATTTTAGATTGTTTATTTTAAAGTATCTAGAATAGAATATTTATCTTCCATGTCCATGTTTACATAAAAAATTCAAAAAGTTTATTACTATTATTCTATGAAAATTTTAAGGTCATTTCTAGCCTTGTTTGTCTTTTTTTAAATAGTTTTAAAATAATATTTTTTTCATTTAATAAATGAGGATCTTTGAGACTTTTCTGATAAAAATCTAGAAGAAATGTATTTTTTTAACAAACATAAAATCTATGTATTTTCATTATTTCATGAAACCATAATGTCTTGAATCTTACTACAAAATATTACAATGTTATTTTCCAAGAATGTTTTTTATTTTATATTTTCATAAAATTTTAAAATAATTAAATTCTCAAAATATAAATAATATTTTCCTCAATAATTATATCAATTTATATTTCAATATCATTTTCCATACTAGATGAAATTATTTGATTTTATTTAATATTTATTGGGGGTATTATTCAAGAATAAGAAGTCTATTAATTCTCTATATGGTTTATGTTTGTGATGGAATGATGTATTAAAACCAGTTTTTTGGCATTGGTATTGATATGATGAATTATTTATATTCTTTATGAACAAATATATATGTTATTTATTATGTGATAGGTGGGACCAATACCTCACTCAAATGGATTGGTTAATGATGTATAACACATAAGGTAAATAAGTTTATATTTGAACCAGATTTCATGTTCAAAATTTGATGTGTGGAACTTGTTTCATGTCCATAAGTTTATGTATGGACCTAGATTTCAAATCTATTTCATCATATGGGGACCTAGATTATTTTTTATATATTTATGTGAGGGCTTGATATCATGTCCCTAACATAATGAGTGAAGCTGTTTATATTTATACATGTTCAGAATTTTATATGTTCATGTCATAATTTTAGGATTTATGTTAATATTACACTATAATGGATTATGTTATTTTATTCTTTAATGATTTATTTATTATGAAATGATAATATTTATTCTATGATTCCATATTATGCATCTATGATATTTAGGGTATAAACTTTCATATGTTAAGTTCATGTTCTCACACCCTTATGCTCATGTTATGCTTATCTGGTTATGGATATCTCTCTTGTTTACCCATACTTAGAATCTGAGATCACCCTTTTTATGTTTCATTTTTTTAGGTTATGAATAAATTTTTTAGTTATGGTATGTCTATAAAGAGTAATTAATTGATAGATCTTTATGGGATACATTTTAGATCATATATAAAATAAAAATATGGTGTGCCTAGCCTCCAGAGACACTTCACTATTGTGGTCCTCAGGCATGCGTTTGTGTAATGTAATAAATATTCAACTAAAAAGTGATGATATATCAATGTATGATTAGATTGGGTCATTATATTTGGTATTATAGGATGGTTGGTATAGATAATAATTGTATATTAGGGTTATAAAACTTTTATGAAAACCCTATGGATATGATGAAGTAGAAGGAAAAATCCTAATGTTTTGATAATGCTCATGAGTGCCCTAGGTTAAACATATGATGTAATAAAATAAGGTTTCATGATTTATAAATGATTATTATCGATTATATTGTTTTTCAATATGATCACTCACACCATTCTTTTTGGTTTTAGTTAACGGATGTGACCAGAAGGAATCATTTGAACAATGAATGTGATTTCCAATGAAACAAGCATCCTAATGAGGAATAAAATAAATTAAGAGATGGGATAAAATATCTTTTTAATTTTCTCACTTAACTCTCTCAAGATATTGGTGGAAACACAGATCATGTTGAAATCCAAAATTCACCAAGGAGGGAGAAACATTTTATTGAATCTTTTAAAGGAAAACAACCACTATCCTTCATCAATTATTCTAATCCACTGGTTTCTGAGCAATGGAATAATGCAAAGGAATGTATATTTACTATTCACTATTTCTCAAACCATGAAACTATAATATTAGTTTTTTATCATTGGTATGGTGAAGAAGACCAATGGTGGAGCCTTATTTGTAATATGAGGACATATGAGGAATTTATCTCTATCATATGGGATGAGTTTAAGGGAAAAAAGTCATTAATTACTTCCCTCATATTCCATGTATGACAATAGATAAGGGATTTATAGATCATATGTATAGGAATTATGAATCCATCAGAACCAATAATGAAAATTTTACAAGAATTTAATGGTATGGTTTAGTTTTAACCATCATAGATGAAAATAATATCAATTCGTTAGTGGATTGAAAACAAGTTTTCAAAAGGAATTATAAATAATGGACTTTGGATTCTTTGATGAAATTGTTGGATATGCGCTGAAAGTTAAAATAGAAGCCTAGAACTGTCATGGTTCTAATGATAATACATAGATGATGGAGATTTATAGGGATTCTAGTGGTTTTCAACTTATACGGAAGAAAAATTTTCGTCCTCCCATTTTACAAAAATGTGGGAAAAAGCACTCAGGTGAATGACTGAAAAGAACAAATAAAATGTTTCATGTATTTGAAGCTAGGACCATGATAAAAATAATGTTGGTTTGATTTAAAGAGGTGATCCAAAAAAAATAAATAGAGAGATGCCTCAACAAAATTTAGCATACACAATTTATTTGTATAAATGTAAAGATTTTGGGAACTATGAGAATCAGTGGATTAATCCAAGGGCTATTGAAAATATTATGAAACAACAACTTCAAAATTCAATAGATAAAGGGAAATATTATAAAATTACAATAGTTTAACAGAATCATGATAGTTATGGAAAACATATCCTTCATTCTAGTATAGGTTATTCCATATTGAAGTTTGTTATCCCTATGAAAATGTTATACTTTAGTGGTGTTTGATGCGATTAATAGAAGTGATTAGCTCACCCTATATAGATTTCATGTATACTTTTGTAAGAAATAGATAAACATTTATTCTAACTCAACCAAGGATTATCTATCTGTGAAATTATGAACCCAAACCTATAATGGAAATATTTTTTACTAAGATAAGACCTTATTTAAATAATAATGGGAGAATCATATTTTATAAGTATAATTATTCTAACCATTGGAGAAGTGATTAGTTCAACTTAGATAATATATGACAAAGGTCAATACAATTTAGTATAAAATCTTATAAGTAATTAATAATATTTTTATGTTATTCATTTAAGTATTTAAGATAAAATTATTTTTGGGTTATGAATATGATTGGTAATATATTAGATTAGTCTTATGGTTAAATGAATTATGCAGAAAACTGGGATTTTGTTTCTTGAGGTTAATGTATGAATTTTCATATCCTATTCTACACATTTCTATTTTTGTAAATATATAAAAATGACTTATGGGTTTTATAATTCGATGCTTAATGCACAAAAAATGTTCATCATAGATATCCCTTTCCTAGATTTCAATATCGACTAAAATTAGATCAAAGCACAATGAAAGGATGATATTATTCTTATGGTATAAAAATAAATCATGTAAGACTATCATTTCAAGTATTTTATTTAGATTTTAAATTAATGCATTAAATTATGTAAAGATGCCTTGAAATAAAGATGTTATCTGTTTACATTTTATACTAAGAAATCAATGTAAATTTATCCAGTAAAAAGGTTACAGTTTGGTGATTATTAACAAAATCTTGAACATGATCTCTATAATTCTCTATTAGTCCTTTGGAGTTAAGTTTTCTTACATTTCTATGTTTTCACTTCCCACCTATGCTCCCCAATATGGAACACTAGTTATGAGTTACTTTGGGTAACCATTATATGTCCAACAGTCCCTTTTTAAGGGATGTTTTATTATTCATTTTTACAATGTTGGTTTCTATAAAAGAGATATTCATGTATTATACATTTGATAACCAAGAAAAATTTCGAGGGAGATTTTCTTCATAAGGGGGTAGAATGTAACACCCCAAGATTTTGTGTGTTTTTTTGAAATTAGGTTGGTCTTATTAATATTTTTATGACACGTAACATTGATTTTAACATGCTATACATGTAATATATTAGTTTCTTCATTATTTTTTATGACACATGATTCCTAGTTAATATAGTTCAATATAATTAATTTAGTTTAGCATGTGTTTAATCGAATCACGATACACTATTAAAATATTATTATTTTAACCTGACCTCTATTTCCTAGTCACTGAGTTGGTTAGTATGAATTGGAATAAAAATTGTTATTAAATATTTGTGAATGTTATATTCAATAAAAATTAATTTATTCATTATAAATAACAAATAAAAAATAAATTTCATTATAAAAAAATTATTTGTTAAAACCATGTTTTTTATTTATTTATATGTCAAATTAAATATAATTATTTTTTCCAACTTTTAGAAAATTAATTTGGAAAAATGAATATCATTTTTGAATTCATATTTTTAGAATTATCTAGAAAATAATTTTTGATATTTTTACGAAATGTTTTAATTTATAAGGAATAGTGAAAAATACTAATTAGCATTAAAAATGTATTATTGCTTTGAACCATTTTCAAAATGAAATTATGTTTTGTATTATTTATATTTTTTAATTATTTCATTTTAATCTATTTTTTTCTAATAAATTAATTTCATTCATGAATTTAGTATAAAACGTTTTATACTTAAAAAGAGATGTTTGTTAGAAAAACCTGTGTTGCGTTTTTTTTCATTTATTTTTTAAATCAATGAAAAATAATATATGGTTAAAATTTTAGAAAATTGATTCCATACAGGGAATCAGTGTTTCTAAATTTATTAAATAGTAAAATGTAATTATTTTAATGTGAATAATAATCAATGAATTTTGATTACCATAGTTAAGGGTAAATCTGGTAATTAAGGCTAAAAATAATAGGATAAGGGTTAGAAAATGACCCTAAAAGATGAAATAAATTCATTTTATGAATTTTATTAAACCCGTATAACATAAGTTTTAAAATTTAATTGTTTCGTAGGCACTTTTCTAGGAAATTTACTAATATAATATATAAATCAACGAACTACAGAAATAGTTAATTTTATTTCCTTAAATTTATCATAAGTATCCATATGGGGAAAAGGGTATGCTATGATCAAATATAAGTTCATTTTTTTATCTTAATAAATAAAATATCATTATATTAATTTATTTATAACTTTTATGGATACTTGGATGAGATTATGATATTTAAAATATTTTATTTAACAAAAAGTCAACAATGTCAATTTCAGGTTATTAACAACTATATCATTTTTAATATGGTGTTATACAGAATATATCTTCTAATATAAATATTATTTCAAAATATAATATTTTTATCTACATCATCATATTTTAATTTTAATTTTCAGTTATGTAATATATGCCTTATATATTTACACAACAACGATTGCGTAATTATTCATTAATAAAAAAAATGTCCTCAAAAATATTAAATTAAATCGAATTTATTTAATTAAAGTGATTCAAGAATTTTATAAACAAGTATTAAATATTTGGGGTGTATTATATTATTTGTTTTTAATTTACCTTTTTTTTTCTTCGTACTCTCAAAGTCAATGTAATAAATTGTGTCAAAATTGACAATAACGTTGTTTTATCAAAGTTATATTTTATTAAATTATCTAAAATCATAAAAATAAATAATTATTATGATTTTGTATAAAATTTCATAAAATTCCCATTGATGGTCCAAATTACATCATAAAAAATAAAAATTTAACCCTTTAATAATGAAGAATTAGCAACCGTAGTTAAAATTAAAATATGTTAACTAAAAGGTTAATAAAAATAATATGGGTTGATGTAGTGCCAAAAAAATCTATAATATATTGTTTTATGATATTAAGAACTTATATTATCTTAGGTTTTAATCCATGTACATTTGGTTTCATTTTTATAGAAAATTAATTTATTGTAACTTAATTATATGTGAAATTTTAAAATTCCCCTCACAGTAATTATAATCAAACACCTCCTTTATAATATATTAATATCCCATTATAACTCCTAGATCCACCATACCCTGAAATGTTATCTTATAAAACTCCATCAAAAAATTCTACATGTTATAGGCTTCTCAGAATACAAACCCTAGAGCACATTATAGGAGATCTTAATGAGACGTTTCGATGCCGAGGTAATTGCTCTAACTGTTGACCTTATTTTTTTACTTTTCCATACCACTTGTAAATATATAATTTTTATCATAAAAAACATCACAACCATAATTTTTTTTAAATTTAATTATTATTATGAAAACACCATTATACTCCCTATTTCCAATCAAACAAAAAGTTGAAGTACGCTCATGCATACATTTGGATCACTATCTTTACATTGTGATTTAATTAATTTTTCATCACTATATTTTATGGACGATAATTATGGATGGATTACTAATTATATATGATATTTTTAATCTAGTTATACCTATATATTGACAATATTATTTCTACCTTATCATCATCTAATCTTTTGAGATACAATAATCTCGCTCATGAGAATGTTTGGACTACCATCTCCACGATGCGATGTCATCTTTTTTACTTATATTTCACATGAATAGTAATACGGATTAATTTTATGATCATATATGATATATATAACATAATAATTATTCTATAAATGTTTAATATTGTTTACCTTTCTTTAGTTCCATTAAATGAAAAATAGAAACAACATTCATGTGTACGTCCACCCTATTGTCTCTAAGAATGGTGTAATTCCTTTTTCTTTCTCTATGTTTTATGAATTTTTTTAAATATGTATATAAACAATATATATTATTTTTACAAAATTATTAAAATTAAACAAGTTGTGGTACCATGATGAATGCATAAGTACCAGGACTATGAATCAAAAAAAATCTTGGAAAACGAAGTTGTTATCACCCTAAATAATAATTTTAATAAAAAATTATTAATAAATGAGTGATAATATGATATATAAAAATCATAAATGATATTAAATATATAAATTTATGTAATTAATTTATAATAAATTCGTATTTTTTATAAAGGGTGGTTTAACATGATCAAAGAAATTCAAAACATGATGTAAAGAATTTTTGTCTCACTTTTATTTGTGTGAGACACATGAATTATACACTACTTGTTTATTTTATGTGGTGTATATACTGACCATGAATTTATATTATTATAATCATCTTAATGGTTATGGTATTTACATATCCATATTATTTTTTCATGGGTCATACTATTAGACGGATTACAATGTGGTATGGATTAATTCACAATCTCATTGTTAATAAATATTGTTTATGTTTATGTATCCACAGGGAAATATTTCTCTTTTTATATCCTTGTTTTTTAAAAATATTTTATAAGACGTTTTTATAATTCTCCTATGAATTCTTTTAGGTCCATTTCTAATAATTTTTTAATTTTAAAAAATTGTTTGGAAACAATCTTTTTTTAAAGTGGCTCTTTGTGTATTTTAAAAAAAATATGGAAGGAATTTTATTTTTAAACATATATTTAATTTATGGATTTTAAAACTTTTAAGAACCCTTAATTTATTGAATCATCCAATAAAAGCTTACAATTTTTTATTTTGAAGAATTTTTTTTCAATTATAATTGTTTTTCATTTTGAATAAAATAAGTTTTCAAAAGTAGAATTAATATTTTCATCAAAAATTATTTCATGGGATTTTTCAAAATAATGTTCCATCAATGATTCCATTATTATAGGTTACATATTATTTTTTGGAGATATTTTCCAAGATTACAATCATTATTAATTTTCTAGATGGTTTATTTTTATAATTTCATTATGTATTTGAAACATGTATCTTTTCATCGCTTCTGATATGATGAATGATTTATGTTCTTATAGAACACATATACTTCATTTAATTATTTGATAGATGAGACATATATTTCTCTCTAATGAATTATTTAATGATTGATAACTCATTATGCAAATATTTTTATGAATGAACATGACTTCATTTTATGAATTTTATGCATGGAAATTGTTTTTGGTTCCATAATTTAATGCATGGACCTGGATTTCCGGTGCATAAAATCATGTGTGCGCATGGTTTCATGTCCATATATTTATCTAAGGGCCTGATTTTGTATCCTTAACATAAATAGTGAACCTATTTCTAATTATACATGTTCAAAATTTTATAAATTTACTCCATTATTCCATTATTAATGTCAATATTGCTCTATCATAGCTTGTGTTATTTGATTCATTAAGGATTCATGTCTTATAAATAGCTAATCGGTATTCCATGAATCATAAATATGAACCTATAATATTTTGGGTTTATTTTTTGAAATTTTATGTTAATGTTCTCAAACCCTTATTCTCATGTTATTCATATGTGATTATTTATATCTCTCTTCTTTAACCTTACTATGTATCTGATCTCATCCTTTATTATGTTCCTTTTTTCTAGGATATGATGAAATGTTTATGTAGGGAACGTCTATGAAGAGTACATAATTGGAATTAATTTATTAGATGCATTCAATATCATATATAAAATATGAATATGTTGTGCCTAACCTCCAAATACTCCAAACAATTATTGTCCACAAACATGTGTTTATATATTGTAATGAATATTCATCTAAAAAGGAATAAATATAAATGATTGTGAACCTTGGGTCATTATAAAATATATTAATATCACATGAATGTAGTTTTTTATAAATAATGGGTTATCCCCCAAATGGATTCCTGGATTGTAAATATAAAACCATGATTCAATATGGAACATGGGTTCTTACTTAAGCATGACCTAAGGTTTTTTGTCAATAGAAATTCATATAAGGCACCCACTGGTGGGAACGTTAAGATGGTTAATTAATTAAAAATGTTAATGATTTAATTTAAAACCCGAATATAAAAGTTCCTCTATATAATTTCTACTATTGAAAAACTATAGGGTTAAAATCATAATCCTGGGATTTATGTATGAATATTTCTATAGATCTTCATTAGTGAATCAGAATCGGATGTTGACCGATGATCAGCTTGAAGTGGATTAGTATGTAGAGTACGCAGTGCGATATCCACATTACGGGTTAATGCCTTATTCACTGACGATTTATCCAATCAGGATGTGGGGATAATCAATTTGGGTTTACACGCTTGATTAAAATAATTACATGGATATTTTTCTATTATATTTTGATATATGTTTTCATACCCATTACATGATCATGTTGGCGAGTATAACAATTTAATTCAAATTACTCTTTTCTTATGAAATGATCACGCCCTAAAATATCTATTTTAAATCATTAGTTGAGAAAAATGGGGACAAAATTTATCACTCTTTTATATTATGTTTCCCCTATTTTTATTCTCATTCTACGATGTTTTCCTACAAGGCCAAAGTTCGAAATTTACTGAGCTGTGATTAAGCGCTATCGAACCGTTGGATCCACCAAGGTTGTGAAAATGATTATTAAGATGAAAATTTACATATGAATTGATTTTTTTTGTTTTTTGAAGGTGATAATTCCATTGGATATTTGACCTCGGACTAATAAGGAGAAATCAGAGAATTAATTCATATTCAGGCTTCATGTGAAAAGACTAAATCTATTTTCTAGAAACTAGAGACTGTGAAATGAAGGCCAAAGGTGGCCCCCACAAATTTCAGTTGGTCAAATGATAGGAATAATGATGGGAAATATTGTTCTTATGAATATTTAAGGAACTATTAGATTCCATGAAAAACATAACTACACTACATGTCGTCGGATGAACACATGTTGTGCAGCCCCACCCAACCACGTCGGTTAGGGTTTCAGGGATGATAAGGATCGCACACCGTTTTGTCATGTCCACATGTTATCTGACATCCCTATGTGTCATAGATTATTATACCTAGAACACACCCATGACCCCATGTACGAGGACACATCATGTATTTTGGGAGTACACAGGGATGGGTTTGTACCCGGGCATAGCTAGGTACATTTCCAGGATCACACGGGCAAGCCCCATGTGGAAGATACATGTTGTGTGGGCCCCCTAAATGTCATGCATGGATACATGACCTATAATACATTTACAAAGTAGAAAAAATGTTGAATATAGAGAAATAACATATTCCATGTGGAACCTATACAATTTATGTACCCCATTTATGAAACTCCCACCTTGGTATCTCTTTCATCTGGACTCTTATTTTGTCATGTGAGTAGCCTATAGAGAGAATTTTTCCACATTGAATGTGACGGTGTCAATTTGGTGTACTTCAAGATATTACATGGCATTATTTTAGAATGACTCTTAAAAAAATGATTGATTGTGTTAGTTCTTAGAAAGGATCATTGATGATATGCTAGGGGTGGAAACCCACCTATTACATCTAGGAATAGGATCCCCAAACTCTTTTCACTAGATTGAGTGTTACCCCATGACGGACTAGGGAATCGGTCCTCTACCCACTATGTGGAACCCCCTTATGCATAAGGACATTTTTCCACCAATTATAGAGTGTATTACCCCACCATAAAATGTTGGGGGCCTTTATTTATAGATATCACATGGTAATCACTATTGTACTAGAGTATGATTCATCCTTACATTGAGTGGAACCCCCATAAAACACAAGGGTGAATGTCCTCCATTGATACTTACTGACTGGGACGCCATATTGTGCTAGGGTTTCGGTCCTCCATGCATTCAGTGGTATCCCCTTTTTACACTAATTTTTTCATCCTCAATCATTACATAGGGTGTTATCCCCCTATCTTACTTGGGAGAGGGTCTTAATTGCTTCATTTTGGGGGAAATCTCCCATTCATACCAAGGTCGAGGTCCTCTATCCTTCCTCTAGATGGAATCTCTATATAATTATATGGTGAGAGTGTTATTTCATTCCTCTCGATGGCATCTGCCTATTTTACTAGGGTGTATGTCAACATGCTATTGGATATTGTTCCCCCTCAGGCTATTGAGTAGTGGTCGGGTGAGTGTACTCCTCATGACTAATTCATAAAAACACATGAGATGCAGGGAATCTATGATGATCCATTACATCCATATGTTGAATCATCATTACAGGCTAGGTGAGATAATAATGAGATTCAATTTCTCTCTCATCTAAACTTCTTCTGTCATCATTCATATATTTTTTTGAGTATCAATTCCATCTTTCCTTGGGATGAGATAACTACTTCTAATGTGTCTCTTTATTGACCCCCTTTGATATTTAGGGAATCATTATGGGTATGTATTTACTCAAACCAGCATGATATTTCCCCACATATGTAGTTTCTTATGCATGTGACATATAGATCAGTAGTGATAATGATGGATCATATTCAAAACAAGGTTCTATGACCACATATAGTGTCCAGTCATGATTATCATGTGATAGTAACTCTTAGCAATACTTTGTTACATTTGATGTCAGGTTGGGACATATTTTTATTTGGGAGTGTATTTTACCCTTAAATTTTTCTTCACATATCCATAACCTTTTGTATTCCTGATATATTATTATGTGCTTGGTTTTTACTATAGCTATTAGTATATTTTGTTATTATTCCTCTCCACTTGTCCATGAATATGGTTGTGTGTGTGTGTGTATGGGTATGTTAGTAAAATTCTTCCAATTTTATTTTTCCTTCTCAATGATTATCACAAACCCCTAGCCTATAGAGGAAGCCTTGGGGTATTGGTAGCCCGACCATTCATTGGCCCAGTGGGCCCTAATGGGTCACGTCGTTACACTCCTCATGGAAAATACTTAATTGATCTAAATCATTTATAAAATGGTTCAAAATAACATTGTAGTATAATGAAATTATTCTTTAAATATTATATGAATTTAAATTTACCAAATATTTTTTTCACTTTGAAAATCTTTTTCTTTGCAAATAGTATATGTGTAAAATTGACTATATAATTTCATAATAGACTACCTTTAGTATATCATTTATACAATTTTGTATTGATATCATTGAATACATAAAAATAAGAATTTTAAAACATATAATAAGAGGGTATGGTAGAGAACAAGGATGAGTCAAATGAAATGAATTATTATTGACCTTACATATAAAAATAGTAAAAAAATAGAAAATAATAAAAGAAAAAAATCTTCAACAACTATAGTAGAAAATTTTTCTGATGTAAACCTTCTCTAGAGAAGTAATGAAATAATTCAAAAGTGTAATATAATATAAATATTTCGTAAAAAAATAAATCTTTTAGATAGGAGAAAACCAGTATTGAAAATATGAAAGGAATAAACTAATGGATTTTGATCTATTTTTCATTTAAAAGGGTATTCCATAATTCTTGAAAAAACAGTGTGTCGACTAGACCATCCCTCACAAAGAGCAAAGAAAACCAACAATGTCTAGATGTTGACTTGATAAATTTAATACATTGTAGTTTTTTAATTGTATAATTAAATATTCCAAAAATGTGGAATTAGATTCCCTAAGGTAAAATTTTCATTTAATCTTGGAGTGATACTACAAAACAATCAAAAATTGCTTATTAAATAGTTTTGAATAATAATGGTTGTTTAATAAAAAATATATTTTAAATCAAGATAGAACATCATTGAATCATGAGAAATTATGAAATTTATAATGTTCAATAAAATGGAGGTGTGTAGTGATCCTATATTGAAAATGGAGCAAAAATGAAGTAAAAGTAAAAAAATAAGAAGAATTTTTTTCTCCAAGAAAATTTTTAGCCATGATTTGGGTCAAATACAATCTATAACACAACAAAACTCATATAATGAGCTATGATAACCAACTAAAAGGAGTACAAGAATATTATTTCTCAACATTACCAAAATCTATAAATTCCATCTCCATATAAGATTTTACTCTCAATCCAACCTTAAAATTAAAGATATGTATACCCATGACCTCCTATAACAATCATCTATTCCAAATGAAACTTTCCCAAAAAATAATGGTATTACTACTAAATTTCCTCAAATTTCACGAACTATATGCATGCATCCTGTATCTCCATGTGGTACCCATGTAAAACACCTAGATTTTAGTATGTATTTTCCTTAAATACATTATTGATTAGCAAGTTTTACTAGTTATAAAGAACTAAAAAGAACTAGGATATATATTATTAATTAAAAATATTTCAATTGAAGATAAAAATTATTAAATTATGAGAATATAATTTGAATCCAAATTACAAAAACTATAAGTGAAATAAATTCTAATTTAAATAAAATAGAAATAGAAATGAAATTTTTATACCTTTTGTTTTCTATGAATATCCTAAATTCAATTTTATAAATTAAAATAAAAAAATGTACGGACTCAAGATACTCAGAGAGGTGGGGGTTGAATCAGGTTATATAAAATTTAAGCATTTATCAAATTTTTATAAATCATGATATTATTCCATGGTGGTAATTAACATACAATCAACCTTTAAATTTTTTCTCATCTCAATAAAATCCCAACAATATATGTTGAAAATTAAATGAAAAGTATATAGTGAATGTTATTGGTTCTCCTATAAAGGGATTATTCTAAAGAGAATACACTAAAAAATGTGACGGTGTACCAAATCTACTACAAATTAAAATTTTTGTAGATATAAGACTTAGATAAGTTCACATATTACCAAGGATTACTGCCTCTTCCTCTATTTCACTCACTTCTTTCAAGAGGGTTAAAAGTTTTGGGATAATCTCACTAAGCTGTCTTCACCTCTGAAAACTTCATTGGTGAAGGTATTAGTTTATAACCATATAAGTGTTTACTATGTTTAATTCATGAAGGTCACTCCAATTTATGAGATGGAATTATAAAAAATCGTTTCCATATTATTATTCTCATGTGTTTTCTAATTACTTATTCCAAATTTTCTTTTATACATAGAAAACTAATTTTTTATGATTTTTGTCTTTTATCTTTAATCATACATAACGCTGATTTTGAATATAATTATAACTAGTAGTAAATTTTAACATAGACTAATTTGAATACTATATTTATTTTCCTTATAGTATTTAATGTTATGTATAATAATTCATCATACTCAATAATGTAAACTACACATTATATCTATCAAACAGTGACTTCAATTATTTGATTTGAAACATCCATGTCTGATCTTATGATATTTTCACACGAAACTCCCCCTCTTTAAATGATGGTCATCTATGAGATATAACCTAGATTCAACTTCATATAGTTCTATCAAATATTCTATTAGGTATCATGTTATGAATACTATCTTATTATTAATAGAACATGTGGTTCCTCTCCCTTTTATGTTCTACCTTCTTAAATATTTTTCATTCTTTTTAATTCTGTATTAATGATTTGATATATGAAATAATGTGTCTAAATTTAAAATTTAAAATTTATACAACATCCAATGTGCACTTTCTCCTAATTCATTATTTGGATATTTTTTATCATCAATTTGATCTCTATAATTAAATTCAAATTTCCTAGTTAATTAATTTTGAAATATAATTCCAAAAAATTCAACTTCAACTTATTTATCTCTCTTTTAATTATTTAGAATATATTAATCCTACAGTATCATACATTTATATGTTATAACTAATCTGTTTTAACATTATTAAATCCAACTATGATAAATATTATTTTGTAAATTATTACTACATGGTACATTATCCTATAAAATTTATATTAAAAAGATACCTCAATATATTAAATACAAAGCCTCTATTGTGTAATATTCTCTTACAATGTGAAATAATTCCACTCCATCCTAGATGATGTGTGGACTAATTCTATATTAAATATATTCTTGCAGACTATGAAATTATAAAATCATTTTCACTTTCTAAAACACACTCCCTATGGAATGTATATTGTGTTACAATATATTTATCCTTAGAAAAAAATGAAACAACATACCATGAGATGATAACACCATAATGGGGTATGTACCTCTAAAAAACCAACCCAAAAGAGTTTGTCATCATAGTGGTGTGGTCGCCTGGATTATGAAATATCCCATTTGGATGAATCCCACATAAAATTTCTATTTATAAGGCTTATACATTATCAATATCTACATGATATGTGACTAGTACAAATTACATGTGGTGACATAGAACATCATCCTCTAGTCTATGGTGTTTCCATACACCAAGGAACTCTATTCACATTGCGTCGAACCGTAATGGGCTATCTACCCCTCTATTGCCCGAGCTAATTCATTGTCATCATCTTCTGATTCCAATTTCCAACCATGTTTTCAACACCAAATTAAATTGTACTGTAGTTAGTGGGGTTTCATTGTGAAATAAAAAATTTCCAAAAATCTTATGGACTTCCTCAAACATGAGTTTTTTCCAAACTAAAAACATCATTCATTTTTTCATTAAAAAGATATTGGAAATAGTGGGAATAATTTTCATTAATGATTCTTATATAATAAACACATCATTTATATTCCACACATCCTTAAAAAATTACTTTCTTATAGGTCTTCAAATCTTCATCAGACCTCCTAATTTTTTAATCATAATATATACAATATCCTTACTTATTCTAACATACTATTTACATGAATCATTCATCAACATCATTCATCATAATCATCCTTCTAATATTTTCAATAAAACTAACTTTATATATCATTTTCAAAAAATTCCACCAATGATAGTCTATTATCAACACCTTCTATCAATTTTAAGGAAACACCCATCTTTTTTCAGTATTCAACAGTGATTATCATATAATCATACTTCCTCTTAGTTATAATCATTATACAACCTATTAATGGTATATTTAAACAAATCCAAACTAATATTTTTTAAATGAAAACAAATAGAAATATAGTAGAAATGTTGAGAGATACATAGAAGAATAAGATGAATCCTTTTAGTAAGGCAGTACATATGATTGATATATGGAAAATACATATATGGGAATTGTTTATATTTTAATTGGATATATGATAACTTTGGATACCTATATAAAATAGGTATATTTATGAAATGTAATTAATGTTAATAAATAAAAAATATTATTATTCATGAATGAAACAAAAGGATAAAATTTTATATAATTTAATTATATAATTAATTGTTAGAGATTGAAATAATTCTTATTAATTAAATAATATTTGTATCTATTTATAAAACTTAAATAATTATTCTAATATAAATTTATTTAAAAACTTTAATATCCTGATGATAAATAAAAAATTTTAGAGGGATGTTACTTATATAAATTAATGATAAGAAGGGATTATTTACCATGGAATTCTGTTATGTGTATAATTAAATTTTATATTAATAAATTAAATTTATCAGCTTTGAATTTTTATTATAATAAAAAGTTTCAAGTAATAAAAAACATTAACACATAAATTATTATTAATTGATATAAAATATTATTTAAAACAGGTAATGTTTATTTTTTTATATTTGTTTCAAATTTGTTTAATTTTAAAGATATTTTTATCCTATTTAGGGAGAGAAAAATATTAAGTAGTGTCAAAAAATTTAATAAAAAAATTAAAATTTTCCAATAGGGTTTATCTCATATTATTAGAAAAAAAATATTACCATGGTAAAAAGAGGTTTAAAAGGTAAATTATAGTGGGTAAAATTTTAAATAAATAACATGATATTTAGATAATACAGAATTCATTTACGTTATGTAAGGGTAAATATTTAATGTATCACAAATAGTTTCTTACCTAACTCATTGTAATCTTGTGTTATTCTATCTCTACCCTTCCTGAAACTCATTTTTATAATGAAATTGTAACACCCTGAACCTAGTTACCCAGAGTCAGTGCATTATTAAATAACATTGGGATGATCACAAGGGTTATAATACCGAAAGACCGATCAGTTTAGTGGCTTTGGAAGTACTAGATACATACAAAAGTTTGACATTACATTATGAAATGAAAAACAAAAACAATTTTTCCCCTATGAACACATTCATGTCCCTTCGAATGTCACTGTAGGTCAGTCATAATATACTTCTTCACATCCTGGAAAAAATAAAACATAGAAATGGGTGAGCTCTGGTGATCAGTAAGGATTACAATATAGCAGAAACTATCAAAAATAAGCATAAACATTTAAGGGAATGTATAAGATTAAATCACAAGCCTTTTAAAGATAAACTTCAGCTTAATATAGAAAAGATAAATCAAATATTCCATTTACTTATTCACATGGAAATTATACTAGTTTAATAATCACATTTAATATCAATAGATAATTTCATAATGATGGAATGCATAATGACGGGCATCATAAAAACTTAGGCAAGGCCTCATGAGACCTACCAATGCATCGAGGATCTATATTGGGCTCCACCCTTCACTTACTAAGTCTAATGCATTCCTCATATGAAAAGGTTTCAACAAAACATAAACATTCGTATTAAAACTAGCATATGAAATGTCAATACTTTTACCATAAACCATGAATGGTATAAAAATAGCACATACACAGCCTGACATAACACAAAACCTTTAATACAATATGGAATATTGTGTCATAATAAATTAACTTCAGACAAATTTAAAATACAATGATGGATGTTGACATAGATGAAATCAATCCAAAAAACTATTTGAGTGACATATTTCTTTCTATATTGAAATCATTCAAAAGTAACAAAAACATTTATTTTGAAAATATTATTATATTATTTTAAGGGAATCTTTGAAGGTGTTATAATGGAAAAAAATACCCGCACCCACCGTATAAGATAAAAAACATTCCTTCCTTAGTTTTTCGAAAAGGTCATAACATACTTTATTTTGAAAGTGACTGAATGATTCCTTTCAAACCATTTTATAAAAAGTAAAAAAAAGGTACAAATGATTCTAACCCAATGTCTAGTAAATAGTAAAAATGTTTTTAAATAAATTTTAAAGAAACACTAATGTGGCTGATAAAGAGGTCCCAATAGATACTCACGTATAAACAACCTCAAATAATAAAGAGATTTTGAAATTAACCCTTACCTTGTACTTTTTCTTAGTTGATTGTACGTTAACCTCCTGTATAATGTTTAAATAATTGTTATTAAATTATACAAGAACCACTTACAAAAATATGATATCATATATGATCATTTGATATTGACTTGTTAATAATATTGCATTAGTATCATTGTTTCAGGTGTTAACTGATTCATTTTCCTTTATATGTTTTGCTACGTAATTCATTATTCTTATGGATTTGTATTTTATTAATATAGATAATGATATTATATTGTTAAACATTATTTTTATTCATCAAATTAATATTATTCTTGAATGGTTACAATGGGGAACGAAATATCATCGCGTCGTGGAGACGGTAAGTTGTATGTTCGCACGAGCGACAATATCATTCTATTGATGGAGAAATCGTATGTAGTTGGATGGTATATTATATAAACAGAATCATTAACATGTTCTATTTATTATTTAAATCGTTTATACTCATTATTATATCCATCCAAATACTAAAGTGTTGAATAAAAACCTACACCACGATGTAGAGACGGTAAGCTATATGTATGCACGTATGCCGACATTGTCATTCATAGGATGTATAGAATAATGAATATGGTTGTATAATATTTATAATAACATCACAGTATATAGAAGGTACTGGAGTTATTATTTTTCTATGGAAACAAAAATGAAAGGAGAAGTGGAAGAAGAAAAGAACTTTGAAAAGGGTGATGAAATAATTACCTCTTCTTCTGGTTCTTCCTTTTGATTTGAACAAAGGGATCCTTAGGATGGATTTATGATCAAAGTAAGGCCTTTAAGTTGAAAAGAGGATAGTTGGTAGGATATTTGATTAAGGGTTGTCCTAGTCAAATTTATTTGTAGGTGTGAAATTAAGAGATGTGGAAGTACCCTTTTATAAGAGGGGTAACGGTCACTTTAGGAAAAGCTAGAAATATTATTTTATTATAAAATCATTTTTGGTTTCTAATACCTCCTAATGGATTTATTTAATGGATAAAGTGTATATGGGTATAAATATTCTCAACAAAATGGTTTTAGAAAAATTTAGGTCACCATATTTATCTTATCTTATAGATTTTACCATTAGTTAAATAGTTTAAGTTTTACCATATCTTCTTGTATTTTTTTATTACATGGACAATAAACATAATATAAAATGACAAGATAAACTCAAGTGGTTAATAAATGATATATTTGTCATTATATAAGTTCTTTGGATGAATTTTATATTTTTAGGAATATAATATCATTTAATAAAATTGTATTTGTTTTAAAAAGTCATATATGTCAATTTTGACACTATGTAGTATTTGGTTTTTTTTGAAAGTCATGAAAACTTGATTACATCAAAAAAAATACATTAAATCAACTATAACATGACATATTCAACTATTAAATTCTTTTATGGCATCATAAGTCTCAATTTACATTTATCAAGATATTTATAATATCAATTATTTTAATCTCTTATTAATACTGTAATTACTGTATCATCATTGTGTCATAAATAAATTTAATCATTTAATGTCTAAAAATTATAAATAAAATACCATATTTTAGTGAATATTTTTATATTTATAATGAATATTTATAGTCAAAATTATCTTATGTATGATCTTATATTAAAAATTGTTTAGTTAATAAAATTTGAATTTAAAACTTTTAACTCTTCTTTAAATAAAATATAATAAATGTCCTAATAAAATAAAAATGAATCAAAAGGGGACATATTTTATTCTTAAGATTGATTTTGGTAGAAATAAACTTATCCAATAGAAATAGGGCATGTGGTAGGGTCATTATAATATCATGCTTACCTTTAATTACGCTATTTACTTTTAACAGTGGTAAATAAAATTCAATAGTTACTATTCACCAAAAATTATTTTTAGCCTATTAAACCACATTTTACTAAATTATTTCAACCGTGTCTCTTGGATTTTTTACATTAAATTCACAAATGTGGTAAAATTACATTTTATGAAAATTTTCAAATGTTCATAGAAGGTGGGTAAAAGACTTTAAAACGATCAATAAAATTTTATATATCTAATCTTATTACAAAATTACTCCAATTAATTACATTGGAATAGTGCAGGTATTATGTATCTATTTTTAATTTAAAATAAATTTCAATAAAAATAATAATTATTTAAATGAATGTCGGTTTTATACAATAATGCAGTGTTTTTCACTGTTCATCAAAAATTGAATTTTTTCAGAAAAATACTAAAAATTCACCCTATGCTAATTTTGATATTCTGAATCCAAATATGAAGGCCATTTTGAAAAAAAAATTAAAATTTAAAAAAGTGGGTCTTACTATTCATAACTTCTTTTTAAATAGCTAGTTTGATTGGTCATGGTGTGCTAGAACTCGATGTTTCTTATAGTGCAAGATATTGTACTATTCAAAGAGAAGTGTACCATGGAAGGTTGGGGTGTTACATTCTCCCCTAATTCAAATAATTTCTTCCTCAAAATTTCTAGAATATTATTGCATAAAAAATTTGGGTGGTTCTTCATCATAAGTTCCTCAGGTTCCCACGTTGCCTCTTCCATTTTATGGTTTCTCCAATGAACATTTACCAGATGAGTCATTCGGTTTATCAATACTTGTTATCTGGTATCAATAATTTTGATAGGCTCTTCACAATAAGATAGATTTGGTTACAGTTCTGTTTCTTCCTATATGAGTACATGTGTTGGGTCAAGAATTTATTTTCTCAATACTGATATGTGGAACACATCATGAACTTTGGAGAGACTTGGTTGCATTTCCAAGCGGTAATATACAACTCCAATTCTATCTAGAATTTTGAAAGGTCTGATGAACCCGGGACTTAATTTTACCTTCTTTCCGAATCGTATAACACCCTTCAATGGAGATACATTCAAGAAAACATGATCTCTAACATGAAATTACAAATTCTTCCTTTGGTTATCAGCATATCTCTTTTTCCTACTTTGAGATGCTTTGAGGTGGGTTTGGATATTCTTCACCTTTTCTATTGTTTCCTCAATATGTTCTAGGCCTATGAGTTTTCTTTCCCCAACATCATCCCAACAAGTTGGTGTGCGACATCTCTTTCCATATAATGCTTCATATGGTGCCATCTGAATACTTGAATGAAATCTATTGTTATAGAAAAATTCTACCATTGGTAAATACTGGTCCCACATACCTTTAAATTCAAGTGATCAAGATCTCAACATGTCTTCTATGGATTGAAAAGTCCGTTCTGATTGTCTGTCAGTTTGAGGGTGGTGGGCAGTGCTCAAACAAAGTACAATATCTAGGGGTTTCTTAAGAAATTTTTAGAATCTTTATGTAAATTAGGGATCATGATAAAACACAATTGATATGGGTACACCATGAATTCTTATAACGTCATTAATTTATAGACTTGCTAAATGTTCAAGTGGTAAATCTTCTCTTATATCAAGAACATGTGTTGACTTTGTAAGAAGGTCAAAAATGACCCGTAATGTTTCATTTCTTCTACGAGTATTTGGTAGTCCCATGACAATGTCCATCGTAGTATCATTCCATTTCCACTCAAGTATGGGAAGAGGTTTAATGACTCCTCCAAGATGTTGTCATCTATCTTTCACTTGTGGATAAACCATTCATCTTGACACATAATCAGAAAGCTCCCTCTTCATGTTGTCCCACCAAAAATGTTCCTTCAAATATCTATATATCTTAGTGTTAATAGAGTGTATAAATAAATTGAAGCTATGAAAATCATCCAAAAATTCCCTTTTTAGATCTGGTATATAGAGAAAACAAATCCTTTTCCCAATTTTCAAATTTTCATCTTCATATACGAAGTTGATCAATCTCCCATCATTCACATCTTTAATTTTTCTTTTGAAACTCTTCATCATCATTCTGAGAACTTTTTATTTTTCATAGTAAAGATGGATTGGAAACCATTTGAAAAAGTATTGATGTTTCACCTTCCATTATTATTCCTTTATCCATCTTTACTAGATCTATGGTCATAGGATCCCTTTCAACTATCATCTTCTTCAAAACTCCATGATCCTTTCTGCTCAAAGCATCTTCCACTTTATTTCCCTTCCCCAGGTGGTAGTGTATAGTGCAATCATAATATTTGGGTAGTTCAAGCCATCACCTTTGCCTCATGTTGAGTTCTTTTTTTGAGAAAATATACTTTAACTCTTGTGATCGGTATATATCTCGAATTTTTCACCATAGAGATAGTTTCTCCATATCTTCAAAGAAAAGATTATAGCTAATAACTCAAGATCATGAGTAGGATATATTTTTTCATGAATTTTTAGCTTTCATGATGCATAGGCAATAAATATATCATTTTTTATATGGACACAACCAAGTCCTTTCTTTGATGCATCACTATAAATAAAAAACCCATCATTCCATGATGGTAGAGTCAGGATAGGAGAATTGACTAATATTCTCTTAATTTATTCAAAACTTTCTTCACACACTTTTTTACAAACAAATTTAATCCCTTTACGTGTGATCTTGGTTAATTAGTTATCCAATCGTTCAAAATTCTGGATGAACCAATGATAATAACCTGCTAAACCAATAAAACTATGTACCATAGTTATACTCTTCGGTGTTGGCCATTCTTGTATTTCTCTTGTCTTAGAAGGATCAACAGAGATTCCATCCTTAGAGACAATATTTCCATGAAAGGAAATATCCTGAAGCCATAATTCACACTTTCTAAACTTCCCATATAATTCATTTCATCTATGATTCTTCAAAATAGTGCGCAAGGGATTTTCAAGATCTTAGTAGATTTTGGAGTATACAAATATATCATCAATAAATACCACTAAAATGTCATCAAGATATTCCTTGAAAACTATATTCATTAGATCCATGAAAACAAAGGGTGTATTACTCAGTCTAAAATGAATTACTGTAAACTCGTAATGCCCATACCTGGATCGAAATGATTTCATTAGAATGTATTACTTTTTTCATACAGAGCTAATGGTATCTAGATCGAAGGTCAATCTTTGAAAAATATTGAGATACATAAATTTGATCAAATAAATAATCAATGTTAGGTAAGGGATACTTGTTATTTGTTGTTAGAGCATTGATCTCCCTGTAGTCAATGCATAACCTCATAGATCAATATTTTTTCTTAAAAAATTAACATGAGATCCCCATAGAGAAACACTAGGGTGAATAAATCATTTATCACTAAATTCCTCTAGTCATTTCTTTAGTTCAATTAAATAAAAAGTGGCCATTATATAAGGGGTCTTTGATATGTACCTTGAACCAGGAATTAAGTCAATGGAAAATTAAATTTCCTATTCTGGAGGATTTCCAGGTAAATCATCTTGAAACACATCAACATACTCTTGTACAATAAGTACACACTTTATTTTAACATTCTATTCCTCACCTCTAGTTATTTCACTCCCTTCCTCCCTAATAATTCCATTTAGTAGAGCTATTGGGGTAGGATCTAGATGAGAATCTGATGGAGACGTTTCTGCTATAAAGATAAGGTATTCCTTATCATCATAAAAAATAGTAACCTCCTTCTTCTTACAATAAGATTTCACATCACGGTCCGAAATACATTCCATACTGAGTATTATATCAAATTCAATAATGGGTATGACTTTAAGATCAATAGTAAAAGCATGTTTATATTCCATAATGGTAACTGATTCAAATTTTTTTTAATAATACATCCCTTAAAAGTTCTGACTGAAAACTCCCTTGCAAAATACAATTGAAGATATCTAGGTTTCTTGGAAAATTGGGAAGATATGAAAGAATGGGATGATCCAGAATCAAATAGAGCATTGGCTATATTTGAGGAAACGATTAATGTACCTTCCACCACATCATTCAGAACTTCAACCTCTGTAGTTGTGATCGCATAAGCTTGGCCTTCCTCCCTTGGTATTTTCTGAGGTAAGTTTTCTTTGGCTCTTAGGAAATTCATTTTCATAATTCCCCATTTCTCAACAATTTTAGCATTCAACAACGACAACCACTTTATTTCCCTTGAAATAATTATCTTGGTGGCATTATTCACCACACCTTTAATAGACTCTCATTCCCTTCAGGAAAGTACTGAGGTGTTTCTTCCCACACTTACTGTAGGGTGGAAAGTACACTTTTTTCCTTATTCCCTATATTTCTCTTGCTTTACTTTAATGTCGTAAGACTTAGATAATTCATTTTATGTCTTCATATAACATGAGACTATATCTTCATACGATGAGAAAGATTGTGAGACTAATCCTCGATGGAGAAATGGTTTTAACCCATCAAAGAATTGATCAATATTACTCCTTGGGTTATGTATATAATATGTTGTATGATTTTATATCCTTATAAATTTAGCCTCATACTTTGCGACATTCTCATCCTCCTTTTTCTTCAGACTCAAAAATTGCCTTTCCATATCCACTCAATGTTCATAAAGAAAGTATTTTTACAATAAAATATATTTAAACACCCTCAATTATATATTTTATACTTCATCAACTTACTTTATTTTTTGAAACAGTGACCACCATTGATCTGCATCACCTATGAGGTGATAAAATACCATGACAAATTTTCTCCCTTTTGCTACTCCCCAAAGAATGAATTATTTTCTCTAAGTAACTTATCCATTTCTTATCTAAAAATGGATTTTTTTTCCCCTTGAATGTTGGTGTTTGTTGCCTCATGAAGTGGTCTAACATTGATCCTCCAGGTTTTGGATCAGGGTTCTCCATATGGGTAAGGTTTTTATTCATAACCTAAGTGAGTTTTCCAAGTATGGTGATAATATGATCAACACCAGTTTCATTACTAGCTCCACTATAATTATGTTGAGTAGGAGGGAAATACCTACATGGATTATCTGTATTGATACGGTTTCCATTCCTTCCACTAGGCACCATTTTTAAACAATGGCAGATAGTAGATTAGTTTATAAATCATAATACATAATTCCAAACTAGTAAAATACATAACATAAATTGAACTGTTTATGAATATAATACATAATCATAAAAAAAATTCTTTAAGGAAGTATTTATTTATAAATCCTTTATAATGGTTTCTAAGTAAAATGTGAATTATCCTATGTATATCCCCCAGGATTTTCATAACCTAGAGTGTTACAAGGCCCATTTTCATGTACCAGGATACTCTAGGTCAAGCCTGAAACTCATTGTCGGAGTTTTCAATTTTAGGTACATCTATACCAGAGCTGCCTCTACCTGCTCGTATCCATACATGGATTTATTTCTTGGAAAAGTCACAAAATCTCTACATTACCAAAATTCTAGGTAGTTCTTCTATACTAATCCTCAAAGTCTACTTTAGGGTAATGTTCTCTAATGAGATTTTTTCTAAATATAGTTTCCAAGGTTTGTAATAAACTTCCTATGATACCAACTATAAAACCCTAAACCTAGTTACCTAGAGTCAGTGCTTTATTACATAACATTGGCATGATCACAAGAGATCAAATCCTGAAAGTCCGATCAGTTTAGTACCCTTGGAGGTAGTAGATACATACATAAGTTTTACATTACATTGTGAAATGAAAAACAACAACATTGAATCTACTTTGAACACATTAATATCCCATAGACTATCCCTACATGTCAATAATAATATACTTCTTCAAATCCTGGGATAAATAAAACATAGAAAGGGGTGAGCTCATATGATCAGTAAGGATAACAATGTAGCGAAAACTGTCATAAATACGAATAAACATTTAAGGAAATTTATAAAACTAAAAGAAAATAATTTTAAACATAAACGTTAGTATAATATGGTAAAGATAAATAAAATAATGTCATTTACTTATTCACAAGGGTATTCTACTAGTCGAATAATCACATGTAATATCAATAGCTAATTTCATAATGACAAAATGCATAATGCCGGACATCATAACCAAATAGTCAAGGCCTCGTACCAAGACTAAAAATAAATATTTTGTCAATTCCATTTTCCAAGACACTAATTTGTCTCATGAGATCCACCGGTGGATCGAGGAGCTATAGTGGGCTCCACCCATCACTTACTAAGTCCAACTCATTCCTCATATGAAAAGGTTGAAACATAACATAAAAATTCGTATTAAAACTATCATAAGAAATTTCAATAATATAACCCTAAAACATGAATGGTATAAAATTTACACATCCATGGTCAAACATATCATAAAACCTTCAATACAACATGGAATATTGTATCATAATAAATCAACTTCAAAAAAATGTAAAATCCAACGAATGGTGTTGACATAGATGAAATCAATCCAAAAACTATTTCAGTGACATTTTTCTTTCTACATTGAAATCATTCAAAAGTAAAGAAAGCATTTATTTTGAAAATATTCTTTTAATCTTGTAAAGGATGCTTGTGAGGTGTTATAATGGTGTAAAATTTCCGCACCCACTGTATCAGTTAAAAAAATAGTCATTCCTTAATTTTTCGAAATGGTCATAAAGTACCTTGTTTGGAAAGCGACTGAAGGATTCCTTTAAAAATATTTTATAAAAATTAAAACAAGGGTATAAATGACTTTAAAACATTGTCTATAAAATATTAAAAATGTTTTGAAGTCCATATTTAAGATACACGTATGTGGATGATAAATAATTCTATGTAGATACTCATGTATAAACAAGCTCGAAAAATAAAGAGATTGTAAAATTATCCCTCACCATGTACTTTTCCATAGTAAATGGTACATTAAACACCTATATAATGGTTAAATCATTTTTATTAAATTATAAAAGGAAAACATATATAAATATGATATCTTATATGATCCTTTAATATTTCTTAGTTACTGACATTGCATTAGTATCATTATTTTGTGTGTTAATTGGTTCATTTTCTTTATATGTGTTTATATGTAAGTCTTGTTTTTTATGGATAGGATGTATTTTATTCATATCCAGAATGATATTAAGTTATTAAAAAAAATTAATCATAAAATTAAATTTATTCTCGAATGGTTACGATGGGGAACAAAATCTCATTGGTTTGTGGAGACAGTAAGTCGTACGTACGCACGAGCAACAATATCATTCTATTGATGGTGAAGCCATATGTAGTTGGATGGTATATTATATATATAGAATCATTAAAATTTTATATATTATTTTACATCAATTATACTCATTATTATACCCATCTAAATAATGAAGTGTCGAATAACAAACTATACTACGACGTGGAGATGGTAAGCTGTATGTACACACATATGGTGATTTTTCATTCATATGATGGACAGAATAATAAACATGGTTGTAACATATTTATAATAACTTCACAGTATGTAAAAGGTGATAGATTTATTATTTTGTTATGGAAACAACAAATAAAGAGGAAGTGTAAGAAGAAAAGAACTTTGAAAAAGGTGATGAAATAATTACCTCTTCTTCGGGTTCTTCCTTTTGATTTGAAAAAAAGGGATCAATTGGATAGATTTTGGATCAAAGTAAGGCCTATAGGTTTAATTAAGGGTATTTTTAAGGATATTTTATCAGGGGTTGGCTAAGCCAAATGGATTGGGAGGTGTAAAATTAAGAGAAGGGGAAGTACCCTTTTAATAGAGGGATGAGGGTCACTTTAGGAAATGCTTGAAATATAATTTTATTATAAAATAATTTCTAGTTTCTAATGGATAAAAATGGATTTATTTAGATTCTATGGTGGGGATGGGACGAAATATTATCATCCAATAAGTTTTAGAGAATTTTAGGTCACCATATTAAACTTATCTTTTAGATTTTACTCTTAGTTAAATAGTTTAACTTTTACCATGTCTTCTTGGATTTTTATATTACATGATTAATAAACATAATATAAAATGACAATAGAACCTCAAGTGGTTAATTAATTATATATATATATATATATAATTATATAAATCCTTCGGCTAAATCTTATATTTTTAGGAATATTATATCATTTAATAAAATAGTATTTGTTCTAAAAACTCATTTATGTTAATTTTTACACTATTTAGTTTTTTGTTTTTGTGGAAGTCATAAAAATTTGATTAGTTAGAAATAATATACATTAAATCAACCCTAACATTTCATATTCACCTAGAAAATTCGTGGATGGCATCAAAATACATTAACAATAGTTTTCATTTATAAAAGGATCATTCTTCTACCTATCCGAAATAAAGTCCTACTTCTATTATTTCATGATTCCTTTCCAATTTTTCCTCTTCTCAATCCTTCTAAGATGTTGTGTGGCCTATCATTTCAAATAGTAATCATACATAATTCATTTTAATGGATCCTTTTTTAAGGAGAGAATTCATCAATGTAATTATCTAATTTAAAATTTTCTTTTAAAATTACATTATTATATTCATTACATCTATATATATATTAATTGTGTGATAATTATTCTTAAAATGATATTACTATTATATAATTCTATACTCATACTTATTCATTAGTATATCACGTTCTTATTTTGGATAGTTTAATAATGTGTATGAATGATGTTATATAATAATCATTACTGAAAACATGAATGAATATAAAGACTTTATTTGTATTAACTTATTATATTAAATAATTATTTATTATTTTAATATATATTTATAAGGGTGAGAAAATGGATGATCATTATAATGTAACTCATTATTATCTATAAATTACTAAAAACATGTCCATCATGGATTCGATTAACATAAAGAGCAACCAAATTATACATCAACTAAATATGGTAGTAAATTAATAATTTAATCACAATGATTCAACTATCTTAAATATTCATGGAATAAAGAAATAAATATTAATGAATGAGGATTGATATAACCCTTATGAAATTTATAAGATATAATAAAATAAAATAAAAAATTAGATGATGAAAATAAACAATAAATTATTAATATATGGGTAATGGTTTATTATAATTCAAGAATAAAAGGGATATAAATTTGAATATGATTTTTAAATAACTTATTTAGATGGTTAGGGTTATTATACAAGAGGATAAATAATGTCAATTAAAGTTATAAGTGATGATAATGGTTTCTCCCCTCAGTTTAATTTTATTAAGTTATAATTTATATTCATCTTATTCATTCATTATATAGTATTTATACTAAGCCATGAACATATTTTAAAATATTTTCCCTGAATTTTATTTCTTTTAAAATTTTATATAATTGTTTACTTTTATTGGATTCTTATTCAATCATTATAAAATATTGTAATGTTTTCATTTTGAGTATCACATTAAAATTATTATTCTTTATGATTTAATTTCCTTCTAGGGAAATTATACATTTCTTTAATATAATATAGTGTATATTTATATAATATATTAATATCCTATATATATTTACAGATGTTTCAAGTATTTTTACCATTTTACTTCCATTTAGTTTATAACATACCCGCATTCATGATTTTATGGGAAATCGATCCTATATCTTATTTTCACTGGGGTACTATTATTTTCCACATATATATTATTTTTATTTTCTTATTAATGTCTACATATATACTTAAAGTAATGAATAAGTTAATTTTATATTGTCTTTTTAATTTCATGAAAAATATTTTAAAAGAATATTATTATTGTTTTGTGCATGGGTAAATTTCTTTTAACAATTAATCTCTTTATAAAAATGTGACAGAAATCATCATTTTTAATGTATTTTACATACTGGTATTTCACCCCCATTTAGTTTAATTTTAGTTAAAATTATTTATTAATGATTTTTCATGGTTTTTAGTGAGTAATAATTATTCTCATTATTTTATAAAAATTATCCTCTAATATAAAAGATATAAAAAGTTTAGGGTAATTATTTTTATTTTTCAATGAGGTTTCATAAAAATATTATAAATTATTTTTCATCTATTTCACCATCCATTAAAAATAATTTTTCTTCACTCAAAATATGATCAAATTATACCAACCATATTCCTTCATTAGATGCATTATGATCCTATCTTTTCAATATCTTTGTGAATTTTGTTTATTACACATGGGTTAATTAAGATATAATATAACTATAAATGTTTTTATGTTCAAATGGCACACATATATATTATTTTTCATTATGTTTAAATTATTCCCAGAATTATATATCCCCCTAATGTATTACATAACGCATGACCAGATGAGATGATAGAGAATGGGATGTGATCCTAATCTCATAAGGAACACTATAAACTATGCATATTTTGAACCAAAATATATTTTGAAATGGATTTTTTGACAATCTATGTTACATTTGGTGGGATTATAAAACTTTTAATGGTTTATAATGGAGGAAATTTGGTATATCATTTAATAAAGTTTGTGAAAAATATGGTATGTGGTTATAACAGCTACTAATGTTTTATATGTGTCTAGAGATAGTGTGTAGGAAAATTAATTGTGTTGTCAGCCTACCTATACAAATTCATTGTGGGACCATAATGGTTGTTTCAATTGGATATGTATCATCATCGACTATGTAATAAAATAGGGCACTTAATAATCCTTCATATTTGGCTATATTGAAAATCAACTTCATGGATTTAGCTGTATAGCTTTTTGATATGTGGATGTTTATCTTTGTGGATTTAGTTACATAGTAGCATTACATATTCAAATTTGGTAACCTAATTACATGAATATGGATATGTAGACCATGCATGATTGTAGGAGTACAAGTTTAAATACCTAATAACTAAATGATTCATGAATGTTATTGGTTATCTATAAATTTATGGTCAAATGAATTTGATGGTCATTTTATTATCATGGTCTGAAAATAGTTTAAATGTTAAAGACCATGATCATGGTGCAGTGCATTTTTGGATCTCAAAATTTTATCAAATTTCATGTTTGTAGATTGAGACATTCTCAGGAATTTATTTCATTTAAAAATATCCATATTTTTTCAACCTGTGATATGTGTAGGTATTTAAGAGTATCCTATGCCACATAAAATGGTAGTTTTGTTATGTGAAAATCACGGTATTAGATCAGAATATTTACAACACATATGATCTTTCTTACAATAATAAATAAATAATGAGAGGAAAACATAGGGTGTCTTCTTATAATAATTATAGGAGATTTTTTTGCCAAATCTAACATAGAAGTTTGAATGTTAAATAAGGTTATATTAAATGAGTCATATTCTATATAAAAGTGAACATTATTTCTGTTAAACCAAAAAATCATCCTTGTTGTATATTTTGATCATCTTCAGGATAAAAAATAGGTATTCAACAGATAGATAAATTAGTTTTTTTATGGGGAGCAATGATTTCTCTAATATTTCTTGGTATTGAACTGAGAGGGTTAGTGAGAACACTATAAAATTATACACATAAATAATTTATCTTTACTAAATCTTGTTCATAGGTTCATTACCTTAAGGGATCCTTGGAATTGATCACTATGGTTAAACCATGAAAAATCTCAAGCATCATTTACTTAATTCATCCATCATTTAAAAGAATGATAGAGAGAAGTTTAAGTTTTTCTCAACATGTTAGAATAATTTTCCAATAAGAGGAATAATTTGATAAACTTATATACATTGATCCCCCCCCCACAAGGTTTAATCCTCTCTACGGGTCTAACAAGTGGTATTAAATGGGTATTTATTCTTTTTATCTCTTAGAATAATGATACTGAATATCAACTATAAAGTTATCCCCATGTTTGAAGGAATTAATTTATAGTGGGGTAAAATCTTAATGAAACAATATTTCAGATCCTAGGGTATGGATATTTATATTGGAACCATCTGTATAATCAACACTAATATTTAAAATAGTGCATTGACAGTGAGAGATCATCAATAATTTGATGATGATTTCAAATACATAAGTTCCTTAGGTAGTGTTATGCCCAATCTCATTTTTATTACAGTAATTCCCTATAAAACCACTCAGGTTATGTGGGAAAATATTATAACAAATTATAAAGGATGCTTTATGGTTCAAGAGGTAATGTTGCTAGTTATAATGGAAAAACATATTTGTGAATGAACATAGATGGGTCGATTGATGCATTTTTTATCATCTAAATGTTCATTAAATTATATTTTTAGCCTTGGTAAAGATATAAAAGAAGAGAAAATTATTAAGAGGTTCATGAGAATACTCCCTCTATGTTTCAAGAAAAAAGTTTCAATTCTTGAAGACCATGATCTTAAATAAATTCCTCTCAAAAGATTTCATATAACTATTGTGGCCTATGAGATGATAAAAAAAATATTGAATAAATAAAAATTGAATTTTTTTTAGGAGGTAATCATTAATTCTATATAGAACCTATTGATAATGGATAATATGGACGTTGATTATGTTAATGAGGTTTTGTAATTTTTTTAAAACTAATCTTAAGAGGATAAGAATAATTTTTAAGGGTAATATTCTTATTTCTATCTTTAAATATGATAAGGTTGGAAATCATATGGCTAAATGTCCTAATAATCTTCAATAATGTTTTGACAAACACAAAAATCCCCAAAAGTTGACAAATGAATCTACAAATAATTCTCACTCTATGACTATCAAAATGGAAAAATTATCTTCCTAAATAAGAATATAGATCATCAAAATATGAAATTTATGAATTCAAAAATTGAATGGATGATGTTGTATAAATTTATATTGGAAATACGATAATAGATCATTATAGTGTATATTAAAATGAAGTAATTATAATAAGGTTTGATTTACAAGAAGAATGTAAGGCATCCCATGAAGAAAATCATCCGTGGAGATAAAATATTGATAATTACAATGAAGTGGTGAATGATTCGAAGCTATACATGAGTGAAAAAGAAGAAGAAAAATCATAACTAAAGTATGATATTGAAAAACTAAAAATAAAATTTATCATAATTCAGTAATGAAATTCTAACTAAAACATAATTTTGAACAAAATAATCTTAAATCATTGATTTCTTTGATAAAAAATCAATAAAATAGATAAGTGACTTGATAAGTTGGAATAAGAAGTTGTGAATTGGATTTATAGGTTTGAATATCAAGAATTGTTATTCACATTAGGTATGGTGATAGGGAATTCCAATGATTCATTATCAAATCAATCCAAAGGAATATTTGAGGATGAACACACTCCTATTTCACAATTTTATTATATTAAAGAAAAAGTAAATTGTGTGGTTATTTCAAAACCTCAAATATAGACTCCCCTAAAGAAGGTATATCTTCACAAAACTAAAACAGAATTTAAATATGTCTCTAATGAAAATTTTATTTCTTCAAGAGTTGTATGTTTTGGATTTGGAGAGTTGGGACACAATTACTATGTGTACTTTATATCTAGGATTTACTTCTAGGAGAAACACCAATACATATGGGAGTATAGAATTTCATGTTATTATTTTTCTTTTAATGGATTCTTTTTTTTTTTGTGAAATATTCAGTTTTAAGATAACCATTTTCCCATCAAATAGTGTAATAAATTTCATCAAGGATGCCTCAATGTGGAAGAATTAAAAACATAGAACCATTATCAAAATTCATACTGACTCAAAAGAGAATTTTAGTTCTGTACTAAAAAAAGGTCTTATGTAGAAAACTATTAAATGGTGCATTCATCACTAACAAGTGTAATGAAAGGTAGTTTAGAGAATGGTAATATTTATGATATTTACATAATGAGAATTCACTATAAAAGCCCATTGATAGTGGATAGAAGATACACCTCACATGGGAATATAAGTAGAGAACTCAATGATAATTTCAAGAATAAGAAAGATTGTTTTGTTAATTTCATAAATGAAGGGGGTATTATTATTAATGGGTCTTGAAAATCTGAGAATGGGGTATGATTTATGGGAACTGATGTTCTCTTGATTGACCGGTTAAGTTGTAATCTTCCAAATTTTATCTATTTATATGATCATGGGCATGGTGAGGAGTTCAATCAAAAGGTATGTATTGTCAATGAAAAATATGGTTCACTTATCTTATAGGGAAAAATAACCAAGATAAATTTATATTTTGTCAAAGAGGAATTTTTTTAGGCTAACCAAAGAGGATAAGATCATTCCATGGAATTGCAGACATGGTAATTTCTACCAAACTATATATGGATAGGTTTACAAAGAAGAACATGGAACATTATATTCCACCATATAACCTTTGATCATACAAAAATATGTGATTCATGAAAAATGTGTAATATTATCCAAGTTTATTACAAAAAAAAGTTTAAGGAATTTGGGTTTCATGAGCTTATTCATTTGGTTATTTATGGGTTGCTCTACCCCATAGAATCAAATAAAATGGCATACATTGTGTTGGTTTTTTGATGATTTCTGTAAGATGGAATGGATTATGCCTATGAAAATCAAGAATGATGAGTATAAATGTTTCAATAAATATCATAGGATATCTAAAAAGATTATTGGGGTGAATATTCAAGATAACTGATCTAAATATTTGAATAAATTTACAAATCATCAAGTTTAATAATATCTAGAGAAAAGTTTGATTCAACATCAAATTTATATTTTTAGAACATCCCAAAAAAATGGGGAAGTGGAAAGAAGAAATCACATAATCAAAATAATGTCCTGAACAATATTTATTGATATGTTTAGTCTAGAAATTATTGGAAAGATTGTTATTGTAGGAGTGTATTTCTCCCATAGAGAATTGCTATATAAAAATGAAGGGATAACTCCATGTGAAATTGGGTATTGGGAAAAATCATTACTAAATAAAATCATACAATTTGAATGTAAATTATTTATCCTCGGAATGGATACAAATAAAAAAATTTGGAGATTGGGAAGAAGAATACATATTTCATGTATACTCATCAAATAGAAATTAAAACAAGTGTTACTACAAAAATATTGAAAAGATTAGTGTGATTAAATATGTTCTGTTTGTTGATAGTGGGAAAATAATAGAATCGCATAGATAAAATTTGAATGAAAACCCACCAATATTTTAATCTAAATGTGAATAGGAAGCGTAATATTTTTATGGAGTTATAATAAATGAAGATAATTATCGTGAAGACTATAAATATAATGATATTTATAGAAATTATAACAGGATTAAGAAAATAATCATGAATAGATAAAATCGACTAAAGAAATAATTTTCGATAGCAGAAAACCCTGGTTCAAAATATAAGAATGAATTATTACTATAATGTATCATTATTATCATTGGTGGAACCAAATCATTGAAAGAATATACAAATGATAAGATTGGTGTGAAGTCTATGGATGAATAGATTGACAAAATAGAGAAAAAAACACGGGATGATTTTAAATGGCCAAGTGAAAATAATGTCATTAAAATAATGTGGTTTTTTTATAAAAACATAATGATGAAGGAAAGGTGATTTAGATAAAAATAATGTCTTGGTTGCAATATTTATTCATAAATTGAATGAATTATCAGTCATAAGACACATTAACCTGTAGCATGAAATGTAACTATATGATTATTCCAAGATATTGTGATTCAAAAGGGTTTCCAAATATATCCATTGGAAATAAAATTATAATTTTTGAATGGTCACCTTGAATATTAAGTATATTTTAGGAAACTTGATGGGTTTATTATTGATGGCATGAATAAAAATTATATTGATAGGATAAGGCTTTGTATATCCCCAATATGGATTCAAGATCATTGTAATCTAGGTTAGATAAATTTCTAATGAATATTGGATTTGATAGGTGTGGATTTGATAACAACCACAACATAAATAATGAGAATTTTCATCGATTGATTATAAATATCTATGATGATGACATAATTTTTAGTGGATCATTAAATAACAAATGAAAGAAGTTTTTATAACTCATGAGGTGTGAATTTTCAATATCTATCATTATTGACATATTATTTTTATCTGGATCGATGGTTATTCAAGTAGGGTATGGGATATTTATATCAGAATCTAAATACGATAAGGAGGTTTTAAGAAGATTTTAGATAGAGGATTTAAGTCCCATTGAAACTCCAGTATAGAAAATAAAAAAATTATTGAATGATGAGTACAAAAACAAGGTATATGTAACCACATATCATAAAATAATATAAATTTTAATCTATTTAACTTCCCTTCGGTAGAATATTCTATTTTCCACATGTGAAGACACTAATTTTCAGAGTCATCCAATGAAATGATATTTGAATATTATGAAATTTATACTTTAATATATATATATCATATTATGGACTATAGATTATTCTATCATAATTTCTCATAGTTAATTTTATTGGTACTTAAGAATGTGGGTTGGGAAGCTTTTGTATATATCCAAAAAATAACTGCATTTAGTTTTTTTATCTTATATGTTCATATATATCATGGATAATTGTAAAGTAGTATTTCATATCATTTAAAATCATGGTATCTGAGTACATTTCTTCTACTCAGTAATGTATCAAATTTCTATGGATGTGTAAAAAAACATAATGATGTGGGTGTGGAAGAGATTTATCCAATTCAAATTATATTTGATAAATCATGTGTGATTATACTTTTCAATAATCATGTCCAACATTATTGAAGCACAAATATTGAGAATAAATATCACTTCATAAAAGAGAATATGCAATAATAACTTATGGTTTTGGATAATTTTTCATCTCAATATCAAGTTACTGATATATTGGTAAAGGAATTACACAATGTCATGTTTGAGAATAATCATTTTTCTCTTGGGATCCAACACCCTCCATTTACATAATACTTTCTTGTATGGATGCACACTAGCTATTGTTTCTTTAATGTGAAAGGGATGTTTTTTCTCCACACATTATTGGATTTATAACCCCCACATCTAAACATTTCAAAGAAGTGATATCTTTGGGTTCATTTCCAAAATGTGAATAAAAATCTATGAATGATTGGAAGGGGGATGTATCTGAAAGGGGAGTTCATTTAAATAGTGTTGGGGAAAATCCCCCAAGGTAACATTGTAGTATTTTAGGTTGATTTTGTTTTTTTGAAAAAGTGGGTTTTCAAGGTATGTTTTGGAATACTGAGAGATTATTGACATAGTATGCTTATAAAGATTTAATAAGAAGGAATGGATACCCTGGAAATGGAACAAAAATTTTGTATTCAAAGTAATTCCATTTCCCAGTGTTGGAAAAAATTTTGTGGTCAAATATTTGGAGTTTGGCTAAAATCATAAAAATTGGATTCCCTTAAAAGCCTTATGATAATATGGAAAAGTATTGAGTTTCATGAAGATGGTCTTCACGGAGGGTGTTTCACGATGAATCAAAGAATGTTGATGGTGATCTACAAGACCGCGACAAGCGTCGCGATTGAAGAAGGTGGGGAGAATTGTGATTAGAGAATCATAATGGCCTGATGGTTTTTATGGAAAGCTATGTGATTAAAAAGCGCATCGTGAGTGGTAAACTTCTACATAAATGCTCAAAAATTAGAGCATCGTAGTGTAAAAGTAGTATCATCATGAAATGGTGATGACATGGCCAGAAGGATCTAGAATTGGTGGAAACACATATAAATATGAATCTACCCCCTTTAAAAAGTATCGAGAATCAATGAGAATTCTATGTCTCCATGTTTGTGAAGGTGGATCATGAAGGTGGTTCGGGAAGGTGGTTTTGGTGAGAAACTTCACAAAGCCTATAACAACCAACCAAATTTTTTGAGCAATGTGAATGAATGTAATTTGAAAATGCTATAAAGATCCAACTAAAACATGTGAGCTTTTTAAAGGAAAGTTGATATTCACAAAAGAAAGATATTTGTAAAGGACATTTAAGATTAATGAAATAATAAGCTTCATGAAGGAAATGAGCATCATGAAACTATTAAATAAAGGATTTCCATGTAATCATTTGGTAATGTGGTACTCATCAGTTGGATAAAAGTAGAACTTAATGAAAAACTAAATGAGGTGCAAAACTCACTGATTCAAGTGATCAGAGGAGCATCTTCTGAAGAAGCAGTGATCACACTTCATTTGAGAGAGAATTGATATTTATTTTTGTGTTTATTTTTAGATGAGGAGGGATAGTGACCACGCTATGAACTTTTTAAAAATTAGTGCGCTTTTAGTGGATTTGGTACATCGGCAAACTTTCGTTTTATTCTCCTTGGATGTATCCCAGAGAGGGTGATCCAAGTGAAATTGTTGTGTCCCATGCATGCATTAATTTATTTTGATAAATTGATACAATAAAGGGAGGGAAGATAATTTTGTTTAAAAATGAAACAAGATCAGTAGGGGATGTTATTTTTATCAGTCATACCTTGATTCACCTCACATATCAGGTTATTTTACTTAGTGGGCCTAAAAAAGAAAATTAAGAGACGATATGATCTACATGGACAACCTTCATGGTTCTAGTTAGGGAACAGTTTTCCTACACTGAGACTAGTCTCAATAGGTTTAGATAATTAGTTGATATATAATTATTTGAGTGTTAATTTTGTATCATTAGGTAGACCATTGTATTTTATTATCAATTTCAAGGAGAAGTTAAAATTAGTGTTTCAATGCGATATTTACAAATGGATATCATGTATTTTCAACTAAATAAAATTGAGATATTTTAGAACACAAAATGTAGTTTGAAATGTATTTTTTGACAACTGGATTTGTTTATAATATTTGTCTCATTTCATAAAATTGTGGAATTGTGTGATGGTTATACATGAGGAAATTAGGTATTTGATCCAATAATGTACATTAGTAATCAGGTAAATTCCTAGAATGGATGTATGAATTAGAAATGTGGATGAACAGCTACATAAAAAATCAGTTACCATGCTAAATAGTTTACATAAATTTGATATATGGATAGAATGGTTATGTAAACCACCTACGTTTCGACATCCTCTATGTAACAACCCATGTTTTTGTGAATATTTTTTCATATTAATTAAATTTCATTGATATATTTTGTTAACTAAAACTCGAAGTTAATATTTTATTACATAAAAACCCATTTTATGTTTCTGCTACATAGAACACTTGGTTAGCTGATATTAATTGTAACGCCCTGACCCCAGTTACCCAGAGTCGGTGCATTATTATTTATCATTGGCATGATCACAAAAGATCAAGTCTCGAAAGACCTATTAGTTTATTAGCCTTGGAAACACTAGATACATTCATAAGTTTTACATTACAATATAAAATGAAAACTACAAGAACATTGTCCATAGACCACACTCATTTCCCCCTCAGACTATCCCTCTAGGTCAGTCCTAAAATACTTCTTCACATATTGGGAAAAATAAAACATAGAAAGGGGTGAGCTCAGATGCTTAGTAAGGATAACAATATAGCAGAAACTTTCATAAATAAACATAAACATTTAAGGTAATGTATAAATAAAACAAAAGCCTTTTAAATTTGAACTTCAGCATAATATGGTAGAGATAAAATCAAATAATTCCTTTTACTTAAACACATGGATATTCTACTAGACTAATAATCCCATGCAATATCAAGAACCACTTTTATAATGATGGAATGCATAATTCCAGACTATCATAACCACATAGTCAAGGCCTTGTGAGAAGACTACAAATAATATTTTCCAAGGCCTTTTTCCAAGACACTAGTTTGTCTCATGAGACCTACCGATTCATCGAGGAGCTATAGCGGCTCCACACGTCACTTACTAAGTCCAATGCATTCCTCATATGAAAAGTTTTAAACATAACATAAACATTCGTATTAAAACTAGCATACGAAATGTCAATAATTTATCCATAAAACATGAATGGTATTAAATAACACATCCAAAGTCAAACATATCACAAAACCCTCAATACAATATGGAAGTTTTTTATCATAATAAATAAACTTAAAATAAGCTTAAAATCCATTAAAGGATGTTGACATAGATAAAATCAAAACAATTTGAGAGAAATATCTCTTTTTGAAATCATTTATAAGTCAAATAATTATAAAAGAACCTTTACATTGAAAATATTCTTATAAGATTTTAAGTGAATCTTCGACGATTTTATAATGGCATAATATAGCCACACTCTCCTTATAAGTTAAAAAAGACATTCTTACCTTAATTTTGTTGAAAATGTTAAAAAGTACCCTATATGAAAAATAACGGAAATATTCCTTTATAAACATATTATAAAATTAAAAAAATGGTATAAATAAATTTAACCCATAGTCTATAAAATATTAAGAATGTTTTGAAATACATTTTTAAGAAACATGGATGTGGATGATAAAGAGGTCCCAGTAAATAATTATGTAGAAACAACCTCATATAATTAAGAGATTATGAAATAAACCCTTAACTAGTACTTTTATTTGGTCAAGGATAGGTTAACCTCCTGTATAGTGGTAAAATAATTGTTATTAAATTATAAAATAATCTTATACATTAATATGATATCATATATGATCTTCTAATATTGCTTTGTTAATAATATTTTAGTATTATCGTCGTTTCGGGTGTTAACTTACTCGTTTTATTTTATATGTTTTGTTACATAAGTAATGTTTGTTATGGATAGGATGTATCGTATTCACATTCAGAATTATATCAAGTCTTTGAACATTATTTTTAATCATCTAATGAAAATAAGTCTTGAATGGATACGATGGGGAATGAATCTCATCACATTCGTGGAGACGGTAGTCCGTACATATGCACAAGTGAAAATATCATTATTTTGATATTAAAATAATATATAATTGGATATTATATCATATATATAGAATCATTATCATGTTTGTTTTCGAAAATAACGATAGATATTATTAATGATGTAGATCAGCAGACGTACATATGCAAAGCCATGAAGGGAAATTGTCTAGCTAGAGCTGGTTGTCATCGAAGGGTATTGAGGCCGCGAGATGATGGTCTGCATTGTTTACTTACTTCTTCGTAAATTAGAAGGTGTAGCAAGAGAATCATTGGAGAAGCGAGTGAATTTTCCTGATGATTAATCCAAATGAGTGGAGTCTGCCGTCGTTGTGGTTAATTGCGTCGATAACGGTGAGGCAGTCAGAATCAATGATGATATCAACTCATCCACATTCCATAGCGAGCATCATACCTGTAAGGATGGAAGATTCCTTAGCTACTAAAGGTTCCCAGAAGTCATGATGTGATTCATATTTTGCAGCAATGATTTTCCCCATATTATAACACCACGACGTGGAGACGGTAAGTTGTACATATGCACGTATGGTGACATGTCATTCAAAGGATGGATAAAATAATGAATATGGTTCTACCATATTTATAATAACATCACAGTATATAGAAGATACTGGATTTATTATTTTATGATGGAAATAACAAAGAAAGAGGAAGTGGAAGAAGAAAGGAACTTGAAAAAGGGTGGTGAAATCATTACCTCTTCTTCAGGTTCTTTCTTTTGATTTGATCAAAATGTCTCCTTAAGTTGGCTTTCTGACTAAAGGAAGACCTCTAGGATGAAGGGATCTAAGTTGAGAGGATATTTGGGCATGGTTTTTCTGATCCAAAAGTCTTTTAAGGTGTGATTTAGAGGGAAGGGGGAGTGCCCTTATATAATAGGGGTGAGGGTCACCTTAGAAAAATATAGAAATATTATTTTATAATAAATTCATATTTGGTTTATAATGGCTCCATAATGATTTATTTAGAGGATAAGGTGGGTATGGGTCGCAAAACACTAAACCAATAGGTTTTAGAAAGGTTTGGGTCACTATATTAACCATATCTTTTAGATTTAACTCTTAGTTAATTAGTTTGACATTTACCATGTCTCTTTGTATTTTTATATTATATGGTTAATAAACGTACTATATACTTCGAAGAGAACCCCAAGTGGTTCATTAATGATAAACCTATCATTATATAAGTCTCTTGGACGAAACTTAGATTTTTAGGAATATAATATCAACTAATAATATAATATTTTTCTTAAAAACTCTTTTATGTCAATTTTGACACTATTTGGAAATCGATTTTTGTGAAAATCATAACAGCATGATTACTTCAAAAAAAAGTTAATTAAATAAATCCTATCATGTCATATTAACATAGAAAAGTAGTATAATTCATAAAAGGTCTCAAATTACATTTATTTGGGTATTTATAATATCAATTATTTTAATATTTCATTGGTACGGTAATTACGTCATCATCATTGTGTCATAAGTAAATTAAATTATCTATTGTCTAAAAATTATAAATAAATTACCATTATATAGGAAATTTTTTTATCTTTTCAATGAATATTTATAATCGAATTTATCTTATGTATAACCCTATATTAAAAATGTTTTAGTTATTAAACATTGATTTTAACTCTTTTAACTCTTCTTTAAATAAAATAATAATAAATGTCCTAATCTAATCCAAGTGGACCTAAAAGATAATATTTTATTCCTAAGGTTTTTTTGGTTGAATTACACTTATCCAATAGAATTAGTACATGTTTTAGGGTAATAATAATATCATTTTTACCCTTAATTACCAAATTTACTTTTAACCGTGGTAAATAAAAGTAAAAAGGTACTATTCACCAAAAATTATTTTCATCTCATTGAACCACATTTTACATACAAATAACAACCATGTATTTCGGATTTTTGAAATTCAATTCCCAGAAGTGGTAAAATTTCATTTAAATTAAAAGGTGAGTTTTCTTAACTACTAAGTGGTTTCACTATTCATCATAAATTGAAGTTTTTTGGAAAAATACCAAAACTTTACCCTTGACTAATTTCAATATTCCGAATCCAAAAATGAAGTCCATTTTGAAAAATAAAATTTATAAAATTTTAAAAACTGGGTATTACTATTCATAATGGCTAGTTTGATTGGTTGTGGTGTGTTAGAACTCAAAGTTGTGTACAACACACACTACTGTATTATTCAAAGAGAAGCGTACCGTGGAAGCTTGGGGTGTTACATTCTACCCTCCTTAAAATAATTTTATCCTCAAAATTTCTAGAGTATTACTGAGTAAAAAGACTCGGGTGGTTCTTCATCATAAGTTCCTTGGGATTCCACATTTCTTCTTGCATCTTATGGTTTCTCCATAGAACTTTTACCAGAGGAGTCGTCTGGTTTCTCAACACTTGTTCTCTTATATAAAGAATCCTGACAGGCTCTTCGCAATAAGAAAGATCGGGTTCCATTTCTAATTCCTCATAGGTGAGTACATGTGTTGGGTCACGCATGAATTTTCTGAACAGTGATACGTGGAACACATCGTGAACTTTGGAGAGACTGGGTGGCATTACCAAAAGGTAAGCTACAGCCCCAATTCGTTGTAGAATTTAGAAAGTTCCGATGTACCTGGGACTCAATATACCTTTCTTACCGAAACGTGTAACTCCCTTCCATGGATATACCTTCAATAAAACATGATCACCAACTTGAAATTCCATATCCTTCCTTCGATTATCGGCATAGATCTTCTGCCTACTTTGAGCTACTTTGATGTGGGTTTGGATTGCCTTCACCTTTTCCATCGTTTCCTCCACAAGTTTGGGGCCTATGAATTTTCTTTCACAAACATCATCCCAACAGGTTGGTGTGCGACATCTCTTTCCATATAACACTTCATATGGTGCCATCTGAATACTTGAATGGAAGCTATTGTTATAGAAAAATTATACCAGAGGTAAATATTGATCCCACATACCCTGAAATTCAAGTGAGAAGGATCTCAACATGTCTTCTAAGGTTTGAATAGATCGTTCTGATTGTCTATCTGTTTGAGGGTGGTAGGCAAGGATCAAACGAATTTCAGTATCTAGGTCTTTCTGAAGACTTTTCCATAATCTTGATGTAAAACATGGATCATGATCAGAAACAATCAATAGTGGCACTCCGTGAAGTCTCAGTAATTCATTAATATATAGTATTTCTAGACGCTCAAGTGGTAGATCTTCTCTTATAGCAAGAAAATGTTCATACTTGGTAATATGATCAACAATGACCCATATTGCATCATTCCTTCTAGGAGTCATTGGTAGTCCCATGACAAATTCTATCGTAATTTTATCCCATTTCCACTCAGGTATGGGAAGGGGTTGAATGACTCCTCCAGGCTGTTGCCTTCCAGCTTTGACTTATTGACAAACCATACAACTTGACACAAAATCAGCAATATCCTTCTTCATTTTGTACCACCAAAAATGTTCCTTCTAATCTCTATACATCATAGTGCTACCAGGGTGTATAGAGAAATTGGAACTATGAGCATCATCCAATAATTCCCTTTTTAGATCAGGTATATCAGGAACACAAATTCTCTTACCAAATTTCAAAATTCCATCTTCATACACAAAGTCACTCAATCTCCCATCATTCATAGCTTTAATCTTCTTTTGAAACTCTTCATCATTGGTCTGATAAATCTTTATCCTTTCTAGTAAATATGGTTTGGCAACCATTTGAAAAAGTATCGATGTTTCACCTTCAATGGTAATTCCCATATCCATCTTCACTAGATCCATGAAAATAGGATCCCTTTCAACTATCATATTGTGCAAAACTCCATGATCCTTTCTTCTCAAATCATCTTCCACCTTATTTGCCTTCCTGAGGTGGTAGTGTATAGTGAAATCATAATCCTTGAGTAGTTCAAGCCATCTCCCATGCCTCATGTTGAGTTCTTTTTGTGAGAAAATATACTTGAAACTCTTGTGATTGGTATATATCTCAAATTTTTAACCATAGAGATAGTGTCTGCAAATCTTTGAAGCAAATATTACATATTCTAACTCAAGATCATGAGAGGGATAGTTTTGCTCGTGAATTTTTAGCTGTCATGATGCATAGGTAATAACCCTATCATTCTGCATAAGGACACAACCAAGTCCTTTCTTTGAAGCATCACTGTAAAAAACAAACTCATCATTCCCCGATGGTAGATTCAATATAGGATCATTGACTAATCTTCTCTTTAGTTCTTCAAAACATTATTTACAATCTTTGGTCCAAAAAAATTTAACCCCTTTACGTTTGATCTTGGTTAATGGGTTAGCCAATCGGGCAAAATTCTGGACGAAATGCCGATAATAACCTACTAAAACAATAAAACTGTGTACCTCAGTTATACTCATTGGTGCTGGACATTCATGATTTTCTCTTGTCTTATAAGGATCAACATAGTTTCCATACTTAGAGAAAATATGGCCAAGAAAAGAAATCTCTTGAAGCCATAATTCACACTTGCTAAACTTCCCATATAATTCATATCTTCTAAGAGTCTTTAGAATAATGAGTAAGTGATTTTCCTGCTCTTCATAGATTTTGGAGTATAACAAGATATCATCAATAAATACCACTAAAAAGTCATAAAGATATTCCTTGAAAAATCTATTCATTAGATCCATGAACACAGAGGGTGCATTAGTCAATCCAAAAGTCATTACTGTAAACTTTTCTTGCTCGTACCTGGTTCGAAATGCTATTTTTGGAATGCATTCCGTCTTCAAACACAACTGATGATATCCAGATCGAAGTTCAATCTTTGAAAAGTATTGAGTTCCATGAAGTTGGTAGAATAAATCATCAATGTGTGGTAGGGGATACTTTCTCTTTATTTTTATAGCATTGATCTCACTGTAGTCAATACACAACCTCATAGATTTATCTTTTTTTTAACAAAAAGGATAGGGGCTCCCCATGGAGAAACACTAGGGAGAATAAATCCCTTATTACTCAATTACTCTAGTTTTTTCTTCAGTTCCACAAATTCCACAGTGGCCATTCTATAAGGGGTCTTCGATATGGGCCTTGAACTATGAATTAAGTCAATGGAAAACTCAATTTCTCGTTTTGGGGCATGTCCAGGTAAATCATCTGGAAACACATCAACATATTCTTTCACAATAGGTACATCCTCTATTTAAACATTATTTTCTTCACCCATAGTTACTTCATCTTATTCCTCCCCAATAATTGAATTTATTTGAGCTAATGGGGTGGATCTAGATTAGAATTTGGTGGTGAAGTTTCTGCTCTAAACATAAGGTACTCTTTATAATCATCATCAAAAATTATAACCTCTTTCTTCTTAAAATAAATTTTCGCATCATGGTCTGAAATCCAATCCATACCAAGGATTATATAAAATTCCATCATCGGTATGATGATGAGATCAGCAGATAAATGGAATTTATATGCCTTAATGGGAACTAATTCACAAAACTTTGTTGCAATGATACATCCCTTAAGAGTTTTGACAAACAACTCCTTTGTTAAATCAAATTGGAAAAATCTAATTTTCTAAGCAAACTGGGAAGATATGAAACAATGCGATGATCCAGAATCAAATAAACCATTGGCTAAACTTGAGGAAACCATTAAATTACCTGCCACTATGTCTTTCGGACCTTCAACCTCAGTAGTAGTGATAGAATAAGCTTGTCCTTGATCCCTTGTCCTTTTCTGAGGTATGTTTCTTTGACGCTTATGACATTCATTTGCATAATGTCCCATCTCACTGAAATTGTAGCATTGAACATCAGTAGATTCTTTCTTCCCCTTGCAATCACGAGCTTGGTGGCCTTTTTCACCACACTTGTAAGATACTCTATTTCCCTTCAAGCATATACCGGGGTGTTTCTTCCCTCATTTACTATAGGATGGATATTCAATATTTCCCTTCTTCCCCTTATTTATATTTGCAGAGTGATTAGAATATCTCTTCTTCTCTTGATTTGATTTAAAGTCGTAAGATTTAGAGAATTCCTTTTCCATCTTGATAGCACATGAGACAATGTCTTCATATGACAAGAATGATTGTGAGACCAATGCTCGATGGAGAAATAATTTTAACCCATCAAATAAATGATTGATCTTACTTATTGGGTTACGTATATAATCTACAACATTCCTTGCTAACCTTATAAAGTTAGCTTCATACTTTGCGACATTCTCATCCTCCTTTTGCCTCAAACTGAGAAATTTCCCTTCCATTTCTGCTCGATGGTCATGAGGAAAGTATTTTTCTAAAAAAAATATCTTTAAACTCCCTCCATTCCATACATGATACTTCATCATCTTCCTTTGTATTTTGAATCAATGACCACCATTGATCTGCATCTCCAGTGAGGTGGTAAACTGCCATGACAAAATTTTCTCTTTTACAACTTCCCAAAGCCTGAAATATTTTTTTCTAGGAAACTTATCCATTTCTCAGCTACCAATGAATTTTTACCCCCATTGAATGTTGGTGGTTTTTTCCTCATGAAGCGATTTAACATTGATTCTCCACGCTGTGAATCAGGGTTCTCCATACGGGTAAGGTTATTATTCATAACCTGAGTGAGTTGTCCCATTATGGTGACAAGATGATCAACACCAATTGTATCACCAGCTCCACTATAATTCTCTTGAGCAGGATGTAAATCCCTACATGGAGTGCGTGCATTGATACGGTTTCCATTCCTTCCACTAGGCGCCATTTCTAAACAATGGCATACACTAGATTAGTTTATGAATCGCAATACATAATTCCACACTTGTAAAACACCTAACACAAATTGAACGGTTTATGGATATAATCCATAATCATAAAAATGTTTTCTTTGAGAAGTATATACTCATAAACCCTTCATAATGGTTTGTAAAGAAAATGAGAATTATCCTAAGAATATCCCCCGGGAGTGTCGTAACCAAGAGTGCAGCAAGGCCAGTTGTCGTGTACCAAGATACCTCAGTTCAAGCCCGAAAATCCTTATCAGATTTTTCACTCCTAGGTACATCTGCGCTAGATCCGCCTCTACCTGCTCGTATCCAGACATGGATGTATTTCTCAGAAAACTCACAAAATATCTACAATACCAAAATTCTAGGAAGTTCTTCTATACTAATCCACAAAGTCTATCTTAGGTCTATGTTCTGTAATCAGAATTTATCTAAATCTTGCATCCAAGGATTATTACTAAACTTACTATGATCCCAACTATAACACACCAACCCAGTTACCCAGAGTCGGTGCATTATTATGTATCATTGGCATGATCACAAAAGATCAAGTCTCGAAATACCGTTTAGTTTAGTAGCCTTGGAAACACTAGATTCATTCATAAGTTTTACATTACAATATAAAATGAAAACTATAACATCATTGTCTATAGACCACACTCATTTCCCCCTCAGACTATCCCTGCAGGTCAGTCATAAAATACTTCTTCACATCCGGGGAAAAATAAAACATAGAAAGGGATGAGCTCAGATGCTCAGTAAGGATAACAATATAGCAGAAACTTTCATAAATAATCATAAACATTTAAGGCAATGTATAACTAAAACAAAAGCCTTTTAAATTTGAAATTCAGCATAATATGGCAGATATAAAATCAAATAATTCCATTTACGTACTGGCATGGATATTCTACTAGTTGAATAATCACATGCAATATCAATAACCACTTTCATATTGATGAAATTCATAATGTTAGACTGTCATAACCACAAATTCAAGGCCTTATGCCAAGACTACAAATAAGATTTGTCAAGCCCTTGTTCCAAGACACTAGTTTGTCTCATGATACCTACCGATGTATCGAGGATCTATAGCGGGCTCCACAGGTCACTTACTAAGTATAATTCATTTCTCATATGAAAAGTTTTAAACATAACATAAACATTCGTATTAAAACAAGCATATGAAATTTCAATAATTTATCCATAAACCATGAATGGTATTAAATAACACATCCATATTCAATTGTATCACAAAACCTTCAATACAATATGCATGTTTTGTATCATAATAAATCAACTTAAAATAAGCTTAAAATCCATCAAAGGAGGTTGACATAGATAAATCAATCCTATTTGAGAGAAATATTTCTTTTTGAAATAATTTAGAAGTCACATAATTATAAAATAAAACCATTACATTGAAAATATTCTTATAAGATTGTAAGGGAAGGTTCAATGATTTTATAACAGCGGAAAATAGCCGCACCCACCGTATAAGTTAAAAAAATACATTCTTACCTTAATTTTGTCGAAATGGTTAAAAAGTACCTTGTTTGGAAAATGATGGAAAGATTCCTTTATAAACTTATTATATAAGTAAAACAAGGGTATAAATTACATTAACCCATAGTCTATAAAATATTAAGAATGTTTTGAAATACATTTCTAAGAAACATGGATTTGGATGATAAAGAGGTCCCAATTGATAATTACATATAACCAACCTCAGATAATTAAGAGATTGTGAAATAAACCCTTACCTTGCAATTTTCCATGGTTGAGGGTAGGTTAACCTCCTATATAATGGTGAAATAATTGTTATTAAATTATATAAGAATCATATACATTAATATGATATCATATATGATCTTCTAATATTTCTTTGTTAATAATATTTTAGTATTATCATCGTTTCGGGTGTTAACTTACTCATTTTCTTTTATATGTTTTGTTACATAAGTAATGTTTGTTATGGATAGGATGTATATTATTCAAATTCAGAATGATATCAAGTCTTTGAACATTATTTTTAATCATATAATGAAAATTAGTCTTGAATGGATACGATGGGGGATGAATCTCATCGCGTTCGTGGAGACGGTAGTGCATACGTACGCACGAGATACAATATCATTATTTTGATATTAAAATAATATATAATTGGATAGTATATCATATATAGAGAATCATTATCTTGTTATATTTATTATTTACAACAATTACAAATCATTATTATACCCATCCAAATAATAATGTATTGAATAACAATTACACTACGACGTGGAGACGGTAAGTCGTACGCACACACGTATGGTGACATGTCATTCAAAGGATGGATAAAATAATGAATATGGTTGTACAATATTTATAATAACATCATAGTATATAGAATATACTGGATTTATTATTTTAGGATGGAAATAACAAAGAAAGAGTAAGTGGAAGAAGAAAGGAATTTTAAAGAGATTGGTGAAATCAATACCTCTTATTTGGGTTATTTCTTTTGATTTGATCAAAAGGGCGGCTTAGGTTGGCATTCTGACTAAAGGAAGACCTCTAGAATGAAGGGAGGTAAAGACATCAATATTAACTAGGAATTTAAAAGGAATAAAATAGTATTTATAAATAAGGAAAAAAATACCTCAATTAAAATATTAAGTCACCTTATACTTCCACTAATTATGTTAGAATCAATTTCATAGTTCAAAGATCTTTACCAACCCATGTTGGTGTTATTTCAATTATCATGGAAATTTTTTCTTTAGGTTTTTGGTTGAAATAATTTATCTTACATCAAGGGTTGTCTATCTAAGAAGGAATTGGCGTAACTAAGAAGCAATGGTTTATTAAATTATTAAAATATGATTTTAGTATTTTAAATCCACTCAATGGTGTATAGAACAATGTGAGAATGTATTTTTCAAGTTACAGATATCTAAAACCATTCAAATAGATTGATGAAACCACATTTAGTTAATGAGAAGGTAAATATGGATCCTTTCCACTAGAATGTCTAATTGAAAAGATATCCAAAAACTAATGGTGTGGGATATTAGGTTTTAAAAAATTGTGGGAGATTAATGGGATTTAACTAATTTTAAATTTGACATACTATTTTAGTAATTTAAACGAGTACTAATTGTATGCTCTTTATTTGTAGAAACATAAAATCCAAAGACATCAAAAATATCTGTATGATCAATACATTACTGGGATAACCTTCTCACTGAAATGAATTTCTTGTAATGGTATAGATGCTTGTGCATTATACTACACCACAAATAGAAATTGTGCATACTGGAAAACACACATCATATGTCTATTCACAATGTGGATAATGAGGAAAAAGTATCTCTTTATTTGAGTCATGAGGATGATTCTATAGAAGTAAAAAGTTTCAGGCTACCCTTCATGTCAAATAATATTATAATGAAATATGAGGATATGGGTTCTAATAGCCTAATTTCTCACATTAAGGATCTACATCAAGAAAAGATGAGATAAAAGAGATATGATATCTCTGATACACAATTCATGTGACATCTTGAAGAGTCAGTTCTAGATAGGGCTCATGTGGTTAAGATGACTGTCTATAATGGGTGCATAGATACCTTGGGATTTAAGATAACTAATGATATATGTTTTGATATCATTCTATCCTCACAAACTTGAAACATTTCTATTTTTATTTTTAATTATAATATGTGAAATTGTGAGTAAAAACTTTTATAACTTCTTATAATTATTCTCTAATATGATAAATACATGGGACATTAAAAACACGTTATCCTATGGTGAATAAGAAGATGAAGAACAAGGGAAAAAAACCAAATACTTGTTCTAAGTCTAAAGATCTCTAGCATTATCCATACATGAAGAAGAAGTTCCAGGGATAAGGAAAAAGAATAGAATGCTTTGTGTTTTTCATGTCGTAAGAAGATCCACTAGAAGAGAAATTGATCATAAGCAAAGTAGAATAGGGAAGCATCAGTATATTTCTCTATTGAGTGTAATCATTTCATATCTATAGGTTTGGTTTTAGATAATTACAATAGTTCTCACATTTCAATTGATATGTAGAAACCATGGGGATTTCAAAATATTACAAAGAATGTGGTTGATTTTTTGAAAACCAATCGATCAAGGACGACTAGTCTGGAAATTTGAGACTATCATCTCACATTACAGATGAGATTTTTTTTGGTTTATGAAATTTTTATTACATGACCATTGTGAAAAATGATATTATTTTTTTCTTGTTTAGATATATATGTAATTCCTTTCATCAATGTAAATAAATTTGTCTAAACATATAAAGATATCATATGTTATGGTTTGACATATTTGAATAATGGTCTTCGTGTATTATGTTATAAAATCCAAATATTATAAATTGATAATGAAATAAACAATGGAAACTCCTATAACACTAAATTATGAAATCAATGGCATGGTAACATAAACAATAAGTGTTTGAGAAAGTTTTATCCTGGTTTTTATTTAGACTCTTTTAATATTGACCCTCTTGAATGATGACACGCTTGTTTACAAGGTGAGATGACCAAACCACCATTTGGTTTCTATAGTGAAAGGTCCACAAAGAATCTATAATTGGTAGATATTGAAGTATTTTGACCTTGTTAAGTAGTTTCTAGAGTCGGATACTCATAATTTATTAGTTTTATCAATGATATGAGAAGGTATTCTTATATAAAATTAATGAGGAATAAGTCCAAATCCATTGAGAAGTTAAAGGATTTCAAGAACTATTTTGATAATGAGATTGTTAGGAAAATAAAAAAACATATATCATAATGAGTTGATGAATATCATAAACAATAGTTTTTTTAATTCAAATTAGATTATGAGAGTTTATCCAAACTCCTCCCCATTATACACTATGATGGAATGTTTTTAGAGAAAGGAGGAAGCATACCTTTTTGTAAATATAATGGTTGATGATGATTTATACAAGACATCCATTATAATTTTTGGATAATGCATTAATGATGGAATTATAATTATAAAACTAAGCACCAAATAATGTGGAAAACGTTATTCTATAAAATTTATGGAGTATAAAGAATCCCATTTTTTCTCATGTTCATGTGTGGAGTTATGAGGCATTTATTAAGGCTAAATAATGGAAACAGACTAGTACCCCAAGGCATGAAGTGTATCTTTATAGGGTATCATATGGAAACAAGGGTATAATATTTTTACAGACATTCAAAAGTAAAGTAAGTTTTCCCAAGAAATTCCATATATCTTGAGAGTGAGGACATCCTCATAGGGTATTATGGAGGGAATATTGACTTTTATAAATATGATGCTTAAGATACAAAAGGTTTGGGACAAGAATAGATTCTAGATTTCCATAAGCAAAAGGATGTTTTTGAGACAAGAGTAACGTATAGGAGTTCTAGGGAGTTAAGAGATCCAGAGAGATAGGAGTTTATTATCATTGATAATGGTGACTCATTATTGGCTAATAATGATGATTATATGACCTATTAGTAGGAAGTAAAGAGATCATAAGATGTAATATAGAAATAATAAATGAATTTTGAGGTGTATTACATGTATCAAAATAATGAATGGGTTTTTATCAATCCTCCAGTAGATATAAAACCTATTGGATTTAAATATGGATTCTATATAATGATGTAAATGGAAGGTAAACTGAATATATATAATCCACAACTATTGGATAAAGTGTTTATACAACTTCAATGCATTGACTATGGTGAAAATGTTTCATAATTTCCATGTTTAAATCCATCATATTTTATTCTATTTCAATATAACATGACTAATAAATTTTAAAAATGGATATCAAAATTGTATTCATTAATGGAAACCTTCATGAGGATGTGTATATGAAACTTCCAAAACGGTTTTATACTCCAAGAAATACCTAGAATGTGTGAAATTTGTATAGATACATTTTTTTAAAGAAAGAATCCAAATCATGGAAACTTTTATTTGATGAAGACATAATGGAATTTTTCTTCATTAAGAAGGAGTGTGATCCATTTATTTATAAATAATTTAGTGTGAGTATGGTTGTCTTCATTGTACTATTTTCAAATGAAATATTACTAATTATAAATTATATAGAAGCCTTAAAATAGTATAAGGTGTTTTTAAGAATGTTCTTCACCCTGAAGGATGATGAGGATAACATTTTCACATATTGTATGTTGTGATTAAATTTTTATAATCCCACTATAGTGTTATTTAATTGAAAGTTGTCACATTTTTAGGTTTTTGTGTTATTCTGAGATTAAATTCAAAAATCACCTAATCTTGGAATTTTAACTATTTTTAATAGCTTATTTATTTCAAAAAGAAGTTAAAAGACACTTCGCACCATAATAAATGAGAAGCAGCATGACAAAATATTTTTGAAAAAGAAACAAGGAAAAAAACTGGACAAATCATAGTTATATGACATATAACATAATTACATGTCATTACATTATAAAAAATAATTAGCCACATAGGAGTATTCATGACTCGGTTACATGCTGTGAATGACTATTACACATCCTGCAACTACATTACATGACATGAATATTTTCTAAATGCATTTTCAGAGAATATTTCACTAACATTCACGAGGACTTTTCATAGATCAATTACACATCATATAAACAAGTTGCATGTTTTGAAAATGGTGGTGAGCATAAAAATAAATGCAATGTTGGTTGTGGAGTGATGCTATTTTCTTATAAATTCACCCCTCATCCACCATTCTAAAGAATTTTGGGGGAGGAATAGAGGTAGAAGTGCAATCCCAACCAAAGACACGCTATAGAGGAGAAGCATTACATGAATTAACCAATCCATGATAGGCTAGAACTCCATGTAGGTAGGTAAACAAAGATCAAAAGGTGGTTCCCTTTTTAGTTTTTGTTATTCATTATAAAATCTTTTCTTTAGAATAATTATGGAACATATTTTCATTGATTAAGGAGGTATCTTTAACTCTTGGTTTCAATTTCTTCTATTTTTTATATATTTTTTACCCTATTTGGATTGTAAAATAACTTTCTTGTTATTTAAACTTCTATGGGTGAGGTATCCTCATTAATCATAACAAGTTCAATTATGCTTGGTTTCTCAAACGTGTTTGGGTAATTGGATAACTTTCATAAGCAGATAAACAACCATAATTGAGGTCTTATTATGGTTTTTGGTCAATATAGGTGTATAAATTGTTGTATTGAGTTATTAATTGGGTAATTCAATTGGAAATAATTTTTTTAAAATGATAAAGGGAGTTTCTAAGGATAAATGTTTTTCCACCGCTTCCTTCTTTAGATTTTTCTGTTCAGTATGGGTTACTTCGGATTTCAAGCCTCTAATGTAGATTTATTATTTAATTCAAATTTTATTTAATTTGATTTAGTTTAATTCACTTAAACCCCCACATATTAATATAATTATAGATTTATATTACTTAGATGTATAATAGTGATAATAAGAAATCTTTGAGTGTAAGCATCCTCCTTGAGATTGACCCTAGGGTGCACCACTATGGTGCATTTTTAGGTAAATAAAATTAATGGAATAGTGTTTCACAACAAATACCAACATAAAAGGAATTAGGTAAAGTATCAAAATGTTTATAGATAAAGTTCATATGTGAGAAATCCCAGAGGTTTCTTGGAATATTTCCAATAACATACATTGGGATGATATGAAAGAGATTCAATATAGAAAAATCCAAGAGTGGATTGGATCCAATTTCACTTAGTATACAAATTTACAAGAATATGTTTTCTTGTACACAAGAGGAATAAAGAGAATGAGTAAGATCCCATAATCCTTAGCAAAAGGATCTATCATGTATTCCAAGTTATGTATGAGTATTTATGTTTTATATGATTTGAGAATGGTAGGAATATATCATGTAGTTCTTGGAAAACAACATTGGACAACAGTCAAGATAATCCATAAGTATCTATGGTGAACTAAGGATATATTACAGGTCTATGGAGAAGATTAAGATCTACTCATATGGCTTTATATATATCCATGCTTATTGATAGATCAGAATGATTTGAAGTCAAAAATTGGATACATACATTGTCTCTATGGAGGATTTGTGATCTTCAAGGGTTCAAAGAAGCTAGTTATTACCAATTATATTGTGGATTTAGATTATATCAGGTATTATAATACAACCAATAAAGTAGTATAGATTCACAATTTTTTCCAATATCGTGGTATAGTACCTAGTAGTGAGGAACCTATAACAATTTAATGTGATGTGCACTATAGCAGTAGCGCTATCCAAGGAGCCAAGGTCTCACCAATGATCAAGTCACACATTTACAAAGTATCATCTATTGAGGGATATTTCTCAATGAGGTGAACATACAGTGATCATAGTATCCATGAAGGAAAATTTGTTAAACCCCTTGAATAATTTTTGATATCATAAGAGGCATGAGTATCATGTGATAGATGGTGGACTAAAAGATATGCTTTTTTGGGTTTGGTGAATGTTACATTCTATTGGAGTTGGTTCCGTAAAAATATTTTTTATAGTACTTGATTACATATTTTTAATGAAGTTTTCTTTTCACATTATTATTGTTTCTTTGCATAATATTTGTATGTAATAATTTTTTGAGAATATATTTCACACTAAAATATAATAGTAGTTTTATGTTATAATTACAACCTAAAGGTCCCAAGACACTATTCAAGATTATTTTTCTATGGATTGATGATATATTTATTATGATACATATTTTATACATACTATTAATTTAAGAGGCTCATAATAAATTGATACACATTATCATGGTGATTTCCCATGGTAATATCTGATATAAGAGGTTAGGATAACATACCCATCAAATTAAAAATACCCATTTCTAGGTGTTATTAGATATTAAAATATATACAAATTTTTATTGGTCATTACAATTTATGATAATTATTAACGGATATCATGCCTCACACACATTAATGTATTGATTAAAAATATGATGACATATATTTGTTGCTAGTTAGGGTATGTTGGGTTCATCCCAAATGATATTATATTAATCAATAATTTAAGAAAGTATATATATGTTATTTCCTATAATGGAAGTTGATATATTAAACACTTTGACGGAATATAACAACTAGCATAAGCCCATACCAATGGTAATTTATGATCTAGTTTATTTCCAAAGAAAATCAATTAAGTTAAAAAAATAAAGTATATATTTTGATGGAACTGTCATACAACATTCTAGATTAGAGATATCACAATAATGGTATTAAATTTAATGGTTTGAATTCATATGAGGTTAGATGTAATTATGGAATTATCTAATTTCTCAATTGGTGAATTTCTATACTGATAGATTCTAACATTGGACTTAATGTAGTTATGCATAAATCCACTAAGTAGGTGGACTGGAGGGTCACACACTAATTGTATCCATAATCTTAGTTAAATATAAGTAATTAGTATAATGAGTTAAGAATAAATAATATTTATTCTTTTTTTTGTCGCTATAATTTAATTACAAGTTATTCAAATGAATAATGTTAGTTAAATAATAAATATTAAATATTAGTTTTCAATAATAGAGAATATACTATTTATTATATTTATCATAGAAATAATTCAATTACATTAATTAAAATAATTATCCATTATTCAAGGATCGATTAATGATGATGTTGGAAAGAATAGTGTGTTTAATGGTACAATTAGAAATAATTGATATTTACTTATTTTCATAATGTGTGATTAATAATGAAATTAATATTATTAATGGGTATGGGGACAATTCATAAAATTTAAATGGTAAGGTATTTTTATGCCAATTTTCAACCCCAAACCATCATTAATAAATATCTAATTATTTCTAATTATATCTAAATATATCACTATTTTAAAGTGACTTTTTGGTGTTCATAGTGAATAATAGATATTTATAGAGATATATCTAGAGAGTTATATTGAGAAATTTAAATTGAGATATATCTAGATAGATATATCCAGAATGATATAAAGAGATATATCTTGATATATATCTTGATAAATACATCTAGAGATAAATATAGATATATATATATAAAAGATAGATATATTTAGGGAGTTATCAAGAATTATATAAATAGATATCACTTCCTCCTCTCTCAGTTTTTCAGTAGAGCAATAAGAGTTCTTCCCATTAGATAAAAAAATTGATATAGTCAACTATGAATTATCCAAGAGAAATAGGATTGGTCCTTCTAGAACCCGATGATTCGACAAAGTTGATCTGACATTATGGTTATTGTGTGCATCACCAAAAGAGGGGTTATTTACATTAATTATATAGAACAATGATTATGCTATGAAATATTTTCCATCCGAATATCAATGAAGATAGAATTATAAGTTGGGGTAATTATATATTAACATATAAGTTAATTATGAATTACATATGAAGCCCTCTCCCTAAATGTTTTGTATATTAATGTTTTCTATTAATATTTTTTTTATTTTACATGATATTATGATTATTTAAATCAATGATAATATGTGAATTATGAAAAAAACATAGTTTTCCATATCTTTAAAGGATTATTCCACTGTACCCAAAACCTACCAAGATATTACACCAATTTTTCAAATAGATTAGTTTTCTTTTCAAGCTATATACATACTTGAATCTCAAATTAAATTTTAATAAATAGTTTAAAACATAGTAAATGAAATTTTTATTCTTCAATAAACTCATTTGAATATTCCTTCTTCATATCATGGGGAATGTAAAACAGATAATGGGTGGGCACAAATACTTTGTAAACGTTAATTATAGTGGAATATATCATTAATAAATAAGTAATAATCAATATTACAATGTAAATAACTTAAAAACATTCAATTTATTCAATAACAGGAACCAAAAAATAAAATTATAGGAATAGATGATGACAAAATAATTGAATATGAATAATTACATGAGCTTGATGCTCATACAGGGATAGAATAACTAATCAAACAATCATTTTGAAATCAATAATTGAATTATCAAATAATTAAATGATTAATATTTGATTTCATTACTTCATAATTTATGATATTTATACCTTTAGGACCTTGTTCCAAGATTGTTTAATTGATGGGTTTGTAGAAACCAAAAAAAACATTTAATGTTAGCTTACATATTTGTCCCATGAGACTTGTTAATGAAATGAGGGGATATATAATTTGGATTCCCATCCATAACTGAATGTCCAATGCATTCCTTGTATATCAAATGATAAATTTAATTCAAATAGTATATTCATTATCAAAAAATATCTAAATTTATTAAAGAATAAGTATTTAACATAAATTTTCCCAAAAATTCAATTCATATTCATATTGAAACTCCATATGTTGAAATTATATATGTTTAAAAAATTAATAAAATCAATGATATAGTGAATATGTATATTTAAGATAAATTTAATGCTCAATTTTCATAAAAAAGTGAACATTTAAAAATAAATTCAATGAATATAAAATTAGTTAAGAAAGTGATTATCAATACATTTCCTAGTCAAACTTCTCAAAAACCATCCAAAGAAAGAATATGGAAGTTATGATTACAATATATCACTTTTAGAGTATAATTGAAAGAAATGGTTTTGGTTTTTGATGAATAAAACTATATTAAAAAGATCATTGACAACATTCATGATTAAAATACCATTATAACATAGAAAACCACAATTTAAAATAAAGACATCTAAAATATTAAGGGAAAATTCTCATTGAAAATAACCCTGTAAATATGTAAATGAATTTTCAAATAATATATCTTCCATGATGGATGGAAATTCCCTTTATGCTGAGTATGATAAAATATAGTTTCCTTTTCAAATTTTTTGTAAATATATAAAAATTAGCATGTTTAGAGAATGAAAAGAATATTCCATTTTAAAAAAATTATAAAAATTCAGAAATAGTGAAAACTAACATCAATAAACCATTACATAATATTAAAAATATTCATTAAATCATTTCAAGTAAATATAGCTAAAGAAGGAAAATAATTTTTGACCAATAATAGAAATATTATTCTCTTTATTAAAAACATTTTATCAATTAGTTTAACTACAAAATAAAGGAAAATAGTGTTATAACATCAAAATTTCATTGATAAAAAGAAGATATAAAAATGAGATGGGTTTATTTGACAATTATCAAATAATTTCATTAAATGTAGATTCAATAGTAAATATTTTTATTAAAATCAGATTTAAGTATAAACCCTTACTACTTGAGTAACATTTAAACCATAACCCTAATGAAAGAATAAACTTAAAATAAAAAATTAAATACCATTAATATAAATTTTTTCATGATAAAACATATCTAGGTCGTGGTAGATGAACCTCATAATAATAAATAAGTTCATCATACAAAATATGCCTCATTTGTGTTGAAATTGAGATGAATTCTATTACAAATATCATGATATTGAAGTGATATTTAATCAAAGAATTTAGTATGTTTATCATATGTAAATATCTGTATGAAGATTGGAAATAAAAAATAAAAAAATAAACATTAATTACAAAAATAATCTTATAGTATTAATTAAAATTAAATTGTGATATAACCCAATAAGAAGAAACTGTGTTATAAAACCCCTTATTATATGTTAACATTTGAGTAAACTCTAATTGGATAAAATAATTTGAATTTTAACTTAAAATAATATGAATTATGAATGATTCATGATATAATTGGTTAAATGGTAATATATATATTATAAAATAAAGCGGGTCATAACATTATAGTATGCCTCAATGAAAAGAAATATAGGTTGAATCTCTTACTTAAGGTTTCCCTATAGTTGAACATGATTTAACCTCATGTATAATGGGTTTCAATATGTTCATAATTTATACCAGAATAATATTTATATTTATAATATCATATTTGATCTCATTATAACATTTCATCATTATTTAATTAAAAATATTTCATATTACCATTGTTCTCAGTGTTAACAACTTTACTTTATCGTGGATTTTTTATCAGAGAAGGTCTATTTTTTTGGAATATGATTTATAATCATCATCTATTGAATGGTATTAATATTATGAATATCTTATTTATAAATTTGAAACAAATTTGAGATATACTCTTGAATTTTAATCATTGAAAAATAATCGCATCGCTTCGTGGTGATGGTAGGTTGTACATACACATGAGGGACATTATCACATCGTCAATGCGTGAAAGGAAAATGAAATGTAGGTCATATATCCTTTATAATATATAAAAAATTCATTAAATTGTAAAAAATTTAATAAAATAAATGATATTTTAATGTTCAGTTTCATGGATATTATAAAAATACTAAATAAAAAGAGGCATCTAAATTTTTCTAATCCTCTTGGAAGTCTTCATCATATGTTTATTATATGTATATTTTATTGTATCTTATATCCTAGGGATGTAAATCAGATGAAATGGGTGAGCATGAATCCAAATAAGTGAATAAAAAAGGATATATCTAGTATATGACCTTGAGGTATAATATTAGGATACGATCATAAAAACCTGAGGTATATCATATAATACAAATAAACCTTGAATCATAGCACAAAAAATTGGCTACATAAAAAACGGTACATTCATAAGAATATCATCAGGGTTTATCACCTAGGTGTTGTAAATCATAATTAATAAGGTCATTCACCAAGGTATCATAATATATTTCATCTCTAGATATTAATTAATTACCTGATTAATTAGAGAACTATCAAGGCACACCATTTATATGTATTTATTAATGTCAGACACATCGATCAAAATAAATCATTTCATCAATAACCTGAAGATAGTAAGGAAAAAATTTCATATAAAAACATTTAGTACATAAGTTTGTAAATACATGAACCTTAAATCATTCTGAACCTTCAAAATTTAAGTGTTGGTTTTATAAATTTAAATCCCAAAGTCAATAAATTATACATACATCTAGGTAAATAATCATAAAAAATTAAATGTTTTTTGTATACAAAATATAAAAAAATTTAATGTGATAGATAGAAATTAAAGAAATGAATTTGACAACATGATAGTATAAATTTGGATTATGGGAATGGAATAATAGGAGGGTATGGAGGTCTCTCATTGATAAAAACAAATCTGGAAGTAATGGGACAATGAAAGAATATTTAGAAAGATTGTAACCCAACATTCAAAAGTCATTCCACAAAATAGATACTTGAATCAAAAGGATAATGTGTAAAATTCCCTTATCTTTAATTTTTTCTTACTAAAACATGATGATATAACCATTAGGGAACAAGGAAACATTTTATGGACTCTTTCGAATGTGAAATGGCCTTATCTTCTTGTCTTATGTATTTTGAGTGGAGATGAATGGGAATGGGTTGGTATTTATAAAAAATGGGAGGGGGTTTTTTGCTAATTTTCTTTTGGAGCCTATTTATAAAATTAAACAAAATCAAAAACCATCCCATGTATTCTTCCAATGAAGAGGTTATTTAAATATTTTATATAGTAAATATCATAAATCCATAAGATAATATCATTGGTGATTTTTAAGTGATTCTTGTTTATAAGGAATTGATTTTAAAACATTAAAAAACAATATATGTTATGGGGGATTCATTAAGGGTTTATAAATTTAATCTAATAATAAATTAAACACAAAATATTAAAGAAAAAATCTATAGTTGGTCATAAATACCATTTAATGAATCTAATACAACAATTTTGGGTCATTATTATGTCATAATACACATAGTATATTTATAGTGTAGTTAATTTTGTCTCAAAAATTCAACTAGCACTCCAAAGTATGAAAAAAAATCACCATTTGATAATTTAAATGTTATAATTGAAAATAAAATATAAATTTTCTTAAAAAAACTTCCAAGTATTATAATTTAATCTCTTAAATAAAATAGGCATATTTATTAAAAAATACCAGTTTTTTGGACAATAAAAGTTTTATTAGCATTATAAATATTATTTTTATCTTCAAAAAATTATACTATAATTTATATTTAATAAATATTATATAATAATTATAATTTATTAAAATAACATTTATTTCAAATCAAACATAGATTCGTAAAAAATGGTGTCTTGAATGAAACTAAATATTTCATGAAAATACAATTTATGTCCCACAATATCAAAACATAATTTTTTCAATATTATTATTTAAAAATTATAAATATTATAAAAAATAATAAATATAATAGTTTGAAAATTCATCTTGTTAGCATATATATACATATATTTTTATTACACCAGAAAATACCCCAATGGTATGGTGTGTGATGGTGATATTTTCATGGGGTTGTTCAGTGTACAAGGTTCTGGATGTGATTTTGATGATCTTGAACTTATCCAATGAATAGTTTCACTCATGATTTATTTGTTGAATATATTTTTGGGATTTTTCAAAGAAAAATCCCATTGATGTTATCTACATTGGATGCTCTGATTAAAAATATTCAAAGCGTATCATCTAACTGGTCAAGGCCATCACTCCATCCATTTGTGTCAATTGTATTTATTATTAACCTTAATATAGACTAATCATGTGATCAATATATAAAAGTTATATTATCAATAGTTATGAGGTTAAATATCATTTAAATTAGATATAATATAACTTATAATGTTCTAAAATAAGAAACATAGTGAAAGTTTTTTCAATGTCAATAATAATTAATATAAAAGATATTCATTCAAAAAGTAGTTATATTAAAAAACGTTGGGGCCTTACATTCATCACCCAGTTATAAAATTCACCCAATTTATTTTTGATAAATTAATACACATTATGGTATTTTTATTTCGTCACATTTAATACTTCCCATGTTCCAACATAAAACTTATGGTTCTGCCTAAATACTTTGACAAAGTGTTTTGTCTTGTTTTGTTGAACATTTTCTCGGGGTTCCTAGATCTACAATATTTGATCCTCATATAAAAGATAATTTATAATGTTACCATATTTGGATTTAGTACATGTGAGGGATTAGTTATGTAAATCCTCCAGAGTGATACGTGGAATACATCATTAACATGTTCTATGTTTGGTAGATGTTTCAACCTATAGTCCAGTTCTACTATGTGTTCAAAGATCTCAAAGGGCCTAATATAACTATATAAAATATTTCATTTACTTCCAAACTATTGGAATTTCTTTCATGGTTAAATTTTAATGAAGGATTTATATCCAACATCATAATATATGTCCCTTAGATAGTTGTTGGAATAACTCTCATCCTAACTCTAAGTAGCATTAATATGTTTTTTGATTGAATAAAACTATTTTTACATATCATTCTATAGATTTGCTCCAGTTATATTTTATTCACCAACATCATCCCATCACATAGGATTTCTACTTCTCTTCTCCTTTAGTTCTTTTTATTGGGTCATTTGAATGCTTGAGTAGAAGCTATTGTTGTATGAGAAATCAATTAATTGGACATTTTGACCCCAATTACCTCTAAATTTTTTTGAGAAATATCTTAATATATCCTCATGATTATGAATGGACCTTTTAGATTGGACATTGATTCCTGGGTGATAGGCTATACTAAAATACAATTCAATAATAAGAGAAGGTTTAATACTTATCAAAAATTTAGAAGTGAATGTTTGATCATGATTAAAAACAATTGAAAGGGGTACCCCATATAGCCTCACCACATTCATTATGAAAATTTTGGCATGTCGATCAATACATAAATATTTCTGAATAGTGATGAAGTGGGAATTCATTGTATGTTGACCTACAAAAACTCATATCACATAGTTTACTTTATTTGTCTTCGACATACTAGTGAAACATTTTATGGTGAATTTCTCCCATTTACAAATGGGTATAGGAAATTGTTTCATCATCCCTTTTTAATTTTCTCACTTTTCTATAACTTGTTGACTTTCCATGATTATTATAGTATACTCATCAATATCCCTCTTCATGTTTTCCCATCATAATTGATATTAAATATTATGGTACATCTTCATGCACCCAATATGGATGGATAAGGATGATCTTTTTGTATTATCCAAAAGCTATTTTATTGTCCTATATGATAAAGGAATATATCATCTACTTATATACTAAATGACACATAATTAATCAATGTGTAATTCATGATTCCTTTCATCATATAATACATTCAACTTCTTTTGAATATCTAGATCACCCCTTTATGCCTCTTTTATCCTTTATTGGATAGATTTCATATAAATATTTGGGGTATGATAATATGTGTTTTCTATCTTTATGATTTTCATTATCTATCCTATTCACATTCATGAATATAGGGTATTTATCAATCCACATCCCAAATAGAGTTCCATGTTCTAATTTGATAAGTGCCCAATCTTCCTTATTCACCCTTACTTGAATATAGAGAATAAATTAATTGTAAACCTTGATTATCTCTAACCACATTCATTAACTCATATTGAGTTCCTTTTGTGTGAATACAAAATTCAAAATAATGTTTCATTAATATATATAACAATTTTTCTTTATAAAGATTGTCTCTATATTTTTAGAGAAGATATTATTGGAGTTAGATCTAGGTCATGAGTAAGATAATTCTACTAATTATGCATTAATAATTGAAATTCATAAGTAATAACCTTGTAATTCTGAATGATTACAAATCCATGTACTTCAAAATATGAATCATTATAAATGAAAATAATTTCCCCATTAAAATGTAAATTCAACACATGTGCACTATCCACCCTCCTTTTTAATTCATGGAAACATTCATCGCACTCCTTTCTTGAAATAATTTTAATCGTCTTTAAATTTAACATGGATAGGGTATTATATATCTATGATAATGAGACTATACCCAAGTGGTAAAGGATCCTACATGACAACCAAAAGACCCAGTATCAATTTTGGGTATGGAAAAAATTTTGAGTAATGTAGCAGGTCACTATAGAAGTACTATAGAAAATATGAAACTATAGTAGTGGTGACACTGTAGTGGAAGAGGTACTATAGTAGGAACTATAGCGGCAGTGGTACTGTAGAAGTATTGTTCACTGAAGGGCCATTTGAGCCAACAAAATGGGCTTTAGATCCTTGTTCATGGGCCACTTGTCCTTGGGCCTTCAGGATATATAATGGGTCTCCTTCTAGCCAGATATAAATTGGTGTTTGATTTAATAATAAATATGAGGCTTTGGCCCCAACTTTATATAAAATTATTATAAATATGTAAAAAAAATCAAAAAACTTATATAGTATCCCAAAAGACCATTGAAACTATGAATATAAATCACAATAGTATAATGTGGAAATTCCACCATAAGATATTTCATAGTAGAATCAACTGAGATTCCTTCACTGGTCACGATTTTTCACAAAAATTCATCTAATTGTAAAAAAACTCACATTTTTTGAATTTAACAAGAATATTATCCATCCATTTAGATTTTAATATCACCCATAGTTGATCCTCATAATCCTCATGACATTTAATATATATCAAAATGTCATCTACAATTACTACCTAAAACATATCATGGTAGTCCTTAAATAAATTATTCAATAAATCCATAAATATGGTGTGAGATTTATTTCAAAATAATGGCATAGAAACATACTCATAAAGCCCATATCTTGTTGAGAAGGTAGTTTTTTGGATATATTCATCCTTCACCCTTAATAGATGATACCTAGATCAAAGATAAATCATTGAAAATAATTTAACTACCCAAAACATGTCAAAAAATCACAAATCTTTGGAAGAGGGTATTTTTTGTTCTCATTGATAACATTATGTTCTTTATAGTCAATGCGTAGATTGATTTACCAATCCTTCGCCTTTATATTGAAAACATTTGGTATCTAAGGATACACACATGGTTGAGTAAAACCCTTTTCCAAAGTGTCTTTATTTTTCTTCTATAATTCATCTAACTCCACATATTCCATTATATACAGGGTCATATATATTTTCTCTTTTCTAAATATGATTTTAATTGATAACTCTACCTCTCATTCTGAAGGAGGTATAGTTAAATCATCAATAAATATCTCAAATTATTCCTCAATTATGGTAAAATTTTCTATATTAATGCTTTAGTTTTCTCCACCCTCAACTCTAATCATCATTATAATGAATTCTATAATAGGTTCTTTAGGGAAATTCTTAGGATAAAATCCCTCCCCTTTTAAAATAACTCTATGTTCCCATTCAATTCAACTAAAATTTACATGCTTCTATAGTTGATCATGGAATATTACATTAAGTGTCCAAACATCCCACGTGTAGTGTCAAATTTCACATAATGAATGAATACTGAATTTTATATGAGATTGTTCTTTGTAAAGTTTATATTGGAGTTTTTATATATATTTGATGCATAGATAGTCTCTCAGGGATACTTAACTAATAACTATACATCTAGAAGTTCTGGTATTGATTATACATTATTTAAAAACATTTTTTAAACAAATTAATTAATATAAATAGAGTCAAAAAATAATAATTTCAATCTTTGAGATCACAATGAGTTTACCTACCACCACATCAATTAGAGCCACTACATTAGAAATCATGATAGGAAAAGCATGACCCTTATACCTTTTCCAATTCCAAGGTTCATGGTGGTTTATATCCATAATAGTATAATATTAAATTTGATTTTCAAGGTTCCTAATATGCCCACACTTGAGGTATTTAACTTTAGGCTGTACTTGCACCATCTTACCATTTATGTTTTTTTGTGATATTAAGGATTTATTTCTCTAAAACAATTCTAAGTTATACAACCAACTCTTCAATAGTTGTAAAAATTTCCACTACCATGAAAATCAATCCATTAATGTTTATTCTCACATTTTTTATATGGTAAAATGTAGTTTATTATCTTATATTACATAAAAAATTATTCCCTAATTTTCCCTCCATTTCTATATTCTTTCTATTAGGCCTCTGTGACAACTTTGTTTCTCAAAACTCTTTTTCAACCATCATATCACTCCGTACAATCTCCTCATTGATTTCATAGTATAAATTTTCTATATTACTTCAATGATGGACTCTTATTCTACTGAATAACCTATCAACCTTCCCCTAATAATCTGAAACAATGTTATAATTTTAAAAAAAATCCATGTAATGTTCATTTAATATATTCTCACCAATTAATTTTCCTTATACATAATCTTCAAGAATTCCAATTCTATTTTTTCCTCATCCAGCGAGGGAATATTTTTTGAATGATATTCTCTTGAACTCTTCCCACTCTCTAGCATCAATCTCCCCTCATGCCTTTCTGTTTTAATTAGTGTCCACCAATCATTATCTTTTACTTCTAAGAGTATATATACAGTGTTCCTTTCACTAGTATTGAACAATAGATTATAGAAAATAACTTCTCCATATACGAAAATCCCTTAATTGAAAATTAATGGATCATCATATCTTTTAAAGGATGTAGTTATTTGAGGAATGAAGGACTTAACTATAGATTATTCTATTAATGGTGAATTTATCCACTCTATGTTATTTATGTTATTATTCATAATCTGAGATAATTGATTCATAATCCTAATGTTTTTTTCTATTATATCTTCCATCACATTTCAATTTTCTTCAATGCATCGTGCATTTCCTTTGTCATTTATGTGATTCCTCACATTTCCCATAATTTTTCTATAAGATGAATTCCTTTGTGTGAAACAAAATACTTTCAGGAATCATTCAATTCTAAAAGAAGTTTAAGCCCAAGAACAACATTCATAAATATATTGTTCTTTAATGATCTCTAATAAAAATTACACTTTTATATATCATTCATTATGTTTTATAAAATGAATCTGTTTAACAAAAAAATTACCTTAACAGATTCAAACCAAGTGTGTATCAAGGAATTTTTTTATACACTAGTTAGTGATCCACTACTAAAATAATGACCCATATCCATGGACCTATATCCAAGGTTTAATGGGCCCATGGATATATTTTAAAATATAGCCACAGTATATTGAAAATTTTGGATTTAGAATAGATAAACCCATAGAGAAAATTTGTCTCATGGAAATAAATCCTCAAATAATTTAAATACATTATGATTAACCTCCCACCAAAAATCTTGTCCCTCATCATGACACATATCCCACCCACGAAACCCTTATTCCTCATCATCGACCGATCAATTATCCCTTTTCTGATCCTCACCAAATTCTCCACTCGGTTCACCCCACCCTCACATGATCCCTCCTACCCCCTTCATTACACGTTCATCTCCTCATCTACCCCCTTTTCTCATGTTCCTACTCAAATAGGTGCATCAACCAAACTGATCCCTTCCTTGAGTGGGATCTGCGTGAGATGACCACTACATTTTTTTCAATGATTATTGCGGTTACACCTTCACGGAATATGGTCTCGAAATCAATTCATACATATCTACAATGACTATTCTCCCATACCTCAACAATCAATTGTAATTTTCAAGGTTATCCCCAAACTAATATTTTGAAAACTGTGAAAACAATATTTTTATAAAAAAACTAGGTATTTTTATGTTCCCACTCATGTTCGGTTTAATATTTCTTTTTTAATACCCACCATGTTCCCGATTTATTTTCCTGACACAAAATTGGGTAATGTATTGAAGAAAATTTGATGATATGTTGTTAAAAAAAACTATGTTTAATGGAAAATGATGTGTTATGTATAATGAAAAAGAGGTGAAGAAGGAGAACTACAACACCACGTAGGGTCTATGATATTAATATATTTTCTTCTACTGTAATTGGAGAAACTTGGTTATGGTTAATAATTCTTTCATATTCTGCGAACAACATAAAATATCAACGTCTTTTTTATGATTTATTTACTATTTTATATTGATTGGCTTTCTTGGTGACCACTTCTTTTTGAACTTTTTACTCATACTAATCATGATTTTTGATTTTGTGATAATAAAAATGGTTATATTAGTTTTCATTTACCATGTCAATCTACTGTAATTTTTACATGAATCTATTCCTTGTAATCTCATGTTCTTGTGAGAGAATAGTTTTTTGAATCAATATATTTATATTCCATTTTATAATAATTCATTTCTGGATTCATATTATTTAAGTATTCTTGATTCTATATTCTATTTATAGAATAATGTCTATGTTGAACTATTGTTTTGAATATTTTAGTAGAAAAATTAAATCCACACATATCCTTCAGTTATTGAATGTAGACATCCCAACAACACATCTCATAATAGATATCAAAACAAAAATTGTTTACATATGGTATATGATATATATGGTTTTTTATTTTATGATACACGTTATAAATAATATAACAATCACAGTATATAAATTGGTCACTTCAAAAACTATAGACTTTTAGGAATGGGGATGTTAATGATAAATTATTGATATAATACAATATAAATAGGGATAAAAAGATATGAATATTATATGTCCATTTAATTAAAATATATAAATGAATACATTTATTCGTTCCACATATGAGAACTAATACAATTAAAACATTATAAATTATATTATAAAAATTATGAAAAAATACCTTTATTAGTTGGTTTATTATTGATGATAAAAGAAAATATTTATCATTGATAAATCTAGAACTAAAAATATTTACCATTTAAAATTTTTAATTAATTTTTTGTTATGGTCGGCTTCTACTAGGACTCCAACTAGTTTGGTTGTGAAGACATGTGTAACCCCTGAAGCCCACCTAAAATGGGGAATGGGTTAGAAACTAGAACCAAGGGTATAAAACACACATATATGATAGAAATTAACCTTAAAATTCATAGTAATATAAAATAACCTCTAATCAGCAAACAAATATTAATGGGAAAGCCATCTCAACATGCACAAAATGTCATACATAACTATAAATCCAAAAAGTGAAATACCCAGATGAAAACTACTATGAAAATAACTCAAAAATCATTGAATATATCCACAAACATCTATGGGTAAGAAAATCATATTCCACCTACTATCTTCCGATCATAAAGCATGAAATAAAAAAACACCCACAGAGAGGGATATGTATATGGGTAATTATAAAATTTTAATTATTATTATCCTCCCAAAATTATCTTATGAAAATATAGAAGAATCACAATAAAGAATCAATGAAGAAAAAATGAATCCAAATTGGTACCAAAACTAGTTCAAATAAGATTCTATCCTAACTAAATGTTTCTCACCAAATATCTCATAAAAAAGTAACATTGTATTGAAAAGATATATAATTATAATGGTACCTCACTTAATCTTTCCCACTAAACAAGTCACCCAAAACCTCAATTTCAAACATCAAAAAACTCACATCCCCCCTATAAACCATATCAACACATACCACATCAGAATAATCACATCTAAATTTTCATAATCATGGATATATCACCATCACATCCACATTATCATGGATAATAACCAAGAATATCTACATCCATCTATCTCACAAACACACACACACATTACACCTTAATCCATCAGGTGTATATATATACAAGTAAAACTATATGATATTTCACCCTATAAAACAATATGTATCTTAACATTATGAAATTACATCCCCACTTAATAATGTTTCATAACCATAAGGTGATACAGCTTGAATGTTAACACAGACCATAACCCTAAGACAACATAACCCAAACATGTATAGAAACCATACTATGGGATCATAGAAGGGGTTTTTACTTTTACATTTCTTTGTGTTCCTATGTTTTGGGGAAGACCTATTGATTTCCATTTCATTCACATTTTTGGTTAGATTAAAAAAAAGTCAGCTTCTTAGAATGATAAAATTTTATCGATGATTGTAAGGTTCTTCCTTATGAAAGAAGTCATTTTTTAAAACAAACATTATTCTTTCAGGTACTACAAGTGATCAGTTTCTCTTCTTAAGAACATAAATATGATCATTAAAAAATTTATCAAGAGTGGGAGTACTGTTTAGAGAAATATTATCACCATTTAATTGAAGTAGTGTTGTCGACCTATTGAATAAATATGTCTTGGAATAAGAAATACATTCAAACATAATCAAAATTTGAAGGCACATTTTATTAGGAGGATTATCATTTACTTATATATTAATAAATAATTCAAAGATATGCCTTTCACTTCATATTTCTGTTTTTTTATTGATGTTTTAGTGATTTTATTTTAAATTAGTTTAGGGGGAGGGGTGGTTCATGGGGGCTGGTTGGATGGGAGGCTAGTGAAGGGGGGAGGAGGGGAGGCAGGTGTAGGGGGATGGTGCAGGGGGAATGGGAATTATGTGGGGCGTGTAGGGGGTGAGATCTAGTGGGGGGAGGGAGAGTGGTGTAAGGGTGGATAGGTGTTAGGGTGGGGTTGGTGCAAGGGTTTGGTGCTCGTGTGGGGGGGAGGGCTGGTGGAGGGGGTTGGTGCAGGGGGTGGGAATAGTGTTGGGGGGATGGTGCAGTGGGGAGGGGTTCTAGTTAGAGGGGAGGTTAGTGTAGGGGGATAGGGAGGCTGGTGCAGGGGGGTTGGGGGATGGTGTAAGGGGGAGGGTGATGGTTCAGGGGGAGTGGGTTGATTAGATATTTTAAAATTTTATATTTTATTGCAAAAAATAGTGGTTTATTATTCACTTTTCTTATATATATGTGATAAATTATGATAATGAATGTTGGTGTAATATGTTATATATAATAGGTGCATCATTGTATTTTTAGAATTCAGTGGAATTAAAATTGAAGAAAAGTAGGAAAAAGTACTATTTGGTAAGACCTATTTCCCTCTACTGTGATACACTTTTCATTTTATCATATATTTTTTGGTTGGGAGGATTGTAACGACCCGAAATTTTGAATAAATATTGTTTCCAAATTTTGTGTGTTTGTTTATACTCAACAAAACTGTTTCATTAGATAATATGAGTATAATTAAAATGAGACTGTTGGGTTTTGACTGTTATATGACCATTGGTCAATATGACCACTGGAAACTAAACATTTCGATATTTGTCTATAAATACAAGTGATCTTGGTTAATTAATATAGAAAGAAGATTTGATGGACTCACCCAGTAGTCTTGGACCGATCGAAGCCCATCTAACAGAACTTGGGAAGGAGGTAACACCAATGGGCTTTGCTTTGGACCAAACTCAAGCCGAACTTCATCGTATGAAGCTAGAATGGAATCTCCTTCATGAGAAGTTCAAGCTGATAGAAATTACTACTCGTGCGATGTTGGCCGAGCCTGCCTCAGATTCTCTCACCTTAGCACACCTTACACTTAGGTCCTATGCTGGTGTGATAAGGGACTATGTAAGGAGATCGTAACTGCCTTCTGTAATCCTTTGTTTTAAATAAAAATTTTGATTTCTTATTATGATAAAGTTTATGAATTTTCAAATGTCTGGAAAAATATAGTATGCAAATTTTTGATGAATTCTAGAGAATGGATATTTTAAAAATATTTATGTAAACCTTAAATAATTAAAAAATGTGTAATGATTTTCAAAAAATGGTCTTCTACAATTATGGTCAGTACAAAATTTAGAGTCTAATAAGATCAACTTAATTTTTGATGAATAGTAAATTATGAATAGTGATTTTATGCTTAGGATTAGTAATGTGACCAAATGGATTAGTAATCTCACTTAAATAAAGCATTAATATAATCTAGGCACCTTGATTAAGTAATGTGATTCAATAAAATGGTTAAATAACTGTTTCAAAAATTATTAGTTAAGTATTTGTTTTTTCAAATGAATAGTGTTTTTTAAGTGAAAATTAAATTAAAAATATTTAGAAAATTATTTTTATAAAACGGATTTCATTTTTGAACTCAGAGCATTGATATAATGTTAAGGTAATTTTTGGGGATTTTTCTGAGAAAAATGAGTTTCGGTGAATAGTGTATTTATTTAAAAATAAAATTAAAAATATTTAGAAATTTATTTTTATAAAATGGAGTTCATTTTTAAAATCAGAGCATCGATATTTGGATAAGGGGAAATTTTGGTATTTTTTGAGAAAGTTGAATTTTCGATGAATAGTGAAAATACAGTTTTTAAGTTACGGGTGTTTAATGACATCATTAAATGATGTATTAAGTAAGTAATCAATATGGTCGACTTATGAATAGTAATATAAGGTATGAGGTGTCCCAAGTGTCCTATACCATGGGAAAATACCATGGGCAAGCCCATGGTTTTTTCAAAACCACTAATGAGGTGTCCCTTGGCCATTAATGCCTTGTCCCCTCACTTTCCCTATAAATACCAAGCCATACTCTAATCCATTAGAATCCTAACTCTCCCCCAATGAAGCTCTGGTTTAGTTACCTCCCAAGGATTCCTTCCAAGGTTCCCCCAAGCCCTCAAGGTCCCAACCTTTGAGTTTTAAGAGTTACGTTTTAAGGCAAGAGATCCTACCTCTCTCTTTCTTTTCAAGTAATCTCTTTTATGTCATTTCCTTTATGCTTCATGCTATTATGTTGGAGGATGTTCATTTATATTACTCTTACTTCCCTTTTCATGTTTATATGATGAGAGACACCATCTTTCTCTCATCATTTCATTTTAAGAATGTTAAAGTGGCGTCGTTAGGCTGCCGAAGTTTTAAGGGATACTTTCACCCTTCTCGTTTTCAAGTTGTATTTTCATGTCAAGTATTTCAAGTTCCTTTTTATTATGTTGGAGAATGATACCTAAATATATCATACTGATATTTTATGTTCATATGATGAGAGACCCTATTTGACCTCTTCAATTCAGTATTTTGAATTTTTAAGTGGCGTCGTTAGGCTGCCGAATTTTTAAGGGATTCGTTCACCTTTCTCATTTTTTTAAAAGTTCTACTTTCATGTCATGTATTTAAAGTTCCTTTTTATTATGTTGGGGTATGATATCTATATATATCATACTGATCTTTTATTTTCATATGATGAGAGACCCTATCTGATCTCATCAATTCATTTTTGTTGAATTTTACATGACGTCGTTAGGCTGCCGAATTTTCATAAGAGAAATCTTATTTTTGTCTTCCTTTCATGTTCCTCATTTCATATGGTATGTCTTTAAAATTTCATTACCATGTTCTTAAATCCTTTATATTCTGTTCCCCTACTGTTTTATGTATTATTTATGAGTGGGTGACCCATTTCCCCTCTCTTTTCAATGTTTTCTAAAAACCTCGTAACATAGCCGTTATGCTGCAGAATTTTCATCTCAAAATGTCTCTCTCTTATTCTCACATTAATTTATTTTATTAAGTGAATACTCAAAGCACTTTCTCCTAAATGGTTATTCCCATATATACCAAAATGTTCTATTTTAAATTCTTGGATTTACATACATGAGACCCTCTTTCCCTTTCTGTGTGTTTAAAGTGACATAAAGATCATGTCTTTAAAGCAGTTTTTAAAACGTTATGATTATGAAATGAAACCCATTTCTTTTATACTATATGGGTTGTTTATGAAATTATTGATGGTGATATATGTGTCTCACATGATAATAAATGAAAATTTAAGGGTGCGCCCTGATATCACTCCAATGCATTGGGTAAAGACTTAAACTCTAGAGATGACCATTTAGACTGATACCTTGGTGAATAACCTTGGCAATTTTCATTGACACCTTGGGGATGGACCTTGGTGAAACGGAAATGATTGTCTTTGTTAAATATTGTAGCCACATATTCAATTTATGAAAAACATTATTTTTATTATGATATTACGGATGATTTCTTTCTCATTCCTTAAAGTTCTTTTTCATGACATTGTTGATGTATCTCAAGTTCGCATGTTAAATGTTTCCCATTGTTTCCCTTACTGGGCCTTCTGCTCACCCTTTATTTTGATGTATGTCCCCAGGTTATGAGATGCAGTAATAAACCTAGGATGAACATAAGGATAATCCTTTCATGTGTTTAAGAAGAATGTTTTATGTTTTCATGTTTTAAGATCCGGGTTTCCAAGACACTGAACCTTAAAGATCCTCGGTTTTGTAAAATGAAATGAAAGTTTATGTGATAAAAAGGCGGGATGCTATAGTTGGTGTCAAAGTATGGTTTAGTTATTTTTGGAAATTAGGATATGAAAACATTAGGAAAACCCCTTTAGAAAAGTTTAAATATAGGAAACCTTCTTGGTATTTTGGTGAGTATTGAGTAAGGGGTTGCCAAGAAAATACATCATTGTCTGGATACGAGCACGTAGAGGTGGCTCTGGCATAGATGTACATAGGGGTAAAACCCGAAAACACCGCTTTGAGCTAGAGTCGAATGGAAATTGGTACACGACAACGGGCCTTGATGCACCCTTGGTTACAACACTCCCTGGGGATATGCTTTGGTAAATTCATAAGCTTAGTATGAACCATTATTAAAGGATCAAAGATAAAATAAAATAAATATTCACATAAGAATATTTTATCATGGATAATGTAGTTTGAAACCTAGGGGATCACAAGTTAGGGTATACTTTTCTTCTACATGTTATCCTTATATTCTTTAAGTTCCTTTTCATGATTATTGGCTAAGTATTTACACAAATAATTATACTTTCTTTTCTTAGTTAATGGTGGTAAATGGAAGAACATTTCCCGACAACCAATGTGATAGGAAATGCGACGATTGACGTATTAATATGAAAGAGATGATTAGGGGATTAAAAGATTTTTATTATTTTGGAAGACGTTCACTATTTTGGGAACCCTATATGATCGAGGTAAATAGATTACTATGGTATTTTTTGATGAGGAGTAAAGGTTGACATATATTTTGAAGAATCGATGAATTTAAAGTGGACTTATAGTAATTTAGGTTACTTATGGAAATGATTAACCTATCTTGGGTAAAATATGTTTAGGTTAGATAATTTTGTTATAAGATGTTAGGAGTGGTTGATGTTGTTTGGATATGAACAATGAAGTTTATTTTGGAGGACTATGTTATCAAATACTTCTTGTATTTTGGTTTCAATCTTGGTTTGGTTTATTTTGAGGAATTTTAAGAACAGTTATTTATGGAATGGTCTATGATGAACTCTGGGTAGTACTGTGGAACTTTGAAGATTTAAAAGTAGTTTCCCTTCCTATGGTATTATTTCTTTTTGAAGATTTGTTTTATCTTACCCTTTCTGTTTTTGGGATAAATGTTTAAAGATAGATAGTTTTTCTTTTGTGGAATACGTGATTCTCTAGAAGATTATTCTTGTGCTTTTCATGAGACCAAGTATTTTTGAATGCTCATAGTTTAGAGAAAAGATTAGTTTTGGTTGAAACTTATTAAAGGATCAAACTCTACTTGACGATAGGTATATTTCCTTATGTTTTTAATCTATATAGTAAATGGATTCCTCAAAACTATGAAAAGGAACATAAAACAAAAAATGTTGTCTGTTAACATTTTTTACTAGGAAATCAAATACCGGTTGACCCATCATAAGTTTTTGATTTTCTTGTTGTTAACTTTCTCCTAATCATGTTTTCCATCACTCTCCCTTAGAATGTGACCCTTTGTTTTTTCCTCCATGTCCACATTTTCCTATATGGAATCCTAGTATGGGTTAACGCATGTGACCTTTTTAATTCCCTTTCTTTCTTTTAAAGTAATAGTTTTATAGACTCCTTTTCTGGTGTGGGACTTTCAATGAAATTTCAAAACCCAGTTTTAAAAATTGCGAGGACGCAATTTCTTAAGGGGGGAAGATTGTAACGACCCAAAATTTTGAATAAATCGTGTTTCCTAATTTTGTGTGTTTTTTTATACTCAACAAAACGGTTTCATTGGATAACATGAGTATAATTAAAATGAGACTGTTGGGTTTTGACTGTTATATGACCATTGGTCAATATGACCACTGGAAACTAAACATTTCAATATTTGTCTCTAAATACAAGTGATCTTGGTTAATTAATATAGAAAGAAGATTTGATGGCCTCACCCAGTAATCTTGGACCAATCGAAGCACATCAAACAGAACTTGGGAAGCAGGTAGCACCAATGGTCTTTGCTCTGGACCAAACCCAAGATGAACTTCATCGTATGAAGCTAGAACAGAATCGCCTTCTCTAGAAATTCAAACTGATAGAAATTACTAATTGTGCGATGTTGGCTGAGCCTCCCTTGGATTCTCTCACCTTAGCACACCTTACACTTAGGTCCTATGCTGGTGTGATAAGGGTCTATGTAAGGAGACCATAATTGCCTTGTGTAATCCTTTGTTTTAAATAAAAAATTTGATTTCTTCTTATGATGAAGTTTATGAATTTCAAATGTCCGGATAAATATAGTATGAAACTTTTTGAGGAATTTTAGAGAAAGTATATTTTAAAAATGTTTATGTAAACCTTAAATAATTAAAAAATGTGTAATGATTTTCAAAAAATGGTCTTCTACAATTATGTTTAGTACAAAATTTAGAGTCTAATAAGATCAACTTAATTTTTGATGAATAGTAAATTATGAATAGTGATTTTATTCTTAGGATTAGTAATGTGACCAAATTGATTAGTCATCTCAATTAAATAAAGCATTAATATAATCTTGGCACCTTGATTAAGTAATGTGATTCAATAAAATGGTTAAATAACAGTTTCATAAATTATTAGTCAAGTATTAGTTTTTTCGAATGAATAGTGTTTTTTAATTAAAAATTAAATTAAAATTATTTAGAAAATTATTTTTATAAAATGGATTTGATTTTTGAACTCAGAGCATCGATATTATGTTAAGGTAATTTTTGGGGATTTTTCTGAGAAAAATGAATTTTCGGTGAATAGTGTATTTATTGAAAAATTAAATTAAAAATATTTAGAAAATTATTTTTATAAAAAGGAGTTCATTTTTTAAATCAGAGTATCGATATTTGGTTAAGGTGAAATTTTGGGATTTTTCTGAAAAAGTTGAATTTTCGATGAATAGTGAAAATACAGTTTTTAAGTTACGGGTGTTTAATGAAATCATTAAATGATGTATTAAGTATTTAATCAATATGGTCGACTTATGAATAGTAAGATAAGTTATGAGATGTCCCAAGTGGCCAATACCATGGCAAAATAACATGGGCAAGCCCATGGTTTTGCCAAACCCACTAATGAGGTTACCCTTGGCCATTAATGCCTTGTCCCCTCACTTTCCCTATAAATACCAAGCCATCCTCTCATCCATTATAATCCCAACTCTCCCCCAAGAAATCTCTGGCCTTATTACCTCCCAAGGAGTCCTTCCAAGGTTCCCCCAAGCCCTCAAGGTCCCAACCTTTGAGTTTTAAGAGTTACGTTTTAAGGTAAGGGATCCTACTTCTCTCTTTCTTTTCAAGTAATCTCTTTTATGTCATTTCTTTTATGCTTCATGCTCTTATGTTGGAGGATTTTCCTTTATATTCCTCTTACTTCCATTTTCATGTTCATATGATGATAGACCCCCTCTTTCTCTCATCATTTCATTTTAAGAATGTTAAAGTGGCACCGTTAGGCTGCCGAATTTTAAAGGGATTCTTTCACCCTTCTCGTTTTCAAGTTCTATTTTCATGTCAAGTATTTCAAGTTCCTTTTTATTATATTGGGGAATGATCACTAAATCTATCATACTTATATTTTATGTTCATATGATGATAGACCCTATTTTACCTCTTCAATTCAGTATTTTGAAGTTTTAAGTGGCGCTGTTAAGCTGCCGAATTTTTAAGGGATTCATTCACCTTTCTCATTTTTTTTAAAAGTTCTACTTTCATGTCAAGTATTTCAAGTTCCTTTTTATTATGTTGGGGTATGATCTATGTATCTATTATAATGATATTTTATGTTCATATGATGAGAGACCCTATCTGATCTCATCAATTCATTTTTGTTAAAGTTTACGTGATGTCGTTAGGCTGCCGAATTTTCATAAGAGAAATCTTATTCTTGTATTCCTTTCATGTTCTTCATTTCATATGGTATGTCTTTCAAATTTCATTACCATGTTTCTGTTCCCCTACTGTTTATGGATCATTTATTAGTGGGTGACCCATGTCCCCTCTCTTTTCAATGTTTTCTAAAAACCTCGTAACATAGCCGTTATGCTGCATAATTTCCGTCTCAAAATGTCTCTCTATTATTCTCAAATTAATTTATTTTATTAAGTGAATACTCAAAGCTCTTTCTCCTAAAGGGGTATTCACATATATACCAAAATTTTCTATTTTAAATTCTGGGATTTACATACATGAGACCCGCTTTCCCTTTCTGTGGGTTTAAAGTGACATAAAGATCATGTCTTTAAAGTAGTTTTTAAAACGTTATGATTAAGAAATAAAACCCATTTCTTTTATGCTATATGAGTTTTTTATGAAATGATTGATGATGATATATGTGGCTCACATGGTAATAAAGGAAAATTTAAGGGTTTGTCTTGATAGTTCTCCAATGAATTGGGTAAAGACTTAATCTCTAGAGATGACCATTTAGATTGATACCTTGGTGAATAACCTTGGTAATTTTTATTCACACCTTGGGGATGGACCTTGGTGAAACGGAAATGATTGTCTTTGTTAAATGTTGTAGCCACATATTCAAGTTATGAAAAACCTTATTTTTATTATGATAGGCCTCATGGTTTCTTTCTCATGCCTTAAAGTTCTTTTTCATAACATTGTTGATGTAACTCAAGTTCGCATGATAAATGGTTCCCCTTCTTTCCCTTACTGGGCCTTCTGCTCAACCTTTCTTTTGATGTATGTCCCCAGGTTATGAGATGCAATAATGAACCTAGGATGAACATAAATAGAAGCCTTTAAAGTGTTTAAGAAGAATGTTTTATGTTTTCATGTTTTAAGTTCCTGGTTTCCAAGACACTAAATCTTAAAGATCCTCGGTTTTGTAAAATGTAATGATAGTTTATGTGATAAAAAGGCGGGATGCTATAAAGATGTTATTTAATAATTTTTCCATCTTCTTAGGTTAAGACTATTTTTGTTCCGATAGGACTGACTTTGGGAGTGTGTGCACCACTTGTGGCTATCCTTCCTCTTGATGTATATTTTCTTAGACATTGCTTAGATGGAGGAGCTATTTAGTTTTACTTCTTGTTTGGTTCATATAATTATCCAAAATATAGAAAATAAAAAAATTAAAAGAAATATAATGAGATGATTAAATAATAATAGTGTATAAGTTTAGAAATGAATTTATATGAGATAAAATTATAGTGACACTAATTGATGAAAAGTTTACTGAGATAAGTTTAAGATGGTATGATCAATGTAGGTGACTCCATTTAAATTAATTTGAGCCTAATTTTTTATTGTTTTTGTCGAGTAAATAATAATAATATACTAATTTTATAATGTCATAGTGGTTTTTTCTAGTTCATTGATCTAATTATATGAAATCACGTTGACCCCCCTTGAGTTTTCATTACTCATTAAAATGTTTTTTGGAATAATCTCCCTAAAAATTCTTTTTTCATCCATTCTGATGGTAGAATAACATGTTGTCTACCTTTTCAAGATCCTTTACACTGTGATAAATACAGAATCTTTCATGGTGTCATTTATAGATCCCTAATTTTTGCAGTGAGTTTCTCCTTCGTAATTATACTAAGCAGTATATAATTCTTCTATATATTTATATTCATGGAATTATAATTCCTAGTTATATTATAATTGATATTTATAATATTTAAAACAGCATGAATTGTATCTATTTTATATATTTTTCTCAAATCTTATTTGATATATTATCATAGATAAGCTGATGGTATTTATATCTCAAATGCCAGACCATCAAGGGAGACCATTATACCCACTAAAGATACAAACTTTTATATGAAAATCCACAAAGAAAAAAAGGATACATCCAATAAGCATATAATAATCCTAAATCAAATGGAAAAATACCCAAAGGAAATATAGATGATGGAATGATATGGGGGTGGAGGGACAAAACTTATACCTCCTCCATCTATTATCAAATATGATCAGAACATCTCTCCCATGTAATTTCCTATACACCAAATCATACTTACCTTATTTGCATGCCTTAGCTCCCACCTTTCTACCTTAACCTTCTATAACCAGCACTTCTTCTACCCATTAAGTTAAAATAACCTTGATTATAGGTTTTGGGGAATCCCCAATAACAAATACACCAAGTTTTTTTCCCTAAATAATTCATGAAAATCTAAATTAATCACCCAAACACTCATCAGGGTTCATGTAGATGAAATAATCTTCCTTGGTCTGATCCCAAATTACCGCCCTTCGCCTTGCATTCCCCATGTGATCCCCATGATTAACCTTCACTGATGATGATGCATCCTCACACCATATCCTGACATTTCTATATTGGTCTATTAATTCCACCAGAACCCTTATGTCCGTCAATATTGTCTTCTTGAATCCTAGGTATCATTGATGCCCTTCCAAAACCATTGTCATATTTCCATGATATTTTGGTACAAAAGGATAACTTTTTAGTGAGACTAGCTAATCCAATATAACCATTTAGGATGAATGGTTTTGGTAGAACCCATGCTCTAAGGGCACCAACAGTGTCTCCTTCTTAACAAATATTGGGTATTCTATTGCAATTTTTGTCAATATCTGACTCCCACCATAAATTTCCCCAGCAGTGACATAAATCTGAACATTAAGATCAACACATAGTGCCCTCAAAGTAAGTTGAGTCTCCTCAGGTGTCAAACAATGTCATGTTTTAGAAATTTAAATACTTTTAGGAAATGCTTTTACACAACATTTTCATATAATTCATGTGGTCATCAATTTTGTACAACATAAACACACATTCCATATCATTTATAGTGCTTCTTGGTAATTCAAACCTAAGGAAATACCTTTCTTCTTAAGACCATATCATGGAGTTTTTTTCAAGAAACTTACATCACCGTGTGATATGAAAGTTTCTAAAAATTGGTTACCTCCAAACTACTCGACTCCAAAGGGAATTATGGTGTGATCAATCTTCATTATGATGTGACCTCTCAAACCTCAAATCCTGAGGGGAATTGAATTGTCACATACCACTACACCATTGAATGACCATTATTTGGTGCAATCGTCTCTCCTTAACGCACGTACCTTTTTCCTATAATAACTGATTTTCATGCAGTGTGATCAATCTATACCTGGTGTAATTTTATTTCCCCACAACATAACCTTCTCTCCCACATAAAACAACAAGAACTCAAAATTTCATGTACAATCCATTTTAGCATGATCTTCATGTTTTGAAGGACCGACTCATGCATCATCATATTTTAGAAAACAATTTACATCGGTTCTTGAGTTTATTTTCCATCTTACAAACTATTGATGGAATTGTTCCCATTTTATGGAGAAAGAGATGGAAAAATATAATTCCATAAACCTAATAAAATACAAGTATAATAGAGATATATGTTTTATTATATTATAATTTTTATGAAATATTTGAATGTTGTTAAAGAAAAATTTAAAATAATGAGTTTGTCGAAGTTGGTAACCTTTAATTTGAAAAAACTCATTTGGATCTATTATTATGGACCTCAAGGTTGTACTTTTGGAAAAAAAGAACCTAAAAAGGGTATAAAGGTTATTTGGTGATATTGGGTCAGGTTTTTTTCAAGCTAAATGGCTTGATGGGTGTAAAGAAGTGAGGGGATGGGGTGCCCTTTTATATTTGAGGAGTGACATATTTCTTAACACAAAAAACTATTAAATAATTAGAAGTAACTCTCAACCCAAGTGCCATAAAAATCTATAAATAATATTTTAAAGGGATGATAAAGTCAAGTCACATCTCAAACACTAAAAATAAACATACTTTAATGATTTAATTCCCATTACCTTCAAGGCTAATCACTTTTACCATTTTATTTTCACCATGGTAAATGGTTTTTTCAACATAGATAATTTATCCTTTAATAGTAAAATAAAATGATATTTATTAGATAATTTGGAACCATATATTAATAATATAAAATCAAATTTATCAAATAAATAATCATCTATGTGGAAAATTAATTTTAACACAGGTGAATGTAACACCGAAAGCTCTGGGTTAACCTTAACTGTATAAATTATGTTTTAATTTTTTTAATCTTACTTATGAGAAAAAAAGTTTTTTGAACAAAGTAACTAATAATTGTTATGATAATTCCATATATGGAGTTCATTTTATCAAATACATTTAAAAAATAGATATAATCTAATTTAAAACTAAACTTGCAATAATGATTAAAAAATGGTTTTAAAAAATGAATTTTTCGAGCATAAGATGCTCTTACATTAGCAATATGATTAGTAATCCTGATAATAAGGATTTATATCCAAAAAAGTAGATATATAATCTAAATAATTCATTTAAATCATTCCAAATTATGGGTTATTTTATTTAATTAAAATGGAGAAACATTATGTACTTAGAAACATTTTCAAAATATGCATTGTAAAGCCAAAAAAAACATCATACCATCTGGTATAAAAACTTCTCAATTTTAATTAATTAGATTAGATATAAATAAATAATACTAATTTTAAGTTCAAATAAATTACAAATTATAATGGTTCTTTAAAATTACATAATATATTTTAAATAAATGATTGTATTACAAAAAAACTATTCTTTTTCACTATTCACACAAAAATAACACTTTTCAAAATAATAAAAAATATTCAAACTAATTAATTTTTACATGAATATTTAAAAATTTAATTTAATTATTTGTAATACAATTTCTAAAATTTGAAGAAAAAAATTCTCACACAATGAAATAAAATAAGTTTTTATCAATAATATATTTTTGAAGCATGTAATAAAGTTAAAAAAATGAGTCCTTATTTACCAATACACTGAATTCATCAAAAATATTTATAACTATTTTTCAAAAATATTATTTTCCTATTAATACCAAAAAAAATTAATGTTTAAGTCATAAAATTTACAATTCAATATTACGTCATTGTATTTTAGGCTCTATGTTATGTGTTGTATATGATATCAAACATAGTCGTTGTTTTTTTAAACAAATCAGGGTTTTACAAATGATATTATCATTTTCTAAATATATAAAAAGGTATGGAATTTTATGATATATTATTTTTTCATTAAATCTGAGTATTTGATCAATATATTATATATATATACCCTCTTACACAAAAATGATAATTTCATTTCCCATTTGATGGAAGAGAAGATGGATATAGGCCTTGAAACTAACCAAAAAAATATTAGTATATAGAATATACTAATGTTATTTTTTAGTAATGTTTTAAGAATTTTTTATTGAGGTAGAATAAGAAATATAATGCAAATTCTAGTTTAAAAACTATACATATTCTTTAGACAACCACATTATGATTTAACCTAATTCAATTGTAGTTTGATTTTATAAACACCCTAGATCCTCTAAGACATGGGTAGGAATCATAGGAATGTATTTTGGATGGTCCTGTCTAAACTAGTGTGCTCGAAATTTGGGAGAAATATAGGAGAGGAGGTTCCCTTTTATATGTGATGAGAGGGAAATTCTTGAAATTTCTTAAGGTATTAAATTCATATAAAATAATTATTTTTTTCTAAATGTATCTAAATAGGATTTGTTTTAATATAGGAAAATTATTATTTGAAATCATCTCATTAATTAAAAATTCAAAAAAATTAGGTGATGTTTTCTCCCTTACCTATTTGTTTTAATTTATGTTAATGCTTTATAAAATTACTACGATATCAAAGGTTTTTCATTAAGGGGAAATAAAGTTACTATAAATGTAAAAGCGACTAATAAATGGGAAATGGTACATATTATAAACCATATACCACTCACTTGGATTAATATATGAGTTTTATGAATTTTCAATTATTTAATAAACTATTATTTATAGTGTTATTTTTTAAACTATTTAATTAATTATACTTTGAAAACAACATGAAAAAATAGAATTTAAATATAATGAATTATTGAATACCTAATAGGTTATTTTTATTTATAAAATTCACAATATAGTATAAGTGACCCAAAAATATTACATATAGTTTTTTAAAACACATTTACTTGATTTTTCAACTACATGAACATGCTATGAGTCAACGTCATAAACGAAATTAAAGTAAATATTTCATTAGTAAAAATTAAAATTAAATTAACATCATAAAAAATTAATTAATATTTAATATAACCACTTACAACCAAATATAATTTTTTTCCTTGTCACTAAATAATATTGAAATTAAATGCAAGAGAGTGATATTATTGAATTTTTCCTTTAATTAAATAAAATAACTGTTGAAATAAAATATAAGTGTTAAGAAAAGGTAATATTTTTTATTTTTGGATGTTTATTTATGAAATAGATTCATAAAATAAAATTAAGGCTTATTTTTTAATGAATTTGTTTACTTATCACCTTCATTTTAACCCAAATCAACACATTTTACCATTATTGTGGTACAATAAATTTATTACGGTTAATATTCATAACAACCAAAAATAAAATTAACCTATTTAAAAAATTTGGGCCTCATAGTTTCAAATTATAAATTCATTTTCGTGATTTAATTTCTTTAGGTATCATAATTTAATTTAATATTACTCTTGTAAATAATGATAAATACACTTTTTCAGAAAATAGCTTTAAAGTAAAACAATTATACGAAATTCAACTATAAAATGGTTATATAGACCGTAACAAGATTTTTTTATTAATAGGGAAATAATATAATTTTAAAAATAATCCAATAGAGAAAATTTATTTTTTAAATACTTAAAAATTAAATACATTTTCTAATAAAATCATCATTTTACAATATTTATTAAAACAAATATTTCATAAAATTCTAATAATTCACCCTAATATAATTTTTATATTTTAATTTCACAAATGAAATCAAAATTTTCAAATTAAAATTCTAAAATTTATAAATAAAACCATATAATATATATGTATACAACTTTTATAAGAATAACACTATTTCATTTTTAACTGGAGAATTATTTAAAATTCATATAGTTAATATATCTCTAAAAAACATAATTATTGAATATTAATAAGAAATGAGAATGATTATTTTTAAATCACATGGATTGTAACAAGTTTATCCATTTTTTACATTTTGACTCCACATTTTTATTCATATATATAACTAAGTAGGGATATTTTTTCATTATAGAATTTTCAGATTTCGATATTTTTTATTAAACTATATAGTTTTTCCAAAAAAGATTAACTTTATGAATTACTATGTTCAAATATGATTTTTAAATATTGTTAATAATCTATATTGTATGTTCCTTATAATAATTTTTCATTAAAACCTAGATATTTTACAATGCGTTTTTATTTCATAAACTATGTTGCACGCAACAACGAGTTCAAAAAGACCATGATCTATTACTATATGAATGTTATAATCTAGCTATTACTTTGGAGGGAATAAAAAGGACTGACTAAATTTTAAAAATATTTATATCTAATTTAAATATTTATATAATAAACATAATTTTTTATAAATTGGTTTGAAACAAATAATAATAATAATAATAGAAGAGTTTTTCAAATATATTTTTGTGCGTGCAATATAGTTTCAAAATAAAAAATTGAATTATTAACTACTAGATAATTATTTTAATGATATTTATATATTATAAAATGTTTTAACATTTATATATCATTTTTACTATACATAGGATAACAATAAATCTATTTTTATTAAAAAACATTTTTTAAAAATGTGATTTTTATCGCATTTTGAACACTTATTTTAAAATTAATTTATACCAATTATGGGTATTTAATTTGATAAAAATGATTACATAACTAGAAAAAGGAGGTCCAAATTTAGTTAATATTTAGATTTTATCTTCGGTTAAATTGAAATGTAACCATTGTAATTTTTATGACCATGGTAAAGGGTAAATTAGGTAATTATGGTAAAAATAAAATTATATGGACAATAAATGGACACTAAAACATTTCCAATGTTTTTAGGATGATTTAGTGTCATCCATAAGAAATTAGGATATAAGAACTGTATTTTATATTAGGAATCAATTGTGACACTTATAATATTTTATTTAAATAAAATCCAAAGTCGTCAAAGTCGTGATTTTAATAAGTAATAAAAAAATTCAATGGTTTTATCAAGAATTTATCTTTAACTACAAATAGTATTTTGAAATATAATGGATATATCTCCAATATAGTGATTTATTTTCAATTTTTAGTGAATATATAATTAACTTAAATTCTTTCACAACTCTAATGCAGTAATTATTTAATTGATTGATATATCAGAGAAATGATAATAAAAATACTAAAATAAATATAATATAATATAATTAATGTCTTGCATGACTTTTTTTGTACCACCTTGATATATTATAAATGTATTAAAATATTTTTTCCAAGTTATCTAGTGGTTTGATTTTTGTTTTAAAAGTTAATGAAATGAATAGTGTCAAAATTCTTATTAATTGCATTTTAAAAAAAAATACATTATTGAAAGATATAAAATTCCAAAATATATTAAATTATAAAAAATTATTGGGATAATGTTTTAAATTTCATCTTATGGTTCATTTATGTATTTTTTTCATTTTATAGGATGTATATTGACCCCAAAATAGTAAAATCAATGTTGTCATGGTAAGAGTTAAACGGGTTAAATAATGGTTAGATCAAAATGATAAGGGTAATAATGCGGCCTAAGATTTCATAAAAATTATTTTATTATATTATTTTGACTCATCCTTATTATATATTCAAGATAACTCACTTTAGAGCAATTTTTAATTAAAATTAATTTATATATATTTAATATTTTTAGAGTTTCCTAATGTTCCCCTCACCTCAATTATAAAAGGTCACATACTCCCTCACTTCTTAACACCACCTTGAGACATAAAAATAAACACATCCCAGCCCATTTCTTTCCAAATATCATTATATAAGTTCTTGAGGTCATTTTCATCAAAAAAAAATACCAGCCATAGATCCCTTAAGAAGAGATCTATAGGTAGTTTACCAAATAAAAGAAAATCATTTTTACCAACTCATTCAACTTCATTTATTCATCTAATTCATCTTAATGTGTTTTACCCAAGATAATATAATAAATCCATAATAATATAAATTTTTATATTTTATTATGATTATGAGATGACAATATTCCACCTTTTACGCATCTTACTAAAAAAATCATCACACGTGCGTATGTACGGCTTATCGTATCCACGCTGCTGTGTATTATTTTATCAATGATTTGATAGGATGTTTATTATGATTTAAATAATGTACATATATAATTATTATGAAATTATATTGATTCTATAAAATTAAACATCATCCATTTCCTTAATATTTCAACAATATAGAAATGATATCATCACTTGGGTATATCTACAACTTACTGTCTCCACGAAGTGATGTGATTCATTATCTAGGATCATAATTAATGAATGTTTGTAAAATTTATTAAATTATTAATTATTATACTTATGAAATTAATATTTTAGATTTTTTTGATCTATATCATATTCAAGATAACCTAGACTTTCAATACAAAACAAGCATGGGAAAATAGGGCAATGAACACGTAAAAGAGTGAAATGAATAAAATATAAATTAATAAAATAATGGTAAAATGTTATAATATGATCATATATTATATAATAAATATTAATAAGATTATATTATAAGTTGGTATTTCATATAAACCCATTATTTTGGAGTTTTTGGAACATACGGGGGAAATCAAACCTAAGTTAAGGGTTATTTTAAAATCTAATCATTATTCGGGATTGTTTATGGTTATGTATCCACTAGGGAGTATTTTTATTTCATGTAAATGTTTTTGAAAAATTATTTAAAATATATTTTTATGATTCTTAAATAAATTTTTAGTTCTTTTGTTACCCATGTTTTAATTTTTATTAAATGGTTTGAAAGTAATCTTTTTATAATTTTCCAAATGATTTACATTATAGCTTTTCTGACCAAAATTTGAAAATATTGATTTTGAACTTATGAAGCATAATACTATTTCCCCACTGTCATGATGCCAACATTTTTGGAAGCTCCATTTACATGTTTTCAATATTCTTTTCAAAGAAAATTTTTTCTTTTATAATTTCACAAATGTTTTATTAAATGATTTCAATGAAAAAATGGTATTTCTATAAAAAAATAAATAAACTTACTATAATATTTCCATTTATTTACACACCCTTTACTGAATGTTATTTTTAATTGATGTTTATCTCTTATTATTCCATCCACCATATTTTATTTTATTTTTTATGATATTTTTTACTGTGGATTTTCTTTTTTGATACTATTCATGGTTTATGGGTAGAGTATTCACATTTCATATGCCAGCTTTTCAATAAAAAAAAATTTGTTGTTTAGGTTTCACCACATATATATGTGGAATGAAGTGGAAATAATTAGTGATGGGTGCTTCCTGATATAGACTCTCGATGCATTAGTTGTTATCATGAGACAAACTAGTTTGTGCATTTTCCAAAGCCTTACCTGTTTATGTGTGGTGTCCTGGTGGAAGCCTTGATGGTGAGTTTATGAATTAAAATAGTATGCATTCCCTTATTATGAGATTAGTTATTATTTCCCATGTGATTATTTGATTTTTTTTGTTACACGTGTATATGTTTTAGCTTATATTATTATGGAATTATTTTACCTCTATTCATCCATGCCATATTATTGTGAAGTTATTTTTTAATTGTATGTGTTGAAATTATGTACTTTTACCTAATTATTTTTATTTTTTATGATATCCTCAACTATATTCATACCCTTACTAAGAAACATAGATCACCTCTTTATTATGTTTCAATTATATACCGGAATCTATGAGGTATGATATGATTGATATATAGGGTAAAACATGGAGAATAATCGTATTTTCAAAGGAGTTACACAGTCGTATTTTATATTTTAGTCATAATCTAATATTAAAGTATTAATATGAATTTCCAAATCTACTAATCCATTTGATCCTCAAGGATGAGATTACTTGTATCTAGTACCAGTGTAATAATGTATCCACCAAGTCTGGGCTACTAAAATTAGATTCATTATAATTGGTATCAAAGCATTATTAGTAGAGAATTTGGAAACTACATTTCAAAAAATATTGATTAGGGGAATGTATCCCTATAACAGCCTTTGATAATATTCTAAAAGAAACCAAGAATTTTATATTTGAGATTTGAATAAATAATTATTTGAGACTAAGTGTTTTAATAGTTCAAAATTATGCATCATGATTCATAACGTGATCTATTGTATTCCATTTTTTTATAAATGGAATGTAGTGGAAGAAATGGAAAATGTATCAATGCACATAATCCATATAGAGATTTCCATCCTATGAATGAAAATGATGTTAGATCTAGAGATGAAACTAGATTTGAACAACTTATAATTATATTGGGATAACTAAATCAAGTTATTAACAATAACCTTACTCATATAGAGTATATTGATCCACAATGTAGAGGAACAATGTTTGATCCCTTCATGAGACAGCATCCTCCATAATTCAATGGGGCTAAAAATCGATTAGTCACTAAGGTGTGGATATGTTTCTAGAGAAGATATTTCTCACTTTGGGAGGTAATGAAAGTGAAAAGGATTACATTTATGTTTATCATCTCTCTTGTGATGCATATTAATGGTGCTAACTAATAAAATATAGAAATAGGAGGATAAAATAGAAAACATGGAATGGTAGGATTTTAAGGAACTTTTCTTGGAATGATATTACCCACCTGAACAGCGAGATAATATGGGTCAAAAAATTTTGTAGCTGAGGAAAAAAGAGGATGAGAATTTTTCTAAGAATTAATCAAACATTATGAAGTTTGTAAGGCGTTATTAAGATTAAGTATGCAATCCAAAGAGTGAGGATGATAATTTTTTTTAGGGGATTAATCAATTTCTTGAAAGGGAACTGGTATCCCAAACATTATCATCATATAAAGATATAGTATCATGTTCCATCAAGATGGAAAATGAATTTTCCAAGACACATGACCTAAAAGGGAAGCAAGATATATAGAGGGTTATTGAGTACTCTATAAAAAGAAATATGAAAAGGGGGAATAAGGGAATTTTTTAGTTTCCATCCCACAATATATGTGGAAAGAAACGTCATGAAACATGCCTATTTATAATGGGATCTTGTTATAAGTGTGGAGTAAAATGTCACAAGGCCAATGACTGTAAAGTAAATAAAGAAGATGATAATGTGTAGTGATTTAGTTGCAAGGATATGGGACACTATATACATGATTGTCCTATACATCAAGGGAACTTTCCCTAGAAATGTATTCGTAATAAAGTCCAAGATTATGTGGTCACAATGGATAGTATTGAAGTTCCTAATGATGTGTTGGTAGGTACTTTAGTCATCTCAAAATGTTTATATAATGATTTATTTGATTCTAGATCATTGCACTATTTTATATCTACCTTGTTTTCCAAGAAAATAAAATTTCTATTTTTATTTAGTAAGGGAGTTTTCAATCAAAATTCCTAAGGTAAATCTCATTCTAATATATATGTGTCAGTAAATTCGGATTGTGATAAATAAAAGTGACTATTTTATGAACTTATAATAATATCTATGGTCAAATTTTATATAATCCTTGGTATCAACTAACTTTCATAATATGATGTGAAAATTTATTGTGAGAATAAAGAAATTTTGTTTTCTAAAGAAGATATAGAATTCCTTATCTATCGAGCATAAATTTCATCATTAAATTCTTATCTAAATCCATCCCCAGTATCTCTATTGAACAAAATTCTTAGGGAGTAATAGAAAAAATTTAGGGATGATGAAGTCAATATTCAAATTGAGGATATAATTATTGTACATGAATGCATTGATGTGTTTCCTAATGAATTGCATGGATATAGACCAGAACAAAAAGTTGAATTTTTTGTTGATTTAATATCATATGAAAGACCTATATCAATGAATCTCTATAGAATAGGAATTGTGGAGTTAATAGAGTTAAATAAATAGCTAGAATATTTAAGTGGTTAGGGATTTATACACCCTAGTGTTTCCCCTTGGGGACCTCATGTTCTTCTCATTAAGATCAAATATTTATCTTTAAGGATATAGATTTAATATAAGGAAACCAATGCTATTAACATTATAACATCCTCACTTGAGGCCCTGCTATGCCAGAATATGCTCTGCCTTCTTCCGATGCCATGGCTATTCATTCCTTAGATGAATGTGTTTTATCACTTGATCGTCAGGTGCCTTTAGATGAATCTACCATCAAAATTGAAGTGACTATTAAAACTGGTGTTCCATATTTGACTGCTAACAATGGTGCTATAGATTTATTTTCCATGCTGGATTCATTGAATTCCCCTGATTTTGATCTGCTCTATATAGAGATCTGTGAAAGGATATCTAATGTTACCATGCAAAGTCATGTTACTGATGCACCTTATTTGGTTGCAGAGGCTAGTACTGAGTAGGTTATACATGCCTATACTGAGGATCTTTGTGAATATGGGGCTTAAGGTACTGATAGAAATCCTCATGAGGTCATTCATGTTGACACTACAGATAATCTAGTTGATGCTCATAATGATGATCATGAATTTGATGATAGAGTTGTGGATGATCAGGGTGATGCAATGAAGATTACGAATCAGTGGAAAAGAGGCAGGAATCAAAGAGTAAATGGTGGTCATCATAAAAGGGGCAGGAGAGGAGGCAACAATAGATGCTGATTATGTTTGGATTACTTCGGTGTTCATCACTTGTACCTGGAATATTTTCCCTTTCTTGTTTTCTTGCCTTTTATTTTAATAAAAATTCTTAGGATCATGGACTAACCTCCATGGTTTCATATTTATGGTAATGAATATATAATTCATGGAATATCATGATAATTCTTTTCTAGAATTTATTTTAGATATATTGGTGTACTCAAAAGTTACCAGGAACATTAGAATCACATGAACATTTTTTTAGAGTCTCAATGAAGAAAAATAAATATATTGGAAATTTAGAAAGTGTTAATTCATGATTCAAAAAGCATATTTTGTTGGCTATATTACCACCAAATATGGAATTTATATTGATAATGAGAATAAATAGGTATTTCAAGAATAACCTACTCCAAAAAATATAACCAAGGCACATAGTTTTATTATTTTAATAGTTTAGTATCAACATTTCGTTCAGAATTTTTCTTGATTAGATAACCCATTCAACAAGCATACTCATAAAGGGATGAAATATATTTTCCTAATGTCATGTAAGGTATTATTTGAATAATTGAAGTGGATATTATTGAATGATTCTATCATGACTCTATTATAAGGAAATGGTGGATTTTCAATTTATAGTTATGAATCGAAGAATGGACATGGATATATACTTTTGTTGAATGATATAGTTGTTTTATATGCATCATGGAAGTTAAAATTCATGAATAAAATTATCCAACTTATGATCTTGAGTTATCAACTGTAATGTTTTCCACATATATATAGAGACACTATATGTATGGTGAAGTATGTGAGATACATACTGATCACAGGAGTGTGAAATATAACTTCCACACAAAGAACTCAACATGAGACAAAGGAGATGGATTGAGCTACTCAAGAATAATGAATATAAAATATACTACCTACCACATAAGGAAAATAAGGTCACAAATTCATTGAGTAGGAAGGATCATGGAGTTCTGAAAAAATGAGGATTGAAATCGATCCCATTTTCATGGATTTGGTAAAAATGGATAAGGGAATTGTTAAATAATGGTAAACATCACTAATTTTTCAAATGGTTGATAGTCCATCATTATAATAAATGATCAAATGTTCTCATTCTGGTGATGATAATTTAAAAAAAATAAAGTTTTTAATAGTTGAAAATTGGAATATTATGTATATGAGGATGGTATTTTGAAGTTGGTAAAGAGGATTTATATTCCCTCCATACCTGAGATAAAATGGGAATTATTGGATGATACTCATATATTGAATTTCTCAATAAAACCTAGTACAACCAATACATATATATATATATATATATTTGAAGGACCATTTTTGTGGGATATTATGAAGTTACAATTTTTTTACTATGTGTGAATATGTGTAGTTTTTAAGATAGTGATTGCTGAGAGGACACATCCTTGTTGAGTAATTCAACCTTTATGTATTCCTATATTGAAATGTAATTAAATTACTATGGACATTGTCAATATATTATCAAAGACTCCAAGAAAGAATGATGTAATATGGATAATTTTTTAACTACATACCAAATCTTTACATTTCTTTTCTATAAGGGAAGATTTTCCACAGGACCAAATTGAAAAACTATATATTAAGGAAGTTTTAAGTCTTCTCGGTGCACCTTATTAAAATTTTTCTAATAGTGATCCATAATTTACATCTAAATTAGGGAATTGCTTCGAAAATTTCCATGATACTGAACCTCATTTGAGAACCCCTTGTCATCCTCAAACTAATGGGAATTTATAAAGGACTATCCAAAAATTATAATACATGTTGAGGTCCTTCTCATGTGACTTTTAAGGTATTTGGGATCATTATTTAAATTTGGTATAATTTTCATATAATAATAACCTCCTTTTATGTTTTAAAATGAAACCATATGATTATTTTTATGAAAAGAGATTTCACACACCATCAAGATAGGATGAAGTTGTTGAAAGGAAGGTTTTAGGCTTGGAATATGTTGAGGAAATAATGGAAAAGGTAAGGACTATTTATTCCAACACCAAAGTATCTCAAAGTAGAAAAAAGAGCTATATAGATAATAGAAGGAAATTTTTTGAATTTCATATAGGATCTTAAAATTTTGTGAAGGTACCTCTATGGAAGGGTGTTATACTATTAGATAATAAATGAACACTAAAACCCTGGTATATTTGACATTTTGAAATTATAGAATGAATTTTAAATGTGGTTTATCATTTGTCAAAGCTACCAAGCCTTTCTAAAGTAAATGATGTGTTCTATATCTCTTTGCTAGAGAAATACATGCCAGACTCAACACATTTTCATAATTCTAAATAAATAGATTTGGAACCATATTTATCTTAATATAAAGATTTTATTTAAATTATGGACACTAGATAACAAGTGTTAAGTAATCAGATGACTCAGCTGATGAATGTACATTGGAAAATCATAAAATAAAAGATTAAAGAGGTGAACCTGAGGAAAATATGATGATGAACTATCCAACTATTTATATTTAGTTATATTTTGGAAATTTAGAGGAAATAAATTTTTAAAGGGGGGAAGAATGTAACACCATAATATTTTACATTATGTTTTCTTTTTAATAGCTTGTGTTTCATGTAAAACCAAGTTCAAATGAACTGCAATCTATTATTATGTGACTTTTATTACCTAGTCACTAATTTAGTGGGAATAAATAGGACTAAATTTGTTTTAAATATATATATATATATATGTGGTTTATATGTTTATAAAAAATAATTTATTAATTATAACTTTATTAGATATAAATATTAATAACAATAATAATTTAATAGTTTTTTGAAAAAATATATTTGTGCGTGCAATATACTAATATCAAAACAATTGAATTAGTAAATAATTTTTAATAATTTAAATGAAATTTAAATATTATCAAATTTTTTAATATTCATAAAATATTCTTACTATATGTAATAAAATAATAAATCTATTTTTACTCATAAAAACAACATTTTAAAAAATGCGATTTGTATTGCGTTTTGCAAACTTATTTTAAAATAAATTTATGCCACTTGTGGGTATTAAATTTTTTAAAATGGATTACATATTTATAAATATGAGGTCTAAATTTAGTAAAAAGGTCCATTTTATTTTTGGAAAAAAATGGATAGTAACAATAGAAATTTTTGTTACCATGGTAAAGGATAAATAGGTTAATTATGGGGAAAAAATAATATTATAGGGACTATAAATTGACCATAAAAATAAAAAAAATTATTGTTAGAAAATTTATTTTCATCCATATGATTTGAATGTTTAGATATGTGACTATACTTTAACATTAGGAAGTTATTGTGACCCCTATAATATTTTATTTAATAAAAAGCCAAATTTTTCACAATCATGATTTTAATAACAATATCATTTTTATACAGTGTTCCCCATATGGTATCATCGACTATAAATATTATTTTGAATTAAAAATTAATCTTTCTCAATATATTAATTTAATTTTTTAATTTTAGTGAAGGGATAGTGACCTTAAATGTTTTCACAACTCTGATGTAGTAATTTTTTAATTAATGGAAGAATAAAATAAATAATATTAAAAATACTAAAATAAATACAATTCGATAGTATTAATTTCATACATGAATTATATGGATTACATTAAAATATTATGGATGTATTAAATGATTTGGTTTGAATTTATCTAGTGTACTGTTATTTCTTTAAAAGTCAAAGTAATGAATAGTTCCAAATAGATATTAATACTATTATAAAATAAATATTAATTAATTAAATAGTATAAAATTTATAAGTAACATAAATTTTACTAAAATATTCGGATAATATTTTACAAGTAATAAATGATCCATTTATTGTTATTTTGTCATTTATTGTAATTATATTGACCAATAAATTGTAGAATCTATATTGTCACTTTAAGAGTTAAATGGGTTAAATAAGTGTTAAAACTAAAAGATAAGTGTAAAAATGTGACTGCAATTTTCCAAAAAAACAATTGCATGAGATGATTTAGAACTAAACTAATATTAAATTAGAAATATCTCACATTGTATCCAATTTTAATTGAATATTAATTTTTATTAATTTAATATTTTTAGAGTTTCATAAAGTACCCCTCACATCAATTATAAAAAGTTACATAATCCCTCAATTAATCACATCTCCTTGAGAAATATAGCTCATCCAAACCATGATCATTTATCTTCCCAACATCATTGTAATGGTTTTATAGGTATTGGTCTTCCAAAAAGACCAACACCAGATCCATAAAGAATAGTTCTAAAGGAATTCCGCTAAAGAAGAGGTAATCATTTTTACCAACTCATTAAAGATCATTTCTTATTGTACATCATATTCATGTGTTTTTTCAATTTTAATGTAATAAAAACAGTATCAGATATATTATGAGATGTTATTATTGTAATTGGATAACTATATTTATCCTTTTATCCATCCAATTAAAAATTACAGCACTACACGTGTGTACGCACGACTTATTGTCTCCATGTTGTAGTGTATTTTTCTTTCATCACTATTTTACTATGATAGTAATAAGGATTATAATAATTTATATATATACATTATTTATGAAATGAAATTTATTAAGTAAAATTAATATACCATCCACTTCCTTTTCTTTTTAATCATATATAAATTATATCATCCTGTGTGCGTACGTATGATTTTTTACCTCCATGAAGCGATGCAATTCATTATATCTTATCAATATTAAAAAATGGTTATAAAATTTAATTAATTATTATGTATTTTATTTATAAAATTAATATTCTGTGTATGATTTATCTTAATAATATGTATGATAACCGAGACTTTTATGATATAACAAGCATGGGAAAACAAGGTAATTCACACCCAAAACAGCGAAGAAAATAAAATATTATTAATAAAAGATTGAAAAATGTTATAAGGGGATCATATATGATATCATAAATATTAATAATATTCTAATATAAGTTAATGATATGTTCAATACCATAATAATAGAGGTTCGGACACATACATTGGAAATTTGACTTAAGGTAATGGTTATTTCACTATGTCATCAATATTCACAGTTGTTTTCATTTAAGTCTCCTCTATGAAATATTTCTCTTCCATTTCAATGTTTTATCAAAAATAATCAAATTTGTTTTTATAAATCTCCCATGAATTATTAATTTCTTCATTTTACCCGTGTTTTATATTTTATAAAGCGGTTTTAAGGATTCTTTTTATTGTTTTCCAAATGAGTTACTTTATGACTTTTCTAAAAAAAATACTGAAGGAATTTTTTTCTTAACATAGGTGGCATATGGGCATTTTAATACCATTTTGAATCCTAAATGTTCTAAGTTTCATTTACAATTTTACAATACTATATTAAAAGAAAACTTTTTCTTTGATAATTTCATTGCTTTTTAAGAATTTAATTTCAATTTTAAAAAGGGTATTTCTATAAATAAAATTCAATTATATTATTAGAGTTTTTTCATCTATGTAAACACCAATTATTTAATATTATTATTAATTAAGTTTGATCTCTTATGATACCATCCAAAATATATTACTGAGTGGTTTAAGATCATTTTGAATGTGTATGTCCGATTTTGATAAAATTTATGGTTTATTGTTGATGTATCCACATTTCATATGCATGTTTTTAAATAAAAATGTTTGTGTTGTTTATATTCCAGCACATTCATGTGAGGAATGCATTAGAATTATTATGTAATGGGGGGGTATGTTATATCCCCTCGATGCATCAGTAGGTCTCATTAGACAAACTAGCTTGGGTATTGGTGAAAGGATAACCCGTTTATATATGGTTTCTTCACCAAAGCATTGAAAATATTTTTATGATGTTAGTAATTATGCATTACCTCATTATGAGAGTACTTGGAATTTCTTATGTGATTATTTGATTATTTTTCATATCTATGGATATATTTTAACCCATGTTATAAGGGAATTATTTTACCTACATTCATTCCCTCCATATTATGATTATTTTAATTTTTAATTTCATGTATTTCAGTTATATAAATTGTAATAATTATTTATATTGGTCAATGATAGATTTTATTTTATTCATACCCTTATCGAGAACCTGATCTGACACCTTTATTATTTTTATCTTTCCCTCAAGATTCCATGAAATATATCCTGATTAATATGCAGGGTAAATCTAGGAGAATAATGGTTTTTTTAATAGACTTAATATATTGTATTTTATATTTATGTCATAATTTATGATTAAAGTATATATATAATTTTCCAAATTAAAAAAAATATTCATTCATTTGGGATGGGATCACTTGTACGTAGTACTAATGTATAAAATTAACTTCCAACTCTGTCCTATTAGATTTCAGGTCTTTAAATTTTCATCCAACTAAATTACTTTAGAGGGAAAAACATGAGATGCATCCACCACATATTTTCATGATAACAAAACATGAAAGTCATCATGTACCTAATATAAACTCAGAGGTAATTCCAATAAATAGAAAATTGATCAAAAAGTAATAAAGATTGCAAATGGTCCAATGAGTCGTGCACTTAACGTTCACTTCTTACCAAAACACATAAACCTTTTCTATAGAAAACATTAAGAAAACATGATTTCCTACATTGAATGAAAGATATTTTCTATGATAATATAGGTATGTTATTTTCCTTCTCTAAGTCATTCTAATGGGTCATTGAATTATCATCACCTTTGTAACCATTTAATCTACCAATTCTCATTTAAATAATTTTATTTCCCTGACTTTATCCCAACAAGATGGGGTCAGATACCCCATTCCAAATTAAGCCACAAAAGGTATCATATGTATACTAAAATAGAAACTATTATTATAAGAAAAACGAAAAAATAGTAATATATTGATGATAAATTCCATAATAATATATCGAATATGATTAAATAATATCCTCCTATCTCTAAATTGTTTTCTCTAATTTTCCATCAAATATATTGTCAAAGGATGTACTAAAACTTAATTCAGTACCCAAATAATTGTGAAGTCATTCCCAGAAATTTGACGTTAATCTAGGAAGATTATATTATATAATAGATATGGAGACTCCATGAAATATATTATCTCTTTAAAACAATTATGAAAGAATTTATCTAATGGAATATGATCTCAAAATGTAAGAAAATGACAATATTTAGTTAGATGATCAATAATTACTTAGGTGTAAGTATTATCTTTAGATGTATTTGGTAATCCCACTACAAAATACATGGATATATATACTTTTTCTATTTATGTACTGGAAAATTTTTAAGAACCCTCTCGAGTAATTGAAATTATTCTCTAACCCACTTACAATTTATATATTTCATAATAAAATAAGTAATATATTTCATCATTAATTTTCAACTAAAATTTTCATAAAGGTCTATTTAATGTTTTTAGATTCATGGATAAATAAAAAATAAAGATATATGATCCTCACTCAACATTTCATTCTTCAACTGGGGGTCACATAAAACAAATAAAAAAATTTAATCTCAGAAGGATATATTTTTCTATATTAAATTCAAGAAACATATCTTTATTAATGAATTCTTCATTTCCCTATAAAACGTTGTCTTCCTTCTAAGGTTACATACTAATATATAGCATAGATGAATGTATTGACTACTAAAATATAACATATTGAGTTCCTACATGTGTAATATATCTGAAAAAAAAATCAATTCATTACCCAAAGGATCATGTTACAGACACAACATTGTTATTGATTCATTACCTTTCCGAATAAAATAATTAGCTACTCTATTTTCTAAACCTATATAGTAATGAATTGTATAGTCATAATCCTTTTTCAATTTAATAAATATTTGTTTTATCATTATAAAAATAACTCTATGTGAATATAAGATTAAAAATCTTATGCTCCACATATATTTCAAAATTTACTCCATATAAATGATCTCTCAAATTTTTTGAAGAAAACACTACATCCACCTACACAATTTCAAGAGTTGGATAATTTTATTCATGATATATTAATTGATAGGATATATAAGAAAATACATAATCATTACTCATTAATACACAACCCAAACCCTTTAATTAAAAATAATTATTGATAAAATAAGTAACAATTTATAGATGGAAGGTCCAAAACTAGATCATTAACTAATATTAATCACAATTCATGGAAACATTCATCTTATTACTTTTTTAGATAAGTATAACTAGTTTTCAAGTCAACTTGGTTAGTTGGATAGATAACCAAGAAAAGTTTTAAACAAACCACACGTAATAGTTTTCCAATCTATGAAAACTTTGAATCTTATTAGAAATTTTGGTCATGGACATTCATCTATGACATTATTTTAAATAGGATCAATGCTTATTCCATCATTATTTATGATATTTTAAAGAAATAAAATCCATTTTATCAAAAATATACATGTGAAATATTTTTAATATAACTTATGTTCTTACAGTTTTTATTAAAAAATACATTGATATTTTTCATAATCCTCATAACATATCGAAAAATCTAGAATATCATCAACAAACAAAACCAAAGTCATATCAAAATATTAATATTAATATATAAATTTTACTAGAGCATTTATCAACCAAAGAGAATAACCACAAACTCATAATACCCATAAAAAGTAATAAAAATCTATTTTTATAATACCATCAACCATTACCATGAGAAAATGGTAAACAAACCATATATCTACCTTTGAAAAATAATAAGATATGTGGAGATTTTACTGCTTTGTTTGGATATTCCAACATCTTCCAAAGTTGTTTCAATGGATGTCACCACACCGTTTTATTTATATTCTTAATTCTTCCCATGATTCATGCTCTTCATTGGACATGAAACCATATTATGAAACATATAATTAAATTTAATATAACTTACAACATTTCTATCAATATTGGTCTTACCACTACCAAGATCTTTTTATTTGAAATCACTAGCCATATTCTTAGTCTTACCACATATGCTATACTTCCATGATTTCATAAGACATTCCCTAGGTTGATTTTTTTCACACCTGTGAAAAACTAGAAACATGATTTCCTTACCTTCATATTTTTGTAATATAATCTACCCCATTATGTTTAATTTAATACTTTTTTCTAACTATTGTTATAGAATACATGATCATCAAAAAAACACTTTGTGTACATTCTCATCAAATATAAATATTTTCATATAACATTTAAATTAATATGAATTTAATTCCATTCAATATATTGGATTAAAACCTAATTTAAACAGATTAATTTTATTATAAATATATCTCCTTGAAATTTTAATGTATCGTGAAAATCTGGTGGAGTTTTCTTTATACAAGGACACTGAATATTATTCCTTCTACCTCAACTCCAAACATTGATTTTACACAATTAGTCAAACAACCTTAAAAATATATTATCAAGGAAACTATTATTAATTTAATCCCATTACATGTAGTCAATATAATTTCATTATCTGTTATTCCAAACAATTGACCATCACTGACCATATTCACCTTCAAAATGAAAAATCATAAGAGGTACATTTTATGATCCAAACAAAACAATACTTTTAATATATTCTGAATTTATTTGTTCTATCCTGGATCTATTATGGGGTCAAATGATCCATTGGTTTCTATATGGTTTCATCTAATTAAATTCTCACCCATTATCATGTTCTTCTATGCAAGAACTTGATACTCTTTAGCAGGCATATCACCACAATTTATAGAATATGTTCACAGATCCATCACAACAAAAAACAACTTAGTTATAATTTTACTGATTCTATGTAATTGATTGGGAAGGGTTTTATCCTTTTTGTGCCTTTATACATCAGCTACCAAATTTACAATATGAAAAAAAAATCAATAAATATATTTTAGAATAATCAACATGGAAATATTAAAATTTAATGACTTTTTTACCATAAATTAGAATCTATTAATGGTATTTACAATCATTATCCTAACATCATTAATTATCTAATCTGTTTTCTCTAATACAAACTATTTTAACAAACCATTAAACAATCATTAAATTATATCATTAGAAAAAAAATTCATTTTCATTCATTCATGGAGATATATTATGTTTGGAGTTTAAATAAATTAGTTTATCACCATTACATAAATAGATATTATATTATAATGTGAACACTTACACTTAGTATCTATTATTCCCAAAATACAAAAGTTTTATTATATAAAATGTTTTATTTTCATGTAATGTATTTAAAATTTCCATCTTGAACTCATCCATATCTATACACATTTTCAAAAAAGGGTAAAACATTTTAAAATAGGGTATGAGATGAAAAATGTTTATAGGGAAAATATAAAAAGAAATAATGAAATATAGAGACTCATTATTCCCAATATTATCATAATAATTTACCTATTTTCCAAATAATCATTGAATAAAAATAAATATTTTCTTACCCAATAAATCATCTTCTCTTGAAATACATTAGACTAAAATTATTATAATAAATCTTAGAGGGAAAATAAAACTCATATTGGTTTATTAGTAATCCTAAAAAACATATGGAAAATTGTTCGAAATACTTTTTACATTTAACTCTTAATAAGTATCATATACTTTCCTTTGATCATAATCTCAATATATTATATTTTGAAATCATGAAATTTTTATAATAGCCTATAAAAATCATAGAAAAATATTTTAGGAAACTTGTTAAGTCATATTCATATAATACTTACATTCACTCTTATAAATTCAATAACTAAACCAATGAATTGGAGAGATAAATCGGGCTCACTTTTCCTTGGTTTATAATGAAACCATCAATACTTGGATTATAATGGAACCACCCATTTGTGGTTTAAAATGGAGCCACCCATACATGGATTTTAATGGAACCAACTATCATTATAAACAAATAAAATGAACTAAAACATAATCATAATACATGAAATTATCGATTTTACATAAAAATTTTCATTTCATCTATAAGAAAAACATTTCAATATATCGAAATATGTATTCCATTTAAAACCCTTCTTGAAAAAAAAACCCAGACCATATAGAACGATGGGATTTCTATGAAGAAATCATGAAATGTTGTAAAGTACTCCAAACATGAAATAATGGATATGGAGTTGGGAAACCCCATTGAAACTGTATATGTTAAAATATAACTCTTTTCTTTCCATTTTTCCAATAATTTTCATATAAATCATGAATAAAGATTAATTTTGAAACAAATTTGAAAAAATTTTGAATAAATTAAAAGGTAAAATTAAAAATACTCCATATTTCATTTTTGTATATATAAATACGTATATAAAATAATTTTAAAAATAATTACATGGATGAAAAATATTTTTAAAATAAATCATGAAAACATTTAAAATGAGTTTTTAGAAAGTAAAGTGACTCTTACCTCAAGTCAGACAAATCAAATAAATTCATTAGCTTATTGAATAATAAAAAATTATAATTATTTAATTTATGAAGATCATTTTTCAATTTTCTTATTCTATTTATTTTATCTTTTACCATGAAATATATAATTACTTAATAAAATAATTTCATGCTAGATGTTTTGATGATATAATGTATATATGTTCAAAATGCATTCTGTAAGATTACTATGATCAAAGAGTGCCATATTAAATCATATATAGTATAATAATCATGAAATAATTATATTTTTTATATATTATATATACTTTTCAAACCAACCATGAATTGGGATTTTAAAAAATATATTATGTCACAATCATTGAGATGGAAATCGAATCACACACAAGAGAAAAATTTCAATTTTTTTTAAAAACATGATGTTATTGAATTATGTATCATTTTATCTTTCTAAAATTATTAAAATATAATTAAAATCATATTCTTTATTTAAATATTCTTATATATAGATTACATATGTTGTGGCCATGGAAAATGAATATCACCACTTCATGGGGGTGGAAATCCACATATACACACAAACAACGTTATTATTTTTCAATGGATAGAAATATAAGAAATTATTTTATAAAATATACTTATATAATGATAAATACAATATAAATATCATATATATACTTTAATCCTATCATTATAACCATTTGTGTAGTGTGGTAACATAAAATGAATTATATCGATTTATAAGGTGGTAGTCCTCCATACATACGGATGATGGTTTTCTTTCCCATGATTTCGAAGGGGAGATAGATACAATTTATTAAATTAGTATAATAAAATTTTAAAATATGGAATATATTGATGTTATTATTTCATTATATTTTAATAAATTTATGAAGGAGGTAGAAGAATATTCAAAACATAATTGATATGTTAAGAACCATACCACATCTTCGAAAAACCAATTTTTGTTTACACATAAAGCATTGATATCATGGTATTATGATAAAAACAATGAATCTTTGACATGGGTAGGGATGTCATGAATTTATTTTCATAGGTTTTTCTCCAACAATATTGTTCTAAAAAGGTGTGATAAATAGAGGAGACTTAGTGTCTTTTTATATGTGTGGGGAGGGGAAAACTTGGAATATCTTACATTTGAAAATGTGCAAATTTTTTTTTAGAAAAATGTTGAAACATTCATATATTTAGAATTTAGGATGTGGATGAGGATAAATACTATCCTAAAATAAAATTTTGACATGTTTAGGCATTTTTTCACCCATATATCATTATTTTAACCCCCTCATTAACCCTTTAGATAATTACCACAATATAAAACTTATCAAAATTTAGGTGTCATGAAAGATACTATAAGAGGAAAAGTTACTAGAAAATAGAAAATGGATGGTATTTTAAACAATATTCCATTTAATTGGATGAATATAGGATTTTTAGGAATCCTAAATCAGTTAATAAAAATTTGTTTATTATAAAATATCATTAATGTCATTTTTTGACTATTCAATTATTTTGACATTGATAACACAAGAAAATAAATTAATTTAAATATAACTGATCAAAACATACCTAATATTTCATTTTTATCTATAAAATGAATGGTACATAATAACTGACACATATAATATAACTTTTATCCTTTTTAAAAATCATTTACATGATATTTCAACTACTTGCATAATAATCGAGATAAAATTTTACCCATTATTGAGGTAATTATTCCATTATAAAAAATTAAAAAAAAATCAAGGTAATTAAAAATTAATTCAAATTTAAAATAAAAAATTAAAATTGAATATTTGTTATTTTTTCATTGTCAATAAAATATTATAGAGAATAAAAGAAAGAGAATAACACTTTGGACTTTGTCTTTTACTTTAATCTTATAAACGTAAAAAACAAAGATAGTTGGAAACAAAATGAATTATTTTATAATTTTGGATAATTATAGATAAAATAAACTCATCAAATGAAATAAATTAAACTATTTTAATAAATTTTATGCCTTATCACATTAGTTTTATCATTAATTAGCCTTTTTACCATAACTGGGGTAACAAAAAGTTACTATTTGTAATGAAAAAAATAAAATTTACCAATTTACCAAATTTGACTCTCTTAATTCAAAATATTTAATCCATTTTTCATGTGTAAATTTCTAAAAGTGGAAAAAATTAATTTAAAACATGCGATCTAAAAATATTTTTCATAAAAATTCCTTTTTTGTATAAAAAAATTTTTAATCAAAAATAATTTATACAATTAAATATAAAGGCCATAATTGGATTATGTTTAATCAAAAGGAACTATATAAATTTACGGAACAAATCTAAAATATAATTTTACATTGTAAATATTTGAAAATAAAATTTCCTTTCCAATAAAATTATTATCATTCACTATTTATTGGAAAATGAAACTTTTTAGAAAATTCTCAAATATCATACGTAAAATAATTTTCATTTTTATTATTTAAAATTTTTATTTAGTTTTTCCAATTTCAAATTGTGATATTTAAAAAAAATTAATTAAAACCTTGTTATTTTAAAAAAAATATGAATAAAAGTACCTAATTTTTATAGGGGGAGATTACTTAAAATTTTTATAGTGAATATATCTCTATAAATTCTAATTATAAAATATTAATTATAACTGAAAGTGGTTTATTATAACTTTACATTGGTTGTTACAAAAAATTCACATTTTCTAATTTTTATATGCATCATTTTTCTTTTATGTTATTCAAAAATATCCCCAGAAGTTTCTCATATACATCATAGATATTAGAATAATGAAAAAATTAATCAAGGAAAAACAAAATCATTTTATCAAAATACTCATAGAATACTCTATTCATAATATTCATAAATTCATATGGTCCATTCATGAACCCAATAGGAAAAACCAGAAACTCATAATGACCATACCCAGTATGAAATGATGTCTTAAAAATGTCTTCTTCCTTCACATTTGATAGATCATAACCGAACCACAAATCAACCTTTGATAATATAGAGATCCATAGAGATGATCAATCAAATCATCAATATAAAAAAACTAATATTTTATCATAAATTGGACGTTATTGATTGCTCTATAATCTCTCTAATATCTTATGAAACCATTCTTATTTTTACTAAAATTAACTGTAGAACCCCAAGATGAAGTGTTAGTATAGAATAAACCCTTATCAAGAATCTTATGTAACTACTTTAGAAATTATAAAAACTCAATTGAATCCATTCAATATAGAGGTTTTAAAAAAAAATCAAGAACTAAGTTAATTTTAATTTGAACCTTCATATCTATAATAAATCTAGTAATTTTATAAGTAAATACATCCATATATGCATTCACATCAGAAACATCACTAATTTGAATAGTTTCATTCTTTTCCAATATATGTGGATGATAAATTTCACTTCAATATTTTATATGTTTCTATTCTTCATGATACATTATTATAAGTCTAATGAAATTATTATATATGAATTGAAAATCATTTTGAAAATTGAATATGACTTTTTTAGATCTGTAATATATCTTTTCATGGTAAATCAAAAGCCAATCAATGTCTTGAATAAAACAAAACTCTATAAATATAAAGTCAACAATGATTTTAAGAAATACCTCTCTAAAGATAAATATATTTCTATTTCTATAAATTATTTTTAACAATATAATACCCCCATGATTATTACAAAATTTTAATCCTTCATTTATTGATATGTTTTTTCATTTTTATATATTAAAATTTCATGGATATAAAATAATATATGGATCCTGAATCATAAAAGACATTGTAAAAAATCTAAATACAAATCCAATGTACCTGAGGCCACATTATTTTATAGTTCATCATCAACTGTAGTAATAGAAAAATAATTTTTAAAATCCTTTTTTCTTTTGATATTGATGATTCCAACCTTTATTGATAGAAATTGTACCGAAATTAGTCTAATAACCCAGCTCATTATAATGAAAACCTCACACAACTAGAAGAGTATATTTTTTCCCATTAAAAATGTGATCATAACTCTTCTCCTTGTAGTCACAAAAAAAATTGCTGATTTTACCACATTTCTAACACTTACCCAATCCTACCAAACATTATTCAAAGTTCCTTTTACCACGTTCAAGAGATTTAGAGGACTTATCTTCTGATTTCATGGTTGAATAAATCTCTATTTATTTTTATGATGAACTATTTTTACATTTATCATAATTATGTTCATAAGTGTCAGTAAAATCCTTCTCAACATTCTTAGTACAAAAAAAACTTCCTCAAAATTTCTAAATTAATTAGAGGCCAATTATTTTTATAAACATAGATTTAGATATGCATAAAATCTATCAATGGTGTTGACCGGGACAATCTAATAAAAGTTTCCTCATAAGTGGCCATTGAGTATTCATCTAATTTCATTGAATCTATAAATTATTGTTCCATTCTATAAAGAAAAAAATTAAAAAAAATACTTTTCATGAAAATTATATTTCAATATCATTCTCTATTTTGAATCAACATAAATGTTTTTGTCATTAGTATTAATAAAATACCACCATTGATCTTATTAACCTTCAAAATAATAAATAGAAAGAGTAAAATTTTTAATTTTTTTACATCCTAATACTCCAAATATATTTTCTACAGAATTGATCCATCCTTTAAACTTCAATGGGTTTTATAATTCGTCAAACGATAGATGATGTTGTTTCGTGAAATGATTTATTATATAAATATTATTATATAAATAATTTAGTCACTATATCTCATTGGTTACACCATTAAGTAGACAATAACACAAACAACTTTTCTCTAACAATTCAAGTTTTTTGATTTGTAGTGTTATTATCCCCTTGATGTCTTTCTATCTCAGCTTCCATGTTTCCACCCATTGAAAACCCTTATGAAAATACATGGATTTGAGGGAGTAACAATGAAAAATTCAATGAATATTTCATAATAATAACCCCATAATTAATAGTATAATTAAGTTTTCATAAAAAATCTTTTAATATCTAAATTTATTTAAACATTTCCTTTGATACCAACTAAAACACCTTATAACTTAAACAAACCATAAGTACATGGTTTATAGAATGGGTTCCCCTTTCTTACATTTATCTTTTATAAAATAAATAATCCACCATTTATGTTGTATTATCTAACCATATATAATGAATATGAATCTATATTTTTCTAATATATTTCCCCTATGAATGCCTCGTTTTGAGTTTTTTTGACTGACGGGTGTTCACCTAGATTCTATATATCAATTAGCTAGAGAAATTATTGGATTAATCATATTTTAATTATTTTTATTGTGTAAATATAATATGATTTATAAAATTTATTGAATGTAATTTACCTAGAATATCACTGAATGTATTTTAATTCCCATATATTTTATATTTCTTTATCATTATAGGATTGCTGATTGGATTATGAAGGATTTCCTTATTTCATTCCATATGAAAAATAAATGTATCCCATATTCTTCACATGGAATTTCATGATATTTTTAAATGATTTAGATCTTATTCCACACACATATATATAGATGATGATGGGAGGTTTCTTATATCACCCTCCAATGTAATGGTTAATAGTTTAAATCTAATGATATATGTATACATGAGTATAATTATGTTTTCATAATAGTGGTTGGAAGTGTGTGAATCATATAGGAGGTGTGTTTATAGGTACAATTATGTTGGGTATGAGTGTATTATTCATGAAGATGATGCTTCCATATGCATATAGTTGTTACACAATTCAATATGTATTCATTTTTTTAATGATATGGAGAATTTTAATTATTTATTATTTTATTATGAAATAACATCATCCAGGATTTATGATCTATTCTTCATTGCATATAATTTTATTATTTATCTTGATATACATGTATTCTCATTTTATGATCACTCAATATGTTTAATTGATATCTCTAAATAATACCCTTACTATGCATTTGAGCTCACCCTCTTTATTATTATTCTAGTTTTCCATGTTCTGAAGAGAAAAAATGTATGAAATGTCAAGAAGAGTATCTTTTGTGGGGTTTTATTGGGAGATGATGAATACTTTTTGATGATTTAATAGATACTTATATAGTGGAAAAATTTCGTTTAGTTGAAAAATACATGAGTTATATTAGTTAATTTTCTATCATAATTCTCTAATACTCTAAACATAAAAGTTAATAGGAATGTATTTTAGTTCAATATATTTCCAAAGTCATGTAATTTAGATGGTCATGTATTTGGGGAATCATACCCTTCCTCATCACACTATGAATAGATGGGGGTATGAAACTATTTACTAGCCTCCTACTATGTTTAAAACCAAATTCATTGCTCCTCCATCCAAATCATGTATCAGGTCTTGTGAAATCCCTACTATCACTCTATTTTTCATCCCTTTTACTAAATAATAATCCCAGCAAAGTTGATTATTTTTATACCCCAGTAAATCCCATTTTGTGTTCCCCAAAGAAATATATATGGTCTTATATCTCTTATTTATCATAATAGTAATTATATAACTATGATTAGAGGTTTAGTTGATCATTATATTGGTATAATTCTGATAAATCATAGGGATCACTTCAATAATCATCTATACAAATTTATACTTACTAGTTCATGTCCTCACCACAAGATGTTAATCTTCATGTGTCATTCCATGCATATAACCTTAAAATGTGTCACTCAAACTACTTGGGATTTGATTTCTTGTCACCATGACATGTAGGATTCATTTTTCAGGTTAATACCCAATAACCCAAATTTATACCTTGGGTTTCCTCCAAGGTGAATGCCCCATTTCTCATGGCCATCAACTCAGTCACTAAAGAGATGATTAATGTCAAGTAAGATCATGAATAAGCATCCACTCAGTCTCATGTTTTCACATCCATTACAACACTAGATTCACAAAATGGAAACTCAGGTATAAGCTTTAATCAATATCCTGTTATCATAAAATTCACAACACATGAACATCTTAAGGGAATATCATGTGTAAGAATGATTCAGTCTCGTGTTTCAACCCCATTCATGAAATAAGAACACATATAGGGAATCTCATGTATAATCCATTCTTGGTCTCATATCATTAATCCCTTCTATACACAAGAATAACTAAATGTAATATCATGTATAATACCAAAACTTTCTCTTATTGTCACACCATTCCCGAAAAACATATCCCAAATGGCCATCCTTCTAAGTGTAAACCCCAACCTCTGTTATCTATTTTGTAGGTGATGTTCATAAGAAAACCTTGAAAATAAAATTGGGTTATCAAAAAATTCAATAGGTGGTGAGCCTAATTTGATCAAAATAAAAATTCACAAGGGGGTGAGCCTATAACCCCAGTGGGATAACCATATGATCACCTTATATTGGAAATTGTATGATAGTAATTCCTCTTTTGACGATCCTGAGAGCACCCACCATCTCCCATGTAATTAGAATGACATTCCAACATTCTATAATGTCATAAAGAAAATATGGTCCCTTTATTATTTTTAAGAACTAACTATACATTCACCTGTTCAGTTAACAATAATCAAGATAACCCAGAAATGTAAACTCATTTGTAAGGCCCACACAACCCATTTGTAAGCATAATTTTACTTACTGACCCTATAACATGAAATTAAACTATATGTTTCTATCATTTATTCATGAACTTAATTGGAAGGATGTTTCCAATTAAAAACACAAAAAAAATGTGAGTTTTGATTCTATTCACCAGGATACGTAGGAATCCCTCTCACAAACCCCATCTCAACTCCAAAACACCAACAACATCCCTAGATGGTGTTAAACACTAGAGTGACCCAATATTTGGATAAAAACTTTATAATATTGAACTAATTATATAATTATGGTGAACCAAAAATATATGAAATTGTTTATATCTCCGCATGGCTTTAATCAGATCATAAGAAGAGGGGTAACCAGTCTCGAACTGAGATTTGAGAAGGATTCATAAATGTATATTAAATCAATAATAGAGTCCTAATGTATATAATAATACTCTGAAAAATTTTTTGTGAGTTTGATCTCTCATCCTCACATCCAATGTTTATTTTGAAACATAGTTGGTATGAAACCAGAATAACCACATGACTTTAGAAAGAAACTCCTAAGTGACAATCTCATAAGACCATCATTGACGAGGGAGTCCATAAATTTTCCCCTAGAAACCATCATTCATGGTTATGGTTGTATTATCTAAATTATCTTCACATGTGTTTTATGAAAAAGGAAAGTGAGAAAGTGTTGTCTCTGGGGGGAACTATAAAATCAATCCCCATATATAATTAAGTAGGTTAGTCTATTACATATTCATAATAGAATACATTGAATTAATAATTTGGATCACAAAGTCAGGAATCGCACATGATTTTATGGTTATGCACTTATGTTTTTAGGGACAATTCCAAGACTTCATTGAGATCTTGGTACTTGACTTAGTTGCTAGTGAATCCTTAATAAAAGATAAATAAATGGGTTGGGACTACCATTTCTAGATAGATGAATAAAATCCCTAATATAACATTGTTGATTTATGGAATCTCCACTCTTCTTCCCAATGATTTTCATGATTCACCATGAAAAAATATCTCTCACGTAGTGGGTGTGTCACAAATAAAGAATATCTCTATATTAGGTAGTTCTATATCAATTAGAAATATTTATAAAGTGGTATTTCCATCAATTAATTCTTCCATTTCATTCACTTTAACTACTATCTATGGAATGAATTGGATGTCCAAATAGTGTCGAATTAACACTCAACACTCCAACCATCAATTCCACACCATACAGTTACTAATGAATGTGACTTTTCAATATAAGATAATAGATATAAATTATGATGTTTTATGTAATTACTAAGAATCTAAAACACAATTATATTCTTCATTTGGTCATAATATAAAGTCTTGAAATCTCGAGTTGTTCTATTTTGATAGTAGATACTATTTTTCTAAATATTATTTTTTTTTCAATGTGGTAATTAAGTGATCGATTGAAAAATAACACTTATAAAATTATTGAGTTATTTTATATTGGAGTAATAATTACTATGTGATTGAGAGGTATTTCTTTATATTATTGAATATTTTTGAAAGACTTTATCACACTGATTGGTGTATCATTTCTTCATAACAATGATAAAGGGAAATCCCTTTCATATAACAATTTTTATAAAGAATTTGAGGTAGGAGATGCATCCCTTAATATCCCTCAAATCATTGAAAACTTAAGGAGGTGGAATATTTAGAATCTATATGATATTATTGGGTTCGACCTTCATATCGTGATCGAATACAATGAAGATATTACACTTTCTTGATGTCACATGAAATTAGACTTCAGGGAATTAATTTTCATGATATGATACAATATTTTTTCAAAAACGGCCCCATGATTAGATATATGGTCGTAGATTTGTTGTGATTTGATCATGAAATAATCAAGATTACATCCTTTTTTCCATGAAAGGATATTAAAATATGTGCATGGAAAGATGAAGTGTGGTGTGTGATTTCTTATTTCCAAAGGTTATTACTCTGCAGAAAAACACTCGTTGGGATGGTCTGATAGTAGTTACCTCCCCATCTTCAATGTCCACATGGATTTGGTTATAGTTATAGTAATCATCCATGAAGGGTATTTCATGGGTACTAGTAGTTCCATAGATGAAATGATCAATGATCATATATGTGAAATAAACATTTAGGTAATTCATATTGAAGCCCCTAATATGGATACAATATATGATATTCCCATTTCTCTTCATAATAGAGATTATTTTGGAAAGTCATTTTAGGTTCTAATCCCCTATAATTATGTTGTATTTGATGGCCTTATTATCTTCATCTTTGATATGGGAACTATTATTCTGATGAATTCTTTCACCTACTTGCTTGTAGAAATATTGACCCGCTAATAAGATTGAGTCCCAAAAATTTTGTTTAATTCTAGGAAAATAATGTCATTTTTCTTTCAAGATTTAGATATATGACCCTTTCTCTTTAGGATATATATATATGCAGTGTTTAATGTGGTTTTTGGGTCTTTCTATATACCATGTTTCACCTATCTGAGTTTATGAGTGGTAGTAGACACAAAATCCTCAAATAATGGAGGGAATATTTTATATATTCTTATCCATGTTCATCTAACTTAGTTTTATTTGATGTGGTTGATGATGGGACAGTTATTGGGTTGAATGTTGATTTGGGGTAATTTTTATATTCCCTAAATGATAATGAGGAATCCCTAGACTTTGACAGTACCAATGCATGGGAATTATTATCAGCGGTATTTTGGATATAATCTCATTCTTCTCCATTATCATGAATAGTATAAGAAGTGCTCATAAGTAGAGATTCCAGATATAACATATGGGAATTTCCATTTCTGGTCAGTAACATGGGGAAATTTTTAATCATAGTAGTGATATAAGGATATCCTTATATCTTGGAGACAAATAAAGAGACTTTTTATCTATATATTCTCCATAATTGAGGGGATTTGATCCTTATGTTGTACAATTTGACCCATTTTATTCCATTGATATCATTAATAAAGGGTAAGATGTGTACAAACCCCAATTTATTTCCTCAATTTTGTTTGTTAGAAAAAAAATTGTCATCACTAAGTTCATGGAATGGGTTGGCATGGGATATTTTAGGTTCGTTAGTGTAGTGGTTGATATGAAATCATCTATTACTAGTTTTTTTCCTCACTTCGATAGAACAATGAATCTCTATATTAAGATTCGAGGTAATTAAAATGGGGAACCATTACCATATAAAACACTAGAAAATACATAGATGACGTACATGAGACACTAGTGGTATGTTGAAGGCACTACCACATAATAATGAATCTATGGTCATCCTAAGAGAGTGTTGAAAGTTTTCTCTTAAAAAAACTGTGAATTTAGATTTAGAGATGAGGTCTCCAAATTAGTATATGATGGTGATACTTCCTATAGGATTTTACTTTCTCATGGAATACACTTTAAATGTTAGGGTGGACAAAGAGATATATGATTCATTTTAGGATAATTTTTGGATGGTCTAGATAAGAATGATATTGATCCCAAAAACCATTTAGGATGAGGTATCAATGACTATTAATGTCATTCACTTTTTCGGATACATATATGATCATGATGTTTCATTATATGGTGGTCTCCATATCATTCTCTATAAAAGAGATTACCATATGGAATTTTATTGTGTTGGTCACTATGTGATATACTTTAGCAACAATATCATCTGCATAAATCTATTTAGTTCTTATTATATCCTCAATAAGGGAATCCCAAAATACCTTAGAAATAAAATTAATCTATGATTAAATTATTATCTTGAAAAATATCCATCCATTTTAGTATGATAAAATTTTGAGCTATAATTTTATGTTTCCCCATAGGATACTACTCCTTATTTCACATCTTTGAAGAAGGAGTCATATGTATAGGTGGATACCTTCCTCAATTGTTACATATAGGAGTCTTGTTCATTTTTGTGTTGGGATGATCTACCCTTACAACATTTTTATTTTTACAAGGAAGATACTAATTCTATGATTTATTATCAAGTATGATTATTCCTAAATAATCCCTAGATAATTAAGGAAAATATTGGTATTCCTATAGTGCATACTGAAGTTCTTATCTTTGAGTCTCCATGATATATCTAGTTTCATCATGAATATGACATGAGTATCAACTCTTCCATAATCTTACTCACCCTTGTGGCCTCAACAAATTCATCCTCCATTTCTTTAATTATGAGAGGGGAACTCCGGGTAATTTTTATATTCCTTTCCTACAAAGGGATCATTAAACTGAATCACATTGACAGTTATTTGATGGGATACTTCATCTGGTATGGATTGTGTTTGATGTTTTGGTTCCAAATTTATCATTTGATAGGGGTTTTTTCTATCCTATAAGTGATTAAATAATGAATACATGGGGATAATGAACTATCTTGGGAATTGGAATGGGTTCCTCTTTTTCACCTAACTCTCATTATGATGTTTGTCTGGCTGTTAAAAGAAAACATCTTAGAGAACTATATCACCAAACGAGTCTCATCAATCATCATATAGGTAGTTTGGGTCAAATCAGGTTGATTCATCTTTTTATCGAGGATAAAATACCTTATGTTGGCTATTTTTATATTCATCTAACCATTAAAGTATTATTCTTCCTGTTTTTATACTTCCTTCAATTCCCCATCTTCTTACAGAAGGATAGTAGAGTCACATGTACTGATGGATTTCTCAAATTTTCTTTCCCCAAATCTACTATATTTTAAAGGATTTATTTATCTACATAACACTATTAGATAGTGTGACCAAATATTTACTAGAAAGTGAAGTAAACTTGGTTCCCGTTAAGGATAGATTTTTTAGAATTCATGGACACTCAAATACTTAGAAAATTATTCTCCATTTTTATGATGAATTATTTAGGAATTTATTAATTTTATAAAGAATAAATTTTATTATATCAATTTTATTATATAATGTATTTCTTCTCTTTTATCCTATTATAATGATTAAAATGGTTTTTTGGTTCAATTTAGGTGGAGGACCCACATTATAGTATGAATTTTTAGGTCCTAAAGATAGTTTGAGATATGGAATAAGCATCAAAACTATTGTTTATAATTTTAGAGTTCATATTTTTTGATAAATCATTATCGTATGAGACATTACCTTGAGAATCCAAACAGTATCTTCCATACATTGGGTTACTACATTGAAGTCACACAAAATATTGTAGAATGTTATTTTTATCTATGGTGTATAGAAATAATTTTAAGCATTAACTAAGAATATTTCCAGTATATTCTCTTTTGGGAGTTTCGTGTTTAAGTATTAGGTCAAACCATTCCATATAGAAATGATTTTTGATACACTCTCATTCACAAACATATTTCAATTTATAAGGTCAAGTACAGTTTCCATTAGTTTTTTTCTCAAATGATAAAGAAATTATTTATGGATCCTTTATAATATATTATAGACATATAGATTAAGAAAATATACCATTAAGAAATCAACCCTTCCCAAGAATACACAAAACATCTGATCTTGGTTTCCTTATATTTATTTATTTTTTCAATTAGTGGTTGAAAAATTTTAACATAGTTTAATATTTTTTTTATTGGTGTCGAGTACCATTAAATATAAAAATTCATTCTTTCTAAAAATTGGGATGAGGAGAAGTCTCATTCACCCACCAAGGGTATGAATTCCTCTCTCATTACAATGGTTCTCATTTTCTATCCAATGCATCCATTATATCATCCAAAAGGAGTCAATTATTTTTTTAGGTCAGTTTTATATCCATAAACATGAGAAGAGGTAGTGGAGAGTGATTTATATGGTCATCTCACATGTATCTATTTCTAATAAATACTATGAGTCGGCTTGTGGTGGCATGTTGGTCAAGGTTTAGGATACTGCACCAGTAGAGGGAACTATAGACATTCATCTTCTATAGGGTCTATATAAACTAGTTTCATAAACCAAGATAAGGTTATATAAAAAAATTATACATAAATTCATATAACTATGTCACACTATTAAGGGTGATTAGATGTTGGATAAATGTGGGTATCTATATAGGTATTATACTCATCACAAATATTTCCCCTAAATAAGTCAACATTGATCAATCATAACTCACCAACCATGACTTCGTATTGATAAAATATCTTCTCCATAGTCTAAGGATCAGCCTTTTAATCGATGGTTAGGATATCACTAGAAAAATTCATTTTTATTTAGCCTCATCAATAAGCATATAATGAAGAATTTTGGGAACCCCTAAATATTGGACTGATATCTAGTTCTATTTAATCACACCTTATTCTTATCTTTTTTCATGGATCATGTTTCCAAAAGAAGTAACCGCATCCTTCCCCTCAATATTAGAATTATATATCGGAGCATCGGTCATGCCAACACTGATGAAATTCATTAGTGAATCTTTTAATACCATGGTCATGTACTCATCAAAAGGATATAGGAATCAGTCGTACCTTTAATATATTTCAAGATAAAAATAACAATTCACATTGTTTGTTTCATTTATAGAGGACCATTTCTGCTTTTGGTTCTATAGGGTTTTCTCGTATCCTTTCAATTATCCCTTAGAAGTAGTTTGTAAAGGATGTTCCAAGGTGATTCTCCAAATTCTATTCTCGATTATATCCTCAAATATGGTGGTGGGTATGGTGATGGGAGGTTCTATGAAGATATTTATTTAGACAACCCAAATTCGAGAAAAATATAAATTCCTGTGGAAAATAGGCTATTGTGCTATAAATTCATGTAGAACAGTGTGTTAGGGTTGACTTAATTCATCCACTATGACATGTAGGACCTTATCTAGATTTAATGATATCAGGGGTGGTTGTTATGGTAAAAATTACCCTAAATATTTGGGCTAGGGTTGTTCCCGTATTTCTTCTATTGTGGACACATCTATTTCACTTTTGATTATGCAGGAATTAGATTTTTTCATGAAATTGACTTAATGCTTGTTATGAATGTAAGGTACTCACTATTCTATATGGTGCTTTAATAGATAGAATGGGTTCGCATAGATGATAATCATGCATGAACATTATAAGGGATAGATTTGGTAACTCTCAATGTATATATTCCATCCAGATCACTATTTTGGGGATTTGTACTTGTTAGGGTCCTACTAAATGTCCTACAAGCATGTAAAAGGCCTAGTCCTAGGACATGGCTGGAGGTGATGTCCTTGTATGATGTACCTCTTGGAGGCCCCTAATACTTTTTGAGTAGAGTGAGATGTAATGTTGTATATTTTCCTCAACCTATTATATATATATATATATATATATATCAAATGGACTTTTGGTTATCAAATAACACAATGTCCCTAGAGAATCAATGAAATAATTAAAGATATTTCCAACCAGGATAAGTAATTTCATTTGTCATGTAACTAAAATATCTTCTAGGTCAATTAGAAATTGGGTTTTAAATATTATCAAAATGTGGTGTTCATATTCCATATGTTGAAGATATTTCTCTTTTAGATGATGTTTTTTCATCCATATATTATGAAAAATATGGTGTATGAATAATTCCATTAATTTCCTCTAAATTCCATAATGAGATGCTTAAATGGGATATAAAAAGACTGATATATCATCTTTATTATGTTTTTCCACCTAACAATGGTATTCCATTCATCTGTGATGAGAAATTTATTTAACTCTTCTAACCAGTGTGATCGATTCCCAACTTCCTTTTTGGGGGGATTGAGGTCAATAAAAATCTTCTTTGTAAAATAAATGTGAGGATGGTATGATGGAAATATAAATTATGATCATTTACATGTATTGTAATATATTTTATAATGGTTATTTCCTTTTGTTGTTGAGGTGATACGAGTAACATTCCCTAGTACTTCGAGTTCCAGTCAATATATGGACCTTCTCAGTGGATCTTCGAAAAGGTGAGGACTTTCCTGTTGATGTGTTAAATTTTTTGGGAGGACCATCACTATATACGCCACTATTCTTATAACTACCATTATGGTACAATTATTTACTTTTGGTTGGGTTCCTAAAAAATATTCCTACTAGAGGACCATTAGGGTGGAAAATTATTGTTATGCATATAAGGGGAGAACCTTCTTATCCTTTGATATTATATACACAAGGTGGACATTCACAGCTCTCATAATGAAAATAAAACCTATGATCAATATTAATATTATTATGGTGTGTTTTTTTATGTTTTTTAGTTAAAGGAGTAACATCATATCTATATCTAGAAACATCTTAGGTATGTAATATACAAATATAATTGTTTCCTCCTTATGATGACAAGTCATAAGATTCTTATTCCAATATAAAAAAAATTCTTTAATCCATCTTAAACACCACAGTGGGTCAAGAAAGGGGAAGTAGAATTCACTTTTGAATTAGTCTTCCCTTGGTGAGACATTCTCTTATATTATCTTCATTATGCAGTTGGGTTCATGTATTGTGCACAACAACCTTCATATATAGGATCCCTCTTTGGAAAATCAAATGTTTCCATCAAAATGTGATGATCGTCTATTAAAAATGTGATGGAATATGGGACCACTTCTTTATTTTGATAAGGATGCATTGAAAGTATTTTTCACGCTAAAGAGGTGTATAAATAAATACCTAATCATGAAGAACTATTAAAAAATAATGGGGAGTTCATAAAGAGTTTGAAAGAAAATGATCCTACCCAAAAGTGTCTATTTAAGTAGAATGATGATATCCATTTGAAATGGATATATGAGTACAATCCTATTTTCCATTCTATATAAATATATATATATGCTGATAATTCCCCAATAAGGGATAAGAAATATGTTTCTTCTCCTAAGGAGCTATAAAGTTGTTGAGGAGCTTCTATGGTGGCAGTGTAAACATATTTTTGTACACCGTATTGTCTATCAATATGTATCGATGATAACGTTTCACAATTAAATCTATGATTTTCTAACAAAACTATAAGGTATCAGTTTGGATATGACAATTCTCCTCCATCTACACCATGATATATTAGTCATCTTATATGGGGACAGTGGGGATATGAGAAAATTAATTTGTGAGAGTAGGAATATGAGTCTTGTCTGGTCCTCTATTTGATGTAGGTTTACATTTATAGGTATCACACACTAGTTTAGGAATATGTTCCTATAACAACCATTGATTGTATATATATATATATATTAAACTTAATGTATTTTATAGCTTCTTTTACTCAAAACCCTAAGTCGAAATGAACGTAGATTCAGTATACCGTTATAAACCAACAGAAAAATTAGAGGGTGTTAATATGATTAACCTGGTTTTGGAGAATATTTATAATAGTTTTAAATAATGAAATTATATATTTTATGTCACAACAAATAAGGACTCAATTTTTAGTAAATGTTTTTATTCTTGAACAATATATTTTATTCAAAAATACATTTTATTGCATTTTGTGGGAGGATATTATAAATAGTGTGTTCCACTCTAAGAAATTTTATTTTATGAAAAGTAAATAATGTTTTATATAATGATATAAAAATTAGCTTATTTAAAAAAATTATATTTTTCTAGAAGGATCAATTTTTCATTGAATAGGGAAAAGATATAAATTTTATTTAAAATTATCATGCCCATTAATGTATTTATAAAGATAATGTTTTTTGAATTTATTTTAAAATACTACTATTTTTATTTTATTAAACCAAATTAAATCACTTTCATTGAAATCCAAATTATGTTTAATTTGGGTATAATAATATTTTCATGCTTACATGTTCATTTTTCTAGAGAACTGCTTTTTTATGTAGTTTTTCATATTTTGTTTATATGTAATTTTTATAACTTATAGAATTATAATTTGATAAATTGGATTCCATAATATGAATAAACGTGTCCAAATTTTTAAATGTGGACACCTTATTTTTTGGTATAAATGGAATGTAAAAAATGTAGAATTTTGTTACCATGCTTAAGGTTAAAACATGTATACTCGAGGATGATTAACTTAGAGAGAAGTGTAATATTTAAAATTAATATTATCTCAATCCTATTATATGAACATATTTCAACATTTTCATATCCTACCATCTAATAATTCTCTATATGGAATAATTTTTCTTGAATATACCTTAATAATATATTAATATTTTAATAAATTTCATGTGTTTTTTATCCATAAAATATCAATGGAACCACACCCCCCCCCCCTTATTTTCTTTATACCACATTAATCCCCCTATATTTTCCAAATAAAAAAAATATCTTCACATATTTTTTAGAAACAAATTAGAGGTTCTAATCTTCTTAAAATATCATTCCAAGGGTCCTTGAGAGAAATGAACTGAAGTAGGTCTACCAAAGATGTGGTAATCATCAAACTTTACCTATTTAAATTTGTTTCTTATTCTACCACCACAACTCTATCTTATTCATAATAAAATAATAATTTTAGGATCTTAATTATTTTGAAAATATATTATGATTATTGAACCATCATTATCCATCATCTTCTCTAACAAATAGGAAATAAATGTATGACACATGTGCATAATAGCCTCATCCCAGTTGGCGAGGACCCAGCAAGTGAATCCAAGACACCTGATATAACATCTACATGGAGACATAAGTCCAGGTTATTATAGCAACACTATAGAAGGTATTGTAATAGGTACTGAAGTAGGTACTATTAGGTATTCTAGAAACCAGAACTATTAATATATTTGGGAATTCAGGCAACTAGTTTTGTTATAGAGTCTTTTAAGGCCTTCAGGCCACCCAAGGCCATCGGGATAGTAAGGGATTCGGGCTTCCTCAAGGCCTTCAGATCATATGAAATATTTCTTACAATGCACCAGGTAGACTCTATGAGAAGCACGCTCCAGATGACGATTCAAAGAAGGTGTATTAACCAGTGCAAAGCTAATGGATTTGGAAGGATGAAATGGTATGTTAATTTCCATTGAGACCAGCATGTGCATGCATGGTAATCCTATCCTAATAGCCTTGTTAATTTATAGAGCTGACATCAGATGTAGATTCTAGGGAGGGGTAGTTCCAAGTAGCTATAGTCTGGATGAATTCCTCTATGATCTTCGGGTCATGTTATTTCACAAAGCCTATAGGCCATATAATGGTTCCCTTTAAACCTTTAAAATGGGGATTATTATAAAATGAATAAAAATAGAATGCCTTTGGGAAATTTGGAGTAAAGTATCACACATGTGTAGGTATGTACTACCACCTCCATGTAGACATATAATTCATTTTATATCACTATAATTTATGGAGGTATATTATGATGGATTTGATGTATATATATGATATATTTATATTATATATTGATAAATTAATCTCTATATTTACTTATATATTTTATCTATAAAATTAAAACTCTGTTCATATGTATATACAGATTAAAAATCCATGAATGATGTCATTCATTTTTCGGACTCATTCATTTATGGATAGCATGAAATATATATATATATATATTGAATATATGTGATATATATATCAGGATTAAAATTATTTATATCCTGAATACATGACAAAATTGTAAGGGTGTGTACTATCAAACATAAACTTTTAGGAAAATTAAAATATTTAACACTTGAATACGTTGATATTAATAAGGAATAAATATTAAAAGGGTGTTGAAAAGCTATATACAGATTATATGTGATATTATCCATGTGTACATGATTCTGTTATAGAATTTTATTAAATTTGAAATTATTATACCAAAGTTAGAGAACTTACAAAGAAAATTGAACATGTGGTAAGGGATTTATGTTACAAAATCATTACTTATCAAGATTATAAAATAAATACCTTAAAAGAAATTAAATTTTCTCCATAAGTTCTATAAAAATAGAATAATAAATTTTAATTTTTTATGATAGTGTTATATCTCTTATGAATAAAATTGAACTAGTGTTAATGGATTTATGTGAAAATCTAATTTCTTACCATGATTGTTCATGATTATGTTTCTAATGATATAATTTTATGATCTATCTCTCAATAATCTCATGAATTTTCTTATCATACGGTTATTTAATGGTATTAAATGTTTTCCATTAATTTTCCACTCATTATGTACTAAAGAGTTTGGAATATTACTTTGAAGTAAAATCAACTATATTTCTATCTTCAACCAAAAAACATTTTTCTTCAATATCCATGTTTTCTAAAAATGATTTCATGAATGTTTTTATAAATTTTTTATGATTGTTTCAAGTAATTTTTACCCTTTTTTTGCTTTTATTATATATTTTAAAAGGAATCAACATTTCATTTTATGAATGAGGTTATTTTGAATATTTACCAAAAAAATTAAAGAAACCATAATTTCAACATACATGACATAAATAGACATTTTGTTGGGAAAAAATCCCTCAAGGTAAAATTAAAGCATTTTTTCTTGATTTTTTTTGTTGAAAAAGAGGGTTTACATGCTCTTCTGTGGTGTTCTAGATATATTTTTGACAAACTATGTTGGAAAAGAACCATCATACATGAATGAACAATATTGAAGAGGTATAAAAAGATTGTATACAAGGTGGCACCATTTTCTAGTGTTTTCCAAATTTATGGGCCTCAAAATCGAGAAAATAAAGAATGGTGTTTTTTGGAAAAGGAAGTTACATGCAATATTAAAGGTGATTTGGAAACTAAAATTCAAGGAATGTTTGAGGAATAGAATGTTGAAAGATTTAAAATGCAGGATGTGCTTGAAAGACATGGAAATTAGTATGAAAGATGAATTTGTGAAAAAGAGGCTTATGTGATCAATGCGTTGTCAAATGTTTTTTTCAACACGCAAATAGGATTTTGGATAACACATCAGGGGTTTTCACATAGGTTTAGTTTATTCCTTTAAATAAGAGGTGAGCCCTCTCATTATTATCAACTCCCCATTTAAAAGAAATCAGAGCTCTGAATCTTGTAAGAATTTTGCGTAAATGCAGTTGCGTGAAAGAATTGGAGTTGAGCACAAGATATGGAAGTTGTGTGAAATATTAAAGATGTTTGTAAGAAGGTAGTTTCACATAAGAAGAGGTTTTCATGAAAATTATAAAACATTCATTCAAGTAACAATAAGGGTTGCCTGAAAGATTTGGAGTTTCCTAGTACATTTATGGTAAAGCAATATTCATCTGTGGATGAAAGTGGAACTTCAAGAGAGCATTTATCTATAGTTGAGGATGAATGTTTTCATGTAAATGAAGGAAAATTCCATAAACTTTGATTGGATACCTTCCAAGAGAAGTGAGTGAAGGAAGAGGAAGATGGTGATCTGTCCCACCGATAGTGAGCTAGATGAAGAGATATAGGGAGTGACCCTTGGGAATGTAGCGAACAGACCCCAAACATTATAAAGGTAGTGAACCTGGGAATATAAGATCTAGCCCGAAACTTTAAAATAGTAGTGTTTTTTTAGTAGATTTTTTATATGGGAAAATTACTAGTTTATGCTCTTTGGACGTATCCTAGTGTGGGTGAGCCAAGTAAAATTTTCTTATCTCGTGAATGATTTAATTTCTATTCATATATTACTATGGGAGAAAGATAGAAGTGTGTTTTTTTCAACAATAAAACAATATCATAAGGTTGGTAGTTTTAATCTTTCATACCCTGATTCCCCCCCCCCTCCTCAGGGTATTCAAGCTAGTGGACCAAACACATTCCCTCCATGTTGACTGCTCAATTATTTGAAGTATAAAATTCATTCTTATTTGGTTATTTTTAAATAAAATGCTTTCCATACTATTTTGGAATTTTTTTGATTTGAAATAATTCATTTAAAAATGAAAATGGTATTTTCCCCCAATAAATATTCTAGTGAACTTTAAAAGGAATTTTTCATATATGACAACAACTTTTGATCTTACATTTTCTTTATTGGGGACATGATAAAATGATATTATCCTTATTATTTTAATGAGTGGTTTATGATTATGATGAGGAGATATTTATGAAACCTGATTATTTTCCTTGGGTAATTCTATAATAAAGTGATGATATGTTTAAGAAACTCATTTCCTTTCAATGGGTTATGATATGATGAATGTTTTATGATCTTGTGGAATATATATATGTGGTTTTCATTATGTGTATAGTGGGTAAAAAATTATATATACATAGAATGAGTTGGGTAATTATAAATATCTGTTGAGATAATAAGTAATATAATTGAGAGTGATCATAGATCATTAAGGTACATTGTCCACTATGATAGTATTGGGAGAGAACCATGTCTAAGGAAATTATGGAATGGGGAGTGAACCCATCCCACTATGATAACCTTTTACATAGACCTTTTCTATAGAAATTATTTTCAATTATAATTCGTATTCCATAAATTTATTTCTTAGGCTTATGATATGTTCTCATGGATCATTCTTATTGATACCTTTGTGATATGTGTATTGTAATCTACCCTGATTTATTCCATGCATCACTTTTATTGTCTATTATTAACTATATATTTATTTCAAATGTTAGGATGATGTTATCATAGACTTATGTTCATGTTATTATTAAATTATAATTTACATCACCTTTTATACCCTATATGATCATATAATCTTACCCTTTTATTTTTTTCCCTTCCTTAGGTCATGAATGAAGGTTTTATGTATGATATGTCTATAAAGGGAGAAATATATGAATAACTTAGTCGGAGATGATGTAGATATTTTATGTAGAAATTATATATATATAAGTTTCCAATGATACTAAAATATTATGGTCCACATATAGGTATTATAATGGAATGTAATGAATATTATTCTAAAATTATGTAATATTTATGTATAAAGTATTTGGGTCGTTATAGTTGGTCTCAGAGGAAGATATTTTAATTTTTAGAAACTAGGATAAAAAATATTATTGAGAAACCATATTAATATCATACATATAAGTTAGTATCTTAAGTTATTGTAAAGAATGCAGTGTAATTTTCCTAGAAAATAAATACTTTTTTTGATACTAGAATATTGATATGGTTATAGAAGAGAGGAAACTTAGGATAATAACTCTAAATTAGGAATATTAGGTATTAAATCTATAATCACTAGTCTATGATGACTGTTTCTAATACTATACACCTATATAGTAACTCCCATGTATATTCATGAGTTAATTCATATTTTCCTTATAAAACTGTATGAAGGATTTAATTAAATGATGAACATGAATGACCTGGTTCAAACATAAGGTGTTATAGATTATAAATAACGTGTAATTATGTTAGCATCCTAATAATTAATTCTCATGATTATCTAGGTCTTCTTTATGATTATTTTGATCAAAATATGATTTTTGTTATTTTAGTCAATTTATGGAAACATAAAGAATCGGGTTTACATTTAATATGATGGACAATGCAATTATTTTCCTCAAGAGAAACAAAATTTTATGAGAGTTGTAATAAAAAATAATATTTTTATTGTTACAAATCATTTATATTCCATTTATCCTAATGAGATTCCAAATGAGAAAATGAGGGAATAATATTCTCATGATTCCTTCATGAAACATCATCCATGTTCGTTTAGTTTGTCCACTGATCCAAAATTCTGTGAGTAGTGTATTTGTACCACTAAAAATATATATTCTATATTCTAGTGTGAAAATAATGAAAATTTTATTGTAGTCATTTATCATTTATAAATAGAAGCAGATCAATGGGGGACTCGTATCAAGAACATGAGGAAGTGATAAGAAATTAACTCTATAGAGTGGGATGAGTTTAGAGGAGTATTTTTCTATAATTACCTTCATTGTATTAGTCTTATGAAAATGGAGATGTGATTCCTTTAGTTAAATTAGAAGGATGATAAATCCATTATTTACTCAAGGGAAGATGTTATATGAAATGAAATTTACTCATCTAGTACTATCATATATCCCAAATGTAAGATTAATTGATTCTATAGTGGATTTAAACCAATATATATTAAGGGAGTTATCAATATTGGGCTTTATAGATATGAAGAAATTATTAAATTTTTGAAAAAGGTGGAAAAATACATTGTATTTACCTGAAATAACATGTTTCAGATAAGAAATAAATGGTACAAGTCCAATGAAATTATAATAACAAACACCATTGTGAGAAGAAGATGAAAATTCTGTTATGATTAGAGTGTGGAAGGAAACATATATGATATTTATTTATGGAAAACTACAAATTATTTATGCAGTTAATGGAATCCCTATAACACCCTAATATTTTGTGAGATATTTTTTTGTATTAATTTAATCTTTTTGATAATTTTCATTTTGTACAAGACTAAATATATATTTTGTTATATGAAATCATGGAGTTTTTTCTTGAATTATACACAACACCAATTTAATCCGGTACTACACAAAACACTAAAATTATCTTTTGGTATATTAAAAAATATGATTGGATTGTGTTATGAACAATTCAGTGTTCCCTTGATAGCTTCTTCTACACCCAAGGTCGTGTTTTACTGAATTGCAATATACCATAAATATTGATATTTAGATATTATTATAGTTACAACATATCCTTATGAATAAAAGTCACAAAAAGGATTAGTTAAATTATGAAAATATGGTTTACACATTTATATAGGAATAATTATTTTGTGATCAATTATCTAGAAATTAAATAAAATCCTTTTGAAAATATAGGAAATATTTTACAGGAAGACAATATTTATGACATCAAAAAATCCATACTTCTATTAATTAATTAAAACACTTTTTATAAATTATTTTAATGGAATATATATATATATATATATTATTTTAATTCAAGTATTTAACGTTTATATTACGCTTTTTCTATACATTAGTTAATAATGAATGAAATTTTATGAATAAAAAGATGTATATTTCAAAAAGATAATTTTGCAAAATTTTAATAGAGAACCCATTTTAAATCTAATTTTTGATATTTTTATATTTTTTATTCTAAAAACTTCATTTTTTATTTGTTATAACAAAATATACTTTGGGATAATTTTTGGAATTTGCTGAGAAGTTTCATTTTTTGATGAATAGTTAAAAACACATAATTTTAATTCAAAACATCATTGTTGTATAATTTGTTTATATTTTGAAATTTTTTAAAAATTTTGTTTTAAATTGTAATTATATCATTTTTACATCAATTATTCCAATTTAGGTCATTGAAACCAAATTCACATTGAAATTCGATATAAAATCATTTCAATATTTTAAGCATTTTTGCTAAAAAACTTATTGTCACAACACATCTGTGATATTAATTTTAAATTAATATCATCCACTTATGTGACTATAATTTGGAAAAAAGGATTCACTATTTTGAACCAGAATAATATATAATTTCTAATAAGGTCAAATAAGTTTTTGAAAAAAAATTAGTGAACGAAATGAAATTAATTACAATAATTAATGTAATAATGAGTTTTCTTAATGGATAAACATTAATATTAAGAGGTCGAATGACCTAGAAACTAGACCAAAATACATTGGATGGAAATATATTGTCCAATTAACCTCTTGGATATATTTTTTGAAATCATTGGATTCCCATGATGTAAGGTATGCTTCTCAATCGTGTTTAACTTTTTATTTTTACAAAAATGTCACTCATCATCCACTGTAAAAGGGAACTCACCCCCATCATTTTCTCACACCTTCCAAGAAACATTGTATCATCTAAAACCTACCTAAATATTCTCCAAAATTCTCTCTATTTCTCTTATAAGCCTCTATTTTGTTATAAATCCACCCATCAAGACCTTTGGTGTGAACCAAATTTAGTTATCCAAAGAGGTGCTAAAATCATTCCTCAATCTCCATTGTTTTATTTTCATTCTCTACCCCATCATCTATTCATACCCCATGCTTATTTAATAACTTATTTATCCTTAATATAATTATATTTTTCATTATAAGGGTTATAGAAACACCTAATTATACTTCAATCATGTAACACCCCAAAAACTTGTACCTCATGTATTGATAAGTTTACGATTTCATTTTTCTTTAATTTCATAATAACCGAACAAACATGACTCTCATGGAAAAGAAATAATATGGTTTTAGTTTATATTATAATGTGAATGACTGAAACACACAAATGAACACAAGGATTTTCATTTAAATAGGAACACAGTAGTGTTTACAATGTACCAAGTTCACAAGAAACATTTCTACCCAAAAACACCTACTAAAACCCCTATCACAATTATTGGGAGACCCCCCAAAACAACATAATGGGTCTCCATATACCCAGTTAAAAGATGTATTTTCTTTTCTTTAATAATAAATGAAGATTCGGCCCAAAACTTTAAAAAAAATAAAAAAAAACATTTAAAGGACGTAGTGAAATGCTTTGAATTATGCTTTGGTGTTCTGAAATGTAATAAGGAATTCAAAAAACATTGCAAATAATTAAAATATATTGTAAATATTTTCATTCAGTGCCTTAAACTATGTTTCTTTTACTTGAATTATATTTTTTTTATTTAAACTATGCTTTGACCACAATGACACTAGTATAGGGATTATCATTCAATTTTAAACCTTTTATGTTTAGTGGTTATAAAAAACCATAGGAAACACTTTTAATACAAAGTTTAATTTGAACACATTAACCTTATAATGTTTAATAAAATCCATGTGTAAAAAAGAAAATTTCCATATATAATTATTTACACTGAAGACTTTATATTTTTATATGGGTTAGTTTTTATAAAAAATTGGGGCCGCTAGGGCCAACCCGTTATGACTGGGCCAAGGGAGGCAGCTCGCACTAGGTGGCTAAGCCAAGCCCTCAGCCCAAGCCTGGACCAGCCCGAGCTAGTGCATAAGTCTCCCGAGAGGCGCATAGGAGCATGGGGAAGCAGGAGCGCATGTGTGTGCATAGCACGGGAATAAGGCCGTGGTGAGAATGGGTAGACCGAGGCCTACGGGGGAGGCGGGAGCCCATGTGTAAGGATCCCTAGTGTGTGTTGTGTCATAGATGGCGTTTTGGGAGGATCAGGCTTATAAATAACCCCTAAAACTCTTTCTGAATTGATGTGGGATGACCTTTTTTCGCTTGGATCAAATCTGGGCCGTTCGATCGCGTCGCGCACAATCTGAACCATTGATTCTGATCCGGGGTTTGAACCCTGGAAGCCGTGAACGCCTCCGCGATTTTTCATAGACCATCTGATCTGGAATGATTTAATCGTGGTCATTCGTAGTTTTTAAAAAACACCGCATCGATCTCGTGTCATGCGATCAGACTCGGATTTAATCTGAGTCATCAATTACCTCTATAAACCACGGATGCATCACGTCCCTTTATCCCAAGCTAGATCTGATCCTAGCCGTTGAAATACCTCCTGGTTTTCTACTCAAATTTTTGTATTCTCCTTCATGGCGTGCCCTGAACCAGTCACCCTATACCCTATTTCTTATCATTTTTTCTTCTCCCGTGACAGTCGTCAGACCCTCCTCTGTCACGGTTTCCACAAAGACCTCCTCCCCTAGTCTTTTTATAGTCAATGTTGGCCTCGGATCCCATACAACTTGTATTAAATATATATATATTGTATAGTTTAGTTTAAAAAAATGCATCTGAGGCATCCAAAAAACATCCTGGATCCTTGCACCCAAGCCTCCAACGGATCTAAACAAGTCCTACAAGTTTTCCAGCACCTCTCGAGCCCCTCTTCCTCCTCGAGTTAAGGTAGGGGATTTTTATTTGTCTTTATTGTTGGGTTTTAAGTTGTGTGTTTATATATATATATACTTGTAATAAATATACATCATCTATGGTTTGAGGTTAAATATTTCTTTACCCAATTTAGAATTTTGTAATTTTGAGTTATAGGGTATTGTTAGACCCGAAGTGTGGATGCCCCATGCAAATTTATTTTTACCTTGAATACATAATCGGTTACATATAATCATATGTGTATATAAATATATAAGTATAAAATACACAGCCCTCAAACCTACATAAACTCCATATGCCCATATTAAAATCTATGTGTTGAAAGGGTGTTAATTGCTTTTCTCAAACCATGTTGTTATAAAAGTTTATGTGTGTATTTATGTATATATAAAAATATATAACTTATTATTTTATTTGTGCATAAGTTAAGGGATATTTTAATTTATAATTATTTTCTGCTATACAATTCGTCTATATTAAGACATAAACACATAATTCAATCTATTTATATTTTATGTTATTAAATATGATTTACAATCTTTGAATAAATACTTGTATGCGAATAAAGTTTTGGGTCCAAATGGATTGGTTTATTTATTACACATATACGTATATAGTTTTAATCCATCCATTTTTAATTCTATAAATTGATTTTCAATGATTTTTTTAAATGTATAAGGGAAATTTATTTATTACTTTATGAAATATCTATTTTCTAGTTCATTTTCTTAAAATGTGAATTATTTTTATGATACTAATGGTTGTTATTATTAAACATGGTACATTTCTTATAAGATGTTAATATATATATATATATATAATTTTTAGTTTTCAGAATATATAAAGTAATGGTGCGACATATACATATTTTATGTATGTATATATATATAGTTATATGTATGCACCTATAATTTTTAATCATAATCTGAATTAATTTGTCCTAAAGTAAACTTCGGTGGTAAAAGTATGTGGTTGAGATGTATAATTAAATTTTCATGAATGTATGCATTATATAGAATAAATGTTTCACTTAAAATCATTTGACCATATATGCTATGAAACATAGGGTATAACCATTTAATAAGACATAACCATTTATCAATGCATGTTTTGTGTACAGATGGCATCGGTTTTATTTCAAATTAGTCATTTTAAACTAAAAATATTCATTTCAATAAATCAAGGATTTTGAAATTTAAGGAACTAACATTTTATGTGGTAACTCCATCCATTCATTACTTTTGTGTTTTAAATAATTGTGAAATGAATATATACTAGTTTATGAATGTTGTTGAGAAACTTGTTATTTAAAAAATAACTAACATATCATGATTTAGTCTATTTCCAATTCCATTTATCTCTGCATGAATTGGGCATGAAAGATGAATATGTATTATAATGTATCAAAATTAATTAATATGGAAGAGTTGTAAAGTTATCATCAAACATTTTATTACTCATGATAATTTATGAAATAAGAATCTAATTATTCAAAGTTGTATAAGACACTTTGAGTAATGTGGAGTGAGAAACCAAGTAATATGTGAACTTGGAATTATAAGTGATTTAATAAATCAAAGTGGGATGTGAACTTTGATTTAGAGTTATGAAGAATTAATTGGACTAATATGTTCTAGGTTGGGGACTGGTAAAAGTAAGCCCTCCAGGTTGGGGTCCGGTTACAGCAAACCCTCTGGGTTGGTGTCCGATTACAGAGGCACTCCGAGTTGTTGTTCGGTTATAGAGGCACTCTAGGTTGGAGTCCAGTTATAGAGGCTCTCCGGGTTGGGGTTTGGTTATAGTTAACCCATAGTTCTTGGCACGAGGCCTTGACACAGTACGTCATATGCACTTTCCTCATTATGACTATGTAATTTAATTAACCAGAAAAATATTCGAGTAGTAAAATATTTAGTTAAAGATTTTATAGATTTTGCCTGAGGACTTAATCATTAGATGTCTTGTCCAAGGCCACAACAATATATTTCAGAATGTTCGGAAATATAATCCCTCTTTATGTGTATGTTTATTAAGATACATTACTTATGAGTATTAGAAAATTAAAAGCTTATTTCATGACATTTGTATAGAACTCACTGATTTAGTATTCAGTGCATGAAATTGATGTTATTGCCTTTATACGCAACTCTAATTATTCATTACACTTAACTGTTTAATTTTTTCTTACGTTTTCTTATGTCATGAATGTTTATAATTTCTTTTATTCTTTACTCCTATTAAGAATGCCTATATTCGAACCATGTATTCTCATAATTTTATTAGCATGTCTCTAGTTAATCACTTTTATTAAGACTTTTTAAATATGTTATAACTTTTCTTTAAGAAGATTGTTTTTTGAAATTTCTTAAAGGATATTATCAAAAGTTATTTTGTGTATAGTATGTTATTTTTAAACCCCTTACTGGTAATTAGTATTCTCAACCTATGTTTTTGAAATAATTTTTCAGGTTTCAGCTTTTAGCAGAAGAAACATTTCAGAAGTAGCTAGTTTCTCGGAGCCTGAACCGAATTTGATACTCTGGATGGTACCGGCTCCAGTTATTCAGGATTTGGGGCATGGTAGTTGTTATCAGAGGATTTTGTTTAGTTAACTCTAGAAAACCAGAACTGAACAAAGAAAATTTTACCTAATAATTACTAAATATGAGTTTTCTTCTTTTTCAGATGGAAAACGAGGGTACTAATCTTCTTTCTCTCCCGATATAATCCCTCGAAACCATAATTTCCATCTCCAGCCATTAAATTTTATAAACTATGCCCATATCCAAATGTCATGTAAACACCTCTATCACGTATCCAACTCTCCCTGGGTACTTCAACTCCATCAAAGAGCTAGTATGGACTACCTTTTTATGATGCAAACCCAATTTCCATCCTATATACGGAGGGGGAATTATTTCGGAGGTCTTTTTATATGCTTCACTGCAGCGGAAGGTGTTCAGTCCCTCATGGATTTCTAGGAATCTATAGCTACAGGAGACCTCTGTGCAGCATACATGTTCCAGATCTTGTCCTATGCACATTTTGGTCAAGCAATGGACTTTGAGATTCTTGAATTTGATGCCTTCTGTTCTTAAAATAGAAATCAAGTACATACCGATGTCTCTCAAATTTAAACCCCTCATGTCAGACTCTAGAGACACCATAAGTGCACCCATGAGATTGAACCTGACTGCTTGGGTTGCATCTGGTTTAGGGAAATCGAGAGTTTTGAACTTGTCCTGGGAATTCGTATAGCTGGGAACTGGGGAAACCATTAGCCTTTCTTTTTTTATGAGCAAGTGGTTATATGAGAACGCAACTTGTTATCCCTTCTTTCTTTCTGCTATCTTTTCGGTGTTTATGCTTCTGAATAGGTTTCATTGATTGATCCTTCATAATTAATTTTCATATGGAAGGACAAACCCACCTGTTATCTCTTCCTGTTGAGGTACTGGAGATCATTGCAATCAAAAACCTGTGAGGAAGAGTATCGTCCCTTCGTAAACCTATGAAAAATGTTTAAACAAATATATGAAGTGACAAACAGTCCGGACATTCTCCGCACCTTCCAAGGGAATTCTTCCATTTACTACCGTATAGACTCAACCCAACAGGCTGAGTATAGGTGAAGAGGAAAATACCATGAAGGGATTTTCCTATGTTTCACCCTTGGATGGAACTACATGGCCAGAGTAAGATTTCAAGAGGCTTTTTTGGAGGGAATCATTTATGCGACCTACATGTACCAACTCCTCAGTTTCAACCTATACGATAATGTATGTTACATAGATGGTCTAGATCGAGACATAGTATGGTGAGTTCTTCATGTGTTGGTCCATTCGAACATTTACAAACATTGTACCATTCGAGCCTCCCTCTGGAAACCCGAGTGTTCTATGTGAGAGTCAACCCCTTCTATTCGAGGTGTGTCTGGGTCAGAGAACTAGAGAAATTTACCATCAATTTGAATATACCACTGGACGCACCTAAGGATCCTCTATGAGGGGAGATGTGGTGAGAACATTATATAGATTTCTTTTGTGGTTATGAAATGAATTGCGAGGAAGCAATTCTTCTAAGGGTGGGATAATGTAACACCCCAAAAAATTCTACCTCATGTATTGATAAGTTTATGATTTCATTTTTCTTGAATTTCATAATATCCGAACAAACTTGCTTCTCATGAAAAAGAAATAATATGGTTTTATTTTATATTATAATGCAAATGAGTAAAACACACAAATGAACACAATGAGTTTCATTTAAATAAGAACACTATAGTGTTTACAATGTATCAAGATCACAATAAACATTTCTAACCAAATAAACTTACTAAAAACCCTATCAGAATTATAGGGATACCCCCCAAAACAACATAAACCCCAAGAAGGTAGTTGGGATCCTTAGTGTCTTTCATGAAAAACATGAGTAGGGCCAAGACCACTACAGCCATGCTAAGCACCAACAGTGTGATAAAAACCATTTTCCTCCTTTTGAGTTTTATGTCACCCTAAGGTTTGGTTTTATATGACACTAATTTGACCATTTCCCTGGGGGAACATGGAATCCTAACGGCTATAAATATAGTTATTGGCCATGTTAGATAATTCATTGAAACATATGAGTATATTTTAGTTCTCCAAATTAGTGGGTTATGGATTTAAAAATTATTAAAGTACCCCCAATCATAAACATTAAAAGGAAATTGTGAAATGTTTTTAATTGCACTTTGGTGTTATTAAATGTAATAAGTAATTCAAAACACTTTGAAAATAATTCAAATATTTTGTAAATATTTTCATTCAGTGCCTTAAACTATGTTTCTTTTACTTGAATTATATTTTTTATGTAAATTTATCTTTGACCATAATGACACTAGTATAGGGATTATCATTCAATTTATAACGTTTTATGTTTAGTGGTTATAAAAAACCATAGGAAATTCTTTTAAGACAAAGTTTAATTTGAACACATTAACCTTAGTGTTTAATAAAATACATGTTTAAAAAGGAAAATTTCCACATAGGATTATTTACCCTTAAGACTTAATATTTTTATTTGGGTTAGTTTTTATAAAAAATTGGGGCTGCTAGGGCCAGCCCTTTATGTCTGGTCCAAGGGAGGCAGCTCACGCTAGGTGGCTGAGCCTAGCCCTCAGCCCAAACCTGGGCCAGCTCGAGCTCGGGCATAGGTCTCTCAAAAGGCGCACAAGAGCATGGGGAAGCAGCAGTGCATGTGTGTGTGTAGTGCGGGTGTAAGGTCGCGGTGAGCATGGGTAGATCGATGCCTGCGGGGGAGGTGGGAGCCCATGTGTAAGGCTCCTTGGTGTGTGTTGTGTCATCTATGGAGTTGTGGGAGGCTCGGGCTTATAAAGAACCCCTTAAAACTCACACAGAATCGACGTGGGATGTCCTTTTTCACTTGGATCAAATCTGGGCCGTTGGATCACGCCGTACGTGATCTGAACCATTGATTCTGATCCGGGTTTCTAACCATGGAAACCGCAAAAGCCTCCGCACTATTTCTTGGATCCTCTAATTTGGCATGATTTAATCATGGTTGTTCGAATTTTTTTTTAAAAACGGCATCAATCTCGTGCCTTCCGATCAGACACGAATTTAATCTGATCCGTCCATTACATTTATAAACCACGGACGCATCTCGGCCCTTTATCCCAAGCTAGATCTGATCCTGTCCATTGAAATACCTGTTTGTTTTCTACTCAAATCAATGTCTTCTCCCCCGCAGTGTGCCCCAAACCAGTCACCCTATACCCTATTTCTTACCGGTTTTTCTTCTCCCATGACAGCCACCAGAACCTCCTCTCTCACGGTTTCCACAGAGACCTCCTCCCCTAGTCATTTTATAATCCATGTTGGCCTTAGATCCCATACAACATGTTATAAAAAATATATATATTGTATAGGTTAGTTTATAAAAATGCATCTGAGGCATCCAACGAACCTCTTGGATCCTTGCACCCAAGCCTCCAGCGGAACTAAACAACTCCTTCAAGTTTTCTAGAACCTCCTGAGCCCCTCTTCCTCCTCGAGTTAAGGTAGGGGATTTTTATTTGACTTTCTCGTTGGGTTTTAAGTTGTGTGTTTATATATATATATATATATATAATTGTAATAAATATACATCATCTACAGTTTGAGGTTAAATCTTTCTTTACCCAATTTAGAATTTCGGAATTTTGAGTTATAGGGTATTAGTAGACCCGAAGTGTGGATTCCCCATGCAAATTATTTTTACCTTGAAATCATAATCAGTTAAATATAATCATATGTGTATATAAATATATAATTATAAAATACACATCCCTCAAACCTACATAAACTCCATATGCCCATATCAAAATCTATGTGTTGAAAGGGTGTTAATTTATTTTTCCAAACCATATTGTTATAAAATGTTATATGTGTATATATGTATATATACACATATATAGCTTATTATTTTATGTTTGAATAAGCTAAGGGATATTTTAATTTACGATTATTTTTTTTATACACTTCGTGTATATTCGTACATACACACATAATTAAATCTATTTATATTTTATGTTATTAAATATGATTTACAATCTTTGAATAAAGACTTGTATGCGAATAATTTTTTGGGATCAAATGGATTTGTTTCTTTATTACACATATACATATATAGTTTTAATGCAACCATTTTTAATTTTATAAAATTATTTGCAATGATTTTTTTAAAAGTGTAAGGGAAATCTATTTATTACTTGATGAAATCTCTATTTTCGGGTTAATTTGCTTAAAATGTGATTTAGTTTTATGATGCTAAGGGTTGTTATTGTTAAAAAAGATGCATTTCTTGTAAGATGTTAATATATATATATATATATGTGTGTGTGTAATTTTTATTTTTCAGAATATATAATGTAAGGGTGTGACATATAAATTTTTTATGAATATATATATATATTTATATGTATGCACCTATAAGTTTTAATCATAATCCGAATTAACTTGGCCTAAAATAAACTTCAGTGGTTAAATTATGTTTTTGATATGTTTAATTAAATTTTCATGAATGTATGAATTATATATAATAAATGTTGCACTTCAAATTAGTTGACCATATATGCTATGCAACATAGGGTATAACCATCTAATAAGACATGGCCATTTACCAGTACATGATTTGTGTACAAATGACATATGTTTAATTTCAAATTAGTCATTTTAAACTATAAATATTTATTTCCATAAATCAAGGAATTTGAAAATTAAGGAACTATCATTTTATGTGGTAACCCCATCCATTCATTACTTGTGTGTTTTGAATCAATGCGTAGTGAATATATAGTAGTTTATGCATGTCGTTAAGAAACTTTTTATTTAAATAATAACTTACATATCATGATATAGTCCGTTTCCAATTCAATTTATTTGTGCATGAATTGGGCATGAAAAATGAATATGTATTATAATGCATCAAAGTTCATTACTATGGAAGAGTTTTAAAGTTATCATCAATCATTTTATTACTCTTGATAATTTATGAAATAAGAATTTAATTATTCAACGTGGTATGGAACACTTTGATTAATGTGAAATAATAAACCAAGTAATATGTGAACATGGAATGATAAGTGATTTAATAAATCAAATTGGTATGTGAAATTATATTTAGAGTTATGAGGAATGCATTGGACTAGTATGTTTTGGGTTGGGGATCGGTAAAAGTAAGCCCTTCGGGTTGGGGTCCGGTTACAGAAGACCCTCCAGGATGGTGTCCAGTTACAGAGGCACTCTAGGTTGGTGTCCGGTTACAGAGGAACTCCGGGTTGGAGTCCAGTTATAGAGGCTCTTCGGGTTGGGGTCCGGTTACAGTTAACCCCTAGGTCTTGGCACGAGGCCTTGACACAGTCCGGCATATGCACTTTCCTTATTATGACTCTGTAATTTTATTAACCATAAAAATATTCGACTACTAGAATATTTGGTTAAAGAGCTTATGGATTTCGGCTGAGGCCTTAATCATTAGATGTCTTGTCCAAGGCCTTGAGAATATGTTTCAGAATTTTCGGTATTATAATCCCTCTTTATGTGTATGTTGATTAGGATCTATTACTTATGAGTATCATAAAAGTAAAATCTTATGGCATGACATTTGTATAGGACTCAATGATTTAGTATTAAATGAATGAAATTGAAGTTATTCCCTTTATGTGAAACTCTGATTATTCATTACAATTATTTTTTTAATTTGTACTTACGTTTTCTTATGTCATACATGTTTAGAATTTCTTGTATTCTTTACTCCTATTAAGCATGCCTATATTCGAACCATGTATTCTCGTAATTTTGTTATCATGTCACTAGTTAAGAACATTTATTAAGACGTGTTACATATGTTATAACTTTTCTTTAAGAATATTATTTTATTGAATGTTTTAAATGATATTATCAAAAGTTATTTTGGGTATAGAATATTATTTTTAAACCCCTTACTAGGCATTTGTATGCTCACCATACATTTTTGAAATATTTTTTTAGGTTTCAGCTTTTAGCAGAAGAAACATTTCAGAAGTATCTGGTTTCTCAAAGACTGAACTGAATTCGATCCTATGGATGGCACTAGATACGGGTATTTGGGATCTGGGGCATGACAAATCAAATGGGTATTGAACATACTGTTCATGTGTACGGTGAACTACCGTCAAACGAAATGATGTTATTTGTTTTTCCTTTACCACATATCACGGTTGGCCATTATGATGTATACTATGATTTTTTTTATATATATGATATTTATGATGTATTTATGATTATTTAATTAGTATATAACTCATCCCTTTGGGCTTCCCATTTTGTGTAAATATGATAACTTTGTTTGTAGTTGTGTGGACTACAGCCTCTTCAAAGCCATTTGATTCATTCAAAATTTACTTTGAATGTATTAAAGAAGTTATTAGTAAAATTATATGATATATACGACATAATAATTCTACTTTAACTATTATATATATGCATATACATATATTCAATTGATATTCATTCTTTCAATACAATAATTAAATGGAACCAATATTCATGCAAATGTATGGCCTTCTATGTCCATGAATGATCTATTCCATCTCATATTTTTATAATTTATTGATTACTATAAATATTTTTATAATGAATATATATGATATTAATATCTTATTTAACATTCTGTAAATAAGAAAATCATGATCTATGCCTGAGGATCTAGAATAACAAGTCAACAATGTGCATGAAAAACAAAGCGGGTATTACCTGAAACATACCATTAACATTGAATTGTTAATAAATGGGTAATATAATGTATAAGTGATGGACTCTTTTTTGGTGGTATCATTACTTACTCTGGCATGTATCAAACTTAGAATTTATATTTTGTCCCAAACATTCACTAACTTCAAGGGTGTAGTGTAGTGGTAGTGCAGGGTCGAATCCACAGGGAGACTGCTATTTTTTTCTTGAAGAATTAAGGTCACAATTTTTGAAAAGAAGTCCTTTTTTGGGATGTTTTTTATGATTTCTAATTGGGATGACATGAATTGGTCAAGTAGGGATCACGATCAAGGTGGGTATCTGTGTGAAATATATCTTGAAAGTATAATCTTGGAAATATTTTATGACTTTGTCTTCAAAGAAAACAAGGGTCACTAGTTTACTTTGGTATTAGTCTCCTAGCTCTACCTAAGAAGTATCTTTTCTGTGGTCAGTAAATAGAAACATCCTAATTTCATTAAGTTTTTATTATTTAGATAGAAATCTTCATAATCTAGTGGTCGTAGATCATTCTTCTCCAATTAGTATAGGTTCATTTTATTGATTGTCTCATGGTTAGTTATGTTCACACAAATGGGATAGACCTTGAATTAATATCCTAATTTCTACGTCCATTAGACTTTCCATTTTTAGATTTAAAGTTGTATTTAAATTATTCATATACATCACTTGATTCCTACACCTACAAATTTATCTACTCATAGAGGGGTAAAATGTAATTAAATAAATGAGAGATATCATATTTTATGGATTGATTAACATTAATGGAATCGGTATCATGCAAGAGGTTTGGGAAAGATAATTGAAATAAACATGCACAAAGAAATTCAAAATTATAAAAAAGAACTTACTTGACAAAGAGGAATGGAAGACAAATCTAAATTTGATAGCGGAAATTGAATGCATTGAATAACGGAAACTCTACAACTCTTAGATTACTAAAAATGCACAAAATATGATGGAATTGAGAGTTTGAGAGGAAAAAGGTTGAAAATGTTTGCAAGGGATCAAGAGGGAGAAAAGAGGCTCATCCGAAAGTGTATCTAATTTTTTTATGATGCTCTTCTTATATAGGAGATTTTGGTCATCACATGTACCTGTGGTACACAATGTGTACCGATGATCTACGTCATTTCCCTATGGATCTCCAACGTGGCATGCGGGTCTCACGCATTTAGAATTTTGACCAGGTACACGATCTATATCCATTGGTGACAACGTGTACCCTGTGTTCATTCTTTTTCTTTGTGGATACCTTGCGGATTTCTCACTCGAGGCTTTGATTGGTCATCACATCATGTATGAGTAGTTCCCTACATGTAGTGGATTTTTCATACAAGTTGCGTGGTTTGGTCACGATTGGCTTCACGACATGGAATCAGGCTGTGAGCTTTAGGTACAAGATGTGTATAGTAGAATCATGATGTATAATAGGTTGGTTTTGAACTTTTTCTGCCTTTTCTTTCTTAAAACCTGTGAATACCTTATTTTTGAAAAATTAGATATATAGCATGTGCATTATCACATATTTTAATGAAAAGTAATGGAAAAATGACACCAAAGTGAATATATGAATAATGATTATCAATAAGTAAATCATATATGGTATATTTTAATTTAATACATTTCTTTAATATATGTATAATGAAGATATATATATTATACAAGTGGTTTGAATCAATATGACGAGAGCTAAGATAAAAGGTATGAGAATTTCATTCACTTTTTATATATGTGAGACACGTTCCATATCCACTAATAGTTTCTTTTGTGTGTGGTATATACTACCCTATGAAATTTTATATCATTAATTTATTTTATCTCATGATATTATAAGTTTCAATTGATGTTATTATTTCATGGGGTCATGATTTGAAAATTAGTCAAATAGTAATGGGTTTTCTCGTCTCACTATTTTTTGGGAGACTTATTCCTTATTTACTACTCATTTATTTTTGTGTGGTGTATATACATCCCATAAGTGTATTATAAGGTTAATATAATGAAATTTATAGTTATTTAAATATATTTTTTATGATATTTCTTTCATGGGGTTTATGGTTCAAAAGTTACCAAATCAATAAAGTAATTTTGTCTAAATCTCCCTTCTTTGAAACACATGTCATGTTATTCACCAATATTATTCTAAGAGGTGTATATATTTCCCTTTGAGATGTTATATATTGAATATAATTATTTTAATGGTATTTTAAGCTTCATGTAATTTTTTTATATCTCATTTGGATTGTGATTCATTGTTACAAATATTATAGTAGTTTATTACAAAAATCTCGTCATTTATCGGGATTATTTATGATTATGTGTCAATTGATGAAATCATATAACCTATCTCTCAAGAACACTCATGAATCGTTATATCCATATTATATTTATAATGTATTCATTTATTGTAACCATTTTAACTCCTTTGTTATAAATATAATTAATAAATTATTTTATGAAAATATGAATTTATTTCACCACTAGATTTGAAATCTATGTTCTTCCTAAACCAAGTCTTCCTAAATGGTTCTTAAAACGTTTTCTTGTTAAAAGAGTGTTTTAAATTTTTTAAAACATATTTTATATGTTTTTAATGAAAAATTGGTTCAAATATTTTTTAATATTATTATATAATTTTTTAAGTAAAACTTTTTTCAAAAACAAATTCAATATTCTTTTATATGTTTTCTAGAAAATGTTGTGAAAAATAGTTATTATAAGTCTTTATAAGTCTTAAAATTAATTTCAAAGGAAATTTTTTTCATAATATCTTTAATATTACATTATTTGTTTTCAAAACTATTTTAACTAAAAATGGTTTTAAAAATTCTTGATGTTTTATAGAGTGTATTTCAATTTGGAAAATATATTTTCATCAAGAAATTTTTTATATAAAATTTAAATATTTGTTTATAAGAAAAGGAATTATAAAATGGTTTTATGAAATTTATATTCAAAGAAATTATATTTAACATTCAAAATGTTCCATGTGATCCTCCAAAATAATTCTCTATCTAAGAAGACATAATTTATTAGATTTTATTATTTACTGGGTATATGATCCAAGGATTCCATTCATATTATTTCTTGAATGGTTTATATTTTCATAGAATGATGTTTCTGAAACCCTTTTCTCTTCCACATGTAACATGCTTGTGAAACTCACTTATTTTAACGGAATATTATTTGATTAAACTGTTATTAGACCTATCTATTTTTTATAGGAAATGATATGAAGACATTTCTATGAAACATATTTAATTTAATGGGTTATGATATGATGTTTTTGAAACTCATCTCTTTTTATGGGTCATGACATGATGAATTGTATATTATCTTTTAGAACTTTTATGTATGATTTCATTATGTGATGAGTGGGACCTATATCTCCCTCAAAATAATTGGGTAATGATAAATGTTATATGATATCAAAGGGTATATGATAGGGAATCCCAATACCGAAACAAAATGGAAAATGAGAAGGAATCCCAATCCATAAACATGAGGGTACATGAGAGGGAATTCCATGATCGAAAAAAGAGTTTACATGGGAGGGAATACCAAACCTTAAACAATATAGTAAAATTTAGGGTAACCCAATCCCAAAACAAGAGGATACATGGGAGGGCATCCCAAGCTGGAAATACGTGGGTGCACAGGAGGGAATACAATGATTGAAACAAGAGTATATATCGGATGGAATTTTAAGCCCAAAACAAGATGGTACATGGTAGGGAATCCCAAGATCAAATCAAGTACACAAGTAACGATCGTAAGAATATGATGTTATAATGGTTTCTATAGGTATCCTTGACATAGGTTTTTTATTCTTAAGTGTATGCCACAAATTCAATGTCTTATTTCTCTCTAATGATTTCATGGATTATTCACTTGAATTACTTATGATTCATAACTTATGAATGGTCAATATTTATTCCATAACTTATGTATACGATATTTTATATGCAGGGTATGATATTATAATTTTATGATCATGTCATCATCCCTATAAGTTCATGATTATACTTATGTATCTCCCTGGTTTACCCTTACTAAGAATCTGTGATCACCCTTTTTTATGTTTCCCTTACCCATGTTAGGAAGTTATGTTTCATGTATGATGTGTATATAAAGGGTTATATCCATGAAGAACCAAGTTGGAGATAATGTATCTCACTTATGTACCAGTGTTTATGTTTTCATGTTTGCAAAGGAACTAAACTAATATGGTCATTAGGCATCTATTTTGTGTAATGTTTTAAGTATTACATGAAAATGATGTAATGTATAACCCTTTTAACTGAGGATCGTTATAGTTTGTATCAGATCTAAATTTTAGTCAAACATTGAAAATTAGGATGACATAAATTTAGTGATATCCCTAGGGATATTTCTAAGAATATGTCTTGGTATTTCTCTAAGAGTAATTTTGAGGACGAGTTAAGGTTTGTGAAAATGTTGTATAATTTTGGTAAAGGATATAGTGAGTGGTTTTTTAGAAATACATCCCTTTCTAGATACTCAAAGTTGATGTGGATCTCACATAGATTCACATTGGGGTTCTAACCCTAAAAAGACAGTTTTGATATAGACTTGATCGAGAACTCGTGAACGAGAATGGTCCTTCCAGCACAACTGGTTTGAAACTCCTGGGGATGTGCCTTAAGAATTCACAAACTCATTATGAATAATCATCAATGGTTTAAATAGAATATGTCAATGAATAAAGAAGTATAAACCTATGTTTTAATAGACTAAAGAAGTAGGGGTTAGGATTTACACATCTTATAATTAATTTTTCATGATTATATAGTTTTCCATTATGATAAGTGTTTCCCACAGTTTGATTTTTGGTTTTATACAATGGAGGTAACTAGAAGGAATATAGTTAATATTGAATGTTTCATATTTAGAAGGTATTATAATTTTGAAAATTTATTTCTAATGAGTAAATCTCACGAAGAAAATCAGAAAGGTGGTACAAGTATTGGTTATACTATTGAAGATAATGAGATAGTGAATGACATGTGAAAGGTATGGGATGATTTAACAGTATTGTTTACATAAAATATTTGAATCATGAATATATTGAGGTTAAGGAAACATAATACATGAATCATATTTCATATTAAAATAATGTGGTATTAAGGAATAAGATAATGAAACCTAAGTAATGGTTTAAGAATAAATTTATATAATTTAAGTGTATATGAGTTAAAATTCAAAGATTATGTTATATGAATCATGAAATATATAAGGATATTTAGTATAAGTTTTAAAATTAAGGAATTGAAAAGATATTTTAAAGGGTGATAATGACATAGAAAATTTATTTAATGTATTTGTGATATTTTTTTGAGGTAAGAGAAACCTTAATGTGTTCAAGATGTTTAGAAAATTATGTATAACTTGGATAAAGAGATAATTGATTTGGATAAAGTAAATAGGATAATACAGATTAACATGGAACTAATTTTTTATTTTTTGAAAAAAAATTCTACGTTATCATGAATGATGTTTACAAATTCTTGGATTTAAGTAATATATTCAATAATCTTTGGAATAAATAAGAATGCATGTTTTTAAAAAATATTTATGGTAATTTGGGTTATTACCATGTTTCAAGAGAATACATGATGAATTTATTCACATTTTTGGGATGTGATAGCTAAGATCTACTTTATAATATATGGTGGATTAATGTTAATATAATTTAGTGACCATATTTATAATGTTTTGAACTTTGATCTTTTAGTAGGGTTATAAGGTTAACCATTTTAGGAATGGTTTAAGTTAAACATCAGATGAGGTTTTAGATATTCAAGTATTATCTCACTATATGAGGATTTATTCATATTAGATAACATGCCATATCTTTTTTGTGGTGATTCTAACTAAAGGTATATGTAATGACATGTCATTATTCCAAATGGTTTGTCATTACTTCAGTAATAAAAAATTCACCTTCATTTCCTAGAGTTAGAGATGAAATGAAAATCTAACCATACACAACTAGAGGGTGAGATTTTTTGATAAAAATAAATAAAATCAAGTAAGTATATCTCCTTATGTTGTTAGATAGTAAATGAATTACTCAAATATATGAAAAGGAAATTGAGAACAATTTTTCATAATATCATTGTTTCTATTGAATTGATCGTCTTATAAATTATCATAGATTTATTAATTTGAGGCCCTTAACTTTCCCTTAAGCATTCACTTATTGATGATCAATGATCTTTATCAATATCTATAGTTATTTTTTCTTTTCTTCCATATACAATATTCACTCACAAACTATTTTCTCTTATGTATAAACCAATTTATGAGTTAATTTGGAAAACTGTTATGTTTTCAACTTCCTTTTTTAAAAATGATATTTTAGTATTCATTTTTACAATATTAGTTTTTATGAAAGGAACATTCAAGTACTAAACCTTCAATAAACCAGATGAATTTTGATGGAGTAATATATTTTCAATGAGGTATAATGTAAAAACCCAAATACTATTGAAATATTTTTTTCGAATTAATTTAATCTGTTTGATATTTTTCATTTCACACAATGTTGAATGCAGATTTTGTTATATGAAAGAATTATTTACAGTTATCATTATATAAAACAAAAATTTAATATTTAACTACACAAAACGCATAAATTAGTTTTTGGTGAATGAAAAATTATGTTTTTTTTTACACACAATACTAAGCTACCTCGATAGTTTGTGTTACACACAATTTCAAGTTTTACTGAATTATAATATACTATTAATATTGTTATTAAGAAATTATTAAAGTTAAAACCTTGACTTTTTAATGGAATTTAAAAATAATATTAATTAAATTATAAATATATGTTTTACACATGTAAATATAAATATTTATTTTTTTACCAGTTAGCTAGAAATGAATGGAAAACCCTTTTGAAAATTGAAGAAATATGTTACTGGAAAACTACATTTTTGCAATGAAATCAGTTTTACATTAAAAAATTAATTAAAAAACTATTGATAAATAATTTAATTAACTATATATATTATAGGTATTAAACTATTTAACATTCATCTTTTGTGTTTTTTAGATATGATATAAGAATGAATCCAATTATATGAATAAAACGACGTATTTTTTTAAAGGTAATTTATATCATTTTAACGGAGAACAAAATTTAAATATAATTTTTTGAAATTTTCAATTTTTCTGAAAAAATATAACTTATTCTTAAATAAAGAACAAAAAATTAATTTGGTTAAATTTTTTTCTTTTGAGAAGGCTCATTTTTTATGAATAGTAAAAAAACCATGAATTTTAACTCAAAACTGCATTGTCATCAAATTTATTTATATAGGTAAATTATAAATTAATATGGTTTTAAAGTTTAAATATATCAATTTTACATAAATTAATCCAATTTAGATCATTGGAACCAATTTTTCATTAAAATTGTATATATAATCATTTGAAATATTTAATCATTTTTGCTTCAAAACCTGATGTGGCAACATGTCTCTATGATTTATTTTAAGTTAATTTCTACCAATTATGTTTATAGAATTTGGAAAAATGGATTTAAAATATGAAATCGGAAAAATTTATAATGTATAATAAGTTAAAATTAGTTTCTTACCAAAAATATTAGTGAATGTAACTAAAATTAATTGTGGTAATTAAGGTAATAATGAGTTTACTTAATGGTGAAACTTTAATCTTAATATACCAAATGACCTAGAAACATGTCCAAAGGACATTATATTTCCCTGTTTTGATGATTTTACCTCTTGGATTTATTTTTTACAATTCATGTATACCCATCATGTAAGTGTGATATCTCAATAGTGTTTATCTTTTTATATTTATCATAATGTTACTTCTCCTCTACTATAAAAGGGAACTAACCCCTAACCCCCCCCCCCAACTTACTCACACATCTCAAGACACATTGGATCGTCCATCACCCTCGAAGATAAGCTCTAAAATTATATCCATTCATCGTATAAGCCTCCATTTGTGCATAAATCCATATAATGAAGGCCTTTTTGAAAACTAAATAGAGTTTCCCAAATAAGAGGTAACATCCATCCTCATGCTCTTTTATTATATTTTCATTATTAACCCCCTCATATCATCTTATTACATGTTTATATAATAACAAAAATATCATGAATATACTTAGATGTTGTTATTATAAGGTTTCAACCTACACCTATAAACACTTCCATAAAATGGGTAATGAACTTACCGTTCGTGTGTATGGAAAACAACCTTCTAACGAAATGATGTTGTTCGTTTTTCCTTTACCACCTATTATGGTTGGTAATTATAATGGAAAATATATTTTTATATGATATATATGATATTATTTTTATATTTATTCTTCTGTAATTATTATATAATGTATACCTTCATGCTATCTTTTTTTTAATACACTAACTTCATTTGTGGACATGTGAACTACCACCTCTTAAATGGATGTAATTGGTTCACACTTTACATGGAATGTATTAAGGATAGTTTACTAAAATTATATAATATATATGAAATAATAATTCTAATGGAACTATTATACATACATATATACATATATTTCATTTAATTTCTTTCTTCTAAAATGATAATTAAACGGAAACAATGTTGATGTGTAAGTACAGCCTTCCAACTCCATGAACAAATACATCAGTTAATATTTCATTCATTTATAGATTATTATAAATATTTATATAGTGAATAAATATTATATTTATATCTTGTTTTAAATTATTTAAAGAAGTAAATCGTGATCTAAGTTATAAGATCAAGAATAACAAGTCAAACATATACAAAAAACAAAGTGGATATTACCTGAAACATAACATTAACATAGAATTGTTAATAAAAAGTAATATAAGGTCATTATTTAATCTCATATGGTATTATGTAATTGAATATGGTACTTTAAAATACATATGACAAACATATATTTATAATAAATTATTTTTTAATGTGTACGAAGATAGTCGATACACAAGGAAAGGTAATTTCATATCACTTTTAATATCCGGGAGATACATACCATATTCACCACTAATTTATTTTATGTGATTTATATATCAACTTATTAAAATTTATATCATGATTGTTTCTTATGTAAAGATTTTATATGTTTCGTGTAATTTTATTCTTTCATGGGGATCACAATTCAAAAGTTACTCAAGTATTAAGGGATTTACGCATCTCACTTTTATTTTTATGATACTTATGACTTATTTAGCACTAATTTCATTTGTGTGGTGCATATACAACTCCTAAATTCATAATTTTATTATTATTATTAAATTTATTGTATGTTAAAAATCAGTCTGACTATCTTTATATCATGGGTTTTATGGTTCAAAATTTACCAAATTGATAAAATAATTTTGTATCAATTTCCCTACTTTGAGATGCATGCCATGATATGCACCTATATTATTATACCTTGTTTATATACTACCAATTAATATGTTATATCATTAATATACATATTTTATAATATTTTAATCTTAATTTATTGTTTTTGTTCTCATGGGGACTACGATTCAATGTTACGAAAGCGGTAAGAGTTTATTGCAACAATCTCACAATTTATCAGTATTGTTTATGAGTACGCTCTAACTGATGAAAAATTATGATCCATATCTTAGGAACACCCATTAATTTTCTTATAATATGGTAATTCGAATTTTCTTCTTGTATTATTACTATTTTCAATATTTGTTACTTAAGATTGTAATGAAAATATTTTTATGAAAATCCAAATTTATTTCTCCTTTCAATTAGAAATATATGTTCTTCCAAAAACAATTTTTCTAAAATGGTTTTCAAAATGGATTTATATTGAAAAGGTTTTTTAAATGTCTTGAAACTTATTTTATAATTTTTTAGGGAAAATTGATATCAAAAATTTTTCAATATTCTTTTATAATTTTTTAATGAAAAAGGATTTAAAAATATTTTAAATCTTCATTTATATATTTTTTATAAAAAATGGTTTTAAAAATGGATTTAAGCCTTATTTATTAGTCTTAAAAGTATTTGTAATGAAATTTTTTTTTAAATTATCTTTAATATACCATTATAAGTATTCAATTCTACTTTAAAATAAAAAAGGTTTTAAAAATGATTGATTTGTTAAAAATTATTTTTTCAAAATAGAAAAGAAATATTCCTTAATAAATGTTATAATCAAAATTGTAAAGCATTCTTTATATGAAAATTATTTTTGAAATGGCTTTATAAAATGTATTTTCAAAGAAATAATATTTACCTTTATAAATTTTCTATAAGATCCTTTAAAATCATTCTTCATCTATTTTGACATACATTGTTTTAGTTTATGCTTTACTGTGGATATGATCCAAGGATATAATTCATATTCTTTCTTGAATTTTTTATTTTATAATGGAGTGATGATTATGACACCCATTTCTCTTATATAGTTTATATTCTTTTGAAACCCATTTCTTTTTTTGGGATATTCTTTTATTAAATGATAATGGGGACTATATATTTTCCATAGGTAATGATATTATGAAATTTTTATGATAACCATTCCATTTCATGGGTTAAGATATTATGTTTAGAAAACCCATCTCTCTTTATGGGGAATGAGATGTTGATTTTATTATTATATTGTGGATCATGTATATATGATTTAATTATGTGATGGGTGGGACCTATATCTCCCTCCAATTCATTAGGTAATGATAATTGATATATGATATCAAAGGGTACATGAGAGATAATCCTAAGCATGAAACAAGAGGTTACATGAGAGGGAATATAAAGAATGAAACATGAGGTTACACGAGAGGGCATCCAAATCCCAAAACAAGAGGGTACATGTTAGGGAATCCAAAGGCTGAAAAAGAGGCTATAATGAAAGGAATACCATTCCTAAAACAATAGGGTACACAGGAGTGCATCTCAATCATAAAATGATAGTGTAGATGGGAGGGCATCCCAATGCCGAAAAAATAGGGCACCTGAGTGGTAATCCAAGGACTGAAATAAGATGGTACATAAGAGGGCATCCTAAACCCAAATAAGGTACGTGGGTGAATAGACCAATCCTAACATGTTATGATAGTCATGTTTTCATCCTTGACATACGATTTTCTATTCTTATGTGTATGCCACAAATTCCTTATCTTATTCTTCAGTTATGATTTAATGAATTATGATCTTGAATTCCTTATGATTCATGTCTTATGACCTTCCAATATTTATTTCATGACTCTTGTATATGATCTTTGATATTCATGTTATGATTGTATAATGATATGTTCATGTTATCATATCTTCATGTTCATTATTATACTTACGATTAACCCTTTTTTACCCTTACTAATCATATCAGATCACCATTCTATATGTTTCACTTCCCTAGGATAGAAATTTATGTTTTATGTATGATGTTTCAATAAAGGTTTCTAGTCTTGTAGAACATAGTGGGAGATAATGTATCTCAATTATGTAGTAGTGTTTATGTTTCCATGTTTCCAAAAGCACTAAAATAATATTTTTTTTTTGTATTTGGTTTGTGTAATGTTTTAAGTATTTGTAAAAACATTATGTAATGTACATAATAGTTAAGTGAGGTTCATTATAAGGCCTTTTGGAAATCAAATTCCAAGGTCATGGGGATAAGAAGTTACTCTAGGTTACAAATAGATATAAATAACCACAAAAATATCCACAAACACCCCCACTATTTCAAATAAAAAAGTTTGAGTATTTTTATAACCATTTATAAAATATAAAGGTTTCTTATGTTGATCGTCCTCAGTAGCCTCTTTAACCCAGATATAAAGGTAAATCTCATTATTTCAATATTTCTATTGTGGGGGTGATAATAATGTGGTGAAAGGTACACATATCATACAATATAGAACTACTAATTTTTTATTTGATTCTAGATTAACCCACTATTTTATATCTAAAGACTTTTCTTATGGAATAAAAATAAAACCTCAATGATTAAGTGTTGAATTAGTAGTGAAGCCAAATATTGTTATGATAATCACATCTCATATCTATGATTCTTCTCTGATTGATGATTATGGGGATGGGATTCCTAAAAACACATTATTCACCCTCTCATTAACTTTTATACTATTTTGGGAATTGATTGAAATTATTTATAAAAAATTCACGTCAATTTACAAGGAGTGAATTTATATTTGATGTTATGAAAAAACCCATTATCACCAATTTTTGTAACAATAAATATGAATTTCCAATGGATATTTCACTCATTATATAGGTTTTAATCCATATTTAAAAAGAGTTTTTATCCTATATGGTTGTGTAGAAAATCAACATCAAATATATTCTAATTATTCATGAGGCTTTTATGTATTTCTAGAATATTTTGGAAGTATTCATCCAAATTGTAATGTTGAGATTTAAATAAAACTCATACCTTAACTTAAACATATTTCAAATACACTAAATATAGTAGTAATGATTGAGTTGTAGGAATTGATATAGAAACACCAAGAGAATCTTGATAGTGGATTAATTTATCCAAATGTTTCCCCGTGTGGTTCACATATTCTTTATGTCCAAAAGAAATATTGATTGATATGACTCTGCATAGATTATCGATTACTGAAAAAGATAGCAATCAAGAATAAGTTTCTTATTCCTCTTATTGGTGTTTTTAATAAATAATGAGGATCTCGGTATTTTTACATGATTAATCATTATTTTAGTTACAATAATTTGAGTGTCAAAATTGAATACATATCGAACAAAACCTTCAATATGAGGTATGTATAATAAAAATTTATCGTGATTCCTTTTTTTGTTACTAATTCACCTAATATCATCATGGATTTAAGTAATAATTTCTTTAGGGATTATATTGATCAATTTTTTTTACAATTTATAGATGATATTATTATATATTCCAAGTGAAAGGAAGATCTTAAACATAACTATAGATATTTACTAACATCTCTAATGATGGAGAAGACATATGAAAAGATTACTAAATGTGAATTTTGCATACAGATAGATTTATTTTGGGGTCATATAATTATAAGGTATGGTATATTAGTGTATCCATCAAAAAAGACTGTTATTGTACATGATCCCAGATAAACCATAGTGTCTGGGATCCATAGTTTTCATGGTTTATCTAGACATTATCAATACATTGTGAATAATTTCTCCAGACTTTCTAATCAACTCAATGTGTTAACTGGAAAGGAAGTCAAGTTTCCTTTGATAGATGGTTGTGACGAAAATTTCATGGATCTAAAAATAAGGTTGATTAGTGAACCTATTCTCATAAAACCCCACATTGAAGATGGGTTTATGACCAATAATGACTCCTAAAAGATGGTATTGGTATGAATCATCATGTATAATGATATGGTGATAGATTATTCTTGAAAATAATTTAATGATTAGGAGATGATTTCCCAACTTAGGATTATGAGTTTGCTATACTAATTTATACATTAAATATATTTAGGTATTATCTTTATGGAGAAAAGTGGGGCGTATATAATTATTATAAATGTTTAATTTATTTATTCACTTTAAAAGAGGTGAATTATTTCCAGAAAGTATGGTTGGAGTTGAATAAAGAATATGACTACTTAATATGTTACCACCCTGGGGAAAAAATAATGGTGGAATATATTTGATTAGAAAAAACCATAAAGGATTGTATATTATGAGGATCATAAGAGATATAATATTTCAATAATTTCATAGGATGGATTTGGAAATCTTCATTGATGGGGGAAATATTTTCTCGCTTATATGGGTATACAACCACCTATTCATGTGAAGATGAATATGGAGTAGAATGCTGATATAGTTCAATAAAATAAGGTGATAAATGTTTTTATGTTAATATTTTATTATTTTGGAATGATAATGTTCATCGCCCATTTTAGGGTCCAATCAATACTATACTTTAAGAATGAACTATTTAAATAAGATTTTAGTTAATCATCTTTTTTTTAGCTAGGAAATATGAAGATGCATAGAGATATAAAAGAGTATTTGTTATGGAAAAAAATAAATAAAAATTGTTTACTATGTATCCTAGTGTTTCATATATCATCATATTTTCCTATAGGGAAAGACGTATAAGGGGATGTTACAGCCATTACTCATACTAGAATTGAAACATAAAAATATCACCATGGATTTCATCACTAGACACATAGAAACATTTAATTCCCATAATGTTATTTGGGATATAGTATAACATATTAAAAATTAAGTTCACTTTATTTTTATAAAAAATGTTTTATCAATTGAATATATTTACAAAATAAACATTATGAATGTGGTATGGTCTCATGGAGTACCATATGCTGTTGTATTTTATCGAGATCCAAGGTTTACCTTACTGTTTTCTGCAAATATTTTGTAAGATTTGGATATTTAATTAATTTTTATTACTTCATTTAATTATAATAATTATTATTATTATGATATTACAATTCAAACCATTTGATATATTTTTCTATATATTTAAAATGTGGATGGAATCAACATCTACCTTTTATTGAATTCTCTTATAATAATAATAGTAAATCAAGAATTCATAAGGTTCCTTATGATGCACTCTATTCAAGTACATTTATAACTCCAAAATTCATAGATAAATATATATAATGGAATATATTGGTACTTAAGATAAATAATTAAATTGTATAGGGATTTAGAACCATTCATTATCACAACATGGAATCTTAAAGCTGATAGAAAACTTACACTGATAATTATTGTCAAAATTTGAATTTAGATTTAGTGAGAATATTATCCTATAAATTTTTCAAGTGTATACTTTTATGATATTTAGAAATAAGTGAAAGATTATCACTAAGAATATTTTCTCGTTTGATATTCTTAATCATGTAGGTACGATAGCTTATCACTTGGTGCTTCCACTGATCATCCCCCACGTTCATGATGTGTTCCTATATCTCTCTAGATGAAGTACTTACCTGATCCATAACATGTAATAAAATTAGTGGCTATACCATAAGAGAAATAAAATTCTAATAAAAACAATATGTATAATTCTTGTGTCATAGAGATATAGTATTATGAAACAAAACTTCTTACCTTTTTAATGATCTTTAGGGGAATCCGGAATTCTGGGAACTTACATGGGGAGCTGTGGATGTCATGAAACATCGATACCCTTATCAGTTTATATCATATTGTCATAATTTTGACTGAAAAAAATAATAATTTTTGGGGGTTCAAATGTGACACCCTAGGATTTTATATGAATTTTCACTGAAATAAACATGATGTTTTCAAAAGCCTTGTTTTCAAGGAATCCCTAGTCTAAATGAATCATTATATATTATACATTTATGACATAATTGTTAGACTGGTTAGCATGAATTGGATAAACAATATTATAAAATATATTTATAATTTTCTTTTATAATGACACCATATTTATTAACTCATAAAAACTAATTAATCAAAGTTTTATTGATTAATTCACAATAAGTAAGTACTCAGTTATTAGTAAATTAATTTTATGCATCAAAAATTAGTTTTCTACAAAAATTGTGTCTATTTAATTTTTTGAGGATATTTTTATTAATTTATACCACTTTTAGATATTGAAATTTAATAAAAGGAAATAATTTTTTAGATTATCATATCAGAATTCTCTTGAGTGAAATATTTTAGGATTTTTCAGAAAAGATTATTTTTTTGTGAACTATGAAAAAAAACAATTTAATAGGATATTTTATTTTCCATTAATGTATTTTAAATTTATAATGTATTTATAAATAAATTTTTAATTTTTAATATTCAGTTTTTATTTAATTTAACTAAATCTGTTTCATTTGAATCGAGATTATTTTTAATTTGGGTTTAAAAACATTTAAAAAGTTAAAAATATAATTTTCTTGAAAAACATTTCAATTCATTTTGAATATTTTTATAAAATATAATATCTACAATATATAAATATTTATTCCATAAAATGGATTCTATATTTTTATTAATAATGTACAAATTTTTTATGTTGACACTTTCAATTTTTGTTGTAAGGAATAGTAAAAATTTTATTATTTTACAAATACAGTTTAAGATAAAACAGTTATACCAAGCAGTATTAAACCAAGATATAAGGAAATATAAATTATTAATATTATATAAATACTATTTTTTGGATATATTCTTATCACATGAAATCATACATTATAATCCTTATGTAATTTCAAGCATTTGGATTGAATATGAATTTATATTATTTTAACCATTTATAAAATATCAATTGTGTCCTCTACCCCACTTATAAAAGGATAAACTCCTATATTTTAATTATAAAACATTAATCCATATAAATAGAAAAACCCCTTAAAATTTATCTTATGAAATTACCTTTCTCTAATTTGTAGGTGTGAGTCTCCATAAAAGGACATTCCAATGGTCCTTAAGAAAGTATCTAAAGTAGGTATACTAAAGAAGAGGTAATCATCTTACCCATCCACTTTGAATTTTTTTATTCTTCAACCACAACTAAATCTATGGTATTCATAATGAAATATTATATTCAGTTTCCTCAATAATCTGAAATTTTATTATGATTATGTTTCCACAAATATCCACCCTTTACTATAAAAATTTCAACTTACTGTATCACTCTTATGTACATATAAAGCATAGCCTACAAGAACTGATTAATTAATTTCCAATAAAAATAATTCAAGGATGTTTATTATTATGTATTTAATTCATAAATATTTTATTTACGATATAATTTTATTTCTAGAATCACAAAATGTAATTTTAATTATTTAATTATTTTCATTGTAAAATGAGAACAATGTTCTTGTGTACGTAAAGACTACCGTCTCCAAGAAAGGTATAATTAATTTTTCTTTATCAAAATTTTATGGATGAATATAAATACGTATATTAAAAATATTTATGAAATTTATATCAAAATTAATTTTCTCTATATTATGGAACTGTGATCAAGATTAAAGGATAGGAACTGTCAAACAGAAACTTTCAAGAAAAATGAAACCGTAAACACCTGGAAATGATGATTTTAATAAGTAATTATTTATAAATTGGTATGTAAATTTTATTAGTGGATAATATATTATATTATATTTAATAATTTTATATTGTGATGGAATTATTAATATTTTAAATTTTTTATATAGGAAGTTATATCACTAATTATGTAAGTCAAACTTGAGGTAAGGGATTTATGTTACAATCTCAGTGTTTTCCAGGATTGTTTATGATTAAGTGTTAGATTATAAAATATTATAATATAAATATCATGAATATAATAAATTTACTTATCCAATGGTCATTTTATGGATATTATTGGTTTTCATTAAATTCCTCTAATGTTTTACTCAAGATTCGAAATATTTTTTTTTTACGAAAAACTGGATTTCTTTCTCTTTAATCAAGAATATTTTTTCTTCTATATACATTTTCTAAAAAAATGTATTTTATTATGTTTTAAATATTATAATAGGATTTTTTAAATTAACTTTTACACATTTTTTATTTCTATAATAAATTTTAAATGGATTCATTTTTTTAAATTTTTAGATGAGTTACTTTGTACTTTTTATCAAAAATGTGAGTGGAATCATTATTTTAACATAAATGATATAAATGGAATTTCCCACTGTCATGAACACTAAAGGCTTTGAATATCCCTCTATAAGTTATCTTTTATATTTTCAAATTATTTTTCTCTATAATTATTTAATATTTTTTAATATTTTAAATAATGGATTTTAAAATGAAAAGGTAATCTTCCTCAAGAAATATCCCAATGATCTTTCAAGGGTGTTTTTAAGTAATGATATCAATCTTTGATGTTACATAATATTTAAATTGTATATGATCCAATGGTACCTTCCTTATTATTTCTCTCTTTAGTTTATAATTATGATGATGATATTTTTATGAAACCAGTTTATTTTACATAAGATATTCAATGATGAAATGGTGAAATGTTTATGAAACATGTTCCCTTTTAATGGGTTATGAAATGATGATTTGATTAATTTACTAATGTTTATGATCTTATGGTTAACATATGTGTTGATTTAATTATGTTATGGGTGATCCTATAATATTATATACCTCTAATTAATTGTGTAAATATTGATATTTTATGTGATAATAAGTACAAAAATGGGGAGGAAACCACAGTTCAATAAGGAAATTTCTCCACTATGATATTATTGGGAGGGAACCATGACTATGGAAATGATATAAGAGGGGGAGAACATAGTCCATTATTATAGCCTTTCTTTTTGAACCTTGAATAATGAAATTATTATATATGCTTATATGTATGCCAAAAAATTATATCTTATACTTATGATATGTTCTCATTGATCTTGTTTATTGATTACATAATTATTTATGTCTTATTATTTGTAATTATTTAGGCCTCATATCATGTTTATGATCTATGACTTATTGGGTATAATTTACTAATATTAATCTCATGTTCTGATATAATCATGTTCATGTTATACTTAATTGATCATTGACATATCCCTTGTATAAATTTAATGAACATATGAGCTCACCCTTCCTCATGTTTCCCTTACCTAGATTAAGAATGATTGTTTTATGTATGATATGTCTATGATGGGTGATAGATGTGTTGAAATTTTGTGGGAGATGATGTATACATTTTATATACCATTTGTTTATGTACCACGTTACCAAAAACACTAACTTTTTATGGTCATCATATGTGTATTATTGTTAAATTTATATAATATTTATCTAAAATGATTTAATATATATATATGAATGGTTTGTGACACTATTATACATTCCAACTAGTTATCACCATGATGTGTTGACAATATTCTCCTAAAAATTCAACTGTATGTTGGTAGAATTTTTGTGTGTGAACAGGGATATAGTCCCACTCACCTACAATCTCTAATGTATGTTGGACGGATCCTTTAGAGGAATTGGGGAAATTATATTAATCCATATGGTTTGTATCTCACCGAACCTGGTGAGATCTCCTAGGTTCTTGTATTTTAGTGACAAGAGTAGAGACATTCTAGGTGATGTTTTCAAGTGGTTATAAAGGGGTTGAGGTTGCACAATGATGGCAATGATGACTGCTGATAAAAGATATACTATGTGAATCCTAAGAATAGTTGATCCAATAACTGACCTACTCATATTCCTCTCTATGATAAGGGGTTATATTTTTTTATTTTTTTTAGGACATTATCTTGAAACTATTTTTGGTTGTGACATGTTTCAACTTCTCCTATACAACTCATCGTTGAGAAGATGATCAGGGAGGATTCTTACAAAGGAGGGATTCATGTAAAACCTATGAGGTGGATATGGTGAAATTTAAATGGTAATCCAAAACTATCACATTCATCACTTAGTGTTAGAGATATTACATTTGTGACAAGGTCATATCATTGGTGATGTCTAAGGAGCTACTATGATGTTGAGATGATTCCACTATTTATTATTAAAGGGGACATTTTTATTTTTTTCATATGAAGATAAATAGACCCGAACAAGAAATCCCATCATTGTAGCATCTAAAGTAAAATCATTATTGACTAATAACTTTCACAGTTAAAGGAATCATTCTAGGTTCACAATTGTTTTCTGATGGAAAACATACACCATTTGATTTAATCCATGGGGTGTTTTGAGTCATGGTAGAAATATTTTCCAAAGGCATATGGTCATTTGATCTTTACCTATAATAACATAGAATCTGTTATGGTTAAGTGGCTAGGAGGTCATGCTCATCACACTTTTTTAAAAGGTATCTTTTCTACTCTTGGACTATCTAAGGGGTTTATTCCATATTTTTTAATCCTTCCCAAACCTAAATGATGAACTATTTTCACCTAATCAAAATATTGTTTATTACTTTTATTGAGGTGAACATATATATATATTAGAGGTTATCCATATTTTTTTATTATTTAATGATGCTCTATTTTAGTGTAATATTTTTTAAATATTCACAATTGGGATCTCTAGAGCTTATAATTATACAGGGATAAATTAGGTGATTACAGAATTAGGATCAAGCCTGTAAGAGTGGTTTCCTATATATCCATGTAAAAGGAATCTAAACCCACATACTTTAGTTCAACATAACTGGGTACATCATTCCATTTTAGGTCATCCAACAAGGATTGATCAATGTAGTATAATATCATATAGTAATGAAGAATGGAGGAAGTTATCACATGGATGGTTTTTGTTAAAACTATTCATGATCGGCCCTTTATAGTTAACCAAAACAAGAATATGACCTGGTGAGGATAGGTTGGTTTCTGAAGGAAAACTTACATGTGGGTTATGGGGTTCGATCTACTAAGGTAATATGGCCCACTAAGCAAAAGTATGGATTCTTTAAAAATATGTGTTAATGAAGGAAATATAATGATACCCAAATGGAATATGAATCTCTATATAGTGTATAGTTTCATCAAAAATATTACCAAATTTAAGGAGTCCCTCGGGAATATATCATTGGTGGAAGGGAAATCCAGGATCATAGTGAATACCTCTTGGAAAGGTAGAATATAAGTTTCATCCTGAATAATGTGGCCCTATAAGGATAAAACAATGGAAGGTTGATGGTGGTTGGTTTGAAACTTTAGGAGTAAATATAAGTATCACACATGATTGTAACCAAATCCCATATAGTTTGAGATTTATAGTTTATCACCATGTGGTATGGTCGTACCATGAAGTTTAATATCATGCGGTAAGGAATTTTTCATGTAGTTTTATATTTGTTGACTAGAAAAGTTTCTATATAGTTTAACATAATGTTGTTGGGATATATTCTTCATGAATGATGAAAAAATATAGTATTGAGTGGGTCTTATGATTATGGGGCTTCCCTACCTGGTTTGATATGTGGGTTTTTTGAAGATTATATTTGTGGGGAATATACTTCAGAAAAAGGAACATTTAAGGTTCTATTCACTGCTTCCTGGAGGATCCATAGTGAATCTAAACACCACATAGAATGAGAGAATTAGAAAAGGTGGAATAAATAACATAAACCCAACCACATATCATTTATGGGAGTTTCAATGTGAAATTTTAGGGATTAAAAAAGGGTTTCATTCAAGAAGGATCTCTCTGAGGACCTCATTCACAATGGAATCTCATAGTTCCTTCTTTATTAAGGGGTTTGTGAAGTATCTAAATTGATGAAGGGATTTACAGGCTTCTTCAGGTGGCTTATGTCCACAATAATTGATGATGAATTACCTAATTGGTTCTTCATGGATGGATATTAAATTCTTATTCCTACAAAATATGATATCCATATACATTTATTTCGTCATGTCTCTATATATGGAGAAGTAATCAGATATTTATATTCAGTTCTTGAAAAATCATTTTCATGAAATAGTGGACCACATGGAACATCATGAGGGTGTTCCATGTTGAAATAGTTAATTATTTAAGTGTTATGTGAGGCTTTCTAAATTTCTATTAAGAAACCAATGAACATTCATTGTGTCATCATGAAATTAAAGCTTTCATACATAAATGAAAAGTGCTTCTAGAGAGGCCAAAAATGCATATCTCTTAGAAATGTAATTCCCTAAAATAAGGAAAATATTTTTTTAGTGGAATGACTACCTAGAGATAAAATTTATGCTTCATGGATTATCTTCGGATTTATTATTCATGTATTATTCTTAATGAGGTGACCCAAGTACTATGCACACCACTTTAATTCGCCTAATTTTGATCATATTTTCATCTATTTTATCACATATTTGGTTCAAAAAATATTCCTAATGATTTATGTGACTTTTTACAACATTGTTGGATCTAATAGTTACCATTAATCTGGAATGAGGTTTCTATTTGTTTTACATCCATTCAAACTATAAACAAGTTTCAAAGTTTAAACCAATCCATATAAAAATTTGAATCATATATAATCTAAAATATCCATTTATAGAATTACTAATAAAATATAATAAAAACTATAGATGATATATCAAAAATAAAAAATAAAAATTGGAAGGAGATTCTTGATATTTCCTCATATAAAAATATAATAAAAAATATTTTCATTTTTTAAAAAAAATACAATAAAACACCAAATTTGACTCAACATCACCAACCAGGGTACTCCAATATCCGCCATAATTCTATGATGTATCCAATGTAAGGAATAAAAAGTAAATGTATCATTTTTTAATGTGTACATAGGATGTGATTGTTTTCCAATTAAAATTCCCCTATTAATTTTTGAATTTATTTTTACAAGAGAAAGAAATCCAGTTTAAATGTAAACGATATGAAATAAATTTATTCCGAAATAATTATGATGAAAATAAAATCATATTTTTATTTTATTTTTATTTATAGATAAACTTAATTTTATAATAACAATATTATGGAAATATAATGTAATTAAACATTTACTGTAAGTATGTTTCTATAGGTGCATCATTTCCACTTTTCCTAGGGATTTTACATAATGGGGTTGTGGTAGGAATGATAGTGCATACTTTATCAGAGGGAGAGGATTAAATAAAAGGATTGTTATTTTATTATATTGGATCTTATAGTAGATTAATTCTATTCATTTAGTTAAACTATAATTTTATTTTACTATAGATATCATTGAGCTTAATGTTCCCTCAGATGGAAAATGTTTCTCAATTTATCCTATCTCTCCAAAGGAGTTCACAAAAGATATGTCCCACCATAATTTTTCTTTGGTTTGTTGTTTTATGCATTTATAACCCTCTATTTAAGGATTTGATATATTATTCATTTTAAATTATGTATTACATAGTCACTCGATGGTTTCAATCGTTGATTCTTAGAAAATGATTATTTGGTTCTCATATAAAGATTATTTATTTTCATATGGTCAAACAACCCATAATTGAACAAAATGATCAAGTTATATCTATTATAATTGTTTTTTACTCTATTAATGAACCATTATTTGGTGTATTTTTAAATTTTTTAACATATCCTAGGATTAAAAAACACCATAAATAATATTTTCCTTCTTCAGACGATAGTGAATCTGGTTGTTCATTTCCTATACTCAAACAAAATTGGTGAAGTTGTGTGTAATCATTTTGATAATGGTCATTATGTCATATTTAATAACAATGAGGTAGTATTTATTATAGTATAGATCAAGATTTAGGGGAATTTTTTTTAATCAAAAAGTATATTGTAAATCATGGTGTACTTATTGCTTATCTAGTAGTCATCAAGGGAACCACACTCAGAGACATCATCATAGGTGTAGTGAATTTAAAACTATAAGATATCCTTACATGTTCTATTTTAAATATTTAGATTTCAAAGTGGTTATGCATGAATGTGATATAGATATGATGATTCTCACAAAGTTCTTTCCAGACCTTGATGTAATGAAAATGGTGGATGAACCTAGTTTAGAGGAAAGGGATAATGATGGTCCTTCATCTTTAATGATGGTTGTTCACTCCCCAAAATAAGTTTTATATAGTGAGTGATTATGAATATTAGATATTCCTATATTGGTTAAAAGTATTATAATGTATCTTTATAAGGTTTTAAATGCAAATTATTTCAATTATATAATTTCGTATTCTTGTTAAAATATATATATTATATGTTTTTTCAAAACCCATATCACTGATTTTGGCATGAAAGTCCTGAGGATCAATCTATTAAGACCATATTTTCTAATTTTTCTATTAGGGATAGTGAATTTTATGGTATAGTATGGAGATGAGTATTATATTTTACTTGGTACTAGACCCACATAGATGTTTGTTTTGATAAATAAAATAGTCAAGGTCCTCAGTCAAATACAGAATAACTGATGAAAAAGAAATCAAACCAATTGCATGATCATCCACCTATAAGTAAATATAGAAACTATTTTATGAAAATTAAATGTAATTTTATTTGGAAATGAGGAAGATCGATTGTGGGATTTGGTAGGGTATATAGAGAAGAATAAGAATGATTGAGGCTTTTTTACCTTCTTAACATAAAACAACAAAATTTTCATCCTCAAAATAAAATCATAGTATTGAAATATATGGATTATGGGAGGGGACCACTGATGATCCAAAAAGTTATGGAAATTATTTTGATTTTATATCCCAGGATATTACATAATATGGTGAAGAATCATGTGTTGAAGTCTATTTCTTAGTAATGATAAAAGGATAACAATAATTAATCAATTAAATCGGATACAACAACTCCATTTAAGAAAATAAAATGATATAAGAAACATTACAATTTCTAAAAACCAAAGGTTATTAGGTCAATGACTAATAAAATTTTTCCTATGGATAGTACTTAATGGAAACTTATATTCCTAAGGAACATATGCTACTCTCTTTCTACATGTATTTTCTTACTCTGATGGAAGACATATTTGACACCATTTGTATTCCCTAACATAATGATTAAAATAATTAAATTAATATTAATGTCAATATAAATCTAAAAAGTACAAAAAATGGTTAAATACATTGATTTCAAAAAGTACAAAATAGTGAACTTTTTAAATGGTTTAATTATTTAGTTGGATTTATACATGTTATAATTAAATTAATTTTCTATGTCGATGATTATCATGTAGTTATAGATTTTATCACCTCTTATATTAAAGAAAAAAATTTATCTCAATTTGGATCCTGATATCTAAAATTATACATGGTTGTATCAAACATTCTCTCATTTTCTACGGCTTGATGAATATTTATAATAACTTTTGGTTTGTTTAATTTTTTACTATTTGGTCGATTATATTTTTTTCATAGTCTTCAGTAAGTTCTTCTTAACATTCTTAATAAATAATTAAAATGGATTTTTCAAAATAAAAAATATAAATGGATTAAAATTAAATAGAAAAAAATAGAATAATATATATAACTAAAATAAAGAACATCATTCCATACAAGACATGGGAAAAATGCACAAGCACAATAAGATGAACCCTTATACTGACTTAGAATAAGATCCACAGAAGTATAACCTGGCTATAACTCACTATAATTATCTGGAGAAAAAACCCAATCGAATTAATAAACAAAACAAGGGTATGACATCTCGAGTGTTATGCTAAGCTAATATAATACTTGTCCATAAAATTCCCCCTTAGTTAACCATGGATTCTCATGAAATTTATCTCACTTTTTTACATAAATAAAATAATGAAACATATAAATAATATTTCATGTAACCTTTTAAAATAGTCCAATTAAAACCCCATTATCAAAATCATTATCATATTTATAAATATAAAAACATTAATTATATCAATAATGTTATGGGGAATAAAAATTATATTGTAAAAGTATCCATAATATTATTATTTTCATTCCAATCATAATTTATTTAACTAAAATAATATTTGAAAACATGAAATCCAACATTCAGAAATGAATATTTACAAAAAATAATAATTATAATTTCAATTTAACCACAATAAATCTAGAAAAAAATTTATCAAATATCAATAGGTTATTAAATATGGTTTTTAAAGAAATTCAAAAACAACTTGGAAAAACCCTCTATTCCAAACACATGTTTCACAAATACATTGAATTACATTACAAATTCAACCAGGATTATTAGAATAGAAAATATATTGATATTAAATTTCTTCATAAATTTAAAACATCATTATTAATCCAAATTAAAATTAGTACAAAGGTACACCTCACTAAATCTGAGAAAATTGTTGTGTATTCATCATATAGTGGTTAAGAAACAAGAAATAGGTACTCCTCACACTATAGAAATAAAATTACCAAATTTATCACCAAAAAATGACCATATATTCATCCCCATGGTTGGGTAGTATAGTAGGAAAGAATAAAATAAAATTAGAACAAGAAAATCATAAGGTAAAATGAAATAATTGAAGGATTTCCTTAGGTAATGACTTATGAATAAATAGAGAGTCGTTAATAAACCAGTTAAGAATGGAGGGGTTTCATTAGAATTCCCCCCAAATAACCATTTCAAACCCATATAACAAATTTGATAGATAATATTCAAATGGAGATAATAAATAATGTATACACGATATATGTACAACTATACAAATACACTACACCTCCACTATGTCAATTCATGTATTTATTTAAAAAAATCATGGAAGAAATCTCATTTCTACATGTTCCAAAACATCGGTCATTAGGACAATGAAACATAATCATGGAACCTACGAAATATTTTGTATTTTTACCCATTTTACTCTAATCCCATTAAAAGTAAAATATATATATATATAATAAACATGCATCAATGACATAATAGTTTTTACATATATTGTCAAAATACTATTGAGTAATCATTATTGTGTAACTACATCAATACAATGAATACATTATTCACTTATACCATGGCATTTTGAAACATACTTGAGGATACATAACAAAAGGATATTTTATACCAAATATTTTATTAATTCATACAAAAAATTTATCATCAATCATAGTTGCAATAACTTAACTAGTATATTTATATTCATTTATATTATTTTTATAGTTCCAAAAGAATAAATTTGATGAATAAATAATGAGGAAAAATAGATAAGAAGATGATCTGTTAGTAGATAGAGGAGGTATGACTATTCATGATTCTAGTTGGATCCCAAATTACTATATGTATTTTTTAAGGTGTAAGAATATGATTTTTAGATGCTACAATTATGGTAATAAGGGTTACTTCAAGGACTATTGAAACAAGAAGAGTGTGTAATACCATTTCCAATAAAAAATGGTGAGTACATGTAACAATTGAAACATAATAATTAGGGAATTTATTTCAATTATTGCTTGTATAAAACACCGTAATGATGGATATGAAATAAACCAAGGATCAATATTTCACATTATGCCTCAATGTTATGGATTGAGTAGTATAACCCAATTATAGAATTTATTTTACCCATAGAAAACAATCACTCCATAATGATTTGTATATTTGGACCATTAAACTAAAAAGTGATGATAGTATGGTATGAAACATATATGTATTACTTTATGTGTAGTGTATTAAGGATAATATATTATCTTTTGTTTTATTTGATGAAATAGAGTGAACGTTTTACACTATTAAAAAATGGATAATAATTTTAAAGGGTGTATTAGTGGTGATGGAAGTAGAGAAGTCATAAAGAAATTTGTTTCTGGTTTTGGGTGAAATTTTAAATGATGAAGAGATAGTTATAACATAAACTAACTTGATTGAATCATTGAAGGATGAATTCCATCATAAATATTTTCAAATTTTTTAACAATGATCTATGATTCGTCCTAATAAGAAGTTTCTTCCAAGGATTATAAACATATCTTTACCATTTTTTGAGCATAATTTTTTTAGTGAGAAACACATGGTAATGTTTTAAATAACAATGATAAGAAGTAGGGATATCATTAACTTATAATAGTATGATGACTAGGAATAAATTTTTATTCAACTAGTATTACAAATGTAATTTAAGTCATTACTTAATGATTATTCCATGATATGTTATATTTTCTCAATAAATAGTATGGTTGGTCATTTTAAAGTCATTAAAATATTTTAAGTAGTTATCGATCTTGAATCTATGAAGAAGATCAACTTTTATAGAAGTGAAATTTGAATTGAATAAGAAAGAAATATTATTGATAATTTCATTAAATAAGGATGAATAAAGATAGATTTTATATGGTTTACACCATTCAATAGAATATAGTATAGGATTGAATAAATATATCATTATTCAATAAAATGTGGGTGATATTGTATACATGAGGTAGTGATACATTTTTTTGGATAAAATTATTGAAGGCTTCATATTACATGACCAATTGATCTCCAATAGTGGTGACTAATATAAAAAACAATGGAGATATTGACTAACAAAATAATTCAATATTCTTTTTTAAAAACATTTTTATGTTATATATATAGATAATTCTTTGATAAATAAGTATTGAATTTATTCTCAACTTCCATGAAATGTATCATTTTGGGATGCACTAATGTTTTGAAGGATAATGATTTGTTGAAGCCCACTGCCCATAAGGATATCAATAGTAGATATTTATACGGTAAACAATAAATTTTACGGAATAAAGAAGATAAATTTTTGGAGAAATATAATACATAAACTAAAATAATCAATATATATAATGAATGTGTGGAAGAAATGGTTTTACATGAATCTATACTAAATCTCAATGATCTATAACTATAAGAGTATGGACCACATAATGGTACTAGAGAATGCAGCGGACATCAGTGGTTTATGGATTTAAAAAATTTCATCACTGGAGTGTTGAATACTTTTCCAAATCTAGTGAACCAAGTCTTGGTAACCATATGAAGATATTTAGAGAATTAATTAAAAAATAATAATAATTGAATGATTACCTCATCCAAATCAGCAGTGCATTTGAATTTAACTCATCATAAATGATAATTACTTTAAGGATTCAATCATGGATGCTTCTATATCATCCACACATATATAAGGAGTCTATGAAAATGTTGATCATCGAATTCTTGTTTCTAGCATAGAGATACAACTAGTCATTCATTACTGAAATGATCACCATGATCCTTCCCCTTAGTCCCATAATATAAATTGAAGATCGAACACTTATACTGAATATTTATATCACTTTGATGTAAAATAAGGAGAAAGAAGATCACAAAATTGATGGAATTACTAATACACCTGAAAGTTCTCATATTTTCTTATATAGTGGTTGTTAAATTCATGAAATGGGTTCCCGACCCCCATATAAGTAACAACAAAAAATGATAAAGAAATGACTTGTTATGGTGAACTTACTATGTACAAATATTTATTTATATAGTTCGACCTACTTATAATATAAAAAAAATATAGTGATAAAACAAAATCATTAAATAGACTCACAATTCCAAAAATATTAAACGAAACATGATTATAAACATAATACTCATTTGTAAAATATTATTTTTTTCTATTGTCTTAATAACTTCTGAAAACATTAAATAAATATATTAGACTCCATTTATAGTATAATCAAGCAATAATTAATTTTTGTTTACTTGCTGATCATTAATTTTTGGACATAATTCAAACCCCTTGGTGGGGCCCACTATGTTCTATATTCATATTACAGAGAATGTGGTATACATTTGAATAAGATATTGTGTGTGACCCTCTAGGCCATTATGTCGATATCAGTGAATACTAATAAATCTCTAAGAGTGGAGTTTAGTGTAACATCCTGGCCCGAGTTCCACACAATAGTGCCTCAAACCAGACCACCACATGACCTTAGGCATGCCTCCCCTTATTCTAGAGGTTGTCAATAGGCAGTGAGGTTCTAAAATCAATCATGGGGAGACTATACCATATATTTTTTATTTTATCAGAGAAATAAAACTGCGTAAATAAATAAACAGTAGCAGAACCATATATATAACCATAAAAAAACAATATCAAAAGATGACCAAAATTGGAAATACATACTCAAAAGAGAACAATAGATATGTCATGTTAAGTACATTCCAAATGTCAAATGAAACCCCAAATATAAATACACTAATAACTCCCAAGCGAGTGCCAAACCGAGTATGGTTCCCTCATCCATGCTCTATCCCAACTCATCCATCTAGCATAGGTCATTTGTCCTTAACCTATCCATATAACACAAAGACTATTCTAGTGCCGATCAAGAAGCCCAAGTAAGGTGTGAATACAACTTATTAGGCCACCACCAACATTGTCTAAAACAAATTCAGTCAATCATAGGTGTATGTAGTTTTATAAATAAATAATGACAATATATAAGTAAATAGTATCACATTACCAAATAATCTTTATTAAACCACATAGACCACAAGATTCCAATGGACACTCGTACCTCAATGCCTTATCCGGCACAAGTCGGGTCTGAACCTTGTTACATATTCAGTTCTCTATTCATTTAAATAATTATATTTCATTATCCATTTTATTTTATTCTCATTATTATGGCCACTTGGAACCTTAGTCCAACTCTGATGTTTTGGGTATAGAACGCCATTTCTAGCTCCCCGTTTTTCAATCCTGTATATATAACATGGGAATAGAATGTCAGGTCTAGCACCCTAATCCTCAATCATTCATATACATAATAGGCCTAGAAATTAATGTATATCACCCCAATTCTAAATTATGCGCATATCTCATTAGTGTAGATTGTCATGTCTAACACCCCATTTCTCAACAATGCTAATAAATCTATCATTGATGTAGAACTCTATGTCAAACACCCCATTTCTCAACTGTAAATATGCATTATTGGTATAGATCATCATGTATGACACCATAATTCTCAACAATACCAATAGATCGGTCATTGGTGTAGAATGTTATGTCTAACACCCCATTTTTCAATTGTACATATGCATCATTGGTGTAAATATCCATGTCTAACACCAAAAATCTAAACCATTTATTTATATAATTATTTACTGGGCTTAGATCAACATGTCTAATACCCCATTTATCAACCATGAATTTATTTCATTATCCTTGGCTTAGATCATCATGTCTAAAACCAATTTATCAACCATTATTAAACATTAATACTCTTATCAAAATTAACCACCACCATTTCTATTAATTAATTAATAAATTAATTAATCCAAGTCCATTAATTAATTAAAAAATTAATTTGTAAGAGAAACTCCATTAATTAAATAAACAATTAATTAATCATATACGTCCATTATTAAATTCAAAAATTAACTAATCACATTAGTTTATCTAGTTAATTTAGCAATTAACTACTCACATATATAACTCTTGTTAATTCAACAATTAACTCATAACATCAATTACTTTAATTAATTCAACAATTAACTAATCATGTCAATTACTCTAGTTAATTCAAAAATTAACCTGTCACATCACTTTCATCAGTTAACTCATCAATTAACTAATCGCATTAATAAAATTAATTAAATTTATAATTAATTAATTCAAAAATTAGTTACCTACCTGAATTTCTATTAATTAATTCACCAATTAGTTAATCACAACTCACTTCCATTAATTAACCCGTTCATTAATCAAACACATCAATTTCATTAATTAATTTCCAAAATTAATTAATGAAAACAATACCATCAATTAATTCATCAATTAATTGGCCACATCAACTCCATTAATTAATTCAATAATTAATTAAGCATATAAGGTCCATTAATTGGTATAAATGGCCCAAAGGCCTACATTTGTTTTACCATTTTTGATAATCCACCTTTTATGGGGTGAGGTGGAACCTATACAAGACCCGATGTCTTAGAGACAATTAAATGACCCGCAGGTCTTATAGGGAATCACCTAGACAAGACAACTTAGAACTGCTCCTCTCTAGCATATTTCATGATATCAGCACTCCACCTTTATAGGGCTGGTCGGTTAGTTGTCATATGCAAAGCTGCATAGACCCAGTACTTATGGTAATGCCATACCCTCTCGTTCATTCAATTCTGGTTAGCTCTTCTCTAGTGAATGTGCATGCCCTAAATCTTCATCTAGAGCCTTGTCCCTTGTAGTCTGACTGGTACATTTTCATTATCAAGTGCCCCGAAGGCCTTGGGGTGGGCTTAAGGTGTCATGAAGTCCTTGAGAGACAACTGGCATGATGGCCTTGGGTGGCCCGAAAGCCTTTGAGGACCCAAGGACCAAACTGGTGGCCCAAAGGCCCAGATGGGTGAATAGTTCTAGCTGCTACAGTACCAAACATTGCCAGCTACAATACATGATACAGTGTCTACTACAGTAACATAAAAAATATGTCTCCACCCGTATTTGATCTCGAGTCTCTTGGATGCACTTGTCGAGTACTCACCAACTGGGTTGAGGCTCATGTGCCATTAATTAATTCATAAATTAATTAATACTTTAAAAACTCAAAATATAATATTTAATTGACTAAATAATTATTCGCAATCTATAATTCAAAAATTCCATAATTAACTCAAAAAAAATTCCTCTAATTCCATTACTAATTCAACAATTGGTTTATCACATAAATCACCTTAATTAATTTCCCTAATTAATTAAGCACATAAATACCATTAATTAAATCAAAAATTAATCACTATCCTCAAACCCAATATCTTACAATTAATTCAACAATTAATTATTCAAATCAACAATGTCAATATCTCATAAATAATTCTACAATTAATTTTCTTAAATCATCTATCTCAATATCTCATAATTTATTCAACAATTAATTATCTAATTCACAAATATCAATACCTCATAATTAGTTTATCAATTTGTTATCTATCAATTTCAATAACATAATAGTCCCCATTAATTAATTTAATAATTAATTAATTTAACTCATTCAATTGAATTAACACATCAAACCCCATTAATTAATTCATCAATTAATTAATCATGATATCTAATTCTATAATAAAATAATAAAAATACTCCCATTAATTAATTCAATAATTAATTAATCCCATCTCAAACAATTATATATCACTAATTAATTCATCAATTAATTGTTATATCACCATTAATTTAACCATGAAAATTAATTCACAATTAATTATTCCATATCAATCAATTTAATAATCGTAATTATATCCAATAATTAATTGTACAATCAATTATCCATATTCCACAAACTCAATATAACAAAAATTATTTTTTCAAATAATTATTCACATTCAACAATATTTGACTCATCATAATTAATTTAATAATTAAGTATACAAAATTATAATCTCATAATCCTAATCGTTCCCATTAATTAATTCTACAATTAATTAATCATGTTCAACAATCTCAATAACTATATAATTAATTTAAACAATTAATCATCCAAACCACACTTTCATATTCTTATAATTAATTCAAAAATTAATTATTCAATTCATAATGTCAATATCTTATAATTAATTCTACAATTAATTAATCAAGTTAAAAAATCTCAATAACAACATAATTAATTTTAAAAATTAATTATCAAATCACAATTTCATAGTCTTATAATTGATTTACCAATTAATTATTCAATTCATAATGTCAATTTCCCATAATTAGTTCTACAATTAATTATATAAAATAAACAATCTCGATATCTCATAATTAATTTAACAATTAATTATTCATGATCTAAAATATAAATATCCAAATTTCACATTTATTTTAATTAATTAATTCACCAAATTAAATAATTTAATCTAGAACCTAGTTTATAAACATCAAATAGAAATTTTTCAAATCCATATACATAATTGTAATCAAGACTATGGGATTTTAATTTGAGACCACCTACCTTGAGATCGATGATGAAGAATGCTCAACAACGAATATCCCCAAATTGAGTGTAATAAATCAAAAATGTGTTAAAGAACATGATTTAGATCCGACAAATAGAAAGAGGAAGAAGTAGTGATAAAGACCCTACTTCAATGATAGAAATCAGCTTTTCGATTCCTATTAGTAAGAACCAGATAATCCATTAGTAATGGATCTAGAAGCAGATTAATAACTGAGAGGCATAACTAATAATCCGTGGTCTGGATATCAAAAATATGATGTGAGATCACTTCTAGAATGAATAAGACTGTTGGAAATAAATAGAAGAAGACTCATAGCGAGGAGGCAGGTGAATGGAGGGTATTCGGTCAAAGATTGCATTATGAGTGGGAGTTTTGGTCTAAGGCAGAGGTGTACGGTACATCTTGGCTTGAAAATAGTGGTGTGTGAAGCTTCTGCAACCAAGAAAATGGGGTTTAGAGGGTTACATAATGTTAGAGAGGATTTTTTTTAAAAGCTGAGTATGATAATTACATGACATGAATCCTCATTTCACATCGTGTAATTATTATCAATTGATTTTCCCATTTTCTTGAGAAAATCTCATCAAACCATTAAAAATTGATTAAATATTACATGTGGGGGAATCTAATTACACGTGGTGTAATCAAATTACATGTGTTGTAATCTAATTACACATGGTGTAATCTAATTTCATGACATGTTGAAATGTGGTGAAAGATAGTTATAGGGGATGAAATATACTTTCGTGACTTGTCTTCATTTGGTGAAAACCACTTAGAGGGGTGTAAATTTTCGTGGTTAAGAATTAATTTAATCTATGAATTAAATTTATAACAACCCATCTAGGAAAAAAATTTAAAAAGAGTCACCCATGGAAAAATATGGGATCTTACAATCTTTCTATGTTATAACAGCTCAGCCTCGAGTTGTACTCCCAAACACCTCTATGATTCTGATTTAATGTCAGCCCACTATGCCCCCTTTTCTGCTTCTCTCTCCAAATTATTATCCTTAACTCATTCCCAAGTTCCCATAGAATATGAAATGTCTGCATAGGTTTTTCAGAAAAACCTTCTAACTACGATCCAACCCACATATCTGATTCTCCTTAAAGAATGCATCGGTCTCAAGATCAACTTCTTTAACATACCTAACAAGTTTTCCCATATCATTATTCCCAACAAACCTAATAACTCCATCCAACATTTTCCCCCAACCTTACCATCAAAATAGCATGGAAAGGATGCACATCCACCACCTCTAAGGCCCATCTACACTTTAACTAGGGAAATTAAACATGGATATTCCAAGTTCCTCATTAGAATTGTAATTCCAGCACTTCCAACACATTTTTTTACTCACTGAACCTTCTACTAACACATCGTTCCCCACCTTTGCAGTATTTTTAACACTTCTTGTTAAGAAAATCAACCACCACATCCCATGGCCCACTATTTTTATCAACCTCTAGTCCATCCAGAGAAACCCATCCTTAAATTGTCGATGGTGCACCATCCACCATCCAACTCCACATATATATATCGATTTATATGAACAAATCCCAAGGGACCCCATATCAAACCAAAACACATTTAGGTAGCTATGTGTAAATCCAGATCCTTCTTAGTGTACTGAGGATGATGTCAAGGTAGGGGACATGATCATCACAAATTAAAAGTACAATAAGAATTCATTGAGGAACACCAAAAAAATCCTTTATTACTCATGCTAAATCCCACTATGAAAACACCTTAACCCATCAAAATACTTAGGAATACCATCCTACCAATCATCTCACCATACTGATCCAAAACAAGACAATTTTTCATATAACCCATAATTGAGTTCTCAAACTAGAGAATTCTCACTACCCAAACTACCCATATCATGGTTAAAATAAAAAAAATGAAGGATTTTCATTTCTCAACATTTAGCATAGTTATCAAGATGTAATTACACAAAACCATATCATGTCTTTCCCACTGTATCCTGCCACATGTTCATAACCGAGGCACTATCACTACCCTTAACCATCGTACACCTAGGTCCTGGTTAATAAGGGTAAACACATTATAATTATTCAGTTTTTATCATTTATACACCCATTTATTCTCATCTTACATCATAATATAATATTTCTCAATTTCATGTTAGGAAAAAAATCAATTTCACAAGATACAAAATTTCAAGTTCAACAACTTACCTGAAACCCATTTTTCTATGTCTGCATTTAATGATTCATGTCATAAAATAGTCATGAGTGCCTATAATGATGTATACAGACTCAAATATCAGTACATTCAGAGCTATGAGTCAAAACTCATAAAATATTAATAATAATCACATCAATAAACAAGTGTGTCTCCCAAGGTGAAATAATAATCAAATGTAACAGTAAACTGGAATAATAATAATCCCACCCTGGACACTTGGGTTCACCCCTATACATGGGGTAGCTAATCCCATGCATGAACTTATAACCAAGCCCCAACTTTTCCTGATATCTTGTTTATATTTCACAAATAGTAAGGAAAAAGAAGGAAAAAATAAAACAAGAGATCTAATACAACTTTGTAACGTCTTGACCCAGGTGCCACACACCGAGGCCCTGATCCAGACCACCACATGACCTTAAGCGTGACTCCTTGTATTCTAGAGGCTACTGAATAGTAGCGAGGGTATAATATTAATCATGGGGAGACTATAGCCTCTATTTTTTATCAAATTAATACACTAGTGGAAAAAACATAAACAATAGAGTAAGCATATATATGACCATAAAAAAACCAATATCATAAGATGACAAAAACTGGAAATAGATAATCAAAATAGAATAGTATATATGTCATGCTAAGTATGTGCCATGTTTCAAATGAAAACCCAAACTTAAATACACTAAAAACTCCTAAGTGGGTCCCAAACCACATCTGGTTCCCTTTTTCCTGTTTCATCCCAAATCATCTATCTAATATAGGGCATTTTCCCTTAACCTGTCCCGAAAACACAAAGTCTATTTTATTACCGATCATGAAGCTTGATTAGGGTGTGATAATGACTCAGTAGGCTACCACCAACAATGTCTAAAACAAATTCAGTCAATAATAGTGCTATGTAGTTATATAAAGAAATAATTACAATGTATAAGTAAACAGTTATCACATTATCAATTAATCTTTATTAAACAACATAGACCACCAGATTCTAAAAGACACATGTACCACAATTCCTTCTCTGGCCAGCATCGGGTCTAAACCATGTTAAATATTCAATTCACTATTCATTTAAACAATGTACTTTCATTAACCATTTTATTTTAATCCCATTATTACAACCACTTGTAAACATAGTCCAATGTCAATTTTTTGGGTGTAGAATGTCATGTATAGATCCCCTTTAATCAATCCTTCATATATACCATGGGCATAGAACGTCATATCTAGCACCCCAACCCTCAATCATGAATATACATCGTTGGCCTAGAATTTCATGTCTATAACACCAATTCTCAACTATTCGCATAACTCATTATTGTAGATCATCATGCCTACCACCCCAATTCTCAAAAATACTAATAGATCTATCATTAGTGTATAACTCCATGTCTAACACCCCATTTCTCAACTATACATATGCATCATTGGTGTAGATTTCCATGTCTAACACCCCAAATCATAACCATTTGCTTATATAATTAGTTATTGGGCTTATATTGTCATGTCTAATACCCCATTTATCAACTACGCATTTATATCATTATCATTGGACTAGATCATAATGTCTAAAAACAATTTATCAACCATGATTAAACAACATTAATCCTCTTATCAAAACTAACCACCCCCACTTCTATTAATTATTTCATAAATTAATTAATCCAAGTACATTAATTAATTCAACAACTAATTAATCACTAAAAGTCCATTAATTGATTAAATAATTAAAAAATTATATCTATCCATTGGTTAATTAAACAATTAAATAATCAAATCAATTACTCTAGTTAATTCAGCAATTAACTAGTCACATCAATAACTCTAGTTAATTCAAAAATGAAATAATCACATCAATTACTGTTTTTAATTCAAGAATTAACTAATCACATCAACTACTCTTGTTGATTCAATAATTAACTATTCATATTACTTTTATTAGTCAACTCAATAATTAACTAATCACATCAATAACTTTAATTAATTCTAAAAATAATTAATTCAACAATTGGTTAACCACCTCAATTTCCATTAATTAAATCACCAATTAATTAATCACAACCCATTTCCATTAATTAACCCAAATATTAATTAATCACGTCAATTTCATTAATTAATTTCCACAATTAATTAATCATAACAATCCCTTTAATTAATTCATCAATTTATTGGTCACTTCAACTCCATTAATTAATTTAACAATTAATTAACCATATAAGGTCTATTTATTAATTCAAAAATTAATTAATCATTTCACAACTCGACATATAATAATTAATTCACCAATTAATTATACAAAATTTATAATTCAACAATTAAAAAAATATCTCATAAATTAATTATCCTCCAATTCCATTACTAATTCAATAATTAGTTTATCACATAAATACTCTTTATTAATTTCCCAAATTAATTAAACATGTAAATCCCATTAATTAATTCATCAATTAATCAATTTCATCAAACCCGATACCCTATAGTTAATTCAACAATTAATTATTCAAATCAACAATCTCAATGTCTCATAATTAATTATGCAATTAATTAACTAACGTTATTTATCTCAATATCTCATAATTAATTCATCAATTAATTATCTAATTCTAAAATATCAGTACCACATAATTAATTCCTCAATTAATTATCTGTCAATTATAATAACATAATAATCCCCATTAATTAATCCTTAAATTAATTAATTTAACTCATTAAATTTCAGTAACACATCAAACCCTGTTAATTAATTTTTCAATTAATTAATCCAATTATTTAATTCCACAATTAAATAAAAATAATTCTCCCATTAATTAATTCATGGATTAATTAATCCCATCTCAAACAATTCAATATCACCAATTAATTCATCAATTAATTGTCCTATCTCTATTAATTCAACCATCCTAATTAATTCCTCAATTAATTGTTCCATCTCAATCAATTTAATAATCATAACTATCTCCAATAATTAATTCTATAATTAATTATCCTATTCACTAACCTCATTATAACTATAAATGTTTTTTCAAATAATTATTCAATTTCAACAATCTCTAACTCAATATAATTAATTATACAAAATCACAATTTCATAATCCTAATCATTCTCATTAATTAATTCTATAATTAAATAATTGTGTTCAAGAATCTCAATAACTCCATAATTAATTTCAACAATTAATTATCCAAATCACAATTTCATAATCTCATAATTAATTCACCAATTAATTATTCAATTCATAATTCCAATATCCCATAATTAATTCTACAATTAACAAATCATGTTCAACAATCTCAATAACTCCATGATTTTTTTCAACAATTAATTATCTAAATCAAAATTTCATAGTCTCATAATTAATTCCACAATTAATTATTCAATTCATAATATCAATATCATATATTTAATTATAAAATTAATTATCTAAAAATAATAATCTCGATATCTCATAATTAATTTAATAATAAATTATTCTTGATCTAAAATCTCAATATCCCAATTTCACATATATTTTAATTAATTAATTCACCAAATAAATAAATTTAATCAAGAACACAATTTCTAAATATCTAATGGAAATTCTACAATTACATACACATAATTGTAATCATGAATATGATATTTGAATTTTAGAAAACTAACCTTAAGATCAATGTGAGGAATTCTTGCCAACGAATATCCCCAAATTGAGTGTAATCAATCAAGAATTTGCAGATGAATAGGATTTAGATCTGAATCATCGAAAGAGTGGGAAGTGATGATGTATATCCTAAATATTCGATAGCAATCGTTTGTAGGATTCCTCTCTACAAGAACCAGATAATCCATTATAAATATATCTATAATTAGATTAATAATGGGGACTCATACCTTACAACTCTAGGTCTTGATATCCAAAATTGGATGCAAGATCACATCCCGATCGAAGAAGCCTTTCAGAAATCAATGGAAGATGACTTACAGTTAGGTGGGAGGTTCATGGAGGTTCCTCTTTTGAATATTGTGGTGTGAGTGGGAGTTTCGGTCCAAGGTAGATGTGTATGAGACATCTTGGGTCGAAAATGGTGGTGTGTGGAGCTTCTACAGCCAATAAAATGGGGTTCAAAGGGTTAAATGATGCTGAAGACATTTTCAAAAATCTGGGCATGATAATTAAATGACATGGGTCATAATTTCATGTAGTGTATTGATTTGTAATCTATTTCCCCTTTTTCATGAGTAAATACCATCAAACCATTAAAATCATTAATTAAGGATTTCATGTGGTGTAATCTAATTACACATTATGTAATATTACACTTGGGGTAATCTAATTACATGTGGTGTAATATTATACGTGGTTTAATCTAACTATGCATGGTGTAAACTAATTTTGTGACATGTGGAAACATGGTGAAAGACAGTTATATGGGTGAAATATACTTTTGTGACATGTCTTCATGTAGTGAAAACCATTTATAAGGGGTGTAAATTTTTGAGGTTGAGAATTAATTTAAGTTTTTAATTAAATTTATAACAACCCATCATGACCAAAATTTAAGGTTTCTCACCTGGAAAAATATGGGATCTTACATCTAGAAACCCATAAAGGCCCCTAAGGAGATAAGGAAAACACATATAAAAGAAACCCCTTTCAACAAACACATGATATATAATATAATCTCTTTTTCTTAAAATAAATCATAAATAAGGATTCACATTTCATGTCATCATCCATTCTTGATTTATTACTTTTTACTATTACTATATTTTAATTCCATCTTCTAACATGGTAATGGATTTAATGATGGTACTACCATCCTGAGAAACTAGGCTCAAGATATCACTTCTTTACATAGAAAGATATAAATTATATCTTTATCATTCAGAGAATGCTATAGAACAAATGAAACACCCTACACAAGATACCCTCCAAAACATCAATGTCATGGTTTTTTCATTGCATAGATGAAAATAACCAAATTGTACACATTGATAATGATGTCATGTTGTGAGACTAATACAAATGATCAAAAATAAGAATAACCAAAGGAACCTAATAACATGCGGTGTTCCTATTGGAAGATAATTCCTCTTTATCTCATCTACTAATGATCCCCAATGTGTGAAATTTATGAGAAAAATTCTTAATGAATTTGATCCCCAAATAAAAATTGGTCAAAAATCAGTTGTGTCCTATTAAAATGATGTAACTAGACCTTAGGAAATATGTTTAGGATTAATGTCATAGAATATCTAAGGTCTCATTATATCTAGGGAACTACTTTAACCTTTCTATATGACATGTAATCTAAGGAAATTAACATAAATTTAGTTTTCATAGAAGAATAAACACAATTTTGTTAAGAAACAAACATGGTTATATCAAACTGTATACATGTAGTGGTAATCAAAGTTCACAAATAAGCTATCTCTAGGGAACCGACTTATAACACTCCCAATTTCACTAAAACCAACTATTAACAATTATTAATCTTCAATGTCTTATATATGTATCATGCTTCTAATGAGATATGGATTTAATTATGGGTTTTCTAAATTGTCCTCTATGGATACTCTATTAAATATTACTTCACCTATTTGAGTAATATCCCTCCAAATATGAAAATTTAGATGTATAGTAATTGTCCTCTATTGTAACTTGGGTTCCTCAGCAAGCACCTTTTCTATAGTATTATTACAATAAACTAGAATAGGTTTTACACATCTAATAACAAAAATTATTTGTAAGAAAATGATTCATATCTAGACTTCTCCTTATTATAATTAGAAGCACTGATATACTTAGATTCTAGTGTAGATTTAGTGTGTATAGTTTTCATTGAGCTTCTATATCTCATTGCACCACCATTAAAAAAGAAAACATATCTTGAATGTGATTTCAAATCATCATGATCTGTTTGGAAACTATAATTATTGTATCCTCTAACTACTAGTTTCTCATCTCCTCCCTAAACTAAGAATATATCCTTTATATGACTCATATAATAAATGATGGTTTTTACAGCTGCCCAAAGCAGCTCTCTTGGATTAGCCTGATATCATCCCATAATGATTAAATTCATGTAAAAAAGAAAACAATTACATAATGTTTCATACATGAAAGATCCCAATACCAATGGATAATGTATTCTACTCATTCGTTTAATATCCTCCTATTTTTTGGACTCATTTTCTCAGAGATATTGATACCATTTGACATTATCAACAACCCTATCATGGATTGTTCAGTATTATACATTTTGAATACCCGATCACTATATAATCTTTGACATATCACAATCATCCTCTAAGATATATCTCGATAAATCATATTCCCTGTCATATACGCTACATTACATATGTATTTCATGGATAATAATTAAGTGAGCCAAGTATTAACTTACTATAATACTTGCACTTCTTTTTCCATAATAAATATTCCATAAACTTATAGGAAATAAATAGCATTCCCACTAACCTTCTTATAAACATATGAAAAATACTTGCTCTTGATAATAGAAAATTATATTATGGACTTATCAAAATAAAAATTCCAGTATTATGAAGCATGCTTTAATATATAAATGGATCTCTACAGCTTGCATATATATTTTAACTATTTGGATTTATGAACTCTGGGTTAATTCATATATATTTTTCAACTAAATTTCCATCTGTAAATTATGTTTTTACATCCATATTCAAAATCTCATAATCATAGAAGGATGATATCAAACGTATTATTCTAATGGATATATATATCATGAAAGGTGAGAAGTTTCTTCCATAGTCTATGCTTTGATTTTACCTAAAACCCTTCACTTCCATTATTATCTTATATGTGTTTTTATTATGATCTATATATAGCTTTTTAATGAATACCCATTTTCATCAAATGGGTATAAAATCGGCTGTAGGGTCTATATAAATCCAAAAATTATTTCAGTACATAGACTCCCTATCAAAAATATTGACACCTTTCCAATTTAGTAGTATCATTTCCTTCTATAGCTTCCATGTAGGTTATAATTTCAATATTGCATAGGAGTAATTTTTCACCTAACTTAGTGATATGAAACCCATATAAAGCTTGTTATCTAATCTCATGAGTAGATCTGCATAGTACATGTGTCCCAATATCATATTAATCGACCACTGTCACTTGTGGTGGAGGTCCCTATACTAAATCTTGTGCATATAAAGTATCAACTCCATCAATGTAAATCTTCATCATACTATTTACAATAGAAATGTGTTCCCTTTCTATAAATAATTCATGTCATTCAATAATATATTTTCTATTAGAATGGTTATATAGGAAATTTCCTTGATTTTATTTATTATAACCTATAAAGATAATATTTTTCCATTGGGATGCCAATTTTTCACTATGCATTATCGTGAAAAAGGCCTCACATCCACACATACATATGTGTGAATGATTGGGTTTAATTCCATAACATAAATTTTATGGAATAACAGTTTTTTCATTATTTGGTACTTGGTTGAGGGTATATGAAGGATTTTTCAATGTGTATCCCCAAAAGTATAATAGAATTGTTTCCTAACACAACATTTTTCTGAAAATTTCAGGAAAGGTTTGGTTCCTACATTCACTAACACTATTACAATATGGTGTATAAGGAGGAGTGAGTTGGGATACTATTATATAGTTCATTAAGTGATCAATGAATACTTGTTTAAGATACTCTCTACCTTAGTCTGAGTAGAGTGTTTTAATCTACTTACCAAGATGGTTTTCTATTACATGAGTATATTTATTAAACAATTGAAAGGAATATGACTTATACCTCATTAATTAGATAAAACCATACCTAATTTATTTATTGGTAAAATTAATTAAGTATTAAAACCCACCCCTTGACTCTATTTGAAATGTACCACATATGTAACTATGAATCAACTCCAAAATTAAATGGTCATTATCCATTTCTAGGGAGGGTTACTTTGTAAATTTTCCATTATAAACAACCATGGAATATATCTAGAGGTAATAACTTAATATTGTCTGAAAACCTAGCTTGATGTAATCTTTGTAAACACTTATTATTTACATGGAAAATCCTAAAGTGAGATAGGTGGTTATTATATGAGTCATTTTTATAGGTTTTTCCATTGATTCCCATTACTGTGTTTTTGAGTTCTAGTTTATACAATCCACTCTTAATATAACCCATATGATAACATTTTATATCCTTATAAAAAAAGGAAAAATTAATTTTCAAACATGAAACAAAATACCAAAGTTTCCATACTCAACACTGAGATTAAGTTTCTGGTAATTTAAGTAATATAAGTATAATTATTTAATACAAGAACTAAACTAGTAGGGAATGTTAGGTGATTATATTCCACTTTCATGGTTGTTATTCTCACGCCATTCTTGTTTCCATGATCCACCCCCCCCCCTAATTCTTCTAGAATCTACTAGGTTAGTATCTAATAATAAAAATGTTTGAGACACATGTTGTATCCATTACCCAACTTGTAAAAAATTAATTTAATTAAATTAAAAAGTAACATCATGTAGAAGAATAACATGGATTAAAATTTCTAGATCTATAATTATTCATCCAGTGGAATTTCATTCCACATTAAGACCATATAGCCTCCTTCTCATTACCCATTGTATTTAAATTTGGTTTTCTGGAAGAATGCTTTATATGTGTCTTCTTCATGGGAACATACCTAGACCCCTTACCCTTTATCTTCATCGACTTATTCACCATAATGACTTATGAATTGGTATTACTTATATTCTTATCAGATTGGAAATTTAAAACTAAAACATTTGGGAATAAAATTTTCAAATTATTTATACTATAATTCACAATAAGAGTTGAGAATCATAGTGGATAAAAGTCAGGAATGTAAATATTCACCATTTATTGGTTTAGTTTAAACCCTAGTGTTTTAGGTATCCTAATTTATCCTATCATCAAGAGTATATTAGGTCCTTATTTATTAACTTCTATTAGCGTGTACCTATACAGTGTGCTCAGAACCTCATACCTTTATTTCCTTAAATTCTCCTAGTATAACAATTCTAGAAGTGTTATAAACATGAAGGATTCATTGTGTGCATGAATATTGTAGAGTTGAATTGACATTTATGATAAAATTTAACATTGTACATCTATTCTATTGTCTATATGATTATTCCTTTTGTCTTTATATGTCAGGCATGAACCCTGTGGAATCTCAGTAGGAATTGAGGATTCTGACAAACAATGCTTCCACTCTCAGCATAATACTATGTTAAAGTTCCTGTACCACTACAGCATGTTATGGTAGATTATGATATTTTTTTATAGAATTGATCATAGTGATAATATGTCAGTGAGTTTCATTTCCACTTTTCTCCACAACCAATAAATTTATCATTCAATATTCTATCATAATTTATTTATAGTAATTATTGATCAATTACTTAAATCATTAATCATTGCTTAATATTTTATCAAACCCTAAAATCCCTCACTTATAGATTCATAATACATTTTTCATTTACTATTATAGTGGAAATAAACCTTGAAACTTCTCTTTATATACCAATTTATAGCTATACCACTAATCATAGAGTTCTATGGTAGGCACTAGACTGGACAACCCCATTGAACCGTGGCTCATTTATCTTTTGAGTGAAGTTTCAGATTTCTATAAGTTTAACCATAGTTCCTTAAATTCATAGAATCTAAAGATATGGATCACTAGAAATGGATACTTCTTTTATACCAACAATAGTTAAGTCATCTCATCATTTACATAGTAAATCTTAAGTACTAGGGCTGACGAGCACCTCATACACCTAGTTTTTTTCAAATTTAATTGATGAATGGTGCTCATGATTTAATATTAAATAGAGGTATCATAATATTTCTCATTGGATATGATCATTATACTACTAAATGTGATCATGCTATGTTCTTTATCTCAAAACTGATCATGTGTTAATAGGAAAACATTCATTGAATCATTATTTTTTTGTTATATTTGTTTCCTAAAAATAGTACATTCATAAAATAATAAAAAAAATCATAAAATAAATTAACTACTCAACTGTAATTGAGAATATAAAATTTGTTGATCCATTTAAATTCAATGGAATGACATGAATTAGGAGTATAATACCTGAGCAGTGTCTTGACCTATATCTCTACCCTACCTCAGTCCATTTTTTCACTTATCATATGGGATTTTACCTCATCAGGGTGTGGTTCACATCTTACATAGTGATCATGAATAGTATAAACATACTAACACAAAGGTGGGGGTCTTTAAAATAACAATATACCAAGAGAAATGAAACTTTTGGAGACATATTCTCTTATACATATTAAAAAAAATATACATCTACACACGATGAATAAATAAATAAATATTACAAACATAACATATAGTTGAAATAATTAATTAAATAAAATAAATACCTAGAAAAAATAGTCATTCAAAGATCAATAAGAGTTAGTAGATAAAATAAATATGTGATAAAAATTACATTTTATTAAATTTATGTTCAAGGAAAATTATATAAATTAAGTGAATTATTTTAATTCAAATAATTATAATTTCATTCGATCACAAATTAAATTTAATTTTTTATTCAAAAATTAAATTAAAAAATTCATTTAATTTTATACTAAAATAAAATTAATTTTTGGAATAATGGAATTATTATTATTATTAATCTAGAAATTTATAGAAGAAGATTGAAGACCTTTTGAAAACCTATTTCCTTGAAAACTTGTAAAAGAAGATTCAAAACATTTTAAACACAGTTTTTCTAGAAAACATAGAAAAAAATCTAGAAAAAAATTAATAAAAATTCTGAAAATTATACCATATTGAAAGTGTTTTAGAAAACATGTTTTAGGAAGAACATAGATTTCCAACAGAAAGGATAAATAATGACGGATTTTCAAAAAAACATTTTGTTAACTATTATGAGAACCAAATAGTGATAAATGGTAATAATATTTGACAAAATAAAGAATAACCAGAGTATAATAAACATCATGAGTTTTCTTGAGATATGTGTTGGTGCCAAAATTGCAAAAGAAGAAGTTGAAGCGGAAAGCCTCAGGGGATGCTGTGTCACGACCCGCCTTCACCAAAAGAAGAAAAGGGTCAGCAGATTTCCATGACCTTCTTTCTTTATGTTGAATGAGAGATAATGACCCCCGAGACCCGCCTTCAATAGGTCCCAGAGTGGCGACTAGCACCAAGAGTATATAAATCACACACAAATGGAAGGCATTACCCTTTTTTTGTTTTATAGGATTGGGAGATAAGAAGATGAAACCCAGAAACACTAAGGTAAAAGAAAAGTAATGAAAAAAGTAAACCATTCCCACATTCATGTTTCAAAAGTAAAAGCCACAAAGTACAGAAGGTGACTACAAAGGTAAGTACCAAAGAAAGGAAACAGCAACTGTGACTGCCCCAAAGGTCCGAGCTAATATGGTCTTGCGCGATCCCCGAAGTCCTCCAGGAAACCTGAAAGCAGTTTTATATATGTAGGGTGAGCATACAAGTACACTCAGTAGGGAAAACCAAAGACTCTCGTGCACAAGTGGGGGAACATACTAAAGTCCCGTGAGAAAGGAGTAAACCAAACACCTATCATGGTAAACTATCCACCCAAGACTCACCAAGGAACACTCCCCAAATAACGCAAGTCAGGTCATATATATAATAAGAGCACGTCGATGTTTGGATACCCCATGCCACTTCCCCACTGGTTATTGATAACTCCTACGCATCGAACCAATCCCTCCATTCTCACTGCAGTCCCACTGCCACACCCGCCCGCACACACCTGGGCCAAACCCACGCGCAGTCCCACTACTGAATCCCACCTGCAAACACCTGGGCCACCACTGTCACACGTAACCATGCCTGCAAACACCTAGGCAAGAACAACCACCACCACGCCTGAAGACACCTGGGCTAGAAGATCCACTGCCACGCCCGAAGACACCTGGGCCTCATCCCGAAGACACTTGGGAAACCACCTGCCGCACACACCTGGCCAACCACCACACTACCCCGCTCGAAGGTTCTTGGGCTAGTAATAGACCTCATGTCATCACAGCCTGCCCGAAGATACTTGGACTATCTGGGAAAAGGATCAGAAAAGGAGTTAATAACCAGCCACTAATAATAGTGTTTGGAAAAACACCCTCCCCCATGGAATGGGGGTGTTCGGCACTAAGTGATCAACTTGGGTGGGGGCGAATAAGAAACACAAAACTATAAGTATATAAGTATAGGTAACAAGCACTCACCCAAATTTTAGGTTTTTCTTCAGTCAGCCTAAAGGACACAACCAACACCCAAGTCCAAGTCACGACTCTCGCCAATAAAACTCATTTGTCCCATTCTTGTTTCATGTTCAGTAATAATGTTCAAATAAGTTTAAGCACTACTGGGAAACTAAACTATAAGCATAACTAAGGAAAAGAAACCAGCCAAACGCCAACTAAGCATCCACACCTGGTTCTCTTGTAAAGTCACAACAACAAATGAAAAGTGAGAACCCTCGAAGTACTGGAACCAGAAAACCCTGAGACAATGCCTCGTGTCACCTCCCCCAAAAAGGTTTTTCATCAAAAAAGGATCTCACCCCAATTCGTGATATAACAAGGTAACCACCCGGTCTTAAGACTCGCAACCACTGAATCCATAATAACAGGGGATCCCATCCCCAATTCCACAACCACCGAGAGTATAAAAAAAATAGGTAATCCCATCCTCTCCCACATCTCTAGCGATCAGCCCGTAAAAGGAAACAACCAAGCAACTACCACCAACACAAAGTAGGGCCATGCCTATATTTTCAGATTTATAAGATTTAACACACTCCATGATTTAAATTCTGTGTGTTTAACCGGTATTTATCACAGAAGGGTTTATCCTGGTGCTTTCAATTTATTTAGCCGGGTATACGTGATTAACAAATTTACTTTTTACGGCAGGAGTTCACAACCACAAGGAATCCACTTAAAACATCGCCATGGGTTCGTTAATGCACAGAGAAAGACCACCAATGGCTATGATTTTCAGTAGTTGTAAGCCTGTACAATTCAGAAAGAAGATCATAATATAAAACAGCATCAATGATCACAACCCCACTTCTTTCTTTATAGAATCCGTTCATTATCTTTATTATGTCTTGTTTATCCAATTATATAGAATCAAAAGAACGCCCACCCCGCATGATACACAAAGGAGAGAGACGAAGGAGAAATTCCCTACTTGTTGATTGACGATCGACGCTTAGGTCGGGGGAAGAACTTCCTGGATAGCGATGCGGTTCGCCTGAAAAAAAAATCACCTCGTCTATCGACACTCAGGCCGGGCGCGGAACTTTACACATAACGATTCAGCTCGCCCGATGCATGAAAACTGGCTCATCTGGACAAAGGTACTCGCCGAGGGTGATCGAGAAAAGAAGAAACCCAGGGCGAACCCTTTTTAGTTATAAGGACTGCGGACGGTTGAGATAAGAACGTGAAACCGCGTGAGCGGGGTTCGTGGGTTGACCACACTGTTGGGCAGTTACACATGATGATATTAAGGTGTTATTTAAATATTCCCCATCGGGGAGGTTTCTCGGGATTTTAGGAATTAATTATGGGCTTTAAATGGTTTTAAAAGGAGTAAAAGAATTAATTTACATCAAAACTTACGTTGCAGGAGCGGAAAAGTCAGGTACTAGAAAAAGAATGAAAGGCTCGTCGAGGGGACACGGTGCCACCATCATGCTGTCACCCTCACGGTGTCACTGTCATGGTGTCACCGTCATGGTGTCAGAATCACGGTACCACCGTCACAGTTCCACCGTCACGGTGTCACCGTCACGGTCTCACCCTCATAGTGCCACCGTCACGGTGCCACATTTTTTGTGGAGCCTCACTTTTGGAAAAGTAATGGGCCAGGAGGGTCCGGGCCATTACATTAGATAACTCTTAAAAGATTCTCATCCTCAAGAATCAAAACAAACCAAGAAGGAAAGAGAGGGTCCCAACAACCACCTCGAATGATACCTCTTAGAAGTGAACCCATGCTAACTAAAAACACTTCTCTGTCAAGAACCAAGCAACATACCATGCCAAACTGCCCAGGCATGTGGGTTGGGAAGTCTCCTCCCCCACGTCAAGATATTATCCGCTTTGGGCGGCACTGACTCGCCCACACGGGTTTAATCGCATCCACCTTAATGCGTCTTGATTAGAGGTCAAGTCCTCTTCTCCCCCATAGCCAGGGATTTTCACACACATCAAGAGGAAAAAAACCAGTACATTCCATATCCAAAAAGACAAAACGTTCTACTACAACAGGTACAACAAGGAACAATGCTCAAAACAACTCTGGGTACTGGGTACACATCTGTGCTTCTCTCTCCCACGTACTCTCCTCAAGCCCACCATGTCTCCACAACACACGAACCAAGGGAATGGTTCTCCCATGAAGAACATTCTCCTTGCGATCCTCGATCATCACTAGTCTCTCCACAAAAGTCGCGTCGTCCTCGATGTCCAGCTCACCCTAATCAAGGATGTGTGAATCGTCGCGTAGATACCGGCCGAACTGGGACACATGGAAGAAATCATGTATCCTCAGTAACGGCGGTGGTAACGCTAGCTGATAAGCCACTTCGCTGACCCGCTGCAACACTTCGAAGGGTCCGACAAACCTGGGAGAAAGCTTACTCCCCTTTCCGAACCTCTGCTGCCCACGCCGAGGGGAGACCTTCAAGAACATGTGGTCTATGACCTCAAACTCCAAGGGCCTCCTCCTGGTATCAGCATACAACTTTTGTCGGTCATGGGCCGCCTTCATCCTTTCCCGTATGAGCTGAACCTTCTCTGTCGTGCTCTGCACCACTTCCGGGCCAAGGATATCTGCCTCTCCTACTTCAGTCCAACACACAAGTGAACGGCATGGCCTCCCGTAAAAGGCTTCAAACGGGACCATAACGATGGTAGAGTGGTAGTTGTTATTGTAGGAAAACCCTACCAGAGGCAAGTATCGCACCCATGATCCCCCTGAGTCCAGAACACATGCTCGTAGCATATCTTCCAAGGTCTGGATGGTGCGCTCTATATGTCCATCTGTTTGGGGGTGGAAAGCAGTGCTAAGGCGTAGCTGGGTTCCAAAAGCATGTTGCAATCCTCTCCAGACTCGCGAGGTAAATCGTGCATCCCTATCCGAGACTATAGACCTCGGAATCCCATGCAACCATACCACCTCATCAATGTACCTTCGCACCAAAGAATCCACTACACTCAACTCCCTGATCTCCAGAAAGTGAGCCGATTTAGTCAACCTGTCCACTACCACCCAGATGGCGTCGTATCCCCCTTGAACCTTGGGTAGTCCCGTGACGAAATCCATTGAGATGTTGTCCCACTTCCACTCGGGGACATCTAGAGGCTGTAGTAGGCCGCCTAGAACTCGGTGTTCAGCCTTCACTTGCTGACATACTAAGCACTTCAACACAAACACTCCCACCGCTCGCTTAACTTCGGGCCACCAAAACTGACTCTTCAGTCCCTGGTACATCTTGGAAACTCCTGGGTGTACCGCCAGGGGTGAGTTGTGGAACTCACAGAGAACCTTACTGCGCATCACCTCCAGAACAAACAGCTTCCCATGGAAAAGCATCTGGTTCTGACCATCCTCTGTCCATCCTTCCGGAGCATTGCCCTAGTCGACTCGATCACGCATCACTTCGCACTCTGGGTCTCCCCACCGAGACTCCTCCACTTTCCAAAACAGAGATGACTGCACCGTCATTTGATATAGGCAGCCTCTACCGCTATCCATCTTCACATCCAGGTGTAAAGCAACCAACTCCTCCATCGCCTTCCAGGCATCCGCCGAATCTCGGACCGCATTCTTCTACGTCCTCCTTCTCAAGGCATCGGCCACTACATTTCCCATGCCCTCAGTATAAGAGATCTCGAAGTCATAATCCTGGAGGAACTCCACCCATATCCGCTGTCGCTAGTTTAGGTCCCGTTGGGAGAAGATATACCTCAAGCTTTTGTGATCTGTGAAGACCACAAAGCATTCTCCGATGAGGTAGTGCTGCCATAACTTTAGCACAAAAATGACCGTTGCAAGCTCCAGGTCGTGGGTGGCGTAATTACGCTCATGGGGGCGTAGCTGCCTGGACCCATAAGAGATCACCCCTTGTTGCTGCATCAACACACATCCCAGGACCTATCCTAAAGCATCACAGAACACCTCATAAGCTGCCCCTTCTTCTGGTAATCTCAGTACTGGTGCACTAACGAACTTCTCCTTCAGATAGCTGAAGGCTGACTTGCACTGCTCGCTCCATCCAAAAACCTGGTCTTTCTTGGTAAGGGCTGTCAAAGGGGATACTACTCGGGAGAAGTTGGGTATGAACCTCTGATAGTAACCTTCCAGCCCAAGGAAACTATGGACCTCTTCCACATTCTTGGGTACTTCCCAAGAAACAACCGCCTCAACTTTTGATGGGTCCACCGCTACCCCCTGCTCGGACACCACGTGCCCGAGGAAGTGCACTTCTCGTGCCCAGAACTTGCATTTCGACAACTTACCATAGAGCTAATGATGTCGTAGGATATCCAAAACTGTCCTCAGGTGCTCTGCATGGTCCTATTATGGCCTCGAATAGATCAGGATATCGTTGATGAACACAACCATGAACTGGTCCAAGTATTCCCGGAAGATGGAGTTCATAAGCCCCATGAACACAGCTGGGGTGTTCGTAACGCTGAAGGGAATAACCATGAACTCAAAGTGTCCATATCTGCATCTGAACATCGTCTTCGAGATTTCACCCTCCTTCACTCTCAGCTGGTGGTACCCAGACCGCAGGTCAATATTCGAGAACCATCTTGCCCCCTTCAGCTATTCGAAAAGATCGTCTATCCTCGGAAGAGGGTAGCGATTCTTGATCGTCACCTGATTCAGCCTCCTGTAGTCTATGCACAACCTGAGACCACCATATTCCTTCTTTGTGAAAAAGACTGGAGTGCTCCACGGTGACGCACTCGGGTGAACATAACCCCTCTTCATCTGATCGTCAATCTGGATCCGCAACTCCCGTAGCTCTGAAGGTGTCATCCGGTAAGGAGCCATCGAGATCGGATGAGTGACGGGCTTTAGGTCTATCCCGAACTCGATATCACGTCGAGGGGGTAGATTCATCACCTCCTCAGGGAAGACTTCCATAAACCCACAGACGATCTCTGGCACTTCTACCATTTCAGCATCTACCGACCCGACTGACAGCTCGGAAAACAAAGAGAGGAGGGGTTCCTCTCGCCTGCTGCCCTTCTGACTTCTCCGCTCACCTGTGAAGGTAACACGCCAGGCGCCCAATCCCGAGAACACAACCCTTCTTTAGAAATAGTCGATGACGGAACAAAAAGAAAATAGCCAGTCGATGCCTAGGATGACATCGTATGGATGAATCTGTAGCAGGAGAAGATCCATAACTGACTGATGTGGCCCTATCATCAGTCTACATCCTCGAAAAACAAACAACAAGTCGGTCTGACCTCCGACTGGTGTGCTCAACACCAGGGGAACCGAAAGTCTCTCGGCATCTAGTCCCAAGACTCGGGCTAGACTGGGTGCAACAAAGGAGTGCGAAGCTCTGGTATCGAACAAGGTATAAGAAATAGTAATAAACAAACTGATCGTACCTCGAACAACCTCCGACCCTGCTGGAACTGCTACCTCTACGGCGTGTAACTCTCCACGCTCAGCTCCCCTGCCCCTCTGCTGTCAGCCACCTCCCCAACCACACCCTGGTCGAGGTCCATGAGGAGCACCCTAAGGTCGGCCTTCTCCTCCTACGTCTGCCCTCGGAGGAGCGGGGGCTCGTTGTCCCTGCTGCTGCTGCTGGAAAGGCCTGGCAGGAAGCTGCTGCTGGGGCAGGTGGTGGGGCTATCCACCACCGTCGTGTTGTACCCGGTCCGATCACTGACTCTGGAGATGTTCAGGTCTCCCACAAACGAATCACCACGGTCTCAGGCCCGAAGGAAAAGGGCGAGGACCAAGGGATCGAAACTGAAACTGTTGCGGCCTGCTCCCTACCGGTCAGAATCTGGAGGGTCCTGATGCTGGAGGCCTGGTGCTGACTGCCTTCCCCTTCGATGGTCCTAGCTGGATCCCCTCTCGTGACACTCCTCCTAGATCATGCATCCTCTCCACCACTTCGGCCTTCTTCTGGACCTCCAAGTACGTCGAAAGGGTAAAGGGGGTAACATCATACTAAAGGGAGGGTCGGAGTGCCTCCTCCAAACGTCTTGCACAAGACTCCTCGTCAGGAAAGAGGTCCAGATAAAAACATAGGAGGTCCTTGAACTTGATCCCTAGCTCCCTCACTAACATACTCCCATGTTGGATGGAGAGTAGCTCCTGTATCTTTTCCGCCTTCATCGTCGAAGAGAGGAATTCCGCCCGGAACTCCCTCTCGAAATCAGCCCATGCCACCTCAACATCTCTCCTCTCCCCCAGGTAAAGCATCCACCACTGATGCGCCGCTCCCTGCATCTGGCTGGCGGCTAAAGGAACCCAGTACTCTGTCGGGGCCCGAATCTGGCTGAAAGCTATCACTAGATCCTCTAGCCAGCCTTCTGTCTTCATGTCAGAGGTGCTGCCCTCATACTTCTCGAGGGTCTGTCACTGGAAGGCCCGAAGAGTCCTCTGCCACTGGTCGTCCTCCTCTTCTCGGTCAGCTCTATGCCGATCGGCCAAGGTAGTCTGCGGGTCCTCGATCGCCAGTACCACACACAGTCGCCTTCCAGGTGCCATAGCTGCAAGGTAAACAAGGAATGCCTAAGCCCAAGTGGTGGAGATTATTGTCTTTAAAACTTGTTAAAATTTTCATTTATTCTTAACCCCCAAAACACCCCAGAAACACGAGAACACAATTCATTATGATGCATTTACCTTTTCTAGGGTCTCTACCCTGCAATCAGCGTGGCGTCACTTGGTCGTTCGGTAGATCCAGAGTCCTTACGTCGGATCACGGGGGGCCCTAAAATCCTGTGTCCTAGCCGGTCTTCCCTAGCCTAATTCACACACCAAGGTCACCCAACACTGTTTCCTTACCATCCCATGTAATCCTCACTGTTCCTAACTCTAGAATCCATCCTATCTCTCAACCATCACCTCTGATACCATTCTGTCACAACCCGCCTTCACCAAAAGGAGGGAAGGGTCAGCAGATTGTCAGGTCCTTCCTTCTTTAAGTTGAAGGAGAGATAATGACCCCCGAGACCTGCCTTCAATAGGTCCTAGAGTGGCAAATAGCACCAAGGGTATAGAAATCACACACAAATGGAAGGCATTACCCTTTTTTTGTTTTATAGGATTGGGAGATAAGAAGATGAAACCCAACAACACCAAGGTAAAAGAAAAGTAAAGAAAAAAGTGAACCATTCCCACATGCATGTTTGAAAAGTAAAAGCCACAAAGTATAGAAGGTGACTACAAAGGTATGTACCAAAGAAAGGAAACAGCAACTGCGAATGGCCCAAAGGACCAAGATATTATGGTCCTGCGCGATCCCCGAAGTCCTCCTAGAAACCTGAAAGCAGTTTTATATAAGTAGGGTGAGCATACAAGTACACTCAGTAGGGAAAACCAAAGTCTCTCGTGCACAAGTTGGGGAACGTACTAAAGTCCCGTGAGAAAAGAAGTAAACCAAACACCAATCAAGGTAAACTATCCACCCAAGCCTCACCAAGGCACACTCCCCAAATAATGCAAGTCAGGTAATATATATAATAAGAGCACATCAATGTTTGGTAACCTCACGCCACTTCCCCACTGGTTATTGAGACATCATGCGCATCGAACCAATCCCTCCATTCTCACCACAGTCCCACTACCACACCCGCCCGCACACACCTGGGCCACACCCACACGTAGTCCCACTACCGAATCCCGACCACAAACACATGTTCCACCACTGTCACACATAACCACGCCTGCAAACACCTAGGCCAGAACAACCACCACCACTCCCGAAGACACATGGGCTAGAAGATCCACTACCACGCCCGAAGACACCTGGGCCTCATCCCGAAGACACTTGGGAAACCACCTGCTGCACACACCAGGCCAACCACCACACTACCTTGCCCGAAGGTTCTTGAGATAATAATGGATCTCAGGCCATCATAGCCTGCTCGAAGATACTTGGGATATCTGGGAAAGGGAGCAGAAAAGGATCTAATAACCAGCCACTAATAATAGTGTTGGGAAAAACACCCTCCCCCATGGAATGGGGGTGTTTGGCACTAATTTCTCAACTTGGGTGGGGCACGAATAAGAAACACAAAATTACAAGTATATAAGTATAGGTAACAAGCACTCACCCAATGTTTAGGTTTTTATTCAGTCAGCCTAAAGGACACAACCAACACTCAAGTCTGAGTCACGACTCTCGCCAACAAAACCCATTTGTCCCATTCTTGTTTCATGTTCAGTAATAATGTTCAAATAAGTTTAAGCACTACTGGGCAACTAAACCATAAGCATAACCAAGGAAAAGAAACCAGCCAAACATCAACTAAGCATACACACCCGGTTCTCTTGTAAAGTCACAACAACAAAGTAAAAGTTAGAACCCTCGAAGTACTTGAACCAGACAACCCCGAGACACTGCCCCGTGTCCCCTCCCCCAAAAAGGTTTTTCATCAACAGAGGATCCCACCCCAATTCATGATATAACAAGGTAACCACCTGGTCTTAAGACTTGCAACCACTGAATCCATAACAACAGGGGATCCCATCCCCAATTCCACAACCACCGAGAGTATAAAAAAACAGGGAATCCCATCCCCTCCCACATCTCCAGTGATCAGCCCGTAAAAGGAAACAACCAACCCACTACCACCGACACAAAGCAGGGCCATGCCTGTATTTTTAGATTTATAAGATTTAACACACCCCATGATTTCAATTCTGTGTGTTTAATCGGGATTTATCACAGAAGGGTTGATCCTGGTGCTTTCAATTTATTTAGCCAGGTATACGTGATTAACCAATTTACTTTTTACGGTAGGAGTTCACAACCACAAGGAAGACACTTAAAACATCACCAGGGGTTCGTTAATGCACAGATAAAGACCACCAACGTCCATGATTTTCAGTAGTTTTAAGCCCATACAATTCAAAAAGAAGATCATAATATAAAACAGCATCAATGATCACAACCCCCTTCTTTCTTTATAGAATTCGTTCATTATCTTTATTAGGTCTGGTTTATCCAATTCTATAGAATCAAAATCATGCCCACCCCGCATGATACACAAAGGATAGAGAAGAAGGAGAAATTCCATACTTGTTGATCGACGATTGACGCTTAGGCCGGGGGCGGAACTTCACAGATAGAGATGTGGTTCGCCTGAACGAAAAATCGCCTCATCTATCAACACTCAGGACGGGCGTGTAACTTTACGCAAAACGATGCGGCTCGACTGATGCACGAAAACTGGCTCATCTGGATGAGGTAATTGTCGAGGGAGATCGAGAAAATAGTAAACCCAGTGCGAACCCTTTTTAGTTATAAGGACCGCGGACGGTTGAGATAAGAACGCGAAACCGCATGAGCGGGGTTCGTGGGTTGACCACGCGGTTGGGCAGTCAGACATTATTATATTAAGGTGTTATTTAAATATTCCCCATCGGGGAGGTTTCTCGGGATTTTTAGGAATTAATTATGGGCTTTAAATGGTTCTAAAAGGAGTAAAAGAATTAATTTACGTCAAAACTTACGTTGCGGGAGCGGAAAAGTCAGGTACTGGAAAAAGAACGAAAGGCTCGGAGAGGGGACACGGTGCCACCGTCATGGTGTCACCCTCATGGTGTCACCCTCACGGTGTCACCCTCACGGTGTCACCCTCACGGTGTCACCGTCATGGTGTCACCATCACAGTCTCACCCACACAGTGTCACCGTCACAGTGTCACTGTCACGGTGTCAGCCTCACGGTGCCACTGTCACGGTCTCACCCTCACGGTTCCACCGTGAACGGTGTCACCCTCACGGTGCCACTGTTTTGGTGGAGCCTCACTTTTGGCAGAGTAATGGGCCAGGAGGGTCTGGGCCATTACATGTTGTATGACGACTGTTCGCAGAGTCCTCATGGCCTTGCGTCCACTGGAGATCCAGGAGGTGGGATGCCCTACGAACCCCCTTTGACGTTCGCGAACCCACCGCAGATCCAGGAGGTGGGAATCCCCATGAACCCCCTTTGACATTCACGAACTCGCCGTGGATCTAGGAGGCGGGACACTCCATGAACCCGTTTGACGTTCACGAACCTGTCGCGGATCTAGTAGGTGGGAAGCCCCACGAAGCCCCTTTGACGTTTGCGAACCCACCGCGGAGCGAGGAGGCACGACGCTCTGAGATCCCCTTTGATGTTCGTGAACCCACCATGGAGCAAGCTTCGTCTTCACGTCGAGCCAACCCTGCTTCGCAGCGCTTCGTGCCTATAAATACTAGGCTCCCCCCGATCCCAAAGGAGGGATCATTCGACCTTTTGACTTCCTAGATCCTGAATCACGAAGCACTCTCTGCTCTCCAAACCATGAGCTAATCGAGGTACTTTTTCATCGCGAAGTGCCTCCCCCTTTGCATAAATTCGGCCCCTCTTCTAAGGGGGATGTCTTTCGTAGAGTCCATGGGCCTCTACAAAGGATGGGGATCCCCAAGGGGACCCAGGTCATCGCGGAGTGTTTATTCTTCACGAAGTACCCTTCATACACATATAGCCCACACATTAAGGTGGGGTCATTATGCCTCATGAAGCACCTTGCTTCACAATCCTCCACATTGCAAGGCACCCTTGCTTAATGAGGCATTTCTCCGTGAATGGATTTCCACTTTGCGAAGCACTGTCCATGTGCACCTATACCCTATGCTTAGGCTGGGATGCTTCACTTCGTGAAGCATACCCCTTCACAAATCCCCTCCACTACATAGAGCACCAGATCTTCACGAGGCCTCCACCTATGGTCCCCTTTGCTCTGAGACCCCTTTTCCCGTGCGACCCTCCAGGTTCATACGAAGTGATTTCAAAGTCCCTTGGACATTACCTCATGTTGTGTTGCTTCGCCTCATTCTTCTTCGCATAGGCATGCTAATGGCTATTGCTTCTTTGCATAGTCATGCTAACATGGACCCCAATGGGATCACCTCATGACACCCCCTAACCACGGCGTTGTCGGTCCCTTCCCTTCACCAAGGTGTAGATGGTGCCGGTTATGTATGTCCTAGGGGTGTGGAGTGAACCCACCTCATCCGAGCTACAGGAATTTAAACTGCCAAGCACCATCATCCTCAGAATATGGCGTTAAAATGTGGCCTTGCCATGTGCTTTACACGTGGGGTGCCCCCACCTCGGACACTCTACACACCCGCTAGTCTCCATGAGAGTGAGATCATTACACACAGGGGATCCTATACTCCTTATTGGAGAAGCGTCTATCCGTGGGGATAGGGAAACTATCTCGGTGTAATCCCCTAGACTTTTTGCAGGAGGTAGCATCACTACTCCTTCCCTCTTCTTCAGTTCCAAATCCCCTCCAGCTGGGCTTTGTCACCACCCGAGCCTCCACCTTGGAGTAAGTCCCAATCTCTATTTTCTTGGCCTGCTAACCATGTGTAATCCCCTGTTTCCTTTTTGGGCCACTAACCACATGTAAGCCCCATTTCACTTCCCATGAATCACCTTTCGCGTCATGATCATCAGGCCTTTGCTGCCTCTTGTTTCCCACACCAATCATGACTCACGTGGGCTTAGAGTAAGCATTGGCTATGAAACCATCCCTGGACAGCCTAGAGTGTAATCCCCAAACCATCCAAACTACGTGGAATTTGATACCTTCCAAGGCATGGTACGTAGGACACCTCCCTAAGGTTCAATCCCAACACTTGTTGGCCCCGACTATCTTCATGTCGGTGTGCCAAGCCCCTTTTCACCCGAACTATGTAGACATTGATCCATTACCAGGCATGGTATGTAGGACACCTCCATGAGGTTCAAGACCAACATCCGGTTGTTCTGACCCCCTTCATGTCGGTTTGACCAAACCATCCTGAACTACGTGGACTTTGATCCTTTCAAAGGCAAGTTACGTAGGAAACCTCCTTGAGGTTTAATCCCAACAAAACATTGGCCTCAACTATCTTCACGTCGATGCGCCAAGCCCCTTTTCTCGTGAACTACATGGACTTTAATCCCTTCCAATGCATGGTACGTAGGACACCTCCCTGAGGTTCAAACACAACACTCAGTCGTTTCGACCCCCTTCACATCAGTTTGACCAAACCATCCTGAACTACGTGGACTTTGATCCCATCCAAGGCATGGTACGTAGGACACCCAGCTAGCTCTGGGTTCGAGTGGAATTTCACCCCTAACCACAACTCATCCGCTGATTCTTCCACATCAGTCGGTTCGGACCTCCACTTAGTTTCACCCAAGCTTCATCCTGGTCATGGATAGATCATCCAGTTTCGGGTCCATAAGTAGTGAAAATTTCCCCTGAGGTTCAAGCCCAACATCTGGTCGTTCCGACCCCCTTCACGTCGGTTCGCCCAATCCCTCCTGAACTACATGGACTTTGACCCCTACCATAGCATGGTACAGAGGACACCTCCCTGAGGTTTGAGCCCAATACCCATTCATTCCGACCACCTTCATGTCGGTTCACCCAAACCATTCTGAACTATATGGACTTTGATCCCTGCCAAGGCAGGGTGCGTAGGAAGCCTCCATGAGGTTCAACCCCAACCAACGATAAGTCGTTGTGACCCAATATAGCAGTAATCTGTTGTGCCCCATTGTACCCCAGTTTGACGGTAAGTCATTGAAGTCCCCAATCGACAGTAATCCGTCGACATATGAACTACTTGGACTTTGATTCCCTGCCACAGGGACACGTAGGAAGCATCCCTGAGGTTCAATCCCATCACCCATGTCTCATCCTGATCTATCCCTCGATCCCATGTGTCTCAGGAATATCATGACCTAACCTAGAGGTTCTATTTCTTCAGGATCCCATCAATGCATCCATTCTCATGGGCCGCCTCCTTAGACGTCCCATCGCCCCCACCAAACTACATGGACTTTGATTCCCTGCCACGGGGATACGTAGGAAGCCACTTCAAGACTCAAGCCCATGATCACCATCATCCTCGTCATGGGTCCGTCTCATCCCCATCCACTTCACTCAACAATACATCATCCACCTTGATTATTATCTGGGCCGCCACATCCCGGCGAGATCATTTCACCCACCCTCTCGCTGCCACTAGAAGAAATCAGATAACTAACTGTGAGTTAGTCCCAGTAACAGTGCTCCCTCCAGGGGTTGCATTCATCTGATCCACTCTAGTCAGTGTTCTGATTAGTCCTATCCATCTCCTCTAGATGTTAAATTTGTGGCATACCCTGTGTTAAACATAGGAAGCTGAGGAAAACCTCAGAGACATGCAAATGGAATATAATTCCCTACATTTGACGTGGGATGCCTTCAGATTCCGCGACCTCCAGAAGTCCTATGATAAGGGAAATAAACCCATACGCGCTTTTGTTCTAGCATCTAGACATGCCAGTGATGTCCCAACATGACTACTCCCCCGACTGAAGGTTTATTCCCTGACTAGACCCCTTGGAATGTCCTAACAGAAGTAATGTAATTAAACAGCATCCATAAAGATATGGCCCTGGGAAGAGTTTCATGAACAACATCTTAAGCCTATAAGGGAGACCCAGATAAGGTAATGAGTTCTGAGGAGTAATCCATGGAAGGAAGAACCAACATCCCATCATCCCATTTAGATCAAAGAGAAAATTTCCCGGAATAAGCGACGGATGTCGCCCGCCTTTGGAAAGCTGTAATGCGGGGCAACAAACAAGTGTCATCTTCCCCAAATCAGATGGACGTGTGCGCCCCGGCGACAGCGTCAAAAATAGAAATGGTGAACACGACGTGATGTTCTTCTCCTAAATGTGGGGATTAGTAGAGTTTGAGACATCAGTGGACTAACGTGTCACCAGATCCAGTTATTTGGCACTGGGTCCCACGAATAAAATACTGGGCCTATCGTGAAACTCACCAGAAATTGGGGCAGTCAAAACGTTGGGCATCTCGATCTGCGACGTTGTCAGCGTGGATCCTTCTTACCAACAATGGAAGACATAATGGTGCTAGGGAACTAGATGTTGATTTCCTGGTTTCATGCACTAATGGATTAATCTTCCTTCCTTTCCGGACTCAAGCTATTGCAACAGGAAACCGATCGCCACCCTCCCACTGATGCAGTGGTAGGAGAAATGCCAATGTTGCAATCCCATGTGGCTCTGCTGCTTCTACAATGATCTCCACAACCACAGCTGTTGTGATCCTGCGCCCTATCTCCCATTTTGAATTCATTCAGTGAAGGGTGATCAGCGACCATGTACGCTAGTACGAGGAGGAGGGAATTATCTCAACTCGATATATGGCTCGCCAGGATCTAGAGGCTTCTGAACCTCGTCACCACCACCACCCCCAAGGGACACACAGGGAGCCATTTCTCCCCACTCCAATGTACAATTGTTTCGGGAGCCTCTCCCTTGAATGCCTTGACAACTCACTCCCCTACGCCAATGAGGTAGGGGATGTCTGGGCCAGCCTTGTCGGGATCCCATTCCAAGGGCCTCTGAGGAGGGCCCCCACTAGGCCATGCCAGTGCCTCCACCTGGTTCCCCGAGTTGAAGAGTAGGTAAGCTACCTTCCTACACCATCGGCACCAGTCCGACTGACCCAACGCCAGCGTCGGGCACATGTTGAGGTGGATTTCCACCAAGGGGCGTCAATGTCAGCAACTACTATGTCTCGAGCCACCGCTGATGTGTATCATCATTACCCTGTGTACGTTGATTAGGGGAACTTATATGCCTGACCTGGATCGAGGCCCCAACTACCCAATGGGAAGACTGGGTCGACTCTCTTGGTCGTTGGTGTAGGCAGCAGCCGCCGCGGGACAACCCGCAGCAACAACACCCAGTACGGAGGTCCTCCCAGTACCGCCACCATTGAGGACACGGGTCCTTCCCGCTTCCAAGAGCAGCATGGAGGTCTACCTTGGGCTGCCTTCAACCCAAAATATGGTCTTCCCCATGACAACAACACCCAGTACGGGAGTCTCTCCCATGCTCATTATACCGGTTATGGATTCCTTCATCCGATCACAGACCGCCGAAGTGGAGACGTTGCACATACAGTCACTCTCCAACATGAGGGCCCTACCCATGTTCTCGTAGAAGAAGGACAAAGTCTTCCTCGCCCTGAAAATTAGAGAGGTGGAGGTCAGCTTCACTTCACCAGCACCCAGCACGGAGGTCCTACCCTTGTTCGGCTCGACTAGTATGAGGACCTTCCTCACACTAACGTCATTGGGGGAAATGAGAACGGAGGTCCTACCCATGCTTTGGTCAGCTCCAACAGAGGTCCTACCCACTCCAGCACTTCCCACATAGGTCCTCCTCATGTCCCCTTCGATATCTGCCCTGGTGCACCTCGTACACCGGCTTACTCAGGCTGGAGTCCTACCCGGCCCAACACTAGTACGGTCGGGGTCCTCCTCGAGCCATGAATCCACCTTATCCTGAAGAATCATCATGGGGCAGGAGGGTGGGTCGTCACCACCATAGAAAAGGTGTTGACATGATTCAGATTGAGATCAAATTGGTTTGTTTCTCAGACTCTGAAGTAGAGTACGACTCAGCGATGGAACCCTCGCCCAGATCCTCTGTGTCAAGGGACGGGGTAGGAACAAGGCGCATCAGCCTCGTACTCTTAGAATATGAAGTCCACCAGATTTTCACCTCTCTCCATAGGTATATTCAGGAGGATGAAAATTTGGAAATCCCGCAGGTCACGGTCGTGCAATCACCACCACCATCACCAAAAGCACTCTCTACCTCGACTAGAGATCACGGAGAGCTATTTCGGGGACCAACGATGGTTGATCAGCATCATGGTCCATCGCCAGTAGCCATATTCCCTGCACTAGGAACTGAGGTCATCATCCCATCCTACCGCGATGTGGTGGCTAAGTTGCTACACTCTTCGGAGGACAGCCTGAGATACGGCAGTGTGTCAGCTCGCTCGCCGTATTCTCTACTAGCCAGCCTACCATCCCAGCGGTCTGCTTCGGTACCGCAACCGGTTCCTCAGCCACCTTTGGTTGACAAGTGGGGAAATTAAGGGCCAAACCCCAAATCCAATCTAAAAAGCTTATATAATATCCTTACAATGGACCACTTCCCTGAGGGGTTTTGGCCCATCACAGCACCGAACTTTTGTGCGCCAGAATCCGTCACCCCAGAGGAAGTTGAGTGTTTCCGTCAAACAATCTTGGCGACACACTTTCGTATCCATCACCAGCGAGTAGCCTACCGTGAGACATAAGTGAATTTCAAGGATATCAGTGAAGAATGACGTCTAGTCGATTTGGTCGCGCTCCCCGTGGCCCAGCATCCTGAGTCACCAGGCCGCCGTAAGGCCCTCCAACAAAGGTGCATCCAGAATTTCAAGGTACTTCGCAAGATTATCAAGGAGGCTTCCCGCAATGTGAAGATCTATGGTTGGGTCTAGTATGTTTTCCTCCTCTTCAGTTCTATCTGGAAGCAACCCAACTTACTAGGTGATATTGAGGACATGCCCCCCGAGTAGGGTTGCGGTTATCAAGGCCGACCCGTCGGGAGAAGAGAATGACCTAGAGCTTCTCGGAGATGACCTCACACCCGAGGGAGTTTCACACCTCCTAGGTCCATCAAGGAGGGTTACCCATCAACAGAGGAATCTACTGGGTCTTCCCATGCACACTGAGGTACTAGTTCTCAGCCGGAATCTCAACAAGGGAAAAGAGAAACTTGGAGCTGCCAAACCCTTAGACCCGTCCGGATCAGTCTAGAAGGTAGAGGAATCTCCCAAAAAAGTCATGTTGTGTCAGAAAATCTCCAAACAAAAGAATATGGTTGAAGACCTCCTTGCTGAATGCGCTGCAGAACGATGGCTAGACTACGGTGATCCTTAGCTAGGGCAGCAGGGGCAGGCATAACTTCCCCTTGGAAAACTACCCTCAGGTGACCTCGACCGTCCTGACCACGTAGGAAGAGTCAAGGATGGTACTTACGGAAATAGGGTGTGATATGTGTCACCATATCCTCCTGAATGGAATGACAATCCCTAGGACCCGGCTCAGGTTCCCCCCAGCTGCCCCGCGGGTCATTCCACCTACTGCTCCACAAGTCGTCGAGCTTCTTTATCATGTTGAAGAACTTGCCAACGCACTGGTGGTCTGGGATCCCTGTCAATATAGGAATCCCTGGTTGGATGATATATTGGTAGCACTTATTTCCCACCTTGAAGCGTTGGAGACCCAAGAGGTGGCCATCCCGCCTGATGGGAGGCCATATCCAGCATTGGTGGATGATATGCCAGCACCCCCAAGTTTCAGAAATCCCACATTTTCCCCCATTCAACGGGACAAGCGACCCACCGCAGCATCTATCGCACTTCATCTCAAGGTTTGGTAGATGAACTTGGGAGTATTCTATAGACTCCATGTGATCTAAGATATAAAAGGGGGAAATTTTAAAGGCTCAAATTTCCACTCTTCATGAATCTCAAAACCCTCTACCATAGAGATACTCAATGTAATAATTTGTTACTATCCTTGATGTCATGATCTTTTTAAGGATTATCATCATAGGTTTTCATAAAACATTATGGTAGTTTAACATATTACTGAATGTTTAAATCTTATAAGTCATATCTTGAGTATGATCGAGTCCTAAAAGTCACTACTTTCTGACTATAACCCAATATATTGGGTTTCCTCTTATCTTCTCATACATAGCCTTATATGTTTGAACATGAATAATAGTTTGAAACTATTATTAAATGAGAAATCTGTATTAGGTATATATTTTCCCCAACAACTTTTTAAATCTATTAAATAATTTCATTTCATATCTTCCATTGTTTAAATTTTCCCATAATGACCATAATTTTGATGATGATCAGCAATGCTAAATCATAACATAATATTTATTACATGTTGAATATATCTCTAAGTATTCAATTTAAACCATATATCTCACTAAAATTTAATTTATAGTGGTATGCCATGTAGTCTTACTACTTCATTTATGTATATGTCAAGAATTTTTTAAAGTGGTAACTCTATTATAATTACTATGAATTCTATTTAATTTTGATATCAATCAACTGAAACCCAATAGAAATTATATCCTTTCATGGTCATTGGAATACCTATGAAAAAATCCATGGTTTTGGACCTCTATCTAAATATTGGTATATGTAATGGTTTCATCATCCCCTTATAATTTTATTATTCAACCATAACAATATGGTAGACCCATCATTATATTTATGCGATATAGTCTTCCTTATCATATTGTCCCAAAAACAATTCCCATTGATGTCCCTATATATCTTTGTACTTATTGGATCTAAATCTAATTTTTAGTTTTTGACATCATCCAAAACATCCTTATACAGTTAATGTTTTTATGGGTCAAGTATTCATTTCCCAATTCTTATAAATCCATAATCATTAAGGTAAAACTCTAATGTATTTATTACTCTATTATATTACTCTATATATTTGATCAATGAGTCTTTGATTTTTACATGTATTGATGGGTTTTCAGTAATTTTATAATGATTATATTTACCCACATAACCTAGTATTTCTAAGTCTATTCATTACAAATCCATGAGTACTATGTCTTAGTAAATGTATATCGAACATAATAAATCCTAAAATGTCATGATCAAGGTATCATCCACCATCTTCTTCAGTGCATGACAAACCCCTATTGATAATATATAATTTAAACTCCTGTGATAAATATATATATCACACATTTCACAATATTTATAATTATTTTATATATATAATGCATATATTACTATTTATATCTCTAAATCTTATATTTTGTATATTTTCTCATTGATATTTAATTGATGTGAGGCATAATATACCGCCTTTTTGTTTCCTATATTGACACACCCTAATCCCTTATTTGGTGAATCCTTGTATAACATGAACCCATCTCCAATGTTGGGTAGTTTAAGTATAGGTTTAATGAATAATATTCTCATGGAATTCATAAAACTATATTCACATTCATCTTTCAATAGGAACTTGAATTCCTTCCAAGATAATAGTCAATGGACTAGAAAATAATTATAAATATCTTGTAAAGTGTCGATTATATCTATAAAATCCAAGAAAAATATGTTTATCTATTATTGTGGTTTGTCTGGTCCATTTTTCAATATTTTCCTTTGAAGGGTCTATAGATATAAACTCAATTCTAATAGCATTACCTAAGAATTGATAATTTTTATAGCTATAACTCATAATTGCTAAATCTTTCATATATATTCTCTATTCTTAAGGTTTTCAAAACAATCCTAAAATTCTCCTCTTGATATTAATTTTGTTGTAATATATGATAATATTATCAATAAATAATATTATATTGATTGATGTAATATATAACAACAATTTTATTCAAATCCATAAAATTTAAGGGGTATTTACAAGTCTAAAAGAATAAATATGAAAATATTATGCCCAACTCATGTGAAAAAGGCTATCATGTGTATATCCAGTCATTTTACCATAATTTATTGATATATAAATCAACTCTTTGTCTTATAAATGTATTTATACCCTTGAATTTGATCAAGTCAAGATTATGAGGTAGATAATACTTTTTCTTGATCAAACTCTTTTGATGTTCACAACATTCAGCACAAATATGCCTTAATCCATACTTCTTCTTAATGAATAGAATGGGGAACCCTATGGTGAATCATATAAACATATAAAACCATTTACTATATAATATTGTAGCGTCTTATTTAGTTACCCTAATTCAATATTGGTTATATGAAAATAACTCTACAATATAATATTAACACCATATAAGAGTTCAATTGAAAATTATGCCATGGAATCTTGGAGAATACTAGAAAACTCCTTGGGAAATACAAAAACATATTTAATTAATATGGACATAACCTCAATATATGTATTCTCTAAAAATATTTCATATAAATATCCCCCATTATAATTTATTATGACACATAATTAGGATTTAATTTTCTTAATGATATTATAGTCATCCTTACACCGATAGATGGACAAGATTTGATTTAGGATATGAAATATGATTTCTATAACATAGAAATTGATATGGGGTCTATGTATGGATATATATTCAATCCCTAAAATCAAATTCAATAAAAAATTTGATAAATAAAAAAAGAATTAGAGTGAGTTCTCAAAAACCATAATAGGAGAAGATTTATAGAAATGGGATGCATTCATCACACCCTTATGTGTTTTCACAAGTAATTTAATATCCATATTTCAGGGGGAAGAAGTAATGAATTTAACATTTATTCAAATTATGATGGAATAATTATAACCTTAATTAGAAGATAAATTTGAAGTTTATGTTTGGATAATGAGTGTACCTATCTCAATATGATCCTAGTTCTATTCATATAATAAAATAAATATGGTTACTGCATGTAATACAAAAAAATATCTAGTGTAATCATTTAAAAGGTAATAAAAATAAATCATGATGTGTCTAAATCTATGAAACCATCATTTAATATCATTGAAATTAATTTTAAAATTTTGAATATCTTTTATCAACCATTTTTTAATTAGTTTCTATCCACTTATTCTATATAAGTTAATCCAAACAATTACCTAAACCATTCAGTAATAACAAGTCTGATGACATGAAAATTACATATTTAAATATTAAATCGTCACAAAAGATTATCCATATTGTCTCAAAATAAATCACGTCCCATGAATACATAGGTTTACTGTCTTTGGAGATTAGTTACATAAATTCTTTATTACACAATAATTCTTAAACACCTCCCATAAAATTCTCTAAACATAATATCCATTAAAACATATAATTGATAATATTAACCATTGTAACTTGGTGGATGGAAAAAATGGATGAGCTCAAATTATCAGTAATTGGTAATAAAAAATTTGATGGCAGTTGAATAAAAATTGGTGACCATAAAGAATTTCATAATGGATTATGGTTAAAAGGAATTAGTAGACATGAAAATATAATCATAAAATAACTTTTACAGGATTATAACAATAGATTATAACATGATTAATAATATAAAATCCACAACATATTATAGGAATGTTTCATACAAATGGGTTTTTAATATCATAAAAACTCTCTTGGTTAGCCACTAATACCTTTGTATCATATGGGACTAAGAAAACCATCTATATCCCATGTCATCATGGACCCTCCTAACCACCCATGTCTAATAACAAAAAAATTTCATTAGATACAAAACATTACCTAATTAATTAGATGAATATATAATTCTTATCCAATACATTACAAAATGATAAACCATATATATTAATAACAAATAAAATAAGAATATTTATGACTGCATCAGAGTATAATTAAACCATAAGAGTGAATTATGTTTCATAAAAATCATTACAATAAATTAAAACCAATAATATTGGGAAAAATGTGTATTAATACATCAAAACCCAAAACAAGTGAAATATATGAAAGATTAAAATATTTTCACATAGATTCAAAAAAAATATTTAGAAAACCACTACTAAATTGTTGACAAAATGATAAAATACATCCTTTAAATTTTAAAAACATTTTACCACAAAAAGAAATAATATATAAATAAATATATTTTGAAATAATGAGAATACAAAATTTAATTTTCTTTATAGAATCATAAAAACATATAAATTAAGGTAAATAAATAAAATAAATAAATTATTGTAAAAAATTACAGACCGAGAAACCAAATAACGTTTCCTTTAAGAACATTTTAAATAATTTAAAAACCATCAAAAGGTATATGAAATCATAGAAGTACCAAAAACTGAATTTATAATAAAATATTAATTATTTTTATATAGAGGAGAAGTATAAAAAATGAAAATAATGTATAAGGGATATCCCACATAAAAATATTATTTCATGGGAATTAAGAATCAGTGAGATGGGGAATGGTATAAAGTCTTGTAAAATCATCAAAACTCCTAATAGAAGAAAATAATTAGTTTTTTATAGAAAAATGAACTAGAAAGTTTCCGTAATGGAAATGTAGGAATAAATAATCTTGGTTTGTAGGAGAGATTTAAAAAGACAGATTTATGACTTTGGTAATAATTGATTCAAATGCCAATGAAAGGGATATCATGATATGGATTTGTAAATATTAGGAATTACAATAACATTATGATGAATGGAATTACTTGGGTAGTATATGCACCACATAAAATAAAATATGTGGTCATTGTGGAATATATTTCAATTAAAGAGATTCAAGATACAAAACCCTTATATTTACTCCTAACACCAATGAATGTGATTTAACTCCAGGTATAAAAAACATGGATCCCATGGTTAATTATGTTAAAAAATTATTAATATATACTACCTTTTATATTATTTAATTATAATCCTTTAATATATATATATATATATATATATTATTTCCATCATCATATGTTATCATTTTTCATTTTCTCATAGAATTATTGGTGTGGTGATGTCGGCATTAATTCACCGATAATATTTTATAATAATTCTGGGGAGAGGGATAAATATAATGAAAATTCTACGTTAAACCAATAGGAAATAACTTGGTGAGACTTGAACCTAAGACCTTGTCAAGGCCCCGTAGAGTCTCTATCAACCGATTTGGTCCCTAGGGTCCATTCATTCACCAATAATAAGTTTATCATTCTATAATTATAATAGTTATATTAACCATAGCATCATCATTACTTTCAAAACCATATTTTCATTTAGTGGGATATATTTTTAATGTTTACAAAAATGGAATTCACAATGAACATTTTTTTGGGTAATTTTACCTATAAAAATATTTTATATAATAATGATTATTTATTTTTGTTTTATTTATCTAGAGAAATAATGATAACATAACATAAACATTTGTATCATACATTACCATCCTTTATATTGTTATACTCATCCCAGGTTGAAATTATGAATATGTTTTAACATCCTTATAGTAGTTGATTAGACCAACCCAAACAAGAACTTTTATACTAAAATATAATAATTATTTAAGAGTAATTTTATAATAATAACATTTTAAAAGAATAATACTAACTTTCATAGTAATCATTAGACAGGATAAGAAGATTAGACAATATTGTATATGATATGGTTATTGAATAAGATGTAGAAGAATTAGATACTTATATATACGGAGTTTCTCCTTCTCCTACATGGTTTCATAGAAATGAAGGATTATGTTCTCCTTTATGGGGTTAGAAGATAATCAATGTCAGTAAGGATATTGGGAGTCTGAATTTGGGATTATATTGCAATGAAAATTGAAGGATAAATGTGTTTTGGGAAGGGTAGAGGAGGGATCATTTAATAGATGATTTTAACAGCCATTTTTTCAATTTCTCATTATATATTGTTTAAGGAATGTCTTTCTTTAGGAATATTATCCCTTAAGTGGAAAATAGTAATAGAATTTAGATTACATCCATGATGGAATTTTATTTTTTACACTTTTATATTTCATTTGAACTATATAATATATTTTATCATTTTTATAGTTTACTAATGTAATTCAATAGTCACCTAATTAATTTTTAATATATATATATATTAACCACTTACTTATTTATTACTCCCTAGTTTTGAAAATGAAAAAAAATTATCAAATTTAATATATAAATATGTGAAATTATAATTTTATATAAAAATAGAAATTTATTTATAAAAATATAATTTTTTTGAGTAAAATAATTTCATATTTATTAACTTATTATAGTTTAGTAATTTATAATTTATTTAATAAATGTTAACTATTCATTATTCGTAATGAATATATTGATTATTATATGTTTTTAAATTTTAAAAAAATGTTTCTTTTAAAAGTATCATATTTAAAATAAACACAATTTGTATATGTATTCCCAATAGTCATATATATATTTCCAAGGATCCTATATCCCATTTTCCATTACATATATAACTTCAAATAATTCTCTATAATTTAGTCACCATACTATTTTACTCATTCAGAATATTTATATTTTTTAATATTTTTTATTTCTTTTCATAATTTTAATTGGTGATGTGATCTTCATGTAAAACCATTGGGGTGGAGATTTTTAATTTGTATCCTTTTTATTTACATTCACATTTATTAAACTTTTAATTTTCATAATATAAATTCTTATTTGATTCTCATAATAAATTAATATTTATCATGTGTTTAATATTTTATCTTAATAAATATAGATTATATTCCTTTTTTTTTGTTCTGATTATGAAAAGATAATCAACATATTAAATGAATAAAACATGGGGTAGTATACTCAATTCAAGAAAGGGGGTTAGCTATGGGTTTCAAAAAAACCCATCAGATATTTGGTGGAGGAATTAAAGAAGGGGGATCTTTCCTAAAAAATGAGTCGTCACTTAGTGGATCAGAGAATCAATAATAATTGATTATTTCAATCATTTTTTAATTGATATTTTTGGGTATTCTTATCCACTTATTCAAGAGAGAGTATCATTGGTGTTTTTACCCTTATAATAATGAGAGTGGGTATAAAGACACGTCACACATAGTGAGATCCTATTGTATTTTTTTTTTCCTCTTTTCATTTTGAGGACACTACCTGAAAATGTGGTAATGGCCATAAGAAAATATTGTGATTGTTTCATTGAAAATAGTGGTTGTAACTAAAAATGAAGTCCTGTAAAATAAATGTCACTTGAAAAATGATGATTTATTGAATATTTTTTTTATAATAATTAATATAATTTCCCAACATGGAGCTTCATTTGATAGATCCAATCTATATTTTTATTGAAGACCCACTTTGAGGCAATGTGGGAACCTGCAGAAAAATTCCTTGAAGCATCAAATAACACCCTCACAAAACAAATCACATTACAGAATTCAAATTTCAAAAATTAAAACAGAACCATCATCATCGTTCCAAAACCATCATCACGCACCTGTTTCAAAATTCAAAGGAGACCAACTCACCACAAATCCTGTGAGCAGACTGAGGGGCATCGATTTCATTGAGGAAGGCATGTACTCCTGTCAACACATCATCACTGTTAATACAACACAGCACCATCGTCTCGACACCGACGACCACCACGCTCATCGTCACTGTCATCTCCATCCCTTCACCGATGTGCACCGCCAGAAACCGAAATGACCATACCAACAAAATAGAATGACTTCACTTCATTGAAAAGCATAATAAAATTACACAGCACCGTCGAGAGAGACACCAACGACCGCCACCATAACCAATCATGGATGAAACCCAACCAGAACCACAGATCATAAAACCATCATACAAGCTTCAAAAAGATTAACCTCCAGGAATAATAAAACAAAAGTATAATGAAGAAATGAGAAAGAAATCTGGGAAACTATAACCCTCGTCGAAGGCTACGTGCCTGGATCACCGACAACCACCAAACCACACCTCCCAAAACCCCATTGAAACTAATTCTCCATATCTGACCAGGAGGAGAGCAGCGGATCATATTGTTAGGGTATTGGTTAGAGATCCTGAGGAATCTAGATGATGGTAACAACAATGATGCAGAAAAGAGGGGTCTATCGGAACGAACATTCCGACCTAGGTCGTGCCTTCAGACCCATCGGCCGTCAAGACACGATACACAAAACCTCTCTACAGCACCACTCCATGTCCGAACTAGAGTGTCATAGTAGAATGAGAGGTCAGAGCTGTGGAAGTAGCGACTAACATCTTCAGTATCATACAATCCTCGATGGGACCCCAAACCTCCATGAAGACGAAGTCGACAACACGGAAGACACCTTCATCGAAGCAAAAGCAGGGGAAAAGGACTGAAAGAGTAAGAATAAAGCATCAGGTGCTGCCGACCGTTCCAAGTGAAAACCCTAGGCATATCCATGAGCAGGATGATATCTGGGAGACAAGGGTTCCATGTCCACTCCTCTGTAACAACATGGAGCTTCATTTGATGGTTCAATATAAATTTATAATTTGATCTTTATTTTTTGAATTCCATCAAAACTATGTTTTTCTTTTTTAACATAATTTTAGTTTAAATTGAATTTTTATATAATAATGAGACACTAACATTCCTATATTTTTCTTTGAGACCATTATAGAGGGATCCTATGTTTGATGGGTGAAATACATCCATTAGTTGAGATCTGTTATCACTATAAATGATTAGAACATACCTCATGACAAATGACATTACCTTTTCCTATATAATTTTAGTGTGATGAAATGTTTTTAAGGTTGATAGAAGACTCCATTTCATGCATTTATTTTAATTTATGTTTTGTTGGTTTACATTGGAACTTGATCAAAAACATGACTCAATAGAGAATAATGTTTATAGGTTGTATTATCCATTTAACCCTACTGGGATTTCTGACTCTATCCCTCCCCCACTATATTTATTTTTATTTTTCACTATTTAGGGGGTAGTTTTGAGGTTTATGAAGTGATTAGCTAAATAAATTTGTTACATTCAACTTATTTAATAAAATCAATGATGGAAGGATATCATGTAAGGATATCTTTCAAGAGGCTTCCATGTTCTTATTCTCTATTTTAATTATTATATTTTCACTAGTGTAATGTTTATTTATTATAAATAAAATTTTATTCTTATTAATATCACCAAATTTTATTTTCATTTAATATTCTAGTAGTTATATAAATTTTGAGACAAGATTGGGGCTTAGGCATATAATAATTTACATGTGAAAAACATCTATTATATGATTCTCCAACCCATAGAAGCATAATTACACTACTACAAAAACGGGCAAGCAAAGCGCTACCTTTATCAGCGCTAATCAAAAAGCGCTGATAAAGGATAATCTTTATCAGCGCTATTTAAAAGCACTGATAAAGGGATGATTTATCAGCGCTTTTCTAGCGCTGATAAAGGAAAGGTTTTAACAGCGCTAGAAAAGCGCTGATAAAGCCCCCCTTTATCAGTGCTTAAATTTTAGCGTTCTAGCGCTGATAAAGGGGGCCTTTATCAGCGCTTTTTTAGCGCTGTTAATGGTGACCTTTAACAGCGCTAGAAAAGCGATGATAAAGCCACCCTTTATCAGCGCTAAAATTTAAGCGCTGATAAAGGGGGGCTTTATCAGCGCTGTTAAAACTTGTCTCCGATTTTATTAAAAGGAGGCCGACAGTCTCCTCTTTTTTATCGTGCCCTAAGCTCTCGCGGGACTGTACCCTTGCGACTGCTTCCTCCCCCCGATCTTCCCTTTGCCGGACCTCCGCCGTACTCCTTCTCCTTCTTCTCGACCCTCTTCCGCGGATCTTCCTCCCTTCCGAACCCTACTCCTCCTCTTCAACGGTTGGCGGCTCCTCCCGTGCACCCCTACTCCGGCGGTCGCGTCTTCCAGGCAGCGCAGAAGGCTCCCTCACCTCTTTGGACTTCCGATTTCTTCACCCAAGGTATGTGGATGCCCTAAATATTGTTTTGCAGTGTAGGTTTTTATGTGGTTGTCATTTATTTGTCGCCTCTGCTTCCCCTCCTCCCTTTTTTCAGACTGAATCAATGTTATTCACTCTACTCCTGGTGATGATTTTTTTTGCATATGTTTTCGCTTATTCGTTCTTCAAATCTGCTACTGATGTGTGTTTTTTTGATTTGATTTTCCTTATGTTAGTAATGTTTATTTCTACTGCATCATGAATTTACTCCACTTTAACTTCAATTGGTTCTGTTACTGGTGTTGATAGTGAGTCACATTAGGGGGGGCTGGTTTGCAGGGGGTGTGAGGGGGGGCTGGTGTGTGCAGGGGTACGGGATGGGTAGGTTTGGTGTGTGCAGACAGGGGGGAGAGGGGGTTGGCGTGTGTAGGGGGGAGGTTGGGTTTGGTGTGTGCAGGCAGGGGGGGAGAGATAGGCTGGGTTGGTTTAGTGTGTGCAGGCAGGGGGAGAGGGGACAAGATGGTTTGCAAGAGGGAGTGGGTAGGGGGCATGAGGGGGGAGGGAGGCCGGTTGGTGGTGCTGCTGGAGGGGGATGGGTCTGGCGTGCTGGTGGGGGGGGGGGGGGCTGGCTGGTTTGTAGGGGGCAGGCTGGTTTGCAGGGGGGAGTGTGTGTGCAGGGGGGAGGTTGGCTGGCAGGCGCAGGGGTGCAAGGAGGCTGGTGGTGCAGGGGTGCAGGGGGGGTCTGGTGTGCAGGCACGGGGGAGAGGGGGGCAGGCTGGTTGGTTTGCAGGGGGAGGGGGAGGCTGGTGTGTGTGTGCAGGGGGGAGGGTGCGGGGTGCAAGGCTGCTGCAGGCTGGTGTAGGGGTGCAAGGGTGTCATACAGGGGTGGAGGGGTGTTGTGCGGGGGTGCAGGAGGGGGGAGGGGAGGGGGCAAGGAGTGCAGGGGGAGGGGGGCAGGGAGTGCAGGGGGAGAGGGTTGTTTTGTTGTACGGGGTACAGGAGGGGGGAGGCTGGTGTGCCTGGGGGAGGGGGACAGAGGGTGCAGGGGGCTGAAATTTTTGTGCAGGGGGGCTGAAATTTTTGTGCGGGGGGGGGGGGGGTCTGGGTTTTTTGTGCAGGGGTGTAGGAGGGGGGAGGCTGTGCAGGGGGGAGGGGGCAGGGGGAGAGGGGTGTTGTGTTGTACAGGGTACAGGAGGGGGGGCTGGTGTGCCTGGGGGAGGGGGCAGAGGGTGCAGGGGGAGGGGGCTGAAATTTTTGTGCAGGGGGGCTGGTTTTTTTGTGCAGCAGGCTGGTGCAGTGCAGGGGGTCCATCGGGTTGGGTCTAGGGGGGTTGGGTTTGAGTGGATGGTTCGGGTCCGTTGGGTTGGGATGGGTTGGATTGGTTTGGGTCGGGTTGGGTCGGGTTTACACATATAACCCGACCCAAATTGACCCGACCCTCGATGGGTTGGGTTGGGTTGGGTCCTTCGGGCATGCGACGGGTAACCCGACCCCACTGGGTCAGGTTGGGTCAGGTTGGTTGCTCCGGAAGCTTGTGACCCGACCCGACCCAACCCGAACTTTTTTGTTCGGGTCGGGCCTTGAAACACCTCCAACCCGACCCGACTCGACCCATGGACACCCCTAGTTTATATGATGCGCTATTGTGCCGTGTGGTGAACCTTCTGCATGTTGACTATAAAATGTAAAATTAATTTAGTAGATTATCATGTCTTAAATTGGTTAGTCATTGTGCACCAAACTTATTCTTTGGAGGTTGTATACCTTACTCGAATCACCCCCTTAGGGTGTGTTTCTTATAGGCCCATGACCCCTATTGATCTTTGGATTGAAATTGAACCACCTTTGACATGTGTTGATATATCCCATGCCCATGGGTTTATTAAAGGGAATTAATGATATTTATGTGTAATGGACATACCCATGGACTACTTGATCACTTATAAATGAATTAAATAAAAGTTGAATGGTAAGGCCATGTTCCTTAACCATTTTTAAACAATGTAGTGCTATTGATTATATACCTTGGACCCCATCTTACTAATTATCAGTTATAAGACTTAAATTTATCAAATTAATTGATAAAATGCAAGGGTGATATTCCTTAGACTTGATCATAATATGATATGGATGTGATTACATCATTATTACCTTCTTTAATGAATATGATGTTTCATATTGATTATTTGGAATTAATAGACATGAACTTCCATATTGCTTATTCGAAATTAATGGAATTAACATTCTATATTGTTTGTTTGGAATTAATGGACATGGCGTTCTGTATTGCTTATTCAGAATTAATGGACATGAAATTCCTTATTATTTATTTGGAATTAATGGACATGACGTTCCATATTTCTTATTCAAAATTAATGAACAATATGCTCCTTATGGTTTACATGGAATTAATGGACACGACATTCGTTATTGTTCATTTGTAATTAATGGACATGATGTTCCATGTTGTTTATTCAGAATTAATGGCGATGAATAAAGATTGGATGGATGCTAATCGTTTGACAATAGAGTATGAGAACGGAGTGAAAGAGTTCATCAAGTTTGCACAGTATCATGCAAAGGATCCTTCTCAACTCCTTTGTCCGTGTTTACGTTGTTGTTATTCTAGACTAATTACTCCAGAGGAGTTGGAAGAACATTTGATATGTCACGGAATAGATAGGAGTTATAAATGTTGGAATAAACACGGGGAAAAAGCGAATGTAGCTATTGGCTGGAATAAAGCTGCATTTTATGGATCATCAGATGTGATTACAAATATGGATAATGAAGAAGACCGTATAGAGGATGTGATTACAGATATCAATGATGATGAAGATCGTATTGAGGAAATGACAAGGACAGTTGAACATGAACTCCGTGATTGCCCAAAATTGTTTGAGAAGTTAAAGAGTTGTGAAAAGACGCCATTGTATGCTGGTTGCACTAAATATACTGCATTGTCAGCTGTACTGAAGTTGTATAAATTGAAAGCAGGCAACGGATGGAGTGATGTCAGTTTCACGGAACTACTTGCTCTTTTGAATGACATGCTTCCAGAAGATAATGAGCTCCCAAGACGGACATATGAAGCTAAACAAATGCTACACTCGATGGGTATGATTTCTGAAAGAATACATGCCTGCCCGAAAGACTGTATATTGTTTCGCAAGGAGAAAAAATCACTTACAGAATGCCCAAAGTGTGGTGCTTCTCGATACAAGAAAGATGAACGCAGTCCTACGAAGGTTGTATAGTACTTTCCAATCATTCCAAGGTTTAGGCGTCTATATGGAAGTGAAGAAACTGCAAGACAATTGTCGTGGCATGCAAATAAAAGAAATAAAGATGGAAAATTACATCACCCGGCCGACTCTCCTCAATGGAAGAGAATTGATCATGAGTATCCTGAATTTGGAAATGAGTTGAGAAACCTGCGTCTTGCGTTATCTACCAATGGAGTGAATCCTTTTGGTTTTCAAACCAGCACTCATAGTACTTGGCCTGTTATGTTGGTAAATTATTACTTGCCACCCTGGTTATGCATGAAATGGAAATTCATTATGTTATCTTTGCTTATATCAGGACCAAAACAACCAGGTAACGATATTGATGTATATTTGGCTCCCTTGATCGATGATTTGAAGTTACTGTGGGATTCAGGTGTTATGTTGTATGATGCTTATGAAAAAGAATACTTCACGTTGAGAGCATTGTTGTATAGGACGATAAATGATTTCCCTGCTTATGGAAATTTGTCAGGCTATAGCATTAAAGGAAGTCAAGGGTGTCCTGTGTGCGAAGAAGATACAGAATCAATTAGGTTGAAACATTCATCCAAATTTGTGTTTTTAGGACATCGTAGATTTCTACCTCGTCGACATAACTACCGATCTTGGACGACATCATTCAATGGAAGTTCAGAAAAACGCAAAACACCGTCTCCACTAACAGGTGATCAGCTGTTTGAGAAAGTAAAAGACGTGAACACTGTTTTTGGTAAACTATTTTCGAAAAACCTTACGAAAATCGGTTGGAAAAAGAGATCAATTTTTTTTTGAATTACCATACTGGAAATGTCTGTACGTCAGACATTTTCTTGATGTGATGCATGTGGAAAAAAATGTATGTGACAGTGTTATAGGAACGTTGCTAAATGCTCCTGGCAAAACAAAGGATGGAATTAAGGCAAGGTTGGACATGGTTGACATGGGAATAAGAGAAGAGTTGGCTCCCGTGAAGGGTGAAAATCGAACGTTTCTTCCTCCAGCTGCGTACACTCTTTCTAGGGATGAGAGATATCAGTTTTGCAACTTCTTCAATGATGTAAAGGTTCCAGAGGGATATTCATCAAATATCAAAAACATTGTGTCAATGAATGATTTGAAGTTAAAAGGTTTGAAATCACATGACTGCCATGTTTTGATGCAAGATTTAATTCCTATATCTTTACGTTGCATTTTGCCCAAGAATGTTTGTCATACGTTAAGCAAACTTTGTTTCTTCTTCAAAGCTATATGCAGCAAAGTTTTAGACCCGGCGAAATTTCCAGCTATGGAAAAAGAAATTGTCATCATATTATGTGAATTAGAAATGTTCTTCCCGCCAACATTCTTTGATATGATGGTTCATTTGATGGTTCATTTGGTGAGAGAGGTTCGACTTTGTGGTCCTGTGCACTATAGATGGATGTACCCCGTTGAACGGTATATGAAGATTTTTAAAGGGTATGTCAAAAATCGAAGTCGGCCAGAGGGTTGTATTGTGGAGCGATATATTGTTGAGGAAGCCATTGAATTCTGTACCGAATACCTATCTGATGTGGAAAGCATTGGTCTGCCGAAATCTCGTCACACTGGACGCATTGAGGGTGAGGGAATTTCTGGAAGAGATGTTGTGACAATCAATATTACTGATCGGGAGCAGGCCCACCTTTATGTTTTGCATAACAGTTGGGAGGTTGCTCCATATATTGAAACCCACAAAGAAATTTTGAGGCAGTTGAATCCATCAAGGGCTGAAAAATGGATAGCAAATACACATAATCACCAGTTTATAGGATGGTTTCGAGACCATATTTTTAAGGAGTTAGATGAAAATCCGAATTCAATTTCAGAACGACTTCGATGGCTAGCTGCCGGACCAAGCGTGTATGTATTATCTTACAATGGTTATGTAATTAATGGTTATACATTCTATACAGATAAACATGATGAAGATAGTACCATGCAAAATAGTGGAGTAACACTTGTGGATGAAGCGATGCATGTTTCTGGTAGTAAGGATAGAAATCCAATTTTCGCGAATATGTCATACTTTGGCATTATCAAAAGAATATGGGAGTTGGATTATACGACATTCCAATTGCCGATTTTTCAATGCAACTGGGTTGATAACAACAGTGGTGTTAAAATAGATGAATTGGGATTTGTGAAAGTTGATTTCAGTAAAGAAGGGTACAAAGACAAACAATTTATAATGGCATCACAAGCGGTACAAGTATTTTATGTTCCAGACCCCGCAAACCGAAAGTGGTCGATTGTTCTGTTATCGTCCAAAACTACTGAAGGGTCCGATGAAAATTCAATTGAGGATGATCCTTTCAGTGGGACGTCGCAATCATTTCGCAGCGGTCCCAATGAAGACGACGTTTTGTATGTTAGAGGAGACCATAATGAAGGTATTTGGATTATCGATAGAGGTGTCAAATCCATTCAGCCTTTGAAAAAAAAAAGAGTTCAATAAACAGGTTATATTTTGTTTGTAATATAAATATTGTTATCTCATGTTATTATCTTATCATTATTGAATTTATGTAATCCAACTTAAGTGTTAAACCTTTTTTGCAGATAATGACTTCTGCACGTTCTGGTGCTCCTAACCTCGAGGCTGAACAAGCCTCTCAAGCTGCTGATGCTGCTGCTTCTGCTTCTGCTGCTACTGCTTCTGCTGCTGCTACTACTGAACAAGCCTCTCAAGCCTCTCAAGCCTCTCAATCTCAACATATTTTTGTTGGTACTGTTGCTGCTATTGGTGCTCCTATTGTTGAGGTCCAACAACCATCTGAACATGCTGATGCTAGGATTTTAGATGAAAACATTGATGATGCTGATATAGACGAAATGGTTGGGGATAAAGGAGCGACATCGCAGAAAAAACAGGTGCGTCGTAGTTTAACAGTGTTGGCTAATGTTTTGAAGGGAAAGAGCAAAGGAATAAAATTCGATGTTGGGTGGAATGCACGGGGCCAACACGTTAACCCCAACAAGGCAATGTTTAGCAGTTATGTTGGAATTGTCACTCGGCAACGCGTGCCGATTGACATAGCTTCATTGCACCATGTTTCGTCCGGCCTGAAGGTTGTGATGTGGGAAGAAATTACGGTAACATTTTGATTTCATTTCTTTAATTTACTAGCAAATAAAATAATGAAACAATGTCTTATTCTTCACAATCCATTACAGAGTGCATTTATAGTAGATGATTCACACAAGACTTATGTACTAAGGCTTGCGGGAAGGTGTCATCGAGGTTTTCGCACTCTTCTTACAAAATATCATCTGAAAGATTCCAAGGGTAAAATAAACCCGCAACCACTCATTGTCTATAATCACTTGATATCCCAAGAATCATGGGATTCATTTGTTGGTCATCGTGGGGATCAAAAGTTTCAGGTACATTGTGACTGATAATATGTTGTTTGAGGATATACATGTATTCATCACTTTGATTGTCAATATTTCATTTATGAAACAGCAACTCAGTACTGAAAACAAGGAACGCGCATCAAAACCGACGTACCCCTATCGTAAATCAAGGATGGGGTACGCCTCACTAGAAAAGAAAATGGTGCGTATTTTAAATTTACAGTGATATTGTTATGTGTCAAGAAACAACTTTATAAAAATCTTTCTTTATTTATATGTAGATTGATGCCTCTGAAACCAAACACACATCCATCCCTCGTCATGTGCTATGGAAGGAGGCACGTGTGGATAAGGAAGGGAATTTGGTTGATGAAAACACACAAAAAGTGTGGGAAATATGTGTAAGTATGACACGATAAAATGTTTTGTTTTTAAATTGCTATTACATAATAATAATTACTTATTTTCTTATATCCGACAGTCACAGGAGTCAGGTACTCTTGCAGCTGGTGCAGATATATTAGCGACAGCTTTGAAGCGACCAGAACAATACGGTCGCGTCAGAGCTGGGGGGTTTGGGGTGACACCCCGAGTATATTATGAGAAAAAAAAACAAGAGGATCAAAAAAATGAAGAAATGACAGCAATGAAAAATAGACTAGCAACTCTTGAAGAACAGTTTCAATGGCAGGGAGAGTTGCTAGCAACTTTAATGGGTCAGAAGCCAAGAGAAGAGACAACTCAGGAACAACCAGCGCCTGAAGATCCTGCCCCACACCCCACCAGCTTTGAGGCAAGCCATTCCCCTGAAAGAGTTGTGTTAGCTGTGGTGATCAATATTCTATTAATTGTTCTGATAAAATGTGAATCAGAAAAACACTGATTTCTTCCTATACTGATCTTCTGTAGGGTGATAATGATTGTGATTTATATCTTTCAACACCCACCTATCGCCTTGTAGCGAGGGTTACAGTATTCAACATCTCAGAGGACACGATGCACAATAGAGCACTTCCAAAAGATCATCTGAAAGTGACAATTACGGTAGCTCATGAGCCAACAGCACAACTACCTGTTCCACTTGATGATGATGATATTTGTACATTCGAACAGGCTATTGGGACATTCATTGCATGGCCATCACAACTTGTGAGACTACATGCCGAAAAAGAGGTATTTATTTACAGTTTTTTAAGCCAAACCTTTATAAAAAAAAGGTATGAACCAATGAATTTTATTGTAGATGAAGAAAGGGGATGCAGTGAAAGGAGCATCGAAAGGATCGACCAACCGATCCAAATGATCTACTGAAAGTGGAATTACACCGCCTATTCTCTATCCACATTTAATTGAATTGAAGACTCATGTGGATACGAAGTTGACAAATGGTATTAGCCATGTAGTTGTTTTTGAAGAGAATATGTATGGAGAGGAAATACAAGATTTTGTTGCTGCTGAAAATGTAAATGAGATCCTTGAGTATCAGTGGCTCGACGTCACAAGTGTAAATGTGTATATGAGGTATGTTTTCAACCCCGTCACTTTTCCAAAAGATTATATATTGTGCTAATTATGATTAAATACATTTTATATTATTGGCAGACGTATATATGAAAAGCAGTTGAAGGGTTTTCCTCATGATCCAAAGTTCGGACTCGTCAGTCCTCATATCACATCAACACAAGAAATAGAATTATCAGAATCAAAAATTAAGGAAAGAGCGACTGCTTTGCTGAAAGCATTTGACAGCAAGATAACGGATGACCGACTCTTCCTCATACCAACCATGCAGGGGTAAAACTCTACGATTAAAGAATATCAATTATATTTTCATTTCTTTCATTACTTATTCCTTTTTGTGTATTTAGGCAACATTGGCTGCTAATTGCGGTGCATTTGGATACTCCCAAGATTTATTTTCTGGACTCAAAGCACGGATATCCAACAAACCGACCGCATGTGATGCAGTTTGTCAATCTGTAAGACACTACATCCTACGTTTTAGGTCTAAACATCAATTTATATAATATATATTATCTTTTACTGAGGATTCTGTTATGATAGGGCGGTGTACCAATATCGTCTAAATCATGGTATGAGGACAGGGGCTAAGCATAAGGAGCCGAGAAAGTACTATGTCTGGACAAATATCAGGGTATATATAATAAAATTGCACTATCCAAGCATATATGAAACACAAGTTACTTACTCGCCTCATGATCAATGTTTCTGCAGTGACCAAAACAAACAAACGACAAAGATTGCGGTTATTATGTTTGTAGATTCATGAAAGAGATCGTTTTCAATGGACAAATTAGCATCCCTAAAGAGGTATTTTTGAAAACAAGTACTATTTCATTTAAATTATTTATTAATTATTTATTTATATATTTTTCAGTACTATTATGAATGCCAAAAAGCGTCATATTCACAAGACGATGTAGATATGTTCAGAAACGAGTGGGCCACATACCTGATGCAAGATTGTCCAGATATAGCATGAAGATCTGACTTTTATTGCAAGAGTTGCAGACGCGTATAATTGGTGGAAATTTTTGAGAGGGGTTCATGGGGATAAAAAGATGAAACATTCTTGTATGTAAATGTTTGTAGAAAAATTGTAATTATTATTAAATAAAACATTCTTTCTCCAATGGGTCATTTGTCCATTTTAACAGATGAAATGCACCAGTAACATGCAAGAATGATGGACCACATTTCTTTGACCTTTGGACAAAAAACCAGTAAAATCTCCAAAATACCTTCATATCATGCATGAACTAGTAAAATCTCCAAAATACCTTCATATCACGCAGTTCTGAAAAGAGTCACTATTTAAAAGAAAGTCACAAGTTTAGATACATCTCGAGATGGTCAGTTTAAAGACATTTTGAGGGACACTACTAAATACATTCTCAGATATGCACACATTCCCCAGTTCGCCAAGAGAATTTTCAAGGAAAAACATAATGCTGTCATGGTTTGTGCTTCAGATCATTCTCGAAGGTGGCCAGTGAATTTCTCTATGTATCATGAGCGTTCTAATGCATATCTTGTTTGGAAGATCATTGTAGTAGACAACGATCTAAAAGTGGGGGATGTGTGCATATCTGAGCATGTCTTTAGTAGTGTCCCTCAAAATGTCTTTAAACTGACCATATTGAGATGTATCTAAACTTGTGACTTTCTTTTAAATAGTGACTCTTTTCAGAACTGTGGGAGTTAACATTTCTCCAACATATTCACACACAAAATCACCCTTCGACATATCCTCCAATGTCTGCAGACCCCACCCTTTCCCCTCGGCTGTCAAAAAAACCTAAAAGACAATGGCTAGCAATGATCATTCCAAAATGCATTTAAACTGAAACCTTCCAGAAAAAAATAGAGTACAATACCTGCAAGTTGTAACTTAGGTCGCTTTGCACAAGCCGATTTCCACATTGTTTGTAGCAACCACATTTGCTCCAACACTCTAATGATCTTCATTGATTCATGTCTTTTATACTCTTCCAGAAACTTTTCTAAGAAGGTCAACTATCGTGTATGCATACTCACCTTCAAATGTGACGTGTACGAGTCAACCCCGCCTCAATCTGAGGCCTGTTGTGGCTGACACAACTCCAAGTGCCTCTGTTTTGTTCAAAATGGACTTATTTTTAAGTGAGAAATCAACAACTGACATACGGGAAACTGACCAAACGCCTTCGGATTGTGTTGGCACTTTAGGACAATGATTCATGGGTTATATGTGACGTGTACGACTCAACCCCGCCTCAATCCGAGACGCGGTGTGACCAGTATCACTCCAAGTGTATGTATTTTGTTTAAAATGGACAATATTTTACGTACATATGCCAAACCGATCTAACGGCTTCTGATTGTGTTGATACTTTTGCACAACGATCCATGACTCATGTGTGATGTGTATCAGTCAACCCTGCATCAATCCGAGGCCCGGTGTGGCCGACACCACTCACAGTGTCACTGTTTTGTTAAAAATGGACTTAATTTTAAGTGAAATCAACAACTGACATACGGAAAACCGACCAAACGCATTGGGATTCTATTGAAACTTAAGGACAACGATCCATGGGTCAAATGTGATGTGTACGAGTCAACCCCGCCTCAATCAGAGGCGCGGTGTGACCGGTATCACTCCAAGTGTATGTATTTAGTTTAAAATGGACAATATTTTACGTACATACGCCAAACAGATCTAACGGCTTCTGATTGTGTTGATACTTTTTCACAACGATCAATGACTCATGTGTGACGTGTACGATTCAACACCGCATCAATCCAAGGCCCGGTGTGGCCGACACCACTCACAGTGTCACTGTTTTGTTAAAAATGGACTTAATTTTAAGTGAAATCAACAACTGACATACGGCAAACCGACCAAACGCATTGGGAATCTATTGAAACTTAAGGACAACGATCCATGGGTCAAATGTGACGTGTACGAGTCAACCCCGCCTCAATCAGAGGCGCGGTGTGACCGATATCACTCCAAGTGTATGTATTTAGTTTAAAATGGACAATATTTTACGTACATACGCCAAACCGATCTAACGGCTTCTGATTGCGTTGATACTTTTTCACAACGATCAATGAATCATGTGTGATGTGTACGATTCAACACCGCATCAATCCGAGGCCCGGTGTGGCCGACACCACTCACAGTGCCTCTCTTTTGTTCAAAATGGGCTTATTTTTAAGTGAAATCAACAACTGACATGTGGCAAACCAACCAAACGCATTTGGATTCTGTTGAAATTTAAGTACAATGATCCATGGGTAAAATTTGATGTGTAAGAGTCAACCCCGACTCAATCTGAGGCCCGGTGTGGCCGACATCACTCAAAGTGCCTCTATTTTGTTCAAAATGGATTTATTTTTAAGTGAAATCAACAACTGACATACGGGAAACCGACCAAATGCCTTAGGATTGTGTTAACACTTTAGTACAATGATCCATGGGTCATATGTGACATTTATGAGTCAACCTTGCTTCAATCCGAGATGCGATGTGGCCGGTATCACTCCAAGTGTATGTATTTTGTTTAAAATGGACAATATTTTACATACATACACCAAACCGACCAAACACATTCGGTTTCTATTGAAACTTAAGGAAAACGATCCATGAGTAAAATGTGACGTGTACAAGTCAACCCCACCTCAATCCGAGGCCCGGTGTGGCCGACACCACTCAAAGTGCCTCTGTTTTTGTTAAAAATGGACTTAATTTTAAGTGAAATCAACAACTAACATACGACAAACCAACCAAACGCATTCGGATTCTGTTGAAACTTTAGAAAAACGATACATGGGTAAAATGTGACATTTAAAAGTCAACCTCACCTCAATTTGAGGCCCGGTGTGGCCGACACCACTGAAAGTGCCTCTGTTTTTGTTAAAAATGGACTTAATTTTAAGTGAGAAATCAACAACTGACATACGGGAAACTGACCAAACGCATTCGGATTCTATTGAAACTTAAGGAAAATGATCCATGGGTAAAATTTGATGTTTATGAGTCAACCCCGACTCAATCCGAGGCCCGGTGTGGTCGACACCACTCAAAGTGCCTCTGTTTTGTTCAAAATGGACTTATTTTTAAGTGAAATCAACAACTGAGATATCCACCTCACATGTAGTGTAGACCCTCCCCCAAGACTTGGCATGAATTTTTGAGATACACAAACATGGGGTGGATTACATGGCTTTCCTACATGGAATATATCCCACTACACGTCTTTAATGAGCCAGCTACGCAGTTTATCCCTTGTACAGATACACAGGAAGAATCACACGGGATCGACGTCATGTACTAACATAGGGCAAGGGTGCATAAGAGGACACAAGATCAAAGGGTAACACGTATATGTTTTTTAACATGCCATGTAATTTCCTATTGATATGACATGTATATTCACACAGGCAGCTGAACATTGGAGTTACCCAGGGTAAAGGGACAAGGCATGTGACCCTTTAAATGACACATAATTTTATGTACCATGATTGATCTCTTTGAACACTATATCAAGGACATATTTCATTAGGGTTGGCTCCCATTATCCTTCCTAGGATGGTTTTGGTTTCTTTTCCTACTTACGGTAGTACGATCGCTTCAGCAGGACGTCCTAGACATAGTTGGAGTCTCTCTGAAAGTCCTGGAGTGAGATCATAAATCTATTTTTGAGGTCCAGGTAGAGTCATGTATCAACGCAACCAATCCTACCAGACATCGATCCTATATATAGAATGTTAATCTTGATGTCTCATTATAGTCCCCCAGTTTATGATATGTTACCTTTTTTGTATTAATATACATAATTACTAAGGGTGATGGTTGGGAGAGTTGGGATATCCTTTTTATGTATTGCAGAATGATTCAAGGAGCACGGGCTCTGCACGATTTGTCAAAACCAAGTGGCAATCCAAGGAGAAACAATGCATAGTGGAATGTTCTAGTATTTATCTTCTGAGTTGTGTAGGAATATTTTGTGATACTATGTAATGAGGTAGTTTTTGTTTCTGGGTAGACGGTATCTAACTCATGGTAAGAACACTGTTTGGTTGGGTTGTGATCGGTTGATGACATGCTTGTGGTTGATATACTGGTTTTTGTGTAGGTTTGTGGTTGATATACTGGTTTTTGTGCAGGTCTGCTCGGCTGGCTGTACTGGTGCAGGTTTTTTATTAGCAGCAGGCAGGGATTTAACAGCGCTTTTTTAGCGCTGTTAAAGGCAACATATAACAGCGCTTTTTAGCGCTGTTAAAGGTGTCCTTTAACAGGGCTTTTTTAGCGCCGTTAAAGGCGACATTTAACAGTGCTTTTTTAGCATTGTTAAAGGTGACATTTAACAGCGCTGAAAAAGTGCTGTTAAAGGACCCCCCCCCCCCCCCCCCCGTTATCAGCGCTGAGCTTTACAGCGCTTTTCTAGCGCTGTTAAAGCCCGATTTTAGCGCTGTTATTGCCCGTTTTTGTTGTAGTGTTATTTAGTAATTAATATAATTTCAATGTTATCCAATTCATTATTAGGAATCTGCAATCATAATAAAAAAAAATTAACATGTGAACAATTAATAGCTTCTTCAAATTATGAAACTCAATTTTAAATGTGAGGTCAATTCTATGTGAATCGTTATATATAAACATAAATCTACATATCTAACCAAATGGGAATACAATATGAGGGTTCAAATATAATCCTTTGAAATATTTCATTCAAATTTTTATTGTTTATATGAATTCTGAATTATCCATTGACCATATATTGGCATTGTAAGAATTATCAAATTAGGGTGTCACAATTTGATGTTCTAAAATTTAATTCAGTTTTAAAACCTCAATATTTGAGACCATATTAATTATTATATAATTTAGGGATTTAAGAGATTAAGAAATAATAATTGAATGATGTATAATATTTTTGATATTGATAAATAATTAATTATATATTTGGGTTAGATTAGTTATTCATTATAAATCAAATGTCCTAATAAATATTAAAGAATTATTACCTTTCACATAATCTCATATACATCATCTCTAAATTCTTCTTTCATTTCACTCCATTTTATATTCATGAAGAATTAAAAAACCCGTAAATCCATATTATTCTTTCATTTATTTGTTTATGATAGTTTAATCACACAAATATGAGTTTTTTATTTCACTTCCAACTCAAGAGGACGATTTAGGTCAGCCCCATTATTGCACTTATATTAAAATAAAACAAATATTTTAATATTTCCTATGATGGAATTCATTTAACTATATTTTAATTATTTTACAAGTTGCACAGTGGCCATATTTTCTATTTGGAAATAATATGAAATAATTGTGCTATTATTTTATTTTCTAGTGTAACATACAGTTCAATATAATCATTTTTTTCATTTTAATTTTTTAGGGTTTTGGTATTGATTAGATATCGAAGTTATAATTAAATGAATTTTAAATTTTAATATTAGGATAAATAATTACTTTCAATGGTGGGTAAAATTAGTTACTCTATTTTAATCAAATAAATGAAAAAAATACAAAAATGTTTCCTTTCTCAAAGTTTCTTCAACATCACAAAAAATTCTTCATTTCATTTCACTTCATTTCCAGTTTCATAGAAAATAAAAAAAATCCCAAATTTTCCTTTACACATCCATTAATTGTTTTATTTTCTATCATTAACTCAAATAAGTATTGAATAATTCTCTTACTCTATAAGAGAACAAACAATGTGATCCACTATAATGTACTTAGTAGAAAAAATATTATGAGAGAGCCTATGATAATATGAATCATACTAGCACCATTTCTAGGGAGATAAGTGATTTATTCATCATATTATAAGAAAAATAAAAAAAATTATTCTCATTTATAATTGATTTAATTTCTTTTCAACTTTTATTTTAATTTTATTTCATTTTTTAATGTTTATCATCATCACTAATTCCTTAATTTTATTTTTGTAATTTCTTTGTTAAATTTTTTATTGAATGAACAAGTTATTTTGGAAGGGATAGTTTTGATCATAGCCAAATGACCAACAGTCTCTTCGAAGAACCTCAATTACTTATTGGTAAGATTCCAAAACAATACTCATAACCACCACAATAATAAAATTTGGGGGGATTAACTATGTGATGTGTATGAATTCAACCTATAATAAGACTCATTCTAGATGCACAATAAAGATAACCAAATCCCTTCATTCACACTAAAACATGTCAAACCTAAACTAGAGTATATTGATTAATTATGATGGTTTTTCTAGAATAATTTTTATTTCTGAACAATAAGATCAATATGGATTAAAGAAGAATAGAAATTTCCAAGTTGGTTTCTTCATTAAAAGAGTTCCATAGGCAGATATTAAAGGTGCATGATAAAAAAATTATAAATAATATTCATTGTCATTTCTAATAAAAACATACATGAATACAAGGATAAGTTTTATGATTTTCTATTACCCAACCATTATAATTTCATCTAAGTACTACTACATGATGATAATCAGATAATTATGGAATAATTAGATAGATATTTCATACATCTCTACACAAAATCTTATTATATTTCTAATATTGGTTTTATTAACAATATTCTATATTTTTAAAATAAAAAATAAATAAAATTATTTTATAACATGAATGAAAAGAAGATACCACAAAATGAACCATTAATTTTGAATAAATGATATAAGAAACCATTTTAGATGTTATTGAGTCCTATGAGGAAGATGAAACACACTTGGAGTCATATTAATAAAAAATATTTTAATATAAATAGGTTTTACAGGAACATCCTATAATTTCCTTTAAGTTCTCTATAGAATATATAATTCCTCTAGTTGATCTGAATATAGAGAAATCCTACATTATCTTTTAGCCTAAGATAAACTACATCAATATAATTGGTGTTTATAACATAATTGTATTTGAATTATTTGTTATTAAAGAGAAGAAATAGTTACAGATGAACATTTTACCTACCATGATATGGTGGTTTAAAATAAAAATACCACACCCAAAATTTTATTTTGGATGAATTTCAATATCTATCATGTTGTAAAAAGATTAAATTTAATTCTTATGTTGATGAAACCCTGGTTTTACTTTTTTATTCTCTTTAGTTTTACATTTCCTACTTATTTTTTTGTAAAAATGATTCTTAATCACCCTTTGTTTATTGTATGTTTGTTGTAATATTGATATAAAGGTTATATAGTCTTAAATAAGTCCACCAAAACACGATAATCTAGAAATCCCTTATCCTCTCACTTTTTTTCATTTTTCTAAATTTAATTTCAGTATTTTATATCAATACATCATTTTAAATAGTCACATTGTGGAAAAAAACAATTTACGTCTACTGGAAGAGATATCATTTTTGGAAGATTGTATAGGTATTTACATATTATGCATTTTATTTTTTATACTAATTTTCAAGAAATTTGACATTAAATAAATATTCAGTTTAATTTATTAATCTTGAATTTTTTTTATCATTGGCATGGTTTTGGTAAAAAAAAATTATAATAATGTGGATATGAAAATTATTTATATAAATTTATTTTCAAGATATTTTTATGAGACTGGAAAATAATTGAAATCCATGTCCATGACCCACCATCCCAGAAAATTTCATCATGTGCCAAGAGATATTTCAAACCCTATTATATATTCTTCCTAATACCCTAATATTCATGATAGAAACCTAGAAATGTTTTTCAAAATAGAGCCTTGGATTATTTATCTACTGAAGCTTTATAGATTATAATATTTTTCATATAATTGAGTAATTTCATTAGCAATGCCATATTTTTAACTTCTAACCCACCCTTGAAATTATTCCTTGTTGGAACATTGAATACATGATTTTCTATATAGGTTCAACCCATATTAAATGTCATTTTATCTTTATATATTATAACACTTAATATATGTTCATTATTATTTAATGTTTGATTATGGGGGAAAAGGCTTTTAGGCATATTCTATAGGGAAGACTCTAATTGATAGATGAAATAGACATGTGTAATTAATTTTTATATTTAAAAGTAAAGATAATGAAATTAAATTCCTTCACTATCTTCATCGGTCATCTAATACTTCATTGAATGGATATAAAAAAGTAAAGAAAAATAAAAATAGGAAAGGTTAATTTATTGCATTAGTTATTTGAATCATGGTCCTTATCAAGAGTAAGGAGAGTTGTGTTCATTTTTAATTGAAAATTGAGTGAGTTCTATTACATGTTGTATCACAATAATATCCATGCTATTATATTAATGATTAATACCTCATATTTAGGCCGCAATTTTTTAGATAATTTTGTGCACCAATGCTTATGAACCAAAATCACCATGAAAAAATCATCATAATTGAAAAAAAAAATTATCTCACCATGTGGATAAATGAGGATCATTATAAGTATAAAGACCTGAACCCAAAACTTGGGTTCCGCCCTTTACAAATGTTGTGTAAAAATAATTTATTAAAGAAACTTGAATAAATACACAGCATTAAATACAGAAGAGGACCTTTTACATGTTTAGGTTCTGGAGAATTAGATACATCACTTAATAAAAATATACAAATCGAAAATAATGATTCTTCAGTGTGTTTATTCCACAACAGAGATTCAACGCAACAAGTATGCTAAACCTGTAAAAGTGTTTATTAAATGTAGGGTGAGAATAACTTTCCCATTAAGGGGTTTCAAAACAACTGATAAATATCTTAAAGCATCCCTTGAAATAAATATAAATATTTAAAACAGATTTTCACAAATAATTGAATATATATATATATATATAATGGTATTTCACAAAATAATTATGTTTGAAAGCCATTGGGATTTCTCCTTTGAAAATTTTAATTTTTTGTGGGTCGTTAATAATACTTGGCAGACCATTGTTAAAATCCATACATACGGCCAATAGTATTCACTAAGACTTATGGGTTCACTCCCCATAATGTCACGAAACTCACTAGTGCCAATTTTGAAAAAACAATCCCATAGACCTGCCTTTCTTATTTATTACCCAAAATCATTTCCAAAATAGATATATAATATTATTTTATTTGAAGGAAAACAATCTTCCTCATGTCATCGCCATTTCCCAAAATAGTTTTAAAATCATTTTATGGAGAATCCCATACTTGGATCAACACACTTTTATCTGAAAATCATAATTACATGAAACATGGGTTTAAGTGCGTGCAAGATTTCATAATGCTTGAAATGTATCACATGAGCTTGATGATGGTCATACCTATTCATGCATGACATGCTAAGAGATGTAGATGCAAGTTCACACATGAAATAATAACTTTACCCACAACTATACATAAAATAATAACTATTATCACATGAAATTATGTAAACAAGGTGAATTTAAGAAATTATTCACACATAAATCTTTAAACAATAGTTTGGTAGTTGATAAATACAATTTATAACATCTAAGTACATGAGAAAGAACAACTCCACTGAATGTGTTCAAATTTGTATGCATGTATATGTGTACATATATATGTATATATAAATATATATATATACACACACACATATATACATGTATGTATTTATTTTGAAAACATGAAACCCTTCCACCATAAGATTTTTGGGGAAAGATCATTTAAAACAAGAATAATTATCATATATATATATATTGGATTAAAAAGATATGGTTTTACATACACACACACATATATATATATATATAACTATATATATATGCTAACAAAACAAACAAAAAATAATAATAAAATCCCTTACATGATCATAAAAATAATACCTTTCTGTCTATAATATTTTTATGGAAAGATCATTTTAAATAAGAATATTTTAATGTAATTCAGATTAAGAGAATGTGGTTTTACATATACATATATACATATATACATTTATATAACTTTGTATATGTATATATTCCTTGAAATAATTAATTTCCCTTTACAAAATATACATTTAATGAAAAATATTAAAACATAACCCATACCTTGATTTAGAAAAATGGAAGAGTAAGGTTGTTGGTGTAACGTCCCGGACTCGGCCAACCACATGAACAGTGTCGAGCGGGTCGGGTGTCACTACCTTAGGTGCACCTCCCCTGAACGCCAAAATCTACCGACTAGCAGCGAGGGTCTGAATAGGTATAGTGGGGAGGCTATACCCTCTCGAAGGATCATAGTAAGGGTACTGGTCCGAGTATAACAGTAAAGATGCAGTGGAAAGAAAGACTCAGCAGACTCGAACCAGACCCACAGAGCGGAAGCATATCCAATATCAACAAACAGCGGAAGCAATAATTATAACAGTAGCAAAAATAACACAACAACATGCTGATAACATGTAACTACTACTGAACAGTAAAACATGCATCCAAAGCAGGTCAACATACAAAAGGGCGCCAATGGCTAACCAACAGTAGCTAAAACAAGTAAGCATGTTGATACAGAAAATTAAACACAACAAGTAATCCCCAACTAGGCATGACCTCAAGGTCTGTACAATCTCCATGCAACAACTAACGTAACCCAGCTCCTGAAGCTGGCCCCTTTCCTGCACGTAAATCCATGAAGTCTGCATGCGTCCCAAAGGGCTCGTTCAGGGTGTGAGACAAATATCAGTAGGATACAACCCGACTGTGCGTACCAAATAAATGTGTTTAAGTAGTCATGAATTTACCAGAAAATCAGTAATCAGTACAATGCAAAAATAAATACAAACTCCACTGGTGCTCAACATCCACCATGGAGTGTCACCTACTTCAGCCAACGCCGGAATCTCTGCCGTGTAACCCGACACTGTGTGCCACCTGACACGTCGTGTCTCAAGTACCGACGTCCCGAAGGCACGCCCACAAATAGTAACCTGGCACCATGTGCCTCCTGACACCTCGTGTCTCAAGTACCGACGTCCCGAAGGAACGCCCACAAATAGTAACCCGAAACCATGTGCCTCCTAACACCTCGTGTCTCAAGTACCGACATCCCGAAGGCATGCCATTTCCTGAAGGCTCCTCACCTCCCACGTGGCTTTCTATGGCAAGCACCCCCAACCAGAAAACCTAACCGTAACTACGAGGGCCTCTACCCACACGAGTGGTCAAAACCACCTCATCACGGAGTATCTCTGTGTGCACACTACTCAAAATCCCGGTGAGCGGTAATCACCAAAATAGTCCTAAGCCACCAACACATCTGACACATCATGTCCCTGCGACCATGTCACTCAAGTCCGATGTCATCGCCACCCTAGTATCCCGGGTCATGCCCAACCTGACAGTCGTACTACCTCAAACCGACGTCCATGATGCACAATCCCGTGGTCAAAACCACCCAATGTAACCCGAGAAAAGCCCCAACCTGTGATCATCATCACTCAGATGTAACCGGGCCAAGCCCAACACAACCCAAAAAAGGACCAGCAGATTCAATTCATCAATTGCATATATAACATATTTAGCCAGAAAACATAACCAGGAAAAACCAACTAAACAGTCGAATTGCACTATACCAGGTGATGTCCCATACCAGCACGGAGGTCTTAAATGCCTCTAACAATTTATAACAAGCTTTAACAAATTAAACTAAACAGTTTATAACAATCATATTTCAATTAAAACCATTTTGGCGTTCCCCGGCCAAAATTCCCGGATGAGCCATGACCCCTCACCCAGCCTCGCTCACGCAAACTGGTAACCATGCATACCCAAAGGCATCACAGGGGTCCCATAAACAATACAGTATGAAAAAGCAGATAAAACGGGTCCCGCTCAAAAATACCCAAAAACGCATCGAAGCCGCGTCACCCAACAACCACGAAAACACAAAATGAGGTATGCACCACCTACCTGAGACTCGCACGATGCTACTCCTCTGGTAACACCCGCCAATTCGGTCTAAAATGCAGTAAATCTAAAAAAGATTCAAAACAACTCAAAGGGTTATAACTCGTTCTAGAACGAAAAATCAAACAAAATGGCCAAAGAGGAATCGATGCCTTACTGAGGGGGTTCCAACGCACTAATCAGCGATCGAAACGGACTTCAGATGAAGAACCGGGAAGCAAATAAAGATCCGGCCAGCTTGGTTCGCGTATCCGGGCGGAGGGCATGAGTTTCTGCCTCAATACAAGGCTACTTCCCGATTTAAGCGAAAAAAAGAAAGTACACGGCGTGTACTTTTGGACCACACGCCGTGTATATTTCATTTAACTGTTCAAAAGATGGCTGATTTCGCCGACTTACTTTCCGAACCTGCCGACATGGGTACACGGTGTGTACCTCTGGGTACACGGCGTGTACTAGGTTCCTCTTCTCTTCCTCGCTGACATACCCACATGCCATGTATATCCCTCAAACACGGCTAGACTACACGGCGTGTCCAAAGGGAACACGGCGTGTCCAAAGGGAACACGGCGTGTCCCTGGTTCTTACCCGGCCAACGGCCTACACGCCATGTATGGCCTCACACGGTCGGGGGTCTACATGGCGTGTTCAAAACTACACGCCGTGTAGTAGGAAAACTCTACACGGTCACCCGCACGGCATGTACTCGGTGAGTACACGGTCGGCCACCCACCTATACATACATGGCGTGTACTCAAAGTACAAGGCGTGTAGTCTGGAAATTTCTAGAAACTCTGCATTTTCTCTAGTTTCCTCAGAAACCAGTCAAAAATTCAAACAGGGTTGGGATTTTGACCCGTTCTGAAAACCGGGGTTCTTACAAACTCCCCACCTTAACGTAGCTCGTCCCCGAGCTACCAAATGAAACCAGGAGATGGCACCGAACACCCCCATCCCAGTTAAACAACTCGGACTACCCTGGTCTCAAAGGTTCCGGCCAAATTCCTCAAGGGGGATCCCCACATTAGGAATTTCCTTACCCGGTCTCAACCCAACAAAACGTAAAACAAACAGGGTTTACTAATCTGTTTTCTAGAAGCAAAATCCACCCGTGATGCATCGTCACCCCTGCACCTCATTGGTGCTCCTGTGTTGCTTCCGACACCCAAAGTGTCATGCACCGCATCGGTGTCCGCCTCTACGAGGTCCTGGTGCCTAGCACCTCAAGTAACCTGCATCCACGATGCCCTGATGCCCACGGCACCTCATGTAACCCGCATCCACGATGCCCCGAGGCCCACGGCACCTCAAGTAACTTGCATCTACGATGCCCCGATGCCACGCATCTCATATATATATATATATATATATATATATATATATCACGCACCTGAGATGGTGCCAACCCACTAACTAGAATCTAGTTAGTCCACAAGATCCTGTGCACCTCGTGCACTCAAAACAGACATACCTCTACAGGTCATGCTAAAAAGGAAACATGGAGATCACGGTCACACCGCAGTGTACCTCTAACTGTCATCGGCTCACCGGCCTGCTCAGCCTCTGGCAGCTCCACGGCGTGTACCTGGCCTGAAACACAGCTTCCTGATGTCTGATCTCCCTGCGGTGCTGCTCCAGTCACCGGCCACTGACCCCTGAGTTGGGTCCCACTGTCTCTGTCACGGCCTCCGCGCACAGCTGAACCTCGACTACCCTCTCCGAGTACCGAACCTAAACCAACTCCAGACACTGCAGTTTGTCCTGGTCCCTGTCTGCCAGCTATCTGAGAAGGTTGCCTGCAAAACCTCTCCAGATGTATGTCCTGTCCACATGCCCGACACTCCTTCGGAGGCCTATCGCACTGCGCCCGAACATGTCCCGGTTGTCCACACTGGAAGCAAATCACCGAAGAACTCCCACGAGGTGGTCTAGCTGAATCTCTGGCCTGACTGCCCTGCTGGAACTCATCTCATCCTCGCTTCCTACTGTCTGAATCGTCAGCTAAAGCTGTCATCCTGCCCAAGCGAGATTTCTCCCTCTCGTTGCCCTCGGATATAAGCGCCTGATTCACCGTCTCGGAGAAAGAACCCAGCCTGAAAATGTTCACCTGGACCCGAATGGCGTGTCGCAAGCCATCCTCGAAGCGTCTCACCCTAGCTGCATCATCGCTCACCATACCAGGTGCAAAGCGAGACAACTCTTTGGAAGTAGCTGTGTAATCCATGACGGACATGTCCCCCTGCTGAAGACTCAAGAACTCCTGAGATCTCTCTTTCATCAGTGTCTCCGGGTAGAATGCTCAAAGAACCTGTCCTCGAAGTCCTTCCATGTCAGTCCCTCGTGTCTACGAGCCTGAACCTGTACGTCCCACCAACGCTTCGCTGGTCCTCTCAACATGTACGTCGCCAGCTTGACCCTCCGCCCTGGAGGCGTCTCGAGCTGCTCGAATATCATCTGCATACTCTCTATCCAGTTCTCAGACGCCTACGGACCACCCTCTCCCTGAAAAAGCGGCAGGTGCTGCGACTGGAACTCTCGCGTCACATACGCCATAGAAGGCTCTGCACCCTGAACGCCACTGTCAATCCCCTGCAAGACGCGTACCAGGCTCGCCCGGAGCTGCTCGTCGAGCCACGGACCGAACGATGCCAAACCCGGCTACTGTCCTGCCTGCACTAGATCCTGAACCTGATCCTGTCCCTGAACCTGTACCTACGAATCGTGCTCTACCTATACCGAATTCTGACCCTAATCCTACGGCACTGTACCATCTCCTGCCTGAGGCTCCATCGAGCCATGAAGGAGTAACCCGCCGAATACCATAAATGGTCAGACAACCCATACATATATATATAACAATATATTCTACACAGATAAAGAAAGCAATAAAAGGCAGTGCATAACAACTACCCTTACTCCCCCTCACCGCAACCCATGCCCCATGGAATCCGGGCCTCATGGCCTCCTTACCCGCTCAACAGAGCCAAGTATCGATAGTACCTCGGGCCATGCCCATCCCGAAAACTCACGTTGCCTCAAACCGACGACCGAGTCGCCCAATCCTGACAGTTACACTGCCTCAGTCATAGTACCTGCCTGCTCTCATAAGAGTCAGACCCAAAACCCTGCCACATGAAATTCTACAAAAAAAAATAAAGCATGGCATACACATTGCAACAACTAGCAATTCTATTAGGAATTTCATCATTTTACATTTCAAAGCAGATAAAGCATGGCAATTGATTTATTTTATTCACATGGTATTATCACTTCACAAAGCATACATGCAATTATGAAATTGAAATACCCTAAAAAATGTGCCTATCAAAAGCCAAGCAACAAGCCTTGCCATACCGGGCCAAGGTCCAATTCTCCCTTACCACACCGGGTCAAGGGTCACATATCACAATGCAGAACATCACACACCAAGTGAGTCACCGAGGTGGAAATCGTATAAATCGTAAACTGAGCAAAAGCAAACAGCAATTCTCACCCATGGCAACTAGGTCCATCCCTCGTACCTGGGGTTATAGGCACCCAAGCACAAGCTAAAAAACCCAGTCCCAGTAACCACAACTTATCTCCAGTCTACCATATCCCAAATAGTAAAACCAGCAGAAATAAAAAGAGAAGCCTTAATCTCATTAGTAGCCAGAAAAACACTGCTACTAAATCATTGTCAAGAACTCCTCTGATACCACTTTGTAACGTCCCGGACCCGGCCAGCCACCCGAACAATGCCGAGCGGGTCGGGTGTCACTACCTTAGGCGCACCTCCCCTGAACGTCAAAGGCTGCCGACTAGCAGCGAGGGTCTGAATAGGTATAGTGGGGAGGCTATACCCTCTCGGAGGATCATAGTAACGGTACTGGTCCGAGTATAATAGTAAAGATGCAGCGGAAAGAAATACTCAGCAGACTTGAACCAGACCTGCAGAGCGGAAGCATATCCAATATCAACAAACAGCAGAAGCAATAATTATAACAACAGCAGCGGAAATAACACAACAACATGTTGATAACATGTAACTACTACTGAACAGTAAAACATGCATGCAAAGCAGTTCAACATACAAAAGGGTGTCAATGGCTAACCAACAGTAGCTACAACAAGTAAGCATGATGATACAGAAAAGTAAACACAACAAGTAAACTCCAACTAGGCATGACCTCAAGGTCTGTACCATCTCCATGAAACAACTAACGTAACCCAACTCTTGAAGCTGGCCCCTTTCCTGCACATAAATCCATGAAGTCTGCACACGTCCCAAAGGGCCCGTGCAGGGTGTGAGACAAATCTCAGTAGGATACCACCCAACGGTGCGTACCAAATATATGTGTTTAAGCAGTCATGCATTTACCAGGAAAGCAGTAATCAGTACAATGAAAAAATAAATACAAACTCCACTGGTGCTCAACAGCCACCATGGAGTGTCACCTGCTTCGGCCAACGCCGGAATCTCTGTCGTGTAACCCGGCAACATGTGCCACCTGACACCTCGTGTCTCAAGTACCGACGTCCCGAAGGCATGCCCACAAATAGTAACCCGGCACCATGTGCCTCCTGACACCTCGTGTCTCAAGTACCGACGCCCCGAAGGCACGCCATTTCTTAAAGGCTTCTCACCTCCCACGTGGCTTTCTACGGCAAGCACCCCCAACCCGAAAAACCTAACCGCAACTACGGGGGCCTCTACCCATACGAGTGGTCAAAACCACCTCATCACGGAGTATCTCTGTGTGCATAGTACTCAATGTCCCGGTGAGAGGTAATCACCAAAATAGTCCTAAGTCACCATCACATCTGACACCTCGTGTCCCTGCGACCATGTCGCTCAAGTCCGATGGCATCGCCACCCTAGTATCCCAGGTCATGCCCAACCTGACAGTCGTACTGCCTCAAACCGACGTTCATGACGCCCAATCCCGTGGTCAAAACCACCCAAACTAACCCGGGAAAAGCCCCAACCTATGATCAGAATCACTCAGACGTAACCGGGCCAAGCCCAACACAACCCAAAAACGGTCCAGCAGATGCAATTCAGCAATTGCATATATAACATATTTAACCAGAAAAAATAACCAGGCAAAACAAACTAAACAGTCGAATTGCACTGTACCAGGTGTTGTCCCATACTAGCACTGAGGTCTTAAATGCCTCTAACAATTTATAACAGGCTTTAACAAATTAATCTAAACACTTTATAACAATCATATTTCAATTAAAACCATTTTGGCGTTCCCCGGCCAAAATGCCCTGATGAGCCACGACCCCTCACCCGGCCCAGCTCACGCAAACTGGTAACCGGGCATACCCAAAGGCATCCCAGGGGTCCCATAAACAATACAGTATGAAAAAGCAGATAAAACGGGTCCCGCTCAAAAATACCCGAAAACGCGCCGAAGCCATGTCACCCAACAACCACAAAAACACAAAATGAGGTATGCACCACCTACCTGAGACTCGCACGATGCTACTCCTCCGGTAACACCCGCCAATTCGATCTAAAACGCGGTAAATCTACAAAAGATACAAAACTGCTCAAAGGGATATAACTCATTCTAGAACGAAAATCAAACAAAACGGCCAAAGTGGAATCGAGGCCTTACCGAGGGGGTTCCAACGCACTAATCATCGATCGAAACGGACTTCAGACGAAGAACCGGGAAGCAAATGAAGATCTGACCGGCTTGGTTCGCGTATCCGGGCGGAGGGCATGAGGTTCTGCCTCAATACGAGGCTACTGCCTGATTTAAGTGGAAAAAAAAGAAAGTACACGACATGTACTTTTGGACCACACGCCATGTATATTTCATTTAACTGCTCAAAAGATGGTTGATTCCACCGACTTACTTTCCGAACATGCCGACATGAGTACACGGCGTGTACCTCTAGGTACACGGCGTGTACTGGGTTCCTCTTCTCTTCCTCTCTGACATACCCACACGCCCTGTATATCCCTCATACACGGCTAGACTACATGATGTGTCCAAAGGGATCATGGAGTTTCTCTGGTTCTTACTCGGCCAACGACCTACACGCCATGTATGGCCTCACACGGTCGGGGGTCTACACGGCGTGTTCAAAACTACACACCGTGTAGTTGGAAAACTCTACACGGTCACCCGCACGGCATGTACTCAGCGAGTACACGGCCGGCCACTCGCCTACACATACACGGCGTGTACTCAAAGTACACGGCGTGTAGTCTGGAAATTTCCAGAAACTCTGCATTTTCTCCAGTTTCCTCAGAAACCAGTTAAAAATTCAAACAGGGTCGGGATTTTGACCCGTTCTGAAAACCCGGGTTCTTACAGTTGGGCAGGGAAAGGAGCAAGGTGGGATTGATATGAAGAATAAATTTTACGTGTTTCCAGAGTGTCCATAGAAAAGGCTTTTATATAGCAAGATATAAGAGACTTCCTTGAAAAGCTATTAAAATTTTCATTTAATATATTGTCATTAATTTCTTTTTGTATTCAATTCATATTTATATTTTATTATTTTTCATAAATGTTGTGAAGACCTCATTATAAAAAGCGGCGGTCTGTATTTTTTTTTTGCACACCCATTATTTACCCGTAGTAACCTTATCTCCTTTAAAATTATTATTTTATTTTTTTAGATTTTTATTTAAAGTTTATAGTTTACACTTTTTTATCTAATAGTTTTTTTCTATTATTTTCACTCACCTCGCATCATATCAATTATTTTTGTCAAAGTAATCATTACAATTTTTTCAACTTTGTGTGTGTCGTGATCCCCTTTAATAATTTTATCTATATTATACTTATTTTTGGTTTTCTCTCTCATGCTTTGTCTTGCCACATTTTACATCAATGTTTGATTATTATGACACCCTATTTCTTTATTCAACCTCATCATTTCATTAATATGATATTATATTATCAATTATTATCCTTTTAACGTTATTTTTTATTAAATGGATCATTGTTTCTTTTACAACAAAAAATAATTTATTTTAAATCTATTTTAGCATTTATATATATATATATATATATATATATATATATATATAATTAGTTTTTTCCTAACTCTACAAGAATAGTGCATTTTTTTTAAAAATAATTATGCATATATTTAAAACAAAACGCGAAATCCTTTTTGTAGGTACAAAATCGTTATATATATACATATAATTTTACCTTTTCTAATTATATATATAATTCATTTTTTATAAATGAATTAAATATCATTTTTTTATAATTGTAAATACATTTATATAAATTTATATACATATATGTAAAAATATATATATATAAATTCATTTTTAATCATATATCATTTTATTTTAAATTTTCTTTTGCTATTGGTTTTATCTTTCTAGTTTTCATAATGTTGTTTGGCATATCCCGTTAGGCTTTTTTCATTAATAAGTCATCATTGCAATTTTGTGTTAGACTTTTTTTATAAAAAAAATCAAAATTAAACGTTTTAATATTCAAAATAGGGCATATAAAATCAATACACAAAAATAGCACACATAGATTAAAATACACAATAATAAAATAAAAAAAATAATTATAAAATAGAGAATATATAGAGAAAAAAGATTATAAAATTAAAAACAATAATTATATATTTATATTTTTAAATCAGATAAAAATTATACATTAAAAAATCATAATTATATTTATTTATTAACATACACTTATATATATATATATTGAAGCATGTTTTTATATATATAAGTATATATATATATATATATATATATTTATAAAACTTATAATTTATTTTTTCAACTAATATATATATATATATATAGAACATTTCACATTTTTTATACTTATTTATAAGAGTGCATTTTTGTAATAAAACAAGTATATACATTTATAATTTATAAATTTTATAAAGTAAAATCATAATATATTTTCAAACATTTATAAAATATATTTACTTAAAAATATTAATTTTTTGAAAATATGTTTTCCATTACCTATTATTACTATTATTAAATTTATTTTTAAAAAAATAAATAAATATAATGTTATAAAAAAAATTTAAAATTAGTAATTAAATTTCTTGGGGTGTTACATTCTTCCCCCCTTAACTGAATTGCGTCCCCGCAATTCATTCATACACCTAGGGAAAATAATGTTACACAATATATATATACAATTTGTTTTTTTTTCAATTTATTTTAATTTTCCGAAATTATCTAAACCGTTCATCTGATACAAATTATAAAGACCCGAACCCGAAACTCGGGTTCTGCCCTTTAGAAATCCTGTGTAAAAATAATTTATTAAAGAAACTTGAATAAATACACAGCATTAAATACAGAAGAGGACCTTTTACCAGTTTAGGTTCTGAAAAATTAGATACATGCCTTAATAAAAATATACAAATCGAAAACAATGATTTTTCAGTGTGTTTCTTCCACAACAGATTTTCAACACACCAAGTATGCTAAACCTGTAATAGTGTTTATAAAACGTAGGGTGAGCATAAATTGCCCGGTAAGGGGTTTCAAAACAACCGATAAATATCTTAAAGCATCCCTTGAAATAAATATAAATATTTAAAATAGATTATCACAAATACTTGAATATATATAGGAAAAATGGTATTTCACAAAATAATTATGTTTGGAAGATGTTGGGATTTCCCCTTTGAAAATTTTAATTTTTTGTGGGTCGTTAATAATACTTGGCAGACCATTATTAAAATCCATACATACGGCCAGTAGTCTTTACTATGACTTATGAGTTCACTCCCCATAATGTCACGAAACTCACTAGTGCCAATTTTGAAAACATTTTCCCATGGACCTGCCTTTCTTATTTATTACACTAAATCTTTTCCAAAATACATATATAATATTATTTTCTTCGAAAGAATACAATCTTCCTCATGTCATCACCATTTCCCCAAACAGTTTTAAAATCATTTTACGGAGAATCCCATACTTGGAACAACACACTTTTATCTAAAAATCATAATTACATGAAACATAGGTTTAAGTGCGTGCAAGATTTCATAATGCTTGAAATGTCTCACATGAGCTAGATGATGGTCATACCTATTCATGCATGACTTGTTAAGAGATGCGATGCAAGTTCACACATGAAATAATAACTTGACCCACAAATACACATAAAATAATAACTATTATCACATGAAATTATGTAAACAAGGTGAATATAAGAAATTATTCATACCTAAATCTTTAAACAATAGTTTGGTAGTTGATAAATACAATTTATAACATCTAAGTAAATGAGAAAGAACAACTCCACTTAATGTGTTCATATTTGTATGCATGTTTATGTGTACATATATATGTGTATATATATATATACACACACACATGTACATGTATGTATGTAGTTTGAAAACATGAAACCCTTGCACCATAATATTTTTGGGGAAAGATCATTTAAAACAAGAAGAATTATCATATATATAAATTGGATTAAAAAGATATGGTTTTACACACACACACACATATAACTATATATATATGCTCACAAAACAAACAAAAAATAATAATAAAATCTCTTACATGATCATCAAAATAATACCTCTGTGTCTATAAAGTTTTTATGAAAAGATCATTTTAAATAAGAAGATTTAAATGTAATTCAGATTAGGAGAATATGGTTTTACATATACATATATACATATATACATATATATAAGTATGCATATGTATATATTCCTCAAAATAATTAATTTACCTTTACAAAATATACATTTAATGGCAAATATTAAAACATAACCCTTATCTTGATTTTGAAAAATGGAAGAGTAAGGTTGTTGGGCAGGGAAAGAAGCAAGGTGGGATTGATATGAAGAATAAATTTTAGGTGTTTTCAAAGTGTCCATAGTAAAGGGTTTTATATAGAAAGGAGACTTCCTTGAAAAGCTATTAAAATTTTCATTTAATCTATTGTCATAAATTTCTTTTTTTATTCAATTCATATTTATATTTTATTAATTTTCATAAATGTTGTGAAGACCTCATTATAAAAAGTGTCGGTCTGTATTTTGTTTGCACACCCATTATTTATCCGTGAGTAACCTTGTCTCTATTAAAATTATTATTTTATTTTAATATCTTTTTATTTAATGTTTATACTTTACATTTTTTTATCTAATAGTTTTTATCTATTATTTTCACTCACCTCGCATCATATCAATTATTTTTTTCAAAGTAATCATTACAATTACAACAATATATAATTATTTTAATATAAAATCATTCTTGTTTTTTTTTTCAACTTTGTGTGTGTGTTGTGATTCCATTATATATATTTTTATAATACCAACATGTATTTCTTTAATCATTTTATCTATATTATACTTATTTTTGGTTTTCTCTCTCATGCTTTGTCTTTCCACGTTTTACATCAATGTTTGATTATTATGACACCCTATTTCTTTAGTCAACCTCATCATTTCATTAATATGATATTATATTATCAATTGTTATCCTTTTAAAATTATTTTTTATTAAATGGATCATTGTTTCTATTACAATAAAACATAATTTATTTTAAATCTATTTTAGCATTTATATATATATATATATATATATAAATATATAATTCGTTTTTTCCTAACTCTACAAGAATAGTGCGTTTTTTTAAAATAATTATGTATATATTTAAAGAAAAACGTGAAATCGTTTTTATAGGTACAAAATCGTTATATATATATACATATAATTTTACCTTTTCTAATTATATATATAATTCATTTTTTATTAATGAATTAAATATCATTTTTTCATAAGTGTAAATCCATTTATATAAATTTACATATATGTAAAAATATATATATAAAAAATTAGTTTTTAATCATATATCATTTTATTTTAAATTTTCTTTTGCTATTGGTTTTATCTTTTTGGTTTTCATGATGTTGTTTGGCATATCACGCTAGGTTTCTTTCATTAATAAGTCATCATTGCAATTTGGTGTTAGACATTTAAAAAAAAAATCAAAATTAAATGTTTTAATATTCAAAATAGCGCATATAAAATCAATACACAAAAATAGTTCATATAGATTAAAATATACAATAATAAAATAAAAACAATAATTATAAAAATAGATCATATATAGATAAAATAGATTATAAAATTAAAAACAATAATTATATATTTATATTTTTAAATCAGATAAAAATTATACATAAAAAATCATAATTATATTTATTTATTAACATACACTTATATATATATATATATATATTGAAGAATTTTTATATATATATAAGTATATATATATTTATATATTTATATTTATAAAACTTATAATTTATATTTTAAAGTAATATATATATATATATATAACATTTCACATTTTTTTATACTTATTTATAAGAGTGCATTTTTGTAATAAAAAAATTATATACATTTATAATTTATAAATTTTATAAAGTAAAATCATAATATATTATCAAACATTTATAAAATATATTAACTGAAAAATATTAATTTTCTGAAAAATATGTTTTCCATTACTTATTATTACTATTATTAAATTTATTTAAAAAATAAATAAATAAATTTAATGTTATAAACAAAATTTAATATTACTAATTAAATTTCTTGGGGTGTTGCAATAAGCATATGGTGATACATTAATTTTCTAACTATTAAAGTAACTCCAGATCAAATTTTATTTAATAAACAATGAATTAAATTCCTATTTGAGGTATCTTGTGAGGGGGTCATCGAGGGATTTTTTAGGTTGAACACATCTAAATGTGATAGAATAAAAAGAAGGTAAAATTAATTTTCACATATGAGAAATGGTAGATTCTATTTTGGAAAATATCATGTGTATTGTTTTTCATTATTGCATTTTGTGTGAATTTGACAAGGTTATTGGATATTCATTTCATCAAGGTGAAAAACAGTATCTTTGGAAGATGTTGATAAATTGTGTATTTTATGATTATTTGGTTGATAATAACTGAGAATATTTTACCACATAGTGCTTTATTTGATAATTTAATTTAAATGACTAATTTGAGATTGAATTATTGAGTTCAATGAAAATTTTACATTAAAAACTTCAAGTTCTCTCTTTTTTTTATCATAAAATTTTGTATGTGATGATTTTAAAATTAATTTTTTCTGAAAAACTTCTAGACTAACATTAATATATTTTTCTATCAGTAAATTTGAGCTGGATCCCATGTTTGAAGGGTGTAATATTTCCATGAATCCAAAGGTATGATAGATTTTATTGATTGGATTTTACCTCACAACATAGACTATTAAATTTTAATAATTGATTAGATCATGATGAGTTTTTGAAAAGTGTAAGATGGATCCATTTTGGTATTTTTATTATACTAGAGTGATAAATTGCTTGTGTCAAATCTCTATAAAACATGTGATCGAATGAGGAGTAAATTTTTGAAGAATAATTTTTTCTATACCCTTGTTTTCATTTCAAAATCTATCTCTACTGCACTCTATTTATTCATTTCACATTTGTTAGGTATATTTCATTGATTAGTAATTTATTAGTGATGGATTCCTTGTCCTGAGGATAGTCAAAGATACAGGTAATAGCCCTAGATAAGCACAATGGTTATCCTTAGTGTCGTTATCAAGGATGTTGCGTCAAATGCCCTAGTAGACTTCACAAAAAAGATTTTGTGTTTTTATATATTTACAAATTTGGGAAGGAAACAAAATAAAAAAATGATGAAAATAAAAGTATTAGATAGAGGATATGAATAGAAACTGAGTAGATGGACAAGACATAGAGAATATAATACTAATAATAAGAACAAGAAAACATAAATATGAAAATGGGAGTTACCAAGAATAAGCATGTATCCAGTTTGATCCACCCTCACATACAATTTATAGATCTTCTATAAAAGACCATCAACTCTTAATTCACTCAATACATGATTAATGAATCTTATCATCACCCTATCTTAACTAAACAATGAAAACTAAAACATAAAAGTTCTTCATTTCTCAAGTATTCCTCCGGGTAGAAAAATTAATCACTCAACAGACTCATTCTGGTAAGGACATTTAAAAATCCAGAATGATATTGCTTATATCATCACATCACACCACCAAACTCAAATTATATGTAGAGAAAATGAGAGATAAAGGTGAATTGGAATGTGGAAAATTAGTAGAAAACCATTCCCATGCAAGTGTGCTCTCTTGCACACCCCAAATCTTATTCACTATCTTCTATGTTGAAAGATGGAGTGGTTATGATTATCAAGAAGTGTAGAACTCCAAGGAGCATCGAGTTTCAATTACTTAATAAATCCTATCAAATTAGTTCTCCATTATTGTATATTTGAAATCATAATACAAAGATAGAGAATGAACAAACATCAAAGTTGTAATTGTATAAAAAATATAAAATTACGATTTTTACAAAATCGAAAAAAATAAAAATAGTGAAAATAGAAGGAGAAGGAAGATGGTTCCCATCACCAAGATTCATAGATGTTCCCATATATATGGAATAAAAAACATATATGAGGATACATCCTCTTACTTTAAATCAAATAAAAAATTAGTGACACAAATGAATAGGCAGTAGATATACACATGGCGTGCTTTTAGATTCTCATCACCTTCTCTTCAATGAACTCCATTTGAGTGCATACATACTCTTGTAATTAACAATGTTTTACCTCGCTAAAGCAATGTAATTCCCCACAATCACCATCTCTCGACCACCACCCCATCCCTCCAGACAACAGAAGGAATGATCATGAGAAGAACTTTGTAGTAATAATATTTTTTTTGTGGCTCTAGGTATATATATATATATATATTACTTAATTATATTAGTATTAAAATTTTATATATCTATATATATGTGTGTGTGTGTGTCTAGAAAGTTTTATTTTTTATATTTATATACTAATTATTAATAAATTAAATTTATTTTTTTACTATAAAAGAGAGAAAAAAATTTACAAATAAATATACTTATATATTATTATTATAAATAAATATATATTATTTTTATTTATTATTATATTATTACTATTATTATTATTATTATTATTTAATTTATATTTATTTATTATTATATTATTTGACATTATTTTTTTATTGATTTTTTTATTTCTTATTTTCCTTATCTCTGGTACAGCCGTGTGTCTCTTTTTCTCCCACATCAAGCATGGATCCAACCTCTTCAACTTCTATGACAATCTTGATCCTTGCTCCATGGGTGGCGTGCGGCTTGAGTTCCAGAGCAGTAGGTGTGTTGGGCTTATCAAGTGATCTTGGTTCTGGCTCTGAACGAAGGTATCGAGTTTCGACTTTATTCAGTGCAGGATATCAGCTCTAATTTCTTCAGTTTGATTCAGCCAATGAACTCATGGTGGGGGTTTGGTATTGGAATTCCAAATATGCAGAGTAATTGGTTTCATTGATGGAGGATTCATGGAATCAGGCTTTGGATGGAAGTATCATCTTCAAGCACGATGGTGGTTACGAGGGTGATTTTGGTCTTGAGGTTCATCATCCACGAGCTCAATTCGGGCTTCAGTGGCAGAGAGTATAGCATCATCATGAAATAAGTTCTTCTTCAATCTAAAATTTGGGATCAACTATCCTAGATGTGTGGCTCTAATTTGGGGTGGGGGTGGATGAAGCAATGGTGTGACTTCAGTGCTAATATCTGGAGTGCCAGGTGTGGTTCTTCTCATTGAGAGTGTGACTATGAAAATAGGTAGTGGATGGAAGTTATACCAGTGGTATACTGGTAGATGTTGATCGAATAGTTTCCATTAGTAGATTTGAGGATAGTGGATCAGTGCAGGGGGTTGGTGGTGGATGTGTATAGGGGGTGGGGAAAGTGTAGGTGGTTGGGGTAACCGGTAAATCTTAATCTATTATTGTAAGATGGTGGCCATGGGAGACAGGGGTGGGGGAGGATGGTGGTGGAACATCTGGTGGTAGTTTCAAAATACAATGGTATATCGGGTGAGGAGGCTTGTTGTAGTATTCTTCCCCTTCTTATGGGCTTGAGATGAGGCTAAGCAGGTACATGGCCTTAAGAGACATTTTTAATGAGTCAAAGGCTATCAATAAATGTCGGGGGCTTCAAGAACAAGTAGGGAAAGATTTTACCTTGAAATGAATATCGACATCCAAATTTGTCTTTATCCAAAATTCACTACATGAGGCATTTCAAAACCGTTACACAATATAACAACACCAAAGACCAATGCAACCAAACCAAAACAAAACCATAATCAGAGTACTAAGAATAAGACTAAACAACAAAATCCATGGATGCTAGGACATAACTCCATAGCTCCACATCAAGATCTATTAACCAAGCATTACAAGATCACCCAAGCACCACAATGCACCACTATGTAAATGAGATGTATTACCCTTCTTGGTGACTCAGAATACAACATCTGCAAAAGTACTAAACTGGCAGAGTAGTGATGAGTAAAAATACTCTAAAGGATAACCCCAAATTGCTTCCCGATACACACCACTAGGATATAACATGTTAACATAATTTATATAAAACCAATTATATAAAGACAATAAACAATGAAACAATTTTCATAAATCCGAACACACCCTTACCAAAAACAACTTTTGCACAAAACAGTTCAATTCTAAGAAAGAAACCAACCAATGAAACCAAACACATCGTTAACACAAATTCCCTTTCACTTTGTCACAACCCATTCCAACTAGCTTAGCTATATGCATATCACAAACATGTGCCCAAATTCCACTCACACACCTAAGTTTTGTGTTACCATTGACGGTGAAACTTCACATTCGAACCCTTACACTTTTTATAGTTTTACTTCACACCCACTTATCTTTGATGGTGGTCCTTCATTCCCACTATCCATCATTAACAAACCATTCTTAACCCCATAATCAAACCACCATGTGACCCACATTCATCAAGTCACAACAACATGTAAACCAACATTTACCACATCATATAAACCAACATTTGTCAACAATCATGCCAAACCAACAGTTTCCAACTAAACAACCCATTAATCTAAAACCACAATATCAACAATATTCCAAATCCATTCAATAAAATCACATTTACTGAAAACATCATTTTCCAGCATCTATTCCTAACCACATTTTAATAAAATCCACATTTTATTGAAAACAATTTTCGCAACTCATTTTCCATAAAACAAACCCACCCACCAATTTTAAAATCACCGTTTTAAAATCCAACACAAAGCACGTTGCATAACAAAGCCACATTTTCCCTAAAATCCACAAATCATCCAAACGTGAGTTTCATTCAAACTTCACACATCACAAAAACCATCAATTTCAAGAAAAATCAATTAATTTCAAATTAATCCTTCTAGTTCTATAAAAATGGAGTCGAGAGTGAATTCACCTACCTTAGCATTTTGGAAAAATCGACTAATGCACAACCGCAACACAAATCTAGGTTAAACTTCTAGAAAAACACCTTAAATTCCTTTACCAAGATTCAACAAACCCCAAACTCATCATTTTAGGAAACCAAAACCCTATATCTGCATGCGACAAAAGTATATATAGGAAACTGAGAGAGGTAGAGAACTAAATCTAGAGAAAACCAAAAAATAACCAAGGAGAAAGACTTACAATAGAAGAAACACCATCAAAACACTAAGAAAACCTTTCGACTCACTTCCAAAATGAGTGGAAGAGCCTCCCTAAACCATAAGAAGAATAAATACTAAGTTGGGTTTGAGTGGGAGAAGAAATGGTTTTTTTAGGTTAAATCCTAAGCAACCACGTTTTTTAAAACCCCGTTTTTTTAATCGTGCATGGTTTAGGCCATGGTTAGGCAAACCATGTTCTAATTGTTCTCCTACTACTTCCATATAGGGTACCCTACATGGTTGACTTGAATAGTTAGACAAGTTGTGCACCAACTATGTAAAACCCTGTTGTCTCAGGTAGCACGCTTTACCTGGGATGGCCAAATGGTTTGGAAACCATGCACCATACCCTATCCCTATTCCTTAATTGGAATAGATTATTGGATATTTTGTATGGTTTTCACAAATAGTTCTCAAATAGTGTGCCCTTAGAAAAGCCCCAAAATCTTCCCCAAACACTTAAAAACCCTCCCAAACATTACCCAACCTTTTTATACCCATAAAAAGGCATAATAAATGCCTACATGCCTCAAAACTGTTGTGATGAATTCTCCCAACAGTTGGACTTTCCGTCCTTAGAAAGTAGAGAACCATGGCATTGCCGAAAGAGCTCGAGACACTACTCGACCATCTATTTCTCCCGCTCTCAAGTCTCCTATTGAATTTAACAATGTTGCCACAATACATGAACTAGAACAATACTTTTACAAAGCAAGAATTTCTCTTTTCTATCCAAAATCTACAGTGGCACATGCACCAATGAAGCATCCAGATCTAGCTCAACATGATCTCAATTAATCACATGGTGACGATCCGACTGATACTTTTTCAACCGTGACACATGAAACACCATGTACACCACACTAAAGCATGTTGGCAAGGCTAGCCGATATTCCACCTCTCCAACCCACTCAAGTATCTCAAAAGTCCCAATATACCATGGAGATATCCTACCCTACTTTCCAAACCGAAGTTATAGAAACCTCGGAGAGATTTTAAAGAACACATGATCTCAGCCACCTTGAACAACAACAGCCATCGACGATGGTCTACATACGATTTCTGAAGACTCTATACCGTATCCATTGATTTCTTGATCAACATAATCTTTTTTGTTGTCTCTAGTACAAGGCTCGTACCAACCAACAATGTCTCACATGTTTCAACACAACATAGTGGAGAACAACACGAATTCCCATACAATTCCTCAAATTAAGCCATATGTATCATGTCTTGATAACTATTATTGTAGGATAACTCCACCAATAGAAATTTATCCTACTATGAGACAACAAAATCCATTATACAAATCCTAGAACAAGTCTTCCAATGTTTGTATCATCTTCTCATATTTCCCATCTGTCGAAGGAAGATATGTCTTAATCATCATCAGTTGAATCCCAAGGGCCTGGTGTAAGGATTTCTAAAACCGAGACATGGACCTCAGATCTCAATCTTATAAAATCTAAACTGGTACATTGTGCCTCTTTACCAAATCATTAATATATATTTTGGACAGATGCGACACCATATGACAGTTATGAATAGGGATGAAATGGTAAGACTTTGTTAGGTGATCCACAGTCACCCATATGGTATGGTGTTTCCTAAAAATTCTTGGGAGACTTGTAAAAAAATCCATCACAATCTGGTCTCATTTCCACATAGGGATAGGTAAGGAATGCAACATACCTATTGGATACTGATGATATTCCTTGACTTGCTGATAAGTCAAGCATCGTGAAACAACCTCGGTCACATTCCTTTTCATACTAAACCACCACAATTTCGCTTTCAACACCTTATGCATTTTCAAGATTCTAGGATGGATAGACCATATGGAATGATGATAACAAATGAGGATTTTCTCCTCAGAATACACTAGTATAACCATCCAATTCTAAAAGTTCACCACTAAATTCCTATCCAATTTCTAGCCCTCAATGTTCTCCCCACCATTGAGTTTCAACCTCATAGCCACAACACTTTGAATCAGACATTTGATCCTCTTTAACCAAACCAACCAATTCAGGAACCAGCTAGACCATAAATAAAATAGCTAAATCACCCCATTATTCATATTCCAATCTCATGTGGGATATAACCGACATCCACTGCCACTGATCTGATTCTTGTTTCACCTCTTGATCATAAGGCCTCCTACTTAATGATTCTGCCACCGAATTTACCTTACTAGGTGTGTACATAAAGTTAATTTAAAACATATATAGATACTCCATCCATCTCCATTGTCTCAAATTCAAATATCTTTGTGAGAAAAAACGATTCAAGCTCTTATGATCGGTATACAAGGAATGCACCAGAGATGCTAACTCAATATCATGATTTGGGTAGTTCTTCTCACGAAACCTCAACTACCGCAATACATATGCAACCACATTATCCACGTGTATGAGAACACACCCCAACCCTGATCCCGATGCATCACAATACACCACATACCTTTTCCCTGGTTCTAGAAAAAAAGATATTGGTGCTAATTTAAGACTATCCATATACTCTTCAAAATCTCTCTAGCACTACTCATTCAATTAAAATGGAACATTTTTTCTTGTCAAAGATTTCATCGCTGAAGATAATCATGAGAAGTCATGCAAAAAGCATTTATAATACCTAGTTAAACCAAGGAACCTTTGTATCTCCAAATAATTCTTCATTAGTTTCCAAAAGATAATAGACTCTATCTTCTCAAGATCCACTGAAACACCATTCATAGAAATAACATTTTCACAGAAACAAATCTCTTGTATCCAAAAATTTCACTTTGATAATTTCAAATACAACTGATGATCTCTCAATATTCCCAACACTGCTACCAAGTGTTTCTAAAGATCCACCCTTTTTCTTGAATACACCAGTATATCATCTATGAATACCAACATGAAATAATACATATATCTCTAAAATTCAGATTCATCAATGTCATGAACACTACTACTGAATTTATAATACTATAGGGAAAACCATATACTCATAATGGCCATATCTACTCCTGAGGGTTGTTTTTGGAATATCCTATTTCCTCACCCATAACTAATGATATACTGATCGCAAGTAAATTTTGGAGGAACACTGAGCTCCCCTCAACCGATCGATCAGATCATCAATACGAGGGAGTGGATATCAGTTATATATCATAACTTAGTTATGCTTACAATAATCAACACACAACTAAAGATTTCCATCCTCATTTTTAGGAATCAATATTAGTGATGCCCATAGAGATGTTCTAGGCCCAATAAACCCTTGGTTTTCCAGCTCCACTAACTGAACATTCAATTCCATCAATTCTGCTTATGCCATTCGGTAAGATGAATGTGAGATAGGACTGGTCCCCAGAAGGAGACCAATCATAAACTACACTTATTTTATGGGTGTAAACACTAATAATTTTTTGAGAAATGCATCTAGAAACTAATCAACCACTACCGAGAAAATGCTCTCCTAGATTTCTTCCATTGATGCCAATGAAAAGGCCACTAACTTGTACAATATCGTCCCAACTACTAGTTCTAAATAGTTGGTTTCACCTACCTTAAAGTTTTTCTATCCTCTAAAGAGATAGTCGACACCATCACCCATCATAAAACTAAGTGTGTTTGCATAACAGTCGATGTGGTCCTTAAACACCATCAACCAATCCATATGCAGTATTATATCATAAACATCCATCTCAACCACATAGAAGTCCCACATCAACTCAACCCCATTAATATTTATAACATATGCTCTACATAGAATGGCTCGACATTCTCTATGACCCAGAGGAGTTGGGTGTTTCAAAACTGAAGGCATCCTTTCCACACAAAAACCCAAAAAATCAACAGCATAGGAATCAATGATAGAATTGGACACACCCATATCAAACAAAACTTGCATAAAGGTAGAATTCAAAAGAATTATATCTCTAACCATGGATAGCCCCAATTGATCACCCACCAAAACCTGATCATATCTAAACATGTACTTACTAGCCAAACATTTCTCTTTACATCCTTGTTGAAATTTAACCTACTGTGAAGTCATGGTATTCCTAGAATCACTATGAATAACTATACTCTACTGACGAAGGGTATACTACTAACCTCATCCCGTCGAGGCATAAGATGCCTGCGACCCCTAAGGAGTATCACAAACACTCGACCATAGAGAATTTGAGAAATAACGTTGAATATTCCCCATATTCTTGTAGTTATGACAAGATCTAGGTTTTTCCATAAAATCCCACTTCATGTGGCCTATAGAACCACACTGAAAACTTTTTACTTTACTCTGAGGATTTAGAGTAAAAATCACCAATCCTTCCATCAGATTCAGAGCCACACTCCCACCCTAGAAATAAGTGTCCTTCTTCTGCTTGATTCCCATGTTAGAGTTCCCACTGTTCTCCATGGGTACTAACATGCTTCCCACGCCTATATCCAAGAATATATCCCTTTCATCTACTGTATCTCTATTCACCATTTTAATATACTCACTTATACATTGCACCATATTTTTGGAATGAATTTCTTGCCTCAAACCCAATTCAAATATTCATGCCTTCAAGGACACACTAGCTTCCACCTTGGGTGAAAAGCATACTAAGTTCATAAACATAGATTCATATTCCTTCACTAACATTTTCTCCTCCTTTAAGATAAATAAATCTATTATGCATTTAATTTTTAATGTATGAGGGTAGAAATGTTGGTTAAACAATTCATCAAAACCCTCCCATGTCATACCCTGGTCCTTTCATCCTGGACCACCAACTCCCACCATTTTCATGAAAGATCTTCCAACATGTACATCACTAACATCACATTTAGATCTGTCAATGTTCCCATGAAATAAAATATCCAATTCATCCTATTCAACCACACATCCACCCTTTCCAGCTCTAAATAACCCTGAAAATTGGGTAGATTCTACTTTTAAAATAGAAACGAGTGATCCACATGCCTCTGCTGATTGCTTATATTCCCACATTAAACAACTTGGAAAGATTGAATTGTGCTCTGCACTAGCTTCTAGTTCACCTAGGGCTCAGTTGCAACCACATTTTCCACAACATCTTCTGGTTGGTCTCTACAACATCTACTCGGTTCCATGTCTATCAACACAAGAATCACCATAAGTCTCACTCCCTAGAAACTAAAGGATTACAATTTCAAATTCAATCACATTACATTATCCCAACCATGCTTTCAAACTTCCCATTTTACCATGTTTTCTCCATTTTGGAAAAATCAACCATTTTTTTAAAATTGGCCAATTTTCAAAATACCGCAACTATTCACTTTTCAAAAACACACTTTTGAAAACCATTTACAAATTTTTCAAAAATAAATACATTCATATCACGACATAAATCATTATACCAAATGATGTATTTAATGTTAGTGGGATTTCATTTATACTATGCATGACATTCTCATCTCATTGGATACACCCACGATAATGAGATCATGCTATTATAAGTGTCACAAAAACACTTATGTACCCAACTCCTTGGTAACTTTATGTTCAACATAAAAGGGTTAATTGTGACCTTTTTGGTTGTACCTTTCATGTTTAGAAAATACTAAGTCATGATACCATCCAAACTCAAGGAATAAACCAAAAACAAATGTCAACTCCAAGATCGAGAACCAATTCTATGACCGAATAACACCAACTTTAATTGAACATTATGGACAGAACAAGCTGATACCACTTGTAACATTCTCCCCCTCCTCATTGTCTTCAGATGAGTCAGAGGCACTACTTGTCCTTAATCGATATTCCAAAGGTGACAAAATCTGGAAATAAACACTGAGGGCTTCCAAAGAAAGTAGGTAATGATTTTATCTTGAAATGAAAATCAACATCCAAATGTTCATTTATCTAGAATTCACTACATGATACATGTCAAATCTGTTACATAATACAAAAAAACCAAAGACCAATACATCCTAACCACAACAAAACCATAATCATAATAATAAGTAGAAGACTAAACAACATGATCCAAGGATGTTATTAAAAACTCCATATATCCACATCATGCTTCATGGTCCAAGCACCTCAAGACCACCTAAGCATCACGATGCACCACTATGAAAATGAGATAACTTACCCTTATGAGTGTCTCTGAATGCATTTTATGAAAAAGTACCAAAGTTCCAAAGTATGGGTGAGTACAAATACTTAGTAGGATTACAGAAAATGAAATCCTTACAAATGCCACTAGGAATGGACATGTTATCAAAATTCACAAAAAATCAATTATACAAATTCAATAAAAAATGCCATAATTTTTATAAATTCAAACACTCCCTTTCCAAAAACAACTTTTGCAAAAAACGCCACATTTCATGGAAAGTAATAAACCAATGAAACAAAACACTTTATTAACCAAAATACCCTTTTTAAAATGGAATATCATGTTCTAACTATCATGGAAAGATGAAAATCCCAGAAATTTCCACAAATTCCACACACACACTTGAGCTTGGTGTTAGCATTGATGGTGGAACTTCATGTCTGAACCCATCCAAATTTTATTGCGGTACTTCACACCCACTTCCCTTTGATGGGGGTCCTTCATGCCCACTATCCATCATTTCCTAACTATGATTAACCCCTTCAACTATCCACCATACAAACCACATTCCTCAAGACACAACAATAATCCAACCAATAATTACCAAATCATATAAACAAAAAAATTTCAAAAATCATTCCAAACCAAAAATTTCCAACCAAACTACCCTTTAAGAAAAAAAGATTCCACAAAATCCCAAAAACATTCAATAGAACATTTATTGAAAATATAATTATGCAAAATCCATTCCTAACCACTTTTCAATAAAAGCCACATTTTATTAAAAACCATTTTTATAAATCATTTTCTATAAAAAAACTAACAGACAAATTTTAAAATCCCTATTTTAAAATCCATCACAAAGAACATTTAACAATAAAGCCCCATTTTCCCTCAAATTGAAAAATCATCAAAACATGGGTTTTAATCTAGCTTCTCACATCACAAAAAACTTTAATTTCCAGAAAAATCAATGAATTTGAAATTAATAAATCTAGTTCTATCAAAATGAATTCAATAGCGAAGCCACCTACCTTAGGGTTTTGGATAAATCGACCAACCCTTAATCGCACAAAAAACCTGGGTTAAAATTCCACAAAAACACATTAGAACCCTTTACATAGCATCAAAAAACCCCAAAATCATCATTTTAGGCGAACCAAAACCCTAGATCTATATGCAATGAATGTATATCTATGAAACCAATATAGAAGGAGAACTATATCTATAAAAAACAACAAAACAACCAAGGAGAGAGACTTAACAATGAAGAACCACCTTTAAAACATCAGGAAAACCCTTAGATTATATTCCAAAATAAGTGGGAGACCCTCCATAACCCCTGAGAAGAGGAAATCTCGAGTTGCAATCAAGTGGGAGAAGAAATGGGTGTTTTAGGGTAAATCAAGAGTAACCTCATTTTTAAAAACCCAGTTTTTATTCATGCATGGTTTAGACGTATAGTTAGGAAAACCGTGTGCAAATCACGAGCATTCTACTACCTCATAGGGTACCCCTCATGGTTTCCTCACATGGTTAGAAAACATGTGCGCTAATCATATAGAATACCACTGTCTCCGATTTCAAAAATACTTGGGTTTTACAGACTATTGGAAACCAAGTGCCTTGACCATGCACCATCCCCTATCCCTCTTCCTCAACTTTCATGGTTTCCTAGATATTCTACATGGTTTTCATTAACTGTTCTCAAACCATGTACTCTTAGAAAAAACCCTAAAATATTTCTAAAACCCATCCAAACTCTCCCAAACATTACCCAACCACTTTATACACATAAAAATTCCTAAAAAAGGGTTACATACATCAAATAGTGATGCTAAATTCTACTCACCATTGGACTTTCCATCCTTAAAATGTAGAAAACCATCATTTTACCAAAGGAGATTAGGCCATTTATTGTCCCTATCTTTCTACCACTCCCATGTATCCTCATGAATCATTCCATGTTTCTAAAAAACTCGAACTAGACCAATGATTTTGCAATGCAAGACTTCTAGGATATTATACACGGTTTTCATTAACTGTGCTCAAATTTTTCACCCTTAGAAAAACCCCAAAATATTTCCAAAACCCATCCAAAATCTCCCAAAACATTACCCAACCACTTTATACACAAAAAAATACATAAAAAGGGTTACATACCTTTAATAAGGGGTGCTAAAATCTCCCTACCATTGAACTTTTCATCCTAGAAATGTAAAAACCCATCGTTTTATTGAAATATATCAGGTTATTTCTCATAATTCTCTTTCTCCCACTCCCAAGTCTCCCCCTAAATCTTACCATGTTTCCAAAAAACCTGAACTAGACCAATTCTTTTACAATGTAATACTTTCTCCTTAATTTCCAAAATCTGCAATGGCACGTGCACAGACAAAGCATCCAGCTCTATCTTAACATGATACCAATGAATCTCATGGTTATGATCAGGCTAATAGTTTTTCAACTGTGACACATGAAACACATTGTGCACCTCATTAAAGAATGGTGGGAATTCCATCTAATATGTCACCTCTCCAACCTGCTCAAGTATCTAAAAGGCCAAATATACCTCTAAGATAACTTACCCTACTTTTCAAATAGATGATGTCCCAACCTCAGAGAGATTATCAAGAACACATGGTCAGCCAAATTGAATGAAAATGGCCATAAATAATGGCCCACATATGATTTTAGATGAATCTACACTCTCTCCATTCTTTTCCTGATAAACTTAATCTTCGCCATTATCTCTTGGACAAGGCTCGGGTTAACCAATGAAGTATCACCTATTTCCACCCAACTTATTGTAGAATGACATGGATGTCCATACAATTCCATAAACGGTGCCATATGTATTGAGGCCTAATAAGTTTTATTGTCGGATAAATCCACCATCGACAGGTGGCCCTCCCATGAGCCACAAAAATCCATTATATGAGCCCACAACATGCCTACAAATGTTTTTATCATCCTATAAAATTTCCCATCTATGTGAGGTTGATATGCCATACTCATCATCAACTAAGTCACAAGGGATTGCTGTTAGGATTTCTTGAAACGAAAAGTGAACCTTAGATCTCTATCTGATATAATCAAAACTAGTACACCATGCCACTTTACCTCCTCACAGATATAGATTTTGGACAAATCCTCCCCTATATGAGATTCATGAATTGCGATGCAACGAGCCAACTTTGTGAGCAGATCCACAATCACCCATATTACATCATTTATTATAAGTTTTTTTAGGATACTTGTAACAAAATCCATTGATATCTGATCCCATTTATAGACTATGATAGGTAAGGGTGGAAACATACCTACCAGCCATTGATGCTCTTCATTGACTTGTTAAAAAGCCAAGCATCTCGAAACTGACTCAGCCAGTTTCCATTTCATACCATCCCACTAAACCTTTGATTTTAATGACTCATACATTTTTTGAATTCCATGATGGACAACCCATATGTAATGATGATATGAATTGAGGATTTTCTCCGGAAAATACAACAGTACAACCATCTGATTCCAAAATCACCCCCACTTAATTCCCATCAACTTTCCATCCCTAAATGGTATTCCTACCATTGAGTTTCTACCTCATAGACACACACTACGAATCAAAAATATGATCCTCTTTAAACAAACCAACCAAGTTAGGAACCAATGAGACTATAAATAAAATGGATACATCACCATGGCCTTCAAATTCCAATCTCATCTCAGTTATAACACTAATAAACTGCCACCGATCTGATGCATGTTTCACCACTTGAGCATACAAATTCCAACTTAATGAATCCACCACTGAATTTCCCTCTCCTGGTGTCTAAATAAAGTCAAATTGAAACATCTGGAGATACTATATCCATCTCCTTTTTCTCAAATTCAAATATCTTTGTGATAAAATATGATTCAAGATCTTATGATCCGTATACCACCATGAAATTATCACAGAATAGATAGTGATGCCACATTTTAAATGAATTCACCACAACTGCTAACTCAAAATCATGTATTGGGTAGTTCATCTCATGAAACCTCAACTTATAATAGCACGACCCATTTTCATGAGAACACACCCCAACCCTGATCCCAATGCATCACAATACATCATGTTCCCTTTCCCTAGTTCTAGAAAAACCAAGACTAGTGATGATGTAAGATGATCCTTAAGCTCTTAAAAATATTTATGACACTACTCATTCCATTGAAATGGAATATTATTTCTTGTCAAAGATTTCATTAGTGAAGCTAATCATGAGAGGTTTTTTACAAAGCGTCAATAATACCCTACTTGAGTAATGAATCTCCATATCTAAAAATCATTTTTTGATAGTTTCCAAGAGATGACATCCTCTATCTTCTTAGGATACACATAAACACCTTTCTAAAAATTAAGTTCCCAAGGAAACAAACCTCTTGTATCCAAAAATCACACTTTGATAATTTGGTATAAAATTGATAATCTCTCAAGATTCCCAACACTACTGCCATGTGTTTCTCATGAACTGCCCTTGTCCTTGAATAAACTAGTATATCATCCATAAATACAAGATTACATATAACTATGAAATATATGATTCATCAATTCCATGAACACTGCTTGTATATTCATAATATCAAAGGTCATAACCACATACTCATATTGGCCATATCTACCCCTAAAGGTTGTTTTCGAAATATCCTCCTTCCTAACATGCAACTAATGATATCCTCATCTCAAGTCAATTTTGGAGAACCACTGAGATCCCCTCAATAGATCGAATATATCATCAATGAATGGTAGTGTATATTGATTATTTACCGTAACTTGATTAAGATTAAGATAATCAATACACATGAAAATAGTTGAATCCACTTTTTAACAAACAATACAGGTGATTCCCATAGAGATGTGCTATGCCGAATGAATCATTTTCTTTCCAGCTCCTCTAACTGCACTTTCAATTCCCTCAATTTTACTGGTTCAATTTGGTAAGATGTAATTGAGATATAAAATTTCCTCATATGGAGATAAATCATAAACTCCACTTCTCTTACAGGTTGAAACCTTGATAACTTTTCGGGAAATACATCTAGAAATTGATCAAGCACTATCCAGAAACCAATATCCTTGATTTCTTCCATTGATGATAATGACAAATCCACCAACCGATATAATATCATCTCAACTATTGGTTCCAAAAATTTCTTTTCACCACCTTTATATTTTTTCTCTCCTCTAAAGTGAAGCTCGACGCCATCTCCCATCGTAAAATTACCCAGTCATGCATAAGAGTCGATGTGGGTTGTAAACATCATCAACCAATCCATACCTAGTGTTATATCATAAAAATCCATATCAAGCATTGAGAAGTACCACATAAACTCAACCCCATTAACATTTATACCATATTATCTACATATAAAATCTCAACACTCTCTTTGACCTAGAGGTGTTTGATGTTTCAAAACTGAAGGCGTCATTTCCACATGAAAACCTTAAAAATAAAAAGCATGAGAACAATGAAAGAATGTTATGAAGCAATATCAAAAAATACATGCATAAAGGAATAATTAAAAAGAATCATACCTATAACCATGGATCGCCCCAAATGATCATCCACCACAACCTGCTCAGCTCTAAACACTTTCTTACTAGACACAATTGCTCTATATTTTCTGAAATTTCCCATGGGGAGGAGTCATGGTATTCCTAGAATCACCATGACTTGCTCTACTCTGTTTACAAGGGGTATGATGTTCCCTCACCTCGTTGAGGTATAAGAGACTTACGACCCATGAGGAGTGTCCTGAACACTCAACCTCAGAGCATTGTTTTAATAACAATGATGATACCCATTTTCTTGTAGTTATGACATGCTTGATTCTATTCCATACAATCCCGCTTCATGCGGCCTACAGAACCACACAAAAAACATATTTTCTTACTCTGAGGCTTTGTAGAAAGATTCACCAAACCTACCATCAAATTCGGAGCCACACTCCCACCCTAGAAATAAGTGTCCCTCTTCCACTTGATCCTTACGTTAAAGATCAAACTATTCCCCTTGGGTAACAACATTCTTTCCCTACCTATAGACCCTAATATATCCCTTTTATCCATTATTTATCTATTAATTTTTTTTGTATAACCCCAAATACATAACACAATAATTTTGGAATTAATTTCTTGCCTCAAACCCTATTAAAATATCCACACCTTCAAGGACACACATGCTTCCACCTCTAGTGAAATCCACATTATGTTGATAAACATAGTTTCATATTCCTTCACCAATATGTTCTCCTGATTCAAGCTGAAGAAATCTATTTTCCACTAAATTTTGAACATATGAGGGTATAATTGTTTGTTAAATAATTTCTCAAAACCATCCCATGTCATACCTTAGTTCATTCTAGCATGTACTTCCAATTCCCACCACTAACATGCAAGATATTCCAACATATACGTCATTAACTTCACTTTTAGATCTTCCAATGTTCTCAGAAAATCAAATATCTGATTCATCCTATTCAAACATGCTTATGCCCTTTCTGACTCTAAATCACCCCCAAAAAAGGGTGGATTCTAATTTTTGAAAATGAACCAAGTGATCTACATGCCTTGAATCATAGCTTTTATTCCAACTTTCCACAGCTTGGAAAGCTTGCACTATTCTATACACTAGATGTTGGTTCACCTAGGGCTCTGGTGAAACCACATTTTCTGCATCATCCTCATGTTGGTCTCTACAACGTCTACCCGGTGCCATGTCTTCCAATATAAGAATCACCATAAGTCTCACTCCCTAGAAACTGATGGCTTATAATTTCAAATTCAATAACATTACAATATCACATTAATGATTTAAAAATTCCCATTTTACTGTGTTCATTCCTCATTTGAAAAATCCACCATGTTTCATAAATTGACCCATTTTTAAAATACTACAACCATTCACTTTTCAAAACCAAAATTTTGAAAACTATTTCCATATATTTCAAAAATAAATGCATTCATATCACAAAATAAATCATTATGCCAAATCAAATACGCAATCCTATTGGGAAGTCATTTCTACCTTGTATGCCATTCCCATCTCATTGGTTACACCCATGATAATGATATCACACTCCTATAAGTCTCTCCAAAACACTTATGTACCTAACTCCTTGGTAAATTGATGTTTAACATAAAAGGGTTAGCTACATCCTTTTATGTTATACATTTCCAGTTCCAATAATCCTACCCCTTTCTATCATCCCAACTCAAGGAATAAACTAAGAATGAATGTCAACTCCAAGATCAACAACCAATGCCAAGATTGGACAAGATTGACTTTTCTTAAACATCATGGACCGAATAAGCTGATACCACTCGTAACATCCCACCCCTCCTCATTGGTTTGAGATGAGGAGGAGGTGATACATGGCCTTAAGCATTGTTCCCATGGTTCCAAAGGCTGAAATAAATGTCAAGGGCTTCAAGAATGAGTGGGGAACAATTTTCCCTTGAATTGAAAATCAACAACCAAATGTGCAATTATCCAAAATTCACTACATGATGCATGTCAAAACTATTACATAGTACAATAACACCAAATACTAATACAACAAAACCACAAAAAAACCATAATCATAGTACTAAGAAGAAGAGTAAACAACAAAATACAAGGACGATGTGACATAGATCCATATCTCCACATAAATCTTTATCCTACAAGAACCACAAGACCCCCCAATAATCACGATGCACCACTATAGAAATGAGATGTCTTACCCTTACCCATGTCTCTGGATACCACATTTGTAAAAGCACCAAAGTTCCAAAGCATGGGTGATTAAAAATACTCAGTAGGATAACCCCAAATGACTTCCCTACACACACCCCTATGATACAACACATTAGCATATTTTATATAAAATAATTATATAAAGACACTAAAAAATTCTATAATTTTCAGATATCCAAACAAACCCTTACCAAAAACCACTTTTCTACAAAAAACCACAATTCCAGGAAAGAACCCAACCAATGCAATCAAAACATCATTAACCCGAATCCCCTTCCACTATGTCATAACACATTCCAACTAGCGTGGCCGCATGAATATCCCAACCATGCACCCAAATTCCACACACACATTTGAGCTCAGTGTTACCATTGATGGTGGAACTTCACATCTGAACCCATCCACTTTTTATAGTGGTGCTTCACACCCACTTCCCGTTGATGGTGTTACTTCACACCCATTCTCCATCCTTTCCCAACCATACTTAATCCCATAATCCAACCACTAGGATACCCATATTTATCAAGTCACAACAACATGACAACCAATAATTACTACATGATATAAACCAACATTTGTCAAAAAAACATGCCAAACCAATAATTTCCTACGAAAAAACCATTTAATCCAAAAAACACAATTTCTAAAATATGCCAAAACCACTCAATAAAATAACATTTATTGAAAACACCATTATTCCACATCCATGACCATCCACATTTCAATAAAACCCATATTTTATTGAAAACCATTTTCACAACCCATGAACCAAAAAACAAACCAACCAACCGATTTTAAAATCACCATTATATAATTGAACACAAATCACATTGTCCAACAAAGCCCCATTTTCCCTAAAATACAAAATAATCACAACATGGGTTTCAATAAAGCTTCACACATCACAAAAACCATCAATTTCAAGAAAAATCAATTAATTTGAATTTTAGCCTTCTAGTTCTATCAAAATGGAGTCAAGAGTGATGCCACCTACCTTTGGGATTTAGTGAAATTTACCAACTCACAAACGCACCACAAATCCAGGTTAAACATCCACAAAAACACTTTAGAACCCTTTAGCTAACATCAACAAACCCCAAACTCATTTTTTTAGGAAACCAAAACTCTAGATCTACATGCGATGAAAGTAGATCTTGGAAACTGAGAGGGATGTAGAACTAGATCTAGAGAAAACCACAAAACAACCATGGAGATAGTCTTAATAAAGAATAATCACCTTCAAACCAACAAGAAAACCCTTCAATTCACATCCAAAATGAATGAGAGAGCTTCCCTAACCCTTGAGAAGATGTAATCCTGAGTTGGGTTCGAGTGGGAGAAGAAATGGTTGTTTTAGGGTAAATCTCGAGCAAACCCATTTTTAAAAACCCCATTTTTTTAATAGTGCATGTTTTAGCTATATTGTTTGGAAAATTTTGCACTATATGTGCATTAACTACTTCCTCATAGGGAACCCTGAATGGTTGGCTATCATAATTAGAAAAGTTGTGTGCCAACTGTGTTGAACCCCACTATCTTGGTTTGCATGCTTTACCTGAGATAGATGCACGGTTTGGAAACTGTGCGCCTTAACTATGCACCATCCCCTAGCCCTTTTCCTTAAATTTCACAATATCCTGGAGATTCAGCACAGTTTTCCCTAAACATACTTTAACCATGGACCCTTAGAAAATCCCCCCAAATCCTCCCAATACCCTTCTAAACTATCGAAAACATTACCCAACCACTTTATGCACATAAAAAGACATTAAAAAGTTTACATACCTCAAACCGGGGGTGATACACTAGCGGTAGTAGGGGTGGTTTGTGAAGGAACAATGGGAATGGATCTATCATAGTCGGGGGTGGACAATGGTAGATGTACGACTGATGGAAGATTTTAGACTGGTAGATGGCCAATGGTGAATCTTCTACTATAAGAAGATCGGTGTGGCGGAGGATTTTCTACCTGTGGAAGCCGAAAGATGCTGGTAGAACCAAATGAAATCCGAAACAATGATTAAAAATAATAATAAAAAAAATTCCAAAATTAAAAATGAAATTCCAATAACAATTGAAAGAATTAAATTCATGTAATTTTTAGAATTTAGAAAATAAAAAGGATTTAATTCAATGAAAAAAATATTTCAATTACAATTCATATGTGACTCAATAGTAGAACTCAGAAATTAAAATCTATTTAAGAATAGATGACCATAAATTGTTGACTCAATAAAAAATGTTCATTAAAAAGAAATTAAATAATTTAGTTCATCAAAATAGTTCTTAATCAAAATTGATTGAAAATGATATTTTCAATGAAAATTTACATGCAAAATAAATTGTTCAACTCATCTCCCAAAACACACAATTTTATGAGATTTTCAATAAATGTAGAACATGAGATCAATTTTTCCATAATCAATTAATTTCTATAAAAAAAACCCATTTAAACATTAAAAATAAAATAAATTCCTAAAAAACATATGTGAAAAAATGTGTTAAAAATAACCACATCAAAATCCCCCACAAAAAAAATATTTCTTTATCCACAAAAAATTCCATTCTTTTTCTCTTGGTAAAACAAAAGACATGATTTTTTCACAGTCAAATCAACATAAAACAATCCAAGATATTTATTAATAGAGGAACAAAATCTTTGAGTTAGGATTTTCAAATGATATTCTAAAATAAGGTCCCACCTAAATTCAAATACCCACTATGAATTAAGGCAGAATATATTCATTTATTAATGAAAATTTCATGCCACCTATCTGAAGTCACCTCTGTCATACATAAATTCCAATTAAAGTTTTGATTCTGAGAGTAATGACAATATAAATATAAGTGGAAATAAAAACTTAACAAGAGGCACCATCGATTATCACTATACTAGTATCCTAAAATTTTCATTTTTATCACATAATTGATACAACTCAAATGATTTTCCTGTAAGTCAGTTATCCCCTTCTTTATTTGGGTTCAAAATTATCCTCACCTAAATGAGCTCACTTTTTACAAGGCCCATTATTTTTAATTTTTCCCAATCATATTTTTTGGTCATAACACCGTGAAATGAGCTTATTCTATTTGAGAATTGATTTTATTATAGTATAGAGAGGCACCTTGTCCCCCTGTCTTAGAGACCCACTATGGGATCCCATTTTCCCATTTTACTCCAGATTCAAAGCACTTATATGATTATAATTTTATTTGTCCCATAATGTGATTAATTTTTCAAATGATATGTCCCCTTGGTTTGAGTTAAAATTTAATGCTTCCTAAAGTTATGATCATAATTCCACAGATATCAAACTTATAACACTCCATTTCTCATCTCTTAAATAGAATATCCTTAAAAACAATATTAAACATCACTTATCAATCATACTTCCCCAACAATTTCAGAATCAATGAAACCCTTAACAACCAACATGTTGTTATCCAATATAAAGGATGAAATTATGGATCAAATTTAAGCCTAATTCCCTCAATTTGTGAATTTTTTTGAAATAATTGGACCATTTCCATACATCTAAAAATATTTCAAAACCATTTTTGTTTTAAAGTTCATGTTGTTTATTTATTATAAAAAATATATATTTCTTTGTAGTTTAACCAGGATTATGATTTCAAATGTTATATCATAATTCATTTTGAATCCAAAGTCATTGTAAGGTTCATTTCCAGTTTTTTTAAATACAACACATCTTGTTTTTTCAATTTCTTGAATTAAGAAAGAAAAATTCCAATTCTAGAAACATATTCACAAGTTTCAAAAATAATGGGGGTTGGGGTCCCTCACACTTACTTCAAAGTAGAATGATGAAAAAGATAGTCAGGGAGTTTAAATTGAATAAGAAAAATCACACTCCCTTGAGTGGGGGATGTTTTCATTATTTTTTCTCCTCAATGAAGAATCACTATGTTTTATTTGTGTAGGATCCCTTGATGCTTCATTATAGTTACTAAAAATATAAACATATCAACACAGGAGTTCAAAATTTTAAATACAATGTGTAATGAAACCAAAGGATGAGTTGGGGACTTTGATTGAGTACGCTCATGTTTATAGCTCCTCTTGGTAATGAAAGTCAGAATGGTCCTACCATGGTCCCTCCTCACTTTTCAGTTAGGTTCCTTAACATTTTCAGGTTCCTTGTGGATGTACTACCTGATTATTATCCAATAAGAAATTAAAAAATACTAAAAAAGTATTAAGGAAATGAAACAATAAAATAAAATGGATAATCATGAGAAAGCCCCACAGGAGGTTCCCTATTTTAACAGTTCACAGCTGGACAGTCAGTCAGTCATCTGTAATATGATAGAGGTTATTGCTTCTTTCTTAAGAAAAACCATATTATGTTCATTCCAACTTCAGTTCTTTGAAATTTTTAGAGTGGCTATTATGCAGCATCAATCATGTCCTTCTCCCTAGAAATGTGCCACTTGGGGAGTACAGAAGGAGAAGGAATGTAGGGGAACTACCCTCCTTCTACATGAGATTGAGAGTGCATAGGGTGTAATACTAGAATTATAGGATGAGATTTTTCTTCTTGTATAGTCCATTGAAACATTTCATCATGAATAACAGTGTTTCATCATCATCTTTTGGTCCTATGCACAGCTCTAGAAACTCCTCTTCAAAAGTAGCTCCCATACTAAAATTTTAAACCAGAATTTGGAGGTCCAATATTTCCTTAGCATGTGAAGCTTCAAGTTAGACTTGACTCTCTAGGAAATAAAAAAATGACTACATCCATAAAACATACAAATGGAGAAACACAATCAAGATCAACTTCAATACAACCAAATTCAAATAAAAATAAAGAATCTTCCATAATCTTTTCAACTCCCTGAATAAATTCAATTTGTTCCTCTTCCTAATTGAACAATGATCATATGAGAATGTCTTGGGGAGTAAGGTAGACAACCTCTTCCAGTCTATCTTCAAAACCTAACTCCTCTAGTGTGGTTTCCTCTAAGGAAAAGGAGATGATGTCTTTCCATAGATGAATCTATTCAATCCTTGAAAATCATTATAAAGGACACTGAAAAAACCCACATATTGAATATTTGAAATATATTGATCATCCAAATGTTTTCTAGATTTATCCACATGTTTTAAATCTCTTATCTCCTTATAAATCATGGAATATTCCTCATTATGTGGATCTTACATCTCCATCCTTGAATTCAGGGGCATGTGATGATTGAAAATAGGCACCTCTAACTTCTTGAATCTTCTATTTTATCTCCTATATGCTATGTTGTCTTCTAGAGAGTACCATTTAGTGGGTTACTGGTGGACTTATTTTCTCTTTTGTTTCTTTGGATCTAGGTAGTTAGTTCTAGGGATATCAAAAATTCTCTTAGTAGATTGAAATTACTTCTTGGTAGGTTCATTCCCTTCTTGACCCTTTTTTATTTGAATGAATTTCTAAGCATAAAGTTGTTTAGTTTGATGAGAGAAAAACATTGTAGTATGAAAATTCTCTCCATATTGTGGGTTTGTAACCAAAATTGGAATAATACTACAACCTCGTAATGTGGCTGCATGGGAGAGAAATCAAATAGTGAATCTGAAAAGGAAAAGACCGTGTCCATTGTTTTTCTTTTTTCTTTTTTGTTTTATTTAATTTTGTTTTTAGACAAGTGGAAAAAATCCTAAGGAAAATGTTTCTTCACTGGCAATGGTGTTGATATTTGATGGTGCTCTTTTTGTTAGGATGGTTAAAGAAACATTTATAAACCCTCAATATATCACAATGGCTAACCTTAGGGTCTTTATCAAGAAAGCAATGTCGAATGCCCTTGTGGTATTTTTGAAAGTCCTTTTATGTTTTTATATATTTAGAAATAAGTTAATTAAAATAATAAAAATAGTGATTAAAATCACAAAATTTGAGGGAAGATAGGAATAGAAACTGAGAAGAAGAACACGAAAAATATAAGAAAACACTAAGAACATGAAAAGGAAGAAAGAAAAAGAGAAAAGAGAGTCAGCTAGAACAAGGCAAGATCCAGGTTGATCCACCCTAATATACCCTTCATAGATTTTCTGAAGAGAACAATCAACTCTCAATTCACTCAACGTATGACCAAAAACTCAAATAACACACCTCTCTCACCAAAAAAATGATCACTCAAAGACAGATGTTCTTCAGTGCTTGTGCATTACTCCACAATGTAAAATGAATTACTCAATAGGCTCATTCCAGCCAGGAAATCACACAAGTTAGAATGATCATTCTGAGAGTTTCAGTTCAGAAAACCAAACTCATTTGATGAGTAGATAAAATGATTGATTAAGGGGAAAAAGAATGAGGAAAAGAGTAACAAACCATTCCTGTAAAAGTGTGCGTTCTCACACACCCCAAATCACATTCACGTTCTACTACGAGGAATGATGTAGTGGTGATGATCATCATGAAGCACGAATCTCCTAGGTGTGTCGAGTTTCCAATCATGAATCAAGCCTCACAAACTAGTTCACCATTACCGAAGACTCAGGATCACAACACAATGAGGAAGAATGAAAAAACGTCATAGCTGTAATTAAACAACAAACACAAAACTATGATATTTACAAAACAGAAACAAATAATTGAAATTAGTGAAAATTGAACAGAAAGAAGAAAGAAGTTTCCCATCTCCATGAACTATAGATGACTCCTGTTTTTGGTGAAAAAAAAAACACTGATGGGGAGACTTCCACATATTATAAAACAAATAGAAAAACAGAGAATGAATTTAACAAACATCATAGATCAACATGGTGTGCTTTTACTTGCTCGTCACCCGCTCATTAATGAACTAAAAGTAGGTGCATCCAGCCTCTTGCAATGACTTGTGCTTCCCCTGACATAAGCAATGAAATTCCTTATGATCAGCGCCCAAGATCACCATCACCTAATCACCACTTGATCCTGTTTGACAATAGAAAAATGATCAGTCGAATAATTTTTTAATAATAATAATTTTTTTGTGGCTCCGATCATTACACACACACACACACACACACACAGACACACACACACACACACACACACACACACACACACACATCGGTTTCATTATCGAAATATATTTGTAATCATGCTTCGGGTGGATGGTGCATCCTCAGGAATGGAGGTGGTTCTGATGGTGATTGGGTTTTTGTGGTTCATCGGCTGCAGACTCGGTTTGGGATTCAGTTGCAGAGGGTGCAACATTGGCACCGAACAGGTTTTTCTTCAATCTAAAAATTTTGGGTCAACTGGACGAGATGTGTGGCTCTGATTTGGTGGGTGGCTGGATCAGTGCTATAGCTTCAGTGCTCGGATCTGGAGTGATAGTTTTGGTTCTTCTCGGAGATGGTGCGGCTTTGAAAACTGTCACTATATGGATGATCTATCGGGGAAATACTAGTAGATGTTGGTCTGCCGGTGTCCACTGGTAGATCTGGGTGACCGTGGATAAGTTAAGGGGCTGGCAGTGGATGTGTGCAGCGGCTGCCAGATATAGAGATGGTTGGGGCCACCGATAGATCTCAATCTACTGGTGGCATATGGTGGAAATGAAATGTGGTGGGGAAGGCTGGTGGTGGAAGAATGAAACAATAGATTGAGTAATGATGCTGGCGGTAGTAGGTGTGGTTGAACATGAATATTAGATATGCTGCTGGAAGAAGACTATAGACCAGTAGATGGCTGGCGGTGGATCTGTTGCTGGTAGAAGATCAGTGTGGTGGTGGATGTACCGATAGATGCTAGAAGAACCAAATGAAATACGAAAAAATGATTACAAATAATAATCTATAAATTTTCACAATTGAAAATGTATTTCCAATAAAAATTGAATGAATTAAATTCATGGAATTTTTAGAATTCAGAAAACAAAAATAATTTTTTTTTGAGAAAGATGAGCTGGGAGGCTCTTAAATTGATAAATTTGGAGCATTACACGAGACGAAAATAAGAAATTTTACATTTGTCCCTAGTAAGAATAGGGATGATGTCATTAGGAATGGTGTTGACGTGGATGCTCCTCTCTTCTGACACCCCTTTGCTTGCAAGTCCATCTGCAATGTGATTCGCCTCCTGGAAGGTATGCGTGATGAAGTAGTTTAAGGAAGAGATTTTATTGAGACAATTCATCCATTTATAGAGTGCTTCCACTCAACTTTTCAAACCAATTGACTAAACCAATTATTTCATGTATCTCTTCAAATTTGCTTTCACTTTCTCCTTTAAACTTTCATTTTTTAAATTTTTCATGAGTGGAAAATTTATTTATTTTTCATAATATTTCATTATCATTCACTTCAACTTTTTTTTAATTTCATTTAATTCATTAGGGTGAAATCTTGGTGTTGACATGAGATTATATCATTCCCATCTATTACTTTGTGTATTCAAAATGTCACGTTGATGACACATCCACCCATTGAAGCATAATTTATTAGTAATCGATCTAATTTCCACAATATTCAATTGATTATGTTTAATCTATATACCTAATTGAATCCAAAAAATATGATTAATTATTTGACTCTCAAAAAATTAAAGAACTCAAGAAATGAGTGTTGTTTTGTCCCAAGACAGAATAGATATAGATATGATTTGGGTAAATTTTCTTTCCTATATGATTATCAAATTAATAAAATTTTATAACTGAATTTACTGTATAAAAATGTTTAAATGTTCAAGAATATAAAAACTATAAAAAAGAGGGGTAAGAATTGTCTATAGAATGTAATGAGATAACATAATAAATTTTTATAGTCGTTTGGATCCCAATCATCCTACCTATACTCTTCACTAACTCTAACTCTATGACATCAATGGTATCCACTAAAATATATAGATCCTAATGCATAGATGTAGACACAACCAATATCGATAACTTTAATGGGAAAAGTAGGAACCCATTCTATTACCAGGATAGAACCATCCTTGAGCTTGTTACTCGGTTAAAGAACAACCTGTGTGGACCTAATTTCTTATTTGGATTGTATAATCGAGACACCACCTTTTAGTTTGAGGCATAACCTTGTGCGAGTTCTGTTACAAATCAATAAACACTTTAAAATAAAAGACAACACAACCCTTTTCACTAATATAATGATTAAACCATATAAATATGTGGAAGGCATTATAGATTAAAATACAATCTATATCATCACTCTATAATTAATTATGAACATCGATACTTTTGGGAAAACCAATGTGACCTCACCCCTTTTTCATAGCGTTGGATGAAGGATGAAGCTTAGGAACTTTTTCGGCACTTCTAATGGAATTCATGCATAGGTGTTATAAATTTTAAATATTTGGAAACAAACCTATTACATATAGTGTAATGACCCGACCCCAATTGCCCGAAGTTCGTGCCTTATTTGATTACATTGGAATGATAACAAGAAATTCACATCCCAAAGTAACGAATAACGTAGTATTTTTGGAAAACCAGATACACACATAAGTTCTATATTACAACTTGAAAGGAAAAAACAACATTTAAATTTTATTGAGAATATACACAACTATAAGTTTATCCCTACAGGTCACTCATAAAACACTCCTACATTTCTTGAGAAAATAAAACATAATAAAGGGATGATCTTAAACACTCAGTAAGGGTAAGCAATACAATGACAAATATCATAAACATAAACATTAGGTATGGTGAATAACTAAAAACACATGCCTTTAAAAATAAACGTGAATATAATATGGTAGGAATAAGAGATGAATAAATAATGTCATAATGAAACATAATCATGGGTATTCTCCTAGTCGAATAACCACATGAACTGTCAATACTATTTTAATAGTGAGAGAATTCATAATGCGGGGCATCATAACCATACCATCAAGGCCTCGTGCCAAGACAATAAATAATAATTTTTTCAAGGTCTTCTGCCAACACTGTAGTTTGTCTCATGAGGCCTACCGATGCACCAAGAGGCTATAGCGGGCCCCGACTGACACTTATTAAGTCCAATTAATTCCTCATATGAACAGGGATAAACACAAAAACATATACATCCATATTGAAACTAATATATGAAATGTAGATTACTTTCCCCGAACATTAAGCATAAACACTAACTATTCAGAGTAAATTGGTGAATGATTTTAAGATAGAACATCCACGGTCAAACGAATCATAAACCATTCAATTAAATATGGTAGATAATATCATAAAATATTAATCCCAGTAATAAATATGAATCAATAAGAGTTTTGAAATATATGAAGATACTTTTATAAAATCATTGAGTAATTCTTTAAATAAATACTCTTTTACTTTAAAAACAAGAGCTCTTTTGAAAAAATCTTTATATAAATCCAAAAGTAAAGTAATATAGTATTTTCATAATAAAATGATTGATTTTATAAAGATAATGGTTTCCAAAAAAAAAATTATATACTGCCATTGAAAATAGGTAAGAATTTTAGAAATTCCATTGAATTGGTTGTGTATTTCAGGAAGAATTTTTAAAAGATCCTTTTAAAACATATCACTCCCCATAAATAAAAGTAAGATTCTGGTTAGAACACATATATAGAAAATTATCACATAATAGTTGAGGATTAAATATGAGTAAATAATAATCTAATTTAGTTAAGTAGGTAATAAGAGTAACCCAAATGAAAATGGAGGTTTGGGTGGAAAACCCTTACCTTATGTCCGAAGGTGTTCCACTCTTGATCTTAATGACCCTAATAATCAAATTTAGGTACATAAATTAATGAGTATATAACATCATCTACATTTAAACAATTTATTATAACATTATTAGGTTCATTAATAGCCTTTTTATGGGTTACGATATTCAATTTCATGGTTTGGGAGTGTTTTCTTCCTTGGTTTTCTTGATCGGTTTACTTATCTTCATGTATGGATAAACATGTAAAATGAGAATGGTTTTACAGAATAGAAGTTGTATGTTATTAGTGAGAAACCATAAGATTAAACTGTTCTAAAATTCATTTGGTTTTTGGGAGTGATGATAAATCATTATATAAAACTTTAATGATAATTGTTTGGGTTAATTGGCATTTCTTGATCACAATGAACTAATTTCGATTTATAAATTAATATCATGTGTGAAAAAGGATTCCATAACCTTAAATAAGTTATAATACATATATTATAGTCTGGTTCAACCATCACAATGGTTTCACGACCAATATTGAATATGGTAATAGAAATTGAAATCCTGTCGTCCTTGAATGTGATAAATTAACACATCTTGGATGTTGTTTTCATTTTTAGTGTAAAAGAGGGGGAAAGAAGAGATGATGAAGAATTATTAATTTATCATAAAAAAATTCTAGTACATGTAAGGTACTGGATTTATCACAACATTTGGATGAAGGGAGGTGAGGAAAGAAAAATAAAAGAAAGGAACTTGAAATAAAAGAAATGAAAAGACGAATTTACCTCTTGAAGTAATCTTCCTTGAGGGCCTTTTTTGGGGAGAGGTTATGGTATTTTTATGAGACAAAAGGCTACTAGATGTAGGGGAGGATATTTCTAGGATATTTGAGCATAATTTAGACTGGTAACAAGGCTTTAGAGGAGTTAAGAGAAGAGTGAGTGATGGGGGGGGTTATAGTGGAGGAGAAGAGTGTTTTCCCATTATTTTAATTATTATTTTATTATTTTTCCAAAGACAACCAATAATGTTGATTCTTGTGACCCAAAAAAGTAATAAGTGCATGTGAGTTCGATCTAATGATCATTTACATCATCTATGACTCAATCATGATGCAGAAATTCACTTATTTAGCATATTTTGTAAATTATCGAATTTCACTATTCACAGAAAATTCACGTATTTCTGAAAAATTCCAAAAAAATCACCCCAACCATTTTTTGATGTTTATAATTCAAAAATGAACTCCATTTTTTGAAAATAATTTTCTAAACCCTTTTAATTTAACTTTTATGTAAAATCAAAATTTATTAAAAAAACAATATTAAACCTATAACTCATTTTATAACACCTTGAAAAATTAATCAAGGTCCCATAAAATTATCTTATAACCATATTAAAATAAAATATAAATTTATGATTACATTTTATGAAAATACATTTCCTTTTAAAATTATTAAATTAATCATAAAATTATAATTAAAATATTTATGGCATATAAAAATATCAATACTTACACTATGATCGTTTTTTCACTTATAAGATGTCTAAATTGTTTATATAAACTTATGGGAGAAGTTTCTATTTTTTTGGAAGATTTACTATTCATTACTATTCATAAGGGTATGTTACTACTCAACAAAAACTAAGTTGATTCTGTCAGACTCTAAATATCATACTAAACGCTACCGTGTATGTCAGTTTTTCAAAATTCCAATCATATAGGTGGTAAAACTATGTTTACTTTCTAGGTTATAACAAATTGGTGTTTTGTAGAGACTCAGTGTTTCATGCATTCAATATATAATTTATGTGAAGAATCTTGGGGTGTTATATATAGAGAAATATATCATATGTATTAATAAAAATATTCCCATGGTATTATTGTATCGGATAACATAAAACTACTTCCTGTAATCTCAAAATCATTAGTATGTATTTTGAAATCCATTAGAATTGATAACACAATTCACAAAAAAATCACAGTAATAGAAAATGTCAAGATAATAATAAAACTGAGTGTAAAAAATGCATTATCGTTCATGAATAATGTATAAATCATAGCTCATAGTCTATTATTATGTTCACTATGTGATAATTTACATATTATTTATCTTCCCAATATAGATTGAATGAGATTTCAAATCACTCATTATTCATGCATAAGAAGCAAAAATATACTTGTAAAATAAAAATACAGAAAAGACATATATCTATATAATGATATTTTTCATATATGTGTAATTATATTCATTTTAGCATACATAATGGTGGGAATATATAGTCTCAATGTTAATTCTTAAAAATCATGCACTTTATAAACATATATTCAAATTTTGTGGCATAGAAAAATGTATACCATCATTTTCATATTTTTAATAATGGTGTGACTTTCATGTGGTAGTAAAATTTTGTGTTTAATAGTAGTATGAAAACACTATAGCTACAAAAGGGTGACCTATAATGCTAAATATAATCCTTATAAAGGTAATAAAAATATACTAAAGGATTAACAATAGATACAATTAAAAAAATAAGATTATGGTACATAGAATTAAAATATCTCTAATACAAACAATACAAATAAAAGAATATATAAAAATAATGATAAAACATGTATGAAAAAATGATGTGAGAAATTTTATTAAACCACAAAAAATAATAAAAAAAATTAAATGTGAGGAACTATTGTAACAAAACATTACAATATTTTTATACTCACAAACTCCCAAACACTAAAATATTTTACATGTCAGGTTGAGTTTGCATGAATCATGAGAGATAAAAACATATTTTCAAATATAATATACTATTGATATAATTAATGGGTTAAAATATAAACCTAATACTCAATTTTTTCAAATGAAATGATTTTAAAAGTGTACATAATTAGTAACTGGATATATGTTATCTTTAGAATGATTATCAAATAAGGGTTCTCTAATTTGAATTCTAGAGTTTACCTAGGGTTCAAAGTCAGCATTTTTTCTTGTTCTTGTTGATATCAATAGGTTTATTTGAATAAAAATATTATGGAATCATAATTTAAAGAAATTTTAGTGTTTGATGTGTGGATAAAAAATTAGTTGAAGCGACGGTTTTGATAAGTTATTCCAAATGAATAATTCTTTTAAAAAATTGAGAGTATCCTTATATTTATCACAATTTATTTTACATGATCGATTACTTTTAAGTTATTTTAATTAATTTCCCCATTTCTCAAATATTAATTTTTTTCCCTAATTTCACTAATAAATACATTAATTTTTTATTTTTATTTTATTCACTATTTGAAGTGTTATTTAATTCACCTCCTCCTCAAGAGAAAATTATTGGTCAGCTACTATGATTTAAGTAGTAAAAATATATATTAATAAGTACCATAAAATAGTTTATCACCCTTGAATATATTGTAATTGGTTTATAGAGAATGGGACCCCTTAGTCAACAAGAAGGCCTATGACAGTATTATTTTAAAATATTATAGCACAAAAAATTAATTTTATTTATTAATATCTATACTGATTATTAATCCACAGAAATAGATATATTAATATAACATAACATCAATATATACTTATTAAAGAACATTTTAATCATATTAAACATTATGTAATGGAAACAAATGAGTGAACGTTATTAGTATGTCATAGTATCTTGAAAACTCTCACTATAACTGATGCCACCTCCTCAATATATATATATATATATACACATATATATATTTTAAAAACACCACCACCACTATCCCTAAGCATTAAAATTGTTACCCACACATAAATCAGTTGTGGTATTGGTGTAATATTCATCAAAGGATCATATAATTATCCAACATGTATTAGTCAATCTAATACACTCTAGTGGATGAATAAAGGATACATATGGATTTCATGATTTGTTCATTTATAATATTTTTGGTATGAGAATGTTTGTTGAATCTTTGGGTTATGGATCTTATATAATCATTCATTTTATCCTTAGTAGTTATATGTAAACTTTTTCTTAGAGAAACAGTTCTATAAGACCAGTATCTATATAGAGAAATATTTCTTCTAAGATGATAGTAAACCCTCCATCAATGAATATCTATAAATTCATGATGAAAATGATCATTCAAAACTAAAATATCTATTTAATTTTTTCCAGTGACTCAATAGTATTCAATTTAATAATATATTACATTAATTAAAATGATAAAACAATATAAACAATGCAATTTAAAATAAAAAAAATAAAATATACATAAGAAATTATCTTAGGCCTCAATATTTTCAGTGCTTCCATCATTCTTCTTACTAGTCAAATACAATAGAATAGATTTGGGAAAAAACCCCTTAATAATGTTTTCATTTTATGGGGATATCAAATAAATAAAACTACATTAGAATATTTAACATTGTAAACCAATCTAACTTCATTTCATGTCTTTATTTTCTATTAAATTTCAAAAATAAATGTTGTTCTTGTAAAACATCATATTATAATAATATAAAAAATGAAATATAATATCAAAATAGAATTAAAATTCATAAAAATATATGATAAACAAATAAATAATTGTATAATTTAATAAAATACCACATTGAAATTGTAACATCAACCTGTTTAATGAATGAGTTGATGTGATTTTTAGATATATTCTTAGTGAAACATGTAATTGTTTGTGCTTTGTTTAATTTTAGTTGAGTCAATATATTATTTTAATTATTGTGATGAAATCGAAGTACTATAATATTTTTTTTATTCCATATTTTTAAAATGAATATTTACTATTTTATTTTATGTTTTATTTATAATATTTTAATATGTTAAGGATATTAGGTGCCCATATAAAATTTATTTGTTTAGAAAATATATTTTATAAAGATATGGTTTGGGCTTGTCCCTATTTATGTATCATTTTATATTTGTATTGACTCAATATTCATCATGTATTTAATGTTTGTTTTGAAACACATAAAATATTTACTAGTAATTTTATTTACCATTTAACTTTTTGTTTTAGGGTTTAATGTTATAAATTATAAATTATTATTATTGGATTTTTTAAGAAAATTTTGGTTTATGATGATAAGGATTATGTAATCTTGGGGGATAATGGTTAGGTTTTATCATTAATGAGCTTTGTTTGTTATTGATGCAGGGGGATTTGATCTTTTAAGGGGAATGAATTTAAAAGGGGTTGATTGGGATGGGTCTTTTATGAAGAAGCTAGAAATTGTGTTATGTTATTTATCATTTTTCATAATGGGTCTAGATTGATGTAATGGTTGTGAAAAAATTATGGCCTTTTTGGTATATTACATGGTTTGTGAAGGAATGGTGGTATTGGTGGATGAAGAAACGAGGTAGGGTTCTGTGACATGTTGCATCAGGATTTTCATGAGTAGTGATAGGATTATTTAGTTGTATGTGTGGACAGTATAGGGTGTTCATGCTCTGTTTGTGAAATAAAGAGGTAGAGGGATGGATTTTGGGATGTTTTTTTAACTAAATGAAGTAGATTGTGGGAAGAATTTGGGTTAGGCTACTCGATGGTAGAAATCATGTATTGATACCATTGTAAAGGACTAGAAATGAGGTTTTATATAGGAAAAGAGAGGTGATATTAAATGGATTTAGTGATTTAATTTGATATGGGTTTTCTTAGGGGTGTTTTGTTTGAAAGGGAGTGGTACAAATACTTTTGATTTAATAGGATGGGTTCCAAAATGTTTTTAAATTGGTAATTTATTTAGAACATTTATAGGTTAGAATGTGGTTTTGTTATTATGAATATTTATAATTGGATAACAGGGAGATGAAGTTTCTTGTTTAATTTTAATTTCTATGAATATATTTCATAAAGTGTATTTAGGTATGGGATGTGGTTTTCATGATGATGGGATGATAGGGATTGAAAATTGATGGCGACGTGTTTAAAATTTTGGGAATTGGGTGGAGGTGACTAGTGTAATTTAGGTGGAATTGGACTACCAAGTAATGTTAAGGGTTCATGAAATTTAGAGAAGTACAAAAGTGTAAGTGTAGGGATTGGTTTGGAGAGGTTTGGTATTGTTCATACCGCTGTAATGAAAAGATTTAGTCATAAAAACATATCGTATAAAAAAGGAGGATAATGAATACCCCTTTATCTCAATAATAATTCATTTCCTATTTAATTCATTCATAAAATCAAACTTTATATATGTTTACAGTCTATATAGAAGGTAAAGTATGTCAGTAAGAAGATGAAACATACAAAAAAAACATTATAAGGTCATCATGTATTCATGAGAGTAAATAATGATATTATATTTTTGAAATAAACATGATTCATTGTAGTGATTGTGAAAATCTATAGGGAATTATAATATAAAATAAATGATGTCATGTTGTGGTGTAAAAACTTCATTAACAAATCAAACAAATTTTGATTTATTTAATGTTTTTAATAATATTAAATATTTATATATTAAATAATTTCAAGAAATATATAAAAATAGACATCCTGAGTTAATTACTGAAAATCACAAATTATAAGGTATTGAACTAAAATATTTTCAAGCTATATATAAAAAATAAATATTAAATCATAAGTGCATGATCATATTCTAAAATAGAAGTTTACTACATTTGTGGAAAATATTAAATATATCATTTATTTATATTATTTCCCTCAAATTTATCATAAATATAGTTTTTTTTAAATTATTACTTTTCAATAATATTAGTTACATTGGGAATTCACAGTTCGAATTTTTTTTTAAGATAAACATTTGACCAAAATAAAATTAATTAGAACCTTAATCTTTGGATTTTTCAAGTATATATCCATCACCATGTTCTCGTATAATTAACAACCATCATGACTTGGTATACAATCATGCTCGATACCAATTCATCTTTTCAAACCAATATATAAGTCATTCTTGTTAACTATACACATGTCCCCAACTTCAGGACTCATTTAGCCAAGGAATGTTACCTATTTGGGGTGTAATATCAGTAGTGAATTGTAAAATATATTTCATAATAAGAATGTAAAAATTAAGGAATATAAAATATATTTAATGTTACTTACCAAAATCTCATAATAATAAATATTCTTTATTTTCTCTCCAACTACTCTTTAAGGTATGTCCCACATGAGAATAATGTATCTATATTTAACAGCTTTACTGACAAATATATTTAATTCATTACTATTTTTACCAAATATATCCATTTCATCCTTTTATTATAAAAAATTATAAGTGTGTCTATTATAAAAATCTCAAATATTTTTGGTTTCTATTTATTTTTTTGAGGATCTATCTAAACATAAAAAAATTAGAAGAGAAGAAAGAATATATATATATATATGAAAGGTTAATTTCAAAATTATTTAATCAAATACTGAAATCCAGGTGATCTTATGCCCCCTATATTGATATATCTTAAGAAATATTAGTAGATATATCTTGCATTTCATGAATAAGTATATCAATAGACTAACCAGTCTATAATGTGTATGAAGGTCACTAAAGTGACTGTTTGGTATACACTATAGGATGGATTTGTACAAAATATATGGATATCGGTGTGGCATTTATGGATGAGAATTTCCATTTATAATAGAAAGTTGGTATGAGTAATAAGGTGGAATCGGATGTTTCATACTACTTTCCAACATGGTCATTGGTGGAAATTGATATAGAAAGAGGACTATTCATTATTAGTTATTGGAAAAATTGGGATATAATCACCATTGGATGATATCTTAGTGATTGAATTTATATCGTCAGAGTTTGAGATGAAAAATTTAGAGAACTATTTTTCATAAAAAATTATGAAATATCTTACTATGATTCAACATAACCTCTAGTATACATTCTATATCCTTAGTGAAATTAATTTATCTCCTCGATGAAGCTCCATAATTTAATATTTATTATAAAATAAATTTCTTATTTTAAAAAATGAAGGATTAATAGTAATCAGGATACCTTCTTATACTAAGATGTAACAACCTAATTTTATAAAGGTTTACTTTAGGTTTAATTTTTCCCTAACCTTGATTATTTTGATGAATTATTAATACTATAGGTATTTGTGATGGCTCGAGAGTCCATTCCACTGAGTTGGGTATAGTGTTAATACCTCTTTCATTTTCAAAGTTACCACTGAATAACTAGAGGTCTAGTACTAGTACACAGTCAGAATAGTAGTGGGGGTAGTAGATCTATGTTTTTCATAGAGTGGATGGTGACCTAGAATGGATATTAGGTGGGATCTATGTACCGAGTATCTTCTAGGAAGTTACGTAGTGGTTTAATTTGTTGTTTATTGTATTTTTTATTTTAATTAATTTTAATAAATTATTATTAAAATTGGGTTATCTATATTTTCTAATGGTCAGTAGGATAAATTCCCCTTTCCCTCATGATCTTATTTCACTCTTCCAAATAAATATTCCCTTATGTTTGTAATCAGACTTGAGTGTCATATATATACAGTGATGAAAGGATTTAACTCTATCACTCCTATTCAATTATTCTCTATTTTTTTTAGCTATTTCAATATGTTTCAATAGTTATGCCTTAATTTAGGTACTTATACATATTTAAGTGAAATATTTGATATTTTTTATTTTTTTGATGATTTTTGATGAGTGGGATTTAAATAGATTAAGGTATCTGGTCCCTAACCATTTTATATAGTTTATGCATGTTTTATGTGGCATACAGTCTCACCATCCATGTTCGACGGAACCAAATTTAATCGAAATTATTTCCATTTACCTGTGTGAATTGTTTAAGGTTGTATATTGATTCAACAAACCCATCCATTTTTATTCCATGATTCTATGTTCCCCGATGTCCATGATGTTAAAGAAATGTGTTCTGAACTATTTATTAAAAACACAAATGGTGGTTCCTTGGGTTATGTTTTCAAATTATTTTCCTTTAATAAGGGTTGATCGAATTCTTTGTTGTGGGATATATATTTAATTTAGGGTGTTTATCTCATGAATTTACTTATAGAAAATATGTATGTTTCCTTATTGAATCTTATCTTTATTAAATGTTTAATAGTGTGTGTGTTCCTCCACTTCCATCTTGTATGAGTCTTGGTAGGTTTACTTTTTTTTGGATTTTGATATAGGTTGTCTATGTGAGGACTAATCTATCTTAAACATAAGTTTTCTAGACTTTATGATGACACAAATAGGAGTATCTTATATTATGTTTTTTTTTCAGGTTTCTTATTATACCACTTTATTGTTGTGATAATATTTTTGGGTGACTTAACCATTTTTGTTAATGGTATTTCCCACTGGATTATATTACCATTATTATGTTGTTTCATATAGAACAGATAAAATTCTACTTTATATTATATCATTTATAGTGATGATTTTTTTCTCATTATAGTGGGATGTAATATCGATAAGTCTATGGAAAATAATGACCACACTGGTATAGTAATGATAGATATGGAAAACTATACTCGATTACTTGGTATTACATAAAAAAATGTTTTTATTGTACACAATGTTATTATTACTTATAAAATGATTCCCATATTTGAATGGTTTCTTATGGGATATGATTCACTCTCTTATGACGTGTCTAAGGACTAAGTAAATATTCCCCTCTTATGATTGTACCCATTGCAAGGGATGTTATTCTATTTTTATGCTTATGTTGTGAAATTATGCCTGATATTACTTTTTTTCACGAGAATTCTATTCCCAATACTGAACTATTTTTCACAAATTTTCCATTAACATAATTATGAATTTAATAAAAAGTTTTGCTTCCCATGTATTGATTACTATGATATGATGAGATACTACACCCATTTTTGTGACATGGTTATTTAGGCGTACTTCCTATGAGTCATTTTACATATTATGAGAAGTTTTTATGATCATTATTATTAAAGAATATGTATTTACCAGTCATAATTCTTGGAATTTATTTAGATAAATCCTAAAATTGATAGTTGTACATATAGACACACTATTATGGTTATGTAGTACCCATTTCTATAAACTATTAATTATTGTGACAACTACCTTTTATTTATTTATGATCACATGAAACTATAAATGAACATTTTTTGGACTTGTTTAAGAGAACTATTAGTGGTTAACTATTGTGTTTTACTCACACAATATTCCAACACCAAATTTATCCATGTTGGCATCATGGATAATGGTATGGGTAATGGAAAGGGCCCTGCATTTGATAGATGAGAAGGTGCAACCCAGTTATAGTAAAGTGATGGGTGTGAGCTAGGACATGAGGCTTCATTCTCCTATATCCTCAATCATTTTGTTTTTTTGGTTGAACATACAAGGAAAACCTATATATAGAATAATTTTGATGTATTTAATGAGTCATTATAGTATATTTCATTTTTTATATAACAGTGATTGCAATTTACATATATATGAAATATAGTAACTATGTTAGATTTTATTTAATTTATATTGAGAAGAAAGTAATGGATTTCATCTATCATTTGTTAGGTATATCTATACCAATAATGGTACAGTCCTCCCATATTATAAATACACCATTTCTAATGTCCCATGGCCTCTATCACACTGGGAGGCATGTTTGAGGTTTTTTTCACTCAATTATGTTATAGTGGAGGTGAAATAGGTAGAAGACACTAAAAATTATTATAAAAGTCTCATTTTTATTTTTTCATAATTTTAAGTATATTTTAGAGAAGAGTAAATATGTGCTCAATTGGTGAGATGAAAATTATGACATGGTATAATTCTCAATGAAATCATTAATATATAGGTTTTAGAGATTTTGATTCGTGTTCTTGGTTTCTAATGTTGTGATTGGGTTTATTTCTTTTGAATATGATGTATTGGATTATTTATTATTGATTTTTGGTACCACTCATGGTAAGCAGTACTAGAGGGCGTATAATTATGTGTTATATTTGAAATTTATGATCGACATAATATTCATGTTCTTTATATTATATGAGTACATTGATTTTGAATTAGGGTTCTATTATTTAAAATATCATAAGAAACTTATATATAGTTCTAAATATAAATTTATGGTAGAATTATACTTAACCGAGCAATGAATATGTTAATTTTTTACTAATTAATAATATCAATTTTTAATATATCTAGTCATAACACATTGAGAGTGGATAGTAAGAGATAGAGAGAACACCTAAGGTCATTTGAGACCCATAGAAATTTAGGGTGTGTGTATAGTGTAGTGTTTTTCCATGCTAGTTGGTACTTACTTATATGTTATATCAACTCATATTATAAATATGACTCTATATCTTATGATGATTTGGATTTTCATTTTAATCCATATTCAATAAAATATTATTTAACTAATAAAGAATCTTAGTGCAAGACCATGCATTAATCTCGAGAAGAGGAAACATACAAAAACTGAATTTCTATTGTAACTATTTATAAATAAAATATATTTAATAAATAAAACAATTAAAATAAACATGGGGATTTATAAAATAAAAAATAAAAAATAAAGAAAAATGAATTCAAAACCAAATTATATTTTAAAACAAAATTATGTTATTGAATAGAAGAAAAAAATGTTATTTTTTGAGGAGTTTATAATTATGGAAATCATTTTCCATTAAAATACAATTCTAATTATCTTATTGAATGAATAGATAAACATATGTGACTCTATACCCTATTTTGTTAATTTTTATTTTCAAACAATGAGAAATTTTAAAAATGTATAAAAAGGAATATAATAGAAACCCCTAAGCTACTACATCTATTATCTCTAAATTTAAACAAGCTGATAACCCCAAATACATGTGAAAAATATAATTTAATTCTTCATATCATGTATCTCATGACTTTTCATTATTCATCATTTATGAAATGTTCTTACTCATGCATTATTCTTGTTGGAAATTGATTCTATAGGTTCATTGTGAATGGTCTCACATTCAAGAGATAACAACCATAAACCCCACAAAGTATAGGAATCTCTTTGTCATTCCTTTTAAAATTATTCCCATGGTATTAAATAATATCAAGAAGTCATATTCCATTATTAATAATTGAATTTATCTAGTAATAATAAAATTTTGAAAATATTTGAATAGGTACCATATTGTAGAAGATAGTCTCCATGTTGTGGTTTTTAATGTTTTTCTATCTCATCCCATTTATCATTCACGAAACTATATCCTTCTTCATAAAAAAAATTATTATATGTTTTTATGCTTTTGGACTTAGAATCTATCACGTAATGTTTATATAATCCATGTAATTAATAATTTTTTTCGTTTTATTTTATATAGGATTTTACTATTATAATAAATTTGATGATTCTTATGAATTGGATTTTGATTTTTACAGCTATGTCCTAACTCTTACATTTCACACATGCCACAAAACTTCAATTAATGTACATCTAGAATAACTTTTATATATCAATCCAGTGACCTTTATGTATCTTAATTAAGACATGTAAAATCACATTAGTGGATTAGATAAGGGATTTATGTATATAATAAGATTAAGAAATCAATATTTTTAATCAAACTAGTTCATTTTCACATAGCATCATTTAACGGATTTTCATTATGAAAGGCCAAAAATGGATCTTAAACATGACCCACTCAATTGTACATTTTCTTCATAGTATATTTAAAATGGTCATTATTAAAAAAAATAGATCGAATCTTAAGTATTCACATTACCAAATAAATTTGAAAAAATTTAAATTAAAATAATAGATTTTCCAAATATTCAACAAATGCATATAAACACTTAAAAATAAATTAATACATATTTTCAATAATGTCAACAATATTCATAAAAACCTAAAATGTAACTTTTAACTTTTAAATTATAAAATCATCAAGCTAAATTAAATTAATTACATGAATAATATTATAAAATATAAACTTTATAAATTCCAACACGTATAATCAGTATACTACAATGAAATCATATACACCAGGGTTGAATAAAACTGATCAGGTTTTTAATGGATTCACCGGTAAATTCTAACACCTAATGAAATATTATACTTCTATAATAGATATCAACTCTATGATTACTCTCTAATCATAAAAATAAATTCAATCTCCCGTTAATCCCCCAGTGTATGTTTTACTTACCTTTTTAGAAATGTGTTTCACTTTTCACTAAAGGTATTTAAATATGGATCTTTTATCATTTTAATCAAATGCATGATATTGCATAAAATTGATTCCATTATAGTATAACTACATCATAGTTTCATAAAGTATGTCAATAATGGGGAATTTTACTTGGGTTATTATATTACTAAGGGTATTAATGATTTAAATGTGAAAAATATACTGGGAAAATGTGGAGGGGTTTTCTATAAAATTATGAAAAACAATAAAACATTATTTCATCATGAATAATATTATCTAGACCCCCATTCAATCACTGACCCAAAAATACCTTATTTATGCGTTGTTCATTAAAGAAACATTTCAATATATTTGACTACTTTCTTTTTCCTCTACCCGATTTTCCACATTACAGTAATTTTTTTATTTTTATATATACAAGTATATATTGATTTTATGTATTAATATATAGAGGAATACATTATCTATAAAATAATAGTGTGAACTTATTTTCCAAATTTTGAAAGTATTTTGGAATCCTTAAATATCCCTAGATTGATTTTTATTTTTAAAAGTAGCTTCAAATTATACAACGCTTTTGAAATAAACTCCAACAACCATATATTCTTGGTCTTTACAGATAAATAACCAACTCACTCCCCCTCACATGAGTTGGAAAATAATCATGGATTCACTTTAAAATCTTTTTTGGAATGGAGAAATTTCTTGTAATGTGGCTACCTAATACATTCAAAATTGGCTTCTAGGTGATTAATAATAGGGTATTTATTAGGGAAGTACAAAATAGAAATTTAATATAAAAATTGGCCCCAAGATATTTCCTTGATCATTTTGAACACAACTCATGAACTCCCATGGTTTCAGAAAATTGAATATCCTTTGGATCTCCTATCGTTACTCATAAATCTAAAGAAAAAGAAAATTTAAATGAATATTGGAAATTGATTCATAAACCACTTGGGTGAGGTGAGATAATATTTTTAGATCGCACTAGAAAACACGAGTTTCACATTTAATAAAACATAATTAAATAATAATACTGGAATTCAAGAAATAAATTCAATTTAGAAACCTTTCATATCCTCGAAAATCATAATAATTATTGATCCAAAAACTCTTTGATATTTGGAATTTCCCAATGAATTTGATTATGGAAATGAGATCCTAAATAAAAAAAAATAGAAAAATAGAAAAATAAAAAAGCACAATTAAAAACTAAATAGGTTGATACCCCCACCTTGGATACATAATTTTAATTACATTAAAATTTAGTTTTCAGAAAAATAATGTAATAGGGTAGTTAAAAATAATGATAATAAATGAAAAAAAGTTTATTAATTTAATGGGTGTATTGTGATAATATATTAGTTTTTTACACCTTAATCCTATATAGAAACATGATGAAATAAAACATAATGAATGGAAAAAATTTAAAAGAAATATAATGATAAATGATTTCTTATCATGAACCACTATGTGGGTATGAGTTTTTGATTTCCTCTAATAGAATGTTCTAGTTATCACCCAATGTCATATGGGAGGTGTTATTAAGGTGATTTGAACCACCAAAATATTTTATTTCAATATTTAACTCCAAAATAATAGTTTTATTGACTATCATAGCTTGTGTATGGATTTTCCATCTCTAGGTATATTTTATAACTCTTTAATAGTGGGGGGTAGAAGTGGGTATGGTTCCTCTGCTTCTATTTCCACTACACATTTATCCCCATCCAAAAACTCTAGGGTTAGCTGAATTTTGTTTATAGTATTATAATTTTTAGATTACCTAAAGTCTTTGAATAACATAATTTGAATAATATTAACATAGGTAGAGTAAATATAATAATATCCCCTATCTTATAGGTAATCATTGAATAAAAAGTATTCATAATTGGACATTTTTTACTCATTATCAGTTAGTTAATCATCTTATTCTTCATCACCGTACAATGAAATCTTTATTTTTATGGAATTTGAAAAATCTAAACAATTAGATATAAAATAAATTTAGTTTAAATATAATATGGTAAAAATGAGTTCAAGGGAAGACTATCTTCTTATATTGGATTGGATTTGATATCATCCTTAATGGTAAGTACCTCTTGGTGTTGGGATGTCATGCATAGAGGAAAGAGATATATGACCTCATTATTTTCATTAAATTACACCATAGGTGGAATATTATTCCAAATAAAATGTGTGGTAAATGATTAGATTTTTTATTATCAATGATGGTGGAGTAATAAGGAAATATAATTTCAATAATTTTATCCTAATATTCAACCAAATCATGTTTATCTCCAACATGTGTGTCAATTAGCATGTATTCTATAGAAAAATCCTCTAGTAATCATTGGGTATGGTTATGAATATCCTATAAGAGATAAATTTTATCTTATATAGGTTGTTAAATTTGAATGTTTGTGTAATAATATTTAATCATTCTTAATATTATTTTTGATAATTTTCTATCATCAATTATTTTATTTCAGTGAGGGAAGTGGAATGAATCTATAGTTTTTAATAAATAAAATACATATGAAAACATTTAGTAGAACATCATTCATCAGAAACTATAACCTATTAAATGATCCAAATGGTAAATAGAAAAATCTTATGAAAATTCACAATGAAAGTCCATAGGTGACAAAAAAATATTTAGATATAATGATATTTAATTTAGTTCAATTTTTTTAAAAAAATTATTTTTATTGATATTTAGAGAATAGTGTTTGTATGATAAAAAACTTCTCAAAAATGGTTCCAAAATTATGGGATTTGTTTTTTCCTGACTCTTAATTCATTAAATTTTTATTTACCTAGGAATGAATTATAGTGTAAGACCTAGGGACGATCTCTTAAGGATGCCACATTCAATAACAGAATTTAAATTGTATCTATTTAAATCTATCTTATATTAATCATGAGAACATAAGCATAAATAGATGGGATTTTATAAAATGTTAATAATATTATATAGAATAATAAAAGAAAAATATAATAAAAATGAAAATTTTTATTTATGAAAATTAAGAAAGAATTATGTTTTTCAAAGGAGTTAAATGTGATGAAAATGATTTTTCATTGAGATATAATTCTAAGTATCCTACATGTTAGAGGGATTAAAACTTACAACTTCACACCCTCCTATTTGAATAAGGATTATACTATTCCATGGACACTTTGTTTTGGAATAAACTCTTCAAAAATTCATCTAGGAAATCTATTTAATATAAATTAATTTAAAATCCATAATATATAGAATTAATAAGATAAATATTGAGACGAATGAAAATCAAGGAGAAATGAATAAAAGTTCACTGGTAGGGAATATAGGGCAACCAAACACTTTTCTAAATTTAAATATCACTAAAATAAAAAAATAGAATAAGAAAAATTATTGATAAATAAAATACTCATAACATCACTACTACATTTCTTCAAATAACAGATGAATATAGAACTATAATAAAGCGGGGATAATAAAGGAAAAGTGGGAGAGAGGAATAAAGAAAGAAATACATATACCTCATATATATATATATAATACATATCTATGATTTTGAATTAAATCCCTAAAAAACTAGAACTAGTATATATAATTTTATCCAACATGATTCCCTTGAATGAAAGGAAAAATATAATTTTATAAGTAGTGGGAACTAGATAAGAAATTCATAATTAATAATGGATTTTCTTAAGTATATGTGGAAGTTTAATTATATATAAAACATTATTCCAGATTCTTTCTTCCATACGGTAGTGGATTTGGTATGTGTATTTAGAAAAATGTCATGTGTTTTGGATGAAAAAAATTAAATCTATGTTAGAGAAACATACATTTCTTCTTAAATGAACCTCCCATAGGTATTCAATTATCTGACCTGGTCTTTTTCACTTCTTCCAATATACCCATAGTTCAAAAATATATATCATTTAAAATATTGGAATGTATTCCATGTCATACCTGATAAGCTCTGTTACATAGTTTGTATAACTGTATCTATCTTAGTCCATTTAATCCTTTATGGCCCAACAACCTTAATCATAAATTAATCCTAATATAAATTTTCTTATTTATGTTTAATAAGATAATTCATTGTTTTTTGGGCCTATATTAAATGGAATGAATGATTTTGTTCTTATGATTTTATAAAGGATTAGACCTTTATACTTTCTCAGTTGATTTCAATGGATATATCCATGTTCTTACATATGACATGGGCCACAAAATTTACTATTACATTCCATCAAGTATACTTTTATGTATCAAGACAGTTCCCTTTACAAATCATAGGATTGAACTGTATATTTACTTCAGTTGAAAAGGGAATATCTTTACATACTCCGGGAGGTTGATGTTGGACTCCTCATGTGTTAATCATGTTTTAATGATCACAAATCTCATTACAGTTAATTAATCTCGATCTTAATTGCACATATTTCTAATGCTCTTCAATCTCAATAATAGCTACACATCATGTTTTTATGATAACAAATCTTATGATGTTAATTACTCTCTTTATTATTTACAAGTCTCATACATGATCACAATTCTCACATATTCTATCACACATTTATATTTATGATTCAAATTCTCTTAATCTCTAATGATTAACCTTAATACATATTCTGCATATCACTGTCTTAGTCCAAATATAGATATTTGTCTATGTATGCAGACACTGTGACCTAGACACCGTGACCACTCACCGTGAACAGACACCGTGACCTAGACACAGTGACCCAGACACCGTGACCACTCACTGTGACCAGACACCATGAAGGAAACACCGTGAATCTCATACCGTGAACCACATACCGTGAAGAAGATACCGTTTCCAAAATCACTGTGACACCGTTTCTTAAGCTTTTGTCAATATTATTTTAAAAAATTCTAACGGTCATATTTGTTGTTTTTAATGAAATTAATGTTATTTAATGATAGTTCTTGGCATGACAGGAAACCGTATCTCGTACCTATGAGAAGGGAATAATTCCTACTGCCAGAACTCATGGAATATAAGAAAGACTAAGATGCAGTACACGTGGAATGCAACAAGCAACAACGAAACAAGAAGAGAAGCGGTGTGCAAGTGTGAATATACAACACGAAGAACTTACATACACCCGAGTGCACTGTGCTGAACAAGAAGAACAATCCTGAACAAGAAGGAGATTGCAATACCTTCAAAGAACAAACGATGAATCAAGAGATCTTTCTCACTCCTGAAAAAGACAAGCTGAACTACGACACTCTGTTTTTCAACAGAAAAACCAGAGAAGAACTCAGAAGCATTCCTGCTGAATCCAACGAGCCCAGAGCTACATTGATAATCACTAGAGCTTTCTAAACTCTCATCTATCTTCTCTACGTGATTTATTTATTAACTTTCAAGCAGTGTGGTGTACTCTGTATATCTTTACACACACTGTCTCCTGCACTGAACTGGAGGATATCAAAATCCTCACTCAAATTCTCTTAACTTATGTTTACCCATGTCAACTGTGGAAGAGGTCCTTATGTGACCTGGTCTTTGTTTTGTTTCCCACAAAGAACAGTGGTAGAGGTCCCTACGTGGCCTGGACAGTTTTGTAAAACTGTTGTTAACCCCGATCCAGGGTGTGGATCAAATTTATATATATATTTGAGAGGACTAAGTCTCGGATTGAGACTGAACCTCTTGTTATATCTGCTATGCATCTTTTATTTAAGTTTAAAGTAAACTACAAATATCTTATTTATTCCCCTGCTATTACTTTGAAATACAAAAATGTTTTGAAGCTACTTTGATAGTTAAATTAGCAAGTGTTTACACTTATTATAAATCAATAGGTTAGCTTAAAAAGTTAGATTGACCTTGTGGTTAAATTAACTGAGACCTAATCAATCTTTGAGAAGCTAAGTGAACATTTACAATCTGTATAAATTCACTACAGTTTAACTTATTTTATAAATCGGGGGATTTTAACTAGACAATATTTTAACAGAAATTTTAATTGGAACTCAATTCACCCCCCTCTTGAGTGTCCACTCTGACCAACATTTGGTATCAGATGTTTTTGTTTTTGTTCAAAGATTTTTGAAATAATCTGTTTTTCAACTATGATTTTAGTTGCATCTTTAAAGATCTTAAATTTCTATTAGTTCTAAAATTTTATCTCTTCAAATTATCGTTCTAAAATCAAGTTATGGATAATAGACTAGAGGGTGCTGCTACTAACATGCCACCTTTCATCAATGGTACAAACTATGCTCAGTGGAAACTTAAAATGAAAATTCATTTAGAAAGCATAGGTTTTGATATTTGGACTGCCATAGAATCAAAATATAAACTTCCCACTACTACTAGATCCACTTGGGATGAACCTACAAAGACTGCTTACAATAATAACTGTAAAGCTATGAATGCCCTGTACTGTGCTTTAGGATATGAAGATTTTAACATAATTTATGCTTGTAAAACTGCTTTTGAAATATGGGATACTTTGGGTGTTTCTCATGAAGGAACAACCAATGTTAAAGAAATGATATTAAATACTTATACTATTAAATATGATAATTTTAAAATGAAGACTGATGAACCTATTTCTGATATGTATCTCAGGTTTAATGAGATAGTCAATACAATGAATTCACTTGTAAATGTTGTTCCAGCAAAGGAACAAATTATGAGAATATTGATATGTTTACCAGACCAATGGAGAGGCACATATGTCTCAATCAGAGAGTCATGTGACATTGCTTCTCTACCTGTCAAAGAACTCATTGGTAAGCTTATGATGTATGAGGAATAACTCAAGGTGAATAAAGAGGAAGATGATGAACCTAAGAGAAAATCAGTGGCTTTCAAGACTACTGCTTCAAAAAGCAAGGACAAAGATAAAGCTCAACTACCTACTGACAGTTCAACCAGTGAAAATTCAGACTCTGATAGTGATGCTGAAATGGCTCAGATAGCCAGAAGGTTTAAGAAATTTTATAGGAAGAAGAAATTCTTCAGAAAATCAAATTACAAAGTAAAGTATGACAATAAGGGACATTGGAAGAAGGATTGGAAAAAGTCAGATAAAAGTGATGAAGTTGTATGTTATGAGTGCAAAAGAAAAGGACATATTAAAGCAGACTTCCCAAAGCTCAAATTCAAGAAGAAATATGATTACAAGCACAGTAAGTACAAAAAGGCTATAAAGGCTACTTGGAACGCTTTTGAGGATAGCTCCAGTGAATCTGAAGCTTCTGAGACTGAAACCAGAAATAAGGCAAACATGTGTTTTATGACAAACACATATGAGGTAACCCTAGATACTCCTGCTTTAAATTATTATTATTCTGAATATAGTGCAGAATCTGATTCTGATTATGAAAACATGACTAGTGAGTAATTGTTTGAATATTGTAATATGCTGGAAGAGATATGCAATAAACATAAGGATAAATACAAATCATTAAAGAAACAACATGATCTCACTACTACTTTTAAAACTTAACTTACTATTGAAAAAGAGAAAAATGATCAACTGTTAAAGGAGAAAACTGAACTGAAATTGTCTAATGAGCAACTGAGAAAGGATTTAGAGAAATTCACAAATGGAAAGGATACACTAACTCAAATGCTACGAAAGAAAGTTTCACCAAAATACACTACTGGAATAGCCTACAAACCTGGAAAGAGACAGTTTACTAAGAATAGATTTATTCCTAAATCTGGATAGAATATTGCTAGTTCTAGTTCTAGACATTTATACACTTCAACTAGTTATATTCATAGTTATGGATCTAATAAGATTTATATTTCAAAATATGTTGATTCTATGAATTTTATGAGACCCATAAGACAAATTTGGGTACCAAAATCTTTGATTGCTAACCTGTCTGGACCCAAGAAGATCTGGGTACCAAAATCATTTCCTATCTAAATCTATTTTGTAGGAAACCTTCTTGAAGAGCTCCTGTAGGAAGACATGGTACTTGAATAGTGGATGTTCAAGACATATTTCAGGAGACTTTCATGCTTTAAAATCTTAGTCAAAATTGATGGAGGCTTTGTCACCTTTGGTGATAATTCTAAAGGGAAAATCATCAGCTTAGGCCAGATTGGTAACACTGAATCAGTATTAATTTCTAAAGTTTTATTCGTTGATGGACTTAAATATAATCTGTTAAGTATTTCTCAGTTATGTGATGATGGTTTTAATGTTAAATTTGAAAATGATTCTTGCAATGTTTTTAATTCTAAAAATGCTTTAGTATTTTCTGCCCTACGAAATGAAAATGTTTATGCTGTTGACTTAAATTCTTTAGCCATGCAAAATATTACCTGTTTAAATGCTTTTCATAAAGAGTCTTGGATTTGGCATAGAATATTAGGACACTAAAATATACACTCACTTAGAAAACTTACTAATAAGAACTTAGTGTGAGACCTACCCAAACTTGAGTTTCCAAATGACAAAGTTTGTAATCCCTGTCAAAAGGGAAAGCAATACAAAATCTCTTTCAAACCAAAGAAAGAAGTTTCAACTTCTCAACCTCTCGAGTTGGTTCACATGGATTTGTTTGGACCATCTAGAGTTTCTAGCTTAAATGGGAAGCACTATGTCTATGTCTTAGTAGATGACTTTTCTAGGTATACATGGGTATATTTTCTAGCTCACAAAAGTGAAGCTTGTTCTTACTTTGTTAAATATTCAAAGTCTGTAGAGAACCTTAGTGGACTTAAGATTAAAACTCTAAGAAGTGATAATGGCCGTGAGTTTGAGAATCATGAATTTGAATCCTATTTCTCACACAATGGCTATAGTCATAAATTTTCTACCCCTAGGACACCTCAGCAAAATGGTGTAGTAGAAAGGAGGAATAGAACCCTTCAGGAAATTTCCATAACCATGCTCAATGAGTATGACCTACCTGTTTATTTTTGGGCTGAAGCTGTAAATATAACTTGTTATATTATCAATAGAGTCTTGATTAGACCTATTCTTAAGAGGATCCCTTATGAGTTGTGGAACCATAGGAAACCTAAGGTTAACTACTTCAGATTCTTTGGCTGCAAAGTCTTTATTCTTAATACCAAAGATAATCTTGAAAAGTTTGCATCCAAGAGTGATGAAGGAATTTTCCTAGGTTATTATATTTCTAGTAAAGCCTATAGAGTTTTCAATAAAAGAACCAAGTGTGTGGAAGAATCTATTCACATCAAGTTTGATGAAACTGATCCACATGAGCCTAAAACCTCTCTTGAAAATCTTGAAGAAGACTTATCTGTTCTGGACCTTAATGACAAATCAAATGAACCTGCTATAAAGACAACCAGTTCTGGAAATTTTCCAGAACCTGCTTTTGTTGATTCCCAACCTATTGATGAACCTGAAATTTCTAGTCCTACCTTTACTAGATCAACTAGAATTCTAAAGAATCATCCTTTAGATGCTGTTGTGGGAAATCTTGATAGAGGGACACAGACTAGAGCTTCTCTTAGAAATCAGGTTGAACATCAAGCCTTCTTGTCACAACATGAACCTAAAAACATTAATGATGCTATTAATGATGAATTTTAGGTAATTGATATGCAAGAAGAATTCAATCAGTTTTAAAGAAATAAAGTTTGGAATCTTGTTGAAAGACCTAATGACACTTTCAAAATAGGCACTAAATGGGTGTTTAGAAATAAAGTAGATGAATCCGGAAACATAGTTAGAAATAAATCTAGACTATTTGCACAAGGCTATAGTCAAGAAGAAGGTATTAACTATGAGGAGACTTTTTCTCTAGTAGCCAGATTAGAAGCTATTAGGATTTTACTTTCTTATACTGCACATCTAAATTTCAAACTATATCAAATGGATGTCAAGAGTGCATTCTTAAATGGATATATTGCTGAGGATGTTTTTGTTGAACAACCACCTGGATTTTCAAACCCTCATTTTCCAAATCATATTTTCAAATTATCAAAAGCTTTATATGGTTTAAAGCAAGCTCCAAGAGCTTGGTATGATAGATTAAGTACTTTTCTAATATCTAATGGTTTTGCAAAAGGAATAGCTGATCCTACTCTGTTTATAAAACGAATTTCTAAATATTTTTTAGTTGTACAAATTTATGTAGATGATATTATTTTTAGATCTTAAAAAACTACATTATGTATTGCTTTTTCTAAAATGATGCAAAATGAATTTGAAATGAGTTTAATTGGTGAACTTAAATTCTTTCTTGGTTTTCAAATCATTCAAAATGATGATGGAATTATTTTAACTCAAAGTAAATGTACTAGAGATCTTTTAAAACATATTGGATTGGATAACACAAAAAGTAATGACACTCCCATGAGTACCACCTGTAAGATGGATCTTGATGAAAATGGTAAATCTGTTGATCAAACCACTTATAGAGGAATGATTAGAAGTCTACTCTACCTGACTTCTAGTCGTCCTGATATTATGTTTAGTGTGTGTATGTGTGATCGTTTTTAAGCAAACCATAAAGAGTCACATTTAAATGCTGTAAAGAAAATTTTCAAATACCTCAAGCATACTCCCAATTTAGGACTGTTCTATCCCAAAGGACAATCATTTGAATTAGTTAGTTATTCTGATGCTGACTTTGCTGGATGTAAGCTAGATAGAAAAAGCACCTCTAGAACATGTCACCTGTTAGGCAAGTCACTAGTATCATGGTGTAGTAAAAAACAAAATTCGGTTGCATTATCTACTGTAGAATCTGAATACATAGCTGCTGGCAGCTGTTGTGCACAAATTTTGTGGATGAAACACACATTACTAGACTATGGATATCAATTCAGACATGTATCTATAAATTGTGACAAAAAAAGTGATATTAATATTTCTAAGAATCCTATTTCACATTCTAGGACAAAACATATTGATGTAAGACATCACTTTTTGAGGGATCATTATCAAAAAGGTGATATCACTTTGGAATTCATTGGTACTGAATATCAACTTGCTGATATATTCACTAAACCATTAAATTCTGAAAGATTAGACTACATCATACATGATCTTGGTATGATTAATCATAAATGAATATCTTACTGATCTTAATGTTAAATACTTTATTTTACTTTACCTTACGGTTTCATACTCACTATTTCAAAGTTACTGTTTTATGCTCATGGTCTGACAACTCACTGTCTCACCGTGACTATATAAAATTCTCACAGTCTCACCGTGACGACTATAAACAGTCTCACCGTGATGAATAGTTTTCATCTCACCGTAATACCTACTCAAGGTCTCACCGTGAAGAGTTATTTATATTTTCATTTTTGACCCGTATCACGGTAATTTTTATTACACCTCTATTTGATTTCCTGCGTTTTTGTTTTTATGACGTTTGACATTCCCAAATGATAAAATTTAAGGGTTTCATTCGATTCCTTACCCGAACTCTCTCCTGAACCTTCTCTTCCCTCTTGCACGAACCTTTAGTGAATGCCAAGGATGAAGCATCCATCTTCACCCTCTTCTGAGAAGCGCCGCTCTAAGAAACAAAAGAGGATACCGAGGATAGCTCCCGAAGGACCGCTAAACCCAAACCTGGTAAGACGTACCATTGTACCTGAAAAGGAGGTTTGCCCTGAGTGGTTGCTGTCTAGCAGATCATTGGTTTTGAAAGTTTTAAGAGAACAAGGATGGCTTGAATGGTTGACTGGACAGAATAGACCGATTTACCCGAGACTGGAATCTCAATTCTATTAGTATGTAAAGTTTTCTTTTGAGTTTGGAGAAAGCATTATGGTGACTAGCTGGATCGATGGTCAGAAGTGCTCTTTCTCTTCAAGGCTGTGGTCTGCATGCCTAAGAATTCCCCATGAAGGAGTTTGTGAAGATTACCAGAGAGACCCTCCCCCAACAACCGACATCTTTGACCTGGAGACTACTTTGGAAAGTCAAACTGAAAATGGCACCAAGCGAAGGGCCATAGCTGCTGAACTAGATGGGGAGACAAGACTTCTGTTCAAGTATGTTCAGAATTTGATTAGTCCAAGAAAAAGGGATTTTGTTGTGATGAAGTATCAGGATGTGTTCCTGATTCACCTATTGAAGAATGGAAATAAGATCAATCTGTGTAAGTATGTTATCAACTATATATGTGAGCTGATCAAAGTAACTTCCAAATCCACCTCCCTGTTTTATTAAAGGATGATTTCAGCTATGTTAGTTGCAAAAGGGATGGTTGGACCGAATGAATAAAAGTTAGAAGACCTTGATTACTGCCTATCCATGCCTATCATCAGAAGGATGAAGATAAGCTGGAATCCCTGGAAAAAGCAGTGGGTTGAGGATAGTGATCAACTGTATAAAATTTTTAATACTGTTGATTATCCAAGAAGGCCTAAGAACCTAGCTGATCCTGGTTTGGAACCAGATGAAGTGGCTGAGTATTCAGAAGAAGAAGAACAAGAAGAAGTAACAGCTAGAGTACCACCTAGAGAAGAACCTATAATACCTCCAATGGAAACAGTTCCGGTTGAAGAGGAAAGGGCTGTTGTCCCTGCTGTTATCCCTGATGAAATACCTCAAGGAGAGGAAGTTGTTGTTGAAAAGGAACGGACTAAGGATCCTTCAGCTATTCTTCATGAGGAAGAAGCTCATCCCAATGCTGCAAGGAAATTGGTTTTTCTTGTTTCAGAACAGAAAGCAACCTTAGAGGCAGATTCTATTGAAGACGATCTTTCTGTTGAGAAAGAAGCAAGTCTGGAAGCTTATCCAGTGGAACAATCGGTTCCTGAGATTATTCCATCTGCTGAAGAAAGAATGGAAATTTCCTTTCAGCTGGCAAGACAAGAGTTTTCTGAAGAGGTTAGGGATGATCCTGTGGATCTTGTGCATGTTCCTGAACCTCAAGAATCTGGAAGGGAAGCACAAGTTGAGGGGGAGGAACCTCAAAACCTTGATATTGTGGAAGCTGGATCTGCTGAAGCTTCTCAACCTTCTATCACTTACTCTGTGCACTCTCGATATTAGTTCCCAAGATTTTATGATGTGAATGAGTCACAACAAGTGATTGCAACTAGAATGGATCTTTCTTCTCTATTTCAACTGAAGTCCTTAGCTCATTCAGAACCAGAATCAGAGCCCCAAACTCAATCTAAATCCGAATCTGAGTCTGAAGATGACTCTGAACCTCAACCAAAATCTAAACTTCTACCTTTACCTGCATCCTTACCTGATCTTCACTCCTTTGTGACCAAAGATGATCTGAATGTTTTTGGAGAGACTTTGTTAGTTGGAGTTGAGAAAATTGTCTCCACTCAACCTCGCCCAGTGACTCAGTTAAGTCAAGAAGATGCATCAATTCTCTTGGAAAATATTATCTTGAATATTCAACCAAGGATGATCTGAGAAATTCAAGAAGTTAGAGTAGAGAATAAACTGCTGAGTGCTGATATTGCAAATCTGAAAAGTATGGTAGCAAGTCTGCAGAGTGAATTGTCTTTGAGATCAGATCCTGATCTTATTTCTGCCCCTGCACCTGTTGATGTTTCTCCTAAGTCTTCTGATTCCCTCCTTGCTAGGGATATTGTGTCTCAAGTTCATACATACCTACTTTCTTTTGATGAAAAGATTGGAAAAAGGCACCCCAAGATGCTGGAACGCATGAGAGAGCTTGTGGAAAATCTGAATAAGCATACAGATGAATACACTAGATGCCTGCAAAAAGTTCTGAAACATCTCAAAGTTCTAACCGAAGCTATCAAGGCTTCACCTTTTTCTGGTCAGACCTCCACACCTTATTTGGATGATTCTATGCTAAGATCCATAATAAAAGAAGAATTTCAGAATGCCTTCAGTGGCTTGGATCTATCTTCTTTGTCAGCAGTGCTTCAGAACAGTGATAGAGCATTGGACCTGGTTAGAATTCATTCTAAGATAGCCAATGATAGTTGTTGGCATGACAGGAAACCGTATCTCATACCTATGAGAAGGGAATCATTCCTACTGCCAGAACTCGTGGAATATAAGAAATACTGAGATACAGTACACGTGGAACACAACAAGCAACAACGAAACAAGAAGAGAAGCGGTGTGCAAGTGTGAATATATAACACGAAGAACTTACATACACCTGAGTGCACTGTGTTGAACAAGAAGAACAATCCTGAACAAGAAGGAGATTGCAAGACCTTCAAAGAACACACGACGAATCAAGAGATCTTTCTAACTCCTGAAGAAGACAGGATGAACTACGACACTCTATTTTTCAACAGAAAAACCAGAGAAGAACTCAGAAGCATTCCTGCTGAATCCAACAAGTCTAGAGCTACATTGATAATCACTAGAGCTTTCTAAACTCTCATCTATATTCTCTACGTGATTTATTTATTAACTTTCGAGCAGTGTGGTGTACTCTGTATATCTTTACACACACTGTCTCCTGCATTGAACTGGAGGATATCAAAATCCTCACTCAAATTCTCTTAACTTCTGTTTACCCACGTCAACTGTGGAAGAGGTCCTTGTGTGACCTGGTATTTGTTTTTTTTCCACGAAGAACAGTGGTAGAGGTCCCTGCGTGGCCTGGACAGTTTTGTAAAACTATTGTGAACCCCGATCCAGGGTGTGGATCAAATTTATATATATATTTGAGAGGACTAAGTCTCAGCTTGAGACTGAACCTCTTGTTATATCTTTTGTGCATCTTTTATTTAAGTTTAAAGTATACTACATATATCTTATTTATTCCGCTGCTATTACTTTGAAATACAAAACTATTTTTAAGCTACTTTGATAGTTAAATTAGCAAGTGTTTACACTTATTGTAAATCAATAGGTTAGCTTGAAAAGTTAGTTTGACCTTGTGGTTAAATTAACTGAGACCTAATAAATCTTTGAGAAGCTAAGTGAACATTTAAAATCTGTATAAATTCACTACAGTTTAACTTATTTTATAAATTGGGGGATTTTAAGTAGACAATATTTTAAAAGAAATTTTAATTGGAACTCAATTCACCCCCCTCTTGAGTGTCCACTCCGACCAAAACTTGATAAATTAATTTTATAAATGAACTGAGTTTCATTTATCCATCCTATCCATTTAACAATTTCATTTTCCAATGTATGAAATTATTATTACACATGGCCTAATTATATATTAGTTTTCAACACAAATACTTCAAAATGACCATGAGATATCAATCATAATGACTCATACATATTCATGTTTCATAAAAATATATAAAAACACAAAATAAAATTGTTCATTCTATAAACATTATTGAAATTAATAAAAAAATTAAAAATAAATAATTTCATCATTTTTTGTTATAATATCTAAAATATTTGGAAAAATAAATGTTTAAAAATGAAAAATTAAATGATAAAATTCATAGGATTGTATCATTGAATAATAATGAAGATATATAAAACATTGGGCTTTATCATCATGTGTTTGGAATAGTAGTGAAAATCTAGATTGATGATTTATTATTGAGTATTAATAGGTTTGGGATGGGAATTTCCAATCATATATTGAGTTAGAACCTGTATTTTAAATTATACATACTCTTGATTAGTATCTCCTTAAGATTATTCTGTATTTGATTCAGCTTTTTTGATGTGGTGGTTCGAGGGTTGATTGTTTCATGTTATATATAACCAAAGAGTTTCATCAGTATCTTGTAGATCTATTTTTTATAGAGGCTAGACTATAGGTTATGGAGTTATGGGTTAATTCTATGTAGACTATTTTCAACCATCTTGAGACCCCTCTTGATCTGTGGGTGATGCTTTATGTATATACTATTTGGAGACCAGTACAACACATGTGGATTGTTCTAGTCTATGATGTTATATATGTTAGGATATATTGGATGTTATTTCATGCTTGTTTCATTAATAATTTCATTCTTTAAAAATTAAAAGATTACAATGATATAGTGTTTATTAATTTAATTATAAGGCCATGTTAGTAATCTATAATGAATAATTTTTTAATTGGTTGATATAGTTTCCATTTTTGATGGAGAGTGATGGTGCCTATTAGTTATGATATTTTGAGAATGAGATGAGGTATTCGATTATATATAATGAAAAAATATTCTAGATTATTTATTTTATGGAGTCTGAATTTTCCTTCATTATAGAGAAAAACCTAGAGGAGGATAAACTAGATGTTCAATCATGTTTTTATATTTTGTCTAAGAGAATATTTTCCAAGAGATGGGAAAAATTCCACTTATTCTATCCAAGGAGGAAATTTTATAAAATATTTATCCCATGGATATTCCCCTTTATAATAGGGGAGTACTCTATTCAATATTATATCTATATAAAATGTTTTTACATAATAGAACATTATTCTATTAACACATGTGGAGTGTTATTCATCCTGAAATAAAAGTCATATATAGTGGTTTTTAGAGTTTTCCCCACAAGCGATTAAGAATGGTGATGGACCATCTAATTTTTCAATGTCATAATATGGTGTATTACATCATGATGTTGATATCAAGGATAAGTTATGAATCACTGAGAGGGGGAGAATCATTGGTAGAATATATTTATTATTTCTTATTAATTTAATTATACCACTCAAACTTGTTATGTTTCTCTATCAACACAATTATTTGTCATAGAATCACCTCATGTGTAATATTAATGAATTATAGAGAAGCACATTGTTTCTGTAAGACTTTACAAAAATGAATCTAATTTTCATGTTTCATCTTTCACCAACCTAGATTCTCCACATTAATATAATAATCAATTATAGTGGATCCTGAATCTATCTGATTATAATTGGTTATACCCCAAATCCATTTTATTTCATTTTATATTTTCATACTCACCAAAATTCGATCCTCTACTTATGTCTAGTTATCCTCCCCATATACTAAATTTTCTTCCTAGGATGGTTATACACCCCAACGAACTAAATTCTATCAATGATTTATTATACTCCCAAATCATCCTTCTATTCAATTTGGTCCATTGGAATCTAGATTTCCTATAGCTACAATATATATCTATACTAATCCAATATAATCTTCCTCCGAGATTTTATAGGATATGGTGTACTCATGTATATTTCTTAAAGGTCATCAAATTGCAACTTCTAATAGGTCATTTGGCCTCTTATCTCCTTCAATATCTTGTGTATTCTATATCTCCTCAACTCATCCAATACTCTATCACTAAAGGATTACTTATCACCGAACAAGTCAGAGCATTGTACAGTCCTTTTGCATCTTCATAATTTTAAGTATTAATCTCACAAAATTATTCATTGACTGAGCCTTATTCATGAATGAAAATGTGTCCATATCTAATCACAATTCAATATTTTTCTTCTTTAGTACCTTCACACTTATATATGTATAAAATTTAATGTGAAAATTTATATATCATCCCAACATGGAACCTCCATAATTCATCCATAGGTGTTTCTATTTATTCAAAGTCATTTGAATCACTAGTCAAAAATTGACTTTAAATATTTAAAAGACTCATGTCTTAATTCCTTAGTTATTATTCAAATATATCTTTCTTAGTATCAAAAAAATTTCTACATTAATTATTTTAATCATTTCTAAAAGAATTGTGACATTTTAAGTTTAAAATGACCAATATAATTTAGAATTTACTTTATTGAATTCCTTTTTGAAAAAACTATTTAATTTCATTCCAAATCTCTATGTGTGTGGAAACATGAATATATACCATGTAAACCATCATAAAGTGTAATGGAAATTCTTCTGAACATTTTTAGACCATTTATAAGATCATGATATAGGATAATGATTTATAGTCCTTCAAGAATAACTTTTGGACATCATTTGATTCATTTCATTAATATATCCCTCATCTGCGAACTCAAATTTTCATCTAGAATACTTCGTATAAAATTCAATAAAATATGTGACGTACAATGAGGATGGTCGATCAAGATCATTGAATGTGTTAAGTGATCACATGAAGTGATCACACTGCCTAGATCTAATATATGTATGTATTTATCTCACATTCAATATCAATCAACCATGTATATAAATGGAAAATTAATCAACCTTATGGATCGACTATATAAAGTGACTAGATAGTTAGTGTATCGATTTTATATTGACCATTTGAATAGATAATTGATTGTATCTATATTAGTCGAGATCAACCACATGTTTCAACAAATCATCCACATGAAAAACCAATCATTGTTTCTTAATCATGTTTACACTTTAATGATTTCTATATAGATCATGGATATGTAAAAAAATCATGTTTACATAGAACCTACATTATTTGTATATAGAAACTCTTCTTTTTTATGTATAGTCAATTGATAGTTACAAAACATTGGTATTCATGTTTATGCAACTATAAATTTTTAATTTTTCAATTAGCTGTGTTGGATTGATGTTTACACATCACTAGTCCATCCCAAAACATTGATACTCATCAATTATAGGCATTCTTAAATAGCTCAAAATTTGTTAAATGATATTATAAATATTGTATCTACATATAAAAATATATTCCATTAGTATATTTGATGATGTATATATCAATAATCAAATTTATTTATCTTAAGGACGTAAACCTTACCAATCCTTAAAGAATTCTCACTTCTATCACTAAACACTTATTGACATATTGATAATAAATGAAATGAAAAAAATTGGGAATAATAATCTCCTATATTATATTTTTTGTCTATACCTATAAAAATTTATAAAAATATGTGTGTATATATTTATCCCTATTATTAAAAATAAATGAAAATGTATAAGTTGTTTTATTGTAATATCTTCAGTCTAATGTAACTTCTTCTCCTCCTTTAAAGAGAAACATAATCAACTTTTTAGGAAAGGATAACATAACATTATTTTTTCCAAGCAAAGTGACTTTAGTTAGTCTAATTTAATTTATCTTGGGGAAAACCATTATAATATACGTGAGGGATTTAATTGAGGATGTAAATTATTTAAATAAACAAAAAAACATTTGATGACATTCTCATATTCATATTTTTTGGTTTTTGTTATAGATTAATTAAAAAATAGAGTTCACCCTTTCCATTTCGCAACAAACACAACAATAAAACTAAAATGATATGCATACAACTCCCCCTTTGTTTTATCATTTTAATAACCTACACTCCACATTCATAAAAATATTTGTTATAATCATAATAAATGGATATATTTGATATTATCATACCTCATATTCTATATTTCATGCGGCCATCCATATTTCTCAACAACATCTAAGTTCATAAATATTGTGATATATTGACATGTTCATATTCTTTTTTTCACCCCCATAGGGATGTAATCACTCAATTACTTCATGGAAATTAAAAAATATGATTCAAACACCTTTTTTCATAAATAACAATTCTATATTTTCCCTTCAATTACTTATAGTTTAGCGTAAATAAAAAAGACAAGTAGGGAATAAGTAGGGACCATCTTGTTCTTCAAAAAAACCACAAGACTGACAATTTTCCCGTATTCTAAGATATTTTTTCTTCTACACTCAAAAATTATCTTACATCAAATTGCATCAATTTATTTTGTGATTTCCTATTGATATTGATTTTTTTCCTTTTGTGAATCAGTTTTATTACCTCATATTTCCTTTTGTTGGAAATCTGATTTCTATATTATAAAATATAGCATAGGAAGCTGTTGGTTCTTTAATATTGTTGATAAATATCTATATCTATCTATGTATCCATGTTAAAAAAATTGGCTATCTTTTTATAAATTATCCACCATTCACAAAAATAATTTATAGTATTGAAATAAACAATGATTAGATGATTATCTACATTTTCATTTGGTATGATTATATAACCATATTCATTATCCTTTTAATTATTAAGATAAATTTATAAAATATTTCTATATAGTATTCCTTTCATGGAATCCTCATGTTTTTTATTTCTAATATTCCTTAATTGGTGTCTCCTATTATATTATATTATATTTTATCCTTTACTTGTGGAAGTCTAGGATTTTTAGGAATTTTCATGTTATGGGTACATTCTTGTTCATTGTACCAAATTTTCTAGAAACACCAACAACAACCATTAAACCTCAAATTCTTATTTTCTATTATCATTTATCTAGATTTCAAAGGTTATATTCCTTACTGTTTTTAGAGGTAGCACCACCCCTTTGGAAACTTCTTAGATACATTTTTTTATATATCATCAAAAATACACCATTGATGATTTGCTATATTTTTTGTTGTTTTCAACATCAAAATTTGTCAAATTTTCAATTTTAAACCAAAAATAGAAAGTGAAACAACACTTTTACATAGGATAATTTCTATGTTTTGGGGTAAAATTACATTAGAGGATATGTACACTAGATTAAGGGATGATCTCTTTATCTTATAGATACCCATATGAGTCTTCCAAGATCTATTATTCTCAATGGATATTTTTTTTAGAATTATCAATATAATAAAAAAAATATGATTTTCCATCATGTGTGGATTCTAAAATTATCACCATTAAATAAAGATTAATGAAATTAATGTTATGGGAGTTTTTCTCATCGTTAATATTTCATAAGCTCTCTTCCTTATAATATTTCATCTTCTTGATTTTTTATTCATTTACATTTATTAATTATTTTAAATAACTTCCATGATCATTAATTTTTTTCTCCATCATCTAATTGAGAATCATTGACATCTGTGGATATCTTATTCTCTTTTTAAGTAAATATAAGGATTTCACAATAGCATTATCATAAACAACATTCTCTATGAAACACATTTATAATTTTTCATCAATAAAGGACCTTATTTTATTTATAAGTGATATTGACTAATCATTTTCCTCTAAATGGTTTTTGTAATTAATGAAATTTTGAAATAGAAGACATATTTCAATATTGAATTAATGAATATCTTCTTGTTTTTTACTTCATCAAAAATAAGTCCCTAGATAAAAACAAAGATAAAACATACCACTTCTATTGGTATATTCTTGGTATGATACTTAATTTAAGAATTATTTTCATTAACTTATACATCATTATCAAAATTTCAACATGATTTATTATGAGAATCATAAAATGATAATTAATTTAAATTTTACTACTTAGTTTACCTTATTTTATTAATGTTTCACCTATTACACTTGGATTCTTCTTCATCTTCCTTGCCTCCCTTCTCTTCCCATTTTTTATTCATGGATGAAATATACACATTTTTACCTTTATTAGTATATTCTATTTTCTCTTATCGAGTTATCTTAAATACATCCTAAAATCTACACTTCATTAGGGATATCAAAATCAATAACGAATAACTTGGATCATTAAAGGGAACATTTATATGATTATAATTGTGGAACCCATGGATTGGTTAGGATCCACTAGGTGGAATCAGTGGTACACACCTTTTAAAAATCATGTTTATTCTAATTCAGACCCTCAAAATTGTTAATGTTCTCAATCGACACAATGATATATCATATCATCACCTCTTTTATAATATAAATTAAATATAGATAAGTACACATTACTTAAATGGTTTGGATGGAAGTATTACTCACTAACATGTTGGTTATAAAAGCCAATATATATTTTCCACTATTATATCACAATCAATTATAGTGGATCCAGATAAAACATGTGTGTGATAGTTTATACCCACCCATTCACATATCTTTAGAATCAATTATTTATATTATTCAATTTTCGATCCTCACGTTTTTTCAGGTTTTCCTCCCTAGCATAAAATTCTTGTTCCTTGTTGGTTATACAACCTAAACACCAGACTTCCCTCCTTTATTGGATATGTACAATATTCATTCTTCTAAATTTTTTTAAAAATAGGTATAATTATCTCCAAAAGATCTTTGTTTCTTCTACACCACTCCTAAATAATCTTTCTCCATGAGTGTATCGTATTTAGTGAACTCATGTTCAATTCATTAAGATGATCATAAATTAAATGGAATAATATTTTCAATCTCGAAACTACTTCTAGAACATGTGAAATTAGGTTCATACTAACTCATAAAATACTCAATTAAAATAGGATTCTTTGGGAACAAATGGGTATGGGCTTCAAACTCTCCCTCACATTCATTGTAATTATGAATTATTGGGATCAAAAAATTACTCTTCAACTAAGAAATCTTCAAGGATTCACCAGTATACAATATATCTCATAATAATCTATTTTTCTTCTTTGGTACCTGCAATATTTTATACACTTATAATATCATGTGAATTCGTAGTTTTTGTTCCAATTTGGTATCTCCATCAATATTCATAAAGAATCTCTCTTTATTGAAACTATGATTAACACTTGAAAAAATATCTTTTTCAATATCTAGAAGACTCAGGTATTCCTTTCTTATGAAATGTTCCAGTATTTAAATATAATCATTATTAAATCCACCATATTTTTTTAATATTATGAAAATATTATGAAAATTCCACATTTAAATCATGAAGTGAATCTATTATTTCCTTCATTGAATTTAACCACAAAATCAACCTAGAAAATTTATTTCCAAATATCCTTGTGCAAGAAAACATGTATATCTTCTACATTGATCTTTATCTTGTAGTGTATAACATCTAAAAATCATGTATTTTTCCTTTTATAACAAAATTATCCCTGTTTCAGAGGTATAGTCCAAATTGAATAGATTTTTTCAACCATTAAATTCATTTATTTAGAATATCAAAAATTAAGGAACACATATTTTCAACCAATATACTTCCTAATTTTTTTTAATTATGTAACCTACTATAAGGAAGGCCAACTATAAGAAGATATTTCATGAAGTGACTCAGATTTCTAAATTGACCACATATCTAGATCAACCACATTTTCAAAAATAATCAAATACGTGTAGCAATGATGAGTAAATTAACCATATGAAGTGACCATGTGGTCAATGAATTGACTGTATTGTTCAACCATATGAACAAACATTAGAGAATGTACCCTATAGTATGGATATACTACATGTTCAAACCAGTTGAATGTATGAAAAACCAATTACTACTTCATAATTATACTTATGCTCAAATAGATAGCTGTAGAGGTTAGGGATACACATCAAAATTATTATTTACTAAGAATCTACATGATGTTTATACAGAAACTCCATTACGTCTATATATCTGAACTTCTTATTTACATATTCTCAATTGATAGTTATAGAGCATAGGTTTTAACTCTTATGATTTTATTCCTTTTTTTCACTCAGATATATTGAATTATTGTTTATGTGGAACTACAGAAACCTCGTAGATAGATTCTCATAAATTTTATGCCTCTATGAGCATCTCAAAATCACTTCCAAGATGTTATATATAGTTTTCATATATCCACCAATATATTTATTTAGTTTAGTTTTAATATATACAAACATCAGTAATTTAATTTATCTATCTTAAGATCTTAATCCATAAAAATTATATTTTCATCATTAATTCCATCACAAAAAAACATATTAACATATTTATAATAGATATAATAAAAAACATTGTGCAAAATAAAAGTTCAAATATAATGTTATCCAGCTAGTTAGGGCACATAGGTGCTAATTTTTGATAGGTTCAACAATGATAATAGAGTTGTTCTACATAGGGTATTCAAAGAACTGCTTGATAGGTAATAGGATTAGGGTAATTAAATATTAATTCTATTGATATGAAACATTCTAACCTTGATGTGATATCATAGACCATTTTTGGTATGACTATAGAGTCATATTGATTTGATATTTCTGCATAAAATTCATTTATATCTACTAATTTTTTTGGTGATCTAGTGTTTACCATTGAATACCTATATGGGGTGATGTCTGTTGACCTGCCCTTAGGGATGTAGTTTAAGTGTATCTGTATATGTTTGATGTAATAAATTGTTATTAGTGTATATCAGCCTATAGAGTATTTATCATGTTATAGATGCACGGTTTGGAAGTGATACTTGGTATAGATTTGATAATTCATTTCCAAATGCATATTGATAGTTGTCACTGATTGGTGTCGTCCATGTCAATTTAGGATTAGTTTTAGTTATATTAACTTGAGTGGGATTTATATAGGTCATTTTTGAAATAATTATTTCTAGCTAGGGAGTATCTAAACACTATTCAGTAGAATTTTTGTAAATATTGAGGTTACTCGTCAGAAGATCATTCATCACGGCAGTGAATAGTTCTAGGATTTAATTTCATAGGTATTCTTAGGGATTTCTCATAAGATAAATATATTCATAGTTTATGATTTCATTGATTCTAGATATATATCAGATGTTAATTCTTATACATAGGATGGACACTACAAAGCATAGAGTGATAAAGGCTCAACTGGAGGATCTTTCTTTTAACGTATTTATTCACCTAGGAATTTCCCCTTGGGGTGAACCTATTTTATTCACAATGAAGGTGGATGAATAATTATGAGTGTATGTCTATTATCAGTGGTTGAATATTGGGATGGAAAATAATAAAATGATATTCCTATTATCAAGGACTAGTTTGAATGGATAATGTGAGCTATGTGATTTTATAAGATAAATACGAGTTTAATTTATCATTAGATATATGTTATCCCATTCAATATTACCCATACTAGGGAAAAGACCAGGAACTAGTGGAAGCCGAACCTAAGAAAATTAAATAAAAATATTAACAGAGCCAAGCATACAAGGGTTTGTAAATATTGAATATTTTTTTATTTATTGGTTCTTCTCAGATTAATATACATAGTATTTGTGTTTATTGTCCTTATTGAGTGGTTATTTTATCTATTTTTGGAAATTTATTTCTCGTTTTCATTGATGATATTATATTATAATAATATTTTTAAGAGGTAAAACTCTTTTTTTGGTAATTTTTTTGAGCATAAGGGATATCATAAACTATATTCTATGATTTTAAAGTTTTAGTTGTAGATGAATAAGGTTAACTTCTTATGGAATGTGATATTAGCCGACCATGAGTAGGTTAAGGTTTTGGTTTCATAAGATTATTATAATAATTTTATCATGATCCATAAATTCCATGGATTATTAATACATTATGATAGGTTAATTTTAGACTTCTATAGTCTGGAGATACTATTTTCATCCCTAACTCATACAGGGGTTTATTTGTGTGCATTAATCCTTGTGAGTGTTCCTTCTAAGAGATTAAAGGTAATTATGATTTTACACCTTTCATAGCCTTACCTAATTTGTGTAATAAGTGTGACCTAAATTTCAATACATTAAGAGTTATTTTGGGTTCTATACTAATACAATATGGATGTTTAGTGACCTATGTTTCAATAAAATTTAAACCAAAATAGAATAATTATCCAAATCATGGTTTGGATCTGGACGATGTGGTGAATGTTTTGAGATGTTGGAGTCAGTAACATCTATAGGGCACTATCATGGTTTATTCTTTCTATAAGTTCCATAGGTATATCTATTCAAAGTATAACTAGAACCTTATTCATAAAATTTTAGTTAAGTGTCTACAATCCATTGATTTTGATATTTCATATACCCTTGATGAGGGAAATGTAAAATATAAATCATAGAGCATAGAGACTCAGGTGTAGCCTATATAGGATTCCAATGGTGAGTAATACTAAATAAAAATCATTGTTGAAATTCATTATGATTTTCAGTAGTATCAAGGAATTGTGACTCATATTTGGAGACTATTACCTATCCACTCCTTGAGAGGTTAAAGGAGAGTCTATGATCTAACTAGGAATTTAGTGTTATGAGTGAAAAGTTATATGATGAGGATCTTCCAATAGATTATCCATAGGATAATGATTGGATCCTAACTATCAAAGATCATGGTGTAGTTTCTTTGAGTATGTATATAGATTAGTTATGAGATTCACACACGTAAAAATGGGTTATTCACTTAGGTATTACACTAATATATAATGGTAAGTATTGGAAACATTAGTGACTAACGATGAAGATTGATTTACTGGGGTATATTACTCAATATTCCACCTATCAGTGTGTTAAGGATAATAATTTGAGACATGAAAGTCCTATTCTATCATAACCAATTCCTAAGTAGAAATTGGTTGATGTGACATTGGATTTTGTGATACTGTTTCCAAGGACACCTCGAGGTAGTGATGAAGAATGGGTAATTATAGGATTGATGATCGAGTATGAACATTTCCTATTGATTATATTGACTCACTCTATATATGAATTGGTCTTTCTTTATTTATAGGATAATTAACATCTTACTGATTTTCCATGGAGTATAATTTAGAATTTTTATGCCCAATTTTGTCTCATTCTAGAATTGTATGTAGAATCAAGTTAATATTAAACATTTTTTAAGACTATTATAAAAGAATTTAACTAATTTCTATATTGAGAATACTATATGGATTCTTGATTACATATTATAGTAAAGAATTCATGATTTCAGAATATGATTGGAGTGTAATCTCTCCATAGAAATGTTTGAATATAATAACAATTATTATCCATATATTCAGATTGAACCATTCGAGGTCTTGTATAGAAGGTCATTATAGTCACCTTTATAGTAGTTAGAGGTATAAGAATAAAATATTTTTAATAGAGTCTCACTCAGGATATGTAACACTATAATATATATATATATATATATATATATATATAAATATATACATTCAAAATAATCAAGAAGTATTCAATTGCATGTTTTACATGAAACCCCAAGTCTCGATGAATCATGATATAGTATATTATTATAACATAGTGATTAAAGTTGAGGTACGAATAAGAATAACTAAATTTTAGAAAAATAAATTATAATGGTTTTATATAATGAAAATCTATATAATAATTTATAATAATTAAGTAATCAATTTTCATTAATGTTATTTAATTCTTAAAAAATTCCCTTTATCCAAAAATTATATTTGCTTCATTTTGTTCGAAAATATAATAATAAATTTATTCCACTTTAATAAATTTTATTTTATAAAATTGTATCATTTCCCAAATAACCATATCCAAATTAGAATAAGGTTATATTTTGGAATTATCTTTTAAAGTTTAATTTATCATTTAATATTAAAAAAATACGTATTTGTTTTGAAATTTTCCCTTACCATTCAAATTTTTACATGTTACCATTTTGGTATGAATTTATTATAAAATTTATTTAATTCCTTATGATTTGGAGTAATCCAATAAGTTCCATTTAAATAAATATTATACATAATATTTGTTTGAAAACATATTTTTACTGAAACATATATTTTCCTAGAAAACAATTTGTTGACTCCTTTTATGGGATTGTTTTAAAAGTAATTTATAAAACATATAGAAATTGAATTTGATATAATGTATTCCATATTTTGAATTATAATTTTCATTTTTTTCAATGAGTCTACTTTCATTTTGGGTTATAAAGAATAATATAAGTGGTAAAATTTTATAACCATTGTTATGGTTAAAATAGATTTAATGAGTGTTAAACTAAGAGGTAAGTGTTATATTACCACATAAACTTTTTAAAATCCTTTTGGATGGCCATTGTTTGACTCTATATCATTTCCTATTCAAATATAAGTAATTTAGGATCCATTTTTCTTCAATAACACACCATTTTCATTTATTCATTTAAGAAATTACATGTGTTTACTCACCCACTTATAAAAGGAAACCCCCTATTTTATCTTCTCCACACTTAAATACACTCTTATCTCAAATATGAACTACCCAAATCCATTCCTAACATCCCTTATATCTACATAATGTTTTTATTTTGTTCATAATACCATCATTTTAAGGATTATGATCTGATCCAAAAATGCTTCTCTAAGAAGATGTATTATTCTTAACAAAGCTCTTTTAATTTTATTTATTATTTAAATTTATCTAATATATATTTATTAATAATAAAAATATTAATACAATATCATAAATAATATTATTTATTATTAAGATTATGGAAGAACATTTTTCTTCCTATTTTCTTTTAAATGAGAAATGAAAGTAGCGCTCGTGCCTATGTGGGGGGGGGATACCACCCCCAAGTAGAAATATGAATCATTTTCCATCATCACATCAACTGGAATTTCACAATGATAAATTTAGTAAATATATATGATGTAACAATGGTTCATTAATGGATGAATATTATTTATATTTCTTTCTATATTTTCAATATAAAATGAAAATAGTGTTGAAGCATACATATGGATTACCATCGCTATGAACGGTGTAATTAATTTTCCACATAAACCTTTTCAAATATAATATAAATATGAATATCATAAAATATATGATATTTATATCATTATTTAAATTACTTATATAATTTAATAGGGGTAAAATTATAATTATTGAAACATCTGAATAAAAACATTCATCAAAACCAAAATTGTTAACACACAAAAATAATAATATTGATAAGGAATTAATAAGATGTTTGATTTGAAATGTTATAAGTGGTTTATATATTATTTTACAATAATTTTTAATGTTTATATATGTAATTTTAATAAATTTAAATTTATTATATCAATGGCTAGAGTGTATATAAATAAATTCAAACTTTAGTTAAGAGTTTTATATGAAAATATCATTTTTATAGGGATTGTTTGTGCTTAAATTTATAAATATGAAATTCTTGGATATATCTCTTAAAAATATCATAATTTTTTTTATACATTTTTTTATAAATTATATTACATGTTTTAATTTAATTTTCTTCTCTTTAGGTACACAATACTCTGAAAAAAATTGGTTTATGGAAAAGTGAATTTATTTTTCACTTAGTCCTAGAATATTTATCTTCCTTTGTAATAATTTCTTTAAAAAGTTTTCAAGGATTATTTTATAATTTCCTATTTATGGTAAAAATTCCTGTTATTCATTTTATTACATAAAAAAAAGAATTTAAAATTGTTCTTCTTATCATTTTCTAAACAATGTGCTTTTGGCCTTTTGCAAAACAATTGAATTGAATATTACTTTTTATATACATGGAATGACCATTATTTCCTTCCATATTAAATTATAAATGATATAAAGATTAATTTAAAAGTTTCCACATTTATTTTTAATGAAAAATATTTTAATTTTTTTTGAAATTTTAGATTATAAAAAACTTATTTAAAAATAAAAAGGTTATCTCCTAAAATACGTGTTCTAATGATTTTTAAATGCAATTATATATATGATAACATCCATTCATGTTAATTATGATTCAATAGGTTTAAAATCCTATAATTATATCAATATTCATTCTCTATATGTTTTATAAATATGATAATGAAATATTTATGAAACCCATTTTCATTTCCATTTGTTATATGATTATGAAATGATAAATGTTTTAATGATCGTGTGTTATAAATATGAATTTATCATGATTATGTGATATGTGAGTTTTTAATATCCCTATATTGAACATGGTAATGATTTATATTTCATGATATCAAAGGGTATAGAGGAGGTTATCCCATTCCCATAAAAAGGTATATAAGAGGTTATCTCAAGCAAAAAATGTTTGTACAATTTAGTTTATCCCATGACCAAATATTGTACAAGGGTGGCCTGCCCTATCCTAATTTATGATGAATGTCATGGTTGGTGTCCATGGCCTAATATTTCTATGATTATTATTTTATCATAATTTATTTAACTATTTTTTAACATGATATTATGCTAATGATATGCTCCCATGGCTCATTTTATATTATTCCTTTATAAATCATGTCATATGAACTACCATGCTACATTCCATGACTCATTATCATGATATATGAAGTCCTTATTATGATTTTAAATTGTTTATCCCGAGTTATTATATTATTATAATCATGTTAGTATTATATGATAATTAATATATGTGAATACCCTGACCTTAGTATACCGGCTTCAGTTGTTACTTTGTAAAATTGGAACTAAATACAAATAATTTCATCTCGAAGGACAGATCAGTATAGTAGTATTAGTAAAATATACACATACATGGATCTCAAACTACATTGGAAAACATAAAATATAACATAGTATTTTATTGAACCACATTATTATTTCCTCAACAACAACCCGAAATATAAATCATAAAAAAATTATTAGAATTCTGGAGAAAAGAAACATAATAAAGTGGTGATATCAGATGCTTAATAAGGGTATTCATACTTTAGAAGCTATCATAAATAAATAAGTCTTAATCAATATGTAAATTTAATTAATTTAAATCATTCTATTTAATATATAACTTTATCATTATGAATAATATAGCAGTAACAAATAATGATCAAATAAATCCATACAAATAATCCCAGTCTCTTGAAACATATCCATAGATATTTTAAATAATAAAATAATCACATAGACATAAATAACTATTATTATAATTAAGGAATGCATAATATCTGACATAATAACCATTACTTCAAGGCCTTTTGTAAATACATTATATATATATGTGTTAGGACATGGAAAAATACCCAAGAAAGTTTGTCTCATGAAACCTACTAATGCATTCAGGGGATATGTAATTCTGAGACCCTCCCATAACTTAATATGTACAATAAATTACTCATATGAAAGGGGATAAATATAATTTTGAATTTTTTTTATTGAATAATTATTTTATCATATGTTAAAAATTTCTCTAATTAATAAGCATAATACTACTTTATCCAAATTAATATGGCCAATGGTATCAAAATAGAACATCCCAGCTCAATTTGATCATAAGGAATATAGATAAATAATAAAAAAAGTATCATTAAAATATATTCCCAATATATAATAATTAATATAACTTATGTTCTCATTGATGATTATAAATAACATAAAATGTCCATAAAAACACTACTGAGGAAAATAACATTTTCATCTTGAAAATATCTTTCAAATACTAGAATTTTCCAAAAATATTATGGAAAGAATTTATTTAATGAGAATCATGTAAAAATGTAAAGTGATATTCATATAATTAATTGGTAATTATGTTAGGTGATTCCACTTATGGTTCTTATGTTAAAAAAATCCATTCACACTACTGTAATAGGGTCAAAAGGTACCTCATTCCGAAAACGAAAAGAATATTCATTTCAAAACTTATAGAAAAAATGCATACATGGGTAAAACATTCATACATAATTCATGTATAAAAGTTTAAAAGTTTTTAATTTTTTTTAGAAAACATGGATATGGAGGAAAATTTTTTGATAGAAGAGATATATAAAGTCTATTTTTCTTAAAAAAAAATCTCAATAATTTTATGTACCAAAGAGAAGAAAAATGGTACAATTATTTTAAAATACCATGAATTAATAGAGTAGAATAAAATTATTTATTTTACTAAGACATAAATTATATGAATTCATCATATGAAAATTAATCATTAACAGTCCTGATAAATGATGAGATTGTAATAATAAAACCAATACCATATAGGTGGATTCTGAATCATAATCCCAATGAAAGAACTAACAAAAATGAATCATTTAGTACCATGAAGATAATATTATTCATTATATATAATATCCAAATATAATTATATACACTATACAGATGGAATAAGTGGTGGATATAGCATATGCCTCATAGTAAATGTGAGATGAGAAACCCTTACCTCATGTCCGATTTCCTTTATACATGTTCATAAATCCTATATAATAAAAATATATTTATTATAAATTTATTATATAACCATAATAATATATATAATACCATAAATTATTTTATTATAATATTTTATCACCCATTTATAAAAAAAATTCGATAAAAATCACAGTTTTGGGTAATAAATGATTTGTTTTTCACGTACGATTTGGTTTAGTAGTTTGGTTCTCTTAATTAGATAATGGATCCATCATATCCATATATTGAGTAATGATATAATTTTTTTTATATTAAATATATATTTATTTATATTAATTGATAAAATTTATATTGAAAAATGAATTACACCATTCATGCAGACGGTAGGTTGTACGTACACATGGACACAGTTCCTAATTTTTTAATATATGTAACAAAAGAAAATTAAATAATAATTTACCATTTACAAATAATTATAATATCATATATATTTTTTATATTCATTAAATATACCCTTATTACGATCCATGAAAAAATAAAATGAAAAAAATTTCTCATAACTTTGTGGAGGAGGTAGTCCACAGGTACGCATGTGAGATGTTATCATTTTTCAACAGAATAGAATATAAGAATGTATAGGTGAAATTATAAATTTTAAAGTATAATTATGTCATTAATATTATATAAAAACATTAAAAACACCATTACATCCATCCCTAAGAGGCGGTTCTAGAAACAAAATGGCATGGGTTTGTAAGGCGGTAGTGCGTCGTACGCACTGTCAACAATTTCATTTCCAATTTGATAGAAGAGGCGGTAGATATAAGTTATTACATTAACATAATTAATATTAGTATATGGGAGATACTTTTGTTATTATTTCAGAATATAATAAGAATATTTTAAGGATGTGGAAGAAGAAATAGTGTAAAAATAATTGGTTAAGAACGATACCTCTAATTTAAGAAAACCTCTTTAGGTTAAAACAAAATGTCTTCATATGAGGGTTTCCTAATAAAAAAAAGGATTATAAGAAATGGTTAGGGAATTATGTAATGAATTTTAGGGAGTATTAGATGAAACAAAGGTAACTTTATTTGTGGAGAATAGAAGGGGGCTTTAATAAGAGTGCGAGAGGATACACTTGGAATATTTGAAAATAATGAATTATACCGACATTTTCTCATGGAAAAAGGATAAAAAAGGGATAATTATAAACCCTTGTGTTATATAAGGTCTAAATATGGCCATAAAATGGTATTTTGATATTTTATGGTCATTTTAACCTTTATACTTTTAGTTTAACCCCTTGTAAACCCATTTTAACATCCAATGAGGTAATTAAATTTTTTTTTACTTTGTTTACTATTCATATTAACCCAAATTAGGTTAACCTAATTAAAATATATGAATTATAAAATTAAAAATCTTGAATAAATTTTTACAAATTCCATTCAAATAAGATGAAATTTTTTATTCAAAATAATACCTGTAGGCGTGATGAAATAATGGTTTTGTAAAGAGACAATATTTATATGTATATAATGATTTAATAATGAAAATAAAAATGAAATAAATTCAAATGAACTAAATTGGATTTATAATAATATAATTGAAATAATTATTCTTTTATTTTTTAAGAAAATACAAAATATTTTAAATTCTTAAATAAAAAATTCAGTTTTTAATTAAAATATGTATTTTTCACTATTCATTAACAAATAAAAATTTTCCGAAAAATCCCAAATACTCACCATAATATAATTTAGAAAATTTTATTTCAATAATGATGTTATTTTTTCAAATTAATTTTCTAAAATAGGGAAAAATAATTTTATTATTTGAGCAGAAAAATCCTTAAAAATTATTCTTTGAGAAAAATGTACTTTCAAAGAATATATAGAATTTACTAAAAAATAAGTACTTATTTATAAATATATATTATTCATCAAAAACCATTATCATTTTTTTAAAACTTTTTTATTCTTATTAATACTATCATGATTAATCTATAGGTTATAATAGCCATGTTTAAATAATAATAAAAATTGTATATCATGGTTCGTTAAAACTTGATGTTTCTTACAACACAAGTTATTATTGAAATTAAATTTAATTAAAGAAAAATATGTTTCATAAAATATTGGGTAGTAAAATTAAACACATTAAATATTATTTTTCCACTAAAACTATATCACTCTAATATAAAAAACTGAGGATACTTCTTCTTGATCACATCCTCAAGTTCCCACATACCTTCCCAAAATTTGTCGTTTTTCAAAAAACCATTGAACAAGTGAGAGGTCTTGTTTTTTATAATATTCTCTCATTAATGAAGTTGTTATATTTTTTTCTATAATTAGAAAAGATCATGTCCTATTGGTATGACCTTTGAGTTTAGTAAATGTGAAGGATTAAGTATGTACTTTCTTAGAAGAGATACATGGACACATAATGATAATAAGAGTGGTTTAGTGGAATTTACAAATGAGAATCTACTATCGAGAATAAATCATGCATTTTGAAGGGGAACATATACACAGGTCTTAGATTTCGTTTCTTACTGAATCTCCCAACCTTCTTCGGTTGAGAAACTCATAGAAACACCATCTTATTATAATTGAACTCCATATCACATCAAAGAGAATCATCATAACTATTATATTGACTTTGAGCCACCTTGATGTTTTATTGAATGGATCTATCATTTTTTCCATTCCCTAATCTATATAAATCCCCATTGGATTTATGTATCTAACTTCATCATAGAAAATTGGTGTTTTAAACATATTTCCAAAACATTTGAGTGCTAATATGAAAGCTATTGTTGTAATAGAACTCATCTGTATAAATGTGTTGATCCCAACCTCCATTGAAATACAGATTACATGATTCAACATTTCCTCTATGTTTTGAATTTTTCTTTTAGACTAACCATATTTCTAAGTATGATATGCAGTGATGAATCTCAATTCTTTATCCAGAGCTTATTGACGACTTCACCAAATATTCTAGTTGAACCTCAGATACTAATCACATACAATGTAATACGGTATTCCATAAAAAACGTACAACTTCCTTAAGGTAAATTATATAAATATGATCAATGGATATTTATTTTCTAATTTAAATGAAGTGTGATGACTTTATATGATGATCGAATATAACCCATATAACATTATTGACTTTTGATATCTTTTGGAGTTTGATGACAAAATCCATGGTGATATTTCCCTATTTCAAGTCAGTTATGGGTAATGATTATAAAAACTCCTTATAATTTTCTCTCTCAACCTTATCATATTGGAATACCAAGCACTGAGATACAAATTCTGTGATCTCTCCCTTTAAACAATCCCACCAAAAATACTCTTTTAAATATACATATGTTTTCATACTTCTAAGATTAATAGAGAATGATGAACTATGGGACCGATCCAAAAACTACTTCTTTAGATATGGTATGGATGGGATATAAACATGCACTATTAGAAATGGGTTCTAAGAAAACAGATCTCTACCCATTGTTTAGAGAAACTGTTGGTATAGAACATTTTATCAAACCTATACCCACAGTTCTTTAAAAAACCGTGGGTATATCCCCTTGAATATCTTGCCTCACTCGGGATCCTCCTCCCCCTCCCACTTTGACGATCCATAATCATCACCTCCCATAAGATCCAACTTCCCTAGCCTCCCCTCCCATCCTTGCCTCTACCTTAACCTAAACCTCCTGGCCTCCACCTCGACCTCCCGAATCCCCCCTCCGCGTCGACCTCCCAACCTCGACCTCCATCTTGACCTCCTGGCCTTCACCTCCACCTCAATCTCTAAGACCTCGACTCCCACCCTCAGCCTTCCTGCCTTTGGATCCACATCTGACTCCTCTTCCCTACGTCTGCCTCCCTTCTTATGCCTATGAGCATCCACCTCCGTCTACCACAAATTTCTCATTTCTAGGTTGTTTTTCAATTTTATTTTTATAATTCTACAGTATTATATATTCAGAAATTTAATATTATGGAATAATAATCACTTATTTTTGATGATAATTTTAATTTATTTTCATAGATTAGTTAAATATTCATTTTATAAAAAAAATGAATCTAAAGTAATCTAGTGAGTAGAAATCGCCAGTGAAGGTATTGATCTTATGTTCCCCATGAAACCATTTTATTGATCAGTGTTTAGATATATAGAGAATTTATATTTGTTTAACAACATACTAAATAAGGTAATATTAGAAAAAAAATTCTTATAGTGATAGACTTATACAGATTAATATGGATTTGGAAACAATAGAACTAGGCTCGACCACCCTATCAAAACTAAAACAAAAAAAACTTTATCTGTAACAATTAAAAATAAACCTACATTATTTTAAATGAAATTTATGAAATATTACACCCAACCAACCTACAAATAACTCCCTATTCATAAAAAGATACAATATAAAAAACTCCCAACCAATGTGAAAGATAGTATATTGTAGGAAAAATAATATAAATTTGAGGATATAAGTAATGAAATGAAGGAGTCAAATAATAAACTTGATAGTCTTGATTAAATATTTTCTAAAAATATAATAAAACTACTAACTCATTCAGTCCCTAACCTTAAGGGAAATATAATAATGTTAACCACAAGAAGTGGAAAATAAATTAACCCCCAACCACATCTGAATCAAACAAATCAACTAGGATTTGATGAAAGTATGTATGGAAAATAATGACATAAATATGAAGACCAATCAAGGGAAGAATAAAGGGAATTAGATGAATATATGTCTGGAAAGAAAAAAATTAATATCAACACACTCCTAAAAAATAAAATTAAGGAAATAAGGATCCCCTCATATTTTCATCAAGGATGATACAATCGAAGAAGATCCAGGAGGAAGAACTCCAAAAAGAAATTCTAGAGATTTTCTGAAAAGTTCAGATCACCATCTCTCTCCAATAATCTATTAAGTAAATCCCCAATTATGTTAATTTTATTAAGTAAATTTATATAATGAAAAGAATACTTTTTGTAATTAAATATTAACTTTATAAATAAGTGTATTAGATTTGATAACCCTATAGAATCCCATAAAATATCATGTTCTACAGGTAGTCCATTATTGAAGAATGAAAATAACATCATCAATTTGTATGAGCGAACTATCACCATGTAATTTGTTGATAGAACAATCCAATTCAACATATGGAATACTATGAGTTACCCTATATAGGATTATACAATTTTTACACTATTAAAAAGTAAGGAGGCTGAGCATAGTGAATATCTCTGTTTGTAACATGAAATTTTTCTATATGGAAATAATTAATGATTAATAAATCAATATAGAATGGGGATGTTCAACAACCTAGAAAATCTATTTTTGGTTTGTAAAAATAGGCAAATCAAGTTTTTTTTGATGGATTTGATTATTTTTTTCGTGATAAAAGAGTTGAATTTTTATCTACTATGTAGAAAAGACAAGATTTGGAGGTAAGATGTCTAGGTTTGATTTCATAAGTAGATCAAACTACCATCTTAGGAATTAAAATTATTTACAATTGAACTCAAGTATGTGCAAGTTATAAAATGTTAAAAATTTATTTTCATTATTTCTAGAAGTATATCCCCAAACCAAGAAAAAAAATTAATGAAAATTTTAAGATAAATTTTTTAAGAAATAGTTTAGAGTTTTGGATATATTCTATACAAAATTCATAAAATATACTCACACATAATATTTTTTGAAAGAAATTATAAACTTGTTAGGAATCTCAAAAGAAGTTTAAATCCAACCATGATATTGGTTTTAAAAAAGGTGATGGAGAAGTTATTAGAATCAAGAATAATTTACCCTATCTAAGACTCACAATAGATTATGCATAGTCATTTAGATCCTAAAAAAACTGGATTAACCATTTTTAGGAATAAACAAAATGAATTGATACCTATTATAATTTAAAATAGATGAAGAGTGTTTATAGATTATAACAAGTTTATCCAGATCACTATGAAATATCATATCCATATTCCTTTCATTAAATATAGGCTATGAATTTTATAATTACCAAATCACAACTATTTTGTAAATGGGTTTCATGTTACATCTATGTACCCATTGTACCCAAGGATTAAGATAAAATCACCTTTACATGTCCCTACGGTACCTTTGCATACTAAAGGATGCCATTTACTTTATTTAATTCCCTAAGTAAATCTAAAATGTGTTGGTTAACTATATTTTAAGATCACATTAAAGATTTCATAGAGTTATTTTTAGACGAATTTTCTATTTCTTGGTAATTCATTTGACCATTTTTTTAATAATTTAGCCAAAATTTTAAAAAAATACATCGAAATGAACTTATTTAAAAATTTTAAAATGTAGAATTTCATGATGGAGAGAGGAATAGTCCATGGGAATATAATTTCAAAAAAGGCCATTGAGGTTTATAATTCTAAAATTGATGTGAAAAATTCATTTACCTATCCAACTTATGTAAAACATAATAGATCACTTTTAGAATATGGATTCTTTTACTAGAGATTCATCAAGTATTTTAGTTAGATTTATTTTTTATTTTCCAAGATACTTTTGAAAAATTATAACTTTATTTTTAATTATGATTTTAGGGAGGATTTTGACGAATTGTATAATAAGGTGATCAGACCACCAAGGATGCAACCCAAAAACTAGGAACACCCTTTTGAGCTTATTTATGATGCTTACAACATTGTTATGGGAGCAGTGCTACCCCAAATAGTTGAATCCAGATCTCAATTCATTTAATATGAGTCAATGATATTGGATACTACTAGACACCACTAAAAAATCATGAAAATATTTTTTAACAGTCAAATTTTCTTTGAAAAAATTCACATCATATTTATTAGGAACTAAAGTTATTGTTTTCTCATCACTTAGGTATTTGATGAAAAAACAATTGGATAAGAAGAGGCTGGTGAGGTGGATACTACATCTAGAAGAGTTTAATTTAAAGACCAAAGACAAAAAAAGAGTTGGGAACTATCTGGCTGATCACCTAATGAGGTTGTCCAACACATGTGAAGTGGAAATTCTAGACAAAAACTCATTAAATGACCACATTGTAGGAGAGTAGTTGTAGTTTATTAAATGAGAAATACATTGGTATTTTTTCTAGGTGGAAATCTTGGAATATTCTTATGTCCCATCTAATTTGAGTCCCCAATAATTTATTAGGCTTAAATCTGAATCAAAATTTTAAATTTGGGAAGATCCATATATTGGGAAAATTTATAATGATAAAATGATAAGAAGATGTTTCCATAAGTAAAAACTTTATGTTTGGGGGAATCGAAATAATATATAAATTAATTATATTTTTATGCCATTAAATTCATTTTATTCCCTCATATTTATTTATTCATTTATTTTTAAGTATTTTTGGAATTAAATTTAAAATTCATTAAATTCAATGAATATTTATTAAATCTTTATAATTTCAAATTTAATTGATTTATTTTATTTTTGAGAAAAAAATTAATGTCTAGATACTAATTATTCACTATATTTCTATTTTGATGGAAATAAATCTCCATCATCCTGATATTGAGCAGCTTAGAAATGAATAAATGATAGAAGCATTAGTTGCATAAGCATGATTTTTAATATTTCATAAGCATGTTCTTCATCTTAGTAAGGATGAATGGATCCTGTGTAAATATAATTCATGTAGTATAATCATGGTTTCCTATAACCATGGATTATCCATAAGTATGAACACACACATAATAATGAATTCAGATAAACATGGATTCACATTTATGAATCATTTTCAAACTCCTCAAGGATCATTCATCCATCATAAGAATGAATGGACATATGGATGATTCCTACAAGGAACAATTCTAATATGTAATGGTTGAGAGAATCTATAAAAAAAATTCATTTGGGAAATTTCAAACTCTGTAAGGATAATTCTAGCTACGTAATCATTAGTTCCTCTTTTACTGTAAGCATGAATGAAACTAGATAAGTATACATTATAATTTTTAAGGGTCATATACACTATATACTAAAACATTTTTTTACCAAATCATCCATTATAAAACTAACCATATTCATCAAGATGGATTATAATATAAATGATATTTCAATAAAAAAGTAGAGGGAAATATATGGATTTTAGGGATGATCAGATCACAACTAACAAATAATTACAAGGAAGTAGGAAAAATTAAAAAATTTTAAACATGTAGGGATATCAAGAGGATTTAACCAACCAAATAATAAGGAATAATGGATACTTTAAAAGGAGAAGGAGGGATTTTGACTAACACCATTGATTCTAATGTTTTTGGGAATTCATTTTTTTGTTTTCTATTTTTTATTTTATTTTAATGTATTTATTTTATCATATTTTATCTATTACCATTATAATTCAGGGGTAGAATTTGTTTGTTATTATGGAAGGGATGTATTAAAATTATGATTCTTGAGTATAGAACTTCATAAATAAAAATTTCTATTCTGTTAATAGGTTTTAATTGATAGAATAATTTCTTAATATCAGGTGCAATTATGTGATTTAATTTTTTTATTTCATTATTCCATAGGTTAATGATCATTTATCTCCATCCACTTAGCTATAATATATATATTATGGAATAAAAATGAGTATAGTATTGAAGATCTTGTTGATTAATGGTTCATGTTTTATGGGAATTAGAACATTATTTGGTCATGTAGGAAACACAGAACTCAATCGAGTCTTGCCTATATGAACTAAAAAATGGTTCATTGCATCACTTAGAACATAAGTAAGGAGGATATAACCAGCCAAAATATTAGTTAAATCAATTCACACCGAATATATTCAACCTTGTGTGAGAGGTGAACCTATTATAGATCCACTCACTTTATAGTTAATAAGAAGAATATTAAAGAAATTTGAAACCATGATAGAAATATAATTAAATATACATCCCGAAAAAATTACCCTAACATCATTTTATTTTCTAATATTTTCTTAAAACTCTTTATTTTAATTTTGTTTTAATCAAACAACTAAAAATCACCCCTTTTATAATTTAAAGTGATAGTAAATTTGAGCACCCCACTCTGGAGAAAACCTGAGGTTATGACATGAAAAAAATTTACCCTAGGAAAAATTGTTATTTCACAGTAAATGATAAGGTGTTATCAATTATTTCACCGATTTTATAAATATTTTGTATTTTACCCATTTTAGTTGATTATTAGACAATTATAATCAGTCATTTTTAGGATGACTTCTTGCATTTTATTCAATCATAGGTGAACTTGTTTCACCTAACATTATTCAATATTGAATAATGTATTCTATATTTTCTTCTTCCCCAAAATCTTATTCAGTACATAAGTTTTTTTTACATTCCACATATTCAATGAAATTATTTATTTTCTCGAGTGATTCATCCAATAATTGGTTGCTACAAGAAGTGTATTCCTCTTCTTATTTACTCATCAAATGTTTAATATTTATTCTAGGGAATTTTTTCTTGATGATTATAGACATGAAAACTATTATATATGTGTATATAAACAATCTCATGGTAGTGGTATGATGTGAATTTTTGATCTTCTAAATAGTCCATCCAATATAATCTATTTCCTCCTTGCTTGCAGGAACATGTTTTAACCCTTGGGGAATTGTGGTTATTATATTGGGGCAGTGGATTTATTTTCACAAGAGAAATGTATGTTGTTTTGTTTTTATTTTGATTTCTTTATCACATCATCCACTTAGGCCTTTTACGACTTTCTATGGATATAGGGTAGTTATATTCTGTGATGGGGGCCAAAAGGGCACTAGAGGCAGATACATGGTTTTCTTTGTAGGGGAGGGAGATCAGGGTAGTGCAGAGATTAATTAGTGTGTTTCATTTTTTTATACCTTTGTACTGTGCTATTTTTTTTATTTTTTTCCTTATGTGTGGACGTCTAATGTACAGATTAGTCGGGCCAAAATTTTATTTATTTTTTGCTGCTGTTTTAATTAATTGTTTGTGGGTGAAATTGTTCTCGAGTGGTAATTCCTTGATGCCCAAACACTTGTTCCATCCCATGGGTGTAGCCCATACACCTTAATACATCCTAGTATTCATATATTAGAGTCTATGTTTGAACCATGGGAGGTCCTAAGAAGTATTACTAACTTCACCTACTTCCAGTATTCCACATCAACCTCTTCAATTTCTACTCACCTTTTGAAATTTATTTCTTGTATATGATACTATAAGAGAATCCTTAAAATCTATTGATTTTATTTATAGATTAACATTCCAAACCCTTTATCCCTCATGTTTTTGGTTCATGTTTTAGACTCAAAATATTCAGATACTTCTCCATCAATCATAGAAAAAATCCATCTTCCATACTCAGTATGAATCACAAACTATTTTAAAAAATTCATGATGATTGTTACATTAAATGATTAGTATAGAACTGCCTTAAGTGATTTCTAGAATATCATTCAAGAAACATAAAATTATTCCTAATAGATAAACCAATTGTATGACTTCAATTATAACAGATACATATTATCTTTTTATATATTATGTAAGGAACTATTAATCTTATGTATCATTATGAGATGTTTCTTCATTCCATGTTCTTAATATATTTTATCTTCTAGTAAAGTATCATGAAATTTTTTCAAGGTTGTATCATTTATCATCTATTGATGTATCTACTTCCAGTTATTGTTACTTTATCTGTTGGATAAACAATCACTTTTGTCGATAAATCATCTTTTGAAAAAGTATCTGCATTCTTTCTTCACTTGAACATATCTTTGAAATGTTCACCTTTCTATATCTATCATATTCTAGATTAAATTAAGATTAGAATCAATAACTAATCTTGTATATTTGGTATAATAAAGTATATAATGATTCATCTTCTATCTAATGTTAATATTTTAGAAATAATGCTTCTAGAAACCCAGTTCGAGTTACTGTTGTTATGACAACCCTACTTTTTATTACACAATTAAACATAATTTATTGCATAAAATTCACCTGATACAACATATAATATCGAGAGGTATATTGTATTTGGGGATTAGGATCATTACATAAAAACTAAAAACATGAAATACAACATCTTTATTGAAAACATCCTTTACATGACCACTACATTCCCTCGTACTTAGCATTGCATGAGATAACCTGAGGACATGAATAAGAAAATGGTGAGCTATAAAGTCTAGTAAGGGAATAAACATGGAATAACATGATGAATAAAATACATGTTAGACAATAGGAATATCAATAGAGCACAAGTAAAGCATAAACATAAAGGCATGATAAAGAATAATAATCATAACATGGAAATGTTGCAACAACACTTAACATGGTATTAGCATGAGCCAAGGCTCATTGCACATGCAGCATGACTAAACCCTCATTGAAAATGAAGGATGAGTAAACCCTCGTTGCACTTGAATTATCATGAGTAAACACCCATTGAACATAACGTATCATGATACTATACTTTACCCAATGCATTGGAGCTTTATCAGGGCGCACCCTTCTTAAACATTTCATTTCATGCATTAGTGTGCCACATGGATCATAAAACATCGAATCATTCAACATAATCATTTATTGCATGATAAAAGAATGTGGAATAAATACATGAAACTATTTAAACAATATGTAAATGTTCATATAGGTGAATACCCTTGATAGAGAAATGGGTATGGTATTCACTACACAATGGCTTTGGCTTGAAAAAATGCAGTGCAATTTCGACAGCATAACGGCGTGACATAAGAACTCATAAGAATGGTGATGAGAGAGAAAGGGGTGTATCATCATATTTACATGAAATGGAAAATAAGGGGGTCATTTAGAAACATTTACCAACAAATTTAATGGAATTTAGATTCATGATACAAAATAATTGCTTGAATGTAAATGAGGAGAGGGAAATTCCTTTCGGAATTTCAGCATAGTAACAGGTGTACATGGAAGGCTTTTAATGAGAGAGAAAGGGGTATCCCATCATTCAAAAATAAAGTGGTAAGTATGGGGGAGGTTCAAAACCATACCCCAACATTTATAATTGAAATTAAAAGGTCATGTCAACTTAATGAAAATTGGACAAAAATGAGAAAGGAAGAAAAACCCTTACATGGAAGTGTGCTTCCAAAAGATTTAGAGAGCCTTGAGAGAGGCTTCCTAGGAGCTTGGGGCACCTTGGGAGGATTATAGAGAGAGAAATGCATAGTTCAGATGAACTCCAAAGGATTTTAGTGTGGAGGAAGTGGGAGATTGGGTGGGTTTATATAGGAAAGGAGAGGGAATTGTTTATTATTTAGGTTTGGGACACCTCAAATTAAACTAATCAAAAACACAAACCATCCCATGGTTTTTGCCCATGGTTTTTTAAAAAGGGGAGTGAAAAAAATTATTTTATAAGGAAAAAGTCTGAACTTATTAAAATAATTGGGTTGCTTATGTGGAGGTGAGTCACCTACTCAAGGAAAAGAATTTAAAAAGACAAAATGTTTTATAAGTCTTGAAGGGTCCACTAAAGCTTTGTAAAATAAATCAAAAAACCCAAAATCACATTATTTTAATGGTAAAACTTATATTTACCGAAAATAAAGTTTATATTATTTTATTACACCAATATTGGGTCATTATAATGTCATAAAACACATTATATATTTAAACAGTGTTTAATTTTTACCCAAAATATTGACTATATCAGAAAATATGAAAAATTAACCATTGGATAATTTAGATATATTGAATCCAAAAATAATATTCATTCTATCTAAATAATTTTATAAATATGTTAATTTAAAATTTTAAAATAAAACCAGCATTTATCGAAAATTCACGGGTTTTGACAAAAATGGCTTTCAAACCTTAATAAAAATTACAATTGCAATCATAAAATTATACAATAATTTATATTTAATAAAAATTAATTTAATAATAATAATAATATTTACTAAAATATTATTTAATTCAAAAATACCTTAATTTATCAAAATATATTTCTTAATTTAATATTAACTAAAAATACTATTTGTGATTTAAAAACTATTTACAAAGTTACAATAATAACATGAAAGTATATTTAAAATTATATAAAAAAATAATGTACATAACCATAGTACTAGGGATTTGTTACATAATCCCTTAAAACAGACACATAAAACATAAGGTTAAGGTGCGTGATGGTGACAGACTCATGGGGTGTCTCAGATAACATTGCACGCGCGGTGATCTCTATCGACTTCCACTACTCCCGTAGGTTGTTCCGCTCAAGATTAACATGTTCAAGCTCAGCTTGAGATTGGCCAAGAGTGAAGTCCAATGTTTCCACCTCCTTTCTGAGCTTTGAAAAATGGGATTCATACAGGGAAAGTCTACTGTATGAGGCCATCGTTTCCTTTGTCTGAGTAAATTGGATTTGTTAAAGCCCATATTTATACTAATCATGTGATCACTGTTCAACGACTATATTAGCAACGGTCACAATTCTTAATGGTATTTTAAAAATCCAAAAACATAAAACAAAAGAAGTGTATATATTATATAACCATTTCACATATTAAGTCATTTAATTAGATCATGAGGGATTTTCATTAGCCAATGTTTGAGTCGTTGCAATATTCCACTCTTAAGAAATTTCACCCTCGAAATTTAATTTTACATTCTAGGAAAAAAATAGATGCGGGTACTTTTCCTTCATTGCTTCCTCTAGTTCCCATGTTGCCTCTTCGTACTTATGGTTTTGCCATAGTACCTTGACCAGATGAGTAGTCTTGTTGCGTAGAACTTTGTCTCTACGATCCAAGATCTTCACTGGGTGTTTCTTATAGGAAATATCATCCTCCAACTGTACCACCTCAGAAGAGAGTACATGTGAAGGGTTCAGTATGTACTTCCTTAAGAGGGATACATGAAAGAGATCATGTACTTTCGACTTGGTAGGTGGGAGTTCTAGACTATTGGCCACAACTCCGACTCGATATAGGATCTCTAAGGGGCCGATGTACCTAGGACTAAACATCCCATTATTTCCAAACCTCGTGACCTTCGTCCACAGAGATATGCGTATCGGTTATCTGCATAACTATTCTGCCGAATCTGGGCTTCCTTGATATGCTACTGAATGGTTTTCACCTTCTCCACCATTTCATCGACCATTTCTAGTCCTAGCAGCTTACGATCACCGACTTCATCCCAATATTCCAGTGTTCTACACCTCTTCTCATACAAGGATTCATATAGTGCCATTCGGATGCTTGAGTGGAAACTGTTTTTATATGAGAACTCAACCAAAGGAAGATGTTGATCCCATCCTCCTTTGATGTCCATTGATCACACTCTCAACATGTCCTCAAGTTTTTGGATAGTCCGCTCGTATTGTCCATCAGTTTGAGGATTATAAGCCATACTGAAGTTCATCTCAGTATCCAGAGCATGATGAAGACTCTTCCAAAACATATAGGTGAATCTTGGATCACGGTCGGATACAATAGATAGTGGTACTCCATGAATCCTTACCACTTATTTGACACAAATCCATGCAAGTTGATCCAATTAGAAGTCCTTTGGAACCACGATAATGTAAACTATATTTGTAAGACGATCCACAATGAACCATATATCATTATTTCCTCTAGATGTCCTTGTAAGCCCAGTGAAAATGTACATGGTAACGTTCTCCAAATTCTATGCTGGTATGGGTAGTGGTTTCATCATCCCCTTAGACTTTTTTCTCTTAGTCTTCACTTGATGACATAGAAGGCACTTTGATGTATATTCGACAATCTCCATTTTCATATTGTCCCACCAAAAGTTTTCTCAGAGATCTCGATACATCTTTGTGATCCCTGGTTGGATAGAGAAGGTCGAGCTATGTGCATCATTCAATAGCTCCTTCTTTATCTCTGGATCGGATGGTACACATAATCGCATCCCAAATCATACAACTCCTTCCTCATCAACATTGAAATCATAGGATTTACCATTTCTAATAGCTTCCACCCTTTTCAGAATTTCCACAACTTTTCTTTGGGCATCCTTTATTCTCTCCAAGAGGGATGGTTGAGCAATCATTTGAGAAAGGATTGATTATGTTACTCCCTTAATGATTCCCATATCCATCCTTTGAAAATATAAGAATATGGGATCCTTTTCAATTCTCATCAATGATAAAGATGCATGATACTTTATACTTAGAGCATTCACTACCTTGTTTGCCTTACCGGGATGGTAGTGGATTGAGTAGTCATAATCCTTGATGAGCTCTATCCATCTTTGCTGGTGCATATTAAGATAATTTTGTGTGAATATATATTTAAGACTCTTTTGGTCAGTATATATCTCACATTTATCCCCATAGAGATAATGCCATTAGATTTTAAAGGCAAAGATCATAGACGCCAACTCCAGATCATGAGTTGGATAGTTTTTCTCATGGATTTTCAACTGCCTTGAGGCATAGGCTATCACTTTATCATTTTTCATCATCACACAGCCCAATCCCTTCTTAGAAGCAAAACTATACCTCACAAAGAAGTTCTTTACTTGTAAGGAGTGTGAGTACTAGTGTAGTGATAAGACTCTTTTTCAACTCCTTGAAACAATCTTCACAATCCTATGTCCCGAAAAACTTTACTCCTTTCTGTGTCAGCATGGTCATTGGGTTTGAAAATTTTGAAAAGTTATTAAAAAATCATCGACAATACCCAGGTAGACCCAAAAAGCTACGGATCTTCGTTACAAAAGTTCGCCTGGGCCACTCTTCAATTGCCTTCATCTTGGTAGGGTCCATAGATATCCCTTTGCTGGTGATAACATTCCCCAAGAATGATATCTAATCCATACAGAACTCACATTTACTGTACTTTTCATAAAACTTCTCCCTTCGCAAAGTCTTTTACACAGTTTTCAAATGCTCGTCATGTTCATCCTTTCTCTTGGAGTATATCAGAATATGATTATAAAGACTACGAAATTTTTTTCGAGGTAATCTCTAAAGACTCTATTCATTAAATCCATGAAAATTTTCAGAGAATTAGTGAGTCCTAAGGGCATCACTATGAACTCATAGTGTCCATACCTCGTTCGAAAGACAATCTTGAAAATATCTTCCTTTCTCTCCTTTAATTGGTGATATCCTGAACGAAGGTCTACCTTAGAGAAATAATTGGCCCCATGAAGCGGATCGAGCAAGTAATCTATCCGTGGCAGGGGATACTTGTTCCTTATCATGATTTTATTGAGGTCACGATAACCAATGTAAAGGCGCATTGATCCATCCTTATTCTTGATGAAGAGGACCGACACACCCCACGGTGAAGCACTCAAGTGTATAAAACCCTTCTCCATATTATTCTGTAAATGATTCTTCAACTCTTCCAGCTCTATGGTGGCCATTCTGTAAGGTGTCTTTGAGATTGGTAGAGATCCAAGGATAAGTTCAACTGAGAACTCAACCTCTTGGTCCATAGGAATACCTAGATACTTTTCAGGGAATACATCAGTGTAATCCATCACGATGGGCATGTCATCAATAATGATTATCTCCTTTGTCTCAATAATTTGAGCTAGATATGCTTTCTCATAAGGCAAAAATATCCATACTTGAGATGATGATTCAAAAAAAGATTCATCTTCCTCCTTGAATTTGTAAAGAATTGGTGGCTGCTTCGGAATGTAAAGAGTGATCTCCCTTTCCCGGCAGTTGATAGTGGATTTGTATAAAGATAGCCAATACATGCCCAAGATAGTGTCAAACTCCACTAAAGGATGTATGAAGAGATTTGCTTGGAGGTTCAGTCCAAAAACATTAACCGAGGATGAGTTATAAACCATGGACACAATGATTTACCCATTATCTGTTCTCACAGATAACTTTTCCTCCAAATTTTGAGGTGGTGTTTGAATTGTTCTACTAAACTTTTAGGATATGAAAGAATGCATATAACCAGAATCAAATAGTTCATTCTATATTCTTAAATTAATAATTAGCTACCTATCAGCACATCGTTGTCTAGATCCACCATAGTGGTATTGATAGTATAAACTCTTCCATGTTGCCTCAGAGGTTGTTGTTGATTTCCTCCGACAACCCTTGTCTTAAGGAAATTGTTTCCATAATGCCCAAGATCCCTGCAGTTGCAACACTACACTGTAGGCTGAGTGCTGATATAAACCTTCCTTTCTATTTCAACATTATCGGGATTTGTCATATCCCTTCAGAAGTTCTTGTCCAGATGACCAAACATTCCGCATTTGAAGCAATTTCTGGTTCCCTTGAGACAGTTACTAGGATGTTTCTTCCCATAATTTTTTTAAGGGGAAAATTCAGGATTCTTTCCATCATGGGATTTGTTTGATGGACCATCCATATTTTTCTCCATTTTACACTTCTTATCACTAGGCCCACGAGACCACTGAGAGTCTCCAATATCCATTTCAACCTTGAAGGCACAATGGACAGTATTCTCATAACTGTCAAAGTCTCGAATCACAAACGCTTTTCATAGACTCAACTTTAGTCTGCTAAATAAGCGATCCACCTTGCTTTCGGAGTTCATGACAAAGCCAGAGGCCTACCTAGAAAGCCTTGTAATGTTTTCATCATACGCCACGATGGACTCACCTTTTTTCTTATTGAGTTTGATGAACTCTATTTCCATCTTGAGATGGAGGGTTCGAGGAAAATATTTGTTGAAAAACATCCTCTTGAATTCCTCCCAATTCATTGAATCAATTTCCACTTGGGACATTGTATTATTTATATGTTTCCACCGTTGATCTGCTTCATCATTAAAATGATAGACCGCTAGTACAAATTTTTCCTCTTTAGAGCACTGGAGGATAAAGAATATCTTCTCAATGGAGTTAATCCATTGTTTCGCGAGGAGGGGATCAAAAGATCGACTAAACATGGGAGGCCTTTTCCGCATGAAGGATTCTATGAAAACTTTCTCTTTCCGTAGAGGAGGAAGGGGTTCTGCCTGATTCAAGTTATTATTCATAAGTTGAGCCAGCTGAGCAAGTACTGTCATGAAGTTTTGAGAACCCTCTCCCGTCATATCAGACATATCATTAGGGAAATCTCCACATTTCCTATCACATTGGTTGTTGGAACATGTTATTCTATTTACCTCCATTAACTAAGAAAAAGGACGTATAATTAGAGGTATTGAATACTTATCCATTGAGAATAAAAAGGAATCTTTGAACATAAAAGTATAAATACATATAGAATAAGTATATCCTATCTTGTGATTTCTTAGGTTTAAATCTAGGTTATCCTCAATCTATTTCTTAACTTATATTCTTATGGGATTTTTTGTCCCTTAATAATGGTTTGTACTAAGCTTGTGAATCTACCAAAGCATATACCCTGGGAGTGTTGTAACCAATAGTGCAACAAGGCCCGTTTTCGTGCACCAGTTCCCATTCGAGTCTAGCTCAAAGCAGTGTTTTCGGGTTCTATCCGTAGGATACATCTGTGCTAGAGCCGCCTTTACCTGCTCATATCCAGACATGGATGTATTTTTTTGATAAACCACTTACTCAATACTCACAAAAATATGGGGGTGTTTTATTAGTCCTATCTATAAGTATTCCTTAGGATTTTCTAATCCTAATCCCAAAAATAACCAAACCTATCCTTTGATACCAACTATGACAACCCTGATTTTTATTACACAATTAAACATAATTTATTGCATAAACATCACTTGATACAACATAGAAGACCGAGAGGTCTAGTGTATTTGGGGATTTGGATCATTACATAACAACTTAAAACATGAAATACAACATCTTTATTGAAATATTCCTTTACAAGACCACTACATTCTCTCGTACATAGCATTGCATGGGATAACCTGAGGACATGCATAAGAAAAGGGTGAGCTATAAAGCACAGTAAGGGAATAAAAATGGAATAACATGAGGAATAAAATACATGTTAGACAATAGGAATATTAATAGAGCATAAGGGAAGCATAAACTTAAAGGCATGATAAAGCATGATAATCATAACATGGAAATGTGGCAACAACACTTAACATGGTATTAGCACGAGCCAAGGCTCATTGCACATGGAGCATGAGTAAACCCTCATTTCACATGAAGCATGAATAAACCCTCATTTAACTTGAATTAGCATGAGTAAACACCCACTGCAAATAACGTATCATGATACTATACTTTACCCAATGCATTGGAGCACTATCAGGGCGCACCCTTCTTAAACATTTCATTTCATGCATAAGTGTGCCACATGGATCATAAAAGATTGAATCATTAAACATAATCATTTATTACATGATAAATGAATGTGGAATAAATACATGAGATTATTTAAAAAATATTTAAATTTTCATAGAGGTAAATACCCATGATAGAGAAATGGGCATGGTATTCACTACATAATGGCTTTGGCTTGGAAAAACGCGGTGCAATTTCGGCAGCATAACGACGTGACATAAGAACTCATAAGAATGGTTGATGAGTGATAAAGGGGTGTCTCATCATATTAAAATGACACAGACAGTAAGGGGGTCATATAGAAACATGTCCCAACAAATTTAATGGAATTTAGATTCATGATACAAAAGAATTTCTCGAATGTAAATGAGGAGAGAGAAATTCCTTTCGGAATTTCGGCATAGTAATGGGTGTACATGGGAGGATTTTAATGAGAGAGAAAGGGGTGTCCCATCATTAAAACATAAATAGGGAAGTATGGGGAGGTGTGAAACCATACCCCAACATTTATAATTGAAATTAAAAGGGCATATCATCTTAAAAAAAATTAGACAAAAATGGGAAAGGAAGAAAAACCCTTACTTGGAAGTGTACTTCCAAAGGGTTGAGAGAGGCTTAAGAGAGGATTATTGGGAGATTGGGGAGACTTGGGAGGATTCTAGAGAGAGGAGGTAAAAGTTTTGATGAACTCCAAAGGCTTTGAGTGAGGAGGAAGTGGGAGCTTGGGTGGGTTTATATAGGGAAGGAGAGGGAATTGTTCATTATTTAGGTTTGGGACACCTCACATTAAACTAATAAAAACCACAAACCATCCCCTGGTTTTTCCCATGGTTTTTTCCAAATGGGATTGGAAGAAAATATTTTATAAGGCCAAAGTCCAAACTTATTAAAATAATAGGTTTTCCTATGTGGAGGCGAGTCACCCACTCAAGGAAAACAATTTAAAATGACAAAATGTTTTATAAGTCTTGAAGGGTCCACTAAAGTATTGTAAAATAAATAAAACAAACCCAAAATCAAATTATTTTAATGAAAAAACATATATTTTCTGAAAATAAAGTTTATAATATTTTATTACATCACTATTGTGTAATTATGATGTCATAAAACATTATATATTTAAATGGTGTTTTGTTTTTACCCAAACAGTTACTGTCTCAGAAAATTATGAAAAATTCACCATTGGATAATTTCGACATCCTAATTCCAGAAATAATATTCATTTTATCTAAATAATTTTCTAAATATGTTAATTTTAACTTTTAAAATAAAAACCTTCATTTATCGAAAATTCATGGGTTTTGACAAAAAATGGCATTCAAAGCTTAATAAAAATTACAATTGCATTCATAAAATTATACTATCATTTATATTTAATAAAAATTAATTTAATAATAATAATAATATTTTATTAAAATATTATTTAATTCAAAAATCCATTAACTTATCAAAATATATTTCTTAATAGAATATTAACTAAAAATACTATTTGTCCTTTAAAAACTATTTACAAAGTAACAATAATAACATGAAAGTATATTCATTATTATATACAAAAATAATGTACATAACCATAGTACTAGGGATTTGTTACATAATCCCTTAAAAAAGTCGCATAATACCTAAGGGTAAGGTGTGATATGGTGATAGACTCTTAGGGTGGCTCAGATAACATTGCACGCGTGGTGATCTCTATCAACTTCCACTTCTCCCGTAGGCGGTTCTACTCACGTTTAACATGTTCAAGATCGACTTGAGATTAGTCAAGAGTGAAGTCTAATGAATCCACCTCCTTTCCGAGCTCCTAAAAATTGGTTTCATATAGGGCAAGTCAACTGGATGAGGCCATCATTTCCTTTTTTTGAGTAAATTGGATTTGTTAAAGCCCAAATTTATACTAATCATGTGATCACTGTTCAACGACTATATTAGAAACGGTTAAAATTATTAATGGTATTTTAAAAATCCAAAAAAATAAAACAAAATAAGTGCATATTTTGTATAACCATTTCACATATTAAGGCATTTAATTAGATCATGAGGTATTTTCATTAACCAATGTTTGGGTCGTTACAGTATCAACCCAGTGTAGGAAGATATATGATCCTTATGTTGATGTTAAGACTCCTACGTGAATTCCAATATTGTTATGTCAATCCTTGGTAGATGTAATCACTCATACATTTATATTTGGATGCATGAATCTTACATCAGCTCATCCTTTGTCATATTTTAGATCATCTTCCACTATATAAAGATAGACGATCCTTACGATTGTAGAAATGATACAAAAACCCAAATCATCTTTAACAGTTTTTCAGTCAGTTCATTAGTTGATCCTTACACAGTTGGAAAATCGTCCTTACACACAGAGGGAGGATTCATTCCTTTTCTATCTTTCCAATATCTCTAGAAAATGATTATTATATTGATCCAAATTACTCTTACATCAATCTGAACGACCCATACATGTTACCATGTATGAGTCCTTTGTGAATTTTCAACTCCAACATAGAAATTTCAGATTTGATTGTTCTCATCTCATCTCATATCAGGTAATATTAGAGACTTATCCAACACCTAAAATCAACTCAGAATTACTTAAGGACATTATTAGATTCATCAAAACATCATCCAAAGGATTTTCCTTCAATGGATGGATTCTCCAACAATAAGTTAATGTCAGGAGTGATTGCTTATTGTGTAAAAGTTATTAGGTGGACTGTGTACGATTCATTGGGTGTTGTCTATGAGTCATATAAGAAATTTATTTACTGTCATTACCTTAATGTAATTTCTAAATATTTTTGACCAATAGTAGTATAAAAAATTATGTTATATTTTATTAATCATAAAAAATGGGTCCTAGGGTACAACATAGTGGTAGCTGCCCCTATGGGTCTCAGAGAGGTCTCACGTTCGAGTCTCACTGAGTACATCCCTATATTGAATGTTTCACGTTTTTCTTTGTAACATATCTCTTTTTCTCAAATAAACCGATTCTTCAGCCTCAAATTATAAGGAATGGTTCATGTTATGGCAAGTTTTGAGTAGATATAATCAATCCAAAATTTTACAACATCACTTTTGATATGTTGTGTACATCAATGAAATCATTTCATCAGCACTTTCAATATTTCCATATACATAGCACCTTCATAGAGAAAAAATGATCAACATCATCTACACTCCATGGGTAAAAACTCATCTATTAAATCAAATCAGTTACCATAATTTCTTCATATGAAATATAAGAAATTTATTCATCCAACTTTTTCATATGATTGATCTTAGCTATTCCAATGGAAGAACTTCATTTCATTTCATTTCCATAAAATTGATCTAAGATATTACCCCGGAAAAACTTAATTTCATTTCTCTGTCACATAAACAATGGTGTCACCCACCAACTTCTAAGATTTAAGATACATCACCAATCCACATTCATTTTTCAGAGCTCAAAATTTTTTTGTATTTGGAAATAAGAACTCTATTTCATCTCATCAACCAGCTTACGGACACCAACTTCCTTCCAAGCATCTTGTCCTTATCACATATTGACATCATGCATATTTCCTCCTTAATTGAAAACTGATACAAAATAAACAGAAAGTGGCTTCAATAGATATATGTGTTTGGATTCAACTGGTAGTGTTTTTATCTCATGACAAGTTGTCTTTGATGAATCATGGTTTCCTTTTCAACATTGGCACTCTGATTTATCATCATAAAAGTTTTCTACAGCTAGTTCCAAATCTTGTTGCTTTAATATATTAGTGGATTATTCATATCCCATCACTAAAGATGATAATATATAATGTTATTCAATTTGAATTTATGGTTCACTGCCTACTAGTTTCTCATCTTTTACTTAGCCTAGTTCACCTCTTACCACTTCAATTTCCCTTGATGATTCTCTTGGTGCTCATCCCACCTCATTATAGTTTTCTGGATATCCTCTTGGTGAGAATTATTTGAGACAATCTATTCCTGATGATCTTACCTCAGAGTAGTCTCCTGGATAGTCAACTCATTCCATTCCTCATAATTCTCATCCCATGACCACTTGTTCCGAGGATGGTATTTTGAAACCCAAATTTTATACTACTTCTGTGGAACCTATATCTTTTAAGGATCCCTTGTTTCAACCTTAGTGGAATTAAGCGATTCATGATGATTTATCATGTTTACGCAAAAACCATACTTGGACTTCAGTTCATTTTTTTGGATTAGTATAGACCAAGATGGTTTGGATTATGTTTAGGGACGGATGCTTGTGGCCCATACTATAGAAACCCAGTGTAGGAAGGATTTATTTTTTTTACAGGTCAAGGACCTATACCGACAGTTCAATAACCATGGGTATATTATGTATGGTGTGATAATATATAGCCATGGTTTAAAGAAAACCCTTAGTATTATGGAAATCTCTAGGGCTATACCCATGGTTTCTATAAAACCATCGGTATAGCTCTATATCGAGACCTTGGTATCCCACGATTTATGGAATCGTGGGTAGAGCCTATATACACAGTTTTAGGGGCTATACCCATAGTTCCAAACCATGGGTATAGGTGATTTTTCCATTAGTGACAGTTTCTAAACCATATCATTATTTCATAATCAAGGTTAAACTCCTAAATAATTCTCTACTTTTTCTAGAGCTCTACATATTCTTTCTATGCCTCTTTAATATTCAAATGGATTAATGGTTAGACATTCATTTGTGAAAGATATAATTTTTACACTTCCTTCAAGATTTATAAATCCGTATTTTATAAATATATAAATATTGGACCTTTTATGATATGTATAATAAATAAGCTATCATGGTCCTTTTAATATAGATAATCATCCACTTTGTTCACCTTCCCAGGGTGGTAATGTATTGAGAAATCATAATCATTAATTAGATCTAACCATTGTCTCTTACATATGTTCAAATATTTTTATGCAAATATATACATTAAACTTTTATGATCAATATATATCATATATATCATATATTCCCCCATAAAGATAATTCATCCATATCATTAATTCAAAAATTACTGCAACTAACTGCAAATCATGGGATGGGTAATTTTTCAAAACATCTTTCAATTGTCACGAGGCATAAGCTATCACCATATCAATATTCACGAGGACACATATTTATCCATTCTACTATACATCACTGTATATTAAAAACACTTAAACACTATAAGGTATTGTAAGAATTGGTATTCCGACTAACCTTCTATTCAGTTCCTTGAGTTTTTCCTCATATTTTTCTGTTTAAAGGAACTTATCTCCCTTTCACATTAACATAGTGATTTTATTTGAAATCTTTGAGAAATTATCAAAAAATTGTCAATAATATCGATCAAAACAAAGAAAATTATAGGTCTCAGTAAATGTGGTGGGTATAGACCATTTATAAATAAATTTTGTATTTAAATGACCTACTGATATATCCTCATATGATAATTTATATCCTAAGAATGAATCTTTATAAATAAAAAATCTATATTTGTAGATTTTTTCATAGAAAATTTCCATTTGATGGGGTTCAATACAATTCCAAAATGATCTTTAATAAATTACATGATATTTTGATAAATAAGAAAAATATCTATAGAGAGTACCAAAATGTGATCAAGGTAATCTAAAAGGATTATATTCATTAAATCCATGTATAGAGTGTTTGGATTTGTAAGACCAAATGGAACCACTATAAATTAATAGTGTAAATACATTGTATTAAAGGATTATAGGTTTTGAGATTAGTGTAAGTGTTTGATGGTATGTGGAAAAAATTTATTTTGTCATGTTCAATGATCAATCCATGTTGTACACAACAATAAATGCCGTGTTTAATATAATTGAATCAAAGAATAGAGACAACATGAATCACGCTGAAACAAGAGAGGGAGGATCATCACATATTATTTATAATTAATTTAAATAAATAAAAATTACCTAGATGTAATTATTTCTTCATTAATAGATATATTAATAGATATGTGATGAAAAATTGTTGAATTTTAGAAATCAAGTGTATATTCCCTCTAGTGGTGATCCACACATGTTCAGTGAATCTCCAGAAGTCTCTAAAAAATAACTGGGTGATAGCATGTCAGATCCTTGTGCATGCGTCATCCTCCTTTGATATCTATGAGAATTGATTCTAAATAATTCTCATTGATCAGGTGTATTATGATTCTCTATATTCTTGGGAGTAATCTTGGATAAGAGGGATGTTAAGGGCTTGAGATAATTCTCCAATTCTGTTGTGCATAACCCAAAAAATGAAGTTGTTCTTTTGAGAAAATAATATAACTGGGTTTATATATCAACAAGGATAAAATAAAATAACTGAAAATGTTCGCTTAGTTATTTATTTAATCCTAGAAAAAACCCATGTCAAATTATAATAATCATAATATTATTTCTCGACATGCACTTAACTTAAAAATTAAAATAAAATTTTATTTAATCAAATAATATTGAATATTTACTACTTTCTCACCGAACTTAAGATTCTATTCCCTCATTCCTCCACAATATTTATCAGACCATGAATAATGTCTATTTATTTATAAAGTAAATATCATTTTATTATTTTCCAATATATAAATAAATATTATATTTACTAAATAGAAAATAAATATTTATATGAGATCAAGGATACATGAATAATTATTAATACATTTGTAGAATAATATTTATTCAACTTGTTAAGTAATAAATAATAATATATTATTTAAATAATATTCTAGATACAATTACTGTGTTACCCTCTAGGCCACTTATTAGAATTAGGAGAAGCAACCTAATGTCCAAGGTTAACATCTATCAAGATGTGAGAGTACCCATAGAGAAAAAATTTAATGCTACAATGACATGTTATGTCATATGGATACTTAATGTGTAATATAATCCCTATATCTCACGATCTATAATCAAGAAGGTTTCATGATAGTTCCATCAACCAATGTTTTCGATGTCTCCTTCTTTGATTTCCGTGAAAATGAACTCGCTTGTCAAATACCATGGTCAGGGATTTATTTAGGCTATATCATTTGCATCAAAGGGCCCAAGATATTGACGTCCATTAAAATAAAAGGGAAAATTATTTCTCACATTATTTATTAATGTAATATTACTTTTGATTCACCAAATGTATCATACCTCACCACGAACACATGTCATCATGGTTTTCATCAATACAACAAAGTAAGTGACTCATGATATTCATTAATAAAAATATTAACGTCTAAGGATCAATACACATTGTAACATCCCATGCATTTATAGAATAATAAATTTTAAAATATATTAATATTTATGAATAAGATATTAATTTTTTTATTATAGAGGACACTTTTTCTGATAGCATAACTGACACACAACAACGGGTTTCTCTAAAATTGTACGTTGCACACAACGTTGAGTTATACCGAAAAATAATACAATAATATTATTATAATTTTAAATTGAATTTAAGTCATAATAATTGTATTGGTGTAATGATCATAATTAACTGTATTATTATTTTTCATACTTGTTAAATGTTTTTCCATTTATCAAATAAATTTTAGAGGCTTAAAATGAGAATGAATCGAATTTTAAGCATAAAATACTCTAATATTTTTAAAAGGTCGTTTTACCGCCTTTTGATGGAGAACTTTTTTAATAAATTTATTTTCACTTTTATATTTTATATCTAAAAAAAACTTCTTCTATAGAATCAGGACATCAAAATTTACTTTGTTTCATTTTTTTTATTTTTCTGATAAAATCCATATTTTTATGAATAGTGAAAAATACTACATTTTAATTCAAAACTACTTTTTATCTAATTTATTTATATATTTATATTGTCATTATAATTAGTATTAAAGTGTAACTAGATTAAGTTTTTATCATTTAATCTAATGATGATAATTGGAAGAAATTTCACATTTAAATTGGACATAAAAACATGTCCATATTTTTATTGTTTTTTTACTTTTTAAAAACTAGTTTATGGTTTTGAGAATTGGAATAAATTTTAAATAAATTTATGAGAATCCTGTGTTTTGAATTTGGAAACATTTATTTCATGTTTTTAATCAGAATTTCCAAATTGTGTAAATAGTTAAGCCATATTTTTTGAAATTATGATTAGTAACTTCAGTAATTATTTTTATTTACCATGGTTAAAGGGTAAATTTTGTAAATAAGGGTAAAAAATAATATTATAATAACATAAAACTACCCTGAAACAAGTACTGATCTTATTGGATGACATATTTCTGACCATGGAAATCCTTGGGCCTAATTTAAGACCCCATGGATCCAATTGGGTTTGATAGTGACATGTTATAAGAATTAATTTAAATTAAATAGAAATATAAAATAAACATGTATCTTTTACTAAAACAATTTTAATATGGGTTCATATAACCGATATATTTTAGTATAAAAATTAATTATAAATATAAGAATATTTTTTACATCATTGTATTTTATTTATAATTTTTAGATATTATTTAAATAAATTTATTGATGAAACAATGATTTTTTGGTGACTACCATATTAATGAAAGATTCAAATAAATGATATTATAAATATTAAAATAAATGTAATCTGAAATTTTTTATTTCATCCAAAAATTTTACGGATGATTATGAAATATTAAATTTTATTTAATTCTTTTGTTTCAATGGAATCATGTTTTTATGACTTTAACAAAAATCAATTACTAAATAGTGTCAAAATTGACATAAATGAGTTTTTAAAACAAATACTATTTTATTAAATGATATAATAGTTTTTAAAGTATAGGATTCGGCCAAATTACTTATATAATATTAAGAATATAATTAATTATTCACTTTTGTTTCTATTTTTATTTTACAGTAACCATAATAACCATATATTATGAAAATAAAAGAAGACATGGTATGAGTTAATGTTTTTAACTCTGGGTTAAAGCTAAAAGATAAGGTCACTTTTGTGACCTAAACTTGTATAAATTTAATTTTATGATTGGGATATGACCTTGAATCATCTTATATTTGAAATAAATGAGTTTGGGACATTTAGAAACTGAAAATAAATTTATAATAAAATTATATTTCAAGACTTTACTAAAGTTCCCCTCCTCCCTCTTATAAAAGGCCACCGCCTCTACCCACTTACTCACACCTCTCAAGCACATTAACTCATCCAAAATTCTGCTAAAATAATCTCCAAACATTAATCCCTTCCACTTATAATCCTTAACTTGAGCATAAGGAAATTCAGTAAATCCTTTTGGCTCAAATAAAAAGGAGTTACACATTTTAAAGGTAGTGTATTCTCCCAAGTTCCTTTCTTTTATTTTCCTTAATAACTCCATATGATATTCTTGTTATATGATTACAAAGAAAAAAAAGTATCCTCAATATACTAGGATGTTTTTATGAGATTTATTTTAACTACACTTACAGACACCTTCATCTAATGGATATGAACATACTGTTTCTGTGTATGGGAAACCACTACCTCACTAAACGATGATTATTCAATTTTCACCTACCACCTCTCATTATGGCCATTATGATGGAAATATATTTATATATGATATATATTATTTTTATTTTTTCTCTATGATTCTATAATTTTTATTTACAACATACCTTTATTCTTTCCATATTGTGTAAATACGATAATTTCCTTTGAGGAAGTGTGGACTACCACCCCCTCAAAGTGATATGACTCGTTCTTGTCATACATGGAACGTATAAAGGATGATATAAATGAACATATGTAACATATTTAACATATATATTATACATTTATTATAATATACCTATGTATAATTTAGTTTTCATTCCTTTAATATGACAATGAAATGAAAGTAGCGTTCATGCGTATGTACGACCTACCATCTCCGTGAACGGTGCATTTTATTTCTTATCTTCAAATGTTATAGAATATTTTAAATACATATATAATTAATATATATGATATCTAAATCATTAATAATATTATGGAGATAATTTAATTATGACCACATGGATAATTTTTATCAAAATAAGTTCATTTTTGACTCAAGTACCAACCATCAACAAAATGTCTCATATGAACTCAAATAATTAACTAATTGATATAACATGGTAATAAGTGATATAAAATAAAAAATAAACTTTAAAAAGGTTTCAATGAAATTATAAATTAACCTAATAATATTATTTGGTAAATTAAATAATGAACAAGACACGTCAGATTCAAGGCAAGGGGTCTTCTTAACACAATTTCCATTCTTTGGGTAAGTGTTCTAATTCTTGATTACGTCGTGCTATGATTATGTGAGAAATAAATTTTCAGAAAATATCTTGCTTTTATACTTTATTTATGTTTATTTATAGTGAATAAACAAAATAGATCTATTTTATTAACAAAATGATCTTTATAAGGGAAATCTTAACTCAATATCCATTTTATTGAGTTAAATATCTATGTCATTGGTTTTTTTCCTAGAATATATATGTATGAACTCTGATTTATTCACAATGAATATCATTATATATTGGGTGTTTTTATATTTTTCACACATGATCATGTCATTGATTTATCCTTATTCTAAGGATATGATCTTTCTATTGGATTTCGTCTCAATTTACATTTCATTGATACTAATTTTTTATTATGCAATAATTCAATTTTACATAGTGTATATATGGACCATTGACATATTATATCATGTATCTACTTATTATCATGATATTATATGGTTTGATTAATTTTATTCTTTAATTATTTTTATTCAAGTATTTTCTCAAGTGTTAAGGGACACTTTAACTAAAACATCATTTTAAATGTTTTCAAGATTTCTTTTTCTAAATATTTCTCATTAATGTCCATGTTTTCAAAATGGGTTTAAATATTTATTTATATGGAAATGATTGTTTTAAAGTTTAAATTATTTTAAAAATTTTTATAGTGTTATGGGACACTTTGATTAAAAATTCTTCTTTTTAAATGTTTAAAAGTTTTTGGAAATGTATTTAATATTTCAATATCTTGAATTTATTTCTTATGATTGATAAGTGATATGTTGATAATTTAAATCTTTTATGCGTTATGATTTTGTAATGGTACATAGAAATTTTATGGGTGGTCCCTTGATAAATCTAGGGTAGGTGAGCCCGAGATAGATCTTCAATGACTTGGGTAACATGATAGAGGTAAATGATATAGTTTCTCCTAAGATATTTAGGGAATATACTATGATGGGTATTCCAAATTTAACCATGAAGGTTACTACAAATGTAGCTATGAAAGATACAATGTAAGTATGATATGGATGCCACAATTTACCTTTATGTTATAATATTTCTTTGATTTTTTGTAGGAATCATAATATTTCATGATGCAAGCTAAGTGGTTTATGTTTTATGGGTGAACAATATGATTTTCTGAAATTGTTTTCACGGGTTTTAAATATTCATGGACTAACAGTTTTATTCCTTATTTTATATTACTTATTGAGATTTTTATGCTCATACCATGTTTTTTAAATGTTTGTCACATGGTATAAGGAAGGATAATAGAAAGGAAGAATTCAAGAATATTTTTATCAAGGAAATAATTCTTGTTTTATTTAATGAGATTTATTTGTGTGAAAAAATTGGATAGAGTAGAAGTGTATACATTGTAATTTTTGAGAAGTTATGTAATTGTTATGGCCAAATTATCTAAATATCTAAACCTAAAAATATCCTTTAAGTGAATTGAAGTCAAATTATCAACTTAACTCATAATTATGTAATGTTTAAGGGTAAGGACTTATAATTGGTATCAGATAGAAAACTTTGGAGAATAGGATGTTTTCTTAAGGGTTATGTATATCATCATGGGTTTATAATTTTATGTTATATCATAAGTTCAATGTCTTAGGAACCCCTTTTGAGGCTTTATGTTCCAAAATTTTAAGGTGATTAACATTATTTTTGGAGAAATTTTTTTTGAGGGAATTATGGGTTATAACATATGAAAAATGAAAGGAATAATATAAACGTTGTGATTAAAATGTTATATAGTTATTTTTTAGGATTTTATATCATTTTGGTAATTTTTTAACATTTATATAGTTCTTGAGAAAGGAAAACACATAGATCGTGTGACAACACATCGCGTCAAACAAGGCTGCAGGAATCGAACCGACAACCAAAGTACGATTGAGATTTATCACCTACCACTAGCCTACGTGAAGTCCCAGGTTAGTATGACTTATTCAGTTTATTTAAATGATTTTATGGATTAATAAAAGTTGATTTTGGTAACTTATATCTTATTAAATGGATAAAATTAGTATATTAAAATAATTTGGTGATTAAGTGATAAATGTTATTTTGGAAGACGTTCGCTCTTTTGAGAACATTATATACCTAAGGAAAATAGAATACTATAGGAATTCATTTGAGGAGTAATGGTTGAATTTAATTTTTTAAGAGTATATGTTTTTATTGAGGACATATGGTGATTTGGGTTACTTATGGAAATGATTAACCTATCAGGGAGAATATGTGATTAGGTTAATTACTTTTCAGTATGAGACTTTAAGAGTAGTAAATATTATTTGGAGGTAAATGTTATGATTTATTGTGGAGGACAATGTGACCAAATCCTTGTGAATTTTTGGTTTCAATATTAGTTTGTATTATTTTGATAAATTTTAAGTAAATTTTTTATTGAATGGTCTGTGTAGAAATTGGGTATTACGGTTGAATTTATGAGATTAAAAGTTGTCATTCTCCTTATAAAGGATTATTATTTTTGGGGATTATCTAATCTTATACTAAACAATTTGGTTTTGGTTAATGTTTAATGGAAGGAGAAATATATACTTAACCTTTTTCGGATTATATGAGTTTTTATAAGTTGATTATAGTGCTTCAGGCGTGAAAAATTCATCTTGAATACTCATTGTTTAAAGAAAAAGATGAGTGTGTGGTGGAAATTTATTAAAGGATGATACTCAACCTTTCATGTAAGTATATTTTCCTATGTTATTATTCTAGGTAGGAAAATAATTCCTCAAATTTATGAAAAAGATATTAAAACAAAAACATTTTTTGTTTACTTTTCATGCAGAGAAGTTAAAGACCGGTTAACCCATCACAACTTTATGGTTTTTTGGTTGTTAACTTTCTCCTAATAATGTTTTCTATAACTCTCCATCAGAACAAGATGGTTAGTTTTTCTTCCATATCCATGTTTTACTACATGGAATCCTATTATGTATTATCTCAGGTGACCTTTTTACTTCTCTTTCGTTCTATTAAAGTGATTTCTTTATTGACTCTTTTTCTGTTGTGGGATTTTTAATGAAGTTTCGAAGCCCAATTTTATAATTTTAAGGACAGAACTTCCAAAAGGGGGGAATGATGTAACATTCCAGGTATTTATAAAATAATATATTTTCATATCTATTAATATTTATAAATAAGATATTAATTTAATGTTAGAGTGGAAACTTTGTCTAATAACGTACTTGACACACAACAACAGGTTTCTCTAAAATCTTACAATGCACACAACGTTAAGCTATACCAAAAAATAATACAATAATAATATAATTATTTTCAATTGTAGTTAACACATTGCCATTGTATTGGAATAAATAAACATAATTAACTATATTATGATTTTTCGTACTTTTTAAATGTTTTTACGTTTATCCAATAAATTTTGGAGGCTTTAAATGAGAATGAAACAAATTTTAATCATAAAATACTCTAATATTTTTAACAGGTCATTTACTGGCTTTCGATGGAGAACCTTTTTAATCATTTTTTTCACTTTTATATTTTTTATTTGAAAAAATAAACTTATTATAGAGAATCAAGAAATCAAAATTTACTTTGGTTAAATTTTTGGTATTTTTCTGATAAAATCCATATTTTTATGAATAGTGAAAAATACTGTATTTTAATTCAAAACTGCCTTTTCATCAAATTTATTTATATATGTAGATTATAATTTGAATTGGTTTAAAAGTGTAATTGGATTAAGTTTTTATCATTTAATATAATGATGATCATTAGAAGAAATTTCACATTTAAATTGGACATAAACACATGTTAATCTTTTGATGGCTTTTACTTTTTAAAAACTCGTTTATGGGTCTGACAATGGGAATAAATTTTAAATTAATTACTGCAAATTTTGTGTTTTGAATTTATAAAAACGGATTATATATTTTGAATTATAAGGTGCAAATTTTATTTAATAGTTATGTTTTAGTTTTGGGAATTATGAATAGTAACTTTAGTAATTATTTTTATTTACCATGGTTAAAGGGTAAATCTAGTAAATAAGGGTAAAAACTAATATTAGAATAATATAAAACTACCCTAAAACATGTCCTAATCATATTGGATGATATATGTCTGACCAAGAGTATCCTTGGATCGATTTTAGGACCCCATGTAGCCACTTGGGTTTGATAATGACATGTTATAAGAATTAATTTAAAGTAAAGTGAAATATAACACATACATGTATCTTTTACTAAAATATTTTTAATATAGGGTTATATAATTGATATCTTTGAATATAAATATTAATTATAAACAGAAAAATATTTTTACATAATGGTATTTTATTTATAATTTTTTGACATTATATAAATAAATTTATTTATGACACAATGATGATGTAATGATATCCTTATTAATGAAAGATTCAAATAAATAACATTATAAATATTAGAATAAATGTAATTTGAATATTATTATTCTATTAACTAATTTTTAGGATGACTATGACATATTATATTTGAGTTAATGACTTTGGATCGAGGGAATTAAGTTTTTATTAATTTAACAAAAATCCATTAATAAATAGTGTCAAAATTGACATAAATGAGTTTAAAAATGATATAATAGTCCTAAAAATATGAGATTCCTCCAAATTAAATATATAATATTTAAAATGAAATTAATGGTCCACTTTTGGTTCTATTGAAATTTTATATTAACTACAGAAACCTTATATTATGAAAATACAAGAAGACATGGCAAGAGTTAATGTTTTTAACTAAGGTTTAATGCTAAAATATAAGGGTAATTTTGTGACCTAAACTTGTATAATTTTAATTATATGATTGGGATACGACCCAAAATCATCATATATTTGAAATAAATGAGTTTGTGACGTCTATAAAATGAAAATGAATTTATAATAAAATAATATTTCAAGACATTCCTAATGTGACCCTCCTCCCTCTTATAAAAGGACACCACATATACCTACTTACTCACACCTCTAAATCCCCTAGAACCATCCAAATTATGCACAAATAATATCCTGAAATACCTACCTTAATCCTATAATAATTAACTTTGGAATTAGGAAATTCAAGAAATCCTTTTGGCTCAAATCAAAATAAGTTACCCGTTTTAGAGGTAGTGTCTTCTCTCATGTTCCTTTCTTTTATTTTCCTTATTAACTCCCTATGATCTTCTTATTATATGATTAGATAGAAAAACAAATATCCTCAATATACTAGGATGTTTTTATGAGATGTATTCTAACTATACTTATACACACCTCCATCTAATGGATAAAAACATACTGTTTCTGTGTACGGAGAACTACTGCCTCACGAAACGATGATTGTTAACTTTTATTCTACCACCTCTTATTGTGGAAATTATGATGGAAATGTATTTATATATGATATATATGATATTTATTTTTACTCCATTATTATTTAATTTTTATTTACAACATACCTTTATGTGTTCCATAATGTATAATCCAATAATTTCATTTGAGGAAGTGTGGACTACCGCCCCCTCAAAGTGATATGACTCGTTCATTCCATAAATGGAACGTATAAAGGATGCAATAAATAAACTTATGTATCATATATAACATATATATTATAATGTAATTATATTATAACTATGTATAATTTATTTTTTCATTCCTTAACATGACAAAGAAATGGAAGCAGCATTCATGCGTACATACGACCTACCGTCTCCCTGAACGGTGCATTTCATTTATTATCATGAAATGTTATTGAATATTATAAATAAATATATACTGGATATATATTATATTTAATTCAAGAATAATATTTTGCAGATAATGGACATATGACCACATGGATAATTTACATCAAAACAATTTCATTTTTGACTCATGTACCGAACATCGACAAAATGCCCGATTTAAAATAAAATAATTAACTAATTAATATAACATAGTAATAAGTGATATAGAATGAATAATAAAATTTAAAAAGGTTTTAATTAAAGTATAAATTAACATAAGTTTATTATTCAGTAAATTAAAGAATGAACGAGAGAATTTATATTCAAGGTAAGGGAACTTCTTAACCTAGTTTCCATTTTTTGGGTTAATCTTCTACTTCATGATTATGTCATGATATTATTATTCGAGAAATAAATTTCTATATCCTATCTTGTTTCATAACTTTATTTATGTTTATTTCTAGTTAATACACATTATCGATCTATTTTTTTAAAAAAAATGATCTCTGTAAGGGAAATCTTAACTCAATCTTCATTTAGTTGAGTTAAATATCATGGGTGAATGAATAATGACTATTTTACACTGAATAAGATACTATATTAGGTGTATATATATTTGTCACACATAATTTTGTCATTTATTTATCCTTAATCTAATGATATGATATTTTTAAGGGATTTCTTCTCAATTTACATTGTATTGAGATTTATTTGTTGTTATGCACCAGTTCACTTTTATTTTATGTATAAACTACCATTTGACATATTATATCACAAATCTCCTTATTCTCATAATATTATAAGTTTTTCTTAATGTTATTCTATAGTTATTTTTATTCAAGTGTTTTCTCAAGTGGTAAGGGACTCTTTAACTAAAACATTATTTTCAATGTATTCAATATTTCTTCTTCTAAATATTTCTCAGTAATGTGCATGTTTTCAAAATGGTTTTAATGATTTATTTATATGGACATGAGTGTTTTAAATTGTAAATTCCTTTAAAAAGATTAAAGTGGTATAAGAAACTTTGAATAAAAATCTTCTTTTTAAGTGTTTAAATGGTTTTGGAAATGTATTGAATATTTCAAAATCATTAATTGATTTCTTTTGATTGATAAGTCAAATGTTGATAATTTAAATCTTTTATGTGTGTTTCCGATGCTTTCGCTGGGGCGCGTGCGCATCCGTCCATGGAGGAGGAGGATGACGCGCTGCGCTTGTTGTCCCGCGTTCCTGCTTTCCAAAGGTGGGCGACATTCGCTCATTATTCAGGGACGTCTTCTCCTTGATCAAAACAGGATGATGAGATATCGGTTCTTCCTTCTGCGGATTCCTCCTCAGAACTCATCACCTAGTCCGAGTCTCCCTCATAGATTTAATACGTAGTTTGTGAAACTCTTCCCAGTGCCATGTTTTCATGGACGCCGGTTAATTACACTGCTTCTGTCGGTAAATTACAAAGGGTCCAGTCAGGGCAGCAACCTTCAGTCGGGGGAGTAGTCACGTTGAGGCATCAGTAGCGTTTCTGGATGCTGGGGAACCTGGAATGTCTGTCTATTATCCCTGGTCACAGGGCTTCTCTAGGGCGTGGAAGCCCGAGGCATCCCACATCGAGCGCGGAGAATTATATGTCATAGACACATATCTGAGGTTTTCCTCAGCTTGCCGTGTTTAACACAGAGTACGCCACGTGTTTAATGTCCAGCGGAGACAGATCAACCCAACTAGAGCATTTAGCTAGGATAGATCAGATTGAGGGATTTCCCTTGAAGGGATGCCGATACCGGGGCCAGCCCATGGGCGGCTGTGAAGAGGAGCGTACCGACATGGTCTCACCGAGATATGACGGTGCGAGCGAGAATCGGGGTGGGTGATAGGTGGATGAATGGAGTGGAGGGGGAGTGAGATGGGACCATCGCAGGGGAGACGGTTAAGTTGGGCTTGAGCCTTGAAGAGGCTTCCTACGTATCCACGTGGGAGGGAATCAAAGTCCCTGTAGTTCGGGATGGTGCCGGTAAACCGACGTGAAGGTGGACCTTGGCCCGATGAATGTCGTCAGCGAACCAACATGAAGGTGGACCTTAGTCCGATGGGCATCGTCAGTGTACCAACGTGAAGGTGGACCTTGGTCCGATGGGCATCGTCAGTGTACCGACATGAAGGTGGACCTTGGTCCGATGAGAGATGGGCTTGAACCTCGATGAGGCTTCCTACGTACCATGCCTTGACATGGATCAAAGACCTCGTAGTTCAAAGGGTTTCATCAGTGAACCGATGTGAAAGTAGACCCGTGGGTCCACTAGTGGTGGGATTAAACCTTGGGAAGGTTTCCTACGTACCATGCCTTGACATGGATCAAAGTCCTCGTAGTTCAAAGGATTGATGGAATACAGTTTAACATCATGTGGGACGATAGTGAACCTGACCTGAATAAATGACGGGCGGTGGGTGTCGGTGAACCGACGTAAATGAGGGACCTTGGTCCAATGGGAGATGGGATTGAACCTCTGGGAGGATTCCTACGTACCATGCCTTGACATGGATCAAAGTCCTCGTAGTTTGAGTTGTTGAATACAGTTTAACATCATGCAGGATGGGGGTGAACCAACGTGAATGAGGTCGGAACGACCGGATGGTGGGTTTGAACCTCGTAGAGGCTTCCTACGTACCATGCCTTGACATGGATCAAAGACCTCGTAGTTCGGGTTAGTCACAATGGCTTGCCGTCAGACTAGAATGTAGTTTAAAGTCATGATGGATGAAGGTAGAACTCGACGTGAATGATGATGGGTGGGCTTGAACCCGAGGAAGGCTTCCTACGTACCATGCCTTGACATGGATCAAAGACCTCGTAGTTCATATGGGGCTTTGTCGGCGAACCGACGTGATGGTGGACCTTGGTCCAATGAGTGGTGGGCTTGAACCTCTAGAAGGCTTCCTACGTACCATGCCTTGACATGGATCAAAGACCTTGTAGTTCAGATGGGAATGGGTGTGCAGTTTAATGTCATGCAGGACAAGGGGGTATACAGTTTAACGTCATGCTGGACAAGGGCGAAACTCGACGTGAATGAACAACCGAGCAATGTGGCTTGAACCTCATGGAGGATTCCTACGTACCATGCCTTGACATGGATCAAAGTCCTCAGAGTTCTCTATGGGTGGGGGTCAGGGTCGGTGCTCACTCTAAGCCCACGTGAGTCATGCTCGGTGTGAGAAACAAGAGGTTGCAAGGACCTGACGATCATGTCGCGAAGGATGCGTCCGTGAGAAGCAAAGAGGGGCTTACGCGTTAGGCAGCCCATGGTGCTGGGACTTACTCCAGGATGGAGGCCCAGAGTGTGACAAAGCACAGAAAAAGAGGGATTTGGGACCAATGATGGGAGGTGCCTCGTTCCCTATCACGCCCTCCACTGACCTTGGTAGTGGGGAAGTACGGAGATGAAGTGGTGCAGCCATCCATTGGGGAACTAGGGTCTCCCTTCTCCTGAGAACATAAGCCACTCCAATAAGGAGGATATCATCCATTGTGGATGAGTGATTCCATTCCTGTGGAGAAGAGTGGTGTAAAGAATGTTCGAGCTGGGGGGACCCTTCGTGAGAGGCACGAGGTCAGGTCATAGTTTAACGTCATGTGTTGAGGATGTGGTGCTTGGCAGTTTAACGTCCTGCAGCTCGGACGAGGTGAGTTCACTCCGCACCCCTAGGACTTACATAACCGGTACCCTCTGGTCCTTGGGGAAGGGAAGGTACCAGTAAGGAGATGGTCAAGGGGGGTTGTGGAACGAACCATCAAGGGGTCCACGTTAGCGTGGCTATGCGAAGAAGCAATAGCCATTAGCGTGACTATGCGAAGAAGCATTAGGCGAAGAAACTCTACGAGTGGTATTGTCCATGGGACTTTGAAATCACATCGTGCAAACCTGGAGGGTCGCACGGGAAGAGGAATTGCCAAGCAAAGGAGTGTGCTTCGCGAAGTAGAGTTTCTTGGCCTTAGCATGGGGCATAGGTGTGAGTGGAAGGTGCTTCGTGAAGTGGAACAGTGTTCGCGGAGCACTACCTCGCGAAGAAGAGGTGCCTCGCAAAGCAGGGTCCTGCGAAGCAGTGTGCTTCGCGATGCGTAGCGATCCCGCCTTAGCATAGAGATCACTAGTATAGGTTGGGTGTTTCGAGAAGCATAAATGCTCCGCGGCTGCCCGGGTTCCCTTTGGAATCCACTTCCTCCGCGAATGCCCTTGAGCTTCGCGAAGGGCACCCCTATCGGAAGAGGGGCTCAAAATGAGACAAAGCAAAGGCGTCTCGCGAAGTAGAAGTACCTCGTGGAGCTCATGATTCCCAGGGAAAAGAGTGCTTCACGATTCGAGAGAGGATAAGCCGAAAGGTCGGCGTGTCCGTCCTCGGGACTCAGGGGGAGTCCAGTATTTATAGGGAAGGGGCGCCGCGAAGCAGAACTCGTGTGCCACCTCAGGTGCTTCACATCGCGCTCGCGAACATCAATGTCATCCGTGGAGGGTTACCACCACTGGAGCTTCGCGGCGGGCTCGCGAACGTCAAATGCGTTCGCGGAGAATTACCGCCTCTGGAGCTTCGCGGCGGGCTCACGAACGTCAAATGCGTTCACAGAGAATTACCGCATCTGGAGCTTCGCGGCGGGCTCACGAATGTCAAATGCATTCGCGGAGAGTTACCGCATCTGGAGCTTTGTGAGGCTGCGATGATCGGGGCACTTTGCGTCGATGCTTCGCGTCGGTGCTTCGCATCGGTGCTTCACGAGGCAGCGTGCCAGCCGTCTTTTTCGTCCCTTCCTTTCGTGCCATATTTTGGCACCAACAAATGCCCCCCTCAGACTTGGAGCCGCGGAGGGTGGAGGGTCGAATTCTGAGGGAAAATCACTAAAATTGTTGGTGGTTCGCGATGCAGCTTCGCGAAGAGGGCCGACGGTGCTGACCAGGGCCACGGATTCGGACGTGCCACGATGCTCCGCGCGGGTGAGGCGCGCCGCGATGCTCCGGGGTCTCCGCCTATAAATAGGGGGGTTGACCTATTTTTTCTTCACGTGACTTCATTGTCTTTTTGTGCTCTCGACTTCGCGAAGCTCCGCGTACTCTGTGACAGCCCTCCGCAAATCGAGCTTCGCGGCGAACCGCGGGCCTCCAACTCCGTGTCCGCGCCAAGCGAACATCTGCTTGTCGGCCTCAGCCAGACTTCGCGGCTTGGTCTCGTGACCGATCTTCGCGATCCGGCTTCGCGATTCAGCTTCGCGGTCCAGCTTCGCGATCCAGCTGAAAAAAATCTTTTCTGAGGGCTGTAATCGAAATGGCCCATCAAGAAGCTGTATTGGGGGTGCTTGCAGATGCCGCTCGTCGGGATGAGATGGCCAATTTTCCAGGTCTGGGGGAGATGGTCCGAAGCCACTTGGACCACACTTCTTTGAAAAATCTGCTATCGGAGGGTCAGAAGGATTATCCGCAGTGCAAGAAACTGCCATTGTACGGCTTCGGGTTGAGGGATGACGTCTTCATCCCGGAGGCAAGTAGGGACGAACCAGCTTGCTGGTTCAGGAGCACACCATGCCAACACCAATGGTTCAGGGCGGCCGATGGTCATGCGCGAGAGGACTTCACACCCATCACCGCTGACTGTCTCTACAAACATTTGAACGATATTGACGGGAAGCCACTGCAACTAGAGACGTCCCCTACCCTCTACCGCACCATGTTGAAGGATTCTTTGCAGGATTCGAAGAAGGGATGGCCCGATGAATGAGACCTACGCCAGGGCGGCAACTTTACTGATGACTGGGCCTGGTCCTACTGGGTAGGCGCCTCATGCGAGGAGTTCGGGGCCGAGCTGAGGAGATTGGGGTTCTAGGAGGAGGCATGGGCCTCCCAATTCCACATTTACCAACCAAAGAAACTGATGCCGGAACTGCTGAGCAGATGGTCGTCTAGGACCAATACCTTTCACCTGCATCACGGGGAGGTGGGCATCAGCCTGTGGGATGTCCACCAGATTTCTGGGGTTCCGATCTTGGGGTTCATGTATGATGAGTTCCTCCCCGTCATCAGCACGTGGGAGGATACAGAGCAAATTCCGCGACTGGCATCAGCGCTGATGGCACTCGTCCCTAGAGAGGACAAGGAGGCAGTGAGGGATGTCCACTTTAGGAGATGGTTCAAATGATTCCTGAATTTCCCAGAGAAGCAAGAGTTCCCTCTGAGGCCTCGAACTTGTCGAAGGGCGGCCCAACGGGGCAAGGGGCACTCGTATTGGCGGGTCTTGGAGGACATCCAATGGAAGACTTGGGGTTTCAGTGTCAGCACTGAACAAGAACCGATAGTCAGGCTGGCGGCATTCATCGCGGCTCTCATATGTGGTTGGATCCTACCAGTGAGGGATACAAGCATGGGGGTGCGGCCCAGCTCGTTTATTATGGTGTCGATGTTGGCCATGGGGCAATGGATCAATCTGGGGATTCTGATGCTCACCAAACTGTACAGAATGCTGTGGCACATTAGTGAGGGCAAGAAGCCGCCAAGGATATGTGGGCCCTTCCACCTCCTGTATGGGTGGATCATAGCGCATATCAGGGGGATTTACGAGTATCCAAACCCCATTTCACCACCGTGATCGAACTTCCCCCCCTCCATCCTAAACGTGGTCGGGAGCTTCCTGTTCAAACTAGCCGTTCCAATGGTGTTGAATCGGGTGTATAGGGCGGATGAGTTTAATATACACCCCTTCCCATTTCCGACGGGGATACTTACTGATGAAGGGTGGGGAACGGAAGAACATCGGGCTTACCTCCTGGCCTTTCGAGGTGGAGTTTTGGTGGCATGGATAGATCGTGAGCCACTCTACGAACCGTACACCCCACATCGGTTTGCGAGGCAGTTTCGGTGCCTCCAGCGGCTGACCCCGCAGGTCTACTGGGAGGTGCGTCACGAGGAGCACCCGTGTGTGATGAGGCAGCTGTGGCTCATGTTCACACGGGAAGATGGGATGATGCGGATTGCATTGCCTCCATCCACTGCCGCTTTCGGATTGGTGAGGGAGTACGCCATTAGTTGGGAGGCTGCTTACCTAGGGGAGATGCTGAAGCAACCAACTATTCGGGTCGGTGACGGTGGGCCTCCTCTATCTCGAGGCCGGGGTCGGAGGGCAGCTAGGGCTGATTGCGGTAGCGGGGCTTCTATGGCGGCGAGACCCGCACCGGCCGAGGGTATGGCAGCAGCGGTGGATTCGGTGATTCCGGAAGAGCAGGGCCATCCGGAGGGGCAGCCACCGAGGGGATTTCGTAGGATATCTACTCAGGCTCCAGGGAAGCGCCTGCGTCATATCGACATGGCAGAGGATTCCGTCTTCCCAGAAGCTTGGGACATTTGGGATGTCAACCGTGAATTCCACATCCCACCCGAGATATGGGCCCACCTGAATTTCCTCGGGATGGAATTACCCGGCATAGGCCCTGTTCGGGCTGGATTCATGGCCTCTCCGGCGGAGGCAGAACAATACCTAGACGAGCTGGAGGATTACGTCCACTCCAGTGGTGTCCCTCGCCCAATGACAGACCGGGTGAGAGTACTGTTGAATCAGACGGTCCCCCCATAGTTATCGGCTGCCGATCTGAGGGAGCGCTTCCCATTGCCGGAAGAATTAGAGGACTCCTCTCGGGAGGATGAGGCTAGAGGAGGGAGCCCGTTGGAGGAGGGAGAGGTCGGAGACCGAGGCTCAAATTCCGACGAATTAGCAGAGGCTCTCGAGGTAGCATTCCGAACTTCTTTCCTTACGATCCGTACTTGGGTCACTATGAACTTCTCACCGATGTTTGAGCCATGCAGGAGGAACTTGTTCGCAGTCCTCGTTCTCGCCCCTCGGCGGGTGATGATGCGGGACCTTCAGAACCCGCGCCTATGGCTAGGTCCAGTTCCACATCTGGTGGGACCAGAGCACCCGAGGTGGCTCCTCCGGAATCTCCAGACCTTCCAACAGTATATGGAGGGCCTTGCCTCGGGGTCCCGTCAGTACCGGCTCAAGAGCAGCGCCTGGAGGTCGATCTCCGTAAGTCTCATTTACTGGTTCCCCTGTCGTCATATGTAGACTATGCCCACCAACTAACGTTTATGTCCCTCTCTGTCGTACAGTTCTCCTACTGGCGTGGGCTGCTGCGGCAAGACTGGTCGGGATGTCTGGTGGCGCCCCTTCTAGGGGCATGCTGGTGATGGTGGCGATAGTCCCCCCATCTCCTAAAGCTGCGACGCACATCATCACTGGCGGGACCACCAGCAGGGCCGTCCTCGAAGTCATTGATGTGGACTCCGAGGAAGAGGATCAACCGGTCGATCCTAGTCCTGTCGCGCATGCTTCGACGCCAGGTGTCGTACTGGATTCGACACCAAATGTAGATCCTGCCGAGGATTTCCTGCGGGCGTATCCCACGTACGAGCCCACCAATCGCGCAGACTGGGACGAAACAACCTCCGATGAGGAAGACAACAGCATAGTCTGCCGACGGTCGTGGAAGCTGATCACGTGCTTTATCTAGGACACCCCCCAAGAACAATGGCTGGCCGAAATGGATAGACTCCGCTCGCGGTTGCGCGAACTGTGTGCTGGGGGAGTGGATGCCCAACGTCCTCATGCACTCATCCGAGATCTTATGGCTGAGAAGATCCAGGAGCATGATCGTGGGCTCAGCGTGGGCTGGCAGTGGAGGAAGGCGACCAACATCAAGAAGCTCCAGGAGGCTGAAGGCGAGGTCCAACAGATGCAGACCCAGGAAGACCAGCTTTCAGCCTCTCTTGATGCACAATCTGAGCTGGTCTCATGGTTGAAGGCCCAGATGGAAGAGGCAGAAGAGCATATGAGGCAGACCTCTGGAGAGATGGCTGCCGTTCAAGCTGGCGTAGAGAGGGCCAAAGCTAGGACTGACGAACTGCGCCCCGCCGCTGCTGAGGAGGAGCGGGAGCTAAGTCAGCGGCAGCAAGCCTTAGATGCCACAAGCCAATGGGTGGAGGAGCTGCAACGCTCTTTTGATGGGGTCAACCCTTCCATGGGGGGAGTCGACCCCCGGGTATTGTAACAAACCCAAAAACCTTTTATTAGTACTTTCGTGCTTCAATTTTTTTTCTTTCTTTGTTTTGAATGCCGTAGCGCGCATGATTTCCACTGTTTGAATTGCCTTGTTACAACCCTACAATGTTTTCGGGACGTTCGACGACAATTCCCCAAGCCCACGTGGGTCGAGCCTGATGTGAGAAACAGGAGATAGTTTCCCTCTCATCCCACCTAACATAGGAGTGGGGATCATGCTCCGGGCATCCGGGATTCGAATTACCAGTCCGGATTTTTGAAAGACGAGAGAGGCTTGATCGGAGAAGGATCTTTCAGGATAACCAAATTACCATTTCTTCAGCGTGCTCTTATGCACGAACAGGGCAACGCCAGGGGTGCTGAAATCGGTCCAAACAGACGAAAATGGGAAGTGGGAATCACGATACCCAAGATTCGGAACACTGTGGGGATAGCGTGATAATAAGGGACAACCGTTAACCTTGTAGGAGAAGCGGTATCCTTACTGTGTTAGCCTGTAATGGGGACAAAAAATGAGGGTTGACCGTTGACCATGTTTGAAACACGGGACCATGTCACAAGTGTTGTCGATCAATCCTTCAGGACGTTGGCCCAGGATAGTTGGCGGACCATAGGTCAGACACCCATACTGTTAGGGGGTCCTTCCAGACATGACCCGTCTTCCGGAATGTTGGCCCAGGATGGTAGGTGAGCCGATGCGGCATGAGACCAGGCCGTTAGGGGGTCCCGTGAGACATGAAAGGGGATGAGGGTCCGAATAAGTTGCACGCAAAGCGTGGAATATGGAGTGATGGTTTGTCCGAACAGAATCCAACACTTAGGTAGTTACACCACCGTGGTGGGAGTACACCATATGGGTGCATTGTTTTGATCATGGATCATTCCTTCTTTCAGATAGGGCCTCTCTGGCAAGGGGATCTGTCACTTCCCAATGGGATCTTGGGGCATCCTGAACTTATTCAGGGTAGAACCGCAGTTTAGTGTCATGCATTGAGGACAAATGGACTCCTGTAGTTTAACATCATACGATAGGACGTAGAATAAAAGGGAAGATACCAGGGAGCGTGTGGCGCGGTAGATATGAAACCGACGTGAATGAGGACTTGGAGTCCAAATCATACCACATACCCCTGGAGGAAACTCTTCAGGTCGAGGGACCAAGAGTGAGGATTGGGCTGGGCCCGAAGCAGAGTGGTCGGGCGTTCATACGTACCCCATGAGGATTGGAATCAAGCCATACATAGTTCTGGAATCAAAGTTTAACGTCACGCGGGACGATGAGAAGCCTGGCCGTGTTGGTACACATCCTGCCAAAACTACTAAGCCCACGCGAGTCGTGCTCGGTGTGGGAAACAAGCAGTAGTGGTGGGAATTTCCCGACACAGAAAGGGGCATGTTAGGGCAAAGGGACGCTCGGTGAATACCGGCCCAATGACACTAACATGATCATTTAGAGCACCTAGATGTGCGAAGAGAAAGATATGAGTATGATGGAATTCCACTTGAACATGAGGAAGTGGAAATGTGTGAATCATGGAGCTCGAGATTCAGATCACGATGATGGCGGCGTGACAATGGAGGACAACTGTTGACCGTGGCGGAAACCCAGCATCCATATCGCGTTAGCCTAGAATGGGGACAGACAAATGAGGGTCGACCATTGACCATGTTCGAAACACGGGACCATGTCACAAATGTCGTCAGATATCTGTATGGACGTTGGCTCGAAACGATTGGAGGATCCTTAGGTCCAGCATTCATGGAGAGCCCTTAAGCCTAGTATCCATGTCGTCCAAGGGTCCTTTTGGACGTGGAAGAGGATGAGGATCCAAATAGCGAGCTCACGAAGCATGGTCATGGGATGAGGGGGATGTCCCTGTAGAAATCCCTCACTTCGGGCTCTTTATCTAAACACATCTAAATACGACAATGAGACGTATTAGATATAGGGAGAAAATTACTTTCCCATAGGGAGATCTTAGTTTAGGGTCGTAGAATTCGGACCATGGATGGGAGGAGACATAAGAGGCACATGGTGCGATGAACAACCTGATGTGAATGAGGACGTAATCTCATATCACATCGCACGACCTCCTTGGGAGAGGCTTTAGGTCAAGGGACCAAAAGCGAAAGTTAGGCCGGGCCCGGGGGGAAGTGTCCGGGCGCTCCTACGTATCTCATAAGGATGAGAATCAAGCCTCACGTAGTTCTTGATGGACCTTAGACCATAAATGTGTAAAAGGAGCAGGGGACGCATGGCATCAAGACCCGACATGAAGGAGGACCTAAGCCCCACTTACCATGCGTTTTCTGAGGAAATGCTCGAGTCGAGGGACCGAACACAAAGGTTAGGCTGGGCCCGCAGGGAAGTGCCCGGGCGCTCCTACGTATCTCATAAGGATGAGAATCAAGCCATACGTAGTTTTGGAAAGGTGACATGGTAAGATACCAGTGCCGGGGGAAAAGGGGAGTGCGGGCGTGGCCCTTTCACTAAAAGAAGCGGAATTTGATGAATCTTGTTTGTTCTTTAAGGTGAATGGTTTTTTTTGCGAAGCGATAGGCCTATAATAGTAGGCCGTGATGTCACCACAAGGATCAAGCCGTGATGGGCGTTGACAAATGGCATGGCATGTGACCAATACCCAACATGATGTCCTCTACAATGAGGTCACCACAATTAAGTTCCGTTTTTCATCGTGCGGACAGGACGATAATGTCACAGTTTAGGGTCATATGATAGGACCAAGCATGCATTTTATCATCATGCAGCACAGACGTAGCAGAGATGATGCTAGGCGGAAAATGTGTGGAGTGTTATAAAACACAATTGACGGAGACAAGATCCCACATCAAATTGTACGCCAATCGGAGAGGGAGACCTTAGGCCAAGGGGCCTATATAGAGGTAAGAAGTGAAACAGGGGGAGAGACTGGTTCCCTAAATGGGCTGTACCCAAAGACAGGGCGTCCGGGTGGTCCTACGTATCCCATGAAGATGGGAATCAAGCCACACGTAGTTCTGAATTGTGCCTTTTAATGTCATGATGGACAAGAAATAGGAGGGCTAAATCTCAGAATGGGGGTGTGCGTGGTGCAACCATTGAAAACCCGACATGAATGAGGACATAATCCCGCACTACGCCACGCGGTCTCGTAGTCGGGGTCCTGAAGGTAGGACCAGAGAGGTGAATTTGCTGAACTCAAGATGGACCCAAAGACAAGGGGTCTGGGAATTCCTACGTATCCTATCAAGATAGGAATCAATCTGAACGTAGTTACAGATGAGAATCTTAGTTTATGGTCTTAGAGATCGGACCGTGAATGGTGACAACTTCCCGAGTAAGCACAGATGTCAACCTGATTCCTAAGCCCACGTGAGTTAAACTCGGTGTGGGAAACAAGGGGGGTATCCTCATCACAATACATGGGGAGAGTCAAACAGGAGTTTGTAGAGCCCTGAAGGACACCTTTGACACGGCTTGTTCCCCCAACGTGCGGATGTGCATGGAGGAAAAGTACCAAATGTTCTGAGACTCCACTTGGACACGGTGAAGTGATGAAGGGTGTGAATTGTGAACCCGACATTTTGGGCCTAATGGGTTGGCGTGGAGATAGAGGAAAACTATTAACCATGGTGGAGACGCAGCGTCCATATCGCGTTAGCCTGAGGTGGGAACAACAAACGAGCATCGACCGCTGACCATATTCTCAATGCGGGATTTTATCGATTTGTTTTCCAAAACCCTCGGTGGAGTTAGCCCGTAACGGTAGGAGAGCCCTTGGGCGTAGTATCCAGGCCATTCTTGGGGGTCCCTCTGGGTGTGAAAGATGATGAAAGCCCTGATGCAGGGATACACAAAGCCTGGAAAGCGGGTGAGGACGTGTCCGAGTAAAGCATGGCATTCCAGGTAATAAACCAGAGTACTCTTAGGCACATCGGTGAACTGCCGAAAAGGGATCGATGAAACAGCTCAGGAGGGAGAGGTACATGGCGTGGTCATTACGAGATCGACGTGAATGAGAAAATAACCTCATGCCACACCATACACTCCTATAAGGGAGGACCTGGGCCGTGGATCGGAAAGGCCAAGGGGCCTGATGGTTAGGCATTGGTCAGGAAGGCCTGACCTGCTTGCAGTTTAACGTCTTGCAATGAGGATGAGGGTCGAGGTCCTGAGAAGGCCAATGGGCCTGAGGTTGGGCCTCGTAAGAGGAGGCGTACGGAATGGTACATGATCCCGACGTGAATGAGGATGTAGTCCCTCACCACACCGTACACCCTGGGTAAGAGGGGACCTGGGCCAGGGGGCCCGAGAAGGCCAAGGGGCCTAAGGTCAGGCATCAGTCAGGAAGGCCTGACGAGCCTGCAGTTTAACGTCTTACATGAGGACGGGGTTCGGGGACCCGAGAAGGCCAAGGGGCATGAGGCTGGGCCTCGTAAGAGGAGGCGTACGACAGGGTACATGATCCCGGAGTGAATGAGGATGTAGTCCCACACCACACCGTACACCTCTATGGGGTATCGAGGCCGTGGGCCCGATTGCTAGCACCACCCAGGGGGAAGTTTGTCACTTCGGGATGGGGCAGAACGAATCATTGCACTCAATGTCTGGGACATCTCGGGGTGGACCCGAAGATCCAGGACATTGTTGACCATGTTCGAAATACAGCGTTCCTATGGTGACCTGATATGGGAGCAACAAATGAGCGTCGACCGCTGACCAAATTCGCCACGTGGGACTTGTATCAGCTTGTTGCTTGAAAAACCTCGGGGGCGTCGGCCCGTATCGGTAGGAGAGCCCTTGGGCGTAGTATCCAGGCCATTCTTGGGGGTCCCTCTGGGTGTGCAAAAATGATGGAATCCCATTCAAGGAGTGGGTAAAGCATAGTTGTATCCATCCACGAAAGAGGCAAACATCTCCAGGGGGGATGTGCAGCCGAGTCGAGGCTTGCTCGATGTGAGTTGGGGAAAAAGTGTGCACTCTGCCATATCTTGACCCGAGGGGAAGATTTTGGCTTTTGGGCTGGGCCAATGGACGAAATTCCCGGGCGTTCCTACGTATCCCATTAGGACGGGAATCAAGCCATACATAGTTCTCGAAGGCCATGCAGTTTAGCCTCATGCGGTGAGGACATGGGGGGATAGAAGAATGGGAGTGGGTACATGGTGCGAACCTTAAAATCCTTGTGCAAGCGGGGTTGTATAAGCGGGGCTAAGAAAGCCTTCCCCTCGCTACACAAGGAGCCTCCGAGGAAACTATTCCCAGGGGGAATAGTGGAAGAGAAAAGCATGGGGATGGGCTCAAGACGAAGTGTCCGAGCATTCCTACGTATCCCATGAAGATAGAAATCAAGCCACACGTAGTTCTTGAAATACAGTTTAACGTCATGCGGGATGAGGAGAATCTCATTTGGGGATATGTACGGTACGACGAGTAATCCGACGTGAATGAGGACATAATACCACACCATACCGTACAATCCCGCAAGAGGGTAAGTCAGGAAAAACCAGCTTGCGGTTTAACGTCTCGCGGTGAAGACGGGGGGCCAGGGGCCCGAGGAGGCCAAGGGGCCTGATGCTGAGCCTCGGTCAAGAAGGCCTGACTGGCTTGCAGTTTAACGTCTTACAGTAAGGACGGGGGGCCTTGGGGCCCGAGGAGGCCAAGGGGCCTAAGGCTGGGCCTTGGTCAGGAAGGCCTGACTGGCTTGCAGTTTAACGTCTTGCAGTAAGGACTGGGGCCTTGGGGCCCGAGGAGGCCAAGGTGCCTGAGGCTGGGCCTTGGTTAGGAAGGCCTGACTGGCTTGCAGTTTAACGTCTTGCAGTAAGGACGGGGGCCTTGGGGCCCGAGGAGGCCAAGGGGCCTGAGGCTGGGCCTTGGTCAGGAAGGCCTGACTGGATTGCAGTTTAACGTCTTTCAGTAAGGACGGGGGCCTTTGGGCCCGAGGAGTCCAAGGGGCCTGAGGATGGGCCTTGGTCAGGAAGGCCTGACTGGCTTGCAGTTTAACGTCTTGCAGTAAGGACGGGGGGAGATCTTAGTTTAAAGTCAAAGAGCTCGGACTATTTTGTAGTTTATTGTCTTGCAGGACGAAGATGCAGTTTAAGGTCGTGCATGACTTTACAGTTTAGGGTCGTGTTGGACCATAATGTGCAGTTTAAGGTCATGCGGGACCGTTTCAAAGTTTATCGTCTTGCAGGACGAAGATGCAGTTTAAGGTCGTGCGGGACCAACTTGCAGTTTAGGGTCATGCATGACCCTTTTTCCCTAGGAAAATTATCGCTTAAGGAAATTGGCATTGGTGGGATGGGTTATACGCTCTCCATCCGTGGTCACCAAGGAGTATGGTCCATTGGGGTAAACCTTATGGATGATATAAGGCCCTTCCCATTTGGGTTCTAATTTGGGCGGTTTCCTACCGGGAATCATTGGCGCTTGAAGGGCTAGTACCAGGTCGCCCTGTAGAAAAGAGCGGAGACGAACCTTCTTGTTGAAGGCCCTCACTATCTTATCCTGATGCCTTTCCATATTGTGCATAGCACGAAGCCGGTTCTCATCCAGTGATTCTAATTCATCTAGAAGGATTTCGGCTACCTCATCTGATGTTTGGTGATCATAGACTGCAGTGCGTAATGACGGTAGCTGGATCTCAATGGGTAGGATATCCTCAGCTCCATACACCAGGGAATATGGGGTCACCTGGGTAGAGTTGCGAGTCGTCGTCCGGTAAGCCCAGAGGGCGTTGGGGAGCTTTTCCGGCCAAAATTTCTTGTTCTAAACAACCTTCTTCTGCAGAATGTTAGAGAGGGTTTTTTTGAATGCCTCGATCTGTCCATTCACCTGCGCGTGGTAGCGGGAGGTATGGTTTGACCGGATGTCGTACTTGGCGTACAATTTCTTTAGTTCAGCCGCTCAGAAGTTGGTGCCGTTATTGGTGAGGACGGCGTGAGGGACCCCAAACCGGTGGATAATATTGGAGCTCACAAAGTCAACGATGGAATGGGACTTGACCTCTTTGAGTGGAACTGCCTCTGCCCACTTGGAGAAGAAATCTGTAGCAGTCAGGATGAACCTACACTGGCGGGCTGTTGCCGGTGGATACGGTCCCACTACATCAAGTCCCCATACCGCAAATGGCCAAGAGTACTTGGTGGGGTGGAGGGGCTCCGGCGGCCGATGCAGGAAGTTGGCTTGAACTTGGAACGCGTGGCATCTCTTGGCATATCCAATACAATCGTGGATCATAGAGGGCCAAAAGTACCGCAACCTACGGATTTGATGGGACAGCTTCGGCCCAGCTTGATGGGCGCCACAGGAACCGATGTGAACCTCTTGCATAACTTGAGGTATCTCTACTCCTTGGATGTAACAGAGGAGGACACCATCAAAACTCCGCTTATAAAGGATCTGTTCAAGATTGGGGCCGCTCTGGAGGGTAAATTGCAGCGCGCGGCGTCGGATTCACTCGCGATCGGCCCGGTCGTCCGGGAGGCAACCATTTTGGAGGTACTCGATAAAAGGCACCCTCCAGTCGGGAGTGGCTTCAACCACTGTGCCTGACGAACCCGGGACCCCTGTCATGGAGGGTCCGACGGTGAGATGACCTACCCGCAGGACATCATTGTCCTCTTGGGTGACGGGGGAAATGAATCTCCAGTGTGCCACATGTGTGATTAAATCATCTTGCTCGGGTTCTACAAGCGATGCGGCCAAGCCATCCAAGGCGTCTGCTTGACCGTTCTACGACCGTGGGACATGGGTAACCTCTGGTCGAGAAGAGAACTGGGCCATTAGGCGGAGGGTGTACTCCAGCAACGGTGCAAGCTCCGGATTCCTGACGACGTAGTCACCATTAACCTGTTTGATTACCAGCTCGGAATCTCCCTTCACATGTAGATGGGGCACATGGATCTCAAGGGCCAACTCGAGGCCGGTGATGAGAGCCTGGTACTCTGCCTCGTTATTCGTACAGCCTTCTGACAACAGGAATGAGTATGGCAGGATGGCCTGCGCCGGGGTAATGAAGACAATACCCAGGCCCACTCTGTTGAGCTTGGTATCGTTGAGCCTCCTACCGGTGGGGCTCCGGGAGGCGTCATCAAAATTCATTTGCCAACACGGGACATCATGATCGACTGAGAGGATCGTCTCATCAGGGAAATCCAGGTCCAAGGATTGATCCGTGGAGGTTGGATGGGCAGCTAAAAAGTCTGCCAACGCCTGTCCCTTAATGGCTTTCTGAGGTACAAACCTAATATCAAACTACTGGAGAATCACTGCCCACCGTGCTAGTCGGCCAGTCAGCATGGGGCGGTTTAGGATGTACTTCAGTGGGTCTACCCGGGAGACCAATTGCACCTCATGGTGCTGCAGGTAATGTCACAACTTCTGCACGGCGAAGACGAGCGAAAGGAAGCTCTTTTTGATAGGGGAGTATCTGACCTCCGTATCGAGAAGCATGTGGCTGAGACAGTAGAGACTGTTCTCAGTAACCTCGTTATTCTTCTGGGTGAACAGCGCAACGAGGGATCTTTCCAGGGCGGTCACGTAAAGGACCAGCGGCTTTCCGGAGACGGGTGGCATCAGGACCGGAGGCTGGAGTAGATACTGCTTGATGTCCTCAAAGGCGGTCCAACACTCCTCATCCCATTCGTAGGCGGCACCCTTCTTCATTAGCCGGGAAAAGGGCTTACACTTGCCGGCCAGATTCACGATGAATCGGTGTATATAGGCTAAGTGGACTTGAAGGCCTTGAAGCTCCCGAATGTTGCTCGGGGGAGACATTTGGCTGATGTCCTTGATCTTCTCCGGGTCGATCTCGATACCTCGGTATCTGACAACAAAGCCCTGAAACTTCCCAGAGGTGACCCCGAAGGCACACTTCAACGGGTTCATCTTTAGGTGATGTGAATGAAGGAAATCGAACACTTTCTCGAGGTCTTTGAGATGGCCCTGGTGCTGACATGATTTGACTACGAAGTCATCCACATAGAATTCCACCAATGTCCCAAGGATCGGTTTGAATATGCGATGCATGGCCCTCTCATAAGTGGCACCTGCATTCTTCAAACCGAATGGCATAACCTGGTAGCAAAAGGTACCTTGGGGAGACTTGAAGGTAGTGGAATCCTTGTCTTTGGGGGCCATCCACATCTGGTTGTACCTGGAATATCCATCCATGAAAGAGAGGGCTTGGAACCTGGCCGTGGCGTCAATCAATAACTCCGTCACCGGGAGTGGGAAGTCATCCTTTGGGCAGTGGTGATTGAGATTGCGGAAGTCGATGCAGACTCTGATCTGCCCATTCTTCTTCCTGACTGGCACAATTTTGGCAAGCCACTTGGGGTATTGGACTTCCTTAATGAAGTTGGTTTTGATAAGCTTGTCAACTTCGGCCTCAACCATAGCACCATGAGAAGGGTGCATTTTACTGGGGGGATAAATAAACCCACGATGTTTTGTCGGGAGGCCCAGAAGGTGAATGGCTACCTGGGGATCTAGTCCTGGAATCTTGTTGTAACTCCAGGCAAACACGTCATGGTGTTGTTTGAGGAATTCTACGTACTGCTGCCGCTCCTCGGGGGATATGGCTACACTGATCAATGTGGGTTTCGTATCTGCCTCACTACCAAGGTTCACCTGTACCAGTTCATCAACCACGGTAGAGACGCCTTCTTCAAAGGTGGGGGAGCATCCTCCAGGTCTTCCACCCCACCCGTGGGGGGACTTCCCGTGACGGAAGATACTTCTGGGCTATCAAAATCTGAGGGGCAGCTGGTGCCGGCTTGGGCAGCAGCGGTCATCACATCGGGAGACTCACTTGCCATTGAGACCATAGAAATGAAGGCAGTCGATCCTATCCCATCTGGCCTTCGGCCTAAGGGTCCACGTTTGATAATATCAAAGCAGTGGTGACGTGTCGGCCTGAGTCGGTGGATTCCAGCCCAGCGGAAGAGACACTTATGGCGTACTTCCATTGTCATAAGCTTGACATTCCGGTACCGTATAGGGGTAGGAGGTTCTGGGATGACCTGAGTCTCGTTGATGTAGGAGTACGCGGTGATTTTCCGCCGTCGCTTGGACACGGGAACATGCCTTCCTTGCGTACCCGAAACAACAAAACATTGCCCCATGTCGGGGGTCGTGGCCTCCAACCGGTGGATCGGGAGGATGTATGCGTCATTCATGCTTGCCTAGGGATCACTTGTGGCCGGGGTGGGTTCATCCTCACTTACTAGGATTTGCTTATACTTACTTTTGTAATAACCCGCATCCAGATAGCGGGCCTCACAAGAAGCGAAAGGGGACACATCTCCTTGGAGCATGCCTACTCGACCGTTGAGTGAGTATTTGAGGCACTGGTGATATGAAGAAGGGACCGCAGCATGCAGATGGATCCTTGGCGTACCCATCAATGCGTTGTAGGCGGTGTCCTGAGAGACGACCATGAACTCGGTGCTGGCAATTAAGCCACCGAACTGAGTCTTCAGGCGGATCTTGCCGACTGGGGTTTGCTCGTTCCTGTCATACCCCTGGATTCTGAGGTCAGAGGGAGTTAAATCACCTTCAAAAAGACCCAACATTCGCAACGTCCGAGTCAGAATTAGATTGATTCTGGAACCCGTGTCAACAAGGCAGCGGCGGACTTCCACACCATGGAAGTGGCCAGTGATTTACATCGGGCGAATTTGCCCCTGTATAGGAGGGTCCTCATCTTCACCGGAGAATTAGATAACCATCTGACATTCAGCGTTTTCAATCATCTCGGTATGGAAGGCTTCTGCAGCTGCTACCTCCGTCTCAAACTGGAGGGGGCTCCTTAGGGCCTCGGCAAGTGCCTCGCACATTTCGGATGATAGGCGCAGGGCCTCAAGGATAGAAAGCCTCGCCGGAATTCCGGCCAGGTGCTTCAGGACATCATACTTTCGTGCCAAACGTGATCCTCTGCTTATAGGAGGTCGTTCGACATTTGGAGGCATAGCGGGTCCTACCTGTTGAACCGGTGATCGGCTAGTACTAGGTACATCCTGCTGCCTACTAGTTTAAGCCTGGAGAGTAGTCGTCGGACTAGGATTGGACAGTGGAGGCTGGCCTGTGGCCGAGCAAGACTGACTGTGATACAAACGAGGCAGATCTCCCTGATCTAGTAGCATGAACGGTGGTGGAGGTAGAGCCGAGAGCGTTAGATGGGGTTGCGCATGCTGAGCTCTTCGCTGAGCCTGTTGTCTGGTCTCAGTAGCGTGCACCACTTGGCCAAAAGTGCCTGCTGACGTACCTCGATGACCGGCGCAGTTGCGATTTCGTTGACGTTGACATCGTCTGGAAACATTGGGGAGGTTCGCCTGACGTTCCCCCTCGTCGGGGGTCATATAGGGTTTTACCAGTTCCACAGTGTTAATCGAAGCGTACCCCTGGCTGTCGCTCGAGGAGTCATCCACCGCTGGGCAGATTCTGGGAGGAATCCCCATTTCAGGGGGCATAAAGTTGCCGAGAGTGCGGGATGACGACGGCACCGGCGGTGCGCGTTGCTTCTTCTTGCGTCGCCGCTGCTTGCCCTTTTGGGAAGAGGTCGACTGTGAAGATGATGCGGAGGCACCAGATACTTCCTCTGAAGGTTCCGACTACTTCAGGCGCGCCCGGATGATACCATGGGCACGTACGACGGTTTTTCGAGCCATCCAGTCGTCGTATTTCTGGGATCCGTGGCTGGGGACCTGCTGCCACTCGCCTTCACTGTCGCTGCCGATCTCTGATCCTGTAAAGACACCCGCCACTTGTGCTGGTGCCGGGCTCAACCTGACTATGTTGTTATTGACATAGTCTTGAAGCCAGTCCTTAAACACATAGCATTGCTTGAGGGTGTACCCTATAATCCGATGATAAGGGCAGTAGTTGGGGTGATCGGTGAGATTCACCTCTGCCGGCCTTCTGCACTCAGGCAGACGCACAATCCCTTGCTCTAGAGTGCTTCAGAAGTAGCCAGGGACCTGATTTTCGTTGAACGAATAAGTCTGGTGCCTTATTTCCAGATAGGGGGCCCTGGGGGCCTGGCCCTGACGAGGGGCCGGAGGGGCCTTCCATGGAGGCGGCGTCTGATTGTCTCACCTAGGTGGCAGTGGCGCATTGCGCGGGGAACCTGTCGGTTCTGAGGCGGTCACTGCTGGACAGGAGCCTGTGCTTGAGGTGGAGGACCTCTGCGGGGTTGTGGGGATGGTGCCGCCGGTAGTAACTCCAGCTTCCTCGGGGCTTCTATTTGGGCCACCACGGTGGGTTCAGCCCTGGAGGTCCTCCTGGCTGGGATCATAGGGGGAAACAAACGTGCCTGACTAGCCTGTTGCAGGGCTTCCTCAAGGCGCCGAGCCTTATTTGAGAAATATCTGAACCCTCTAGGGTAGTTCTGGGTAATCAGGGAGGGTACCAGCTCTGTTTTGACGTTCCCCACACACATCGTCAGTAATTTCTCCTGAGTCAGTGGCATATCGAGGGAATACATAAGTCCCTTCCACCGGGCGATGAAATATGCAACCCGCTCATCAGGCCTTTGCTTGCACTTGAAGAGGTCTGAAATGCCGGTCTTCCGCGTGGTGGAGCTGAACTGGTATAGGAACTGCCAGCGGAGGTCCTCCCAACCGGTCACCGATCCGATAGGGAGCTGGGTGTACCAGACGAATGCTGGACCTTCCAATGTCTGTACGAAACACCGGAGTTTGGCGGCTTCTTGCTGAGCCGGGGTCCCCAGCATGGGGCCACACCTGAAAGAAAAATGTTCCAAGTGCTGTGACGGGTCCCCTATCCCGTTGAAAGGTGAGAAAGTGGGGTTCCCAAAACCCAGAGGTGCGGGCATATCATCTACCCATGCGGGATACGACTTGCCATCCGGTGGGACCGCCACCTGCCGCGTTTCCAACGCTTCGAGGTGGGCTGTGAGTGCCGCAATAAGATCATCCGGGTGGGGGTCCCTATCTTGACGGGGATCCCTAACCACAAGTGCATTGCCAGGTTCTTCAACACGGTAAATGGCTTCGGCCGCTCGTGGATCAACTGGCGGAACGACCTGCGGGGCGACTGGGGGAACCCGGACTGAGTTCTTCAGATTGCCCCATCGCTCGGGGGGGGGGGGGGGGGGGTTTGGCGAGACGTATCACGCCCTCTTGCCATACGTTCCGGCTTCTGCCCTGTCTGCGGCAGTAGCATGATCAGGGTTTCCCGGAGGCATCTCACTGGGGGGAAATTGTTCCTGCCCCTGCTGCCCCGACCTGGGATCACCATAGTCGGGTCGCCACTCTGCGGCGTGCTCAGCCAGGAGTTCATCAACTAGCCTCTTCTGCTCAGCAAGCTGCTGGTGTAACGTGGCCTTCTCGGGATCTTCGTCCATTTTCTACACATAGGCGGACAGGTCAGAGTGCTTGACAGTTCCGACGTGCTCCTTACCCTTGCCGGTGTTTCGACTGAGTACCAGCGACTCGGTGGGTACGGGGAGGCCTAGAAGGTTCCTCTGCTGACGGGTAACTCTTCCTGATGGGTCTAGCAGTGGCGGTACGCCCTCGGGGGGTAAGTCTCCATCAAGGAATTCAAGCTCGTCTTCCTTGTCCACTACATCAGCCATGTGGATCGTGACCCCTCTCGAGGGCATGTCCTCGATGTCGCATAGCGAATCGGGCTACCGTCGGATAGGGTCGAAGAGGAGAGCGGCATAGTTTCCCCAACCACGGACTTTCACATGGGGGGTAGCTTCCCTGACGATTCTGCGGAGTGCTTTAAAACTCTGAACACATTTCCGTTGAAGGGAGCTCTGACGGCCTAGCGACTCGGGGTGCTGGACCACAAGGAGTGCGGCCGAATCGATCAGGAGGCACTGCTCGCCGATTTCTTCAAAGTGCTCTCGACTTCTAGGGTACACCACCCGTTCGTAATGAAGGCATAAGTGTGTCGCTCATAGGGTTCGACAAAAGCACCCCACTTCTTCAGGGGTAAGGGACTTTGGTGCGCGAAAATTCAGTGCTGTCATCGGCCAGAACTTCTCCGGGAAGTAATCTGCTGCAAGAATACTCCAGAAGCTCCTGGGTTCGGACTCAGGGTCTGGACCTGTATTTCCCCACTCATCAACCGGGGGTGGATGAGGGACCGATAGCGATACCGAGGCGGACCTCTGGGATAACAAACTCGGCGGCGGAGAATACAACGAACGGGCTGACTGGACGCCGAATTCCAGGCCATCTTCCGAAGAGCAAGGTGACCTGGCCACGATGTCACGATACGATGGGCTGATAGCCACAGCTTCCAGCACAGGAATCGCAGCTACCGACGACCGGTCATGTCGTCGCTCTACCGCCGTTGGTCCCCAAAATAGCTCTCCGTGATCTCTGGTAGAGGTAGAGGGTGCTTCTGGTGACAATGGCGGTGATTGCGCGGTCGAGACCTGCAGAATTCCCAAGATTTCTTCATCCTGGATGTACCTGCGGAGAGAGATGAGAATATGGTGGACCTCATATTCCGGGAGAATGAGGCTAACGCGTCTGGTTCCTACCCCAGTCCTTGATACGGAGGAGCGGGGAGAAGGTTCCATCGCTGAGTCACATTCCGCTTCAGAGTCGGAGAAGCGGGCAGGTTTGATCTCAACCCGGGCCTTCCCAGGATTCTTCTTGTGGTGGCGACGACCCGCTCTCCTGCCCCAGGGTGGCTCTTTGGGACAGGGTTGATCCCTATCATGGAGTCTTGGGGCGGCGGTGGCGCCATGACGGAGAGGGCCCCCACTCGAGATAGCCGAGGTGCGAGGGGCACCAGGGAAAATGTCGAAGGGTACATGGGGAGGACCTCCATGGATAACACCCATGTAGGCGGAGCCTCTGTTGGAATCGGCAGAAGCATGGGGAGGACCTCCATGGTCGATGCGGGCGGAGCGAGGCTGACCTTCACCCCTCGAGTTGCTGGGGCGAGGAGGACCTTCGCCGGTTGTAGAGAGGACGTAGGGAGGGCCCCCATGTTGGAGAAGTACCGGATGGACGGTGCATTCGGATCGGCAGTCAGGGGCAGGAGGATGGACTCCATACACTGTATAGTGGGCGCGGGAAAGGTTTCCGCGCCGAGCGTCACTGCCGCGGGGCAGGTCTTCCTTCGGGATGGGGGTAGCACGAGGCATACCTCCATGATGAACTTCGGAGCGGGGAAGGCCCACGCTCTGTGGAGTAGTGGTATGGGGAGGAACTCCGTACGGGGTGACATCACCGCGTGTTAGTTCGCGGTGATCACCACTTGGGCCTGCAACCCGGAGAGTCAACCCAGCCTGCCCGTGGGGCGGTTGGGGTCTCGATCCTGGTTGGGTGAAGGAGTGCCCCTGCTCAGTGTATACAGGGGCTTCATGATGCACATCGGCGGTGGCTCGGGCCACTGTAGCTGTCGACGTCGACGCGCCTGGGAGAGCGTCCTCAGCCTGGGCTCGGCGCTGACGTCGGGCCAGGCGAGCTGGTGCAGGTGGTGCAGGGGCATGGCCTGCCTGCTCTTCCTGCGGAGTTGGACGGCGGCGCTAACGCAGCTGGACGGGAGCTCTCGCCTGGAGCCCTTGGGTCGGGACCCGGAGTGGGCTGATCCAGACGGAGCCCGCCTCTTCAGCGTAAGGTGAGGAGTCGTCAAGGCATTCCGGGGATAGGCTCTCGAAACGGTTGAACGTTGGGGTGGGGAGCAGGGGCTCCCTGCGCGGCCTATTAGGGAGGCGTTGATGGCGGGGCCTAGTTGCCTCCAGTTCCAGGCAGGCCATATCCTGAGTTGGGATGACCCCTTCATCCTCGTACCTGCGCACGAGGTTGTTGATCACCCTTCGCTGGATGACCTCTGATGGGGAAAGGGGACGTGGGCGCCCCGTATTCCGCGATGTGGCTGCCGTCGTGGCGGTGGCGGCGCTATGTGGGGTGGCTGTGGCGATGTTTCCCCTGCCCCTGCGTAGGCTAGTGGATGGTGATCGCGTCTCTGTAACAACAACCTGGTTCCTGAGAAACGAAGGGATCAACTCATCAGCACCGAGAGGGAAGAGGATTGACAACCAGTGCCCCATCATCCTTCCATTCTCCACGTCTATAAGAAGTATCCACGCCAACAAGCTGCAGAATGGAGTGCCCCACGTTCTACTGCCCCGACTTCCGGTGAGTTTCACGACAGGCCCGCTATTTGCTTGGCGGGACCAGGCACCTGATATCTGGATCCGGTGACACGTCAATCTACTGGTGTCTCGAACGCTACTAATCTTCATATTGAGGAGAATAATTTCATGTCGGGTTCACCATTTCTGTTTCTGGCACTTTCGCCGGGGCGCGTGCGCATCCGTCCGTGGAGGAGGAGGAGGACGCGCTGCGCTTGTTGCCCCGTGTTCCCGCTTTCCAAAGGCGGGCGGCATTCGCTCCTTATTCAGGGACGTCTGCTCCTTGATCGAAACAGGATGATGGGATGTCGGTTCTTCCTTCTGTGGATTCCTCCTCAGAACTCGTCACCTAGTCCGGGTCTCCCTCATAGATTTAATACGTAGTTCATGAAACTATTCCCAGTTCCATGTTTCCATGGATGCCGGTTAATTACACTGCTTCTGTCGGGACATTCCAAAGGGTCCGGTCAGGGTAGCAACCTTCAGTCGGGGGAGTAGTCACGTTGAGGCATCAGTAGTGTGTCTGGATGCTGGGGAACCTGGCATGTCTGTCTATCATCCCTGGTCACAGGGCTTCTCGAGGGCGTGGAAGCCCGAGGCATCCCACATCGAGCGCGGGGAATTATATGTCATAGACAAATATCTGAGGTTTTCCTCAGCTTCTCGTGTTTAACACAGGGTATGCCGCGAGTTTAACGTCCAGCGGAGACGAATCAACCCAACCGGTGCATTTAGCTAGGATAGATCGAATTGAGGGATTTCCCTTGAAGGGATGCTGATACTGGGGCCAGCCCATGGGCGGCTGTGAAGAGGAGCGTACCGACATGGTCTCACCGAGATATGAAGGCCCGGGCGGGAATCGGGATGGGTGATAGGTGGATGAATGGAGTGGAGGGGGAGTGAGATGGGACCATCACAGGGGCGATGGTGAAGTTGGGCTTGAGCCTTGAAGAGGCTTCCTACGTATCCCTGTGGAAGGGAATCAAAGTCCGCGTAGTTCGGGATGGTGCCGGTAAACCGACATGAAGGTGGACCTTGGCCCGATGAATGTCGTCAGCGAACCAACGTGAAGGTGGACCTTGGTCTGATGGGCATCGTCCGCGTACCGACGTGAAGGTGGACCTTGGTCCGATGAGAGATGGGCTTGAACCTCGGAGAGGCTTCCTACGTACCATGCCTTGACATGGCTCAAAGACCTCGTAGTTCAAAGGGTTTCATCGGTGAAACGATGTGAAAGTAGACCCGTGGGTCCACTAGTGGTGGGGTTTAACCTTGGGAAGGTTTCCTACGTACCATTCCTTGACATGGATCAAAGTCCTCGTAGTTCAAAGGATTGATGGAATACAGTTTAACATCATGCGGGATGATAGTGAACCTGAAGTGAATAAACGACGGGTGGTGGGTGTTGGCGAACTGAAATAAATGAGGGACCTTGGTCCAATGGGAGATGGGATTGAACCTCTGGGAGGATTCCTACGTACCATGCCTTGACATGGATCAAAGTCCTCGTAGTTCGAGTTGTGGAATACAGTTTAACGTCATGAGGGATGAGGGTGAACCGACGTGAATGAGGTTGGAACGACCGGATGGTGGGTTTGAACCTCGTAGAGGCTTCCTACGTACCATGCCTTGACATGGATCAAAGACCTCGTAGTTCAGGTTAGTCACAACGGCTTGCCGTCGGACTAGAATGCAGTTTAAAGTCATACTGGACGAAGGTAGAACTCAACGTGAATGATGATGGGTGGGCTTGAACCTCAGGAAGGCTTCCTACGTACCATGCCTTGACATGGATCAAATACCTCGTAGTTCATATGGGGCTTTGTTGGCGAACCGACGTGAAGGTGGACCTTGGTCCAATGAATGGTGGGTTTGAACCTCTGGAAGGCTTCCTACGTACCATGCCTTGACATGGATCAAAGACCTCGTAGTTCAGGTGGGAATGGGTGTGCAGTTTAATGTCATGCAGGACAAGGGGGCATACAGTTTAACGTCATGCCGGAGGAGGGCGAAACTCGACGTGAATGAACGACCCAGTAATGTGGCTTGAACCTCATGGAGGCTTCCTACGTACCATGCCTTGACATGGATCAAAGTCCTCGTAGTTCGCTATGGGTGGGGGTCAGGGTCGGTGCTCACTCTAATCCCACGTGAGTCATGCTCGGTGTGAGAAACAAGTGGTTTCAAGGACCTGACGATCACGTCGTGAAGGATGCGTCCATGAGAATTGAAGAGGGGCTTACGCGTTAGGCGGCCCATGGTGCTGGGACTTACTCCAGGATGGAGGCCCATAGTGTGACAAAGCGCAGAGAAAGAGGGATTTGGGACCAATGATGGGAGGTGCCTCGTTCCCTATCATGCCCTCCACTGACCTTGGTAGTGGGGAAGTACGGAGATGCAGAGGTGCAGCCATCCGTTGGGGAACTAGGGTCACCCTTCTCCTGAGAATAAACACCACTCCAATAAGGAGGATATCATCCCTTGTGGATGGGTGATTCCATTCATATGGAGACGAGTGGTGTAAAGAATGTTCGAGCTAGGGGGACCCTTCGTGTGAGGCACGAGGTCGGGTCACAGTTTAACGTCATGTGTTGAGGACGTGGTGCTTGGCAGTTTAATGTCCTGCAGCTCGGACGAGGTGGGTTCACTCCGCACCCCTAGGACTTACATAACCGGTACACTCTGGTCCTTGGGGAAGGGAAGGTACCAGTAAGGCCATGGTCAAGGGGGGTTGTGGAACGAACCATCAAGGGGTCCACGTTAGCGTGGCTATGCGAATAAGCAATAGCCGTTAGCGTGCCTATGTGAAGAAGCATTAGGCGAAGCAACGCTACGAGTGGTATTGTCCATGGGACTTTGAAATCACATCGTGCAAACCTGGAGGGTCGCATGGGAAGAGGAATTGCCATGAAAAGGAGTGTGCTTCACAAAGCATAGTGCCTTGGCCTTAGTATGGGGCATAAGTGTGAGTGGAAGGTGCTTCACAAAGTGGAACAGTGTTTGCGGAGCACTGCCTCGCGAAGAAGAGGTGCCTCGCGAAGCAGGGTCCTGTGAAGCAGTGTGCTTCGCGATGCGTAGCAATCCCGCCTTAGCATAGAGATCACTAGTATAGGTTGGGTGTTTCGTGAAGCATAAACGCTCCAAGGCTGCTCGGGTTCCCTTGGGAATCCCCTTCCTCCACGAATGCCCTTGAGCTTCGCGAAGGGCATCCCTCTCGGAAGAGGGGCTCAAAACGAGACAAAGCAAAGGCGTCTCTCGAAGTAGAAGTACCTTGCGGAGCTTATGATTCCCGGGGCAAAGAGTACTTCGCGATTCGGGAGAGGAGAAGCCGAAAGGTCGGCTTGTCCGTCCTCGGGACTCAGGGGGAGTCCAGTATTTATAGGGAAGGGGCGCCGCGAGGCAGAACTCGCGCGACGCATCAGGTGCTTCGCGGCGCGCTCGCGAACGTCAATGTTGTCCACGGAGGGTTACCTCCTCTGGAGCTTCGCGGCGGACTCGCGAACGTCAAATTCATTCGCGGAGAATTACCGCCTCTGGAGCTTCGCGGTGGGCTCGCGAACGTAAAATGCGTTCGCGGAGAATTACCGCCTCTGGAGCTTTGCGGCGGGCTCGCGAACGTCAAATGCGTTCGCGGAGAGTTACCACCTCTGGAGCTTTGTGAGGCCACGATGATCGGGGCGCTTCGCGTCGGTGCTTCACGTCGGTGCTTTGCGAGGCAGCGCGCCAGCCGTCTTTTTCGTCCCTTCCTTTCATGCCATATTTTGGCACCAACAATGTGTTATGATTATGTAAAGGAACTTGTAAATTTGATGAGTGGTTATGTGATAAACCAAATACGGGTGGTTCCATGATAAACATAGGATGAGTGATCCTGATATAGCTCTCCAATGTATTGGGTAATGTTACAGAGGTAAATGATAAAGTTTCTCCTAAGATTTTTAGGGAATATAATATAATGGGTATTCCAAACGTAACCATTAAGGTTACTCCCTATGTAGTTGTGAAAGATAAAATGTAAGTATGATATGGATTACACAAGTTACCTTTTATGTTTAATTATTTCTATGATGTTTTTTAAGAATCTTAATATTACATGATGTAATATAAGTAGTTTATGTTTTATGGGTGAACAATATGATTTTGTGAAAATGTTTTTATGAGTTTTAAATATTCTTGGACTAATGGATTTATTCATTATTTTATATATTTTTTTTAGATTTTTTTGCTCATCCCATTTTTTTGAAATATTTTTCACAGTATATAAGGAAGGATAAGAGAAAAGAATAATTCAAGAATATTTTTATCAAGAAAATAATTTTTTTTAATTTGAGTATGTTTATTATTTTGAAAAAATTTGGATAGAGTATAAGTGTCTAATTTGTAATTTTTGAAATGTAATGTTATAGTTATGGCCTAATTCTCTAAATCTCTAAACCTGAAAAGATCCTTCAAGTGAATTAAAGGAAAATTATTGACTTACCTAAAGATTATGTAACATTTAAAGTTGTATCCTTATACACATGTACATATATAAGAATATACAATGACATATAAAAATGTGGATGTCCTATTGGAAGTTCTTGTTCTCATAATATCCTACTAGATATTTCCAAGGGTCTACACAGTAAAAAGGTGAATCAAAGTCCTATGAGTGTCCACGCCTTATAGCCTATATCATTTTTTCCTCAAATGATATCATCCTGCTATAGAACCTTTATTCAATAATAGTGTTATAGAACTTCTGATTTCTCATCATAGTGGGGAACTGCTTTGGCCTTTTAGTGCAATAGATAATCTTAGGAAATTATCAAGTGGTATTTTATATAGATGAACAATTGTGATGTGATAAGTAGTTTATTAATATTCAAATCAATGAATACATGTTATCATAAAATACACATAAGTTTGTTCTAAATACTCTATTTCAACAGACTCCTACACTCACTAGAGCCACTTACTAACAACCCTTAGTCTGTTTACTCTCACATGATACTCATGCTTCTGCTGAGATCGTCAGGGGTCCACCACGTTCTCTTTCGTGGGTACTATTTATACTAAAAATTCAAACCTCTGATTAAATCCGTCAAGATGTGATACTTAAGGAGTATATTCTTTTCCTATTGGTGTGACCTTGGATTTTTTTACAGAAACGTCACTTCAGAATTATCGGAATAAAACGTGATATGGGTCATTACTACTAGGTACCACATCAAGATCTTGGAAAAAGTTTTGAATAAAAATGGATTTCTTAGCTACATATGAAGCTGCTATATACTCAAAATCCATTGTAGAATAAGTGAAAACTAGCTTCTTTGAACTATTCCAGCTCAGAGAACCTCCATTGAGACATAAAACATATCCTTATTGCATCTTCATATCATTTTGATATGCCTAAAAACTTGCATCAGTATAACCCCTAATGAAATGCTCTTCATCTCCTATATACACCCGGAACTTATCATTAGTTCTTCTTAGATACTTAAAGATAGCCTTAATAGAATACCAATATTGTTCTCTTAGATATTTTTAATATCATTCTACCAAGATCATTTCATAGGAAACATTATGTCCAGTACATAACATTTCATACATGATTGATCCTATCACTGAAGCATATGAGATCTTACTCATTCTCTCTTTATCTTATTATGTCTAAGGAAACACTTTCTTAGAAATATATAAACCAGGTGACACTGGAACAAATAAACTCTGGGATTTTTTCATACTAAATGAATTTAGTATCTAATCAACACATGTAATTTGACTTAGTCCAAGAATCCTCTTGGATATATCATGAATAATCATGATCCCTAGAATATAGGCTACTTCACCAAAGTCCTTCATGGAGAAACATATGATTAACCAGTCCTTAATATACTATAAGACTGGTATGTCATTTCTAATATGTAATATGTCATTAACATATAATACCCAGATAATGACTGTATTTCCAATAAACCCATTGTAAACATAAGGCTCACATTCTTTCTTAATGAAACCAAATTCATTAATGGATTCATTAAATTGAATGATCCCTGACCTGGATGATTTCTTTGTTCTATGAATGGATCTCTGGAACTTGAAATCATTTTGGCATCACATGAAATCATAAACCATTCTCATTCTTTCATATAAACATCTTCATAATGGTTAACATTAAGGAATGTAGTTTCAACATCCATATACCAAATCTCATAATCATGGTAATCTCCTATAAAAAGTAGAATTATAATGGATTTAAACATGGAAACTATAGAAAATGATTCAAAATTTTTAATTCCTTGAAAGTAGTTAAACACTTTATCCACTAGCCATTCTATATATGTATTTACTTTACCTTCTATGTTTAGTTTCCCCTTGGATACCCATTTTCATCCATCTGGATTTACATCAACTGGTGCATCGACCAGAACCCAAACTTGGTTCTAATACATGGAATCCATTTTATAATTCATGGATTCTTTAAATATTGTAGCTCATGTTCAATATATTTTCTCCATATAGGAGAGTGGCTCATCATTTTCAACTTAGAATGAGGCACCATATTCAGTGACTAGAAAACCATATCACTCTGGATTTGTTACCTATCTTACACTCCCACATATTACTTGTGTTTTAAGAACTTATTCTTCCATAGGGACTTGTGGAACCTATTCATGCTCTAAATATTTTGTATCTTCAGCATTAACTTCATTGAAGTCAACCTTTATACCACTACCTTTTTAGGATGTGTTCCCTCTCATGAAATATGTCTTGTCTGGAAATAGTCACTTTCTTGTCTGAGGGTTTGTATAGGTAGTATCGTTTTGTTTCCTTAGGATAACTTATAAAGATACACTTTGTTCCCCATGATTCTAGTTTGTTTCCTGAGAAGGCCTTAACAAATTCATCATAATCTCATCTACATGTGTGTGACAAAACAATTTTTTTCAACTATATAACTAAAAGGGAATTCCATTTTCTTTTTTAATTAGAACTAGGTTTAATGTGTATGTCACAGTTTTTAATTCATATTCCCAAAAGGATAATAGAAGATCTACATGAATCATTACTAACCTTACCATGTCTAACAAGGTATGGTTCCTCTATTAACTAACACCATTCTACTATTGTATATAATGTGGAGTGAGTTTAGATATAATCCCAAACTCCCATAAAATTTTGATGAACTATGTGGTTAAGATAATCACCATCTTGATCCGATCAAAGCTTATTTATATTCATACTAATTTTATTCTCTACTTTATTCTTGAATTTATACAATTTCTTAGAGCTCTCATACTTATACCTCATTAATTATACATAACCATATCTTATCAAGTCATCATTAGAAGTTATAATATAAGAATATATGCCTCTATATTCTCCTAGAAATGGCCCAAACAAATCATTGTGTACCAATCCTATAATCTCTATGGCCCCTTCACCCACTCCACTAAATTGTGGTCTTACCATTTTTCATTATAAACAAGAAATACATCTATCAAGTGGTTTTATCTAAGATGAGTATAAACAACCATATTGAAAGAGATTTTCAAACACTTATCATTTACATGACCAATACAGTGATGCCAAATATGGTTGTAATATAAGTCATGTTAACATGATTCGTTATCAATTACCAACTAGTGTTTTTTTTAAATTAATACATAACGACCTTTATTTAAATTTTCCATATCATAACATATGTTGTCCTTATAAAAGAAACATTATATATTTCCAAAAGTGAAAATAAACCCATCTGAATCTTGGCATGATATAGAAATTATGTTCTTCATAACTGTTGATACATAATAACAGTATTTCACAATCAAAATCATTCCTGTTGTAAATAAATTGTGGTAGTCACCAATGGCTAGAGTAGCCATCCATTTTCCATTAGTATATCTTAGATCCATTTATCCTCTATAAATATTTTAGAATCTACTTGGTTCCTTCATTTGGATACATATGTGAGCCCCGAAATATGTATCTAATAACTAATGTGCATATATTTAATGATTACACTCGATAACTAACACACCATTAGCTTCCCCTTGCTTTAGGGTACATTTCCTATTCTAGTGGTCGGCCTTGAAGAATGAAAAATATACTACCTCCTTTTTCATTCCCTTCCTTTGGATCTTATTCTTCTTAGAAGGATTGTTCTCAGGAGATTTAGACTATTTATAATTCTTGGGCCCCTTTTCCCTGTTCTTACTTTTCTTATTCACCATAAGGAATGTGGGTTTATCACACCCCATGTCCTTATCCACATGGTGAATGAAAATAAGATGTTCGGAAAGAATCTTCACATTATTTTTCATATTTAAATTAACAGTAATTCTAGATAATGTATTGGGAAGTGATTAATTTATGAGATGTATACGTAACTCATTTGGGAATCTAATCCCTAAGATGTTTAGGTGTTCAGTATAGCCAATATTCTTGACTACATGAGGCCCAAATAACGCAAACTGTCTAAGATTAGTTGTAATCAAAGAATTAATGATCTCTTACCTATCTTTTCTCCCTTTCTCTTGATAGAGGTTCTAAAGGTGGAACATAATTCTATTGGAATCCATATCCTTATGATTCTTCAAAATCTCATTAGACATGGATGATATCATGAAACATTGATCATCTGTGAAATCATTCATATTTTTCTTGTAGAGTTTTATCTCTTTATCAATGGCCTCATTTCCAATAAACTTAGGAAAAGGTTCTTACAACACTTATAATTTCCTTTCTTGGTAAATAATGAAATGTAGGTTCCTTTTCAATTCATGAAAATTTATGTTGGTGAGATGGTTATCCTTCTCAATAATATATCACACTAATATATTTGACATAATTTTATCATTATTTCTACAAATAATATGAGAAGATATTTTAGTACATTATATGAAAAACTTAGACAAATAAATAAATATTATATTTATTAATCTCCCACTATTTTATCAAAACCCAATATCCCTCACCATTGGTTTCTGAATATACTATTTCTTGGTTATTCATGTGGTAAATATCCATATTTTCTTTCTTATTAAAATAACATTATTTAGTTAAGAACCTTGAATGATTTTAGGTAATCCATCCAAATCACAACTTTATTAACACATAGTTCATTGATATATTGAGTGGACTCCCTAATTCTAATATCCTTAAATTGGATTTACACAAACATTTCCTCTCGGTTACACCAAGGCCTTCCTTAGCAGTCAACCCTTTATGTGAAATAAGTTAAGTCAAACAAAAACTTCATGTTAAATTTTTTCAAAAAATGAAAGCACCCAAACATTGGATGGTCAAGCACATTGAACTATGGTTCGATTTTAACTGAAGTAGTGGAAGTATATACCAAATTATTATATATAATTGAGGTATTTTATTGTTTTATGCATAAATTTACAATTATTATGATTATCATATGATTATTAATATTAAGTAGATTTACTTAATTGATGAACCATTCCTTGATAATATTTACTCATATGACAATTTATTTTAGTTGTATCTTACATGCTCATTAATTTTATTAATTCATGGGATCACTAAAAAACCTCTGAAATTAAATAACCTTGAAACTTGATAGAAATAAAATAATAAAGTGGAATTATCATTAACTTTTTCTAATAGTTATTTTATCTACTGGTTGATAAAATAAATACTGACCTAGGGAAAAAGACACCTTGTTCTAATTATGGTTCATGTTACAACTTTTCTACATATCCACCAATATATATCTCTTGGATTGGTTTCACCTTGGATCCAAACATTAAACACATCCACTAGTGTGAGAGCTCTATACATTACATATAATTTTACTCAAGCATAGGTGAGGGGGGAAATGGTTTATATATATGATACCCTGGGAACAGAATCCCTTATACAATAACAGGAGAGAAGGAACACATGATAACAATTTAATTTAATAATAAATTAAATTAAACCAATAACATATAAATGTTGGGTATATCTCATGATCATCCACATCCATGAAAAAAATTGTGAATTTTAATAAAAATTTCATTCAATTATTAATCATTCTTATTTAAGATAAATCCCACTCAAATAAATTAATTATTATCTTTAATAAATCAATTATTTTATCATAATTCTTATGAGAATTTCCTTGATATTCTCATCCATTATAATTTTGAAAACATTATTTATAATTATTTAACGTTAACTATGTACAAAAATGTACCTTGGAGGAAACATGGGAAATACCCATCTGAATCTACCCAATGTGTATTATACTCATATATAGTTTTACTTTTGTGACATATGGAATACATGAATTATAACATACATTAATGATGTGTACTATTACATGAATTGCATGATTTTTCCTTCACATGTTATTCTTCAATTCATATAGAGTAACAACTGTAATATGAATCATACAAGATATGTAGATCTAAAAATTACACAGATATTAATTAAAAATTATATATTTATATATATTAAAACATATCACATGGCATGTCATATCAACTTAATGACCACACACAAGCACATGACACAAGGATTACATAGTCTAATAAATAAATATTAAATATATGTATTTTTTCATACATATACAACATGTACATGGAGATACATGGTAAATATTTCTCTCACCCTCTACCCAAGGCACACCCCTAGGGACACGACATGTAAATCATTCCTCAGAAAATGGAGTACACGACATGTTGAAAGGAATACATGGTTTGTGTAATCCGAGTTAAATGGTCACCAGTCAGGTAGACGGTGTATGAAATACACATCCCATCTATAACTCAAAGGGACTACACACTGTGTAAGTAGGCTACACGATGTGTACATCAGTTGACAGTGTGCCAGGATGGACTGGTAAACATGTGGTGTAAATATTAACTACACCAAATGTCCTCAATTCACATTATTTGAACAGCTTTTTGAATTAATTCTAGATCCATTGAACACAAGTACACAATGTGTTACTCAAGTTACACAATGTGTACTCCTGTGTTACTCCAGTTACACAATGTGTACTCCTGTGTTATCTAGACCAAAGACTTATCACCTCCAGATGAGTTCCTCGATTTTATTTCAATCAAAAAATTAATATTATTGATTATATCTTCAATATACAAAGGAGGCAGAAGCTGATATCACAATTAATATTAAAATAATAGTTAAACATTAATTGAAAACTAAATCACAAATACATAAATCATAAATATAATTAAATAGTTATAAATAATTATGTGCCCATTTTGATTCCACTTGTAGGCTCTGAGAATAGCGGAAGCGTTCGATAAAATGTGACCAACTTTTTTATTTCTCACGTTCAATGAAAAAATATGATATCTACATGATGATAAACACAATGTTTAATGGAAATGAATCAAATAAGACTAAAAACATGAATCACGTCGGAACCAGAGAGAGGAGATCTCACATATTATTTATTATTAATTTAATTAAATAATAATTACTTTGATTGAATTCATTTATTGTTTATGGATATGGTAACAAATTTGTGATTCACCATCATTTCACTATAGGAATCAAGTGTATATTCCCTCTAGCGATGATCTACACATGTTCCATGAATCTCCAGACATCATCGAAAGAATATCTGAGTTCTAGGAAGGAAGATACTTTCACTTACATCATCCTCATTTGATTAATATGAGAATTTCTTCCAAAGAGTTATCCTTCATCTGGTGTTGGATGATTTCTCTCTGCTCTTAAGAGTGATCTTGAAGAAGAGATATCCTCAGTCTTGGGAAAATTCTAAAATTATATTGGGCACAACCAAATAAAAAGAATCTTTCTTTTTAGAAAATTACATATTTTGGAATATATATTAGTAGGGTTAAAATAAAATAATTTCACAAATTCCCTTAATTATTTATTTAATCATAGTGAAAACCCCATGTAAAATAATAATAATAATACTATTATTATTTATCAACATTCCCTTAACTTAAGAATTAAATTGCATATTATTTAATCAAATATTATTTAATATTTATTACTCTATCACGTGGACTGAAATCATGGCCCATCAATCCTTCGTAATATTTGTCAGACCTTGAATAATGTCTATTTATTTATTAAATAAATACAACTGCATTATTCACCAATAAATAAATAATATTATATTTAATAAATAAAAAATAAGTATGGATATACGATCAAGAATACATGAATAATTATTAAAACACATTAGGAATGATATTTATTCAACTTGTTAAAATATAAATAATAATATATTATTTTACTAGGATTCAAAATACACATAGTGAGACCCTCTTGGTATCTTTCTCAGTTCCATTTGGTGAATCATCCTAAAGTACAAGTATAACATCTAGAAACCTGCCAAAGAACCCATAAAGACAAAAATTAATTACAAAATGACATGTTACCTCATATGGATTCTTACTGTGTATTATAATCCCTTTATCCTGATATCTATAATCAAGAATGTTGCATGTTTGTTCCATAAACCAATGTGCTCGATGTCTCTTTCTTTGATTTCCCAGAAAATAAACATTCCTATTGAACAATATGGATATGGAATTATATTGGATATATCATTCTCATCAAAGGTCCCGAGATATCAACTTCAATTAATATAGAAGGGAAAAATCATCTCTTTCATTATTCATTAATGCAATATTACTCATAATGCACCATACCTATCCTACCATGCCACAAACATATTTAGTCATGGTTTTCATCAATACATCATAGTACAACACCCATAATATTCATTAATAATATTATTAATGTCTAAGGATCAATACACATGACCATAGATATGAATTTCAAATCACATATAAAAATTTGGATTTCCTACTAGAGGGTCTCATTTTCGTAAAGTCCTACTAGATTTTACCATGGGCGTACACCGTGAGAATGTGCCTCAAAGTCCTATGAGTTTCCACCACTGATATCCGGTAACATTTGTGTCCCTAAAATGATGTCATCCACCTATAGAACATATATTAAAGAATAGTGTCATAGTAATACCAGGTTCTCATCATAATAGGGAACTATTATGACCTTTTAATGTAACAGAAACTCTTAGGAATTATCACATACTATGTCACATAGAAGAACAATCATGATGTTAAATTAAGTTTATTAATTTTAAAAAAATGAATACATGATATCTTAATGTACAGAGAAGTTAGTTATTGGGAACCACCTCTAACAAAGATCTCTTGGGAAAGTATTCATTTTTGACCCTCAACTCATAGTACACATATTGAAGATAAATTTCCAAAAATTACTAAGCCCCTCATAATTTTTAAAAAAATTAAATGATATAGGGAAGAGGAAACTTTTTCTTGATAGTGATATTATTATTCTCTTTATAATCAATGTGATGTCACAATGATCCATATTTCTTCATAATAAAAACAACTTGTTCACCCCAAGGTGATTCACTTGGCCGAATGAATCCATTGTCAATATTCTCTTATAGTTTCTTATAAAATTCCTAGAAATCAATCGGGGTTATTCTATAAATATTCTTAAAAATATATGTATAACTAAATTTTGGTTCAATCAAAAACTCAACTTCATGATTCTATGGAAGACTACAAATCTATTTTGGAATGAAATAAAACAACTCTAGTTTAATAGACATATATTCAATATCAATTTTTTCTTAAAGATTGGAGATAAAGACCATTTTTTAATATGAATCAAAAACCATATTGTTGATATCATTTCCTTTGGATGTTTGTTTTTATTTTCATAATAAATGATAGTCAAAGGTTAGTTTGGAATATCAAATGTGACATCCATTCATTGATAATTCAGGTATAAATTAAATAGGTAAATATAATACATTCCTTGAAAAACATAAAATTTGACAATAGGGTGACTTAGAAGTTTGAGAGAAATCACATTCCTAAAAAGTTCAATTTGAGAAAAAACATAGACTTGATATAAGATCAACATATCATTAGGGGTCCCACTACTAACCAAATATCCGTTAATTGTGGTGGTAATGTGATACCCTTAGATAATATATTAGAAGTAAATGAGTTGGTAGAACCAGAATCAAATAAAATATTTGAGAAACCTCGAGTAGTTGATAAGTGCACTTTTCACAACATCATTAGGGACTTCCACAATGGATGTGGTAATTGAATATGGTAGAAATTATTCCCAAATATTTTTTTCTAGTAATTTCTAATCATATTTGTGGAATTGGATAGAATATTACCCATATCCATATAGTTAAATCACTATAACTTTAGTAATTCAACCTTACCTTTCCTTTTATGAGAATTATGACCTTTTTCTCCACACATGAAGTAAAAACCTTTTTCCTTTCAGGAATGCACTAAGTTGTTTCAGTCCATATATATCACATGATGGGAAAATCTCCCTTATCTTCTTCATCTTATCCATTTTCTCATCTTTCATCCACACAATCATTTTATTTCTATCAAATCCATAATTAATTTACAATTCATTCAGATTTTTTATATCTTCAGATACTATATTCTCATTTGATAATAATGTTTAGGAGACAAGTTTCCTTTAAAGGATTGGATTACGTTTGTTAAAGAAATGGTAAATAATTATCTTTGGAATATGTACATAGTCTACAATATTCCCTTCTAGAATTGTAGTGTTAAATTTATAAATATATACATTTTCTTCTTTATTTTTTCTCAGACTTAGAAATTTCCTCTCAAAATTTACTCATTGTTCATGAGGAAATTTTTTTTCCATGAAAAGTTCCTTTAAATCCTCCATTGACTGCTCCCTGTTTCATTTTTATCCTTAGTGGTTTTAATTATTAACAACCATTGATCCCCATCCCCTAAGAGATGATAAACATCCTTAAAAAAATTCTCCCATTCATTACTTCATATAGAATTATATATATTCTCTTAGGAATATATCTATTTCTTATATATAAATATATTTTTAGTGTTATTTAACGATGGAGGTTGTAGTGCATAAATCAGAATAAATTTTTTTTACTACATTTTGGATCAGTAAGATACTACATATAGGAATGTTTAATGGTCATAATCTGATTCAACTACACCAATATGGTTTTAATTTGATCAGTTTCATTTTCTGCTAAAGATCCAACACTCTCTTAAATATTATTACCATGATGAAAATCCCTATATGGGGTATATGTATTGATACAGTTCCCATTCCTTCCAATGAGTTCCATTTCCAAACAATGGTTTACACAATATTTGTTCATAAGATTATACGGTATAATTGAATAACTAGTGAAACACATAACAAAAATTAATGATTTTTTTATAGTTAATGTCATAATCATAAAACTGGTTTATTTGGGAATGTTTTCAATTAATATAAATATTTTCAAATCCTTCATAATGATTTTTGAACATAATGTGAATTAACCTATGAATATCCCCTAAGAGTTTCAAACTAGGAGTGAAAAAAGGTTCATTATCATGGACCAAGTGATGATCTAGTCAATCTTAATATGCTATATTTTGAGTGATTACACCAAGGTACATAGTTTCTAAATCCACATCTACATATAGTATCAAGGAAAATATATATTTCTAAGAAAACACACGAAACAAGTTCATCAATAAAATCTTCAATTTTTTCTATTTTCTTATCATCATTATCTATCATATGGTTATATTCCCCAATCTAGTTTTTACTAATTCTATATCCTAAGGTTTATGCTGAAATTCCTTTGATACCATCTATATTGACCTCAACTCTAGTAGTCTATAGTCTATGGTCACTTTCTTACATTGGTACTAGATACAAAAAATCACATCCAAAAAGCATATTTTGTTTAGATTTCTTGGTCAACTAGATAAGTACTTGGATCTCACATTACATTTTAAAACATAAAATACAAAATATAATTTTCTTAGAGTTCATCATTATTTCCACTAAAATAACCATTTATATCAATTATAAAACACATATTGGGATCCTAGGGAAAAAACATAAGAAAGGGGTTAGACTAGATTTTTAGTAACGGGATGTGTAAAGAGGATGATATCATGAATAAATAAGAAATAATAAATAAATAAAGGTAATTAACTAAAACACATTACATTTAATAAATAACATGAGCATCAAGAATAATATAGATCGAATAAATGATGATAAAATAAATCCATATAAAAAATATAATGATCTTGAATCTTTTACATGTACATTCGAACTAATCAAATAATCACATGAAAATCAATAACTAATATAATAATAATGGAATTGATATTATCACACATTATGACCATACAGTGAAGGCCTTATTCCAAGTTATCTTACATAAATTGTTATGGCCTCATCAAAATAACGAAGTTTGATTTTATCCTGATACATACTTATAGATAAAATGGATATGTAGTTCTAGGCCCCACCAATCATTTAAAAAGTCCAATAAATTCCACATATGTAATATTAGAAACATAATAAATATAAACTTTCATACTAAAAAATAGTCATACAATATATTAATAATTTACATTCAATAAACATAATCATAAACTATAAAGTGTAATATGGTTAATGGTATCAATATAAAATATACAGAGTTAGAATAATCATAAACCCTCCAGTTAAATAATAAAGATAGTTTCATTACAACCTATTCCTAAGGTAACATAAGTAAAAATAGGATTGATTTATTTTCTGAATAAAAGTACAATAAAAATTTCTTTAGAAAAATTCTTGAATAAAATATAATTTTCACCTTGAAAATAACTTAAAAAAATAATTATTTATCAAATATTTGGAAATAATTTTCTTTGAAGAAAGATATATAAAATTATAAAGGAAAATTCAATGTAATTACTGCTTATGTTGTTTGGTAATTTTGTACATGTCGTATAATTTTTAAAAAATATTTTTACACAACTATAAACTAGGCATAAAGTACCTCGTTCAGAAAATGAGAAGAAGATTTTTGAAAAACCATTTAATAAAAAATTAAATTAAGGGTAAAACATCCTAAAAATCCATTTTGATAAGGTCAATTTTTTTTAATTTTTTTTAAAACATGTATATAGAAGATAATTTTTTTTATTGAAGAGAGATATAAAGTCATATTTTCTTTAAAAATGTTCCTATACCATTATAATTACCAATGAGAGGATAAATGGTAATATTATTTGAAACTTTAATAAATTACTATAGTATAATAGAACTCATGAGTTTATTGAGGAATAAATCATAATATTTCATCATCATAAACATAATTATAAATAGTCCGTACAAATAATGAGATTATAATTGTAAAACCTTTACAACATTGGTAAATTTTTAATTGTAAGACCCATGAAAGAAATAAATTAAAATTAGGCATTAAATAACACGAGGATAAATATATTAATGATATAACATATCAAAGGAGTAATATATACACCACACAAAATTAATAAGTGGTGAATATGCCATATGTCTCCGAGAAGTAAAAGAGAGATGAGAAACCCTTACATCGAGTTTGATTTCCATCATATGTGTTCGAACATATTGTATAATAAATATATATATTTTATGAAATAATTATAAAACCATGGTCATATATATAATTTGACATGTTATTTTTTTAAACTTTTTATCACCCATTAATTAACAATTGTTCATTAAAAATCAATGTTTTGGGTAATAACTACTTTGTTTTTCACTTAGTTTTTGGTTTAGTAGTATCAATTATTTTACATAGATTATGGTTCCATCACCTCCATAATTTTAATAATGATATATCTATAATATATATTTATTTTATATGTATTTAAAAATAGTCCAAAAATGTTAGATATGCAAATGAATTACACCGTTCAAGCAGACGGTAGGTTATACGTACGCTTGAACATTGATTCTATATTTTTAATGGATTGAATTAAAGAAAAGTATATAATATTTAAAAATTTAAAGATAATTATTATATCAAGGATATTATATATATTCTGTAATTCTGGCCTTATTACCTTCAATGATAACATAAAATGAAAAATGTTTCACATAGATTCATGGAAGCAGTAGTCCATATATACACACAGGAAAATATATAATTCTCCAAAATATTAAATTGTAATAAGGAATATGTGATTTTTTAATTTTAAAAGTATAATTATGTCTTAAATATCACATATAAACTAAAAATTAACTATTACATCAATAAGCGAGTGGCAGTGAAGGAAAAAAATGACATCAGTTAGAAAGGTAGTAGTCCACCATAAATATAATCGACATTTTTATTTCCCATTTGTTGAAAGAGGGTATGAATATAGGTTATTAAAATGACATAAGTAAATTTCAATATATGGGAGATATTATTGTCATTATTTAAGAATATTTTGAAAATATTTTATGTAGGATGAAAATAATCAAAATAAAAATACTCGGTTAAGTATAATACCTCTTCTTCAGAAAAACTCTTTAGGTTATCATCATGAGTTTTTATAGGAGAGTTTACTAATCAAAAAATGATTCTAGGATGTTAAGAGGGAAGTAAGGAAATAATTATATAAGATAAATTCTCAACTAAATAGTTCTTGAAGTGTATATAATAGAAGATAGGGGGTGGCCTTTCATAAGAGGTTGATAAGACACACTTGGAATTTTTGAAAAGAATGAATTATACCCATGTTTTTATCAGACCACAAGGCTCTAAAATGGATAATTATAGAAACTTTGATTTTATAAATTATGAATATGGACATAAAATGAATTTTGTCATCTTTTATGTTTATTTTAATTATTATCCCTTTAGTTTATCACCCAAGTATACCGGTTTTCTCCTTAACTACAGTTATAGATTTTTATTGGGTTTACAATTAATCTCGAATAAAAGTTAAGTTAACCGAATTATATAATATTTATTATTCTAATTAATAATATTGAATAAATGTTTCCATATTACATTCATATAAGTGTAATGATTCAATTTAAACTAAAACCTGTAAATGCGATGAAAAAGCGGTTTTCGAAAGTGAAATGTTTCATAATTATTGAAAGCCTTGAAAAAAATCCCCCTGAATTCGATTCCAATAACATAAATTTTATTAATAAATAAATAATTAATGTTATTTAAATTTTATAAATTTATAGAAAAATATATAATTTTTTTTAAATGAAAATGAAAAAATTTAATAAAAATTATTATTTTTATGGATTCATTAAAAAAATAAACATTTAAGAAAAAAATAGAAAACTCTCACCCTAAGATAATTTTGACTTTTTTTCTTTCGAAAATGAATTTTCTTTTTTAAAAATAATTTCATTAATGTGAAATAATATTACTTATAAATATTTTCACAAAAAGTAATAAAAACATTTTTTGAGAAAAATGTATTTTTTAAGCATATAAATATATTAAAAAAAATAATGATCATATTTATAAATATATTTTATATATCAATAATCATTATAATTATTTTTTAAAATGTATTAATTGTTTTTCAAATAATCAAGATTAACATTGAGTTTGAAATGACTATGTTTAGAAAATAATATTAATATTATATCACAGTTCGTTAAAAATCAGTATTGCATGTAGCACATGTTATAAAAGAAATCAAATTTATATTTAAAAAACATTTCATAAAATATCATGGAGTTAAAATATGTACCTTGTTTACCCTTACTGATAATATCATATCACCCTTTATAAATTTTCATTTTCAGTGGGATATGAAAAAGATCATAAAGAAGATATGTGAGAGTAGGGTGATAGTTTAGAAGAGTTAAGATGGTGATTATATATATTTTTGATGTATGGTTTGTTTACGTTGTGAACTAGGCTAGACTGGCCACTGAGAGGGGAGGATGAATCAGTGTTTTATTTTTATGAATGCCTTTTCATTCAAATTCAATCCCTCAAACATGTTAGGGTTGTCTATCCACTCATTATTATTTCTAAATCTCACTTCATGATCAATTATAGTAATTGAGAGAGTGCATAACATAGTATTTAGAAGGTTATATATAAAGGAAAAATCATTTCCATATCAGTCCCTTGACATGGATACATCACTATCAAACAATTTATTACAATGCTCAAGTTCCAACCTATATACTCTATTTTATTACAGCTCAAACTGAAATACTTCTTTCTCAGGCTCCATCCAGTATGCTCCTTCTACTCTGAGATCCAATAATAAGACTTCAATAGATGTAAAAACCAACTATAAGACTTAACTTATGAATAATTCTTGATCTAATATAGGATGATATTCAATATTTCTCCATGATCTTATATGACTTGACTTCCTCGTATACACTTCATGTTACTTGAAAAAAAATAACGTTGTCTATCGACTATGCTCAATAATTACTGATCACTTGTAATGACTAGTATCCCTACAAAAAATATGATAGGGCTCTGCATCCTTATGAATGATGTCCTGAACTCACTAAAACGTGTGCAATAGATTCACATAATATTCTAAAATATTTTATACAATAAAAAATTAAAAAAACTCAAAAATATTCTTCTTTAATTTAAAAATAAATTCAATAAACTACACATCATGCTATGATTACATGACTTTTAAAGTATTTAGGGTATCACAACTAAGAATTTGGAAATTCACACAACATTTTGTTCCTATTTTTCTTCAGTTTATCATGTGATGTGCATGATCCAATCGAGGTTATGATATTTTTTTTAATGCCTTCATAAGACCCTAGTGAAACTCGTGGGTTCCCCTCCTTCCTACACAATAAGAGATCTCATGTCCTCAGTGATTCCTTCATATAATCATTTAATATTGACACAAAATATTCTCCCTCAAGCATAATTTATCAATTTATATGTTCCTCAAGATAAAAATTATTAGTATATAAAATAACCAGACTCTTTGTAAGATCATATGAAAAGTTAACAGGTAGTTGTCTCAATATTTTCGCAAGATAAAAGATTTTATCCATGGGATCCATTGCATGAAAATTTATTATTTCATGTCATTATTGTGTAAGTTAAATGTGGTGTCTGATGATATCTCCTTATCATGGCAGTGAGTGTGTCATTGAGTTCTCCCCAAACACTTTTCAAGAACCAGTTTCTAGAGAAGTTTTTATCCTTCACGTGAGAAGGATTATCTGTGGGTAGCTCAAACTCCTTGAAATGAAATTGATCTTATTTTAGGGTTAGTTTAACATGATAGGAGATGTTTTCCAGGACTAAATTCATATCCACATGTCCTTTTTCTTGTGGGGCACTTTTCTTACAAGAGAAGGTATCATGTTAATGCTCTGTTTTCACGATATATATATATACATCTTTTGATTAAAATTTTAAAGAAACTTTTCTTTCAAGTAAGGCTCAGTAATTATAGAGTATAGTTCCTACAATTCTCAAGCCATGGGAGTACTTCTTTATGAACCTTGAAGATTTCAGGAGATCATGAACATTGATATCCTCGACTTCTTTATGAACTGTCTAGGTGATTATGTGATGGAATGATGACTTCACATGATCATTAGTAACCAAGGTAATCTCCTTATGATTCCTTTATATGAAAAAATATCAAAATAATCAAAATGAGGATCCAATAGAAAAAATGATATAATTTAGGTCATTCTCCTTCATATGATAATATCAGGGTTTTATTATTACTCTTGTGATGTATTAGGGAGTTTCATTTGTTTTTATGAAACACTCTTATAGTGGCTCATTTATTTTCTCCATGGGTTGCATGATTTAAATATAATCGTGCGATATATTTCTAGGTTTATGTGGGAGCTTCATTTGATAGTCTAATAGCATATCTAATGCATGAAATACAATTAATGTATGCATGTGATTAGTTCAATAATGATCACCTCAATGACTTGGATGGATTAGGAGTCTCGAGCTCGTGGTGGCTGACTGATTTAGTTCATACATGATAAGAAATCATCAACGGTGAGGTTTAATAATCAATTACCTTTAGTTAGGGCCAAAAAATTCATCCCCCTTTGGTACCACTTCTCCTTGCCATCATCCCACCCCACACGGTGACACAAAATCTTCTGTGGGACCTATGCACGAGCCTACTATGGGGGTGATCTTATTCCCACCCATGCCACCCATTGGTTTGGCTCGGGTGGGTTCCCTCAACGGTGGTTGACCCTTTGGGGTCCCAAATATGTCTAGGATCGAGATGGATACGTCTGGCACTTATGATTACCACTTTTTTATGTAAGCTCCTATTAAAATTTACATATAATAAACTAAGTATCAAATGAATTAAAAATCCATCCTCAATAGGATCCAACCTTCTTCGTCATATACTAATCCAAATAAACCACCAATCATCAAATCATCTTCATAACAAATATATATAGATATATTGTTTCATCTAAACCTTTAATAAGTCATCCTCATACATTAAAACACAATACATGGGATTATTGAAATATTTTACATGTAATTTATTTTTTAACTTCCTTTATATGTTGTATCCAATGCGTAAAATTACTCTATCACATTAATTAATAATTTAAAATCACTTCATGTAATCATAATATTTTCAACAAGGATAATTTCTCAAGCATGAAATACAATGCTATGAATCTATAAAAATTATCCATGGATCATCACATCTCACTAATCAAATAGTAATGCATTATTGATAATAAATGAAACAATGGGCCCAAAAATATCCCCCTTTTTATATTTTTCAATACATCTTTAGGAAACTTTGTTATATTTAGTATGTGTTCTCAATATATCTCCCCCTTATTCAAAATCAAATTCATTGTGGGGATTTTTCTCAAAAACATGTTCTCCTCATTTTGACGATTACTTCTTGACTAGATGAGATAGATGGATGATATGCCATGGTTCTCTTAGAAAGGATCCTATAGTTAGTCAAATATCAGTCTTAATGGGATACCACATTATAGAAAACAATAGATATAAAACCAAGGATGTTTAATAAATCTAAAAACATCAGACTTGTAAAATCATGCTCATAATATCTCAATTTTTAGTCAAGATGTTTTAAATAATCATATTCATCAATGAAATGCTAAATCCTGTACAAAATTAAATAAACACATAAAAAATGTTAGGTGAAAACAATAATGACCCCCTCCAGGGATGCACACTTTTTTTCTATTTCATGGAAGTTATTAGACTACATAAAAAACACTCTCATCATGTTTTCCTGAAATTATAGCCTTAAACAACCCCTTTGATTCCTTACATTGTCAGATAAAATTGCATAAAAATAAGGAATAATGAGTGATTTCTTAGTTTCTAAAAATTAAAATTCAGACCAAGAACTTCCTCTTGATTTGGGATATTTATTTCTACCAATCTAATCATGGGATGATTTATTAAAAATCCATATTTTGTTTTTAGTCACATCAGTTTGATAATCATATTTCATCCCATGAATAAAATATTTTTGTTCAATAACTATTTCAAAATTATCTTTTTGGATTGGTATGTTTCCAATTTCGGATTACATCTCATTAGCTTCTACATACTTTTTTAATATTACTTTCTTTCCTATCAATTTATAATATATCTGATATTCCTCTGATAGTTTATCTAGTTTCAACTGATGTGAAAAAAATATATAGTTTTTCTTGACATTCACTTTTTTCTAAAAATATTTACATGTATTGTCATTGGTTTTAGTTTTTAACCTCTCCTCTTTCACAAAATAGGAAAATTATCCTTCCAACCATTTCATGCATACAACATCCCTGGGACCTTCCAAGCTACATCTACCATAAATATCTCTCAGAATTTTATTTTATTTTATAGATGTGGTGAAGATCTATTCCCATGTGATTTTATTTGAGACTTCAACCTATGAATATCATTGAAATTACCCCTTGAATCTTTCCTCATTCTTGGTAATTTTATTTTGAACCAGAAAGAGTTGTCATTGTGACCATACTTACCACAACACCAAGAAAAACATTCAAACCGTTTTATTCCCAGATTGATTCTAGGTTAATTTAGATATATGTTGTTGTTTTATTTTATTAGGGAGTTGTTTCTATCTTGGAAATTTTTTTATTCCCCATTTGTAGAAGATATCCTCTCTTTATCATTTTCCCTTATATTCGATGATTTTGAATTCACACCTTCACTTTTAGAAGTAACATATTCATTAATATGTGTAAGGAAAATTTTAAATTTATTCTCTCATTCTTGAGAAGGTTCTCCCTTGATCTCAATGTGTAATTGAAATCTTTTATGTCCATATTCAACTTTTTTTAACTATGAAACCTATGGATTTTGTCTCAAACAACTCCTTTTCTCTAGAAGTCAAATTCCCTTTAAGATCACAAATCAGCTTATCCTGTTAAGGAATTTTTATGTTTTTGTATATTGATCTTAGTGAAGAAATATAATTAATTCTCGATCAAGTACTTATTTTATTAATAAATAGAAACTATTTATTCCTTATTATTTTCATCATATAATATATTTATTTCTTTTTTATGATCTTTCATTTATTTCTTGATATATTTGATTTTATCTATATATAATTTTAATTATTCTTTCACATTCCACTCATGTTCTTTGTGTTCCTATTAATCATCACTAATTCTTGATGAATCAATTATTATATTTTCATGGGAAATAAAACCAACTTTATTATCTAAAGAATAATTTGATGATGAATCTTTCTTATGACTTTTCATCATATTTTTATTCTTAAAACTACAGTGTTTCATCATCTTTTAATCCCATTGGAGTTTTTGGAATCTATCATTATCTGATTCTAATTTTTATTCTGATTATTCATCATTATTGTTTTGAAACATATTGAAAACTAACTAGTTCTACAATAGTTAAAGCATTTGGGTGGTTTCTTATTCTTTCCCTTCCATTTTACCTTCTTGAACCCCCTTTATATATGAGAAACAATGTTATTGAAATCATCATCATCATCTTCACTATCTAAATCTTCAGATTCATCTGACTCTTCTTCTCTGACATTTCCATTTCTCATGGCTTCAAAGGCTATTTCAATTTTATTTTTCTTCTTTAAAGATAGAATTTTCCTCATATTAAAACAATGGTAATGTTGTTTATCTCATCAAGATATAAGTCATCTCTTTTTTCTAGGGATGAAAATTTTGAATAAAATGATTTGAGAAACTTTTCATCAATGATTTTTACAATGATTGAGTCATATAGTTTCTCAAAAAATCCTCAAATGTTTCTGATTATCTCCTTCACTATATAGAAATAGTCATCAATACATTATTCATCATTCATTTTAATGTCCTAACACAGACTCCTCCAAAAATTTAGTTTGGTTCCCTTAACTTTCACATTCCCTTCACATCTACTTCTGAGTTTATTACAGACCTCCTTAGTAGTTTGGAGACCCATAGAATTTGTGTAGAAATTTTCTATTAAATACATTAAGTAGGAATTTTTATCCATTACATCTAAATTCATATTTATCTTATCATCTTTTTTCATGGAAGCATCATCCATAACTGGTGGAAAACACACTATAGAAGAATCTCTTAGTTCCATGATGAGTGGTAGGAGATTGGGTAGCATCATAATCTTAAAAATAATTTATATCATTACATAAAATATTGGAACACCTTATTTTTTGATAGAAATTATATTATTCATATATCATAATGCTTCTTGGATTATTAGAGAGAACTTAACCCTCTAATACCACTTGTAGTTCACCATTCCGGATTGACAATTGAGAGGGGAGGTTTGAATCATTAGTTTAATGTTAAAAAGAAATAAACATTTAAAATCATCCTCTAAGAATTGTTATGGTTCTTGATCCAATAAAAATTATCTCTCAATATCACTTTGTCGGCAGTGATAAGAATAGAGAAAGTATCACATTGTATTTATAAGTTTCAGTACAATGACCTAACCCTTGTCCTTTTAGTCCCTAGACATGGATTGGCCACTATAAAACATGTAATTAAAATGATCCAGCTCTAACTGAGAGTCACCATTTTCTTATATCTTAGACTAGAAGACTTCTAGATCCATATCCAATAAAGATACTCCTTCTTCTTCTTACTCCAACCAGAAGACTTCAACAGCTTCTGGAACTAACCAGATTAATTCACCTCAAATGAAGGATTGATCAACTAGTGGATGATATTAAATATTCCTCAACTTTATTATAATATATGAATTTCTTTTTTACACTTCATGTAACACTGATAGAAAATGAATATGTCAGTTGTCCTTGCTCAATAATTCCTAATCACCTATAATGAACAGTTTCCTCAGTACACCTATGCTCAGGATCTTCTTCATTATGAATGTGGTCGAAAATTCACTAAAATTTGTGAAAGAGATACATGAAATATTATTCAATTTTATATTCAATACATAACATTCAGAAACTCAAACTTATTATTTTTGAATTAGAAACAAAATTCAACCAAGTATGCATCATGGACATATTATATGACATTTGAAATATTTTGGGTATCTCAAAAATGCATGCATGGATACATGAAACATTTGTATTCCAAATTTCAATAGTGTATCATGTGAATTTTATGATCCAATCAAGGTTATATAATTTTCTTAATGCATTCGCAAGACCCTGGTGCAAATCACATGATCTCCACCTTTCTTTGTAAGAAGAGATGTTTTAATCTCAATAATTCCTTCACATAATCATATAATATTCACATGAAATATTAACCCATAAGCATTATGTCTCTATGTATGTGTTTCGTTGATCAAAATTCATATCACAAAAAACAACCAGACACTTTTCAAGGTCATTGACATAATTAATATGTCGTTGTCTTAATATTTTCACAACAAAATAGATGTTGTCCTTAGGTTCCTTCTTGTGAGTGTGTGCATGAGTTCTCCCCAAAATATTTATAAGACCTTTTTCATTTTGATATTCCTCTTTTTTTTGTTATAAAGAGCGTCTTTAGTTAACTAATACTCCTCCCAAAAAACATAGGTTTTTCAATTTTTATATTCGAGGGATTGGAATCATCATGCACAACTACCTTCTTCTTTGCATGATCATTGTCTTACAGACTACTTATCCTTTATGAGAAGGGATCTCACATATCTTCTATTTTCATGAGAGATCTCTCTCTCTCACACACACACACTTTCTATCTCCCATTTTTATCAAGGTTTCTAAAAAATTCATTTGACCGAGGCTAGGTATTTATAAAGGGGATTTCCTTCGATTTCCATGCCATTTGTAGACTTCTTCAAGAGACCTAAAGATCTTGGGAGATCAATAATGTTGAGATCATTGTCTTCTTCAAGAACTGTATAGGTGATCACGTGATCACATTATATCTTCACTTGATCAAGAGGAACCACAATATTCTCATTGTGATTCCTTTATGTGTTAACATCTCAAAATAATCCAAATTATAATTTAGAAGAATATGAGATCTTCATGCAGTCGTTATTATTTGTGAAACAACATCATGGTTGTCTTCCTAATCTGGTGATGTCTCGTTTAGTGTAATCTGTTATTATGAAACACTCACATAGTGGCTCATTTTCTATTGTCAGGGGGTGCATGATTTTAATATCATCATTCCATATGGTTTGGGATTTATATGGTAGATATATGCAATAGTCTAATAGCATCTTACATGCGTGAAAAACATCGACTTCATGTCTCTTCTAAATTCGATCAAGATAGCATTGATGACTTAGCCAGATTAGGTTTCTCAATATCATGGTGCCTAACTAATTCAGTTCATTCACAAAAAAGAATCATCATCCAAAGAATAGATATAATGGATTATTTTAATGGTGGAGAGAGAGATCATAATGGATCACTCAAATCAGTTGATTTGACGATCCACATTATGTCCAACTTTAAATATGTGAGAATATAACTAGCAGGATTTTTTTTACTCATTGAAAATTACATAGGTCTATAGTGTAGTTTAACAATCATCCGTCTCCTATTAAAGGAATGAAATCTTATCCACCTAATGTAATGCCCCACACATCTTATCCCGACCATTGTGTTTCCCCTGATGGTTGAACCACCTCTTTTATGGGCCTTATACATGGTCCTGTTAATGGTGTGATCTTATTTCCACCCATGATACCTAATGGCTTGGCAGGAGTAGGTTCCCTCAGTTGTGGTTCAACCTTCGGGGTCCCACATATGTCTTGGTTCTGCTGGCTAGGTATGGCCCTGAGGTTGAACACTTATTTGAGTAAGCCTCCATTTAAATCTACTTAGAATAAACTATGTATCATGTGAATTAAAAATACACCCTAAAAAATAATCAACCATATTCTTCATGTACTAATTCAAATAAACCACCCATATTCTAATTATCTTTAGGAAAAATAAATATGAATATATTGTTTCATGGAATCCTTTAGTAAATCATCCTCAATAACTAAAACAAAATACATGGGATTTTCTAATTTCGCTTCATGAAATTAATTTTTTCATATCCTTCACTTCTTGTATAAAATATAAAAAACTCTTTTATCGCATTAATTAATCACTTAAGATACATTAAAAAATAGATTTTCAACATGGAAAATTTTAAATGTTTGGAATCCAACGATACGATTCCATAACAATTCCCCATGCATCATCACATCTCACTAAACACATAATGAAAAATTATTGCTAAAAAATTAAAAAGTAGTCCGACAAGTTTATATATCCATGTTTCCAATGGAACACCAAAATTATGGTTCTAACATGGATCATAATTACATATAATGATAATTAATTTAATATGATATAATATTTAACTATGAAAATCTTTTGTTTCCTTACTTAGTATTAGAGATGGGTTTTGTATTTTGGGAAACTAGGATGAAGAATCATTAGTGTGAATGATTAGGATAATCATATTTATATAATAACATTATATGTTATTGTATGTATAGAAGTGTGGTTTTCTCTTGAAAATTCATATCAATCTAGATATCTGTAAGTGGATGTGGTTATAGGATAAATGAACCTATGTGTAACGACACTAAATAGGTTGTATTGGATATTAACCAAATCATCACTGATGAATGATGAGTCTTCCTAAGAAAACACACCTAGATTGACACTCTTGGGGGATATGATGGGGGATAAATAATATTTTGATTATAAATACCTATGTAGTATTTGAATAGATGATGAACAAATATGACCAAGGATAAACCAAAGGTGTCATCAATTGAAAATAAGGTGACATGATTTAGACATAATATGATTGATTTTTTCATATTATATGGTTTATCACAATTTCCCTTATTGCTCAAGATATGATTTTTTATTTTAGTTAGCGGATGGAACACGAATGAACAAATTTAAGAGTGTATTTTACAGAAAATTCAATGATTGACCTCCTTAACAACCAAATGTTATATAGGATGGAACAAAAAATATCATTTCATTGAATTCCCAACTTTATCAATCCATGAATCATATCGATCATCCAAATGAGAAAATGAGATAAACTTCTTACATTGAGTCCTTCATAGGGCAACATCCTCAATATTTTCATGGGTCCTCTGATCTATTGGTCCCTTAGAAATATTTTATTAAAAATTAAATGATATTTTTCATTCATTAGTGTTTGGAACAAGTAAATTCTATTGTAGTTAATTATTATTTGGATGATGAAATAGATCATTTGTGAAATCTTTTCATGACTATGAGGAAACATGATGAAATTGAGTTGATGGAGTGACATGAGTTTATGACCAAATTTTTCAATGAGTAATTTATTCTTATTATTCATATGAAAACTAATAAGTATTTCCATAAGCTAGGACAAAAGGATGATGAACCCATTAGTACATATGATAAAAAATTTACAAGGCATGAAATGTACGCTTTTAGTATTATCAACTTATATTAATGTAATGTTGATTAATTATTCAGTGGATTAAAAATAATGTTTTAATTATTATTATCCATAAGAGACTTTAAAAGATATAAATAAATAATTCTATGTGCTATCGACAAAGAAATTGATGTTGGAGTCACCCATAAAAACCATGGTTTTGATAATAAAAGGAAGATGAAATTCAAAGGAAGTTATAAAAATAAAAACAATAGAGGGAGAATGATGATTGTTCCTTTATTCCATGAGTGTGGAAAGAAAATTAAGGAAGTTTTGTTAAGGGGGCTGGTAAATTCTTTAATTTTGGGAAGGAAGGTCATCACATTATTGAATTTCATTACGATGGAAAGAAATAAGCTAATTATATAAATAGAATAAAAGTTCCACAAAATGCACCACCTACTCTCTAGTTTCAAATTCAATGTATATGGAAATACTTCTAATAGGTGATTAAATATGAAGTTTAATCCTAATAATTTATGTCAACCACATGTTAATACCATAGATAAATGGAAATATTGTGTTATAATTATTGTTTATGTGGTGTATGATAATGATTTTTTGAAAGGTAAAAACTACACCCACACTAGAATTTATAGTATCTTATTTTATTCTAGGTCTAGCAACTCATTTATATCAAATTAATTTTATAAGGGTATCACCTTACAACCACATTGATTAGATGTTGAATTAGTATTGAAACCATAAAATGGTATGATTATCACATATTATTTTTATGATTCTTCTCCAATAAATATTTGTGCAAAATTTTCATCATTAAAATCTCATTATTATTCCTCTAGTTAAATTTGATGTTATTTTGGGCGTGGATTTTCTTTCATTATATAATAATAATCTTAATTTTCAAGGGAGGACACAATTTAAATAATAAACCAATATATGAATTTTTATTAGAGGGAGGATAAATATGAAAATCCAATGGAAACTACATAGATTGATTAGGTCTTGATTCCTATTAAAATGGGTTATTTTTTACATATGGATGGGGAGAAACTCAAAATAAAATATATGCGTATCATAAAGGATTTTATTGACTTAATTATGGAATATTTTATAATTATTCCTTTAAATCCTAAAGGTTGGTTGTAAATTGAACTCATACATGTCTCTACACTAATTTCAAAGAATATGTATACAACGAACCCAATTGAGTTATCAAAATTGAAAAATATACTATTTGAGAATCTTGGTAAGGGATTAATTTAAAAAATGTGTCAAAATTGGTTATACTAGTTCTTTTAATTAAGAAAAACTATTGATGAATAAAACTCTACATTGATTATCAAGAATTCATCAAGATAAAAATCATGAATAAGTATCGTCATCCCCGTATTGATGATTTGTTCATTGAATTATGGGGAGCTCAAATTTTTTCCACAACTTATCTATAAACTAGATAATATACATTGAGGGGAAAGGTGAAGCCACTCCCAACATATCCTTCCACACGAGTTATGAAGACTCTAAATATATTATGATGTCATTTGGTTTTACACATTCCACTGCTATCTTCAGGGATTTAATGAATGGAGTCTTGGAAGATAAATTGATCTGTTCATGGTGGGATTTATAGAAAATATTATCATATATTCTAAGAGTATGTAAGAGCATGAAGATCACTTATGGATTTTACTAAAGTCCCAAAATAAGGGAAATCATTATGAATAATATAACATGTTTGAATTTTGGATATAGTAAGTTCCATTTTTGGTTATACAATCTTATGGAAGGTTATATTAGGGGCTCCATAAAAGATAGAAGTTATTAAATAATGGCCCATACTAAGCCATATGAATCAATATATATATTTATTGGATTTTATAGATATTATCAATGAATTGTGAAGAATTTATCATGGTTCTTTAATCTACTTGCCTCGTTAACTCACAAGGGATTGAAGTTCCTTCATATAGATGAATGTGATAAACATTTCATAGGGATGAAACGAATATTTGTCAATATTCTTGAACTCACACTACCCTATAGTATAAAATGGATTGTGATCTATTTTGGTACATCAAATAAGGGGTTGGAATGTGTTCTTATGAAAAATGGTATGGTGATAGATTATTTCTCACATTAATTAAAGGTTCCTAAGAAAAATATCATAAATCATTATTTTGAATATACAGTGGTAATCATTTAATTAAAGATATAAAAGAATTTTCTTAATTTATAAAGTTGTGAAATATATACTAACTATATAAGTTTAAGTTACATATTCATCTAGTAAGATTTGAATATGTTCTATAGAAGATGAGTGAAATTGATTTAATATTATTAGTTATGAATACATTACCACCCTAGGAAACTAAAAAAGGTGGTTGATTCGTTGATTCAAATAGATAATACTAGTTTATCAATAATGAGAACCATAATGTATCCAATATTTCTAAATTTTCAATGAATTGACCGAGAAAAATTATGGAAGGTGAGAAATGTTGTTGAAATCAACATTAATTGTGATATAATGATATATTTCAAGAATATAGTATTTGTACCATCAAAACTATCCTAAATAATATGTTATTGGAAGAAGATCATAGGACATAAATCTATTTTCATTATGGGAGTATGATGATGTATAGAGAAATATAAGAGAATTTAATTAGGAAAACATAAGGGTGCGTATTATATACTATCTATCTTGGTTCTTGGTATGTCAACAATTAAAGGCTAAGAGACAGAAGTCAATGGGTATGTTATAAACATTACCCATACTATAATAGAAATTGGAAAACTTCAACATATATTTCATCACTATATTCCCCAAAACATTTAAAGTTTATAATGTTATTCGTTTTGTCGTCAATCTCTTTATGAATCCAAAAAAATTAATTTCAAGGAACAATATTTCAATCATAATAAACATGATAAAATGTAAATTAAGTAAGTAGTGAGGTTTTATAGATTTCTAAATTTTGTTATAGCCCATAAAGGTATGAGGTTTACCTTGAATTTTAGTAGAACTATAAGGAAGACCTGGATATGGGGTTGTGTTTAAATACTACCAATCATCCTTAGATATATGGTTATTCTGAGAGAAACATTCAAACCATTGGGGATGTGTTTATATGTTGTTCTCTTGATTTGATAAGTTTTTTAGATCAAAACCCTCCTTTAGATGAGTATTATTAAAATAATTGATTTTACTCAGGCATTCATATTTTCACTTATGGATCCCTATATGGAAATAAGTGTCAAACTCAAACATGACAGGTTGAAATTGGAGATCAAAAGATATTTGGTCCTAAACAAGCTTAGGAAATGGAAGAAATAGAAATATCTATTGACTATCACATCAAGGATCTTCAAATTAGAAAGAAAATCAATGTTAACATTAATATATGATGTCTAGAAGATAAATATTTTAGAAGATATTCCTATGAATTTCACAATGGAATAAGGTTATGATATTGACAGGGTAGGAAAATATTATCCCAATGTGTGTTGGTACATTCAATATTCCCGATTGAGTAGGATTGTATCTTATGTCTTGGTTCTTCTATTAAACCTCCATCTTGTTTATATAGTTTTTGATGTTACTCTCTTAAAGATGTATATAAATGATCATTCATATGTACTAAACTTGGTGATTTTATAGTTGAATCATGACCTTTTATATTAATAAAAAATGTTAGAAACCGTGGATTATACAGATAATGTTATATAAAACATGAATACTCACTAGGATAATGTTTTCCTGAGGAATCAAGAATTCAATGAAGTTATATGGGAACATGAGGATATGATGAAAAAAGAGAAATAGACATTATTTTGTATTAGAGTGATAGATTTTTGGGATTGAAACTCATTTTTAGTTGGGTAGAATATAACACCACAATATTTTATATATTTATTTTACTTTCAAATAAATGTGAAGTATTTGGTGGCTTGTATTACATGAAACCCTGAATTTAAATTAACAGGGATGTTATATACTATTCTAACATAGTAATTAAATTAATGGTATGAATAAGAATAATTAATTTATGTAAATATTTTATAAATATTTTATATTATGAAAATTTATTGTTTAATTTATAATAAATAAGTTATCAATTTTCAATAACGTCCTCTTATGCTTTAAAAATATGTTTTCATGAAAATATGTTTTAATTGTATTATATTTTTTTCTATTATAATTAATTTCTAAAAATTTTAGAAATATTATTTTATAAAAATGATATCATTTTGAAATCATCATATTAAATTTATATTAAGGTAAAATTTTATTATATTTTTGAAAAGAAATTTTATTTCAGTGAATAGTAAAAAATATATATTTTATTGAAAACATTATTTTTCATTAAATTATTTTCAAATTACAATTTTTTATTTAATTTATTTCTAAATTTATTTATTTAATTTTGATTAAAAATAATCCAATCATTTTAACTAGAATCTTCATTATTCTGAAATTTTTTACAACATCATTTTTTACTTAATAACGAATTCTTATTGGAAGTTATTTTACAAATTGTTATATATGTTTATATTAAATGTAACTTTATACATGTACATAAATTTAATTTAATAAAATTTAACACATATTTCAAATTATAATTTACAATTTTTTTAGTAAAATAATTTCCATTTTTAGTGTTAACAAATAATAAAAATAGTAAAATTTTTATACGATGTTTACGGTTAAAAAGAGTATACTGGGTTGCTAAACTAATAGATAAATATGATATTTACACATTAACATGTCTATATCATATTTTCTAACATATTTAGAACCCATATATTCTCATATTCAATGTTGATTCATTATTGGATCCATTCGTCTTGAATAAGATATTTTTTTATTAATTTAATTAATTCCAAGTGTATCCTCTCCCCCACTTACAAATAGACAACACCTTTTCAATATTATAAATACTTAAAGAGACTATTCTATTAGATAATTACTACCCAGATCATTTACTAAAATCAATCCACATTTCTTAAAGTTTCTTTTCTGATCATAATCATAACATTTCAATTTGTAAGCTATAAGACAGTGGAGGTTTCTCCACGAAGATGTATAGTTCCTAATAGAGCTCATTAAATTTCATTTTATTTTTCACCTTATATAAACTCATTGAATCCATTATAACATGATGGATTCTACTTAATAAATATTATAATATTTTATTAAGATTATATTACAATTTTTTCTACCTCTTTTCAATAAAATGGGAAATGAATGTATCGTTCATGTGTATGGGTAGACTACCGCCTCCACGTAATGGTATGAATTATTGTCCACCACCACAACAAATTTATGTTTTTAATGATAGATTTATAAAATATATGTTATATTTTTATGGAAAAAATATTCTTTAATTATAATATATTCCTTATCATTTTTCACCTTTTTTAATAAATTAAAACACTACTAATGAGTATATATAAATTACTGTCTCCATGAACAATTTAATACATTTTTTATATCATTAAAATTTATGGATAATTATAAATAAGTATATATTGAATATATATTATATTTATTTCAAAAACAGACTTATAGGGACTATGTAACCATAATAAAAATATAAAGACAAAAACTTGTGCACAGAATCATTAATGAAAAATGTAACATTTTCACCCAGAAATGATGATTTTAATACTGAATTGTTAATAAATAGGTGTTGAAATGTAATTTGGGGTTAATATATGTTATCATAACTGTGTATATGGTATTATTATATAATTTAAATTAATTTAAATTAATGATAAATTAGTTTTGATTTCATACGAACAAATTCAAACATAATTTAAGGGTTTTCGGTTAAAATATCATTTTTACCTAGATTATTTGTGATTAAATTTAAAATGATGAAATTATATTATATATATATATATATCTTTGGAAAATATCATTTATTTTATTATAAAAAGGTTATTTATATATATGAATGTTTTTTCCACTTTACTCTCTTTACATACACAAGATAATTAAAGAATATTTTTAGTATTACCGACCTTATTTTTATCTTTGGCCATGAATAATTTTATTCCATTACAATATTTTCTTAAAAATGTTTTTAGGATTGTTTATAACATTTCCCATTGATTTTATAAAGTCAATTTTACCCATTTTTAACATTATATTGAAATTTTAGAAGGATACTTCTTTTCATTATCTGAATGAGGTACTTTTGAATTTTATCTAAAAATTTGCAAGTAATATTAGATTAAACATAATTGAAATGAACAAAAATTAATACCAGTATAACTGCTCAATGAAATGAATATTATTTTAAACCATTACAAATTTATATTCTAATAAAATTAAACCATAATATTTTTGATTTTTTTATTTTAAATAATTGATTTCAAAATGAAAATATTATTTTTGGAATGAAATGTTTCCATATTCTTTTTAATTAATTTTTTGACTATGACAACATATTTTGATGTAACTTATTATTCATGGGGAATAAGATCCTATGATACCATCCATAATCATTATTTGAATGGTTTTTTTATTATGATGATGAAATATTAAAAAAACTCATTTGATTTTACTATGTAGTGGTTATGATATAATGATAAATATTTTCATTAACTTGTGTCATATATATGAATGTATTATAATTATATGATTGGTGGATCCCTTAAGTTTCTCCATTAAAATTAGTAAATATTTATGTTTTATGAGATCAAAGGTTATATTAGAGGTTACCTCATGCCCAATAATATGGTATATTGGAGTTAACCTCAAGACTGAAGAAGGTACATGAGTGGTTAAGCAATGCCTAACTTATGAAGAATATATTCATGGGTATCCTTTATATACTATTTTAATGATTATAATTTAGACACACATTACACCACACATTTACGACAAGATATTATAAAAATTTTGTGTTCGAAGGGATCTTGTTATTTTATTCCTTTATGATTCACGTCTTATGAAAATTTATGATTTATACCATAATAAAATATTATGATCTATGAATTACTAGGCAGGATTTTCAAATAATAAGACCATTTTATCTTATACTTATACTAATTTTATTCTTAAATGATCATTGATACCTCTTTTTTACCCTTAATGATAATATATGATCACCATTTATTATGTTTCTTTTTCCATAGGATATGAGGAAGGGTTTTATGTGTGATATATCTAGGACTGATTCTTATTGTGAAGAACTATGTGGGAGATGATGAAGATCAATTATGTAGTAGTTTTTTAGGTATCCATTTTTACAAAGACACTAAACCTCTATGGTTATGAAATGGATCATAATGATATGTAATGAATAATAATTTAATAATATGAAATAATTTATTATGAAATGATTTATTGGATTCAAGATAAGTCAACAAATATGTATTTAACCATGACGTGGTAGATAACTACCTATAGTATGAAACATTCATATACAGATCAAAGGATCCATCCTCTAAAGGATAAACTGGGTGACCATTCTCTCATATTATTGTCACATGATTTGGCCACTAAATATTTTTCAACTAAAGGATACTAGGGATTATATATGTGGGGCCCTTTTATGTTATCGAGAGGATCATCATAGTGGAATACAGATTAACAATTCTCCATGGGTTCCTTGATATACATGATGTATTTTTGGTATATTGGGTTAGTATTTACCACCAAAATCATTCCCACACTATCCAAATCAATAATATAAATATATATTGTATTTTTTCATTTACGGAACAACTTGTTATTTTTGAGTATCATAATAATATGAATATGTTTGTGAAAAATGTCCCACTGGTATGCATAAAGTGTCAACATGGCCATATTTAGGAGGATACATTAGAGTGGGAGGATGATATATGTGTGAAATAGTTATAATTATTAAAAAGATATTCATGATGATATCAATGATTTATTTTAAGGATTAGGAAACCTATGATGGTAGGGTGGTAACCGCCAGAAATTTTAAGTTTTTTTTTCAATTAAATGTTTTTCAATCCTTATGTATTTAACCAATTATGAATTTTAGATGTTTTAGTAGGCCCCTGATAGTTCATTTGGAGGATTCTAGAATAAAATTATTCTTCCATTTAATTTTAAGGATTTCATTATGTTACTGGTGGTCTACTATAGTGTAATCAGAAACCCTCACATATGGAGAAGTATCTCCTGATCAGCCATCGGGGGGCCGATTACCATTGAGAAGGTTTTCAAAGTGTATTAAAAACATGGTGACTTTATAGAAGGTAATCAATGGTTAAAAAATTTATTTTATAATTTTTTTATTTTAACTCATTAGTTTTCAAAAATTTTAATTAATATATGACTCTCAGATATTTAATGTGTTTAGTGGGTATGACGCCCTTTCTATCCCACCCTAATTTATCTCTTTAAAAGTGTGATTATCTCTCATTTATCATCTAATTTGGAATTTCATCTATCTAAAATGACCACTAAAGTTATTTATATAACACTTATTCAACTATACAGTGATTGTTTTTATATTTTCCCAACATGATCCATTAGTTATTCACTAATTTAGGGGAAATGAATATTTTTGGGGTATACATTAATTAATTCTATTTCATCTAGTGATATTCAATGATAGAACCAGAAATGGATTTATATTTTTGGGCCGTGAATAATATAATTAATTTTTTATGTTTTATATGGCATGTGATATATGGTATAACATACCATGTGCAATCAACCAAAAATTAGGCTTCGTTTGTTTCTCTTCAAACATATGAGTTGGGTAATGTTGTATAGTGCCATGATAGATACTCTAATTAATATTCCATTATTCCATGAATGTTTATATCCAATATCTTGAATCAATGTTAATTAAAACATATAAATGGAAAAAATGGGATTTCTAGTAGTTCTATTGAATCATTTGATACATTGAAAAGGTTCCCTTAGTTTCCTTGGATGTGGGAGATATGTGTTTTTAAAGGGGCCAGAAAGTGGTAAAACCCATATAGAAATTGTATTTTTTTTCTATATATCCTTTCTGATTTGTTTATATCTATATAGTGTGAGTATTCCTCCATTCTTGAATTACCAAATCATTGAAGGTTTTTTTTCTTTGTATATATATATTTATTTGATGTCTGATGAATGACCTAGAATAGATGTAAGTGTTTTGGATATTGATACAACTATAATACAACTTTCTTAAATAATATTGTTTACCTTTTCAATTATTTTTACTACGGATTGGGTTATATTTTGTGATGAGTTGTCTGTTTTCTCTTTTAATGTCTTTGGTATAGGAGGATATTCCCATTGAGATGTTGTTTATTATGGTTCAGATGAAATTACCATTTGTATTATATTGTTTATTATGACGGAGGATATGATCAAAATATGGTATACTCATGATTTATAAGTTATTCTCATTATATTGGGATATAATTCCCCCGAGGATGTGGAAGGTAATCCCAAAGTGTTAATCATAATAGTATTGATGTGATGTAATTCCGAATTATCTGATATTACCCATGGAAGTGGGACGTGCTACTCATGGTTTTATGATTCCATGAAAGGGAATGCGATTACCAAATTTGATTATTTTCTTGAGGGACATGATCCCTACTTAATAACATTACTATAGTCTAAGTAATATTTTACCTCTTGTGATTATACTCAAATATTGGAAATTGTTTCCCTCTGTAAATTCTAATTTCAGGATGTGATGGAAATTTCTATGTTATTTCTTATGGATTATATATCCACTATAGAAATATTATTATTGAGAAGCCTTTTCAAAAATGAGTCTGTAATATAGATTAACATATCATGTATTGAATAATATGATTTCATGGGATGATATGACAATTATCAGACAAGATTTGAAAGATTTACTACATATGAGATGTTTTCTATAATACGATAAAATGTTATTCCCATGTTTAATACTCAATATTTGATGTATTTTTATTATTTTTTCATATGTTAGAAGATACGCAGGAACTAGTAGATGTAGGAATGAACACACCCAGGTGGTGGTGTAGTGCCTATGGCTGTGAAAAATTTATGATTATTATTATTATTACATATTATTTATTTAATTTATTATCAAATTATATAAGAACATTTTTCTGAATACTTGGTTAGGAACACTGGTGATGGTGGACTATTTACTTATACACACTTCATGCTCGGGAACCTAAAGTATCAAAGTTGTATTCATGGCTATAAACATAGGTATATTATAAGTCCTTGCAATTAGATATATGTGATGTTAGATAATGGTTGGAGTGAGACAAAAGGATTAAGAAAGGCATAGATTATTGAGTTTTAGACATTCTACTATATTTTTTATTTTTGATATCATGTACATAGTCTTCCTAAAGGTGAACATGTTTTGGATATATTCAAAGAGGCCTTACAATACATATAATTTTGTTATGGAATTGGTATTATTGTTGAAATTACAATAGAATATAGATGTTATGTTCACTTTTACATGCCTCATATTGGGATATATTTTTATTAATTTCTACCCCTACGAATTATATCAATTTGAACAAAAAATTGTATAATCAACCTGATTATACTTTTACCCTCACCAATGGTCAACAATATCTGATAGATGGGGAGGATTGTGGCACCCAGTTTGGTCTCTCTAAATTGACTAGGAAAGTCATGCAATATCATACATGGTTCTCTCTTGGTATCCACATATGTGATTAACTAGGTAAGAAAGTATATACTCATAATGGTGATCAATGAGGTTATTCTAAATTCTCATATGAGTTTACCATTCCTCTATATTATTTTCTATTAATATATTAATATGTGAAAATAATGATACAAGAATATAATTTAGTAATGATAAATAATTATAAAAATTTAAAATATGAAATAAAATGATTAGTTAATATAATAAACCAAATAATAATATAAAAATATAAAAATTTATCTCAACATTGATTTTTTTTTATTTGTAAATAATCTACGATTAAATAATAAAATATAAGAAATAATTTTTTTAAATAAATTAATTAGATACCATGTATAAATTTTAAAAAAATATATTTATAATTTCACAATGTCATAAATTAAATACAACCAATACTGTCAATATTATGTATTCTTAATTATAATTTATGGTTCTAAATTGGTTTTAATATTTGATTATTCTATTTTATGAAATGAAAATTTTACGTAAATGTTTTTTAGTTCATCCAAAAGATCTATATCTTCCATACCTTCATAAAACAAATTTCTTGAAATAATATCAGCAATAACACTAAATTATTATATTGAATTTTCAATTACATAAAAAACTACCCTATCTTGTGATATATGATTATAAGTCTCTTTACTTTAATGTGTATGCTTCAAATAGAAAACAATACATCCATTAATATATATAAAATTTTCTTTCTAGGTCATTAAAACATGAAAAATTCATTTAATCTAAGTAAAATGAAAATATGTGTGGTAATTTAAAAAAATTATTCTCACAACAACACCATAATGTTTTATATCTTTTCGATTGAAGTTCCATGTTAGTTTCACTAGTAAAAAATATATTTTTTCAATTGTGATGACACCTTCATGATCTATTTCCATTTTTTTACTCATATTTTTATAAGTAATTTAAATCCATCCATAACCAAATATTTACACATAGATGAAAAACATTGTACAAAAAAAACACCATGATCTCATCAGATACATTATCCATCAGAAAAATTGAACTTGAAATATATAACCATTTAAAATTAATCATGTACCAATATTTATGTGTTGTATAAAAATGATCATGATACCATTGATTTTCATTATTTGGTAAGATCTTTTATATATAATTTCTCCTTCATATTAGTAGATAATAAGTGATAGGTTATTTTTATAATTTCAATATATTATCTTCAAATATTAAAATTTTCTAAAAAATAAGATTACATTAAGATTATAATTTTCTATTATCCAATTACTATCATTGTTTGAAGTAACATTCCTTCTATTTTATGAATTAATTGATGATTTTAACAAATATATTTTACAATATCATGATCTTTATGGATATTATATCATAACATTAACTGAATCTATTCACTATTCTCTTTGATATTATCCAATTATCTGATTATTCCACAAGCGATATTCTATTAGCAGAAATCATCAATACCCTATGATTATATTCATTTGAGAAAACTAATATTCTAGATTATGAATTTTAATCACAAATAATAGAATATAAATTTATATTTTATACCCCAATATGATATCCTACCATAAGAATTGAAGCTTTTTATAATTCATAATGAATTTTCAAAAAAAAAAATAATGTAATCCTTTCAGTATTATTCATACACATATACATTTATGGTCTAAACCTTCTGTAAAAAAATTATTAATGGTTGAAACTACATGTAAATATAATTTAGAGCATCAATTGGACTATATATCAATAGACACATGGTTGTAAATGGATTATCTACACACATACATGGGGAAAATTATAAATGTATATGAAGATAGAAAATGTGTTGTATTAATTAAAAAATGATAGAAATGTATTAAATTCGTTACATGATAATCCCAATATAAAATTTCATGGGTAAACTAAAAAATTACTATTTTTACAATGAATTTTATGCCATTATATTCATTCTATATCATGCAATATTTTCTTATTATTCTCATTTCATTCATATTCATTAAATCACATATCCTTTACCATTTGTTCTAACAAAATGGAATCTGATGTGTTAGAATAAAATGAAAATAATTTATCTAGTAAAAATAATTGAGTTTTATCTTTATTAGACATCCATTATGATGTTCCACACTATTTACAATCATTCGAATCCCCATTTATCTTAGTGAAAAATCAATAACATTTTCAGCATGCATGCATCATAGTTATTGAAAATATATATTTTTCAATCAAATATGATTCCATTAAGTCATTTTCTAGAATACACGAATCATCATATAGTAATGATTTAATAAATTTAATGATAAAATTAATCCAAGTATTACTAAATCCATACTTTCTATTAAATAAATATTCACAACAAAAAAATTAGACTTGGGGGTTTTCACATACCAAACAAATATATTAGACAAATTTCATCTTCCAAAAACTTAATAAAATTATTAAAATTTTAATTAATACTAACAAATGAAAACACCATCCTTATATTCATTTAATCTAGTACTATTAATTTTCAATTTTTATTTTGGGAAAATATTATAAATTTATCACAAATAAGTTTTCCAAATAAATGATTTTTGTTGAATAAATTTCATTCCACACATGATATTTTATAACATTCTTTTATCACACATTATATATTATTTATGGATTTTTTTAGTTATATAATAACTAAATTCTTCATGATATAACAATATTCTTCAAACATAATCAATATATCGGGAAAATATATGTCTTCTATTTGAATCATTATTGAATATAAAATATAAACATATTGCAGTTCCTTTAAAAACTGATTCGTAATCTAATCTATATTCTACATCGAACATATATAAAATCATAAATAAATAAATATATTTTTAATAATTATACTAGTGTATTTAAAAGAATTAATAAATTTGAAAATATCATTACATATTCATGATTATTTTATGCTGACCTTGATTTTCCAGAAAATATATAAATTTATATAGAAATTACAACATCATTAAATATACATGGAATAATATTATTTTGTCTGTGAACTTGAAAATATTATTAATAAAAATAATATTATTAATAACTATTACATTAATATATTGAGAGTAATAACTCAAAAAAATTACATTCCAACACAAAATATTTAATGAGAATTTACCACCACTACATGATAATAGTGAAACTTTTCTTGGACACCAGTCATAGTATCCATATAGAAAGAGTGTAATTATATTAGGATTACAATAGACCAATTAAAAATTTCATTAAACATTAGTTACATATATGTATTATTATTATGGGAATGAATTTATAAAAAAAATATATCATGGAAAAAATCTTATTATAACATTTGGTTTTAATAGGAAAACCATAAATCATTAAAATAAAATTTCATTTGTGTCTTTTATCAGTTGATTAATTATTCCTTAAATGTAGATGTAATTTATTATTACGTTAATTATTTTAATTTATAATATATAATTTGTATGTTAACTAAGAAAGCTTTTAACATGATGGGTAATTATAAATTATTGTTTTTGAGACACCTAAGTTTTGATTTATTTTAACACACACATGTATCATGGTATGATTTGAAGTTATATTGAGAGATATTTTACAATCAATTAATTTTATAAAAATATTTAAACAAAATTTTGAGAATATTAATAAAATTTAATGTGATTATAGTTTTATGTCATTCCAATAACATCCTTTAAATGTTTCAAATATATATCAATACTAGTATAAAAATATGGAAAATTATTATAAAAACATTTCTATTCATGTCACTAACCATCATATGTTGAGAAAAGTGCTATTATAAGATATTGATTTATTATTCTAATTATAAACGAATCTAAAATAATGAAAAATTTATCCTAAAAAAATAAAATTCATAAAAAATTACCCACTATTTATCTATAAGTATAAATCATGAACAACATTATGACACTCTTAAAAATAATGTTTGAAAAATAAAATCTCAAATATAAACATTTATGACACTAAATAAATGACTTATAAACACAAATAATATATTTATATTCATTTATATGCATATTCATGAAATTAAAAATAAGGAAACAAACTGATTTTTTTTAAATAATATGATAACAAGGTGGATTCTCAGATATAAAAATTTATGAGACTAAATAGACGATTAATAATAAAAAATAAGATATTTATACTCATTTGAATTAATATATATAAAATAAAAAATAAACAAACAAACTGGAAATGTTTGGATGAATTAGGAAAATAAAAAAATAGAATACTAATGTATTGAAATGGTTTTAGGTTGGATATTAAGCCAAAAATCACAAAAAATGATCAATATTGGGAAATATAATTGATTTTGGCTTATGTTAATGTTTATATAAACACCCATGGTTAATTATATTCATAGAAAAATAATAGATACTTTACTGAATAAATAATTGAAATCCTATGGAGCATTAAAGGATTAATGGGTCACTGGTTGGGTATATAAAATAATAGAAGGAATGTGTGTATTGGAGGAGGATCAACTCAATAAAAATAATGATACCCTTTTTCCAAGTTCTACTAAACCCATATGAATAAGGGGATTTAGCTAATGGCCTTGTGCCCGTGCCTATTGGTGGAAATGAGAGTTGATTATGAATATTGAAACAAATTACCATGGATATAGTTTTTCATTTGTTGAATCCATATCCCTATGAATTATTTCTAGTGGATATATCTTTCCATAAAAAATTAATATATCCATGTTCAGGGATCCTGAAAATATATAAAATATAACAATAAACATCTTATCCCACCGTTATATGTTTGTAGTTATAAATTGAATTTTCAATAGTAGATTCTACCCAAATTATACCTAGTGTACATTTATTTTTCACATTTTTTCAATTCATTTTTATCTAATATTTAATGTTTTACAATAGTATAATCATTTTAGATTAAATAGGAACGTAAAGAATTGATGATTTATTCAAAATCATGATGGGATATGTTGGATGCATGAACCTATTATGACTGTAACCATGGTTAGTTTTACTAGATACTCATGGTTACTTATGATGGTTCAGAATTTCTTAGCTAGAAAGCATAGTTACTTTCAACTATTTTTTCCAATAAATAATCATTTTTGATGACTTTTATAGACATTTAAGGAATATTTCTTACATGATAATGGATTCCTGTATATATGGATAGATTATATGGTCTCTCAACAACATCTCAAAATCACTTATACAATGTTTCTCAATGGAACATTCATAACACTGGGGAATAGCTCCAAGTAATTGAAACCACTCTATTTATACTACTAAATATAAATTAATATGTTATATACCAGGAATATTTCAATATATCATTATATTTACCAATGAAAATACATATCATCTTTAATTACCTTTGAAAACACCTTCTAATTATCATATTATAAAAAATAAAATCTCCCTTTCATAAAGATATAAGGATTAAACCAATGATATAAAACTATAATAAATTTTAATGTGAAATACCCAAATTTATTCACTAAATATGAATCACTCATAAAAATATATATAGACATTATCCCCTTGAAATTAATTTAATTTGAGTTTAAAATATATGAAACATGTACCATCTATTCAAAAGGATGGCTCAATTTAATATAAATGTATAATATCCTAATTGATATATCTTATGATAGTTTCATGTAGTTTTTATTTTGAATTGAAGTAAAAAACAGGACTACCATACCATTTATTATCATCCATAGAGACCTATGTGAAACCCATGAATACATTATTATTTTAATAATGAGAGTTAAACATGACTAGGGTGTCAAATAATTTCTTATTTAAAAAACAACTATGACCAAAAAGTATATAACATTAATTATTAGTCTCTAATATTATTTCCACATATTATTCAATTATTTTCAATCAATATATTCTATTTTCACCATTCACGAAACTCGCTAATTCTATAAACACTACATAATAACTAAACTACTTGTGTTTGATTACCACACTACTTCATCTTATGCTCATAAATCATACATTTAATGTGTTATCACCTAATAAATTTTGGTACTAAATTTCTATGTGAATTTATAATGTTTTTTAAAAGGGTGTGTTAAAGTGTATAAGGATAAATTATAACGAATAATCTCATTTTATTCTAAATGAGGATACTAATGTAAACATGGTTTTATGGACGAATTGTTTTGTCTTTATGATTAATAGAATATACATTATTAATGTGTAAAATTTTTATATGTACTAAAGAATATATTTATTGTAGAATTTATTTTTACACAAGATGGAAACAATACATGTTGATTTGAAGTAAAGTACTTGTAATAATTCATACAAGATAATTACATTAATTCATATAAAAACATTGATTTAAACCTAACCTACTTTTAATATTGTGGAGAAGAATTATATAAATGTTTATGAATTTTTAAAATAATTTTTTTTATTTAATGCAGTTAAGAATATTTTTATATATTCATTAATATTTTAATTTACTTTCATAGGGTTTAATATTTGTCAGTTATGATATTAATTTTTTTGAATGACTATGTTGTAGATGTTAAACTTTTTTATAACTATTTAGCGACATAGAGTAAGTTTTATATTATCATATTATGAAAATTAAACATAATTTACTAAATCTATATATGAGTTGAATAGATATTTTATAAGTGTTATGTTTCTATATTAAGAGATGTTGTTTCCAATGGTTGTGTGAGATTTGATATTGTAAAATTTATCATTTGATAAATTATTCTAATATTTTCAAATGTGTGATGTAAATTATAAGCATTGGGTTTATCTCTTATATCATTTTTTATATTTTATAATTCTAAATATCATATAGAAACAAGGATGATATTATTCATGGGATTAATTTTCACATTGAAGATCCTACAAGATTATGAATGATTAAAATATTTTTGTTAATATTTACTATATTAAATAGAATTCAAAAAAGGAGATATTGAGAACCACTTGTATATTATTTTAAAGTAATATAGAAATAAGATAAATTATAAGGATAAATTGAATATATATTAAGTACGTAATATGTATCATGAGTGGTTTCTAACATAAATCATAAATAAGAGGATGGAAAACTCAATAAAGGGTGTATATTGTCAAAAGGTCTAAGGGGATTGAGTTATTCATTTCATTATTCTTTGTTCATGTACCTTCATGAAAATAAGGAATTATTTGAAAAAGAAAAATTAAATCCCTAAATAGTTTCTAAAATAACCACTAATAATTAAAAAATTATATTTTTGTTAGTTTTTTAATGGTACCTTTTGGTTGTGTGTTTTCTTTTTTACTGGATGTTTTTGTTTATAATATTTTTACATGTTTCAAAGCTGTTTTTTATTTTTAAATATTTTTTTTATAAATATGTTTTATAAAATATAAAAATATATTTTTATTATTAATAATTATATTTATAATTATATTAAAAAATATTTGTTATATTATTATTATAAATATATTTATATTAATATTTCAAAAAATATATTAATAGAGATATTAATATTTATATATTTAAACTTACAAAAATTTAATACATTTATACTTAAATTAAGATTTTATGTATGTAAATATAGGTGGATGAGGATCGATCAACATCTTTTCTCTCGAGGGAAAAATGGCAGTTCAAGTAAGCGATCAATGGATTCCAATATTGACTACTTCTTTGATCATCAGAATATTTCTTTTGTATCACCGAAAGAAGTGGAATTTTCCTTTTAATTCCGGTATTGTGTAGAATGATGTGAAAAAGGGTTTTCTCATTCTAAAAGTTCTCATTTTATCTCTAATGTAATAAGTAGTTCAAATCGTTTGGGTGGAAGAGTTACTCTAAATGGCCACTTGATATTTTTATAGAAAAACATGACTATATCAAATCGAAATAGAGAGACCCTATTATTGGTTGTGAAGGGATATGTGTAGATGTAAAATCTTCAGGAAAATTCTATACTCTTGTTTTGGATGATCATCAATAAGTTTTATTTATTGAACCATAAATACCCAATGAATCTCACATTTATGATGAGAGGTGTGACTATAGACCTATACTCAAAAGGTACTTAGTTGTCTATGTTACTTACCGATGACACATTGGAACTCTAACTGGTCAAGAGGATGGGATTTGCGCTCATCTCACTATAATGGTGGTGGGAATTTCCTAATGATAGAACTAATATTTCCCACAAAATATTATGCATTTTAATTATTTTAACCCACCAAATATAACAATTTTATCTTATATATATCAATTTTTAATTTATGATGTGTTTTGAGAAAAATTGTGAAAAACACTTAATTATGGATTTTTGACAGATTTTTACATCAAGGGTATTTTGGTCAATTCAATAAAAATATAATTCCAAATTAGTATTTTTTTTTAAATCCTTATTTTATTTCCATAAACTTTATCTTCTAGACCAGGGGATAATTTGAGCATCTAGAGGCCTAAAAAATCAACGAAGTGGAAGATTTTTTCGAGCGAATAGCATGGACCCCACCACCATAACTGAAGCACATCTTGGCATACACACCTCCAATTAATATGATTCTATCAGAATATAAATGAGGACTCAATAGTGCATTCAACCATTAGATTCCATAATGTTTGGAAATCATTAATGTGGATTTTGAATGAACTCAATTGAAAGAGGCTTCCGAGAAATTTCATCCCGAAATATAAACCGCTAATAAAAAATTCATAACTCGTACATGAGGTGTCCGATTACACTGAAAATTAGAGGGTGTCTGAAAAATACAATTAGAAATAACTTTCATTAAGGACTCAATGTGTTAAGAACCCTTTTTCATGGTCATTAATGCATGATATGTGAAATGTGAAGTGTCTTAATGAATAGAATAAATTCTTGGTGTAAAAAGGCCATAACTCCCTCACCTAGAATCCAAATACCCTGAACTTTTGAGAGTGTAAAAAAGGAAATTGTGAAGAACTTTAATGAAGTGATCAACATGTGTTTTTATCATTAATTTGTGATGAAACATGCTATCTTGTAGTTGAAAAATTCTACCTATAATAGGAGAGGATATCCCACCTCTCAAATCATCCCATTTTCCACCCCATTCCTTCAAGTCACCAAGGAGGAGATCTCCACCAAGGGAGGCTTGCAAAAAATATTCCCCCATTATTTTTAATTTATTTATTTTCTTTATTTTCTTTATTTTTAAATTTTAATTTAGATTTCTAATAAATTCGTGCATTATTTTTATTTTTGTGTCCACCCATCCTCCCTCTTTTCTTATTCTCATCTTACCACACTGAATTACAATACTCATGATCATATGTACCTGATACAAGGAATATATAGAGGGAGTAATCCGGTTCTTGAACCTGATACCATATTTATTTATCCTTTTTGAGTTAATTATAAGGATAATTTATAGTGGGTGTGATCCTCACTATGGTTGTCTAAAGTTTAACATATTAATCTACAAAAATTTTCCCTCAATTGAGGAGGTGGATGGAGGGTGTTATTAGAGATCACTAAGTATAATTTTTTTTCATAACCGGGGTAGACTGAGGTGTGCACACATACGATAGAGTGTTTCCACTAAGAATATTTGAAGATGGTCAATGAAGGTGCTCCCTAAAAGTTCTCTTGGGAGAACATACTTTCTTCTCTAATTCCATTCTGTTTAACATTCCATGTTATTTAGAATTTAAATTTTAAATTTAAATTATTATATTAAATTTCATTTATAAAGAACAAAACAAAAAAATTAATTAGTTCTCAGTTATATTAAATTAATTAGGTGAACGAACTGAGAAAGATCCTCAAGTGAGACAAACTTGGTCAACATCTATGCTACACTAGGAAAACATAAAAATATGCTTTTTCCATGCCCTACGACAGGCATACATCAAAACTAGCACCATTTCCGGGGAGCTAATCAATATTTTATTTACATTTTCTATCTTCACATTGTATATATATTTTTATTAGTTTGTTTAAGAAACCCATATTTTTTCTTCTTCCATGATGTATTCAAGTGATCATTTTTTCAATACATGGAATAATTACTCATAAGTGAAGGAAGAAGATACTGAATACACTGAGGAGGCACTCCAACGAAGGGATGATTCTCTTTTGATAATGGTCAAGTAGAAGCAAAGAGGCATAGAAACATGTATCTCACCTGAATATTTTAAATCCATGGCCGATGAGCTCCAAACTGACATACATATATTCAAGACCAAGAAGGACGTTCCATTGGTTTTCCTTAATCTCACTGAATACATCCAATAAGTTGGGTCCAAACTTAAGGAATATCAATAGACCGACCATATTAGGAACCAAATTCAATCTAACCATGATTATCTAGAGTGGATTCATGATTAGGAAGATTTACCTGATGAGCTATGTGTGGGAGAACAACAAGATCTAGATGAATTATGGAATGAGTATGAGGTACAACATGTTCTCCCTGATACTTATAAAGTATAATATCTAGTACTATTACATATCACTCTAGCCATGGAAGAGGAAGAAGGAAAATAGTGATGCAATTTGAAGAACGGTTGGAAGAGCCCAACTACCTACTTCCATCCACTAATACTATTATTCAATAGGTACTTATCAAAGAAGAAGTAATTGAACCAAACCCAAATCAAGGAGTTGATACTTTCTTAACCTATATATTTTATAATTTCATTCAATATTATTTTATTATCACACCTTATGATTTTTAATTTTCATATTTCTTCAATCCTTTCTTTTCCTTAGAGGAAGATAAAACAACCAGACCCACACCTATTGAGGAACACATGGAGCTCCCTGATTATAATGAACATATATTTGTGAAAGCCCATAAATAAATCCAAGTATTTGGGCCTAAGGAAATCGATATAGAGGCTTATAATTTTAAAAAGGATAATGTAACACCCCATGATTTCATAGTACGTAATCTCTTTAAAGTAATTCAACAGATTGCGCTATATGCAACACTAAGTTCGATCTCACCATGACTTACCAAAATAGCCATTCAAAAAGTGGTTATAAATAGTATTAACCAAATTTCTTATTTTATATATATCCTATATAATTTTAACATTTAACTTTTGTGTTTCTTAGACATAATATAAGGACAAATTCAATTTTCAGATAAAAGAAGTATTTAAAAAAATGCAGTTTTTATGCCTTCTAATGGTGAACCCTTTTTAAATCTACTATTTGATAAATTTATATATTTAATTGTGTGAAATTAAGTTTTTCTTTAGAAGTGGGACATAAAAAAAAATTTTGGATAAATTTTTGGTACTTTTTTGATGACTTTCATATTTTGATGAATATTGAAAAACACTAAATTTTAATTGAAAACAATTTTTTTAATCGAAATGATTTATAATGTTAAATTATTCATTTGAGTGGTTTTAAAGTGTAATTATATTATATTTTTATAATTTAATAAAATATAGGTCATTATAAGTAATTTCACATTTAAATTGGATACAAATAAATGTCAATCTTTTGATAGTATTTACTTTTTAAAAACCCGCTTTTTGGTATAAACAACAAGAATTAATTTTAAATTAATCAATGAAACTTCTATGTCTGAAATTTGGTAAAATATAATTCATTTTTTAATTTCTAATATCAAAATTATGTTAGGTTGATTTTTTTTGTATTTTTCTGAAAACTTTCAATTTTTGATGAATAGTGAAAAACACTGCGTTTTTTGTTTAAAACAGACTTTTTATTTAAATAATTATTTATTTTATTTAAATTTATTTTAAATAAAAATAGATAAATAATACTTATATTAGTTCAATGTAATTAATTAGATTCATTTTATAATAAAATAAGATGTATAAAATTTTATTGATTTTTTTAACATCTTTTACCCACCTTCTAGGCAAGTTAGCAAATTTGCATAAAATGTAATTTTACAGCTTATCTAAATTGAATTTTAAAAAACCAAGAGAAATGGTTGACATCAGTAAGTAAAATTTTGTTCAATAAGAATAAAATAATATTTAGTGAATTGTAACTTTTAAATTTTATTTACCATAGTTAAAAGTAAATAGGGTAATTAAAGGTAAAAATGATATTATAATTACCCCAAAACATATCCTAATTCTATTGGAAAAGTGTATTTAGACCAAAATAAACCTTAGGAATAAAATATGTTCCTTTTGGTCCACTTGGATTAGATTTGGACATTTATTATATTTTATTTAAAGAAGAGTTAAAAGAGTTAAATTCAAATTTTAATAACTATAACATTTTTATATAGGGTTATACATAAGATATTGTTTACTATATATATTAATTAGTAAGATAAAAAGGCTTCCTACATAATGGTATTTTATTTATAATTTTTAGACATTAAATAATTAAATTTATTTATGACACTACGATGATACAATAATTACATTATTATTGAAAGATTAAAATAATTGATATTATAAATATTAAAATAATTGTAAATTGAGACTCTTGATATATTCCACGAATTTTATAGGATACTATGACATGTTAGGATTTATTAAATAATTTTTTTAAGTGATAAAGGTTTAACGACTTTCACAAAAACCAAATACTAAATAGTGTCAAAATTGACACAAATGAGTTTTTAAAACAAATACTATATTATTATATGATATAAAATTTCTAAAAATATAAGGCTCGTCCCAAAGACTATTATAATGATAGATATGTCACTAATTAACAACTTGGGGTTCACTAGGATTTTTATAGTAAGTTTATTAACCATTTATTATAATAATACAAAAAGATATGGTAAAAGTTAAACTATTTAACTAAGAGTTAAATCTAAAATATAAGATTAATATAGTGACCTAAACATGCCTAAAACCTATTGGATTAGAATATTTCGACCCATCCCCACCTTATCCTCAAAATAAATCCTTTTAGATCAATTAGAAAACAAATATGATTTTATAATAAAATAATATTTCAAGTTTTTCTTAAAGTAACCATCACCTCTCTTATAAAAGGGTACTTCCCCTTATCTCAAAATAACACCTCAAAATACATTTGTACTTGAGAACCCCAGCTCAAATATCCTCCCAAATACCCTCACTTAAACTTATAGGCCTTATTCTAATCAGAAATCCAACCTTAGGAGCCCTTTTGATCAAATCAAAAGGAAGCACCTGAAGAAGAGGTAATAATTTCATCACCTCTTTCAAAGTTCTTTTCTTCTTCCAATTACTCTTTATTTATTGTTTCCATACCAAATTATTGAATACATTAACTTCTACATACTATGATGGTACAACAATATTCATTATTCTATCTATCCTATAAATGAAAAAGTCACCATATGTGCGTACGTACGACTTACCGTCTCCACGTCATGGTGTAATTTTTCATTCAACACTTAATTATTTGGATGGATATAATAATGAGTATAATTGATGTAAATAATAAATATAACATGTTAGTTATTATCTATATATGATATAACATCCAATTACATATGATTCCACCATCAATAGAATGGTATTGTCGCTCGTGCATACGTACAGATTACCGTCTCCACGAACGCGATGTGATTCATTAGCCATCATAACCATTCAACAATAAATATCATTTTATGGTTAAAAAATAATGTTTAAGAACTTAATATCATTATTTATATGAATCAAATAAATTCTATCCCTAATAAACATGACTTACGTAACAAATAATTAAAAGGAAAACGAATCAGTTAACACCCAAAATGATGATACTACTGAAATATCATTAACAAAGCAATATTATAAGATCATATATGATATCATATTTATGTATGTGGTTATTGTGTAATTTAATAACAATTATTTCATAATTATACAGGAGTTTAACCTACCCTTGACTTAGGAAAAGTACAAGGTAATGGTTAATTTTACAATCTCTGTACTTATTCGAGGTTTTTTATATGTAAGTATCTACTGAGACTTCGTTATCATCCACATCCGTGTTTCATAAAAATGTATTTCAATTTTTTTTTACTATTTCATATATTATGGGTTAAAGTCAATTACACCCTTTTTTGAATTTTTATAAAATGTTTTTAAAGTAATCTTTTCGTCATTTTCCAAACAAGGTACTTTATGAACTTTTTGAAAAATTAATGTAAGAATGTTTTTTTTAACGTATATGCCGGGTGAGGCTATTTTCTGCCGTTATAACATCTTCAAAGATCCACTTACAAGATTATAAGAATATTCTCAAAAATAAATGTTTTCTTTTATAATTATGCGACTTTTTAATTATTTCAAAATAGAAAGATATATTTATCTCAAATAGCTTTGATTTCATCTATGTCACCATTTTTTGAGGGATTTTACATTTGTTTGGAGTTGATTTATTATGATACAATATTACATATTTCATTGAAGGTTTTGTGATATGTTAGACTGTGGATGTGTTATATTTATACCATTCATGGTTTATGGTTTAATTATTAACATTTCGTATACTAGTTTTAATATAAATGTCTATTTTATGTTTCAACATTTTTATATAAGGAATGCATTGGACTTAGTAAGTGAGGGGTGGAGCCCACTATAGCTCCTCGTTGCATCGATATGACTCATGAGAAAAACTAGTGTCTTGGAATAAGGACTTGAAAAAATCTTTTGTGTAGTCTTGGCACAAGTCATAGACTATGTGGTTATGATGTCCGTAATTATCCATTCCATCATTATGAAATTATCTATTGATATTACATGTGATTGTTTGACTAGTAGAATATCCATGTGATTGAGTAACTAGAGTAATTTGATTTATCTTTTCCATATTATGCTGAAGTTTAATTTTAAAAGAATTTTATTTTAGTATTATACATTGCCTTCAATATTTATGATTATTTATGAAAGTTTCCACTATATTGTTATCCTTACTAAGCATCCGAGCTCACCCATTTCTTATGTTTTATTTTTCCTAGGATATGAAAAAGTATATTATGATTGACATGCCGGGATAGACTATGGGATATGAGTGTGTTAAAAGGAGAAAAAATGATGTTTTTTATTCTATAATGTAATGTAATACTTATGTATGTATCTAGTACTACCAAGTCTACTAAACTAGTCGGTCTTTCAAGACTTGATCTCTTGTGATCGTGCCAATGTTATGTAATAATGCACCGACTCTTGGAAAGTAGGATTGGGGTGTTACAGTTGGTATCAGAGGAAGTTTAGTACAAACCATGGAAACTATATTTAGAAAAACTATAATTAGAGAACATAACCCTAAGATATACTTTGAAGATTAGTATAGAAGAACTTCCTAGAATTTTGGTAATGTTATGATTTTGTGAGTTTTCTAAGAAATACATCCCTATCTGGATACGATCAAGTAGAGTAAGCTCTAAAATAGATATACCTAGGAGTGAAAACTCTGACAAGGAGTATCATTCTTGACCTGGGGTATCATAGAATATGACAATAGGCCTTGCTGCACTCTTGTTTACAACACTCCTGGGGGGTATGATTACTATAGTTCATATTTTATTTAAAAACGATTATGAAGGATTTATTAATAAATAACTCCTCGAAGAATTTTTTTATGATGATGGATTATATGCATAAACTATTTAGATTGGGTATTTTACAAGTTTGGAATTAAGCATTTTAATTCATAAACTAACCTAGTGTATGCCATTGTTTAGAAATGTTGCCCAGTAGAAGGAATGAGAACTCCAACAATACACATGATCCAAAGAGTAATAAGGATCATATCATTCATGGTATTAATCCAAAATTTAGAAGGGAAATAGTCTCCCATGTGTTATCATCATATGAAGAAATAGTATAATGTGTTAATATGATAAGTAAAGAATTCTCGGAGTCCTATGGATTTGAAGGGAAGCCAGAGAAGAAAAGTATGGAAGAGAGAAAGATGGATAAAGGGAAGAAGGGAAAGAAGGATTTTCCCATATGTGATAACTGTGGAAAGAATTAACTTGGTAAATACTTGAAGGGAATGGGAGTTTGTTATAAGTGTGGAGAAAAAGGACACCAAGTAGGTGATTGCAAGGGTAAGAAAAAGGTTTCAAATGTAAAATTCTCTATATGCAAGGAGTTGAGACACTATGCGAATCAATGTCCAAATCATCAGAGTATGCCCCAAATGATGCTATTGTATAATAATAAAGTTATGATACTACTGAAGATAAAGAGGAATGACATGTGTTCTTATGTTGATATTAAAGAATAATGTCATTTTAGTTTTGTATCAATGATGTTCTGGTTATATGAATTATGAAAATAAATAAGCATTGTACTGTAGTACTATTTCATTGAGGATTTGAGATTATATGGTTCTAAGAAAAGTGACTCAATTGCAAGTTAAACTTTTTGGAAAATACAAGGTTGAAGGAAAGATAAACCTTAATATGGTTCTGATACAAAGGTTGTGATTTTGGAATAATATATGATTTCTTTGGATAAATTATATTCGATATTCATGAATACCTTGAAACTAATTAATTCTATGATTATTCCTTCATTGTTGGAGTTTACAACATTTTTGGATATAAGAAATATATCCAGTATTCTATAAGGAATAAGGGAGCATTAATGTAATCAATAAGGTTTTATAGTAATTCAGGGTGTTAGCATGTTTTAAAAGAATACATGATGAAGGTATTCATATGTTATTACGTGGCAAAAGAGATCTTCATTATGTTTACCTTCATTATTAATTTTGGACTGTGAGTCTGGACAGAAGTATTTTGGATAATTCTAAAGGTTAGAATTAATTAAGTTGGAAATTGGATACTATTGTTTAAGGTTAAAACATTTCTTAAGATTATTTTTGTATTTTTATAAAAAGGACAACCTAGAGGTCAAGCGAAAACCCGTCGCGTCCGGCAAGGCCACGAGACTTGAACCCGTAACCAAAGGGAAACAAGGGTGTATCACCTACCACTGACCTACAAGATGTCCTGGTTTGTATAATGTATTTTTTTTAAAATATTCTTGACAAATGAACTATAAATTCATTATTTTTGGAACCCTATACAATTAGGATAAATAGAATATTTTTGAATTATATTATATTTTGGAGTGAAAGATGAGTTTGTGGTAGGAATTAGTTGAAGGATGAAACTATACTTTCCAAGAATATATATTTTTTCTCTTATTCTATGAAGAAATTAATTCTTAAACTTTATGGATGGTATCTTAAAACCAAATATATGTTATCCTAATACCTTAGGTTTTTTTTGAACTAATTATATTTTAAATAATCATATATTGATGGCTTTGAGGACCTCAATTTTACACTTGTTTGTGATTGAAGACCTCAATAACTCCCTATAAATATTTACATTTTTCCTTCAATAATGTGTCTTTAATTTCCATTAATGTTCTCTTAATCATTATTATAACTTTATGGTGACCTTTCCATTTCCCTATCCCTCTTATTAAGACTAAATTTTATTAACCCTATTTCTGATTTGGGTTTTCCACAAAGGTACTTTCTATTTTAATCCTTTTATTTTAGAAGAACAATTTCAAATTGAGATGATGAAATTTATTTAAGGAAGAGAGAATGTAACACCCCATGATTTTATAGTATGTTATCTCTTTAAAGTAATTCAATTTCTTGCACTACACGCAACACCGAGTTTGAGCGCACCACGACTTACCAAACTAGCCATTCAAAAAATGGTTATGAGTAGTATTAAACACATTTTTAAATGTACATATATCCTATATAATTTTAAAATTCATCTTTTTAGTTTCTTAGACATAATATGAATACAAATTCAATTTTCACATAAAAGAAGTATTTTTCAAAAAAATGCTGGTTTTCCGCCTTTTAATGGAGAACACTTTTTAAATATACTATTTGACAATTTTATATATACAATTTAGTGAAATTAAATTCTTATTTATAAGTGGGACATAAAAATTTAGTTTGGATAAATTTTTGGTACTTTTCTTATAACTTTCATATTTTAATGAATAGTGAAAATACTAAATTTTAATAGAAAACAAATTTTTAATCGAAATGATTTATAGTGTTAAATTATGAATTTGAGTGGGTTTAAAGTATAATTATATTTTATTTTTATCAATTAATATAATTTAATTCATTATAAGTAATTTCACATTTAAATTGAACATAAACACATGTCAATCTTTTGATAGATTTTACTTTTTAAAAACCCGTTTCTTGGTTTTGACAACGAGAATTAATTTTAAATTAATTAATGAAACTTATATGTTTTGAATTTTGTAAATATACTTTAGATACCCAAAGATTGACGTACATGGGAATTACATTACTTTTGCGGAATACTTAATACATAACAAAAGCAGACACACAAGGACCGTAATAGTTTAGTGTCTTTGGAAACTCAGAATTTAATCTTCTAATCATGGTGAAAGATCCTCAACATCTCCCATAAAGATCTTCATTTTTTTACCTAAAAACTTTCTTTATATCCTAGGGAAAATAAAAAATAAAAAGGGTGAGCTCAAATGCTTAGTAAGGGTAATCATAGAGAACATAAAACAATCCATAAACATTTGAATGCAAAAGCTTGAACATAAAATCTAAACATCAAAATCTTGAGAAAAGACATAAATCTTGAAAGTACGTAAGTCATATATCATAAAGGAACATCAATCTTGATAAAATAGAAAGGGAATAAAAAATGTGATTGTGGAAACCATTAATCACATGATATGATTTCCTTAGTAGCCAAGGCATTGCTGCCAAGACCATCTTAGTGAACAAAGTCCCTTTTTGAATCGAGTTCACTCCTCGTTCCAGTCCTGTACCACTGAACCAGATTAACTTACCATTCCAGCCATGTCTATCTCATGAGATATAAATCTTTACCCAATGCATTGGAGGGAGATATAGGTCCCACCCATCTCATAATGAAATCATTCTTTCGTGTGCCACAAAATCATAAATCATACATCATAGCATAACCCATGTAATAGAATGGGATTCTTAAACATCATGCCATCATAACATAATCCATATAAACAAAAATGGATATCATTTCATCATAAGAAGAATCAAACCATGTAAAAAATGGAGACATTATACTTGAAACATAAACATATTAAAGATTGAAATTTTAGATGGAAAATAGTTTTGATAAAACACTTGAAATGAATTCTTGAGGAAAATATCATTTCTTCTTCAAAATCATTTTCTTTTCACAAAATGCCTTTCAATTTTAAAAGAAAAGGGTTTTTTTTAAAATAATCATGCAATCTTTTAGAGGAAGCATCATGAAAATGAGGCGTTATGAAACCGTAAAAATCAGTTCACGCCGTATAAGTTAAAAAAAACATTCTCCTCGTACTTTTGTCAGAAAAGTCAAAAAATTCCTCGTGTGTTAAAAAAAAGTAAGATTACATTCATAAAATGTGGTAAAATTAAAAATTGGGTAAAAAGTCCATTAAACATACGTGAAAACTTTTTTAGAAAACAGGGACATGGATGATGACAAAAACCCCAGAAAATACTTAAGAATAAACAATCTCGGATAAGAGCGAGATTGGAATAGTTACCCCTTACCTTATGTCCGATATGCTTCGAATATTTATGAACCTCATATATAATGATTTAAATAATTTCATTGACTTATTAAATAATCATATTCATTGTTATGATATCATATATGGTTCACTTATGACTTTATATTACCCGTTCTTTTGGAAATTCCATGTTAAAGCACCGTTTTGGGTAAAATCGTTTCATTTATCGTACGGGTTTCGACTTGTTGTTCTTGATATTATTACTTATATCCTGATTTAAATAATTCCAGAATGTAAAACATGAATTATATATAATATATATTCAGAATATACATATATATATGATAGATCGATAAATGGAATGAAATACACCGTTCATGGAGACGGTAGGCCGTACGTACGCATGAACGTTGTTTTCGTTTCCTTATTGAATTGAATGGAATTAAGTAGATGACATATATATATATATATATATATACATAAATCCAGTATCATTATTATCTCATATATCTCATTATTATTCATTATATATACTTTATAATCATTCATGAATGGTTAACATGGAGAATGAATCTCATCACGTCGTGGAGACGGTAGTCCGTATGTACGCACGAGCGATGATATCATTCCCATGATCATGGAATTGTATTGAAGTGTATGTATAATATTTTAGAATAAATATCACTTTAAAATAATCATATATAGTTATTTATTTACACCATTATACTCATCCATGTAAGGTGTTAGTCGAAAACAGATTACACCACGACATGGAGACGGTATTCTGTACATACGCACGCGCGGTGATTTCATATTCTGTAGGATGGATAGTTGGTGAAATAGGGTTTTTTATACTTATAATAACATATCATTATATGAGTGATACTGATGTTATTACTTCATAATGAAACAAATAAAGACGAAGAAGTAGAAGAAGAAATAAAGTTGAAAGAATCGGTAACAGATATTACCTCTTCTTTAAAGCGCCTCTTCTTAACCTCCTCTTAGGGAACTAAAGATGGTATTTTAATAAGACCAGGACCTCTAGGATGTTTCTAGGGAAGTGGAGAAGAGAAATTGGCAGGGGTTGTCTGATCTGGAAGGCTCAAAGTGGTGTGAGGAAGAGAGGGAGGAGGTGCCCTTTTATAAGGGAGGAGAGGGGAACCTTTGAAAAAACTAAAAATATTATTTTATTATAAAGTCATATTCGGTTTTTAATAGCTTCAAATTGATTTATTTCTAAGATAAGGCAGGGATGGGTCTAAAGCCTCTCATATAATAGAATTTAGATAGGTTTATCTTTCCATTTTAACCTTATCATTTAGATTTATCTTTAAGTTAAATAATTTTACTTTTACCGTGTCTTCTTGTTTTCTTACACTATAAGGTTAACAAACTTACTATAAAAAGCCAAACGAACCCCAAGTTGTTTATTATTAATATATATATAAAATTATCTAAGTAATTTGGCCGAACCTTAGATTTTTAAGAATAAAATAACAATTAATAATATAATATTTGTTTTAAAAACTATTTTATGTCAATTTTGACACTATTTGGTACTTGATTTTTCTAAAAAATCATAACAGCATTATTAGTTAAAAAAAGTTAATTAAATAAATAATAATATGTCATATTAACCTATAAAATTAGTTTAATTCATAAAAAGTCTCAAATTACATTTATTTGGGTATTTATAATATCAATTATGTTAATATTTATTTAATAAGGTAATTACTACATCATCATTGTGTCATAAATAAATTAAATTATTTAAAGTCTAAAAATTATAAATAAAATACCATTATGTAGGAAAGATTTTTAGATTTCTAATAAATATTTATAGTCTAATGTATCTTATGTATAACTCTATATTAAAAATGTTTGAGTTATTAAACTTTGATTTTAACTATTTTTAATATTCTTTAAATAAAATAATATTAAATTTCCTAATCTAATCCAAGTGGACCTAAATGGTCATATTTTATTTCTAAGGTTGTTTTTGGTCGAATTAAACTTATCCAATAGAATTAGGACATGTGTTAGGGTAATAATAATATCATTTTTACCCTTAATTACCATATTTACTTTTAACCGTGGTAAATAAAAGTAAAAATTTACTATTCACCAAAAATTGTTTTCATCTCATTGAACCAAATTTTAGTCCTTGATATTAACTGTGTCTCTCGGATTTTTTAAATTCCACTCACAGAAGCGGTAAAATTAAGTTTTATGTGAATTTCCAAATTCTCCTAGGAGGTGGGTAAAAGACGGTGAAAAGTTTAATAAAATTTTTATATATCTAAAATTATTATAAAATGACTCCAATGAATTACATTGAACTTATATAGGTATTATGTATCATTTTGGATCTAAAATAAATTTATATAAAATACATAATTATTTATAAAAAAAGTCTGTTTTTAAATATTAACCCAGCGTTTTCACTATTCATCAAAAATTGAAAGTTTTCAGAAAGATACCAAAAATTAACCCTTGGCTAATTTCGATATTACAAATCCAAAAATGAAGTCCATTTCAAAAGATAAAATTTATAAAATTTTAAAAATTTGGTATTACTATTCATAACGGCTAGTTTATATAACATATCATTGTTTAGTGAAACTCGGTATTGCGTACAACACACGCTATCGTGGAAGGTCGCGATTGCATGTAATGTAAGCCAAGTCAGGGATGCGTATAGTGCAAGCTACTTTTGGTGTAGCGTACAACACAAGACATCAATAAAATTAAAAATAATATTTTTCATAAAATCTCAGGGTGTTACATTCTACCCCCCCTTAAAATGAATTTCGCCCTCGAAATTCGTTGGGGTTATAAATGGTTTTCTACTTTAAAGTTTATTTTATAGAAATACACATCGTAAAAAGGAATAAAAAACCAATCTTTAAAAACTAAAGTATGAAACATAACGGTTACCCAAATTATCTAATCACTGGGTTTCCACATAGTATAACATAGGTGAAAATATGGATATGGAAGAGAAATATAACCATCATGTTCTGATGGAGAGTGGAAGAGAACATGGCTAAGAAAAAGCCAATAATCACAAATCCATAGATTTGTGATGATCTAATGTACCATTTGATTCATTGGATATAAGGGCACTAGGACAACATTTTTGGTTTTCAAGATCATTTCCCTAAAGTCGAAGAAATTGGAATTTGAAGAAATACTTTCTTGATTTTGGTACAGTCTCACCGTTGGTCGTTCCTTGGACAATTTCCACTTCATCTCTTAAATAAATGAAGTTGAATTTGTCATTCGTGATGTGTTAGCAGATCATGTGATAGAATGATGGGTCATTCCATTTGTCTCAAACAAAAAGTTAGAAAAAGTTATCAAAAATACATAAGTCCATCTATAGTGAGATTAATCATATATGGTTCCTAAAATGGACTTACACTTCATATATCATACTTCTTAAAATAATAAAAATGGTTTCTACTAAATAGGTACTTTTTGTAGGCCAGTGGTAGGTGATAAAGTCATGTCGCACTTTAGTTGTGGGTTCAATTCCCATAGCCTTGTCCGACACGATGGGTTGTTGCCCATTCTGCAGGTTGTCCTTTTTCTAAAACTACATTATTATAACATTCCATAAATAAAATCAAAAAAAAAATCTAGTATTAAACAATTATATCTGATGTCCAACTTAATCCATTCCAACCTTTAAGCTTATCGAAAATACTTCTGTCCAATCTCATAGTGTAAAGAAAATGATTACCTGGGAGGTCACATAACAAGCACGTGAATACCATCATTTATCCCCCATATTTCATAAGATATATCTTGTTGGTCACATTCCAAACATGTGAATACCTTAATCATGTATTCTCTTGTAAAATGAATACCCATTGAACCTTAGTGAAAACATGAATGTTGTCAAAAGTTAACTCTTTCCACATACCAAAATCCCAAAAATTCTATATACTCAAACCATGATATTGCTTAGTCCATATATCAATCATGAGCTCATGAATAATTTATTTTCTCCTTATCCCTTCATTATGCGCATATCATCTGCTTTCCAAAATATTTGAATCACTTTTCATGATTATCAGTACAATATTCTTATAGAAAACCACAATGGACCAATACACTGATATTTCAAAATTCCACGATACTATAAATGAGATTCCATGATACTATTTTGAAATCCCATTACATAAACAGTTAATCATTACACAACATCATTGTTATACTCAACATCACAAATAGTGATCGCATGTGACTTCCCTTTATCCTTTTCCTTAAGAGGTTGCTCACGTTGATCATCATTAACCCTTGGATTAGGGAATTGATTACCATAATGCCCCATTTCCTTGCACTCGAAGCATTGAAGTGTTGGTGGTGCGTTCTCTGCGGTCTTTTCTTTATTCACATCATTAGTAACCCTTTTTCCATTACTTCGGCACTCAGCTGCTCGATGACCTTCATTTTCACACTTAAAACATTTTCTAGTCCCTTTAAACCAATATCCACCATGAATCTTTCCACACTTTGAGCATAAAGAAACATTCATCTTATTTTCACCATTATTATGATATTTCTCCTTGAACTCCATATTTCGTTTCTTATCAAAACCATGAGATGGATATGTTACACCAACATCCAGTTCTACCTTGATATCACAACTCACAATATATTCATAGCTACTGAAGTCTCTTATAGCTAATGCCCTTCGAAAACATGCTTTTAAGCCACTGAAAAATCTATCAACTTTACATTCAGATTGGATGATAAAGCCAGATGCATACCTTGAAAGTCTTGTAAAATTCGCTTCATATATACCAACAACCTCATCATCCTTCTCCTTAAGCTCAATAAACTCCTTTTACATCTTTCTTCGAAGAATACAAGGGAAGTACTTACTGAAAAACAAGTTCTTGAACTCATCCCATTCCATGGATTAAATTTCATCTCGGGGCCTCGTCTTCTTAATTAGAGTCCACCATTGATCTGCTTCACCTTATAAATGGTAAATAGACAGAATGAATTTTTCATGTTCCGAACAGCGAAGTATGGAAAATATCTTTTCTATGGAACTAATCCATTGTTTAGCAACAAGTGGATCAGAAGACCCACTGAAAGAAGGTGGATGTTGCCTCCTGAAGGACTCAATAGAATATTATTTCCTTCTCTTATCATTTCGAAGTCCAGAATGATTCATAGCTTGTGTAAGTATATCCATAATATTTTTCACTCAATCTACCATAACATTGGTTTGTTCAGGAGGACAATCATTGCATTGTCCATTACATTGATCAACACGGTTCCTTCGGGTTCCAGCCACCGTCTAAAACCCAAAAAGAATAGTGTGAGAGGAAAAAATCATGCTAGGGAAAACAACATAATAAAGTGGGAGTACCTTTTATATTTAACATCTTAGGTTTAATTCTAATATCATTTATGAAATTCTAGGACTATAACCTATACGTATACTTAACCTTAGGGACATCCCTAGATATACCTTAGAAATATCTCTAGGGACCTCACTAAACTTTTCGTGTCCTAGTTTCCAAAGGTTAACTAAATCTTTCCTCTGATACCAACTGTAGAGACCCAAAGATTGACATACATGGACATTACATTACTTTTGCGGAATACTTAATACATAACAAAAATAGACACACAAGGACCGTAAAAGTTTAGTGTCTTTGGAAACTCGGAATTTAATCTTCTAATCATGGTGAAAGATCCTCAACATCTCCCATAAAGATCTTCCCTTTTTTACATAAATCCTTTCTTTATATCCTGGGGAAAAGAAAACATAAAAAGGGTGAGCTCAAATTCGCAGTAAGGGTAAGCATAGAGAACATAAAACAATCCATAAACATTTGAATGCAAAAGCTTGAACATAAAATCTAGATATCAAAATCTTGAGAAAAGACATAAATCTTGGAAGTATGTAAGGCATATATCATAAAGGAACATCGATCTTGATAAAATAGCATGGGAATAAAACATGTTATTGTGGAAACCATTAAGCACATGATACGATTTCCTTAGTAGCCAAGGCATTGCTGCCAAGACCATCTTAGTGGACAAAGTCCCTTTCTGAATCAAGTTCACTCCTCGTTCTAGTCCTGTATCACTGAACCAGGTTTACTTACCATTCCATCCATGTCTATCTCATGAGATATAAATCTTTACCCAATGAATTTCAGGGAGACATAGGTCCCATCCATCTCATAATGAAATCATTTTTTCATGTGCCACAAAATCATTAATCATACATCATAGCATAACCCATGTAATAGAATGGTATTCTTAAACATCATGCCATCATAACATAATCCATATAAACAAAAATGTATATCATTTAATCAAAATAAGAATCAAACCATGTAAATAATGGAGACATTATAATTGAAACATAAACATATTAAATATTGACATTTTAGATGGAAAAGAGTTTTGATAAAAAACTTGAATTTAATTATTGAGGAAAATATCCTTTTTTCATCAAAATCATTTTCTTTTCACAAAATGCCATGAAATTTTAAAAGAAAAGGGTTCTGTTGAAATTAATCATGCAATCTTGCAGAGGAAACATCCTGAAAATGAGGCGTTATGAAACTGTAAAAATTTGTTCACACCATATAAGTTAAAAAATAACATTCTCCTCATACTTTTGTCAGAAAAGTCAAAAAATTCCTTGTGTGTTAAACAAAAGTAAGATTCCTTTAATAACATGTGTTAAAATTCAAAAATGATTACAAATTACATTAAACATACATGAATTTTTTTTTAGAAAATAGGGACATGAATGATGACAAAAACCCCAGAAAATACTTACGAATAAACAATCTCGGATAAGAGCAAGATTGGAATAGTTATCCCTTACATTATGTTCGATATGCTTCTTATGTTTCTGAACCTCCTATATAATGATTTAAATAATTTCATTGATGTATTATAGAATCATACTCATTGTTATGATATCATATATGGTTCACTTATGACTTTATATTACCCGTTCTTTTGTAAATTCCATGTTAAAGCACCGTTTTGGGTAAAATCATTTCATTTACCGTATGAGTTTCAACTTATTGTTCTTGATATTATTACTTATATACTGATTTACTTAATTACAGAATGTGAAACATGATTTATATATAATATATATTCATCATATACATATATATATTTTATAGATCAATAAATGTAATGAAATACACCGTTCATGGAGAAGGTAGGCCGTATGCACGCATGAACGTTGTTTTCGTTTCCTTATTGAATTGAATGGAATTAAGTAGTTGATATATATATATATATACATAAATTAAGTATCATTATTATGTCATATATCTCATTATTATTTATTATATATACTTTATAATCATTCATGAATGGTTAACATGGAGAATGAATCTCATCGCGTTGTGGAGACGGTATTCCGTACGTACACACGAGGGATGATATCATTCCCATGATCGTGGAATTGTATTTAAGTGTATGTATAATATTTCAGAATCAATATCACTTTAAAATAATAATATAGAGTTATTTATTTACACCATTATACCCATCCAAGTAAGGTGGTAGTCGAAAACAGATTACACCACGGCTTGGAGACGGTATTCCGTACGTACGCACACGCGATGATTTCGTTTTCCATAGGATAGATAGATGGTGAAATAGGGTTGTTTTATACTTATAATAACATATAAGTGTATTATTGATACTGATGTTATAATTTCATAATGAAACAACTAATGAAGAATAAGTAGAAGAAGAAATAAAGTTGAAAGAATCGGTAACAGATATTACCTCTTCTTTGAAGCACCTCTTCTTAACCACCTCTTAGGGCACTAAAGATGGTCTTTGAAGAATACCAAGACCTCTAGGATGTTTCTATAGAAGTGGATAAGAGAAATTGGAAGAGGTTTTCCGAGATTGAAGGCTCAAAGTGGTGTGAGGAAGAGAGGGAGGAGGTGCCCTTTTATAAGGGAGGAGAGGGGAACCTCTGGAAAAACTAAAAATATTATTTTATTATAAAGTCATATTCGGTTTTTAAAAGATCCAAATTGATTTATTTATAAGATAATGTGGGTATGGGTCTGAATAATCTCATACAATAGAATTTAGACAAGTTTAGGTTTCTATTTTAACCTTATCATTTAGATTTAACTTTAAGTTATATAATTTTACTTTTACCGTGTCTTCTTGTTTTCTTACACTATAAGGTTAATAAACTTACTATAAAAATACAAACAAACCCCAAGTTGTTTATTATTAATATATATAACCTTATATAAGTCATTTAGACGAAACTTAGATTTTTAAGAATAAAATAACAATTAATAATATAATATTTGTTTTAAAAACTGTTTTATGTCAATTTTGACACTATTTGGTACTTGATTTTTTTGAAAATCATAACAGCATGATTAGTTCAAAAAACGTTAATTAAATCAATAATAATATGTCATATTAACCTATAAAATTAGTTTAATTCATAAAAAGTCTCAAACTACATTTATTTGGGTATTTATAATATCAATTATGTTAATATTTCCTTAATAAGGTAATTACTGCATCATCATTGTGTCATAAATAAATTAAAATATTTAAAGTCTAAAAATTATAAATAAAATACCATTATGTAGGAAATCGTTTTATATTTCTAATGAATATTTATAGTCGAATTTATCTAATGGATAACCCTATATTAAAAATGTTTTAGTTTTTAAACTTTGATTTTAACTATTTTAACTATTCTATAAAGAAAATAATATTAAATGTCCTAATCTAATCCAAGTGGACCTAAATGGTCATATTTTATTCCTAATGTTGTTTTTGGTCGAATTAAACTTATCCAATATAATTAGAACATGTGTTAGAGTAATAATAATATCATTTTTACCCTTAATTACCCTATTTACTTTTAACCGTGGTAAATAAAAGTAAAAAGTTACTATTCAAAAATAATTATTTTCATCTCATTGAACCATATTTTAGTCCTTGATATTAACTATGTGTCTCGGATTTTCGAAATTCCACTCACAGAAGCGGTAAAATTTAGTTTTATGTGAATTTACAAATTCTCCTAGGAGGTGGGTAAAAGACGGTGAAAAGGTCAATAAAATTTTTATATATCTAAAATTATTATAAAATAACTACAATGAATTAAATTGAACTTATATAGGTATTATGTATCAATTTTTACCAAAAATAAATTTATATAAAATAAATAATTATTTCAATAAAAATTTGGTTTTTAAATAGCAACCCAGTGTTTTCACTATTCATCAAAAATTGAAAGTTTTCAGAAAGATACCAAAAATTCACCCTGGGCTAATTTCGATATTCTAAATCCAAAAATGAACTCCATTTCGAAAGATAAAATTTATAAAATTTTAAAAAGTGGGTATTACTATTCATAACGGTTAGTTTATATAACATATCGTTGTTGAGTGAAACTCGGTATTGCGTACAACACACACTATCGTGGAAGGTCGCGATTGCGTGTAATGCAAGCCAAGTCAGGGATGTGTGTAGTGAAAACTCCTTTTGGTGTAGCGTACAACACAAGACATCAATAAAATTAAAAATAATATTTTTCATAAAATCTCGGGGTGTTACATAGACTTCATTTATGAATTCAGAATATCAAAATTAGCTTAGGGTGATTTTTCGGTATTTTTAAGAAAACATTCATTTTTTTGATAAATAGTGAAAAACCCTACATTTTTGTTTAAAACCGACTTTTTATTTGTATAGTTATTTATTTTATTTAAAATTATTTTAAGTAAAAATAGATAAATAATACCTATATTAGTTCAATGTAATTAATTGGATTCATTTTATAATAAAATTAGATGTATAAAATTTTATTGAATTTTTTTAACATCTTTTACCCACCTTCTAGGAACGTTAGAAATTTTTTATAAAAAGCAATTTTATCACTTATATGAATTTAATTTCAAAAATCTGAGAGACACAGTTGACATCATTATGTAAAATGTTGTTCAATAAGGTGAAAATATTTTTTGTTGAATAGAAACTTTGGAATTTTATTTACCATAGTTAAAAGTAAATAGGGTAATTAAAGGTAAAAATAATATTATAATTACCCCAAAACAAGTATTAATTCTATTGGATAAGTGTATTTCGACCAAAATCAACCTAAGGAATAAAATATGATCATTTTGGTCCACTTGGATTAGATTTGGACATTTATTATATTTTATTTAAAGAAGAGTTAAAAGTGTTAAATTCAAATTTTAATAACTAAAACTTTTTTAATACATGGTTATACATAAGAAAATTTGACAATAAATATTCATTAGAAATCTAAAACAATTTCATACATAATGGTATTTTGTTTATAATTTTTAGACCTTAAAAAATTAAATTTATTTATGACAGAATGATGATGCAGTAATTACCATATTGTTGAAAGATTAAAATAATTGATATTATAAATATTAATATTATTGTAAATTGAGACTTTTGATATATTACAAGAATTTTCTAGGATAATATGACATTTTAGGGTTGATTGAATAATTTTTTTTGATGTGATAAAGTTTTTATGACTTTCACAAAAACCAAATACTAAATAGTTTCAAAATTGACACAAATGAGTTTTTAAAACAAATAATATATTAATAAATGATATAATATTCCTAAAAATATAGGTTTAGGAAAAAAGGACTCTTATAATTATATATATGTAATTAGTGAACCACTTGGGGTTCACTTGGTTTTTTATAGTAAGTTTATTAACCATTTACCATACTAATACAAGAAAATATGGTAAAAGTTAAACTTTTTTTAAAAGATGATTCCTTAATAAAAAATGACCAAAGAAAAATGATTTCGACCCATTAGTTGAGAAGGATTCCCCACATCCCCACCTTAGTCTTGAAATAAATCCTTTTGGAGCCATTAGAAACTGAAAATTATTTTATAATAAAATAATATTTCAAGCTTTTCCTAAAGTAACCCTCACCTCTCTTATAAAAGGGTACCTACCCTTCTCTCAAAATAACACCTCCAAAGCCATTTGGATCAGACAAACCCTGATCAAATATCCTTCCAACTACCCTCACTTAAACCTAGAGGCCTTAGTCTGATCAGAATGCCAACCTAAGGATCCCTTTTGATCAAATCAAAAGGAAGCACCTGAAGAAGAGGTAATAATTTCATCACCTCTATCAAAGTTTTTTATTCTTACAATTCCTCTTTATTTGTTGTTTCCATACCAGAATAATGACTCCAGTACCTTCTATATACTATGATGGTACAACCATATTCATTATTCTATCCATCCTTTAAATGATAGTCACCATACGTGCGTACGTACGGCTTACCGTCTCCACATTGTGGGGTAATTTTTCATTCAACACTTAATTATTTGGATCTATATAATAATGAGTATAATTGATGTCAATAATAAATATAACATGTTAGTAATTCTTTATATATGATATGACATCCAATTACATACGATTCCACCATCAATAGAATGATATTGTCTCTCGTACGTACGTACGGATTACCGCCTCCATGAACGCGATTAGATTCATTCCCCATCGTAACAATTTAAGAATAAATATCATTTTATGATTGAAAAAATAGTGTTTAGGAATTTAATATCATTTTTTATATGAATCATATACATCTTATCCATAACAAACATGACTTACATAACAAAACATATAAAGGAAAATGAATCAGTTAACACCCAAAACGACGATACTACTGAAATATCATTAACAAAGCAAAATTAGAAGATCTTATATGATATCATATTTATGAATGTGGTTATTGTTTATTTTAATAATAATTATTTCACCATTATACAGAAGTTTAAACTACCCTCTACTAAGGAAATTTACAAGGTAAGGGTTAATTTTACAGTCTCTTTACTTATCCGGGTTGGTTTATACGTAAGTATCTACTGAGAGTTATTTATCATCCACATCCATGTTTCATAAAAATTTATTTGAAAACATTTTTAAAATTTTATAGCATATGGGTTAAATTCATTTATACCCTTGTTTTATTTTTTTATAAATTGTTTTCAAAGGAATATTTCTGTCATTTTCCAAACAATGTACTTCATGACCTTTTCGACAAATTAAGGTAATAAAGTTTTTTAACCTATATGGCAGGTGAGACTATTTTCCGCTGTTATAACATCTTCGAAGCTTCACTTACAATCTTATAAGAATATTTTAAAAATAAATGTTTTCTTTTATAATTTTGTGACTTTTAAACGATTTCAAAATAGAAAGATATATTTCTCTCAAATAGTTCTGATTTCATCTATGTCAATATACTTTGATGTATTTTACACTTGTTTGAAGTTGATTTATTATGATACAATATTCCATATTGTATTGAAGGTTTTGTGATATGTTTAACTGTGTATGTGTTATATTTAAACCATTCATTGTATATGGTTAAAGTATTAACATTTTGTATGCTATTTTTAATACATATGGTTATGTTATGTTTCAACCTTTTTATATGAGGAATGAATTGGACATAGTAAGTGACGAGTGGAGCCCACTATAGCTCCTCAATGTATCGGTAGGTCTGATGAGACAAACTAGTGTCTTGGCACCAGGCCTTGACAAAATCTTATGAGTAGTATTGGTACGAGGCCTTGACTAAGTGGTTATGATGTATGACATTATACATTCCATCATTATGAAATTAGCTATTGATATTACATGTGATTTTTTGACTATTAGAAAATCTATATGAACGAGTAAATGGAATTATTTGATTTATCTTTTCCATATTATGATGAAGTTTAATTTTAAAAGACTTGTGTTTTAGTCTTATACATTGCCTTCAATATTTATGCTTATTTATGAATGTTTCCACTATATTGTTATCCTTACTGAGTATCTGAGCTCACCGTTTTATTTTGTTTTATTTTTCCCAAGATGTGGAGAAGTATAATATGATTGACATGAAAGGATAGGATATGAGATATGAGTGTGTTTAAAGGATACACAATGAGGTATTTTTATTCTATAATGTAATGTAAAACTTATATATGTATCTAGTACTTCCAAGGCTAATAAACTAATCAGTCTTTCAAGACTTAATCTCTTGTGATCATGCCAATATTATGTAATAATGCACTGAGTTTAGGTAACTAGGATTGGGGCATTACAAAGAATATATTTTCTTAATAAAATTTAAATTTTATTCAAGAAAATTACCTGATTTCTTTCTCTTTGAACATTCAATTCATACAACCCTTGTGGAGCCAATACTTGAAAAGAAGGAGAAGGTTCCACAAGTAGCAACCAAATAAGAGGATGATCCATACTTTATACTACCCCCACCATGCATGTTGTAAAACATTGTGAAGGGGGAGGTTCTAGTGTACTCTATCCATAGAGTCCTCCTAAATAAAGAAGAAGAAGTCCAAGTTGAAAGGGACCACATGTGGTGGTTCAAATCCAAAAAAATCCACCCATTGAAAGATTATGGATAAAATCTAGTACTACCCGCTGGAGGTAGTAAAATATGATAGGGCCCACTTGGTGGTCTTACTAAGATTTATCCTTTACTTGATTTTGGTACTTTTATTTTCAATGTTAGGAATTTATATTTCAAATTTAGTATTATGAATTAGACTAGAAAACATCCCCCTCCCTCTATCTATTTTATCTTTAATGAAATGATCATTATGCTTAATTGAGTTATTTTATTTTATAGGTTCACAGTGGAAGAAGGAAACCTCAAATAGTAGAATACTAGGGATAAAATTATTAGGAAAGGGAGATCAATTTTATTATTTGAACTTTTAAAATCCTTACAGTTTTTGGTCCAAAACATATTTTTGATCTTTAATGATAAGAATTTCATGCATACACTTGAATTAATGCTTTACTTGCTTATCTAAGAGACATGAGCTTCTTAGGAATCTAGTGATTCCATGTTTTTGATTTCAATGTTAATGAGGCTGAATGAGTAAAATGGAGAATAAAATGATTTAAATGAATCATATATATTGAATTGAGGACCAATGATTTAAGGGAAGTAGTTGATTTATGTAAATAAATTTTCCCACCCATTTTCATGCTTTGAATTTAAAAAGTTTATGTGAAATTATTTTTTATTATTTATCATGCCTTGAGTGATTTTCCCAAATATCATATGTCTCATTAATGAGAGGATTTCTAGACCAAGTACTTTTTATTTATTCTTAATCATATTTCTTGAGTGTTCTTGGTACATGTCACCTGCCAGAACTTATATTTGAACTTATCAAAGCCATGACTGTACAAAAAGACATTTTAAATGATTGAGGCATATTTTTAAAAGAAAATATCTTTAAATACCACCTTTAAATAAATCCTTATTTTACCACATAGAGACCATGAATGACTTTTATAGGTATTATCCATGTTTCATGCCATTTTTATCCATTTATACCCTACTCTTGGTATTTTTATGGTATTTTAAAGTTAACGTGTGGGGGTGAATAGATTCATGGTGGAAGGGATGATTTACACTATAAGTAAAACGTGTGGGGGTGAAATTTTTATAATTGTACGGGTTTGTAGAACCATTAATCATAATTCATTTTCCCCCTCTTAAATTAAAAAAATGACAAAAAACCCAAAAAAAATGAGAAAAATGGGTTGTGATTTGGGAAAAAAATCACCATTTTCCATACTGATGATCTTTTTATTATATGTGGTTAGGTGATTGATGTGAGGTTTTATATAATCATAAATTTTTTAAAAAAATATACAAAACAAAAAAATCAATGGGGTTCACAAATCATTCATGATGCTCACTTGATCATGACCTAACATTGAGTTATGTGGGAAGTAGGTGTTGCTAAATTTTAGAGGATACCTTCAATATACATTGAATTTTTATATCATGAATTGTACTTAATATATTAGCCACCTCCTTTATACTTAATTTTTAATGCATAAAATCCTATCAACCTTATGTCTCAGAGTCATTTGAACCTTTATTGAAATTCATCATGCTTTTATGTGCCTTTTCTCTTTACAAAGTAGAGAAAATAGTTCCTTTATAATATTATGGATAAGGATAATGTTCTCATGATATGAACATAAATAAACTTGATTATTATCATATTAGATGAGATGAAAGATTAAAAGTTGAGATAGGTCACGATTTGGAATGTTTAATAATAATGAATTAAGGACATTGAATGAATAAAAGGAGAAGTTTCATCATTCTTCAAAGGGGAAAATTAAAATGAAAGATTTGATTATTTCTTAAAAAATTGGGAAATTAAATTTTTACTTTATGTGTATTTTTGAAAGTTTTATTTGATATTAAAAATTGTTAAATTTTATTACTTTGGAATTTGAATATTGGTAATATTGGTTTCCTTGGAATTTCATAATGATATTTTATGACAAGCATAGTTTAAGGGTGGGATAATTGATAGATCTAATACTTTCCACATTTTTTCATGAATTTTAATTGTTTTAACCATATTATTTTATCAATGTGAGCTTATATGGATCAGTTTCATATTTATGATGTGTTTTGAGAAAAATTATGAAATGTGCTTAATTTTGAATTTTTGACAGATTTTTACATCAAGGGTATTTTGGTCATTTCCTTAAAACTATAATTACAAATTTATAGATTCATTTTTTGTTGAAATTATTTTTTATTTCCTTCAACTTTGTCATTAGTACTAGGGGATTATTTGAGAATCTAGAGGCCTGAAATAATCAATGGATTGGAACATTTTTCTGAGAAGACAACGTGGACCCCACCACTATAACGGAAGCACATCTCAGCCTATACAACTCATCTTGAGGTGATTCCACATGAATATGAAATGGTACTCAATTGTGTGTTCACCCATTTTATTCCTTGAATTTCGGAATCAATTAAGGTGGCTTTTGAATGAATTTAATTAAAGGAAGTGTCCTAAAAATTTCATCTAGAAAAATAAACCACCAATAAAAATTTCATAATTCCTACATGAGGGGTCCAATTACACTAAAATGTGGAGGGTTTCTATGAAATAAAATGATATACAAATTTTATTAAGGCTCTAATGAGTGAAGAAGCCTTTTACATGGTCATTAATTCATGATATGTGAAATGTGGAGAGTTTTCCTAAACAGAATAAATTCTTAGAGTAAAAACACCATTACTCCCTTACTAGACATAAATATACTCTGAAATTTTGAGGGTGAATGGAAAATGAAAATTTTAAGAACATTAATTAAGGGATAAACACGTGATTCTATCATTAATTGGGGATTAAATGTGATATATTGTGGAGGAAAAATTAAACCTATAATTGGAGAGGATCTCCCACCTCTCAAATCATCTTAATTTCCATCCCATTCCTTCAAGGCTCCTAGGAGGAGATCTCCACTGAGGGAGGCCATCCATAAATCATCACCATTTCTTTTTAATTTATTTATTTTCTTTATTTTTTTAGTTTTAAATTGTAATTTAGATGTTTAAAAAATTTATTCTTTGTTTTTATTTTTGTGTCCACCTATCAACCCTCATTTGATCTTCTCATCTTACCACAATGAAATTTAATCCTCATGTTCATGAGTAACTGATCTGAGGAATATCCTAATGGAGTAATGAGGTTCTTGAACCTGAGAACATATTTTTTATCTTCTTTGAGTTAATTCTAAGGACAATTTATAGTGGGTGTAATTATCACTATGGTTGTCTAAAGTTTAACTTCTTAATCTATAACCATTTTCCCTCGATTGAGGAGGTGGATGGAGAAGATTATTGTTGATCGCTAAGTATAATTTTCATTCATAACTGGGGTAGAATGATGTTTGCAAACAAATGATGGATCATGTCCACTAAGAATATTTTAAGCTGGTCAATGAAGGTGATCCCTGAAAGTTCCATCAGGAGAACATCCTTTCTTCTATAATTCCATTATATATAGCATTTCATATTATTTAGAATTTAAATTTTGAATTTATATATTTTATTAAATTTAATTTATAAACCAAAAAAAAAAACAAAATTAGTTCTTAGCTGAATTAGATTATGTAGGTGAATGAACTGATAAAGATCCTCAAGTGAGATGACCCTAGTCAGCCTCTATGCTACACTAGGAAAACATAAAAACATGATTTTCCCATGCCCTATGACAGGCGTGCATCACGTAAATCAAGAATATCATATATATTAGATTCATATTTGTGAATCATTCCCAAATACTAGTAAAAGACTTGTTATACTCATTTAGTAATTGGTTATTAGCATATTTTGTTGTGAATATCCATAAAAAATAAATGAATCCTATCGACATTGAGAATTTGTATATATTAGATTTTTTACTTAAATGAAACCTTATGTATGTATCATACATTCTCTAAATTTATCATGTTATTATATTTAATTATTGTCTTATAGGTAATCATTTTTTAAATCCACACCGTCTGGTGCTCTAGAGTTTATCATCAGGTAAGAAGCTAGAAGGTTTTTTTGTTAACAGGATCATGCCCAAGAAAATGGATTCATATAAAAACTTTCATAATGAATCGAGACATATATATTTATATGCCACTGTCACATCATACCTTTTTATGGTCATGTGACATTGTTTGATCTGTGTAGTTTAACATCATATAGTTAGGATGACTAATCAAAAAATACTTAGTAATGGTTTTTGTGGAACTTATGCATGAGCACTAATTTATGGTTGAACATAAAGGGATTAGAGAATAACAATAATGGGTTAGTCTAATAAGAAATGTTTTCATGTAATGATTGGTCTCACAATGAATATGTACCAATGGGAATAATGTGATGAAAACTGGATAAAATGTGCCCCCAGATAGATGCATGATTTTATCCAGAATATAGAAAAATGATGGGATGATTTATATGAAATATGGACCTAGTTGTGGTCAATATTATAGAGATGATGTTGGGTTTCTATATTAGATAGTTATTCTATGTATCCCATATAAATAGGATTCAGAACCATCATAGTTTGAATGAAAGGGTTTAAGGTCATATGATAATACCATAATATGCAGTTTAATGTCATTTGTTATGGAAATATTTAGGAAGTATGACTCCATATGACTATGAAATAGACCATGTAGTATAACAACCTATGACATAGACATGGGTTTCCATTGGTATGTGGAGATATATATTTAACAGAACATTTAATTGTTTGATACCGAGACATGATCCTCAAAGTGGTGTTCAACATATACTGTAAAGAGGGGAATATGAATTTAAAAATTTCCAATTTCAATGAAATATGTGCCTTGAAAGATGCACCAACATAGGATTGAGGAGGAAATACGCATTGGAGGTTTATTAAGATGATCCCTCGGGAAAATTACCATTTTAACCAGTATCTCAGGGTGATGTATGGACCTTTCAGAAGTATAATATGTGATTTATGGGGATCACACATAAAAAGGAGGCCCATAATACTAAAAGTTTAATCATATTGATGGAATGATCCTAACAAATCTCTAATCCTGGATGAGTCATGGGCTCAATGTGAGAAATAAGAGATCATATATGATTAGAAGCATCACATGAGAGCATGCAATTAGATTTGAAATGGGATTACATAGTAAGTATACAAAAATTAAAGTTGTTTTGGGTTATAAACCTACAAAGGAAGCCCATTGTGTTTCTACAACTAATAAGTAATACAACCATGTGAGGAAGATACTAGGGTTTATACCAGATTAGAGGCTAATAATATTAACTAATTCATCCTTAAACTAGTGGATGCATTTATATTATCTATCTCATTGAGGGATATAGCCCCATAAACTAGGGAAATTTTGGTTCTAATAAAATTGTTGATTACTACGGTAATATGGATTATAATACCCATAGGGAGTATGGAACTATACGTTTGAAATATTAAGGGCTTACACTAGATTATATTCCCAAGGTATAGATTCATTCCATTTCATTTTATGGATTAAAAAGGATATTATTGTGAATATATTTAACTATAATATAGGTATTTAGGGGACATAGGACAATTGAAGTTATGATCCCAACATCTCCATTGGGGTTAGTTGATCAAATGACTATATAGGGGTCATAAAATTGCAGAAATAGGATCATATTAATAATTTGTGCGAATATTTGATTAGGAAATTACATAACTAAAAGGGGGTTATGTTTTCACTTTACCATATAATTCCAACCACCCTTGTGGATGGAGTGGTGTTAAGAGATCAAATGGATAGAGTAGGGATAGAGGTTTTTGTGGATAGAGTGGGGATATTTGATTGCACATATAGAGTGGGGATAGGTGATCACATAAGCGTATACATGAGTGATGCTCATGTGATTCATCACAAAATTCATGAATATATCTCTTTTTTAAGGTTTTATAAATCTCCTCAATTATAATTATTGATTATTAGAGTGTATATATATGAATCTCCATATCTCTAAAAACATTCTCCCTTTAATATATCTCCTCGTCATAATCCTCTCTTTCATCTTCATGTGTTTTTTATAGAGAAATATGAAGGTATTTATAGGAAACAGATCAAATATCATTGACACTTTTAATGGAAACGGATCCATATATGGGGTTTAAAGGTGATAAAGAGAGTTTTAATGAGTTGTTCCCATCACATGACTTCATCCAAGCACACAATCATATGGTCAGATGATCCAATACAGGATACAAATTTTTTTAACCCTATATATTCTAGGTGTGCATCATAGATGAATCAACTGACCGACAACAATAACAGATAGTTTTATCATTGGAAACATTTTTAGATGGGTCACATTTGAGGAATCCATCACATTATGGCTTTGAATTCAGGCGCTTAACCTTTATTGTCAAATAATATATAGTGATCAACCATATGTTCATCATGGATATTATATTTTTCCATCATCGAATGAATCAAGGAAAATCACTTGACCCAATAGATGTTAGTGGATAACAATAGTTAGTCCAATGATTATGATGGAATTATATGACATTAATGGAACACTCTTCTAGGAGCATATCCATTGTGTAGATGCCAGTTTTCTATCCATAACACTAGAAAGGATTCTCCCTGATTAATTTTCATTCCTTTTTCTACATCTGGATCATTCTATGGGTTCTAAAACACACCCCACCCAAAGAAATTATTTTCATAAGGGAAAGAGAGTACTTTTTACTTGGAAGTGGAAGCCCACTTTAGTATCATGATCTTCTAGGTGATTGTTGATATCTATCACATCATCAAAAAAATATAGGTTCCTAATGGTATTTTACTATACCTATGGACCACTCATTAGGGAACATAAATTTTCTAAACCATTCATATAACTCCCTTTTGTCTTAGAATCACATCACTATTGTGTTTAATTTCTAGGTGTGATAAATATACATAACTGCTTCATGAAACCATCATCAAATAACTCTATCATTCAATTATAAATTGAAATACCACATTCAATTAATCAATTCTTGGGACCACTTTTCATTGTTTCATTTAGGTGACCATGTGACTTCCACATTATGTTAAAGAAACCATGTGATCATCATACTCCATTACAACTAAAAGACATCATGGATTTGAAATAATCACATGATTGTGTGTATCCATGTTAATCGTAGGATCACATGACTCTTTAGTAGTCACATGATTTTAGTTAATTCACATGCCTTTAATTTAAAAATTCATTATTTCCCCTTAGTTAAATATCGATTCAAGAAAGAAGGATGAGAATATTGTAGCCTATCAAAAGGAAATGGTCAATAGTGTGGAGGTTGACCCACACAATATTATCTAGTCAATTCATGGATATAATATGAGCTGAATGGGGATAAACCAGATAGAGTGCCCTCTGTTTGACTAGCTACCCCTATATCGGTTTGGTATTTAAAATTATAGACTAATATAACCTCCTCGAGTAGGGAACCAGCCTCCATCCTGGATTCTGTAGTCTCATCACACATATCGAGTGAATATATACCCTATAGTTTATTTTTTATCAGAATAAGTTCACTCAAATGTCTATGAAAAGAAGTCTACCCCAATGTATCTAGATTGAAACTAGAATGAATCTAATACTAAAAATCACATTTTTAAATAAAAATGTAGAAATCCATATCAAATAAAATTAATGGATGTAGCAATACATTTATGAAAGGACATTTAAATTGAGCTAATGATTGAAGTATTTCATGAGGATGTATGTGTTTCATAGTCTCTTTCCTATTATAATAAAGGACTTGTACTTGATCAAATCAGCTAGTGGATACCAGACACTGATACATTCCACATTATACGTCTAGAAGTATGCTTAAGTCTATGGTATTTGGAGAAGATAAATGGTACACAATTCTTGGGATACAATTATAAATAATTTATCCCTCCAATTTATATTTGTGAATATTTTTAGAATCCCCCCATAATTACAAATTATCATCTCTGTTTCGGGAAAGAGAACCTTATTTGAGGCCATCCCTAAGGAATTGATTATCCCTCATCAAAATTGGAGAAATTATTAATCAAAATTACTAAGGATGTTCCATTTTAAGATAATACAGTTTATTAATAGTCATGTGAAACTCATGGTGAATATGGATCATATTGGTAAATGCATGGACAATTCCACTTCAACAAATGGGGATGGAAGGTCATCTATTGGGTTGATCTTCTTATCCCACTGGTACACATTCTAGTAATTTTTATTAGTTGATACCTACTTCCAATCTATGGTAATGGTTTGGTAAGCATTACTTCCTTTACAAAATAACTTGAATAAGAAATTAGAAGACGAATTTGATTATTTATAACATTACTAGTTACATTGTATGACTAACTCCATCAGATATATAATCATGAAGCACTATATAGGATGTCAATAACATTTCATGTTTTATAGGGCTATATGTGATTCTAAATGGATGGTTATGAATATATCAACACTTACTAATTATTGGTTCTTGTTTTCTGAAATCATTAACACATTATTGTGGTTGTGAAAAGATCATTGATGTGTTAGAATATAATGATAAAATTGATCCAGAAAAAATTGTATTTATGTCATATGGATATATAAACAAAATTAATACTGAAAATAGCCATAATGATCTTGATTAGAATGTTTATTGGATGGATATACATGAAGGTGTCTTCTCAGCTCCGATAGGTGACAAGATCATCTAGGAAGCATTTTCACTAGGCCCATTTGGGAGGATGTTTAGGTGTGTTTAGAAATAGTATCCATCTCCTCTTCATAGTAGTCATGCATAGAAACATATGATGGTTGTCCTCAAAATTTATAATAGGTATTCAAGAGAATAAACCCATATCAAGGTGTCTATTCCATCAACAAACACCGGTAGTGTCCAGTCAAAAGCCTGTGTTGACATAAACATCAATTACCAGATCGATCATTAATTAGATATATTGATGGAAATGAGAAAAAGGACACCATTAATGGGGGATAATATCAATGAAAATATTGGATAAATAGTGGGTAATCATTCCAATAAGTGGCTTACTTATAGTAGATTAGTGGCACTAGAGATTCACATGTAGAAAGTCATGTGTTTGGAGCCCTATCCATTATCATGTGTGGTTCCTACAAGTGACATACCTTCCTTATCACTAAATATAGTCATGATAGCTATTCCCATGTTGTTTTATCTATGGGATTACTAGTGGAAATATACATCTATTCCACAATTATGGCGTATCCTACTTCATTTAGAAGTGGCGCTAGAGAGCATTAAGAATGTGGCTACTCTTGAGGGTATCTGATATGAGGAATATCTTATTTATGTAATGGACTACCTTAGTTGTATCAATACGATAAATCATTCCACACATTTTCAAGTTTACTATAGAATCCACGAACTAAAAATTATAGTTTCCTCACTAGAGGTGGCGAGGGATAAATAAGTCAGTGCATATCTTATGAAGGATGAAGATAAATCTCACTATTACTAGAATATTTTATATTTTTAAAACTCTACTAATGTTCCTTTTGATATTTTATGAATCTAGAGATATTTTTATTCCTTCCAAATATCGATATATTTTTCATAGTGGAATTATGGTAAGGATTAGAATATATACTAATGAGGATACCGATAAATAATGATATTCTAGGATGATGTGGAATACAAATGAGGTTGTCACTAATCCTAAAGTGATGCTGTTAGTTCCACCACCAATGCAATGACCATTTCAACATGAAAATTCTCCATCGAATGTAAATCCTTATGAACATGTTAGAATATTATATTCACTATGGTTTCTAATGATGATAATACATCTAAAGTTAATAATTGAATAATTCATTTGAATGTAAATCCACTAGATTTCCATCATAGATTATCTTATCCAATTTTGACTATGAATGTGTTGAATGATCCTTACTATGGATTGGGGTATCCACTATTAATGGAAATAATATTTCTATAATTATATATGGATCGTCATTGGATACAGTTGTAGTGGGGGATTAGGAACCATCATATTTTATTTTTCACCCAAGAACACTAACCACTATAAATAAAAACTAGATGTCAGATGATGATGAGGAAGAGGCCAAAATAGGTTGGAATATAGAATGAGAAAAAAGGGATGTTCGGGATATAACTCCTCCGACACCCATGACACCCTTGATTCTAAAAGCGGTTATTGTAGAATCTATGGTATTTAATGTCGATTTTTTACTGGAATGAGTCCCTAATTCAAACAAGCTGTCTCTTATCCCCTTCAACCTTGATCATGCCATGCCAATCTTAGAGGTGCTAAACATAACCACTTACTCTTTATCTGATATTTCTAGAGACAAAAAATCATTTAATTATGGTGAGTGCCTCTTGGATTTCATATGTAATTAGGGTAAAATGAAATTTTTTGACTTCTGTTTGTATTATTTTCTCCTTGTGGTGTTGATCCCACTATACGACATGAAAATATATAGATTAATCCTCATGTTGAGGCTATAAATAAAAATCATATTTTGTCACCACCAAATCCAGTATAGAGACACATGGTTCTCATACATGGAAATTATATATTTTTAGATGTATATTTATTAGTTTATATAAACACATACCTAAGCACCATAATAGTTTAGTGCCTTTGGTAATTTCAAATCACAATATTCTATCTCAGTGAATGATCTACAATATCTCCTATAAATATATTCCCCTATATTAATATACGCATGCATACCCTATATAAAACATTTCTTTATAACCAATGGAAAAAGAAACATAATAATGGGTGAGCTCAAATTATTAGTATGGGTAAAAAAGGAAGATACATAAGCATGACATAAGAAAAATTGTGTGATTACATGAGAATAAAATTATAAAAACATACCCAGTATATCAAAGTTCATAATCTTGAGTCAATGAATAAATATTGAAAGTTTATAATACATAAATCATAATATAAGAAAAACATGATTCATGAGAGTGTAAAATTGGCATAAGACACAGACTAGTGGTGTGCACATCAGCTTAACATTATGAAATTTTGTAAATAGAAATATGTTTACTCATTAAGTTGAGGTCATGAAATTAGTCCCATCCATAAACTTATAAGCATAAAACTAGGTCCACACCTAAAATTATGATCATGTAATCATGTTCATGTATAACATTATGAACATTTAATTAGGTACATGCATAACTTTATGAACATGTAATCAGGTTCTTGCATTGGGGGATACACTTTTTGGATAGGAAACACCACCATCTCCAATGGAAACCATTTCCTATTATAGTAATGGGTTCACTCCCTATTTCATCCATGTCTATATCAAGATATATATAAATCATTTCAAAATTCATTGGTGGGAGATATAGGAACCACCCATCTAATAATGATAACAATATTTATGTGTTATACATGAACTTAAAAACTAATCACATTATATTAAATGAAATGAAATGGGTATCATAAAAATGGAGTCATATTATAACCTGTGGAAATTAGAGAGGTTTGATAATCATATCATCATAACCTAACCTGAGGAAAAATAAGTTTTTTTAATAATTTTATCATGGTATAACCCATGGAAGAGAAATAGGGTTCATAAACATCTTATTATCATAAACATAAACAACTCACAGAAAGAATATGAATTTTATCCTTAGATCTTATCCCTATAAAAATATAATTAACCTCAAATAATATCATCTTATATGGAAAAAAATTTCAAAGATTGTATGAGACTTTACTTGAAGAAAATGGATTGTCTTTGAAATCCAATTTTCAAAACTTAAAATATCATTAAAATCATTTTACTTGACATGAATAATAAACACCTATAAAGGAATATTTTAAAATTCAGGTAAAATTTATCATGCGTAAAATATCATTTCTACTCTGATAAAAACTTTTTTAAAACATAAAACATTTTGAAAACATTTTCCTTTGAAAATAACCATGAAACGTTATAAATGATGATTCAAAAATAATTTAATTAACTTGTAAAAAAAACATTTTTTAAAATATTTTTAATTGAAAATTATTTTAACATATAACAATTAAAATTGAAAATATTATTGGGAAACATGGTTTTTGAATATAACATATTTCCGATCGAAGAGAGAAATATGTTCGGATTTTCTCAAAAATAGTCTCATAATTATATTAAGTGCCAAAGAGTAGAAAAAAGGTACCATTGCATAAAGATATCATGAATAACTATAGGATAATATATTTATTGAGAATTCTTGAGATATATATCACAATATTTTATTAATAAAATCTTAATAATAAACAATCCTTATAAATGAGGAGATTGTAACATAAAATTATTACCACGTTGGTAACATTGAACCATAAGACCCATGAAAAAATAACATAAAATAGAACATAAAATATCATATGGATATATAAATTCAAGATATTTCATTTAAAATGGTATGCATATACTCCTAATGAAGGAATATTGATGTATATCATAACATACATCTCAAGGAAGGCAAATTGAGAAAAATAACCTTTACCAATTTGGTAACTTTCAAACCGTAAACCCCATCAAAGAGAGATATAATGGATATTAAAATAGAAATAAATATTATGAGAAACATCATAAAATAAATTCATCATTAGTATACACAATAAATTTAAGAAATATGTGGTTAATATAGCATGTGTCTTACAAAAAGTAAAAAGTTTGACAGAAATCCCTTACCACTGGAATAACTTTTGAATCATAATCCCCATGGGAGAATAATATAAATGAAAAAAATGTGTATCATGAAATGTGGTATAATCATTATATATCACATAATAGGGTATTATATAGACCATAAAAAATAAATTGGTGGTGAATAAGGCATAAGTCTCTCAGAAATAAAAGTGAGACTAGAAATTTCATTACCTTATGTCTTGAATTCCATCTTAAACAATTCAACCACATTTATAATAAAAATAATTTTATTATAAATATATTCAAAAAATATGTTTATATATAAAATACTATAGATGATTTTCTTATGACTTTATATTTCTTATTTACTAATAATTCCATGTTAAAGATAAGTTTCATGTAATAACTGCATTGTTTTTCGTATATGTTTTGACTTGAATTTTTTGGACTTATTACTTCAATAATAGTTTAGTAATATTTAAAATGTAAAAAATTATATAAACATTATATATATTTATTATATATGTATTTAACAGTACTGTAGTAGGGCATTGTAGCAGCACCGTAGCAGTGGCAGAACTGTAGCTACAGTGACACTATAGTGGCGGAGGCACTGTAGAAGGAACTATAGCAATACTATTCACTGAAGTTCCCTTTGGGCCAAAAAATGGGCTTTAAATCCTTTTATTTTGGCCTTGGTATTTTGGGATATGTAATGGATATCCCTCCACCCATAAAAATGAGGTATTTACTTTAATAATAAAATGAGGCTTCATCGCCAACCTTTAAAAAAATATTGAATAAATAAAAAATAAATTATATATATATTATCATTAAAATATAATTTATATATCATATATATCACATGTTTTAATTTAACACTTCCTTAATAAATTCCATGTAAATATTGAATGAATTGCATCGCTTTGCGTGGCAATAGTTCATCATATACACAAGCAACATTATTATATTTCCACAAAATGGAAAGCAAGAAGGTATGTTTTAAATAATAATTCAACAAGAATATTAATATCATAAATATAAAAAATATAAAAAATATAATGTAATAATATTATTTCCAACATTATTCCAATCCTTGAACGGTTGTAATGGATAAACGAATTACATCGGTTCGTGAAGTGGTAGTCAGTCATACACACAAACGTTGATTTAATAACCCAATTGATAGATGTGTGTGATGTTTGTTGGAACCATGGTCTTCTATGCAATATTTGGAGTCTGGTTTGTGTTTGTTGTCAATCATCAATGGAAGTTCGGATCGTGTACCAGCAAAGAGATCATACCGTTCAAGCAGACAACAGTATTGAAGGTGGCGCCGTTTTCCAGTGTTTTCCAAATTTTTGGTGTCACGACCCGTCCTCGGGGCCCGTGCCGTGACTACCCCAATCCCGCCTTCCATAGGCCAGGGGATGGCGACTAGCACCAAGGAGTACATCCCAACAAAAGGGAAGGCATTGCCTTTGAAAAGTAAAGAGGCACCACAGATTAAGCAAGCAGAAAAGTAAACACTAAGTGAAAACTATAACAAGATGTGCTGAGAGTAAAAGAGGCCGGAAATACAAGCCCAACTGTAAAGTACAACTGAAACGAAAAACAGCAACTGAAAAGAAAAGCCGCAGTGTCGAGCCGTCCTCTGGAAGTCCCACCTGAAGGGTGGGTACAGATAGCCTCCACTGCTCCTCGGGTCCACCTGACCGCTCCGAGTACGTCCCGCCCAGTGGTCCACCTCCAGGTACCGTCCTGCTCCGCAAGCCTCCACCACGATTAGCGCTGTCTGTCGTCTGCAACCAACACAACGTAGTGCGGGCATAACCCATGTAGGGGTGATTATAAGCTACTCAGTAGGGACCCCGAGAGCCCCGAAGGTCTCCCGAAATCCACAAAGTATAAACCACAAAGGAAAGATACAATCACGAGGTAACATCTGACACGACTTAGGTATATACCCATACATATACCTAAGTCATCAATTCCCGTTCGGATCCAACGTCCGAGCCCTAGCACAACCCAGTCCACACAGGAAAGCAAACGTATACCCACATAGGATAGCTCAACACAATCCACAAAGGAGAGTAAACAGTAAATCCACACAGGATAGCTCAACACAATCCACAAAGGAGAGTAAACAGTAAATCCACACAGGATAGCTCAACACAATCCACAAAGGAGAGTAACTGAAGATTCAGATCACACAGGTATACTTCTTCGGATGACGATAAAGATGATCACTGATCCATCTAAGTCATCGAACCCATAAGGGATCGATAGGTAACTAACCCCTGCAATGACTCACACAGGATCGGGCCCACACAGGACCTGTAGGCGCTGGCTCATACAGAACCGCTGAGCGCTGACCCACACAGGATCGGACCCACATAGGATCGGGCCCACACGGGACCAGTAGCACTGATCCATGTAGGATCGCTGAGTGCTGTAGTCGTCGCAGTCCACTAAGGATCTCTGCACATCCGTCGCCGCAGTCCACTGAGGATCTCTGCACGGTCGTCGTCGTAGTAGCAGTCGCAGCCAGCTCTAGGGTTCCCGCACACAGCAAGCTCGTTCGGGAGGGTCCGCTCCATGAGCCGAGAGGCCGATACGTCAACTATCACAAAGTCTGAATTTTATGTATCCAAAAGTTCCGTATCGTCAACAGGAACTCAACGTCGCAGACGGCGCGTCAATCGGACGCCCGGTCTGAGAGTTATTGGCTTTTTCGTCCCAGGGGCCCTGTTGGTTTTTAAGGCAAAACCAACCCGACCGTACTTCACCTGCGTCCAAACCTCGGGCGGAGTGAGCCAAAAGATCCGTCTCACATATAGGAATTCAACAAAGCTGACGTAACATCAATCAGATGTCCGTAGCTCAAGATATGAGTTTTTCCGCTCTGAGGGCCCGGTTGGTTTCGTGTACAAACCAACCCGGCCGAACTCAAAATATTCCGAAACCTTGAGTGCGATATACCGAAATGACCGTCTCTATCCAAGGATCGCGTTTCCGCTGATGGAGAGTCGTTTGGAGGCCCGCAGCTCAAGTTACGGGCATTTGACTGAAAACGGTCCGAAGACGGGGGGTCCGGGCCCGGGTCGACCCGGTCCGTTCGGGCCAGGGCGCGGCCTGGCCGGTCGGACCGGCCTGGCTCGTTTTGGCCGAGCGGCCGAGTGGACGAGCGCCGCGGGGTGCTGCCCCCACGGTCTGGAGATGACGCAGCCCCGCGTTGGAGCCGCGCTGGAGCAACGGATGCGGCTTCAGCCGCGTCCCGTGTGGGCGAGCTGGACCCGCGCGGCCGCGGGTCCGTTGGCCGCCGCCGCCGCGGCTTCAGCCACGGCATCCTCATCCGGCGGCGCACTGGGGCGCCGCCACCTCTGGCCGCCGGCGACCCGCGCCGCCAGAATCTTCCGCGGGCCACCGGAGTTGCTCCGGTGGTCCGTTTTCCTTCCTATTTGCGCCGGTGTTCCTCCCGGGTTCCGTTCTTCACTGCAGAATCAACAAATTTCCCTTGTGTCACATTTTGTCATCGCCCTCCAAATCCGCACAACCACGAAGAACGACGGAGGGTTGTCGGGCCGTGTTCGTTTTGCCCGCACCCTCCGCGTTAGTTAACAACAACGGGAGAAAAATAATTCAACACATGCAAGAACAATTTTAATAAATTAAAATTGTTCATTTGAAACCGGTTCTTTAATTTTAAAGAAACGTTCACGGGAATAAAGACATTTCCAAAACAAAATCCCTACCTCGTCAAGTCGCACGCGCGGGTCCTTCACGGATTGATCGTCGCGGAAGGAGGGGATCGTCGCGTCGTCGCGGAAGGGTGTCGCGTCGACGAACTCCGATGTTCAAGAACAAAAGATTTAATTAAAAAATAATTAAATCATTCTTTAGTTAAAGACCACAAAAGAAATTTAAAAGAAAATCCGAAACCCTCACCTCAACGGATGATCGAAGGTTTTTGTTGCGGATTAAAGAACATCGCTGAAGAACGTCACGGGAGAGGAAACGTCAGCATCGCGGCACACAGCGTCGCGTCGTCGTTTTCCAAGGGTTTGGCATTCTTCGTTGGAGGCCGGCGTTCTTCGCGTTCTTCAAGTTCTTCACGAAGAGGGGTGAAGGCACAAGAACCTCTGCCAAAAACCTTTCAAGGTGTAATCCTCCAACGTCGTGTTGGTCTTATTTTATTATTACGCCAACAAACGAATACGAGGTAGGTAACGACCCATTAATTCGTAGAATTAATTCAATGAAAGAAACCACCCATTTAAATCATGAATAAAACCGCCCAATTAAATGGTGTGTTAAGAATTTAAGAAAATGCGTCAGTTGACTTTCATAATGATGGGTTTTTGTGGATGCGTTACTTAGCGGAAAAGAAACGGCGGGGCTCGTACGGGCCCCACCTCACAAATATCCTACCAAGGGGGTAGGATATTTCTGGATAGCATCCTATCCGGATCAACTCAGCTTAAGCCGCCTTTAAGTGGCTTCAAGTGGCATCCAAGTGGCTTAAGTGAAATAAAATAAATTTTTTCGAACAATTTATTTTATTTCTTAACTTTAAGCCCCAATATTAAAAACCACAACCGAGCAAACACAACTCCAAAAGAGGCATTTCTAAGCAAATACCGGTGCTGCGATTTCATTGGTGCCCTCAGAATTCGATTCCGGGCACCGATTCAAAAGTTAGAAAAACCCGCTCATCCATTCACTGAACGTACCCGAGCCAAACTTCGGAAAATGATTCCGGGCACACCGGGCCTCGGAATCAGGTGCCGTCAGAAACTGCATTCTTGTAAAATTCCAAAGAAAATTAAGAAAAAATTTCCTTGAAATTTACAGGTCTTTACATTACTCCCACCTCAGGGATTTAAGTCCCTGTAAAGATACATCATAAACTAGGGAAACAAATGTGGGTACTGAGCACGCATGTGAGCCTCCCGCTCCCTTGTGCTCCCCTGGAGGTTCCCGTGATGCCATATGATGTGCACAAGAGGAATCGATCACCCACGTAGGACCCTCTCCTGTCGATTCTCTATCTCCACCGGGACCTCCGTAAAAGTCGCCCCATCATCCACGTCTATCTCCCCATGGTCAATGATGTGCGTCGGGTCGTGCACGTATCTCCTCAGCTGAGAAACGTGGAAGACGTCGTGCACCCAGTGCAACTGAGGTGGCAGAGCCAGGCGATAAGCCACCTCGCCAACCCTGCTGAGGACCTGTAAAGGTCCGATGAAGCGTGGAGACAACTTGCCGCGTCGACCAAATCTCCGTAATCCACGTCGAGGTGAGACACGCAAGAAGACGTGGTCGCCATCCTCAAACTCTAGTGGCCTCCGCCTCCTGTCAGCATATGACTTCTGCCGGCTCTGAGCTGTCCTCATCCGCTCCTGGATGACCTGGACGTTCTCTATCATGGCCCGGACCATCTCTGGTCCCACAAGTGCTGACTCCCCAGGGTCTGTCCAGCACAAAGGAGATCTGCAAGGCCTGCCGTACAACGCCTCGTATGGTGCCATCCCGATGGTGGAGTGGTAGCTGTTTTTGTACGCGAACTCCACCAAGGGTAGGTGGTCCTCCCAGCTGCGACCAAAGTCGAGGACACATGCGCGGAGCATGCCCTCGAGAGTCTGAATGATCTTCTCCATCTGACCATCCATATGCGGGTGAAAGGCGGTGCTCAGACGTAGCTGCGTCCCGAACGCCTCCTACAACCCCTTCCAAAGCTCGGAAGTAAAACGAGCGTCCCGATCGGAGACGATAGACGATGGCACACCGTGAAGCCGTACAATCTCTTGAATGTAGAGATGCCCCAAGCTCTTCACTGAGCCCTGCTCTCGGATGGGTAAGAAGTGTGCCGACTTGGTGAGTCGGTCAACAATCACCCAAATGGAGTCATGACCTCTGGAAGTGTGTGGAAGTCCAGTCACGAAGTCCATAGATATCCCGTCCCACTTCCACTCCGGGACCTCCAAGGGCTGTACCAAGCCTGCTGGTACCTGATGCTCTGCCTTCACCTACTGGCAGGTGAGGCACCATGAAACGAACTCTGCCACAACCTTCTTCATGCCCGGCCACCATTGATATCATCTGAGATCCTAGTACATCTTCGCCACTCCAGAATGTACCGCTAAAGGAGAAGTGTGAAACTCTCTCAGCACCTCCTCTCGTAAAGTGACTGGTACCAAGGTACGTCCTCTGAAAAGGACGTCGTGATCTTCTCTAAGGGAGAAAACATCAGGTGCCTATCCCGAGGATATCAGTGCACGCCGTGTCTCACATTCAGCGTCCCCACACTGAGCCTCTCTGACCCGCTGTAGAAGTGGAGGAGAGACGGTGAGAGACTGAAGAAAGGCTGCTCCGTCTCTATCCACGAAGGATATCTGCAAAGCGGCTAGCTGCTCTGTCGCCTCCTAAAGTAGCTGGATTCCCGTCCTCCTGCTGAGGGCATCGGCTACCACGTTCCTCTTCCCAGGAGTATAGAATATCTCAAAGTCATAGTCCTGGAGGAACTCGAGCCATCGTCGCTGTCTCAGGTTCATGTCCTTCTGAGAGAATATGTACCTGACACTCTGGTGATCAGAAAAGACTGTAAAACGCTCACCCATCAGATAGTGCCGCCATGTCTTCAGAGCGAAGACCACTGCTGCTAACTCCAAGTCATGGGTAGCATAGTTCTGCTCATGCAGCCTCGACTGACGTGATCCATAGGCAATCACGGCCCGCTCCTGTATCAGGACACATCTGAGTCCGGTCCCTGATGCATCGCAGTAGACTACATATCCAACTCCCTCCTCAGGCAACCTCAAGATAGGTGCGCTGGTCAATCTCTGTCTCAGCGTCTGAAAGCTCTGCTGACATCTGTCTGAACACACGAAGGGTTTACCCTTCTTCGTCAAAGCTGAGAGTGGCGCCACAACTCTAGAGAAGTCCGGCACAAATCTCCGATAGTATCCGGCTAGGCCCAAGAAACGCCGCACCTCCGTCACGCTCCTGGGTGGCTCCCAAGCTAGTACTGCCTCGATCTTCGCGGGATCCACTGCAACTCCCACCTCAGAAATGACATGCCCCAAGAAGTGGACCTCACATAACCAGAACTGGAACTTCAAGAGCTTTCCATAAAGCTGGTGCTCTCATAGTGTGTCTAGTACAACCCGCATGTGGTAGGCGTGCTCCTCCTCCGTGGTTGAGTACACCAAAATGTCGTCGATGAAGACCACGACAAATCGATCGAGGTATGGCTGGAAGATCCTGTTCATGAGGCTCATGAACACTGCTGGAGCATTGGTTACGCCGAATGGAATAACCAAGAACTCATAGTGGCCATACCCACACCTGAAGGCCGTCTTCTGCACGTCCTCGTCTCGAACTCTGAGCTGATGATAGCCTGACCTGAGGTCTATCTTTGAGAACCACCGTGCTCCCTTGAGCTGATCGAAGAGGTCATCAATCCTCGGTACCAAATACATATTCCTCACTGTCACCTGGTTCAGGCGACGATAGTCGACACACAGTCGCAAGCTCCCGTCCGCCTTCTTGGAGAACAAAATCGGCGAAGACCAGGGTGAAACACTGGGCCGGATGAACCCCTTGCCCTGCAAGTCCTTCAACTATACCCACAGCTCTTGAAGCTCAGCGGGGGCCATCCGATATGCTGGAGTGGATATCGGGGCTTTCCCGGGGTACATGCCAATATAAAAGTCTACCTCTCTGCGAGGAGGTAGTCCTGGAACGTCGTTGGGGAAGACGTCTGCATACTGATCCACCACTGCAGGAAAACTAGGACTCCGCACGTCAACTGATCCAAGGATGAGGCTAGCCAACGGATGAGTGATGGGCTGTCGTCTCCTCTACGGAAGTCCATCCTGTGCTGCAAAGGCTCCCTTCTCGCCGGTGAAGGTGAACCTGCTCCTGTCGGTGCGCACACATCGCACCTTGCGCCTAAAACAGTCAATCTGAGCATGGACTGTAGATAACCAATCCATGCCCAAGATGACGTCATAAGGCCTCGACGCCGCTACAAGAAGATCCCAGCCGAAGCTCTTGCCTCCTAGAGTAAGCTCACACTGCCGGCACCAGTGCGTAATCATCAAGTCTGCTCCCGTAGGGGTCTCTAGCCGTAAGGATTGAGACAACGGCTCTGTCGGAATTTCCGAGCTCCGAACAAGGGCAGCGGCTATGAAAGAGTGACTCGCTCCTGTGTCTATAAGAACTGCAGCAAGGGTGGAATAGACACAGATCGTACCTCAAATCATCTTTGGCACGCCGTGGTCGTAGGCCTCCGCTGCCTGGAGTTGTGCCTGTCTATGCCCGCCAGTTCCCTGTGGTCGGGGCGGACCTCCTGGTGGTGGTGGTGGCAGAGCCTCAAAGCGTTGCCCACCACCTGCTGCTCGGCCAGCTCCTCTACCTCGTCCGCCTCCTCCCTGTGGACCGCCACGGTCGACCCTCTTCCTCTGCCTGGATGGCCCCTCAACCGTCTGCCGCTCCTCGGTACAGCGGGTTGGGCAGTCACGAGCCATGTGGCCCTGCCCGCCGCACGCGTAGCACTGCCTGCCTCTCGGAAGACTGGATCCGCGCTGTGTGCCTTGTACTGCTGAGCCAGTGTCTCGAGGTCGTCTGCCGGAAGGTCTGGTCTGCCTGGAACCCTGAGTCATCCGTCGACTACCAGCTGCCGAAGACTCTACTACCTGCCGCCCTGCGGTAGGTCTCGCTGTGGACTCAGCCAGAAATCTCTCGATCAGAAGGGCTCGCTCCAGCACTCCTGCCTGGGTCGGGATGCTGAGGGAGATCAGCGATGCCCTGATCTCGTGTCTCAAACCCTTCTCAAAGGTCCGGACCCAGAAGAAGGGGTCTTGTACAATGTCTGTCGAGTAGCGAGAAAGGTCGGTGAACCTCGCCGCGTACTGGGCGACCGTCAAGCTGCCCTGCCGCAGCTGAAGAAGCTCCTGGATGCGCACCGCACGGAGGGTGGCCGAGAAGAACTCTGAGAGGAAGAGGCTCTCGAAGTCCGTCCAGATAAGGGAGGCCTCATCGTGTACCTGGAGCATCAAGCCCCACCATCGGCCCGCTGCTGCGTGCAGTAGGCTCGCCGTGAGGATCACCATGAGGTCTGCTGGTGTCCTCACTAGCCTAAAAACTCGGACGACCGCCTCCAGCCAGTCCTCGGATGACTGGGGGTCCGTATCCCCACGAAACCTAGGTGGTCACTGGCGCTGGAACTCGTGTAGAGCTCCGAGGCGACGTGCATCGTCAGCGGTCGGTGCTGGAAGCATCGGGGGCTCGGTGGGTAAAGGTACCGCCGGTGCCTCTGCTGTCAACGGGCCCTGTACCGAGGCCTCATCGCTCGGCGGGCTGTCGTCATGCTCTACTCTCGGAACCCTAACTGGCTACCATCGTGGGGCCATCCTGAAAAGGAAACAAGTGCGCCATGGTCAGAACAGTATACCTGGTGAGCTGACACAAGTAATCAGAAAGAAAACTTGAAACACACATGCAATCAATGTTTTCGTGCATTAAGTCGGAAATCAGAAGTCAGGGTCCGGGTGTACGGATACATTGGTCGCCGCACCAACACTGGACTCAATGGACTGATAACCACACCCAATACGCTAAACACCATTGCTTCACATAGAAGAAAGATCAGAGTCTGCGGTAGAACCGAACTCCTCTGATACCAATTTGTCACGACCCGTCCTCAGGGCCCGTTCCGTGACTACCCCAATCCCGCCTTCCATAGTCCAGGGGCTGGAGACTACCACCAAGGGGTAAATCCCAACAAAAGGGAAGGCATTGCCTTTGAAAAGTAAACAGGCACCACAGAGTAAGCAAGCGGAAAAGTAAACACTAAGTGAAAACTGTAACAACCTGTGCTGAGAGTAAAAGGGGCCGGAAATACAAGCCCAACTGTAAAGTACAACTGAAAGGAAAAACAGCAACTAAAAAGAAAAGCCGCAGCGTTGAGCCGTCCTCTGGAAGTCTCACCTGAAGGGTGGGTACAGATAGCCTCCACTGCTCCTCGGGTCCACCTGACCGCTCCGAGTACGTCCCGCCCAGTGGTCCACCTCCAGGTACTGTCCTGCTCCGCAAGCCTCCACCACGATCAGCGCTGTCCGTCATCTGCAACCAACACAACGTAGTGCGGGCATATCCCATGCAGGGGTGAGTATAAGCTACTCAGTAGGGACCCCGAGACCCCCGAAGGTCTCCCGAAATCCACAAAGGATAAACCACAAAGGAAAGATACAATCACGAAGTAACATCTAACACGGCTTAGGTATATGACCATACATATACCTAAGTCATCAATTCCCGTTCGGCTCCAACGTCCGAGCCCAAGCACAACCGAGTCCACACAGGAAAGCAAACGTATACCCACACAGGATAGCTCAACACAATCCACAAAGGAGAGTAAACAGTAAATCCACACAGGATAGCTCAACACAATCCACAAAGGAGAGTAAACAGTAAATCCACACATGATAGCTCAACACAATCCACAAAGGAGAGTAACTCAAGATTCAGCTCACACAGGTATACTTCTTCGGATGACGATAAAGATGATCACTGATCCATCTAAGTCGTTGGACCCACAAAGGATCGATAGGTAACTAACCCCCGCAATGACCCACATAGGATCGGTCCCACACAGGACCTGTAGGTGCTGGCTCACACAGAACCGCTGAGCGCTGACCCACACAGGATCGGGCCCCCACATGACCTGTAGCACTGATCCACGTAGGATCGCTGAGTGCTGTAGTCATCGCAGTCCACTGAGGATCTCTGCACAGCCGTCGTCGCAGTCCACTGAGGATCTCTGCACAGCCGTCGCCGCAGTTCACTGAGGATCTCTGCATGGTTGTCGTCACAGTAGCAGTCGAAGCCAGCTCTAGGGTTCCCGCACACAGCAAGCTCGTTCGGGAGGGTCTGCTCCACGAGCCGAGAGGCCGATACATCAACTGTCACAAAGTTCGAAGTTGATGTATCCAAAAGTTCCGTATTGTCAACAGGACTCAACGTCGCAGACGGTGCGTCAATCGGACGCCCAGTCTGAGAGTTATTGGCTTTTTCGTCCTAGGGGCCCGGTTGGGTTTTAAGGCAAAATCAACCCAACCGTACTCCACCTGTGTCCAAACCTCGGGCGGAGTGAGCCAAAATATCCGTCTCACATAGAGGAATTCAACAAAGCTGACGACACGTCAATCGGACGTCCGTAGCTCAAGATATGAGTGTTTCCGCTCCGAGGGCCCGGTTGGTTCCGTGTACGAACCAACCCGGCTGAACCCAAAGTACTCTGAAACCTTGAGTGCGATATACCGAAACGACCGTCTCGATGCAAGGATCGCGTTGCTATTGATGGAGAGTCATTTGGAGGCCCGTAGCTCATGTTACGGGAATTTGACCAAAAATGGTCCGAAGACGGGGGGGTCCGGGCCCGGGCCGACCCCCCCCCCCCCCCCCCCCCCCCCCCCCGGGGTCGGCCGAACCGGGTTGACCTGAACAGGTCCGACCCGGTCCGGTCCGGCCAGGGGTGCGGCCCGGCCGGTCGGACCGGCCTGGCTCGGTTCGGCCGAGCGGCCGAGTGGCCGAGCGTCGCGGGGTGTTGCCCCCGCGGGTCTAGAGATGACGCGGCCCCGCGTTGGGGCCGCGCTGGAGCAACAGACACAGCTTCATCCGCGTCCCGTGCGGGCGAGCTGGACCCACGCGGCCTCGGGTCTGTTGGCCGCCGACGCGGCGGCTTCAGCCGCGGTGGCCTTGTCCGGCGGCGCGCCGCCGCCTCCGGCCGCCGGCGCGGACCCGCGCTGCCGGAATCTTCCGCGGGCCACCGGAGTTGCTCCGGTGGTCCGTTTTCCTTCCTGTCTACGCTGGTGTTCCTCCTGGGTTCCGTTCTTCACTGCGGAATCAAAAAATTGCCCTTACGTCACGTTTTGTCGTCGCCCACCAAATCTGCACAACCACGAAGAACGACGGAGGGTTGTCGGGCCGTGTTCGTTTGGCCCGCACCCTCCGCGTTAGTTAACAACAACGGGAGAAAAATAATTCAAAACATACATCAACAATTTTAATAAATTAAAATTGTTCATTTGAAACCGGTTCCTTAATTTTAAAGAAACTTTCACGGGAATAAGGGTATTTCCAAAACAAAATCCCTACCTCGTCAAGTCGCACGCGTGGGTCCTTCGCGGATTGATCGTCGCGGAAGGAGGGGATCGTCGCGTCGTCGCGGAAGGGTGTCACGTCGACGAACTCCGAGGATCAAGAACGAAAGATTTAATTAAAAAATAATTAAATCATTCTTGAGTTAAAGACCACAAAGGAAATTTAAAAGAAAATCTGAAACCCACACCTCAACGGATGATCGAAGGTTTTTGTTGTGGATTAAAGAACGTCGCTGAAGAACGTATCGGGAGAGGAAACGTCGGCGTCGCGGCACAAGACGTCGCGTCGTCATTTTCCACGGGTTCGGCGTTCTTCGTCGGAGGCCGGTGTTCTTCGCGTTCTTCACGTTCTTCGCGAAGAGGGGTGAATGCACAAGAACCTCTGCCAAAAACCTCTCAAGGTGTAATCCTGCAATGTCGTGTTGGTCTTATTTTATTATTACGCTAACAAATGAATACGAGGTAGGTAACGACCCATTAATTCGTAGAATTAATTCAACGAAAGAAACCTCCCATTTAATTCACGAATAAAACCGCCCAATTAAATGGTGCGTTAAGAATTTAAGAAAACGCGTCAGTTGACTTTCATAATGACGGGTTTTCGCGGGTGGGTTACTTAGCGGAAAAAGAAACGGCGGGGCTCGTGCGGGCCCCACCTCACAAATATCCTACCAAGGGGGTAGGATATTTCTGGATAGCATCCTATCCAGATCAACTCAGCTTAAGCCGCCTTTAGGTGGCTTCAAGTGGCTTCCAAGTGTCTTAAGTGAAATAAAATAAAGTTTTTCGAACAATTTATTTTATTTCTTAACTTTAAGCCCAAAAATTAAAAACCACAACCGAGCAAACGCAACTCTGGAAGAGGCGTTTCTAAGCAAATACCGGCACTGAGATTTCATCGGTGCCCTCAGAATTCGATTCTGGGCACCGGTTCAAAAGTTAGAAAAACCCGCTCGTCCGTTCCCTGAACGTACCCAAACCAAACTTTGGAAAATGATTCCGGGCACACCGGGCCTCGAAATCAGGTGCCGTCAGAAACTGCGTTCTTGTAAAATTCAAAAAAAATTAAGAAAAAAATTTCCTTGAAATTTACGGGTATTTACATTTGGGGTCCAAAATCTGGAAGTTGCTGAGCATCGCGAAAGGTGGATTTCCATGAAGATAATAATTAAATATGGCAAAGGCATGAATTTAGTGAAGAGAGGATGCATGGTTTGGAAATCGCGAAGACCGGAAGAATGGAGGCGGTGAGTCTTCACGATTATGTCAAAGCTTCGCGAATGGCAGAGTTGAAGCGTATCGTGGCGGTGAAGGGCTTTGCGAGGGAGCTTCGCGGCGAAGGCGCGATGGAATGATGACGGTAATACTTCGCAATTACGACGAGCTCCGCGAACGGAAAATTGCCGTAGTGCTTCATGATTTTGAGAGAGTTTCGGCGGGAACTTCGGAGCTTCGCGATTTGAGCTGACGTGGCGCTGACTTCGTGCGGAAGGGTCGAGGGTCGGTGGAATCGCCTATAAATAGAGATCGACCCCCTCGATAGAAGTAGAGAGAATTACAGAGAAAGTCCTTTGATCTCGGCTCACAAAGGTCTCTTGCGAAGGCAGAGTGCTTCGTGAAAGTAGAGCTTCGCGGTGGCTATTCTAGCTCCGTGAAAGTTGTGTGCCCCGCATTGGCTCAGTGAGCTTCGCGAAGAGGCAGGAGTTCCACGATATCCAAGAATTGCGAAGGCTGGAGCATCGTGAGAGTGCTTCGTGATTGAGCTTCGTGAAAAGGCAGGGACTCCGCGAAGGCTTGTTTGAGCTTTGCAAAATTGGGAGCCTTGCGAAGTTGGGTACTTTGTGAAGGCCTTTTTCCAAAGGTTGTTTTCCCAGTGGACAAGGGAAAAGGGGGTATTCATCAGTGGTTGGAATTTGGACTTTAACAGAGCATTAACTCAGGACTTTGATGCAAGCAAAGTCTCATGCTGAACAAGAGACAATGAACTTCATGTCTATCTATTGAAGAGACCTTCACATCTATAAACTGAGTGTGACTTCACCAATTTTAGTGAGCCAGGGGGAGTCAACGGGAGTGACCCGAGGGAAGCAGCGAGATTTCCCTGAACCTTTGTAAAGGCAGTGAGCCTGGGATAGAGTGACTGTGCCCAAACATTTGTATTCTCCAACTAGTGAGGCATAGTGGATTTTGGTATGACCGACAGCTTGTCGGCGTATGCTCCTTGGACGTTGCCCTTAGTGGTAAACCAAGTAAAAAGGGCTGTGTCTTCTCTGTGCATGTGCATGTTTGCTTTTTGATCTTTTTCATCATACAGGTTCAACAAGTTCCTACCAACGTGGGAACAAGATCCATCACATTAGAAGAAAAAGTTGTCACCCTGATTCACCCCTCCCCTCTCAGGGTGTCCCGGGGTCCTTCAAGTGGTATCAGAGGGAGGTTGCTGGTGTTGAATCTGACCTTTTTCGTCATGGAAAACACGGTAAATGTCAGGGGATTCCCTCCCTTCGATGGAAGCAATTTCCAGATATGGAAGAATATAATGAGATCTCATCTAATATGTCTTGGAATGGAAGTTCTCTTTTATACTATGCAAGGAATACAAGTCACTGATCCAACAGGCCTAGCTATGACTGAAATAGACAGGAAAATTCTTGATGCAAATGCTAAAGCACAAAATGCACTCACTGAAGCCCTTTCTTATCAGATCTACCTAAAGGTTATGAATTTCACCTCAGAAAAATCCATGTGGGATAAACTTGAGAATATTTATGAAGGAGATATCAAAGTGAAGGAGGCGAAACTACAAGTGCTGCACAATCAGTTTGATGATCTGAAGATGTATCCAGACGAGAATGCAGACTCATTCTTCAATCGAATTACTGAAGTAGTTGGAGCAATTCGGGGTCTAGGTGAAGAAATCAAAGACATTGATATTGTAAAGAAAATATTGAGAAGACTTCCACCTCTGTATAATGCGAAGGTGTCAACCCTTGAGGAAATAGATCTTTACAAACTTTCTTTAGATGATCTACTGAGAAGCTTGGTAGCATATGAAATGAGAGTCAAACCAGAAGATGCTACGACTCGGGTGCGCAAGGAAATAGCATTCAATGCCATGGATAAACTGAAAATCTCAAAGGATAGTAGCGGTGAAGATGACAAAGAAAAAGAAATTCTTTCTCTCATTGCAAAGAAGTTCCAGAAGGGGAAAGGGGAATTCAAAGGGAAGTTACCTCTCGCGTGTTTCCGTTGTGGAAAAGTTGGTAACACTGCATCTCAGTGATTAAAAATGGTCAATGATGAAGACAGTGAGGATGAAAACCTCAAGAAGCCTCAGAGAAGGTTCTTGAAAAAGGGAGACTTCAAATCTGGTAAGAAAATTCAAAGGAAGAGTTTTGTCTGTGAAGAGGAAGAAGATGATAATGAATTTTGTGATGAAGAAGAACCAGAATTCAAAACTGGGAACCATGATTCTATGATGGCCACTATTGAAAAGTCAAAAGATACTGATGGAGAAAAACAACTGAGAACTTGTGTAGATCATGAGATGCAACTTAAGGATGCGGTTAGTAAGCTTAAGATTAAATGTAAGAGCTGCAATAAGTGGAAATAAATTGTAGAAGAATCAACTGAATACGTTGATCAACTTGAAGCTGAAATTGAACGACTGGAAGAATTTGTGAAGGTACAGTCTAAAATAATTGAAAGCAATGATGATGTAGTAGATCTGAAGCTGAGAATTGAGGAGCAAGCAAAGGCTATCAATGACCTCACCTCCAGACTGGATGAAAAATCCAAGACTGCTGATGTTCTTGAGGAGGAAGTAGTTACTCTAAGGAGTAAACTGGAGACTGAATCAGTTCCAAAAGAATCGAGGAAGAAAATACAGTTTGGAAGATTCTCAGATGCAGAATTACTAGCAAGAGCCAAGTGTGTTTCAGATGGGGTTGGAAGAATCTTGAGTGATCAAAGACCCGCTTGCATGGGAAAGAGTGGAATTGGCTGTGAGGCTGAGACATCAACATCTGGAAGTGAAAAGATCCAAAAGAAAGATAAGATGAAAGTTGAACATGTTGAAACGTTACCTAGAGTGCCGAAAAAGGAACCCTTAATCCAAACTAAAAGGAGACCTGCAAATTATCCTCAAACATTCAGAAATGACAGACAATCTTACTATTCTCCCACGGAAGAAGGTATGAGGAGAAATTCAAGTGAGAAGACATTTCCTATCATGAAGTATCAGTTCTGTGGCTATCTGGGCCATACCATGTCTTATTGTGAAGAGGCAATAATCTATCTGAATGGAGAAGATATAGAAGCTCAACAAAGGAGAACAATTTCATATCCTAATTCTTATAAAAGAAATAATTTCTATGGATATTGTTTTTGTTGTTCTAACTTTAGTCATAAGGCCGATAATTGCAGGCAGAGAAGGGACATGGACACCTCATACCGAAGTTCAAGACAAGTCAAGTCTCGTCAGCAAGACAGTGTTGCTCTTTCAAACAGGTTTTCACCTCTCAATGAAGACTTTGACTATGAAGAACCTGGGTATGCGGAAGAGATAATTGAAAGGCCATCAGTTCTTTATACTCGATCTAATGTCTCATGTAATGAAATGAAGAAGATTGTGAAATCCAACCTTGCAGAGGTGGCCCTCAAAGCTACAAAGAACAACAGTACATGGATTCTGGATAGCGGTTGTTCATCTCATATGATAGGTAATGCCGACCTACTAATGAATATCATAAGGAATGTTGATGGCACAATAAGATTTGGTAATGATGGGGCTCTGAAAATCAAAGGAAGTGGAAGTACCTAATTAGCTAATGGAGAACTAAAGAAGACTGAAGTCCTTTACGTAGATGGCCTACGTCATAATCTCCTCAGCTTGAGTCAACTCTGTGACTCAGGACTTATAGTTACGTTTAATCAGAAAGGCTGAACTATCAAGGGAAATACTGACAATTCACTTATGAAGGGATGCAGAACAGAAGGCAACTTATATCAGGTTGATAGTGAAGAAAATGTATGTTACATGACTGTTGAAGAAGAAAACAATTTGTGGCATCGGAGACTGGGATACATCAATCAACAAGAGATGTAGAAAATATAAAATTTGAGAATTGTCATGGACATTCCCAAACAGAAGAGTGAGCGTGAAAAATCTTGTGATGCTTGTATTCGTGGGAAGCTAGTCTGCAGTTCATATCGGCCAAAGAAGAAAAGGGCGTCTCACCTTCTTGATCTGATTCATACAAATGTTTTTGGGCCAATAAATGTTTCCAGAACTCATGGAGAAAGGTACTTTGTCCTTTTCATAGATGATTACAGTAGAATGACATGTGTGATGGTCATTCACAGAAAACGACAAGTCCTTGACTGCATGAAAACATATCGGCGAATCGCCGAGAATGATACTGGACGAACAATCAAAGTGTTGCGATCTTACAATGGAGGATAATACATGTCCATTGAATTTGAGAATTATCTAGAGAAGCATGGGATACAACATGAGGTAGCTGCTGTGAGAACTCCACAACAAAATGGAGTTGTTGAACATAGGAATTGACAGGTGAACAACATGGCACGAACTATGCTGATCGAGAGTCGTATTCCACGACATTACGGGAAAGAGGCTGTTCAAGCTGTAGTGTACATTCATAATCGAACAGGACTTTATATGGGTGAGACGAAGACACCATATGAATTATGGCATGGACATAAGCCTTATCTAAAATACTTTCGTGTCTTTGGAAGTAAATTCTTCATCAGGAACAAAGAAGGAAATCAAGGGAAATATGGAGACAATGCAGATGAAGGAATTTTCCTCAGTTACTCAATAAACAACAAAGCCTACAAATGTTTCAACAAGCATTTGGGAAGGATTGTAGAAAGCAGTGATGTTAAGATAATTGAAGAGAAAACCACAAATGCTTCAAGGACGTCATATGCTGATGTGATAGAAAGTCAGGAAGAATGTGAACCTGAAGAAAATACAAATGCAGAAATAGAGGAAGCTGTTCAAAACACTCAGCAGTCACATCATGATGTTGACTCAGAAGAAGAATCTGAAGAAGAAACTATGGCTGAAGAGAATACTACTGAACCTCGCAGGAGAAATCGAAGAGCTGAGATTGATCCATCCAACATAATTGGGGACAGGAGTGCACCCACTCAAACAAGAAGGATGAGGAATACCATGCAATCTGCATTTCTATCAGTTGTAGAGCCATCCTCATTCGAAGAATCTGCAAAAGATAAATCTTGGGTGAAAGCCATGAATGATGAATTAGATCAGATTGACAAGAATCAGACATGGGATCTTGTCCAGAGACCTGAAGGTCACAATGTGATTGGTACCAAATGGATCTTCAAAAATAAGTTTGATGAGCATGGAAGTGTCATCAGAAACAAGGCACAACTGGTATGTAAATGATACTCCCAGATTGAAGGCATTGATGTTGAATAAACCTTTTCTCCAATGGCTAGACTGGAGTCAATCAGGCTTTTCCTTGCCATGGCACTCCAAAGAGGATATAATGTATATCAAATGGATGTCAAGACAACATTCTTGAATGGTGTACTCGAAGAAGAAGTCCACATTGAACAACCAGTGGGCTTTGTTTTGGGTACTGATGAAACAAAGGTCTACAAACTGAAGAAAGATCTATACGGTTTGAAGTAGGCTCCACGGGCGTGGTACTCACGGCTGGATTCATATCTCAAGAAGTTGGAATTCAAAAGAGGAGGAGTTGATCACAATCTCTATGTGAATAATTCTCTAAACGATCAATTCATGGTTCTTGTCTACGTTGATGATATCATATTTGGTGGCAGCAGGCAGAAATCAGTGGATGAATTTGCCAACCACATGAAATCAGAATTTTAAATTTCTATGATTGGGGAGATCACATATTTCTTGGGGCTGCAAGTGATTCAAAAGAAGGAATATACTTTCATTTCTCAGGAAAAATATGCAATAGAACTGCTGAAGAAGTTCAATATGCAAGACTCCAAACCAATGTCAACTCTGATTACAGTTGGAACTAAACTTGGAAAGCATGAGGATGGGAACTCTGTTGATCCCACCTTGTACAGGAGGATCATTGGAAGCCTACTGTACCTGACAGCGACAAGGCCAGATATTGTCTTTGCAACATGCCTTGCGGCCCGCTTTCAGAGTAATCCAAAGGAGGAACATATGCCAGCAGTAAAAAGAATCATGAGATACATTCAAGGTACACATAACTTCGGGTTATTTTTTGCTGTAGGCAGGGACATAGAATTATCAGTGTTTTCTGATGCTGACTGGGCTGGTGTTGTAGTAGACAAAAAGTCCACTAGTGGTGGAGCTTTCTATATTGGGCAGAAATGTGTTGGCTGGTTGAGCAAGAAACAAGAAAGTACTTCTCTTAGTACTGCTGAAGCTGAGTATATCTCCGCCACAAAGGCATGCACTCAACTACTATGGATGAAGCAACAATTAACTGATATTGGCGATGAGGTGAAGAAACCAATGGTGATTTACTGTGACAATAAGAGCGCAATTGATCTTATGAAGAATCCTATTCAGCATTCTCTTACAAAACACATTGAAATCAGGTATCACTTTATCAAAGAGAAATTTGAGAAAAAGCGTGATTAGATTGGATCATGTGAGAACAGATGAGAAAGTGGCTGATATCCTGACAAAGCCACTGTCAGTGGCTGTGTTTGAGAAGCATCGGTTGAACCTTTGTGTTCGGACACCTCCCAGTGCATAAGGAGATTACAGAATTCCCCTCTCCCCGTTTGTTATAACTGTTTCAATCTGTTTATGGATGTGATGCAGGTTTATGGGGGAGATACTATCCAGGGGGAGTATAGTTTGAGCTGAACATGAAAAATTTACTAGTCTTTGGATTTATTTTCAATTGGGGAGAAATGAGAATAGCATAAATTCAGGCAACTTCTGTGATGAGAAGAATGAGAAGGAAAATAGTGGAACCCAATTCAAGCCTCCTCTCTTGTTTTCTACACTGATCATTTCTCGCGTAGACTTAGAGTGTTGGCTGAGTTGATTCCTGCGTTTTTGGTTTTCACATAGATGTAGATCTATTGAATTTATCTTCTGATTGCCAACAAACCCAAAGGGGGAGATTGTTGGAACTATGGTCTTCTATGAATTATTTGGAGTATGGTTTGTGTTTGTTGTCAATCATCAATGGATGTTCGGATCATGTACCAGCAAATAGATCATACCATTCAAGCAGACAACAGTATTGAAGGTGGCGCCGTTTTTCAGTGTTTGCCAAATTTTTGGGGTCCAAAATCTGGAAGTTTCTGAGCATCGAGAAAGGTGGATTTCCATGAAGATAATAATTAAATTTGGCAAAGGAATGAATTTCGCGAAGAGAGGATGCATGGTTTGAAAATCACGAAGACCAGAAGAATGGAGGCGGTGAGTCTTCGTGATTACGTCAAAGCTTCGCGAACTGCAGAGTTGAAGCACATCGCAGTGGTGAAGGGCTTTGAAAGGGAGCTTCACGGTGAAGGCGCGATGGAATGATGATGGTAATACTCCGCGATTACGACAAGCTCTGCGAATGGAAAATTGCCGTAGTGCTTCACGATTTTGAGAGAGTTTCGATGGGAACTTCGGAGCTTCGCGATTTGAGCTGACGTGGCGCTGACTTCGCGCGGAAGGGTCGATGGTCGGTGGAATCGCCTATAAATATAGGCCGACCCCCTCGAGATAATTAGAGAGAATTTCAGATAAAGTCCTTTGCTCTCGGCTCGCAAAGGTCTCTCGCGAAGGCAGAGTGCTTCGCGAAAGCGGAGCTTCGCGGCGGCTATTCTAGCTCCGTGAAAGTTGTGTGCCCCGCATTGGCTCAGTGAGCTTCGCGAAGAGGCAGGATCTCCGCGATAGACAAGCATTGTGAAGGCTGGAGCATCACGAGAGTGCTTCGCGATTGAGATTCGTGAAAAGGCAGGGACTCCGCGAAGGCTTGTTTGAGCTTTGCAAAATTCGGAGCCTTGCGAAGTAGGGTACTTTGTGAAGGCCTTTTTCCAAAGGTTGTTTTCCCAGTGGACAAGGGAAAAGGGGGTATTCATCAGTGGTTGGAATTTGGACTTTAACAGAGCATTAACTCAGGACTCTGATGCAAGCAAAGTCTCATGCTGAACATGAGACAATGAACTTCATGTATATCTATTGAAGAGACCTTCACGTCTATAAACTGAGTGTGACTTCACCAACGGTAGTGAGCCAGGGGGAGTCAACGGGAGTGACCCGAGGGAAGCAGCGAGCTTTCCCTGAACCTTTGTAAAGGTAGTGAGCCTGGGACAGAGTGACTGTGCCTTAACATTTGTATTCTCCAGCTAGTGAAGCATAGTGGATTTTGGTACGACCGACAACTTGTCGGCGTATGCTCGTTGGACGTAGCCCTTAGTGGTGAACCAAGTAAAAAGGACTGTGTCTTCTCTGTGCATGTGCATGTTTGCTTTCTGATCTTTTTCATCATACAGGTTCAACAAGTTCCTACCAACGTGGGAACAAGATCCATCACATTAGAAGAAAAAGTTGTCACCCTGATTCACCCCTCCCCTCTCAGGGTGTCCCGGGGTCCTTCAATGTTGTAGGTCATACCCTTAAAATAACAACATGTAATAATATTTATGATACTTAAACTATTTTATAATCATTGTATAATATAAATTGAAGGAGGTGGAGTAAAAAATAAAAAACAAATCTTTTAGAAAAACAATACCGCTTATTTTGGTATCCTCCTTAGGGTTTCACTAAAGCCTTTAATGGTTTTATTTATGCTAAAAACTAGGATTATAGTATGAAATAACTTATGTTGGGTTGTGATTTGGGTATATTGTTTGTGAAAAACATTCCTTTAGAGGTGTAATTAAGTGGAGGTGTGAGTTCATTTTTATAGTTGCGGAGGAGTGACATTCTTGTAAATACTCCAAAGTATTCACTATTTGGAATTCAAGATAACCTAAAGATGATTTAAAATTTAAATTTAATATAATGGATGGAAAATATGGATGATACACACCTCAAAAACAAATACATACTAATGTATTTAACATTTGGTTCAATAACTCTTTTGTTTCCTTATTTTACAATTTTGTATTTTATTATAGTAATTTGTTTTCTAACCGAATTAATTTTCAATTTAAGAAAAATATAAATTTACCATTGTTAGATACTTTTAACTCAATAATTATAAAATTTTATCCAATTTATAAATTATAAATCATCAGTTTTTTTGTAAGATAACTTTAAGACAAGGACATTTAATGCGCAAAAACACTGCTTAATCCTTGACCATGCTAACAAAGTTTTTACTATTTAATAGTTTATATATTCGTTATAATATAAATATTGTTCCTATAATAGAACATAGTTGATATTTATTAATATTTTAAAATAAAATTATATAATATAGGATTTTTTGTAATTTTAAATAAATTACTAAATCATCATTTATTATAAAATAACATTAATGTTAATTTTTCCATTATTCAATTAACTAAATTTAAAAAAATTTATAAATACAATGATGTAATTCAAATAAATTATGTTCAAACCTTTGTAATAGGGTATATTCATATATAAGAATAAGGTTACATAATAATTAACTCAATTTAATTTACTTTTGATTTTTTGAATCATTTGATTTATTTATTTATTAACTAAATAATTCATGCATTGGAATTTCTTAAAAAATAATTGTGATTATGTAATATCTCAAAAATTAAAATAATTTATCATAATAATAAAATTATTTATCTTCAAAAATAATTTCTATGACTATACCTATGTAGTTTCTTTCCTATTCAAAGGCTTTATAAAATTTAAAAGGAAGAAATGTACATTTTATGACATTTTCTTTACATAACATTTTATGTGGGTCTCCTTCATGGTAGAGTTCCCCAAAAAGTCATCATATTTGATAATTAGGTCACAAGGGTATAAATATGACCATAACAAGGGTTTTGGACAATTATTGGGTCATTCTTACATCATATATTCTATGTTTAACCAGTTAGTAATATTGTTCGTACCTTAATCGCATTAATTAATTTTAATTGATTTCACGGATCACTTATGTATGAAATTAGGTTAGGATCATTAGATATTTTAAATTTTTAGAATTCAAAATATGGAATTTATTTTTTGAAAATAATTTCACATAAGTGTAAGAATTTAATTTAATGATAATTCTTTTGTTGTGATGATAAAACAAGGTTTTAAAGTGAAAAGTGATCAAAAGTTTACAAAATTTCCATATTCAATTTTGAATATAAAATTTATTCTAATGTAATAAATTTGATTAATATATATCTTATTGAACTAATTATAATTTATAACTAATTTAAATTATAATTTAACATTATAAATAAATTTAATTATAAGGCGGGTTTCAATTGAAATTCTATTTTCACTATTCATCAAAAAATCAAAACCTCTCAAAAAATAGAAGAAATTCACCGTAATATAATTTTGAAATTATTATTTCAAAAATTAATTTTGTTTTCTCAAAAATATTTTCTAAAAGTGGTAAAAGTTATTTTTAAATTATGTTCACCAAGCACGATTAACCCGTCTTTTAGAAAATATATTGTTTTTCAGAAATCATAACATTTTTTTTCTTTTGAATGATTATTATTTTATTTCTAATAAAAAACATAAGAAATCATCATTTGAAATATTTTTTTAGTATGGTAGTTAATTCTATTCATTTCCTTCATTCTAATGGCTAGGTGATAACTATCATATAAAATAATAAAATTAATAGTATATTGTAGTTTAGTAAAACTCAGTATTTTGCGTAACATAATCCAAAAAAGTGTTGAATGAACCAACATATAAAATAAATGTTTTGGGTCCCACAATTTTAACTTGGTGTTTCATATGATTCATGTTTAACATGGTATAGAGTGAAATATAAGCCTTTATTGAATTATAGTTTATTCAAAAAATTATAATTCATAAAAATAAAGGTTATTACATTAAGTGTGTATCCAATAATGCATATCATATATATATAATTTCTGTCTATAGATTAAAAGACCCTATATGTTTGATCATTATCGATCTATCCCAGAAATTGGAAATCCCATATATAGCTGCATCGGGGTTATATGATAGTTTATCATCATGTTTTCGATGATATGCGAGAAAAAAACCTTGATTAGTGACTCAGTTATATAATATATCCTCTTTCCTAAACTAGTGTTGGTCTATGGACTTTAGAATACACTATTCCAATAATTTTTTTTGTTAAAGGTTTTCATGAACATATAGAACATCATCACTAAGGTCCCATTCAAGGTTCTTAATGATTTATTAGGTCACCTCCAGAATATATTCACCAACCTTGGCTATGGTGGGAATGATTCTCGTGCACTCCAGGATAATTTGAATGTTATTATCAACATATGATAGTAGATAAGGTCACTTGAAATAGATCTATAATTAGAAGATCCCTCTAACACTACCATAAATTTTCATAATGAATCTCTCATTGAAGTCTCTCAGTACATGGATGTGGAAGTAAGAAATCATGGAATATTTAGTAAGGGGTGAGAATATGTAGATTGACTTCATTAAAAACTATACCACCTTATTTATATTACCAATGAGGATAAAAAGATATTCAAGGAATAGAAATTTCATTTTAATGCATCCAAGAAGTCCATAATGAATGTTTTTGAAATTGTACCATCATTGCAATCCATATTGGATGTATAAAACAAAATTATAGATCAAATACATCAAGACATAACCAGCCTATTATGGAAGATGGAAGATCTTAGGGAATCTTCATATCATATACTATCATAGAATTGTAATTTTAGGCACCGATTATTTAGAGAAACATGGGATATGCCCATAAATGTATCGATCCCTCCATTTTTAGTCTATCAATGTATGAAAAGTACTTGTATTCCACACATTTTTATCGATCTTTTATTACTCATATTGTCTTGATGGCACAATATACTTCAAAATAATTGATACAAGTCAATAACCTTCATATTTCAGTCAATTCAAAAATATATTTCAAACACTTACACCATAATGAATTAATCTTGGACATGATTCATATATATATATATATATATATATATATATGTTTGTATAAGAACCATCACCATTTCACTAGAGTTTCTCAATTTATATATGATGATGAATTCATCATGGTAATGGAACAATGAAGGATATACGTATAAAAAATGACTAATGCACTAGATTTGGTCTACTATGAAATTGATGATGAATTCATTCTATTAAAGGATAATAGATGGGTATACATATAAACACTATCATTGATACACTTGTGTTGATCCATTTGAAAATTGATCATTTTTACCTCCTGGTCATGGTTGATAGATGAGTATAAGTATTAAAACCATCACTGATACACTATAGAATATCCATTCAGATATAATGATGAATGGTTTGAAAAAAGGGGTGATTTAGGTCTTTAAATGTAATGTTATAACTTTATCATAGGTTTACTATTTATGGGACTATATGGTGGGTCTAAAAATAATTATGTTCCTATATTTTGATTGAGAGACCTTTTCCCCAAGATTCTCATGATGTAGGATTAGTGGGTTGGAGAATATATTTGGCTTAGGCCACCTTTCATGGGTTATCTATGTAACAAGATTTATGAAATTTTATTTTTCAATGCTCAAATACTCTTAGTTACCTAAATCTGATGATCTAGCGATCATATTCTTGAATTTTTATCAGACAAAATTTTTTGGGTTTTCAATAAAATTAGAACTATGTCTCTTTCCCTAGGTATATTAATATTTTACAAATAAAATATGGAATTTAAGTAAAAAAATATCTTTCCATGAATTGAGGTAGTATACATAGAATATGGTCAAGGAAAAACTGTCATGAATGAGATCCTATTGTAATAGTTATTGGAAACCTCAGGGAAAAGAGCACATAGTTTATTTTCATTATTTTTGGAATAATAAAATTAGAAATTTATTATCATATATCATATCCCAAATTTTTATGAAAATAATTTCACATTCCTTCATCAATTATGGTTGTAGTCTATAGAATCATAACGTAAAGGATATCAAGTCTACATGAATATATGGGTTATGGTTTGTGTAAATCATACCTAAAAGATTTTGAATCATGGATAATGTGATAAGATAGGTATATATAATATAATTATTGAACAAATGAAACTAAAGGGTTTAAATGTGGAAATGTAATGGAATATAGATATAAGAGTCCCCACCCCTCAGGATGATGTGTTTTAGTTTGATTTCAAAAAAATAGAGAACATTTATATTTATATATTGGGAAATGTTTACATAGAAAACAGATGTGTCCTTTATAGGTGTGTATAATCATTATTGATTCACATTGAAGGTTTCAAAAGAATCAAAAACATTGTAAAAGGAGAAGGATAAATATTAACTTCTTTTCCAAGTGCAATCTATTACACTAAAAGTTTCATCATCGTGGACTGAAGATATTATCATGGTGAGTGGATATGATAAATCATTAATCTAAATTTTTCCTAAACCAATGGACCCAGGGATCATAACTCAACTTTTTAGAGTGTTATATAGTATGAACTACAAACTTTGTGCCTCTTTTATTTATTATATATCTTTTACCTATTCTTTTTAAAATTACATATTACTAATTAATGAAATGAATTCCACTCAGACTTCCCTTTAATTATTTTCAATCTATTTTTTTCTTTTCACTGTTATTTTAGGATCATAAAATCTAGACCAAAAAAGGATAGAGTTTATGTTCATAGTTATTTGACAAGAATAAACACAACTTAAGACTATCCTACATATACTAATTCAGATATAGTTCTAGGTCATAATGTATGGATTAAAGAAAATGGAACATGGTACATGACAACCCAATAAATATTTATAAGGTCTAGAATACTTTAACATAAATTTGAATAGAGGATGAGTATTTTATAATTCTTGGATCAAGGATCACGTATCATAGGTGATTGTATAAGAAAAAAATATATTGGAAGAAAATTGACCATAAAAAAGGTGGATTCTTATTTTCTCTTTTCTGGGAATACAGAACTTATAGGACCACTTTCATATCTTGAAAATTCCCTTGTATAGAAGGGAATAATGGGGGGAACATATGGAGGAGCTAGATTAAGACATATATTCATATATAAACAAAATTTTCCAATGATTTTGGATACACTCATTTCTAATAGCCATATAGGATTGTGTAAATTGATATTCTTAAGATATAATATATGATTTATGATCTATTATATTTATTAAAGGTTATAGAGACATTCCAAGCCATATTTGACTAAAATTTAGTTATTATGATCCTTAGACAAGAAATAATAATGGATAGTGGCTTGTTCCCTGTATCATCATAAAATATGTCCTAATTGATATTCAATTTATCATCTCGTGACATGTAATTTCATTTAATATAGGTTAACATCATTCAAAAAGAACTGGTATTCCCAAAAAAGGGCACGAGAATAAGTCTACATTGAGGGGGGTGGGGGTTAATTAATGTATGAATTCCATTTAATAATAAAATAATTCATCCTTACTGTCTCACATTCCCTAATGGATCCCAACCTCTAACAATTGTGGTACACATTTTATCCTCTTTAGCCAGAAATTCTTTAGTATTCTTGATATATTTTAATGTGCATCATTAATATAAACAGGGAAAAAAGAATTTACTTGGTTCACATTTATTGGGATATATCCATGAATCATGTCTCAATTTTAGTATTTTCATCAAAATAGATAATCTATCCCACTTCTCTTCATAGTGGTCACTCCCCTTATAATGGTTTAGGATAGGTCACTCTTATACCCATGATCACCTCCATAAAATATCCATGGTACACTCACTATGGTCAAAGGCTCACTAATGGATCTTTTACACCTTCTCATCCCCCATTTCTCAATACTCTATGAAGTATATAAACACCTTTTATGTTCCCTTTTGTCACTATATAACATCTCTTTCTTAGCTTGCAACTTCTGTTATAAATAGAAGTGATTTTAAAGTCTACTTTGTCACTCGTTCAAAAAAATTAAAAACACCATTTGAAACAATCTTATTATTTCTAGAGGAATAATGTAATAACTTCACGTTGTTGTACTCAAAATGATCACACTTATCTTCATATGACATTTAATTATTTTCAATATCATTCCTATTTCCAACCCCTCGCCTAGGAGAAATATTACTCAACGATAATTTCATCATCAATGCATGTTTTGTTCTCTATATCAGTTTTATAAATATGAAAATAATATAGATATAGTCTCTATTCAATTCATTCTTCTAGAAAATTTTGATCACGCTTGAAAAATAAGAGTGATAGTGAGACAAAAAATCTTCAGTTGTAGGTGCTTGGTTTGGACATTTAAATAGATAATAAATCCTTAATAACACCTCTATGAATTAAAACATAACTAATGTAATATAACTACTTTTAGTACCTAATATTTCATTTATAGTAAGTAATTTAATCTCGATTTAATTTAAGGTCGAATTTTTTTACATCTCCATTAAATCATGTTTGAATTGCGAAATAAAGATTCATCCCATGATTTTTTAATCACTGGAGACCAGTTCATGCATCATTAAAGATAAATCATCCTAATTTTTCATACATATGCATGATACTCCTAGAATAATAGCCTATTGTGGGATACATGGTTTTTTTACCTCCAATATTGCAACCACTGTGGGAATAGTCTCCTGGATCTGTTAGTTTTGACATATTACTCCACCTGTAGGCTAAGACTACATCCACTATGGGAATATTCAATACCTTATAAGAATCCTTAAATTTACTAGATCAAATTCATGTTATTATCATTTTTTTCCTTTTAACATGTGAAAAATATCTTCTCAACCATTTATCTTTTCCAAAAAATTCTTCAAACTACATCTATAAACCTTTAGAGAACGTAAAATGATTCAACATTCTATACAAGCTTTATTTATGAGCTATTGTAAATGCCTCTTTGAAGAAAATATTTTTTTCTTTTATCTTTTGAAAAAATTACTCAATATAGGCCAAATAGAACAATTTCATATTTAAAAATCTCTCAAGAAACATCATGGTAATCCTTCATCAAATTAATGAACCATTTTCCAATGTTATGAACCTATTTGCAACAAACATTAGAGAATTCAATGTTCATATGATTAATTTACGAAAAATAGTATCAATTTAAATCAATATGGAATCTATGACAATTGATCATATTCCCTTGATACCAATTTTTAGTCCCTCATAAGCATCTTAGAGTGAGATTACCCAGATAGGGGGTGTGAATCAATGTTTTTAGTGACATTTACATCAGAAATAATTTGACTATAATATCTCACATTCCATACTGGGTCACGAACTATCAACGATGAGGGTAAAATTATATGATCGTTAATGGAAAATAATTTATATTTATTAATATATTTTTCTATGCATTGATAATATAAATATGGATATAATAATTTACTTGGACCTCCCTAACTAGGCTAAATCCAAGGAGTATACCTCTGAATTGTATCATCCAAAAAAATCTACTAACATGTCCATTATTATTACAGGGGTCAACCCCCTTATAAAGGATAGATCTTGGTAACAACTATACCAATACTCATCACCTTACAATGTTTAGAGTTGAATCAATACCACCCAAGTATTACTATCATCTAACTACCTCTTCTTCCTCTTAATTTACACACTCCTCAGGGAATGATCCTAGAATTGTTTATGGACATGTAGGTCCCATCAAAGAATTTATTTCTTGGATTTATTCATCAGGTATAAATATACTCTTAGTTGACATCCTATTTTTTTCTCCTTCATAATATGAGAAAAAAACATTGGCATTACTCTTCTTCATCCAAGAATATATTTGGAACATCTACACCTTAATATAGTTTCAAAAATCACTATTATTTTGGATGGATCACAAATGGTTTCCAACCAGTATTTTTTTCTATAACTTCACATTGAGAAAATCCTTTTCAAATTTAATTGTATCATCAATTTATGTTACAAAATCTCTCTCTCTCTATTCTAGGATTATGATAAACATTGGTATAAAATATCACTCAAATTATTTCAATTAGAAAACATGTATCACCCTTAATAAATATGATAGATCATGAACCAATAAATGGTCAGTAATAGGATCCTGATGGGGTAATTTAAAATTCCCATAACTTTTTCCCAACTCCCCCTTGATTTAATCTTTGACTATATCCACATAACTATGTCAAGGACCTAAACCTCCTTTTAAATAACGTAACTAAATATCTACTTAATTCTATTTTCAATTCTATTAAAATCATTCCAAATATATGTTAATCATACACAAAAAATGAATCCCTTGACTTTCCAATCACTAAATTTAAGTTCATGCATCATTATAAGTGATTCCTCTTAATTAATACGGGTAATACCTACATGATCAACAAAACAACTTGATGTAGGATCATTTTCTATTTTCCCTCTAAAACACTAATAGCCAAGCGTTTGATCTATTAGGCCTAACTGTTTTGGCATGCTATCCAACCTTTAGACCAAGTACACTAACACTACTAGTGTGGTACATCCCTTTTTGGTCTCCTATATAGAATATCTTCAATGTTTCTCATCGAATTAACCATGTTTTTTCTACTACATCATGGTGAAAGTATATTGTATGTTTTCACCTAACATGTCCAATTTCACTGGCACTATCATCATAATCTGTTCTTTTTCCATACTTCTTCACTTGTTGACCTAGGTCACATACACCACTAGTATCATCTCTTAAATCAACCCATTTTGGATAGTTTCATTGAAATTACACTATGGGTACTACCTTTTTAATGGTCCCTGATATCTATAAGTTTTGGACCACTTCTTTTCAATACAACCTTAACAATGGGCTTGGTCTACCTAGTTTATTTAATAGAAATTCCACCATAGGTGTGGTCCCTTTTAGCTTGGTAATTATGCAGTTGTGTGAAACATAGTAATATTTCTTCACTTATATCCTTCTCTCATACTTCAATCCCTAGGCTAATCATCACTTTTTGAAACACTTCCAACACATATATATATGAAACTTGATGTCAACAGCATATAGTGGCCATCACTATTGGATCAACCAATATCCCATGAAACACTTCTCCACATCGGCGATCCTCAATCATGTTCCATCAAAAATGATATTTCAACTAAGAAAATTTATTCATTTATATTCTAGTCAACTCTTTATTCCTTATTGTTAATAAATTCAACTAAATCCAATGGTATTTCAAAAATGAAACCATTTATTTTTCTTAAATAAATGATTCATACATTATGAACATTATCTTTAACTTATTTATAATGAAAATATGATTTTTTTCAGTCTTTCCCCGTTCATATATAGGGATTCACCTATATTCCTTCTCCCCATTATTTTAGGGAACATCATCATCTTTATCTCCTCCTCCCTTCAATTTAAAATATTTTTTCCATTGATGTATTGGAATAAAATCCATTAAATCATGAAAACTACATTTTCTCCAACATTCAATAGGGGTTCCTCACGGTGTTAAACTCCTCCTATGAGTATAAGGAGGAATTAATAATTTTATATATTTTCCCCTTATTTCAAATCACCTTTAATAATTGGTTTCAAATCATTTCTCTTAAAAAACTAGACAGAAATCCAAATATCTTAGAACCAATTGTAAATCAGTTCAAGTTGGATCTACCAATTCATGATTTTTTTTCTCATAGATTCACTATTCTAAATAAATTCATTAAGATAATTTAACAATTGGAACTTATTATATCAATAAATTCTCTAAGACTAATTAGTTGGAGCTCATTGTAGGAAACAAGTGTTTTTTTAAAACAACCAAAAGGCTACCATGGGATTATTGAATTCTATTTTAAAATTCATGATAGGTTTTGATTTCCAAAACTCATCTCAACCATTTATCTCCACCACAATTCACACAAAATTATTAGATGTCCAAAAAATTTTAAAAAAATTCATGACTTGTATCAAGAGTGGTTTAATATGAAAATATGTTTCCACTTGAACTCTATACCTTTTATTGCATCAAAGGCCTCAAAAACATATGATATGGATTCATATCATTTGATTTTAATCACAACTACCCATTATTATTTAGTTCAATACATCAAATATTGAATTTTAATTAAGGGATGCTACTTTTGGGAGAAACTCCTCTATCCTAGTAGCTTTTGGATACCCTATAAATTATAAGAAGATTTGAAACATCGAACCATATGTTATAAAAAATATATAAAAACTAAATTTCAATCATAATACTCTTCCCAATCATTTTAGTAATTCTTGTGCTCAAATTCGAACATAAATCTTCATACCAACTTTGTTAAACTCTATTCCAGTCCTATTTCAATGTATCATCAACATGGAAATTCTTCTAATGAATTCATTTTCTATCTATATACCGATGAAATCTCGACCCATATGCCACTAAAAGGTTCCCCAAGATGGTGGGCCACATGGCCTCAAGAGAAGATCCCTGTATGATAGATGCCTTCGAATAGAAGTGAGGGTCTAAGTTGTTACATTGGGTAAACCATCAATCCATGATCAAAGAAGTGCAACAGTGAAAAAAATATATATAAAGAAGAATAATAATGAATAAACAGAAACCAAATTTAAACATCATGATGTAATAAAAAACCATTGTCAAAAATATCCATTATCATATATAGAATTATGTAATTCCATGTATCTAAAGAAATTATATGGGAGGGCATGTCAATAAGGATATAATACAATACATGTAAAAATAGAGAAAAAAGACCAATAAACTATTTCTAGTAGCATTACGAGCCATTTCTTAGTCATGTGATTCCCCATTCCCAAACTATAAGAAACTAAATTATCAACCATTAGTCTCTTTACCTTATCCCTATGTACTTCCCCATAATATTCCTAGGTACCATTCGTGGCCTAGATAGGGTGTGAGAATCCTCATAAGGCCACCACTAATAGTGTCTATAAATATCTAATTATTTCTAATAATATGGTTTTGTGCATGGAATAATGGTTAACAGTAATAACGTTATAAAGTGTTAGTTCTAGTTCTTGATGAAAAAAAGATGAGACTACATGCTTCTTATTATGCCATAGAATCTCTAAACATGTATCCCCATGTATACACATATATTTACTTTATACACATTGATATATATATCCATATATATGGCTATTACTACTGACCTAGACCCAAGGTGTACCTCATGCATCCATAAGCTATAACATGAGTTTCATGAGTATCAAAGGATGTAATTCCTATTTTCAAAATATTAAGGGAATCCATGCTCAATATCATAGTAGATGGTTCCCCATGCCCGATTTATAATAGTAGGGTCTCCATGCTCAGTATCATACCAATAAGTGTCATCATGTGCGTGTATGAAAACAAGGTTCTTTATTCCCATGTATCATATCAATAAGGTCTATGTGACTAAATCATATCACTTGGATCACCATTCCAAAAATCATGTCATCATGGTCACCATGGCCGTATCTCACAGCTCACAAGTTTCTCCATCCCCAATCATTATTATTCATAAGGGTCTCCATGACCAAGTTTCATTATAAAAGGAATCCGTGTCCGTTTCACTGTATAGGGACACCATGCTCATATCATAATACATAATAGCCTCCAATCCAATTTATCTTAATTAACAAGGGTCATAATTCCCACACATCATTTTATATAATAACAAGTCAACGATTCAATAAGATCCAATTGTTAAATCATAACTCATTTACATTCAATAATAACAAGTGTGTAACCATTATTTAATTAATTTCGGTGACATAGTCATATCACCCACCGCAATTCAATTAATATTATATTGATAAGTGTTTTATCCATACTACACCACAACAATTATCCATTTAATTTATGATATCAACATTTAGAATTAATACCAAACACATTGATAGGTGTTTTGAAATATAACCTAGAAATCCATTTAGGCACATGAAATGGAACACCCAAGGTGTGGTATACATTGAGGTTGATGACCTCAAATTTTTCTTAATTTCTAATAAGTTCATTATGTTCTCCATTAAGGAAACCAATTTAATAAAGATTCAATTTATTGGAAACACCTGATGAAACCAATATGTGGAACATAACACATAATATAAATAATCATTACATTAAGGGATAAATAATATACTACCTACCTTATGCATGTAGAGGAAAATGGTCTAGTATAGGCCTTTGGATTGGTCTAGATCCAGTAGAAATGGTAAAATCTATGAACTCCCAGAAAATATTCCCTAAGAGCCTACACCAACATGTCTTCATCAAGAAAAAGATAAATTATTATATTAACAATACAAATAAAGATATTAGCAACATGCATCCAATGTTATGAACATAAGTAAAATTAGAGTCCATATAATAATTTTATCTGAGAAACAAGCTTAGTATTCTTGAGAGATAAAAGGGAGGAAAATTGAGGTTATTGTTTACTGGAATTAAAGGTGAAAAGGATAGATAAAAAATATATGTCATTAAAGAAAATGGTTATTTTTTATCTAAATACAAGGTTTTATGTTTTTACCACATAGTTTTCAAAATATAACACTAATCATTTACACATATTTTTCCGAGAACCAATCTCTCACATTCATGGAACATAGTTTGATGAAAACTGTGCCAACCATGCGTTTGGCCTCTGCTAAAAATTGTAGGTGTTCTTTCACAGGAGTTTGAACCTAGGCTAACAGTTAGGGGAAACCATGAGCCCTGTTATTCCCTTTTAAATTCTATCACAGTTAGGATAATCCCTATGGGTTGGGAAATATATTTTCTCCTAACAATGAGGCCTAATGATTTTATCCAAAAAGTAGGGCTGCGAGATTTGAATAGGACCTTGACACCATAATTTCTTATATAGAATCAAGAGGCATCTGTATTATTTCAAGACCAAAGAATTAAACCAAAATTTTAATGATCTAGAGGATATATAAAAATACCATTCATTTAGTCTATCCCCCTTAAAGAAAACCATCATTGAATTTCCCTTCTAATGGGGGAGAAAATCTTTTTGAGAAAAACTTCATCCACAGAGGACATACGTCGGCCTCCCACTCCCAAGTGTCATCCTATTCCAGGTTATGTCTCCATGTCACCCATACTGAGTGGATATACCGACCTCATAGATCCTTTTTTATTCAATAAATAGTGAATATAAGATACTCCTGAAGTGAAGCGTCAACATATAATTATAAATCCTTAGGATCAAAAGTGTTATATGTGTCAATATGATAACAGATAATCAATGAAATTTGGAAGGCTTAGTGCACGGAAGGGTTCCTATGAGGTAATAGAAACTGGTAGGCTACCTTCTTTACTATCTCTAGTATCATAAATGGCCCAGTATAATGAGACAACAACTTCCCTATCCTATGTATCCATCTTTTCTCATGTATGGGTGATTCCTGTAAGAAAGCATGATCCCAGAAATGAAACACTATAAGTCAGTTATGGAGGTCAATATATAATTTATATCTAAACTGATCAGTAGAAATATGTTTTCTGATAAGTTGAACCTCCTCAGAAGTATCCTGAATGATATGAGGACCCCATAATGCTTCATATCCTACCTCTAACTAGCATAAGAAAGAATGGAATGAACTACCGTATATGAACTCATAAGAAGCCAATATGAATGGTCACCAGATAGCTATTATTATTGGAAAAATCAACAAGAGGGATATGTTTCCACCAAGAACCTAGAAAATCAAGGATTCATGATCAAAGAATTTCCTCTAATACTTTTATCAACCATTCCAATTGGCTATCAGTCTGAGAGTGAACAGATGTGCTCAGAAGAAAATTTTTACACATAGCTCTCAATAACCCCTACCATAACCTCAATGTAAACTGAGCATCCCTATTTGAAATGATAGTATGAGGTTCCCCCTATAACTATATATTTTCAAGGACATACAGTCTTCCCATATCATCAATGAAGAAAATCTATGAGATAGTAATTAAGTGGGATACCATTGGCAGTTGATCCATGACTACCAAAATTATGTCTCTACCTCAAATTGACCTCCATATTCCGACTAAAAAATCCATCACAACATATTCCCATTTCTATTAAAAGACTGGTAATAGTAGTAAAAATCCAACAGGTCACTGTTTCTCTACCTTAACATACTAACAGGTGGAACACCTACGTAAAAAACATGTTTTCTGAAGTTTTATCCCAAACCACCAATACTAAAGGCACATATCACAACACATCTTGTAGATAGAAAAATGAACTACGCACTGGGAAGGATATTAATATTTCATCCGCTCCTCCCTCATATAATTGAGAATCCAGATATGCCCATGTATATGTAGAATTTCATCAACATTGATAGGCCAATCTATTGGAGGGTCCTCACCAAAAATACATTCCTATAGGATCATGACATCTGGATCATAGAACTACCTCATCTTCACTATCTCCAAAATTTAATAGGACACTGATAGAGATGAAAGTATAGAGTCACCATGATGGTCATAAACCACGATGTGCATATAAAAAAATATGTCAATAATAATCCACTAACATCTAGCCTCTAGAACTGTATTTTCCAAGTACTCATGCTCAGTGCATTGGCAACAACATTGCCATTCCTGGGCGTATAACCATGCTTGAAGTTAAATGACTATTTTCATTCAAACCACCTTCGCTTCATATGGTTTAGGATACACTATGAAAAAATATAACTAAGGATTTTATGTTCTATAAAAACCAAAAAATGCTCTCCTAGTAGGTAATTTCATAAAAAATACATGTTGTGGACCACATCTACCAACACAAGATCATGTGTTGGGTAATTACTATCATGAGTCCTTGGAAGCTAAAAATTGTATGTAATGACCTGATCATCCGACATCATTAATTCTTCTATACTGATACCTAATACAACAGAATAGATGGTATATCTTCTTCCCGAATCTGGGAGAATTAGGATCAGTGCTAAAGTCGTTCTCCCTTTTTGATTCTTCAAGGCTACCTCACAGGATTCTGGTTATATAAACATCTCTCCTTTCATATTAAAACCTATAAGAGGTGATTCTAAGCATGAGAAGTCTTGTATAAAATGCATGCAATAACCAGCTATCCCAAATAAGGTATGTATATCGAATAATCTCTTGGGTTCTCTTAGGTAACTACGACACTCAACTTGTCTTGTCCATCTGAAACTCTTTATTTTAAGATAATATGACCCAATAAGAGAACCTCATTGATACATAAGATATATTTAGTGATATTATAATACAGTTGGTTCTCTTTTAGTTTATTTAAAATGATCTCAATATGGATGGAATTCTCACTTCATGTATTATAATACACCAAGATGTGATCTACGAATACCATCACAAAGAATCCAAAAAATGATTGGATACCCTATTCATTAAATCCATAAAGATGTAAAGAACCCTCTTAATACCTAATGGTATAATGGGATATGTGAAATATCTAAAGTTATGACACGAACCTGATGAAATCACGATCTCAGGATGATCATTGATATTACCCTCGATCACCTGAGCTAGTCAATGAGATCATATATATGAGGCATGGGATACCATTTTTTCACATAATAATGATTCATGTTCTGGTAATCGACATAAATCATGAGGGATTCTTCAAACTTCTTAGTGAAAAGGACTGTTGGACCACATGGAGAGGTATTGGGACATATAAAACCTTTGGAATTTAAATCCCAAAGATTCCACTTGAGTTCTTAAAACTCAATAGTTTACATCATGTAAGGGGAAATGGATAATTGTGTAGCTCTAGGAACTAGATCAATAGTAAACACTACATCTCTCTTAGGAAGTAGTTCATAATATATATCGAGGAAAACATCACTGAATCAATTTTCTACAGGAGGGAATTAAATATGATGTAATCCTTGACCATAAAAGTAAAGGCTAGTAATATAGGTGGTCACTCCACTTTTCCTAAGATGATATGATCATTCTCTACCTTCCTAGACTTCCCAATCACCCATATCAATATATGTACCACCATCTGGTGATGTAAACGACACACTCTAGCAATATCAATCCACGAGGGAATGATAGGGAAAGAACTATTCTATCCTGATAATGTAATTGAATCCCATCATCTTAAGGACAAAGAGGCCCCATTGGAAACAATTCATACCCAACTCAATCAGAAAGTCCTTAAATTGGAAGAAACTCTCTGATCATACACCCAAAGGTGTATTAGGCATCATAACTCTATAGTATTACTCAATATAAATCCCATGAATTTCCACAATATCCACAATTATGAAGGAATGTGAAACACCCATGTCAAATAAAGTAGATATAAGAGTATGATCTACTAGATTGGTACCTAGAATAGTAGAGGGCCTGACACCCTGGTCATCTAGTATAGGTTGCACTAAATATATTTGGCCTTATCTATATCCCTTTTTTATAACATGAAAAAAAAGTGTGGGTCCTCCCTATAGGCATTGTATACTAGTAACCTCTATACCACTACCACAACTTCCTTCTCTACATGTACAACAAGCAGTACTCAAAATAACATCTTGGATAGGTGATACTAATCCTTCTTTTGGAGACATAGATGATATGTATCATCTCCCACTCAGCATAGATGTGATGATCTCGAATAAAATAAGAATATTACACAAACTTATGAATCCTTAGCACCTTATATGGTCTTTGGGAACTAGATATTCTTATTCATATTTTCACACACCTGTTAAAAACTACATAATTGTCAGTTGGTTTCACCTAGCTACCATTTCTCACATGATTAGTCTCAAATTTGTTTTCCTGATGGATAGTCAAACCACTACCCTTTCACGGATCTGAACTACCCCGGATCAAACTATATTCTTCCCTTGGGTTCTACTCAGTGATAATATCCTTGTTCACATTATCAGATACAATAGTTAACCTGAAAATATTTACCTGAGAATGAAGAGAAATACTAAACATTCATTGATTCATCTTTCTTTCACTATCACATTAGTTGTGTAGTTAGGTGCAAAGCATTGAGGATCTTTGAAATGAGATGAGTGTACCTTAAGTGTCATTGAAACCTATTTCATGTTTATGAACTCCCTCTCATGATCATTCCCTAGTGTCTCAGGGGAAAAAATCATGGATGTTTAGCATGAAATCAAACCAAGTCACTTCTCGGCACTGACCCACCTAGTTCAAAATATCACACCAATGTTGGGTGGATCCATGAATAATATAATTAGTTATATTCAATATCATATCAAGAGGGATATCATGGTATTTCAAGATAGATAAAACTTTCTCCGGCCATAACTATACAACCTGGGGGCCATCAACCCCTGAAAATGTTTGTGGATACTACTACTGAAACTCCCACATAATCTCTCCCATAGGAAGGGACGGTCACAGATCTCTCTCTATATCATTTTTATAAACTGTATAAATTTCCATAAAAATTATAAATCATCTTTTTCATCATGGATTAAATGTGGAACTGCATGTGGAACTACAGGAGGAATCACTAGCGGCTCACGGACCACCTCCTCTAGATATTGGTCATCACCACCCTCCTAGTGCACTTCATGAGGATGTCATGGTGGTATATCTCTAGAAATTCAAAACACACTTATACGATATGTATGATAATGATAAGGATCACAAATACATTCAAGACTTCAGATGTAATAGTCACACCTCTATGCCTCCTCAACGATCCAAATATGGGTGATAGTAACATTTATAGAGAATATAAGGGATTGTACCTACTACCAACTACTATGGTCAGGTCTGTGTCAAGATTTATTTTTTCTATGGATTCTGGTATATATATTTTCAATTTCAATATATGGAGTAAAAAACCATTTCAATATAAATTGGCATCCCTATTTACAGGTAAAAATTTCATTTTAGGATTCATATTCATTTAATTTAATTATAATTTAAATAGTATAATTCTCTTAAAGTCTCGACTATATATACCACCAATTCAAATTTATAAGGTCTAATAAACCCTATAAATTTATATTTTATGACCATTTTAATAGAAAAAATTCACTTATTTTATCCCTGTGAGATATTTTTTCACAATTTATGGATATATAAATAAGAACCAAAACTTGTTTCATGCAATGCACACTGTAAATAGACATGAAAAAACACAATATATGACATATAAATCCTATTAGGTTTCTCAAATGATTCATGATAAAATCTTGCTTTCCATATGTGGATGAGGATAAAATATAATCCTCAATTATAACCATAAATATCACATATCATGTGTGTCACCCAATGCGGGAACCAATTGAAAGTAACATGAAAAATAAAGAACAACATGCCCCTTGATAGATAATTTTTCTTTTCCCTATACATGGGTAAGATTCTCTCAGTCACAACCCATTAAAAATTCACATCACATTCCAAAACTCCTATCTAATATTTAAAAATAATATGACAACATTAAAAACCCCTTTGATACCCCTTTGTGATGTCCCGATATGGATTCCATTGAATAGTTCCCCAATATGCTGGGCCACATGCCCTCAATAATTCCACCCCATACGGTAGAGTCTACCGACTAGTATCAAGATTCTAAGGTGGTATAGTGGAAAGACTATACCCTCATGATCATATTATCACATATATTAAATATATAGATAAATAGAAGAACCATAATTAATAAATGACTGTGGGACTTAAAATTAATAGGTAATAAATAACCAATAAAAAAAATACCCAGCATCATATATAGAATGATGTAATTTCATTTGTTTAAAAAAATTAGAGAGGAAGTAATGGAAACATGCATGCAATACAATATATGTATCAAAAGAGAAAAAAAGTCCAAAAAGACTATCTCCAATAGAAACTCAGGCCAAAGATTGGTTATATTCTTCCCCTATCACACACTATAAGAAACTCAAGTATTAACTAATGGGTCCTTGTCCCTTTCCATACCTACATCCACATAATCATCCCATGAACCATTAGAGGCTCAGATAGGGTGTGAGATAAACTTAGTATGCCACTACCAATGATGTATATAAATATGTAATCATTATATATAATATGGAAATGTGCATGTAATATAGGTAAGAAATAATAAATTGGTAAACCATCATCTATAGTCCTTAAAGGACACCAGGTTGACCTTACCTGATTTGGCCTTTGCCAAAGAATATATGAACAAGTAACCAAATATATACACATATATGGACATTATACATAGTAACGCCTTAAACAATATATATTCCTACTAAAAAATTCATGGAATAGATTTGTAGCTCAGTCATCTATAAGTAGTAACATGAGTGTCATGACTATCAAGGGACACAATTATAGGTATCATAATAATAGGGGATGTAAAGCGCATTATCCTAATAATAGGCGATGTCATTCATAGTATCATATTAGTAGGGTATCCACTACCGAATCATAATAGTAGGGTCACCATTATCAGTATCATATCAATAAGGATCGTTTTTCTAGTGTATAATAATAAGGGTACTCATGCCCAGTATCATATAAATAGGTTCTCCATTCCCAAATCATATCACTTGGGAGTACATGCTCAACATCATATCAGTAGGTCCTCCATGCCAGAAACTCATATCTCATAACGGTCTCTATGCCCATTCATTATTATTCATAAGGGTATCTATGTCCAAGTTTCATTATAAAGTGACTCGATACCTATATTATAGTATAAGGATTCCATACTCATATCATAATTCATAATGATTTCCATGCCAATTTATCATAATTAACATGGGTCTCCATGCCCATATATCATATTCTATAATAATTAGTCACAGATTTTGGACTTGACAATAGTTAATTCATAACTCATTTACATTCAATAATTACAAGGGTGTTTCCATTGTTCAATTTAATTAGGTGACATGGTCATACCACTCAAAACTATTCAATTCATCTGAAATTTATATTTTTGACAACCACACTACACTATATAAATTATCCATTTCATTTACGATATAATTATTTAGAAGTAAGACCAAACACATTGATATTTGTTTTGGATACATAACCAAGAAATCCATTTATGCATAAGAAAAGGAACACCCAAATGGGTGGAACCCTTTGAGTTTAATGACCTCAAAGGTGTATTTGGTTTTAATAAGTTCATTAGTTTCTAAACTAAGGCATCCAAGTTAATATAGATTCAATTTAAGGGAAATACATGAAAAAACTAGAATAAAGCAGCTAATTCATACAATAAAGCATCAAGACATTAAGAGATAAATACTAGACCACCTATTTATGATTGTAGTGGGAAAATAATCAAGTATCAATATTTGGTATTTTTCTAAATGGATGGAAATGATTAAAAATTATGGAACTAAAAATAGGGCATAAGATCCTGCACTAAAATATCTCTGTCCAACGGAAGATAAAAGAGTAAATAAGAATGTTGAATAAAGATCTTATCGATGTGCATCCAAAAAGATGAGCGAATTTCAAATTGGGTTCCATATCAGAATGTTAACTAAGAACCTAGATTATGTGGTGTGATATTTCAAAGGGAATAAAATTTAGGTTTTCATACACTCAATTTAGATAAAAAGAAAATGGATAAAAAAATATAAGACAATGAGGTTAAGACGGTTATTTTGCCTCAAAATACTCAGTCTCATGGTTTGGATGTACGGTTGGCCATTCCGTGAAAAAAATGCACACATCTATGTCCAAGACCCCATATCACATGATCATGGTGCATTCCTAGAAAAACCATGTGAAAAATAATTTTTTTCTCTACTAAAAATTATAGGTTCTCTTACATAGGCATGTTGCCCTTGGGCATGTTGTTTCCTCATGTGGGTTTGGGATTGTGGCCGTGGGAGTTGGGGAAATGTGGGGTTCTTCATTTCACCAGCTTTGTTCTTCGGTTTCTCTCGATCTGTTTGGGGTTTCTTTTTTAGGGTTCTAATACCCGGTTCCATTCATGGCTTCAGTTCAGATTTCAGATCCTTTGTTTCTATTTATTCTGGTTTTGTGTTTCTTCTGGTTATGGGTTTCTTGTTCATTTGTTAAGTCTCTTCTTGGATGGAGTAGTTTGTGGTTTATTATTTTCTATGGTTTTTTGGTCTATTGGTTTTCTTCATAGAGAAAGGATCGTTCCCTCAGAACCTTATGCTTCTTTAAAACTGCCCTGGCCCCGAGTCCCATTTCTCCTTTTCAGGTTGGTTGGTAGCAGTGGATCATCGGAGTTTTGGGATGTGGCATTCAGGAAGTTATGGGTTCTCCTGGGGATGATCCCCATGCTCGGATGTTCGGTGTGCTTGCGCATGATGTCTGGTTTCTTAGCGGTGACATTGGTTCCAGCGACCGGTTCGTCCGGATTTCTGATGTAGTGAGGAACCGGTGTCAATGACGACGTGGTTATTTTTCAGAAACAATGATGACGCACACAATGATGAAGATGGAAGACGATCTTGATGGATGAAAATGATGATTATGCCATCGAATGATTCAAGCATATACCGAAAGAGATCTACTTGTTTTGTGTGTGTATTCTGAATTTGGTTCACCACTGTAGAATTCCACTGTATGGTTTTGACTAATGTTCTCATTATCGCTCACCTAAAAGAAGTCTTTTTGAAATTAAAATAAATTTGGGTCACTTAAAGAAACAATAAATAGAAATAGTAAACCATATAGACAGATAGGTGCCTTGAATTTCATCATATTGAGGAATAGATCATGTTAGGATGATCCAACCCATAACCTTCCATATTTCCTTTTAAATATTTCAGGTTTTCTGAAATGAATGAAATTATCACTTTAAATTATTTATCATCACATGAAGGAAAAAACTATGACCTACAAATAATGGATCTCCATTGGGTGATTCCACTTCTCCCCATATCTTTACAGATGGTAGAACAATCACACTTCCTTGTATTGGGAATTTCTACCACTACAGAATCGATCACCCTTGAATGATTAACTTATTATGTTAAATTATAAATGAATATCACATTTATCTTTATTATACATTTCAAATTATTATTTTTCCTGTTGGATGCTTTTTTGAAACCACTTGTGGAAACCCCTTCTTTAATGGCTATGAGTACCATTTAGGAATAACTATTATTTGGTGGTGTCAACATCACATTATCTTACAAATTTTTTACAGTATAGAAAACCAAATTATTTTTCTTCTATATTTATCATAGCCTCTTCTAAAATATTTGCTGTGAAAATTCATATTTTGGTACTTGATACACCTTTTATTGGGTCTTAGTTTCTTATTCCAACACATTTCACCTATTATCCATCTTAATAGAAATTTTATAGGATAATAATATTCCTTACATGTCCTATTATTTGAGTGTATCTATGTTGCTTCTTTACCCTTTGATTCATTCCTTCTATTACAATTCCTTTTAATGTGAACTAAATTAGAACATATAATGCATTTACCATAAGAGTCATATCTTAGTTGGTCTCTCCTTGATTAATGTATTAGAACTATTTCAGTTCTTCCCACAACGTTGGGCATATTGGATTCAAAACATACACTCATGTCATGCAAAAATCCTCTATAATAGAAGAACATTCTCATTCCTTTCTTACATGGAACCAAAACTCCTCATTTTTCATACAAATACTATTTTCTTATAGATTTTAGATCATGATTTCACTTCATTGATGTACAATTTGAGGAAGATTTTGGGGGAAACTTCAAAACTTCAACTGTATAACTACTTTGAGGACTTAAACCAGCTTTTACAATATGGAATTTAACTTAATTTAATATTATATATAACAAAGTACAACTCTATTGAAATACTCTTTATTCAAGGAAAAAATGTTCCCATGATTATTGAATCACTATAGTTTGGTCCATGAAATTTCAGAGATGATACATCTTGATTTTCCAAACCTAAGCCTAACACTCCTATCACTATGGCCTAATTGAGTATCAGTGGAAATGTTTCCTCCAAAATTATAACTTCCATGATCATTGCCTATTCAACAGGGTCATTATGGAATGTTACTCCACTTATTAACCATCCCCACCTCCACTAAAAGCATGGTACTACCCATATCAACCTTCTTACATAGCATATCATCAATGTAGTTTAGCCTCTTTAATATATATTTTTCAATTATGTCATGGGTAAAATATATTGGATGTTTTTCATAAGACACACCCAACACCCAAAAAATGGTACTCTTGATATGTCCAATTTTTCCTACCACTTCCCCACTTGAATAAGGTCACATACAACATGGACATGGACTCCTTCCTAAACCCATTTTGGATATGTGTAGTGAAACTGAACCACAAGGACTATCATGGGGGTGGTCCCTTACCTTAAATTGTTTTGGGAAACTTATATTCAATATTCCCTTTACCATGGCTGTGGTCCACCAATATTATTCAACATTCCTTACATAGTGGTAATGTTCCCGACTAGATTGTCAATTTTTCATTGGGGGGATACAAACTCATGATGTTTCACATTTATTTTACTCCCAAACATTAATATATTGTACAATAATAAAATTTTCAAATTTTAAACATCTATATCTATGAATATTGAGGTCAAACACATATATTTTCAATCACTATGGGATAAAAAATCATCCAATTACCTCTTCAACTGATTTTTTATCTCTAAAAACATCTTGTAAATAATGATATTGCTATCAAATACATTTATTTTTAATGAGATTCCAACAATCAATTCATTCATCACGATTAAAAAATCCCACTGAATGAAATGTGATACATCATCTCTTGTCAAAAAATCAAAGTGGAGTAAATTAGAAATGTAGTTGGATTGATTTGGTTTTTTTGAAAATAATGAATAAAGTGTATTATGTAATTTCAATGAAGAAATATGGATTTTTTGACAATATCATTATTGAAAACACATGATTGAAGAAGATCAATGTGGTTTAGTGATTTATTAGATATTTTTTGATCCCATAGCGATGGAAAATGTATTGTTTTATCCATAAAAAACATATCCAATATTATTTATCATTATACACCACATATACCCAATAGAATTGTAATGGTTCTCTTAATCAACCCATTTTGGTCAAGTTCTTCACTTGTCAACCATTGTCACATACACGATGGGTATGAGCTCTTACCTATTAAAATTTAGGAAAGTATCACTAAAAATCAACCATGAGTACCACCAATCTTTTAATCCCTTTCCTCTTCATGTTTTAGAAGACTTCATTTCAACATGCCCCATAATTAGTCAAGGCCCACCTAAGCTCTTCAATACACCTTCCACCATGATCATGGTCCCTCCAAGATTCACCATTTAACACATGGTTTAAAAACACTCATAATGATTTACTTACTACATAATCCAGTACATATATCTCTTTTACAATCATCACTTTAACAACACGTTCAATGTTTATAGCGATAAGTACTTATTTCAACAACATTCCTTGGACATCACTATGAGATCATCTAATCTCCCAAGCATCACTTCACCACTTTGGTATTCCTAAATATTGTGTTTTTAAACATGATATTACTAAATAATCCAACTATAAATATTGAGATTAAAATCAAATGATTATTACAAGTTATCATGAAATCCAACTATATCCAATAGTATTGCAAACAATATCACCCTTTGGATTTTGGTTATAATACATTATTCACCCATGATGATGTTTTTTTACCTAATTATTTGAAATAAAATAAAAAATTTCATTCCAATATATCACCCTCCATATGTATTGATGCATTTTTATTCATTATCCCCCCTATTGGATGTAAAATCATCATATTTGGGATCTCATCCTTTCAGTTTCTAATATTTAACCCCTTAATGTTTGGTAAGAAGCTAAAAGAAAAGTCTACTCCCACTTTATCTTCAATATGCAAGAGGGATTCCTCATGGGATTTAAGTATCCTATGAATATGTAGGAATTCATCATTTTATGTATTTTCTACCAAGTTAGAAACAAATTTAAGATTTGAATTACACCTTTTTCAGTTTAAACAATTGAAAAAAATCCAAAAATCATGAATCCATTGTGAAATCATTCTATTTAGTTCTCCCATTTCCAAAAGTTTCATTTTATCATTATTACACTATTCCTAATAAATTATTCAATGTAATTTATTAATTGGAAATTGAAATGTCAAAAATACTATAATAATATTAATACTGGTCTCCTTATAAGGAATAAGGATTTTTTATAACAACACAATTTTTTCCATTTCACTCATGAGTTTTGTTTTAAGTTCCATGGAATCTTTTGTTTTTTTCACTATTCAATATAAATTTTGATCACCCTTACACATCAAAAAAGTTATAATATAACATTAATGAACTAGGTGTGAGAGTTATATGACATTATAAAGTAATTAATACTTATTATTAAAGATTTGAAACCACTTGTTTCCAGACAATTTCAATTTGAAAAATAATAATATCTCATGTAATATATGTTTTTTAGTTCTTCATAGGCTTCAAAAACATCTGATAAAGCTTCATTTCCATTTATGTTCATCCCAAATCCCCTGAGTCTTTAGTTCAAGAAACCAATTGTGGAATCCTAATTTGAGGATACCACTTGGGGGAAAATTTTACATATTATTAAATCTTAGATATTTTAAAAATAATCACATGATTAAAAACAAAACCACTTGTTAATAAAATATATGAAAATTAAATTTCAATCATATTGATCCTCCCAATCATCTTTGTAAATATTATGGGCCAATTTGAACGTACATCATGATATCAATATTATTTGGAAATATTCAATACTTGTTTTATTGCATTTTTATCCTGAAATTTATCTACAGTCATGAATATTCAATTTAAATAAAAATTAATACATGTATATATCAATTAATATTTGAAACCATATTTAAATAATCATTTTAATAAAAAAATTTACAGTTATATATTTTCATTCAGTTCCCACCACTATTAATTTTAAGAAAATCACCTAATGGTTTGTATCTTCTCCATAAACATACAATTCTTCAAAAAACATTTAGAAATTATAAAACATACAGTAATAATGATACCTAAAATTTCCCCAATATGAGTAATATGGGTGTTTATTATTATCCAAAACATCACATTCCATGTTTCAATTTACATTCATTAAATATCTAGAAATGAATACAATAATCTCTATAAATTATTCATTATCACATGTAGGCACCTAAATTAACCTTTTGCAAAAGGATACCAATTATTTTATACAACTTCCACATATCAATTTATAGTCAAGAACATTTTCATCCTTCCTTGACTTGGTATTTTCGAAAATTGTTACATTGGTAAAAACTGAACAAGTTACTTCTTGTGTTGCCTCATAAGCAGATCTTACGTTTGGCACTCTTCTCAATTTCAACTTCATATTTTTTCCATTATGTTGTTTGTGTAGAACCACTATAGAAAATTTTATCCATGATGAATGTGAGTGACATACTATAATACTTCATCCATGGTTATAAGGACCCGACCTTATTACATTACATAATCTTGATTTTAGTCAAGAAAACACTTCCTTTATCATTGAAAATCTTTACAATTTTAGAGATTTAGAGATTTGGGACATAATACATTCATAACATTACACATTATTACATAGTGGATACCATAAAAAATAGTACTCATTTATCTCAAAATATAAAACTTTTCAACAAAAAATGATTTCATTTAAAATTATTCAAACATTTAACTTAGATTCCTTATTTTTCTTACACATCTTTATAACCTATGAAAATAATTTAAAAAAATGTTTTGATCACAAAATGCTCACTAAGGGATATAAAAAGAAGGAAAGTACAAAATAGTACATGGACACTTGTAACTTATGGAATCATTTCAAAAGACATACTTGTCACCCATATATACTTACTTTGTGAAAAATGTGATTTACACAAGATCAAACAAAATATAAGAATATCAATATAACCATAGAGGTATCTAGGGGAATTACTTACATAATTTTTTAACCCTCTTGGCTACATTATAATTTGTAACCCTCACATATACCTTACAATTTGTGTAACCATCACAGTTACACGTGGAGTAACCATACAGACGACCTCCAACTTACACATACCCAATGCATTGGAGGAAGATATAGGTTCCAAAATTAATCATAAATACTACCCAAGTACAAGAACATAATAATACAACATGAAAAATTTCATAAAATCATTACTTTGGAATTTTATAAAATATAATTTTAAAAGAAGATTTTAAAAGTAAAACCCCTTACAAAAACCATATAATTGAAGTGAGACTAAATAGAGTGGATGAAATATGTATATATACTATAAATACACATAATTAAACATAGTATTTACAAAACTTGTCACACAAAAAAATTTAATACAACATAAATAATAAAGTAGAATTTTATCCCAAAGAATGGAAATCAGGTTAAGAATTCCCTTACGAAAATTCTGCAGCTTAACGGCGTCACTTAAAATTTAATTAAATATTTTGATGAGAGAAAAGGGGTATCTCAGCACTATTACATAATATGGTAGCAAGGGGGTATATGGAATGAAATATCCCAACATAAGGCAAATTGAATTAAAAAAATAATATAAAATGAAATAAAATAATGAAAAAAAGAGGATGATTACCTCTGGATCTCTTCTCTTTGAGATCCGTCTTAAGGTCTTGGGTTTTGGGCTTTTGGGGAGACCAAAAGCTCTAGGACGTGGGAAAGATACTTGGGAGGAGTATTGTATAGAACTTAGGTAAGGATCAGGGCTTGAGAGGTGTGGTAGGAAGAGGTAAATGAGGGTGGTATTTATAGTGGAGGGGAGGGGGTATTTTTCATTATTTTAATCATTATTATAATATTTTTGCTCAAGACTATGAATAGTCTTAGTTCATGTGACCCCAAATAGTAATTATGGGATTTGAGTTCGATACAAGTGGTATTAGATCACTTATGATTTCATAAATTGTTTATTTAACTAATAATTTGAATATACGGTATATTATCTTATTTCACTATTCATTGAAAATCCAAGAATTTCAGAAAAATACCAAAAATTCACCGTTAGAATTTTTTGATGTGTAGAATTAAAAAATTAAATCCATGGTTTTAAAATAAATTTCTAAATATAAATAATTTAAATTTTAAATAAAATCATACTTAATTCAAAAATTAACAATTTTAATTCTATAACTCCTTTTATATCACGTTGAAAAATTATCCAAGATGTCATTATCTTAAATCCTTGATAAAATAAAATATTAATACAATTCACTATTCATTAGAGTCATATTACTATTCATAGTACTATTCATAAGTGTATGTTACTATTCACCAAAAAACAAGTTGGTTCCATTAGGCTCCAAATAACTTACTGAACAAAATTGTAGATGATTGTTTTTCAAAATTCAGAACATAGAATTGGAAGATTTATTTTTAAAGGCTAGTTATAAATATCTAGTTAAAATAAAGTTTCATTCATTTAAATTTATTTTTAGAATCCTTACGATGTTACATTATCCCCACCTTTTGAATATTGTGTCCTCACAATTTTATTTACTTATTAAACAAGTGAGGGTACCTTTCTCTCATAGCATTTTTAGACTCCTATGTCACTTCTTCTACCATGTGTTTTCTCCAAAAAAGTTTTACCCGGTGTATTACCTTATTCCACAATACCGGTTTCATTCTATCATGAATCTGAACTGGTTTCTCTTCATAAGAAAGGTTCTCTTCTTGCTAAACTGATTTTGGGATCAAGACGTGAGACGAATCTAGCATATAATTCCTCAACATCAAAACTTGAAGAACATTATGTACCTGAGACAAAATCATAGGAAAAGCTACTCAGTATGAAATTGGTCTAAATTTCTCCAAGATTTCAAATGGACCGATGAACCGTGGACTTAACATTCCTTTCTTACCAAAATGCATCAAACTTTTCCAAGGAGAGATTTTAAGGAAAACATGGTCACCTACCTCAAAAGAAAAGTCTTTCCTTCAGTTATCTGCATAACTTTTCTTCCTACTTTGGGCTTTCCCCATATTCTTCTGGATCATGTTCTCTTTCTCAGCCACTTCCTCTACTAATTCTGGCCCCATCAACTTTCTTTCACTGACTTCATCCTAAAACATTGGAGTCTGACACTACTTCCCATACAATTCCTCAAAAGGTGCCATCTGTATACTGTAATGAAAACTGTTACTATAAGAAAAGTAAACTAAAGAAAGATGATGATCCCAAATTCCTTAGTAGTCCATTGAAAAACATTAAGCATTTCCTCCAAAGTCTAAATTGTTCGTTCTGACTACCCATTTTATTGAGGATGAAAAACTATACTGAAATTTAATTTTGTACCCAACGAATTCTGAAGTCCCTTCCAAAAGTTATAAGCAAACCTAGGATTCTGAAAAAATACAATGGAAAGATGAACTCCATGTAACCTAACAATATTCTTGAGATATAGTCAAGAAAGCTGATCTAAATACATTATATCTCGAATAAAAAATGTGCATATTTTTTCATCTGATCAACAATACCCCAAATTGCATTGTTACCTCAAGATGTATTAGGTAGTCCCACCATAATGTCCATGGATACATTCTCCCACTTCCACTCTGGTACTGTCAAAGGCTGAAATATCCCCTTTGGTAACTGCCGCTTTTACTTAACCTATTGACATGTCAAACATTTCATGGTAAAATCAGCAATATCTCTTTTCATTCCATCCCACCAGTAATACTCCCGAAGGTGTATTTACATCTTAGTACTTCCAGGATGAACTGAAAATGGAGAACTATGAGCTTCACACAAAAAATATTTATTCAACTGGGAATCATAAGAAACACATATCCTTTTTCCAAATCCAAAAACACAATCTTTATCAATGTTATATTCTGGAAACTTACCCATTTTAACAAATTATAACGTTTTCTGTATCTATTGGTCTTTCTTCTACACTTGCTTAATTCTATTTGATAACAATGATTACATTGAAACCTGAAACAAAACAAATTAATTTCCAACAACAACAAATTCTAATACAAAATTCATAAAATCCTTAATCAAGGGATCATATTTCAAATGCAACATGGTTAATGATGCATGATGTTTTCAACTCAAGGAATCCACCACATTATTTTCTTTTCTTGGAAGGTAATTGATCATGAAATCATAATCCTTTATCAGTTCAATCCATCTTCCCTTCCTCATGTTTAATTCCTTCTAAGTGAATATATACTTCAGACTTTTATGGTCTGTATATATTTGACATTTGGATCCGTATAAATGATGCCTCCAAATTTTCAAAGAAAAAACCACAGCTGCCAATTCCAAATCATGTGTGAGATAATTTAACTCATGAGGTTTGATTTTTCTTAAAGCATAAGTAGTTACCTGATCATTCTGTATCAAAACAAAACCAATTCCCTTTAATAAAGAATCACTATAGATTACAAACTCACCATTTTGGGAAGGAATGGACAAAACTGGAGCATTCAACAGTCTCTTCTTCAGTTCTATAAAACAAACCTCACATTCCTCTTTCCAAATAAATTTAACCCCTTTTTGTGTTAACATTTTTATCAGGATAGAAAACCGTGCAAATTTCTTAACAAACTGTCAGTAACAACCTGCTAATCCAAGAAAACTACAAATCTCTGTAACATTTGTGGGTCTTGGAAATTCATCAACCACTCTTGTTTTGGCAAGATCAGTTTTTATTCCATTTTCATTTACAATGTGTTCAAGAAAATAAATCCGTTGAAACCAAAAATCACACTTTCTGAATTTTCCATATAGTTTATTTCTCTTTAATGTTTTTAAAACAACCCTTAGATGTTTTTCATACGTTTATTTATTCTTATATAATACCATAATGTCATCAATAAACACAACCAATAAATTATCAAAGAACTCATGAAATATTCTATTCATAAGATCGATGAATACATAAGGGGCATTAGTTAGCCCAAATGGCATAAAAACAAATTCATAACGCTAATATCTAGTATGAAAGGTTGTTTTCAAGATGTCATCCTCCTTCACCTTCAGATGATGGTATCCAGATCTCAAGTCAATCTTTGAAAAGTACTGAGCTCCCTGGAGCTGATCAAACAAGTCATTGATATGAGGAAAAGGATACATGTTTTTAACAGTAATTTTATTCATGTCTCTATAATCAATGAAAAGTCTCATTGAACCATCTTTCTTATTAACAAACAAGATAGGGGCACGCCAAGGTGAAGTTCTAGGATGAATGAATCCTTTATCAAGAAAATCTGGCAACTGATTTTTCAATTTAAGAAGTTATATTTGAGCCAAACAATATGGGGGTTTTGAAATTGGCTTAACATCAGGAACTAATTCAATTTTGAATTTTACTTCCCAATCTGGTATGACACCGGGTAACTCATCTGGAAAAATTTCAAGGTATTCATTTATCACTAGAACATCCTTAATCTGAACAGTTCCATTGTTTTCAACAATATGAGCAAGATAACATTCATTTCCATCTTTTAATAGTTTCTCAGATTCATGATATGTTATCAATTATTTGTGTTCGTTATTACATAAAAACTGAAACTCTTTATGAAAAGAAACTTCTTTAGCTCTACAATCAATATTTTCATGATAATCATAAATCCAATCCATTCCTAGAATGACATAAAACTCTACTAAGGTAAAAAAACAAGATTTGCAGGTAAAGTCTTTCCACATACCACAATAAAAATATTCTTATAATTCCTCTTTGCTATAATATTTCCCCTAGTGTTTTAACAACAAGCTCCGGTCTCATTTGTTGATGTGATATTTTCAAATTACCCAAAATTTCTTGAAAATAAAGGAATGTATAGACCCCATATAAAACAAAACTTTAGAAAAATATGAGTAAAGAAACAAAGTACCTGATGAAACTTCATTGGATGGACCTCTATCTGCTGATGTAGTCGTAAAGGATCTCACTACACCTTTCTACTTATAGTCTAACTTCTTTTCATCATTCAAATCTCCCTTTGGGTAGGAATTTACATAATAACCCATCTCCCCACATTTAAAACATGTAACAGTTTGCATATCAGGATTAGTGTTATGATCATTTTCATTAGAATCTCGAGATATATGTCCAAACTTACCACATTGAAAACACTTAACAGTTTTTCTAAAATATTCCCCATGGTTCTTTCCACACTTTTCACAAACTGGAAACTGAATTTTCTTACCACCAGATTTATTTTTTTGATTCTTACCCATCACTCGCCATCTAGACCACTTCTTCTCATTGTTTACAAAATGCACATGATCATCAGCAAACTCCATCTCTACCCTCTAAGCACATCCGACAAGTATCTCATAAATTTTGAATTCACGAGATGCCAATGCCCTTTGATGCCTTGGATTTAGTCCTGAGTAAAATCGGTTTATTTTTATATCAAGATTCAAAATAATATTTGGATCTTACCTCGCCAGTCGGGTGATGTTCTCTTCATACATATCCACTGAATATTCCTCCTATTTTAGTTCATGTAATTTCTTCTCCATCCTAAGTCACAACACATTAGGAAAATATTTTTCAAGGAAAAGACTTTTAAATGCATCCCACTCTAAGGCATATAAATCCTCTATATCCCTGATATTCCTTACCATTGAAAACCACTGATCAGATTCACCTTCAAAAAGATAAATGTTAAGACTTTCCTTTTTATTGTATGAACATCCCATAACATCGAATCTCTTTTCAAGGGATTTAATCCATACTTCAGCCACTACTGGGTTAGAAGATCCATTGAAAGAAGGAGGGTTTTGTCTCATAAAATGGTCCACAATTGTCATGTTCTGTTGTGGTACCTCAAGTTTTTATCCTACATAAATTCCACCACCATTTATTTCTTGTGTTAGGTGAGCCATTAATATTAGAAACCTCTAGGTTTCAATCTCTACCATTCTGAGCTGCAGATTCGGAAGGAGGTCATTCTGTTGGTGCCTCTCCTCTTCGTCTTCCATGTTTCTTCTGCATACAACCATTATATACAAACATATCTTAGACAAAACAACATGGAAATATTTAAATTTTATAACATTTCAAATTAGTTATAGAGTAAAAATCATTTATAGTATTCTTTTATTATCATCTTAACCCCTAAAGTTATCTAAACCATTCTCTGATACCAACTATAAGGACCCGACCTTATTAAATTACATAATCTTTATTTTAGTCAAGAAAACACTTCCAGTCACATTAAGGATCTTTTAAAGTTTAGAGATTTAGTGAAAAGAAACATAATAAATTCATAACATTACAAATTATTATAGAGTGGATACCATAAAAAAACTATACCCATTTCTCTCAAAATATAAAACTTTTCGACAAAAAATGATTTCATTGAAAATTATTAAAATATTTCACTTGGATTCCTTATTTGTCTTACACATCCTTATTACCTATGAAAATAATTTAAAAAAATTATATGAGCTCAAAAAGATCAGTAATGGATTTAAAAAGAAGTAGATAACACATTAGTCCATGAACACTTTTAACGTAAGAAATCATTTTCAAAAGGCATACTTGTCACCCATATATACTTAATTTGTGAAACATGTGATTTACACAAGATCAAAACAAAACATAAGAACATAAATATAACTGTAGAAGTATCTAGGGGCACTACTTACATAATTTTGAAACCCTCTCAGCTACCTTATAATTTGTAACCCTCATGACTACCATACAATTTGTGTAACCATTGCAGTTACACTTGGAGTAACCATATGGCTGACCTCTAACTTACACATACCCAATGCATTTGAGGGACATAGAGGTCCCAACTTTCATCATAAGAAATGCCTAAGAACCATAACATAAACATACAACATGAAAAATTACATAAAAGCATTACTTTAGAATTTTTTAAAATAGAATTTTAAAAGAGGATTTTAAAAGTAAAACCCCTTACTAAAAAATATAATTGATGTGAGACTTAATAAAGTTAATGGAATATGTATATAGACTATAAATACACATAATTAAATGTATTATAAAAAAAATTAATCACAATAAAAAGTTTAATACCACATAAATAATGAATTAGAATCTTAACCGAAATAATGGAAATCAGGTTAAGAATTACCTGACCAAAATTCAGCAACCTAACGACGTCGCTTAAAATTTAATAAAATATTTCGATGAGATAAAATGGGTCTATCATCATTATTACATAATATGGGAAGTAAGGCAGGATATGGAATGAAATATCTGAACATAATACAACGGGAATTAAAATAATAATTTAAAATGAAAGAAAATAATGAAAACAAAAGAGGATGTTTACCTCTTGATCTCTTCTCCTTGAGATCCTTCTTTTGTTCTTTGGTTTTGTTCTTTTGGTGAGACCAGAAACTCTAGGAAATGGGGAAGAGCCTTGGGAGGATTATTGGATAGAAATTAGGTAAGGATCAAGGCTTGAGTGTTGTGGGAGGAAGAGTAAAATGAGGGTGGTATTTGTAGTAGAGGAGAGGGGGTATTTTTCATTATTTTAATCGTTATTATAATAGTTTTGCTCAAGACTATGAATAGTATGAGTTCATGTGACCCCAAATTTTAATTATGGCATGTGAGTTTGAACCAAGTGGGATTAAATCACTTATGATGACCTAAATAGTGTATTTAACTGATAATTTGAATATATAATATTTTACCGTATTTCACTATTCATCAAAAATTCAAGAATTTTAGAAAAATACCAAAAAATAACCCTTACCATTTTTTGATGTGTAGAATTAAAAAACGAACACCATTTTTTGAAAATAATTTTTTCAATATTATTAATTTAATTTTTAAATAAAATCATACTTAATTCAAAAATTAACAATTTTAATTCTATAACTCATTTTATATCACATTGAAAAATTAACCAAGATGTCATTATCTTAAACCCTTGAAAAAAATAAAATATCAGTATAATTAAAAATTAATTATGGTCATATTACTATTAATATTACTATTCATAAGGGTATGTTACTATTCCCAAAAAAAACAAGTTGGTTCCATTAGGCTACAAATAACTTACAGAACACAATTGTAGATGACCATTTTTCGAAATTAAAAAACATAGAAGTGGAGAAATTATTTTTAAAGGATAGTTATAAATATCTACTTAAAATAAAGTTTCATGAATTTCCATTTATTTTTAGAAAATATTGTGGTGTTACAATGGTAGTTTCAACAAAAGATTTTCTTCCACATTCATCATAGGTTCGATAACCTCTAAAATTTTCTTCAACATTTATCTTTATTTATTATAAGAGTTTAAATATAACAATTCATAATGTGGTTCTTAATACACACAAATATAGTATTAGGTTTATCCTCTAATAAATTAAACTAATTATCCATCCTAATAGGCTTTTTCAAGGATAGTAATTCTCCTTGTATGTCATAGGAGTGTAGTGTATTTATACTGATTCTATACCCCTCCATGAATTCATTCAATTGAAATACATATCCATGTGAACATGGATAGATTGCATAAGGAAATTACCATAAGATAGAGACCTTATTTAGTCTATCTGTGATTGATGTGTTTGCACTACTAGGGTTCTTCTAACCTCTTTGGGATTATTATCTTTGAAATATCTTCTCATTATGTGCCAAAAAGCATCCATAATATAATCAATAGGTTCCTATATCATTCATGGAAAAACATTTCCATATATTTCATGGATAAACTATTTTCTTCTACATTTAGGATCTATATTTCTATTCATTACTACAAAAGTTAATGATGTATAATTTTTTTCTTTTGAGGTTTCCACACCCCCCACAAGGTCTCTTAAATTCCCAACTTATTCTTCGAATTTTAAGTCCTAATTTTTAACATTGAGTTACCATATTTTGATGCTCATTATATTTCTTCATAATGTTTTCTTAATGAAGTAAACCATGGATTAAATTCCCTATTCATGGCCATTAATTTAATGAAATCATGGGAATGATCTTAAATCATACCACATTTCCCCTTAATCTTTCTCTTCATTTTCATTGTGAGAAAATTTAAATCCATCACTTCATTATTCAGCTTATTTTTTTCCATGGATGGATCTTATACTATGAGAAATTACCCACCATATATCATTCTACAATGATCCATATTTTATCATGATGGTTATTCCTTAAAATAGTAACTAGATAATGTTTCCTCATCACATCTCGAATTAAATATAATTTTTATCTCTAAAATAGAGTTCATAATTTTTCATAACTTCTCCACAGAAGGGATAAAATTTTATCTTTAATTAGGATTATATTTTATCTTGGATAAAGAACACACTTTCTGGGATGACATCCTCTTATTATTCTTATTTTTACATTTTTAAATAATGATTTTCCCTTCCTTATTCTCTAATTAATTCACCCAATTATATCCACACGTCTTTAAAGAACATTCGATGATTCAACATTGTGTACCATTGTTCCATGAGATCCTAATTAAATGAATATTTTATTGAAGTATTAATGAAGATATTTACTTTATCTGTTCCAAATATAACTCAGTTTTAGCTCAAAAGAACAATTAAATCTTAAATAACCTCTTTAGAAACTCTAAGGGTATCCACTATGAATCCAAAGTACTCCATTTTCCATTTTTAATTTTTTTTCCATAAAACATTAGTGTTTTTCTTTGTATGTAATTTTTAATCACAAACTTGTTGTCAAATTGTTATACTCTTTAGTTTGACATTGTTTAGGTTGGTCAATATATTTTGGTGATAATGAATAATGTAAATAGGGACACAAGAATATACTTGATTCATCCCCACCAAGATATATCCATGGAATATGCATCAGTGTTGTATCTCACACCAAAATCCATTCTCATTCTCAATACTATTCATAGGGGTCACCCCTTAAAATAACTTGGGCTATGTAGCTCCTATACCTAGAAACACTACCTAATAATGTTTAAGGTTGACTCAATATCACCTAATGATCACCATTTTCCAACTACCTCTTCATACTCCTCCATTCCACAGAACTCCTAGGAGGATCCCCATACAGTTTATAGGCATTTAAGTCTCTTCATATTATCTCTTTCTTATTATATCTCTTCATATATAAATAGATTATTTGTTGAAGTTCCTTTTTTCTACTTTTCAATATGTGAAAACACCCTTCGATTTAATGTTATTCATTCCATAATCATTATAGAACAACTTCACTTTTTTTATAGGAACATTGATTACTCTTATCTTGGAAGGATCTTCCATGGTTTCAAATATCCTTCTATATTACACCCACTTAACTAGAAAAAATCCCCCATTAAGATAACCAAGTCATTAATTTAATTTCATCTATCTCTCCCTATGTTGTCGGAAAATGAAAATTATTTACAAATATTATCTTTTCAGTTCATAAATTCATAAAATGATAATCACACTTAATAAATAAGATAGACCATGAGAAATTAGATGGTGAGTTTTAAGTTCCTGATTAGGTTATTGAAAATTCTTATAGCTCAGTTATATATCTTCTATTATATCTTTCAAGACTATACTACATTACTACTTTAGGGAACTAAAAACCATTTTACTTTATATAATTGAATATATATTAAATTCAATGTAGAATGTTGTAAAAATCCTATGACATATGTCTGAATCATGATAAAAAATGTGTCCTATGATTTTTAAATAATTGAAGACCTGTTCAAGAATTGTTAGAGAGGATTGATCAAAAAATTTAATACATAAGCCTAATACACCCATAACTATGACCTAGTGGGTGAACCGTGGTCATTTATCCTCCAAAATGATAGCCACTATGGCTGTGGTCTCCTGAACCTAACAATTTTTTCATACTACTCCACCTATTGACCCTATCCCACTTTATCATAGGTGTTGTCAATCTCGTGTCAGCCTCTTTACACTGAGGGTGTTCAATGTAGTTCAGCGACATAGTTAATACTTATCAATTATGTCATGAAGAATTATACTATAAAATTTACACTTTATAATCCTAACACCATGGCCATGGTCCCCTTGATATGGCTATTTTGGATTGTTACTTCACCTATTAACCATGGTCATATACACCACAATTTTGGTATCCTACCACTAGAAATTTTTTATAGGAGAACTGAAATGACACTATGGGGACTACCATACCTGTGATCCCTTCCTTATACCAATTTATTCCAACTTATCTTCAACATATCATCAATGATCACCATGAAATAGTTGTATTATTCAACATTTTTTCCACTATGATTTTGGTCCCTCATGGATATTCCATTTATCACTTGGGTGAAACATACACATGGTGCTTCACTTCTTGGATTTCTCCCAAACATCTATATCTTGACCAATCATCGATTCATAAATACCTATGATATATATAAAATTAAATCCTAAAATTAAAAAAACAACTTTTCCATCACTATCTAATAAAAAAACTCCCTAGAGTCACTTTAGTAATTTGTTAATCTTTAACCATTTGTTTTCAACAATGATATTGTCAATAAATGCACCTCTCTTCATTTTGAATATAGTCAGCTACTCATTTTTTATTTTCAAAAAATATTAATCAATATAATCAGATTGCTAACAAGGATTAAATTATGTTATCATAAAATTGGATTATTTTACACTAACATAGGTCTATTAACATTTGACCAACCATGGAATAGAGAAAATTAAATTCCCTCTCTTTTCTCATTATAGGTTCTTAAATTAATCTCTACTAAATTCAACTTCATGCTGGAGAGGGTATATTTTCATTAATAGAATTTTTGGATGATCCTAGGATATATGAATCAGGCATCACTACCTACCCTTTGATAAGTGAAAAAATTAAAATGGAGTTCTTATATCATTCAGTATACAAATAGGGATCTTTCATGGGGATATAATTCACAAGACAAGATGATGGATGAATAATTTAATGTTTAATTCCCCTATATAGATTTCAGTCATTAATTTTAATAAGGGGACATTATTTTATTTCTTCTATAGTATTCGAGTTCATGTGAAATGGAAGAATGATGATTTTTTCTTCAATTGAGTGCTTATCATGAAATATGAAATTTCTTCAGAGAGATAGAATACTGTTTTGAGGGTGGGGGGGGGGGGGTTAAAAATGGTTCAACTTATAATAGATATAGGAGTCACCAAATATCCTACAAAATAATGAATCATTTCATATATTTTTTATGAAGACAAACACACTTCATGGATCTAAACCATACACCGAGGGAGATATTTTAAAAAAAATGTGTTTGCACATTGGATAAGAGATTCATGCATCATTTGTATACTATTTTTATATGAATAAATCTATGTATAGTTCATAAAAATAAACTTACTATATATCCTACTCATATGTAATGAGAGGGAATGTTTTCATTAAAATTATGACTATGCTTAAGATATGAGATCTAGTAATCCTTATGTATCCAATGTTTCTTGAAATAAAGTAAAATTTTGTTCATAATGAAGAGCCCCCTACAAAGGTTTGGATCATACACAAGGGAATGCTATATTTTTAATGAATATTTCCATAAATGAGGGATCCCATATAGAAGGCTCCTACACAGATCAGGCTTATACACATGAGGGGTAGTATTTATGTTTATTGTTTTTAATATATTTGATTTAAATAGATACTAAAATAAAATTATCTTAGTGCTAAAAAATTGAAAGAATCATTGTGATTTAAGAGTAATATGATTGGGTACAAAGACATTGTGGGTTGATATTTTAAAATTAATGCTAGATGCAATTCAAGATTTCTATAAATCACTATATATCCTACCAGGTTAAGATTTAATCAACTCATAGTTTTTATAATATAATCACCTAATAATATACTGTTCATAAATAGGGTTTAGGGTATTCATTATTGATGAAAATTTGAGCTAGACCTAGGATAAGGGATTACAATATCATTATTCGTCCTATGAAGATATAAATCATGAAACAACTAATTCTTGTGTGAATGAATTTTTGTGTATATCGTACTCATATGAATGGAATATTGGGGTATTGATCTAATTCGGAAAGTGAATATTGTGTAATAGATACTTCTAAATGAATCAGTCTCTATTATATGAGATACAAATTATATAGTTACTGTTCAACTCTTAGAGGTTTAGAGTCATTCATGATTAAATTCTGCCACAAAGTTTAATGTTTTATGGTGGGGGATAATGACCATATAGTTTAACATCCTATGGTAAGGACCTTGGTGTTAAAAAAATTAATGTCTTTCCCTTAAGACTTATGTATTGTGTAGTTTAAAGTCTTAACTCTAAGACTTTAGTGATTTTAATTTTTAACTCTTTCCACCATTACATGAGTATTATACAACTTATGGTCTTACCACATGAACATTGGTGTTATGTAGTTTAACATATTTTTTCTTGGACCTATATATATGGAAATAATTTTGTGATTTATTTCATAATAAACTTAATATTGGAAGGGGGCATGATTATTTCCCTATCAATCTTGGTCTAGGAGTAGGTTACGTTGAAATAGACCTTGGGTATGATTTAAGGTCCCTCCATAATTGGTTCAATCATTGGATTATCCTTCCTTGGTATCATCGGGGTTCTAAGAAATATTCCATCTCTACATGCTGGGATGTGAAGAGGCAAATCTTGTTATTAAAGGAACTCAAACTCTAATTCAGATTGGATTATAGATTGTGCAATGTATGAAACCTATTCACATCTAGTTATTTTAACTCATTGAGGTGTTTATGTTATTAAATTAAAAAATTAGGCTACTGATGGAGACATGGAGTGATCGAAATGGGACTTCAATGGTTTGCACCATATATATAATATAGAGAAGAGACAATTGGGACACGTTTGCAGAATTTTAGGTAATATTGTGATTTTTCAACAAGGCATGAATGATTTTAATTGGCCAGCATTTCTTATCATTATCCTCTATGTTGTGGAGAATATTTAACATTGTCTTTTTAAAAGCCACAATTTTTATATTTTTCATAATTTAATAGTGGGATTATTGGTCACACTCAATATTAAACCCCCGGTATTACCTTTTCTCTCATAAGAATAGAATTTGGTTTCATTATCCCCCGATATTGTCCAAGGGACACCAAATAAGTTGATGATGTTAAACTTGAGGAAGTTTATGATATTATTAATCTTATTTTCCTTTTGGGGTATTTCCTTGACCCATTTTAAAAAGTAGTTGGTGATTTTCTAAATATATCTAAACTGAATGTTTCTTGATACGAGATATTTCTCTATGACATAAATTCCCCATAAATTTAATTTCCTTGATTATTTGATAGTATGAAAAAAATGGGGGACAAAGGATGAAAGTTTCATGTGTTTGACATTAATAAAACTCTGGTGAATTCCAAAAAGTATTGTATCATTACTAGCTAGAAATATAAAAGGCTTTTAACTTCTTGGAATAGCCAAGTTACATACTGACAGGCATCATATAAGCATGAATGTAATTACTATATGACGACTAAGATCTCTGCATCGTCAATTTTTCTCTGGAGTACTTGATACAATTTACATTTATATTGGACACTTAATCCATTCAGGCTATCACACTAGGAATTTTTTTTTCCTAGTGTTAGATTTAATCATTTAATGCTTTGATTGATGAAAGAATCCTATTTTAGAGGCTATCCATTATGGGAATCATCCATCCAACAATGGTATCTAATGATGGGGATATTAGAACATCAAACCTCAAGGTAGAACTAATCTGATTAACTTCTTACATGTTATATATGATGATGGGTAATGATACCCTACTGTCTGCAATCTATAATACTTTCTTGTCCAATTCATGACTGGCTAGGGAAATGGACGCATTATATAAAGTATCCATATGATCATTTTGTGAGTGAAGGGCATGATTTAGTATCATCTCAATAGGTAATTACATCATCAGTCCCCTCATGTAGCCAAGGGGAGGGGAAAACTCTTCTTTCTTAATGGTGTATTAACTGTTGAAATGATTAATTATCATCTCTAAATTTCAGTTCAAATATCTATCAATAACTATAGGTCTATTTATATTCCAAAAATAAGAGTTTGGTATTCTAACACATTGTTGGTGTATCCTATGGAAAGCATGAAATAATAAGTTAGGACACCATAGTTGAGGAGATAAACACAATCCCCAAACAAAATTGATTGAGCTTCAAGCATTCTATTCATTTCCCAGTCATTATATGATAGAATCTATAAAATTACATCTTCTACATTTGTGGGTATCATAGGAATAGTAAATACATTCATCAAGACCATTTTTAATTATAGAAATTTTATCTATGTTATGATATGTATTGATAAAATCCACCAGAACCTTCCATTTCACTATGTTATTTAATACAAAGTGGATGTTATAATGTTAGAGAATAACTAATGATAACTATAAACTCTTGGATATCATAATGTTGTTGCCTATGTACTTGGGTGTGTTGATGTGGGAGACCAGGCATACCTTGTGATGCTACAAGTAGTGCCTCATATTTTTTACTACAAAAATAAGTGTAATCAATTTTTTCTCAACATAAAAATATTGGGTATCGGTATTCAACATTATACTATTGAGATAGTAGAAACTAATTTCTCCCCATACAAAATTTTTCTATGATTGAAGGTAATTGATTAATATCTACATAGTGGCTACATAAAAGATATGTGTATTCCCTTATACTTATGCCATTAAAAATTGTTTGTACTAGAGATATGACTTGAGGTTTTCGATGAATTCTTAAATGTTTATATCACCTCGATAACTAAATCCCTTGTTTATCAACAAAATTAAAGGGGAAAATTTCCTACTATATTTGTTATGAAATACCATATGAATGGAAATAATCACTTAATACATTTCAACACATTATCATTTCAATGATGATGTAGTGAAAGGATAGAACTTTTAATCTCATGTTAAACCTCAATACTGTATTCTCATACCAAAAAACAACAATTTTTCTCGATATTTTACAAACATCTCTCATCAATGTGATTATCTTAAGGATATACTACTTTTATTTAATGAATAGTTTTTGAAGGTTGGTGAAATGATCACAATATTTTTGGGATCCAACCACCCAATCTTTGAAATATAATTCTATGACCGATCCTGGAAATATATTAAATATTTAATTCATGGAACATTGGTAGGTGGAACTAAAAATATTCAAACTGATGGGTTTGACATGTTTGTAGAATATCCCTTAGGTTTATTCAAATCCAATGGATTCCTCCTCTTCAGGGGATGTCATAACCTAATTATTCCCTAAATACTGATCCATAATGGAAAGGCATTGGAAGACTTATTTCATTCAATTAAGAGTTATGAGATAGGTATTGGGGAATAACCCACTGAGTAATGTCGATTGGGATCCCTAAAATTGATTTAAACACTAATTAGCACATTAATTTTCTTAACAAGGATGATATTGGTGATCATTTTTGGGTATTGAATATCTCAAATGATATTGTCTTTAATAAGCTTATCAACATTGAATTATGAATTAGTATAATGTAAATTATGAATTATCTTACCCACTTACATGAATTCATTATAATTTCTTGTAATTTCATAGTTATGAGTAGGGATAAGGGAATGTATCGCTTCCATCACTATATAATTATAATAGAACACATAATGGTGTTCCTTCCATTATTTTGTCAATGAAAGAATGTGGATCATAAGGCCGAACATTCTCCTGGAGGATGGATCATTCATAATGATCGTGATATTGTAAGAGGTATGGATGCTCTTCATTTTAGGTCCTTACATACAGGTTCTAAATATAACATGCATAGAGCATATCCTAGGTGGAGAGATGAGTTTTTTGATGACATCCCATGAAATGTGTGAGCTTCGGTTAATTAGTACTTTGAGTATATACTAGAAGTGATAGAGATCCTTAAGTGAGTTCAATAAATTAACCCTGATAGCATGTAATGGAGAGATGGATTTATAGGATCATTCTATAGAGCTTCATGGGACTTGATCAAGAAAGATATGGTTGGTGTAATCTAGGTCTTTTTTCGAGGTGGGTATATTCCCCGTCTGGTGAATGCTACCACCTTGGTGATTATACCAATGTTTGAAAATCCTTCCCCCCTTCATCACTATCACCCCATATGTTTTTGAAACTTTGTTATAAGGATCTGGAATTTTTTATTAATATGTGATTATCAATTTATTTATCTTGATGGGTCTCTAAAGAAAAACATGTGTTCATTAGAGGTAGGTCCATTAAAGGTTCAATCGGTATGGCATATGAGATGATCAAGGACATTGATTTAAAGGATAGTTGTTCTAATGTGGTTCATGAAATCTATAAGGAAAATTAATATGATATAATTGTGTTGAGAATCATTCATAATATCCTTACATGCCTGGGATTTTCCTCTTTGTTCTCCAATATTTTGTACATGTGCATTTTCTCATATTGCCTTGACATTTGTTTAATGGTTAGGAATTATGGATTCTTAAAATTAGTGAAGGGGATCATTATAGGAAATCTATTATCTCATACACTCTTAATAATATTGTAGGACTCCAAAAATCATCTCATCATCAAAATCCTCATTGTAGGAGGAGTCCTTCCCTATCGATACATGTATAACTTCAGTGGCATCTCTCGCCTAGTGTACACCAATGATACCATTATTATTTTTAATTGAAGCAGACGATCAACTCATGGTATTCACCAATTTATTGAGGACTTATCACCTTGGAGTCAAAAAGTTATTAACTTGGAGAATATTAGATTCTATCCCCTGATGTGGTGATTGGATAGGAGGATTAGCTCCATTGGTAAATACCTTGATTTCAGTAAACAAGGATTTATAATGGATTACCTTAGCACCCCAATAACCTTGAAAAGGGTTTATATCCACCAAATAAATTAGGTGGATGAAAAAACTCATATTCTGTATTTGTAATTGGAAAAATAGGTATTTTATTTTTGATGGACACATTAGACTCATTGAAAATATCATCATGTCAATCCCCATAACATATTAGCAGTACTCAAGGTCCCAAAAGTAATTATGAATAATATTCGGAACATCCTTATTTATTTTATTTGTGATTATCACTTAGAAAAGAAACATCACTAGGCATCTTGGTCAATGATGGTGAAGATGTAGGTGGAATTAAGTATCAATGTGAGAATAATTTAGGTATAAATTCATGGCCTATGTACAAAGCACACATGAGAATTGATCAAAGGCTAATAACTTTATGGAAGGATAATTGCTCAAAAATATGGTAAACACCTAGAATCCCCATGAAGGAACACTTATCCATTATGTATCACTATTCACCCACACATCTCACCGATCTGCTGTGAAAATAAGTGGATCATCAGTAGGGGAGATATCAACTTCTATCATGAAAATTGGGATGGTTCTATTATCAGTTTCCCTAGATGTCCCATGCTATATGTGATGTCCTTTCAAGATAAATAGTATCCATACTTCTTTAATGTCATCCAGGATGCGAATCAATATAATCTATTTGGCCTCATAAAACTATCATCTGAACTATACATGAGCATTTTTTCAGGTACATTGATTGGTGTTTTCTCTGGGAAGGAGTATAGTTGACTGCAAATGTCCCCAAATGAGTTGGATAGATAGGGAAATTTTATCCAGTGCAAAGAACACCCTTATAATCATAACTTTTTTGTTTGTAGGATTCACAATATGGTTGTACCTACTAATGATATTATTAAGAAAACAATGATATTTCTTGTGTCCATTTTCACATGTTACGAGCTCTCCCCAGAGGATTCCTTTGGTCATTTGTTTTTTAAAGGACACTAGTTGTGTTTATTTTGGAATGGGTGCAAAGGGTTCACTGGTCTTCCCTCCCATTATTCATTGGGGGGGGGGGGGTCCATTTTTTAATCTCTTATTCCATGGCACATATTAAAAAAGTCTCAATTTTAAGGCTAGAGTGATTAAATTTATAGAGGGATATAGGTTCATCTTACAGGCTAGGAATAAGGATTGATGCGGGATAAGTAGTTTTATTCTCATGATTTTCAGGTTAGTCTAAGAGTATCATGAATATCTTTTGTTCATGAAGTGATAGTCTTCTAAATATGGATCTTCTTAGAGGTTTTCTGTGAAAACAATGAATCTTTTCTCTCTTTATTTGATGTTTTTAAGTCATGTTTTTATTCTCCTTCAACTCTTTGACGGTACAATGTCATTGCACCTCTTTTATTCACTATATTTTGAACCTTCTTTAATAGATTTTTTAGGGGTATGGGTTGGGAAACCGAATCATATCCCATTCTCCAAAAAAATTGATTATTCTTGGCTCAAAAACAACTATAATGAGGCCCTCCCTCAAGAATCTCCTATGTACCATATCTTATCCCCTTCACCCTATACTGTATCATTAGGATAATGGATCTAAAAGAACACCCCTAGAAAAGGGAATAATCTCAATATAAATGGTTCATATTGCATGGGAATAATGCAGGGTTGTTTCATGGTCTGGGATACTAGAGGTTTTATGATCTTTTCATTCAATGTTTTCTTTTAGGGTAGAGTCTATTTTCAATATTAAGGAATGAAAATAATTATTGGGATCCATATATGTAGAAAATATGGACATTGAATCATTAGTTGTCTAAATAGACTCCAAAATCCTCTATTACTCCACACATGACAATTGTGTCACTCAGTGGGAAATCTATTGTTGTATTCAAGAAAGAATAAGGTTCATCAACAATCACATTAATTTTATTCATACATGGAATGAGGGTAAGATAACTACATACTTTCAAGAATCCATGGATTCTCAATATGCAATTGTAATCTACCTCTATAGTTTTGGTTCTTTTACTCTGAACAGTGCAATTTTTTAGAGGGGATTCACTTGGCCTTCATTATTTCTACCCCTATAGCTTCCCCAATTTTTTATCTCAACCACTGATCAATAATTTAGTCATAACAATAAAATTATGATGATGATGATGATGATGATTTACATCTACTAATCCTATATAGTCATACCTACATATACCAATGCTGGACGTAGGTCCTCCTCTATACCCATGTTAATATGTTTTATCTCAAAAATGGTATTAGAGATTCCATCATCAAAATCCAAAGGGGAATCTCTAAGGCCTTCATAATCTTCTTCTATCTCATTGTAGAAAAATTTGTTCTAACCATTGGTAAATAATATGAGAAAACCTATGTTCTATACAATGTTTGAGGAGTCATTTTTAGGCCCTGATATTGTTAATAGATATTCATTATAACCAAGATCACTCTAAATATTCCCATATTCTTATTCACTATCATATATAGAATATGAAGAATCAACATACCTTGAATTAGGAGACATTATTTGGTCATTTTCAATTTCCACTGATGGTGTGCGATAGTTCTCTGACACAAATGGTAGACTAAGGGTCTCCTTGGACTTTAATAATGGAAATGGTGTATCTCTATTTTGTGTATTATTTATTATAAAATTAATTTCCCTAGGTATTCCTATTGAAATAGAAAAACCATATAAAAAAACTATAATCAATTTCATTCATTCTATCTTATAGAAACCCTCATCATGATACTGGGATTCACAAGGTTCAACGGGGGAATTGTCTCTACATAGATCTCCAAACATTTCATTTAAGGAGTAATTCAGTCAGTGGTGGTATGATGATGAGACCACTATATTTCTAGTAATACATGATATTATTAGTATAAAAATTTATATTTTGTCCTACTAGATGATCATGAACATATAATTAGATATTAGGTACCTTAACATAACTTGGATTTTGATACTTCCAAGTGACTTTTTCTCACTCATGTCATACCAATAAATATTATTATTCAAGGGGTAAATTTTTCCTCACTATATTCTACAGATATGAGAGTTCATATTGAGATAAAAATAATCCTAGTTCCACTTTTAATCATACCCCATCAAATGTCTGCATTATAATTCTTACCAAAAATGTTCATGGGTATGATTTTCCCCTAAACAACACCCTATTGACCTTTCTATGTAAATGTTATTTTGGAATGGTATTCTACTAAAATAATTTCATTTGATATACCTTTTCAATAGTGACTTCTATCTCAAAATCTTGGGGAATCTAGAGGTCATCGACAAGTTCTTATCTAATATCCTTTTGAAGGTAATTATTATCTATAATTGAGATCATGGTGAGGATAGCCACCAACTGTTTCAAAAGGTTTTACTTTGTATTAGAGGTATGTGCTTCCAAATAATGGATTTCTCCTTATTATGTGGATTTAAGATTTTTTTTGGTATTGACGAAGTCCTTTAACAAGAATTCTAGCTATGTATATGTATTTAGCATGTACGTTTTTAGAATGTGGAGCTAGAAAATGATTTATCTTCATCTATTCATTGGTTTCTATATCTTATTCATATAGATACTCATTTAAGTATAAAAAAATTGTTTCAATATCTATTTCTCATTATAAAATGGGTCTTATATGTGTATTCCATTTAAGGAACTGAATAATATCTCTTTTTATGATGGGGAATCCATTTGGAAAATAGGAACCAATGTCCAAATGACGAGGGAAGAAAATCTGTAATGGTTTCAACTAGTTTAGTAGTTGTATAACGGTCTTATTAAAGTTACATGTTCTACTTACATGGTTTGTGTATTTCTATTGAATATGGGTTCATCAATGTACCTTGAATAATTCATGAGGTGTATAAGCCAAACTTAGATAAAATAGTTGTTTCTTGATAATGGAATGTGCCAGAACAACTATTTTTCAGGTTATCCATGAATTGAACATTAATTTATTCCTGTAACATACTTCATTATAGTTTCTTTATTCCTCTCATAGGATGGTGAAAACATGGGCTACTTGTGATAGGTATTTTCCAAATATCAACCATTTGGAATAAAATAACTTTTAAATTGTACTATTAACGATGAGGTAGTCTTGGCTATTATGACCAAACTTCATTGAAATGGGAAATAGATAGAATGGTAACTATGTCTTTCTTCATCGGGTCTTATCGGATCAAGAATATTAAGGATATTATTTTCCATAATAATGTTTAAGTAACCAAGAACATTTTACCCCAAGAAGGATTAGTTTTTTTTCTTATTATATTCATATCATCGGTGGCCTTGATCATTATTTTTCTCTAGATAAGTGTAGTTTTGTTTAGGAAAACACTCTGTAGTAGGTGATAGGAAAAGTGAATATTTCCATGATTATTTAGTACTTATCAGGTAGTATTGATTTTAATTGTGAAAATTCCTTCCTTATTAAATATTTTAATTTTTCTATAGTATTATCTTCTGATTTTACCCTAGTTAAATTAATAACGTCCTCTAAATACAGAGTCATTCCTGAAAACTCCCATAATCAACTTGGATATTTCAAAAACATCACTCATTTTTATAGTTGATCATAAAGGTTTTATAACAATTATACATCAACTACTTTGTGGGAAAGGAATGATGAGTTAGTTCTTCATAACATTCCATAATGTGAAACAATCTGTGACCCTATCATTTTCATGCTTTTTAATGTTCATTAGTTTAATAATAATTTTTTCCTTATAATAAAAGTAAATTGATAATGTAACTAATGAAAAAGGTATTCCTAGAATGCAGTGGAACCTTCTGGTAAGCTATTGTATCATATAACTGTTCTCCCCATTAATCTCTGTATAATGTATCTTGTCTTTATTGCCTCTTATGGGTCCAAGGATCCCATCATGTGGCTACATTTTGAAATGAAATTTGATTGATTCTTCATAGGGTCACCCATTCCGATAGTGGTTTAGAAGCAGGATACCCAATATTGGGCGTAGGAGGAGTGTTTTTCACCCCTTCTAGATATGGTTTTATTTTTGGATGCACTCAAGTATGCCAACCTTCCATGGACTCTATTTTATTGATAAGATACATGATGATGATGATTTTTGGTGGAAACACAACATGATATATCCCTTGGTTGTGAATAATGGATGGATCATGACATAGTCATTTTTTATTCTCCAACTAATGGAAAATAGTTATTGCTGGGACAAGGTGATTGTCCCGATATGAGGGAAGTTATTTTTATAAAATAGGGAAATCCTAATCCTCCTCATTTCTTAAATTCATGTAGACCATGTTTCTAGATTCAGATCCGACCTGATACGAATAATATACTCATTTAGGTATATTAACCCTCTCTTTATATGTGTGATGAGACATATTATCTTTTACCTAAAGGTGATAACCATTGGAAATATTTACCCTAACTAATTCCTCATTGAGACAACTAATATTTAATCCCTCAGTCTCATATTGTGATTTTGTTTCTTCCAAGGAGTTGAGTTAAGGCTCTCTTTATTGATACTGGTATGCATCTATTATATTCCATTTATCTTTAGTACAATGTCATCACGGGGTGAAAACTACTTTCTTAGAGGTACCAGATTTAGGTCATTTTTTAATTTTGGGTATGTTCTCCTTCAACCTATGTTTTAGTACAAACCATATCTTAGGAAAAATTCTCCCTATTATGTCCCTTGGTGTCTATGTTTAGGTGTCTTTCATATATTAGGATGATCGTGACAATGTTTCCTAAGAAATATCTAGTGGAATTAATCACTTTTAAAGTATCTAATTAATAGATTTCCTCTATATTGAATGTATCTCCACTAAAGGGTATATCGAGGTCTTCACCCTAGTACCCTTTCTTAGTTGTCCAATTCATATTGTAACAACATTGTGTTTGATCCTCTTTATTGGTTGGTCCCCTGGTTTTGATCTGTCGATAGTGACCCTGCGAGATGTTCTGATCAATCTCAATGATAATAACACAAATTATAGGGTTGTATTCATGGTGGTAGGACTAACCAGGGTTCTGAAACTTGAATTCACCTTTCAAATACTAATAAAATAATTTAGCTAGGGGATATCGTAACAATTTTCCAAGCCCAACGATTTGGGGTTGATGTTAATATTTCATCAATGCTTCTCAAACCGATAAATGATTTGATAATTTTAGGTTTTTCAAATTGGTGGTCATTTATCATTTTTGATGGGATATTCTTACAATTGGATAGTTATCAAGGAAACATCCAATGAAATCATTTTGATTTGTCCCATTTTCACTCGAGCATGAGTCATGTTTCTTTCCTACTCAATGTAAGGGGTACTTTCCATAGTAAATTACCAATCATCCTACAAATCTATTTTTATCATTTGGAAACTCTCTAAACCAATATTGAACCTTGGTTCTGTAATATTTTCTATCTTAGAACCAACTTTTTGTACTTTGATTACATGAATATTTAAAATATTTAAATATTCAATGCCTTATTACATATTCTTAATTTTTCTTCACGACTATAGTATAATAATTTCCTAGAGTATTTTTCACATTGACAAGGTCATAGTAGTTCCCTGCTATGATGAGAACCTTTAAGTGCTATGAAAATATTCTTAAATATAGTTCTATGGTTGGATGACATAATATAATGGGACACATAGTATAAATATTGTCAGGTGTGAGTACTTGTAAGAAGATGAGACTTCTTCTAATGAAGTTCGCACTTGGTAATCTCTAAGATGGGAGATTATGAGAACAGACCCTCCAGTATGAATTCTACATGTTTTGGTGTCATCAAATACTTCTAACTATAATCATGTTTAATGATCCTTAGAATTTAATATTATCAATAATGTGTGTCATGACTTTTTCAATTTGATTTGCTGAAGAAAACCATCATGCCATATATTGCCGGGAAGTATGGTACATTGGGTGCATCATGAGTGGCATGTTATTAATGGATAAGTCAAGGAAGGTTTTGTCCATTTAATTTATTGAAGTTTATATCTCATCCCATTGATTGAAATAGAACCTTCATGCGAAATTCCAAAGCCATGGTGTAATGACTAGGTTATTTCATGAGGCCAAAGAATGTTGTATCAAGTACAAAGGTTGATGGCATTATCATGAAACCATTTTGATGAGATATTAATATAATTGGATTGTATTACACAGTAAATGTTCATAGGTGGATGTCATTATTGTGACTTTATGTTCTTTCTCTTGGGTGACTTGACCCATTTCTAGACAGTAATCTCATACTTTAAGCAATCCCACCTAATGGAAATGAGTATGAATCCGAGAGGGTCACACACTATGTGTTTTTTGGTGGCCTCGGATAAATTCTATTTGAATTTAGTTAATGATATAAATATTATTCTGAAGGCCTTGGAATAATTTTATTCCAGTTAAAATGATATCATAAATTAAATAAATATTTATTCATCGTATTGTGAGTAAAATATATATATTTATTTTATTGAACATTTAATAAATATTTATTTATTTATTCATGTGTTCAATAAATAATAGTAGAGTTCAAGTAGATTAAGGGTAGTTTGGTAGTAAAATAATTATTTGCAAGACAGTAAATAATTATTTAATTAGTTGGCACAAGTTAAAATAATAATAACCCAGCTATTATTTTGTGACGTAGAATTTTATTTATAATTATGTTTTGCGCAAGTTGGCACACCATAAATAATGAAACGATATTATTATTAAGACCATGGGTTGTCTCTAAGGTTATGAATGTATTTAATTTCTGTTACATAATTAAATATTGTATCCAAAGCCCTAGGTTGATAAATAGACATGTACATCTATTGTGCCATGTACCGAACTGCATGCCTGGTGAATTGAAAAATTTTCAGCTAAATGATTTCTCTATCAAATCCACTTCCCACCCCTCTCAAGAAGAAGAGACATTCTTTAAGACCGAAGAAAAAATGATCAATAACAACCGGCACAGGTCACTCACTTCACCGCGCTAGCACCCAAAGAATGAGTGCTGCCGATCGCAGGCCATTCAAGAACATGTGGATCAACGCTAGGGGGATTCTGGTTTGGATCCTCTCAAGTGCAATAAGAAAATCTGGAATGGTCATTTCGGATGATCAAAATCATCAACGAAAAAAGTACCAAATATTCAGGTATTCTTTTCTTAATGAAATTAAATAAATTAATTCAAAACATGCTGTGCAAGATCCTCTCTAAAGGTTTCAGACCTCTTCCTTCATTATCTAAATATTTGATTCTATTCCCTGGAGATTGGCGTTCATCATCGCATTGATCCTAATATAATCATTGATCATGGTAAAAATTAAAGTTGGGCTCTGGACCAACCGTTCTTCTAATGTGCCCGAAACATACAATATATAGTGCCTAATAATGTCCCCTATCTCCAGATGAACTAATTTTATTCCTTAGATATTGGAGGGTATTATTGTATCAAATAACCTATATACAAATTTTCCAAGATCATAAAATATCATATGGTAATGAAATTTCATAATCCTATCCTTAGGTGACTATACTGACCTAGGAATGAAGTGAATTTCAATGAATAAAACTCACCCAATCCTTGTATAGAAACATATAAAGAGGAATCAATGATTAATTATTATAATTATTATAGACTGTGGATACAAGTGTAACATAAGATATTTCATTTCTTCTTTTGACAACATGTTCTACACTACAGAGAGATTTCAAAGATCTAACTAATAGTAAACCATTTCAAATTCTTTGAGATGGTTATTATATCCCTAAAAAAAGAGATTTCTATCATTTTTATACTGATAAGATTCTGATAAGATATACCATAAGTCATGAATTCCTCCTTCAAAATTTATGGGATTTCATTTTATAGAGTGAGGATGGGAAAAAACATAGCTGATAAAGTATTCATAGTAATCTCTTTTAATATATCTATACCATACACTTCTTCATCAGAGTAATATTCCTCTACTTGGTCAGGCCGAAGAGTTTTCTTTTCTGATGATGGTGACACATGACCTGTAGGATGCAGGGATAGTAATCATCATACAAGGTTCTCTGCTGACAATGGTAAGGTGTTGGTGGTAGTTGGAGAGGTATAATTTTCTACTGACCCTAGATTTTTTTGAACCTCTCTATAAAAAAAGTTTAACTAAAAATAGGAGTATATCCTTTACTAGGTGATACATCACCATGGAGAATCTATCTACAAAATATACTAAATGTCGGATGCTAGTAATCCATCCTGATGATACTATGTGGAGAATATTCATATAATGTATGGAATTATTCTTCATATGAAGATTTAGTGGGTCCTAGGGATATTTTATAGTAACATTTTATTTCCTCAATGATGATATAATTAATATTGGTATGAATATGATCCTCATCCTACATTTTTAATAGAATATGTTGAATTTTTATTAGGGTTTGAGAAGGGATCTGATCATGATTCTTGTTAGCCCCTAATGTGCACCAACAAATTTATTTATATATTATGGGAATATACATCAACTATTGAGAACATCTTGGGATAAACCATCATGTTTGTAACCTATTTGAAAGATTATAAGCCCACATTTGGATAGTTGTTAGAATATATTGGAAATACTTAGTCAAAATAGGGGTTTTCACCCATTTTTGATGTTCATTACCTAAAGAGACGTGCCAAAATTCATCTATAATTGGTGATAGGATATGTGAATTATTCTACATGGACAAGATGTATTTTTATACAATCCTTCATTTGTGGGATCATGAATCTATTGCTTTATCCTATCAACTATCGAAGGATATTGGGAAATTTTGATTTATTAGCATGGATATGGGCATACCCCATAGTCACTATTAGAATATGAAAAAAAAACTATGGTTGGAATAAAAATATGTTCTAGATATTATTTTTCCTTCAGAATGTGTCACAATATTTTTAAATTTGTGATATCCACCCCACCTGAGGTGTCATTAAAATTATATTGATGAACCCCAATTAGAATGGGGTTATGAGTTCAATCATGCACATTTTCCTTCAACAAAATATTTCAATGATACTCTTGAGCATGATAAATAATATTTTTTGTTTATTTTGAGTAGCATTCTAGAAATGTTGAACATGATGATACACTAATCTCAATGTTGGAATGGGAATATGAGTTAGTTTCAGTGTGATTGTTGGAATAGGCTAGTGAATCTCCTATACCACTATAAGAATATGTTGGTAGTATAAAATGTTATGATATGGGATTAGAGGCTCCTCATTTTCTATTTCAAGGATATTCAATAAAAAGTATCCAATTTATAATGAAATGTATTACCACTTTTTACAACCATTTTCCAATAAGATATTCCAATAGGCTTGCCTTGTGAGGGAAGTTATATGCACCAAAACCTTAATTGATTCTAAAATATACATACAATCTATCAATTTACTAGTATGAAAATAAGTCTTCTCTCTAGTCACAATTGTAACATGCCATCAAACTTCTTAAATAGAAGTGGGAATATGATCCCACACCCTATGGTTCTCAAATCAGGATGCCTGTTTGGTTTTCCTGGACACATAAATCTGAGTAGTCAGTAAGTCAATCTTTAAAGTATCGTTCTCATTAGGTAGTTCAAGTGAGGTGGTTTCATAGCACTAATGGTTGGGTTTTACTGGATCATTTCAAGTCAAATCATTAATTTACATGATATCTTTGTCGAACACCTGATCACCTTCCCTATGATAATGGAGTTAAAAATTATCAAAGTTAATATATAGGCTCTGATATATTTTTGTTGTTGTGAGAGGTCTCGTTGGCTCCATTGAACCTAAACTTCAAAGGGATTTGTTGAAAAAAAATCAATCAAGGTAATATTTTTATGTTTTTGTATAGATTTTATTTGTTGAAAAATAAGGTTTCCATGGTCAGTTTTGGAGTTTCCGAGAGAGTTTTGATAGGTTATGTTGACAAAGATCCATAAAAAATAAATGGATGCTTTGGTGGTTGTATAGAATTATCTTTATACAAGTTGGTTCCATTTCCCCATGTTTTCCAAATTTCCATTCCAAAATCATTGGAATATAGAAAGGTATTTTTGGAAAAGTAATTTTCATGAATAAATTAAGGTGAAACTAAATTTTTCACAAAGTTATTTTATAGGATATTCACATCAAAATACATAAAATTAAGTAATTACGAAAAATATTGAATGTGTGTGAATGATGAGTTTACATGAAAAAGGAATAGTTTGTGCGCACCCACAAAATAGAGATGAAGTTTAGGCACAAAAAGATTTTACATTTCTAGTATGACATAAAATTGAGATTACATTTTTTCAGGGAAATCATACATGTGTGAGGGAAGAATCATAATGATCTTATGCACATGGTTGACTTAGTCTATAAATTGATGGGTACACCCCTCATTTCAGTAGCTCAACACTTAGATAAATACTGAGATCTGAATTATATAATAGTTTCGTGAAAATGGTGTTGTGCATAAATAAAGTTCCACAAAAATTATAAAATTTTTGTAAGATAGGGTTTTCAACAATAGTGAGTGGAATTTGGGAGTTCTACACCTAAACTCAAATGTTTCATGAAAAGTGTTAAAGTTATGTGGAATACATCTAAACGTTGCGCAAAATATATAAGTTGCCTTAAAATCATGTGGTAAAGAAACATTCACCATGTGGATGAAATTTTAACTTAATGATATACTAAATGAGGTGTAAAAAATACAAATTTAAGAGATCAAAGAGGATTATTTTAAAGGATAAGTGAGAAAAATTCAGTTGAGAGAGAAGTGAGCATTAACATTGGGACTGTTTGTAAACTAGGAGGGACTATGAGTCCAATCCAAACTTTGTGAAGGCATTGATACTAAGAATTTATGATATCTAGCCCGAACCTTGAATTTTTATGTCAGACTTTTTGGATTTGGTATATCGTCACATTGTCATTGTGTGCTCCTTGGATGTTTCCCATTGAGGGTGAACCAAGTAAAATTAATGTGCCTTGATCATGATTTCTTATTTGATCATTCATTTCTATGGGAAAGGTAGAGAAGAATGTTTTGTTTAACATTGAATCAAGATCTCAAGGGGTAGTTTTTTTAATCTTTCATACCTTGATTCACCCCCCTCTTAGGGAATTTAACCTAGTTGTGTTAATATGATGGTATTAAGAGATCCGGTTTCCATACACGGTTGTGTATAGACTCCTGGGTTGGGATAGTACTAAACTGACAATACTCCCTTACTATTAAATATTTAATCATGAGTTAGTTTAATTAAATAGGTAAAATTCTCCTTATACTTGTTGGGGTTATGAATATTTTGGTAGTGGAAGTGTCAAATTTGTTTCTTCATGATGATTCCATCTCATTAAATCAATGATGGGTGATGGGAAGGGTACCTAAAATATGAAACAATTAAAATAATTCTAATTATAGAATAATCAAAAGTAGGTTCATATGAATATATTTTTTCCTATTAGGACATGTTCAAATATGGTGAACCATTTTTTTTATAGAATACACAAAATAAAATGGCCTGATGTGTAATAACCCATAGTTATTTTTGGTTATTGAATGAATCAAATCAGTTTAAACATTTTTGTTTTTATAGAATACACAAATAAAACAGCTTGATGTATTGGAAATAAAATTTCCATTCAATTTATAAATAATACTTCAATTTAACCATTTCTATTTGGTAAAAAATATGAAACACAAATTTCCCAACATTTTAAAAACACTATTTATTTCTGGTTATTTAATAATTCACATAAGCTTCATCATTTTTTTGAATACGTGAAAAAATGGATTGATTTTTGGAAACCCTAATTATTTTTAGTTATTAAATGATTAACATTAGGTTCAACATTTTTTTTGATATAATACATGGAACAAAATGGACTGATATGTGTCCAACCTAACTGATTTTTTGTTTTTGATATATTCACATCATGTTCACAATTTTTTATTTCATAGAATATGTGAAACAAAGTGGATCTACATTTGGATGACTAGATTACCTTTTAGTTATTCAATAATTCATTTCTAGTTTACCAGTTTTGTTTGAACCCAGATTCAGGTTTCCTAACACTTGATTGTAAATAATTGTGTATAGCCACACAATTTTTATGTCAGGTTACAACTCTCATTTCATCAGTTTCCATGGGGTTTATTGTTGGAACAAAAAACACCTAAAGTATCATAGATCAATGATAAAAGATATTTTTTACACCTAATTTCATAAGAAATATATTTATTAGGTTTTCTTTATAACAATTATTTGGAACTGAAATTTGTTGAGTGGTTGTGAGGTCAGCCTCATCTCACCCTGTTGGCCAGAATTATTACCTAATCTGGAAATATTATATATTAAAGTAATGTTTTTAAATCATTCCCAAATCCTACTACAGTATTGGTTACCATCATTCTAGTAATTAGTTATTATGATATATTGATTTAAATTAATATACATATCAATGGTATCCTATTGAAAATTGAATCTATATATATTAGTGGTTTTCTATCAATGACACCATCTATTTTTATAATAGTCTCATGATCATTATCTAGCTGTTAAGTAGTAATTTTGGACTATAATTCACAATGTTTTAATTCCACACATCTATCCACTCTAGAGTATATCAACATCTATGAAGGTGGCAGGTTTTTGTTGTGTTGGGAGGAAGACCTGGAAATAAGATTCCAATGTTTCCTTCCAAATGTAATCAGAACACATATAGTTAAGTTCCACCTAAGAGGTAATATTTTACCTTTTTATGGTGATGTGAATGGATTGATCCATGTAGTATAACATTTTCTGGTATGAATGACAATGTAAATGATTAATTGTAATAGTTGTGGTTCTTATGCATGAGAGTCCCCTTATAGTTAACATTTAATAGAATATATATAAATAGGGATGGGTTAGTCTTACTATATTGGGATATTTATATATAAGAATAATGTGAGGGGACCTAGAGGGAATATAGACCTCCAAGTGGGGGAATGATTTTATTAGGAATATAGCCTCATAATGAGATTATCCATAGTGAATATAAACTATCAGTAAGTGGACAAAAGATTAATTATTTTGGATTTGAACCTCATATAGGAAACCTATGTATCCCATATAAAGAGGAATCAAAAAACAAATTCTTTGAATAGTGTAGTTTAAGGTCATATGAAATGGTTATAGTAATCAGTTTTGAAATATGTGGTAAGGACATTATAATAAAGTTTAACTTTTTGTGACTAGGATATATATTTCATAGTTAAACATCATGTTAAGGGGATGTGTGTTTCAACATGACTATATAAATATGTGTATATATATCTATAGGGACATTAAAATATTGGATATCGAGACTAAAGACTTAAGGTGGTGTACAACATATCCTTTAGAGACATGAATTATAGTCTTTATAGTTATAATGTGGATAATGTTTTCGTCATAAATGCTGTGACAATAGAGGATTGATCATGACATATACAGTGAATATTCCCTAAGATTCACTATTGTGAATATGAAACATTTAATAAATGTCTCAATGGGATGTATAGAACTTTGATAAAGAGAAGATATGGTTTTGGGGGATCACACATAAGAAGGATACCCATAAATGGCGTTTTTAGATTGTGTTGATGGAATGGTAATCACATATCTGTAATCCTATATGAGTCATGTACCCGATGTGATAAATGAGAAATCAAATAATATCGTACACATAACATGATTGTTTATAAATATATTTTAATGGGTATTACACACTGATACTACCTAGATAAAAGTCATATTGTCTCTTTCACCTACAAGAGAATCCTATAGTGTGTCTTCAAATCATGAGGAATATATCCTTCTAAGGAAGAGACTGGGTTTTACACCATCTCGGAGTCCCATTATATTGACTCATTCCCGCACCCAATGGTGGATGATGAAATATGATAATGATTAGGGTGGAATTTATCCCCTGTAATTAGTTAAATTACAAAGACTATAGTAGATTCCTTGGTGAATATGGATAAAAAATGAATGGTTAATATGGCTCTATAATCTAGAAGTGTTTTGGGCTTACATCATATTGGATGCCAAATATATGGATTCATTTCATGTTTATTGATGGATGATGAAGGTTGATCATTTAAATATATGTAATTATAATTGGGGTATTTAGGTGTTATGTAATAATAGGAGCTTGGATCCTAACATATCCACAGGGTTTAGGTGATCATTTTAGCATATAGGGGTCATACCATCAAATTATAGGTTCTGGGTTAAGTTATTGGGTGGATGTAAAGTTAAGATATCACGTGACTAAAAGAGGATTATGGGATTCTATGACCATATATGACTAAGTAACCTTATAGATTGAGTTAAACTAGAAAACTAGGTGGAAAAAGTGGGGATAAGAAATTGTGTTGACAGAGTGGGGGTATCTGATCACAAAACCAAATATGTGACTAAGGATCATATGATTTTCCATTTAGTTTTTGAATATTTTTATAGTTTAATGATTTATTAATCACCTCAAAGAAACCTATAGATTCTCTAAATGGAAGATTTTGATTCCCTCAATATCTTTATCATAGTTTTCTCTTTAATCATCATGTTTTTTAAGGAGAAACGTAGGGGTTGTTGTAGGAAATAGGATCCTATATCTATACTACTTTGAAAAGAAAGGGCGTCACCTATGGGGTTGAAATGTTTTAGAGAGAGTCTACATGATTTGTGCCAGATGAATGACTTCAAACATGCACATGATAAAAAGGTTGTGTGTTCTTATCAGGTTCACATGATCAAGAAAACCTACCTCCTCCATCCAGATATGTTTGATATGCCATGTTACGAACTATGATTATAGACTTGTCCTTTATCAATAGTGTTTTTAGTAGCTTCAAATTAGAGGAAGCCAATCCCTTTCAGGTTTGACTTATGGATATTATCCTTCAATGTCACATGATATCCAATGATCACTTATTTGTTAATCATTGAAAACATATTTACCCTTCATCACATAAATTAGGGATCATCACAGGACCTAGTAGCTATGACATGATCTTTCCAATCAGATACATGATTAATATTGAATTATTTGACTCTTATGAATCTCACATATATGATATTATCCCTTGTATATATTCAATTTATCTCTACATCCCACTATATGGGAATCTCCTTTATTCATTTTAGCATTTCCCTCCCTTTCATTCCCATCAAGGGTAACTTATAATCAAATGTATGAGGAGAGAATTATGGAGTTCAAGAAATATATTATTGTAAAATACATGCCCCTTTAAGAGGGAATATCCTATATTCCTTTTGATTTTTAGAAATAATATCTCTAAATCTTAGGCTTTAATGGAAAGAGAATTACATCGATTAGTAATAGACATTCCAAGTTTTCATTAATTCCGATGAGATAAATCTAAAGGCCTATTTGTAAAAATCATATCAAATAATGTAGGGTTAAAATGGATTTATAATTGATAGCCCTTTTTCAATCCATATTTGGTTATATATGCAATCACTTAAACCTATATTCAGATTAAAATTCTTTTTTTACATCACACAAAAATTCTTTGAGATATAACTTATACTCTAGGGGTTCCCATTAAAAAAGACAATCAAATGAAGAAATCTAAGAATGGGAATTTTCTAGCATTTTAACTAATAGTAGTCACTTTGATAATCTGTTTGATATTATGATTCATGTTTCTTCTGATTACTATTTAATGTGAATTATTGGATTTGATAAGATCTTATATTTATGTAGTAATTGGATGCATGTTGGGAATTTGTGTAAGGGATACTATAATAATATATACAACAACTGTAATAAAAAAGGACCTCTAATGATGAGTGAAAATTTAAATTTACAAATATTGAATGGATGCCTCATAATGGTTTGGTTGTGATCTATTTAATTGAGGGGATTCCTTATTATAGAAGATACAAGAGGTCTGGAATATAGTTGGGTGATACTATTAGTAATCCATTAACAGAAGTTGAAGAGGCTAATCTAGTGCATGTTCATTATGTTGATGAAAAATTACATAATATCATTAGATGGTAGGGAATATTTATAATCAAATATATGTTTATATTCAAGGTGACTTAGAATAGGAATAGATGAGGAACATGGTATCCTCTCCTTCTAGCCAAGTCAATGAAGGGATCACGTTAGTATCAACAACTAAAGATGATTATAATACATATTTAGAGGTTGAACATAATGGTGATGGATTTGATTGGTTTTAGTTTGATTCCTATCTAGCTATAGACATTCAATGTCGGTAGGAGAATAAATTAATGGCTTTTAAAATTCAAAAATCTATTTAAACGATGATTTTTTAATCTCTCTTTAGTTATAACCTGAAGGTGAGTTATCATTAATTTTTTAACTCCATGGTAACCAAAATTAATAGATCCATTGTAGAGTAATCAATTCTACTATACCATTTAAAAACTCTCATATAGTCATTAATTAGTTGAGTTTTAAGAGGTTTTTAAATGTTATTATGGTTTTAGGTAAGTATAAATTCTTTATTGGACCTATAAGGAAGAAATAGTTTTACTATTCTAGAGTAGGTTTGGGGGTAATCTTGATCTAACATTGATCAAAAGGTTCATGGTGTCCATCATTTTAAGGAGAAAGTTGATAACTAGGGATAAGGATATATGAATTATTCTCATAATGGAAGGTGAATGTTGGATTATTATTAGGCCCCCTTACTGCTTCTGCAATCAAGGATGAAATGAAAATATTTAGATGCACTGAAGTGGATGGTAATGCATATACTACACATATAAAGAGGAGTATAGATGTATATAAGTTGGTATTGGATTCTAAAACTACTTCTAGTTCAGGGAAGAGCATTTAGACCTCAGATCCTGGTTTTGATTTTAAACGGAGGGATTCTTTACCTTCACCATCCCAAGGACCAATTGACTCGAAGAAGGAAAAGGCGAGGAATATGGTTTCTGGGATTTTGAAAACATTAATTATTAATATGAAGATCAGTGTTTGAAAGGGTTATATTAGTTCAATTTCTAGATAGGTTCATAAGGATAGGGTGAATATGTGAACTTCAAGGATTATAACCACTTTTGATTCAAACTAAAAGTAGGGAGGGGATGGTATCCACTATTAAATAAATTGATACTCTAGCTAAATTTTCATCATCATGTCCAAAAGTATTTTCATGGATAGAACTCATATAGAATCATGGAGTGTGGTAGAAAATCATGTTACACTATCTACATCTAGAACAATCATTGACAATTTTCTTTTTGAGGGACCATAAAATGAGGCAATTGGGTAGGAGGTTTCTCTCTAAGTCATGGATTCATCCTTTTCGGAAAGTTCTTTTATCACCAAATCTACACATGATGATTCTAATATTACTATGGAGGAATCAAAAATCCCAACATGAGATCGAGATACTCGATTTTCAAAGGATCATGCTCTTCTAGAAGGAAAAAACAAATGTCTATTAGGCAAAACCTCAATAGATAAACATCAACAACCTTATAAGAAACCCATGATTTAGAGGTATGGCTAACATCCACACAATAGATTGAACCCTCATGGTCGGGGTAGTTATGCAGGACAACATAACACTATAACTCACTCATAGTCCATGTTTTTTTGATATTCTTGGTCTTCCTTATTAGATTTATCTATGTGTTATTTTTTCTATTTTTAAAATGAGGGTTTTTTTTCATTCCTAACCCAATCTCCAATTTTTTCTTTCTTTTTAATAAATGGTAAAGATCACGTGGACCCTATTCTCTTATATTTTTGACAATCACACAAACACACACACACATATATATTTTTATGTGTGAGTGTTTTTTAATATAAATAACTTTTTATCATTATTATATTTACTTTTTTACATGAATATATTTTGATATAAAAAATATATATTAACAATAAATAGTGGGAAATAGAAAAATTATATTTAAAAATTTATAATTAACATTTAATATTTATTAAATTAATAATTACTATTAATAAATAATTTATATATATGTATTTGTATTTGTATTTTTATTTTACGTGATTTATATTTAGTCCAACACAATCTGGCCTTCGAGTCATATAAAGACTTTCAAGAACAAAGCCTTTGGCCCATATAATTGAACTATGTCACTAATGAAGTGTGTGAACCCTTGAGGGTGGCCTATCCATTTTGGGTGAGGGGTTCATGTATTGTTTCCTTTTCTTGTAAACTCCATAAAAATTACAAAAATTTCATTAAAATTTGATATTATTAGTTATTATTAATTCTAAAATAAAAAACTACTATATATTTATATTATCATACACATTATATTTATAAATAATTTACATTTAAATTTATATTAATAATTATATTTATTTTTATGTTCATATTTATTGTTATATAAGTGAAAATGTAATATATTTATATTTATATTATTAATTAAAATTTTAAATTATGTATACTTATATTTATATTTATATTTAGCTTATGTATATATTAATAAGTAATATATATTTTTATATATATGTATATATGTTTATATATATGTATATATGTATATATTTATATAAGTCCATAAATATGCCAATGAGCTTATGTTCTAGACTATTGTTTGGGTGTTGAGTCTCATCAGAGAGGGTGGGGTTCTAACTCTATGCTATGTAATTTATGTGATAATTTTCCACAGTTCGTGTAACTAGTTAAATTAATCTAGGTGTGATATAAAAATAATATTATAATGAAATTTAAATAATAATAAAAATGTAAATTTAGAACAATATTTTTAATGAAACTGAAAATATTACAAAAAATTAACTCTAAAAAATTCACATAGGTTTTATATAGCCACTACAACCTAATTATTTACTAGAGTATTAACAATTGTTTTTAGAAAACATAAAAAACAAGTTATAAATGATTTAAAACACTAATAAATGTCTAAAAAAATCTTCTATGTGAATTTTTATGGTGTTGTGGAGGTGGATAATTATCATCATGTCTGATATTTATAGGCCATGTCTTTTCTTGAGTAAATGTTTTTTTCATTAAAATGATCTAAAATCTATTCATGAAATTTCTCATCATAAAATGGTTGGAAAAAGTGATATGGTTAGAAGTGATTCATTTAACCTAATTAGGATACTTATATAATCATGTGGTATACCATTATCATTTTAAGGGCTCATATATTTCATCTACGCTATACTGATGTTATTAATCAAATAGGTGGATAAATTATTTCAAATACCATACCATGATTAAAAAGTATATATTCCATTTATTTGGGTGATTAAAACTGTAAAAATTTTGCGCGCCTCTTGTGTTTTCATTGAAACGCGTAAGAGAAAAATTTATAAAAAATAAAAAACTTATGTAACACATAGTTTACTACTTATTCTTGATGTTTCTCACATAATTTTCTAGGAATAAAAATTTTATTATAGTGGTATTATTGCACTAATATATGTGTCTATTTTAGTTTGACACCAATTGGAATTTAATAAATATAGATTAATCTCTCCTAAATCAACTTGTATATGACTGAATTTAGAGTAAAAATAATTTGTTTTATATATGTACTAGAGAATAATTCTATTCATATATATATACGTGTGTATATTTCATATTTTTGAAGAATTATATATAATATAAATTCATTAAATAATATAGGTATTCAAATCATTGATGGGAAACATTATCGAGATTATAATTATTATATATCACCATAAAATTTTTCTTATGGTATAGATGCTCTTGATATTGATTTGATTAAGCTTCCAAAAATTTAAAAAGAACCTATAATGAATCCCACAAAAATTTAAAAACATAGAATATAATGATTAATTTAAAAATTTGATTATCATAAAGGCTACATAAGTCATCTACTATATTCTTGAGAATAATTTTTAATGAAATTGCTATGAAATAGAAGAAAAGATAACAATTTAGAGTTGAATGTTTGAGTTTAGTGGAGAAAGTGTATTCATGTTGTTATCATTTTTGTCTAGAATTATTCCAAGGGAATTCCAAACTGATGGAGAAAGATTCTTTGTTCTAGGATATCCTCTACTAAAATCACAATGAGCTCCTTATAAGAAAACTATATTGACAAATCTTTAATAGATTCTAGCATGTTGTCTATAAACCTGTCAAAGAATAATACTCTCATAAAAATCCCATGTTATAGTCTCATTGAATGTTGATACAAAAAATGAAAAATTTCAATACTACGGTGATTTTTTTTTTCATGAAATACATCCACCCAAGGTATCTAGAGTGAATTTTCTTGACATATTTTCGGGAATGGAATGGATTATATTAGTTTTATTTAATATGTTGGATTTTTTTGGGAAATGAAAGATTGATTTTCCAAACTGATATTATTGGATTAATGCAAACTTACCTAATTAACATACGGGTGACATATCTCTCTAAAGAAAATTAAAATACTTGGTGAAGAGTTGGGATTTTAGCCAATGCATTTGTTGGATAAAACCATATTTTGGTGCACTATTCTTGTAAGAACATGAATTTTTTGAATTTTTTATTGGAAAATGTATATTTTCTTAATTAATGAGCTTTTTTCCTTATACTCCTCAAACATGTGTTGTGTGTGTGTTTTTAATAAAAAAAATTTAGTGTATATATGTTTAGTTTTATAGATCCATGGTGCATCCTCTTTATAGGGAGGAAATATGGTGGTGGATTCCCATTCCAAGCATGTTGTTGATGATAGAAAAACTTTATACCCGATCTATTTATGTTTATGTTATTAATATTAATTTCTTATATATAATGGGTGACATGTACACTATGTTTTAGTCTTCCATGTTCCATCCCTTTATTTCTAATTATATTATTAAATTTTGGAGTGGGTTTTTAACCAATATCCTCGATCATCTTGGATTATATTCAATAGCATGTGATAACTCCTAGATTTATAAAGATCAATTATTAAATAAATAAATATTTCTTTATGTGATAATAAATTAAATATAATATATTCATTCTCACTATATCCCAGCCTATCAATCCTGGTCTTTATTTTTCAAACCATTTATAATTATAATTATTCAATAAATAAATACCTTGATATTTTTCATTGAAAAAAATATTATATTCACTAAACTAAAAAGTAAAAAAAATTAATATTTTAATAACTAAATAAATATTTATTTTAAAATATTCACTAAATATTGATTAATAATTTATTTATTTGTTAAATTTTGAAGAATAAACACAAGACATATAAAATTATATTTTCCCCCTCAAAAATAATATTTCATTATTATTAGGATCACATATTCTAACTTGAATAAATTAAGTGATTAAATTTATACAATCAAACAAACATGAATAAATATTACATTATAAACAAGGAATAATACTTATTCTTACAATTAAATCTATTTGGAATTTAATCATTCTTCTAGATAAAATTAATGTCTGCCCCTCTATGTCTATTTTTCATCGATATTAAGTGAAATTTCATAATTTCTATAATTAGTATATAGAAACACATCAACAAACCTATAGATAAAGTAGTCAATGTCATAATTATAATGGATTTAAATAATCACTAACTATGTGATATAATCCATTTGTTAGGATATCACATCAAACAAGTTTCATAGTTTTTACATCAATATATATATGTTATTCATCTTTATTTGACCCATAGAAACGAACACATTAATGAACTTCCAGAGACATGGATTTAATTAGATAGTTTTATTTCAAATAAAATTCAAGAGGCATGAACATCAAAAAATTGATATGGACACAACCATTATAGACTTAATGAACAATTGTCATATAACTTTTGACAAACACAACATATCCTACCCTTAAAAAAAGAATATATTATCCTGGTTTTTGTTAATAAGTCAGTTAAAAGACTCCTAATATGTAATAATAATAATATCATGTATTTGGACCAAAACGCATGTCCCCCGAAATGAAATCCAATTAGATATATAACATGTTGATTTCATGTTATTGGTTTAGTCCTCATAACCTCCTCTCATATAGGTTACTATGTAAAAACTCCTATAGAAGATGCCTTATCCTCTTACAATAGTCCAACGCCCAATAGTTTATAATTAGTTAGGATCAATAAAAGTAATGTTATCTATACCATAAGAAATATGTTTAACAATATTTTCATTAAATATCTAGGTTCTCATTGTAGCGGGGAACAATAGTAACTTTTTGATAAAATATATACTATATGAAAATAATAATATTAATGTTAAATAGAAGATATTCCATCACGAGATATGGTATTTATTATTTTTAAATTTTTTTTTCAGAATTAAAATGATTTTTCATTATAAGGAACCATGTATAATATAGTCCCACATTCACTATAGTTAATTGCTGACCAAAATTTTTTCTCTCACTTTAAAATAAATTTCTTCAAAGTTATTGCTACAGCTATGTGTCTTTTCATATTCTTGTATGTCTATTAAGATTACCAATACATATCCAATTGAAGAGAATCCATCAATTGTTGATATCACTAAGTATTTATGTATTTTCCCCTATCAAAACATTTAAATCTTTTGTAATATTAGAACCATATGTTTATTATAATATATATATTATGATAAAGTTCAAATATCTTAGAAACCCACTAAAATATAGACCATGTAACGACCCAAAATTTTGAATAAATCTTGTTTCCTAATTTCATGTGTTATTTTATTTTATTTTTATACTCAACAAAAATGTTTTATTTGATAAACATGATTATAATTAAAATGAGACCATTGGGTTCTGACTGTTATATGACCATCGGTCAATATGACCGCTGTGAACAAAATGTTTTGATTATTGTCTCTAAATACAAGTAATCTTGGTTAATTATTATAGAAAGAAGATTCGATGGCCTCACTTAGTAGTCTTGGACCGATTGAAGCCCATCTAACAGAACTTGGGAAGGAGGTAGCACCATTGGGCTTTGCTCTGGACCAAACCCAAGCCGAACTTCATCATGTGAAGCTAGAACGGAATCACCTTCTCGAGAAGTTCAAACTAATTGAAATTACTACTCGGGCAATGTTGGCCGAGCCTCCCTCGGACTCTCTCACCTTAGCACACCTTACACTTAGGTCCTATGCTGGTGTGATAAGAGGCTATGTAAGGAGACCGTAACTACCTTGTGTAATCCTTTGTTTTAAATAAAAATTGGGATTTCTTCTTATGATGAAGTTATGAATTTTCAAATGACCGGATAAATATAGTATGCATATTTTTGATGAATTTTAGAAAAAGGTTATTTTAAAAATGTTTATGTAAACCATAAATAATTAAAAATGTGTAATGATTTTCAAAAAAAGGTCTTCTACAATTATGTTCAGTACAAAATTTGGAGTCTAATAAGATCAACTTGATTTTTGATGAATAGTAAATTATGAATAGTGATTTTATGATTAGGATTAGTAATATGACCAAATGGATTAGTAATCTCACTTAAAGAAAGTTTTAAAATAATCTAGGAACCTTGATTAAGTAATGTGATTCAATAAAATGGTTAAATAACGGTTTCATAAATTATTAGTCAAGTATTAGTTTTTTCGGGTGAATAGTGTTTTTTAATTAAAAATTAAATTAAAAATATTTAAAAAATTATTTTTATAAAATGGATTTCATTTTTGAACTCAGAGCACCGATATTATGTTATGGTACTTTTTGTGGTTTTTTCTGAAAAAATGAATTTTCGGTGAATAGTGTATTTATTTTAAAAAATAAATTAAAAATATTTAGAAAATTATTTTTATAAAATGGAGTTCATTTTTGAAATCAGAGCATTGATATTTGATTAAGGTGAAATTTTGGGATCTTTCTGAGAAAGTTGAATTTTCAGTGAATAGTGAAAATACAGTTTTAGGGTTTCGGTATGTTTAATGACATCATAACTGTGTCATGATGATGTCATGAGATTTTTTTAAGGGTTTCCGGCCAAGGGTGATGAATTATTGTGTGGGGGTACCCATGTGGCCTAACTCTATGGGAAGTACCATGGGAGGGCCCATGCTTTTGAGAAAACCACTTTTGAGGTGTCCGTTGGCCATTAATGCCTTGTCCCCTCACTTTCCCTATAAATACCAAGACCTCCTCTCATCCATTCGACTCCCCACTCTTCCCCAACAAAGTTCTGGTCTCATTACCTCCCAAGGAGTCCTCCCAAGGTGCCCCAATCCCTCAAGGTCCCATCCTTTGAGGTTTAAGAGTTACATTTTAAGGTAAGGGATCCGACCTCTCTCATTCATTTCAAGTAATCTCTTTTATGTCATTCCTTTTATGCTCCATGTTCTTATGTTGGATGATGTTCTTCTATACTTCTCTTACTGCCCCTTTTATGTTCATATAATGAGAGATCCCATCTTACTCTCATTATTTCGTTTTATGATGTTTTAAGTGGCGCCGTTAGGCTGCCGAAATTTTTGTAACAGATTCTCTCTCCCTTCTCATTTTTCAAGATCTATTTTCATGTAAATTATTTCAAGTTCATTTTTGTTATGTTGGGGTATGATCTATAAATTTATCATACTGATATTTTATGATCATATGATGAGAGACCCCATTTTATCTCTTCAATTCAGTATTTTGAATTTTTAAGTGGCGCCGTTAGGCTGCCGAATTTTTAAGTGGTTCTTCACCCTTCTCGTTTTGAAGTTCTACTTCCATGTCAATTCTTTCAAGTTCCTTTTTATTATGTTGGGGTATGATCTCTAAATTTATCATACTGATATTTTATGATCATATGATGAGAGAACCCATTTTATCTCTTCAATTTAGTATTTTGAAGTTTTAAGTGGCGCCGTTAGGCTGCCGAATTTTTATGTGGTTCTTCACCCTTCTCGTTTTGAAGTTCTACTTTCATGTCAATTATTTCAAGTTCCTTTTTGTTATGTTGGGGTATGATATCTATATCTATCATACTGGAGTCTTATGTTCATATGATTATAGACCCCATTTGATCTCTTCAATTCAGTATTTTGAAGTTTTAAGTGGCGCCGTTAGGCTGTCGAATTTTTTAGGGGATTCTTTCACCCTTCTCATTCTTTTCAATGTTCTACTTTCATGTCAAGTCTTTCAAGTTCCTTTTTAATTATGTTGGGGCATTATCTCTATATCTATCATACTGAGATCTTATTTTCACATGATGAGAGACCCTATTTGATCTTTTCAAATCATTTTTGTTGAAGTTTAAGTAACACCGTTAGGCTGCCGAACATTCATAAGAGAAATCTAATTTTTGTCTTCCTTCCATGTTTTTCATTTAAAATGGTATATCCTTGAAATTTCATTACCATGATCATGTATCCTTCTTATTCTATCCATATACTGTTTTATGGGTCATTTATGAATGTTTGAACCATTTTCCCTCTCTTTTTAATGTCTTCTAAAACCTCATAACATAGCTGTTATGCTGCATAATTTCCGTCTCAAAATGTCTCTCTCTTTTTCTAAAGTTCTTTTATATTATTAAGTGAATACTCAAAGCTATTTCTTCTAAAGGGGTATTCACATATATACCAAAATGTTCTATTTTAAATTCTGGTATTTACATACATGAGACCCACCTTCCTTTTCTGTGGGTTTTAAAGTGACGTAAAGATCATGTCTTTAAAGCAGTTTTTAAAACATTGTGATTATGAAATGAAACCCATTTATTTTATGCTATATGGGTTATTTATGAAATTTTTGATGATGATATATTTGGATCACATGATAATAAAGGAAAAATTAAGGGTGCACCCTGATAGCGCTCCAATGCATTGGGTAATGATGTAACCACTAGAGATTACAATTTTCACGATACCTTGGTGAATAACCTTGGTAATTTTCAAATGACACCTTGGGGATGGACCTTGGTGATATGTTCATGATTGTCTATGTTAAATGATGTAGCCACATCTTCAAGTTATGAAAAATTTTACTTTTATTATGATATATCTCATGATTTCTTTCTCATGCCTTAAAGTTCTTTTCATGACCTTATTGAAGTATCTCAAGTTCACAAGTAAAATCTTTCTCTTGTTTTCCTTACTGGGCCTTCTGCTCACCCTTTCCTTTGATGTATGTCCCCAGGTTCTGAGATGCAGTAATGAACCTAGGATGAACATAAGGAGAAGCCTTTGAAGTGTTTAAGAAGAATGTTTTTTTTGTTGTTTCATGTTTTAAGTTCCTGGTTTCCCAGACACTAAACCTTAAAGATCCTCGGTTTTGTAAAATGTAATGAAAATTTATGTGATAAAAAGGCGAGATGCTATAGACCAAGTAATTGTTAAACTAGTACTTAAAATGAATTAAAACCCACAATATACATAGACTACTTGGAAATGGTAACTACTCTCTATAATAAGTTTATCTTTCATATTGTCATAGACTTATTGTGATGGTAGATAAAACTGATCTAAAGGAAGACTAGTTTCATATCCCCTTGAAAACTGATATAACTATAATAAAAATCATACTTCAATGTGGTTTCAAAAATATAATAGATATTAAAAAATAAGATCCCATACCAATTTATCCCATTAAATTAGTGGGGGTAAAATGAAATCACCACATAAAGAAATATTACTGTTATTTTTCCAAATAATTCATGAAAATATTATTTCTAGTGACTATTATTTAATACTAAAACTATTTTAACCACATTTTTCTATAACATATTCCATTTTACACCTCTATACTCTATCATAAGATGCACTCCTCCACTTCACTTTTGTTCTCCATCACTCCTAACCCTTCCCCTTCTTTCTACCTCCTGTGAACTCCCCCTCTATTTTGCCATCAATTTTTGTCACATGACCCAACCATTATACCACAAAATATCTCTCTCTAATTATTATAGTGGCTTTTCATTATCCTTTTTAATCTCTTTCTCCTATATCTAAAGTGTGAAACACTTAACATTTAGGCCCATTCATTCCATCTATAAAATATGTTCCCAGCAGCTACACTCCAATATTCACTTTATTATTCTCTTCTTTTAATGAATCCCATAAAACATACCTTTGGGAGAATTAATTATTTAGGGATTGTTCATGCATTATGGTGTATCTAAAACTAGGAATTTTATATGCCTCATCGTCATATATGTTGTTCCATACATTAGGTACATATTCATACCATACATAGAGTTTCTATAAAATGTGATAAATCATATGACCTAATTTTATCTTTTTTCTACCATGTTAGGTTGTTATATATATTTCATTAGGAAAATATATGATCCATTATAAATATATTCATTTATAAAAATAAATTATTCCCCATTATCAATTTTTTTACCCTTGATAAAATCTTTGAACTTTTATATGTACTAAAAATATCAGCATTTTTTCGATTTACATTTTTTTTATTTCTAATAAATCGTGGATTTATAATATTGAATGTTTAATATCGATAACCCATTTTTTAAGCTATTATTTTTTTTATAAATTATCAGTTTTGATTATTTATTTCAAGAAATATTGTTTAATAATATCAATCAAAATCATATTAATAAAAAAATAATAATTTTTTTCAAATTTATAAAATATAATTTATGGAAAACTAAAGATAAATATAAAGAAATTACTTGTGAAATATGAATGATTTTTTTAAAACATCAGGGTTTAATGATATCTTTAAAAATCGTAATAATGTTTTAAATAGATTAATAATATACCCAAACCGCGAGACACATGATTTAAGTCAACATTAAAATTTTAATTGTCAGTATATTTTTTCATATCAACAATCCAATCTCTAAATTATTATTTAAATATAAAATTTCAATAAATGTTATTATCATAATGTTCACAATTTATTTTCCCAAAAAATAATAAATAAATAAAAATTTATGATGATGTGACATGATTGTTATAATCATAAAAGATACATATTCATAGATACCATGAAGGTAATAGTCAATTTTATTAATGAAACATACTGAGATTTATGTGTCAAATATTTTGAAAATAGAAAGGTTAATGTATTCACATTTATGTAGGAATTATTTTAGGGAATTATCATACATTATTTATGTAATCAATTATAATTTTTATTATTTTCCAAAATATAATGTCTTTTTATAAATTTATCTATATCATACTATAAAAAGTTATTATAAGTATTGGATTTCTATGATTTTATCTTTTTTTAATGATAACCAATGAAATATTTATATTTAGAATAGTGTTTCATTTTATTCATCAGCCCATATGATATGATACAAGTAATATCAAGTATGATTCTTAATTTTAGTATAACTCCATTATTTCATTACATTACATCTAATATGCTCCCATATTCAATAGGAATGTTCCATACATCTATAGAATCTTCTTTTTCTTCACATATATAGGTTGGTCTAATGGAGAAATTAAGGATTATTCATTGATAAATCATATGGTGTCATAGTTAACATCATGAAATTATTAGAGTAAATAAATTATTTTAGTGAACATTTTATTATGTATAACAAATTTATTACATCTATATACTAATTTCTTAATATATATTATTGAAAATTTTTAGATAATAGTAGGAAAAATGAAACTGAATGCATAAGATGTTTTTGTGGTGAAATGTTTTAATTTAGTTCAATAATTTTACATTAATGTGGGTTATATAACTAAATTTTAAGGTTAATATGGAAAAATATATGGGAATTTAGCATGTGAGATGATGCTCCATTGCAACACTTGGAAGGATGATATTTTTTTATAAATAATTAAAACATTGTAAAAATAATATTTCAGGTTTTGTATTTATTTTATTTCTCTTATATATGTCTAATTATTTTTACACATCTATTTTTCATATTTAGTTTCATGATATAGTTTTGTATTAGTGAAAATTGGGAATTTTAAGAAAAAAGTGGAAGGGCATTTTTTATAGGTTGTGTATTGGGTTCGATGACACCACAATGAGTCTTTTTCATATATATGGAAGGGTACCCAAAGGGGTACAATACAATAAATTGAATTCCATTATTGATATGAATAATTTTTATTCACAAAAGGTATTTTATATTGTCTTAGTACATTTAAATTAATTGAATAAAAAAGGAAATTTTTAATAATATTGTCATTATTTTCTATAAAATGTTCTATGAAAAAAATCAATAAGAAAGAAACATGTCATACAACACACAATTGGTTCTAAAATATTTTCAAGGAGAAGATACAACATTGTAATTTTCTACCTATGATTAAATATAATATAATTAAATATAATGTACTTCAATTTTATAGGTGTTAAGTTTTTTATTTGATGATATTTGTGAATATAGTGGTACATGAGTTTGATCAAATCTAATTGTGGTTCGATGGAATATAAAATCTAATGGAAATTACATAGATGTAGCCTATAAATACATTGTGGTAAAAATTCAAAATAATTATTCAATTTTTATTATGTGGGTGGTTATGGAAAAAAATTAATTCTAAATAATTCTTCTATGAAACCATCTAACAATATTTTTTATCATAATATTGATTTAAATATGTTGAATTTATTTATAAAATTATAATTTATAACATATTTATTTTTTTATTTTACATATCATTGAATAATTTTGGTATATTAATGATGTGAATGAAATAATTATTAATATTATGAATAATTTTCATTTAATTAATTCTTTTTATTTTATAAATAGTATCATTGTTAGTTTTACGAAAAATTATTTTTATTTAAATAATAATTTTTTAAATTTTATAAAAAATTTATTCAATTTATTAAGTGACCATGGTATAGATGTTTCATGTGTGTTTCACTTTCTTTGTGTCCATTATTTATGCTTTAATTTTATATTTATCTATATATTTGACATAGAGAGTAAATAAAATGGGAATATTTATATTAAAACATGGGATTCAAGATGATTTTTAATGATTTACATTGATGAGTGTACTGAGGATGGATTAAAAATACCATAGGTGGTATTATCTCTTTGCCCTCATGTTTTCTTATTGAGTTTTCTCTTGAACCCAAAAGAATGACACTAGTGTATCCTATGAGAATTGGTTTCTCCTCACTCATCCATGTCCACACTCACTTTCATATCTTATATATTTTGGTTTGTTTTTCTTAGTTTTTAATCTCTTGTCAATGGGACTGGTCTATTTTTTGAATAGTTTATAGTTTTTATGGAATATATGCTTCACTCTTCATGGATTTACATATTGGGTTTGGTCCCAAATCTTGGTCCAACATGGTGGTGTATAAGGAAGATTTGGATAATAAAGGCAGATGTGCCACTCTTGTGTTATCACCTATGATGATTCTTCTCTTTCTTAGGGATCCAGGATTTCCCAATAGTGTCAAATTATCATTTCTAGTCAACTAATATTCGTCACTAATCAATCAATCCAAACCCTTAATTTTCTAGCATATTATAGTATAGTTAATTTTTTGATGAGTATGGAGCTTTGGTTAATGATTGTATACATTTTTATGGGTTTATCACTACACTTCCATTGGTGTCTCACCCCTCATGTATTTATTAATCTTAAAGTAGAATATTATGGTGTTTATTGAGTTTTACTTTCTATAGAACTGCATCGATGGTTTCCAAGGATTTTTTTGGGGGTTATATCACATCGAAATTCTTTTTTACTTATGAATTTATTTATAGGGTGTATATTGGTTATGGTCGTAGCTGATCTAGTCATAGAGTTCATATGGTATTTTTTTTGTTCCTATAGATGACTACGTTTTTGGGTATTGATGATTGTGTGTTTTATTTTTTGATGATCGATATATTGAGGAGGTACTGATGAAATTTGATGCTAGTGGTGTGATGACTATGGGTTATTAGTGATGATATTGATTTTTTCATCCTCATGGGGAATATATTTTTGTTCTCTTACGACCCGAGGCATGAGTGGATTTTCAAATTATAATTAGTGACTGATATTTTTTTTCTCTATCTAGATTTTCCATTGGTTTCATGGTGGTTTCTACTCTTTTTTGGTTTCGTCTATTTTCATAGAATTTAATGGGTTCCCATTTTACCACATTATGGATTTAATTGAATAAAAATTGAAATAGATTTTGACATCACATTAAAGATTTATTTTATTATTATCATTGAATATTTTATTTTCAAAATGATTTTTTATAATATATATTATAAGAAAATTATTAGATATTAGTAAATTAATATTATTTGTATATGTGTAATTTTATTTTCATGTATTTACAGTAAATCATTAAAGAGGAATGGGATAAAAATGAATCATAGTCGTCGTCATTCTCCCATAATGATTCCATTGCCTATGTTTTGGGGACAGAGTGTACCATAAATGTATAATGGTTGGGTATTATTAACTCCCCCCAAAATTATTTGAGGGGATCACATATTTACTTTATATGATGCATGATTTAAAAGGTCCAAATATTGTTACTAGTCTCAAGAAATTAGAATCTGATAAGAAGATTGTGATTCTTGGGAATATAATACAGGTTCATGTGTACTAATAAATAACTACGTATGAGATGTTTTTAGTGATGGTAGGTATATTGGGTAAGCTATTTTAGGTAAGTACTTGGGTAATTTTTTTAGACATTTCATCCTTCATACGATGGGTTTTTATCCTGTTACATTTATTTTCATATGTTTATATTATTAAGATAATATTTATAAATATTTTTGTATTCACAATATGTAATTAAAACTAATTCATATTAATAATTACATTTATCAATGTAATAAGATTCACTAGAGGATATTTTTTGATAATAACATTAGAATAATGGATCATTTGGGGAAACTCAACCTAACATAGAGATGCAAAGTTTTTGTTTGATCCTCCTATTGATGAGTTATATATTTTTATATATAATGTATATATGATTTTATTTTTGTATCTAAATATGTTCATGTATTTAAAATGTTTTTTTGATATGATATTTTTTATTTTTGTAACCTTTTTTTCTTGATAATTTATTATACTAAGTATTTACTTTTGTAGGTATATCCTTATCATAAATTATAGTTATTGGTATAATTTGTATCCCATGATTCCTATTATATATTTTTGGTGTTTTATAGTTTTTTACACCACTAATAATTTTAAAAAATACATATTATTATTTAGTGGTTTTATTTCTCGTTACATTTTGCTAAAATACCAATAATTAATTCATGGTTGTTCTAAGCATTAATAATTTATGAAAAATATGCAATTTAGATAGGTATCATGAAATATATTCACTAAGGTTATAAATAAAACTAATTAACATGTTAATACATGGGTTTAAACAATGACATTAATTACCACATCAATTTAGAAACCTTTTTAAATTATAGATTAACAACAATTCCACAAGATCATTACTAATTAATATTCAACATAGTAAATAAATATATGTATAAGGATACGTAATTAATAAATTAAGATTTATTATATGGTCTCATAAAATAAAAATACCTCTATTAGAATCTTTTTTCCTTATAGTGTATTACCATATCCCTAATCTCTAGTAAATTGCACATTTTACTTTATCAAGTAACATAAAACAATTATAACTTCAAACCTGCTTCTTTTCCCTTATTTTATATGATATTTTCCCATTATAATTTATTCATATAAAATATATAACCTATTTATATATAATTAAATATGTTATTATTTTCAATTCCACAATCTTATGTAATTATACTCATCAAAAAACATATCCTATTATATTTTCACACATTAACATGGAGTGATTTCATGTTATTTTACATTTGGAATAGTTTGGTATTGAATTGTCATATTTTATATTTTTAGTGACTCATCAATATATATATTATTAATTGATATTAGAAACCCCATATATATTACATGTGATATTGTTCCCATGAACATGAGTTTCTTATATTAATTTATTCTTACAGATATATCTTTTTTGTAGTCTTAAGAAAATATAAGACTTAATATCTATTATCCATATGTTATTAAAATATTTTTCTTCATAAAACTATAGTTCACTACGTAATATCTTATAGAAACATAACCCTTTATAATTCATAATAACACTATACTCCTATGGTTTTATTTAAAAAATATTATATTATAAAAATTCATTCATTAGTGAATAAATTTATTTCTAAAACATTCATATATTTTATGAAATATATGGAGTCAATAATTTTAGTCTTAGGATATTATGAAAAGTTTATAAATGGTGTGAGGTGCATTGACGAGTTTTATAATTTATTTAGTTGAATTAGATCTCTAAGTTAATTAAAATAATTATCAAAGTTATTTATTAATCATATGCAATAATAATAATGAAAAATAATTTAAATAGATAAAAAATACTTTTTAAAATAGGATGGATAATTGTGGACATATATTTAATCTTCACACTCCTATAATCATTGAGAGGTATTCTATTAACTAATGAAATAATTATTAAATTGTAATCAAAACCCAATTAGAACACACAACTTTTCTATTGTAAGAATAACTAAAAGAACAATTGAACTTTTATAGAGAGACACAACCTATTAAAATACAATCTATATATACTATGATTGAAAACATTAAGATCCTAACATCATAATTTGAGTGAAATAACCCAATAATAAATAATGGGTTTTTTGGGGAAATCATAGACCAAAGTTTAAGTTCAAGTGAGAGATATATAATAAATTAACTCATACTCAAATAGAACTAGCCATAAGAATTAAATGTTGATAGATGATGTAAATACACTGGTTTTTTAGTAATAAATTGTTATTACACTTAATAGAACCAATAATAATAGAAAAACAGTCACCCCTTAAGTGGTTCACTAGTTGTTGAGAATATTTTTCACTAGATCCTTTGTATTTTCACTGTATCCCATAACACATCATTGTATCACCTAAAACATGATATTTTGAGAGTTCATGTTAAAATAATATCACCTCAAAACTTCTAAAAAGTGTATTGATACCCTTAAATAAAAACAAACATCAAAAAAATAAAATTCAAGAAATTGGTTATATAATAACTAATAATAATATTAAATGATTAGACAGAGAAATAGAATTGATCAAAACTTATCATCAATATTTTTTTAAAAAATAATCAGTTGTTAAAACTAAATTGCATTCATCAATTTTATAGCTCAAAAAGTTTCCATAATTGATAATAAAAATATAAACAAAAAATATCACATTGTATTACTACAAAAGTATTCATATTCAGATTTGTGAAAACAATCCATATACATACACATAGCTCTATATAAAAAATATAAATTAAATTTAACATCCTTAAATACTATAAAAAAAATTTCGATACTTTTCTTAGTGTTAAAATAAATAAATAAACTATAAAGTAATATCAATAATAATAAATAAATTATATTATTTGAAAAATATAGTTTTTGTTGATGTATGAATGGAGAAAAAAATTTCATCTTTAATTTAATATCTTTAAAACATTCCAAAAATAATTATTCAATTATTTATTACATAATTTAAATTTATAATTCAATGAAATTAATAAAAACAATTTATATTTACATGTAGTAAATGTAGAATAAAAAAATATCTAAAAAAAGAGTGTCTGTAAATATTAACCATATAAATTTATCAAGAGTGTGGTTTTAATATGGTGAAAAATAAATAATCATTTTTATTAGTAAACTCTTAAACACTACATTAATTTCCTAATTCCTTAAACCTATTACTAAAAACATTTTTAGGGTTATTCATTTTATATAGGTAGATAGTAAATCCAAAACTTATAGTAAAATAGAATGTATGAAAAGAATTTCCATTTTAAAACCTGCATTATGGTAAGAAATTTTATGATTTAGCTTATGCATAAATATATTTAGTGAAATTTACATGCTTATTAAACATACATTCATAATGTTAAGATAATGATGCTATGTAAAGGTATTATTAAAATTCAACATGTCTTATAATTGTAGATAGGAAACTCATGTAATGGTAAGATCAATATAAATGTGTGAAGGAAGATAAGTAAAGGTAAGAATTTCATGCTAGTAGAAGATAGAAGGAAAAATTCCCAAACCTATGTAGTAGTCTATAAATGAAAATCATTATGGTAAAATGAAATTTCATATGCTATTCCAACAAAAATATCATGTAGCATAAATTTAAACTGAGAGATTCAACAATTTTGTAAGGTCAAATAAACAAATAGAAAATCTATTTATCATATAATAAAACCAAAATAATAATAAATGATAATATAAATAAATAATGAGAAAATAATAACAATTAAAGAATACTTTTCAAAAAGACTAAATATAATAGAATGATAATATAGAATACATTATATAAACAACAACATCAACGATAAATTACACATTATGTATATGATTAGTTGAGAAATTATAAATATCATTTTAAAATAAAGAACATTTTTGGTATTTTTAATAGTAATAATATAAAATATAAACTCCAAACATTAACAAACTGACCCTTTTTGAAAATTATAAAACTAAATAAAGATTTTTTAGAAATCTTCTCCACTTTAATTTTTTTTAAAAGTTAAATAAAAATTATTAAACATGTTTATATAAGTAAAACCATTACTACATTTTATAATATAATTAAAAAAACTCCTTGAGAATAAATGACTTCTAAATAAAAATCCTTTATTACTAGTTAAATCCTTATTCATCAAACATTAATATATCCAAGGGATTAGAAAAAAAAATTTCCATTTTGGTTATTACTTAAAAATATTCCAAAAAACAAAAACACTCTATTAATATAATCTCTAATAAAATTAAAACTCATTAGAATGTGTTTTGACCTAGAATATGGTAAAGGATTAATTGAAATTGAAATAGAAAAACTGTTTCCACAATAAATATAAATATTTTCAAAATAGAAATATATTTATAAAATTATAATTTAATAAAAATAGTTTATAACAATATGATATTATAGGAATATATTTATTTTCAGTAGTAAATAAAGAAAATGAATTTTATTTCACTTAACTCCAAGGAAATATGTATATACTATGAAAATGATACATACCTAAAGTAATTTTTTATGAATAATGAACCTTAAAAGATTAGATTAAAAATAACTATAAAAAAATAAATCTTTAATGAAACAATCCATGTTATACATTTGGTATGATATATCTTATATTAATATGTGAGATTTTAAATAATGTTCCTTTGGACCACATTGAATGTTTTCATATGAAAAAATATTTAACATAATATCAGGCCTAGAATATATTATATATAGAAAAATATTAATCATACAACTGAAAATTTTAGAATCTATAGATATTATATAATTATGTAACATTAATTTATAATTATAACTCATTGGGGTTTTAACATATTTACTAGAATCCAAACTGTATCTCTAAATTAATTCCATAAAATACAAAAATATTTTTAAAAATATTTTATCATTTATTTTATTAGTATGATTCCCACAAATAATTTACTTATTCTCCTTAAACACATATCAAATTCATTTTTCATCATTTCATAAATTTATTTCCAATATAATTCACGTGATGATCCAAAAATAATATAATAAATATAAATTTCACATATTAAAATATTGTTGAAATTATTTTAATAGAAAAATTAGGATCAAATATACCTTTAAAATAAAAATTATTCAATAAAAATAAATTATTACTATCATACTAAGAAATAGGATCTTTTTTAATAAAATATAATACCTTTGATAACTTAAAAGAAATATTCAGAAATTTTTCATTTCCAAAACAAAATAGTTGATTATCATAAAATTCATAAGAAAAATAATAATTTTAAATGAAATATTATCAACCGTTTTAAATTATTTAAAATCATTAATAGTAAAAAATTGTAAAAAAAGTTCTAATAGATTCAATCCCATAAGAAACTAAACACAATTCAAAAAAAATCTGAACATTGCTGCTGATAGTAACCCTTAGTTACAAATCCTTGTTTATTCAAAATAATTTGAAAAGATTCATCTTTTTTATTTCTAATATACTCTTAGGTCAAATAACATCTTTATCGTTATGGAGTTCAACTAGATATAATGCATTATCTCTAGAATAACAAATAAAATTAACTTACATATCAAAAAAACAATTATAATCATTCATTGCATCATAAAAATCAATAAAAACATAATCAGAAACAATATCAACATTTTCATAATAATTTTAAAAAATATTTTCTACTTTAAATTATTGAATAATTATTTCCAATAACCTTATAAATTGTTTCATCTTTTGGAATGTATATGTTTTAGTATCAGAATGAGGAATACCCTCCCCACAAACAGTCATATCATTTTAAAGAGAATCCTCTTTTCCAAAGATAAACTCTATGAATTATTCATTAACCATATCTAAATATTTTGTTTCAGATTATACGAATCAAACTTAACATGAATACATTCTTCTAAAACCATATTTTTTATTATATAATCTATAATATTTATAATGATTAGAATACCCAAGAAAAATTATTCTTCATGTAAAGACCCAGAATTATTTTCTGAAGTTTGTTCGGGTACGTTCAGTGAACATATGAGCGGGATTTTAAATATTCTGAACCGGTGCTTAGAATTGAAGTCCGAGGGGACCGATGAACTCACAACACTATTAATTTTTTAAGGGGACCTTTACCATAGTTGCGTTTTATGTGGGTTGAGAGTTAATTTTTGGGGTAATTAGAATTAATTAAATAAAACCGTAAAAAAGAATTTTATTTATCTATGGTAGTTATATCCTACAAGGGGGAGGTTATTGGTGGGGCCCACACCCACATAACCTCTCATGAGAGAATATTTGTGAGGTGGGGCCCGCACGAAACCCTAACATATCACCTCCCCTTGAACCCCCATTTAACTCCTCTACATTAAATTTTGACAACTCCCCAACATTTATTTTGGTGGAGGCTTTTCATCTCCTCACACCTAAATTGTGCCTACTCTTTTAATTAATGACTTCTTTAATTAATTAATCAAGTTTGAATCAATTTGAATTGGTTGGAAAATCTTTTAAAATAGGGGAAAACCTTATTTTAATATTTTCTTGGAAAATATTTTGGTGGAAACTTTGGAATTAGAAGAGAGCTTCATCCCTCATAGAAAAAGATCGTGAGGAACGATAACTTCTCAACGACTAAGGCAAGAACGTGAGGCAACACTGTCATTCTTCATCTTCCTCCACGTCAAGGGAGGAGACGCCATCTGTGAGGAAACATCGACTACATCCCTCCTCGGACGCATCCTGACGTCAACAAGTTGACTTCATCTTCGAATCCTCTTCCTGCAACACGAACAAGCAAGAATCAGAATCAAGGTAGAGGTGTGTTTTGTTTTGGATAGCGTTGAATTTATTCCTTCCTTGTTGGATTATTTTCTCTTAAACTGCTTGCTATCAAACTAATGCGGGAGAACCGGGTTAACTAACACGATCCGATTCGTCCACCATTTTTTTTGTGATTGTGTCACATTCTTCGACCGTTCTTAGAGTGGGTAACTCAAGTCATATTTTAGGAGCCGATCGGAGGCCCAAAAACATTGGAAACAACCTCAGAACATCGGGGCGACCTAGAAGTAGAAGTTTCGTGGAGAACGAACTGAAAAACGACAAAATGGGCACCTCGAGAGGTGTTCTGGCCAGAGGCGTCGTTTTTGGAAATTTACAGAATACACAACATGTACTTCCGAAGCACACACCATGTAGTACAAGAATTTCAGGCATTAGATGACTGTCACACAGCGTGTGACACCGATCACACAGCGTGTATTAACTGCACAGTAAGGCAAAAGTGGCTTAGCGAGACTCGGTGTGTACTCTAGAAGATATACGGACACGAGCAGAACTACACGGCCAAGAGGCACGGTGTGTACTTCCTACACTTTGGAAGAAGCGGCTTTGTAATGACTCGGCGTGTATCTAGGGGATACAGAGACATAAGGTGGAATACATGGGCATGTACTCCACCACATGGCCAGACATGGCCAGTAGTACCGGCTACCCCGTGTACCAGTTACACGGGTTGGAGAACATGGGTTGAGGCCGTGTACGGGCACATGGCCAGCATACACGGAGCCGACCCTAGATGTTTGGACACGACATGCAACCATACCACACACAATGTACTTACTTTTCTACACGACCAGCCCATCAACACGGGTTGTTGCACATTGGTAGTACCCGAGGTCTGACTACACGACGTGTACCGTATACCAACATGCCGTGTACTTTTTGGTAAAAGGATTGGTCATCATGTACATAGTATCTTGGATACGTTTTGTTTGGTTTATCCCTCTAAGACATGGCAGACCTTTGAGATACATCAATTTGAGACTTCGTGGTAGTTGATGTATCAACACTTGGCTCGAGGAGCGGACCCTCCCGGAATCGAGCGTGCTGTGTGCAGAAACCCTAGAGCTGGATGAGACTATGATGACTACCGTACTAGAATCCTCCATGGGTTTGACGACGAAGACTACCGCACTGGAATCCTTTCTGGGTTCGGCGACGATGACAACTGTACTAGAATCCTCTTGGGGTAGTAATGGCACGGGCCCCAAGGACGGGTCGTGACACATCACTTTTAGAATAAAAGATAGAAATTTTCTCTATAGTATAAAAAAAATATTTACACTAAATTAAATTAATATAACCAACAATATAATATTTTTACTTGAACAATTTCAATATATATTTATATATAAAAAATATCTAATTTAAACTATATTTAAATTTTAAAATTTAATTATTTAGGTATTTCTCAAACAAAATTAGGTAAAACATATTCGTTTACAATTATTCTTACCATGTCCATAGAAGTTATAGATTTCTTTCTATAAAATCATTTTGTGGGAGTAGAAAATTTATGAAAATTTCAATTATTTTCAATAAAAATAAAAAGTTAAGATTAAAAATTCACCACTATAAACATTTCTAATAGAAATAATTTAATAAAAAATTTTATTTTGAATGTTTATACAAAAAGTAAAAAATTTAGATAAGACTCTCTTTATAAGATAAAAATAAATCTACTAAAAATATCAATAATCACAAAACCATATTTCCTTCCATGTAAAATAGAAATAGTAATAAGAAAAAATAAATATAAATGAATAATCTATAATAGTATAATAGTTTTAACTTCATTAACTGATCTATAACTATTTCAATGTGGTTTACCTTTTGAACAAGAGTCACAATCAATAAGTTTACTAATTTTTAAATCTAGTAGCTAGCGTACTTGTCCTCACTATGAAACATTTCATAATAACCATAAGTTCACATGACAAAGACTCCATTGTTGTAGTATGTTATCTACCTCTATAACATTGAGACATAAAATTTTAGTCTTCTAACTTAAAAAACAAGATAATAAATATTTACTTTCAAATTAGTACATAATAACATATATTTATTTTTTTAAAACAAAACATTTATTATCTCTATAATAAATACTTCTCCTATATTTTCATAATTATCAAAAAAAGTTAAGTTGTTTTTTAGAGAATTATAAAATAATAATGTAGAAATTCAAATAGATTAAGACATTTTCATGACCCCCTCCCTCCAAATATACCACAATGAAGGAAGATAGACAGTGACCCCTGGGACCAACATATATTAATCCCTAGATTAATGACTATTACTGATGGTATAAAAATATCATATATGGTAGTCATTACCCTTAATGGAAAAAGAGGATTAGAATATTGGATAAATCAATAGAATATCTGTGATGTAATGTAAAATTAAATAAAAACTATCCCATAATTCACATATAAATAGAATATTTAATGAAAAATTTCTCCAAATTAATTTTGAAAAATAAAATCTAAGGCAGTAACACAACAATAACTCTAATGGTTCAAGATATTAATGTCCATAATAACACAAAAATTCATCCAAGAAAACCAAAATATAGTTTTATATATGTTGGGTGAGCATAAAAGTATACTTATTGGGAAAAACAATGTCTCTCATACACACATGAAAAGAGAATGTTTAGCCATCTGTGAGGTTATAGAAGAACCAACAACACCTATACCGGTCAGCTCACCAAACCCAAACCTCACCAAGGATAACTCACCAAATATGGCATCCAAGTATAAGAAAATAATAATAATAATATCAATAAAGGGCCCCAAACAACTCTTTCCCAATGATTTCCCACCCTCTCTCAACAATGATGTATATCTTGGAACTCCCACCTATTCCAAATAACATCAGATCAATTCACTTGGAATCACATGACATCATTCCCATAGAAACCTGAGTTATCACTTAACATTTCATCATTCCAAAATACATGTGGGCCATCACATCTCATAACCAGTGAGGTAGGTTATCATGAATATAAAGAACATCAACCTCATTCCCTCTTACACCCTTGCACAACCCCCACCATAATCTATCTCAGAACATCTCACCCAAAGAATCATGGACCATTTCATTTCATCATATCACATGTCAATAGTGGTACTTTTTATCTTCTGGACATTACAGTCCGAGATGGTATTCATTTCCTAGAATAGGGTGTAGGAAAGAGTGGGTTTCTATCCATTAATCATCACTACCTGGATGTATGAAAAAACACCTCGAAAATATTTTTTCGCTAACACTAGGTGCTCGAAGTTTGTGGGGTGTGTGTTGAAAAATAACAAGTGTATTTAATGTATATATAGAGTTATTCACACAACCCCCACCATATGGGTCTACATCAAATCACTAACAAAATCACAACATAACCACCTAATCTCACAACAATCCCACTTTACTTTTCGAATCTAAATTCATAACACCACACAACAATCCATAATCCACATTTCACATTTAAGCCTTTACTTTAAAAATTCAATCCAATTTATAGAAATCCCATTTACCAACCAACTCTAAAAAAATGACACATTCGTTTTTTCATTTATCAACAACCATAGTAACCTCACATTCCTTTCTCATTTTAAGAATTCATTATCCACTCCAAACCATTCCATTATTATTTAATATTATCATTTAATTACATTATTAATGGGGCATATTTTAGAACACAACCCATCCCATCTCATCCTCCTTATATCACAACCACACATAATACAAAAAATAACATTTTTATATTTATGAAAGAGGGTATGTCATCATATTCTATATATTTATTTATGCTTATTCTCACACAACATGTGAATCCTGGGAAAACCATTTTATTAAAAAATTAAGTGATTAAAAAATTAAATTTAATGTAATTTCAAATAATCACACAAATTAAGGTTCCATCATAGATATAAAATTAGTATAAAGGGCTTCCAATATCCATGATTTTCATTATAAAATCAAACCAGTAAAATCCAATAAAAAATATTAAAACACAAGAATAAAAATATTAGATATTCCATTTTTTAGAAAACAATAATATTTGACATCATGTGATGATATTATTCACTCTCTAGGATAATATTTTAATTATAAAAATTAATATAACATGTCATAATATAGATAATATATCTCTATACATGTAATTATACTTTATATGGAAATAATTATATACAACAAGAATAAATCATATAAAATATATGGTAAACTACCTAATTTCCCATAAAATCCATTTAATTAATTAATTATCATTATTAAGATGATTCAATAAGAATTGTTAAAGAATAAACAAAAGTATATCCCCTCTAAAAATGTACTCTTGCTGAGAAATAAAGGATCACCAACCTCGATTTTTAAAACCAACAGGAATGAGAAAAAAAGATTGTATAGCCCAACATGAGCCCATCATTATCTAACTCTCTATATTTAATAATTTATGTGTAAACTGACTATTCAATTAAAAATTTATATTATAACTTCATTCCCACAAAACAAAACTAGGTTCTTACCTTATACTCATCACATAACAACCTAATTATTTGTTTCACATTAATACATGATTTATTACATAAAGATACACATAATTCAACCTATAAGATAAATAAGTATAGCATATTTGGTAATTAGGTACATAGAATAACATCTTAAAATTTTGATAAAATAACATTATTGAAAACTTCCTTAACATACTTCCAAAATTCTTTGGATTTTAAAACTACATGGGCTAACCTAGGGAAAAACATAAAAAATGGGTGAGGTATAAATCCCAGTAAGGGGATAAACATGGAATGAGGTGATAAATGTTAAAAAATGGGCATATAAATAGGGAATAAAATAAACATGACTAATAAGGAATGACATTTCACGATAAGCATAACATGGGAAATTTGGAAACAACTTAAAAAACTACATCACAAACAAAGGTCAAGGATAAACCAACTAGAATTCATGGTGGAAAAGGCCCATAAAAGAATAAGGTTCACTCCCTATCCCATCATGACGTATCATTATACTAAAAATTACCCAATTCATTTGAGATCTATGAAATTCTAAGATCACCCATCACATTCACTTCATTAACATGCTAAATTGTGGCACATAGATCACATAACATTGATTCATTCATAATAATAATTTCTTCCATGATCAAGGAGTGTGTAATAAATACATTAAATTATATAATAATAAATTATATATGTATGAATGTGAACTGGTTTGATAAGATATATGTATGGTATTACATACAAAATTATTTTGGCAAGGAAAATTACAATAAAATTTCGGTAGCATGACAAAATCACTTAAAGATTCATACAATTGGGTTGATGAGAGTAAAAGGGTTAGATAATCACATATATATAAAATGGTATGTGATAAAGACATCTAATAACATATAAAACCATTATAAATCTGAAATATAAGGCATAATATTATAAAGATACGTGAATAAAGAAAATAATCCTAACTATATTTTGGCATGGTAAGGGGTGTCCATAAACGATCATGGAAGGAATAATGAGATTGAAATGGGTATATCATAGATTATAAATTAAATTTAAATTAAGGATAATATGGAATAATTTATCCCAACATAAGTAAGATTAATTTATGTTTTATAACATAAAATAATTTCTTGAATGGAAAAGAGAAGAAAGAAATCCCTTACTAAATTTCAGCATGGTCACGATTATACATAAAGGATAGTGGGCATCTTAATGAGAATGAATGTATTATATCATTATTTATTAGTCAAATGGAATGTAAAATTATTATGTAAGAACACATCCCAACATAATCAAATGGAAATTTAGAGATATAACAAAAATAAGCTCTTGATGAAAAAAGAATAGTGGTAGACCCCTTACTTGAGCGTGTGAAGAAAAAAGATTTGGTGGGGCTTCTTAAGAGCTTGGGTAGCCATGGGAGGACTCTAGAGGTTTTATTTAAGATAATTGTCTTTATAAAAGTAGTTTTAGTGAAGATAAATTGAATCTTGGGATGGTTTATGTAGTAAAAGAGGTAGATTTCTTTCTTATTTGGGTTTAGATTCTACATAATTAAATAACAAAAACCACAAATTATCCCTTTTTCCAAGGGTTTCCTTAAAATAGGAGTGGTTATACATATTTTAAAAGTACAATGGTGTAACTTGATAAAATAATTTCTTCTCTAATGCGGAGGGGATTTATAGTTTTAAAGAAATGATTTTTAAAACATAAAATATATTAATGTTTTTGGAGGATACATAATGTATTTATAAATTTATCAAATAAATGTAAAATCACATTATTTTAAAGTGAAAAAATATATTTTTTCATGGATTCAATTTATAGTATTTTTTACATCACATTTAGGTCATTACGATTTCATAATCCAAAAAGTATATTTATATGTTATTTAATTTTTACTCGAAAATTTTATTTTCTAAGAAAATTATGAAAACATCACCGTTGGATAATTTTGAATCTCTGATTATAAAAATAATATTCATATAATCTAAATAATTTTCTAAATATGTGTATTTTCTATTTTAAATTAAATAGATATTAATTGATAAATGCTATTTTTTTACAATAAATGTTTTCCAATCCTTATACAAATAACATTTGATTTTATAAAAATTATATGATAATTTACATTTTATAAAGATTATTTAATAATAATATTTTATTAAAATATTATTTATTTTGAAAATCCATTAATTCATTAAAATAAATTCCTTAATTGAATTTTAATCTTAACGAAAAATACTATTTGGATTTTATTTTATCAAAATAAAATTAATTTATAAAGTAATAATAATTGAATGAAAATATATTCAATATTATATATAATATAATGTACATAATATTATTTTAGGGTCTTGATACATATAACTTTAATTCACCACCAAACTCCCTAAGATTAAGTTTTGTGATGATGGGACTTTCATGGGGTGGTTCGATGAATATAGTCTTGGCCATGATCTCGATGAGCTTGAAATTCTACCATAAATATTTTTTCTCATGCTTTATTTGTTGGATCTCATCTTGGTCTTAATCAAGGGAAAATATGATTGGTGTTATCTCCCTCAAATTCTCTAATAATTTGGCTTCATAAGGTATAATCCTATGAGTTGAGGCCATCACATTCTTTATCTATGTTAACTAGATTTGTTAAAATAGTCAATTTATACTAATCATGTGATTATTATTCAATGTTTATATTATCAATTATAATGAGACTTACTAGTATTCTAAATCAAATTGGACATAATAAAAAAAATAAGTGAATGTGTTTTCTATAACTGTAATACATAATAAGAAATTTAATAAAATCCGAAGGGGGATATTATATATAACAATTTGGGTCTCTAAAATATCCCCCATAAGAAATTTAATCATCGAAGTTTTCAATTCCTACACTAAAATAGATGAGTGTAACATTGATTCATCACCTCCTATGGTTCTGTAATATGGAAAACTTTTCTAGAATTATAGCTGGCTTGATTTTAGGTATGGTTTTGTTAAATTTTGAGAAATTTATTTGGGTTATAACATGGGGTGTGTTTGGTAGAAATTTGAAAACAATGGGAGAAAAAGGGGTTCTTCATAGTTGGTGAATGGTTAGATCAAACCATGCACCCAAGCCTAGAAAACCATTAAACCCTGTACAATGAATAATGGCACAACTAGCTCACAGTTTAATAAAACATGAACCCTAAAAAGTGAAATGGGGTATCCCTAAAATAACTGGAGCATGGTTTGCACCCTGGTAGGGAAAACCGTGTTCCCTGGTACAGGGAATAGTGTAAGAGAACTAATGTGGCCTGACAATTTGTTTTTAAATTCCCCGAACCCCCATAATTTGAATATATAAATACCCATTTGAAAAGAGGTCTTTCATATTTTGGGAGCTCTTAGGAATAATTCCAAGGATGTCTCACCCCTTTTCTTCCTGATTCAAATCTCGGATCGTAGATCGTCATCAATCTCGATAAGTGGATCTCATCTCATTGATTTTACATTCATCTTCTTCATTATCTCATTCTTTTGAAGGGATTCATCCACTATTTCGATTGATCTAAATCTATTTGGTGATATCTAGATCTATGAGTCTAGATCTAGATCAATATTTATAAGATACTGGTTTGATTAATCTTGATTCAGGGTTATAGGTTTGGATCTTATCTATGTCGTTGTGAGGCCCAATTTTTGGAGATTTCCTTTGGGCATTTATTCTTAAATGGTTTGAGGTAGGTGGTCTAATATAAAATTCCCATAGTCTGGATTTTGATAAGATAATTCATATTTTAGGATTACTAGCGTTCTTGAGTAATTCAATCCCAAAAAATTGATTTAGTAATTGTATCCAATCGATACACTATCTTATTTTTATAATTGATGATTAATTGGGGATTTAATCATGGGATCAAGGGGTTTTCTATTTTTATGATTAATTGGGAACTTAATTTTGAGTTTTAGCAGTTTCCCATTTGGATAGTTTATAAGATGAATAATTATTATATTTAGGGATATATGATTTATATAATTAATCATGGGATCAATTACAAGGTGTTGAGATAATTGGTTTGATATAATTAAATGACTAATTAATTATGAAATACCATGATATATGTGTTGAGAAAATTAATGTTTTATTAATTATGAGATATTGATGTAATTAGTTGAGATAATTAATGATAGATTAATTATGGGAAATTCTAGGTATTTATTTGAGATAATTAATTGTTGAAATAATTAGGTAATATTGAAATGGTTTCTTTGGGATAATAAATTGAAAAATTAATTAATAGATTTAACATACTTAATTAATATAGGAAATAAATAAGGGTAATTGTGTAATAAAATAATTTATGAATTTTTTATGTGGTTGATGATGAAAAATTAATTAATAGGTTAATTATGTATAAAATATTTGGATCGTGGTCACCCTAATGTGATATGTATGAATGGAAATAAGGTCATTCATATGTTAGTAGATGAATGGGAACATTTTCATTCAATTGATAAGTATACATGATAACATGTAAATTATACTTATGATTAAAATAATTATAACATGGTCATTCTATTGAAAATTAATAACGGTAACATGGCCATCTTACTTATGATTTTTTTAACACTGTTAATGTTGGAAATTATGTGTGAATTGAAGAATAGTAATAAAGGGTCTCCAAGATATGGCCTCACTTGATAATACTTCATGTAGCAGCAAGAGCCGAAGCAATGGTTAAGATATGATATCACATTTGAATACCTCAAGATCTATCTTGAGTAAAATACTGTATTAATATATGATATTACCACGAGAACACTTCGAGCTCCATCATAAGTCGATGCTAGTCTTGAGGTACTGGAGTCCCCAGGAACATTTGAGTTAATGTGGTTAAAGAAAGAATAAATTATAATGTGATAATTATTTATTAATGCACTGGGATGATTTATTTATAGAACTATATACAATATTATTAGAATATACATTGTTTTAGAAACAATTGATGGTATCCTACTATGTCATACTCTCACCCTACTTGGGCTGCCTAATCGGTACCCAAATAGACTTTATTACTGAAGGAAAAGTTGAGGACAAAGGTCTAGGGACATATAACTAATTTGGGGTTAGGGATCAAATGAGGGAACCATACATGGTTTGGGACATTCTTGGCAGTCATTAGTGTCTTTATTTTTATTTTCCATTTTAGACACTGGACACATACTTTAGTATGACATGTTTTGTTTGGATATTGTATTTCCTACTTTGTTACTATGAGATATTGGTGCAAGTTATTTTTACATATTCCTTCTACTATTGTTTATTATTTCTTTAGGTTTTTAATCTAACAACAAGAGTTTATAGTCTCCCTATGATTGAATTATTTTACCCTCTATGCTAATCGGTATCCTCTAGCGTACAGGGATGCACGTCTGAGGTCATGTGGAGAACCGAATCAGGGAATCGATGCAAGGCACCTAGGATGGGAAGTTACAAAGTTGTATCAGAGCCCAATATTATTTCTTTTTCTAGTGTCTTACTATTCTATAAACGTATACAAGAGACTGGGAAGAGTTTTACATTGGTAATGATATAGTGCATGGGAGTTTCAAACCAATTTATGGGGGGAAAATCCATGTACCCAGGGTGGGATTGTTGTTATTGATGTTCATTGTTACAGTTAGATATTATTTCACCTTGGGTGACATAATTTTTCTTTGATGTGAAAAATTATTTTTTATATTTTATGATAATTAACTCATTGTACTAAATGGACCACGATTTGATTTTTCATGAATCATTCTAGACACTCATGATTATTTTTTGACATCCATCATTTTCGGCACGCATGAAAAATAGGTTTTGGGTATTTTTTTGAACAAATTTTTTTTCCGTGCTTATGAAATTAAATAAAAAATGGTTCCAAATATGAAATTAAGAATACTAAAATGATGAAAAATTAGATTTTTTTTTTAAAATGACATGAATCATATGAGAATGATAATACCCTTTAAAACCAAGACCACGGTGTAGGATTATAAGGGTAGTATTTTAGTGCTTTGGTTTTTACTGCATAACGAGACTTAGGGAAAATACTTGTGGTGAATTGTTGTTATTTTAACTCTTATATAAATGTGTTAATGTCATGAATCCTTTTCTTAAGGTGATTTTTTGGAATTGTAGACAATATTCCTCCAAGATGACACTTGTTGAGAGAATAACCGGGGGCATGGCTAGGAATGATCCTCGGGTGATGGAACCAGATGCTTCAATCATACTGGGTGATGAAGTAAGGGAGTAGTTATGGTAGAACATATCTTGATTAATTAAATTCATGTAATGAGTACTAGGTTGGGTATATAAGAGCATGTGTACCATGACTAGGGATTTTTAGTTGCAGCACCCTCCAACTTTTAATAGAGAGGGAGGACCAAAGAGAGACGAATTCTGTGATTATTCCATTGAGATGATATATGAACATCTATATAATCCTACTGAGAGGAGGTTAAAGTTGGATTCTTATATACTCCAAGTTTCTACTAAGATATGGTGGGGAGATTAGTGCAAACTGGACAAACAGACAGTATGTTGTGGAAGGACTTCTTGGATATGTTCTTGGAGCACTTCTACCCTGATATGTTTAGGCTGGAGAAAGCAATAGAGTTAATGTGGATAAATCATGGGAGAATTTTTATAATGGAATATTCTAGAATCTTTATTGATATTCAATACTTTTATCCATCTTTAACAAGAGAAGAGAAGTATATAGAAATATGATTTCATGTTGGAATTAGGTGTAGGATTAATCTCAAATCAACCTTTTTCGATTAAAGATGTTTGCTAAGGTGGTGGATCAAGCTCTCATAGTTAAGGGGAACCTAAATAAGGCTTCCAGTGCTATAAATATATTTACTATTTGATGATCAGGAGGCACAACTTCCAAGAGCATGAAGCGTCATTATGAAAACTCATGTCAGGGTAGTGGGGATCTGGTTGGTCAGGTAGGAGGGTCAGTTACATAGGACCTTGCTAGAGTTCCTTTCCCTCAGTTTGGTAAGCAAGAACACTGTTGTCGACACTATTTCCAATCACAAGTGATGTGATGATCTTGTTGAAATATGGTCCATATATAAAATTTTTGTAGGAAACATCAAAAAATAGTTGGTGATGAAGGATCTAGACAGGGTCAAAGTGTGGGAAGGGGATCTTCTACACCTTATCAGACAGTAATCTATAGTTATATTGGTCGAGGTGGTGTAGGTAGTATATGTGGTGTTTCTGGGAAAGAGAACCCATATAATTAGAGTGGTGAATCTTAGGGGAGTCAGAAGTCACTATATGGAAGAGGACTAAGAAATTTCCATGTTGTGAAACCTACACATATGGATAGTGAGGTTGGACCATTTATATTGAGAGGAACTATTCTGGTATATTATACATTATCTAGTGCCTTATTTGATACCATTTCCTCTAATTCCTTTATATCTATAAAACATGTTAATGGTTTGAACCTAGTGGTACAGTTTGTTAGTGGTGTAATGAATATTGATACACCATTGGGATAAGATCTAGAGAAATATATTTTTGCAAGGGATTTTCCCATTAAGTTGGGAAGTAATGTTTTCTATTGGATATCTATATCCCAGACATGTCAATCATTAACATAATAATGGGTATGGACTGGCTAGTCACATCCCAAGATCACATAGATTGTTACTGGAGGACAATGACTTTAACATCTCCAAAGTGTTACCAATACATTCACCATGGGGAGTGGGATATCAAGGTAGCCCAAGAAGGGCCAATTACTCAAAAACTGGGAGATCTCATAGCCTAGGATTCTATTCTTTCACTAGATGACAAAGGTGTAAAGTGTGATATCTTTCAACCAGTAGTGGAACAGTTTCCGGATGTGTTTCTTGAAGTCTTCTCTAGTATTCCATCTGAGAGAGATGTGGAATTCACTATTGATATCATTCCAGGGGATGATATAGTATCTATTCGACCATGTATATTGGCACTGACAAAGATTCAAGATATCAAGACTCAGTTAGAGGAGTTAGAGGATAAAGGGTTTATCTGTCCAAGTACGTCTCATTGGGAATCACCTACTTTGTTTTTAGAGAGGGCTAATAAGACTCTATATTTGTGAGATGATTACCAGAAGATGAACAAGATGAATATAAATAAATAGTTCCTCTTTTGTGTATCAAAGATCTTTTTTACTCATTGAGAGGATCTTCTGTGTTCTTGAAGATCTACATGAGATCAGGGTATCATTAACTGAGATTTCGCACATCTGATATACCGAGGAATGATTTTAGGAGTAGGTATGCCCTATATAAATTCTTCATAATTTCATTTTTATTAACTAATGCAACAACTATGTTTATGGAATTGATAAATTTAATCTTCCACCAGTACCTATATCAATTCATTGTAGGATTCATGGTCAACATCTCGGTGTGCACCAAGACTCATGGCAATCATACCCAACATCACGACATCGTCTTGAGTGCACTGAGAGAGTAATGTATATACACCAATCTATCTTTGTGTTGATTTTAGATCAATAATGTACACTTCATGGGGAATATTATCTCAGAGGAAGGTGTGTTAGTAGATACATAAAAGGTTCCGGTAGTGATTTCAAAGGAGCTTCCAAAGAACATATTTGATATCTGTTGCTTTATGGGGTTTGCAAGGTACTATCAGAGATTCTTCCAGGACTTTTCCAATTTGTAAAAACTGCTTTCAAGCTTGACCAAGAATGGGATAATGTTTGAATGGACAGAAGCTTGTGATAATTCCTTCCAGGAGTTGAAGAAGTGTCTGACTTTGGCACGGATTGTAATCCATCCAGAGCTAGGCGAGGAGTACACGGTGTATTGTGATGTTTCTAGGATCATACTTGGAGTAGTTTTGATGTGAGGAGATTGAGTTGTGGAATATGGGTCTCAATAGTTGAGGCCTCATAAATTAAACTAACCTATTCACAATCTTGAGCTAGCAGTAGTGGTTGATGATTTGGAGTGTTAGAAACACTATATATTGAGGGAGAAGTTTACGATGTTTTCCGACCACAAGATCTTAAGATATATGTTCTCATAGTGATACTTGAATCTTCGGTAGCATAGATAGGTTGAGTACATGTAGTCATTTGATTTTCAGATAGCATATACTCCTAGGAAGATAAATCGTGTGGAAGATTCTTTGAGTAGAAAAACATAAGAACATTCTATTTTGGAGTCTAGTGTTGAGTGTAAGATGATTACTTAAAATGATGAAATGCATGTGGTGGTTCAAGAGAATCAGGAGCAGATGACTCTTGTATTTATTTTAGTTGAGTCGAAATTTTTGTGTCTGATTAGAGACAAACAATATAAGGATACAAAATTCATTACCTTGAATATTGAGAGTCACGTTAATATCATAGAGTAGATGATGATTAGATAATTTACATCCGAAATCAGGTTATTATACCTAGGAGCATGTGAGAAGAGAGAATGTGGGAATTTCAGTCCATGAATTATTTGGTATATCCAGGTGTGACCAAAATTTACCTTGACCTATTATGATATTTTTTATGGCCAATCATGAAAAAGGAAATAGCATGGTTTATGAAATGATGTTTCACCAGTCAATAGGTAAAGAGAATAAATGACCTAGTGGTTTTATATATCCATTTCCAATTCCATAATGGAAGTGGTATGGCATGATAATGGATTTTCATGGGGGATATATCAAAGAAGTCAAGGAAAAATGATGATATTTGGGTTGTTGTGGACCGACTGATGAAACTAGAAAATTTCTAACATACATGGGAAACCTTCATAGTAGAGCATTTTTGAGAGTTATATGATCAAGAGATAGTATATCTACATGGGGTTACATGGAATATATTTTCATATCATGACTCGCGTTTCACTTCATGCTTCGGGAAGGTCTTGAATAAAGCACTTGATACACAGCTATTATTTAGTAAGACTTTTTACTAATAGACAGATGGGATGTCGGAGCATAATATACAATTGCCTAAGGATATGTTGCAGGCACATGTGATTGAAATTGGTGGATCCTGGAAGAAGCACTTGGATTTAGTGAATTTTAACTATAATAATAGTTATCATGAAACTATATAGATGTCACCATATGAGGCTCTTTATGATGGACCATGAAGAGGACCACTATGCTGGATAGAGCCTAGTGAGTTAGAGTTAATGGGATTGAGTCTCATGTAGGAAATGTCAGAGTAGGTTCAACTATTTTCGAAAACATTTGGATATAGCTTAGAGTAGGTAGTAGTCATATTATAACAGAAAAAGATGACCCCTAGAGTTTATAGAGGGTGATTGTGTCATCCTTCAGGTGTCTCCTAGGTTGGGTCACCACATTATACAGAGGCCAGATATGTTGGCACCCTGGTTCGTTGGATAGTTTGTGGTTGGGGATAGAATCTATCCAGTGTCATATCGATTTTCTCTTCCACATAAATAAAAAATTTCATGATGTTTTCCATGTATCACAAATTTTACAGTATCATCCCGAACCTTATCATATGATTGATGTGGATGATGTTGATCTTGAGGTATATGTGTCCTTTGAGGAAAATCAGACACATATGTTGGATCATAGTGAAAAATTGTTGCGGGGAATGAATTTTCCAATATTTTATGTATTTTAAAAACATGGGTATATAAAGGAGGAGATATGTTAAATGGAAAAAGATATACAAGATCAGTGGCCCGATCTTTTTGGTCACATTATAAGGGAATCTTGGGAGTGCAGCTCGAAGATGAGCTGTTATAAGGTGGGGAGATTATAAGATCTTGAAATTTTCTATAGTTATCTCAGGATTTATTTGAAGTACTCTTTTGTTAAATTTTGAGTACTTTTTGTTGGGGATATAACATGGGGTGTTTTTGGGAGAAATGTTAGAAAAATGGAAGAAAATTGGGATGTGCATGGTTGGTGAATGATTAGATAAAATCATGTGAACCAACCCCAAAAACCATGAAACCCGGGACAGTGGGGAATCCCATAGTTGGTGCATCATTTGGTAAACTAAGTACCCTAAAAAGAGAAACCATAAAGCCCTAAAATAATAGGAACATGGTTACGGAAAAAAGTGTTCCCCTCTAGATGAAACTATGTGGGTGAATTAAAGTGTCTCGAATTATTTTAAAAAAAATCACCAAACCCTTGAAACTCAAATATTTTGACCCCCATTCTATCCTAGCAGGTCTTTCATGTTTTTGGAGAACTTATTATGAATTCCAAGGTCATTCAACCTCCATTTTTCTTAATTCAATGCACGGATCATAGATTGTCATCCCTCCCAGTTTGTAGATATCATCTCATCAGTTTTCAATTCATCCTTTTTCCTTATCTCAATAATTTGATTGGAAGTATCCACAATTTCAATAGACCTAAATCTATTTTGTGAGACGAAGATATACAATTCTAGATTTAGATCTAGATTTATAATATCTTAACTTGCTTAATAATGATTTAGGGTTATAGATCTGGATCCGATCAAGGTCGTTGTGCTACCATTTTTTCAATATTTCCTTTGGTTATTTATTCTTCAATGGTTTGAGGTAGGGTTTCTAATCTAAAATTTCCATGGTCGTGATTTTGATATGTATATGCATTTTTTTGGATTTCTTGAGTTCATTAGCAACTCAATTCCAAAATTGATTTAGTTATTATGTCCAATGGATTAACCAGTTTATTGTTGGAATTGATGATTAATTGGGGTGTTATTCATTGTATTAATGGGATGTCAATTCTGATGATTAATTAGGGATTTAATTATGAGGTTTAGGGGTTTACCATTTAGATAATTAATTATAGGAGTAATTAGTATATTTAGGAATATATTGTTGGGATAATTATTCATTGGGTAAATTATTGGGAGTTGAGATAGTTGGTTTGTGATAATTAAATGATGAATTAATTATGAAATAACAAGATATATATGTTGAGATAATTAATGGTATATTAATTATGAGATATCGATGTCATGAGTTTAGATAATTAATGATAGATTAATTATGAAAAATTTGAGGTATTTCATTGAGACAATTAATTATAGAATTAATTCTATAATATTGAAATGGTTTATTTGAGATAGTCAATCAATAAATTAATAAGTGGATTATATAATCAATTAAACATGGAATTAATTAAGTGTAATTGTGTGATAAACTAATTGCTTAATTATAAGTGTTATTGATGAGGAATAAATAATTGATAAATTAATTATGTGTAAAATAATGGGAGCATGGTCATTCTAATGTGACAAGTATGAATGGAAACGAATTGATTAATTATAAGTGCGATTGATGATGAATAATTAATTGATAAATTAATTATGTGTAAAATAATGGGAACATGGTCATTCTAATGTGACAAATATGAATGGAAACATGGTCATTCACTTGTGTGTTGAGGAATGAGAACATGTTCATTCAATTGAGAGGTATACATGGTAACAAGGATATTATACTTATGAATAAAATAATGGTAACATGGTCATTCTATTGAGTTGTAAGAATGGTAACATGGCCATCTTACTTATGAATTTCTAATACTTCTAATGTGGGGAATTTATTGTGAATTGAAGACTTTAAGTAAAGATAATCCAAGATATAGGCACAATTGAGGATACATCAATCTCTAGAATGAGCCAAAGAAGGTATTGATATATAATATGACTGTGGAATACATTGAGATCTGGCATGAGTCATAGAAGGTATTAAGATATGAAATTACCTAGTGAACACTTCTGGCACTGGCATGATCCGAAACTAGTATTGAGTTATGTGTGTCCTTGGTAACCCTGGAGTTAATGTGGTTAAATAAATAATAAGTTATAATCTTAAAAAAATTCTATGAATTATTCTTATTTATTTATAGAACATAAATCATTATTATCTAACTGGAAATTGATTTGGAAACTATTGGTGGTGGCATACCGAGTTTACTCTCAACCTACTCAGGATTCTTGACCAGTACCTGAATAGACTTTATTTTTGTAAGATACGTTAAGGGACAATGCCCTGGGATAAATGGCTAATTTGGGATTGGATATTGGATGAGGGAATAGCTTATGGTTTGGGACCCACTTGGGAGTCATTGGTGCCTTTATTTTCAAATTTCATTTTAGACACCAGACACATACTTTAATATGGCATGTTTTCTATTTTATTTGGATATTGTATTTCATGAATTATCACTATGAGATATGGGTGATTTTTATTTTTTTATATTGCTTCCACTATTGTTTATTATTTTTGATGGTGTTTATTCTGATAACAAGAGGGAATAGTCTCCCCATGATTTAATTATTTGAACCTCCTGGCTATTCAATAGCCTCTCGTGTATGAGGAAGTGCACCTGAGGTCATGTGGAAAATCATCTCATAGCACCGGTTTCTGGAACCTGGGACTGGATGTTATAGGTTCCTGTGTTTCTTCTCCAATCGTATGGTTTCTCTACAATACTTTTACATGGTGCATTGTCTTATTTCTTATAACCTTTAATCTACGATATAATATCTTCAATGGTTTCCCCTCCAAGGAAAGGTCATTCTACAATGTTATAACCTCTGGATTGAATAAATGTGAGGGGTATAGTATATACTTTCTCAAGAGTGATACATGGAATACTTATTGTACTTCAGAAATGTTCAGAGGGAGTGATAGTCGAAAGGACACCGCTCTGATGTGATCAAGGATCATAAAGGGGATGATGTATCTTTGAATATGCCTTCCATTCTTCCTAAACCTCATCACCTTCCTCCATGGAGATATTCATAGGAATACCATGTCTGTAACATCTAACTCTATGTGCTGTCAACGATTGTCAGCATAGCTCTTCAATAGATTCTTAGCAGCCGTGATGTGTTATTGAATGGTATTAACATTCTCCACCATTTCCTTTACCATTTTTAGACCTATAAGTTTTCATTCCCCAACATCATCCCAACATGAAGGTGTTCTGCACCTCTTCCCATAATGGTATTAATAAGGATCAATTTGGATGTTCAAGTGGAAACTATTATTGTAAGAGAACTTTATAAAAGGAAGTTATTGGTCCCATCCTCCTTTTCTGTCCATAGAACATGCTCATAGAATATCTTCCAGTGTATGAATAGTCCTCTCACATTGAACATCAATTTGGGGATGATAGGATATATTGAAGTTCAACTCAGTGTTTAGAGCATGTTGGAGGCTTTTCTTGAACATGGAGGTGAATCAAAGATATCGATCTGATATAATTGATATTTTTATACTATAAAGCCTTACCACTTCTCTAATGTATATCTATGAAATTTTATCTAGTGAGAGGTCCTCTGAAATTGTTATAAAGTGAGCTTTCCTTGTAAGACGATCCATAACATTCCATATATCATTATTTCCCTCGGATTTCTTTGGAAGTATGGTGTCAAAGTCCAAGGTAATGTTCTACAATTTTCATGTTGGTATGGGTAATATTTACATCATCCCCTTTGATATTTACCTTTCACCCTTAACATTATGGAATACCAGGCCCATTGATGAATACTCAATGATCTCCTTCTTAATATCGTCCCACCAATAGTACTCACTAACATCTTGATACATCATTGTGCTTCATGAGTGAAGGGACAAAGTTGAACTTTACACACCATCCAATAGTTCCTTCTGTAATTGAGGACTTTATGGAACACATAGTCTTGAACCAAATCTCAAAATTTCTTCTTCATCAATTTTCAACTCTAGGGATTTCCCCTTTCTCATTTCATCCACCTTATTCTGAATTTCCACACCATTTCTTTGAGAATCTTTTATTTTCTCCATGAGGGATGGTTGGGAAATCATTTGGGAAAGGATTTTTGATATTCCTTCTTTAATGATTATCACAACCATCCTTTTCAAGTCTATGAAGATTATATCCTTCACAATTATAAACATTGATAATGTTGTAGGATCATTTCAACATAGAGAATATGCCACCTAATTTTCTTAACTAGGATAGAAGCGGATTGAGTAGTCATAGTACTTGATCATTTCTAACCAACTTCATTGGAATATATTCAGCTCTTTATGTGTGAATATATACATGAGGCTTTTGTGATCCATATATATCTCACACTTCATACCATGGAGATAATGCCGCAATATTTTCAATGTAATGATCATAGATGCCAAATCGAGATCATGTATGGGATTGTCTTGCCCATGAATTTTCAACTTCCTTGAGGCATGTGATACCAGTTTATCATTTTTCATCAGTACACATGTTAATCCATTTGATGAAGAATCATTGTATACCACAAATAGTTCCCCACTTGTTAGTATATTGAGCAGTCTTGAATGTATAATACTCTTCTTGAGCTCATTAATGATTTCCTCAAATTCTTACATCTATACAAAATTCACTCTCTTTCGAGTTATCTTGGTTAATGGTTTTTACAATAATGATAAATTTCTCACCAATCATAAATAATGCCCATATAACCAAAGGAAAATATGTGTATATATAACAGATATCAGTCTCAGTCATCCTTTAATTCCTGCAGTCTTTGAAGGGTCCAAAGATATCTCATTGCATGTGATGATGTTCCCCCGAAAGATACTTCCATCAAACAGAACTCAAATGTTTTTACTTAGTATGAAGATTCTCCTTTCATAGGGTCTTTAGAATAGTGTTTTGATGCTCCTCATTATCCTCCTTTTATTTAGATTATATTTGAATATCATCTATAAAGACTACCAGAAATTAGATGAGGTAATATCTAAAGACTCTATTCATCATGTGCATGAAGATTGATGGACCATTTGTGAGTCTGAATGGAATCCCTATGAACTCATAGTGCCCATACATTGTATGAAAATTTCTCTTGGGGATGTATTAATTTTTATCCCTTACATGATAATATCCTAACCAATGATCATGCTTGGAGAAGTATAGTTCCCATTGTAGATGATAAAATAATTCATCAATCTGAGGTAGATGACACTTTTTCTTTATCGTGATCTCCTTGAGCTCATGATAATCAATGAAACAGCTCATTGACCAATGATTCTTCTTGATGGAGAGGACTAGTGCACCCCATGGTGAAGAACTTAGGCATATGAACCCTTTTTACATATTCTTCTATAGTTGTTTCTTAAACTCCTCATGTTCCCAAACCACCACTCTATATAGAGTCTTGGATAATAGCAATGAAAAAGGTATAATATAAATTGAATATTTAACAACATGGCTAAAAGGAAGTCTAGGAAATTCCTCGGGAAACACAACAACATATTCCCTCACAATAGTTATGACTTTGAGGATGGTTTTATCCATATATTCAGTTATTTGAGATAGATACACTTTCTCATATGAAAATAATATCCATTCATGAGATGAAGGGGAAAAATAAGATTCAACCTCATCCTAGTAATTATACAAAATCATGGTAAAATTCATAATATAGAGAGTTATTTTTTCTCATAGAAATTTATGTTGTATCTATATAGGGAATGTTAATCCATTCCCAAAATTTTATCAAATTCCACCAAAGGGAGTATGATAAGGTTCACTAGGATGTTCTGCCTACAAACTTTATCATGGGAGGAGTTATATACTTAGGATACAATAATATCTCCATTTTTTGTTTTCACCAGAGGATCTAATTTCATGATTTTTGGTGGTTTTTGGATAGTTCTACTAATCATCCGTGATATGAAGGGATGCGTAGATCCAGAATTAAAAAGTATTTCCTCTATTATTGAATTAATAATCTGGATACCTGTCACTACATAGTCATCAGGATCCACTTTAGCGATGGTGTTGTAATAAGCTCTCCCTTTCTACCTTGGTGGTTGTTGGTTGTCTCCAAAAAACCTTAGCTCAGTGAAGTGGTATTAAAAGGTATCCGGTTCCTTATAGTTGAAGAAATAGGAAATTTGTTTAGGGTTGACTGAATAATTCCTTCCCTCCATCATATTATTCAGTTTCTCCTATTGTAAATTATTAACTTGGTGTCATTCCTTCCCACACCTAAAGCATTTCTTCATTCCCCTTTGGAAATTAATGGGTTGATTCTTCCAGCACCTTCGATAAGTGGGATGTTGAAATTTCATAGCACCATTCGATTTCTCTATCGGATTTGCAAAATTAAATTCCCCTTTATGATTCTTATTCACATGATAAACTTGTCATTCATCGACCTCCATTCCCACTTTCAGGGCACAATAGATAATTTTCTAATAGCAATCAATGTCATGGATCTCTAGGTATATTCGTAGAATAGTTTTTATCCCACCAAATAAGTATTCAACCTATCATTTGGGGGTAATGACCATGATGGAGGCATATCATAAAATTATTGGGAAGTTGGCCTCATACTCCTTGATAGATTCATCATCTGTTTTTATGATGGAAGTTAAATACCTTTACATTTTAAGTTATAGAGTTCAAGTTATTTATTGAAAAACATTTTATCATAATTCCATCCACTCTATCACTTCAATATCATCCTCAATATTTGTATTCTTGATCAAGGACCACCACTGATCAACTACTACCTTCTTATGATAAATATCCAATATAACCTTCTCTTTCTCAAAACATTGATTGACAGAGAATATATTCTCAATAGAGTTGATCAATTATTCAAAAATTAAGGGATCATATAGTCCAGTAAAATTAGGAGGCCTTTGTCGCATGAAGCTATCAATTATGGATTATACTATCTTAGGGGGTTTTGGACGCTCCTCTAGATCTAGGTTTATATTCAGAACCTGATTCAACTGAGAGAGTATCGTCATGGAGTTCACGATTCCTGGTCCCATCAGGTTGGGAATATCATTAGGGTAGTCATCACATTTCCCATCACATTGATTTTTTTCCTAATTCCTCAAATTTACAGCCATTTAATAGAATAAAATGAAAATGAAGGATGATTATTTCTAAACTATTAAACAAATAAAGGGGAATATAATGACATTAAAGAAATAACATAGAAATTACATTTATTTTCCTAACTTATGAATTTCAAGGCATCAATCTATTTTATCCATGATCAATTTCCAAACATATATTATTAGGGGAATTTTTGTTCCCTTAATAATTATTTACAATGAGACTATAAATTTACCGAAGAATATCCACTAAGAGTGTCATACTTGGTGCATAGTAGGGTGTGTTGTAAAATATAATGTTACCCTGAGTTAGGACTGGGACACCTTATTGGAGCTGTTACCCCTAGGTACATCTGTTGCAGAACCACATCCACTGATAGTATCCAAAGAAAGTTGTATTTTCTTGATAATCCACATAATCTATACTTAACAAAATTTAGGGATGTTTTCATATACTCACTCTTATCCCTAAGGCTTTCACTTTAATTTCCAAATCCTAATCCGAAAATTAATTAACATTTCCTCTGATACCAACTATAACAATGATACTCTTACTTCACATTAATACTTGATTTATTATATAAAAGTAAAAATAATTCAAGACATAAGATCAATAAGTATAATATATTTTGGAACTAGGTATATTGTATAAAATATTGAACATGGGTAAAATTCCATGGCTTTTAAAACTACCACATATAACCTATGGACAAAAATAATAAAGGGGTGATCTATAAATCCCAATTAGGGGATAAAAATGGAATAAGGTGATACAAGTTAGAAAATAGGTATATTAATGGGAAATAAAAGATACATGAACAGTAATCCATGATATAGCATGACAATAATAACATGGGAAATGTGGCAACAAATTAAAACACTAAATCATAAAATTTTTTCAAGGATAAACTACCAAGAATTCATGGGGGAAAAGTCCCACAAAGGAATAAGTTCACTCCATATTCCAACATGACATATCGTGATATAAAATACTACCCTATTCATTGGAGAACTATATAATTCTAGGTCACCTATCATATTCATTTCATTCTCATTCCTAAGTGTTCCACATAGATCATACAAAAATGGATTCATTAATTACCATTATTTATTCAATGATGAATAAGTGTAGAATAAATACATGTAATTACCCAATAAAAATGCATATGTTCATAAATTTGAATCAATTTGATATGAAATATGTATGTTATTTACTACATAATTGTTTTGGTAAGGAAAATCATAGTGAAATGTCGGCATCAGTATGACGTCACTTAAGGGTTCATAAAAATTGGTTTATGGGGGAGAAAGAGGTCTATCATAACATATTTATGAAATAAGAAGTTATAGGTACATATAAAATCAAATCCCACCATTATAAATTGGATATAAAATGCATAAGATAATGAATAAAATTGAATAAGGAAAGAATCCTAACTATATTTTTGTGTGGTAACAAGTGTACATAAAGGATACTGGGAGACTTATTGAGAGTTAATGGGGGATATCATCACTTATAAATTAATTTTAAAGTAAGGGGAATATTGAATATAATATCCCAACATAAGGAAATGTAATTTTGGAGACATAATATAAAATAAGTGCTAGAATGGAAAAAAGAATAGAGAACTCTCTTACTAAATTTCACTATGGTAACATATGTATTTAATAGATTCTGTGAGGATTAATGGGAGTAAAATAAGTATATCATTATTAATTAATAAAATTTAAATTTAAATTAATATTTATGAACATATCCTAACATAATAAAATTGAAAATAAGAGACATAACAAAAAGAAGTTCTTTATAGAAAGAGGAGAGTGGTAGATCCCTTACTTGAGTGTATGACTCCAAAAGCTTTGAAGGGGATTCTTGAGAGAATGGGGGAACCTTTTAGGACTCTAGAGATTAGAGAGAATATTATTATCATTATCCATGATTTTTTAGTTAATATAAAGTGGATCTTCAGGTGGATTTATATAGGAAATGAGGGGGATTTAAATATTATTTAGGTTTTGGACTCTATAGAATAAAATAACCAAACCAAAAACCATATCATAGTTTTCCCCAATGAATTCTACCAAATGGGTGTGTTTTTAATTATGTTATAAGTACAAGGTCCCAAAATAATAAAATAATTCCCTTTCTTATTAGAAGGTGAGTCACACTCTTAAATAAATGATTTTAAAACCTTAAAATTTATTAATTGTTTTGGAGGATTCATAATGGATTTATAAAATTAATCAAATAAGCATAGAAGTATATTATTTTAAAGGAAAAAATATATATTTGGATATATATTCTAGTTATAGTATTTATTACATCACTTTTGGGTCATTATAATGTCATACTAAACAAAATATATTTATATGGTATTTAGTTTTAAAACAAGAAATCTATAACCTAAGAAAATTATGAAAAATTCACCGTTGGATAATTTTGATTCTATAATTATAAAAAAAATAATCATTTTATCTAAATAATTTTTTAAATATGTATATTTAAACTATTAAAATAATAATATACATTTATTTAGAAATACTGGTTTTTTGACAACAATCATTTTCAAACACTTATAAAAATTATATTTAACATCATTAAAATTATATAATAATTTATTTTTAATAAAAAATATTGAATAATATTATTATATTAAAATATTATTTATTTCAAAAATCCATTAATTCACCAAATAATTTCCATAATTGAATTTGATTATTAACCAAAAAATATTATTTTTTTATTATATCAATATAAAATTCATTTATAAAGTAACAATAATATGGTGAAAATATATTCTATATTATATAAAAAATAATGTACATACTCATATTTCTAGGGTCTTGATATAAATATTTTTAATACACCATAAAATGACCTAATATTAAGGTGTGCGATGGGGAGACATTCATGGAGTGGTTCAGTGAACATGGTTTGGGTCGTGATCTTGATGAGGTTGAACTTATCTTGTAGATGGTTTCGATCATGCTTAAGTAATTAAATCATAGTTTGGGATTAGTAAAGGAAAAATCCCATTAATTATATCATAATATGATGCTCTGATAAAGGGGATTTAGAGAGTAAGATCCTACTGGTTGAGTCCATTACTTCCTTTGTATTTGTCAATTGGATTTGTTAAAACCCAATATTTATACTAATCATGTTTTCACTGTTCAATGACTATATTTTCAAAGGTAATGATAAATAATGGTATTTTAAATGAAATGGGTTATAGTAAATCAAAATAAGTTCATGTGTTTTCTATAACTATAATACATAATAAAACATTTAATTAAATAATAAGGGTAATTTTATTTATAACAATTCGGGTCATTACACTTTAACACAAATCCAACAAAACTGACAGCATGTCAATCCAATTAGTATTAAGAGAGTTATTAGTGGATGAAATTGAGTAATATAGTGTATTTATTTACCTTATTTTCATAGGAAGTTTTCTTAATTAATTTTAATAATTTTAAATATAAAATATCATTAAATTTTTAAAACTGAATTCCCATTAATTTCCCACATTTTAAATTTTCAAAATCCAATTATTATTTTTTAGTAAATCATTACAAAAATATCTATCTAATCTATCAGTTATATCTTATTTTGTTAATTAAAATAATCCCCCCTCTTTGTATTTTTTTAATGGATCGACCATCTTTTTTTGGTCTTTTATGATTCTTTTTTTATTTCATTGAATTCAATTTTTTTAAAACCATAAAAGTTTTCCAGTTTTTTTAATCACACACACACACACAAACACACACACACACACACACACACACATATATATATATCATGATACTTCAGATATATTTGTACATATATATACCATTAATTTTTTTTAGAAGCATCTATTTCCTTTATTTTATATTCAGAAAATATAGTTATATATATATGAATCCCATAAAAACACACACACACACACAGATATATATATATATATATATATATATATTATCAAGATGATATTCTAATAACATTTAACCATGTGACTCAAATTTATATATATAATATGAACACATGATGTGTAAAATAACTTTTATTAACGTGCAATTTTTTTGGACTTACCAAATCCCTATAAAAACGATCTTCAATTTATGTATAATATATTTTAAAATTTTATTTAATAAAACCCAATAAATATAAATTAATCATTTTTTCATAATTATCTTAATAATTATTGTATGATAACATCATTGAACCACTATATTTTTAACCTTTTAGTGATTCTCTCTCTATCCTATTCATTCAAGAAACATTTCTCCCATTAAAATCATAACTCCCACACACAACCACTGTTCATTACTATCACCTTCAATTTCCAAATTAGCTCTCTTTTATTTAATCACAAGTCATTTAAAACTAAATTTTTTTTCCAAATTTATAACATGCAAACTATCTTTACAAATTTTATACCTTTGAAAAACATTAATCATCATTTTTTTTCAACACCATACATATATAAAAACATATATTTATGTATATATATTGTTTCCATTCAAACCCAATAAAATATATATAACATATAGATAAAAATATTTATAAATATATAAAAAATTTATATATACCCATATATAAATTTATATTTATATATTACAATTTTTTGAAAAAAACCTTCCATATATTTTTAATAGATTATTGTATATATATATACATACAACCCACATACACATATAAATTTTTATGTTGGAAAGAATATATTTATGTGAATGATCATTTACTCCTCTAAAAATAGATATATATGTAAATATAACTGATAAGAATCATAATTAATAAAGATATAATATTTTCAAACTTGCGTAAAAAATAATATATTTGATAAGTAATATTATTTATTTGTAAAAAAATTTAAAATCAATGCATGATAATCTTCACTCATTTAAATTATTAAATTCAAATTCAGAATCAATAATATAGAATTATTAATTATTAAATTATAAAAATCACTGAAATTATTAGAAAAATATCACTAAACTCCCTTGACACCTGAGAAAGGTAAAGTAAGGATCTAAGAAAATTCCATACACTCACATCATATACCTCTAAAACAATTACTATTCTCAATAAATAAAAAAGGCTGGGAAAGAGTGAGAAAGGTGGTCTGAACATCCATCCCAGGAGATACCTCTCAAGGAACTCTCAATATCTAGAACACTACCATCACTAGGAGACCACAATTCCCTATAGATTCTTCTCAAACATAACAAGGCCACATAGATGGTATTAGAAAATACAACGAGCAATACATGTCAGTCCATTATGAGTGAAACATTTTCTAAGCTGAATTCACCATTCACTTATCAAAAAATTATATGTCTTTCAAAATAACCCACCATTTGAAAAAAAAAATCCTAAAAACAAAAACAAATAAACAAATCAGATTTAATTTTATTTCATTTTCAATCCACCAATATTTTCACATCCATCAAAAATGTTTTATTTCAAAATTCCACACCTTTTATTTTATAAATAGAAATTTAATGGTTTCTTTTTTAAAAACCCAATCCTTTAATTTCAAATCCTCACAATTAAAATCATAAACCATTTTACAACATTTTTTTATTTCATAAAAATTCATATATCAACTTGAGGATGTATTTTTAAAATAAATAACTATTTTCTTATATAAACATAAAAAGTTTTCATCACACACTTTTCCATTTCAAATCATTTGTAAAGAGTTTAAAATTTGACTTATGACATAAAAAATAAATAAAAAAATTCAATAGGTTGGAAAAATCCATCTTATCAAGATTTAAAACCGTTTTCATGTTTTCTAATATGATATTTTTTATTAGGATCACACTCATTAAAAAAATACACATAACATTTCCTAATAAACAGAACAACTCATATAATTTTAAACAGATCTCCTACAGTCATACAAATAAAGGGAGCCCATCCAACATACAATGAAATTTTCTACCATTTGGGTCATAATATTACCTACATGGTATTAAATCTTTTCATAATATAAAAAATCTTGATGTTGGAAGAGTTCCACTATCTTTATATGTTTAAGGTTACAACATATTTCATCAACATAAGATGAATCAATACATACCTAACAAACTAGATATCAGTCAATCATTCTCATCACATTTATCATAAAAATATTTTAGTTTGGGAGGATATCCCATCTTCATAAATTTCATGATTCTCTATAAAACCTTTTCTTTATTACCAATATTGTGGGTTTATCCTTTTTATGGGAGGGTGTAACATCCCAGATAAATATAGAAAATGAAAATTTTCAGATTTATTAATATTTTTTAATTAAATATTAATTATACATTAAAGGGGATTCTATGTTCGATGGGGTACCTGATACGCAACAATGGGTTTCTTTGAAATGTTACGTTGCATGCTAATAATATAATATTATTATTTTAAATGGTAGTTAACCCCTAGCCATTATATTGGAGGGAAGGAATAGAATTAACTACAATATTATTATACATGTTTTTTTAATATTTTTTACATTTATCCAATAAAATATAGAGGCTTAAAATAAGTAAAGAATTCGATTTTAAGCATAAATACTCAAATATTCACTAAAAGGTCGATTTACTTTCTTTTAATGGAGAACCCTCTTTAAATATATATTTTTTAACTTTTATATGCTCTATTTTACAAAATAAAATTCTTCTTTAGAATCGGGACACCAAAATTCACTTTGGATGAAATTTTGGTTTTTTTCTGATAATGTTCATTTTTTAATGAATAGTGAAAAATACTTTATTTTAATTCAAAAGTGACTTTTAATCTAATTTATTTATATGGTTAGATTATATTTTTAATTCGTTTTATGGAGTAATTAGAATCTATTTTTACCATTTAATCTAATTTTGTTCATTGGAAGTAATTTCATTTTGAAATTGGACAAAAACAAGTGTCAATCATTTGATAGTTATTATTTTTTAAAAACACAATATTTGTTTTGACAGTGGGAATTAATTTTAAATTAATTCCTGCAACTTATGTGTTTTGAATTTTTAAAAATAGATTCCATATTTTGAATCAGTAATTCCAAGTTGTGTAAATAGTTAACTTTTATTTTTAGACATTTTAAATATTCACTTCAGTAAATATTTTATTTACCATGATTAAAGGATAAATATAATAAATAAGGGTAAAATATAATATTATAATAATATTAAATTACCCTAACATGTATCATAAACCTATTGGCTGATACATATCTGACCATGGGCATCCTTGGGTCAAATATGGGAGCCCATGGAGCCACATGAGAGTAATAATGACACTTTATATTAATTAATTTAAAATAAAGACGAAAATAAAATAAACAAATATATTTTAGTAAATCAATTTTTACATGGGGTTATATAAGTTATCCTTTAAACTATAAATATTTTTTGGAAAGATAAAATGATTTCCTACATCATGGTGTTTTGTTTATAATTTTTTGACATCAAATAATTTATATTATTTATGACACAATAATGATGCAATATTTACCTCATCAATAAACGATTTAAATAAATACGATTATAAATATTAAAACAATATCCAAAACCTTTCCAATTATTATTGGATGATTTTATTTCGACCATGAGGCATCTTACACTTCATTTTAATAAATATTTTACCTTTTTAAACCTAATATGAGTTTATAATAAAATAATTTTTTCACACTTCCCTAAAGAGCCCCTTCTCCCCCTTACTAAAACGCTCAATTCTAACAAATTCCTCACACCTATAAAGCCCCTTGTATCATCCAAACCCTGCCCAAATAAGCTCTAAAGATCCCTCTATTCCTCATAGAATCCTTACTTTAGGCATAAGGAACTTCAAGAAGTCCTTTTGGTTCAAACCAAAGGGAGTTACCCGAATTAAAGGTAATTATTTCTCTTAAATTATTTTCTTTTATTTTACATCTCCAACCCATAAACTCTTTTAATTACATTATTTTATTACAACTCCAGTATCCTCAATATACTAGGATGTTTTTATGAGAAGGATTATAAACACACTTACACACACCTCTATTTAATGGGTAAAGACCATACTATTTCTTATGGTTGGAAAACTAACGCATCAGGAAGCGATGATTGTTCAATTATCTCCTACCACCTCTCATGGTGGACATTAAGATGACACTGTATTTATATATAATATATATTATGTTTATGTTTTCATTATTCTTCTTTATTTTCCATTTATATCGTACCTTTATGGTTTCCATTATGGGTAAACACGATAATCTCATTCGAGAAAGTGTGGAATACCGCCCCCTCAAAGTGATATGACTCATTCATACCATACATGGTACGTATAAAGGATAACGTTATGATATTATATATGATAATATATAGGAATTATAATATACCTATGTATCATTATGTTTTAATTCCATTAAAATACAAAATAGAAATGAAAGTAGTGTTCCTTCTTACGTACGGCTTACCATCTCTATGAACGGTGCATTTCATTTCTTACCTACAAATGTTATGTAATATTATAAATACTTGTATATACTAGATATATATGATATATATGATATCTAAATCATGAATATCATTCTATATATAACTGAAGTTTTACCACATGAACAACATGTAATTATAAGAAGTCCATTTTTGACTCAAGTACCAAATATCGACAAACCACCGTTATTAACTTAAATGTTTAAATAATGTTTATAACATGGTAATAAGTGATATAAAATGAATAATGAACTTTTAAAATTATATTAAGAAAGTATAAATTAACTTTAGTTTATTATTCAGGAAATTAAACAACGAACGGGTCAAGTCGGACACGTGGTAAGGGGATTCTTATCTCACTTTGAATTCCATGAGATTTCCATTGTTCACCACTTATTTATTGTATGTGGTGTATTATGTACTACCATTTGATATATATTATCATTAATATATCTATATTAATTTTATTCTGTGATTTATTTGGTGGTTATTAACTTTTGGTCATATGAATCAATTGATTACAACGTGGTAAAGGGTTTAATCTCACTTTTTATTCCCTGTGAGATTCATGCTATATTTGCCACTATTTCCTTTTGTGTGGTGTATGTACTGCCCATGATTGTACTGTTTGTATAATATCTATTCATTTATGGTTATTTAAAACATCATTGTATGATCCTTCTTTCATGTGGTGTACGTTTCGAAAGTTACCAAATCGGTAAGGGAACCTTTCACCCCATTCTTTTTAAAAGACTTCATTTTTGTTATGTATTTTAATTTACATATTATTGTGTTGGGATATGTTATTATAAATCCTTATTGATGTAAATATTATGTCCATGTGATGAGATAACCTTTTATCTTTCATTAACTCATTTTATGAATTTTAATGTGACGCCGTTAGGCTGTCGAATCTTTGTAAGGGAAATTCTTAACCCAATTTAATATCATTGGGTTAACCTTCTAATTATTGATTATGTCATTCTATGAATATGTGTGAATGAACTCAGATTGTTTTACACTTAATATCCACTTATATTGGGTGTGTTCTTATTTGTCACACATAATAATGTCATTTATTTCTCCTTAATCTAAGGATATGACCTTCGCAAGGTACATTGTCTTAATTTATATTCTATTGAACATTATTTGTTGTTATGCACTAATTCAATTAGATATGGTGTATATACTTCCATTTGAAATATTATATCATGAATATATTAATTATAATGATATTATATTCTTTGATTAATGTAATTCCTCAATTATTTGTATTCAAGCATCTTTCATTTGGTTAAGAACTCTTTAACTAAAATTTCATTTCAAATATTTTAAAGATTTATTCTTCTAAATCATTCACATTAATTCCCATGTTTTAAAAATGTGTTTTTAGGATTTATTTATATGGACATTAATGTTTTAAAATTTTAATTCTTTTAAAAGGTTCAAAGTGGTATGGGACAGTTTGATTCAAAAATATCATTATTAGATGTTTTAAATGGTTTTGTAAAATGATTTTGATAAAGCATTGATTATATCAATATCTTGAAATGTTATTAGTGAAATGTTTATATTTGAAATATTTTATATGATATGACATTATAATGGTACTTGGACATTTTATGGGTGGTTATGTGATAAACCAAATGACGGGTGGTTTCGTGATAAACTAGGACAGGTGGTTACGTTATAACCTCCAATGCATTGGGTTTGGAAGTCAGTTGTATGACTATTCCATTTAGTTATATGTGTGGAAGTCAACCGTATGGTTATTTTATTTAAGTATGTTTATGTTCCAAGTTACCTTTATATGTTATGTGTTCCTTATATGGGTTTTATAGTAATCTTTTGGTTACAAAAGGGTAAGCAATGATATTTTTTTTTCAGTGAAGAGTATTTACTACTTCATAAAGGTGAAAAGTATTGCTTATGATAAAGTATTCATGGTTTACTTGTTGTTTTGAAAAACTATATGTTTTCCTTCTTTGTGTATCCCTTACTGAGCTTTTTATTCTCATCCCAAGTTTTTGAAATGTTTTCCATATGACGTAAAGATGAATAAGGTTCAAGGATGGGATCAAGGAAAAGTCATGTTGTCTAAAACATGGAACTAGACATGACTCTTTTTTCAAGAGTTCTTATTTTATGAAAAAATGGATACTGAGTAGAATTGTCTACATGTAATATTCATAATGTTATGTAAATGTTATGACCTAATTCTCTAAAACTCTAAAACTGAAAAGATCCTAAATATGAATGATCCATTTAATTAAAGATTATGTAATGTTTAAGGCAGGGTCCTTATAGTTGGTATTATAGGTCGGTTTAGATAACATTAAAGGTTAGGGTGTTATTTAAGAAAAAGTGACATAACCATAATTTTTATCATAGTAGAAAGAGTGGTGGTTATTTTAGATAAATCGAATGAGTTTAAGATAACATGAATAAGTATATCTTAGTGTTTACACTCCATATAAGATGATATATGACTATTTTATGGATAAAATCACACTAACCTATTTGGTTTTAGTAAATGGTTGGATCTAGCAGGATCCAACGTGACAATAGATGTGAAAGAAACTGTAGTAGTTTTCTTAATGAGATAATGAATGAAATGGGAGCTACAACGAGAACTATTGTGGTTAAAATATGTTATGGTTATTTTTGAGGAATTTATCTCATTTTTTGAAATGTTATAAAATTATATGTTTTTAGAAAAAAGGACGAATTGCATGAAGGGTGACAACCCGTCACGTTCAGCAAGGCTGCGGGAATCGAACCCAAAACCGAAGGGCGACAAGGGCGTATCTCTTACGATTAGGCTTTGTGAAGTCCCTTGTTAGTATAAATAATTATTTAATTTAAATAATTTTATGTATCAAGAATAAGTTGATTTTGTGGACTTATGTTTTTTAAAATGGATATCCTTAATATAGGAAAAATATTTGTTGATAAATGTTATTTTGGAAGACGTTCTCTCTTTTGGGGAACATTATATGCTTAAGGGAAATAGAATAATATGGGATCTCATTTGTACAGTAATGGTTGAAATTATTTTTGGTAAAAATATATGTTTTTATTGTGGACATATAGTGATTTGGGTTATTTATGGAAATGATTAACCTTTCATAGATAATATGTGATTAGGTTAATTAATTTTTAGTATGAGACTTTAAGAGTAATTGATATTATTTGGTGATAAATGTTTAGATTTATCATGGAAGACTATGTGATTAAATACTTTTAAGATTTGGGTTTCAATATCAGTTTGGATTAATTTTAAAAATTTTATAGACAATTGTTTATTGAATAGTATTTGTTGAACTTTGGGTTTTGTTTGACAAATTTTGGAGAATAAGAGTAGTTTTTTTGTAAAAGATTGTCCTTTTTGGGTATTATCTGATCTCACACTAACCATTTTGGTTTTGGTTAAGGTTTAAAGACATGGGAAATATATAGTTCATCTTTTTTGGATTATGTGATTCTCTCAAAGTTGATTATAGCGCTTTTAATTTGAAAAAGTCATCTTGAATACTCATCGTTTGGAGAAAATATGAGCTTGTGGTATAAATATAGTAAAGTATGAATGTCTACATGAAAAGTAAGTATGTTTCCTTATGTTCTTATTCAATCCCTTAAATAAATTCCTCAACTTTTTGTAAAGGAACTTAAAATAAAAACATTGTCTATTAAATTTTCCTACTGGGGAATCAAATACCATTTAATCCATCAAGAGTTTGTGGTTTTCATATTGTTTACTTTATCCTAATCGTATTTTCTATCACTCTCCATCTGAACATGAGTGTTTGTTCTCTCTTCCATATCCATGTTTTCCTACATTAAATCTGAGTATGGTTTATCTCAGCTGACCATTCTACTTCTCTTTCATTCCTTTAAAGTGATAGTTTTATTGACTCTTTTTCCGATTTGGGACTTTCAATTAAGTTTCTGAGCCCAAATTTAAAATTATGAGGACACAATTTAAAAAAGGGGGGAAGGATGTAACATCCCAGGTAAATAAAGAACCTAAAAATTTTCATGTTTATTAATATTTGTCAATTAAATATTAATTATACTTTAAAGGTGACGCTATGTTTGATGGCATACCCGATACGCAACAATAGGTTTCTTTGAAATCTTACATTCCACAGTAATAACATAATATTATTATTTTAAATGGTAGTTAACGCCTAACCATTATATTGGAGGGAATGAATATAACTAACTACAATATGATTAGACATGTTTGTTTAATATTTTTACATTTATCCAATAAAATTGAGAGGCTTAAAATAAGTAAAGAATTCTATTTTAAGCATAAATACTCTAATATTCACTAAAAGGTCGAATTAACGCCTTTTAATGGAGAACCCTATTTAAATATAGTTCTTTTTCACTTTTATATGTTCCATTTTACAAGATAAAATTCTTCTTTAGAATCAGGACACAAAAATTTACTTTGGATGAAATTTTTGTATTTTTCTGATAATGTTCATTTTTTAATGAATAGTGAAAAATACTGTATTTTAATTCAAAAGTGCCTTTTAATATAATTTATTTATATGGTTATATTATATTTTTAATTGGTTTTAAGGTATAATTAGAATATATATTTACTATATAATATAATTTTGGTCATTTTAAGTAGTTTCATTTTGAAATTGGACATAAAGAATTGTTAATATTTGGACAGTTATTATTTCTTAAAAACACGCTATTTGTTTTGACAGTGGGAATTAATTTTCAATTAATTTCTGACACTACTTTGTTATGAATTTGGAAAAATGGATTCTATATTTGAAATAATTAGGTACAAATTGTTTACATTGGTAAATTTTATTTTTATACATTTAAATATTTATTTCAGTAAATATTTTATTTACCATGATTAAAGGGTAAATATAATAAATAAGGGTAAACTATAATATTATAATAATATTAAATTACCCTAATATGTGTCCTAATCCAATTTTATGATACATATCCGACCATGGTTATACTTGGGTCGAATTGGGGACCCCATGGATCCACATGAGAGTAATAATGACACCTTATATTAATTAATTTAAAGTAAAGACAAAAATGGCATAAACCAATTTCATTTAGTAAATAAGTTTTTACATGGGGTTATATAAGTTATCTTTTCGACTATAAATATTCTTTAGAAAGATAAAAATATTTCCTACATCATGTTATTTTGTTTATAATTGTTTTACATCAAATAAATTGAATTATTAATGACACAATAATGTCGTGATATTTACCTCATTAATAAATGATTTAATAAATAATATTATAAATATTAAAACAATATCCAAAACCTGTAAAATTATTAATGTATGATTTTATTTCGATCATTATGAATCTTAAATTTTATTTTAACAAATATTTGACCTTTTGAAACCAAATATGTGTTTATAATAAAATAATTGTTTCACGCTTTCCTAAATATCCCCTCCCCCCCTTATAAAAAGACCTCACTTATAACCAATTCCTTACACCTCTCAAGCCCCTTGGATTATAAAAACCCTACCAAAATTCTATCAAGATACATATATTCCTCTAAGAAGCCTTAAATTAGTCATAAGGCACTTCAAGAAGTCATTTTGGTTGAAACCAAAGGGAGTTACCCGAAATTAAAGGTAACAGTTTCTCTTAAATTCTTTTATTTTATTTTACTTCTCCAACCCCTAAACTCTTTGAATTACTTTCTTTTATTACTACTACAGTATCCTCAATATACTAGTATGTTGTTATGAGAAGGATTATAACTACACTTACACACAACTCCATCTAATGGGTAAAGAACATACTATTTCTATGGATGGAAAACTAACACCTCATGAAACGATGATTGTTCAATTATCTCTTACCACCTATCATGGTGGCCATTAAGATGAAACTGTATTTATATATAATATATATTATGTTTATGTTTTCTTTTTTATTCTATATTTTCCATTTATATCATACCTTTATGCTTTCCATTATGGGTAAACACGATAATCTCATTCGAGAAAGTGCAGACTACCGCCCCCTCAAAGTGATATGACTCGTTCATACCATACGTAGTATGTATAAAGGATGAAGTTAATGATATTATATATGATAATATACTATAATTATAATATACCTATGTATAATTATGTTTTAATTAAATTGAAATATGAAATAGAAATGAAAGTAGCGTTCATGCGTACGTAGGCTTACTGTCTCCATGAACGGTGCATTTCATTTCTTACCTACAAATGTCATATATTATTATAAATACTTGTATATATTGGATATATATTATATATATGATATTTAAATCATGAATATCATTCTGGATATAATGGAATTGTGACCACATGAACAACATGTAATTATAAGAAGTCCATTTTTGACCCAAGTACCAAATATCGACAAAACGAACGTTATTAACTTAAGTGATTAAATAATGTTTATAACATGGTAATAAGTGATATAAAAGGAATAATGAACTTGAAAAAGGCTCTTAAGAAAGTATAAATTAACATTGGTTTATTATTCAGGAAATTAAAGAACAAACGGGTCAAGTCTGACATGATGTAAGGGGATTCTTATCTCACTTTCAATTCCGTGAGATTTCCATTGTTCGCCCCTTATTTAATGCATGTGGTGTATTGTGTACTTCCATTTGATATATATTATCATGATTATATCTATATTCATGGTATTCTATGATTCATTTGGTGGTTATTAACTTTTGGTCATACGACCCAATTGATTACAATGTGGTAAAGGGTTTCATCTCACTTTGTATTCCCGTGAGAGTCATGCTATATTTGCCACTATTTACTTTTGTGTGGTGTATGTACTACCCATTATTGTACTCTTTGTGTAATATAAATTCATTTATTGATATTTAAATCTTTATTTTATGATCCTTCTTTCATGTGGTGTACGTTTTGAAAGTTACCAAATCGGTAAGGGAACCTTTCACCCTATTCTTTTTAAAAGACTACAATTTTTATATGTCTTTTAATTTACATCTTATTGTGTTTGGATATGTTATTATATAACCTTATTGATGTAAATTTTATGTACAAGTGATGATATACCATTTTATATCTCATCAACTCATTTTCTGAATTTTAATGTGATGCCGTTATGCTGTTGAATTTTTGTAAGGGAACCTCTTAACCCAATTTCATTTCTTTGGGTTAACCTTATACTTCTTGATTATGTAATTATATGAATATTTTTGAATGATCTATGATTGTTTTACACTTAGTATCAACTTATATTTGGTGTATTATTATTTTTCACACATAATTATGTCATTGATTTGTCATTAATCCAAGGATATGACATTCGCAAGGTACATTGTCTCAATTTATATTCTATTGAAACTTATTTGTTTTTATACACCAATTCACTTTTATATGGTTTATGTATGGCCCTTTGACATATTATATCATGAATATATTTATTTTCATGATATTATAAGCTTTGATTAATGTAATTCCTCAATTATTTGTATTCAAGTGTCTCTCATTTGGTTAGGAACTCTTTAACTAAAATATCATTTTAAATATCTTAATGATTTATTTTTCTAAATCATTCACATTAATTTCAATGTTTTCAAAATGGGGTTTTAGGATTTATTTATATGGACATTATTGTTTTAAAATGTTAATTCCTTTAAAATTTTCAAAGTGGTATGGGGCACTTTGATTCAAAAATATATTTATTAGATGTTTTACATGGTTTTGAAAAATGATTTTGATAAAGAATTGATTATGTCAATATCTTGAAATGTTAATAGTGGAATGTTTATATTTGAAATATTTTGTGTGATTTAATTTTATAATGGTACTTGGACATTTCACGGGTGGTTACGTGATAAACCAAATGACGGGTGGTGCCATGATAAACAAGGATGGGCGGTTACGTTATAACCTCCAATGAATTGGGTATGGAAGTCAGTTGTATGGCTATTCCATTTAGTGATATGTGTGGAAGTTGACCATATGGTTATTCCAATTAAGTATGTTTATGTCCCAGGTTACCTTTATATGTTATGTGTTCCTTATATGGGTTTTATGGTAATCTTTTGGTTACAAAAGGGTAAGCAATGATATTTTTTTAGTGAAGAGTATTTACTAATTAATAAGGGTGAAATATATTACTTATGATAAAGTATTCATGGTTTACTTGTTGTTTTGAAAAAATAATAGTTTTTATTCTTTGTGTATCCCTTACTGAGCTTTTTATGCTCATCCCAAGATTTTGAAATTTTTTTCCAGAGGACTTAAAGATGAATAAGGGTCAGGGATGAGATCAAGGAAAAGTCATGATGTCTAAAACATGGAACTAGATAAGACTTTTTTTTATGAATTTTTATTTTATGAAAAAAATGGATACTGAGTTGAATTGTCTATATGTAATATTTATATAGTTATATAATTGTTATGACCTAATTTTTTAAAACTCTAAACCAGAAAAGATCCTCAATGTGAATTATCAATTTAATTCAATATTATGTAATGTTTCAGGCCATGTCCTTATAGTAGGTGGGTGATTCCATCAATACAATATCATCACAACAAAACAAAATCAATATTTCCACAACAACCACATGTCTCATCCACCGTACATCACTATCACTACACAATACAATCACTAGAAAAACATACTAACTAAAAAAACATCCAGAAAACATTTCAAGCAACCACATCACCTCAAAACATTATCATCTATAATTACTAAAAACATAATCGATATCATCCTTTAAGATTCCCCAACCATCGCTCACTACTATAATCACACATCCAATACCAATGAACAATAATGAAGGAATTCCCTCTCCCATATTAAGATATTATCTAATTTAGGTGGATCTAACTCGCCCGAATGGGTTTAATCATGTTAAAGTATACCATGTCTCAATAAAGGTTCATGTTACCCCCCTATTTTTATGATTTTTTTAACACATAATGAAACACAACTAGAAAAAACATTTATAGAAACAAAAAATTATAGCATCCACAATTATTTTTGTGGCGCAAATTACTTTACCTCATTATTTGGTATGGGTATTTTCAAAAATTTCAAATATTCCATGGTGAACTGGTTCAATGACCATACATTCTTGATTAGACTTTTAATTCATGGTGGGATTAGTCATGAAGTCAAATGAAGTGTATTTTAATCCAAAATATTGACGATGCAAGCAAGGTTTCTAACAACTGATATTTTCATCAAGGCATATAAATACTTTAATGTAATAATATTAATTATAGTATAAAAAACACTTCACATTTAAAACTTCATTTGGATTTTTTTTTCATGTTTGGTTGTTGTGTTCAATTCCAATAACCCATTAAAAATGGGACATGATTTCAGAATTATCAAAATAAATCATTATTTATGACCAAAAAATTAAAACTGCACATGGTGTATTACTATGTTCCATTATTCTTAATACTCAAACCAAATATTCTTTAATCATTTCACCACTTAGGAAAACATGATTATAAACTGAAATAATAGTGACATGATTCTAATTCTATTTTTAAATATATCATATTAATAATTCCACATGTCTACGTATAAGGACCCGGCCTTAAAAATTACATAATATTGAATTAAATGAATAATTCACATTGAAGATCTTTTCAGGTTTAGAGTTTTACAGATTTAGGCCATAACTATTACATTACAACATGAATATTACAAGTAGACACTACTACTCAGTACCCATTTTTTTCATAATATAAAAACTCTTAAAAAGAAACATGTCTAGTTCCATGTTTTATATAGCATGGCTTTTCCATGATCCCATCCTTGACCCTATTCATCTTTAAGTCCTAAGGAAAAAATTTAAAAACATGGGATGAGCATAAAAGGCTCAGTAAGGGTTATAAAACAGTGAATGAAAACATTTGTTCATAAATACATAAAAAACATGAACTCTTTTACTTACCTCATGAAATCATAAGATTTATGAAAGACACATAGAAATCATAAAATCATAAAGGTAACTTGCGGCATCCATACCATACTTACATTGTAGCTATCAAAACTATATAGGGAGTTACATTAGAATACACATAATTGTATATTCCCTAAATCTCTTAGGAGAAACATTCATGTTTACCTCCGTCACGTTACCCAATGCATTGGAGAGCTATCTCGGGATCACCCGCCCTAGGTTTATCACGGAACCACCCGTATACGTAAACAATGACCAATAACAATAACATACTCATAACATATAACACATGTATAAAAAATAGATAACATTTCCACATTCCAATATATCAAATCAAGATATTGGAATAAACAATGTTTAATCAAATCATTTTCAAAACCTTTTAAAAAGAGATTTTTGAATCAAAGTGTAACATACCACTTTGAAGCTTTTAAATGAATTATCATTTGCAAAAATTAATGTCCATATAAATAAATCCTAAAACCCATTTTGAAAAAATGGACATTAATTATAAATATTTAGAAGAATAAATCTTTAAAACATTTAAAACGATATTTTAGTTAAAGAGTTTTTAACAAAAAGAGGGATGCTTCGATACAATTAATTGAAGGATAAATTTTAATCAGAAAATTATAATATCATGAGAATAAAGGTATTCATGATATAATATTTCAAAGGATAGTATATAAACCACATAAGAGTGAATTGGTGCATAACAACAATGAAGTCTCAATGGAAATGTAAATTGAGATAAAATCCCTTATAAAGACGGAATCCTTAAATTAAGGATAAATCAATCTCATAATTATGTGTGAAAAATATAAATACACCCAATGTAAGTGGATATTAAGTGTAAAACAATCCGAGTTCATTCACACATATTCATAGGATGACATAAATAAAAAAAAGAGAATATCAACCCAATGAATGGAAATTGGGTTAAGGAGTTCCCTTACCGATTTGGTAACTTACAAAACATATTCCACATGAAAGAAGGATCATAAAATGAAGATGTAAATACTCATAAATGAGAGTATATTAAACAAAGAGTAAAATCTTGGGAATTACATACACCACACAATGAAAATAGTGTCAAGTATAGCATGAATCTCACGAGAATAAAAAGTTAGACGAAACCCTTTACCACATTGTAATCAACTGAGTTGTATGAAAAAAAGTTAATAAAAACTAAATGAATCACATAATTCCATGAATATAATGAGAATCATGATAATATATATAAAATGGTAGTAAAAAATACACCACATGTAATGAATAAGTGGTGAACAATGGAAATCTCACAGAATTAAAAGTGAGATAAGAAAATCCCTTACAAAAATTCGGCAGCCTAATGGCGCCACTTAATTTTTTTTAAAAATGAATTGATGAGAGTGGGTATCTCATAATATTAAAATAAAAATTACAGTATGGGGAATAGAAAATAACATCCTCCAACACAAGAACATGGAGCATAAATGAAATGACATAAAAGAGAGTACTTGAAAAGAAAGAGAGAGATCGGATCCCTTACCTTGTGTCCGACTTGACTCGATCGTTGTTTAATCTCCTGAATAATAAAATAAAGTTAATTTCTACTTGATTAATAACCTTTTTCAAGTTTATTATTAATTTTATATCACTTATTACCATGTTATAATCATTCTGTAATCATTTAAGTTAATAACATTCATTTTGTCGATATTTGGTACTTAAGTCAAAAATGGACTTCTTATAATTACATGTTGTTCATGTTGTCAGAGGTTCATTATATCCAGAATGATATTCATCAATTATATATCATATATATCATATATATCTAGTATATACATGTATTTATAATAGTATTTAACATTTAGAGGTAAGAAATGAAATGCACCGTCCATGGAGATGGTAAGCCGTACGTACGCATGAACGCTACATTCATTTCTATTTATTATTTTAATGGAATTAAAACATAATGATAAATAGGTATATTATAATTCCAGTATAATATTATATGTAATATCATTAGCTCCATCCTTTATACATCCCACATAAGTCATTAACGAATCATATCACTTTGAGGTGGCGGTAGTCCGCACTTCCTCAAATGAGATTATCATATTTACCCACTATGGAAACCATAAAATATTTATATAAAAGGGAAGTACAGAAGCATAAAGAAATCATAAACATAATATATATCATATATAAATATAGTGCCATCATAATGTCCACCATGAGAGGCGGTAAGATGTAATTGAACAATCATCCTTTCGTGAGGAGTCAGTTTTCCATCCACATAAACATTATGTTCTTCATCCATTATATGGAGGTGTGTGTAAGTGTAGTTAGAATAATTGTTATAAAAACATACTAGTATATTGAGGATAATGTTGTTGTTACAAATGAAAGAAATAAAAAGAGTTTATGGGTTGGAGAAGTAAAATAAACGAATACAAATTAAGAGAAACTGTTACCTTTAATTTGGGAAACTCCCTTTGGTTTGAACCAAAGGACATCTTGAAGTGCCTTCTGCCTAAGGTAAGGCTTTTAGGAGGAGGATAGGGATGTATGGATCCTAATTTGGTAGAGTTTGTATGAGACAAATGGCTTGAGAGGTGTGAGGAATTGCATAGAAGTGGTCTCCTTTTATAAGGGAGAGGAGGGGCTCTTTAGGAATGTGTGAAAATATTATTTTATAATATAATGATATTCAGTTTCTAATGGTCCAAAAATCATTATGGTAGAATATACGATGACTCATAACCGAAATAAAATCATCCAATCATAATTGGACATGTTTTGGATAATATTTTAATCATGATAATCTTATTTATTTTAATCATTTATTAATGAGGTAAATACTGTATCATTATTGTGTCATAAATAATTTAATTTATTCAGGGTCTAAAAATTATAAAAAAAATACTATCATGTAGTAAATCTTTTTATATTTCCAATTAATGTTTATAGTCGAAAATAGGACTTATATATCACCATATAAAAATTAATTACTAAACGATTTTTGTTAATGTCAATTTTGCCTTTACATTAAATTAAATAATCTAAATTGTCATTTTCACTCCCAAGTGGATCAATGGGGTCCAAAAATCAACCCAAAGATGACCATGGGCGTTAATGACTCAACCAATAATGTTTGGACAAGTGTTAAGGTAATTTTGAATTATTATAATATTCTTTTATCCTTGAATTACCCTATTTACCTTTAACCGCGGTAAATAAAAGTCAAATGTTACTATTCACCAAAAATTATTTTCATCTTAATGAACCAAAATTTACTTCTTGATAACAACCCTGTATGTCGGATTTTTGAAATTCAATTCACAGAAGTGGTAAAATTTCATTTCAATGAAAAAGTCAGTTTTTTAACTACCACTAAGTGGTGTCACTATTCATCAAAAATTGAAATTTTTCAGAAAAATGCCAAAAATTCAGCCTAAGCTATATTTGTTATTCTGAATTCAAAAATGATGCCTATTTTTCCAATTTCAATACATAGAAGTGGAATTAATTAATTTAAAAAATAATTCCCGCTGTTAAAACAAATAGCGTGTTTTTTAGAAACAATAACTATCAAAAGATTGATACTTGTTTATGTCCAATTTCAAGGTGAAATTAATTCCAATGACAAAAATTGGAATAAATGGTAAAAATATATTTTAATTTCACTTTAAAACCAATTAAAAAGATAATCTAACCATATAAATAAATTAGATTAAAAAACACTCTTGAATTAAAATACAATATTTTCACTATTCATTAAAAAATGAACTTTATTGGAAAAATTCCAAAAAATTGTACAAAGTAAATTTTGATGTCCCCATTCTAAAGAAGGATTTTATTTGGCCAATTAGAATGTATTAAAGTGACTAAAACTAGATTTAAAAAGGGTTCGCCATTAAAAGGTGGTAAATCGGCGTTTTAATGTAAATTATGCTTAAAACTAGATTCATTCATATATTAAGCCTCTAACTTTTATTGGATAAATATAAATACATGTATAATCATATTATAGTTAGTTTTTTTCATTCCTGTCAATACAATGTCTAGGAGTTAACTACCATTTAAAACAATAATATTATATTATTAGTGTGCAACGTAAGATTCCAAAGAAACCCGTTGTTGCGTATCGGGTACGCTAACGAACATAGCAACCCCTTTTAAGCTAAAATTAATATTTAATACACAAATATTAATAAATATAAAAATATCTTATTCTTGATTTACCTAGGATGTTATATCCTTCCCCCCTTTTGGGAATTTCATCCTCGCAATTTTAAAACTGGGCTTGAAAACTTCATTAAAAGACCCACATCGGAAAGAGAGTGAATAAAACTATCACTTTAAAATAAATGAAGAGAAGTAAAAAGGTTACCCGAGACAACAGATACTAGGATTCCATGAAAACATGGATATGGAGGAGAAAACAAATCATCAATTTCTGATGGAGAGGGATAGAAAACATGTTTAGGAGAAAGTTAACCACTAGAAAATCACAAACTTGTGATGGGTTATATAGTCTTTGATTCCCCAATAAGAAAATTTAATGGACAAGTTTTTTTGTTTAAAGTTACTTTTCGTTTAGGAATTTATTAATGAGAATAACCAAAAACATAAGGAAATATACTTACTTGTCATGTAGACATTCATCTTTTTCTAGATTTCTAACACAAACTCATATTTTCTCCAAAAAGTGAATATTCAGGATGACTTTTTTTTCACATTAAGAGCGCTATAACCAACTTCGAGAGAATCACATAATCCAAAAAAGATGAAATACATATTTCCCATGTCTTTAAATATTAACTAAAACCAAAACTTTTAGTATAATATCAGACAATCCCCCAAAAAGATAAACTTTTACATAAAGAAAAACTACTCTTAATCTCCAAAATCTGTCTAACCAAACCCAATGTTCAAAGAAGACCATTCGATAAAAAATTTGTCCATAAAATTATTCAAAGTAAACCAAACTAAGATTAAAACCCAAATAGTTGAAGGATTTAATCACATAGTCTTCTAAGGTACAAATTAACATTTATCTCCAAATAACATCAGTTGCTCTTGAAGTCTCATATTGAAAAGTAATTAACCTAATCACATATCCTCCATGATTGGTTAATAATTTCCATAGATAACCCAAAATCCACATACTCTTGATTCATAAAACTTTCTAACTAAAAATAATTAGTCAAACTAACCAGAGACTTAAAGTAGGCTAGTAGTAGGTGATGCACCCTTATCGCCCTTCGGTTGTGGGTTCGATTCCTACAACCTTGCCGGATGCGACAGGTTTTCACCCATCCTACGGGTTGTCCTTTTTATAAAACTCAAAAATAACCCTAACATGTTTTAACATCAATAGTTTCCTTATACATCTCATTTTCATCCAAATTCATTACGATCTCAACATCTTAATTCTTGAAGTCTTATTTCACCACCATAAGATAAAATAAAACGATTCCCAAAATGAATAACAACATACCTTGATCATGGCGTCCACTCGGTTTCATCATCATCTTATTCACATAGGTAGAAGTACCATGCTTACAAAAATGACTTATAGATCCTTCAAAATCATTTGCTTCCTCCATCCAAATACACCTTGTACAACATGGGTCATATGGGTGTTCATAGAAAAACAGTTTTGGAAAATAATCATGTATGACATATAATTCCAAAATATCTGATAAAACATGATTTCTATAAAATATTCAGACAGAATTTGAGTTGAAACTTTCTATTATTTGTCCTTTTAAAATACCATAAGTATGTGATGAGAGACTATATTTTAAAAGTAAATATAAATAGGTTGAGCAAGGGTCTCCTTCCTCATCACCATTTTTAAAATCATAATATGCTTCAAATTCTTTTGATAAGGTAAAATATTTGAAAATGCCTTGATAATATTTACCTTTTGAAAATATGAGAATATTGTGAAAATAGTATTTGTCTAAATACAACCCATGATCCACAATGATAACGAGCTATAGTGGAGGTGTTTGATATCTCAAACAACTGCTTACAAGTGAGTTGTATGCTAGAAAAAGTTTCACAATCATCCGAACATGACTTTGAAATAATTATGGCAAGCATGTCATCAGGAAGAGATATGAATGTTGTTTCAGATCCTCCTCCTTCCATTCTTAACTAGCTTTAATTGACCTGAAAAAAGTTATAAAACAAGGATTTAACTGAAATAATAGATATAGGGACTAACCATGTGCCTAACAAAAACTCCTAATCCCTAAAGTTGTCTAAACTGACCTCTGATACCAACTATAAGGACCCGACCTTAAACATTACATAATATTGAATTAAATGAATAATTCACATTGAGTATCTTTTCAGGTTTATTGTTTTAGAGATTTAGGCCATAACTATTACATTACAACATGAATATTACAAGTAGACACTACTACTCAGTACCCATTTTTTTCATAATATAAAAACTCTTAAAAAGAAACATGTCTAGTTCCATGTTTTAGATAGCATGGCTTTTCCTTGATCCCATCCTTGACCCTATAAATATTTAAGTCCTGTGGAAAAAATTTCAATACTTGGGATGAGCATAAAAGGCTCAGTAAGGGTTATAAAATAGTGAATGAAAACATTTGTTCATAAATACATACAAAACATGAACTCTTTTACTTACCTCATGAAATCATATGATTTATGAAAGACACATAGAAATCATAAAATCATAAAGGTAACTTGCAGTATCCAAACCATACTTACATTGTAGCTATCACATATACATAGGTAGCTACTTTGTAATACCCATCATAGTATATTCCCTAAATCTATTAGGAGAAACATTCATGTTTACCTCCGTCATGTTACCAAATGCATTGGAGAGCTATCTCGGGCTCACCCACCCTAGGTTTATCACGGAACCACCCGTATACGTAAACAATGACCAATAACCATAACATAATCATATCATATAACACATTTATAAAGGATAGATAACATTTCCACATTCCAATATATCAAATCAAGATATTGAAATAAACAATGTTTAATCAAATCATTTCCAAAACCTTTTAAAAAGAGATTTTTGAATCGAAGTGTCACATACCACTTTGAAGCTTTTAAATGAATTATCATTTGAAAACATGAATGTCCATATAAATAATCCTAAAACCCATTTTGAATACATGGACATTAATTAGAAATATTTATAAGAATAAATCTTTAAAACATTTAAAACGATATTTTAGTTAAAGAGTTTTTAACAAAAAGAGGGATGCTTCAATACAAATAATTGAAGAATAAATTTTAATCAGAAAATTATAATATCATGAGAATAAAGGTATTCATGATATAATATTTCAAAGGACAGTATATACACCATATAAGAGTGAATTTGTGCATAACAACAATGAAGTCTCAATGGAAATGTAAATTGAGATAAAATCCCTTATAAAGAGAGAATCCTTAAATTAAGGATAAATAAATCTCATAATTATGTGTGACAAATATAAATACACCCAATGTAAGTGGATATTAAGTGTAAAACAATCCGAGGTCATTCACACATATTCATAGGATGACATGAATAAAAAAAGAGAATATCAACCCAAAGAATGGAAATCGGGTTAAGGAGTTCCCTTACCGATTTGGTAACTTACAAAACATATTCCACATGAAAGAAGGATCATAAAATGAAGATGTAAATACTCATAAATTAGATTATATTAAACAAAGAGTAAAATAATGGGCATTACATACACCACACAAAGAAAATAGTGGCAAGTATAACATGAATCTCACGAGAATAAAAAGTGAGACGAAACCCTTTACCACGTTGTAATCAACTGAGTTGTATGACAAAAAGTTAATAAACACTAAATAAATCACAAAATACCATGAATATAATGAAAATCATGATAATATATATACAATGGTAGTACACAATACACCACATTTAATGAATAAGTGGTGAACAATGGAAATCTCACGGAATTAAAAGTGAGATAAGAAAATCCCTTACAAAAATTCAGCAGCCTAACGACGCCACTTAATTTTTTTTAAAATGAATTGATGAGAGTAAGAGGGGGTATCTCATCATATGAAAATAAAAATTAAAGTATGGTTAATATAAAATAACATACTCCAACATAAGAACATGGAGCATAAATGAAATGACATAAAAGAGAGTACTTGAAAAGAAAGAGAGAGGTCAGATCCCTTACCTTGTGTCCGACTTGACTCGATCGTTGTTTAATCTCCGGAATAATAAACTAATGTTAATTTCTACTTTATTAATAACATTTTTAAAGTTTATTATTCATTTTATATCACTTATTACCATGTTATAATCATTATGTAATCATTTAAGTTAATAATGTTCATTTTGTCGATATTTGGTACTTGAGTCAAAAATGGACATCTTATAATTACATGCTGTTCATGTTGTCAAAGGTTCATTATATCCAGAATTATATTCATTATTTAAATATCATATATATCATATATATCCAGTATATACATGTATTTATAATAGTACATAACATTTAGAGGTAAGAAATGAAATGCACCGTTAATGGAGACGGTAAGCGGTACGTACACATGAACACTACTTTCATTTCTATTTCTTATTTTAATGGAATTAAAACATAACTATACATAGGTATATTATAATTAGATTATAATATAATATATAATATCATTAAATCCATCCTTTATAGACCCCACTAAGGCATTAACGAATCACATCACTTTGAGGGGGCGATAGTCCGCACTTCCTCAAATGAGATTATCGTATTTACCCACTATGTAAACCATAAACGCTTGATATAAAATGGAATTACAGAAGAATAAAGAAATCATAAACATAATATATATCATATATAAATATAGTTCCATCATAATGGCCACCATGAGAGGGGGTAAGATGTAATTGAACAATCATCGTTTCGTGAGGCGTCAGTTTGCCATCCACAGAAACATTATGTTCTTCATCCATTAGATGGAGGTGTGTTTAAGTGTAGTTAGAATAAATATTATAAAAACATCCTAGTATATTGAGGATACTGGTGTTGTTACAAATGAAATAAATAAAAAGAGTTAATGGGTTGAAGAAGTAAAATAAAAGAAAACAAATTAAGAGAAACTGTTACCTTTAATTTGGGAAACTCCCTTTGGTTTGAACCAAAGGAAATATTGAAGTGACTTCTGCCTAAGTTAAGGCTTTTAGGAGGAGGATAGGGATGTAGGTATTCTAATTGGGCAGAGTTGGGATGATCCAAATGTCTTGAGAGGTGTGAGGAATTGTATAGAAGTGGTCTCCTTTTATAAGGGAGAGGAGGGGCTCTTTAGGAATGTGTGAAAATATTATTTTATAATATAATTATATTCGGTTTCTAATGGTCCAAAAATAATTATGGTCAACGATAAGATGACTCATGACCGAAATAAAATCATCAAATCAGAATTGGACATGTTTTGGATAATAATTTAATCATTATAATTTTATTTATTTTAATTATTTATTAATGAGGTAAATACTGCATCCTTATTGTGTCATAAATAATTTACTTTATTCGAGGTCTAAAAATTATAAACAAAATACTATCATGTAGGAAATATTTTTATCTTTCCAATTAATATTTATAGTCAAAAATAGGACTTATATATCACCATATAAAAATTAATTACTAAACGATATTTGTTAATGTCAATTTAGCCTTTACATTAAATTAATTAATCTAAATTGTCATTTTCACTCCCAAGTGGATCAATGGGGTCCTAAAATCGACCCAAAGATGCCCAGGGTCGTTAATGACTCAACCAATAATGTTTGGACAAGTGTTAAGGTAATTTTAAATTATTATAATATTCTTTTATCCTTGAATTACCCTATTTACCTTTAACTGCGGTAAATAAAAGTCAAAAGTTACTATTCACCAAAAATTATTTTCAACATAATGAACCACATTTTACTTCTTGATAACAAACATGTATGTAGAATTTTTGAAATTCAATTCATAGAAGTGGTAAAATTCCATTTAAATGAAAAAGTCAGTTTTTTTAACTACCACTAAGTAGTGTCACTATTCATCAAAAATTGAAGTTTTTCAGAAAAATACCAAAAATTCAGCCTAAGCTATATTTGATATTTCAAATTCAAAAATGATGTCTATTTTTCCAATTTCAAAACATAGAAGTGGAATTAATTAATTTAAAAATTAATTCCCACTGTTAAAACAAATAGCGTGTTTTTAAGAAACAATAACTATCAAAAGATTGATACTTGTTTATGTCCAATTTCAAAGTGAAATTAATTCCAATGACCAACATTGGATTAAATGGTAAAAATATATTTTAATTTCACTTTAAATCCAATTAAAAATATAATCTATCCATATAAATAAATTAGATTGAAAAGCACTTTTGAATTAAAATACAATATTTTCACTATTCATTAAAAAATGAACTTTATCGGAAAAATTCCAAAAAAATTGCACAAAGTAAATTTTGATGTCCCCATTCTAAAGAAGGATTTTATTTGGTCAATTAGAATGCATTAAAGTGACTAAAACTAGATTTAAAAAGGGTTCGCCATTAAAAGGCGGTAAATCGGCGTTTTAATGTAAATTATGCTTAAAATTAGATTCATTCATAAATTAAGCCTCTAACTTTTATTGGATAAATATAAATACATGTATAATCATATTATAGTTAGTTTTGTTCATTCCTGTAAATACAATGGCTAGGAGTTAACTACCGTTTAGAATAATAATATTATATTTTTAGTGTGCAACGTAAGATTCCAAAGAAACACGTTGTTGCGTATCGGGTACGCTATCGAACATAGCAACCCCTTTTAAGCTAAAATTAATATTTAATTCACAAATATTAATAAATATAAAAATCTCTTATTCTTCATTTACCTGGGATTTTACACTAAGCATCACATACTATAATTTCCCTAATCACCACATTAATGTTTTCACCTTTAGTCATGATCCCTATAACAAATCATTCATAGTTTATCAAGTGAGGAATCATTATTTTAGAAACAAAAAATTCATATCCGTATTAAATAATATGTTTAATCATTTATATTGTTTCAAATATCAATAAGTTACCTTAAATAATGGTTATTATTTTCCAAAATATATAAAGTAATGTCATAAGAATTTAGAGCCTAACACATGCTTACAAAACATGATTATATAAATAATAAATAACTGCAGCCATTTTAAAAATAACGTGCATATTATTTTTCATGGATCTCAAATTTCAAAGGAATTATCAATAATAGAGAGGTTAATTTTTTATATATTGTTTTATTTAAATTTATAAACCCATGTTTAACAACAAGTTCACAACACATGTTCATGATAAATTATGAATATTAACGAACACATGACATATTAAGTCACATGGAAACTAGACTAGTTGTAGGTATTTTTTGAAAATGACTCATTTTATCATGCCAGAATGATATCTACTTGAGGTAACATTGTTTATAATGATTTTAAAATTTTAATAGTTGTTCACAACAAAATACACTATGCATGATTATCAAAAAATTTAAAACATTAAGAAATCAAGGTGTCATGTTATAAATTTTAACAAAAAAATTTAAATAATTAAGAATCAAAATATGATAGGAAAGGAAATAACACATTAATAATTAAAAAGTATTAGAAAAAATATTGGTCCAGTTAACCATGATTTTACTCTTTACTTATAGGTTATAATGTTAATTCATCAAAAAATATAGTTCATTAGAAACCGCAACACGGGAATAGTCATATAAATATATATATAATTCCTTGATTTAATTAATAAATTTCCTTAACTTCATGAAACAACTTTTTTTAATCGCAAACACAATCAATCAAGATGCATGAACCTATAGTGAGACTCTACCCTTAAATTAGTTACACTATAATTGGTTATTCGGTAGGCTAAGAGTACTTGGATTAGATAATAGGGGCCCTAACAAAGCGTTTCCTAGCCAGTATTCCCTAACCTATGTCATGAACCAAGATCATATGACACTGTTTACCTACCAAACCATACAATACACACTTTTCCTAACTCAAAAAATCATCATATCTTCTAACCATATTCCTCAGATACCACTCTTTCATGACCCCTCCCTCAAAATATATCGCATTGAATGTAGATAGATAATGACCCACATGTCCCTAATACAGTAGGCCTCATGATGGATATTAGCATCGATGGTATTAAAATACCATAAATTGGGGGAGTTTTCCTTTATAATAAAATATGATCAGGATATAGGATAAATCAATGCTAATAACCTCTATGACATAATAAAAAAATGAAACTAAAACCATCCCATAATTCATGAATAATTTAATAGATATAGATAAAAGTCACAAAATGAATGTCGTAAAATAAAAGCTAAAGCAGCGACACAACAACCACTCTAAAGGTATTATCTAGTAATGTCCATCATGGTCCATGAATTCATCATAGAAAACCTTATAAAAATTTTATATATTCAAGGTGAGCATACATGTATACTCAGTATGAAAAGAAATTTCTCTTGTGCACATTTGAAAAGTGCATACTAATGCATCTGTGAGGAAAAAACAGAACCAACAACACAAAAACCGGTAAACTAACCAAACCACAACTCACCAAGGATTTTTCACCAAATAAATCATCCATGAATAGTAAAATTATAAGTATCATATCAATAAATGGTACAACACAACACATTCCCACTAATTTTCCACCTTCACACCCCAAACAAATATGTACTAACTCCCCACATCTTCTGAATCACATCAAATCACAACCCAACCATAGACACAAGGTCCATCACATTACATCACATCTCATTCGAAGACACATAGGCCATCACATCACATCAAATATCATAACTAGTTTAGTAAATTACCATGAACAAGAATGACAACAACCTCATTCTATCCTCATACCATGCACAATCCCAAACCTAAGTCATCTCATTACATCTCACCGGATGTATCTTCGTCCATCACATCTCATCACGTCACTTCTCGATTGTGGAACTTTTGACTTTTGTCCATCACATACCATGCATACTGTTATTTCCTAGAAGATGGGTTAATGAATGGTGAGTAGTCATCCATCCATCCTCACCACTAGGATGTTGTAAAAAACACACCAGAAACGTTGTGTTATCTGCACTAAGTTCTTGATATGGGTGGGAACGTATAGAAAAATCATAAAAGTATGTAGATTATATGTATAGATTTGAGTACAAAAACCCCAACCAATTGGTCCACATCAAAGAACTACTGAACTCACAATATCACCAGCTAATCTCACAATAATATAGATTTTTCTAATGACATTAAATTCATAACAACACATAACAAGACACAATCCAAATTTCCCATTTCACAATTTACCTTATAAAATCATGAAAATTTCAAGAATTCCCATTTATCAACCAATTCCAATGAAAAAGTCCATTTATTTTGTTATCAATAACCACAATAACCAAACTTTACATTGTCATTTAAATCACTAATTATCCACTCTAACTTATGGAATTATAATTTATAATTATTGATTAGTTTCATTATTAGCCAATCATTTTTTTGAACACAACCCAATCCCATATCATCCACCTCATATCAAAACCACACATCACATAAACATAACATTATTATATTTCAAAAAAATGGTATTTCATCACAATACAATTATTTATTTTAGTGAATTCTCCAAGAAGACATAACTCTATTGAAAACAAATTTATTGACCAAATAAATGTTACTAACCAATTCCATTTAAAGTGATTCCAATGAATCAAACCAATCAAAGTTCCAAAACACATAAAAAAATTAGAACAATCAAATCTTATAATGGACATGATTTTCAGTGAAGCATCAAACATGCATAATCCATTAAACAATATTACAAGACAATAAATAATATATGTGATAATCCTTTTCATAGAAAACAATAATAATTAACTTTATGTGATTGACACATTCTCTGTCCAGTATAATCATTAAATTATATATATTAATACAAGAAATGATTATATGGATAAAATTTTATATTCATGTAATAATACATTATAGGAAAACAATTATCTATAACATGAAGAAATAATATAAAGTACAAGACAAATTCCCTCATTACATATCAATTCCAATTAATCCATTTATTTTATTTATTAAGTTGATGGATTATATATTCTTAATGAATAAAAAATAGTATATCTCATCATGTAAGGTATAGTATATGAGAATAAAAGATTCTATACCTTGAATTACAAACCCAACAATTATGAAAAACAATGTTTGCAAGTCTCTAAATGAAGCCATAATCATCTGATTCTCAATATTAAATAAACCAAATTTAAATTTTTTTTTAATTAATACATATAACAAAAACTAGGCTCTTACCTTCTAACCATCAAGAAAAATACAACATATTTTATAGCACATCAATATTATTAGTATTGATAGGGATATAAAAGAAATAATTTGAATAATCTTGGGTATTTATTTAAATTATTTTCACAACAATTTTTCATAATTAATCCAAATAATCATAATTATAAATTTTTATTTAATTTGTAAAACCTATTTCCCACTAACGTTACAGATTTTGATCTTTTCATATCCCATTATTAATTTTTAATCCACCACAACTACATTATCTCTTCAATCACACATTTATATCTAATGTTATTAACTAAAACAATTCCCTCACTTTTTCTTCATTTTCTAATGTCACAACATTATATATTGTTTTACTTTCATGATTATTTCTATAATTTTCATTTATATATTTAAATTTCCTTTTTATTTTTAAACCATACACATTCCCCCCTTCTCTTTAAATAATCACATATATTTATATATTTATATATATAATGTGACTTGATATATATATATATATACATACACTATCTTTTTTTATAAGAACATATTTTTTTCTTTGAAACATAACCCGATTATATATATATATGAAACCAATAACAAAACACACGCACACACACACACACATATTAAAATATATATATATATATATATATAAATATATCATTTAACTAGTTGACTCCCACATACATATATTATATGAACACAATATGTGTAAAGCATTTTTAAATATCATGCAGAGTTGTTGGAATTTCCAAAAAACTCTATGGGAGATCATAATTTTATGTACAGTACATATTAATATATTCTTAAAAAATCCGTTAAATATTAGACAAAAATTTTGTGCATAGAAAAAGTAATAATTATTATATGATCACTTTTTTAGACCCTTCCATTTTGATTACTTTTAATTATTCCATTTCCAATCTATTCTTTCACACATTTTTCTCTCTTTATAGTCACAACTCCCACATATCACCACTATTCATGAGTATCACATTTGATTTACATTCTCTCTCTCTTATATTTAATATACAAACTTTTAAATCGCATAAATTTTCTAAATGAAAACACATAAATTATCTTTACATATTTTACACCTTTAAAAAACATCAATCATCAATTTTTTAACTACCATACATATACATATACATATACATAGATTCAAGTATACATGTTTTCCCCATTAAAACAGGATACAATATATATACATATATACATAACAATATCTATATATATATAATAATATTATCTATACACATATACATATGTATATATATAAAAGTTTTGAGAAAAAACTATTCCCCAACATTTTAAAACATAAGTATATATATATACGTAACAAACATACATATATAAATATAAATATAAATATATATATATATATTGAAAAATATATTTTATATTTGAGAGATAATTTACTCTTATTAAACTTAATATATATGAAAATAACATTGATATTCATCATAACTATGATATATATAATATTTTCAAACATACCTAATAAATAATATATTGAAAAGTAATATTATTTCATTGAGAAAAAAATTATTTATAATTAATTCATGATATTTTCCATTTAATCAAAATTTAAAATTTAAATTCAAATAAAATAATATAGAATTATTTTTTATTAAATAATCAAAAAAATCAACACTATTAGAAAAAAATCATCAAACTCCCTTATACTTGAAAATGGAGAATTAAGTATATGGGAAAGTCGGTAACATAATAGATATACCTAATTTCATAATCCCCAAAACCATGCCTTTTGATTTACCACTAAATTTAAAAGATCCACCTTCACAATGATTATTTAATAAAAATATTTTTGCATCTCATGACAACTTTCTGGAGTAGCCACTATCCATGTACCATGTATATTCAACACTCTTAAGACACACTTCTTAAATTATTTTTTAAATAGAAACCAATATTGGAACTCATTCTCTCTTATGTTTAATTAGGCTAATATATGAATTCTTAGGTTCCCCAACTGATTTTAAAAAAGTATTCATGGGCAATATGGATGAAAATTTCTTCAAAATAATGATTTTAATATGACATAATGATTGGTAATATATCAACTAACTATCATTATAATAATGGCCATGTAATTGAAATTTTATGCATGTAAGATTATATTTACTTACTTTAAAACTCTTTACAAATAAGGTATTTCATAAATTTTTTTATTTTTTTATTATACACAAAACAACTCATTAGTTTATTTATTTTCATTTTAAAAACATCTTATCATACTTTTCTTCATTTTGAACGTATGTTGAAAAATTTTATTTTAAAATTATAATAACATTCTTTAGATTTTTATTCTCTTTTCATGATAATTCTATATCATTATAAGAAATTTCATTTTAACAGGAAGTGTTATTTCAAGGAAACATATTTTCATGAAATAATTTATTATTTTTCATGATAAAATCCTCATTTTCTAGATTTTATTTTTTATACAAATTATAATTTCATAATGAAACCCACTATAATTTCCCAATTTTAAAATTATTTATTTCATGTTTTGTTGTTCAGATTCAGAATTATACTGTGAACTCCAGTCAAAATAACTACCAAACCATTCCGTACTACTAACCATTATAAATAGGTTTGCACATTCTTATTCACTACAAGTTTCATCACATGAATTAGATTAATCTATAAAACTCCATCCAATCACTAAATCTATGCTCTCCATTGTCCATGTTTTCCTTGTCATTCCAAAAAATATTTAATGTCAATCAATTAGGCTTTATGTGCCCTGTAATTTTACACTCTTAACATGTTCATTACAAAATATAATTATAATTGAAAGTACTATCTATTTTCATTTTTTTCAACCTAAATATTATCCTTTATTAATCATATCTTCAATCTTTATTTTCATTTCAAAAATTTTAAACACCTTTAATATGGTTGGATAATTTATTTCCTCATTCATGCGATTTAGAAATATAAGAGTCAATTGAAACAATTATATTACATTTAAATGAAACATTTTTCTTCTTTAAATTCTCCTATTTAGATATATTCTTTAACTCCAACTCAAAATGAAGTAATGTATCAATGATTTTATCCAATATATATTCATAAAAGAAATTTTCCCCATAAATTGAAACATTTTTTACATTCCATTTCATGGTTGGTGATATCAAGACTATTTCAGTAAGTACATGATTATATAAGGTTTCTATAGGGGAATTACTTCCCTTCACAATATTTCAAAATATATGGAAAATATTTTTAATGCTTTCACATTCACCTAAAATTATATCTTGTTACTCATCTCAAACCCTTCAAATCATAGTTATGATCAGATTATCTAATCCAAGGTGAGTAAGCTTTAAAATTTCCCAAATTCCTTGAGCTCTCTTCTAGGAAGATGCATGACTCAAACCATTTATATTACTATAATGATTTAATAAATCCATTACATTGTAATTGAAATCCTATTTAACCACGTCATTACTAATAAGATATATTGGATCATATTTTTTTAGTTTTTTTGGTTTCACCATGATCATATAGTGTATAGTTCCTTATTTCTCAAGGTATGAATCCATTGAGAATTTCTAGTATCCATAGTAATTTCAATCCAAATGTGATGGATTTATAGGAATCAATCAATCATTTATGTTTATTTATATCATCATAAAAATATAATTTTCATTAGATTTTTATTCCTAGGGTATTAAATTTAATATTACAAAATAAAATAATAATGCTCAATATCCAATAGGGACATGACTATAGTGACCAAGGCTTTAAATGCATGGATATTGCAACATTTTTATGATTATCGAGCATATTATAATAAATACATTCATGAGGACCATAATATTTTAGTGTATTGGGAATCATGGAACACATTATTTAAATTTGGAGAAATATATTCAACATATCTATAAGGATCATTCCAATTATTACTCCTACTTAAAAACCATCATTCATAACGTGGTGAAAGAAAAAATTAGAAAGATTTGATCTCAAAATCTCAGTAAGGGTAAAAAAGGATAATATATGAACAATCATGATCCTAATGGTATGAGAACATGATTATATCATTAGAATATCATACCCTACAAATCAAAGTTCATAATCAAGAGTCATATCATAAATATGGGTAGTTCATAAGGCATGATTCATAAGGAAATCAAGAGCATAATCCATGAGAGAATATTAGAGTAATAAGACATAAAATTGTGGCATATACATAATCATACATAATTCTATGTCAATGATTCCTACAAAGAACATAATAACATGTTAGGATTCAGCAAATCACCTCTGTATCTGCTTCAAGATTAGGATACCCTCTCATATACCCTCTTGTGTCATGATTGGTATGCCCTCCCATGTAACATATTGTCTCAGTCTAGGGATTCCCTCCCATGTACCCTCTTGTTTCAGTCATAGTATGTCCACCCTTGTACAATCTTGTTTTGGACACATGATTCCATATTGTTTCATCATAAGATTCACTCCTGTGTACCCTCTTGTTTTGGCCTTGGGATTCCCTCTCGTGTACCCTCATGTTTCGGGCTTGGTATGCCCTCTTTTCTTGGGATTGGTATTCCATCCTATGTACCCTCTTATTTTGGGATTCATATTACCCCCTATATACACTCTTATTTTAGTATTGGGATTCCCTCCCTTGTACCCGATTGTTTTTGGATTATTATGACCTCTTATTTCGGGTTTTGGATTCCCTCTCTTGTACCATCATGTTTCGGGCTTGTGATACCCTCATATGTATCCTATTGTTTCTATCCTTGGATAACCTCTTGTTTCAGGATTTGGATGCCTGTATATGTACCCTTTGATCTAATGTTTTTTATCCTTACACAATGTATTGAATAGAGATATTCTTCCCACCTTTCACATAATGAAATGATTCATACATGCACTACAAGATAGTAAAACATTCATCATATCATGTCCCATGAAATGAGATGGGTTCCATAAAAATCATATCATAACACATGAAATTAAATGGTATAATTGACATTTAATCATATCATATCCTATATAAAATAGATAGGTCTCATAATGATCTCAAAAAACTATAAAGTGTTAAAAGAAGCAGGTTTGAAAAGCATATAACCCATGGAAGATAAATAGTTGTAATAAATATCATTACATCAAAACATAAACCATTAAAGATAGAACATGAATGGTATTTTAGGATCATATCATCAAAAAATAATAAACTATAAAAAATTATGTGATCTTAGTTGGATAAGGATTTTGATGTGTCACATGGAACATTTCTTAAGGAAAATACCCTTTCATTGAAAATCACTTTCATACAACATTTCCAAAAATATTTTTCTAATAATGAAATCTATGAAATTTAAATTAAAACTTTTCATGAGGAAAATAGATTTTCATCATTGAAAATAACATTTTAAAACATAAAAAATTATTATAACCATTATATTTAAAAATATCTTTGAAAATATTTAAATGAATATTGAATTCTTTTTTAAAAACAATTTCTTTGAAAACATGCCAAAAACTTATTAATAAAGATCAAAAACATTTTGAAAACCTTTTCATTGAAAATAAAATTTAAAACATTTAAAAGAATATTTAAAATTCATTTAAATCATTTTATTTAAAAATTATCCCAAAATATCATTTAAAAACATTTTTACAGACGTTTTTAGAAAATATAGCTTTGAAAGAACATAGATTTCTGACAGATAGGATAAAGAAATGCAGATTTTCATTAAAACAATTCCTATTTTTCTTTTATCCCAATGAGTGTAAAATTGTACCATTACATGGATATAACAAGAATAATAATAAGATATTAAAATTAATGAGGTATCTTGAGAGTTGGGTCATATGATTCCATTAATGGAAGAATAATCATTAACAATTCCAATAAAGGATGAGAATGTAGCAATAAAATATTACCACTTTGGTAACATCAAATCACAATACCGATGATATAATAACATTATATGATAATTATAATATCTTGAAATTAATAATATTCAAGATATGACATGTAAAAAGTCCTTATATACACCTCATATAATAATATAGGTACATGACATAACATGTGTCTCAAAGAAGGAAACCTAAGACAAAATTACATTTTTGGTTTTGTAAATTTTGAACCACAAAAACCATGAAAGAGAGTTCATAAAATGGATATTAAAATACCTATAAATATATTTTAATGTTTCATATAATAAATTTATGTGTATTTTAGACACCTAACAATAAGAAATAATGGTGAATATAGCATATATCTAACATAAATAAAAGTGAGATGAGAAGACCTATACTACTAGAGTAACTTTTGAGTTGTGATCCCCATGAAATAATAACATAAATTTAAACTTTTAATATCATTAAATATATGAAATTCATGATATTTCATGTCATAATTAAGTATATACACAACAAAAATGAAACGAGTATTTATTATCACATGTATCTCATGGATATGAAAAGTGGGCTGAGAAAACCCTTACTACTTGAGTAAATTTTAAATCATGATATCTATAAAATAATAACATCAATTGATACATATTATATCATGAAATAGAGGAAATTTATGATATAACATGTCATAGGGTATTATATACACCGCCAAAAATAATTGAGTGGTGAATATGGATTGTATCTCACGAATATAAAAAGTGAGATGAAATTCCCTTACATTATGTCTTAACATTCCTCGTACATGTTAAAAACTCAAGTATAATAAGTATAAATTTATTATAAATCTACCAAATAACCCTATTCTCATATATGTTACCATATTTTATTCAATTATAAAATTATATTACCTATTTATTAACAATTTAATGTTAATGTAATGTTTTGGATAATAATTGCTTTGTTTATCATATATGTTTTAAATTAATATTATTGATCATATTACATAGATCATGATTTACTTATTTCTAGATTATATAACATGATGTATATATGTAATATCCTAACATTTTCTAGAGATATCATGTACTTGTTTACATGTACTCTTTTTTCTTGTTTTGATTACGTATTGTTTTGGTTATAACTAGGGTGAGTTTGGGTGGAAATTTGAAGATTTTTTTAAAGGAATAGGGAAACATCACCCAGCTAAAAATGAAACACCTAACCAAGATAGATGGCATAGATGGTGCATGTTTTGTCAAATCATGAACCATATTAGAAAAAATCATGCCCGTACCATAGAAGAGGGACGCAGTTAAGGCGCACAATTTGTAAAACCATTCAACCTTTCCCAAAAAACCATTCGTAGGATTTTAATCAACACAAAAACATGATTTAAAATTACTTGAATCATGGAAACTCACCCAAATCGACCCTCAAAAATTTATTTTCTCTCATTTTCAGAGCTTGTCGGATGGATTCCAAGCTCTATCGACCTCCATTCATCAAGATTAAAACCTAGATTGCAGATCTTCACCTCTTTCTATAATTTAATATCATCTCGATTGGTTTCCCATACTACTCATATTTTTCTCCCATATGTTGAAGGGATGTTTTCCCCAGTTGTATTTTTATCTAGATTTAGGTTTAATATGCCTTTTTTCATTGATCTTGGATCAAGGGTTTGAATCAAGCTCTCAATCTTCAACGTGTTTAGGGTTATTCTTCTCAAATTGGGGATATCTTTTGGTGAGTGTTCAACATCAATCTTGGGGAAGGTAATATAAATTCCAATACTATAATCTTGATTTAAATTTCTTGTATTTAATTGTATAATTTTTATAAGATGATTAGAAATTGGGTTTCATATATGAAATTAATTAATTAAATAATTTAATTATTTAATGGATTTACAAATTATGGATATTGAATTTGTTAAATTGGAATAATTTATTGGTGAATTAATTATGGTGATATTTAAATTTTGAAATTGATTGAACTGTATTGATTAATTTTTAAATTAATTAATGGGTTGTTGAAAGTGAAATTGAATTAATTAATTGTCGAATTAATTAATGGTGTTTATGTGATGAATTAATTATTTAATTAATTAATGAAATTGATGTGATTAATTAATTATTGAATTAATATATGTAATTTATGTGATTAAAAAAACTAATTTATTAATTTAATTGATGTGGATAATTAATTGGTAAATTAATTAATGGAATGGATGTGACAAATTAATTATTGAATTAATTACTGGAGTGATTGAATATGAAATAGTTGATTTGGGTTATTTAATTTATAAATCAATTAATTATGATATTTTTGAACATGTGATATTTGTTACATATGTGTTTGATTGATAAATAGGGTGTGGGATAGGAACTGGTGCTCCGAATACCCACAAGGTCCTAGCCATGATGTTCTAGGACACAAGCCATGCATGATAATATTATTGAATGGACATAGAATGATGATCCAATTACATATATGATGTGGGATATGCATCGATTCTCTAAATACCCACAGGATGCTAGAAATGACATTCTACGTCATAACATTAACAATTGACTACGGTTCCAATTATTCATATTATAAATTAAAATGAAATAGATTATGAAATTCCATTTTTAATAATGATTTTTGAATTGAATTTGTGATATGGTTCAGACATCTACATTGTTTGAATAAGTTATTGAGACTCGGGTGTCCATAGGAACCTGAGAGATATGTTGTTAAATAATGAGTAATTAATTAAATGTAAATTGCTTACTTAATTTCCTGCGATTTATTTTTGTAAAAATGCATACAATGTTTTGACTAGATATTATTCTAGACAACGTTGGTGGTGGACTACAGAGTTATACTCACACCCTACTCAGGATTCCCAGTCAGTACCTAGATAGATTTCATTGTTCCATGCCACGTTAAGGGTAATATCCCTATGTTAGATGTATGATATTGGATGGAGCATATATGAGAGATCGGAAATTTTCATTGGGACCCACTTGGGAGTTTCCAGTGTCTTTATTTATTTTGAGTTTTACATATTGACACATGGAATGTATTTAGCATGACATGCATACTGATTAGTTTTGGATAATCTATTTTCTATTTTAGTCATCGTGTGATTCTGGTATTGTTTATATTCTGGTTATATCATTTGTATATTTTTTATGTATTTTCCACAATTGTGATACTTTGGTAAAGACGGTATAGTCTCCCCATGATTGATATTAGTCCCTCGGTAATAGTCGATAGCCTCTGGTGTATGGGTAGGCATCCATAGGTCATATATCACACCGACTCTGGTCACTATTGAGTGGTACCCAGGTTGGGACATTACAAATTAGTATCAAATGACTTTTCTTTTATTTTCTTTTGACATATTATTTGATATGGGTAGACAGGAGACTAGTAAGGGTTAATCCTTGGTCATGATCTCATGAATGGGAGTAGCTAATTGATGTATGTGGTAAAACCCATGTACCTAGGGTGGAATTATTATTTTTGGTATTTGTTGTTATAGTTTGATGTCATTTCACCTTGGGTGATGCACTTATTATTTCATTTGATTATTTTTGTTTATATTTTTAATGATTTTACTTGTGGCCTATAATGACCTGTGATTTGAGTTTGCATGGATCATTCTAGGATCTAAGGATTGTTCTATGACATGATTCATTTTAGTAATTCTTGGGAATGTTGGTTTTGGTTAGGTTCTTAAATTGAAATATTTTTTATTTTTTATGTGGCTTAAAATGAAAAAAGGCTTCAATTATGAAATTCAGAATTTTAAATGATGAAAAATTAAATAAATGGGCATCTAATGATAAACCTGAATTTGATAATGATTATCCCCTTGGTGTAAATGACCTATATGTAGGATGGTTAAGTGTAGTGATAAGACCATGATATTTTCCTTTGTGGTGGTTTTGGGGGGAAAGACTTGTTGTGGATTGTTTTTATTTTCCTCTAGCATAAATGTGTTAAAGTTGTGTTATGTGTCCCAGGACGTGTGTTTGGAATTTTAGTGTTATAACTCAATGATAATTCTTGTTTAAATGATTACACAAGGTTATGTTTGGAGATGATCCACTAATAGTGGAACTAAAGACACCAATAGTGTCGCGTGAGGAAGTTGGAGAGAAGATCGATGAGGATTTTTCTCAATTTATGAAATTCAGGGAATGTGACCCAGGGAAGGTTCTAAAAAGAATTTCTGATTTGATTATGGAGTTCCATTTGAATCACCCTTTGACTTTCACAGGAGAGGGTGGACCCGAGGTAGTTGAGTTTTGGATTGAGTCTATCTGGATGATACTTGACCGTTAAGAGACTCTTTATAAGAAAAGAGTCAAATTAGCTACTTACATGTTATGTGGTCAGACGAAGAGTAGGTAGGACATCCAAACTCAGGATGGATAGATGGAAACTATGGTGTATAAGGACATTCAATATATGTTCGTGGAGGAGTTTTACCATGAGATGCTCTTGTATGAGTGAGTAGCCATTATCATTAGAATGAATCACATGAGTATGTCTGTGATGGACTATGTCATTCACATTAACGATTTACATTGTTGTCTTCCAACTTTGGATGGATATTAGGCAACTTGAAAAAATTATTTTCTATATTGGATTAAATGTGAAATTATTTACCAAGTGAATATATTTGGGATGAATATGTTTATGGAAGTGTTATATCGAGCTCTCATATCAGAGGGGAACCTGAAGGATACTTACAATAGTAGTTAGGTAGATTATTCTTCACGATAAGACGGTACAAATTCTTAAATAAGAAAGTGTTATTACAATAATTCTAGCTAGAAATATGGGACGTAGAGTGGCCATACATAGGGAACAGTTACTCAGGATCTTACCTGACTACTTTTCCATAAGTGCGTTTGGCTGATCCACTTTCATAAACATTTTCCGAGACCACCAATTGATTTATGAGCCTGAGGAAGGATGGGTCATCTATAGTGGTTCATGATGGATTATTTAGATAGAAACCGAGTTTGAGAATGGGTACTTCTACACCATATATGTTTGGCGGGTGGAGTTCTATTGGTTGTGGTGTAAGAGATTCTGGACATGGAGATTTTGTGAAAGGGAGACCATATCAGCAAGGTGGTGCAACCCAGGAGACTCTAACTTCATTACAGGGAAGAGGGGAAGAACATATACATGCCTTTTATCATACAATTTTGGATAGTGAGGCTTGACAATTGAAAGAAAGAGGTACTATTATGGTTGCTTCTATTCTAGCTAGTGCCTAGTTTGATACTAGTTCCTCTCATTCCATTATTTATGCATAACATTTAAATGTTTTGAGCATAGTGGTGGAGTTCCTAAGTGTGTTCATGATGATAGATACACCATTGGGAATATGGTTTAGGGACATATATTTATAAAAGGGGTGTTCTATAAAGGATATGGAGTATCCTTTTTAGTGTAATTTTTATATTCTTGCTATTTTAGGCTCTGAAATATTTTTGGGTATAGACTGCTTAGTATCATACAGATCCCACAAATATTGTTACTACAAGAGATTGAATTTTTTGTCTTCTAAATGAAAAAATTATATTAACTATGTGGAGTGGGATATCCATCCGGGTCATGAATTTCCATTTCATTAGAAACTTGGGGAGCATACCTCCTAGGTTACTAGTATGTTTCTAGATGACAGAGGCATAACGCAAGGAGTCATTTCACCAATGTTGGACAAGTTCCATGATGTGTTAAATAAGGAATTATTAGGGATTCCACCTAAGAGATATGTGGAATTTACTATTCATATCATTCTAGGGGTAAACCGGTTTCTATTCCACTGTAAATAATGGAACTCCACCACTATGCTCAAAACGAGCAGTCTAGAAACATACTAGTAACCACTGGAGGAGTTGGAGGATAATGTGTTTACATGACCAAGTACATTTCCTTGGGGATATCGAGTCTTTTTTTCAAATAAGGATGGAGGGACATTAAAATTATGTGTTGATTACCAAATGTTAAACCAAATGATAGTAATGAAATTTTATCCTCTTCTACATATTGATGACTTTTTTGACTAGTGTATAAGAGTTTGGGATTTCTCAATGATGGAATTGAAATCAGGGTATCATTAGTTGAGAGTTTGATCTTCTGAAGAACCTAGACCTTCATTCAGAAGAATTTATAGACTTTATGAGTTCTTCGTGATATCTTTCACACTGAAAAACATACCAGTAGTGTTTATGGCCTTGATGAACAAAATCCTCAACCCGTACCTGGATGATTTTGTGGTAGTGTTTGAGGATGACATCTTGGTGTATTCCATGATTCATGAAAATCATTCCCAACATATTGACATCATCTTGAGTATAGTGTTGGAGCATCAAATATTCTCAAAGATATTTAAATTTTAGTTTTGGTTTTATCAAGTATATTTCTTAGGCCACATCAGCTTAGAGGAAGTTGTGTCAGTAAACTTAGAGAAGGTTAAGGTAGTCGTATCTTAGTAGAATCCCAATAATTATTTCAATATCAGTATCCTTATGGGCTTATATAGATATTACTGAAGGTTAATCCATGAATTTTCCCTTTAAAAAGCAACATTTTAATGATTGATGAAGAAGGGAATAATGTTTGAATAGTTGGAATCAGGCATGGATTCCTTCCTAGAGATGAAAAATCATTTTACATTGGCACTGATATTGATCCTACCGAAAATAGTTGAAGAGTATATGGTATTTTTTGATGCTTCTGTGATCATAAATGGAGAAATGCTGATTTATGGAGATCAGATTTTATAGTATGGATCACGCTGTTGAGACCAAATGAAAGAAACTAACCTATGAATGTCTTTGAGTTGGCTGAATTTGATTATGATTTGAAGTGTTGGCGACATTATCTAATGGGGAAAAAATTAATGTGTATACGGATCAAAAGATCATGAAGTTTATCTTTTTTTATGGATATTTGAGTCTCTGTAATAGATTCTAGTAGAGTATGTGAATTCATTATTCTTTGAGAAAGAATATACAACTTGGATTGGAGATAGTGTTGCGGATTATCTAAGAAGGATAAGTCAACAAAATGAGAATTATGAGTCTGGTTTGAGTGGATGTTGATGAAATTACAGGCTGATATTCATGTTGTGGTTCAAGAGAGTCAGGATAAGATGACTCTCGAATCAGTTCTATTAGAGTTTACACTTTTAAGTCAAATCAAAGATAGATAATAAGATCATCGAGAATATTTATCCTTGTGGGGAATTATTAATGTTGGGGAGACATCTTCAGACTTGATGATAGACGAGGATGAGACCATCTATCTTAAAAATCATGTAATTGTGACTATGAGAATATGATACGGTATTATGTGTGTTTTTCAAGCCTCTATGTGGGCGTTACATCCATATGTGACCAAAATGTACCATGACCTATGATGATAGTTTTGACGGCTAGGAAATAAAAAGGAGAGACTATGGTTTGTGACATGATGATATGCTTGTTAATAGTAGAAGACTGAGCATCAACGACCAAGAGGCTTACTATAGCTATTTCCAATTATGTACTGTAACTGGGATGAAATTACTAAGGATTTTTTTGGTGGGTCTCTTTAGTAGTTGGGAGACTTATATGTTTGGGAGAAATTCCAACTACATGGGGTTCCACATACTATAGTTTTAGAAAATGATTCTTGTTTTACTTTATACTTCTAGAAGGCCTTAAAAAAGGCAATTGGTAGATAGGTTTTACTGAGTATATCATTCCACACACAGATATATGTATAGTCAGAGCAAACGATATTGGTGGTTGAGGATATTCTAGGAACATGTTTCCTAGATATCAGTGGGTCTTGGGAGAAAAAACCTAAATTTTGTGGCGTTTTACTATAACAACATTTATCAAGAAACGATTCAGATGGCACCAAATGAGGCTATTTATAGTAGGCCATGTAGATCATATAAATTCAAGATAGAGGTAGCTGAGATATAGCTATTGGCACCGAGTCTTGTGTAGGGGATGTCAGATGAAGTTCATCTAATTATGAAGTGCATGGCTACGACTCAGAGTAGACAAAATTCATGTTCAGATAGATGTAGATGAACCCAAGAGTATATATATACTGATCATGTATTCCTTTAGGTTTCAACTAGATTGGTCAATGCATGTTACAAATTTAGGGTAAGTTGGCACCCAGATTTTTGGGACTATTTGAGTTTGTGTAGAGAATTAGGTCAGTGGAATTCTAATTAGCTCTTCTACAGATATACAGAGTTATTCATGATGTTTTTAATGTGTAATAGGTTTTACAGTATCACCCAGGCCCTTATCATGTGATGTATGTGTATGGTGTTGAGATTGATATAGATGTGTCGTTTGAGGAGTATCTAATATGTGTGTTAGATCATAGTGAGAAAGTGTTTCAGGGAAGGGCCATGCTGGTAGTTCAAGTATTGTAAAAACATGGGTGTATATAGTAGGAAACATGAGAGAGACAAGAGAATATACATGCTCTATGGGAAAAACTTTTTGACTTAGAAACATAAATATTCTTGGGAGTACAACATGAGGAAGAACTTTTATTAAGTGGGGGAGATTCTATGATCCTGACCTTTTATGGAGATGTGATGAGTTATTTTACATGTAATATTTATTTCCTTATTTTGATTACATTTTGTCTGGGTTGTAACTTAGGTGTGTTTGGGTGTGAATTTAAAAAATTTGGAAGGTAGAAGGAAAGTGTACGGTTCGCGTACAGTTTTCCCAAACTGTGCGTCTTGCCCCATCTAACCGTGCTACCCCTAGAAAAGAGGGATTTCATGGTTGGTGAATGTTTTTTCAAATCTTCCTAGATAGATTATAATCCCTCCAACCTGTGTTCTTCATGATTTGAATATCAGACTGAATATACACACCTCTCTCAGAAAGTGAATCTCATCATGATTAGATTCCGGTTGCTTTCCCATTCTTATCCCATCCATTGAAGGGATGTTTTCCCCAGCTGGATTTAGATCTGGATCTAGGATTAATAGATCTTATTTCATTGATTGTGGATCTATGATTTGAATCAAGATCTCGATCATCGACATGATTACGGTTATTATACTCAATTTAGGGATATATTTCTTGTGAGCGCTCAATGTCAATCTTACTATAAGTAGTCTAAATTCTAATCTTGTAGACTTTATTTCAATTATATATATGTAATTTTATAATTTCTAATAGACAATTAGAATTTGTGTTTCTTAAATTGAACTAATTAATTTGGTAAATTAATTAATTAATTGATTTCCAAATTAGGGATTATGAATAGATTAAATTTGAATAATTTATTATTGAATTAATAATGGGGAGATTTAGAATGTAAAATTAACTAAATTTAGTTCATTAAATGTTAAATTATTTAATAGGTTGTTGAAAGTGAAATTGTATTAACAACATTTTTAATTAACTAATAGAGTCGATGTAATTAATTAATTACTGAATTAATTAATGGAAACGTTGTGATTAATTAATTTTGAATTTTATTAATGGTATTGATGTGATTAATTAATTTTTGAATCGATTAATTGAATTAATGTGGTTAATTAATTGATAAAAAAATTAGTGGAATTTATGTAATAAATTAATTGTTTTATTAATTAGTGTAATTATTTAATATCAAACTCTTGAGTTGGATTAATTTATTGGAGAATTAATTAATTGTGATATTATGATTCATGATATATTGGGAAATATGTGTTTGATTGATAAATATGTTATGAGGGTATTATACTCCAAATACCCATTAGGTTATATCCCTTATGTTTTAGGACCCATAGAATGCATGATAATATTATTTTATTGGAAAGGGATTGATGCTCGAAATTCTGACGGGGGTGGGATAGGGAATGATGCTCTAAATAACCATGGGGGTTCTAGACATGAATTTCTAGGAACATAAGATTAGATTTGGACTATTGTTCCTTTTAGTAGTAATATAAATTGAAATGGAATAGATAATGAAATCCAATTTGTAATAATTATTTTTGAATGGAATTTGTGATATAGTTCAGACTCTAGCATGGGGAAAAGAAGGTATTGAGATTCAGGTGTCTATGGGAACTTAGGATCTATATAGTTAAATGAAGATAAATTAAATATATTTAATTTTTTACATTATTTATTGTACATTATTCTCTGTATAACTATAGACACTGTTTTGAATGGATATTGTTTTATACATCCATAGTGGTGGCCAACTAAGTTGTAATCACACCCTACTCGGGCTATCTGATGGGTACCTAAACAGATGTCATGGATACAGGATGGGTTAGGTGAAAGTGACCTATGTTATATGGATAATATCATATGGTTCATGGATGGGGTAACTAGACTAGGTGTCACGAACCTCTTGGGAGTTTTTAGTGTCTTTATATATTTTAGGTTTTGAATATTGACACTTGACACATATTTAGCATGACATGTCTATTGTCTAGTTTTTTATATTGTGTTTCTTATTTTGATCATCATGTGATTTTGGTATTTTTATGGTTATGGTATATCATTTGGATACTATTTATTTATTTTCTTCTATTTTCCTACTTTTTTATATAGTTTATGTTCTCCCTATGATTGATATTAAACCCTCGCTACTATTCAACAACCTCTAGCATATGGGGAGGCTCTCCCGAGGTCACGTTGCACACCGGCTCAGGGAACCAGTGAGTGTAACCCAGTTTAGGATGTTACAATATATCATATTATATATATATATAATAATCTAAAAAATATAAAAATAAAACATAAAACACCGTTCACGGAGACGATAGGTTATACTTACGCATGAACACTGTTTCAACTTTCTTATCATATTGAATAAAGGAAAGTAAATGTAATATATGTATATATATTTACATATAATTATATTTCAATAGAATAAGTATTTCATATATATCAATTTATTCTACTAAACTCATCTATAATATATTCCATGTAAGGTTTGTAAAAATCATATCGCTCGGAGGAGGCAGTACTCCACACAACCAAAAATGAAGTTTCCGTATTTACACAAAACGAAAGGCATGAAAGTATGTTTTATATAATAATTGAAGAAGAATAAATATATAGAATATAGAATATATATCATATAATAAAATTTTTTCCATCATAATTCCCCACCATGAGATGTTACAAATAAAAAATGGTCAACATCATTTTGTGGGGAGGTAGTTCACCATACAAAAAAATGGTATGTTCATTATACATTTGATGGAAGTGTGTATATCTGTAGGTATAAACCTTAGAATAAAAACATATCAATATATTTACTTTACTAATTATAATGTATAATAATTTAAGAAGAATATTTGTGGGGGTGGATAATTAATATAAAACAAAATTTACCAAGGAATGATGTTACCTCATCATTGTGTAATTAATTTTGGATTACACCAAAGACTAACATGGTTTTATTTCAGCCAAAATTGAGAATTCTTGGTTTAGAGGAGGGTAGATGGTAGTATATTATGGTAGGGTTTGGATGATCCAATGTTGTATTATAGGTGTGAAGATCTGAGGGTGGTGAGTACCCTTTTATAGTCGAGGAGGAGTGGCATTCTTGTAAATATAAAAAGGTAAACACTTTTGAGAGGTCTCCCTTACATAATGGGAATCCAATAATTTTCAAAATTATTTCCAAGAGGGGAAATGGGTGAAACATTTCGATCCAATGTGTTTTGCACATGCTTCATGATCATTTCACCCATTAAGAATAATGTCTCACCCTTGAGTAATCTAATTTTTACCTTAATCACTATTATTAATTTTAATTACATTCTCAAATAATTCTCAACAAAAACTAAGTTGGTATTATTATAAATTATAGACTATGGTGATAAAAAGTTTGGAATCCATTTTCCAAAATTCCAATCATATAAGTGGATGAATTTAAATTTAAATTAATAAAATATATGGGATGAGATGACAAGTTTTAAAAGTAAAAACATCCAAATGTTTGAAATGTATTTATTTCTAATCTCAATGTAAACATTGGTTAAAATGACATAAATTGTATTAAAAAATATATAATTCATATAAATATAAATTAAACCCAAAATAGAATATAATTTAACTATATAAATAAATTACATGAAAATTTAGTTTTGAATTAAAATTCTGCATTTTTCACTATTCAACCAGAAATGAAATACGTCAGAAAAATAACAAAAAATCACCCCAAGTAAATTTTGAAATTGATCACTCAAAAATTTTGTCTATTTCATCGTGTAAAATTTATAGTGTCAAAAAATTTATTTAAAATATGTCATCCATTAAAAGGTGATTAAAGTACCCTTTAGAAAAATACATCATTTTATTCATAAAATAGAATTCATTCTGATGTCATGTATAGAAAACATATAATATGAAAATTAAATAGATGAATAAATATAATATATATAAGTCATTAAAATAATTTATCAAAATTGTTTTAATTAATTTATTATGGTTAAACTCATTTGATTTCATAAATATTGTCTTCCAACTAAATATTTTCTGTATTTTGAAAAGGATTTTACTTTCAGTTCCAGTTAATTTTCCACCAAATAATTCTTATTATATTAATGTTTAAAGCATATGTTCATAATTTTATTAATATTATTTTTCGTTTCCATTATAAAGGATATTTAGTAACTATAAGAATATATTAATAACAACATTAATAGTATAATGAAGTATTGTAAAACTCAGCCTTACTTGTGACACAGGCTATTGAATGAATTCAGAGTTGTGTGTAACACTAGAAAAAAATAGTGTTGAGTGTACCGTAATCTAATTTAATTATTGCGTGTAGTGAAATATTAACTTGATTCTATTTGAAAGTCAAGCGAAAATTTGTGCTTTCATATAACATAAGCTATATTCAGTGTTGTATGAAATAAAAAATATCAAAATGGTTAAATTAATTCAAAAAATATACATTTCACAAAATCTATATTTGTTACATAATACCCCCATTAAAATGAATATATCCCTTGTATTTTTTTTGGCTTCTCAAAGGATTAATACTTGAAAGTTACTTTCATAGAAACCCACATTATAAAAATAAACAATAATAATTCCTTTATAAATTGATAGTTGATAATATAATTGTTATCCAAAGTAACAAATAACTAGGTTTCCACATAGGAGAACATTGGTGGGAAGTAATAACATGGTAATGAAAGATAAATATAACTATCTTGTTTTAATGGATAGTGATAGAGAACATGATTTGGATATTGTTAACAATCTCAAATACATAACCTAAAGAGGCTTAAAAATAACCTAGATATCATCAATGATGATGATAATGTGACAATATTTTATTTCAGGAAACTTTTTCCCAATGAGGTTTCCCGAAAAGATACCCTTACTAGATTTTAGGAAAACCTTACCCAATGTTGTGCCCTGATCGACTTCCACATCATCTCTTCTTCCAAGAAAAAAAGTTTAATTTTTAATTCCTAAAGCATTAATAGATCTTGAGATCCATAAATAGAATGGATTGTTGTTCCGTCATTCTTTATCCTAAAAAGGGTTATAGAAAGTTATTGAATATTCATAAAACCATATATGTTGAGATAACACTTTAATCTCTTAAACATTAGATAAAGTTTAACTTAAACCATTACATAAATGGTTAACCTTATAGCCCTTCCAAAATATAATTCGCTATTTATTACTTAAATAAGATCATATCTTATATGAAAACATTTTCAATCAAATCATCGGTTTATACTAGTACTGATGGAATAAGAAATATTATTTTATTTTTCCAAAATCCTTGAAGAGGGAGATAATCACATGAAACTTCACTAAAGTGTGTAGAATAGGATTTTCATAGGTCTTAGTCATGAAAAATCAAACATTTAATTCAAAACTAAGGAGGGGAAGATATGTGTTCCCTAATTATCATGATTCAATTCATCCATTGTAATTATATAGGATTTCCATTATTCCTTTATCCTCAGAAGTTTTTTTAGCTCATCATCCAGATTAGTCCTTGGATTTGGGCACTTGTTAACATAATGGTAAAATATATGCAATTGAAACACTAAAGTGTATGAGGTATATTCTATGGGGAATTATCTTTATTCACATCATTATCTAACTTATTCCCATTTCCTAGACATTCATTCGATCAATGAACTTTCATTTCACACATAAATCATTTAGAAGTACCCTTAAGACAATTCCCTCCATGTTTATTCCCAAAATTTACATTATAAAAGTATCATTTTATTTTTTATATGGTTGTTAGATTTTCCTTTGAACTCCATCATCCTTTTCATGTAAAAACCATGAGATCGATAAATAATTCCAACCTCCATTTCTACCTTGATAACACATCAAAAAACTTCTTCATGGCTTCTAATGTCTCTTATATCTCTGTACTTTAGAAGAAAATGTTTTACGAAACTAAAGAATCATCCAATTTTTCTTTCTATTTTGATAATAAAACTTTAAGAGTACCTCGCAAGCATTGTAAAATTTGTTCCATAGGCACCAACTGATTAATTTTCTTTATACTCAATTTCTAAGAAAAACTTTTCCTTCATCGTAAAAATAATATAAGGAAATTATTTATTGAAAAATATATTATAGAAATCATCCAAATATGTTGTGTCAGTATTATCTAGTCACATTTTATTCTTAATAAGATTCCTCCATTGATCTGCCTCACATTCTAGATAAAAAACCACCATAGGTACTTTTTCATTCATTCAACACCTAAGTATAGAAAATATATTTTCAGTCATATTGATTGATTTCTTAGAAACTAATGGGTTATCAGAACCATTAAAACAAGGTGGTAATTTCCTCATGAATTAATCAAAAGATATTTGTTCCATACTTTTCTTGTTTGGATGTTGACCATGATTTTTAGTTTCAAAAATTTATTTGTGAATATAAACAAGGTTTTCATTCCATATCCCAAAACATACAATTTCTCATGAGGATAGTTAGTGAATTATCCATTTCACTCTGAATTAACACTGTTCCTTTTGGTTACATCCATTAAATAAAACCAAATATCATAGAGTAAGAAATAATCATCATTGTGGGGAACCATGTAATTATGAAAAAATACTTATAGGATGTATAAATAATGACCCTAACATCATTAATATATGAAATTTTAGGATTATCTGAGGTTATTATTAATCGTCATGAAATTAAAATCCTACATGATGGAACATATAATGTTTTCGAATTTCCAAATAATATCCCCCTGGAGTGTCAAATTTGGTGTGCAATAGGCCCATTATCATGCACCAGTTCCTGATCGATTCAAGCTCAATAAAGTGTTTTGGGGTTATTATCCTTATATACATTTATTCCAGAGTCACATACACTTGTAGTATCCACACTGGGATGTATTTTTTGGAAACCACATTCTCTATCCCTTACCAAAATTATAGGATATTTTTCTATATTTTAACTCATCCTTAGAATTATCCTTAGAGACATCCCTAGAGATATACATAGAAATATTACTAGGGATATCACTAAGGATTTCTCATCCTTGTTTCCAAAGGTTCACTAAACCTTTTCCTTTTTTTCAGACTATAGAAAATCGGGCTTAACATACATGAATATTACTTAATTTTAGATGAATATTCAATACATTGCAAAAAATACATTCCTAATGACCATACTAGATTTTTGTCTTAGGAAACATGGAAAAAATTATTCCAATGTGGTGAAATATATTCAAAATCTCTATAATGATCTTCCCCTTTATTAATCATACTCAAAAACCATTCTTCATAACATCGGGAAAGGAAACATAAGAATTGGGTGAGCTTAAATTCTCATTGGGGGTAAATAAGAAGATATTTAAGCATAATCATGAGAATAAGTATTTTAGGACATGATCTCATAATTAGAAGATCATGCCCTTAATATTAAAGATCATAACAAGAATTATGGCATAAATATTGGTTGCTAATAAGACATCAATCTTATGGGAACCAAGAGCATAATCCATGAGGTCTTAACAGAGGAATAATACATGGAAATGTGGAATACACATATGTATAGATAATCCCATACTAAGGATACCTAATAAGACCTTAATAACATGTTATTCCTGGATAAATCACCAGTTCACCTGTGTCTGGAATTGGATTCCCTCATGTGTACCCTCTTTTTTTGATCTTGAGATTCCCTCCAATGTACCCTTTTGTCTCAGGCTTGGGATGTCCTCCCATGCACACTCATGTTTCAGGAATGGGATATCCTTCTATTTACCCTCTCTTTTTGGTCTTAATATTCCCTCTTGTTTTTGGGATTGGGATTACATCTCATGTAACTTCTTATTTTGGGCATGGGATTCCATCCCATGTACCCTATTGTTTTAGTCTTGGGAAGCCCTATTGTTTTTTGTTTGGGAAGATCTCCCATTTAGCCTCTTTCTTAGGCTTGGGATTCTTTCCGATGTACCCTATTATTTCAGTCATTGAATTTTTGTCTCATGTACCCTCTTTTTTAGTCTTATAATTCGCTCTGGTTTCGGGCTTGGGATTCTCTCCTGTGTACCCTCTTGTTTTAGGCCTTGGATTCCCTTGTGTGTACCCTCTGGTTTTAGGATTAATATTCCCTCCTTTTCAGGCTTGGTATTCCCTACCATGTATCCTTTTATCTCATAATATAGTCATCATCATCCAATTCATTTAATAGAGTCATAGTTCCCACTCGTTAAATATTGAAATCATACATACATATTCCACAAGATAATAAAAAATTCATCATGTCATGACCCATTAAAATAGATGGGTTTCATAAACGTCATATCATTACTCATGAAATGAAATTGAATCATATAAATTTAATTATATCATAACCTATGGGAAATATATTTGCCTAATAATAATTTCATCAAATCAAAACCTATTAAAATAAGTTGTTTTCAAAATCATATAACATGTAAAAGATAAATGGGTTTCATTAACATCATTCCATCAAAACATAAACTATTCTAGAATGAAAATAAATTTTATTCTCAGATCATATCCCAATTAAGTCATAAGCTATAACAATGTAATTAAAAATTTATGAAGAATTATTTTGAAGTATCATATGGAACATTTCTAATGGAAATAGCCATTCTTTGAAAATCCCTTTCATAAAACATATTTTTTTTTAATTTAGTATATATAAAATTTTCATATAAAATATTTCATGTCAAAAATTTATTTTCCTCTTTGAAAATCTATTTTTAATAGAAAAAAGTATTTTTAAAACCTTATTATTTGAAAATAGATTTGAAAACATATAAAGTGATCTTGAAATCTATTATAAAAACTCTTTCTATGAAAACTATATAAAAACCTATAAAGAAATCTTGAAATCATTTTGAAAATATATTCATATAAAATACATTTGAATATTTATAATGTAAGCATTGAAAATCATTTAAATCCTTTTATTTTAAAATAATCATTAAATATCATTTCAAAATATTTTTTAATAAATTTTAAAAAACATGGGTTTTAAATAACAATGATTTCTAATAGAAAGGAGAAATAAAATTATATTTTCATAAAAACATTTTCTTAATTATCTTAAGAAATAAATATTATAAAAATGATACCATTACATGTATATAACAAGAAAAATTAGAGGAGAAGATAATTCTTGAAATATCTTGAGATATGGATCATAAGATTCAATTGATGTAATCATATTCGTAAACTATCCCGATAAAATATGAAATTGAAGCAATAAACTCTTACCACATTGGTAACATTAAATCTTAATAAATATGAGATAAAAAAATTACATTAAGATTATAATGTCATGAAATATAATATTATTCATTATATGATATGTAAAATGGAATTATATACACCTCATAGATGAATATAAATAAATGACATAATATGTGTCTCAAAGCAGGCAACCAGAGACAAAATTACATTATTGATTTGGAAAAGTTTGAACTATAAAATTCATGAAAGACATTTCATAAAATTGATTGGTTAATACCCATAATTTTATGTATATGTATCATATAATACATTTATGGTCAGTATATACACCAAAAAATAAGAATAAGTTTTGAATATAGAATATATATCATATAAATAAAGTTGAAATGAGAAAACCCTTACTATTTGAGTAACTTTTGAATCCTGACCCTTGTGAATGAATAAAATTAATTGAAAATTTTAATATCATGAAATAATTTAAATTAATGATATAATATTTCATATGGAATTATATACAACACTCAAAATAAACATGTTCTTAATATGACATATATCTCACACATATGAAAAGTGAGATGATAAATCCCTTACTGCTTGATGAACTTCTGAATCATGATCCCCAAGAAATAGTTACTACAATTTAAACTTATAATATAATGAAATAAATTAAATAAATATATTACTTTTCATAGGTTGTTATATACACCATACATACAAAAACATTTGGTGAATATGGCATGTATCTCACATATATAAAAAGTGTGATGAAATTCCCTTACCATAAGTCATGAATTTCTTTGTACATAACAAAAAATCTTCAATAATAATTATAATTTTATTATAAATCTACCACAAAACCATATTATTGTATCTATTACCATATATTATTCACTTATGACTTTATATTACCCAATTATTAACAATTCCATGTTAAAGTAACATTTTGGGTAATAACCTCTTTGTTTGCCAAACATGTTTTACCAAGTTTTTCATGATCCTATAACATTGATCATGATTTAATTATTTATAAAATATATAAGATGATTTATATATAATATATATTCATTATATTTATATTTATAATAATATTTAAAATATACAATTATTAAATGGAATACACAGTTCAGGGAGACAATACATCGTACCTATGCATGAACGTTGTTTCTGTTTTCTTATATTATTGAAAGAATGAATGAAAATTACTTATATGTATAAATATATATTAAATAATTATATAAGAATAATTCTGTTATATATATCATATATGTTCAATAAACTAATTCTTAATTCATTCTATATAAATTTTGAACGAATCACGTCATTTTAAGGAGGCGGTAGTCCACACATCCACAAACGACATTATTATATTTACACAAAATGGAGAGTATGAAGGTATTCATTATATAATAATTACATAAGAATAAATATTTAATAAATATCATATATATATATATAATATTATATATAAATATAGTGTCCATTATAATACCCAACCATGAGAGGATGTAAAGGAAAGACGAACCACAACATTTTGTGAGGTGGTAGTTCCCCATACCCACGAACGATAAGTTCATTACCCATTTGATAGAATTGTGTGTATTTGATGTAATAAAAATTATAATAACAAATTCATAGTATATTTAGGATATTTATTTTATTAGATAATCATTGAATTATAATATTTTATGGGTGGTGAAGGAATATAAAAAAATTAGCTCGAGGAAGGATGTTACATATTTTTTATTAATTGCTTTTGTTTTTCACCAAAAAACTTACTTGGATTGATTTTGGAAACAATTTATGATTATAGGTTTATATGAGGGGAGTTTTGAGCTTATTTTGTTAGGTTTTGGATGATCCAAAGTGTCTTGAGATGTTTGAGGAAGTGAGGGAGTGGGTGACCTTTTATAGTGGAGGATGAGTGACATTCTTCTATTTATTGTAACATCCCAGTTAAATAAAGAATATGACATTTTCATATTTATTAATATTTTTTATTTAAATATTAATATTACTTTAAATGGTATTATATGATCGATGACGTACCCAAGACGCAACAACAAGTTGCTTTGAAATCTTACGATGCACACTAATAATATAAAAATATTATTGTAAATGGTAGTAAGTGCCCAACTGTTGTAATGGAGAGAATGATCAGAACTAACTAAAAAGTGATTATATATGTTTGTTAAATTTTTTACATTCATCCAATAAATTTTAGAGGCTTAAAATGCGAATGAATCCAATTTTAAGAAAAAATATTCTAATATTCTTTAAAAGGTCGATTAACCGCCTTTTTGATGGAGAACCCTTTTTAAATCTACTGTTTGTCAATTTTATTTTTTATATTTGACAAAATAAAATCCTTTTTAAGAATCAAGACATAAAAATTTACTTTGTGTAAATTTTTGGTATTTTTCCAACAAAGTTCATTTTTTTATAAATAGTGGAAAATGTTGTATTTTAATTCAAATCCTCATTTAACTAATTTATTTATATGGTTATAATATATTTTTAATTGTTTTTAAAGTTTAATTAGAATAAATTTTTACCATTTAATTCAATGGTGGTCATTATAATTAATTTCACTTTGAAAATTTACATAAACAAGTGTCAATCTCTTGATAGATATTATTTCTTAAAAACACGCTACTTGTTTTGACAGCGGGAATTAACTATATAATTTATTAATGAAACTTCTATGTTTTGAATTTGGTAAAATGGACATCATTTTTGAATTTGTAATATCAAATATATCTTAGAGTGAATTTTTGGTATTTTTCTGATAATGTTCATTTTTTTAATGAATAGTGAAAAATACAGCATTTTAATTCAAAACTGCCTTTTCATCCAATTTATTTATATAGTTATATTGTCATTTTAATTGGTTTTAAGGTGTAATTTAATTATTTTTTATTATTTCATACAAAGTTGGTCATTGTATTTAATTTCACTCTCTTAAATTGGATGTAAAAACAAATCCATCTTTTGATAGATTTTACTTCTTAAAAACCGATCTTTGGTTTTGACAACGGGAATTATTTTTAAATTAATTACTGCAATTTCTGTGTTTTTAATTTGTTAAAATTGATTACATATTTGGAATCATAAGTTCCAAATTATGTAATTAAGACTCTTCTGTTTTTTTGGACATTATGAATAGTAACGACGGTAATTATCTTTAATTATCTTGATTAATTAGTAATCGGGTAGTTAAGGGTAATAAAATAATATTATAATAATATAAAATGACCCCAACATTTGTTCAAATCCTCTTTTTTGAGTAATCAGAGACCATGGTAAGCTTTTTTACCGAACTTGAGGGCCCATGGAGTCACATGGGAGTGATAGTGACATTTATGACATTATTTTTAAAAAGAAGAAAAATATAACAAAGGTTTTTATATCCTAAGAAACAAAATTTTAATTTTGTTTACATAAATGATATCTTAGACTATAAATAGTCATTGGAAATCTAAAAATATTTCCTACATCAAGGTATTTGTTTTTAAAATTTTAGATATTAAATAAATAAATTTATTTATGACACCATGATGATGCAGTGATTACCTCATTAATGAATGATTTAAATAAAATGAAAAGATAAGGTAAACTCTAAGACTTAAACTTGTCTAAAACCAATTGTATGGGTGGATTCAGAACCCTTATCACCTTATCCTCAAAATATATCATTTTGGGACCTTTAAAATCAGAAAATCATTTTATAATAAAGTAACATTTCAAGACTTTCCAAAAGTGAGCCTCCTCCCCCTTATAAAAGGACCCCACCTCAACCCCCTTACCCACACCTCTCAAGCCCATTGGCTCATAAAATATCAGCTCATATTATCTATCAAAATCCCTATCTTACTCCTATAAGTAAAACTTTAGGAATAAGTCTTTCCAAGGAAGCCTTTGGCTCAAATCAAAAAGAGTTACCCGAGTTAGAGGTACTGTCTTCTCTCGAGTTTCTTTCTTTTATTTTACTTCTTAACTCACCACTATATTCTTATTATTTGATCCCATAATAACAACATAATCCTCAATATATGGATTTTTTTATGATAAGGATTCTACCTACACTTACGCACACCTCCGTCTAATGGTTAAAGAACATATTGTTTCTATGGGTGGAGAATTACTGCCTCACGAAACGATGATTGTTCAACCGTCTTTTAACACCTTTCATGGTGTCCATTAAGATGTCACTATATTCATATATGATATATATTATGTTTATTTATTCTTTATTCTTCTTTATTTTTCATTTATGTCATACCGTTATGCTTTCCATAATGTGTTAACACGATAATTTCATTTTAGGGAGTGCGGACTACCACCCCCTAAAAGTGATATGACTCATTCATTCCATACGTGGAACGTATAAAGGATAGAATTTATGAAATTAGGTAAAATATATAACATATATATTATAATTTAATTATAATATACTTATGTATCATTATGTTTTCATTCCATTAAAGTATAAAATAAAAATGAAAGTAGCGTTCATGCGTACGTATGGCTTACCGTCTCCATGAGCGGTGCATTTCATTTCTTATATCCAAATGTTATGTACTATTATAATTACATATATATAATATATATATATGATATAAATTAAATCTAAATTATGAATATAATTCTATATATAATGTACTCTTGACCATATGGACAATTTATAATTATAACAAGTTTATTTTTGACACAAGTTCTTAACATCAACAAAATGTCCGTTATGAACTCAAATAATTAAAAAATTGTGATAGAAAGGTAAAAAGTGATATAAAAGGAATAATAAACTTGAAAAATATTATTAATCAATTAGAAATTGACTTAATTTTATCATTCTAGAAGAACAAGGAACATACGAGCGAGTCAAGTCGGACACATTGCAAGGGATTTCTTATCTCACTTTTAATTCCGTGATATTTCCACTGTTCGCCACTTATTTATTTCATGTAGTGTATTATGTACTGAAAATTCATATATATTATAATAATTCTATTTATATTCATGGTATTATGTGATTCATTTGGTGTTTATTATCTTTTGGTCATACGACTCGATTGATTACAACGAGGTAAGGGGTTTTTATCTCACTTTTAATTCTGTGAGATTCATGCTATATTTGCCACTATTTACTTTTGTGTGGTGTATGTACTACCCATAATTGTATTCTTTGTGTAATATACTTTATTTTATGGGTATTTACATCTTCATTATATGATCCTTCTGTCATAGGGTGTACTTTTTGAAAGTTACCCAAATCAGTAAGGGAACCTTTCACCATCCTCTTTTTAAAAGATTTATTTTTGTTAGGTCTTTAAATTTAAATCTTCTTATGTTGGGATATGTTATTATATATCATTATTGATGTAAATTTTATGTCCATGTGATGATATACCATTTTTATCTCTCATCAACTCATTTTCAAAATTTTAAAGTGACGCCGTTAGCTATCAAATTTTTGTAAGGGAACTTCTTTACCCAATTTCGATTTTTTGGGTTAAACCTCTACTTCTTGATTATGTCGTGCTATGAATATGTGGGAATGACCTATGTTTTTTTACACTTAATATCCACTTATATTGGGTGTAATTATATTTGGCACACATAATTATATCATTGATTTATCCTTAATCAAAGGATATCATCTTTATAAGGGACTTCATCTCAATCTCCTTTTATTGAGGAATCCTTTGATTTATACAAGACTTTCTTTTATATGATGTATAAAACACTTTTGACTTTTCATTTCATTCAAAGGGAATATTTTCCCTATGAAGCGTTTTACTAAACGACAAAAAATAATGTTTCTTTTTTTTACGTAAGTGGTGACAATGACCTTTTCTGCCGCCACGAAAATTATTTGATCTTTGGCTTCCTTAACAAGCCATAATGTTTTTAAAAGGAAAATAATTTCCATATACTATTTTTAAGTATTTTGGTATTGAAAATGGTTTTTATAATGGATTAATTATTTCAATATCTTAAAATGTTATATTTTTATTGCAATGTGGGAATGTTATCTTTCCTTTATTCTTAAGTTATGTGTTATGATTATGTTATGGTTCTTGGCCATTGTTACATATACGGGTGGTTCTATGAAAAAATTAGGGTGGGTGAGCCCGAGATAGATCTCCAATGCATTGAGTAATGTGATGGAGGTAAAGGTGAATGTTTCTCCGAAGAGATTTAGGGAATATACTTTGATGGGTATTCCAAATGTGACTCCCTATGTAGCTGTGATAGCTAAAATGTAAGTATGTTATGTATGACTTAAGTTACCTTTATGATTTATGATTTCTATGAGTATTTCACAAATCTTATTATTTCATGAGGTATGTAAAAAAGATTATGTTATGTATATATTGATGATCTAATGTTTTCTTTCCTTGCTTAATAACCCTTACTGAGCTTTTTATGCTCATCCAAAGTTTTTGAAATGTTTTCCATAGGACTTAAAGACGATTAGGGTCAAGGATGAGACCATGGAAAGACATGCTATCTAAAACATGGAACTAGAAAATTTTCTCATTAATAGTTTTTATGTTATGAAAAAAATGGAAACTGAGTAGAAGTGTCTACTTTGTAATCTTCTGAGATTTAATAGTTTTTTCCTAATTCTCTAAAATTATAAACCTGAAAAGATCCCCAAGGTGAATTAATCATTTAATTAAAGACTGTGTAATGTTTTAAGGATGGGTCCTTATAGTTGGTATCAAAGGTCAGTTTAAATAACTTTAGAGGTTAGGGTAGTATTTAAGCATAAGTGACATTACCATAATGGTTAGGATTTTAGAAAGAGTCATAGTTTTTAGATAAAGTGAATGAGTTTAAGATAACACGAATAAGTTTAGGTTAGTATTTACCCTCACAAGATATTATATGATGATTTTACTAATATACTCACACTAACCTTTTTGGTTTTATTAAATGGATGGATCTTGCAGGCCCCAAAGCAATAGTGGATGGCAATAAAACAGTGACAGTTTTATGAATGAGTAACAAAATGATATGGGAGCTGCAAGGAGAACACTTGTGGTTATTCTCAACCAACTATCTAGATTCATTATTGACCACCTGAACCTTAGTGATTTTTATAAGGCATCATATATATGAGAAACAAATCCCTACGGATGTTCAGGTAATAATCATAAAGGTATGTATGTTCAAAAACATATGTGTTAAAGATGTGGAAAGAAACTCCAAGGAAAATGTTTCAAAGTGATAGAAAGATTCTATAGATGTGGAAATTAATGTCATAAAGCAAGAACCTGCCATGGAAAAAGGAAGCATCTAGTTGACTCTATGAAAGGGAAAAAAGTTCTTTCTCAGGGATCAATTGAATGTTTTAAGTGTGGTGTGCATTTTCATTATACAAATAGATGTCCTATGAATAAGTTTCGGGAATGGGATCACTGGGATCATATAAATATTTGTTTACCAATACCTAATGTCATTCTAATTGAGGATGAAGAAACTAACAGTTTCCAATGAAAGGTATGGATTATTTCTTAACATATGTTTTCCTATTATTGAATCTTAGGATATGATTCATGATTTTGTTTATAGGAAAGAAGTATTTCAGACTAACTTGGAAGGAAATGGTTAATGAATTATTAAGAATGTTTAATTCGTAAGAAGTCATCATATAATGGATTCAAGAGTTATGGTAGATTTTAGGATGGTGAAATTCTTAAAAGTATTAAGTCTTTTTTGATGACGAGATTACATTAGAAGACTCTTTATAGTATGTGTAAACCTGATGTCTGATATATGAAAATTTGATTCAAGGAAAAATTATCTTTTCTTGTTTGGATATAGTTATAAAGAACCATTTTGGTTTATATGATCCTTGAATTTGAGGTAATTACTGGTTAATAAATTTTGGGATGCAAAATGAAAGTTATTAGATAACCTTGATGGTTAAAATATGTTATGGTTATTTTTAATGAATTTATCTATTTTTTTGTAATGTTATAAAATTATATAGTATTTGAAAAAGGACAACACACAGACCGTGTGATAACCCATCATGTCGAACGAAGCTGTGGGAATCAAACCCACAACCAAAGTGCAACTGGTATTTATCGCCTACCACTGGACTATGTGAAGTCCCTGGGTAGTATGACTAATTATTTTTAGTTAGATGATATTATGAATCAAGTATAAGTTGATTTTGGGTTATCTATGGAAATTATTAACCTATCATGGAGGATATGTGATTAGGTTAATTACTTTTCAATATGATACTTTAAGAGTAACTGATGTTATTTGGAGATAAATGTTAAGATTTATCTTGGAAGACTATGTGATTAAATCCTTCAGAGATTTGGGTTTCAATCTAAGTTTGGATTATTTTGATGAATTTTAATGATGATTTTGTATTGAATGGTCTTTTTTATACTTTAGGTTTTGTTGGAAAAATTTTAGAGATTAAGAGTTGTTTTTCTTTCTGTAAAAGATTATCCTTTTGGGGGGATCATCTGATCTTGCACTAACCATTTTGGTTTTGGTTTATTTTAAATACATGGTAAATATATAGTTCTCATTTTTTGGATTATGTGATTCTCTAGAAGATGATTATTGTTTTTTTGATATGCCAAGTCTTTTTGAATGCTCGTCGTTTCGAGAAAAGATTATTTTTGGTAGAAACTTATTAAAGGATGAAACTCTACTTGAAGGTATGTATATTTCCTTATGTTTTTTATTTTATGTAGTAAATTAATTCCTCAAAATTATGAAAAGTAACTTAATAGAAAAACTTTTTTGGTTTACGTTTCGTACTGGGTAATCAAAGACCATTTACACACATCATAATGTTGTGATTTTCTTGTGGTTAACTTTCACCTAATCATATTTTCTATCACTCTATATCAGAACGTGAACATTTTTTTCTCTTATATATACATGTTTTCCTACATGGAATCCTAGTATGGGTTAACTAGGGTGAACTTTTTACTTCTCTTTATTTCTTTTAAAGTGAAAGTTTTATTGACTCTTTTTCTGGTGTGGGGCTTTCAAGAATGTTTCCGAGTGCAATTTTAAAATTACGACGACATAATTCCCCAAAGAGGGGAAAGATGTAACTTACCATGTAAATAAAGAATATGACATTTTCATATTTATTAATATTTGTGAATTAAATATTAATATTACTTTAAAGGGGATGCTATGTGCGATGGCATACCTAATACGCAATAATGTGTTTCTTTGAAATCATACGATGAACACTAATAATATAATAATATTATTGTAAATGGTAGTAAACGCCTAGCCATTGTAATGGCAGTAATGAACAGAACTAACTAAAAATTTATTATATATGTTTGTTAAATATTTTTACATTTATCCAATAAATTTTGGAGGCATAAAATGCGAATTAATCCAATTTAAGCGTAAATATTCTAATATTCTTTAAAAGTTTGATTAACCTCATTTTTGATGGAGAACCCTTTTTAAATCCATTTTTTGTCAATTTTATATGTTATATTTGACAAAATAAAATCCTTTTTTTATAATCAAGACATCAAAATTTACTTTATTTAAATTTTTGGTATTTTTTGGATAAAGTTCATTTTTTTTATGAATAGTGGAAAATGCTGTATTCTAATTCAAAACCTCCTTTTAATGTAATTTATTTATGTGGCTCTATTATCTTTTTAATTGTTTTTTAAGTGTAATTATAATATAATTTTACCATTTAATCCAATGTTGGTCATTATAATTAATTTCACTTTGAAAATGGACATAAATAAGTGTCAATCTCTTGATAGATATTGTTTCTTAAAAACAATCTACTTGTTTTGACAGCGGGATTTAACTATATAATTTATTAGATAACATATATGTTTTGAATTTGGTAAAATGGACATAATTTTTTAATTTTTAATATCAAATATAGCTTAGGGTGAATTTTTTGTATTTTTCTGATAATGTTCATTTTTAATGAATAGTGAAAAAATACAGCATTTTAATTCAAAACTACCTTTTCATCTAATTTATTTATATAGTTATTTTGAAATTTTAATTTGTTTCAAGGTTTAATATAATTATTTTTTTATCATTTAATACAATTTTGGTTATTGGATGTAATTTCACTTTTAAATTGGTTGTAAAAACAAATAAATCTTTTGATAGATTTAACTTCTTAAAAAACCGTCTTTGGTTTTGAAAATAGGAATTATTTTTAAATTAATAACTGAAATTTATGTGTTTGTAATTTGATAAAATGGATTCCATATTTGGAATCATAAGTTCCAAATTGTGTAATTAATACTCTTTTTTTTGGAAATTGTGAATAGTAATGACGGTAATTATCTTTAATTATCGTGATTAATTAGTAATCAGGTAGTTAAGGGTAATAAAGTAATATCATAATAATATAAAATGACCCAAAAAGGTGTCCAAATCCTTTTGTTTGAGTCATTTCCGACCATCATATGCTTTTTTACCAAACTTTATGGCCCATGGAGTCACATGGGTGTGATAGTGACATTTATGACATTATTTTTAGAAAGAAGGGAAATATAACATAGGTTTGTATATCCTAAGTAAAAAAAATTAAATTTTGTTTACATAAATGATATATTAGACTATAAATATTAATTGTAAATCTAAAAGTATTTTATACATCTTCGTATTTTTTTAAAATTTTCAGACATTAAATAAATAAATTTATTTATGACACCATGATGATGTAGTGATTACCTCATTAATGAACAATTTAAATAAAATTAAAAGATAAGGTAAAATCTAAGACTTAAACTTGTCTAAAACCTCTTTTATGTGTGGATTTCGAACTCTTATCACCTTATCCTTAACATATATCATTGTGGGACCTTTAAAATCTTAAAATCATTTTATAATAAAGTAACATTTCAAGACTTTCCAAAAGTGACCCTCCTCCCTCTTATAAAAGGCCCCCACCTCTAACCCCTTACCCACACCTCTAAAGACCTTGGATCATCCCACCTCTTCTCATATTATCTCTCCACATCCCTATATTACTCCTAGAAGCCTCAATTTGGGCAGAAGTCTTTACAAGGAAGCCTTTAGCTCAAATCAAAAAGAGTTACCGATTTAGAGGTAATGTCTTCTCTCGAATTGCTTTCTTTTATTTTCCTTCTTCACTCACCACTATCTTCTTATTATTTGATATCATAATAACACCAGTATACTCAATATACTAGGATGTTGTTATAATAAGTATTCTACCAACACTTACACACACCTCCGTCTAATGGTTAAAGAACATACTATTTCTGTGGGTGGCAAATTACTGCCTCACAAAACGATGATTGTTCAATATTCTTTTAACACCTTTCATGGTGGACATTAATATGTCACTATATTTATATTTTATATATATTATTTTTATGTTTTACTTATTCTTATTTATTTTTCATTTATTTCATACCTTTGTGGTTTCTATAATGGGTAAACGTGATAATTTCATTTTAGGAAGTGCAGACTACCGCCCCCTCAAAGTGATATGACTTGTTAATGCCATACGTGGAACGTATAAAGGATAGAATTGATGAACTTATGTAACATATATAACATATATATTATACTTTAATTATAATATACCTATGTATCATTATTTTTTCATTCCATTAATGTATGAAATAAAAATGAAAGTAGTGTTCAGGCGTACGTACGGCTTACCGTCTCCATAAACGGTGCATTTAATTTCTTATCTCCAAATGTTATATAATATTATATGTACATATATATAATAGAAATATATGATATATATTACTTCTAAATTATGAATATAATTCTGGAGATAATGGAATCTTGACCACATGGACAATTTATAATTATAACAAGTTTATTTTTTACTCAAGTTCCGAACATCGACAAAATGTCCATTATAAACTCAAATAATTTAATAATTGTGATAGAAATATAATAAGTGATATAAAAGGAATAATAAACCTGAAAAATATTATTAATCAAGTATAAATTAACTTATGTTTTTCATTTAGGAATAACATATAACATACGAGCGAGTCAAGTCGGACAAGTGGTAAGGGATTTCTTATCTCACTTTTAATTCCGTGAGATTTTCATTGTTTGCCACTTATTTATTTCATGTGGTGTATTGTGTATTGAAAATTCATATATATTATCATATTTCTATTTATATTAATGGTTTTATGTGATTCATTTGGTATTTATTATCTTTTTGTCATACGACTTGATTGATTACAGCGAGGTAAGGGGTTTGTATCTCACTTTTTATTCCCGTGAGATTCATGCTACATTTGCCACTATTTCATTTTGTGTGGGGTATGTAATGCCCATAGTTGTATTCTTTGTTTCATATACTTTAATTTATGGGTATTGAAATCTTCATTGAATGATCCTTCTATCATGGGGTGTACGTTTCAAAAGTCACCCAAATCGATAGGGGAACTTGTCACCCTCATCTTTTTAAAAGACTTATTTTTGTTAGGTATTTTAATTTACATCTAATTATGGTCAGATATGTTCTTATATATCCTTATTTTCTGTAAATTTTATGTCTCAGTGATGATATACCCTTTTAATCTCTCATCAAATCATTTTCTGAATTTTGAAGTGACGCCGTTAGGCTGTCAAATTTCTGTAAAGGAACTACTTTACCCAATTTCAATTCTTTGGGTTAAAACTATACTTCTTGATTTTGTCATGCTATGAATATGTGTGAATGACCTATTTTTGTTTTACACATAATATAAACCTATATTATGTGTAATTATATTTTTCAAACATAATTATTTCATTGATTTATCCTTAATCAAAGGATACCGTCTTTATAAGGGACTTCATCTCAATCTCATTTTATCGAGGAATCCTTTGATTTATACACAACTTTCTTTTATACGGTGTATAAAATCCTTTTTACTTTTCATTTTATTCAAATGGACTCTTTTCTATACAAATTGTTTTACTAAATGAAAAAAAAGAACAATTCTTTTTTTTACGTAAGCAGTGAAAACGACCTTTTCCGCTGCCACGAGTATTATTTGATCTTTGGATTCCTTAACAAGCCGTAATGTTTTTAAAAGGAGAATAAATACCACATAGTATTTTTATGTATGTTGGTATTTAAAATGGTTTTCAGAATGGATTCATTATATCAATATCTTAAAATTTTATATTGTCATTGCAATGTGGGAATGTTATCTTTCCTTTATGATTAATTTATGTGTTGTGATTATGTTATGATTCTTGGTAATTATTACATATATGGGTTGTTCTATGAAAAAACTACGATGGGTGAGCCCGATATAGCTCTCCAATGCATTGGGTAACGTGAAAGAGGTAAACTTGAATCTTTCTCCGAAGAAATTTAGGGAATATACTGTGATGAGTATTCTAAATGTGACTCCCTATGTAGCTGTGATAGCTACAATGTAAGTATGTTATGTATTCCTTAATTTGCCTTTAGGATTTATGATTTCTATGTGTATTTCACAAATCTTATGTTTTGATGAGGTGTGTCAAAAAGCTTATGTTATGTATATATTTATGATCTAATGTTTTCTTTCCTTGTTTTATAACCCTTACTATGCTTTTTATGCTCATCCCAAGTTTTTGAAATGTTTTCCACAAGACTTAAAGATGATTACGGTCAAGGATGGGATCATGGAACGAAATGTTATCTAAAACATGGAACTAGACATGTTTCTTTTTAAGAATTTTTATGTTATGAAAAAATGGAAACTGAGTAGAAGTGTCTACTTTGTAATCTTTGGAGATGTAATAGTTATGTTCTAATTATCTAAAACTATAAACCTGAAAAGATCCTCAATGTTAATTATTCATTTAACTCAATATTATGTAATGATTTAAGGTTGGGTCCTTATAAATATAAAATGGTAAACTCTATTGAGAGGTTTCCCTAACATCATGGGAATCCAATAATTCAAAAATTTTGATCCAATATGGGATCTTTTCTATATATTTCCAAATAATGGAATTTTCACATGCTTCTAGGTCATTTGGTCCCATAGGATTTAATTTTAACAATTAAGTAAACACTTTTTTTACCATAATCACTAAAAATAATTGTAACTATATTCACTATTATCTGTAGTCAAAAACTAAGTTGAACTTGTTATAAAGTATAAATTATTATTATTCGAAATATTGAATCAATTATTTCAAAATCTAATCACATAAGTGGAATAAATTAAACTAAAATTATTACCACATGTGGGATGATATGAATGTTTTTTAAAATGAAACATTTGAAATGTTTTTATGTCAAATTTCACTGTGAAATTTGTTAAAATGACTTAATGGGATTAATTTATGTATAATTGGTTGAATTTAATATAATACAAAATTAAAATATAATTTATCTATATAAATAAATTTTATTATAAATAAATTATGAATTGAAATTCAGTATTTCTGACTATTCATCTAGAAATGAAATATTTTAGAAAAATAACAAAGATTTATCCAATGTAAATATTTATATTTTGATTTAAAAAAATAAGTTCATTTTTTCAAATAAAAATTATAAAAGTTTCATTAATTTGGTTTGTAATAGGTTCTCAATTAAAATATTACAAAATTACCTTTTATAAAAATACATCTTTTTATTCATAAAATACGATTCATTGTTATCTCATGTCTAGAAAAATATAACATGAATTTTAAATAGTTTAATAAATATAATATATATATATATATATTATTAAAATATTATATAATTTTTTTTCTAATTAAACTATTACGATAAAAATCATTTGATTTAAAAAATATAGTTTTCTAATAAAATATTATCTATATTTAAAAATTTGTTTTAATTTCATTTCTAGTTAATGGATCACCAAATAATTATTCTTATATATATGTGTATACCATATTTATATAATTTATCTTATCTTGTTTTTAAATTTCACTTCAAAGGCTAGGTCATAAATATAATAATATCTTATTAACAATATTAATATTATATTGTAGCTTGGAAAAACTCGGACTTGCATGTAACACCAGATATCGAAAGAATTTGGAATTGTGTGTAGAACTAGACAAACACGTTATTTTGCATCCCAAAAACTAATCTAATTTATTCATGCAGTGAATGAATAACATGATTTTTCATGAAAATTAAGTCATTCTGTGTGCTTTGATATAACACAAGCTATATTCTGTGATGCATGAAATGAAAAAAAAAGGATTAATTAATTTGAAAAACATATTTCAAAAAATCTCAAGGTGTTACAATTCCCCAAGATCAGGTGTCAGGTGTAAGTTAATATGAATAAGGTATTGGGGGAGTAAATATGCCAATTTTAAATACTAAAGAGTCAAAAAATTTCAAAGATAAATCATTTAATTATAAAATTTAATTTTTAATCATATGTAATAATAATAATAATAAGTGGGAAAGTAACAAGAGAATAGATTAACTTTTTATATTTTTTAATTCAATTTGAAACTATATCTATTATTCAAACCCTTGTACTCTTTGAGGGGTACTATTTTCACAAGGCACCTTATTTTTAAATGGTAATCATAACCTAATCTCAATATATACCTTTTATAGTCATGGGAAAAAAGGCATCCTGACAATAAACGGGGAGCGAAAACACATTAACAAAATGTCATTAGATATTGGGATTTACTACCCAATGATCCCAAATTTAGAATATGAGAGAGATAAATCGATAATAAATAATTATTTCATTCCCATAATCATTTAATAATGTTCAAGTATAAGTGAAGGATATAACAATATATTATACACTCAAATTGAACCATATAGAAGAAGTCATTATATATAGCTGAATTTTGGCCACTAGTTCTTTATATTTAATTAGTAAATATTTTAAAGATTGTAATAGTTATAGAGGATTATTTTAGCTTTGAAATTTTTTCCAGTAGATTAGAAAGATAACATAGAATCACTTTTATTTTTATATTATCATACAACACATAACCGTATTTTATGATATGTAAATGTTTTAGAGTCCCATTTAAATTAATAAAATCATATCATTTCTACCATAAATCTTCATATCATTTAATAAAATTAAATAATATCTAAATACTCCAATTTTAATTTTTATAATAATTGAAAATAATAATATAATATTAGCTGAGATAGAGAGGGAGATATATAATTATATAAAAATTATCATTTGTATTAAAAAAAACTAAAGAACTTTTTAAATAAAATTAATCTATAATTTAAATAGATCAAAATGATTTTATAATAAAGATAAAAATAGATCCCATAAACCATGTATGGTAGTTCTTTTACAGTATTAAAATTTGAAAAATGAAAAATATTTCACATAAATGGTTATAGAAATTCATAAACAAGTTAAATTCAATTACATCAAATCATATACTATCAAATAACATTGAATTATTGATTTTCATTAATAAATAATAAAAAACATTTACAAAATCAATGATGATAAAGTACTTTGAATTCTGGAAATCTATGGTACAAGTTATCACATAAATAAAGAAAAAAATATAATCACAATAAATTTATATTTAATATATTCCAAAAACACATCTAAATTTTTTATATAACTAATATGATTTTATGAAAAAAAATTAATTTAAACATATATTATTTTCTTATAGTAAACCAAGAAACCAAAATATTTGGAAATTAGAGCTTCTCGTATTACAAAACAGATAGACCTAACTCAGGTATAGCTATGTCATAGTGAAAAATTACTAATTTTTCTGGTCAATAAATCCATAAACATGATATTCATTCCTAAAAGATTTTGATCTATTACCATGACTATTTTTGGGTCAATCATTTTACACATGTAGAAAATAAATCCAAAATGAGTAACCCTATGGCATAGTTTAATGAAGCTCACAGTTTTAACACATCTCTGTGGGTAAGTCATTTTATATTTCAATATATCACTAAAGGTATTTATTGAAATTCTCATTCTTCATAAACATAGATGTGAAAGGCTAAGATGATTTAGCTATGAGATTCAATTTTATGAATTCTATGTGTTGTGAAAATATATATATGAAAATTCTCTAAATGAAATAAAAATATATCTTTATAATGGTAGATACCTAAATGTAATCATTTCATACTGAATAATGGAAACAAATGAATTTTAAAGAACTTTTAAAGCTCAATAAACTACTTATGTAATGGTCAGTTAAAATTTGTTTAATGGTTAAAAATTAAATTTCATGTGTTTTATGAACTTAAACATCATGATGAGTAAATATTAATTGAGAGTTTCAAGACATTTATAAAGGTAAAACAAAAACATAGAAAAATAATTCCCTTTTATTTATGACTAAAACAAATAAATGAATAATATAAATAAATTTTCCATAAATATAAAACAATTAAATAATAATTTTAATCAATAATAAGTAGAATTAAGTATTGACTACCGAATCCTTCATAAAAACAAAAATAGAAGGGTTGAATTACCCCTTCGGTATATAAATTTGTGGGAATATAAAATTTTCCATTGAATATAAAAATCAATGGGTTTATTTTAAGTATTCAAAATAGTCAATTATAAACTCCAATAACTAAAAATTAAGCCTTAAATTTGTGTCAAATAGATATATTTTGTAGGGTTTCCTTAACACAAGGTGGTTTTCATGTCCAATTATGTAATATAATGATCATAGAAGGTTTATATGACATCTATAATTCAATTTGATTTTTCATGATAAAAGGTAAAAGTAGTAATTATAGCTTACATGTAGGCATCACATGAATATATTTAGAAAAGATCAATCTTTTTAATTTCCCACTTATTCCATTGTTTTATCATTTTGTAACGAATACCCACTATCTAATTTATATCAACTAAAAAACTACCAAATTATTGATCTGTATTTTATTATATGGAATCCTTATTTGAATTCATATGTACTTTATGATCATATCTATTATCTATTTATTTCTTCTATAAAGGATTGATTTTTCTTACCAAGATATATATAACCTATCTTGTTGAATATAAAACCACATCATGTGTTTTACATTTTGAACACAATATGTGTCCTTAAAAATATTCCTCCCACATGGTCCCATAGGGTATAATGTTCATATTCCAAGTTAAGTACATCTAGACCCTTATCTTCATTAATTTCAATAATGATCCCACTATCTCAAAATAATAAGTGCCTTCAACTTATAAAATAAATTTATTCAGCACAGATACATTATTATCTCTAGGAAAGTAATATGAAAAGTTGTTATAGGATATTTAACTAATATATTCATAGTGTTTTCCTTGGTATATGGTTTTCTTAATAAAAATAGTCTTCATAAAACCATATGGTCTGAAAATTCAATGGATTGTATACATATATCAACTTATTTGAAATCTATAATTAAATATAGTTTTCATATGGTCATTTTTTATACTTTTATTTTTAAAACAGATCTTCATGGGATTTATGTAATTCTTGAAATATTTATAACTCGGGTCTTGTATGGCTCTCGGGCCACCCAAGGCCTTCGATCCAGTTGTCTCTTAAGTCCTTCAGGCCACTTAAAGGCCTTAGGGCCACCCCAAGGCCTTTAAGACATATGATGACACAGATGTACCAGTAAGAGTACAAGGGACAAGGCTTCAGATGATGATTTAGCGTAGGCACATTAACTAGAGAAGAGATAACCAGAATTAGAAGAATAAGAGGCTATTTTATTTCCATCAGTACTGGGCATGTGTAGCTTTTCATAGGACAACTATCTGACCAGATCTGCAAAGGTGGAGTGCTGATATCATGACATATGCTGGGGAGGATCAGTTCCATGTTGTCTTGTCTAGGTGATTCCCTCTAAGACCTACGAGTCATGTAATTGTCTCTAAGCCTTCGGGCATTGCAAGGGTTCCACGTCACCCCTTGAAAGGTGTATTATCAAAAATAAAAAAAATTAAGTCCTTCGGGCCATTCTAATATATATATATATAATACTCCTCACCATTCATCTTGGTACTACAATTATTCATTCAATGGGAAAAAGGTCATGTGTTTTTAGGAATAACTAACGTTTGTATTTAAATTTTTAACTAATACATTCTTAATATATTCTCTAACTGTCCTACATATGAGATCCTATATATTTTACTATGTTCATTGAATATATCAACTTTAAATTCCCCACACTGTAATTAATGATGTCAATGAAGATACATATAGTTTCTCCATTGAGTAGTCCATGCTTGTCTTGATGAACAAATTTTAAAAGCATTATGGATAAACATTATTTTAAAATATTATTTTTCCTCAAATCATAGGCATGTTATAATACCTAAGAGTTTTCATAGAAAATAATAAAAACACCCATCTAGGTGTATACATGAAAATTAAAATTAGTTTTAAATTATTAATGATTATATTTATATAACTGCATAGAGTATTATATTTTTTATTCACCACTCACTATTGATATTGGATACATGTTTTTTGAGTATTGTAGAAAGGTTTATTATGTATCAAACTCTATAAAAATATTCATTCAAAATCAGAAATAATGTCTCATTGTTTCTATAATTAGATATTGAGGTTGGTGTTTTGGTAATAAAAAATACAAAAACACACATAGTAGAATCAATCAACTTTTTAATCCAAATTCTTGTCCTTCTCATTAATGACTTGGGAGTTACCTAAATCAAGTTACATATAGAATATAAATTAATTTATAAGAAATTTATTAACATCTATTGTTGATATATTTGAATAAAAATATGTGAATCGGGAATTATATTTAAAATCTAAAAAGTGAAATATAAATATTGCATGATATTATGAATATTCCTTTTATAGAATATATTGATTACTTCTTCTTCTTCATCTCATTCAAATCATTTTAGTTCATATAATACTAATCATTTATCCACATGTGATTAAAATAACCACATATACATTTCCCCCATCTAAATATTCTTTCTCCTTAAAGGATGTTTTAAAGGCTCTATTGAACTTGAACATTCCATAGTCTTATTAACTTTTTCTTTAACAGTGTTGACCATAATGAGTAAGAAAAATGTTCTAAATAATCTTTATCCATATCTAAATTAAAATTTAATTTATTTTTGAGTGGCATATCTAATTTAATAATCATAAAATTATTGATGAATATTGATAATAAGGGTGGAAATAAAGATAAAGTGAGATTATTGTATAATTTCATATCAATATAGAAGTCTAAAATAGCTAACTAGTATATGTAATTTCACATATTTAATGAAATATTTATATCTAGGTTTTCATCATCAATTTTAGACTGGTATAGTAGTGTGAAAATACCATTTATCTAACAACACTCTTTCTCCTTCTCAAGAGATAGTATATGGGAAATCCTGCTATATGTATCCATTTCTTTATTTTGAATAATTATCTATCTAAATATAGTTAATAACATGATGAAATTGTTATTTAAATCATCCTTAATATATCTTCTGTTGGAATCTCAGTTTACCATTGATCTCTCATTGAGATGGATGACTAATTATATAGGATACCCACACATACTATTAATTTTTCTATATCAATTTTATGTATAAATAATTATACCAATAATTAAAATTCGTGATTTCTAGGAAATTTTCATAGTCATGAAATCATCAATGTGTTCCCCTGGTATTCCATTCAATTTTAAATAATAAATAAAAGATTATTTAATTACATTATCTTGATTACCACATGGGATATGAAACATTAATTTTTCTAGTATCCTACTATTTTTTTCAAATCCAAATAATATTAAAAATTTCATCAATAACATCATATCACCTAGAAATTCTAATGGAATGGATATGTATTCTCGATCAAATAATATGAATAGTGGAATTATCAAATTATTTAGAGTTATTTTAGTAGGTTTTCATTCCAAATTCATTAACTAATAGTTATATAATTTGTTGAGTGGACTCCTCAATCCTTAAATAATGTACTATAATTTCCTCAATAGTTTTTTCTATGTTGCACCATGTCATGTGGGGGAACATAATGTCTATGCTGACTTAGTTATGTCTACTAGAGTTGGTTCCCAATAATTGACTACTTTTTTAGATCATATTTACATATTAAAATGTGTGAATATTATTAAATTTATTATCAAATATTTATTTTTTTTCTATATTACATTTATGTTATAATGTCATATAATTTCATTTTTATTGAAAATTTAATAAGAGTTCCCACTAATATAAAAATCTAGAAGTTATATTATGATATTCTAAAACTTATTTCAAATGATTATGAAATCATTATATGATTATAGATATAGTATGTTTAAATATTAGTGGGTTAATACTCATATTATTACATCCCAGGTAAATAAAAAAATGAAATTTTAATATTTATTAACATTTGTGAAATATTAATTTTACTTTAAAAGGGGATTCCATTTTTGATGGCGTACCTGATACACAACAATGAGTTTCTTTCAAATATTATGTTGCACACTAATAATATTATGTTATTAGTTTAAATGGTAGTTAACTCCTACCCGTTGTATTGGTGGGAATGAACAAAACTAACTACATCATGATTATACATGTTTGTTAAATGTTTTTACATTTATCCAATAAAAGTTAGAGTCTTAAAAATGTGACTGAATCTAATTTTAAGCATAATTTACTTCAAGAGGACGATTTATCACCTTTTGATGGTGAACCCTCTTCAAATATAAGTTTTGGTCACTTTCATATGTTATATTTGAAAAAATAAAATTATTCTTTAGATTTTAATCATCAAAATTTACTTTGGGTATATTTCTGATAAAATTCATTTTTTAATGAATAGTGAAAAATAGTGTATTTTAATTCAAAACTGATTTTTAATATAATTTATTTATATGGTTATATTATCTTTTTATTTGGTTTTAAAGTGTAATTAGAATATATTTTTACCATATAATCCAATTTTGGTCATTTTAAGTAATTTCACCTTGAAATTGGACATAATCAACAATCCATCTTTTGATAGATATTGTTTCTTAAAAACACGCTATTTGTTTTGACAATGGGAATTAATTTTAAATTAATTTATGACACTTCCGTGTTTTGAATTTAGAAAAATGGATTCCATATTTGGAATCAGGAGGCCCAAATTTTGTTAATAAGTAACTTTTATTTTTATACATTTTAAATATTTACTTCAGTAAATATTTTATTTACCGTGGTTAAATGGTAAATCAGGTAAATAAGGGTAAACAAATAATATTATAATAATATAAAATTACCCTTAAACGTGTCCTAATCCTATTTGATGAGTCATGGCCGACCATAGGCATCCTTTTGTCTATTTTTGGACCCCATGGAGCCACTTGAAAGGGATAATGACACTTTAGATAAATTAATTTAATGTAAAGGCAAAAATGACATTAACAAAAATCATTTAGTAAATTAATATTTACATGTTGTTATATGATTATATTTTCGACTATAAATATTAATTATAAATATAAAAAGATTTCCAAAATCATGGAATTTTTTTTATAATTTTTAGGAATCAAATAATTTAAATTATTTATGACACAATAATGATGTAGTGTTTACCTCATTAATAAATGATTTAAATAAATAAGATTATAATGATTAAAATATTATACAAAACATGTACAATTCTTATTGGATGATTTTATTTCAAATATGAGTCATCTTAGATTCAACTATAAATATTTTTTGACCTTTATAAACCGAAGATAGGTTTATAATAAAATACTATTTTCACACTTTCCTAAAGAGCCCCTCCTCTCCCTTATAAAAAGAGACCACTTGTAACCAATTCCTCACAACTATAAAGCCTTTTGAATCATCCAAACTCTACTAAATTAATCTCTCTACATCCCTATCCTCCTCCTAGAATCCTTACCTTAGGCAGAAATCTCTTCAAGAATTAATTTTGGTTCAAACCAAAAGAGGTTAACCAAATTAAAGTTAACAGTTTCTCTTAAATTGTTTTCTTTTATTTTACTTCTCCAACCCTAAACTCTTTTTATTAGATTATTTTTATAAAAAAATCAGTATCCTAAATATAATAGGATTTGGTTATGATATGTATTTTATTTACACTTACACACACCTCCGTCTAATGGTTAAAGAACATACTGTTTCTATGGATGACGGATTACCACCTCACGAAACGATGATTGTTCAATATTCTTTTAACACCTCTCATGGTGGCCATTAATATGTCACTATATTTATATATGATATATATTATATTTATTTCCTCTATATTCTTCTTTATTTTATATTTAAAACATACTTTTATTCTTTTCATGTTGTGCAAATACGATAATTTCATATGAGGAAGTGTGGACTACCGCCCCCTCAAGTGATGTGACTCGTTCATGCAATACATGAAAGGTATAAAGAATGAAATTAACAAAATGATGTTACCTTTATAACATATATATTATACTGTAATTATAATATATATATCTCGCATTTATTTTTAATTCCATTAATATGATAAAGAAATAAAAGCAGCGTTAATGTGTATGTACGGCCTACCATCTTCATGAACGGTGTATTTCATTTCACTTATATCTCCAAATGTTATGTAATAGTATGAAATTAATATATAATTGTTATATATGATATTTAAATTATTAATACTATTCTGGAGATGATGTAATTATAACTACATAGACAATTCCTTTCAAACAAGTTCATTTTTTACTCATGTACCGAACATCGACAAAAACGTCTGATATGAACTCACATAATTAACTAATTATTATAATATTATAATATGTGATATGAATTGAATAATAACCTTTATAGGATTTATTTAATCAATTATAAATTTACCAATGTTTATTATTCAGGAATATAAAAAAACGAACAAGACAAGTCTGACTGGAGGTAAGGGATCCTACCTCTCTCTTTTTAAGTACTCTCTTTTATGCCATTTCTTTTAAGCTCCTATTTTTTATATTGTGGGATGTTATTTTATATTCCTATTACTGCAATTTTTCTGTTAATTTGATGAGAGACCCTATTTGATCTCACCAAATCTATTTTTTGGATATTTTATGTGGCACCGTTAGGCTGCCGAATTTTCGTAAGGGAATTTCTTATCTCACTTTTAATTCCGTGAGATTTCCATTGTTCGCCACTTATTTATTGCATGTGGTGTATTATGTACTTAAATTTGACAAATACTATCAGGATTATATTTATATTCATGGTATTCTATGATTCATTTGGTGCTTATTATCTTCTGGTCGTACAACTTGATTAATTATAAAGATGTAATGGATTTTTACCTCCCCTTTTATCCCCGTGAGATTCATGCTATATTTGCCACTATATCCTTTGAGTTGTGTATGTACTGCCCATTATTCTACTCTTTGTGTAATATACTTTCATTTATAGGTATTTACATCAACATTTTATGGTCCTTCCTTCATGGGGTGTATATTTCGAGAGTTACCCAAATCGGTAAGGGAAACTTTCACCCTCCTCTTTTTAAAAGACTTCTTTTTTTATGTCTTTTAATTTACATATTATCATGTTGGGATATGTTCTCCTATATCCTTATTAATGTAAATTTTATATCCATGTGATGAGATACCATTTTCTCTCTCATCAACTCATTTTATTAATTTTAAAGTGACGACGTTAGGCTGTCGAATTTCTGTAAGGGAACTTCTTAACCCAATTTCAATTCTTTGGGTTGAACCTCTACTTCATGATTATGTCGTCTTATGAATATGTGTGAATGACCTCTGATTGTTTTATAGTTAATATCCACTTATTTTGGGTGTATTTTTATTTGTCACACATAATTATGTCATCTTAAAGGAATTAACATTTTAAAATAGTAATGTCCATATAAATAAATCCTTAAAACCATTTTTAAAATAGGGACATTAATGAGAAAGATTTAGAAGAATAAATCTTTAAAACGATATTATAAGGTTTTGATTAAATATTATTCCTCAATTATTTATATTCAAGCATCTCCTATTTGGTTAATAACACCTTAACTAAAATATCATTTTAAAGATTTATTCTTCTAAATCTATCTCATTAATGTCCCTATTTTAAAAATGGTTTTAAGGATTTATTTATATGGACATTACTATTTTAAAATTTTAATTCCTTTAAAATCTTCAAAGTGGTGTGGGAAAATTTGATTCAAAAATCTCTTTATAAAATGGTTTTGAAAACGGTTTGATAAATCATTGATTTTGTTGATATCTTGAAATGATATATTGTGATTTCAAATGAAATGTTAATAGTGAAATGTTTATATTGGAAATATTTTATGTGAAATGATTTTATAATGGTACTTGGACATTTGATGGGTGGTTACATGATTAACCAAATGATGGGTGGTGCCGTGAATACCAGGACGGGTGGTTACGTTATAACCTCCAATGCATTGGGTATGGAAGTTAGCCGTATGGCTATTCCAGTTAGCGAAATGTGTGGAATTTGACCGTATGGCTATTCCATTTAAGTATGTTTGTGTCCCAAGTTACCTTTATATGTTATGTATTTTTAATATGGGTTTTTATGGTAGTATTTTGGTTATAAAAGGGTATGCAATTATCTTTTATTCAGTGATGAGTATTTACTAATTCAAAAAGTTGAAAAGTATTACTTATGATAAAGTATTCATGGATTACTTGTTGTTTCGAAAAACAAATAGTTTCCCTTCTTTGTGTATCTCTTACTGAGCTTTTTATGATCACCCCAAGTTTTTGAAATATTTTCCACATGACTTAATGATGAATAGGGTCAAGGATGGGATCATGGAAAGACATGTTATCTAAAACATTGAACTAGACATGGTTCTTTTTTAAGAGTTTTTGTTTTTGGAACTTGAGTAGAAGTGACTACTTTATAATCTTTTGAGATGTAATAGTTATGTCTTAATTCTCTAAAACATTAAACCTGAAAAGATCCTCAATGTGAATTATTCATTTAATTCATGATTATGTTATGTTTTAAGGCCGAGTCCTTATAGTTGGTATCAGAGGTCGGTTTAGATAACTTTAGAGGTTAGGGTGTTATCTAGGTGTAGGTAAATGATCCCATATAACAAATAGGGTTATTAATATGTGGAAACATATGGTGGGTTATGTTAAAATAGGTTTATTGGATAAAAATACCCTAAACAATGGAGATATAAGGAGGTTTATGGAATAAAGTAATACAAAAGTTTTTATGGTATCTCTAAAGGATTTTTTTTCGTTTCATGTTTATGTGTTGATTCTTTTTGACAAATTAAGGATAAATTTTCAAGATGGAAGGAAAGATATCTTGCACATCCTTCTTATCCCTCTCTAATTATTTGATCATCACTATTTTGGGAAAATCCTTTTTGAATGATTTTGACAGCTTCTTGATTATTCAAATCACCTGCAAGAAATTGTTTGAGCTATCCAACACCTACTCTTTTCTAAAACAATTTTATGGGTCATGGTATCTTTTTCATAAGATTTAAAGATCTCAACATTTACAATTCTATCGAAAAGTGAAATTACATAAGTGGAGTGAACGTTTACTTTTTGAGAGTACGACAACATGCCGAAAGAGAAAGAGAACATCCTAAGGATCATGGTATCTGGATTCAAGGTATGATTTATTCTTCATATCCTTAAAGAATGAAGAATATTTGGATTGATATTTATAAATAATGAGGATATTCAATCTGCAAGAATTGTGTATTTAACAATAAGGTTGAAATTCATAGTAAATGGATAATGAAGAATGTTGAATGAGTAAGAAGTCAACACATAAGGGATTCAAGAGTTATGGTATATTTTAGGACAGTGAAATGCATAAAAGTATTAAGGCTCTTTTGATGATGAGATTACATTAGAAGACTTTTTATAGTATGTGTAACCCTGATGTATGATATATGAAAATTCAATTCAAGGAATAATTATCTTTTCTTTTGTGGATATAGTTATAAATAATCATTTTGGTTTATATGATCCTTGAATTCGAGGTAATTACAGGTTATTACATTTTGGGATGCAAAATGATAGTTATTAGATAACCTTTGTGGTTAAAATATGTTAGGGTTATTTTTGATGAATTTATCTCATTTTGGTAATGTTATAAAATAATATAGTGTTTGAAAAAGGAAAACATGTAGAACGTGTGACAGCCCATCGCATCAGACGAAGGTGTGGGAATCGAACCCACAACAAAAGTGAAACTGGTATTTATCGCCTACCACTGGACAACGTGAAGTACCTGGTTAGTATGAAAAATTATTTTTAGTTAGATGATTTTATTAATCATTAATAAGTTGATTTTGGGTTATCTATGGAAATGATTAACCTATCGGGGAGGATATGTGATTAGGTTAACTACATTGAAATACAATACCTTAAGGGAAATTGATGTTATTTGGAGATAAATGTTAAGATTTATCTTGGAAGACTATGTGATTAAATCCTTCAGAGATTTGGGTTTCAATATTAGTTTGGTTTATTTTAAATAATTTTAAGGAAAATTTTGTATTGAATGGTCTTTATTGAACTTTGGGTATTATTTGACAAAATTTGGAGATTAAGAGTAGTTTTTCATTTTAAAAGATTATACTTTTGGGGATTATCTGATCTTGTACTTACCATTTTTGTTTTGGTTAAATTCTAAAGACATGGGAAATATATTTTTCATCTTTTGTGGATTAGGTGATTCCCAAGAAGTTGATTATAGCACTCTTAATGTGAGAAAGTCATCCTAAATACTCATCCTTTGGAGAAAATATGAGTTTGTGTTGGAAATCTAGTAAGATATGAAAGTCGATATGACAAGTAAGTTTTTTTCCTTATGTTTTAGTTAAGCTCATAAATAGATTCCTCAATGAAAAGTAACTTAAAACAAAAACATTTTCTATTAACTGTTCCTACTGGGGAATCAAAGATTGTTTAACCCATTACAAGTTTGTGATTTTCTGGTGATTAACTTTCTCCTAAATCTTGTTTTCTATCACTTTCCATCAGAACTTGATGGTTTTTTTCTCCTCCATATCCATGATTTCATGAAATACTAGTATGCGTTATCTCAGGTGACCATTTTACTTCTCTTTATTTATTTTAAAGTGATAGTTTAATTGACTATTTTTCTGATGTGGGGCTTTCATTGAGGTTTCCAAGCCTAATTTTAAAATTGCAAGGACGAAATTCCAAGGGGGGGGGGGTGGATGTATCATCCCAAGTAAATAAATAAATATGAAATTTTCATATTTAATAATCTTTTTGAAATATTAATTTTACTTTAAAAGGGGATTCCATTTTCGATGGTGTACCCGATACGCAACAACGAGTTTCTATGAAATCTTACGATGCACACTAATAATACAATGTTATTATTTTAAATGGTAGTTAATTCCTAGCCGTTGTATTGGCGAGAATGAAAAAAACTAACTACATTATGATTATACATGTTTGTTAAATGTTTTTACATTTATCCAATAAATGTTAGAGGCATAAAAATGTGACTGAATATAATTTTAAGTATATTTTACTTCAAAAGGCCGATTTATCGCCTTTTGATGGCGAACCCTCATTAATTCTAGTTATGGTCACTTTAATATGTTATATTTTAAAAAATAAAATTATTCTTTTGATTTGGATCATCAAAATTTACTTTGGTTAAATTTTTTGTATTTTTCTGATAAATTTCATTTTTAATGAATAGTGAAAAATACTGTATTTTAATTCAAAATTGCTTTTTAATATAATTTATTTATATGGTTAGATTACCTTTTTAATTGGTTTTAAATTTTAATTAGAATATTTTTTTACTATATAATCCAATGTTAGTAATTGGAAGTAATTTCACCTTGAAATTGGACATAATCAACTGTCAATCGTTTGATAGATATTGTTTCTTAAAAACACGCTATTTGTTTTGACAACGAGAATTAATTTTAAATTAGTTTCTCATACTTCTGTGTTTTGAATTTAGAAAAATGGATTCCATATTTGGAATCAGTAGGTCGAAATTTTTTAAATAGGTAACTTTTATTTTTATACATTTTAAATATTTACTTCAGTAAATATTTTATTTACCGTGGTTAAAGGGTAAATCAGGTAAATAAGGGTAAACAAATATTATAATAATATGAAATTACCTTTAAACGTGTCATAATCCTATTTTAAGAGTCATTTCCAACCATGGTCATCCTTTGGTCGATTTTGGGACCACATAGAGCCACTTGGAAGGGATAATGACACTTTAGATAAATTAATTTAATGTAAAGGAAAAAATGACATAAACAAAAATCGTTTAGTAAATTAATTTCTAAATGGTGTTATATAAGTTATAGTTTCAACTATAAATATTAATTATAAATTTAAAATGATTTCCTACATCATGGTATTTTATTTATAATTTTTAGAGATCAAATAAATTAAATTATTTATGACACAATAATGATGCAGTGTTTACCTCATTAATAAATGATTTAAATAAATAAGATTATAATGATTAAAATATTATCAAAAACATGTCCAATTATTATTTAATGATTTTATTTCTAATATTTGTCATCTTATATTCAAATATAATTATTTTTAGACCTTTAGAAACCGAAGATAGGTTTATAATAAAATAATATTTTCACAATTTCCTAAAGAGCCCCTCCTCTCCCTTATAAAAGGAGACGACTTCTAACCAATTCCTCACACCTCTCAAGAATTTTGGATTTTCCAAACCCTACCAAATTAATCTCCATACATCTCTCTCCTCCTCCTAGAAGACTTAAATTAGGCAGAAGGCTCTTCAAGGAGTCGTTTTGTTTCAAACCAAAGGAAGTTACCGAAATTAATGGCAATAGTTTCTCTTAAATAGTTTTATTTTTTATTTTACTTCTCCAATGCCTAAAATATTTTTATTACTTTTTTTATAACAAAACCAGTATCCTAAATATACTAGGATTTTTTATGATAATTATTTGATTTATACTTACTCACACCTCCGTCTAGTGGTTAAAGAACATACTGTTTCTGTGGGTGGTGAATTACTGCCTCACGAAACGATGATTATTCAATCTTATTTTAACACCTCTCATGTTAGACATGAAGATGTAACTATATTAATATATGATATATATTATATTTATGTCCTCTCTATTATTCTGTATTTTATATTTAAAACATACCTTTATGCATTGCATGTTGTGCAAATATGATAATTTCATATGAGGAAGTGTGGACTACTGCCCCCTCAAGTGATGTGACTAATTCATGCAATACATGGAATGTATAAAGAATAAAATTAATGAAATTATGTAACCTATATAACATATATATTATATTGTAATTATAATATATATATATATCTCTCTCATTAATATTTAATTCCATTAATATGACAAATAAATTAAAGTAGCGTTCATGTGTACGTACGGCCTACCGTCTCCATGAATGGTGCATTTCATTTAATTTTTATCTCCAAATGTGATGGAATAGTATAAAATGTATATAAAATGAAAATATATAATATTTAAATTATTAATACTATTCTAGAGATGATGTACTTATAACTACATGGACAATTCTTTTCAAACAAGTTCATTTTTGACTCATGTACCGAACATCGACAAAAACGTCTGATATGAACTCACATAATTAACTAATTATTATAACATTATAATATGTGATATGAATTAAATAATAAACTTTAAAGGAGTTAAATAAGAAATTATAAATTGAACAAAGTTTATTATTCAGGAATATAAAGAAATGAACAAGACACGTCGGACTCGAGGTAAGGGATCCTACCTCTCTCTTTTTAAGTACTCTCTTTTGTGTCATTTCTTTTAAGCTCCAATTTCTTATGTTGGGGGATGTTATTTTATATTCCTCTTACTGTACTATTTATTTTAATATTATTATAGAACCTATTTTATGTCATTAAATCCATTAGAGGATGTTTTAAGTGGGGTTGTTAGGCTGCTGAATTTTCGTAAGGGAATTTCTTATCTTGCTTTTAATTCCGTGAGATTTCCATTGTTAGCCACTTATATATTTCATGTGGTGTATTGTGTACTTAAATTTGACATATATTATCATTATTATACTTATATTCAAGGTATTATGTGATTCATTTGGTGCTTATTAGATTTTGGTCATACGACTCGATTATTTATAAAGAGGTAAGGGATTTTTATCTCACCTTTTATTCTCGTGAGATTAGTGCTATATTTGTCAATATCTCTTTTGAGTGGTGTATGTACTGTCCATTATTCTACTCTTTGTGTAATATAATTTCATTTATGGGTATTTACATCAACATTTTATGGTCCTTCCTTCTTGGGGTGTATATTTCGAGAGTTACCCGTATCGGTAAGGGAACCTTTCACCCTCCTCTTTTTAAAAGACTTCGTTTTGTTATGTCTTTTAATTTACATATTATAATGTTGTTATATGTTCTACTAAATCATTACTGATTTAAATTTTATGTCCATGTGATGAGATACCATTTTCTCTCTCATCGACTCATTTTTTGAATTTTAAAGTGATGAGGTTATGCTGTCGAATTTCTGTAAGGGAACTTCTTAACCGAATTTCAATTCTTTTGGTTGAACCTATACTTCTTGATTATGTCATCCTATGAATATGTGTAAATGAAATCTGATTGTTTTACACTTAATATCCACTTATATTGGGTGTATTCATATTTTTCTAACATAATTATGTGATTGATTTATCCTTAATCAAAGGATACCGTCTTTATAGGGGATTTCGTTTCAATTTACATTCCATTGAGACTCCACTGTTTATATGTGCCAATTCACTTTGATATGATGTATATACTATCATTTGAAATATTATATCATGAATACCTTTATTCTCATGATATTATAAAGTTTTTATTAAATTTTATTCCTCATTTATTTATATTCAAGCATCTTCTATTTGGTTAAGAACTCCTTAACTAAAATATTGTTTTAAAGATTTATTCTTATAAATATTTAAAATTAATGTCCCTATTTTAAAAATGGTTTTAAGGATTTATTTATATATACATGATTAATTTAAAATGTTAATTCCTTTAAAATCTTTCAAGTGGTATGAGACACTTTGATTCAAAAATCACTTTATTAAATGGTTTTGAAAATGGTTTGATAAATCATTGATTTGGTCGATATCTTGATATGATATATTGTTATTTCAAATGAAATGTTAATAGTGAAATGTTTATATTTTTAATATTTTATGTGCTATTATTTTATAATGGTACTTGGACATTTGACAGGTGATTACGTGATTAACCAAATGACGGGTGGTGCCTTGAATACAAGGACGAGTGGTTACGTTATAACCTCCAATGCATTGGGTATGGAAGTTGGCCGTATGGATATTACATTTAGTGACATGTGTGGTAGTCAACCGTATGGTTATTTCGTTTAAGTATATTTGTGTCCCAAGTTAACTTTTTTATGTTATGTTTTCTTAATATGGGTTTTTATGGTAATCTTTTGGTTACAAAAGGGTAAGCAATTATATTTATTCAGTGTAGAGTATTCACTAATTCATAAATGTGAAATGTATTACATATGATAAAGTATTCATGGTTTACTTGTTTTTTTTTGAAAAACTAAGAGTTTCCCTTCTTTGTGTATCTCTTATTGAGCTTTTTATGCTCACCTCATGTTTTTTAAATGTTTCCCACAGGCCATAAAGATGAATATGGTCAAGGATGGTATCATGGAAAGACATGCTATCTAAAACATGGAACTAGTTATGTTTGTTTTTTAAGAGTTTTTATTTTTGTAACCTGATTAGAAGTGTATACTTTATAATATTTTGATATGTAATAGTTATGTCCTAATTCTCTAAAACTCTAAACCTGAAAGGATCCTCAATGTTAATTATTCATTTAATTCAAGATTATGTAATGTTTCAAGGCCGGGTCCTTATACATATGTAGATGTGACTTCATCTATTTATGTTTTCACATGGTAATTTGTAGATACAATGATTATAAGGGAAAACTAGATAGAATGAATTCAAATATTTTATGCGTCATTCGATATTACTAAATTTTAACATGTGTAATAATCCATAGACTTGAAATTATTATATATTTATGCCACATGCCACACAATTTGATGTATTGATAACAACTATGTTGATATATGATCATGGTGGAGTAGGATATGTTGGGCGAGTCATGAGTGATATTTCAATATTAAATAAGACAATAATGGATTTGTACCATACATAGATGAAAGATGATATCCCAAGTATATTGATTGAAATATAATTGTTGAACTAAAATACATGTTCATGGTGTATTGATGAGTTCATTTCACGATGTTAATGAAATCAAAATTGACCATATAGGTTGAAGGAATGATAATTAAAACATCTTGATTATGATATATAATTACAAAGAGATTATACTACAAAATGAGAAGTTGTATGTGGTTTTTTTCATTAAAACACTAAATTATTCCACTATAAGTTCCCTGAAATGTTTTGAGATACTTATCATTCAATTTATGAATGAGCACCCATAAAAACTAAATAGAGGGATAAATGGTCACAAAATTAATGTACTCATTGATCCTTGTAAAATTTTATTTCAGTTTATGAGTTTTGATAAAAATTATTTTTATGACCGAGTGACAATATTTATTCAAGATTTTATTTAATCATATGTGTTTCATAAAAATATATATTTTAAATAATTTATATATATGAATTGAATATTAAATAAATATTAACTTGTAAGAAAATACAATAGAATATTCATTTTTCACGTATTATTCTCAAGGTATTAAATAATATCTAATATTAAATAAATTATTATTTATTTACAAGAATGTTTAAAAAAATTATTTTTTTAAATACCATCAATTAAAAAAAATATTTCATTATTTTATTCACAAGTTAATAAAGAATATTTATTTAGTTATGTGAATAAGAAGAAAAATATTTATTCACCACATTTTAAAATAAATAACTGTATATTTATAGAATAAAAATTATTTCATTATTTTTATAGGTTCGGTATACTGCATAGAATACTGAATGGGTAAGCTAATAACTCATTAAAAAAAATTACTAGATTAATTATCATTTAAATAAATTCAGAATTATTTTTTATAAAATGATATAACAGTTTGTAAGTCAATGACTTCCATTTTAAAAAAAAGGAGAATTATTTATTTTAATAATAACATTATTATTATTACTATTACTATTTTTATTGTTATTGTTATCTTTTTTAATGATTAGGTTTAACATTTGAGATAGTGCATAATGAAATTATACGTATTCAGACACTAGATCTATATATTCTGAATTATATCATTTTAGAGAGGGTGGGGAAATCAGTTATTTTGTATAGAAATTTACACTATAAAAATTCTATCCTTGATGAAAATCTCTCAAGATTATATCAAGATAGATAGAATTATTCGAACCCCTTAATATATCTCAGTACTAATGGAAAAATAGAGTTAGTCCTTCAAGACTAAAATATTTTTTTTGCGATAAAGGTGAATAATTCAAGATGGTTAGTCTATCCACACTTGTACCTAATGTTATGTTTCTATTGTTTAGATATTTAGGTGAATGTGTGGGTCACATATAAATGGATTATATTTTTAATCCCCTAATAACACAAATTGTTCAAATCAATTGGGGTTCGAACAATCAACATCTATAGAAAAGAATGATTCCAAGATTGAGATGTGTTATTATTATTAATTTTATTATAATCTTAACATTAATGGTCCTCCTATTAGTCAGAATATTTGTACCATATTTTCTTCATAATTTTTTCTAAATGATGATTAATAATATTGATATTATGGATTGATTATTGAATCTGAAAAAAAATTATTTGTAAAAGACTTTAGCAGTGTCCGTTGTGCCCAAAACCATAAAGTGGCATTATATTTTCACATCCAAATCTAAAATATTTTTTATTCATTTATTTATTTATGAATTTCTAGTTATTTTTTAATTTCTAGTTTTTTTTATTAATTAAAAAAAATATGTATATATTACATTCCCCTTCATATGACCAAAATTGTATTAATAACTAAAGAATAACTTATGAAAAAACCTTTTAGAGGTTCTAAAGATTCAGTCTAGAAAACATGGGACTCCTGGGAATGAAATAAAAAGGTACACATTGTGTACCCATATTTTATTGAACAATAAAATTCCCTGGTAATTACAACTTTCTATGTGGTGGAATACATTGTTTCATTACCAATTTTGTTTTGGTCGATACATGCTAATAAAAGGTTTTATATATGGTCCACCATGTAAAATTCATATGTGATGTGTTTTATGAAACAATTTTCCCAATAAATTTCATAAAAAAAATTCTTTCAAATAAACATAATGTATTTTTTTTTAAACCACATAAGTACATAAATTCGTAAATATTGGAAAATTGGATTAGCTGACATGTATCTATTGTACACACAGTGTGAACTATAAATTTTTATATAGATTACACAATAAATCCTCAGGCATGTATCATTGACTATGATACACTATTTTTAATAGGGTGTATGCACATTTTATTACATACTCATTTATGAAGTCTATACCCCCAAGCTAGGATGTTTACATGTAAATTAATTTATGGGGAAATAAAATTGATTGTGATGTTAAACTAAACTAAATTTTGTGTATCTAGCATATATTCCATGTGGTATGTTTTATAGTTTTTTAAATTCCTAATTAATTTTTACATTAAATTCATAAATACACGAATGGTATGGTATTCAATACACTCCTTGTACACCATGTCAAAAGTGTTACATGTTATGTAAATTAGAATGTGTCCAATTTTCATTAATTGAAATTTCTTGCTATGTAATTATATGACATTTTATGCATCACATATGTCATGACCCTTTAATGTACATGAAAAGGACTATGACGAGTAGTTTGGATTCATATACATTGTTTTTCCACATGGTACACACTCTGTAGATAAATAATTTTTTTAAAAAATTAATTAATTTAAAATTATAATGGATAGGAATATCAAAGACAATTTGGATGGATAATTGTGACAAATTTATTAATTAATTAGTAAGATAATTAATTGAATCAACTCAGGAATTATAATTTACACACTCTGTTGGAGTTGGTGGTCTAGAACCAACTACTTTGTACTTTATTCATTAAATAAAAGCCTTATCACATCTTGATTTTTCTTCTGCATGACATGTCATGTGATAATGTCCTAAGGACAACTGTTGCATTAAAGGGTCGTAGATGATCCCTACTATGATGAGAACCCGAAAGTGCCATAACACAGTTCTTGAATGTATGTTCTATGGATGGATGATATTATTTGAGGGACACAAATAATACAGGTCATTATGGGCGAGGACTCATAAAACTTTGAGGCACCTTCTCATGGTGTGCGCCCTTGGTAATATTCAGGAGGATATTATGAGAACGAGACCCGCCAGTAGGAAATACACATTTCATAGTGTCATTGGATGTTCCTATCTACGAACTTGTGTATTGATCCTTAGACATTAAGATTATTATTAATTGGTATTACAACTCGCTCACTTAGATTTATTGACGAAAAATGTGACGAAACACTATTCGCAGCGAGGTAGGATACGTTGGGTGCGTCACGAGTAATACCACATTAATAGATAATGCGAGAAAGGATTTGTCCCTTCCGTTCCATAACGAAAGTAGATATCTCAGGCCATTTGATGGAATTGATATAGCCTAAATAAATCCATGGCCATGGTAAGGTATGGGCAAGTTCAATTTCGGGAAGTCAAAGAAAGAATAATCAAGCACATGGGTTGATGGCACTAGCATGCGACCCTCTTGATTGGAGATATCGAGACAAAGGGATTATATTACACGGTAAGCGTTTGTAGGAGGTGACACATCATTGCGGCGTTAACTTCTTTCTCTATGGGTGCCTTGGCGTGTTGCTAGACGCTGACCTTGGACTTTAGGCAGGCTCAGCCTAATGCCACTGAGAAAGAGGCCTAGAGGGTCACACACTAAGTGTGTCCATGTATCTCAGTTAAATATTAATTTAACAAGTTAAATAAATATTATTCCCGACTGTGGTTTAATGATTATTTAAGGATGTATGATCAAATTTATTTTTACACTAGTTATTAGAGAGAATATACTGTGGATAAAATAATATATTTATTAGCGAGTAATGCAGTTACATTTATTTAAGAAATAAATAGTCATTACTCAATGTATAATAAATGTGGTGGAGAAAAATGGAAAATAAAAGTACACGCCATGTATATTAAATATACACGCTGTGTAGTTTTATGAAAAAAAGTACACGTTGTGTATTAATTATTACGCGCCGTGTAGTTTTTCCAATTGGGATTTTGAGGATTTAATATTTTTTTATTAAATGATATTTATTATAATCAGAGTGGGCGCATGTCAAGGAATTAATAATTCAATATGGGGGTTTTCAATAAGAGATAATGAAATAAATAAAATGCGTAAAGCGTTTATTTATTGTCATAACTCTATTAACCTCAAACCTGATTATAAATATCCTCGCAACCCCAACATTTTTTTAGATCCATTGTTGTGCACAACGGATTTGGAAATACTCTCAAGCCAAGAGAGAATTCCCTTTCCACCAAGAACGCCCTCAAGTTACGAGAGCAAGATCCTCCACTGGATCAAGGCGGTCGAAGGTGGACATCGCAAGCGAAGGTTATTCCATCTAGCACCCGGAGATCTCTTCGGTGATGTCCGGAGATATGTGACACACATGTGGATCACCGCAAGAGGAATCCTACACTTGGATTCTACGATGCAACGACGGATCCCCGAATCGTGACCGGACACATCAACGAAGAAATAATTCCCAAAAGGTAATTCTTATGTTTTAATTAAATTAATTATAATCAACATATGATGATCCTCCTCAAGGGTTCCGGGACTCTTCTTTTCTTTTCGTTCTTCATTCTATTCCGAAGATTTGGCGTTTTATATCGTGACAGATCTCGGATTGAACGTTGTTTAACGTTAAAATTAAAGATGGGCAAACCCACCAACGCGCTTCCACTGCGCCCGGAACCTACAAGTGGTATCAAAGGGGTCATATCGTTGGTTATAATTATTTAGTTTTTTGTTGGTGATTTACGCATTTAATAATTTAGTTATTTCAATTCATGTTTAATCGTTCTGGAAATCTGAATATCGAGATCTGTTCCTCCTCTCTTGTTTCTCATTCACCTCACAGAAATAGATTTTTCTTTTAATTTTGATTAAAATAAATTAGAGGAACTCATCCGGAGGAGCCAAATGTTTCTGGCCGTATAACACCAGAATACACGGCGTGTATTCGGAAGTACACACCGTGTAGTATAGGTTCAATGCATTGACTAATCCGCCAAATCAGGCCGTGTATTGGATTCTTTCTAAGAATTTAAGACACTGTGTGTTGACCAAAAACAGGTGGCACACGGTTTCCGGAATACATGTCGTGTGGTCCAATGAACACGGCGTGTAGTCCCTTCGGGTTAGGGTTGGGTCGTGTACTCCGTACATAGCCTGCCCGGCTGGAAACCGTGTAACGCGGAAAATACACGGCGTGTGTCCCACTGTACACGCCGTGTACTCCGAAAATTTCTGAAGTACATTAACACGCCCTATCCCCGGGCGTGTACTTCGGATGGACGGTGAAGAAAAAGTACACGCCGTGTAGTCGGAACTACACGCCGTGTACTCACCCAAATTACGCAGATTTATTAAAATTTATTATTATATTATACAAACCCTTGAGACGTGTACCATGGTGCATGCGTAAAGCTGAGGCACAACACGTGATAGGTGTTTTATATATATGTGTTTAATTTAACATCTGCGTAATAAATGGGAATTCGCCGGGTTGCCTCCAAGGTACAAGTTGTGTACAAGGATAATTTTAAATGAATTTATTTGTTTAAAATTATGATGGATGAGAATATCAAGGAAATTCAGAAAAGGGATTTATGATAAAATTATTGATTAATTAAAGATAATTAATTGATTCGAGTGTGATTTATCTTAAACAAGAACGTTTAAATAATTGAATGCTAGTTTTATTTATGCGTAAATATCGTTTCATGTATGGATGCTCATGAGCTAGGCCAATACCTTTTTATGTGAATGGTTTCTTTTAATTTATTTATTTTAATTAAATTTGTTGGCATGCGAGCCATCTTATCATTAATATGTAGGTCCTGCGTGCCCAAGGATTCTTTTATGTAAAACCCCCCTTTTTCCCCCTTACCTGCATGTGAGATAAATGCATATGTAATTGATGGATCTCCCAAGCTAGTGGAGGAGGCTCAAGTCAGGAGCCAAGATGAAACCAATCCAAGGAGATACAAAGGTGGACAGATGAAAAGCTATAAACACGAACCCGAAAGGTTCAAGGTGTTTCTCCCCGAGGTCTTGGGTTAGTTTATCAACCGCTAGATAAACTAACCAATAGAAAAGATCATGATCATACCATTTATTTTATTTCTGTCAGTTGCATGGTTTATTTATTGTGGGTGTGTTTTCACGATCACACAATTATTTAATTAAACGAGCATGCAAGATGGAACTAAAATAAAATTGTCTTATACGTAAATATTATCTTAGACATGGTTAATCACTTAATTATATCCCACTTAATATTAACAAGAATGTAATCAAAGATAATAAAATGGGAATTTACATATAAGGATAAAATCCCTCAAAATAAATATTAAGTTGGCATAGCCTTCCATAATCTTGGTTATAATCGAACCATAGTTCAAAGTGCTTGACCAACCCTAGTTGGGGTGATTTCAATTATCGAGGAATTCTAATTCAAGGTTTTGGGTTGACTTGACTTGGTTCGCATCAAGGGTTGACTACCACAGCAGGAATTGTTGGGACCAAGAGGCAATGGTAGAGGAAATCCAAAAAGGATTTCAGGATTGGGGAGTCCACTCAGCGAATCAAGGAACTGCGAGTTAATGCAGTTGGCATTTGGAATGCCTACCTAAGACCCTTCAAGTTGCTTGACCAACCCTATTTGGGGTAATGCGAAGGGCAATATGGATCCTTTCCACTAGAATATTCATGCAATAGAATATTCCGAAGTCAATGGTGAGGGCTATTGGATTTCGATAAAATAGTGGGAGACTAATAAGTATTAATTTATTTATTTGTCTCAATTTTTATAATAAAGTACTAAACCTTTTCTCATCTTAAATTGTAGAAACGGAAAGAAAATTACTTCAAACATATCATTGCACACCATACTTGAAAAATAAAACCTTCTCACCAGCACCAATTTCCAAGAGTGGCAAAGGCGTTTACACGTCGTCCTTCGCCACGAAAGGAAATTATATGTGCTAGAAGAGCCTATTCCAATTGCGCCTGGGAAAGAGGTTAGTGATGAGGAATTATCTATCTACATTAAACACATGGATCATGCCACATATGTCTAGTGTTTCATGCTATCGGCCATGTCTAATGAGCTCTTGAAGAAACATGAAATCATGGATGCGTATAGCATGATGTCTCATCTTAAAGATCTCTACCAAGAAAAGGCGAGACAGGAGAGGTATGAGATCTCCAATGCTTTGTTTACCACGAAGCATGGAGAGTCTGCACCAGCTGGGCCTCATGTGGTCAACCTTATTGGCTACATTGAACCCTTGGACATCGTAGGGATTAAATTCCTAGATGAGTTGCGTATAGATCTCATCCTATCATCATTGCCCAAGACCTTCTCTAGCTTCATTGTCAACTATAACATGAGTGGAAATGAGAAGAGTCTATCGGAGCTTCTGACCTTGATTCGCCAGGTAGATAAGGACATGGGGCGTGACAAACCCACGGTCCTTATGGTGAACAAGAAAAGGAAGGACAAGGCAAAGGGGCCAAAGACTTATAAACGGTCTGAAGCCCCCGAGCACCGTTCCTCCAATAAGGGGAATATCCAGAGGCAGGGAAAGGAACAGGAAGCAGTGTGTTTTTCATGTGGAAAGTAGGGCCAATGGAAGAGGAACTGCAGCCAGAAGAGTGGGGATGCTAAAGGTGAATTCGTTATCGAGTGCAATCTTTCTATTTCTACACAATGGGTATTAGATACAGCTTGTGGGGATCACATCTGTATTGAAATGTAGGAACCAAGTAGATTTAGAAAGATCGCCAGAGGAGAGGTGGATCTTCGAGCTGCCAATGGTGCAAGGATGACTTAGTTGGCTATTGGCGACTATCACCTCTCATTGCCAACTGGCATAATTTTGGTTTTACAAAACTGTTATTTTGTGCCTAGTGTTACCAAGAACATAATTTCTGTATCTTGTTTGGATATGGATGGATTTATTTTGAAGTTTGGAAATAAGGGTTGTCTCTTTTATAAGAACAAAGTATGTTATGGTATGGCACATTTGAATAATGGTTTGTATGTATTAAATTACGAAAACCAAGTGTTGGCAATCGATAACGAAACAAAATCACATGACTTATACATCACCCAGTTATGGCATCACCGCCTTGGTCATGTGAACGAGAAGTGCTTGACAAAGCTCTGCCAAGATGGCTATTTAGACTCTAATGAGCTAAAACCACTTGATAGATGTCATGCTTTTTTACAATTTAAAATGACCAAGACACTTTTTGGTGGACAAGGTGAAAGGGCCACAGAGCTTCTAGGATTGGTCCACATAGATGTGTGTGGACCATTTCCAGTAGAAGCTAGAGGTGGATATTCTTACTTTATTACTTTTACTGATGATTTGAGTAGATATGGCTATGTCTACTTAATGAGGTATAAGTCAGAGTCCTCAGAGAAATTTAAGGAATTCAAGAATGAAGTAGAGAATCAACTTGGTAATAAGATAAAGAAGCTTCGATCGGATCGAGGTGGAGAATATCTGAACCAAGAGTTCATCGATCTTCTACGGGAGTCTGGGATTCTATCTCATCTCACTCCTCCTTATACACCACAGTGGAATGGTGTTAGTGAAAGGAGGAACCACACATTGTTTGATATGGTTAGGTCAATGATGAGTCATGCGGATCTTCCATTATCCTTTTGGGGATATGCATTACAAACAACAGTGTAATAGCCCGAGATTTTATGAAAAATATTCTTTTTAATTTTATTAATTCCTTGTGTTGTACGCTACACCAAAAGGAGCTTGCACAACACACATCCTTGACTTTCCTTGCACGCAATTGCGACCTTCCTCGATAGCGTGTGTAGTACGCAATACCGAGTTTCACTAAACAACGATATGCTATTAAAATATTATTATAACTAGCCGTTATGAATAGTAATAACCACCTTTTAAAATTTTAGAAATTTTAGCTCTCAAAATGGACTTCATTTTTGGATTCGTAGTATCGAATTTAGCCTAAGGTGAAATTTTGGTACTTTTCGGATAACTTTCATTTTCTGATGAATAGTGAAAATTACTAAATTTTAATTAAAAACAAATTTTTTAATCGAAATAATTAATAGTGATAAATTATTAATTTGAGTGGTTTTAAAGTATATTTAGAATATATTTTTACAATTCAATACAATGTTGGTCATTGGATGTAATTTCACATTTACACCAGACATAAAGAAGTGTTAATATTTTGATAGTTATTATCTCTTAAAAACACGCTATTTGTTGTGACAATGGAAATTAATTATAAAATTAATTAATGAAACTTATATGTTGGCAATTTTTTAAAATAGAAATCATTTTTGAATTCGGAATATCAATTATAGCTTAGGGTGAAATTTTGCAATTTTTCTGAAAAACTTCAATTTTTGATGAATAGTGAAACTACTAAGTGGAAGTTAAAAAAATTATTTTTTTCATAAATCTTAATTTTACCGCTTCTGTGAATGGAATTTCAAAAATCCAAGAGACACGGTTGATTTCAGTAAGTAAAATGTGGTTCAATGAGATGAAAATAATTTTTAGTGAATAGTAACTTTTTACTTTTTTTACCACGGTTAAAAGTAAATAGGGTAATTAAGGGTAAAAATGATATTAATATTACCCTAACATATGTCCTAATCCTATTGGACAAGTGTATATCGACCAAAAACAACCTTAAGTGTAAAATATTATCATTCAGGCCCACCTGGGTTAGATTAGGACATTTATTATTATTTAATTCAAAGAAGAGTTAAAAGAGTTAAAATCAAAGTTTATTTACTAAAATATTTTTAATATGGGGTTATACATACGATAAATTCGACTATAAATATTCATTAGAAAGATAAAACGATTTCCTACATAATGGTATTTTATTTGTAATTTTTAGACTTTAAATAACTTAACTTATTTATGACACAACAATGATACAGTAATTACCTTTTTAAGAAAAATTAAAATAATTGATGTTATAAATGCCCAAATAAATGTAATTTGAGACTTGTTATGACTTAAACTAATTTTCAAGGTTAATATGACATGTTATTGTTGATTTAAGGAACTTGTTTCGAACTTATCATTCTGTTATGAATTTCATAAAAATCATGTACCCAATAGTGTCAAATTGACATAAATTAGTTTTTAAAACAAATATTATATTATCAATTGTTATTTAATTCATAAAAATCTAATGTTCGGCCAAATGACTTAGATAAGGATATATATATTAATAATAAACAACTTGGGGTTCGTTTGGCCTGTTATGGAAAGTATATTAACCATATAGTGTAAGAAAACAAAAAGACACGGTAAAAGTTAAATTATTTAACTTAGAGTTAAATCTAATTGATAAGGTTAAAATAATACCCTAAACTTGTCTAAATCATATTGGATGAGATTATTTCGACCCATCCCAACCTTATACTCTAAATAAATCAATTTGGAGCTATTTAAATCCGAATTTGGCTTTATAATAAAATAATATTTTTAGTTATTCCAAAGGTGCCCCTCTCCTCCCTTATAAAAGGGCACCTCCTCCCTCTCTTCCTCACACAACTTTGAGCCTTAAAGCTCGGCCAAACCCTGAAAAAATCTCTTCTCAACTTCCCTAGTATCATCCTATAGGTACTGGTCTTCTTCAAAGACCATCCTTAGTTCTTTAAGTGGAGGTTAAGAAAAGGCGCGTCAAAAAGAGGTAATATCCATTACCGATCTTTTTCAATTTCTTTCTTCTTAAACTTCTTCTTATTTAGTTGTTTCATGATAAAGTAATAACATCAGTATTTATTATATACTGATATGTTATTATAAATATTAAATAACTCTAATTAACCTTCTATCCATCCTATGGAAAAAGGAAATCACCGTGCGTGCGTACGTACGGAATACCGTCTCCATGCCGTGGTGTAATCTATTTTCCACTACCACCTTAATTGGATGGGTATAATGGTGTAATGAGTAACTATATATGATTATTATAAAGTGATATTGATACTGAAATAGTATACATACACTTCAACACAATTCCACGACCATGGGAACGATATCATCGCTCGTGCGTACGTACGGACTACCGTCTCCACGACGCGATGAGATTCATTATCCATGTTAACCATTCCAGAATGATTATAAATTATATATAATGAATAATAATGGAATATATGACATGGTAAATCTAATGGATTTATGTATATATATATATATATATGTCATCTACTTACTTCCATTCAAGACAATAAGGAAAGGAAAGCAGCGTTCTTGCGTATGTACGGACTACCGTCTCCATGAACGGTGTGTTTCATTTCATTTATCTATCTATTATATATATATATATATACATACTGAATATATATGATATATAAATCAAACTTTATATTCTGGAAGTAATTAAATCATGATATAAGTAATAATAATGTCAAGAACAACAAGTCCAAACACCTACGATGAATGAAACAATTTTACCCAAAATGCTTCTTTAACATGAATTTACAAAAGAACGGGTAATATAAAGTCATAAATGGACCATATATGATATAATAACAATGAATATGATTCTGGAATAAGTCAATAACATGATTTAAATTATTATACAGGAGGTTCGGACACGTACAAAGCAAGTCGGACCTAAGGCAAGGGAAATATCACAATCTCATTTTTATCCGAGATTGTTTATACTTTGGTATTTACTGGGGTGTATTTTATCATCCACATCCATGTTTCCTCAATATGTAATATTATTTACATCCACCTACAATAGTTTATATCCAATTTTACCCTTCAGAGAGTTTTTAGTAAAAGATATAAAAAGAATCTTTTGTCGTTTTTCGAACGATGTACTTTTTGACTTTTTCGACAAAAGTACGAGAAGAATGTTTTTTTTAACTTATACAGCATGAATGGATTTTTAAAAAATTATTTCCAAGAAGATTCCTTTACAAGTTTTCAAGTTTATTTTTAATCAACTTCTCTTATTTTAAAGTCATATGACATTTTATGAAAGGAAAAATGTTTTTGAAGAAGAAAGAATATTTTCCTCAAGAATGGAGTTCAAGTGTTTTATCAAAATTATTTTACATCTAAGATAATAAAGGGTTCTGTTTTTATCCCTATTATTACATTGTTTTGATCATGTTGTGATGGAATTATTTTTATTAATTCCTTTATCTTATATGAATTTTTTTATGATTTCATGATGTTTAAGATTTCCATTTGTATTACATGGGTTATGCAATGATGTATGATTTATGATTTTGTGGCAAAAATAAGAATGGTATTATTATGAGATGGGTGGGACCTATATCTCCCTCCAATGCATTGGGTAAAGATTTTATATCTCATGAGATAGACATGGCTGGAACGATAGGTTATACTGGTTCAGTGAAACAAGACTGGAACGAGGGTGACTCAGTTCAGAAAGGGACTTTGTCCACTAAGATAGTCTTGGAAATGAGTCTTGACTAACAAAAAATGATTCTATATGATTATGTGTGTATGACACAAAGTTTCATGTTTTATGGTATGATTATAGTGATTACATTTCACTACCATGATTTATCCCATGTTATGAAATTATGATCTCTTTTGCAGGTTAAGATTTCCAAAAGTTATGTGCTTATGTATATGATGTGATTGATATTTGTTTTTACCCTTAATGAGCATTTGAGCTCACCCTTTTATGTTTTCTTTTCCCTAGGATGTAAAGAAAGGTTTTAGGTATAAAAAAAAGATCTTTATGGGAGATGTTGAAGATCTTTCACCAGGACTAGAAGATTTTATTCCGAGTTTCCAAAGACACTAAACTATTACGATCCTTGTGTGTGTGTGTTTTGTTATGTACTAAGTATTCCGAAAAAGTAATGTAATCTCAATGTACGTCAAGATTCGGGTCTCTTCAGTTGGTATCAGAGGAAAGGTTTAGTTAACCTTTGGAAACTAGGATGCGAAAACGTTAGTGAGATCCTTAGAGATATTTCTAAGGTATGTCTAGGGATGTCCCTAAGGTTAAGTATACGTATAGGTTATAGTACTAGAATTACACTAACGATTATATAATTAAACCTAAGATGTAAGATATTGAAGGTACTCCCCCATTATTATGTTGTTTTCCCTAGCATGATTTTTGCCTCTCACACTATTCTTTTTGGGTTTTAGACGATGGCTGGAACCCGAAGGAACCGTGTTGATCAATGCAATGGACAATGCAATTATTGTCCTCCTGAACAAACAAATGTTATGGGAGATGGAGTGCAAAATCTTATTGCTATACTTACACAAGCTATGAATCATTCTGGACTTCCAAATGAGCAGAGAAGGGAACAATATTCTATTGAGTCCTTCATGAGGCAACATCCACCTTCTTTCAGTGGGTATTCTGATCCACTTGTTGCTGAACAATGGATCAGTACTACTGAAAAGATATTTTCAGTTCTTCAATGTTCTGAACATGAAAAAGTCATCTTAGCAGTATATCGTTTGGAAGGTGAAGCTGATCAATGGTGGAATCTTATCAAGAATACGAGGCCAAGAGATGAAATTGAGTCCATGGAATGGGATGAGTTCAAGAACTTGTTTTTCAGTAAGTACTTCCCTCGTATTCTACAAACAAAGACGGAAAAGGAGTTTCTTGAGCTGAAGCAGAAGGATGATGAATCTGTTGGTATATACGAAGTAAATTTTACAAGACTTGCAAGGTATGCATCTGGCATTATCATCCAACCTGAAATTAAAGTTGATCGATTTTTCAGTGGCTTAAAACCAAGTCTTCGAAGGGCATTAGCTATAAGAGACTTTAGTAGATATGAAGAAATTGTGTGTTGTGCTATCAAGGTAGAAATGGAAGTTGGAGTTACATATCCATCTCATGGTTTTGACAAGAAACGAAAGATGGAGTTCAAGGAGAAATCTCAGAATAATGGTGAAAAGAAGATGAATGTTTCCTTATGCACAAAGTGTGGAAAGAAGCATGGTGGAGATTGTCTTAAAGGGACTAGAAAATGTTTTAAGTGTGGAAAAGAAGGTCATCGAGCAGCTGAGTGTCGAAGTAATGGAAAAAGGGCTTCTAATGATGTGAATAAAGAAAACACTGCAGAGAACGCACCACCAACACTTCAATGCTTCAAGTGAAAGGAAATGGGGCATTATGCTAATAAATTCCCTAATCCAAGGGTTAGTGATGATCAACATGAGCAACCACTGAAGGCAAAGGACAAAGGGAAGTCACATGCGATCACTATTGGCGATGTTGAAAATGACAACAATGTGGTGGAATGATTAAGTGTTTATGTAATGGGATTCCAAAATAATGTTGTATCCTGGAGTATTGGAATATTTATGTACTGGTCTAATGTGGTATTCAAAGTGATTGAGATATTTTTGGAAATAAGATGATATGCGCATAATGAAGGGAAAATGAGAAAATGAAATGTTTAACAGTATTCATGAGCTCATGATTGATATAAGGACTAAGTGATATCATGGTTTGAGTATATAGAATTTTGAGGATTTTGGTATGTGGAAAGTGTTAAATTTTAACTGCATTCATGTTTTCACGAAGGTATTCAAGAGAATACATGATTAAGGACTTTGAATGTTTGGAATATGACCAAAAAAACATATCTTATGATATATGGGGATCGACAATGGTGTTAAATCTCAGGTAATCGTTTTCACTATGTTATGAGAGTGGACTGCAGTATTATGGATAAGCCTAAAGATTGGAATGGATTATGTTGTACATAAGTTAGTATTGATTAAGGATAGAAGTTTTTTCAATATTATTGATGGGATGTTATAGTAATATAGTTTCAGAAAAAGGAAAACCTACAGGACGGGCAAAAACCCATCGCGTCGGACAAGGCTGTGGAAATCGAACCCACAACCGAAGTATGACTGGCCTTTATCGCCTACCACTGGCCTACAGGAAGTCCCTGTTTAGTAGAAACTAGTTTCATTATATTAAGCAGTATGATATATGATGTATAAGTCCATTTTAGGAACCATATATGATTAATCTCACTATAGATCGACTTATGTATATAATTTTTGCTAACCTTTTGTTTCAGACAGATGGAATGACCCGTCATTCAATCACATGATCTGCTAACACTTCACGAATAACAAATTCAACTTCATTTATTTAAGAGATGAAGTGGAAATTGTTCAAGGCACGAACAGCAGTGAGATTGTTCCAAAATAAAGTAAGTATTTATTCTAATTCAAAATTTTCAACTTTAGGGAAATGATCTTGAAAACCAAAAATGTTGTCCTAGTGATCTTATACCTGATGAATCAGATGGTACCTTAGATCAGCACAAATTTATGGATTTGTGATTACTAGCTTTTCCATATCCATGTTCTCTACCACTCTCCATCAGAACATGATGGTTAGATTTCTCTTCCATATCCATATTTTCACCTATGTGGAAACCCAGTGATTAGTTTATTTGGGTAATCGTTACATTTCATACTTTAGTTTTTAAATCCAAGTTTTGGTATTCCTTTTTACGATGTGGGTTTCTATTAAAGAAACTTTCGAATAGTAAACTATTTATAACCCCGACGAATTTCGAGGGCGAAATTCATTTTAAGGGGGGTAGAATGTAACAGCCCGAGATTTTATGAAAAATATTCTTTTAAATTTTATTAATGCCTTGTGTTGTACGCTACACCAAAAGGAGCTTGCACAACACACATCCTTGACTTTCCTTGCACGCAATCGTGACCTTCCTCGATAGCGTGTGTAGTACGCAATACTGAGTTTCACTAAACAACGATATGCTATTAAAATATTATAATAACTAGCCGTTATGAATAGTAATAACCACGTTTTAAAATTTTAGAAATTTTAGCTCTCAAAATGGAATTCATTTTTGGATTCGTAGTATCGAATTTAGCCTAAGGTGAAATTTTGGTACTTTTCGGATAACTTTCATTTTCTGATGAATAGTGAAAATTACTAAATTTTAATTAAAAACAACTTTTTTAATCAAAATAATTAATAGTGATAAATTATTAATTTGATTGGTTTTAAAGTATATTTAGAATATATTTTTACAATTCAATACAATGTTGGTCATTGGATGTAATTTCACATTTACACCAGACATAAACAAGTGTTAATATTTTGATAGTTATTATCTCTTAAAAACACACTATTTGTTGTGACAGCGGAAATTAATTATAAAATTAATTAATGCAACTTATATGTTGGGAATTTTGTAAAATAGAAATCATTTTTGAATTCGGAATATCAATTATATCTTAGGGTGAAATTTTGGCAATTTTCTGAAAAACTTCAATTTTTGATTAATAGTGAAACTACTAAGTGGAAGTTAAAAAAATTATTTTTTTCATAAATCTTAATTTTACCGCTTCTGTTAATGGAATTTAAAAAATCCGAGAGACACAGTCGATGTCAGTAAGTAAAATGTGGTTCAATGAGATTAAAATAATTTTTGGTGAATAGTAACTTTTTACTTTTTTTTACCACGGTTAAAAGTAAATAGGGTAATTAAGGGTAAAAAGTATATTAATATTACACTAACACATGTCCTAATCCTATTGGACAAGTTTATATCGAACAAAAACAACCTTAAGTGTAAAATATTATCATTTAGGCCCACTTGGATTAGATTAGGACATTTATTATTATTTATTTCAAAGAAGAGTTAAAAGAGTTAAAATCAAAGTTTATTTACTAAAACATTTTTAATATGGGGTTATACATAAGCTAAATTCGACTATAAATATTCATTAGAAAGATAAACAGATTTCCTACATAATGGTATTTTATTTGTAATTTTTAGACTTTAAATAATTTAATTTATTTATGACACAACAATGATACAGTAATTACCTTTTTAAGAAACATTAACATAATTGATGTTATAAATGCACAAATAAATGTAATTTTAGACTTTTTATGACTTAAACTAATTTTCTAGGTTAATATGACATGTTATTGTTGATTTAAGGAACTTGGTTCGAACTTATCATTCTGTTATACATTTCATAAAAATCATGTACCAAATAGTGTCAAAATTTACATAAATTAGTTTTTAAAACTAATATTATATTATCAATTGTTATTTAATTCCTAAAATTCTAATGTTCGGCAAAATGACTTATATAAGGATATATATATTAATAATAAACAACTTGGGGTTCGTTTGTCCTGTTATGGTAAGTATATTAACCATATAGTGTAAGAAAACAAAAGACACGGTAAAAGTTAAATTATTTACCTTAGAGTTAAATCTAATTGATAAGGTTAAAATAATAACCTAAACTTGTCTAAATCCTATTGGATGAGATTATTTAGACCCATACCCACCTTAGCATTGAAATAAATCAATTTGGAGCTAATTAAAACCGAATTTGGCTTTATAATAAAATAATATTTTTAGTTATTCCAAAGGTGCCTCTCTCCTCCCTTATAAAAGGGCACCTCCTCCCTCTCTTCCTCACACAACTTTGAGCCTTCAAGCTCGGTCAACCCCTGCCAAAATCCCTTCTCCACTTCCCTAGTATCATCCTAGAGGTCTTGGTATTCTTCAAAGACCATCCTTAGTTCTTTAAGTGGAGGTTAAGAAAAGGCGCGTCAAAAAGAGGTAATATCCATTACCGATCTTTTTCAATTTCTTTCTTCTTCAACTTATTCTTCTTTAGTTGTTTCATGATAAAGTAATAACATCAGTATTTATTATATACTGATATGTAATTATAAATATTAAAGAACTCTAATTAACCTTCTATCCATCCTACGGAAAAAGTAAATCACCGCACGTGCGTACGTACGGAATACCGTCTCCACGCCGTGGTGTAATCTATTTTCCGCCACCACCTTAATTGGATGGGTATAATGGTGTAATGAGTAACTATATATGATTATTATAAAGTTATATTGATACTGAAATAGTATACATACACTTCAACACAATTCCACGACCATGGGAATGATATCATAGCTAGTGCGTACGTACGGACTACCGTCTCCACAACGCGATGAGATTCATTATCCATGTTAACCATTCCAGAATGATTATAAAGTATATATAATGAATAATAATGGAATATATGACATGGTAAATCTACTGTATTTATGTATATATATATATATATATATGTCATCTACTTACTTCCATTCAAGACAATAAGGAAAGGAAAGCAGCGTTCATGCGTACATACGGACTACCGTCTCCATGAAAGGTGTGTTTCATTTCATTTATCTATCTATTATATATATATATACTGAATATATATGATATATAAATGATAATTTATATTTTTGAAGTAATTAAATCATGATATAAGTAATAATAATTTCAATAACAACAAGTCCAAACACCTACGATAAATGAAACAATTTTACCCAAAATGCTTCTTTAACATGAATTTACAAAAGAACGGGTAATATAAAGTCATAAGTGGACCATATATGATATAATAACAATGAATATGATTCTGTAATAAGTCAATAACATGATTTAAATCATTATACAGGTGGTTCGGACACGTACAAAGCAAGTCGGACCTAAGGTAAGGGAAATATCACCATCTCATTTTTATCCGAGATTGTTTATACTTTGGTATTTACTGGGGTGTATTTTATCATCCACATCCATGTTTCCTAAATATGTAATATTATTTCCATCCACATACAATAGTTTATATCCAATTTTACCCTTCGGTGAGTTTTTAGTAAAAGATATAAAAGGAATCTTTTGTCGTTTTTCAAACGATGTACTTTTTGACTTTTTCGAAAAAAGTACGAGAAGAATGTTTTTTTTACTTATATGGCATGAATGGATTTTTTAAAAATTATTTCCAAGAAGCTTCATTTACAAGTTTTCAAGTTTATTTTTAATCAACTTCTTTTATTTTAAAGTCATATGACATTTTAATAAAGGAAAGAAGTTTTTGAAGAAGAAAGGATATTTTTCTCAAGAATGTAGTTAAAGTGTTTTATCAAAATTATTTTCCATCTAAAATAATAAAGGGTTATGTTTTTATCCCTATTATTACATTGATTTGATCATGTTGTGATGGAATTATTTTTATGAATTACTTTATCTTATATGAATTGTTTTATGATGTCATGATGTTTAAGATTCCCATTTGTATTACATGGGTTATGCAATGATGTATGATTTATGATTTTGTGGCACACATAAGAATGGTATCATTATGAGATGGGTGGGACCTATATCTCCCTCCAATGCATTGGGTAAATATTTTATATCTCATGAGATAGACATGGCTGGAACGGTAGGTAATACAGGTTCAGTGAAACAGGACTTGAACGAGGGTGACTCGGTTCAGAAAGGGACTTTTTCCACTAAGATAGTCTTGGCAATGAGTCTTGACTAACAAGAAATGATTCTCTATGATTATGTGTGTATGCCACAAAGTTTCATGTTTTATGTTATGATTATAGTGATTACATTTCCCTGCCATGATTTATCCCATGTTATGAAATTATGATCTCTTTTGCAGGTTAAGATTTCCAAAAGTTATGTGCTTATGTATATGATGTGATTGATATTTGTTTTACCCTTACTGAGCATTTGAGCTCACCCTTTTATGTTTTATTTTCCCCAGGATATAGAGAAAGGTTTTAGGTATAAAAAAAAGATCTTTATGGGAGATGTTGAAGATCTTTCACCAGGATTAGAAGATTTTATTCCGAGTTTCCAAAGACACTAAACTATTACGATCTTTGTGTGTGTGTGTTTTGTTATGTACTAAGTATTCCGCAAAAGTAATGTAATCTCAATGTAAGTCAAGATTCGGGTCTCTACATGCAGCATACACATTAAACTGAGTACCAACTAAGGCGGCAAATGGAATTCCATCCGAGTTATGGAATGGAAGGAAACCCACTTTGTCGCACACACGTGTATGGGGATGCGAGGAGTTTGTTAAGGCCATCTCAGGAAACAAACTAGCACCCCAGGGCACGAAGTGTATCTTTATAGGATATCCCAAGGAAACAAAATGTTATTACCTATATAACCCCCAAGACAAGAAAGTGACTGTCGCCAGACAAGCCGTGTTTCTTGAGAGGGAGAACATCCTCAAGAGGGATAGTGGGAGCAAGATTGACTTCGACGAAGTTGATGCTCAAGATACACAGGAGTTGGTACAGGAACAAGTTCCACAGGTCCCCGTGGAAGAGGTTCCAGAAACACAATTACTACGTAGGAGCTCAAGAGAGGTAAGGGAACCCGAGAGATTTGGTTTCCTAGTCACCGAGGATGGTGAATCATTATTGTTGGACAATGATGAACCACTATCCTACAAGGAAGCAGTAGAAAGCTCAGAAGCTGCAAGATGGCTAGAAGCTATGAATTCTGAGATGGATTCCATGTATCAGAACCAAGTTTGGGTTCTGGTCGATGCTCCAGTTGATGTCAAGACTGTTGGATGCAAATGGGTATTCAAAAGAAAGCTGGACATGGAAGGTCAAGTTAGCACCTATAAAGAAAGGATAGTAGCTAAAGGATTAAGACAGTGTCAAGGAATTGACTATGATGAAACCTTATTGCCAGTTGCCATGTTTAAATCCATAAGAATCATACTTTCCATAGAAGCTTACCATGACTACGATATTTGGCAGATGGATGTCAAAACAACATTCCTTAACGGGAACCTTCAGGAAGATGTCTATATGAAACAACCAGAAGGGTTTGTGACACCAGGTGAAGCCAAACGGGTTTTCAAGTTGCAGAAATCCATTTATGGATTAAAGAAAGCATCCAGGTCATGGAACATTCGATTTGATGAAGCCATAAAGGAATTTGGTTTCATTAAGAACGAATGTGAGCCATGTGTTTATAAGCGGTTTAATGGGAATGTGGTCGTCATCCTAGTGGTATATGTTGATGACATATTGCTTATTGGAAATGACATACCAGCCTTACAGTCAGTTAAGGACTGGTTGAACAAGTGTTTCTCCATGAAACACTTAGGAGAAGCAGCCTACATTCTAGGGATCAAGATCATTCGTGATAGATCCAAGAGGCTTCTTGGACTAAGTCAGGGTACATACATTGACCAGATACTAAAGATATTTAGTATGGAAAAATCCAAGAGGGGATTGGTTCCAGTGTCACATGGTGTACATCTTTCTAAGAAAATGTGTCCCCAGACACAATAGGAGAAAGATAGGATGAGAAATATCTCATACGCTTCGGCTATAGGATCCATCATGTATGCCATGTTATGTACCAGGCTTGATGTTGCCTATGCACTGAGCATGGTAGGCAGATATCGAGCAGATCCAGGAGAACAACATTGGACTGCTGTTAAGACTATCCTTAAGTATCTGAGAAGAACTAAGGACATGTTCCTGGTGTATGGAGGAGAGGAGGAGCTTGTCATCAGAGGGTATGCCGATGCTGGTTTTCAAAAAGATCAGAATGATCTGAAGTCGCAATCTGGATATGTTTTCTGTCTCAATGGAGGAGTTGTGAGCTGGAAGAGTTCAAAGCAGCCAGTTGTCGCCGATTCTACAACGGAGTCCGAGTATATAGCGGCTTCTGATGCAGCCAAATAAGCCTTTTGGATTCAAAACTTTGTCCAGGAGCTTGATGTGGTGCCTAGTAGTAAAGATCCCATTACATTGTATTGTGATAATACTGCAGCGGTGGCTCTTGCAAAAGAACCAAGGTCACATCAACGGACAAAGAACATACTCCGGAAGTATCACCTCTTGAGGGATTTCTATCAAAGGGGTGAAGTTGCAGTGAGCAGAGTGTCCACGGAAGAGAACGTGGAAGACCCCATGACTAAAGGCCTATCTCACCAGAAGCATGAATATCATGTGAGAGCTAGCGGGATAAAGGTTGTTAGCAGTTGGCTCTAGTCCAAGTGGAAGTTGTTAGAGTTGGTGGTCTAGAACCAACTACTTTGTAATTTATTCATTAAATAAAAGCCTTATCACATCTTGATTGTTCTTCTGTGTGACAAGTCATGTGATAATGTCCTAAGGACAACTGTTGCATTAAAGGGTCGTAGCGGATCCCTGCTATGATGAGAAAACAAAAGTGCCATAAAACTGTTCCTGAATGTATGTTCTATGGCCGGATGATATTATTTGAGGGACACAAATAATACAGGTCATTATGGGTGAGGACTCATAAAACTTTGAGGCACCTTCTCATGGTGTGTGCCCTTGGTAATATCCAGGAGGATATTATGAGAACGAGACTCGCCAGTAGGAAATCCACATTTCATAGTGTCATTGGATGTTCCTATCTACGGATGTGTGTATTGATCCTTAGACTTTGAGATTATTATTAATGGGTATTAAAACTCGTGCACTTAGATGTATTGATGAAAACTGTGATGACACACTATTCGCAGCGAGGTAGGATACGTTGGGTGCGTCACGAGTAATACTGCATTAATAGATAATGCGAGAAAGGATTTGTCCCTTCCGTTCCATAACAGAAGTAGATATCTTAGGCCCTTTGATGGAATTTATATAGCCTAAATAAATCCATGGCCATGGTAAGGTATGGGAAAGTTCAATTCTGGGAAGTCAAAGAAAAAATAATCAAGCACATGGGTTGATGGCACTAGCATGCAACCCGCTTGATTGGAGATATCGAGACAAAGGGATTATATTACACGGTAAGCATTCGTAGGAGGTGACACGTCATTGCGGCGTTAAATTCTTTCTCTATGGGTTCCTTGGCGTGTTGCTAGACGCTGACCTTGGACTTTAGGCAGGCTCAGCCTAATGCCACTGAGAAAGAGGCCTAGAGGGTCACACACTATGTGTGTCCATGTATCTCAGTTAAATATTAATTTAACAAGTTAAATAAATATTATTCCCGACTATGGTTTAAAAATTATTTAAGGATGTCTGATCGCATTTATTTTGACACTAGTTATTCGAGAGAATATACTGTGGATAAAATAATATATTTATTAGCGAGTAATGTAGTTACATTTATTTAAGAAATAAATAGTCATTACTCAAGGTCTAATAAATGTGGTGGAGAAAAATGGAAAATAAAAGTACACGCCATGTATATTAAATATACACGCTGTGTAGTTTTATGAAAAACAAGTACACGCCGTGTATTAATTATTACACGCCGTGTAGTTTTTCCAATTGGGATTTTGAGGATTTAATATTGTTTTATTAAATGATATTTATTATAATCAGCGTGGGCGCATGTCAAGGAATTAATAATTCGACATGGGGGTTTTCAATAAGATTTAATGAAATAAATAAAACGCGTAATGCGTTTATTTATTGTCATAACTCTATTAACCTCAAACCTGATTATAAATATCCTCGCAACCCCAACATTTTTTTAGAGCCATTGTTGTGCACAACGGATTTGGAAATACTCTCATGCCAAGAGAGAATTCCATTTCCACCAAGAATTCCCTCAAGTTACGAGAGCAAGATCCTCCACCGCATCAAGGCGGTCGAAGGTGGACATCGCAAGCGAAGGTTCTTCCATGCTAGCACCCGGAGATCTCTTCGGTGATGTCCGGAGATACGTGACACACGTGTGGATCAACACTAGAAGAATCCTACACTTGGATTCTACGATGCAACGACGGATCACTGAATCGTGACCGGACACATCAACAAAGAAAGAATTCCAACAAGGTAATTCTTATGCATTAATTAAATTAATTATAATCAACATATGATGATCCTTTTCAAGGGTTCCGGGACTCTTCTTTTCTTTTCATTCTTCATTCTATTCCAAAGATTTGGCGTTTTATATCGTGACGGATCTCGGATTGAACATTGTTTAACGTTAAAATTAATGTTGGGCAAACCCAGCAACGCGCTTCCGCTGCGCCCGGAACCTACAATTTGGATGGATAATTATGAAAAATTTATTAATTAATTAGTAAGATAATTAATTGAATCAACTCAGGCATTATATATTAATAACCAATGTAATAAACTAAAATATATCTAGTTATTTTAATTTAATATTTATTGCACGTACAAATGATTATGAGATGGAATAACCAATTTATGCGTCAAATTTCATTTAACATAATTACTAGGTCATGGGTTTAAAAAAATATTATTAAATAAAAATAATCGCATGTATTTATCCATTCCATTTTATTTTAAGAGAGTCTATACGTAAATTATTCTTAAATCTAAAACCAATAAATAATCATATGGTTCCTCTCACCTATGTTTGTGTAAAAATATCTAATGAAAGGATATATCAAAATAATGGAGGCAATTAATGTCAGAGCTGAGGTTAATATTACCCAAAAGATGCAAAAGATACATGTGGAATTCTATAGCTGAATCATATCCCAATTTAATGAGTTATTCCCCTAAGGCGAACATATATTTATAATATTCTAAATTAAAAATACCATATATATATCTTATAATCTCAAAAAATGTATTGTTTTAATTTTTTCTAGTTAGTGGTTAATTTTATTGGTCATTTATCACAATCCCATAAATAATTGAACTTCCAAGATTGCATGAATGAATTTTAAAAAATTGGATTAAGCATAAATTATTTAATCATTTAATGGTTAATTAATTAAATAAATCCCACACAATATTAATAAAACTTTTTAATGGATAAAATAATGAAATTCATGTATAAAAAATATATATTTAATAAATATTATTTCATAAAATCCATTTATTACGTGAGTTATGAATAGAAATAAATTTCAATATACTTATCTAGCAAGTTAAAGAATTATATAAATTTTCATGGTATTATAGATAAAATTTTTAATCTATAAAAACTAAGTTATAATTAATGTTTTATTACAAAAGAAGGAAATTATATAACTTAAACACACGTGTATAAAAAATACAAGCCAATAATTCTGGACTGGGAACACACTCACCAGATTATGGTGATAAAATTTAGTAATATGCAAGACTGACTGCCTAAATTCCTTCGACTAATTTATATGTCCAATGTTTGTTTTGTGAGAATTTAATGATGGATCAAACACACTATAATGTCTACATGATAGGATATTCAATTTCCAGTGTTTTTTTCTTTTGAGAATTGATAAAATAGAGAGATACTAATAAATTAAAATCATATTGTCTCATGTTTTGGTACTATTGATTAATGTGAAAAGAATCTTTTATATTTTTGTAGAAATATTTAAATATTAAACAACATCAATATCCCCATTATCTATATTGTATAATTAAAATATCATAAATGATAGTTACTTATATATGCGGAATGCATGCTTGCATATTGTAATACTCCAAGAGCATAATATTTTCATTCTTGATCCCCTAAATCCTAGTCTAACTATAACTAATGTTAGTGAAGAATATCTCTCTATCAACCCCAAAAAAATTAGATTATGTTCTATATGTACTTGGTTTGATTTTTTTTCCATATTGTGTGACCTCCAAAATTCAGAAGAAAATATGTATGCATATTTTGTTCTCAACCATACCTATGATCATTATCCACAAAGAGCTAAAAAGGAGTGGTATGTGATATCCAATGAATTATTTTTAAAAAACCATTGATAGGTTTTGTCTTTAGAACCTCATGTAGTAATAATTATTGGTACATTGTTCAGTAAGACACTCTAGGGATTAAGTTATTTAATTAATTACACATTGATGATATACTTGGTTCACTCTCTCTGAGATTATCTATATATTTTTTTACTTTTAATATTAAAAAGATTAAAAATTCATTCTTGGATCTACTTAATCTGATTCAATAGTTATGTAAGGACATGGAGCATGATAATACTTTATTATTTTTTGATAAAAAGGCAGAAAGGTAAAGAAAAAATCACCTTGACTAACTTAATGTATAAGGAATCTATGTAATTCCCAATTAAGAGTATGATGATCAAGAGGAAAACATGGTAGTAAGGTGATATATGTTCTATATGTGGTGAGAAGGGCCACTAGAAGAATAACATCACCAGAGAAATAATCAAGGGTAAACTTATTGTGCATTTATTATTGACAGATATATTTCTAAAACTAAAAATTCTGTAACAGATATTTCTTTTAGCTCTTACATTTTTATTCAAGTATAGGAACCGAGTATAATTAAAATAGTCTACTTTGGTGAAATGGAACTATGAGCACTCAATAAAGAACGATTCATTATAATGTATATTGAATAATATAATCTAATGTTTTAATCAATATTCATCATGCATTTAAATAACTATTATTATGAACTATGAATAAACAAAAATAATATTTTTCTTTACATTCTTGATATGGATGGGATTATTTTAATATTTAGAAAGAAAATATTTTACCACTGTAATTATTGTATATATTATGTTATAAAACATGTAAATAATGATATTTATTTGTTATAGTATGAATACCATGTATTGGATATTGACAATGAATCTAGTTTTCATAACTCATTTCAATCCCAATTGTGGAGTCATTGGATAGGTCATATCAGAGAATATTTATTTGAAAAACTATATAAATATGGATATTTGGCATATTTTGAAATAATACAATATATAATATCCCACGCATGATTAGAAGTAAAAATAACCAAATCAACATATACTAGAAATGGTGGAAGGACCATAGATCTATGTGAATTGGACATTATTGAAGTGTGTGGCCATTTATTAATTAAATAATGGGTTGGGTTATCTTACACCATAACTATTATTTATGTCTTTAGTAGATATTGTTTTTTATATTGAATGAGGTATAAGATAAGTTCCATTAAGATATTCAAGGAATATGCGAATGAATTTGAGAACCATGTTGGTATGAAAATAATGAAACTATAGTCAGATTGGGCAAGAAAAAAAATTAACTAAGAGTTTAATAATTATCTTTGGGAGTCAGGGATAATATGTTAACTCAAAACTCCATATAAACTACACTGGAATTTTTTATGTGAAAGGGGGAACCATACCTTAATGATAAAATGATATTAATGCTTTTTTATACAAGTATTTTGTTATCCTTTTGGGGATATGCAGTATAAAAATTAGTGTACACTCATAAATAAGTGACAAATAATGTGGAAAATGGAGTTTGATTTGAATTATGAAGTAAAAAAGAAACCCTTTTTTCATCAATTCATTCTCAAGGATGTAATGAGTCTGTTAGGAACATCTTTGGAGAAAAAAATTCCCTTCATGTAGTGATGTTTTTTATACGATACCTAAAGTGTATTACTTATACGACCCCTTATACAAAAAATTAATCATGGATAGAAATTTTATAACCCCTAAGAGGGAGTCCAAATTGGATAATGATATAAATATATTTTTTAATGAATTTAAGGATCAACAAATTTAGGATTTAAAACATAAAAAAGATTCCTGAAATCCCCAAAGAAGATGAGGTTCTAGTGAGATAAAAACTATATAGAAGCACTATAGAGGATAGAAAATCAAACATATATGGTTTTATAGTAACCAAGGATGTTGAAACATTATTAGTTTATAATAATATACCTTTTTCATATAGGGAAGAAAAATGTGGATCAAAATCTTTTAGTTGGAATGAACCAATGGATTCATAGATGAATTATATATATCAAAACAAAGTATGGATTTTGTCAGATCATCCTGTGGTTTTAATGTATAATAGTTTAAGGTGGTTATTTAAGAAAAAAACTAAACCTGGATAGATAAGTAAATACCTATAAGGGATTATTTTTTGTAAAAGGTATTAAACAAAATCATGGAGTTGACTATGATAAAAAAATTTCTCCAGTTCCTATGATGACTTTCCTCAAAATTAAACTTCATATAGTATATTAATATTATTATCAGGTTTTTAAAATGTATATAAAAACAAACTTCCTTAATTAGACCTTCTAGAGTATTTTTATATGAAAAACCAAATGTTATTGTGACTCAAACACAATCCAATATGTTATGAATGATGTAATGTTCCATTTATGGGTTAAAAAATTCATCATAATCATCGAACACTCCCTTTTATTGATCTGTGAGAGAATTTGGTTTCATGAAGAATGAATTTTAGGCTTATGTTCATATGTAGTGTAATTAGAGTGAATTTTATTATTAGTTTTTTGTGATGAAATACTAATAATATAAAATGTTGTACCCTTACTATAGTTTGTTAATATATGGATAAATACATACTTCACCATGAAGGAATTAGGTAAAGAAGCATATATGTAAAGACCCGGAAATTTCAAGGAAAATTTTTTCTTAATTTTCTTTGTAATTTTACAAGAACGCATTTTCTGACGGCGCCTGATTCCGAGGCCCGGTGTGCCCGGAATTAATTTCCGAAGTTTGGCTCGGGTACGTTCAGTGAATGAGCGAGCGAGAATCTCTATCTTTTGAACCGTTTCCCGTAATCGAATTCCGAAGGCACCGATGAACTTGCAGCACCGATATTGGCTTAAGGAGACCTTTTCCGAGGTTGCGTTTATTGCGGGTTGAGAGTTAGATTTTGGGTTTTTAAAATAAAGTTAAATAAAATGTGGAAACACATTTTATTTTTAACTTGTTGGTTAACTCCTCCCAAAGGGAGTTAGGGGTTGGACCCACATCCACTTAACCTCCCTTGAGAGGACTAAGTGTGGTGGGGCCCACACGAACCCTAACTCTTCACCTCCTCTTTGTAAAACTCCCCTTTAACTCGCTTTAATTAATGTTTGACTCTTGGAATAATTAATTGAGGTGAGATGTTTTAAATTTTAAACCTTTGAAATTCTAAGAGGGAGGTTGTGTAATAAAATAAGCTTAAGCTTATTTTATCATTTTGGGGTTGGTTTCTTTTGCCACTTGAGAGGATTTGAGAAGCTCTCTCTACCATCCTCAACTTTGACAAAGAACACGAAGAACACTCAAGAACGCCGCTTCTCTCTTCTTCCTAGCCGGATTGTTTCCGAAGATCGACGACGCCTTCCGTGTCAACGAAATGGAACGCCACTTCCTCCTCGGACTTTCTTCGTCGGCTTACGAAGATTCACCAACGACGTACCTCTTCGGACGTACCTCTACGTCAACGGAATCGACGAACGATTACCGCAATGCCCGACCTCCGCGACGCTTGTCTTCCGCGGTTTGTTGACGTGCTCCGCACTTGAACCGAGGTAGGGGTTTGTTTCAATTGTTTATATTTGTTCGAGAATTTTGACTTGAAAATTCTTCATGGTAAATTTTTTTTAATGTTATGTGGAAATTTCTTCGAACTTGATTGTTTATATTTGTCGGGCCTTGATTTTCAAATCTTTTTATTTAATCTAAAAAGATTGTGAAAGTTTATTATTCGTTAAAGGCCGATTGTTATCCTTATAACGTGAGGAGTTCAGACCGTACAAACCCGGCCGATCCTCCTCTTTTACTTCGTGTTGATTTTTTGTGGAATGGTTCGGAAGGGCGTGGTGCCGTCGCACCACGCGGGTTCATACGGTTTAATGCGGAAGATACGCGTGGCGCCGTCGTGCCGCGCCATGGAAAGATTTCAAGAACGCGACGCCGTCGCGTCGCGTCGAAGGTATTCGAAGAGACCGCGGCCGAAGTCGGGCCACGGCGGAGGGGCGCAGCGCTGTCGCGCCGTGCCAATCGAACAAGGGCCGCGGCTTGAGCCGCGGTAGAGCTGGAAGAGGCGGCCGGAAAACCGGCTGCCGGCGGTTAATGAAGAGCCGCGGCCGGCTCGGCCGCGGCGGAGCAGCCAGAGGCGGCCGGCCTCGCCGGCCGCCGGAGATCAGAAGAGCCGCGACCATCGGGCCGCCGCAGAAGGGTGGAAGGCGGTCGGCCGTGCCGACCGGCCGCCGGTTTGCTTAGGAGGCGGGACCCGCGGGTCCCGCGTGTGAAAGGAAAACGGCCGGCCTAAGGCCGGCCGAGATCCACAAAACCCGGGGGGAGTTTACCCCCCGCGTGCGGCGCCCAGGCCGCGCCCCCGCACCGGGCCGCGCCGCCGCGCCGGGCCGCGCCGCCGCGCCGCCGCGCCGGGCCGCGCCGGGCCGCGCTCCCGCGCTGGCCGCACCGCCGTCTGGGTCGCGCCGCCGGCCGGGCCGGGTCCAGCCGGACCGGGTCGACCCGGTTCGGGTCGGACCAGGGGGGTCGGGCCGGGTCGGTTCGGGCCCAGACCCCCCGGTTTCGGACGAGTTTCGGTTTTTCGCCCATATCTTGGGCTACGGACCTCCAAACGACTCGCCGTCAGCGGCAACGCGATCCTTGGGTCGAGACGGTCGTTTCGGTATACTATACTCAAGGTACATCTTCTTTTTCAGGAGGCTACGTGGTTAAAACTCCATAGTTAAGCATGCTTGGCCTAGAGTAGTGATCAGGATGGGTGACCTCCTGGGATGTTTCCCAGGGTGGGTGTGAGACGGAAAAGCCAATAACTTCCAGACCAGGCGTCCGATTGACGCACCGTCTATTGCGTTGCGTTCCTATTGACGATACGGAGCTTTTGGCATCCTTCTCCCGAGTTTTCGATGCAGTTGGATAGTGGCCGGGATTGGATTGCACCTGAAATCCAACCGGGCCCCTGGAACGGAAAAGCTGATATCTTTCTGACAGAACGTCCGTTTGACGAACCGTCAGCGGCGTTGGTGATCGCGTTGAGAAACGGTCCCTATGAGTTTAACCTATGAGAGTTCGGGGTACAGTTGGGATACGGCCGGGTTTGGTTCGCTCACGAAACCAACCGGGCCCCTGGGATGAAAAGGCTAATAACTCACAGACCGGGCGTCTGATTGACGCGCCGTTTGTTGCGTTGAGACCCCTATAACGTGGCGGTCCTTTGAGATACTTCTTCATGGGACTTTGAGATACTTGGAGTATCGACCTGTAGCTCGTGGAGTGGACCCTCCCAGTGACGAGCGTGCAGAGTACGAAGACCGTGTAGCTGGCTGAGACCCGATGACTACTGATTGAACGACTCGGTGTGTTACCGAGGTGCGCTTGGTTGTAGCGGAAAATGGGAGCGCTTGGTTGTAGCGGCAGACCGACGACAGATGTGCGCTTGGTTGTAGCGGCACATGGGAGCGCTTGGTTGTAGCGGCAGACCCACGATAGAGGTGCGCTTGGTTGTAGCGGCACATGGGAGCGCTTGGTTGTAGCGGCAGACCCAAGACAGAGGTGCGCTTGGTTGTAGCGGCACATGTGAGCGCTTGGTTGTAGCAGCTGGCCCGCATTACTCGATGGGTGGAGTTCTTCAGCAGTCTTAGGTTAGTGAGCAGTACCTCGGAGTCGTGACAGGACCACTGTACACTCTAGAGATGGAGCTCTTCAGCAGTTACGGTTTCGATAATGAAAATCCTGGTTTGAGATGAGACTTTTGACCTTGTGTTTACCTCATGATTGAGATGGGTCACTTGCTAACTTAGGTATATGTATGGGCATATACCCGGGTAGTGGTTATCCATTGATTTCACAATCCTTGTGTTTCCTCATGATTGAGATGGGTTACTTGATAACTTAGGTATATGTATGGGCATATACCTAAGTAGAGGTTATCTGTTGAGATCTTCTTTGTGGTTATCCTTGTTGGTTTAGTGAGACCTTGAGGGTCTCGGGGTCCCTACTGAGTATCGTTATACTCACCCCTGCACGGGCTATGCCCGAACCTCGTTGTGTTGGTTGCAGACGACAGGCAGTGCTGACAGAGGCCGAGTGTTCGAGGACTAGACGGTACCTGGAGGTGGACTATACAAAGAGATGGTACCCATAGGAGGACCTCACGACGAGACGGTACCCATAGGTGGATGTGACGACGAGGCGGTACCCGGAGGTGGACCACTGGGCGAGACATACTCGGAGCAGACGACGGGACCTGAGGAGCAGAGGAGCTATCTGTACCCACCCTTCAGGTGGGATTTCCAGTGGACAGCTCGGCGTAGCAGCTTTACTTTTCAGTTGCTGTTTTCCCTTTCGAGTTGTACTTTACAGTTGGGCTTGTATTTCCAGCCCCTTTTTACTTTCCTCACTTACTGTTGTACTCAGTTTTTACTTAGTGTTTACTTCTTCCGCTTGTACTCTGTGGTGCTTGTTTTCTTTTATAAAGGCAATGCCTTCCCAGTTATCGGGATTTTACGCCTTTGGAGCTATTCACCAGCCCCTGGCCTATGGAAGGCGGGCTTGGGGTAGTCACGGCACGGGCCCCGAGGACGGGTCGTGACAAATTGGTATCAGAGGAGTTCAGTTCTACCGCAGAACTTATAACTCTGATATTTCTTTCTGTGAATCAATAGTGTTGAGAGTTCCGAGTGTGGTTTTTAGTTCAGGGAGTCCAGTGTTGGTGCGGCCGGCCGACGTATCCATACACCAGGACCCTAACAACTGATTTCTGACTTTGTGCATGAAAACACTAATTGCGTGTGTGTTTTCAAAGGTTTTCCCTTAAAACAGCTCAAACCAGGTCAGCTCACCAGGTATAAACGTTTGACCGTGTCACGATGTTTCTTTTAGAATGCCTTTTCACGGAAGACCAGCTAGAGCCCCGAGAGTGGTACGTACTGACAGCCCGCCGAGCGACGAGGCCTCAGTATAGGGACCTATCCCAGTTGAGGCACCAGCGGAGGCACTAGCGGTACTGCTACCCGTTGGGCCACCGATGCCACCAGCCCCAGCAGTAGGCGATTCACGACGCTTGAGCACGCTGCACGAGTTCCAGCGCCATAGGCCACCCAGGTTCTGGGGAGAGACGGACCCGCAGGCGGCTGACGTTTGGCTGGAGGCTGTGGTGAGAGTCTTCAGGCTAGTGGGGACGCCGGCAGACTTCATGGTGATCTTTGCTACCAGCCTCCTTCAAGCAGCAGCAGGCAGGTGGTGGAGCCACTTGTTCCAGTTTTGCGATGAGATGAACTTCGCATGGGAAGACTTCGAGACCTTCTTCAGGGTGGAGTTTGTACCAGTATCTCTACACCCCAAGCATGTACAGGAGCTTCTGCCTTTGCCGCGTGCTTTTCGATCAGTAGCCGAGTCATCTGTGGGCAGTAGATAGATGATGCAGAGGTCCAGGAGGACCATACTAGCAGTTAGACGATCTCGGGTTTTAGGACCGGTGGTGCGGGGCACTCGAGGTGGGGTCAGAGCCAGGCGTTCCAGAAACGGACAATGTTACGCATGCGGCGGAAAGGGTCACCTGGCACGTGACTGTCCGAATCCTCGTACGGTTGATCAGCGGGTGTTGGAGGAGCCACCGAGACAGAAGCAGCGACTAGTGCTTGAGCAACAGCCGAGCAGTGGACAAGGCATTAGAGCTTTGAGAGCAGGTGGGAAGGAGAGGAACTAGTGGATACGTCCTTTGTACTTCTAGTTCCATGTTGCTTTGTATTCATGTCTTTGTACTATGAGCTGCAATAATAAAAAGACACTTATCTTTATTTGCTTTCCTGACCTTTTTTTTGGTTGATACTGAGTGGTCCCGGTTAAACTGTTGACTTGACCCTCACTTTCGATATTTCTACTGGAGGGGACCCAGTGACCTCACACTGATGCCGAAAGTGTGACTCGACCCTTGGAGGTGAGAGTGACAGTTGGATCTCTTAGTAGATACGTCGAGGCCTTACGACGTCATCAATGGCATGAATGCATCATTCATGTCAGGATTGACTGTATTAGGCAACGAATGTGGTTCATCCAGGGGATGAGACCGGGTTTCTCTTATCGGCAAAGAAGAAATCATAGCAGCTCTTGTGAGACTAAAGGAGGTCCATGACATCCAAGAGAGGATGAAGGCTGCACAGTGCAGTAATAAACAGGAAACCGGTGCCAGTCATAGAGACTCGGGCGTGTTAAGAAGAGGAAGCTTAAAGGAGAGATGAGTCTATGAAGCATTAGACGTGGAGGCAGAGCTAGGAGAGCAGTATGAGGTGGTGTACATCCTAACATGGTACAACCACCCACCTTAGTTATCCCCGCCAAGCTCAGGGAGCTGGAGGGCAGTGGAAGAATGCGGCTGCATGCGGTCAAGGAGTGTGACCCAATGGCTCTAAAAATGATTCAAGGGACAGTCTGTGTCCACTAATATCTGCTGAAGTAACAGACGTTGATATGAATCATTCCTCTCTTTCACAAATCTTGTTCCAGACCTAGAGTTTCCGGTAAGCTGTGGACTTGACCCTCATGTCTGGAGATACCTTGGGAGGAGACTCGATAATCACACTTACGCCGATGGTGTGGTCAGACCCTCGAGGCGAGAGTTTCGGTTGGAATCTCTTGGTGGCAGCTTCGAGGCCTTACGATGTTAGTTTGAGTATGGAATGGGCAATAACTGTTCATACTCAAATTGACGGTTTTAGGCAAATGTCGGGATGAGTTTTCCTTGGTCAGCGGAAAAGGAAACCCCAGGCAGCGCAGGGTAACTCTTGCACAGGAGAGTGCGACCGATCACTCTTGAGTCAGTCAACCTTACCCTCGTGGCAGCAGCCTTTCGAGTTCCAGTTCTAACAGAAAATGGAGACCTCTGGAGTTAGAGGATGACGATCACGTCCTTATACGGGTCTCACCTCGATGAGGTTTACGGAGATGTAGCCAAGGCGGCAAGTTATCTCCGGGGTTCAGCGGACCTTCTTAGGTCCCCAGCTGGGTAGGCGGGGTGGTTTACCGCTTGACCCATTCACCGCAGTTACAACAGGTGCACGACGACTTCCACGTATCTCAACGGAGGAGATACGTGCTCAACCCTTCGCATAACATCGACCATGATGAGTTGGACGATGGCGATGGGGTGTCTTTCACGGAGATTCCAGTGGGGATCGAGGATCGACAGGAGAAGATCCTACGAGGATGATCGATTCCTCAGGTGCACTTTCTTTGGAAGTACGGAAGCTCTAGGTAAGCACATGGGAGCGGAAGGCTCAGATGCGTGCTCTGTACTGCTTTTGTGACACTAGTTTGTGTTGAAGCTTTACGGGGACGTAAAGCCCTGAGGTGGGAATAATGTAAAGACCCTGAAATTTCAAGGAAATTTTTTTCTTAATTTTCTTTGTAATTTTACAAGAACGCAGTTTCTGACGGCGCCTGATTCCGAGGCCCGGTGTTCCCGGAATTAATTTCCGAAGTTTGGCTCGGGTATGTTCAGTGAACGAGCGAGCAGGAATTTATATCTTTTGAACCATTGCCTGGAATCAAATTCCGAAGGCACCGATGAACTCGCAGCACCGATATTCGCTTAAGGAGACCTTTTTCGAGGTTGCGTTTATTGCGGGTTGAGAGTTTGTTTTTGGGTTTTTAAAATAAAGTTAAATAAAATGTTGAAACACATTTTATTTTTAACTTGTTGGTTAACTCCTCCCAAAGGGAGTTAGGGGTTGGACCCACATCCACTTAACCTCCCTTGAGAGGATAAAGTGTGGTGGCGCCCACACGAACCCTAAATCTTCACCTCCTCTTTTTAAAACTCCCCTTTAACTCACTTTAATTATTGTTTGACTCTTGGAATTATTAATTGAGGTGAGATGTTTTAAATTTCAAACCTTTGAAATTCTAAGAGGGAGGTTGTGTAATAAAATAAGCTTAAGCTTATTTTATCATTTTGGGGTTGGTTTCTTTTGCCACTTGAGAGGATTTGAGAAGCTCTCTCTACCATCCTCAACTTTGACGAAGAACACGAAGAACACTCAAGAACGCCGCTTCTCTCTTCTTCCTAGCCGGATTGTTTCCGAAGATCGACGACGCCTTCCATGTCAACGAAAGGGAACGCCGCTTCCTCCTCGGACTTTCTTCGTCGGCTTACGAAGATTCACCAACGACGTACCTCTTCGGACGTACCTCTACGTCAACGGAATCGACGAACGATTACCGCAATGCCCGACCTCCGCGACGCTTGTCTTCCGCGGTTTGTTGATGTGCTCCGCACTTGAACCGAGGTAGGGGTTTGTTTCAATTGTTTATATTTGTTTGAGAATTTCGACTTGAAAATTCTTTGTGGTAATTTTTTTTAAAGTTATGTGGAACTTTCTTCGAACATGATTGTTTATATTTGTCGGGCCTTGATTTTCAAATCTTTTTATTTAATCTAAAAAGATTGTGAAAGTTTATTATTCGTTAAAGGCCGATTGCTATCCTTATAACGTGAGGAGTTCGGACCGTACAAACCCGGCCGATCCTCCTCTTTTACTTCATGTTGATTTTTTGTGGAATTGTTCGGAAGGGCGTGGTGCCGTCGCACCACGCGGGTTCATGCGGTTTAATGCGGAAGATACGCGCGGCGTCGTCGCGCCGCGCCATGGAAAGATTTCAAGAACGCGACGCCGTCGCGTCGCGTCGAAGGTAGTCGAAGAGACCGCGGCCGGAGTCGGGCCACGGCGGAGGGGCGCGGCGCTGTCGCGCCGTGCCAATCGAACAAGGGTCGCGGCTTGAGCCGCGGTAGAGCTGGAAGAGGCGGCCGGAAAACCGGCTGCCGGCGGTTAATGAATAGTCGCGGCCGGCTCGGCCGCAGCGGAGCAGCCAGAGGCGGCCGGGCTCGCCGGCCGCCGGAGATCAGAAGAGCCGCGGCCATCGGGCCGCGGCAGAAGGGTGGAAGGCGGCCGGCCGTGCCGGCCGGCCGCCGGTTTGCTTAGGAGGCGGGACCCGCGGGTCCCGCGTGTGAAAGGAAAACGGCCGGCCGAGATCCACAAAACCCGGGGGGAGTTTACCCCCTGCGTGCGGTGCACGTGCGGTGCCCAGGCCGCGCCGCCGTCCTGGCCGCACCGCCGGCCGGGTCGCGCCGCCGGCCGGGTCGCGCCGCCGGCCGGGTCGCGCCGCCGGCCGGGTCGCGCCGCTGGCCGGGCCGGGTCCAGCCGGACCGGGTCAGGTCGTCCCGGTTCGGGCCGACCCGGTTCGGGTCGGACCAGGGGGGTCGGGCCGGGTCGGTTCGGGGTCAGACCCCCCGGTTTCGGACGGGTTTCGGTTTTTCGCCCATATCTTGGGCTACGGGCCTCCAAACGACTCGCCGTCAGCGGCAAAACGATCCTTGGATCGAGACGGTCGTTTCGGTATACTATACTCAAGGTACATCTTCTTTTTCCGAAGGCTACGTGGTTAAAACTCCATAGTTAAGCGTGCTTGGCCTAGAGTAGTGGTCAGGATGGGTGACATCCTGGGAAGTTTCCAGGGTGGGTGTGAGACGGAAAAGCAAATAACTTCCTGACCAGGCGTCCGATTGACGCGCCGTTTGTTGCGTTGCGTTCCAATTGACGATACGGAGCTCTGGGAATCCTTCTCCCGAGTTTTAGGTGCAGTTCGATAGTGGCCGGGATTGGATTGCACCTGAAATCCGACCGGGCCCCTGGAACGGAAAAGCTGATATATTTCTGATAGAACGTCCGTTTGACGAACCGTCAGCTGCATTGGTGATCGCGTTGAGAAACGGTCCCTATGAGTTTACCCTATGAGAGTTTGGGGTACAGTTGGGATACGGCCGGGTTTGGTTCGCTCACGAAACCAACCGGGCCCCTGGGATGAAAAGGCTAATAACTCACAGACCGGGCGTCTGATTGACGCGCTGTTTATTGCGTTGAGGCCCTTATGACGTGGAGGTCCTTTGAGATACTTCCTCATGGGACTTTGAGTTCTTGGAGTATCGACCTGTAGCTCGTGGAGTGGTCCCTCCCAGTGACGAGCGTGCGGAGTACGGAGACCGTGTAGCTAGCTGAGACCCGATGACTGCTGATCGAACGACTCGGTGTGTTACAGAGGTGCGCTTGGTTGTAGAGGCACATGGGAGCGCTTGGTTGTAGCGGCAGACCCACGAAAGATGTGCGCTTGGTTGTAGCGGCACATGGGAGCACTTGGTTGTAGCGGCAGACCCACGAGAGAGGTGCGCTTGGTTGTAGCGGAACATGTGAGCGCTTGGTTGTAGCGGCAGACCCACGACAGAGGTGCGCTTGGTTGTAGCGGCACATGGGAGCGCCTGGTTGTAGCAGCTGGCCCGCAGTACTCGATGGGTGGAGTTTTTCAGCAGTCTTAGGTTAGTGAGCAGTACCTCAGAGTCGTGACAGGACCACTGTACACTCCAGGGACGGAGCTCTTTAGCCGTTACAGTTTCGATAATGAAAATCCTGGTTTGAGCTGAGACTTTTGACCTTGTGTTTACCTCATGATTGAGATGGGTCACTTTCTAACTTAGGTATATGTATGGGCATATACCCGGGTAGTGGTTATCCGTTGATTTCACAATCCTTGTGTTTCCTCATGATTGAGATGGGTTACTTGATAACTTAGGTATATGTATGGGCATATACCTAAGTAGAGGTTATCTGTTGAGATCTTATTTGTGGTTATCCTTGTTGGTTTAGTGAGACCTTGAGGGTCTCGGGGTCCCTACTGAGTATCGTTATACTCACCCCTGCACGGGCTATGCCCGCACCTCGTTGTGTTGGTTGCTGACGACAGGCAGTGCTGACAGAGGCCGAGTGTTTGAGGACTGGACGGTACCTGGAGGTGGACTATACGAAGAGATGGTACCCGGAGGAGTGTTAAGTCAAAAGTCTTCTTTTGCCTTCTATATTATGTTTTGGAAATCACAAATGTATTCTATCATATGTTTGTAAATTACAATTGTCTTTTATCATGTTTATCGTATCGTACGATGACGATCGTACCGACTATATCGTATCGTACTGACTCTGTCAATCGTATCATACTGACTCTGTCAATCATATCATACTGACTCTGTCAATCATATCGTACTGACTCTGTCAATCGTATTGTACTGACTCTGATGATCATTATTTGTTTTGGTACTTTGTCAAAAACACTCTCTGCATTTGAATCGTACTCATGTTTTTCATTTCTATATATCTCTTGTCCTAACAAAACGATGTCGTTGAGTTAGTTACAAACTAATCAAAACGATGTCGTGCTTTCTGTTTCAATATGACCGTTGGAGGCAATGTGACCGTTGGAATCCGAGGCCTATAAATAGGAGGTCATTTGAAGCTGAAATATGATGATGAACGAAGAAAACGAATGAAGAGACTCTGTGAACTACGAAGATTCTAGAGAGAGACACTGTGACTTCTCTTATCAGCCTTGTGCGTCCGATCATCGTATCGAGGGCTGCCGGGGATAGGCAGACAGACGAGCCGATCATCGTATCGAGGGCTGCCGGGGATAGGCAGACAGATGTGCCGATCATCGTATCGAGGGCTCACCAAGGTGTTGGTGAGACAGACCTTTTATCCTAGGTGAAAGGATAACCCTTCTCTTTGGGTTAAAAGAATTGTATTACTTTTACATTTCCGCTGTTACTTGTATTAGAAAGGGATTTGTATTGTTTCCTTTCTTCTTTACATATTCAATTGTGATTGTTTCAATTACAATCATTCTATTACATATTGTATTGATTGGTTCTATACGCTTTAAGGTAGAATCATTCATATTTGTATTACTCTGATTATTGTGTTCATCTTGAATACAATTGTTTTACATTACATTAGTATTACAATACATCATACGTTTTATATTCAATACAATTTAGGGTATTTGTATTTGTATTAGTTTAAGTTCATTTAAACTAATCTCTTTATTGCTAAAACTCAAAGGTTTTTAAACCTACAATTCACCCCCCTCTTGTATTGTTCCATCTAATAGACTTATATATCTACTATTCGATCCAACAATTGGTATCAAAGGGGGTTTTCCACTGATTTGTATTACTAGCTTTATTTCTTATTACTATCTTGAATACTTACTACACTAACGTGTGGAGTGGAAAAGTTTTTTTTTAGATGGCAGGAATGAATATCGGATCAATAGATAATCTGAATCCTTCTAGACCACCGATCTTTGATGGGAATGATTATGAGTATTGGAGAGATCGTATGAAGACTTTAGTTATCAATACTGGTGTAGACAATTTTATTATGCTTACTGGGGGTTACAAAATTCCTGACAAATAAGTCAGTACTTTTACCAATCAAGAGAAGCAAGAATATCAACTGAATTACAAGGTACGCAATACTTTATTATGCTCTATGACCAGGAATATATATAGTCAGATATCTTCATGTGAAGCAGCCTACTGTATTTGGAAGAAATTAGAAGTCACTCATTTTGGTACATCCAAGGTTATAGAAACAAGGAGAGAAATGCTTCGAGCAGAGTATCATGGATTTGTTTTTCCTTATGGAGAACCTGTATGTAAAGTGCAACAAAGGTTTATGACAATTGTCAACAGCTTACAATCTATGGGAGAAAAAGGACTTGATGATGAAGCTCTTTTTGATAAGATTATAGATATTATGCCAAATGAATGGGAGTCGAAAAGGACAGCTATTGATGAAAATAGAAAAGTTTCCCAGATTACTCTTGATGAACTCTTTGGAACTCTTCTACAGCATGAGACAATAATGAAGAGAGATGCTGATTTCAATAAGAAGAAGAATGGGAATGGAAGTGTAGCTTTTGCATCTAAAGCAAAAACACCTGAAAGGCTTACAAGGTCAAAATCCAAGAAAGTTGTTATATCTGATTCAAGTGATTGTAATCTTTCGGATAATGAGTTAGCCAATCTTGCTCAAAGGATGAACAAGATTGTGGGAAAGAAAGATTTTCAATATAGATTCAAAAAGAAAGACAGGAAAGATAGGAAAGATTCAGAGGTAACTTGTTATGAATGCAAGAAAGTAGGACATATAAGGCCTGATTGTCCTTTACTGAAGAGGAAAGATAGAAAAGAGAAACACTCTGAAAGAAACAAGAAAAGGTTTTATAAGACAAAGAAAGTCTTGAAAGCAAACGATACATGGAGTGCAAGTGGTAGTGATTCCTCAGATGATTCTTCAGAATATGAGACATTAGGACAAAGAAATATTGGACTCTTAGCCAGATTACCAATCGAAGATCATTGTCTCATGGCTAAGGTACATAATGCTGAAGCTGTTACAAATGTCTCTTTGAATGCAAATTATGTTGATAATAGATATTATGAATATTCAAATGATGAACCCTCATCATCAGAAGATGATACATTACCTTCTTTTGAAGAAGTCTCTAGATTTTCTAAGTTACTTGAAAATGACAATTCTAAACTCAAAAAGAGATTTGAAAAAGCAAATTCTAGAATTTATATTTTGACTAAAGAAGTATCAGATCTTTCTAAAGATCTTGATGTGAAAACTTCTGATTTTGAAAGTATTTTGAAAACCCTTGAGAAAGTTAAATCTGATAAGGATAGACTTTCTAAGGATCTTGAAACTGTAATTTCGAAGAAAAATATTTTAGAGTCTAACTCTAGTTCAAATTCAAATGTTTTAGAAAACAAGAATTTGGTTTTAAAATTAAATTCAGAGATTTTATCTTTGAAAAAGTGTTTGTCAAACTTTACTCATGGAAAAGAAAACATTGATAGGATGTATTCTCAAATTAGACCTTTGAGAAATCGTTCTGGTCTTGGTTATACTTATTCCAAACCTGTTTTTAGCAATAACTATTTTGTTCCTCAAAAAACCATTTTCTGTTCTAAGTGTCAATGTGGTGGACATTGGAGAAGAGATTGTTCTCTTAAAAAAACTCAATCCTTAGGATTTCATAAAGCTCATTTTGCAAAACAAATGTGGATTCCTAAAATTCTTTTATCTAACCCTTCTGGATCCAAACAAGTTTGGATTCCGAAAATCTAATTGTTTCTTTTTCAGGAAAACAAGAAGTGTATCAATAAGAACATTTGGTACATGGATAGTGGTTGTTCTCGACATATGACTGGAAACAAAGATTTCTTTGAAAAGGTTATCAAAACAAAAGGTGGAAAAGTTACCTTCGGAGATAATTCTCAAGGAAAGATTGTTGGTATAGGTAATATAGTTTTTCTTGGAAAAGTTCTTATTTCAAATGTTTTGTTTGTTAAAGGTCTTAGGCACAATCTCATCAGCATAAGTCAATTATGTGATGAAGGTTACCTTGTGAATTTTAGAAATGATAAGTGTCTAGTGCACAATTCCAAGGATGAATTCATTCTATCTGCCCATAGGCAAGAGAATATTTACACTATTAACTTAAAAGACCTTAGGAACCAAAACTTACCTTGTTTAAGTGTAATAGAAGACCAATCGTGGCTATGGAATAGGAGACTAGGACACTGTAATTTGAGAAACCTAAGAAAACTCTCAAATAAAGGACTTATAAAAGGACTACCGGACCTTAGATATGATTCTTCAAAAGTCTGTGATCCTTGTCAATTTGGCAAGCAACATAAAACTAGCTTTAAACCAATTAATAAAGTTTCAACTTCTAATGCATTACAGCTTGTGCATATGGATCTGTTTGGTCCTTCACAATCTGGAAGCATTGGAGGCAAATACTATGTATTTGTTTTAGTTGATGACTTTAGTAGATTTACATGGGTCTACTTTCTCACAAAGAAATCTGAAGTCTTTTTCTATTTCAAAACCTTTAGAGCCCAAGTTAAAAATGAGAAAAACCTACCATTGATAACTATTCATAGTGATCATGGTGGTGAATTTCAAAACTCAGATTTTGAAACTTTTTGTAGTAAGAAAGGTATTACTCACAATTTCTCAGCTCCAAGAACTCCTCAGCAAAATGGGGTTGTTGAAAGAAGAAATCGTATTCTTCAGGAAATGACTCGAACCATGTTGAGTGAATACTCAATTGCTAAGCACTTTTGGGCTGAAGCTGTTAGTACTGCCTGTTATACTATAAATCGTGTTTTAACTAGACCATTTCTTAATAAAACCCCTTATGAGTTATGGACTGGCCGAAAACCTAAAGTTTCATACTTCAAAGTTTTTGGATGCAAAGTATTCATTCTAAATACAAAAGACAATCTACACAAATTTGCACCAAAATCTGATGAAGGAATCTTTCTAGGCTATTCTACAACCTCTAAGGCTTATAGAGTTTTCAATAAAAACACTTGTATTATTGAAGAAATAGTACATGTAAAATTTGATGAAACAAACCCTTTTGTTTTCAACCAACCCAATCCTACATCCTCGGATGTGTTTTCCAAAAATGTTTATCAACCTTTATTAGAAGAACACTCTGATAAGGAAAATGTTCAAGAAAGTATTCCTGAAACATTTACCACAGAAGATTTTCTTCCATATGTTGATGAACAGGTTTTACAAAACCCAAATCAATTGTTTCTTAGGAATCATCCCAGTGATAACATCATTGGTGATATAAATCAACCTGTAAGGACCAGAAATTCCTTAAGAAATGAAATAGAACATCTTTCTTTTCTTTCCCAATTTGAACCTAAAAGTCCAAGTGAGGCCTTAGGTGATGATGATTGGATCAAAGCAATGCAGGATGAACTAAATGAATTTGAAAGGAATCAAGTCTGGACTTTAGTTGAAAGACCTAAAGAAACAACTGTGATTGGTGTAAAATGGGTTTTCAGAAACAAGTGTGATGAAAATGGAATTATTGTAAGAAATAAAGCAAGACTTGTTGCTAAAGGCTATAATCAACAAGAGGTAATAGACTATGAAGAAACATATGCTCCTGTAGCTAGACTTGAATCTATTCGTATTCTGTTAGCCTTCGCAGCATATTTCAATTTCAAACTATTTCAAATGGATGTCAAATGTGCTTTTCTAAATGGTTTTGTTCAAGAAGAAGTTTTTGTCGAACAACCTCCTGGTTTTCAAGATCCAAAACATCCTGATCATGTTTTTAAACTTACCAAGGCTCTATATGGTCTTAAACAAGCCCCTAGAGCATGGTATGATAGACTTACAAGATTTCTTTTACAAAACAATTATACAAAAGGTACAGCAGATCCAACTCTTTTTATCAAAGTGGAAAACAAAAATGTTTTGATTGTCCAAATCTATGTTGATGACATCATATTTGGATCAACTCAGAAATCTTTAACCGATTCTTTTGCAAACTTAATGAAATCTGAGTTTGAAATGAGTATGATGGGTGAGTTAACATTCTTTCTAGGTTTTCAAATTTCTCAAAAACCAGAAGGAACTTATATATCTCAACATAAGTATATTAAAGACTTACTCAAAAAATATGGATTTGACAAAACTAAAAGTATTAGCACTCCAATTGGTACCTCAAATACTCTTGATCTTGATGAAACTGGGAAACCAGTAGATCAAACAATTTTTAGAGGTATGATAGGGAGTTTGCTATACTTGACAGCTAGTCGACCTGACTTGATGTTTTCTGTATGCTTATGTGCAAGATATCAATCTAATCCAAAAGAGTCTCACTTAAAAGCCGTAAAGAGAATCTTTCGGTATTTAAAAGACACTATGGATTTAGGTCTTTTCTACTCTTCTGGAAATGATTTTGTTTTAAAAAGCTTTTCAGATGCTGACTTTGGTGGTTGTAGAATGGATAGAAAAAGTACATCCGGAACATGTCATTTCTTAGGAGACTCTTTGGTTTCTTGGTCATGCAAGAAACAACACTCAGTAGCACTCTCCACTGCTGAAGCTGAATATATAGCAGCTGGAAGTTGTTGTGCTCAAGTATTGTGGATGCAACACACACTCACTGACTATGGTTTGAGTTTTTCCAAAACTCAAATTCTTTGTGATAATACAAGTGCCATAGATCTTAGTAAAAACCCAGCACATCACTCTCGTGCAAAACACATAGATGTTAGACATCACTTTCTTAGGGATCACACACAAAAAGGAGATATTGTTTTACAATTCATCGGAACGCAAGAACAACTTGCTGACATTTTTACAAAACCTTTACCTTCCGATAGATTTGAATTTATAAAACAGAAGCTAGGAATGATTACATTAAAATAATCATTCATATCTACTTCCTGTTTTACATCTCTCCTAATAGTAAGAAACTCCTCGTAGAAAGGGGGAGGACATTTCTTTCTGTCTTTATGTTTATTTTATCTTATGTTCTTTAACTATTTACTCTTTGGATTTTAGTTTTCTGTTTATCGTATTGAAAATTTTAGTTTTCTGTTTATCGTATTGATTATTTTAGTTTATCGTATTGACGATTTTAGTTTTCTGTTTATCGTATTGACAGTTTTATAGTATCATTTACTATCGACCGATGATAGTATTCAAATTCTTTTCCATCGTATCATTCAATAATTTTTTGAATCGACCGATGATAGTATTCAAATTATTTTCCATCGTATCATTCAATAATTTTTTGAATCGACCGATGATAGTATTCAAATTCTTTACCATCGTATCATTCAATACTTTTTGAATCGACTGATGATAGTATTGAAATTCTTTTCCATCGTATCATTCAATAGTTTTGTATCGACCGATGATGGTATTGAGATTGTTTTCCATCGTACTGTCAGTATATGATAACAAGATTGTTTTCTATCATACGGTCTGATCATAGTAATGACTTTGTTTTCCATCGGCATCATTTTTTTCTCACGATTGTATTTTCTTTTGATTCTTACCAAAACCAACAATCACCTTATCTTCTCCGACAGGTATCTCTTTCATTTTTTTTCATTTTTTTTCATTGTTTTAATCCTAACCATTGATCTGTTTTGTTTCTAATCCTGAACGTAGAATATCAACGGTCACCCTTTTTCGACCGTAGAAGACCAACGGTCATTTCTTAATCGCCTATAAATACCCCCCTCCCCTCCCCAAACCCACATTGAAGTTTCAGGATTTGAGGCGAAGCTCTGCTCCACCAGCTATATATCATTGTACGATCTTCTCAATCGGCATCACCTTTATGTCTCAGTCCTCTGCTAACACTCCCGCTGAAATGTCTTCAAAGACTTTTTCAGAGAAAGACTTTAACAGAGAAAGGTTAGTATCCAGAGACTTTTTCGATACATACGATTATACAATCAGGAGGATCATTTTGTTTCAAGGATGGGAACATCTCTGTGTGGAAAAGCCTGATATTCAAGATCCAGTTCTTTTTGATGAAGTTTGTCAGTTTTACAAAACCGTTTCTTTCGACAAAGATATGACTATAAACTTTGCTGTGTACGATAGAAAATTATCTATGTCTGTGAAACAAGCCGCACATTTCCTGAATGTTTCTATAGAAGGAGATTCTTTTTGTCCATCTCACAATATACCAGAGGAAGTTGGTACGTTTAATAGAGAAAATGCTGAAAAGTCTTTGTTTCTTATTAATGAGGAAAAGAGGAAAGTATCTCATCTTTCACCGGACAATCGATTTGTAACCTTATGGATGCAAGGTTTTCTTATCCCAAGGAAAGGGGATAGAGAAACTCTGAAAGTTTCTGATATTTTCATGCTCGACTATCTTGTAAATATGAGGAAAGTAAATCTCATGGGATATATTTTTGAAACCATCAAGAATGTCAAGACAGGAGGAATTAAGTCCCAGATGATAATGTATCCAGCCATCCTTACGAAGTTCATACTTGAAAGTATGAAGTTTTGTAACATTCCTTTGAAAGGAAAACCCATGGATTTGAGGCCATCATGGATTAATAAGAGTACGATGAAAAAGCTGAATGTCTGTTTTGATTCAAGTTCAAAACTTTTTGTCAGAGATATAGAAGCTGAATTGGCTCAGAATCAATCGGCACCTATGCCAGCCAAGGACATTCAATCTACCGGTGTTACTCAGAAGTCTGATCCGCAAACCACTTCGAAGCCAAAGAAGAAGCCAAGGTACAGTAAGGAAGTTGTTGCAAAATGGAGAAAAGATAAGGAACAGAGAAAGGAAGGTGATCCGAAGTTTGGTCTTGACCCTGCTGAGGCCTTTGCAGAAATAATAAGGGTAGAAGAAACCCTTCAGGCCGAAAAGAAAAAGAAGGTTCTTTTGAAAAGGAAGGCTCAGGACTTTGATGTTTCTAAAGTCTTAAAAGCAGTTGAAGATGCTAGTGCTCAACTAATTGAAGAAGTGTACCAAGAGCCCATCGTACAGAGTCTGCCTGAGAAAGAAAAAGGAAAACAAGTGATAGAAGAAGTGGAAGAATAAGGAGACTTTCTTTTAGAATTTCTTCAAAGTTCAAAGAAGAGTAGAGAGGAATCAGTTCAAAAGCCAAGTGAAGGTGTTCAACAAATCCTTCATGCCGATCAAGCACAGTCTCCAGACAGAATGTCTTTTCAAGAAAGGCAAGGAGATCAATCTTCTCATTCTGATAAAGTTATTGTCATTAGTGACAAAGTGCAAGAAGAAAAAATACAGAAAGAAAAAGCGAAAGGGAAACAGCCAGTTGTTGACTCAAGCAAATCGTATGAACTACCATCGTATGATGAGGATACTGATTCAGAGCATAAAATATCTCTCAAGAAGGCTGATTACATTGTTCATGTTTTGAGAAGGGTGGAGAAAACCATTCCTTATTTCCCGAGGCTGGAAGGGAAGATTTATTTTATTACTGAAAATCAAAGGAAGAAGTTTGGCACTGTAAAAGAGTTGAGGAAGAAAGTTTTGTCTGTAGAAGCCGATTTGAAAGTTCTTTCAGAAAGCTCGGTTGCCCATAAGAAGGCTTGCAATAAGATGACCAAGTGGTCATACAAAACAGAGAGCTCAATCAATGATCATGAAATAGCTATTGAAGATATAAGGAGGTTATCAAATGAGCTTGCAATTGCTTTCAACAAACTTGATAGAGAAACGGTTGAAAGGCTGAATCTTTTGTCTTCTCAAAGAGCCGATGTTCCTTCAGTGAAAGACTTGCAAGAAAGAATGAATGTTTTCCAATCTGAATTCTCGAAGGTTTCATCTTTCAAAGATGAAATGGTTTTACTGAATAATAAAAATTCTGTGTTGTCCAAGGATAACAAGACTCTCCAAAACAGAATTGATACCCTTGAAGAGGTGATCAGAGTCCAGGAAGAGACTATCAGAAATCAAGATCAGATTTCTGCGGATCAACAAGAGCTTCTCAAAACTCAGGGTGAATCAATTTCTGAAGACAAGAAGGAGATCAAGAAGATGAAAGCTGTGCTTCATGAGCTTATAAAGAAGGAGAAGGAAAGAGAAAACAAATGATTGTTGTATTTGTTTCTTTTGGAACTTGTCTTTGTTTTGTAATAACTCTTATGATCTTTTTCTTTTATCTTCTGTCTTGCATTACTTCACTAACTCTTTCAGACAATTCAAGATTACTCTCTTTTTGTAAATCACAAAGGGGGAGAATGTTTACAAAGGGGGAGAATGTTTACAAAGGGGAGAATGTTTTATAAAGGGGGAGAATGCTTTACAATGCTCTTAAGGAAAAGTTACGAATAAAATCCTTAGGAAAGTCTATACCTAAGGGGGAGTTAGTTGTATTCAAATTCTTATTCAGGAGAGTTTTTTCAATAACTCAGGGGGAGATAAGTATTTCTTGTTACATTTACTTTGTGTGTTGTGCTTTCCAAAAAGGGGGAGATTGTTAAGTCAAAAGTCTTCTTTTGTCTTCTATATTATGTTTTGGAAATCACAAATGTATTCTATCATATGTTTGTAAATTACAATTGTCTTTTATCATGTTTATCGTATCGTACGATTACGATCGTACCGACTATATCGTATCGTACTGACTCTGTCAATCGTATCATACTGACTCTGTCAATCGTATCATAATGACTCTGTCAATCGTATCGTACTGACTCTGTCAATCGTATCGTACTGACTCTGATGATCATTATTTGTTTTGGTACTTTGTCAAAAACACTCTCTGCATTTGAATCGTACTCATGTTTTTCATTTCTATATATCTCTTGTCCTAACAAAACGATGTCGTTGAGTTATTTACAAACTAATCAAAACGATGTCGTGCTTTCTGTTTCAATATGACCGTTGGAGGCAATATGACCGTTGGAATCCGAGGCCTATAAATAGGAGGTCATTTGAAGCTGAAATATGATGATGAACGAAGAAAACGAATGAAGAGACTCTGTGAATAACGAAGATTCTAGAGAGAGACACTGTGACTTCTCTCATCAGCCTTGTGTGTCCGATCATCGTATCGAGGGCTGCCGGGGATAGGCAGACAGACGAGCCGATCATCGTATCGAGGGATGCCGGGGATAGGCAGACAGACGTGCCGATCATCGTATCGAGGGCTCACCAAGGTGTTGGTGAGACAAACCTTTTATCCTAGGTGAAAGGATAACCCTTCTCTTTGGGTTAAAAGAATTGTATTACTTTTACATTTCCGCTGTTACTTGTATTAGAAAGGTATTTGTATTGTTTCCTTTCTTCTTTACATATTCAATTGTGATTTTTTCAATTACAATCATTCTATTACATATTGTATTGATTGGATCTATACGCTTTAAGGTAGAATCATTCATATTTGTATTACTCTGATTATTGTGTTCATCTTGAATACAATTGTTTTACATTACATTAGTATTACAATACATCATACGTTTTATATTCAATACAATTGAGGGTATTTGTATTTGTATTAGTTTAAGTTCATTTAAACTAATCTCTTTATTGCTAAAACTCAAAGGTTTTTAAACCTACAATTCACCCCCCCTCTTGTATTGTTCCATCTAATAGACTTATATATCTACTATTCGATCCAACAAGGAGGACCTCACGACGAGACGGTACCCATAGGTGGATGTGACGACGAGGCGGTACCCAGAGGTGGACCACTGGGCGAGACATACTCGGAGTGGATGACGGGACCTGAGGAGCAGAGGAGCTATCTGTACCCACCCTTCAGGTGGGATTTCCAGTGGACATCTTGGCGTAGCAGCTTTACTTTTCAGTTGCTGTTTTCCCTTTCGAGTTGTACTTTACAGTTGGGCTTTTATTTCTGGCACCTTTTTACTTTCCGCACTTACTGTTGTACTCAGTTTTTACTTAGTGTTTACTTCTTCCGCTTGTACTCTGTGGTTCTTGTTTTCTTTTATAAAGGCAATGCCTTCCCAGTTATTGGGATTTTACGCCTTTGGTGCTAGTCACCAGCCCCTGGCCTATGGAAGGCGGGCTTGGGGTAGTCACGGAACAGGCCCCGAGGACGGGTCGTGATAATATACTATAAGGATCAATATCCATTGTGATAGATCCAACGGGATTCTTTGACCATGTCATGGAATATACATTGATAAGGTATTGGGGAGATTTAGTACGAAAAAACCAATGATGTGACTATTTCTAGTTTCACATATCATATATATATCAATGAATATGTGTCCTAAAATGCATTAGGAGTGTTAGAGGATGGCCAAGATTCCATATTCATCCACAATAAGATTGGTCTTCTATTCCATGTTATGGTCTATGATTGATATTTCCAAATCCTAGGATATAGAAGGTAGATAAACTATGGAACTAGAAGACCACCATTGGATAACATTCATGATGACCCAGAACTATCTAAGGTGTAATAAAGATATTTTCCTATTTTATGGAGGAGATAAGGAAAAATTCATTAGTGGATATATAAATGATTGTTTCCTAATAGATCACGATGATATAAAACAATTCTATTACTTATTCCACCCGTGTAGAGAATTTTTGAGCTAGAAGAGATCAAATAATCCTATAGTCACAAATCCTCACCAATTTCTTAGTATAATTTAGCTTTTGATGTTGCAAAGGAATCAGTTTTGATATATATTTTTTATATGGGATCATTTTAGTGCCTAGATGATATGATATGATCACATTATAAAATGATATGACAATATTTTTGCATCTTTCCAAGGAGCTAAGGTCACATTTGTATGTAAAGAGTTTATTAATAAATGTTGATCTCCTAAGGGATTTTTATATAAGTGGTGAGTTTAGAGTAAAGAGAGATTACACAAAATAGAACATGGAAGACCCATTAATTATAGTATTACCTTAGTATAAACATGCACATCACGTGGGATCTAAGAGATATAAAGTTTTTATTATTTGAATATAGTGAATGTGGGACTCTATGGAGTTATTTTCAATTAACAAACTACTTTTTACTATCGATTTAATATATATTTTCAATTTTTTGAATATCAATTAATTTTGTATCATATGATGGTTTTTATTTCTCATAACATTAATAGGATAATGTAAAATTATATATCTCACATTAATAATTTTATAACAATTCCCTTATAAAATGATAAACTTGAGGAGCTATAATGATATTCTTAGACTCATATCTTATAGATATGATAATATTTTATGAAAAAAAATAATATTTTTTATTTTCATGTTTCTGATACTCATAATTGGATAATACATCATCTTGAAATGTTCTCCCTTGGTAGTCTTTGGGATGTGAGATTATATGTACAAACCCACATATAAGAATTCCACTTGTTTACAATTCATTTGATATTCATGGTTATAACTACATGAAATGATCCTTATACTTAAGAAGACTATAAAAGTATATCATGAGACATATAATATTTTATATTGACGAACATTGTGAGACATATGCTCACAGAGAAGAAGGATACATTTTTGTTTTCACAAGTGATATTACATTAATGAACATGTAAATAAAGTATTATTACATTCCAACAGCATAATATGAGATCTCATCCCCTTTGATTGAAATGGAATTGTCGAACTAAATTCTATGGACATGTTGTTTTGAACTGTTCATTTTAGGGATTCATAGAATGTGAAATAATGAATATTGGGTGGTGATATGAGTATAGAAGCTAATGGATTAACAGATATCTAAAAAAGTGATCATATTGCATAGTTATAGTTCAAATTTGGTTCATATCATTGTGAAACTAACTTCTTCTTCTATAGGTACCCTCAAGTATTTCTATATGCTAATATCTGACTTTAGGAAAGCCCACAAAATGCCACTATGGATGTGTCTTAAAGGGTCAAACGATTGTTGAAATATTTGATCTCAAATAAATTCAATGTGTTTTTTGCTTTTGGGATAAATATAATTATCATGAATGGGTAATATTATTTATTGCAGATTTTATTTGATCTCAACTATAAAAACACCCATTATTTTCAAGATAGAATATATATGTGAGATGATTATTAAATATGTTTTTACTCACAATACCATAAAAGAGAATATTTTTTTATCTCTTATTACTCACAAGGTATTAAATTATTTTAAATATTGAATAAATATATATTTAATTTTATTATTAATTGAATAAATATATATTCACAAGATTATAAAATATAATATTTATTTACCTCTTGTTTTATTCAAAATGTAAAAAAACATTTACTAATAAATAAATTTATTATTAGTTACATGAATATGAAAATAAATTTTTATTCACAAGACTATGAAATTTATATTTTTTTAAATAAATAGTATATCATTATTATTCAATATTTGGTAAATGTTAAGGAAGTGGGATGTGTTGAGTTAATCACTCATTAATGAAAATTATATAATTCTAAATATAATTTATATCAATAGGAATTAATTTATTTATAAAATGAATTATATTTTATCTTGTCATGATGTACCATTATAAATACTTATTATTATTGGATGGGGGAATATATTTGATTTAATATTTCATTAAGGGATATTATGAAATTTTCAATAGTAAAAACCTAGCCCTATATATTTTTAACTTTTTTCATTATTAAGAGGGATGGATGAATAAATTATTATTCCAAAATATTTACTATATAGAAAATTCTACCCACTAATAGAATCTCTAGGGTTTCTCTTAAGAATGAGAGGATTCTCCACACCCCTTCTTACCTCTTAATAAAAAGAGAACAAGATAGAGAATCCATCAAGGTTGAATATTTCTATCGTGATCAAGTAAAATAATGTATGATGAAATAATCATCAGCCCTAACACATGGAGTTATACCAATATATTTTGGAGATCATGATGATTTTTTAATCATCATTAGAGGGATTTAATTTTATATCCTCCCAGTGCAATTATAGTTCAACACGAATGGAGTTCAATCGATCAATATCTACATCGAAATAACTTCTCCGCACTGTCATATTTTTTCTATTTTTAAATATATTATATTTTTTAAATGAAACATCCTCTGTTCGGTTCAAGGATTTTTTTATAACACTCTCTTCATATACATTCTCTTGAAGTTATAATTCTTTGTTTGGTTTATGTGGATTATTCATTGAGTATGATAAAAAAATCATTATTGGTCATCGCCTCAACCAGCTTCTGATATTCCCAACCCCTCCAATGTAAACCCAAGATGATCATTATAATTCCTTGATAAATGAATGTATCGTCATATAAGAAAAAACAATATTCTAACATGTTGTTTAATTCTAGATAATGTATCCAAAGGTGATGTTTCACTAAATATTTCCATGAGGGGTTTATTTTTACATGTACACAAATATTAATCAATTTTTACTTTCTATACGTGTAAATATCATATAGATTTAACTTAATTGATTGACTATAACTAATAAAATAATTTACAGATAGAATTTTTTTTTCATTTCATTTTTTATGATTATAATTTATTTTCATTATGTCAATGCAATTAACCATTACATAAAAAAATATCACATAAATAAATAACTACACAATTTAAAAATAAAATAATTTTGTTATAAGATTGTGATATTTTAAAAAATAGCTGTTTTATCTAGTGTAAGGTTAAAATTCATGAAATGTAGGGGAAAACCCCTTGAGTAAATACCGCTCTCAAGTTACTATACTTCACCATTAACATGGATATCTCAATGGTTGGTTTCATGTTTTCTCATGTCTGGGCCCATCTTCTCTTTCCTGGATTGCTATCCTTTGGGGTAGTCAACTCACTCACAAGTGAGGGGAACCAAGGGTTTGTGTTACATAAAAAGTAGTGGACATGTAAGATCATATATAAAAAATTTGGAATAGATTATTCATATAAAAACACCTTTTTTTTCAAAAGTTAATTTTAGATTAAAGTACACTCCATTAAAAATAGCAGTCGAAAGGAAGGTATTTCTGTTGGGAGTAAATTTCTACCACAAATAAGTTTTCTTCCATTCAATAGTTTGGACAGAATATATTTCATTAAAAATTATATTGGTGCACTATGTGAGAAATGGAGGGAAAGGGTTATTTGCGATGGAATTCACCTGGTTTCCATAAATGTGATGTTAGATTGTTCATATTTATGATGTCCTAGACCAGTCCACCAAAAATGTGATCGCACAATTATTTTGTGGTGAAAAGGAAGATTTATCACTAAAAATGTTTATAGGTTTATTTGTGATTAAGTGTTTTATTACAAATTGAGTTCCATTTGTGGTGATGGTTAAAGTGGGCATGAATTGTACCAGATATACAAACTGTAAAAAATAGCTGTCGCAAATAGTGTATTTCATTGAAAATGTTGTTGTTTTATATACAAAATCCATCACAAATAACCTGTTGGGAAAAAACATACTATAAATAGTAACACAACCATCCCAACTCTCATTTTTTTCTACTTAATTTCCCTTCCCCTCTACTTCTCTTTCATTTTAGAATTTCTAGAGAATAAATTTCGGATTGGCAGAACTAGTCTTTAAAATTCAAAAATTCCTTCTTGGGATTTAAGAAAAATATAAAAAGTGAGTTGATTTTTTTATTTTTTAAATTATTGATTCTATTTGTTCAGTTGATTTATTAGTAATAATTAATATTAAATACATAAAATTATTAAGAATTAGAATTAATTTCTTTTAATTAGTGATAATTTTCAATAACTAGTTAAAATTAAAAATATTCTGTATAAAACTAAAAATAAATAGTAAACATTCGAAATAATTATTAAAATTTAGAAATAATTGACTAAAATTAGCCGTATTTAGTAAAAATAAGAAATAATTGGTGGAAAATTGAAATAATTAGTAATAATTTTAAATAAATATTAATAATTTTGAATAATAAATTTAAATTTCAAATAAATAATAAAAATTCACAATAATTAGTAGAAATTTACAAAAATGATTATTAATTCTTAAATTTTATTAATAAATCACCACCATTATGAATAATCGGTATGAGTTATAAATTATTTTCATCAATTTAAAAAAATAAATATAAATTATGAATAATTAGTAAAAATTATGAATAATTTGTAAAAATTAAGAATACTAAATAAAAAATAGGAATAATTTGTTAAAATTAGTGATAATAATTAATAATTATAAATACTTATGAATAATTGTCCAAAATTAAGAATAATATCTAAAAATTTGATAAATTTAGAAAAAATTACAAAAATTTTGTATTAATTATTAATAATAAATAATAATTTTTATAAAATAGGAATAAGTTATAATAATTAAAAGTGATTAGTAATAATTAAAAATAATAAGTTATAAATTGTTGTAATTTGAAAAATAAAATTTTTAAGTAAAAAGTTTCTTATAATTTGTGAAATTTATAAATAATTAATAAGAAATAGAAAAAATAGAAAAAATAAGGAATGATTAGTTATAATTATTTTTTATTATAAATAGTTATAAATAATGAGAAATAATTAGAATTTATTTTGAATTATGATTAAAAATAGGAGTTATTTATAAGAAATACTTATTAAAAATGTTAACTTGAAATAATTATTAATAATTAAGAATAATTACTAATAATTATGAATAATATGTAATAATTACTAATAATCATGATTAATTAGTAATAATTTGGAATAATTATGAATATTTAGTAATAATTAGAAATATTTAGTAACAATTAATAGTTTTTATAAATAACTACCAATAATTATGAATAATTAGAAATAATTGGGAATAAATTATAATAATTATTAGGAATAATTAGTAATATTTTTGAATAACAATTAATAATAGTATAAATTAAAAATATCTAGAACTAATTAATAATAAACTGCACAATTAATCACAAATTAAGAATAATTAGCAATAATGAAGAATAATTATCTTTAATTTGGAATAATTATTAAAAATTAGAAATAAATTAGAAATATTATGAATAATTAGGAATAATTAAGAATATATAGGAATAATTAGGAATAATTTGATATAGTTAGAAATAATGAATAATAATTTAGAATAACTAACACGCTTTTGTAATAATTAGCACTAATTATGAATAATATAAAACAAAATTATGTAAACTTTTAAATAACATGGAATAATTATGAATAATTATGAATAATTAGGAATAATTATTAATAATTATTAATAATATGAAAAAATTAGTAAAAATTATTAATATATGATACTAAATAGTGAAAAATATTAATAATTTTTATTACTTTGTAGTAATTATTACTAATTAGTAATAATCATTGATAATTTGTTTTATTTAGTATTTATTAATAATAATTATTAAACACAAAAATAATTAGTGATAATTAGTACTAATTTTTAAAAATTAAATTAAATTTGTAGTATTTAGAAATAATGAACAATAATTTGTTTTAATTACTAATATTTCTTATAATTAGAAGCAAGCTCACTTATTATATTATATAGGATTAATCATTAACAATATTTCTTATAATTATAAGCAATCTCACTTATTATGTTATATAGGATTAATCATAAACAATATTTCTCTGGAGTTTCTCAATTTGTTTTGATATTTCTTCCATACTGTTAGATTATTCACAACTAATATTTCTTAAGAGGTTCTCAAGCTTTTTTCCATTCATTATAATGCATAAATCATTAAAAATATTTATTATGTGTGGCTTAATTTTTCTCATGACTTCTTCCCTTACAACAGATTAATTATAACCTATATTTATTATGATTTGGTCAAAACATTTCCTGAATTTTTTCCTTCTATCATTTTTTTCATAACCTATATTTTTGATGAGTTAATTCATTTGTATTAGAGCCATCATCTATTTTATTGGATTAATCATTGCTTATATTTATCACGTGTTTCTCAAATTAATTTACTAAATTCTTTCACTCTATAATAAAAATCATAACTATTATTTCTTATGATCTAATCATTTTTTTCACACTCTTATTACCTTATATCAAATTAATCTTTTCTAATGTTTTTAGGAGTTACTATTTGTTATCAAGAGATTATTTTAGATAATAATTATTAGTGAAAATTAGAATAAATTTCTATGGATTAATGTTAATTAGATATAAGTTTGATTGATTAGAGTTAAATATGATATATAATATTTTAATTACTATTATATTTGTTAAAAAATGGTCCTAGGATATAAACACTGGTTATATAATGAAATCATTATTGGGTAAATCAACTTATATATCTAAAATATTGTAGTAAAAATATTGTCTATATTGAGGGTGTTGAAAATAGTATATCTATTGCTTCATAAAATTCAGAATTTTTTATAAGGTATAGAAAAATCCCCATGTAATTTATGTGATATTAGAAATTTAAAATTTTTGGAAATTATTGAGTTCATTTATTTAATTTAGGTTTTCGAAAATATTTTTTATGTATAAACAAGATAAAAAATTAGAAGATGATACAAATTGTTTAATTCTAGATCCATCATAATATTAATATTTATAATATCTATTTTAGGGAATATTTTAAGTTAATAGATGCGTAGAATGATAATTTGAATACTTATTTAGTACCATCTCAATTTTATGATTTTTTGAAATCTTTCAATGATGACTTGTATCCCAGATGCAAGATAAAAAAATTTAATGATTTTTCTAAAATTATAGATATTACATCAAATAATTAAAATTCAAATAGGTAGTTAGACTAAATATCTTATTTTCTTAAATCAATGTTAACTTAGTGAAATAAATTTCATATATATTTCAATGAAATTAAGAATTTGGCCCTTAATTTGGGTGTTATTTATCATAAGATTCATGCATGTTGAAATGATTTTAAATTATATTATGGTGAAAATGCATTGTTCATTATTTTTCATACTTGTGGATAATCAAGGAAGAAATATGTATGACATGGAATGTATTAATTTATTCCTATTAATAAATTATGTTATATTCTACATTCACTCAGAATACACTATTTATTTATATCTCACATCACATCTATAATAATTAATTAGTATAGATATAATATTTATGTCTGTAAAGGATTAAATATTAAAATATTTTATCATTTTATTTAGAACCATATAACATGTTTTTAAGTATTTCGATTGATGATTTTTATCTATTATGTTCTTACAATTATTCATTATTCTTCTTGGATTGTGTTCATGACTTTGTATCAATTACCTTCTTAGATGTTGATAAAGGGACCATATATCGATTTGACATTACAAATTTTAGGATATAAAAAGAAAAATATTGATGTTTATTTAAAGCTACTAATTGATAAGTGAAATTTATTATTAATTGAAGTTGGAACAATATATATATATATATGATATTATCATATAATAGAATTTTATAAATAATTTTTCATTATTGTGGACAATCACTGACATTCCAGTGTATATAATGTTATTTTGATGGAGTGAACAATGTCAAAAATCATATTCATATAACATCATTGAAAACATTGTGTTTATTCTTATCAATGATGTATAACCTTTTTTATAGCATTGGTGATTTCCTCTAACAAGGTATCCTTTATGAAGAAATATATATAATATTAAAAAAGATAGAATAGAAATAGATGGACCTCTATCAATTCAATCAAGAATTCTCGTAAAATATATGGTCTCTTCGTTAACTCCTCTTACCTTAGGAAAAACTATAAACCAAAAAAAACACGCCTCTAGGGGAGATCAGTATTGGAAAAGGAGTGTATTTTTTCAGACTGTCTACATTGGTATTATTTTTTGGTCTATCACCTAACAAAATGTCTTGATTTTTGATAAAAACATCAATGGTAACATATTTTATACCATATTGGACCCACTTCTTATGATTATTAATACCATATATCCATATTTATATCTTACTAAAATTTATTAGCACCTCAAACTAGAGTTATTTTAAAATAATGGATAAATGAATTTATTCATTTCGAAGGAATGTTATGTTCTTTCTAAATACATTAATTTATCATTTTGTCAATGGATTGTGTACTTGTGGTTATCAAATTTTCATTCCACTAATTTAAATTTCATTCAATGAAACAGTTATATTACCATACTAAAAAGTGATCATTTCTATGCAACTATGGACTTAGTACATCCGATTAACCTAAAAGGGTTGTTTAATTCTTTGATATAGGATGAGTTGATGAAAAAATCATATTTTTTTCCAGATATTTTTATAGGGAAAAAAGATATGGTGCACTGAGTACAATATAACATGAAATATTTATAATTTTGTATAAACTAGTCTTCTATGAGGCATTATAGATTTTTTGGAACATTTAATATTATACTTTTCAATAAAAAAATATAATGGGCCGGTATAGTCTTGATGGATGTACCCATATGAGAGATGTGTGCATAAAATAATGAATAAGGTACTAAATATGAATCAATTGAAGGGTCGATAATAGAATCATATTTTCATGAGGAAATTAAAATTTTCTCTATTTATGATTTTCAACTTGAATAACCTTCAATCAATAATCAAATGGGTCATAATTTGAAATTTTTTCGACTCTAAAAACCATTAATTGACAGCATTTAATTAGCTTGAGATTGAAATTGGTGTTTTCATGAATTATGGATTTCAAAAGATAAAAATAATAAATATTATAAAACAGATCATCTCAATTGTGAAAAAATGGATCAATTTTTAGAGTATGTGCTACTCTTACATATTTTTTTTAAATATTCATAAAAATTAAATTTTTATTATTTATTATTTAAATTATTTTATGATCATATTAAAGAAAAATTCACACAAATTACAAAAACTACATTTAATGAATGTCGATAAAAAAATTTCCTACTTGTTTTAAATTTGAGTTAGTTAAATTGTTTATGGTCAAACATATAGAATCCATTTATTATTATACATATATATGATTCATTTTTTAATATATCATAACATGAAAATAAATTTGATATCCAATTGTGTTGATTGAGTATCCCACCATTAAGAATTTTTGAAGCATATAATAGATATGTGGTTAATGGATTTTAATTTCATACATGCAAATATAGTGAATAAATCAATCAATCAATCAATAATGGTATTTTTTTTAAAATACCCCACCATGAAGAATGCGATGTTGAATTTTAAGGCATATTGGATAAGATAATCAAGTTATGTAATTTGTAATAAAATTACATAACAATTTTTCATTTTCATTAGTTTTATAGTAATCGAGGGTTGTGTAATAATCCTTCATATATAATCATTGACATTAAATGTAAGAGTACCATTTAAAGAAATGAACTAAATATGTTGTCATATAAATCTCATAAATATTATTATGAAAAATATTATGTAGCTTTGAGATATTTAACTATCCTATTGAGTGTAAAAAAATAATATCTTATGAATATCAGTTTATAGAAAAGTAAATATGTTATTTTGAAGTGATTATAATTGACATTTTTCAAGATACATTTTCAAACAAAACTTTGAAAAGGATAGATACAGATATATATGATGAAACATTGTAGTTAAGTATTGATAGTCTTGATAAAGTCAATGATGTAAAAAATTAATTTCAAATAAATAATAGGTGATGTGATTAATTCTCACATATGAATGAAATTATTATAGAGGAAGATGAAGTAATTTACATAGATGAATATGAATATAAATAATAAGAATGAGATATTACATTATCATATAGAAAATTATGGGTTTTTATATTTGATAATTTTATATTCAATTGTTTGCAGGAGACTTTATTTTTTATGTCGGATTGATGGATAAGATTTGAAAACATCTTCTTTTCCTCATATATGTTGTTATACCAATTGTTGGATACTAGGGTTGGATACCTAGTGAGATTGATTAGGATGGACATTATTCACAATAGATGATGCTCTCCAGATTCTGATCCATTCTTAATGATGTATGCTTAATTGTGTGTTATAATTAAATTATATATTTTCTAATTTTTATTATTATCAATTATATACCTTTTCCATTGTTTTTCAAATACAGTTGTTGGTAAAGTTATTTTTAATTTGTAGACTTATTTTGTCAGGCCATATGTGTCATGAGATGGGGTTACCATTGATTTTTTTCACCAATTTTTTGATAAGTCACAGGTATGTATATAATTATTTTTTATATTTTTTAAATGTTTAACAGTATATTAATAATTACTTATAGGTTTTATTATTTCTAGTCAATGTTTTCATGAGAACCTCTATCAATGTGGTATGTGAGATATGTATTCATGGTCATTTTCTACAGGGTTTATGTAGTCATATAAATAGTGACAATGATTTTTATTATATCGTAGTTTTTTATCAATCATGATTCTTTCATTGACCCAATTATATCTCTTCCTAGACATGGGATGGATTCTAATTGTACTAGATATGAGTGAATTTTCAAGGGATTTTATATTCCAATCACCAAACTAGGAGGGGAAAGAGGTTAAACAATATGTGTCAATTCATATGTTTAACATTCATCAACAACATAATGTATGACAATCTATTCATTAATATATATATTATTTTAATATAAAATTTCTATATTGTATTTATATAGGTTATTACTAGTACCAGTGTTATAAAGATTGATTTTTGTAAGAGGATGTATATATATAATATTATAGGTGAGATTATGAATGATATAGATCGCCAAATTTTGGTCATTATTAGTTTATTTTAAAAAAAATTGAATTATGTTTTATTATATAAATTTATTATTTCATTTTAATGGGATATATGAGTCCATGAATTCTCATGCATTAGATATCTGAATATATAAAAATTATTTGGAAGCCTCATGTGACTTAGGATTTAAGGAGGCTTCTTGGATATGTGAAACCATGCATAATAATGAGAATGTGAAAGTGATCGACATTAGATCTCAATCGAAACCTAACAGATATTATTTTGGTGTTGTGAGTTCATGTTCTTATTCGAAGGGAGCTAGTTCCGGGTCATCATCATAGATGAATAGTGTAAAGAGTGATTATGAGATCTGGTGGATATTATATAAAATAATAGAGATAAGGAATATAGGCCTTGGTAGGATGATCAGGTGCTTAAGAAGTAGCATCAGCAGGAAAAGAATATGATGGGCTATTTATAGTGACTTTTATATAGTTTAGGGATAGAGTTCTATCCACATATCAAAAAATAGTTATGATGATGGAGGTAATTACAGTTACTTTCACATAATTTTATTTTTGATGAGCCGTTAAAAAAATTATGATGTAATTTTCCTCCATGGATCATTGGAGATAGAATCTCATCATAGCTAGTTTTTTGTGAGATTCCATAAAAATGACCCATCCTAAATAAAAAATTTTCAAATTATGAAATATAATCATATTTTATTTGATAATAATATTACCATGAAAAATATAAAATTATTAATTCTAGAAAATATACATCAACACATATACAGGCCAGTCAAAATCATGATCATTTATCCCACATGAAGTTGTATTTCTCAGTTTCTAGTAATTATGCCACTTGTAGTATTTAAATCTCGTGTACTTTGATCTCAAAACATCAATGATTTACACGAGGACAAACCATGTGAGGTTAGCTGGTCTATACACTAGCTATGTGTTGTATAACCCTATAATGATGCATGTTTAATGATAGTAAATATACATCATGTAATTAATCACACTATGTGCTGATACCCACCAAACATGCTCGAATTTTCCTGAAATGCACTTTTGGGGATGACTGAGGGTATAGAATGTGTAATTTTAGTTACACACTATGTAACCCTAACCTATAGCTGGAATCCTTAACCCCTTTAGGTGAGATTTTCAGGACATAGTTATATATTCATGTACTATTCTGGGTTATAGGAGCTACAATAAATGTATTATATTGACTTTGGGATTAATTAGTTGATAAAAAACAACTGAGAAAATTTCGAAAGATGATATTAATCAATAAGGTAATATATAATTATAAATTAAAATCTGAATGTGTTGGTATAAAATGAGTGTTTTGGGATTTTTCATAAGTGGTCATCATATTTTCCAATATTTATTTTTCTGTTTCAATGGACCATCTAATGGAAATTAAATACCCTTATATTATTTTTAAAGAGGGTATTTTCACATTTAATTTATAATTAATTTTATATAAAAATAACATCAATGTTATAATTCATATCGTTGATATTAAATCTAGTTATCATTATTATCATACTATAATTATAGAGAAAAATACAAAATATAATTCCTTTACAAGTATCCATATGTGCCTCATGAATATTGTAACATCATTATGGGTATTATAAGTGTTAGAATGGTGGAAAGAAAACACCATTGATTGGAATAATAAATAACTTAGAATCAAAAGGATTATTCCTCTTATTCCTATTGTCTTAAGAGGGAGGATAGGGCTGATTTATCATTCTGGAGAGATTTATTGAGAAATCATTTCTATTTCTTCGAGATAATACCTTGAATGAATTTTCAGTTAATGAGAATTAACATTTTTTGTCTTCAAAATGATGTAAAATATATTATATTATTATGTTTAGATAACTCATAATTACATAAAGTCACTTTATTTAATTTTCTATTCTAAGTATTCATATACATTGGCTAGGCCAATCGGTTTTAGGCCAAAGGATATCCTAATACATTTTTATAGGATTATCCAGACTAACCATGACCTGACCCATTTATTAATCGATCCTTGAAAATTGGACAATTTATTAATCAAAGATTAATATATTTTTATATTGATAAATCTCTATATATAATAATATTTAATTTAAAATACTAAATATTTAATAATATATTTTTTTAAATGAATATAAATCATTACTTTATTTTGATCATATGATCATATACTGGGACACTTATTAATTCTAGAACCTGACCTCATTTTTATTGAGGTTTTAAATTTATGATTTTTTAATAATCTATCCTTTTTATTAGACAATATTAGTAATTTTTATAATATAATTATTATCAATTAAGGGGTCCCCAAACGCATATACATGTTAGATTATATATAAACCATATGTTAAATAATAACAATATTCTAATTACTATATTCCTTAACATGTGTTGACTCATAGATATTTAATAATCATTTGTTATATAAATTTATTTTCTTTTCGAATGATGTTATGTAAAATATAATATTTCAATAGTGAACTTAATAAGGCTTGTAAATAATTTTTGGTATATATCAAAAAATGAATAAAAAATATTAAATTAATTATTAAATATCATTATATTGTTAATTTAATAAATAAATAAATATAATAATCACTAAAATATAGAGTAAATATTAATAATAATATTCACAATATTAAAGAAATTGGAATTCATAATCATTTCACTAACTAGTGATTAAATTAATATTTATTTATTAACTTGTTAATAATAAACATTAGAGAATAATTATTATATATTCTACCTAATAAATAATATTTATTCAATATTCAACTCAAATATTATATCAAGAATAAATTTTGTAATTTAATTTATGTGATCAAAGTAATTGAAATTATTATTAAACAAAATGTTTAGAATAATATTTATATATTGTATATACATTAAAATATTGTTAACTGATATTTTATATCCACTTAATTTATACAACTTGAGGTGTAATACACTAAAGCCTTACTATATATTTTTTACTTTAAATAAATATTGTTTTTAATAAATAGGTTTGCAGAAAACAATAAAATAAAATGATTTGTCATATATTTGATGAAAATAAACTATTATATGCGAAGATAAACATTAATTCATCAAGAGAATATAATATGAAATAAAATTAAGAAAAATACAAGAGAAATAAATAAAAAATTATATAAATAACATAAAACCCTAATATTTTGTAATCCTTTTGTAATCATTTTGATATTTTTCATTACCCTCAACACTAAGTTTATCTTGTGTTACAGACAACAATGAGTTTCAACGAAACAACACATTTTTTAAAAAAATATTATAAAATGATCGATATCACCAAGATATTGGAATGGTAGGTATAAATAGGATTAAAAAAATTATGAAAATATATTTTGTACAGATTTATATATAATTAATTCTTTGGGGACCAATTAATTAAAAAATAAAATAATAACTCTTTGAAATTAAACAATATCCTTTTTTGAATAAATATTTTTTTAAAAAATATGTTTTAACTAAATAAATTAAAAAACCCACTCTTGGAGAATTATTTTAATGAATTTTATATATTTTATATTCAATGAACTGATTTTCATTCATCTTAGTGTTATATATACAATATATAATAATAGGTATAATTTTTCACTTAAAATAGCATTTTATCTAAAAAAAGTTTTTCTCCTTTTTGAATTATTTTATTTAAATATAATTTTTTATACTTTTAGAAATTTTATTTTATAAAATAATATTAATTTTGGAAGTCATAATTTCAAAATTATATTTGGGATAATTTTTTGTATTCTCTAAAACTATTCATTTTTGATGAATAATGAAAATAATGAATTTTAATTAAAAACTGCCATTCTCTTTATATTGTCTATAAGAATTAATTATATTTAAATTTTTATTTAAAAAAATATTAGCTAAAATATACATAAATTTATCCATTTTAGCTCATTGGAATCTTTTTAATATTGATTTTATTTTTAAAAACCTCATAATATTTTGAACATTTTTTCTTTAAATCCATGCTTCCTCGTCACGACTACAAGATTAATTATAAATCTAACATTTCAAAATCTTTTAATGGAATTAAAATAAATGAATTGCATATTTAGAATCATAATAAGTTTTATTATATAATAATTAAAACTTTATTTTTAAATATAATAAAGAGTAAAAACCTTAAAAATTATTTTCCATGGTTAACATATAAATTAGTTTATAGGGGGTTAAGTTAAAAAAATAATGGTCACAATGATATAATAACATTTCTAAAATCTTTTTTATTGAAATATTTAGGCCCTATAATTTCTAATCCTCACTAATAATCCAATTTTTACCATTTGTTCATATGAAATACATGGTTACAACTTTTTCTTTTCCAAACACACATATGTGGAACTCACCTCGCTTATAAAACACCACAAACTCTCCTCTCTTATTCACACCTTAAAACACTTTTATTTGGGAAAATACCAAACCAAATCCCTTAAAAACATCCCTCAAAAAATCCAAAAATCCTTAATTGTTCCAGAAAACATTCATTAGAAGGATTTGTAAGAATCATAAAGTGAATACCCTAAGAAGATGTAATGTTCTTCAATGATTTTTTCATTTTATTTATTCTTCTATGCCATTTAATTATTTTAAAACCATGAATATATTAAAAAATATATATATTACATAAATTTATATGTTTTTATGTTATATTCATATCTTAAACCATCTCTAATTCTATCAAAATGTTTACGAAATCTTTGTTCATGTGTATGGAGATCTACCTCCTCTCGAAATGATGTCATTCGTTATTCCATTACAACCTGACACAGATGTGAATGATAATGGATCTAAAAAAAATAAATGTAATTTATAAAATGATTATACTTTTGGTGTAATTATATAATAAATAACTTTTTTACAATCCAATCCATAGGGGATACAATAACGTTTTTTGTCTGTATGGTGGACTACCACCACACGATGTGATCTGATTTGTTTTCACTAATTCTTAATATTGAAGATAATAAGGATAAATTTAATGAATATGTGTGATATAAATGATATAATTATGATATTCATAATATAATTATAATTATTAAAAGACAATATATAATTTTCTTTGTTACCTTTTCACTCACCGAAAGATGATAGCATCATTCATGAACATGTGGACTACCACCTCCACGAAGCAATGCGACTCTTATTACATCACCACACCATATGGAATATATTTATAAGTATATTTAAATAAGTAATATGTTTTTATGTTATTTTTTTCATTCTGTAAATATAATATATTAATTACTATCCTTTCATAATGATCGTTGGAAAATGGAAACATCACTCTTACACATGTATGTCTAACCATCTTTATGGTCATAACATACTTCATTTAACAAATTTATCAATCCTGATTCATAATAAAAGTATAATTGATTTATAAATATGTTATAAATTTTATTATTATTAATATTTCGATGATTTAACCATGAAAAATATATGAGGGAAAAAAATCAAATCATATAAGAAGAAAACGATTATTACCCAAAACGTGACATTAACCTGAAATTATTAATAAACAGGTAATAAAAATTCATAAGTAAATCATATATGTTATTATATATAAAAATATGATTCTTTAATATATTTAATATAGAATAAAATTTATTATACATGAGTTTTTAATGATTGAAAATGAAGTCCATACTTATAGTAAGGGATTTCCCTCACACATTTACTTTTTGTGAGAGAAATTCCATATTCACCACATGTTTTATTTATGTGGTGTATATAATGTAAATGAATGTATATTATGATAATTATACATAAAATAATATTTATATACATATCTATTAGATTAACTCTCTTTATTGTGTTTTATAATTCAAAGTATACCAAGTCGATAAGGGATTTTGGTCTCAATTATCATTTTTGAGACTTGAATATGTTATATACCTATATTCTTGTACAAGGGGGTAATAAATCACATTTGACATGTAATATCATGGATTTATATATATTATTGATATTTTATGTTTTATTTAATGATATTTTTTATGGTTCTTACATTCTAAGCATAATAAAGTGGTTATATTTTATGTTACAATATCGTCATTTATCTAAATTGTTTGTGATCGTGTATTTGATAATATAATATTACGATAAATATCTAAATAACCTCATGAGTTTTATTATAATATGGTTATTTAATGATAAAAATTATCCCATTATTTTCCACTATTTTTGTTTGCAAGAGATCAAAAATAATTTTTTATAAGAAAATTCATCTTTTTATGGAAAACTCGTTGTCTTCCAAAATAATGTTTTCTAGAAGTGTGTTCATAAATTTTTTTAATATTTTTTTAAATTTTTTAAAATTTTTAATAAATAATTTTTTACTTGTATTTTATTTTTTAAAAAAAATTATAGAAGTAATATTTTTTTTATAAAAAACAAAGGTCATTTGATTTTTATAGAAAATATAAAAGGAATATTTTTTAACGTGTATAGCTTGAATTAAATTTCACACCATCATAAAAATTATTTTATTTGAAGATTCATTTATAATTATTGAATTATTTTTTCAATGAAAATTATTTTGATTTTTTAATTTTTTAATAAGTGTTTTTCAAAGAATGAGAAGAAATTTTCCTCAAGAAACGGTTTAAATGATTTTTAGAGAATCTATTTTACGAATTCATGTATACTTTCGAATAAATGGATTTTGGATATATTTTTTATTGATTGTTTTTCAAATATTTATTTTCAAATAAATCCATTTTCCCCTCAATTACTGTTCTATATGATTTATCATTCCAAATAATTTTTATCTAATATAAAATCCATTGATGTAACTTATTCATTAATGGGGATATGGTCCAAGGATATCATTCTTATTATTTCTCTGAATGGTTTATCTTTATGATAACATGATGCCTATGAAACTCATTTCACTTTTATGGGTTATATCAGGAAAAATGATTATGAAACATGATTATTTTACATGGGTTATAGTTTGATGAAGTGATAAAATGATTAATGAACTTGTTTTCTTTCCATATGTCATGTTATGATGAAATGTTTAGGAAACCCATTTCATTTAATGTAATATGATATGATGAATGTTTTATGATCTTGTGGAACACATATGTATTATTTTCATTATATAATGGTGGTTATGATATAACCTAGGATTATGGTTACATTATGACCACGTATGTTTGTTACATTATAACCCAATAAGGTTAAGATAGATATATCCCTCCAATACACTGGGTAATGATTTATATATCATGAGATATATGGTACTGGAAGAGTGCGTGAACTCTGTTTATTAATGGACCCTCTCCACTACGATGGTGTGGGGAGTAAACCCTAAAGTCCATGATTGTTTTGGGAGAGAATTGGTTCCACTATGAGGAAAGAGATACCACTAGGGATGGTTTTTTGTTCTTCCCAAGAGATATAGACTCCTATGGAGTTCCCTAATAATTTTTGGAAATGATCCTTGACTAATAAGGAAATGATTTTCTATGATTATGTGTATTCTACAATTCCATGTATTATACTAATATTATTTATCATGGATTATGATATATTATTTCATTATATTTAATGTCTTATGAACCATAAATCATTATTCCCTAACACAGGATTCAAATATTATATATATGGAGTGGATTTAATATGTTATAACCATGTAATCATACCCTTATATTCATGTTATGCTTATGTGTCTCACTTTTTTACCCATACTGACCATATATTCTCACCATTTATTATGTTTCCTTTCACTAGGTTATAAAAAATGGTTTAGGTAGTGTATTTTTGTAAAGCGTACTCTAGAGGGATATCATTGTGGGTTACAATGAAGATCATTCACCAAATTAAGAAGATTGTGTTACAAGTATTCAAAGAAACTAAACTATTTTGTTCCCCAAGAGTGTGTTTATGTAATGTATATAATATTATTGTAAAAAGATATAATATCTATATATAAAAATCATGGGTATGTATAGTTGTTATTAGTAAATTGGTTTAGTTATCCTTTTTAAATTATGATGAGAAATGTTTAGAGATATTACTAGGGATATTTCTAAGGGTATATCTAGGTATATCTCTAAGGATAAGTCTAAGTTGAACAAATATTTAAGAAAATGTCATGTAATTTTGATAAATTATATAGGATGGGGTTTCTATGAAATATAATCTCTATTTTGAAATCAAATGTTGATGTGGCTCTACCATAGAGGTTCCTATGTGTAATAAATTCAAAAACAATGCGTTGAGATGGACTCGATCACCACCTAGTGCATGAAAATAGGACTTACTATCTAATTGTTCTGACACACCTAGGGGATATTCATCATAAATTCATAAAAATTTTACAATCCACCATTAAGGATTTAAATAAATGGTATATATGAATGAACAAGGAAAAACATAAGGTCTAATCAATTAAAAAGAAGATGTCAATACAGAAGGATCTCATAAGTGATTTAAAGGATTATTTTGTTTCAAATTATGGCTATTTTTTTTCTCACACTATGATTTTTGGTTTTAATCAATAGTAGGAACCAAAATTAACAGGGATAAGCTTGAATGTCATATATAATTTACTAATATGAAGCCAAATGTGATAATGATTGGATTAAATAATGTTGTAATTATGACTAAACTGTTATCACGATATATAATTAACATTGTTCTACTTAACAAACTCTTATAATCACAAAAAAAATATATATAATAGAGTTCACTTAGAGTTATGATTATGGTGGCCATAGAGAAAATACAATTTGTCTTCTTATATATCCATATCTTGGGAATAAGAAATCAATGGAATGTCATATCGGGATGGGAATACGTATTGAGTGTGACAAAAAGGACACAATGAAAGTAATTGTAGAGGGTAAACATTTTTTTTTCAATTTTATGGATATGAATAATGGTCTCCCTAAGATATCATCTATGGTTAAATGTTATAAATTTGTAAAGTAATTTCATTATGAAAATTGATGTCCTATGGGGAATGCTCGTGAAGAGAATTAGAATGGTTGTACAAGTAATGGTTTTTCTATTGATGATGAAGAGACTATGAATGACATGTGAATATAAGGGGCATTAAGGATTAATGTGATGAATCCTAGTTAATGGTTTCAGAAGTAATTGGGATGATTTATTTCTTTATAAATTGAAATAAAAAAATTATTTTATATGAATCATGAAATATATAAGGATTTTGCAGTATAAATTTTTTATTATAAATTTTCAAAAACATGGTTAATGGTACTGATGGACTAGAAATGTAACTTAATGGAAATGTGATGTTTTTATATAGGGAATATAACACTCAATATTTTCTTTGGTAGAATAAAATGTTATTTATTTTGTATAAAGAGATTATTGATATTGAAAAAGTAAATTAGATAATATTTATGAGCTCGAAACTAATAAAGTATCCGTTGAAAAGTGGTTTATTTTAACATTGATGTTGTTTACAAAATTATTTGATCACTGGTATATGATTAGTATTTTTTTAATGAATAAGGAAAAATTCATTTTATCATTTATGTTTTATGGTAATTATTCTTATTACAATGCATTATGAGAATATATGACCAAGGTATTCAGATATTTCGAATGTGACCATTATGAGCTACTTAATGATATTTTTAGGATTAGTGTTAAGCTGACTTCAAGAAATTTAGGGACCTTATTTATAAATTTTTAATATTAGAAGGTTCATAAGGTTAACCTTTTATTTAATGTGTTATGTTGAACTTCAGATGAGGTTCTAGAGAATCACATTTTACTTCACTAAATGAGTATTTATCTATATTGGATAACCTATTTTGTCCATTTTTTTGTGATGATATCTAAAGAAGTATAAAAAGTAATATCATTATATTTATGGATATTATGATTCCTTATTTCTTCAAAAAAACAAATTCACATTCACTTCTTGGAGTATGGGATGAAGTGGAAATTGATCAAGTCACAAATAATGGATGAGATTGTGCTTATAAAATGGAATGAAATCATCTAAGTATATCTTCTCAAGAAACTTATTCAACCTTAGTAAAATGATAATTAAATAAAATTTTATCCTATTATCATTATTTTTTATAACATCAAGGATCATTTTTATGCCTCTTTAGATTATGTATTTTTGGTCATTAACAATTTCTTATTTATATTCTCTATCACTTTACATCTGTATTTGGCTGTTTGTCTCCTCTTCTGTGTCCATGTTTTCACTTTACACAAATGTTATCATATTTTTAAACCTATAATTTGTTATTCCAAATGACCATTCCCCATCCCATTGTCGTTTTCAAGAGGATGTTCTATTAGCCATTTTTATGATATGGGTTTCTATGAAGGAATTTTCAAATGCTAATACATTGATGACCAAGTTGAATTTGGATTGAAAAATTAATTTTTGGTAGGTTAATATAACACATGGAATTTTTTCAATTTTTCTAATCATTATGATATTTTTCATTACATGAAAAATGGATTTTTTTTCTTGTGTTACACACAACACTGAGTTAAATGAAATATGTCATATTATTAGAATGTTAATATATGATAGATTTCACTTAGTCATTTGAATGGAGGGTATGAATAGGATTAACTAAATTATGAAAATATATATTTTAGACATGAATATATAATTATGACATTGGTGAAAAAGTAATTATAAATGAAAATCAAAACTATTTAAAAATAATGGAAATATTTTTCTGAATATTTATTTTTATAAAAAAAACATGTTTTAACTCAATAAATTTATAATACACTCATATTGAATTATTTTAATTAAATTTATATATTATATGTTCAATAAAAATATTAATAATAATTTTATGTTTTTCTATACAAGAGATAAGAATAAATCGACTTTTATGCTTAAAACTTCAATTTTTCTAAAAAGCAGCTTTGTCTCCTTTTTTACAAATATATTCTTAAAAGTATTTATTTGATGATTTAGAAACTTTATTTTATGAAATTAAATTATATTTTATTTCATCATCTCAAAATTATCTTATGGTAAATTTTTGGTATTTTTCAAAACAGTTTCATTTTTTGATTATTAGTGAAAAATATAGAATTTTGATTGAAAACATCTTTTTTATAGAAAATATTTTTAATGTAAAATTTTATTTTAAATTTTATTTAAATTTAAATTAGATCAATTTTCCATATATTGATCCAATTTTTTTTATTTTAATCATTTTAATATATAATTTTAATATAAAATTATTGTAAACTCTTGAACATTTTTTCTTTAAAAACTAATTTTCTAGACGCATCTACGTGATTAATTTTAAATCAGATTATTACACATCCATGAATAGATGATCGAGAAATATATTTCATATTTCTATTAATAAAAATTTATGTTATATAATATGTTCAAATTAATTTTTCACCATAATAAATAGTAAAAATATTAAGAATTATTTATAGTGGTTAAGGTAAAAATGCATATACTGGGGGTTAAATTAAAAAATAATTGTTAAAATAAACTAAAAACTTGTATAAAATAAATTTTATGGAAATAAATTGAAACTATAATTTATAATTATCTTACCTAATCCATTTTTAACCCTTTTAACGTGTGAAAAACATGGGCACATCTTTCTCATTTCAAAAATTAATAGTGTGCCACTCACCTCACTTATATAAGGCCACCCCTATCCTATATTCTTCACACCTTCAAACCATTTATTTAAAATACAAGAACAAATTCATTCCAAAAATCCCTACAATCATCCTATAATACATATTTAATATATAAAGAGAACATATTAACGATTTAAGTGAAAACATAAAGAGGATACCCAAAGAAGAGGTTACGTTCTTCAACAAGAGTTTTTTATTTTATTTCATCCTCAACCTCATTAAATTATTATAAAAGAATTATTATATATTATCTTTAGTATCTTCCATATACATATATGTCTATATGATATTGTAATGACCTATAAACATCTCTACTTCTATCAAATGGGTTAATAAATCATCCTTTGTGTGTACTATAGATTAATGCCTTGTGAACTGATGACATTTGTTTTTCAATTAACACACCTCATGGTTGTGTATGATGATGAATTTAACATATATATATATGATATATATAAATTAAATATACCTATTATGTTATTTACCATATATACCTTTTTAATTTTCATTCCATAGGGTATACGGTAATGTCGCTCGCATGTAAGACGGACGACCACCTCACAGAATGATGTGATTTATTTTCACTAATGCTTTAAATTGAAGATAATAATGATAAATTTAAATAAAATATGTAATATATATGGAATAATTAATATATTCGTGAAATATTTATCCTTATTAAAATATATTATATCAATTTATATCTTAACCTTTCACTCACTTAAAGACTAAAACATCATTCATGTACGTGTGGGAACCTGCTATCTTGAAGAAATGTGACTCCCTTTTAATAACCACACCACATGGATGATATGTATAATTATATTTAAATAAATAAAATATTTTTATGACATTTTTATTATTTATGAAAAATTAGATTTTACTCACCTCATTTCCACGATGATCATTAGTCAATGCAAACCTTTCTCATGCATACGTATGACCTACTATCTCCATGATAGTAACATACTTCGTTTCTAAAAACTATCATTCATGATTTTTAATAAAATTTTGGTAGATTTAGAAATATGATAATTATTTAATTATTAAAATTATGTTGATTAGGAACTATGGTGAAATTAAGAGGATCGAAAACAATAAATTAAAACATATATGAAAAACAGAGAAGTTATTACCTAAAAAGTGACTATTACGTGGAATTGTTAATAAATAGGTAATAAAAATAAATAATTAAATCATATATGATATTAAATATTTTTTTGGTTATTTAAAATATTTATAATAAACATATATTTATCATAAATTAGGTTCGAATGAGTGAAAATGAATTCTACACGTGCAGTAAGGGATTCTCGTCTCACATTTAATTTTTATGAGATAAATCCCACATTCGCTACATGTGTCTTTAATGTGGTTTATATACATAAAATTAATTTATTTTTTTATTATTATATTTAATATTATTTTTATTTACATATTTTGTTTTATTATATCTCATTTATTAGGTTTATAGTTAAAAAGTTACTAAATCGGTAAGGGATTTTTGTCTCAATTTGCATTCTTTGAGACATATGATTATATTATACACCTATATTATTGTAAATGGTATATATACGGACCCTTTGAAATGTAATATCATGAATTTATTTATCCACATGAGATTCTATGTTTCTTTTAATGATATTCGTTCATGAGTATTATATTTCAAAGTTACTAATGTGGTAATGATTTTATGTTTCTCTCTAATTGTTTATTCAGATTGATTATGATCATGTTTCCAATGATATAATATTATGATACATATCTCAAGAAATTCATGAATTTTATTCTCCTCTAGTATTTTAATAGGAATACATGTTTCCCCCCTCATATTCCTCTCTTTATGTGCTAAAGAGTTAAAAAATAATTTGTTTAAGAAAAAAATTTTTTTAGTCACCAACCTATTTTGATACAAAATAATTTTTTATAATTTTTTTTAATTTTTTTAATATTCATAAAATGATTTAATAGATACATTTTCTCCCATGCATATATATTTAAAATATTTTTTAAAATAAATATTCATTCCATTTTCAAAAATTATTCCCATTTTTCTATCACTGAAAATGTAAAAGCAATCATTATTTTAAAGTGTATAGCCAGAACCGAATTTCACACCATCATGGAGACTCTTTTCATTGAGTATTAAATTATAAATTTTGATGTTTATTTTAAAAGAAAATTAGTTTAATTTTTTTTTCATTTCAAATTTTTTTTCAAATCAAAAATGATATTTTCCACAAGAAATTTTCTAACTGATTTCTAATTCTTAAATTATATGTTTTTAAGTTTATTTTTAAATAAATATATTTCCAAAATATTTTATAAATTATTTTAAAAAAAAATCATTTTAAAATAAAGTTTTTTCCCTCAAGAAATGATCGAAGTGATTTATCTTTCAGAATATGTTTTATCTAAGATCAAATCCTTTGATGTTACTCATTCTTTACTGGAGTTAGCATCCAAATATTCCATTATTATTATTTTTCTGATTGGTTTATGTTTATGATGAACAAATTTTCATGAAACCCATTTCTCTTACACATGTCAAATGTTGATAATATATTTATGAAACCTACTTTTTTTAATATGTTATGGATTTAGGATGTGATGAAAAGACTATGAAACATATTTATTTTACACATGGTATGCCATGATGAAATGTTTATGAAACTCATTTTATTTCATGGTTTTGATATGATGAATGCTTTATAATATTGTGGAACACATTTATTTTCTTATCATTATGTGATAGTTGTTACACTATAACCATGGAAGGTGGTTATTTTATATCCAAATATGGTGGTTGCGTTCTATCAAAAGATGGGTGGGATCTATATATCCATCAAAGTAAATGGGTAATGATTTAAATCTCATGAGATATATAGGGCTAGAAGAGGGAGTGAGCTCAATTTAGTAAGAGTCTTTTTATACTATAATGGTCTTGGGAGTGAACCTTGAACACCATGATATTTTGTGGAGTCAACCCATTCTACTATAAAGATAGTGAATCCACTAGGGACAGTGTTGTGTGCCTCCCAATAGGTGAATCTACCCATGGATTTCCCAGAAATTTTTTAGAAATGAGCCTTGACTATTAAGGAAATGATTTTATATGCTTATGTGTATGCCACAATTACATGTCTTATTGTAATGTTATGATCTTATGGGTCAATTTATTTGACTTACATATAATTCAATTCCTATAAACTTTAAATATTTATTCCCTAACTCGTGATTCTGATCATTGATATGAAAGGTGTGATTTTCAAATGTTATGATCATGTTATAACACCATTATATTCATGTTATGCTTACAGATCTCTCTTATTTACCATTAATATTCATATGATCTCGCCCTTATAATTTTTTCCTTTCCCCAGGTTATGAAGAATTGATTATATTGGGTATTTTGTGATGATTACTAAAGGTGAAGATCTTTTTTGGCTATATTGAAGATCTTTCAACAAATTAAGAAGATTGTGTTCCAAGTTTCCTAAGGCACTAAAAAATTATAGTCATTATGCATGTGTATATGTAATGAATTGAATATTAATATAAAAAAATTTAATATCAATGTATGAAAATCCTTGATCACTTTATAAATACTAAGACCAAAAAATATTTATACTCATGAATTTATTTAAAGATCAAAACCTTAATTAGAACATTTAAATGAATGTTAAAAATTTGAAATATAGTATAAATTTTGGGGGATAATTAAATAGGTTGAAATTTTATAGTAAACTATATAAGGTAATATATTTTAATGAACTCTGAATATTATATATATGGTCATTAAATATTTTTTTAGAAATATGGTTATTAGATATATGTTATAGAGAATTAAGAAAAACATGCATAAATTTTACTTCATTTTAGAAAAATATTCAATACATTATACAATTATACATTCTTGGGACTATAGAGGTTTTGTGCTTATGGTGACTAGCTACATAATTATCCTATTTCATGAAAGGTCTTCAACATCACCAATAACTTTCATCTATTATAGTACACTTCCTATAGATACCTTACTAAATAATAATTCTTCATAACCTAGGTAAAGGAAACATTAAAAAGGGTGAGCTCATATACTCATTAAGGTAAAACATAGGATATATCCATCAATGATTATAAATAAGAATGAGAAAATAATAATTTATGCCAAAATGTTCATAACTTACTATAATCCTACCAAATTAGCTAATGATATTTAATTGCGAATCATAACATATGGTTTTTTAAAACCCAAGTCATATGAAATAAGGTTTCATAATCTTTAATAATAAAATAGAGGATAACATAGAATACCATTAATTAATTAAAATTTATAAAAACATGTGATTACAATATTGTAAATATGTATAAATGGTATATGGTTAACTCTTTAAGTTTAGGAAATGAAATAAGGTCATAGTATAAACTTATAAACATGAAACCATGTCTAAACAATGAATTATAGACATGGTAAATGGTCCACATATTATATTTATGGATATCAAAACAAATTCGTTTCTAATATTTTGAATATGAAATGATTTTTATTTACAACATTGTTATGTCATGAGTTATCCATCTTTAACCAACACATTATAGGGTTATATAATTTCATTCCATCCCATAACATAATCATAAAAAATAAATCAGATTAGAGATCATAAAAACATTCAATATTTCATAACACATGGAAATGAAATAGGTTTTGTTCCATCATTTCACAGTAGATTATCTTGTATAAAAGAAACCAGTTTTATAAAGATATCATCAGATTGTAGTCAACATGTGGATAATAAAATAGTTTAATAAAACATTCATCTAATCACCACCATCATTGTAAATCCATATAATGAATGTGGATTCTATCATATAATCATATCCTCAATGATGTATAACAACCCTAAAATGAAAACATGAGAAAAAAATATTTCTTATTCTTATACATTTTACAATAAATTAGCCTAATATATAGAAATTTAATATTATATTAAATAATCATGGAATTTTTTAAATTATTCTTCAAGTAAAATAATTTTCATGATATTTTAAAAATTCATTCCTTCCATATATATTAAAAGAAAAAATTCTTTTCAAATATTTGAAAAAGTCAATGTTAACATGTTCAGAAAATGATTCTTAACAAATGATCATTTAAAAACATAGCAAAAAATTTAATAGTTAATGAAAATGTAAATTTTAAATAATTTTAAGTATAGGTAAAAAATTGTAGAATTGTTTTTTAATAAAAAAAATATGGAAGAAATAGTTGGTAGACTAAAAAGGAAATAAATAATATTCTTTATAAAAACATGTTTCTTTTAATTTTATGTAAAAAATAGTGGAAATGGTAAAAATATTTAAAAATTTCTCGAATAACCAGATAATAAAAAAATATATGTTATTTAACAGAAAATATTTATACTCTTTATTTATTTATAAATTTTGCAAAGATAGTCTAAAAAACAAATGACATCGTAATATTAACCCCTTACCACATTGGTAAATATTGATCCATAACCCCTTAAAAGAAAAAACATCATATTAAACCATAAATACAACGAATAAAATTATATTTATGATATTTCATATAAAAGGGCTAGTATATGCAACACATGAAAGAGATAAGTGGTCAATATGACATATGTATTATGGAAACAAAAGTGTGATGAGATACCCTTACCTCAAGTCTTCTCTTTCTTCATACGCATTAAAACCTATTGAATGTAAAATATATATTTATTATAATTATATTAAAGAACAATATTAATACATAATGTAGTATGTATATTTATTTATAATTTCCAATTTCCCATTCAATAAACATTATTCTTTAAAATAGGCATTTGTGAAAATATGTATAATGACCCATACTTTACATAAATGGTTATAAATTCAGAATTGAAGAAATATTATTACAACATATAATAAAACCATGATAGGACCGTATAGGTATAGAGTCTTTAGAAATTGGGAAACATAAACAACTGGTTGATAAATCCTCTCCATTTCTCCCATTTATTTCATCATATCTAGAGTCCCTTTGGGAATATCCTACTTAGTACCCTTCTTCCTGACCTGGGGAAAAGAAAACATGCAAAAGGGTGAGATCAAATGCTCAGTAAGGGTAAGAAAAAGAAATATAAATCATATCATATTCATAAGAACATAATATTTTGAAAATCTTAACCTACAAAAAAGATCATAATATCATAACATGGGATAAATCATAGTAGTGAAATGTAATCCCAATAATCATAACATAAAACATGAAACTTTGTGGCATACACATATAATCATAGAAAATCATTTCATATTAGTCAAGGATCTTTTCCAAGACCATCATAGCGGACAAAGTCCATTACTATACCGAGCTCACTCCTCGTTCGAGTCTTGTATCATTGAGCCAGATTAACATGCCATTCTAGCCATGTCTATATCATGAGATATTAATCATTACCCAATGCATTAGAGGTATATATAGGTCCCACCCATCTCATAATGAAACCATTTTTATGTGTGCCACAAAATCGTAAATCATATATCATAGCATAACCCATGTAATAAAAATGGGATTCTTAAACATCGTGACATCATAAAACAATTCATATAAGATAAAGTAATTCATAAAAATAATTCCATCACAACATAATAAAAATCAATGTAATAATAAGTATAGAAACATAACCCTATATTATCTTAGATGGAAAATAATTTTGTTAAAACACTTCAACTCCATTCTTGAGGAAAATACCCTTTCTACTTCAAAAACTTTTTCATTTCTTAACAAGTCATACAATTTTAAAAGAAGTTAATTAAAAATAAACATGAAAACTTGTAAAGGAATCTTCATGGAAATAATGTTATATGAAATCATAAAAATCCATTCATGTCGTATAAGTTAAAAAACCTTCTTCTCATACTTTGGCTAAAAAAGTCAAAAAGTATCTCGTGCTGAAAACAACAAAAGATTCCTTTCATATATTTTACTAAAATTCACAAATAGTTAAAATTGGATATAAAAAATTTTAGGAGGATATAATAATATTAAATATTGAGGAAACATGGATGTTGATGATAAATATTCCCCAATAAATTCTGAAGTATAAACAATCTCGGATAAAAATGAGATTGTGAGATTTTCCCTTACCTTAGGTCCGATTTGTTTTGTACGTATCCGAACCTCATGTATAATGATTTAAATAATGTCATTGACTTATAACAGAATTATATTCATTGTTATGATATCATATATGGTAATATTCTTATCTTCTTATTAGTAATATTTCATTGCTACTTGTTATTCAAGTGTTCATTGCTTTATGTTCTTATGCATGTTTTGTCGAATAAATTATTATGATTATTTTTAGGTTATCGATTTCTAATTTCCATAATGTTATTAGTGTAATATATATCATATTTATTCATTAAATTCATTTTTATAATCATTATTCAATGAAGATCATGTAAACGAGTCGCATCACATCGTGGAGACGATAGGCCGTACGTACGCAGGAGCGATGATATCGTTCCCATAATCGTGGAATTGTATTGAAGTGTATGTATACTATTTAAGAATAAATATAACTTTACAATAATCATATATAGTTATTCTTTACACCATTATACACATCCAAGTAAGGTGGTGGTGGAAAAAAAATTACACCACAGCGTGGAGACGGTATTCCGTGCGTACGCATGCGCATTGATTTCATTTTCCGTAGGATGTTTAGAAGATGAAATATGGTTGTTTCATATTTATAATAACATATCAGTATATGAGTGATACTGATGTTATTACTTCATAATGAAATAACTAAATATGAGAATGTAGAGGAAGAAATAAATTTTAAATAATCGGTAACGGATATTACCTCTTCTTCAACACGCCTCTTTGAAACCTCCTCTTAGGGCACTAAAATTTGTCTTTGAAGAAGACCAGGACCTCTAGTATGTTTATAGGGAAGTTGAGAAGGTAACTGGGCAGGGATTGGCCGATATTGAAGGCTCAAAATGGTGTGAGGAGGAGAGGGAAGAGGTGCCCTTTTATAAGGGAGGAGAGGGGCACCTTAGAAAAAACATAAAATATTATTTTATAATAAAGTCATATTCTGTTAATAAAACTCCAAATTGATTTATTTCAATGATAAAGTGGGTATTGGTCGAAATCCTATCAACCAATAGGTTTTACATAAGTTTAGGTTACTATTGTAACCATATCATTTAGATTAAACTCTAAGTTAAATATTTTAACTTTTACCGTGTCTTCTTGTTTTCTTACACTATATGGTTAATAAACTTACAATAACAAGCCAAAAGAACCCCAAGTGGTTCATTATTAATATATATAACCTTATATAAGTCATTTTGCAGAACCTTAGATTTTTAGAAATAAAATAACAATTGTTAATATAGTATTTGTTTTCAAAACTATTTTATGTCGATTTTGACACTATTTGGTAATTGATTTTTTGTTAAAATCATAACAACATTATTAGTTCTAAAAAGATTATTAAATCAATAATAACATGTCATATTAGCCTATAAAATTAATTTTATTCATACAAAGTCTCCAATTACATTTATTTTGGTATTTATAACATCAATTATTCTAATATTTCAATAATTAGGTAATTACTGCATCATCATTGTGTCAAAAATAAATTAAATTATTTAATGTATAAAAATTATAAATAAAATACCATTATTTAGTAAATCTGTTTTTCATTCTAATGAATATTTATATTCTAATTTATCTTATGTATAACCCTACATTAAAAATATTTTTAGTTATTAAACTTTGATTTTAACTATTTTAACCCTTCTTTAAATAAAATAATAATAAATGTCCTAATCTAATCCAAGTGGCCCTAAAGGGTAATATTTTATTCCTAAGGTTGGTTTTGGTCGAATTACACTTATCCAATATAATTAGGACATGTTTTTGGGTAATAATAATATCATTTTTACCCTTAACTACCATATTTACTTGTAACCGTGGTAAATAAAAGTAAAAAGTTACTCTTCATCAAATTTTTTTTATCTTATTGAACCAAATTTTAATCCTTGATATTAACCATATCTCTCGGATTTTCTAAATTCTACTCATAGACGTGGTAAAATTACGTTTTTTGTGCATTTTCCAATTCTCCTAGGAGATGGGTAAAAGATGGTGAAATGTTCAGTAAAATTTTTATATATCTAAAATTATTATAAAATGACTCCAATGAATTACATTGAAAATATGTAGGTATTATGCATCAATTTCAACCTAAAATAAATTTAAATAAATAAATAATTATTTAAATAAATACTCGGTTTTTAAATAGTAACCTAGTGTTTTCAGTATTCATCAAAAATTGAATGTTTTCAGAAAAATACCAAAATTTCACCGTAGACTAATTTCGATATTCCAAATCTAAAAATGAAGTCCATTTTGAAAGATAATGTAATGCCCCGACCCAAGTTACCCAGAGTCGGTGCATTATTACATAACATTGGCATGATCATAAAAGATCAAGTCTCGAAAGACCGATTAGTTTAGTAGTATTGGAAACACTAGATATATTCATAAGTATTACATTACATCATCAAGTAAAAAAACTACAACAACATATTGTATTAATATCCCCCCATACTATCCCTATATTTCATTCATAAATTACTTCTTCACATCCTGGGAAAAATAAAACATTGAAAGGGGTGAGCTCAGATGATCAGTAAGGATAACAATTTAGGGGAAACTTTCATAAATAATCATAAACATTTAAGGCAATGTATAACTAAAACAAACGCCTTTTAAACTTGAACATCAACATAATATGGCACAGATAAAATGAAATAATTCCATTTACTTATTCACATGGATATTATACTAGTCGAATAACCACATGAAATATCAATAACCACTTTCATAATGATGGAATGCAGAATGCCAGCCTATCATAACAACATAGTCAAGGCCTCGTGCCAAGACTACAAATAATATTTTGTCAAGGCCTTCTGCCAAGATACTAGTTTGTCCCATGAGACCTACCGATGCATCGAGGAGCTATATCAGGCTCCACCCATCACTTACTATGTCTAATTCATTCTTCATATGAAAAGTTTGAAACATAACATAAACATTCATATTAAAACTAGAATACGAAATGTCAATACTTTATCCACAAACCATGAATGGTATAAAAATAGAACATTGACAGTGAAACATAACTCATTAAATACAATATAAAATATTTTATTGTAACAGATTAACCTCACTGGAGAACAATTCAGGATATTGACATATATTAAAATAATCATCAAACTATCGAGAGAAATATCCACCTTTTTCTTGAAAACATTTCAAATTCACACTATTTGTAAAGAATCCATTTAAAATATATTTTTGAATAAAAGTGTCCCATACCACTTTGAAACTTTTAAAAGGGATTCTGATTTTAAAACATTAATGTCCATATAAATAATTCCTTAAAACCATTTTTAAAACATGGACATTAATGAGAAAAAATTAGAATAATATATCTTCAAAACATTTTAAAATGATATTTTAGTTAGAGTTCTTAACAAAAAGAGAGACACTTGAATAAAAATAATTGAGGTAATGAAAACTTTTTAATATCATGAGAATAAATGGATTCATGATATAATATGTCAAAGTACATTATATACACCATATAAAAGTGATTTGGTGTATAACAACAAAGGAGTCTCAATGGAATGTAAATTGAGATTAAATCCCTCATAAAGTACGTATCCTTAGGTTAAAGATAAATAAAAGACATAATTATGTGTGAAAAATATAAATACACTCAATATTATTGGATATTCACTGTAAAACAATCAAAGGGAATTCACACATATTCTTGTAAAAACAACACCAATGAATTGGATGTTTAACTCAACAAATCGAGAGAGAGTAAAAATTACTCTTATCAAGTTCATACCGATGACTTGAGAATTTATCAATGAAGTGATTATGTGTATCAAAATTATATCCACAGAAAGGGGAGTGGATATTATGACATAATCAAATGAATAGTGATTCCACACATAATCTTGGTGTAAAATAATCAATGAAGTATGTGTAAAGCCGAATGAGTGGAAATTGAAATTTCAAATTCCCTTATTGATTTGGTAACTTACGAAACATACACCCATGAAATAAGTATCATACAATGATGATTTAAATATCCATAAATTAAAGTATATTACACAATGAATACAATCATGGTTTGTGCACACACCACATGCAATAAATAAGTGGTAAATAATGGAAATCTAACGGAATTAAAAGTGAGATAAGAAACCCCTTACTTTTTACTTTTTCCATGGTCAAGGGTAGATTATACTCCTTTATAATGGTTAAATAATTGTTATTTAATTATACAAGAATAATATACATTAATATGATATTATATATGATCTTTTAACATTGCTTTGTTAATAATATATTAGTATTATCGTCATTTCAGGTGTAAACTTACTCGTTTTCTTTTGTATGTTTTGTTACATAAGTCGTGTTTGTTATTGATAAGTTGTATATTATTAATATAAAGAATGATATCAAGTCCTTGAAAATTATTTTTAATCATTAAATGAAAATTAGACTTGTATGGATACGATGGGGAATGAATCTCATCGCGTTCGTGGAGACGGTAATCCGTATGTAAGCATGAGTGATAATATCATTCTTTTGAAATTAAAATCATATATAATTGGATGGTATATAATATATATAGAATCATTATCATGTGATAATTATTATCTACACAAATTAAAAATCATTATTATAACCATCAAAATAATAATGTACTGAATAACAATTACACCACGATGTGGAGATGGTAGGCCGTACATATGCACGTATGGTGGCATGTCATTCAAAGGATGGATAGAATATTGAATATGGTTGTACCATATTTATAATAATATCATAGTTTATATTAGATATTGGAGTTATTATTTTAGAATGGAAAAAACAAAGAAATAAGAAGTTGAAGAAGAAAGGAACTTGAAAGAGGTTTGTGAAAACATTACATCTTCTTCGGGTTCTTCCTTTTGATTTGATCAGAAGGGCTCCTTAAGTTGGCTTTCTGATCAAAATAATGCATCTAGGTTGAATTTATGGAAGTTGAGAGAATATTTAGGCAGGGTTTGGCCGAGAAAAAAGGCTTTTAAGGTGTAAATTAGAGAGAAGGGGGAATATCCTTTTATAAGAGGGGTGAGGGGCACCTTTAGAAAAGCTAGAAATATTATATTATAATAAATTAATATTCGGTTTTAATAGCCCATAAGTGGATTATTTAAAGGTTAATGTGGGTATGGGTCTAAATACCTTCAACCAATAGATTTTAGACATGTTTGGGTCACTATATTAACTTATCATTTATATTTAACTCTTAGTTAAATAGTTTTACATTTACCATGTCTCTTTGTATTTTTATATTATATAGTTAATAAACTTACTATATACCTTCAAGGGACCCCCAAGTGGTCCATTAATAATAATAATATCATTATATAAGTCCTTTGTCCGAACCTTTGATTTTTAGGAATACAATATCAATTAATAATATAATATTTGTTTTAAAACTCTTTTATGTCAATTTTGACACTATTAGGTATTTTGTTTTTGATAATTTCCTAACAACATTATTACTTCAAAAACAATTTATATAAACAATCATAATATGTCATATTAACCTATAAAATTAGTTTAATGCATAAAAAGTCTTAGATTTCATTTATTTTGATATTTATAATATCAATTATTTTAATATTTCATTAATTAGTTAATTACTGCATCACCATTGTGTCATACATAAATTAAATTATTTAATATCTCAAAATAATAAATAAAATACCATTATGTAGGAAATATTTTTATCATTCTAATGAATATTTATAATCGAATTTATCTTATGTATAACCATATATTAAAAATGATTTAGTTATTAAACATTGATTTTATCTCTTTTAACTCTTCTTTGAATTAAATAATAATAAATATCTTAATCTAATCCAAGTGGACCTAAATGATAATATTTTATTCCTAAGGTTGTTTTTGGTCGATATACATTTGTTCAATATAATTAGGACATGTTTTAGGGTAATATTAATATTATTTTTACCCTTAATTACCCTATTTACTTTTAACCGTGGTAAATAAAAGTAAAATGTTACTATTCACCAAAAATTATTTTCAACTCATTGAATCACATTTTACTCCTCCATATTAACCATTTCTCTCGGAGTTTCTAAATTCCACTTACAGAAGCAGTAAAATTAAGTTTTATGTGAATTTCCAAGTTCTCTTAGGAGGTGGGTAAAAGACGGTGAAAATTTCAATAAAATTTTTATATATCTAAAATTATTCTAAACTAACTCCAATGAATTAAATTAAACTTAAATAGGTATTATGTATCTATTTTTACCTTAATTAAATTTAAATAAAATAAATAATTATTTAAATAAAAATTCGATTTTAAACTATAACTCAGTGTTTTTTCACTATTCATCAAAAATTGAATGTTTTCAGAAAAATTTCAAAAATTCACCCTAAGCTAATTTCGATATTCTGAATCCAAAATGAAGTCCATTTTGAATGATAAAATTTATAAAATTTTAAACAGTGGGTATTACTATTCATAACGGCTAGTTTGATTGGTTGTGGTTTGTGTTAGAACTCGATGTTGCGTATGACACACGCTACTGTATTATTCAAAGAGAAGCATCCCGTGGAAGCTTGGGGTGTTACATTCTCCCCTACATCAAATAATTTCATCCTCAAAATTTTTAAAATTGGGCTTGGGAATATAATGGAAAGTCGCACATCAGAAAATACTCAATAAAATTATCACCTTAAAAGAAAGAAAGACGAGTACAAAGGTTGCCCATGATAACTCATACTAGGATTCCATGTAGGAAAACATGGATATGGAAGATAAAATAAGTGTCATGTTCAAATGGAGAGGGGTAGAAAACATGATCAAGATAAAGTTAACAACAATAAATCCACAAACTTATGATGGGACAAACGGTCATTAATTTCCTAGTTGGAAAAGTATACGGACAAAATTATTTTTAAGTTAACTTACATATTGATGAATAATTCATTTATGAGATTGATTAAGAAAATAAAGAGATATACTTACTTTTTAAGTAAAGTTTCATTCTTTAATAAATTTCCACCACTAAGTCATTTTTTTGAATGATGAGTATTCAAGGAGACTTGGTTACACTGGAAGAGCTAGAATAAACATATATAGAATCACATGATCCATAAAGGATAAACTATATATTTACCTTGTCTTTATAGATTAATCAAAACCAAAACGGTTATTACAAGATCTGATGATCCCCCAAATTGATATTCCTTTACATAAAGAAACACTAATCTTAATTTTTAAAATTAAACCAACAATACCCCAAAGTAAAATAAATACCATTCAATAAACAATTGTCCTTAAAATCCTTCAATATAATCCAAACTAATATTGAAACCCAAAACCTAGAAGAATTTGGTTATGTAGTCTTCCACGTTAAATTTTATCTCCAAATTACAAAAACTACTCTTAAAGTCACATACTTAAATGTAATTAACCTAATCACATATTCTCTATTATAGGTTAATCATTTCCATAAATAGCCCAAATCACTATAAATACATAATAAAAACGTAGATAAAAATCCACCATTACTCCTTAAATGAAATCCCATAGTATTCTAGTTTCCTTGGGTATATAGTGTTCCCAACAAAGCGAACATCTTCCAAAATAACATTTATCACTTAATCACCAAATCATTTTTCTATACTAAGGGTATTCATTAGATAATAAATAAGAACCCAAATCAACTTATTATTGATCAATAAAATCATTTAACTAAAAATAATTAGTCACACTAATCAGGGACTTCACATAGTTCAGTGGTAGATGATAAATCCCAATCGCACTTTGGTTGTGGGTTCGATTCCCATAGCTTTGTCCGACATGACGGGTTTTCACACGGTCTGCGTGTTGTCCTTTTTCAAAAACTATATTTTATAATATTACCAAATTGAGATAAATTCCTCAAAATAACCATAACATAATTTTTACCAGAAATGTTATCTCATACCTTGCATTTTCATTCCAAAATATAATAACTTGTAATTTCCTCAAACCCAATAATCATATAAAACCAAATGGTTATTTATAACTACATCCACAAGTGAAAATATAAGTCTTCCGCAAATATCATTCTCACATGGCCAACTATGGGGTTACAAATACAAAAGAAAATTATTCTAACGTAATCCCATCAATAAGGAGCACTAATACATTTAGACATTTCTCCAACCATTTATTTCCACATAGCTTATTATTTGACCAAGAGAATAACCTATAGAATACGGCATTCACTCGGGTAATGTCCAAGTCCCCTACATTTACAGAAAATGACTTTAAATGGATTTTTGGGACCATTTTTATTTTCTTTCATAGTACTCTTAATTTTTCCTCGGCAATTCTTCACTTTATGTCCTTCTTTCCCACATGTAAATCATTTCTTTGTTCCGTTGAGACACATTCATGGGTGTATCCTTCAACATTTCTGACATGATGGAAATTTTGGATTCTTTTCTCCATGGTCTCCACTGCTGGAGCTCTTATCATTCACCACCTTTCTCTTCTTTGTTGAGTCCGAGAGTTGGTTAATATATATGTTCTTGATCATATTTTAGGAAAACTGATTTGGAATGATCACAATATATTTTATGCCTATCAACATTCCATTTTTTTCTCATTTCCACCACTGTTTCCACCTTGTACATCACTCTCAAAGTTACTATGACTTCCTTGGACACAAGCAATTGACTAAAACCAGGAAGCATTGTGTGAGTAACAGTAGTCATAAAATCATTTAGAGAATATCATGACACCATATTCTCAATTTGAAACACCTTATGATTAACCAAGGTAATTTATTCTCATCTTATATTAAAATAATTCAAATTGGTTTGTAAAGAAAATTTAAATTATCCTAAGCATATCCCCCAAGAGTGTCGTAACCAAGAGTGCAGTAAGACCGATTATCGTGCACCAGTTCCCATTCGAGTCTAGCTCAAAGCGGTGTTTTCGGGTTTTACACCTAGGTACATCTGTGCCAGATCCACCTCTACCTGCTCATATCCTGACATGGATGTATTTCTTAGAAAACTCAAAAAATCTATACAATACCAATATTCTAGGAAGTTCTTCTATATTAATCCTCGAAGTCTATCTTAGGTCTATGTGCTCTAATCAGACTTTATCTAAATCTAGTTTCCAAGGTTTGTACTAAAATTCCTCTGATATCAACTGTAACAACTCGAACCCAGTTACCCAAAGTCGGTGCATTATTACATAACATTGGAATGATCACAAAATATCAAGTCTCAAAAGGCCGATTAGTTTAGTAGTCTTGGAAACTCTAGATATATTCATAAGTCTTACATTACATCATCAAGTAAAAAAACTACAACAAAATCTTGTATTCATATCCCCTTATACTATCCCTGCAGTTCATTCATAAATTACTTCTTCACATAATCGGAAAAATAAAACATTGAAAGGGGTGAGCTCAGATGCTCAGTAAGGATAACAATATAGTGAAAACTTTCGTAAATAGGCATAAACATTTAAGGCAATGTATAACTAAAACTAAAGCATTTTAAACTTGACCTTAAACATAATATGGAAAAGATAAAATGAAATAATTACATTTACTTATTCACATGGATATTATATTATTCTAATAACCACATGCAATATCAATAACCACTTTCATAATGATGTAATGCATAATGCGAGACTATCATAACCACATAGTCAAGGACTCATGCCAAGACTACAAATAATATTTTTTCAAGGCCTTGTGCCAAGACACTAGTTTGTCTCATGAGACCTACTGATGCATCGAGGAGCTATATCGGGCTCCACCCGTCACTTACTAAGTGAAATGCATTCCTCATATAAATTTTTTGAAAAATAACATACACATTCATATTAAAAATAACATGTGAAATGTCAATACTTTATCCATAAACCATGAATGATATAAAAATAGTACATCCATAGTCAAACATAACTCATTAAATACAATATGGATGATTGTATTGTAACAAATTAACCTCAATCAAGAATAATGAAGGATATTGACACAGATTAAAATAATCATCAAACTGTTGACAAAAATTTTCCCCTTTTTATTGAAAACATTTCAAAGTCACACTATTTGTCAAGAAGCCATTTTAAATATATTTTTGAATCAAAGTGTACCATACCACTTTGAGACTTTTAAAAGGTATTTTGATTTTAAAACATTAATGTTCATATAAATAATTCCTCAAAACCATTTTTAAAACATGGACATAAATGGGAAAGATTTAGAATAATAAATCATTAAATCATTTTAAAATGACATTTTAGTTAGAATTCTTAACCAAAAGAAAGACACTTGAAAACAAATAATTGAGGTAATAAAAACTTTTTAATATAATGAGAATAATGGGATTCATGATATACTATGTCAAATTACATTATATACACCATATAAAATTGATTTGGTGTATAAAAACAAAGGAGTCTCAATGGAATGTAAATTGAGATGAAATTCCTCCTAAAGGTCGTATCCTTAGGTTAATGATAAATCAACGACATAATTATGTGTGAAAAATATAAATACACTAAATATGATTGGATATTCAGTGTAAAACAATCAAAGGATATTCACACATATTCTTATAAAAACAACACCAATGAATTGGATGTTTAACTCAACAAATCAAGATTGAGTAAAAATTACTCTTATCAAGTTCATACCGATGACTTGAGAATTTATAAATGGAGTGATTATGTGTATCAAAAGTATATCCATAGAAAGGGGAGTGTATATTATGACATAATCAAATTAATAGTGATTCCACACATAATCTTTGAGTAAAATAATCAATGAAGTATGCGTAAAGCCGAATGAGTGGAAATTGAAATTTCAAATTCCCTTATTGATTTGGTAACTTACGAAACAAACACCCATGAAATAAGGATCATACAATGATGATGTAAATATCCATAAATTAAAGTATATTACACAATAAATACAATCATGGTCAGTACACACACCACATGAAATAAATAAGTGGTAAATAATGGAAATCTCACGGAATTAAAAGTGAGATAAGAAACCCCTTACTTTGTACTTTTTCCTTGGTCGAGGGTAGTTTATCCTCCTTTATAATGGTGAAATAATTATTATTGAGTTATAAAAGAATCATATACATTAATATGATATCATATATGATATTTTAACATTTCTTTGTTAATAATATATTAGTATTATCGTCGTTTCGGGTGTTAACTTACTCGTTTTATTTTATATGTTTTGTTACATAAGTCGTTCTTGTCATGGATAGGTTGTATGTTATTAATAAAAATAATTATATCAAATCCTTAAACATTATTTATAATCATAAAATCAGAATTAGACTTGTATGGATACGATGGGGAATGAATCTCATTGCGTTCGTGGAGACGGTAATCCGTAGGTACGCAAAAGTGATAATACCATTATTTTGTAATTAAAATCATATATAATTGGATGGTATATAATATATATAGAATCATTTTCATGTTATAATTATTAATTACAAGAATTAAAAATAATTATTATAACCATCAAAATAATAATGTATTGAATAACAATTACACCACGACGTGGAGACGGTAGGCCGTACGTACGCACGTATGGTGAAATTTCATTCAAAGGATGGATAAAATACTAAATAATTTTTTACCATATTTATAATAATATCATAGTATATATTATATTATGGAGTTATTATTTTATAATGGAAATAACAAAGAAAGAAGAAGTTGAAGAAGAAAGGAACTTGAAAGAGGGTTGTAAAAACATTACCTCTTCTTTGGGTTCTTCATTTTTATTTGATCAGAAGCACTCCTTAGGATGGCTTTATGATCAACATAATGCCTCTGGGTTGAAGTTAGGGAAGTTTATAGAATATTTGGGCAGGGTTTGGCCAAGCCAAAAGGCTTTGAAGGTGTAAATTAGAGAGAAGGGAGAGTACCCTTTTATAAGAGGGGTGAGGGGCACCTTTGGAAAAGCTAGAAATATTATTTTATATTAAATTCATATTCGGTTTATAATGGCTCAAATGTGGATTATTTAAAATTTAAGGTGGGTATGGGTCTAAATACTTTAAACCAATATATTTTAGACAGGTTTCTATCACTATATTAACCTTATCATTTATATTTAACTCTTAGTTAAATAGTTTGACATTTACCATGTCTCTTTGTATTTTTTATATTATATAGTTAATAAACTTACTATATACCTACAATCGACCCCCAAATGGTCCATTAATGATACAACTATTATTATATAAGTCCTTTGGAATAACTCTAGATTTTTAGGAATAGAATATCAATTAATAATATAATATTGTTTTTAAAAACTCTTTTATGTCAATTTTGACACTATTGGGTATTTTGTTTTTGATATTTTTATAATAGCATTATTACTTCGAAAGAAATTTATATAACCAATCCTAATATGTAATATTAACCTATAAATTTTTTGGAATTCATAAAAAGTCTCAAATTACATTTATTTTGATATTTATAATATCAATTATTTTAATATTTCATTAATTAGGTAATTGATGCATTACCATTGTATCATAAATAAATTAAATTATTTAATGTCTAAAAATTATAAATAAAATAAAATAATGTAGGAAATAGTTTTAGCTTTCTAATTAATATTTATAATCCAAATTATCTTATGTATTACCATATATTAAAAATGTTTTAGTTATTAAACATTGATTTTATTTCTTTTAACTCTTCATTGAATTAAATAATAATAAATGTCCTAATCTAATCAAAGTGGACCTAAATGATAATATTTTATTCCTAAGGTTGTTTTTGGTCGAGATACATTTGTCCAGTAGAATTTGGACATTTTTTAGGGTAATATTAATATCATTTTTACCCTTAATTACCGTATTTACTTTTAGCTGTGGTGAATAAAAGTAAAAAGTTACTATTCAACAAAAATTATTTTCATCTCATCGAACCACATTTTACTCCTTGATATTTACCATGTATCTCATATTTTCTAAATTTCACTCACAGAAGTGGTAAAATTAAGTTTTATGTGAGTTTCGAAATTCTCCTAGGAGGTGGGTAAAATACGGTGAAATGTTCAATAAAATTTTTATATATCTAAAATTATTCTAAACTAAATCCAATGAATTACATTGAACTTATATAGGTATTATGTATCTATTTTTACCTTAATTAAATTTAAATAAAATAAATAATTATTTAAATAAAAATTCGGTTTTAAACTATAACTGAGTGTTTTTTCACTATTCATAAAAAATTGAATGTTTTCAGAAAAATACCAAAAATTCACCCTAAGCTAATTTAGATATTCCGAATCCAAAAATGAATTCCATTTTGAAAGATAAATTTGATAAAACTTCAAAAAGTGGGTATTACTATTCACAATGGCTAGTTTGATTGGTTGTGGTGTGTTAGAACTTGATGTTGCGTACAACACACGCTACTGTATTATTCAAAGAGAAGCGTACCATGGAAGCTTGGGGTGTTACAGATAAAATTTATAAAATTTCAAAAAGATGGTATTAATATTCATAATGGGTAGTTTATATAATATTATAATAACATATCTTTGTTTAGTGAAACTCGATATTGCGTACAACACACGCTATCAAGGAAGGTTGCTCTTGCGTATAACGCAAGCCAAGCTAGTGTTGTGTGTAACGAAAGATTCCTTTGATGTTGCGTATAACATAAGACATAAAAAATGTACTTTTCATAAAATATCAGGGTGTTACATTATTACCCCCTTAAAATGGATTTCGCCCTCGAAATTCATCACTTCTTAACAAACAGATGAGGATACCTCTCTCTCATCACATCCTCAAGCTCCCATGTAGCTTCTTCTAATTGGTGGTTCCTCCATAAAATCATCACCAAGCGAGTGGTCTTGTTCCGTAGAACTTTTTCTCTACAATCCAGAATCTCTATCGGTTGTTCTTCATAAGAAAGATCTTTCTCCAACAGTACAACTTCCGAGATTAGTACATGTGAAGGATCGGGTAAGTACTTTCTCAGGAGAGATACATGGAACACATCGTGAACTTGAGAGAGATTCGGTGGAAGTTCCAATCGGTAAGCTACCTTCCCAACACGATCCAGTTTTTCGAAAGGATTGGTATACGTAGGGCTCAGCTTTCCCTTCTTTACAAATCTCATTACTCTCTTTGAAGGAGATATTCGTAAGGACACTTTATCACCCACTTCAAACTCTAGGTCTTTTCTTCAGTTTTTGACATAACTGTTTTGTCGACTCTGAGCTGCTCTTATGTGTTGTGGAATAGATCTGACCTTTTCTTCCATCTCATCATAAAGATCAGGTCCTAATAGGTTTCTTTCCCCAACTTCATCCCAGCATGTTGGAGTCCTGCAATTCTTTCCATAGAGATCTTGATAAGGAGCCATCTGAATACTGGAGTGAAATCTATTATTATTCGAAAATTCTACCAAAGGTAGGTGTTGATCCCAACCACCTTTGAAATCCATAGAGCAAGCTCTGAACATGTCTTCTAGTGTTTGAATTTTCCTCTCAGACTTACCATCTTTTTGAGGATGATAAGTAGTGCTGAAACTCAACTCTGTATCCAGAGTATGCTGAAGACTTCGCCAAAACGTTGAGGTAAACCTCGAATCCCGATCAGATATAATAGAAAGTGATACTCCATGAAATCTTACCACTTCTTTTACATATATCCCGGCAAGCTGATCCAGAGAGAAATCTTCTCTAATAGAAATGAAGTGTGCTGACTTCGTAAGACGATCAACTATAACCCAAATAGCGTTATTGCCTTTGGATGTTTTAAGAAGTCTAGTGACAAAGTCCATAGTGATGTTTTCCCATTTCCATTCTGGTATGGGTAATGGTTGTGACATCCCCTTAGACTTCTGTCTCTCGTGTTTAACTTACTGAGAAACAAAGCATCAAGAGACATATTCAGTAACAACTCTTTTCATTCCATCCCACCAGAAGTACTCTTTCAGGTCCCTATACATCTTCGTGCTTCCAGGATGAATAGATAATGAAGAACTATGAGCCTCATCCAACAGTTGATTCTTTAATTCTAGGATGGGAGGAACATAAACCATATTCTTGAACCTTATTATTCCATCACAATAAAGGTTGAATACAGGAACATTTCCCATCTTATTTTGTAACTCTACATCTTCTTTCTCTGCCTCTTTAATCTTCACATGTATATATAGTTGAACATTCATTTGAGAAAGATAAGATTTTCCCTTCCATTATAATCCCAAGATCCATCCTTTGTAAATCCATAAATATTGGATCCTTTGTGATCCTCATCATGGATAAGCTAGCATGGTCTTGTCTACTTAATGCATCTTCCACCTTGTTTTCTTTCCCATGGTGATAATTTATTGAGCATTCATAATCCTTAATCAGCTCCAACCATATTTTTTGGCACATATTCAGTTCCATTTGTGTGATAATATACTTTAAAATTTTATGATCAGTATAAATATCACACTTTTCACCATAAAGATAATGCCTCCATATTTTTAATGAAAAGATTACCGCGGCTAACTCCAAATCATGAGTTGGGTAATTTTGCTCATAGATTTTCAACTGTCGTGATGCATACGCTATCACCATATAATTTTTCATGAGAACACACCCCATTCCCTTCTTGGATGCATCACTGTAGATCACAATCCTTTCTCCACTACACGGTAGAGTGAGCAATGTTGCACTGGATAAACTTCGTTTTAACTCTTTTAAATTCTCTTCACACTCCTCTGTCCAAATGAACATAACTCCTTTTTGAGTCAACCTGGTGAGTGGATTAGATAACCATGAAAAATATTTCACAAGACATTGATAATATCCAGCCAGACCAAGAGAACTTTGGATCTTAGTTACTGTTATTTGTCTTGACCATCTTTCAGTAACCTCTATTTTTTCTGGATCGACAGATATCCCCTATTTTCAGATTATGTGACCCAAAAATGAAACTTTTTGAAGCCAAAAATCACACTAGGTAAATTTTGCATAATGATTTTCCTTTCCAAGGTTATTTAATACAATTATCAAGTGATCTTCATGTTCTTCCTTACTCTTTGATTAGACAAGAATATCGTCTAAAAAGACTACCACAAACTGATCAAGATAGTCTCTAAAGACTCAATTCATCAGATCAATGAAGATAACTGGGGCATTAGTAAGACCAAATGGCATCACTATAAATTCATAGTGTCCATACCTTGTATGGAAAGCCGTCTTTGGTATATCCTCATTTTTGACTCTTAATTGATGTTACCCTAAATGAAGATCAATCTTGGAAAAGTATTGAGCTCTGTATAGTTGGCCAAATAAGTCATCAATCCGTGGGAGGGGATATTTTTTCTTGATAGTGATCTTGTTAAGTTCTCGATAATCAATTTAGAGTCTCACTGATCCATATTTCTTCTTTACAAACAAAACATGTGGTCCCTAAGGTGATGCAGTATGGTGTATGAATCCTTTATCAAGATTCTCTTGGAGTTTCATCTTCAATTTCTTCAACTCAATTAGGGCCATTCTATATGGTGTCTTTGAAATAGGCATAGCACCCGGTATGAGTTCTATTGAAAAATCAACTTCACGATTTGGTCGAAGACCTGGAAATTCCTCCAGAAAGACATCATCAAACTCCTTTACAATGGAAATATTTGTTATTGTGAATTTCTCTCCTACCATTTGAGATAAATAACCATTATTTATTTCAATCAAGACCCATAATATAGAAGAAATTTCCACTGGAAGGTTATATTCATTCGTGCATCGATAGATGATAGTAGATTGATCAGGAATATTAAATGTGATTTCCTTTCTTTGGCAATTGATATGAGCTCCGTATAAAGAAATCCAATCCATGCCAAGAATCACATAAAATTCCACTATAGGAAGGATCACAAGATTTTCTGGAAGCACATTACCACAAACTTCAATCAGAGAAGAATTGTAAACTTTTGATGCAACTGTTGTGCCTTTAGGGGTTGTCAAAGCTAACTCAACATCTAATTGTTGAGGTAGTACATCGATACCCTTAGAAAATTCATCAAAAATAAAAGAGTGGGTGGATCCAGAATCAAATAAAATATTTTCTACTTTAGAGTGGATGGTAAGTGTACCATTCACCACTTCGTTATCACACTTCACATCGCCGATAGAAATTGCATGTGACCTTCCTTTGTCTTTGGCCTTAATAGATTGTTGACGTCGATCATCATAAAAAGCCCTTTGATTAGGGAATTGATTGACATAATGCCCCATTTCCTTACTCTTGAAATATTAGAGTGTAGGAGGTGCATTCTGTGTATACCTTTTTTTGTTCGCATCATTAGACATCTTCTTCCCATTATTTCGATATTCAACTTCCCGACAACTTTCTTTTCCACACTTATTTACTTGTCACTTTAAGATAATTCCCTCCATGTTTCTTCCCACACTTTGAGCATAAGGGAAAACTCATCTTCTTTTCAATGTGGTCTTTAGATTTTCCCTTGAATTCCATTTTCCTCTTCTTATCAAGTCCATATAAATGATGGCTTACTCCAATCTCCTTGTCAAACTTGAGAGCACATCGAACAATTTCCTCATAGCTATTGAAGTCCATTATGGCTAACACCCTTCGAAGACTTGGTTTTAACCCACTAAATAATCGATCAATCTTACTCTCAGGTTGGATAATAATTTCTGAAGCGTACCTTGCAAGTCTTGTAAAATTTGCTTCGTAGGTACCAACCGATTCATCATCCTTTTGCTTCAGTGTAAGAAACTCCTTCTCCATATTTGTTCGAAGAATATAAGAGAAGTACTTATTGAAAAATATGTTATTAAAATCATCCCATTCCATGGACTCAATTTCATCCCTTTGCCTCGTATTCTTAAAAATATTCCACCATTCATCAGCTTCACCTTCCAAACAATATACTGTTAAGATGACTTTATTATGTTCAGAACATTGCAAGACTCAAAATATTTTTTCAGTGGTACTTATCCATTGTTCATCCACTAATGGATCAGAAGGCCTACTGAATGAAGGTGGACGCTACCTCATGAAGGATTTAAGAGAATGTTTCTCCTTCCTTTGCTCGTTTGGAAGTACTGTATGATTCATATCTTGAGAAAGTTGTGTGAGCATGGCTACAATATTTTGAATTCCAGCTCCCATAATGTTTGGTTTCTTAGGGGGACAATCATTTCATTTCCCGTCGTATTCAGCATTAACACAGTTACTTCGAGTTCTATCCATTGACTAAAACCAAGAAGCATAGTGTGAGAAACACTAATCATAATAGGAAAACCACATAATCAAGAATAAAATTTTAGGTCTTATCATAGGTTTTTCATGGCCATTTCTAAAACACTAATATTGTGTTCTATGTTTAGACATATCCTTAGAGTTCTTACTAAGGCTTTCACATCCTAGTTTCTAAATGTTGACTATACCTTTCCTCTGATACCATCTATAACGACCCATAATTTACATACATGGTTATTACTTCAGAATTGAAGCATACATATTACAACATATAACAAAACCATGATAGGACTGTATAGGTATAGTGTCTTTAGAAACTGGGAAACATAAACAACTGGTTCATAAATCCTCTATATTGTCTCCTGTTGATTTAATCATATCTAGAGTCCCTTTTGACATATCCTACTTAATACCCTTCTTCCTGACCTGGGTAAAATAAAACAAACAAAAGGGTCAGATCAAATGCTTGGTAAGGGTAAACAAAAAAATATCAATCATATCATATTCATAAGAACATAATATTTTGAAAATATTAACCTGTAAAAAAGATCATAATATCATAACATGGGATAAATCATAGTAGTGAAATGTAATCCCAATAATCATAACATAAAACATGAAACTTTGTGGCATACACACATAATCATAAAAAATCATTTCATATTAGTCAAGTCTCTTTTCCAAGACCATCATAGCGGACAAAGTCCATTATTGAACCGAGTCCACTCCTCGTTCCAGTCCCGTATAACTGAACCAAATTAACTTGCTTCCAGCCATGTCTATCTCATGAGATATAAATCTTTACCCAATGCATTGGAGGGAGATATTGGTCCCACCCATCTCATAATGAAACCATTTTTATGTGTGCCACAAAATCATAAATCACACATCATAGCATAACCCATGTAATAAAAATGGGATTCTTAAATATCGTGACATCCTAAAACAATTAATATAAGATAAATGACTTCATAAAAATAATTCCATCACAACATAATCAAAATCAATGTAATAATAGGGATAGAAATAGAAACCTATATTATCTTAGATGGAAAATAATTTTGATAAAACACTTGAACTCCATTCTCGAAGAAAATAACCTTTCTACTTCAAAAACAATTATCCTTTCTTTACAAGTCATACAATTTTAAAATAATTTAATTAAAAATAAACTTGAAAACATGTAAAGGAATCTTCATAGAAATATTTTTCTATGAAATAATAAAAATCCATTCATTTCGTATAAGTTAAAAAAACATTCTTATCGTACATTGGCCGAAAAGGTTAAAAAGTATCTCGTATTGAAAAAGACTAAATATTCCTTTAATATCTTTTACTAAAATTCACCAATAGGTAAAATTGGATTTAAACAATTGTAAGAGGATAGAAATAATATTAAATATTTAAGAAACATGTATGTTGATGATAAATATTCCCCAGTAAATTCTGAACTATAAAAAATCTCGGATAAAAATGAGATTGTGAGATTTTCCCTTACCTTAGGTCTGATTTGCTTCGTACATATCTGAATCTCATGTATAATGATTTAAATAATGTCATTGACTTATTACAGAATCATATTCATTGTTATTATATCATATATGTCCATATTATTATTTTCTTATTAGTAATATTTCATTGCTACTTGTTATTCAGGTGTTCATTACTTTATGTTCTTATGCGTGTTTTGTCGAATAAATTATTACTGTTCTTTTTAGATTATAGATACATAATATAGAGTTTTCAATAAAAACACTTATACTGTTAAAGAAACAGTTCGTGTTAAATTGGATGAAACTAATCCTTTTATTTTCAACCAACTCCAACCTACATCCTCAGATGTGTTCTCTAAAAATGTTTATCAACCTCTATTAGAAGATCCTTCTGATAAAGGAAAATGTTCAAGAAAGTGTTCCTAAAACTTTTACCCCAGAAGAATTTATATCATATGTTGATGAGCAGGTCTTAAAAAACCCAAATCAATTGTTTCTTAGGAATCATCCCAGTGATAATATCATTGGTGATGTAAATCAACCTGTAAGGACCAGAAATTCCTTAAGAAATGAAATAGAACTTCTTGACTTTCTATCATAATTCGAACCTAAAAGTCCAAGTGAGGCCTTAGGTGATGAATATTGGATTAAAGAAATGTAAGATGAACTAAATGAATTTTAAAGGAATCAAATCTGGACATTAGTTGAAAGACCTAAAGAAACAACTGTAATTAGTGTAAAATGGGTTTTCAGAAACAGATGTGATGAAAATCGAATCATTGTACTTAATAAAGAAAGACTTGTTGCTAAGATCTATAATCAACAAGAAGGAATAGACTATGATGAAAAATATGCTCCGGTATCTAGACTTGAATCTATTCGTATTCTATTAGCATTTGCAGCTTACTATAACTTCATACTATTTCAAATGAATGTTAAATGTGATTTTCTAAATGGTTTTTTTCAAGAAGAAGTGTTTGTTGAACAACCTCCTGGGTTTCTAGACCCAAAACATCCTAATTATGTTTTGAAACTTACTGAGGCTCTATATGGCCTTAAACAAGCCCCTAGAGCATGGTATGATGTACTTACAAGATTTCTTTTACAAAAACATTATCCAAAAGGTACAGAAGATCCAACCCTTTTTATCAAAATGGAAAAAAATGTTTTGATTGTTCAAATTTATGTTGATGACATCATATTTGGATCAACTCAGCAATCCTTAACTGATTATTTTGCAAATTTAATGAAATCTGAGTTTGAAATGAGTATGATGGGTCAGTTATCATTCTTTTTATGTTTTCAAATTTCTCAAAAACCAAAAGTAACATATATATCTCAATATAATTATATTAAAGACTTACTCAACATGTTTGGATACGAAAACACTAAAATTATTAGCACTACAATTGGTACCTCAAATACACTTGATCTTGATGAAACTGGGAAACCCATAGATCAAGAAATTTTTAGAGGTATGATTGGAAGTTTGCTATACTTGACAGCCAGTCGACTAGACATAATGTTTTCTGTATTCTTATGTGCAAGATACCAATCTAATCTAAAAGAGTCTCATTTAAATCCATGAAAAGAATATTTCGGTATTTAAAAGGCACTATGGATTTAGGTCTCTTTTACTCTTCTGGAAATGATTTTGTATTAAAAAGTTTTATAGATGCTGACTATGGTGGTTGCAGAATGGATAGAAAAAGTACATCCAGAACATTTCATTTCTTTGGAGATTCTTTGGTTTCTTGGTCCTGCAAGAAACAACACTCGGTAACACTTTCCACTACTAAAGCTGAATATGTAGAAGTAGGAAGTTGTTGTGCTCAAATGTTGTGGATGCAACACACACTCACTGACTATGGATTGAGTTTTTCCAAAACGTAAATTCTATGTGATAATACTAGTGCCATATCTCTTAGTAAAAACCCAGCACATCACTCCCGTGCGAAACACATAGATATTAAGAATCACTTTCTAAGGGATCACACACAAAAACGAGATATTATTTTACAATTCATCGGAACACAAGAACAACTTGATGACATTTTTACAAAACCATTTCCTTCCGATAGATTTGAGTTTATAATACAGAAGCTAGGAATGATTACATTAAAATAATCATTCATATCTACTTCATGTTTTACACTTCTCCTTACATTAAAAAACTCCTCTTAGAAAGGGGGAGAACATTTTTTTACTTATTATATTTCTTATTTTATTATCATATGTATTTTTTTATTCTCTTGGTTTGTGTTTTTACCTTTATGTTTATCGTATTGACTGTTTTATCATATTATTTACCTCTCTGTTTATCGTATTGACTATTTTATCATATTATTAATCTTTCTATTTATCGTATTGACTGATTACCGTAACAAGTTCGTTTACCATCAGCTTGTCAGTTCATGGTAACAACCTTCTTTTCCATCGGCATGCCCATTCATGGTAATTAATTTTTTTTTCCATGGGCATGTCCGTCCATGGTAATGAATTTCTTTTCCATCGGCACGTCCATTAATGGTAATGAATTTCTTTTCCATTGGCACATCCGATCATGGCAATGAATTTATTTTCCATCGACACGTCTGTTCCTGATAACGAATTTCTTTTCTATTGTCACGTCCTTTCATGGTAGCAAGTTTTGTTTTCCTTCGTCACGCCAGTTCATGATAACATCTTTGTCTCTCATCAAAATGATAATTGTTTTTTTCTCTTCGTAATCTTCTGTTTTCTTTCACTATTAATACTATCTAAACCAACAATTACCTTACGATCTCCGGCAGGTACATATTTTTTTATTTATTTTTTCATTTTAATCTTATCCATAGATTTGTTTTCTTCTAATATCAACCGTATAAGACCAACAATTATTATTTTGCAGCCTATAAATAGACCCTCACCTCCCTAAACCCACACATGTTTTTTGAGGATTTGTGGTGAAGCTATGCTCCATCGATTTAAGACACTGTACGATATTTCGGTAGCTTCACCTATATTTCTCAGTCCTCTTCCAATACTCCTGCAGAAATGTCTTGAAAGAATTTTTTAGAGAATGAATTTTTCAGAGAAAGGTTAGTTTCTCGGAACTTTTTTGATTGGTTCAAGGCTGGGAGCATTTATGCGTTGAAAAAACCATTTCTAAAGATCCGGTTCTTTTTGATGAAGTGAGATAGTTTTACAAAACTGTATCTTTTGATAAGAACATGACTATCAACTTTGCTGTGTACGATAGAAAGATATCTATGACTGTGAAACAAGCATCCCATTTTATAAATGTTCAAATAGATGGTGATTCCTTCTGACCAACTCATAAACTACCAGAATAAGTTGGTACGTTTAACAAAGAAAGTGCTGAAAAGTCTTTATTTATTATAAATTAAGATAAGATGAAGGTGGCTCATCTTTCTCCATATAATAGATTTTTGATGTTGTGGATGCAAGGTTTTCATATACCAAGGAAAGGGGATAGAGAGACTTTGAAGGTTTCTGATATTTTCAAGTTGGACTATCTTTTCAACATGAGAAAAGTAAATATCATGGGATACATCTTTGAAATAATTAATAATGTCAAGTCAAGAGCAATCAAATCACATTTGATTATGTATCTAGCTATTCTTACAATGTTCATTCTCAAGAGCATGAAGTTTTGTAATATTAATTTGAAAGAAAATTTGATAGATCTGAAGCCATCCTGGATTAGTAAGAGTACATTGAAGAAGTTAAATGTTTGTTTTGATCCGAATTCAAAGATTTTTGTAAACAATTTAGAAGCTGATTTAGCTCAAAATCAATCGGCACCTATGCCTATCAAAGACAATCCATCTGTTGGTGCTCCTCAAAAGTCATATCCGCAAACCAGTTCAAAGCCTAAGAAGAAACTGATGTACAATAATGAGGTTGTGGCCAAGTGGAGAAAAGAGAGAGAATAGAGAAATGAAGGTGAACCAAATTTCGGTCTTGACCCAGCTAAAGCATTTGCAGAAAGAATAAGGGTAGAGGAAACCCTTCAAGCTGAAAAGAAATAGAAGACTCTTTTGAAAAGAAAGGCTCAAGACTTTGATATCTCTAAAGTCCTGAAAATGGTTGGGGATTCTAGTGCTCAACTAACCAAATAAATACATCAATATCCTATCGTACAGAGTCTTCCAGAGAAAGAAAAAGGGAAACAGATGTTGGAAGAAATACAGGAAGTTGAAGAAGCGGAAGGAGATTTTCTTTTAGAATTTCTTCAGAGCTCAAAGAAAAGTATAGAATAATCGGTTCCAAAACAGAGTGAAGGTATTCAACAAGTTCCTCATGCTGATCAAGCACCGGGTGAATCTTTCGAAACTCCAGATAAAATTTATTCTCAAGAAAAGAAATGTACTCAATCTTCTCATACTGAGAAAACATTTGTTATCAGTGATAAATTGGAATAAGAAAGAAAAGGGATTGAAAAATAAAAAGGAAAATAGCCAGTTGTCGACTCAAGCCGATCAAATGAACTAGATTCATACGATGAGGATACCGACTTAGAATAGACAATTTCTCTAAAGAATACTGATTAAATTTTTCATGTTTTAATGAGAATTGAGAAGACCATTCCCTATTTTCCCAGGATTGAAGGAAAAATTGATTTCATTATTGACAATCAAAAAAAGAAGTTTGTTTCTATAAGAGAATTTATAAAGAGTGTTTTTTCAGTGGAAGTTGATTTTAATGTTCTATCTGAAAGTTCAGCAGCTCATAAGAAGTCTTGCAATAGAATGACCAAGTGGTCATACAAAAAAAGAGCTTAGTGAATGACCATGAGATAGAAATTGAAGACATAAGGAGGTTATCAAATGATCTATCTATTTCTTTCAATAAACTTGACAATGAAACTGTTGAAATACTGAATCAGGTAACTCATGGAGCCGATATTCCTTCATTGAATGAATTGCAAGAGAGAATGAATGCTTTTCAGTCAGAGTTTTCGAAGGTTTCATCTTTCAAAGATGAAATAGTTTTGTTGAAGAAACAAAATTCTGTGTTATCCAAAGATAACAAAAATTTGCAAGACAGAATTGATACTCTTGAAGAAGTAATCAGAGTCCAGGAGGAGACCATCAAGAATCAAGATCATCCTTTTGCCGACCAACAAGAGCTTCTCAGATCTCAGGGTGATTCAATTTCTGAAGACAAGAAAGAAATCAAAAAGATGAAATCTGTTCTACATGAATTGATAAAGAAGGAAAAGGAAAGAGAAAACAAATGACTGTTGTATTTGTTTTTTTCTCTTGAACCCAAAGTCTGTTATTGTAATGACATTTCTGCTACTTTTTTTTCCTACACTTTTTTTCTCTGACTCTTTCAGGAAACTAAAGATTACCCCATTATTTTTATAAATCACAAAGGGGGAGATTGTTTTAGAAAGGGGGAGAATGTTCTATAAAGGGGAAGTGTGTTAAATAAAACACTTCTAAATCGAGAAAATCTATGAATAAAATCCTTAGGAAAGTACATACCTAAGGGGGAATTATTTGTATTCAATTTTATATTCAGAAGAGTTTCCAATAAATCAGGGGGAGATAAGTATTTCTTTTTGTTTTTTACTTTGTGTTTTGTGCTTTCCAAAAAAGGGGAGATTGTTGATTCAAATGTTTTCTTTTTAATTTTATATCTTGTTTTGGAAATCACAAATGTCTTTTACCATGTTTATCGTACTGACCATGCTTATCGTACTGACCATGCTGATCGTACTGACCATGCTGATCGTACTGACCATGCTGATCGTACTGACCATGCTGATTGTACTGACCATGCTAATCGTACTGACCATGTTGATCGTACTGACCATGCTGATTGTACTGACCATGCTGATCGTACTGACCGTGCTGATCATACTGACCGTGCTGATCGTACTGACCATGATGATCGTACTGACCATGCTGATCGTACTGACTCTACTGATCGTACTGACTATAATTTTCGTACTGACTGGAAATTGTATTGACTTCGTTAATCGTACTAAGTCTTATAAATCTACTCACTTTTTATCGTTTCAAAACATTACATAGTAATACTTATAGTACTCATAATTTGCTTTCTTTACTTTCTTGTTTTGGTTCTTAGTCAAAAATTTGTTTCATATTAATCATACTCATGTTTATCATCTTAATATATCTTTTTTTTAACCAAAACAATTTCATGGAGTTATTTTTAAACTAATCAAAACGATATCGTTTTTTCTGTTTCAATATGACCATTATAATGCTAGGTGTCCAAGTCCCTCTGAGTTTTATGGAGAAAAATGACCGTTGGAGGAAATATGATCGTTGGAACCTGAGGCCGATAAATAAGAGGTCTTTTGAAGTCAACAATATACATGTGTATGAGACTGATCATTTTGTGCAATCAAGTTCTCGAGATATATACTGTGACTTCTCTCCTGCTTCGTGCGAAATCCTTGAAACTAAAAAATGTGAACAACTCGTTCCTAGTTTTTGTATTTCTATATGTTTTGTGTTTGTGATTTGTGCGATCGATCATCGTATCGAGGGCTTTCAAGTAATTGAAATACAGAGGTGCTGATTACCTACAAAATCGAGGGCTTGTGGGGATAACAAGATAGACGTACCGATCATCGTATCGAGGGATTGCGGGGATAGAAAAATAGACGAACCGATCATCGTATCGAGGGCTTACCAAGGTGTTGGCAAGATAGACCTGTTATCCAAGGTGAAAGGATAACCCTTCTCTTTGGGTCAAAAGAATTGTAATACTTTTACATTTCCACTGTTGTTTTTTTATAAAGGGAATTGTATTGTTTCCTTTCTTTATTTCAAATTCATTTGTAATTGTTTCAATTACAATCATACAGTTACATATTGTATCGATTGATTCTATATGCTTTATGGTTGAATCCTTCACTATTGTATTACTCTGATTATTGTATTCATCTTGAATACAATTGATTTTCTTTTCTTATTGTATTACATCATATCATACTTATATATACAACACAATTTTGGTTTTTTTGTTTGTTATGTTAATTTTATTAGTTTAAGATCATTTAAACTAATTTCTTAAAGTGTTTAAACATAATGTTTTTAAACCTAAAATTCACCCCCCTCTTGTACTGTTCCATCTAATATACATATACATCTACATATTCGATCTAGAAGATTAGTTTGAAAAAAGTTAATTAAATCAATACACACATGTCATATTAACCTATAAAATTATTTTTATTCATAAAAAGTCTCAAATTACATTTATTTGGGTATTTATAACATTAATTATGTTAATATTTCATTAATAAAGTAATTACTACATCATCATTGTGTCAAACATAAATTAAATTATTTAATGTCTAAAAATTATAAATAAAATACCATTATGTAGGAAATATTTTTATCTTTCTAATTAATATTTATAGTTGAATTTATCTTATGTATAACCCTAAATTAAAAATGTTTTTAGGTATAAAACTTTGATTTTAACTATTTTAACACTTCATTAAATAAAATAATAATAAATGTCCTAATCTAATCAAAGTGGACTAAAAGGGTAATATTTTATTCCTAAGGTTGTTTTTGGTTGAATTACACTTATCCAATAGAATTAATACATGTGTTAGGGTAATAATAATATCATTTTTACCCTAATTACCCTATTTACTTTTAACCGTGGTAAATAAAAGTAAAAAGTTATTATTCACCAAAAATTATTTTTATCATATTGAACCAAATTTTACTACTTTTTGTTAACCGCGTCTCTCAGATTTTCAAAATTCCACTCACAGAAGCGGTAAAATTATGTTTTATGTACATTTGCAAATTCTCCTAGGAGATGGGTAAACGACGGTGAAAGGTTCAATAAAATGTTTATATATCTAAAATTATTATAAAATGACTCCAATGAATTACATTGAACTTATATAGGTATTATGTATGAATTTTGACTTAAAATAAATTTAAATAAAATAAATATTTATTTAAATAAAAAGTCGGTTTTTAAATTGTAACCCAGTGTTTTCACTATTCAACAAAAATTGAAAGTTTTCAGAAAAATATGAAAATTTCACCCAAGGCTAATTTTGATATTCCGAATCCAAAAATTAATTCCATTTTGAAAGATAAAATTTATAAAATTTTAAAAACTGGGTATTACTATTCATAACGGCTAGTTTCTATAATATTTTAATAACATATCTTTGTTTAGTGAAACTCGATATTGCGTACAACACACACTATCGAGGAAGGTTGCTCTTGCATATAATGAAAACCAAGCTAGTGTTTTTTGTAACAAAATATTCCTCTGATGTTGCATATAACATAAGACATAATAAAAATTATAATTCTCTTAAAATATGAGGGTGTTACAATATGTGTCTATTTTACATCCATATTTCTGTTCAATGTTTCATTTAAATTCACCATAATAATTATTTCATCATCCATAGAGTCATAATCATGAAATAAATATTTTATTTATTCATTATATATAATTTAATAATTATTCAAATAATGTGTTCATGAAAATTATTTTCATGACTTCGTGGAGATGGCATCTCGTACACACACTCGAGTGATGTTTTTAATTTTTGGAGGAGGAACGAAATAATGGTAAATTATAATTCAACATTATAGAAATTTTATTATATCATAATTATCATATATATTCATTATATATATATATATATTTTTATTACCCCTATGTAAATTGATAATGAAAAACAAATCTCATCTCTTCATGGAGATTGTTGTCAACACATACGTATGAGCGACGATATAATTTTTTAGTAGATAGAGAGGTATAAAAGTAGATAAGATATTATGATTAATTAAGACTATATTTTTCATATATATATATATATATCATATTTTAACATTAAATCCATAATGATGGAAAAACCTGAATGATGGTTATGGAAAATAATTCATATTGTTAAATGAAGTTGGTAGTCCACATGTATGTATAAGTTATAATTTCATTTTAAATTTGATTGAAAGTATATAGATAATTTAAAAAAATAAAAAAAATAAAAATCTTAATATATATTATATAATTTTTTATTATGTATTATTTATTAGGAAAAACTTATTGAGGTAAAAGAATAAGAAAAATTAAATAGATCGGTTAATATGATTACCTTATCTTTGGGAGACCTCATTTGGATCACTTCTCATAGACCTTGGGGAACACCTTTTAAAGAGAACAGAACACAAAAACATAACTAATAATATTTATATGAGTGTTCTATAGGGAATGGTCAAGATTATTGGCTCAAGGTGGTGCTAACAAAAGAGGAGAGGTGGTGTCCTTTTATATTGAAGGAAAAGAAATAACTGTAATTACATAAAATATTTAAGTATAGTAAAATATTTTTCATTTTCAAATTATATGATAGTTTATATTCTAAATACAGTAAACAAATTGGAATTATCTAGGTTTATGTGGTATTTTAAAACCTATCTTTCCATTAATCCCTTCATTATGAGATTTTAACCATAACAATGGCAACATAGTTTATAAAATTACTGGGTAATAAATTTACATCCTAGGTAATAAATTTATAAAAAATGGCCATGTGATTAATTCAAAGACCATATCATGCTCCCTTCCCCTCTTCAATTATTTTTATAGTTTTTATTTCTTTTAGTGAAATATTATTAAGCTTAAAATACCATAAAAGTCATTTTAAGAACTATTCATTGAATTTGATGTTAAAGTCTACAAAATCGAAATGAAATTCAAATTTAAAATTTTAAAATATCATTAATATGTTATATTTATCTTAAATTTTCTAGGAAAAAATAATTCATCCAAATTTTATTAGTTTTATTATTTTTAATATCATTTATCTATGTTTACTTTACCAGAAAAATCATTAAGGCGACATGAATAAGAAATTAAGGTAAATATTCCAATATTAAAAATAAAAAATAAAAATACATTTAGAAATAAACTATTTAATATTTAAAGTAATAATTTATATCTTAACAATACCTATTTAAATACCAATAAAAAAATATTACATATACTAAAAGAAATAGTGTTGCCTTTTGTATTTATTCTTTACTTAAAATAATATAATGGAAACTTTGAGATGAAAATTTTAAAAAAAATAAAAAATTATAATTTATGATGGATATGGTATAATAAAGCACATAAATTAAATAAAAGTATATTTTGGGTTAATTTTTAGACCTTATCTTATAGTGTTAGTCTTGTTATCCCATTATCTCTTAATAAGTTTATTTATATTTTGGATGGTTACTATTCGTATTGAAAAAAAATTAAAGTGGCATATTTCAAAATTTTAAGGGAAAATTTAAAAATATTTAATCCATATTTCATGATTCAATTTATATGTGTGGTAAGAGTAAAATTTAATATAGACGTGTAAAAAAATGAAAAATAGTTCTTAGAAATTTTTTTTTAATGTTCAATATTATACTTACACAAAAATGATTTATAATTATGTTTTATACAAAATTACTCAGATTATTTATAACTAATAGAGCCTTATTTTACTTTAATATTAAACTGAAAACATAATCGTAATTTTAATTTACTTTTTGTAGTGAAATAAAATAACATTTTTTTAATATATATATATATTTCACTATTTTATATATAATAAATATTTTCAGATAAATCCCAAAGAAACAATGATAAGGTAAACTTTACATGATGATTTCAAAAAATAAATTCAATTACTAAAAAAATATTACTAAATATGTTAGAAATTAATTATAATGTCTATTTATAACTTCTATAGAAACCACTTATGAAGAAAAAAATTTAATCATAAATAAAATTTACGAAATATTGAGTAGTTATTTATTAAAAACTAATAAAAACATTTTATTAAAATAAAAAAATTATATATATTATTTAATGGGGTTAATCCAATTCATATCATTAAATTTAACAATAAGGATATAATATATCAAATATTTTTGCATAGTAATCTGTGTTGTAGAAGAAATCAAACATTTAAATTTCATTTGTAGAGAAATATATTATAAAATCTTAGGGTGTTACATCTACCCACTTTAAAAAAATATCCTTCCAATTTTAATTATCACTTACTATTATTATGTCATAAACAAGTAATGAAATATAATATTGGTACTATCTTGATAACCAATTTCTTTATTACTACATGGAAACTTATTATTTCCTAAGAAAATATTTTTTAAACCATGTATTAATCATAATATGACTCGTGAGTTTCCAAAAACATAACTTGATAATTGAGCAAGACCTCCCAAAAATAATAGATAGCTTCATGCTCCTCTTACTTGATTTGAGAAATAATTTACCATTAATACAGAGAATGTGACATAACAAAGTTTATTTATTTATTTCAACACAATAAGTGTAATATCTTCTATTAGTTGTGCATTGGGAAGTCCTCAACCCCTAATTCATATCATATTCCATATTATAAATCTCCATGATGAATCTTTTTTTCAGACTTATTACACAAAAATTTACTTTTAACATATCAAAATTTCTATAAATAAATTACTAGTTATTCCTCTAGTATCTAGATATTTTCCAAAACCGAATTGTATACCATCAGTTACCCAATATGTAAATATATTTATACAGTAATATAGAAAATCATCATAATAATTTCCAATGATAAAATTAAATCATTAAATAAATAACTGACCATAATAATCTTTAAAATATGATAGAATAAAATTTAAACCCAAAGATTAGAATGATTTCATCACATATTCTTCCGTGATTAGCACAACTACTCCCACCATATAATAGCAATATCTCATAAGGTCATATAATATAAATTTATGTTCCCAAATCATATACTCTCAAAAACATGTAGTTAGGGGTTTGGCTTATTGGTAAGATCCCCATAATCCTACACGACATATTGGGGTTCAAAACCCATTGGGCACAGGGACTATAGCAGTATTATAGTGGTTGTGGTAGGATACTGTAGTGGCGGTGGGTACTGTACAGTACTGTAGCAGGCAGGTACTATATCAGTATTATTCACTTAATGGGCTTAGGCCAAAAAATTGGGCCCACGGGCCATGTAATGTGCTATATTCCCACTGGGCCTTCGAGCTATGTAATGGGTCTCCCTATACCCATTTTGAAGAGGAATTTTCTTTGTTTTAATAATAAAATGAGCCTTCATCCCCAACCTTTAAAAAATATATATTCTCAAAAACATTCTAATAATTTCCATAAATATCATAGATCACCATAAATCCATATTAATATCATATATGCTTCCCAAAATTAACTCAACACAAACTATTGAATATATTAATTAAATGTAATGGTAACATTCTTTAATATAAATCACTTTTTTTTTCAAATCACTAATATATTTAGAGGATATCAATACAATCCAATTTAATTTATCAATATCAATCATCTCGTTATCCAAAATAACATTATTATCTCAATATCAATCGCATATTAAGGGTTATTTGTCCCTCAAAAATGTGTTTTTAAAAAAATATAACATTACCACTAAATCAATTTTCAGTGTTATCGGAAACATTCATCATATTATAGAAAATACATAAAGAAAATCTGGTGAAAATAAATCATTAGTTGTTTCATCATTCCATAAACATGAATCTCATTGTTAAAATAATTATAAAACATAATTCTTGAATGAATATACATAAAGAGTTAAATAATTCCACATAAATGATTGACATAACATAGACACCTCCATGGTCTAGATGATAACACATGGAATAGGTAATTCCATTACATATTAACAAAGTACCCTACACAGAATACATTGTACTAAAATAGTACCTTCTGATAAACTTCATTTCCATTTACCATAATCTTCAATTTTCACTAGTAGTTACATGATTTATGTCAATATTTTCTATAACTAAAACATATTCCCATTCCTTTTATACATTTCCCCTGGTTATTATTTCTATATTACCCATATAGAGGAGGTTGAATCTTCTATATTCTAGTGTCTTCCTGAACCTCAAAATTTCTCTTATATGGTTCATTCAAACAACCGTCTATGTTAGGTTTTTTAATCACATATCAAGATACATGGTAACACATAATCACCAATTTTCACATTCTATCTACCATTTCATTTAGTTTCTCATGAGTAAAATCATTTTATCTTCCATCATACTTTGTTATAACAAGATTCCACCTATTTGTATAAATTGAATAACACTAAAAAACATATTGTGATCAACAATAACTAAGTGATATATCTTATAATCATGAAAAATCATCCAAATTATTAATAAATTATGACACTTTATTTTCAATATATGAAACCTTATGTTTATCCTATGTCATTCATAGTCACTATCATCACAACATTGTCCTAATGGTGTGTAAAAAATGTGTATTAACCAAATAATAACACTTAGGGTGTCAATATTTGTGTTTTTTCTTATACCCACTCAATGTGCACTTGTGAAAATCAAGTTAGCACAAAATACACCACATTCATAGATAATACACATAGGTGAATTTTTTCCATAGACACACCCAAATCATAGTATCTTGATATGGGGATATTTGATATAAAAAAACACAAAATATCTACTTACCTAAATATTAGGATATTTCCATAAACTAAAACATAATCCTAGTTTTTTCAACAATGTTCAATAATCATACTCTATAAAAATAATTAACCCATTCTATAATACCTTTTATAGTGACAAAAAAATAACATATATAAATATTAATTAATTTTATTTGAATATTTGATAATTTATATATTAGTACATTCTTGAGGACTATAATGGGTTAATTTTATTGTAGACCAGTTACATAATCATTATATTTAATGAAAAATCTTCAATATATACCCCAATATTCATATCAAATGGTACACTTTATAGGAATACCCTAATTAATTAATTTCTTCATTACATGGGGAAACAAAATATTAGAATGGGTGAGCTCAAATTCTTAATAATATTGAACATATAATATATCAACAAATGATATTAAGTTAGAATAAGATAATGATAAATATATGGGAACATGATAATATATTATAATAACCATACCAATCAATAGAAGATCATTCATAATGAATCATGATTTTTTTTCTATCACAAGGTATAAAAAATTTGAATATGGAATCATTAATAATAAAACATAAGCCATGACATAATATAATTAAGATAATAATGTGAGAAACCATTATTTTTTAACATTGTAATCATTTATAAAAAGAAAAATGATCACTCTTTATTTTTCTGACATCAATTTATATCCATGAATAATCTTATTAGCCAGAAAATAGGGGAAAACATTAAACTTTGTATATGAAACTAGGTCTGTTCATTATCATTTGGACACGAAACTAGGTTCTTGTATAATGTTTTGAAACTTAAATCTAGTTCTTGAATATCATAGTCATCTCATATGTTATCCTTATTTACCCAATTTATTAGGGTGATATATAAATCTAGGACCACTTCTTACAAAAACAAGAATAGTAAAATTTCAAAAATATCATAAAATAATGAGTCAATTAATATATCAAATCCCATGGAAAGGAAATATGTTTTACTACATCATTTCATTTTGGTGTATCTAGTGAAAATGAAATGGGTTTCATAAATATTTAATCATAATGTAGTTTTCCAATTGGAAAACATGTTTCGTAGAATCATCCTTGAATAATCATCATCAAGATCTATACATATAAATAATATAGATTGTTACATATAATCGATTCCTCAATGATTCATAGAAATAATCAAAGTATGATGACATAGATGTAAAAAAACTTTAAATTTCATTCGTACTTTTCTTTGAGAAATGAGGAGAATATCATTTTCCTTTTATAAAATTTTAACTGAAAATCACCAAAGTGTTGAGAAAATTCATTTGATTTAAAATTATAATGGAAAGATTTTAAATAAGCATCAAATAAAATAACGGTCATGATGGTGGAAAAATTAGTCATTCCATATATGTTAGAAGAAAACATTCCTTTCAAGATTTTGTAATAAGTCAAAAACAACTATATTGATAAATATATAATTATGAATATTCAAATTAAACCATTGTAAATAAAATAAAAGGTAATGAAAATGAGTAGTTAAATAATATTCATGAGTATGTAAAAGCTTATGTAAAATAATTTTCAAGACCATGGACATGGAAGAAAATATTCATTGATCACAAAATAAATAAGGTTAACTTTAATTAAAAAATACAGTATAAATAATTTTAAATACCAAAGAGAGGAAAATTATAATAATATATTAATATTACAGTTACAACAATATAATAATAATAAACCTATTTTTAAAAGATAATATCCATATAATTTCCCTTAATGTAAATTTACTTTAGACAATCCCGAAATGAAATGAGACTGTAACATAAACACCTTAACAATTTGTTAGATTTTTAATCTTAACAATGTTGAGATAAATTTAACTAAATTAAACATTAAATACAGTGAATATAAATTTATTAATTGTATATCATATCATAGGTGTAATATATACTCCACATGAAAGAAACAAGTGGTGAATATGGAATATGTCTCTTGGAAATAAAAGTGAGACAAGAACAATTATCTAAACACTTATCTTGATTAGTAATCAATAAAAATTAATGTATATTAAATATAATCATTTAATAAATCAATTATAGAACCATATTCATATAAAACTTACTATTTATCATTAATTTATAATTTCCAATTATCATCTCATTAACAATTCTTCCTTAAAATTAATATCTGATTGAAAACTATTGTACATTCCGACCATGTTTTAGTTCCATGGTTTTGAAACATGAAACATGGTCATTGTTTAATCATATTAAAAATAATATTCATTTTATAATCATCATATTTATTCATTATATAAAATTATTATAGTAATTCATCTAAATAGGTGATGAAAAATAAATTACATCACTTCATGAAGTGGACATTATGTTTATATGCATGCGGGGAGTTTTCAAATTTTGATGGTTAGATAAAACAAATTTAATAATAATTAAAAATAATAAAGTCATTAATATATCATAAATACCATATATATCCATTAATTATATCCATATTACCATCCATGTAAAGCAGATTTGAAAATTGAATCAGGTCTCTTCAGGGATGTGGTAGTCCACAAGTAGACACAGGTGATGTAATCATTTTCAAATGGATAGAGTTGTAAGAAGGTGGATAAGATATAATAATTATATAAGAATAATTATTTCATAAATATAATCTTTAAAAATTAAATACTTCATAATTACAAACCATTAAAGATGGTGATAGAAGATGATTCATATCGCTACGTGGAGGGAGTAGTCCACACGTACACACGAGCAGTACTTTCATTTCTCATTTTGTATAATGGGGACAAATTAAGGTTAGGAAATAATGAAAATGACATATTAGTACATGGGAGATACTAATTTCATTATATTATAATGATTGTGATATAATTGAATGATGTAAAAGATTATTTAAAATGAAAAAATTGGTTAAAATGGTTACATTCCCTTTGAGGGGCACCTTTGGATCTATTTTCAAGGACCTTAGGGATGGTTATATGAGTATAAAATAACTTATAAACACCATATGCGTATTTATTAATGTTATTGTTATGGGTTTTTAGCTATTTGGATTAATATTGTGTGAAAAAAGAGGATATGTGGTTTCCTTTTATAGTGATGGACTGCGTAGACTTGGAATTACGTAATGTTTTAAATATAATAAATTATTTTCCATGTGAAAGTGGAACAAAGAATCCAAACATTATAATCTAAGATAGTGTATGTTTGGAATAATTTTAATAAATAATATTTTTATAGATTTATGTTCCATTTAATAACTTTCTTTTAGTTTAAACCCTTCATTAACCAATTATAACTTTAACTACAGTAAAATATTTTTAAATAATATAGTTTATAAATTTACTTCTAATGTAAAACATTTCCCACAAATTATCAATATAATAAATTTTAGAAAATATCGCATTACAATGGTCATATTTCAATATTTTCATTATTTATAAGTCACTTAATAAACTATTTATTAACATAAAATTCCATTAAATTCATCTTAATAACTATACACATATGTTTACTTTAAAGAAAAAAATATATAAATGGAACTAAAATATAAACTTTTAAAACACTAAAAATATGTTATATTTGTCTCAAAAAACTTATGACACCATAATTCATCCAAATTGTATTACTTTTAATATATTTAAAAACATTTATTTAATTTATTAATTACTTAAACATGTATTGTGTCAATATTATGTAAGTTTTGATGGTAAATAATGTATTACAAAAAATTAAAAAGTAATTAACATTATAAAAAACCATATTATTTAAAAAACCATTTATAATATAATATAACCTCTCCAAATCCCGATGAATGAATTTTAGACATATTAAAAAAATGATAGTGATATTTTATTATTCATTATGAAATGTAATATCAAAGCCAATATCAAATGATAATGGCCTCAAATTCAATATATTTGAAGTTATGATGTATATTTCAAAAATAATACCTTCCAATTAAACAATATAAAGTGTTGGGTTGATTTTAAGAACTTATCTCATTGTTTTGTCCCTATTTTACCCTTTTTACCTTACTAAGGCAGTATATATTTTAGATGGTTACTATTTATAATAAAAAAATATACCTATTTACCAAATTTAAACAGATAGTGTCAAAATTGAAATTAATGATATTTTATAACAAATATTGTTTTATTAAATTATACAAAATTCCCGAAAATATTATATTCCTCCAATTGATTATGATATGGTTGAACATATCATCCATTGTCCATTTATTTTCCAATTTTCTTTTTATGATATGTTTCTTTACCCCAAATTCGTAAAAACAATAATATTATGGTAATTGTCATAAAGAGTCCAAACAACTAAAATAAATTTATTCGTTGAAACATCACTTAAACTTGTATAATTTTTTATTATATCATATAGAATAAACTTAAATATATATTTGAATATAATCAATTTTTATCCATTTGAATAGGAAAATTAATTTTTATTAACATAATTCATTATGAAATTCCAACAGTGTCACTCCCTTCTATTATAAAATGGGACCTCTGATACCCCTTTCATCACACTTAATAAATTTTATAATGTATTAAATAGCATAATCCCTTGGTTAAATCTCTCCCCATATCCTAGAGTTCTTTATTTTACCATAAAACCATCCTAGAAATGTTTTTGTTGTAAACCATAAGTTATTTTCTAAAGAAGAGGTGTAGTTCTTAACCAAGCCTTTTCTTATTGTTTATTTTTCTACCTCATTAGAATATTCTTAAAACATGATTAAAAATAACACTAATATCTTTAATATAATTAGATGTTATTGTGTAAATATCATAACTTGTATCTATATCCTCTTCTATTAAATGTGATGTGAGTCTGTCATTTATTTGTACAGTGGACTACTACATCATGAATCGATGTAAATTTTTTTCCATATCCTAATCTCATGGATATATATCATAATGGATTCAATTTATAAATATTCTATTAATAACATATTTATCATTATAAAATGATTTTTTTCCATTTTACCTTTCTAAATAATAAAAAATCATAATATCATTTGCGCGTACGTCTAGACTACCACCTCTTGAAAGTGATATGATTTATTTTTCATCAAAATGTCACATGAATAATATATATATATTTATATATATATCTATATTAATAGAAATAATGTTTTATTAATGATATAATTATCTATAATTTTAAAATTATACATACCTTATTTCCATCATAATCATTGAAAAATGGTAATGTCACTCATGTGTATGTATGAACTAGAGTATCCATGATTGTAACATAGTTTGTGTTGAATAAAAATCTCTAATTGTTGGTTTTAGAATTATAATTGATGTATAAAAACTATATATATTTATATATATTAGGTTTATTAATATAGATTTGATAGAATAATAACCACTTTGTCCAAAGACTAATTGGGTATGGAAGGCAACGGTATTTGTTATTCCATTTGTACAACTGATATAGAAAATAATATGACAAATTAACCTCATGATTTCAATATTCTTACTATAGTTTCTATTGGAAATCATTTGATTTCATAGGGATTTCTGAATATCTTATATTTATAGGAATGTTTACACCTATTCTTAAGGGTGAAAATTATAACTTTTCTAAAGGGGTTTCATATGTTTTTTCATAACATAAATGAAATAATTAGTATGTTTTATTTTTCATAAATATTTCTTATGAATTGTCTTAAGAAAATAATTGGTTGGGGAAAATTGATTTCCTATTTAAGAAACTAATTTTTTGAACCAAAATATTATTTTTAAGAAATAATAAATTTTATAAGTATTCTAGGAATAATAGTTTATTTATTTCCATTAACGTCACTTACTAAGTATTTTCTACTGCTCACAAGTTTTTAAATAAAATTCACAGGTTTGGAGGATGGGTAATAAAAATTAAGAAGTCAAGTAAAAAATCACGAAGATTCTTTATGAGAAAAAATGTACTTCTTTTTTAACATTTTATATTGTAGGAAACTGGATAATGATTAAAAGTGTCCACTTTGTGAAATATGGTTTTAGCTATTATTTATGACTTAATTCTCTAAAACTATAAACATTAAAAGATAATAGAAATATTAGAATGTGAAATATTTTTTAAAATTAAAATTTTGGTTGAATAATGATTTGGTTCTTATAGTTAATATTAGAGGTCGACTTAGAAAATTATAAATCATATTATATTGTAAGAAAACACCTTAAAGTGATTCTAATTTGTCATTATTATGATATAGTATTTGAAAATTACCATGTTTATTCATTTGAACATTGTCTCTTCAGAATGGTTTTCCATGGAGGAGGCAAGGAAGCTGTAGTATGAAGAAAAGAATGGGATTATGTCATTGCATATCAATAGCTAGTTATATTCCTAATTGAAAATGAGTTGTTTAGTATAGTTATGAATTAGTTTTTGGAGGTTTTAAATGGTGGTGGTATCCATGCTAGTGAGAAACCGAATATACCATTAAGGAACATGATAATAGTGGTACATATTATGAAACAAAATTATACATCATTCAGTGGATATTATGAACATGTGGTAGTTGGTGTATAAATTAATGACTTGTAAAATATATTTGAATACTTTTTTATATAAATAAAAGAAAACTCTTTCTATTTATTATTTGGTAAGTGAAGGTAACTGGTAGTGGTCAAAGGAAAGGAATATTAAATTATGGAATTAAATTGATGTATTTTAATGGGGTGAATTTAAGAATTTTCTCTTTGACAAAATACCTTCTTAATGGTTTTCAACATAGGAGGGATGAAAATTAATGTAATTGATATAATATGATGGAGATTTATTAGCTACATATGAAAAAATATTTAACCAATGAGCAAGGTACACAACTAATTTTATAATCTATTATGATATTAAAATTAATTGTTTATACTCATGATTGTAGCCAAGATATCAAAGGATATTGGAAATGAGTTAATTAAAAATTTATAAGAAGCTTCTTTGATTATTTGGGAAGTTAGAAATGAAATTTACTGGTGATCATCTATTATTTGACAATATATAGAAAAATAGGTCTATGTTATAGGAAATGGGAAAGAATCCTTCAATGAGATTTAGATGTAATAAAATCATATTTCCAGTTTTTGATTCTTGTGGTAGAAAGAACAATGGTAAGTATCTTATAAAATATATGAAGTGATTCAGATGTGTTAATTATTATTTGATGACTCAAAACTATAAGAAAAATATTCTTGAAAAATCCTAGAACATGGAAGTAGATATCAAACTAATGGTGAGATGTTTTAATTTCAATGAGTTAGGGAATTATGAAATTTTTTCCCTTTAAACCATCTACTCATTGTGGAATTCAACAAAAACAGAAAAAAATGTAACATCCCAGGTAAATAAAGAATATGAAATTGTCATTTTTATTAATATTTGTGAATAAAATATTAATATTACTTTAAAATAGATTCTATGTTCGATGGCGTACCCAATACGCAACAATGAGTTTCTTTGAAATCTTATGCTGCACACTAATAATATAATAAAATTATATTAAATGGTAGTTAATGCCTAGCCGTTGTAATGGAGGGAATGAACATAAATAACTAAAAAATGATTAGATATTTTTGTTAAATATTTTTACATTTATACAATAAATGTTAGAGGCTTAAAATGCAAATGAATCCAATTTTAAAAATAAATACACTAATATTTTTAAAAGATTGTTTTACCACCTTTTGATGGAGAACCTTTCTTAAATATAACTTTTGACAATTTTATAAGCTATGTTTTTCAAAATAAACTTATTCTTTAGAATTGGGACATTGAAATTTACTTTGGATAAATTTTTGGTATTTTTCTGACAATGTTCATTTTTTAATGAATAGTGAAAAATACTGCATTTTACTTCAAAACTAATTTTTAATATAGTTTAATTATTTGGTTTTATTATATTTTTAATTGGTTTTAAAGTTTAATTAGAATATATTTTTACCATTTAATTTAATGGTGGTCATTGGAATTAATTTAACTTTGAAACTGGACATAAACAATTGTCAATCTTTTGATAGATATTATTTCTTAAAAACACGCTATTTTTTTGACAACGGGAATTATTTTTAAATTAGTTACCGAAATTTCATGGTTTTTAAATTGGTAAAATGGAGTCCATATTTGGAATCATAAGTTCCAAATTATGTAATTAAGTCTGTTTTGTTTTTTGGACATTATGAATAGTAACGACGATAATTATCTTTAATTATCATGTTTAATTAGTAATCGGGTAGCTAAGGGTAATAAAATAATATCATAAAAATATAAAATGACCCCAAAATTTGTCAAAATACTATTTTTGGTGTCATGTACGACCATGGGATGACTTTTTTCAACTTTGGGGCCCCATGGAATCACTTTAGTGTGATAGTGACTTTTTATCATATTATTTTTAAAGAAAGGAAATATAACAAAGGTTTGTATATCCTAAGTAAAAAAAATTAATTTCGTTTTAGAAAATGATATCTTTGACTATAAATAGTAATTCTAAATATAAAAATATTTCCAACATGATGGTAATTGTTTTATAATTTTTAGACATTAAATAAATAAATTTATTTATAACACCGTGATGATGAAGTGATTACCTCAATAATGAACGATTTAAATAAAATGAAAAGATATGGTAAATTCTATGACTTAAAATTTTCAAAAACCTATTGTATGGGTTCATTTCTAACCCTTGTCACCTTATCCTCGAAATATATAATTTTGGGACCTTTAAAATTCTAAAATCATTTTATAATAAAGTAACATTTCAGGACTTTCCAAGAGTGCCCCTCCTCCCTCTTATAAAAGGCCCCCACATCTACCCCCTTACCCACACCTCTCAAGCCCTTGGATTGACCAAACTCTGCACATATTGTCTCCCCACATCCCTATATTACTCATTAGAGCCTCACTTTTTAAAAAAGTCTTCCCAAGGAAGCCTTTGGCTCAAATAAAAAAGAGTTACCCAATTTAGAGGTAATGTATTATCTCGAGTTTCTTTCTTTTATTTTCCTTCTTCACTCCCCCTAACATTATTATTATTTTATTCCATAACAATACTAGTATCCTCAATATACTTGGATGTTGTTATTATAATTACTTTATTTACACTTACACACACCTTCGTCTAATGGTTAACGAACATACTATTTTTGTGGGTGGCGAATAACTGCCTCATGAAACGATGATTGTTCAATCTTATTTTAACACCTCTCATGGTGCAATTATGATGAAAATATTTTTATATATGATATATATTATGTTGTTTCCCCTCTATACTTCTATATTTTATATTTAAAACATACCTTTATTCTTTGCATGTTGTGAAAATGCGATAATTTCTTATGAGGAAGTGTGGCCTACCGCCCCCTCAAGTGATGTGACTCGTTCATGCAATACATGGAATGAATAAAGAATGAAATTAATAAAATTATGTGACCTATATAAAATATATATTATATTGGAATTATAATATATATATCTCTCATTTATTTTTAATTCCATTAATATGACAAAGAAATGAAAGTAGACTTCATGCGTACGTACAACCTACCATCTCCATGAACGGTGCATTTCATTTTTTATCTCAAAATGTTTTGGAATAGTATAATATGAATATATACTGGATATCAATTATATTTAAATCTTTAATAATATTTTGGAGATGATATACTTATAACTACATGGATAATTCTTTTCAAACAAGTTCATTTTTGACTCATGTACCGAACATCGACAAAAATGTCTGATATGAACACACATAATTAACTAATTATTATAAAATTATAATATGTGATATGAATTGAATAATAAACTTTAAAAGATGTCCTTAAGAAATTATAAATTTACCAATGTTTGTTATTCAGGAATATAAATAAATGAATAAGACAGGTCAGACATGAAGTAAGGGATCCTACCTCTTTCTTTCTTTTTAATTACTCTCTTTTATGTCACTTCTTTTAAGATCCTCTTTCTTATGTTGGGGGGTGTTATTTTATATTCCTCTAAATTTAATTTTTATGTTCATGTGATGAGAGACCCTATTTTATCTCATCAATCCATTTGTGGAAGTTTTAAGTGGCGTTGTTAGGCTGTCGATTTTTCGTATGGGATTTATTATTTCACTTTTTATTCCTTGATATTTCCATTGTTCACCACTTATCTATTTCATATGGTGTATTGTGTACTTCCATTTCATATATATTATCATTATTCTATTTATATTCGTGGTATTATGTGATTCGTTTGGTGTTTATTATCTTTTGGTCATTCGACTCGATTAATCACAACGAGGTAAGAGGTTTTTATCTCACTTTTATTCCCGTGAGATTCATGATACATTTGCCTCTATTTACTTTTGTGTGGTGTATGTACTGACCATGATTGTATTATTTGTGTAATATACTTTAATTTATGGGTATTTACATTTCATTGTATGATTCTTCTTTCATGGGGTGTATGTTTTGAAAGTTACCCAAATCGATAAGGGAACCTTTCACCCTCCTCTTTTTAAAAGACTTCGTTTTGTTATGTCATTTAATTTACATCTTATCATGTTGGGATATGTTCATCAATATCCTTATTGATTTAAATTTAATTTCCAAGTGATCAGATACCATTTTTCTCTCCTCAACTCATTTTGTAAATTTTAATGTGACGTCGTTTTGCTATCAAATATTTGCAATGGATCTTCTTAACCCGATTTCTATTCTTTGGGTTAATCTTATACTTCACTAATTTTTATTTGCCAAGATTATGTGTGGAATATATATGTTGTAATTTCCACTTACCTTTTTGTAGATATAAAATTTATACACATAATCATCTCATTGGAAAATTCTTACATCATTTATACGAACTTGTATGGGAAATTATAACACAATCTCATTTCATTGAGTTAAATATCCATGTCATTGGTTTTGTTTTTCCATGAATATGCGTGAAGGAAATCTTATTGTCTTACACTGAATATCCACTTATATTTGGTGTATTTATATTTGTCACACATAATTAATTCATTTCGTTATCCTTTCTCTAATGGCATGATCTTTGATTAGGATTACATCTCAATTTCTTCTCAATGAGACATTTCTTGATGATATGCACTTTTGTTCTTTTATAATGTGTATATAAATCCCCTTTTAAATTCCATATCCATATTATGTCTATAATCAAGTCATTTAAATGTTTTGAAAATTGTTTATTTTCATGTGGCTTATAATTTAAATGTTCAAAATGGAAAAGGGATCTTTTATTAAAACATTGTTTTAAATGGTTTTAAAGACTTTTTCTTTTAAACATTAATCATCCATTTCCATGTTTTAAAAATGGTTTAAGGATTTATTTATATGGACATGAATGTTTTAAAACCCTTTCAAAAGTTTTGAAGTGGTATGGGACACTTTTATTCAAAAATCTCTTTTAAATGTCTTATTTAAATATTTTCAAATTATAAATGGGTATTTATATACTATAGTTTTAATGATTTTATTAGATGTTTTTATTTATGTTAATATCATGATTTGATCTCTTGTAATTGAAATGTTGAAATTTTATGTTTCTTTTATGCTTGTTTTAACTTTTATTATTATCTTATGGTTCTTGAGAAATTTTTATGAAATCGGGTGGTTCTGTGATAAACTAAGGGCAGGTGAGCCCGAGATAACTCTCCAAAGCATTGGGTAACACGAAGGAGTTAAATATTAAGGTTTCTCCGAATAGATTTAGGGAATACACTGTGATGGTTATTCAAAACGTAACCATGAGGGTTACTCCCTACGTACGAATGTTATGAATGCCGCATGTTACCTTTATGTCTTAGGATTTCTATGAGTTATTCATAAATCTTATGATTTCATGAGGTTTGTTAAATTTATTATGTTTTATAAGTAATGTATGATTTCATTTATTCTTATGTGTACATGGACTAATGTTTTATTTCTGTAGTTTTATATCCCTTATTGAGCTTTTTATGCTCATCCCATGTTTTTGAAATGTTTTCTATAGGACTTAAAGATGAATTGGGTCAAGGATGGGATCATGGAAAGACATGCTATCTAAAACATTGAACTAGACATGTTTCTTTTTAAGAGTTTTAATTTTGTGAAAAAAATGGAAACTGAGTAGGAGTGTCTACTTTGTAATATTTTGAGATGTAATAGTTATGTCCTAATTCTCTAAAACTCTAATCCTGAAAAGATCCTCAATGAAAATTATTCATTTAATTCAAGATTATGTAATGTTTTAAGACTGAGTCTTTATAGTTGGTATCAAAGGTCAGTTTAGATAACTTTAGAGGTTATGGTATTCATTAATCATAAGTGACCTTAACATAATGGTTAGTATTTCAGAAAGAGTCATAGTTTTTAGATAAAGTGAATGAGTAAGTATATCTTAATTTTTATCTTCTTCATTAGTACATGATGATTTTTTTGATATACTAACACTGACATTTTTGGTTTAGTAAATGGATGGATCTAGCAGGGACCAAAGTGACAATATGTTTGAAGGAAACTATGGTGGTTCTCTAATTAAGAGACTTGATGAAATGGGGGATTGAATGAGAAATATCGTGGTTATTCTAAACCAACTATCAAGAGTCATGATTAACCACTGAACCTTGGTGAGTTATCTAATACATCATGTACGAGAGAACCAACTCTATGTGGAAGTTTAGGTAATAATTATTAAGGTATCCATTATGGTTTATATGATCCTTACTTTTGAGATAATTATGGGTTACTATATATTATGATGTAAAATGAAAGTCATGAGATAAAATTGAGGTTAAATTATGTTATGGTTATTTTTTAAGATTTTATCTCTTTTTGGGGAATGTTTTCTGAATTATATAGTTTTGAAAAAAGGACAACACACAAACCGTGTAACAACCCGTCGTGTCGGACGAAGCTGTAGGAATCGAACCCAAAACCAATGTGAGACTGGGATTTATCCCCTACCACTGGACTACGTGAAGTCCCTAGTTAGTATGACTAATTATTTTTAGTTGGATGATCTTATGAATCAGTAATAGGTTTACGTTTGGTTATCTATGGAAATGATTAACCTATCAGGGAGGAAATGTTATTAGGTTAATTATGTTTCAATATGAAACTTTAAGAGAAACTGATGTTATTTGGAGATAAATGTGAAGATTTATCTTGGAAGACTATGTGATTAAATACTTCAAAGATTTGTGTTTAAATATTAGTTTGTATTAATTTTATGAATTTTATGGATAACTGTTTATTGAATGGTCTGTGTTGAACATTGGGTTTTGTTGGAAAAAATTTGGAGATGAAGAGTAGCTTTTATTTTTATAAAGAATTATCCTTTTGGGGATTATCTCATCTCATAATAACCAATTTTGGTTTTGGTTAAGGTCTAAATAAATGGGAAATATATATTTCTCTTTTTTGGATTAGGTGATTCTCTAGAAGTTGATTATAACTCTCTTAATGTGAACAAGTCATCCTAAATACTCATCTTTTGGAGAAAATATGAGTTTGTGTAAGAAATCTAGTAAGAGATGAAAGTCTACATGACAAGTAAGTATGTTTACTTTTGTTTCAGTTAATCTCATAAATACATTCCTCAATGAAATGTAACTTAAAACAAAAACGTTTTTTTGTTAACTTTTCTTACTGGGGAATCAAATACCGTTTAACCCGTCACAAGTCTGTGGATTTCAGATTGTTTACTTTCTCCTGATCATGTTTTCTATCACTCTCCATCAGAACTTGACCCTTTGTTCTCTCTTCCATAACCATATTTTCTTACATGGAATCCTAGTATGAGCTAACTCAAGTGACCATTGTACTTCTCTTTCTTTCTTTTAAAGTGATAGTTTTATTGACTTTTTTTCCGATGTGGGGCATTCAATGAAGTTTCCAAACCCTATTTTAAAATTGTGAGGATGCAATTTCAATAAGGGGGGAAGGATGTAACATCCCAGGCAAATAAGGAATATTACATTTTCATATTTATTCATATTTTTAATAAAATAATAATATTAATTTAAAGTAGATTCTATGTTCGATGGCGTACCTAATACACAATAATGAGTTTCTTTTAAATCTTACGTTGCACACTAATAATATAATAATATTATTTTAAATGGTAGTTAACGCCAATCCATTTTAATAGTGGGATGAACCAAACAAACTAAAAAATGATTACATATATTTGTTAAATATTTTTACATTTATCCAATAAATGTTAGAGGCTTAAAATTCAAATGAATCCAATTTTAACAATAAATACACTGATATTTTTAAAAGATTGTTTTACCGCCTTTTGATGGAGAACCTTTTTTAAATCAAAATTTTGACAATTCTATAAGCTCAAATTTTCAAAATAAACTTATTCTTTAGAATTGGGACATTGAAATATACTCTGGATAAATTTTTGGTATTTTTATGACAATGTTCATTTTTTAATGATTATTGAAAAATACTGCACTTTACTTCAAAACTTATTTTTAATCTAATTTAATTATATGGTTATATTATTTTTTTAATTGATTTTAAAGTGTAATTAGAATATATTTTTATCATTTAATCCAATGGTGGTAATTGGAATTAATTTAACTTTTAAATGGGACATAAATAATTATCAATCTTTTGATAGATATTGTTTCTTAAAAACACGCTATTTGTTTTGACAACGGGAATTATTGTTAAATTAATTACTACAATTTTTTTATTTGGAATTTGGTAAAATGGAGTCCATATTTGGAATTTTAATTTCCAAATTATGTAATTAAGACTCTTTTGTTTTTATAAATTATAAATAGTAACAACGGTAATTATCATTAATTATTGTGTTTAATTAGTAATCTGGTAGTTAAGGGTAGTAAAATAATATCATAAAAATATATAATGACCCCAACATGTGTCCTAATGATATTTTTGGTGTCATGTCTGACCATGGTATGCCTTGTTCCATCTTTGGGGCCCATGTAATCACTTTAGTGTGATAGTGACTTTTTATCATATTATTTTTTTAAAGAAAGGAAATATAACAAAGGTTTGTATATCCTAAGTAAAACAATTTTAATTTCATTTATATAAATTATACATTTTACTATAAATAGTCATCGGAAATCGAAAAATATTTCCTACATTATGGTAATTTTTTTTATAATTTTTATATATTAAAGAAATAAATTTATTTATGACACCGTGATGATGCAGTGATTACCTCATTAATGAACGATTTAATTAAAATGAAAATATAAAGTATCATCTAAGACATAAACTTGTAAAAAACCTATTGGATGGGTGAATTTAGAACCCTTATCACCTTATCCTATTGATATATAATTGTGGGTCCTTTAAAATCCGAAAATCATTTTATAATAAAGTAAAATTTCATGACTTTCCAAGAGTGCCCCACCTCCCTCTTATAAAAGGCCCACACCTCTACCCCCTTACCCACACCTCTCAAGCCCTTGTATCGACCAAAATATACTCATATTGTCTCCCCAAATCCCTCTATTACTCCTAGAAGCCTCGCATTAGGCGAAAGTCTTTCCAAGGAAGCCTTTGGCTCAAATCAAAAAGAGCTACCTGATTTAGAGGTAATGTCTTCTCTCGAGTTTCTTTCTTTTATTTTCCTTCTTCACTCCCCCTAACATTATTATTCTTTGATTCCATAACAACACCAGTATCCTCAATATACTAGGATATTGTAATGATATTTATTTTATTTACACTTACACACACCTCCGTCTAATGGTTAAAGAACATATTATTTCTGTGGGTGGCGAATTACTGCCTCACGAAACGATGACTGTTCAATCTTCTTTTAACACCTCTCATGGTGGATATTATGATGGAAATGTTTTTATATATGATATATATTATATTATTTCCCCTCTATGCTTCTGTATTATATATTTAAAACATACCTTTATTATTTTCATGTTGTGAAAATGCGATAATTTCATATGAGGAAGTGTGGACTACAGCCCCCTCAAGTGATATGACTCGTTCATGCAATACATGGAATGTATAAAGAATGAAATTAATGAACTTATGTGACCTATATAACATATATATGATACAATAATTATAATATATATCTCTCTCATTTATTTTCAATTCCATTAATATGACAAAGAAATGAAAGTAGCGTTCATGCGTACGTATGGCCTACCGTCTCCATGAATGGTGCATTTCATTTTTTATATCCAAATGTTATTGAATAGTATAAAATGAATATTTAATGTATATAAATTATTTTTAAATATTTAATACTATTCTGGAGATGATGTACTTATAACTACATGGACAATTATTTTAAAACAGATTCATTTTTGACTCATGTACCGAACATCGACAAAAATGTCGCATATAAACTCACATAATTAACTAATTATTATAACATTATAATATGTGATTTTAATTGAATAATAAAATTTAAAGGAGGAACCTAAGAAATTATAAATTGACCAAAGTTTTTAATTCATGAATATAAAGAAACAAACAAGACAAGTCGGACTTGAGGTAAGGGATCCTACCTCTCTCTTTCTTTTTAAGTACTCTCTTTTACGTCACTTATTTTAAGATCCTCTTTCTTATGTTGGGGGATGTTCTTTTATATTCATCATAATTTAATTTCTATGTTAATATGATAATATACCCTATTTGATCTCATCAATCCATTTTTGGATGTTTTAAGTGGCATTGTTAGGCTGCCGAATTTTCGTAAGGGATTTCTTATCTCACTTTTAATTCCATGAGATTTCCATTGTCCGCCACTTATATATTTCATGTGGTGTATTTCATAATTGCATTCCATATATATTATAATGATTCTATTTATATTCATGGTATTATGTGATTCATTTGGTGTTTATTATCTTTTGGTCATTCGACTCGATTGATCACAACTTGGTAAGGGGTTTTTATCTCACTTTTATTCCCGTGAGATTCATGCTACATTTTCCACTATTTAATTTTGTGTGGTGTATGTACTGCCCATGATTGAATTATTTGTGTAATATACATTAATTTATGGGTATTTACATCTTTATTGTATGATTCTTCTTTCATAGTGTGTATGTTTCGAAAGTTACCCAAATCAGTAATGGAACCTTCCACCCTCCTCTTTTTAAAAGACTTCTTTTTGTTATGACTTTTAATTTACATCTTATCATGTTGGGATATTTTAATAAATATCCTTATTGATTAAAAATTTATGTCTAAGTGATGATATACCATTTTCTTTCTCATCAACTCATTTTCTGAATTTTAAAGTGACGTCGTTTGGCTGTCGAATTTTTTCAAGGGAACTTCTTAACCCGATTTCCATTCTTTGGGTTAATCTTATAATTCAACGATTTTATTATGCCAAGATTATGTGTGGAATATCTATGTTTTAATTTACACTTCCCTTTGTGTGCATATACTATTTCTACACATAATCATCTCATTGGTAAATTCTTACGTCATTTATACGAACTTGTATTGGAAATTATAACTAAATCTTATTTCATTGAGTTAAATATCCATGTCATTGGTTTTGTTTTTCCGAGAATATGTGTGAATGACCTATGACTGATTTACACTGAATATCTACTTATATTTTGTGTATTTATATTTTTCATAGATAATTAAGTCATTTCTTCATACTTTATCTAATGGCATGATCTTTGATTGGGATTGCATCTCAATTTCTTCTCATTGAAATATTTCTTGATGATATGAACTTATATTATTTTATTAAGTATATATACAGACACTTTGACATTCCATATCCATATTATGTCTATACTCAAGTCATTCAAATGTTTTGAAAATGGTATATTTTCATGTGGCTTATAATTTAAATGTTTAAAATGGAAAATGACTCTTTCATTAAAACATTCTTTTAAATAGTTTTAATTATTTATTCATTTAAACATTTATCATACATATACATGTTTTAAAAATGGTTTTAAGGATTTATTTATATGGAAATGAATGTTTTAAAACCCTTTCAAAAGTTTCAAAGTGGTATGGGACACTTTGATTCTATAATCTCTTTTAAATGTCTTCTTTTAATTTTTTCAAAGTATAAAGGGATATTTCTCTCATAGAGTTTTAATGATTTTATTAGATGTTTTTATTTATGTTAATATCATGATGTGATATATTTTAATTGAAATGTGGAAATTTTATTTTTATTTTATGCATGTTTTAAGTGTTATGATTATGTTATGGTTCTGGGGAAATGTTTATGAAATTGGGTGGTTCTGTGATAAAATAAGGGAGGGTGAGCCTGAGATATCTCTCCAATGCATTGGGTAACGTGAATGAGTTAAAAATCAAGTTTTCTCTGAAGATATTTAGGGAATACACAATGATGGGTATTCCAAACGTAACCATGAGGGTTACTCCCTACGTAAGAATGTTATGAATGCCTCAAGTTACCTTTATGTCTTATGATTTATATGAGTTATTCATAAATCTTATGATTTCATGAGGTATGTTAAGGTGATTATGTTTTATGAGTAAAGTATGATTTCATTGATTCTTATGTATACATGTACTAATGTTTTCATTCCATATTTTTATATCCCTTACTGATATTTTTATGCTCATCCCATGTTTTTGAAATGTTTTCTACAAGACTTAAAGATGAATAGGGTCAAGGATGGGATCATGGAAAGATATGCTATCTAAAACATGTAACTAGACATGTTTCTTTTTAAGAGTTTTTATTTGGTGGAAAGAAATGGAAACTGAGTAGGAGTGTCTACTTTGTAATCTTTGGAGATGTAATAGTTATGTCCTAATTCTCTAAAACTCAAAACCTGAAAATATCCTCATTGTGAATTATTCATTTAATTAAAGATTATGTAATGTTTTAAGACCGGGTCTTTATAAAAAAGGTGTGGAAAATCATTTGATTCTATTACGGTTGATATTGATCCATCTAATGATATTTTTATAGGTATTTTACTTGTTTATTCGTAATAATATAGTACCATTTTGGACAATAAATCTCCACATTCCTTTATTTTAGAATTTTTTCGTATAAATGAAAATATAATCTCATTTAAAGAATATATAACTTTTGGTGAAATATTATAGTGAAGATATTGAAGAAACCTGAGAATACCTTTATTTTCATTTGTGGGATGGTATTTCCTAGAGAAAATTTTGAAATACATTTCTTCTGATCACTTTTTTTTGTATTTTAAAAAATTCCATTGTTTAGTGAAAAGTGGGAACCCTCACAGTAGTTGAACTATCTATTATTGAGTTTGATATTATCCTTGGTATGGATTGGATTTTAGTTTATTATGCTAATATAGATTAAAAATCGAATAATTTTATATTTAATGATTTAATATTATTGATAAACTGCAAATAAACTATGAAATTGATTAAAAATTCTAGTGAAAGGTACCTAGTTCATGTTGTTGAGAATAAATAATCTATTCAATTTAGTGATGTTCTAGTTCAGAATAAATATTTGGATGTATCTCTTATTGATTTACCTTGTGTTATTTCTGATAAAGAGTATGAACTTACTATTGACTTAGTTCTTGATACTAATCCTACTCCAAAACCCTTATTGAATAACTCAGGTAGAACATGTTCAATAGAAAATTAATTTGAAATAATTAAATGATAAAAGATTCATTCATCCAATGACTTCACTATGGGGTGTCCCTGATTTATTTATTTGAAATAATGATAGTTTAATAAGATATTACATTGATTATAAATATTGAATATCATAAATGTCAAGAACAAGTATACTTTTCCTCATATTGATGATTTATTTAACCAGATCCAGGGAGTGTAGTGTTTTTCAAAGATTGACTTTATTTAATGAAAACATTATTTTAATGTGAATAAGGATGATATCTCTATTTATTTATTTAGGACTAGGTTTTTCCATTATGAGTTCTTAGTAATCCCCTTTCTATTGACTGATTCACAAACTGTATTTATGGATCTTTTGAATAAATATTTTTAAGACTAATTTGATAAATTTTAATTGGGTTTATTAATGATATTTTATAGTACTGGAAAAATTCATTGGGAACATGAAATAAACCTATGTATTATTTTTTACACATTTAAATAAAACGAATTTATAAGTAATATTTAGTAAGTGTAAAATTTGGCTATAAAGAATTTCATTCCTCGGGAATATTGATTCAAATGATAGTATAACTAGTTACCCTAATAAAATAAATTTATTTTCATACTGTAAAAATAATAATTTTTATAGTGATTCATAGTTTTAATAGATTATTGGGTTACTACCTATGATTTTTTGAAAACATTTCTTAGTTACCTATTCCACTGACTAAGTAATCTAGTAAAAGAGTTAAATTTTTCTAAACAAAATAATGTGATTATTGTTCCCTGAAACTAAAAATTAAATTATTGAATGCACCAATTTTGGATTTTACATCTATAAATCATGAAATTTTCATCTATAGTAAATCTTTATTAAAAGTAATGGGATATTTTCATAAGTATAATGATCATGTAATTTCATATGCCTCGTATAAACTAAAAACAAATGAGTTAAATCACAAAACACATTATCTGTAATAGGTAGTGGTGGGTTTTATTTTACAATTTATAGGCATCATCTATATAGATTAATCTGTGAAATTTTTACTAATCATGAATTTGTTTTGTATATATTTTCTAAGAAATAGTTAATCATGAGATAAATGATATGGTTATAATTGATTGAGTATTATGACTTCACAATTAATTACTATCCCTGAAAATTAAAAAAATTAGTTGATTCTTTGATTTATAAAAAAAAAGATATATTAACCATCTTATGATAGTAACATGATGATTTGGTTAATTATTTTAAGAACATTGGACAAGAGGATGTGAATATAGAAACATCATTTATTTTTTATCAGGTGTAAGTACAATCCTCTCGATCTAAAAAATTAATCCATCTCAAGAAGATGTTAATGATTTATTATAAATGGTAAAATATGTTAGCTAGGGTAGGTTTCTTGAGGTTAATGTTGATGAGGATGTTTTTATCTAGTATAGAAAAATATTTTTTCCTTATGTTTATCAATTCAAGAAAAAATTGTTCACTGAATCTCATAGTGCGCTATTTTCCATTCACCATGGCATCACTAATATGTACATATACCTTGAGGATTATAACTTGAGGGATGGAATGAATTGTGATTTTGTTGAATTTTCCATAAAATTTCCAACATTTAAATAGATTTAAGAATAATTATAATTATCTAAGGGGATTCTTCATCCTTTTCCAATTCTAGAGTGGAAATGGGAAAATATATGCATATATTTTAGGGTTAGATTTCTGAGGACATAATATGGTATTAATATAATTTTGGATATTATTGATAAAATAACTAATTCTGTACATTTTTTTATCATTAAATAATCTATGTATTTTGGTTAGCTATCTTTGTAGTACCTCAATTAAATAGTCAGACTACATGGGCTTCCTCAAGGTAGTTTACTTGATAATGATATATGATTTACATCAATTTTGATGAAAGAAATTTAGAAATATTTGAATGTGTAATTAAATTTAGTACATCTTTTCATCAAAAATATGATGTAAAATGTGATCAACCCATTCAAGCCATGGAAGAAATGATTTTTGATTTTTCAATGAATTTTATTTGTGGGGGTGCTGGGATCAACATCCTTCATTGGTTGGTTTTTCTTATAAAATCAATTTTCATTCAAGTATACAAAAGGCACCATTACAGGAATTACATGGAATGATGTTTTAGACTCCAATATTTTGTGATAATATAGGAGAAAGGAAGATGATCAGACTAGAGTTTGTACACGAAATATTCGAGGTGGTAATGATAATTCAATGAAATATAATATTGGGTAAAAGGAAGATGAAAATGTATAAAGACAACCAGAGGAAAGATCATTCATTTGAGATAGGTGATCATATTTTTCTTAAAGTATGTCCATAAATTTTTTTTTGTATAAAGTGGAAGCTAAACTCATAGCTCATTATGCCATATAAAATCATTGATAAATTTGTATTTGTTTCCTACTGAGTGGCCTTGCCACTATGTTTATCCCAGGTTCACACTGTATTTCATGTCTCAATGATAAGATAATATTTTCATAATTCATATCATGTTTTGATCCCATAGCTATTTTAGTTATAAGATAAAATTTATTATGAATAAGAAATTATATATATTCTTGAAAATAGAGATAATGTGTTGTGAAATAAGGTGATTCTCCTGGATATGTTTTTGTGGAGAAATTATTTGGTTGAAGAAGAAAAAATAGAATCTGAGAATGATACGATCAAAATATATCACCAATTGTTTAATAAGTAAATAAAATTGTGAGGATGAAATTTCAAAAATAGGGGAAGAATGTAATAATCTTATAAATGATAGAATAAATCTTTTTCGTATTCATTAGTATTCATAAATTAGATTGTTATATTTAGTCTAGAAAATATTAAATACTTTTTTTAATAAGAGAAAAAAGGATTATCAAACTCTTTTCATATAATGTTTAAATTACAAAATTATTTCTTATGTTTTATTGTTTTAATTTTATAAAAAATTTAACTCTATCATCATTTTTTTAAAATAATACAAAATAAAATTTTGGGATTTTTCTCAAAATATTGTTTCTCAGTGAATGGTGAGAAATACATATTTTTATATAACACTCATTTCATTTCATTGAAAAAACATAATAATATATTGAATTTGATCCTATGTTTATATAAGAAAAATTTATTAAGAAAATTTCTAATTAATTATATAAGAATCAACTTTATAAGTGATCTTAGCATAAAAACACTTGTACACATAAATATTCATTAGTTCTCAAAAACTGTTTTAGGTCGAACTTGGCAGGGCACAAATAAAATGAATTTAAAAAAATTATAGAGATAGAATTTGGTAAAATAGATTCCATATTTCGAATAAGAATAATTAATATTATTTAGTATGGTTATATTATTTTTGGTCATAATGGTAGTAAAAACAATAAAAATCTTTGACCACAATAATAGTGTAAATCGCACTTAATTAGGTTAAAAATAAATGATAAGACCACTATTTTTCATCTCAAATATTATCCTATGAAAATATTTTTGACCTTATTACATTATATATGATATTTTCATTTTTTATGGGACATTTAATCTTTAAATCAATATATATAGTAGTTTATGTAATAGAAAAGACAGAACATCACCTTCTTCATTTAAAATTTCAATTATGTGTTCACATAAAGAAAATAGAATGTTGTGAAAAAAATATTTATGGTTATTATGAGAATGAGGATTTTTTTTTCCATAGTTTTAATTTTTTTCTATTTTTTAGTAATTATATAGTTAAATTAAATTCTTACGTAAAGCTGACATGTTCTTTGTTTAACTAAAAAAGAAATTGAATTAAATAATACTACAAATAATCATTGAAATATAATTTGAATAAAATATTGTGTTCTGAAAACAATTATATAAGAATAACATAGATTTGGTGTCTGAAAGGTATATATATGAATTCCTTCATTGTCATGGCATTCAAAATTCAAATTAAATAAATAGTGGCAAAATAATCATTAATGGTATTTTCTATGAAATAATGATTTATTAAAAGATGTAAAATTCATAAAAATATTATATTTAGCCACATTATTGATATATAGTATATAATATCAACTATGGTCCATCTCTTTCCCAATTTACCATCCATAGTAATTTTCATGATCGCTAACATATAAATTCATTAATGCCACGATAATTCTCAAAAAGGGTTAACACATGTTAAAAAAATAAGGGCACAAAAATCACCTAAACATAACCAATTTATAATGTATTGGAGGATAATGAATCAAAATAATCATATACTTTAATATTATCAAATTATATCCATTTGAAAATGAAAATTAACTTGTAATAATTAAATACTATAATAAATTTCTAAAGTTCCCCTCACATCTCTTATAAAAGGTCACATCCTCTCATCTTTTAATTAAACATCATAAACAGTAATTTTCAAACAATACATATCCAAATACCATTCCTACATCAATCCCTACATCATATAGGTCTTGTATTGAAATCAAAAAAAAAAATCAATGAATGATTTTGGGATAAACCATTAAAAGTTGTTTGAATAAGAGGTGTAGTTTTTAACCAAGAATTTTTGTTTTGATTATTTTTCTACCTCCTTTGAATATTATTAAAAAAATTCTGAAATAATAACACCAATATATTCCATATATTTTTATGTTGTTATGTTAAAATAATAACAAATATCCATCCCCAATTTTAAAAAATTGGATATAAAACCATCATTCATATGTTTGGTATATACAACTTCGTGAGCTAATGCAATTTGTTTTCCATCACCTAAACATAAAACTGGTTGTAATGATATATTTAATGTGTAAATATAATATTATAGACATATTTATCATTCTAAAAATATTATATATCATTGAATTTCTTATATATTCATTCATAGTAAAACAATAACATCATTCGTGTGTAAGTGTGGACTACCAACACCACAAAGAGATATGATTCATCTTCCACCACCACATCACATGGATAATATATATATGTTTGTGTGTGTGTGTGTGTTTATTTAAATATATTTAATGGTATATTTCATATAATTATCATGGTGTAAATATAGAGTAATTCCTTAATTTTTCCCATCGTGGTCATTAAAAAATGGATATGTTACTCTTGTGTACGTTTGATCGATCATCTCCATGAAAATAACGTACTTTATTTTTTATATCCATGTCTCATGGATGGTTTTAAATGTACAAATAATTTCAATAATTATAATTATTTAATAATTATTAACCTATATATGATGAAACAATTATCACTTTGGCCATAGTTGACCTACCAAAGTCCGTTTGGACATATAGTTCAAATATTATCTAAACGTCCTATGCGCACTTAATAGAAACAGTAATTGACTATAACATGGTAAAAATAATAAAAAATGGTTTTATAAGGTAATATTTTTACATAATTTATATAGAATTTTTTTTAATTTTTTACAACATAAAAAATGAATGTTTTAGTTTAACATATATGGAGACAACAACTTTTCATTATACCATAATAGTTATTTGATATACGAATTCCTTTATAATATTCAATGTTTTATTCAAAGGAAAAACCTTGTTCCTTATTTTCTTATATTATAAAAGATTTTTAAAATCTAATGTATATTTTAATAATCAGAAATGTTTTCTTATTGGTGAATATAATATTTTTATGAGTGTATTTATGGAAATTTAATGTTTTTATGTGTTATAAATATGTTATGGTTATTGATAATTTTTATAATTATGGGTGGTTACATTATAAAGTAAGGATGTTTGGTTCCATTATATTCCAATGATGGGTGGTTCTAATATAATATATAAATGGGTGGGTCTAAGATATCCCCCCTAATTCATTTTCTATGGATGTCGACCTTATTAGATATTCCATTTGTAAGAGTGATATGGAAAATGATATCCCAAATTTCCCACATGAATTATTTATTCTTTATATCGGTCTTAATGTAAATATTATGATTTCTCATGGTAAGTTGATAAATTTATTTAGTATGGAATGAAAATGTTATTTCTTAATTATGTAATGTACAACATTCTAAAAAATATATCATGTGTTCTTTATGACCTCAAATAAATCTTTATGAGGTGTAATTTTATTACTATCTTATTTTAAAAAAATTATGAAATTATTTTGACATAGATAATTAGATTATGTGTAAGAAACTTTTAATTTTTATCCTCAGGATTTTTTTTGAAAAATGGAATTTTTTATAAGTAATCACAGACTAACTGTTTCATTAATTTTTATTATCTAAATTACCGTGCTTTTTATAATCATAAAAAATTTTAAAAAAAATTAATGGGTTTAATTATGGGTATGAAAAACAAAGAAGTCTTGTTAAAATCCATTAATATTTTTCATGAAAAGAAAACTTGTTCATTTTTTTAAAAAAAAATTATATTATAAGGAAAATGGATACTAATTAAAAGTGTCAACATTGTAAAATATGGTTTTGAAATGTATGATTCATGACCTAAAACTCTAAGACTCTAATCCTAAAAATATCATCAAAATGTAAGAAAGTTAATACATATCTAAAAATGAAATTTGCAGATCAATAACAAAAAGATATTTATATTTGTATAGAAACACACAACTATGTGATTATCTTTGCCTAATATTATGAAGAAATTGACTAAGTCCAATATACATATCCACCCTAAATTTAAAAAAAAAATTAAATCAAAATTATATTAATTAAATAAAATACAATTTTATAAACATGAAATTGTACTATAATTCCTTGATCAAAAAATAACAGCACTTTAAATATATTATTCCATAAATCTAAGGAATAACTTATTAGTATACATTCATATTTTAATTACATTTAGTAGCATAAATAATTCACATAAAATACTATTTTTTCATCTAAATCACAATTATTTATTTTGTATTTAATAGTTATATAATTTCTTTCATAAGAGATAGGATGAAATAGAGAGGAAAATTAATCATTCACTAACAATATTTCTTTTTCAATTAAATCACCAACAATTAATAAGATGAGAATACAATTTATATATATAAATAAAGAATAATAAATATTGGGTCATTTAAAAACTCTAGGGAAATTATTTAGAAACCATTAGTAGTTGACACGGTTATTGAATGTCATCAATCGCGAAAATGTAGAAACCTTATTTTTACCACTAATTATTAAGTTTAAATATTTGAAAAATTTTATTCTTGATCATTTTCTTAAACCTAAAGTCCATTTAATGATTAATATCTTTCACTATACTCCAAATCTATACATGGTTCAGGTTATTTAAATCTTGAAGATGACATTCTTCACATATCAACACATTTATTAGAAATCTATGTTGCTATTATGTAGTTGTTCTTCTATCATCAGAATTAATAGAATATTAATTATCTTGGTTTCTAAAATTATCTTCTAGATTCCATCTAGTTAGAAAACTAATCATGGGCATATACTCTATAGTATTTTTTTGGATCCACTACATTGTCTAGGAAAAAAATACTTTTAATGCTTTATGGGATGTTTTGGTGAGAGTAAACTTATTTTCTTCATTAATTATTTTGAATCCTTAACCTTTTAATGTTCCCATATTTTCTTATTGTAAACTTAGTTATATGAGGATGACATGTCATAAAATATTAGAAAAAATAAAAAGGGATGAGTAATTCAAAATAATATATTTTACATCTAGTGAGTGAATTGCTCTAAAATTATCCTATATTTGTTCCTACTATAATCATGGATCTTGGATATGGAGGTTGATTCACTAAAATTAGAATTTTAGATCTATGTTTTGAATTATATGAGTATATTAGATGGATAAACTTACAAAAGGGGTCGAATTTTAGTTTAAAAAGGTTAAAATAATCAAAATATAAAACCATTTAATATAATATTATCAGACTCACAGATCATTCGATGATCAGAGTGGAAGAATTCGAATCACAATTGATATGATTATATCAAGGTATGTTATTATCATTATAATAGTTACACTGATAAAATAGATATTATACAAAGATAATTATGTATAATATCTTTCAATTACACGCACAATAGAATATACTTGTAGAAATAATAAATATAATAGATAGTCAAAGTAAGAATGACTTACAAGCTATATTAAAAAAATAAAATCTTTTAACCATATGAGTAAAGGTATTCAATAACCTTGACTAAAGGTATCAATAGTATTCTATATAATGTATTTTCTATCATTCCTTACCATGAAATACCTCTACATGATGATCAGAAGAAGATTTTTCTTCCTATCCTCAAAAGCCCTCGATCATAACAATTATTATCATATGTATTCCGATCCTTGGAATCCCTTGATATGATGGATTGTATTCACCATCCTATGATCCATGTAATCCCTTTATTGTAATAATGATTGAATTCAGAATAATAATTTCAATTTTTTAATGAAAATAAACCTGACAAGGATTTATTATAATGACAACTCTTTAAAGTATTACAATGACTTAGAACTATATATTCATGTAGGGAAAACATCAAAATAAATGAGCTGTGAAAATATATCAGCTCCCAAATCTCCAAATTTTCATATATTTATAGGTGACATTCCAAAGGTTATATTTAAAATTGGGTTGCAATTGTCTCAGATAGATGGTTATTTGAAATCTCATAATGTTCTGGTTAACTAAATGTTCGATGTCATTTTTTGGCATAATTACAATAGTAAACATATTCCTTATGATATAAAAAAATTCTTCTATACTGTGATTATAAACATTAATTAGTCTGAAGGAATTCTTTTATGATTTTCAATCGGATGAACTAAATAAGGTTTTGTCCAACTTATCTGTACTAGATTCCTCCCACTGGTCATTACTTATGTCAATCGGGTAGAAAATACATAAGTCAAACCACTTGTCTATCCAAAGGTCATTTTAATGGATCAGACACACCTTTAGTCCAATGTATCAGACTAAGTAATGTAAGGATTATATTTTTAATACATTATAAACATTTCTACGAATGGTAGAAATTAGAATTTTCTACAAAAACATAATAAAACGTTTGAGACATAAAAAGTTAGTAAACAATGTTTTAAGGGAGTTATTGTGATTTACAAAACTAATGGAATCAAAAAGTAATGAAGAATACTTATAACTCAACAATCTCTCCCTTTTTAGGAAGAAAAAACCACAAGAATTAAATGAAAATTCACTTGATAACCCTATAGACCTTTATTTTGTTTAAGAACATCAAAGTTATTTTTTATATATCCCCCTGATTTTATAACTACATCACGATACGATGGAAATTATTATAACATATCCCCTTTAAATAAAAATGTCAACCCCATAGAATAGTATTTTCCTTTTCTATAAGATCATATCCCAATTTATAAAACATTATCAACATCTGAGATCTTTAAAAATAAATTGAATGTATCCACAGTTTCATAAAATAGTAGATGAAATAACAAACAAAACAAATATTTTTGAACTATCTAATCATTAAAGAATTAATAGAAAGAATATAAAACCAAAATTACTGGAATACATTCACTACAAAAATACTACCCGATTAGAAGGGGTTATTTTTTAGTTCATAAGGGTTTATAACCTCTTCTAAACACATTAGCAGAAGTTATGAGTAACTGTTGATAATGTGCCCACCTACTCCTATTTGAGGTGGTTTTGGTGAACCGTTAGTAAAGTAGTGTAAAATTTAGTGGCAGTCCATTTAGAGGCGGTTAAAACCCCCTCTAACATCAATATAGAAACTCAGTTTTGAGGGGGTTTTAACCCCCTCTTAATTATTAACCAGACCAATGGCGGTTGTAAACCGTTTCAAGTTGAGTCTAATCTTCCATATTAGAGGCAATTCATTGAACTACCTCTATTTAATACTCATTTAGTGGGGGGGGGGGGGGGTTAAAACCCCCTGTAAATGAACCTTATTAGAGGTGGTTCAATGAACTAACTCAAAATAAATATATTTCTTGTTTTTTAAACCCACTCCCCACCCATCTGTTCCCCTCCAGTTCACCATCTCATTCACGAACCAACCCACCGCGCGACCCTCTAGTTTGAACTCCCATATACAAACTCATGCCCAACTCCCTACAGGCCACACCACCATGCGACACCAATCTGGTTCCATCTCCCAGCCACGCGGCCCCATCCCTATCCCCTCTCATATACACCAATAAACCCCCTGACCACCCCTCTCATGTACACTCCTTACAAGATTTTAATGTTTTTAAAAATCCTCCAACGGGATTCGAAGCCCAGATCACCACATTACAATCCCTACACTCCTACCAATTCACCAATTGGACTTCATTAACATATTAAAAACCACAATTCGATTTATATATTTTACAAAACTAATTAAAATAAATATAATTTCAATAAATAGTTAAATACATATATTATTATTTTAATTAATATATACATTTTATATTATAAATTTGTGTGAATATATTATAATGCATTTATATTATATTAAACTTATACATTTATATAAATAATATATTGTATATGTGTATTCACATACATATGATTATATATTTTATAACTATATTCATGTTATGTATATACATATATATTTATATATTTAAATAATTATTTATATATTATGTACATGTCTATTTATATAATATATATAAGTATTTTTTGATTATATTTATATAATATCATGAAAAATATATTTATATATTGTATTGAAATATATATTTATTATTATGTAAATTAAATTGTAATTATTTATATAAATTGTATTATATTATATATAATTAATTTTACATGAAATACGATTTAGCCAAATATTATATAAGAAATATAATTTATACAAATATTTATATACTGTTACATGAAATACAATTTATACAAATATGTAATTAATATTATGTTAAATTTAATTTATAAAAATATGTATATAATGTATTTCAATATATATATTTATTTTTATGCATATTAATATATATATATATATATATATTTACATAAATATAATTGTATAATATTATGTACATTAATATATATGTATTTCATCAAATATAGTTGTATAATATTGTATACATTAATATATATATATATTTATATAAATTCTATAGAATATAATATTAATTATATATAATATAAAATCCTAAAAATATTATTTAAAAATATATTTATTATTATTGTAATATAACTTATAAAAACTACAAGCTTGAGTTTTTATATGACTTATTTTTCAAATAAATTATATTTATGTATATATTTATATAATATGTCTTTGATTATTTGTTATATATAATTAATATTATATGAAATACAATTTATAAAAATATATATATTTATAAATGTACAAAAAATTATACTATTACATTTATGTATATATATAAATACAATTAAATACAATCATATAATTAGAGATATATAATATAATTAAATGATATATATATACTAAATAAATTTATTAATAATACGGTATACTTAAATATATATAAAATAATTATATAATATATATAAAGTTACATATAATAAAATATTTATCATATAATTTATATAATATAAATAATATATATATTATTTTTCCTATATTATATTTATTTTCATACATAATATAATATTAATGTATTTATACATAAATATACAATAAAAATATATTAAATATAATATATGTATAATATAACTCATAATATAAATATATGGTATTTATAAAACCATATATAAATTTTATATATTTGAATGAATAAATTAGTAATTACATTTATATTATGTATGCAAATATTTATATATATGTATACATTTTTGTTTATATGTATAAGTATTTATTTAAAGTATTTATATAATGTCTTTATATATATGTTTATAATGCATTTAAATAAATTTATATAATGTTTTTATGTAATATATATATATATATATGTGGGTGTGTGTGTGTGCACACACACACACATGCGCACCCACATATAAATATTATAAAATTTTAATTTATATGAGATTTATTTTAAAAAATAAATAAAATTAAGATGGGGTTAGAAACCCCTATAATCAAAGGGATCAGTAGCAGTTCATGAACCCCCTCTAATTTCATAAATTAAAGGGGGTTCACAACCCCCCATAATGTCTTAAATTAGAGGGGGTTCACAGCCCCCTATAAATACTTAAATTATAAGGGGTTCAAAAATCCCCTCTAATCTAAGATATTTATGGTAGTTCATGAACCCCCAATATTTCCTTTAAAAATAATATCCATATTTTATATATAGCCTTTAATATATATCCAAACGAATAACATATATATATAGCCCGTTTAAAATCTAACCAGACAAATAGATCCACTAATTATTAAATTTGTGGTGGTTTTGACACAACTACCTCTAAAATCCAATCAAATATTACGATGAAAAATTGCTAAAAATTTTAGAGGGGGTTGCGCATAACAACTCTAAAATGAATTTAGAGGGGGTTTGGCAGACCCCTTCTAAAACACCACTTTTAATCTGTTATTTTTTTAGTGATTCAAATATTTAGTATTTGATGAGAAGATAACTACATTCACAGAGATTAATTTTTAAAAAAATAATAGATCAATAGATCAAAAGTAAAATTATTAATTATTTATTCATCATATTTTTGAAAAAAAAATACTGTATCTTTTTGAATTCTTCATGATCCTTCTCAGACTTCATGATAATTTCTTCCATCCCTTGTTTCAGCTAAACTTGAGTCTTTAGCCTTTTAACTTGCTCTGGTAATTCCTTATTCTCTTCCCTCATTATGATCAAATCATCTTCACTTGATCTAATCCTTCTCATCTCTAACTCCATATCACAGATCTTTTCTTTCATAACTCTCACATACTTTGTTCGATTATCTATAGCATCTCAAAAACTTTCTATGAACCTAACTTTGTCTGAAACATATGAGGATAACTTGTTTATGGAATCATCCATTTCTAACAAAAGTTCATTTGCTTTAAAAAAAATTCATAATGTTTAAGAATATAATTATTTACCGCATGGGACCACTTCACCATCTCATTTCATTATATTTTTTGAGTATGAGAGTTTTCTTGAAATGTTTTCAACTCTGGTTCAATATGTACTACTAATTCTGTTAAAACTTCTATTGAATTGGATTTTTCACTATGGATATATTGAATAAGTTGATATCTTGCTTCAAGCTTAGAAAAGTATGGAATTGTAGATTCTAACCACCTCAAATATAGAAAAATGTAGTCAAAACATTATTGTGGAATGGATGAATTTGAATCTGATGAATCTAAAGAAGGTTTGTGAGGTTTCAGTCTTTACGTTTTGGCATGTGGTTTCTTCTGTACTTTATCATTCCCTTTATTTTCTACATTCTTTGAAACATTATCTAAATATTTCTTTTGATATTTTTTTGGAAGAGTAGTTTCCTCTGAGACATTCAGAGTACCAATATCATTATATAATTCTACTTTGTCATCGATTTTTCTGTTTAAATGTTGTTTTGGTTCTTCTTCCGTATAGGATGACTCTTCTTCCTTTTCTATTAAAGTATTTTCTTCCTGAAAAACTTTTTATTATTTATCCTTAATAGATTATTACATTTTAGGTTTTGAGAATAATGAAGACACTAATTATTTCTTTTTATTTGATTCTACATCATTTTATGTCTTTTCTGTTGAATATGTTTCTATTATTACACTTATTCTTCTTCTACATCTTATTCAACTTATTCTATATCTTCTTTTTCAACTTATTCTCCAAACTCTTCTTCCACTTTTTTTGAACTTATTTATCATGTTTTTCTTCTAATTATATGGTTTCTCTTAAATAAATATTTACAACTAATTTATATAATCATTTTTCTTAGGTAATGTAGGGACCTAATGTTCCATAAATAATTTCATTTTTCCCTTGTCAATCACCAAAGGGACTAGTAAATGGATTATTGATGTTTATTCAAAAATAGGTCTGGATTTATGAATTAGTTGATCAATATGAGAAATATGTTGAAAATTAGGCACAAAATCTTTTTCAACAAAATTAAACAAGATTTCTAAAACTCTATCTTCTATTAACCTTTTTATTTCCCTTATTCTATTCTCTTCTTCTTTTAACTATTCTATGATCTGAATTCACAACTCCATTTTTTCAATAGGATCGATACTAAACTCCAGATCCAATGGTTTCTTTTGTTCCTTATGTAACATCAAATTATTTAATTACTCATAAAAAATTATCTTCTCTTTCTATTCTTTAACTATTTTGAAAGATTCATATTTTATATTATTTTTAACATCCTTATCTTTATTTGAAGGTTGTGAATCATATACAACTCCATTAACCTTTTAAAAAACATTTTTTATTTATGATCTAAAACTATTTTCATTTTTGTAATTCAATCTTCACCAATGGATAGAATTTTCTCTCTTTGGTGTATGAAATGTTATCAATATTAAAAAAATCCATACATTTCATAATAAAAACAATGATGAAGGAAAGAAACATATTTATCCTTAACATGGATGAGGCACTTTTAATATTCTCCTTTATAAAGAAAATAAATTTCACCAAATCTATTTTCCTTATGTTGACAAAATAATCAAGAACAAATACACCAAAACATTTAATGTATCTTTATCACCTTCCCTATAAATAAGATAAACTTGAGTCCAAAAATCTATAAATATATTGTCTAGTGAAATATCTAAAAAATTCCTCACTTTCTCATAGCATGGAAATAATAATGCTTTAGTGTTATTCTTATCAAATGTTCAATGTTTTTATGGTACCTTGTGTGAAGGTTAATATGATTATCCTTTATAAAGAACACCATCAAGATTTTATACTCTAAAAAAAAATCATATCACTCTTCCCAAACATGGAAAATGAAACATTATCCTTACCATATTCATTATCAAAATGAACTGATGAATCTAGCTATATCAGGATAATAAATATCAATATCATTATCTGGGTTTCCTACACAAACACTTTCCCAACTATTAAATCAAATGATCATTTTTAGAGTTTTATCATGCTTTCAAAACCAATATCTTTTAATAATACTTTCTTTGAAAAAATACATTTTTTTGTAATGTTCTTTGGTCATCATCATAATGAGAAATATGTTAAAGATCAGACAGATGACAAAAGAATCCGAGTGATGGCTTTGAAGGGTTGTGAGAGATGGGTATGAAATTCCCGAAAACTGATCTGGGAAGGAGGTAGTCCCTCTCTTATATAGGTTCAAGGGATAATGATTGAACTTCCTTATTGAAATAAACATTTTAGATTGAAACCCTTTCTAATCTAAAAACCAAGATTTAATTCATATACCTTTTAAAAAATTATATGGTATCTCAATTATTTAAAACATTTTATTGGATTGAGAATCATTATAATTAAAAAACTTTTAAAATTTTCAGAAACATATCAATGATTTTATATAAACAATAAAGAACAAGAATGAAAACAAATATGATCATAAATAATGAATTAGTGTAACAACTAAAATATCAAAGAGTAACTTTTAGAGTACAAAGTTTCATTAGTATGATGAACCTATTCTTATTTTTTTGAGATATATATATATTATGATAGTTTTTAATAAAGGATGATTAGGTTAGTTTCATTAAATAATATAATTATGATAGTTTTTTTTAAAAAATATGATACATTCATAATTAGGGAAAAAATGTAACAAATTTTGAATCCATAAAATTTATTATAGTTTCTTAGTCTATAAAGAAATTTGAAAATTCTAACTCCAAAAATTTTATATAATTTTAAGCCTAAAAAACATACTATAAAAAAAACTCATTAGAAAACTAGCAATTTAGAAAAATAAAAATTTTAAAAAACAAAAAGATTGAGTAAAACAAAGAAGACATATGTACTCCACATTTGAAAAGTAGTATATTAATATAAAAATATAGCTCAACTATAAGTAGTTTTGAATGATTACATAAAATTTATCATTCCTAGATTTTGTTTGATATATTCAAATATATTATAAATAAGAAATTTTTTAAAAATATTAGCGTGTTTTTCATGAATTTTGATGAATTGTAAAACTATATATACTTTATGTGTATAATCTCAATGGAAATGGTGTCCTATATATTTTTTATTAGAACATGTATGATGTGTAAAGTTTTTATATAGGGAAATATAACTTTTGTTATAAAAATGTATTTGAGTTTTAGTAAAACTCATGTATTATTTAGTGGGTGTGTATTTCATCCTCAATACTAGAGCACAACAACTTCTAGCTGCCACGTATTGATCTTTAACAGTGGGATGTTCTACTGATTTTAGTTTCATTAATGTCCATGAAACTAATGAATCACCTAATAAATGTCAGGTTATAGATGTGATTATCCTATCCATTATAAATCCACCATAGTCAGCATCCAAAAAAAATAGTTCAAAAACATTTCTAGAATAATAGAATATTACTAAATCCATAGTTTCCCTAAGTTAATAATTTTTTTATAGATTTAAGATAGGATTATTTTGGATAGACTTGATATCTAGAAAATAATCATACCTAAAAAATTAACACTATATTACTAGATATTAATTAAAATAAACTTCCAATCATATATCTAATGGTTTTTTGATCAACTAGTTTCCCAACCTTATCAAGATCTAAAGTATTGGATGTGCTAATGGAATTACTAACAGTTTTAGTGTTTTCATATCCAAATTTCCGAAGAATATATTTTATATAATTATTTTTATATTTAATTGTTCTTTCTAGTTTTTGTGGAATTTTAAAACTTATAAAATATGTTAAGACATCCATCATACTCATTTCAAACTCAGACATCATAATATCTACACAAGAATCTATTATTAGTTTTTTAGAAGAAATATATATAATTTTAGCAACATAAATTTTTATAATCATAATGTTTCTATTTAATTAATTTATAAAAATAGTTGGATCCACAAAACCATTATCAAAAATTTTTTGGAACAATAATCTAGTTAAACTATCATACCATGCTCTAGGGGATTGTTTGTGTCCATAAGGTGATTTATTATGTTTATAAACATATTCAGGATGTTTTTTATTTTCAAAACTATGAGGTTTTTAAACATAAAATACCTCCTAAACATATCAGTTTGGAAAATAACACTTCACATCCATTTGAAAAATGTGGAATTTAATGAATGCTACAAATTCTTAAAGTATACAAATAGTTTTGAGTCTAACTATCAAAGAATAAGTTTCTTCATAATCTATTCCCTTTTGTTGGTTATAAAATTTAATAACATGTGGAGATTTATTTCTAATTATTATTCCATTTTCATCACAATTATGCTGGAATACCAATTTTACTTCAATTATAGATATTTTTACAGGTCGTTCAACTAAACTCTTAACTTTTTCCCTTTCAAACTCATTTATCCCATATTTCATAACCATAATTCAATCCTCATCACCTAAATCCTTGATAAGATTAAAATTTTTAAATTTGTATTAGAAAGATATATGTTCAATTTCATTTCTTATGGAAATTCCAGTCATAACCTCTTATTCTACACCCCCATAGATTCCTTCATAGGGATGATTCCTAAGAAACAACAGACTTCCTTGGTTTTCAAAAATCCATTTTTCATCAATATATTAAAAATATACATGTGAAAAAAATGAAACATTTTCATGAGTTATTTTATTTATGATAATTAATTTCTAGTATAGGTTTAAAATCAATTTTAGAATTAACATCTGAGGACGCATGTTGGGGTTATCTGAAAACAAAAGGACATGTATTATCAAAATTAACATGCATTGTTTCCTCAAGAGTACATGGATATTTTATTGCACACTATACAAGACTTAGATGTATTGGAATAACCTAAAAATATTCCTTTATATTATTTGAGTGAAAACTTAGTTAGAACAACATTAGTATTCATGATGAATACTAATGAAACAAGATACATTGAATTATGAAAATATTGGTTTTCTTCCTATCCAAAACTCATAAAGAGTTTTATTAAAAAAGGTCTAATAAAAAATCTATTTATAGTATAGAAGGAAGTACTAAATACTTCAATCCAAAAAAAATTAGCAACCAGGTATTCACTCATCATGGTTCTAGTAATCCTTAGATGAATTCCATTTATTCTTTGGACTTCACCATTTTTCTGTGGAGTCCTATGTATCGAAAATTTATTTTCAATTCCTTTCTTATATTTAAAATCTTCAAAATCATAATTTTCAGATTCTACACCATGATTAGTATGAATTTTTATTGAGGTGAGGTTCTTCTCATTCTCAACACTGACTATAAAAGTTTTAAAATAACTAAAGGATTCATATTTCCTTATTAGAAAATAGGCCAATGTGTATCTAGTATAATCATCAACGAAGGAATATACATAGTATTTTCCACAAATAATTCTAGTTTGTATAGGAACAAATAAATCTATATGAACTAACTATAAAATATCAAAAGTTGAGACTTTAGTAATAGATTTAAGAATTGACTTATGTTTTTACCAAATTGACAAGTGCCACAAACTTTTGAAGTGTCAAACCTATGTTATGGTATATCCTTGTCATTTCCTTTATTAGTAAACTTAGATATGGTTCTTAGGATACATTTTCCTAAACTAATTTTCCATAACCAGGAATTTTCTTCCATTTAACAAAGAAAAAGTAATTATTGGTTCCTAACGTCTTCTAAACATTATGTGTAAAAATTCTCATGTCGATGGGAAGAGAGAATAAATTAATCCTTATAACTATATACAATACATTTATAATTTTTTAATATCACAAGATAACCCTCATAAAATAATTGAATTATGGTTATATTTTCTTGCTAAAATCCTAAAAAAAATTAAAAATTTGAGATAAGATTTTTTCCAAGAAGAATGGTGCTAACTATACCAAGAATCCTGACATGAGCATTACCTTCAAAACATACTTTAACACCTTTCACCTTGATTTTATTCTTGAAGAAATCTTGATTTCCATTAATATTCCTGGAACATCGATTATCAATGTACAGAATGGTTTTTTTGGTATGTTATTTATTTTCAGGAAATAAAAAGGATTAGTTTTTCAAAACCCAAACCTTCTTGTGTATGGTATTGTCATATAATAATATTTTAGGAAGCCATGTTTTTTTAACTTTTTTTGAGAAAATTTAATTCCCTTAGAAAAACAATATTTATAAAAACCAATATATTATAATATTTTTAATGAATATTTTTCCTTCCATTAACCATGACTTTGGAAATTAAGTGAAAAAGGTTCACATTTAAGAACAAAGTAGTTGTTTCTAAAAACAAGTTTTTTATTTGTAAAAATCATTCTAGTATTATCACAATAAGGCCTAATTTTCTAATAAATTTTATAAATTTCTTATATAGTTATGGTAAACATTTATAAAAGTTTCATCGAGCTATAAATTTCTAATTTTTTTTACACTTAAATTATTATCCTCATTGGTAATAGTTTCGGAACATTGTTTCTCAAAATAATTTTATAATGTAGTTTCCCAAAAAAATATTTTTTTCAAAGTCTTTTGAAATACATTCTATTTCAAAATTAGATTTGTCAAGATCATTAGAAACATATGATATTTCATTAGCCAAATGATTTACACCCATATCAACCTTATAAAAGTTATCTCTCGCATTATTATGTTTTTCTACAAATCATTCAATTTTTATTTTGTAATAGTTTTTAAAACCTAGAAAAATCATCATAACTGGGTAATGTATTATTTTTAGTAGATGTAGATAATTCTTCCTCAGAAGATATAGAATTTTCGTCATTATCACTTTTAGTTTAGTTACCATTTAATGATAAATTTACATGGGATTAAACAATATATAACATAGCCAATATAAATTGATTTACCATGGGTAATTTTGCAAAAATAAATAATGTTCCTCTTTCTAGAACATTCATTATCATAATAATTCTCTGAATAATATACACCAATGAGAATCCAATTGTTATATGATTTCATAACTTTATTCACTATTGAATTATGATACCTTTTTTAATTTCAATATGAATTTATTTTCTATCTATATTTACTTTTAATATTATTAAAATCATTTTAAATATGTCTATCTTTCTTAAATTCTTAATAAGTGACCTCAGAAACATTCTTGAAACATTTATCCTTAAGAAACTTTTTGTATATATATTAAATTTTCTTGTTACTAATGATATTGTTCATTATGCATAATTTTTATAATTGTTTCCCCAAAAACATCATCATCTAGACCTTTTTTTATCAAGTGAAATTAAATTATTTATAATAGTCATAAAACATTGGGGGATCTTGGAAACTATCTCATATAGTAGAAAATAAAAGTCTTGGTAATCACCTCTAAGCATATATCTTCTTGTTTCCATAACTATAGATGTACCAAAATGTTTTACTTACAATTTACTCAAAATAATATTGGATGCTTCACAAGATGATATCTGACTATAGATATTCCCCTTCATAAAACAAATTAATGTATTTTTGACTTGGTAGTTCAACTGATATTCTATCATTTCAGAATTAGTAAAATAATAAACTTCCTTATAAGAAATATTATACTTTACAGTAATCATTATGAATTTATAAACTCTAGTGTTGATCAAAATGGTTTTTATTCAATATCTCTAATACTCATAATTATTCCCTTCATAGATAGGTGGCTGAAAAGGATTCAAATTGTCAAGCCAATATTTATACATTCCATCTTAACAAAAACAAAATCTAATTTATTCAAATTCATGTTAGTGTAATAATGTTTATAAACTAGAAGCTTATATGAAATCATAAACAATATAATGTAAGTAATTAAATTAAAAACACAGCAAGTATATAAGCAATATAACCTTCTCTGCTCCCAATTCTTATATCATAAGAGTATAAAATATGGCTATACATATAAGAGTGGGGGTGAATATTAGTTTAAAAAGATTAAACTAATAAAAATAAAAAACCTATTAAAGTAATATTATCAGGCTCATAGATCGTCTGATGATTATAGTTAATGAATCAGAATTACAGTTTATCTGATTATATAAAATTATGTTTTATCATAATCATAGTTAAACCAATAGAAAAAACATAATTAGTTAAGTATAAAGACTAGCATTATATTACATACATAATCAAAAATACTTGTAGAAACAAGAAATACAATAGATAGTAAAGGTAATTATGAATTAAAAGTTATATTTAAACAACGATCTCTTTTAAACATTGGTTTAAAGGTAGTAAATAACATTTAATAAAGTCATATAAGGTATTATACTTACTATAATGTCTATATATAATTACAAGGAAAGCCCTCGATACGATGATCATAATAAGATCTATCTTCCTATCCTAAGAAGCACATGATTGTAACAATAACCAGAATCTATCTTCTTAGCCCTAAAATCCCTAAATCTAATTGATCAGATACAAAATCTTCCAATCCCCCAAATCCCACAATCGTAACAATGATCAGATAGAGAATAAAATACAATCGTTCTAAATGAATTAACACTAACATGGAGTCCTTAGAATTATAACTCTCTAAATTATTACAATGACATAGAATGATATGCTCACATAGAGAAAACATAAAAAGACTTAAGTTAATCTGTAAGAAAAGGCCTCAGGGAAATGTCTTAATTCTTTGAAATCAGAGTTATCTTTCAGTATAGGTGTCCCACAAGCTAAGAGGGAGGAACTATAGCGAATGTGTGGGTTTCTGCTGGTTGATAATCATCTGAAGTACCTTGGCCTCCCGACCCTGGTGGGTAGGTCAAAAAAACAAGTTTTTAGCACGATTGTGGATAGGGTGGATAATATTATTTGTCTTTGGTCTAGTAGGAGGATTTCCAAGGAGGGAAAGGAAGTTCTCGTGAAGTCAGTGGTTGAAGCAATCCCTTCTTATTCCATGATGCTATTCAAATTTCTCAAAACTCTCATTGATAAAATCCACTCCCGGTTGGCCAATTTTTGGTGGGGCTCCCATGAGGGTAGACATAACTCACATTGGATGTCTTGGGAGAAGCTGTGTGTTTCAAAATTCTGTGGCGGCCTCAGTTTCCGAAATCTCAAATGGTTTAACGAGACCCTTTTGGCGAAACAAGGATGGCACCTTATTTCCCACCCAAATACACTGTTTTCAAAGGTGATCTGAGCTAAGAACTTCATAAATTTTGATTTCTTGCATGCCCAGCTGGGGCCACGTCTGAGTTTTATGTGGAGGAGCATTTGGGGAGGAAAATATCTCATTGACTTGGGCTGCGTGTGGAGAATTTTTGATGGGAATAATGTTAAAATTTGGAATGATCCATGGCTGGAAGATGGAATCAATCATAAGGTTTCCTCACCGGTTGTCCCTGGATTCGAAGATGCAAGGGTACGTGATCTGCTCGATGACTCCCTTGAGGAGTGGGATCGGGAGGAGATTTAGTACTGGTTTAACAAGGTGGATCGTCAGCTCATCATGAGTATCCCTCTCACACCAGGAATGGGTAATGACCAGATTTGCTGGACTAGGGAACCTCATGGGAGATATTCTGTTCGTTCTGGTTACAAAATGAGGGTTCAAGGTTTTCTCCAGGGATTTATCGATAATATATGGAAGTGCCTTTGGTCCCTCACCACTCCCCCTAAGGTGAAATTTTTTTGGTGGAAGGTCTGTGCTGGGATTCTTCCAACCCATGACTTCTGGTGCAACGACATATGGCAGAGGACAACACTTGTCCACTGTGCCTCCATGAAGTGGAGTCCCCTTTGCATGCAATTCTTTCCTGTACGGAGGTGGAAGGGGTATGTAAGGTTTATAGGCCGGATTATGGTATTTTATTTGAGATTTCAATTGGGTTGGTCCCAAACCTTACTAAATGGGTGTCTTTTCTGGACTCGAGCATGGTCGGGATGATATGCACAATTGCTTGGTTGGTTTGGACTCAACAGAATGAATGCATTTTCCAAAGAAAGGTGACCCATGATCATCCTTGGGTGGGTAGAGCTTTGGAGTGGATGAATGGATGGTAGAAAAGTGAAGATGTGCATTCATCATGCCACACCCGATGGGAGGCTCCCTTTTGGTATCCCCCCCCTGAGGGTTTGTTCAAGATTAATACAGATGATGTTGTCTCTGATAACTCATGGGTCAGTATTAGGCTCATTGATCATAAAAACCTTGGCCAGAATGTGGAAGCTCAGTATAGAGCGGTGCCTAACTCATGGCGCCCTGTGGTGGATGAGGCCTCGGCCATCCTACAGGGGCTTCTTTTTGCCCATTCAAAATGTTGGCCCAAGATCCTGGTGGAGTCTGATTGCCTCAAAGTGGTGAACGCTATCTCAACAAAAGATGAGGATTCACAACCTTTTGGCCTCATATTGAGGAAGATTTGGTCCCTGATCAATGGTTTCGATTCATGAAAATTTTCGTTTATCAGAAGAGAGGGTAATTAGAGAGCCCATCATTTGTCTCAATTTGGGAAATTTTGGGGTGATCATTCTTGGGTGAACTCATTCCCTGATTGGATTTGTAATCCTAGATTCCTTGATCAGTAATTTATCTATTCGGTTCAAAAAAAATGTACTCCTTATAATTGACATAATTCTAATGTACTTCCCGTTGTCAAAACAAAAAGCGTGTTTTTAAGAAATAATAACTACCAAAAGATTGACACTTATTTATGTCCAATTTTAAAGTGAAATTAATTAAAATGTCCAACATTAGATTAAATAGTAGAAATATATTCTAATTATATTTTATAACCAATTAAAAGGATAATGTAACCATATAAATAAATTATATTAAAAGGAGCTTTTGAATTAAAATACAATATTTTTCACTATTCATTAAAAAATGAACATTATCAGAAAAATACCATAATTTCATCCAAAGTAAATTTTGGTTCCCCGATTCTAAATAAGAAATTTATTTTGTCAAATATTATATATAAAAGTGAAAAAAACTATATTTAATGATGGTTCTTCATTAAATGGCGGAAAATCGACCTTTTAGTGAATACTAGAGTATTTATGCTTAAAATCGAATTATTTACTTATTTTAAGGCTCTAACTTGTATTGGATAAATGTAAAAATTTTCAATAAACATGTATAATCATATTTTAGTTATTTTTATTCATTATCTTTAATACAATGACTAGGCGTTAACTAACATTTATAATAATAATATTATATTATTAGTGTGCAACGTTAGATTCCAAAGAAACCCATTTTTGTGTATCAGGTATGCCATCGAACATATAATCCCCTTTAAAGTAGAATTAATATTTAATTCACAAATATTAATAAATATGAAAAATTTCACGTTCTGTATTTACATGGGATGTTACACAGGTGGCCTTAGGTGAGTCACAAGATCCACCCAACCATACACTCAAACTATTGGCTGAAGAACTTGAGATTATTTAGTGTCATTATACGACTTCATAGTCATATTCCTATGATTAATTTTAATTTGATGATTTAAATTATGGGACACCATTTTGATTTTGTCTCATTCCCTCTTTCCAAAGGTGATTGGTCTCTCACCATCGGGGTGATGATGATGGCTCCCTTTATCCATAAATTCATTGATGGTTTATTCAATCTCTATTTGATTAATCATTATACTCAATTTCATGGCAACCCTTCATTTAAATACATCTAAAAAAATCAGTACCTACCATCAAGAACCTATTCTAAAACATCATTCCAGTGTTGTAAATATTAAACTCATCAATCAATAATAGAAATATGATAAGAATCGATTTTCATTTCTCAATCTATCCAGTGTTATTTTTCGCTAGTATTAAATTTAGTGTGGATACAATCCTTCTTTTTTATGTGGATATCATCCTTATTTTTGGTTTTATACAAGTGGCATGTTGTGCTGTCCAATGTTGTATTTTTCCCTATCATTGTACTGTATACTATCTGTATTTTCAGGTGTATTTACATTGTGGTATTTTTTTCAATGTGATGTTTTTTCAGGTTTTGTATTAGTTTTTATTTTAGGTGTTGTATTCATCACTATTCTATAGTATTTTTCATATTTTTTTATAGTATTTTCATGTGTTGTGATTTCCACTATGGTATTATATATATTGTCTACATTAGTTTTTTTCCTTTTCATGTCTACAACATGTCATTTAGTTTACTAATGTAGGAATATAATGATCAAATTATGATTAGCTTCTTAGTTTAGTGTTTGATTTATGTTTTGATGGTTGACAGAATCCTAATGGATTTGGTGATTTTTTTATTTTATTGGTTGGTAACAAAATCCAAATGAGGATACCATTATGAAGAAGTTGTTAGAGACTATTAAAGATGAAAAGATTTAAATATATTAAATAAACACTAAGAAGATATGGCCTTCAAAACCGGAATGTTTTTTATGTGAACATAATGTGGATATGAGTAAATAGATTTGGTGTTGGATTTTTTTGTCAACACATCAATTATATGTGACATTTATTCTATGTCAGTTGATTCTTATTATTTTAGGTGATGTTTAGTTCATTCTAAGTTATAGGATTTATTGAACATGATTAGAAGAAAATTATAGGTAATTTTAGAGAATAATTAAGTGTTGGTCACCTTATTACACTATCTTTATATACAAAATCTTGTATAATGATCACATGGGAAGTAAATGAGATTTTCTACCCATGAAATGAGCATTTTTTTAGTCATTTTCCAAAAAATGTTTTAACTATGTCATGGTCTAGTAGATAACACACCATAGTGGAGAATAACAAGGATTTCATCTTAGAAATGATGTTTTTGTAGTGTGTGTCTGGGAACCAAAAATTACATTGACTACTCCATGATAAAATATTTCTGACCATTTTGAATAAAGTAAAAATTTTGAGATGTCTTCACCAATGAAATTGAAATGGTTTAGTTAGAAGAGTGGTTCTCATATGAATATTGAAATAGGGAATACTATGTTGTGGTATATGTCATGGTGGGAGTAATAAATGTCATGGTGGGAATGAAAAATCCCTATCTAAAATGATGAAGAGGGATTATACTGTGACAGAAGGTGTAGTGATCTAGTGTTCAAACTAAAACAACATTTATATATATCATGATTTACTGGGTATTTTTAGAATAGTTTTATAGTATCTCAAATAGGATAAACCAAAAAATCATAATACATTCCTTACTGAGGGGGGTTTGTTGTTTTTATGTTCTATTGAAGTGGTTTTTGTGTGTGTTGTTTTAAGTGTTATATGCATGTGTATGCAAGGGAGGGGAGTCTACTGGATGGTATACAAATTTCTAGAAATACTCTTTACCAATGGTTTTAAACCATTGGTATATTGTTGAACATCATATGCTTACCAACGGGTTATTAAAACTATTAGTAAAACTCTATATCAACTTTTTATCAAACATTGGTAAAATTTGTAATGATTCTATATACCAACAATTAATAAACCCTTTATATAAATCTATATAAACAGTTTTTTTAAAACCATTGGAATACTAAAATTTATACATCCCAATACCAATGGTTTTGGAATAACGATTGGTTTAGGCTTATACCAATTAAAAACTATCCAATAATTTGGAAAACATTGGTATAGGGTATACTAATTGTTTTCCTATATATACCAATGGTTTGAAATAATTAGTATAGACTGCCTTTATAGTAGTGTGGACACTTAGGCTACAAGTGGTTGATCTAGTTATTAATGAAAAAATTTTGGATGAAAATGTTTTTTGAAACCATTCATCAATGCTTCCCAATACCCAAATTGAGGAACCAATTGATATCAATAACTTATTCAAGGAAGAATAATTATTTTCTTCTTCCTTGCAATAGTTTTCTTGTCTTGCAGATTATAAGAATTTTTTGGTTTTTGGTGTTATTACCAAATACCATTCACAGATCCAAATAAATAGGTTTATATCTAAGCTAAAATACTACTTTGGAGATGACCGTCATGTTTTCAGAATATTTTCTTTTAGTATTTTGAGGATGTTGTGGGAGAGGATGTAATGTTATCCATCCATGAGATCATCCATTAATCCCCATGGGGTGGCCACCATGGAGGACAAAGAACTGCTCATAATGATATACAAGATATTTTTCAAAGGCCAACATCTTTTATAGATTCCAAAATTTTATTGATTTGATGTGACATGTTCCAAATGCTTGGAAATGTGGTTAAAATGCATGAGATTCCAAAACAGAAAATGAATATTGGAGGTTGATGTTTTAGATTAATGGGACATGTATTTTACAGGACCCTTCTTATCCTCTAATGGGAATAAATATGTTGTTGTGGTTGTAGACTATGTGTTTAGATTGGTTGAGGCTTCGGATCTTCCAGACAATATTTCTTCTATTTTCGTAAAAGTTTTTCTGAAAAACATTGTTTCTAGTTTTGGAGTTCATATAACATTAATTATAGACATTTCAAGACATTATTAAAATTAAATTTCCATTAATTTGATTGATAAGTATGGTTTTTTTCATTGAACTGGTACTACCTACCATACACAATCAAGTGCGCAGGATGAAGTTTTTAAGAAAGAACTAAAACATATTTTAGAGGAGATAGTTTCCAGTTCAAGAAAGGATTTTTAAATTTTGGTGGATAAGGCTTTATTGTACTATAGAACTCTTTACAAGACTTCCATAGGTATTCCCCATATAAACTTCTCTTTGGAGATACCTTCCATCTACTTATGGAATTACACCAAAAGTGTTTTTGGAAGTGAATTCCATGGGATTTGAATTCATGTTTTCATGTGAGAGGATTTAGTTAGATATGAGTGAGCTTAAGGAAGTTATGAGGGAATCATATGAAATTTTTTATATTTAAAAATATAAAATTACTTTTTTTAGAATAAATAATTCAGAATTTGGATATCATGGTATATTAAAGAGTCTTGTTATTTAATTATTATCTGAAACCTTTCCCAAAAAAATTGAAATACATGTTGTTTAGACCCTTAACCATTATGATATTTCCAATTAATGGATCTATGGAGCTTGTTGGTGAGAAGAAAAATCCATTCTAAGTCACTTATCAGAGGATAAAACACATCTATGAATGGAATTTAAAGGTATTGGGTCCCATTTCATTACTTTAAGGATGAATATATCTATAGTATAATAGAGAACTATAAACTCAGTGTTTCATGGGAATAAACCCATGGTTTCTGTTCTATTTTATTATTTATCTTTTTGAATAAAGATAACCCCTGTTTTTTATTCTCGAGTATGTGATCCCATGGAATGATACTTCTGTTGATTTTCCTTGTACTGTACTATGTGTAATTTCAATTTTATTTCAATGCCAAAGGAATAAATTCCCTACAACATCTACATTTTTTTAAAGGTTGGGGCAAAGCCTCATTTATTATTAAAGCAATGAAAATACCTCTTTTAACTGGGTAGAGGGATACTCATTACATAGCCCGAAGGCCTAGTGGGAATTTCTCCCATTACATTGCACGTAGGCCCAATTTTTTTTTCCCAAATCCAATTCTGTGAATAATACTGCTATAGAACCCACCTACTACTGTACCACACAGCCCCGCTACTACTGCAATGCCTTCCACTACTATAGTGAACTATAGTAACGCTACAGTACCTGTGCCAAATGGGTTTTGAACCCCCATTTTTCATGTAGGATTATGGGGTGCTTACCACTAAGCCAAACCCCAAATAAAAATCTATATAAATCCTTTGAAACTCAATATTTGTTTGAATTTTTTTTCTTCAACATTAAATTTTGGATTCTTATGCCTATTTTCTTAACCGTGTAATAAATCAATGAGACCAACCAGATCAATTCACTTTGTGCTATGGAGACAAACTTTTGAATAAACATTATAGGTTAAATATCCCACATTAAATGATGTTTTTTTCTTTGTTTGAAATTTATATTATTTGTTTATCTTTTACTGCATGTTTTTGAGAACCAAGTGTGTGTAAACCCCCCAGTTCATGTGAAAATTGTAAATATAATTTCTTTCTTAGGTGTTAACTTATTTAATTCTAGTGATTTGAAAGTTGAGATGAGAGGTATTTTGAAACCATCTTGTACCCATTACATTAACTTTCATTCAATTGTTGCTGTAAAACATTGGTTATCATGATACTCTTTGAAATACATTGAAAATTATTTTTTCTATTCTTAATAAAAAACATGAACCTTAAAAATAATTTTTTGATTGGATGTGTGGAAATAATTTTTTAACTATAATGTAATTCCCCTTAAAATTCCTTTAATTAATGAATTTCCTCTATGTTTTGAACTAAAATATCCCCTACCTTAGCAGTTAATATTAGGGTAAATGTTGAGATTAAAGTGTGGTGTAGAGGGGTTATATTGACTATGTTGTGATTTAAATTTTAGACACAACAAATACGATTTATTTTTTAATAAAATAGGTAAAAAAATTAAATTTCATCGAAATTATTTCATGAAATAAGGGTTATTTGGCTTCAATATACACTAAAATTATTTCATATCTATAGGATAATAATATTCTGGTTGTTGAATTTTTCATTAATTCTGAAATTATTGGTGATTTATGATTGTCGAGTGGTGTTATAGAATATTTCAATGAATACTTTTGTAGAAACTAAGAAAGGGAGTGATATATGATAGATTTTTATAAAATTATGATCATGACATTATGAAACATGAAATTCAAATTTAAACTTAGGGGGATTAAATTTTCATAAGTAATCACCTTACGATGCCATAATCATATGATAATCATATAATTCCTCTGAAATTGGAAGAAAATCGGAAAATAGGATCCCATGGTGAACATCTGAACCTCTAAGAACTTAGTGTGTCTGCAAACCCTCTGTACATATCATATAAGTTATTTTTCATAGTTCTATTCACATACATGGATTGGTAAAATTAAAAACAAAAAAAGAGAAAAAAAACGTTCCTAGTATAAAAATGAGACCATTAATGTGAGGGATATTTTGAACCTATAAGAAGTAAGACACAACGGAATTTTAGGAATTTCATTTGAGTTTCTTTAATAAAGTGTTAAAGAATTGATCTTTTATTTTTTGAACCTATGAGAAAGTAAAAATTGAAGGCACCATTCATTATTATTTTATTTCTACTTATATCAAATATTTCATCATTATTAGAACTACATGTTATGCTTTAATTGAAGTAGGAAAGTAGGTGGTTTCATATAGGAGGCATGAAGACTTCAATAGTGAATGAGTTCACATTCCATTGATTTCTAATGTGAATTTAAAAAATATCTCTGAAAATACCAACCCACTTCAGAATATCTTCCTCTTTAATTAAAAATCCTAACATGCGTCATTTTGTGCTAACTATGAAAAAAATATTTTCTATTTTATAAAGAGAAAAATCATTCAATTTTTTTGAGAAAAACCAAATATTTAATTGTGGGGGAGTTTGATGTGGTTTTTTTAACAAACATTTCCACATCGGTTTTTGTACTTCACAATATTATTAATATCAAAATACGTTTTTTAATTGAATAACTTACAATATCTATTAATTCATTATTTAATTAATAATACAGTTATTATTTTTGTTAAAATATATATTTAATGGTATATTTAAGTTATATTAAATATTTTATATTTTATTAATTAATTTTTTATTAACCACCATTTTTATTCTTGTATAACAGATTAAATTATATTTTTTATTTCTATACTTTTTGTATATTTTATTATTTCATTTTTTGTACATCAAAATACTTATTTAATTTATTTAATATCAATATTTTATTTGATAAATTCCTTATGTTAATATATTTTTATTTTATAAATCTTAAACATTCTAATTTATATTTTTATTTAACTTATTTATTTATTTTCACTATTTTTTAATTTATTTATTTTTCATATGTATTTAGTATTTTAATTTATTTCCTTTAACATATATTTATTTATTACTTTAAATTGTTAGTAAATAAACATTCCATGTTTCAAATTTATTTATTATGTTCATTATTTTTCAGGAGCATCACTACTGGATCTGCCATTAACACACAGGTATATTTGGATCCACTATCATCTCTATGGATCCCCCATTAGGAATGCTTCCACCAGTTATACATCGCCAAAAATGGCATCTACTAGTATCATCATCCCTATATACACAACTTCACCCCTGCAACCAATAGACCACATCTACCGATTGGTTTGCCCCTTCTCATCAGTATCCACTTCTCGACTCCACCCAATCGACTTCCAGCACCCCAAATCCGGGAATCCACAACTAGATCTTCAGTATACAGGTCTGTATCCACTATTTTTCTCCATCGGTAGTAGCCTCCTCTACATCCACCATTTGTCCACCATCAACCACCATCATCCCTCTCCCAGATCCACCACCATCCCACTAATAGAATGTGATCTACCTATCTGTAGAATCCCACTTCCCTTGCACCCCAATCCATTGCCAAACACTGGTAGATCAAGATTTATCATCCCACTCCCTCAATAGAAAACCCAATTTCGGACCACTTATCGAACTGACCACCACTGCATGAATAAGAATAACCAAAAAATATTTTTTTTGTTAGATCTGGAAACTAAATACCTTGAACGACCTCTGTAATATATCAAATTCACCATTGAATATCTTTCATCACCTCCCTTGAATAACCTCAATCACAAACTTATGCCTCAAATATGAGAAACCATCTGCTAATTGAGGATCACAGTCATTGGAGGAGTTATATATAAAGAAAAAGTTGTTGTGTGATAGAGACCCATGAGCTGTGGTTTTCTAAATAAGAGACCCCCTTTTGATTTTCTTATTAAATATATATAATATATAGTGATAATAATAATAAAAATAGATATATATACATATAATAAAATATATTAATTAAAATATTAATAGATATATAATTATAAATTTATAGATATATATAATAATAAGAATATAAATAGTATTATATATTAATAATAATTAAAATTGTATTAAAAATAATAATATGTATATATATTAATAAATATTTATGTTTGTAGATAATTTTATTTTAATAATAAGTATATAAATATATAAGTAAATTTTATTATATATTTCAAATTAATAATAATAGACTATAATTAAGTAATAATTATATTTATATATAATAATACTCAATGTGGTAAAGGGTAGCCCCAAAATGGAATTTGGAAAAAAGAATTTCTAGAGCTTCTCGCCTTTAATTTCTTGATAATTTAAAATCTTTTTTATTTCAGGGTTTAATCATGTTTTAATATTTATAGGGGATATTGTTGGTTTCCAATTAATTAAATATGGTACAAGAATACTCACTCTAAAATCATGTCCCTTGAATGTTCCACATGGAGTTTATCTGGGTGTAAGATCATGGTTGTTGCATGGCACAAGTTGAGCATTCTATTAGAAGGGGAATCTGCTCTGGTCACTATGAAGGAGGAAGATACACAGTGAATATGCCATTTTGGGGAAAGGGAGATCATCTGGGAGCTGTGATAGGGGTTGTCAATGGAATATGAACAACATAATAAGAGTCCAGTAAATGCAAAAGATACCCAATCTTAGAGAGTATGAAGACAGACTTGACCACCATAAACTATTGGAAGCAGACAGGAGAAGAGAACATAGATCGAACATTAGAAGCTTCTTATAATTTAGGAGGAAGATAGAAAACTCTTTTCTATTTTTTTTGATTCTTAATTAATATATAATGGATCAATATATTTCACATTCCCTTAAAATGATTATTGTCATTATTATTTTCAGATAATCACCACTAGGTGAATATGCTTTATTTGTTAATTTTTTTTAAAATGTTCATGAATTCTCTCTACTAGTCACTTCTCCCTCTATGGATATTTATCTTTTACAAAACAGTAAGTATGATTAAAATTGGACTTTGATTAGGTATTAATTTAGACTATCAATCTAATGATTTTAAATTAAGAGTGAATCAAGATCAACATGTAGTAGAAAACGGAGTTCAGCTGAAAAATTGAACTCAGTGATAACTAATTTTCTCCAACTAAATGATTCAACGATATCTACAGTTGATAAATTGTAGAGGCTATTCAATTACAAGTTTAACTGATGAAACATATTTTCAGTCCCTTTCAATCATTTCCTGATATCTAAATTGTAATGCATGAAAAAAGATAATCTTTATAAACATCACAGAAATAATTTCCCTATATTCATCAGTTGGATGATCTAACCATTTTTTCAGATCATATGTCTTGTTTATTTTTTAAACATTCACTCACATTCACACTCACACAAATATTAATTCTCATCACTATTTCATCACCATCCTCAATTATTTCTTGTGATGCTTGTTTAATTTTTTCCCTTATTTTCTGTCCGTCACAACTTAGTCATTATCTATGATATGACCCTTCTTACCATACTATTCATTATAGGTATCAAATAGGTTTATAAATATTATATTTTTATGATTCAAACAATGCACATGTCATGTGTCCCAACAAAAACATACATAAATATTATATCATTTTAGATGAATATTTAATATATTTCACAATACTACATGCCTAAGGACCATAAAGGTTTAATGTTTCTTGAGTTTATATAGAAATAAAATATTATTTTAGTAAAATATTTATCATGTCGAATATCTTTCTTTAAATAAGGTACCCATAGAGACTCATCATGCATAGAACCATTCATCAAAACCTCTGGAAGGAATACATAATAATGGGTGAAATCAAACTCTTAGTAAGTGTAAAAATGGGATATATAAACCATTATAGGATAAGGTGATCGTAAAGGCATGATAACATTTAAAAATGAATGTACTAAACATAAAATATTCATACCCTAAATATCATGGATCATATTCACAAAAATAAATTCATTATTTGAAGTATGATTAATAAGGGAATCAATGTAGAAACATCATGCAAGAGTCATAATATATGCATGTGGAATGATATGTAAAAAAATAATAATCATGGAAACATAGATTGGTGAAATCATATTCATTCATAATAATATGAATATAGATGTAAAGTGATCATACTCATGCTTCAAATTGTGATCAAAGATATTCAGTGTCATTTATATTCATATTACCTTGAGAATAGCTAGAACAAATCATAAATGAACATCAATATGTGAACAGGTATATTCATAATAATGTTCATGATTATCATCATCATCTCATGAGATATCAATATCACTTCACCCAATTTATTGGATATCTATATTATACCCAACCATAAAATAATCATAATTAATTCCAATAAATTTCCAAGGATCATAAAACATTCAGTATATGATCATAGCATAACTCATGGAAAATGAAAAGGTTTTGTAAACATTTCATCAGCATAGTCATTGATCATAAAGTGAAATAATAAGGATGGAATCATTGGATCATAAAACCAGTAAAGAATAAATTACATCAATGATGTTGTCAAAGATTAAAATTTCCTTCAAAAGATCTATGACATAATTCTTGAGTAAAAAAATTTCATCTTCAAAGAACATATTTAAAATCTAAATATTTTCATTTAAAATAACCATATAAACATGTAAAATAAAATTTGACACATTGAGCTATCATGAAGTCCAAAAATATTTCAATGTTATAATTGTTTAAACAATATTCTATTTACACCTTTGGTAAAAAGAAAACATATACATAGAATGATAAGAACATTCCTTTTAATCTTTTTTTATATTAAAAAGTAGATAAACAATCTTGAGTAAAATGGGACTTAAACCTAAACAATAATTGATGTCGATATAACTCTTTTAGATTAAACCTTAATACTTTAAAGGGCTATATTTTTTGTAAAACCTGAATATATAGGTCATGGGGAAAGAATATAAGAAGGTATTATTCTAGGGAATAGTTTAGCAATAAGGATTATGGAGTGTAGTGAAGATAAGACAGTTTGTATACTTTTATAAGGGATGGAAATGACATACATTGAATTATATAAAAGATTAAACATTATATATATACATTGTAATAACATAATGTGTCCCCAAGGAACCCCAAATTTGAAGTTAACATGTTATAAGGTAAGAATAAACTCATCCAATCACATATCAGAAATTGTTATCTACATTTTTAGCCTCTTTTTCTTGTTAAAACCCATTAAAACAATTTTAAACTTAACCTTGACAACAAAAATTTATACCATGATAACATAATTATATGACCAAAAATAAAATTGTACTTATAAATAAATTTTAAAATGATGATTCCAAATGTGGAATCTAATTTATTATATATAATTTTATTTTACTGGTAGAAATTAATTTTAATAAAATAACAAAAAATGAAAGGAAATTTTTTTTTCGGGAAATAACCGATTTAAGAGAAAAAATCATTCTACCTTGAAATAAATTATTAAAATTTTATCCCATAATTTTTTACTTAAATAATAAATAAAGTATGCTTTCACACTTTTTTGGTATGCTAAGACTAAATAAAATCATCCAAATATGACATAAAATGCAAAGACCAAAAAATAATTTAAATTTTAATAACAAACTTATAATAAAAAAATTAAATCAAGACTTATGAATTTAGAAATAATGATTTAGAATAAATTATTTAACTCCTTGTGATCAAATTTGGTTTAAAATTTCAAATCAAATATGATTGATTCTTAAGTAAGAATGATTTTAATGTTTTTCCCCATGCACTATTAGAAAAAATAATTACTACATCACATTTTTCATATCAGTTATTTATAACCACTATGAAAATCTGAGAATATTCATTTTTTATGTTGGTCTTACATTGAACTGTGTGAAAAATGCATTTTTCATGTCAGTTTTCATAAAACAGATGTGAAAAAATGGAAATTCACCACTCTTTCATGTCAGTTATATAATTTAACCAACATAAATGATCAATTTTTTACATCATTTATACGATAATTGACATGAAATAGTGGGGAATATCAAACTTTCACATCAGTTATAAAATATAGGATGTAAAAAATTCATTAAAAATTTATTAATTGACCAGGGGTTTGATTACATGGTCTTCTATTATCATGATACATATCTCGTTTCTCTCTTGTTGAAGGCCTAAATCTATGGTTGCCTCAATCTGGTGGTCTGATATTGGATTACAATATTAATCATGCCTTAATTTTCATTCTCCTCATGTTGCACATCGAAGATAGATCTTAAGTAAACCTCAAAAAAAATCTCTCTTTTCGGTCATTATTTGGCTTGGAATATCTAACCAATGATTATTCGATCAGGTGTTCTTTATTATCGAATTACCATCTCTAAAAATTAAGATGATGAGATTATAAATCTAATCACATGAAGGTTTTAATATCTTTTATAAGTGTTAAATAGTTTTTACTGATTTGATTTTTGTATGAATTAGTTTTTCTCATTAAATATATTTTGCATTGTTATGATTACTTCAAAATTGGTTTATATAGTATGTCATGATAAGGAGTGTTATTTATGAGATAATAAAAGTTTATTTTGTTTATTTCAACATTTTAATTGAGTTCAATGAGTTGGGTTTTAAATTAATTAAGTGTTGATATCACAGTTGGTTCATTTTAGTTATGATAAAGTTGGTGCATGGGAGAGTTGAGAAATTCTTTTTCATGTAATTTCACATCACGATATGGGTTTTCTAATGGGTTTTCTAATATATATTTTATTTAAGATATTGTATATGTTTATTTTAGAATAGAATGATAGTTCTTTTTTAAAACTATATGGGAGTTTGAAATTGGTATTTAGTAGTGAAAACCATTTCTAATGGCTGATCAAGAGTAAGGGGATCATCAATGCCTCTTGACCATTGAAAAAGGGTTGAATGGGAGGTGGGTCTAATTTATAAGGAAGTAGAAAAACTTGGTACCCTGTTAGGGAATAATATTTACTATATTAAGTCCCATGAAGTATGTATTAATGTGACATTTTTTTAAACTAAGACTCAATTTATGAATAGATTATATTGTTAATTACAAATATAATTTTTTTATAAACAATCAACTGTGAATTAGTTGTTCTCATTCTATATATTTTTATGTATATAGTTTTATGGATATTGTTTTACATATTTTCTAATAATTTAATAAGGTTATATTCATTTATTTTTACTTGAAGTCATTTTAATGAATCTATATTGTAATTTTATCCGCATGAATGAAATTTATAATAAAAAATTTATATTTTTCATCTAATTCTTCCATCATTGGTTTTCTATATTTTTCAATGTCATTTATAATCTCAATATTATATAAATTATTACCTTTTCTTATATTTATTTTTCATATTTTTTTATAGATAATGAATCAAACTTGGATTAATTACTCTCAAATAGGTGATGAATATGAGGATGGTGTTGAAGATTTTTTGAATTTTTAAAATGAAATGTTCCAAACAATGACATGTTTTTCATTCCATACCTAAAATGTTTAAATTTTAATAATTTGAAAATAAAAGAGGTCATATATCATTAGATATTTCATGGTTTTAATGCAAGTTACTTCCCTTTAATTTTTTATGGTGAAACCAGGAAGAATTTCAGATCTATAGATGATGTTCCTTTTCAAGATGTTAAATCTGATAAACTTTATGAAATAATTCATAGTATTTAGGTAGATGAAATTGTGAAAAAACTAAAAATTGGGTGTTTATATAGTGATTCCAAAAAAATCCATTGTACTTGGGTTTCATGGAATATAAGATTTTATCGATGGTGTTAAGATTGATAAACCTAAAAGAGAATCATGGATGGAGTGACATGAGTTTTACAGAGCTGCTAGAATAGTTGAAAGACATTCTTCTTAAAGAAAATGATCTTAGATATTTACCTTACAAGGCCGTGAAATATTATTCCTGATGGGATTGGGGTATAATAAATACATGTCAACTTGAATGACTTTGTGTTATATGGGAAAGAATATAAATTTATATAACAGTGTCTTAGATGTGGGACCTCATAGTATAAGTTGAAAGAAAAATCACTAGATGATTTAGATGTATTATAGACTCCTACCAAATCATTTTGGTATCTTCCTATAATTCATCATTTAAAATTTTTATTTTCTAATTCACATGATGCAAAAAAAAGGTTAAGATGCAATGATTATGAGCGGATATGTGATGGAAAAATACATCATCCAGTTGATTGTCCACATTAGAAGAAAATTGATCACCAGTTTCTAATATTCATAAATCAAGTTAGAAATCGTAAACTTGAATTTTCACATAATAAATGAATCTATATCAAATGATTAGTAGCACACATATTTCAGGCCATGTTTTATTGGTAATTTAAAACTCATCTCCAGAATTTTGTATAAAGAGAAAATATTTCATCTTGAGTTTAATGACTGTTCGACCAAACCAACCCGGAAATGATATTGATGTTTTCTTATCACCATTAATTGATGGTTTGAAATTTTTATAGGGGGAAGGTATAAGTTTGTATGATTATTATAAAATGGAATGTTTTAAACTACATTTAATGATTACATTCACTATAAATTACTTCCCAACATATGAAAATTTTTCTAGATACAGTGTTAAGGGGCATAAAGAGTATCCAATTAGAGAAAAACAGATTTCATATTATCAACTTCATCATGGTAGAAAAATAGTATACATGGATCATCACAAGTCTTTTATTATGGATCACTCTTATAGAATATTTAAAAAGGCTTTCAACGACTCACAGTAATTTAATATTTCTCAAAAACCTTTATACATTGATCATTATTTCGAGAGGGTGAAAAACATTCATGAGACAATTAGAAAGACACATAAATCTAGTAATGATAAAAATATTTGGAAGAAACAGTAAATATTTTTTATCTAAAATATTAGAGATATCATGTGGTGAAACATAACATTGATGTCATGAATGTAGAGAAGAATATATGTGAAATTTTGATTAGAACATTTTTAGATATTAAAAGAAATACTGAATATGGGTTAAATTTAATAATTGATTTACTTCTATTGGGAGTACTTTTGGAGTTGTCTCCCACTACTAATAGAAGGCAAACATTCCTACCACTGGCTTGTCACACCTTATTTAATAGGTAGAAAAATAGATTTTTTCAATGTCTTCTTGATATCAAAGTTCTACATGTTTATTCTTCAAATGTAAAGAAATTTTTGTATTTTAAGGATTTGATGTCGATAGGTATGAAATCTCATGACTGTCACATCAGGATGCAACAGCTCCTACCAATTTCATTGTATGGAATATTGCACAACCATGTTAGAATGACTATCATTAAGGTGTGTTAAATTTTTAATTCAATTTATAACAAGTTGATTGATTTGAATTCATTGAACAATTTTGAGAATTATGTGGATTCTATACATTTTCAATTGGAAATTTATTTTCCTTGATTTTTTTTGATATCATGGAGCATTTAATGGTTCATTTTGTGCGAGAAATAAATGTTTTTGGACCTATATATTTATGTTGGATGTATCCTTTTGAATGGGATATGATGATATTGTAGGTTCCAGGCGTAGCAGAAGCGCGTTGGTAGGTTTACCCACCATTAATTTTAGCATTAAAAAATGTTCAATCTGAGATCCATCATGATGTAAAATACCGTATCTTAAAATAAAACGAAGAACAAAAAAGAAAAGGAGAGTCCTAGAAACATTGATCTGGGATCATCATATGTTGGTTATAATTAATTTAATTAATTCACAAGAATTACCTTGGGGGGATTTTTATTCATTGATATCTCCGGTCACGATCATGTGATCCATTGTTGCGTCGTAGAATCCAAGTGTAGGATTCCTCTAGTGGTGATCAACACATGCACTACGTATATCTGGATGTTTCAGAAGGGATCTTAGGGTGATAGAGCGGACGAACCTTCGCTTGTGATGTCCTCCTTTGATCGCCTTGATCTGGTGGAGGTGGATCTCACTCTCGGTCTTGAGAGTGTTCTTGGAGGAAGGAGTTCTTTCAGCCTTGAAATAATTCTGAAAAATTGTTGTGCACAACGATTCCTTGGGAAAAGTGTTGGGTTTGTGAGGATATTTATAATTAGGCTTGAGGTTATATAGTTATTTCAATAAATAAACGCGTTAGACGTTTTATTTATTTCATTAACTCTAATTGAAAACCCCCATGTCGGATCATTAATTCTTTGACATGCACCCACACTAAATATAATAAATATCATTTAGTAAAAGAATATTATTTCCTCAAAATACCAACTAAAAAAACTACACTGCGTGTAATCATTAATACACGGTGTGTACTTGTTTTTATTTCTTTTATTTCCTCCACCACATTTATTAGACCCTGAATAATGGATATTTATTTCTGAAATAAATGTAACTGCATTACTCGCTAATAAATATATTATTTCACCCAAAATATATTCTATTGAATACCTAGTGTCTAAATAAATTTGATCAGGAATCCTTGAATAATTATTACACCACAATCGGGAATAATCTTTATTCAACTTGTTAAAATAATATATAACTGGAGATACATGGACACATTTAGTGTGTGACCCTCTAGGAATCTTTTTCAGTGGAATTAGGTGGAGCTTGCCTAAAGTCCAAGGCTAGTGTCTAGAAACACTCCAAGGCACCCATATAGAAATAATTTAACAATGCAATAACGTGTCACCTCCTACGAACGCTTACTGTGTAATGTAATCTCATTGTCTCGAAATCTCTAATCAAGTGGGTTGCATGCTAGTGCCATCAACCCATGTGCTCGATTATTCTTTCTTTGAATTCCAGGAATTAAACTTCCCCATACCTTACAATGGCCTTGCATTTATTTAGGATATATCAATCCCATCAAAGGGCCTGAGATATCAACTTTGGTTATGGAACAGAAGGGACAAATCCTTTCTCACATTATCTATTAATGCATTATTACTCATGGCACACCCAACGTGTCCTTCCTCACTTTGAACAGTGTGTTGTCACAGTTTTCGTCAATACATCTAAGTGAGTGAGTTGAAATACCCATTAATAATATTCTTAAATTCTAAGGACCAATACACACGTTAGAAGATAAGAACATCCAATGACACTATAAAATGTGGATTTTCTACTGGTAGGTCTCATTCTCATAATATCTTCCTAAATATTACCAAGGTCGCACACCATGATAAGGTTCCACAAAGTCTTATGAGTCCTCACCCCTAATGGCATGTATTATTTGTGTCCCTCAAATAACATCATCTGGCCATAGAACGAATACTCAAGAACAGTGTCATGGAACTTCTGGGTTGTCATCATAGTAGGGATCCGCTATGACCCCTTAATACAATAGCTGTCCTTAAGACATTATCACATGAATTGTCATGAGGAAGAACAATCAAGATGTTATAAGGTATTTATTAATGAATAAAGTACAAATTAGTTGGTTGTAGGCCACGAAATCCAATAGATATTAAAGGGGTATGGTAAAAATCCATATAAACCTAAAGAATCCATTACTGAGAATTATATTTCTGAGGAGGTTGCTGAGTTTTGTACAATCTATTTGTCTGATGTGAAGCACATTGGATTTCCTACATATCACCATGAACAAGTTAATTATGGAGGAAATGGGATTTGTGGATTGAAATTCAAATAGATGATAGGTGAATAGATCAATAAGGTACAATTATACAACTTGAATAACATAGATGATTCTCAACTATATTTAACACTTAATATTAATGATTTAAAACAAAGTTATCCTAAGAAGAAAGATATGTGGATTTTAAATGAGCATAACATTTTTTCCGATTTTAAAGAGACCATTAAAACACATGAATTAGAAACATTGAGATAGTTTTTGTGAGGTCCATGTTTAAATTTGATAACATGATCTGAGTATGTAATTAATGGATATAATTTTCATATGAAATATCAAGATGAAATAAGTGCATTTCATAATAGTAGTGTGTCGGTGTTTGCAGAAGAAATGTATTTTTTGTGTGTTAAAGAGAAAAACCCAGCCTCTGTATCTGCCGCAAATTAAGAAGTCATTAAAGAAATATGGGAGGTTGATTACATTAAATTTGAAGTAACATTTTTTAAGTGTAAATGGTTTATCAATAACAATAGTGTTTGACATGATGAATTTAGAATGAAACATGTTATTCTGAATAAATTAGAATAAACAAATGGTATTTTTATCATCGAAAAACATGAAAAAAATTCTATGTTCTTGATAAACTCGATATTTAGTGGGATATTGATTTACAAGGGGAAAAAATTATGTTTTTTATGATAAACATTAAAAGGATGCTAATTTATGTGAGATCCCTACATCAGTGGAGTGATTAAAAAATAATATTGATAAAAAAATTGAAGACATGGTTTGTGTTATACAAAATGATTATGACAAAGGAATTTGGGAAAAAACACTTTAGTACATTCCTAATATTATAGGAAACATATGTTTAATTATGGGTTACTTTTTTAAACTTCATAATCTAGATATTTTAATTTTATTTTCTTTATTAAAGCACATATTATAACTAATAAGATAAATTTTTTTATTTTAGTTTAGTTTTGTCTAGTTTTCCATGTTTACCCTTATGTGACTTATCTAGTAATTGATTTTGTTGAAAACGATTATTTTCAAATTAAAATTTTAAATAAAAAAATATATTATATAAGAGTATATTATAAAATAATTTTTTAGAAAAATTATTTATCAGGTTGGTGAATTTTTATTATGTCATTTCATATCACATTAATATTGTGTAGTTTTAATTCATTTATTTCATTTTATCTCTCATTAATATTGTGAGAATATTAGTTAACTATAATAAATATGAATAAAAATTTGTTATATTTAATTTATTTTTATTTTTTTGATAAATTTCTATTTTTTATTTACATTTGTATATAATATTTGGATTTGTATATTTTGGTACTAATTGATGTTGCTTTGATTTTTAGGATAATGGAAGATCAATCCTTGGATCCACCACATATTTTTATAGATAACCATACTCATACCTTTAGGGACTAACATACACATGCTCCTATTGATGTGCCTCCTCATCCTAATTTACATGATACATCAACTTCTAAGGGGGAGAAATAGTTCAAGGGTTGTTAAACGCAGAACCATACATTTACCAAAATTATCAGTTGCCCCTATCTAGGAACAGAGGATACTTATGGAATTTGATGATAATGATATTCTACGAGGTCCAAATTCCAAATAATTCAAGACTTTTATATCAGTACATGGTAAAAGAAAAGTTAGTATTTTTTAAATATTGGAGAAGTGTTAAAAACTGATATTATCACTATTGTGGGAGATTGTTTTGCTGTGATTATTCGTTATTATTGTACTTATCTTGAAATATTTACAGTAATATATATTTTTTCCCTTCTTATCAGATGACATATGATATACCTGACATAAGAGGAGTCAGGAGGAAATTTTTTATTATTGGATTCTAGGAGATGGAGGGATTTTAAATCATCCCTCACATCACAATTCATTTTTGTGAATAGAGAACATGAAAATCCATGTGGTATATATCCATTTATAGGTGAAGATAAATGGAAACAATTTATTTAAAGTAGATGATGACAAGAGTTTTTATTAAGTGAAATGTTACCTTTTTTTTATATTGATGACCATGTTAATGATTCCATTATTCTTAATTATTAGTTTATAGAAATCAAGGAGATCCCATCAGGATATTCATGCTCGAAATGTGTACCCTAATACATTATCTTGAGGAGTATATGTTATTATAAGAACACATTCTAGAAGAAAAACATAAAATGGTTAGAGATGAGTCATCAAGATATGGAGAGGTTTCACCCCCCCCCCCCCACTAGACATAAAAAATAGAAGAGGTCTCAGATGAGAAAAAGAGGAATATATCATATAGACGAGTCAGAATTTCTATCTTATAAAATTGTACGATGATTATTTATTTATTAAAGTTAAAAAAAACTCTTTATATATTGTGATTCATTATAGATTTTTCAAATATTCCATATAGGATTCTCTTGAGGAGTAGAGCACCCAGGGGGTCTTTATTACTGTGGGTAGACATGATATTTTAGTTGCAATATTGGGAAATTTTGAACACCTGGGATGTGTATGAGGATGCCCGATAGAGGTATCGGTAAGAAACGTTTTTCCATGTTTTTAAGATACTTCAAAGGAGAATGTTTATCGAAAAATATAATCTTTAGAAGAAAATTATCATTATATTCAAGTGATGATGGAAGATAATATCCGATCTTTTGTAGATGCGATTTTTTAGACATGCAAGGAAATATTTGGCATCTCCTTCCCACTCCTCCACCTCTTCCAGTAGATCCCACTCATCCTCCTTATTATACCCACACATATGTGTTTCTTAAACCCAATCCTTCTTATCCTACCCCAATAACCCCTCCTCCACATCTTCTATGTTACTATGAGTTACATGTTGATAATCTACATCATATTCTTTCATATGGGATGACATATTATATCAGCGATACCATTCACCATCGCCAGAATGAGATAGAGGATCATAGGATCACTATACATGATATTATAGATAGATCATCAAAAACACCATGTCATATAGATGAGGTGAGTACATTTGGAAAAAGTATCAACCATTTTTTAGTTTTTCTATCTGCACTACATCGCCATATTACCATAGAGGTATGTATATATGTTATATTTTATTTAATTTTGTTAGTAAATTTGTTTTCTCATTTTAATGTTTATATATTTCTCTAATTTTTATTGGAATAATTTAAATGTAAATAAATGCATAATATACAATAAAAATTTCAAAGTTTCATGACATAAGATACGAATTCTATTAGTCTTGATCAATTTTCAACATACTAAAAATTTTTATTAGGAGTATATGATATTCTAATTGATTCTTATATTTGTGGGAGTGTAATGAATATGGGTATTTTTAAAAATGATATCATGTGGCTTATAGCTGCAGATCAGTTGGGCATCAACATGATGCAAATTTTTTCCATGTTAGTCAATTAACAAAAAAATTCCTTTAATTTATTAAAAATTTATAACTATGACTACTTTTTATAAGGTATATATATAAAATTTTTATAGATCATGATAAGGCAAATGTATATGGAATTATCGACCCACAGTTTATTTCTATTATAGCTTTGACAATGGATGATGCTGAAAGAAAAATTTATATAGTTGAAAGATTAAAAAAAAATGTCAACATTCCGTGTTGGATGTTTCCATGTATTGAAGAGTATGAAATATTTTTTATCACAAATTGTTACATATCACTTATCATATTAAAATCTTATATGAAATTTTCTTTTATATTAGTAGTCATTAGATGTTTGGTGGTTTTTTTCCAAGAGAGAAGATATTTTATTGGCTATGATCTATCCATAGTAAAGTGAGAGAAAATTTTGAGAATGTATTGAAGACATAAGTTTTATTATTTTAATAATTGTTCATATTATATTGAATACAATTTATTTATTCATATTATTTTTAAATAGTGAATGGGATTTAATTATAAAGAATTAAATAAATAAGAGCACCAAAATTACAAAGATCAAATTTGTAAAAGATAAGGTGAATTATCATTTATAATTACTAAATTTTGGATATATTAATTAAAAATGTAATTTTGAAGTAAATATCTTTGAAATTGTACCATAAACAATAAGTTAGAACCTAATATGGATACTTTGTTTTATTATTCATGTATGAAATAATTTCAACCGTGGTAGTTATAATGTTTCATTAGGTTAGATTTCTTTATAACGACTTCTATAATATTTAAAATGCTTTATTTAAAATTCAATTCAAATTATTTCTATATTATTTATTTAGTTTTTTGATGGTGAATGGTCATATACTGTAGAGGAGTTGAGACATTCACTAATTGAATGGGAAATTAATTTTTCAAGTTTGATTGGTTTTTAGTTTATTTCAATGTTAAATTGTATATGTCTTTTTTTGATTTTTATGATACCTTTTGTGTTGCCTTTCTATAATTTTTTGGCTACTCTTATGGTGGAGGATGAATCAATGACCAATTTTGTTTTAAAAAATTAGTTTCTCATGTCGATTCTCTAATAACATATGTGAAAAACCTATTGCAAATACTATATATAACATGAATTTTAGTTAACCGATATGAAAAAATTATTTTCCACATCCCCTCTAGTAACATCTCTTAATAACTGATGTGAGAAATAATAAAAAAACTGGTGTGAGAACCCATTTATTCATTAGTGATGGTTTAAACCTAGTTTTATGTCTTTTACCATGGTGAAAAAAACAATTTAATATGGTTACTATTCATAATGACCCTGTCACGAGCCGTCCTCGGGGCCCGTGCCGTGACTACCCCAAGCCCACCTTCCATAGGCCAGGGGCTGGCGACTAGCACCAAGGCGAAAATCCCGGTAAAAAGGGAAGGCATTGCCTTTGTAAAGTAAACAAGAACCACAGAGTAAGCAAGCGGAAAAGTAAACACTAAGTAAAAACAGAGTACAAATGAAGTGCAGAAAAGTAAATGGGCCAGTATACAAACCCAACTGAAAGTAAAGTACAACTCGAAAGGGAAAACAACAACTGTAAAGTAAAAGCCGCTACACCGAGCTGTCCACTGGAAGTCCCACCTGAAGGGTGGGTACAGATAGCTCCAATGCTCCTCGGGTCCCGCCGTCCGCTCCAAGCACGTCCCGCCCAGTGGTCCACCTCCAGGTACCGTCCTGCTCTGCAAGTCTCAGCCACGATCAACGCTGTCCGTCGTCTGCAACCAACACAACGTAGTGCGGGCATAGCCCGTGCAGGGGTGAGTATAACGATACTCAGTAGGGACCCCGAGACCCTCAAGGTCTCACTAAAACCAACAAAGATAACCACAAGAAGATCTCAACAGATAACCTCTACTTAGATATATGCCCATACATATACCTAAGTTATCAAGTAACCCATCTCAATCATGAGGAAAACACAAGGTCAAAAGTCTCAGCTCAAACCAGGATTTTCATCATCGAAACCGTAACTACTGAAGAGCTCCGTCTCTGGAGTGTACAGTAGTCATGTCACAACTCCGAGGTACTGCCCACTATCTTAAGACTGTTTTAGTACTCCACCTATTGAGTAATGCGGGCCAGCCGCTACCACCAAGCGCTCCCATGTGCCGCTACAACCAAGCGCACCTCTGTCGTGGGTCTGCCGCTACAACCAAGCGCTCCCATGTGCCGCTACAACCAAGCGCACCTCTGTCGTGGGTCTGCCGCTACAACCAAGCGCTCCCATGTTCCGTTACTACCAAGCGCACCACTGTCGTGGGTCTGCCGCTACAACCAAGTGCTCCCATGTGCCGCTACAACCAAGCGCACCACTGTCGTGGGTCTGCCTCTACAACCAAGCGCTCCCATGTGCCGCTACAACCAAGCGCACCTCTGTCGTGGGTCTGCCGCTACAACCAAGCGCTCCAATGTGCCGCTACAACCAAGCACACCTCTGTCGTGGGTCTGCCGCTACAACCAAGCGCTCCCATGTTCCGCTACAACCAAGCGAACCTCTGTCGTGGGTCTGCCGCTACAACCAAGCGCTCCCATGTGCCGCTACAACCAAGCGCACCTCTGTCACACACCGAGTCATTCGATCAGCAGTCGTCGGGTCTCAGTCAGCTACACGGTCTCCGTGCTCCGCCCGCTCGTCTCCGGGAGGGTCCGCTCCACGAGCTACTGGTCGATACTCCAAGTATCGCAAAGTCCCGCAAGGAAGTATCTCGAAGGACCACCTCGTCATAGGGGTCTCAATGCAACAGATGGCGCGTCAATCGGACGCCCGGTCTGTGAGTTATTAGCCTTTTCGTCCCAGGGGCCCGGTTGGTTTCGTGAGCGAACCAATCCGGCCGTAACTCAACTATACCCCGAACACTCACAGGGTATACTCTTAGGGACCGTTTTTCGACGTGATCACCAATGCCGCTGACAGTTCGTCAAACGGACGTCTGGTCTGAAAGATATCAGCTTTTCCGTTCCAGGGGCCCGGTTGGATTTCAGTGCGATCCAACCCGGCCACTATCCATCTGCATCCAAACTCGGGTGGAGGATGCCAAAAGTTCCGTCTCATCAAGAGGAACTCAACGCAATAGACGGCGCGTCAATCGGATGCCCAGTCTGAGAGTTATTGGCTTTTTCGTCCCAGGGGCCCGGTTGATTTTTAAGGCAAAACCAACCCGACCGTACTCAACTTGCGTCCAAACCTCGGGCGGAGTGAGCCAAAAGATCCGTCTCACTAAGAGGAAACTAACAAAGCTGACGGCACGTCAATCGGACGTCCGTAGCTCAAGATATGAGTGTTTCCGCTCCGAGGGCCCGGTTGGTTTCGTGTACGAACCAACCCGGCCGAACCCAAAGTATTCCGAAACATTGAGTGCGATAAACCGAAACGACCGACTCGCTCCAAGGATTGCGTTGCCGCTGACGGCGAGACGTTTGGAGGCCCGTAGCTCAAGTTACGGGCGTTTGAACGAAATAAACCGCCCAATTAAATGGTCTGTTAAGATTTTAAGAAACGCTTCAGTTGACTTTCATTAAGATGGGTTTTCGCGGGTGCGTTTCCTAGCGGAAAGAAACGGCGGGGCTCGTGTGGGCCCCACCTCGCAAATATCCTACCAAGGGGGTAGGATATTTTTGGATAGCATACTATCTGGTTCAACTTAGTTCAAGCCGCCTTTAAGTGGATTCAAGTGGCTTCCAAGTGGCTTAAGTGAAATAAAATAAAGTTGTCGCAAAATTATTTTATTTCTCAACTTTAAGCCCGAAAATTAAAAACCACACCCAAGAAAACGCAACTCCGGAAGAGGCATTTCTAGGCGAATACCGGCGCAACGATTTCATCGGTGCCCTCAGAATTCGATTCCGGGCACCGGTTCAAAAGTTAGAAAAACCCGCTCGTCCGTTCACTGAACATACTCGAGCCAAACTTCGGAAAATGATTCCGGGCACACCGGGGCTCGGAATCAGGCGCCGTCAGAAACTGCGTTCTTGTAAAATTCCAAATAAAATTAAAAAAAAAATTCCTTGAAATTTACAGGTCTTTACATTACTCCCACCACAAGGCTTTACTTCCCCGTAAAGCTTCAACACAAACTAGGGATACAAATGCGGTACTGAGCATGCATCTGAGCCTTCCGCTCCCATGTGCTCACCTGGACCTTCTCTGTCGTGGACCAGACCACCTCTGGTCCCACTAGAGCTGCCATGATTTCTTCCTTGCCGATAAGAGAAATCTGGTCTCATCCCCTGGATGAACCACGTTCTTCGCCTAATACGGTCAATCCCATCATTGATGATACTAATCCATACCAAGGATGACGTAGTAAGGCCTCGACGCAACTACCAAGAGATCCAACCATTACTCTCGCCTCCAAGGGTTGAGTCACACTGTCGGCATCAGTGTGTGGTAACTGGGTCTCCTCCAGTAGATGTCTCACAAGTGAGGGTCAAGTCAACAGTCAAAACTGGAACCTCTTAGTAACAACACAAGAGAGGACAGGGAAGTAAATGTCACAAGAAAAGGTGTCTTTTATTACTGAAGCTCAAGTACAAAGACACAAAGCATCTACAAACATACATCAACAAAACAAGAAGCAACATGAACAAAAGTCTCCAGGTCTGGAGCTCGTCCCGCTCCTGTCCATCTGCTCCCGGAGCCCCATGATCGTAGGCCTCAACTGCCTGAAGATGAGCTATCCCATGTCCTCCTGTACCCTACGGTCGGGGTGGACTGCCTGGTGGTGGTGGTGGCAACACCCCGAAGCGCCGTCCACCTCCAGCTGCACGGCCAACTCCCCTGTCTTGGCCGCCTGCTCCTTGCGGCCCGCCCTGATCGAACCTCTGCCTCTGCCTGGGGGGTCCTTCGTTCATCTGCTGGTCATCCGTATGGTGGGTCGGACAATCACGAGCCATGTGACCAACCCCGCCGCAGGAGTAACACTGCCCTCTCATGTAAAGTCTTTTCCCACCCCGAGTGCCTCGCGAAAACGATCCAGAGTCATGCTGTCGACCACCTGTAGGTCCAGTCCTCTTGGACCCCTCCGTCATTCGTCTACTGCCCGCTGCAGAAGACTCTGCCGCATGCCGGTAAGTGGTGGGTCCTGCTGCTGGAGACTGCTCAGCAAGGAAACTCTCCACTAAGAGGGCTCGCTCCAACACCCCTGCCTGAGTCGGAATGTTGAGGGAGATCATCGAAGCCCTGATCTCATGCCTCCGTCCCTGCTCGAAGGTCCGAGCCCGGAAGAACGGGTCCCGTACCATATCTGTGGAGTAGCGCGAGAGATCAGCAAATCTCGCCGAGTATTGGGCCACTGACATGCTGCCCTGCCGCAGCTGTAGTAGCTCCTGAATGCGCACTGCATGGAGGGTGGCCGGGACGAACTCTGAGCGGAAGAGGCTCTCGAAGTCCGTCCAGATGAGGGAGGCCTCATCGTGCACCTGGAGCATCAAGCTCCACCATCTGCCTGCTGCCGCGTGCAGGAGACTCGCTGCAAGGATCACCATGAGGTCTGCTGGTGTCCTCACTAATCTAAAAACCCAAACAACTGCCTCTAGCCAGTCCTCGGCGGCCTGAGGGTCCGTCTCCCCGCGGAACCTGGGCGGTCGCTGGCACTGGAACTCATGCAGTGCACTAAGGCGACGTGTATCGTCAGCGGCTGGGGCTGGTAGCATCAGTGCCTCGGCGGGTATAGGTACCGCCGGTGCCTCAGCTGTCAAAGGGCCCTGTACCGAGTCCTCGACGCTCGGTGGGCTGTCATCACGCTCCACTCTCGGAATCCTAGCTGGCTGTCGTCGTGGGGCCATCCTGAAAGAAACTGGTGCACCACGGTCAGGACAGTATACCTGGTGAGCTGACATAAGTAATCACAAGGAAAACTTGAAACACACATGCAATCAATGTTTTCGTGCATTAAGTCGGAAATCAGAAGTCAGGGTCCTGGTGTACGGATACGTCGGCCGCCACACCAACACTGGACTCCCTAGACTGATAACCACACCCAATACGCTAAACACTATTGCTTCACATAGAATAAAGATCAGAGTCCCCGGTAGAACCGACCACCTCTGATACAAATTTGTCACGACCCGTCCTCGGGGCCCGTGCCGTGACTACCCAAAGCCCGCCTTCCATAGGCCAGGGGCTGGCGACTAGCACCAAGGCGAAAATACCGGTAAAAAGGGAAGGCATTGCCTTTGTAAAGTAAACAAGCACCACAGAGTAAGCAAGCGGAAAAGTAAACACTAAGTAAAAACAGAGTACAAATGAAGTGCGGAAAAGTAAATGGGCCAGTATACAAACCCAACTGAAAGTAAAGTACAACTCGAAAGGGAAAACAACAACTGTAAAGTAAAAGCCGCTACACCGAGCTGTCCACTGGAAATCCCACCTGAAGGGTGGGTACAGATAGCTCCAATGCTCCTCGGGTCCCGTCGTCCGCTCCGAGCACGTCCCGGCCAGTGGTCCACCTCCAGGTACCGTCCTGCTCTGCAAGTCTCAGCCACGATCAACGTTGTCCGTCGTCTGCATCCAACACAACGTAGTGCGGGCATAGCCCGTGCAGGGGTGAGTATAACGATACTCAGTAGGGACCCCGAGACCCTCAAGGTCTCACTAAAACCAACAAAGATAACCACAAGAAGATCTCAACAGATAACCTCTACTTAGATATATGCCCATACATATACCTAAGTTATCAAGTAACCCATCTCAATCATGAGGCAAACACAAGGTCAAAAGTCTCATCTCAAACCAAGATTTTCATCATCGAAACCGTAACTGCTGAAGAGCTCCATCTCTGGAGTGTACAGTGGTCCTGTCACAACTCCGAGGTACTGCCCACTAACTTAAGACTGCTGTAGTACTCCACCTATTGTGTAATGCGGGCCAGCCGCTACAACCAAGCGCTCCCATGTACCGCTACAACCAAGCGCACCTCTGTCGTGGGTCTGCCGCTACAACCAAGCGCTCCCATGTGCCGCTACAACCAAGCGCACCTCTGTCACACACCGATTCCTTCGATCAGCAGTCGTCGGGTCTCAGTCAGCTACACGGTCTCCGTGCTCCGCCCGCTCGTCTCCGAGAGGGTCCGCTCCACGAGCTACTGGTCGATACTCCAAGTATCGCAAAGTCTTGCAAGGAAGTATCTCGAAGGACCACCTCGTCATAGGGGTCTCAACGCAACAGACGGCGCGTCAATCAGACACCCGGTCTGTGAGTTATTAGCCTTTTCGTCCCAGAGGCCCGGTTGGTTTCGTGAGCGACTGAATCCGGCTGTAACTCAAATATACCCCGAACACTCACAGGGTATACTCTTAGGGACCGTTTTTTGACGTGATCACCAATGTCGCTGACGGTTCGTCAAACGGACGTCTGGTCTGAAAGATATCAGCTTTTCCGTTCCAGGGGCCCGGTTGGATTTCAGTGCGATCCAACCCAGCCACTATCCATCTGCATCCAAACTCGGGCGGAGGATGCCAAAAGTTCCGTCTCATCAAGAGGAAATCAACACAATAGACGGCGCGTCAATCGGACGCCCGGTCTGAGAGTTATTGGCTTTTTCGTCCTAGGGGCCCGGTTGATTTTTAAGGCAAAACCAACCCGACCGTACTCCACTTGCGTCCAAACCTCGGGCGGAGTGAGCCAAAAGATCCGTCTCACTAAGAGGAAACTAACAAAGCTGACGGCACGTCAATCGGACGTCCGTAGCTCAAGATATGAGCGTTTCCGCTCCGAGGGCCCTGTTGGTTTCGTGTACGAACCAACCCGGCCGAACCCAAAGTATTCTGAAACATTGTGTGCGATAAACCGAAACGACCGACTCGCTCCAAGGATTGAGTTGCCGCTGATGGAGAGTCGTTTGGAGGCCCGTAGCTCATGTTACGGGCGTTTGAACGAAAGTCGTCCGAAGATGGGGGGGTCCGGGCCCGGGCCGACCCGGCCCGACCCCCCCTGGTTGGCCCGAACCGGGTCGTGTCCAACCCGGTTGGCCCGGCCCGGCCCGGCCAGGGCCGGTCCGGCTCGGCTCGGCCGAGCGGCCGACGCGGGGGAAAGCCGCCGCCACGCGTGACACCCCCGCGGCACCCGTGGGGTGTCGGCCAGACAGCCGGACGCGCCGCGTGACAACCCCACGACACCCGCGGGGTGCCGCCCTGGACACCCGCGGGGTGCCACGTGACAACCCCGCGGCACCCGCGGGGTGTCGCCCTGGACACCCACGGGGCGCCGCGTGACAACCCCGCGGCACCCGCGGGGTGCCGCGCTGGACACCCGCGGGGTGCCGCGCTGGACACCCGCGGGGTGCCGCTGCCTCCGGCTGCCGGCGCCGCCGCGCCGGCGACCAGCGCCGCCGCGCCGGCGACCCGCGCCGCCACCGGCTTCCGCGGGCCGCCGAAGTCGCTCTGGTGCCCCGTTTTCCTTCCCGTCTGCGCCGTTGTTCCTCCCGAGTTCCGTTCTTTACTGCGGGATCATCAAACATCCGTTGCGGCACGTTCTGTCATCGCCCGCCAAATCCGCACAAAACGAAGAATGGCGGAGGGTCATCGGGCCGTGTTCGTTTGGCCCGCACCCTCCGCGTTAGAGATAATCAACGGGAGAAAATAAAATGTTCAACACATGAACCGACAATTTTAATAAAATAAAATTGTTTCTTTGATTCCGGTTCTTTAATTTTTAAAGAACGTTCACTGAAATAAATAAAAAGGGGGGAGGGGGGGGGGGGGGTAAATCCCAAAATAAATCCCTACCTCGTTGATCGTCGTGCGCGGGCGTTCTTCGCGGAAAAGCTTGTCGCGGAAGAGGGGGATCGTCGCGTCGTCGCGGGAAGGCGTCGCGTCGTCGCGGAATCCGGCGTTGAGTCGGCGAGCTCAACGGACCAAGAATAACAGATTTAAATTATAAATAATTAAATCTATGTTTAAAACCAAAAGAAAAGAACCTTGCGAGGAAATCCGAAATCACTCACCTCAACGGTCGGTGATCGGAGATCGGAGCGGGGAAGAACGTCTCGGACGGAAGCGTCGTCGATTTCCGGGTTCGGCGTTCTTCGCGTTCTTCGCGTTCTTCACGTTCTTCACAAGGGAGAAGAAGATACAAGGGTCCTCTCAAATCTTCTCAATGCGCAAGTAACCAGAGGTTGAGCGTTGGCCTTATTTTATTATTACGCCAACGAATTTGAAAACTGGTTAAGAAACGATCCATCAATTCGTTGAATTAATTCAACGAAAGAAACAGTCCATTTAATTCACGAAATAAACCACCCAATTAAATGGTCTGTTAAGATTTTAAGAAACGCGACAGTTGACTTTCATTAAGATGGGTTTTCGCGGGTGCGTTTCCTAGCGGAAAGAAACGGCGGGGCTCGTGCGGGCCCCACCTTGCAAATATCCTACCAAGGGGGTAGGATATTTCTGTATAGCATACTATCCGGTTCAACTCAGTTCAAGCAGCCTTTAAGTGGCTTCAAGTGGCTTCCAAGTGGCTTAAGTGAAATAAAATAAAGTTGTCGCAAAATTATTTTATTTCTCAACTTTAAGCCCGAAAATTAAAAACCACACCCGAGAAAACGCAACTCCGAAAGAGGCGTTTCTAGGCGAATACCGGCACTGCGATTTCATCGGTGCCCTCAGAATTCGATTCCGGGCACCAGTTCAAAAGTTAGAAAAACCTGCTCGTCCGTTCACTGAACGTACCCGAGCCAAACTTCGGAAAATGAATCCGGGCACACCGGGCCTCGGAATCAGGCGCCGTCAGAAACTGCGTTCTTGTAAAATTCCAAATAAAATTAAGAAAAAAGAATTTCCTTGAAATTTACGGGTCTTTACAGAACCAACACAAATTATCTATTCAATTATATTAATTATTGTGATTCCAAAAATGGAGTCCATTTTATCACTTAAAATTCATATAAATTGAATAATTTAATATAAAATTAATCCAATAAAATATGATGAATTGTTTTTTTCTAGAAATAAATTTTTTCATAACTGTAATAAAATTTACACTAAAATAAAGAATAAAATTGATTAAAATGGAATTAAATGTACTATTAATAGTATTAGAGAAATAATGATATTTTTAATTAATTTTAAAATAATATGTGACTTTGTAATTAATTAGAACAAAAAGACAATTTTCACATAAAATAATTATTTTTCAAAATTCACTACAAAATAAATAATTTCAAAAATATAGTAATATTTGACCATGAAATAATTTTTATATAATTATTTCAAAAGATATATCATTTTTATATAACAAAATTTCTACTACAGGTATAAATAAATTAAAATATTTTCTCTCAAAAAAACATTAAAATCCATTTTTGATGAAAATATATTTTTGAAGCATACAATGAATTCACTAAAATTGAGTAATTATGTATCAATTGATTGGAGTTATTTATTAAAATTATAAATTAATTACAAAATGTGGTTTTTCCTATCTATTCCTTTAATTATAATATCTAGGTTCTAATGGCTAGATTTAGATAATAATATTTATATCATAGTTTTTTTTAACTCGGTGTTGCAAGTGATGTAAATTATCAAAGAAATACAATTTATATATTGATTTTTATATAATAAAATCCCAGGGTGTTATATTAAACCCCCTTATAATAATTCATGCCTTGATATTCATTCAACATGATAAAAAAACTAAGTATAATTCTTCCTCATCACATCATCGGGTTTACACATTCCTTTAATTTATTTTTTTTACCACAAAACTATTACAAGTTCTCTAGTCATGTTTAATATTATATTTTCATTATAATCAAGATCCTTCACAATTTGTTTCTCCAAAGAGATGTATTTTTACAGTAGTATGGTCTCTGAGGCTACAATATGTGATGTATCGTTTCTTTACTTTCTCAATAGAAATACGTGGAATGCATCATGAACATTAATGAAATTCAGATAAATTTTGAAATGATTAGCTACCATTCAGATACAAATAAGAATGTTAAAATGATTGATATGTGTAGGGATCATCTTTTCCATCATTATAAATCTCATAATATTCTTCTATTGAGATATTTATAAGAATACTTTATCACAAATTTGAAACTCTACATCTCCTTCATGATTGTCTGCATAACATTTCTATTAACACTATGATTCCCTTATGTTCTTCTAAATGGATAAAATGTTTTATCATATCATTTTGTTTAACTCAAGTCCCAATATATTTATTTCTCTAAATTTTTCTTGCACACTTTATTTATATTCTTCATTTTATAGATGTATTTATTATGTTTCATGTAAATTATTGAGTGAAAGTTATTTTTTAATGAAAATTGACTAGAGGAAGGTGTTAATACCAACCACCTTTAAAATATCTAGATCAATCTCTTGATATGTATTATGAAATTTTAATGGTCTTAATTTTTAAACCGTCTATATGAGGATGATATAAAATACTGAAACTCAACTCTATATACCAAGCCCACTAAAGACTTCTCTATAACATCGAGGAAATATCATATCATAATCAGATACAATAAAATATGGTACTATATATAGTCTTAACATTTTCATAATTCACAAAAAATATAGATGATCTAAAGTGAAATATCATTTGATATAAATTATGTGTGGTGTCTTTTTGAGGTGATCAATTATAACCAAAATAGTGTAATGGCCTATATATGTTTTAGAGATTTTGATATGGAAATACAGGGTGACCTTTTATCATTATCATTTAGGTATGGGTAATGGTTGTACCATCCCCTTATAAATTTTATACCCAAACCTAACATGATTACCTACCAGGAATCAACAAATATTTATTTCTTCCAATATCCCCCTTCATGTTGTCCCACCAAAAATATTCTTTTTTATCTTTATAAATCTATTTTCTTCCAGGATGTGTGGAGGATGATAAACTATGAGATTCATTAATAGTTTCTTATTTAATTATAGTATTTAATGGACAAATATACAATTTATGAATCACATAATTAAATCACAATCATGGCTGAAATCAAGACCATTTATGAAATTCTTCTTTTCCTACATATCTCAGTTCTTCATCTCTTTAATCCTTACACTGATAAATAGTAGAACATTCATCTGAGTAAGATAATATATTCCCTCATTTCTCAGTATTTCAATTAACATTTTTAGAATATTAATAATAATTGGATCCCTTTCAATCTTCATCATGGACATATAAGAATTTTACTTCTAACTCGGAACATCTTCCACCCTATTAAACATCTCAGGGTGGTAATGTATTTAGGAGTAATAATATTTAATCAATTTAAGCCATATCCTTTATCATATATTCAAATATTTCTATGTGAATATGTAAGTAATTCTATTATTATTGTCACACCATTGACGATAAAGATAATGATTTTATATACTCAATAATAAAATAACTACTTCCAACTCCAAATCATTAGTTAGGTAATTGTTCTCATGTAATTTCAATCAGAGTGAGGTATATACTATCACAATTTCATTCTATATTAGAACACATACCATTAAATTCTTTGATGTATCAATATAAATCAAAAAAAACTTCTCCACAACAGTGTTGTATCAGCATAGGTAAAATTTCCAAACTTCTCTTCATCTCCATGAAATTCAGTTTACATTCATCAATCCACAAGAACATCACCATGCTTTGAATGAACAAGGTGCATGGATTATATATTCATTATAAACATATCCAAAATCATCATTAAAATCCAATGAACCTATAAAAGATATTGATATCAACATCTATGGTTGGTATATTTCATTTCTCAATAACTTTCACCATTGAAGGATCTACTAAAATACCCTCATTTGAGAATATATGTCCCATGAATGAAACTTTCTGAAGTAAAAATTCAGACTTGGTAAATTTTTCATACAACTTATCCTTTATAAGGATTTTTATCTCAATTCTAGAATTATTGTTATTCTCTTCCTTGACCATTAAAAATATAATAATGTTTTCAATATAGACTTCTAAAAACTGATCAAGAAAATCTCTGAAAACTCTATTCATTAATTCTATTAAGATATTTGGGGAATTTCTAGGTAAAAATAGAGTCAATATAAATTCATAATGCCCATACATTATATGGAAGGTTTTCATTCGAAAATCCTCATTCTCAACCCTTGATTGATGATATTCGAAAAAATGATCATTCTAGGAAGATGATTAATCAACATATAATTGATAAAAATAATAATCTATATATGGTTGATGATATTTTTCTTGATGTTTGTCTTCATACATTCTTGATAATCAATTCCAAGATGAATTTATCCGAATTTCTTATTAAAAAAATAAAATGTTCACCACATGGCGATTATAAGGGCTTATAAACCCCGTGTTATGATTCTACTAATGTTTCTTCTTCAATTACTACCACTTAATTTAGATTATTCTATGAGGAGTTTTTTAATGTGGTGAAGCACATGGTATGAGCTCTATTGAAAAATCAACATCATGATTCAGAGGAAGACTGTGAAATAGTTCCAGAAAGACATAAAAACTATAATATGTCAAGAATATCCCCATTTTTTATTTGATAAAAACCATCAAAGATTAAATCATTTCATTGATAGCAATTAAGGCCTACATGATATATTTAATATCAATTTTAGGTATATATTTATCCTCACACCAAAAGTCGATCATGAGTTAGTTTAAAATATCATATGTGACTTCCCTTACTAGTTAATTGATATTGGATCTAATAGAAATCAAATCCATTTCCAATATCAAATTTTTAACAACCTAAAATTCCAATATAATAACAATTTATTATATAAAATTTGTGACCTAAAAAATGGATCTTGGCCATCCCATAAAATATATTTCTTTAAATTTAATGACTTTGATAGCTTACGGATCGTGTAACACAAAGTCTAAATAAACTATAATATTGTATAATATTAAAAACTATCCATAAAATTGGTGTAAATTAATATTACTAACTAAATTTTTAAAATTACATTTATCTATTGATTTTAAATAAATTTATAATCATTTAAAATAAACTAAATGGTTTTCTGAAAATGTATTTTTTTTGAAGACGTTTTACTCATGTTGTGCACAAATAATTTTAAAATAATTTTAACCAAATTAATGACATATAATTTATAAAATAATAATAATTATCTAAATCCTCATATCAAAATTATCTCAGTGTGAATTTTCACTTTTTTGGAAAAGTTATATTTTTTGACGAATAGTGATAAATATTGATTTATTCAAACTATCTTCTTGTTTAAATAATTGAAAACATTAGAATAAATTATAAATTGTTTTAAATGTATCATTAGAAAAATTATATTATAATTATAAAATTTAGGTCATTATAATCAATTAAATATTTAATTTTGATATTAGAACCTTTTATATATATGGTAATTTACTTTCTGGAAACACACTTTTTCATCACGTCTTTGGGGGTATTTTTAATTTAATTTTTTTACTTATTTGAATTTATTTTGGTAAAATGGATTCTATATTTGGAATAATAATAATTTATATTATTTTAATAATTTCAACTTTATTTTTGACAATAAGTAATAGTAACAATTATAAACAATAATTCCCACTATTAAGGTAAAAATTGGTTTACCTGGGGTAAAACTAAAACAATAAGTGTTAGAATTTCAAAAAACTAGAATAAAATCTATAATATGGAAATATATAGACCTTATCATGTCGAAATCTTTATAAAACTCTATTTTGGACCTATTTTCATCTGAAAAATAGTGGGGACACAATTTTATTTTAAAAAAGTACTAGTGTGTCAGTCACCTCACATATGAAACACCACCCAATATCTTCTATTATTCACACGCTGAAACCATTTTTTCTATCTATATTGGACAAAATAACTTCAAAAATTCCATCCCCTCAACCATAAAACCATTTTTATGATCATAAATCCATTCTAGGAATACTTTAGGTTTAATCCTAAAGAGGCGTTTCAATGAAATGTAAAATTACTATCAATGTGTTTTATTATTTCTTCTTTCACATCCATGAAATATTATAAGTTTCACATTTTATAATAAAACCCATATATATTATATATTATTATTTTATTATGTTAAGGTAATGAACTATTTTAATCCCCTCTTCCATAAAATGGGAAATGATAATGTCTCTCATGTGTAAGGAAAACTGCCACCTCGTGAACAAATGTGACATGTTTCCCATCAACACCACTAACAATTGGGTATGATGATGGATCTAATATATATATATATATATATATATATGAAATTTATAACATAATTAATACTATAGATTCATTATATCATATATACCTTTTTTAGTTTCCATTTTGTAATGTATACATTAATGTTACTCGTGTGTATGGTGGACTACAGCCTTGTGAAGTGATGTGATTTATTTTTCACTAATGATTTATATAGAATGTAATTAGGATAATGTTAACAAATATAAGTGATATAAATTAAATATTATTTATATTCATGAAATAATATTAATTCTTGAAATACGATATATCATTTTTTTACCTTTTTACTCACTTAATATGATAACATCTTTTTTATGTGTGTGGACTACCACCATCACAAAGAGATGTGACTCTCTTTTCATCCCCCCAGCGCATGGATGATCTATATAGGTATATTTAAAGAAATAATAAGTTATTTATAATATTATTATCTTTATGTAATTATATAATATTACTTACCTCCTTTCTATAATAATCGCTGAAAATTTGGAATAGTTACACATGCATACATACGACTTACTATCTCAATGACCTTAACATACATCATTTCTCAAAGACATCATTATTTATTTTTCAAAAAAGTATAATCGAAGTATATAGATTATAATTATACCATTATTATTATTCTTGAGAAGATCTAACTTTATAATAATCTCTATACCTTACACTTTCATAACAAAGCACAAATGAGAAAACAAGACAACTAACAACTGAAACAATGAAAATAATTAAATATTTTTCAATATTGGTTGATAATATATTAAAACTGGATCATATATGATATTATAAATATTAATATATTTAAATTATAAGTTAATTAAACATTTTAAACCACTATAAAAGAGGTTAAACCATGTTCATCCAATAGGAAGGGTAATATAATGGATTTCATAACTCAATTTCCACTCATTGAGTTAAACATTAACTTTAATGATTATGTCATGTTAATATTATATTTTCAATGTAATTTGATTATTTTTTTATATTTTTTTATGTGGATTAAAATTTCATACACATCATCAATTCATTGATTAATCCACCCTTTAATTATATGATATGTGTAAGGGACTTCATCTCAATTTCTATTCATTGAGGCATATTTTAATGTTATGCACCTAATTTCATTTATATGGACTATATAATACCCCTTTGACATTTAATATCATGAATACATCATTCATAATGAAATTTTGACCCTCCTTTTTAATTATTTCATCAAAGGGAATTTGAGATGAAAATTAATAGGTGGTAATGAATTTTATAAATCAATTTATTTAATTTGGTAATATTAATTTTTTGTTGTCTATGATATTCTACGATTAAATGTGTATTGAATTATTTCTACATTATTTCTCATATATACTTTTTTATTTGTATATACATTTGATACACATAATGAATTCATTGGTTAATTCTCACTTCAATGTTATGATCATTGCAAGGGTTTATTTTACAATATCAATTTAATTGAGATTGTTAATACTTGAATTTAAATTGATAAATATTATTTGATATTTATCTAATAAAAACATTCATTTTATTCCACTAATTTTATTATTTAATTCTTCATATAATAGTAAAAAAATTCAACTCAACAGTTCTAATACTGATTGAGAAAATATTTTTTGTAAATATAACTATATTTATCTCTTCAGAAGAAAATAACATTTCTTCCAAAACAATGATTTTGAAAAATGATTTCAGAAATTTTTACCATTCCCAAATAGTCTTTAAATAAATTTTTACCAATTTTTACTTTTTAAACAAATATTTTGAAATTATCTTTTATGTCCTTTTCAAAACAAGGCTCATTTTGATTTTACCCGAAATGTGAAAGGAATCTGTTTTTGATATACTTGATATGTACATAATTTCTTATCATATTGAACAGTCAATGTTTTAAAAATTATATTATAATTTTTATAGATATGTTTTAAGGAAAATTATTTTCAAAAGTATTTATGATTATCTTGACCATTGATAATATTAACATTCACTTCCTTGATTCATTTTTATAGAAATTAACTTCCACCTGAATTATTAACTTTACTGTGATCATTTTCATTATATTTACCCAAAATATCCATATTAGTTATCATGTACATTTCTTTTTATTAAACCATATCTCATTTATACATATGGTGTTATATATTGGAAGTTATTTTTTTATCTGGGGAAAATTGATAAATCCATATTATTTTAATAGCATAAATATTTGATGATAAGACACATTATTCATAAATTAAATCATTTAATCAATATATGAGGAATGTGTTGGACATACAGATACTTGAGGGGATTTTTTTAGATATCCACTCAATTAATTGGTAGTCTCAAGAGGTGAATCTGTAATCTAGCATTAAACGAGTTTCTATCTAGAGTTTTAAAATGAACTTATAAAAGTTATTATTGGTAGATATATCATGATGCCTAAGATTAGGAAGTCTAATAATTATGAATTTCCTTCATGAAGAGTTTAATTATTATTATCAATGATATTTTTATAATTTATCTCTGAATGCATTTCGTTAATTTTTTTTGATTAAATGGATTGTGTTTTTAGTTATTTACATTTCCATATTGATTATGCCTTATCCAATATAATAGTAATGTTATTGACTGAATGTAACGTGTTTTCAATTATTTATCATTCCATATTTATTATGATATCCAATTTATGTAATGTAATCTGTGTTTGTCTATTTACCATTCAATGTTTATTATGCTTATTTTTTCATTGTAGTTTTCATTGTACTTAAATTACTAGGAATTTGAGCTCACCCTTATTCGTTATTATCTCTTATGAATCTTTTAAGATTTATATGAATGATTTGAAAGTATATTCCAGAGATAATAATGATATCCTCAAAAAAATTTGTTTTAGTTTTTGTATTGAAATGTTGTATAGGAATCAAGTAAGTATATTTTATAAAAAAGAAAACTAAACTATTAGGTCTTTTAGAATCCAATTCCTTGTTTCTTGTACCAATGTAATAATATAAGACACTTGATCTGGGATAATCGAGTTAGGGACATTATAGGTGGTGTCATAGAAAGTTATTTATAGGTCGTGTGAACTATATTAAGGAAAACATAGATTAGGTAATATAAACATATGTTATAATTTGAGGGTAGGTATAGAAGAACATCCTAATATATATGTATGAAATAGATTATGTGGTTTTTCCTTAAAATAAAACCCTATCCGGACACAAAAAAAGGACATGGTTCTAGAATATTTATACCTTGGGGTAGTAACTCTTAAAATGGAACATTGGGATTGACCTAATCATCACCTGGTTCATGAAAACACTCCTTACCATAAACTTTGTTTGACACTCCCTTGGGTTATTCTTAATATATTTTACATTATCACTACGAACCATTTTAATAGAATTGAATTGATGATGAAAATGAATGACTTGGGATAAACCTAAGGTGTTTTATATTGAAAATAAATTATTATGATTTAAAAATCCTATAAATTATTATTTGACTATATGATTTTCCCAATATGATTATATTTTTCTCACACTATGTTATTTGGATTTAGTCATTTGATGAAACCTGAAGGAATATTATTAACATTGAACATGAATAAAAATGTAGTGACTTTGAGAAACCAAATAGGACAATGAAAAGAGTGCAAAATATCATGAATATGCCTAGGAGGGTATCACAAAAATATGATTGACAACCTATACCATAACCAAAACTCATACTCATTGAAGAAGATAATTATTTAGTTTTTACGAGCTTGAGTAGTGGATACCATAGAGGAAGAAGTGTGGATTTTATACATATCATAAATTTTTAAATATTCACACAAGAATGTTTCTCTAAGTAAATGAAAAATTATATATGTGTTGGAAATAATTCCATAATGAATATAATTTATAAGGAAAATTTAGGAGTGTAGTGGATGGATATAAATCTCATACTAGAAATCCATGTATAGTTTGTTATCTTAAATATGGGAAATATGGGAATTACCTAGGTCAACACCCTCTTCTAAAGATTAACCACTAGACCAAAAGAAGCACCTATGTTGAAATAAAATGGATAAAGTATTTATATATTGTGATTCAATAGTTAAATTTTACAAGTATTTACCAATGGTATTTTAGTTATAAGAATCAAGAAGCAAATATAGAATGTGTTAAATTTTAAAATCATATATTCCTTAATCAATATAAATGTTATGGATACCATCATGGGTTTATGATTTTAAGATTAATCATATGGTCAATGTCTTAAACACCCATTTTTGGTTTTATGTGATGGGAGTCTACCAAGATTACATATATTTTTGAAGATATTTAAAGAAATATTATGTTTTTGTGGAAAATTTATTTCAAGAGAAAGGAATCGTTATTTTATATACACAGTTTTAAATTTTTTTATGCCCTTTAGGGTTAATATGATCATTAATGGCATTGTAATAATTTTCAAATATGATTATTAAACATTGTAAACAAATACATTTTATTTAAAACCTTAGTAAAAGGAAATTTAATTATTAATTTTATTTCAGGGATGTCCATTATATTTTTCGAGAATTCTATAAGAATTATATTAACATATTTTTATAAAAAGGATAAACCACATGATGGGTGACAACATGTCACATCCAACAGATCTTCTATGATTTAACCCATTACAAAAGAATGATAAGGGATTAACACATACCACTAGCCTATATGATTTCTTTGTTAATATGTCTTTTTTTAATTAAATGGTCTTATAGATAAATATTATTTTTGAACCAGTAGTGTTACTATTGAGATTTAGAGATTTATGTACTATATTTTATAACTTTTTTTTGACCATATTGGTTTTGGAAAATAGTTAGAATATAGATCGATTTACAAGATACTATTTTATAGATATTATGATCTATTAAAATTGAATCTTTGTGCTTCGGGAATAAAAAATTTATTTTTGGATACTCATTTCTTACAATAAGGGATGAATTGTAAATTCTTAGAGGTATAAAAAATGATGACATTGTTCTTAGTAAATATAAAAATATCAAGTTAGTATATTTTTTTATCTTCATAGAGAGTAAAATTATTCCTCAATATTAGTAAAAGGATATTGAAATAATGATTTTATCCTATTATCTTCATATCCAATGAACCACAGGTAATATCAAATCATTATATATTTATGGTTTTGATGTCATTAACATTCAACTGATCGTTTACTTTCTTGTGATCATTGAACTCTATCCTTATCCCTAAAATTATTTAAAAATTTCCTCCATGTTTATATATTAACTTTCCACCAATATTCCCCTACACAAAAACATAGTTTTGTTTTATTCCATATAACCTTTTCTCTTACCTTACCCTCTTATTAGTTGGATATTATATTTACCATTTTTACTAAGTGGGTTTTTAAAATATGAATTTTCAAATATTAAGCCCCAAATTTGTGAGAGAAATATAAAATTATGATGAAGTAATTTATTTAATATTTTGAGAATATGACAAACCAAATTAAAAAATAATAAAAATGGTTTGGATAGTGTATTTTAAACCCAGCCCAAATCTAAAGAAACCCATGATATATATTTAATTAAATTTAATCTCTTCGATAACTTATAGAACATTTAACCTCGAGTATAAATGAAAAATAATATAGTATGAAGTTATAAGCTAGCCATTAAATTTTATGGTGTGAATTATACAAAATAAATTATGAAAATTATTGTTACCTATTTATTATAAATAAAATAATAATCATCTAATTAAATTTAATGTTTTTAGAAAAATATATTTTTTCTAAAAGAGGGTTTATTTTCAATTTTCACACATAAATTAAAACTAAATTTTAAATCTTTTGGAAACTTTATTGGAATAAGTTAACTTAATTTTCTAAATCATCATTTCAAAATCATCTTATGGTGAAGTGTTATGGATATTTCTAAAAAGTTTCATTTTTTGATGAACAATTAAAAAAAATGATTTTTATTAAAAAATACCATTTAATTTAAATAATTTACAGGGTTAAATTCTATTTAAAATTGGATTTAATGTATAATTAGATCAATTATATTTAAATATAAGTAATTTTGACATTGTAATAAATTTAATATTAAGTTTTGATATTGAACCCTTTTATACTTATGAGAAATTTCTTCTTAAAAACCCACATTTTCATCATGTATGTAGATTTTGTTTTAAATTTATATTTTTCACTTATGTTAATTGAATTTGGTGACTTTTATTAAATATTAATAATTATAAAAATTTATATTCTATAATAAGCTCAACATAATCTTTCACCATAATGAATAGTGAGAATAGTGAGAATTAATTACGATGGATAAGATAAAAATGGGATTACTGTGGGTTAAACTAAAAAAGATAAGTGTTAAGATTACCTAAACAGTATTTTAAAATATATTTAAATAAATTTTCTAGACCTTATAATGTTTATTTCTAGATTATACTCAATTTTGGGACGTTTTGAAATGTGACAAATGTTATTACACCCTTTTATTTTTAGAAATTACACATGTGTGAGTCACCACACTTTTGAAAGGCCATAGACTCTCCTATATTGTCCAAGACATAAAACCCTTTTGCTTCTTCCAATACATGACCAAATCAGTTAATAATATCCATAACCTTATAAAAGTATCATTTCTGGAAAAAAATCTATCTTATGAATGTTATATGTATAGTACTAAAGAGTGTGTTCGAGAATTATTAAAATTACAAACTATACATTTTTTAATTTCTTCTTCAACCTCCTTCAAATATTATTTATTTATGATTATAAAGTAAAAACCATATCTAAAATGAAATTATATTTTATTATTTGAATTTAATAACCTATATCCATCTCATAATACCTCAAATGGGAAACGATAATGTCGCTCATGTGTACTGTGAACTACTGTCTCACAAACGGATGTGACACATTTTCCATCAACACCACTCACGGTTGGGTATGGTGATGGATATAAAGTATACATATATATATATGATATATATATCATAATTATATATATTTATTAATTATATCATATATATACATTTTATGGTCCCATTCTATATGGTATACAATAACGTCTCTTGTGTGTAAGGTAGACTACAGCCCCACGTAGCGATATGATTCATTTTTAACCAATTCTTTGTATTGAAGGTAATAATGCTAATGTTATTAAATATATGTTATATAAATTAAATAAATATGATATTAATAAAATATATATATATATATATATATCTAAAAATATAATATATTATTTTCCTTCTTACCTTTTCACTCACTTAAAGATGATAACATCGTTCGTGTACATGTGGACTACTATGTTCACAAAGTGATGTGACTCTCATTTCATCACAACACCAAATGGATGATATATATAAGTATATTTAAAATAATAATATGTCATTTATGATACTATTATCATTATTGAAATATAAAATTTTACTTACCCCCTTTTCATAATGATTGATAAAAAAATGGAAACGTTGCATATGCGTACTTACGGCCTACTGTCTCTAAGAGCACAATATACTCCATTTCTCAAAAACAGCTTTCATGATTGGAATTAAAAGTATAATTAATGTATTAATATGATAATTATTTCAGGATTATTATTTTTTATATTACGTAACTATATAATATTCCCATAAAACAGAACATTCATGTCAAATAATAATTGAGAAAACAAGGCAATTAATACCCTAAACAATGAAAATAATGAAATATCTTTAATGAACAGTTAATAAGATAGTATTCAAGTGACATATATGATATTATAAATATTAATATGGTTAATTTATTTCTTAATAAAAAATTTTAAACCACTATAAAGGAGGTTAAATCATATTTAACCTAATAGAATCATGAGGTTAGGGATTTCTTAACTCAATTTCAATTATTTGGGATAAAATTATATGTTATTGATTATGTCATGCTAAGATTATGTGTGTAATGAACAATTATTTTTTTTGTATTTAAAAAAAATTATGTGGATATACATTTGATGTATATAATATATTAATTGATTAATCCCCACTTCATGGATATGATATCTCATGGTACTTCATCTGAATTTGCATTGATTAAGGCATATTGCAATTTCATTCACCTAATTTTTTTTATACGGTGTATATGTTTCCAATTATACATGTAATATCATGTATAGTTTATTATTCATGATATATTATGTTTAAATTTTAATTATTTCATCAAAGTGTATTTTACATGAAAATTATCAAGTGGTAATGAGTTTCATAACTCAATTTCATTCTTTGGGATGTATTACTTCTTCATTGTCTTTGATATTATTGGGTGATGTGTTTATTGACAATTCAATAAATTATGTTTTATATATACTTGTATTTTATATACATTTGATAAACATAGTTGATTCATTGGTTAATTCTCACTTTAACATTTTGATCATTTCAAGGGTTTATTTCACAATCTAATTTTATTTGTATTTTTATGCCGTAATTTCCATTTAGGGAAATTATTTGATCATTGAATAGTAAACCACATTAATTTTACACACATATGGATATTAATTTAATTTTCATGTAATATTACCATTCTCCCACTCAATGGTGATTAATATGATGAAGATATTATTTTTAGTAAAACCTAACTTTATTTTTCTTATCAGTCGAAAATTTGTTTTATTTCAAAAACCATGTTTTCTAAAAAAGTTTTCAAATTTTTTTCATGAAATTAAAAATTATTTAGTAAAGAAATTTTTAACCATATTTATTTGTTACCAATTATTTTGAAAGGAATAGTCATTTAATTTTCAAAACAAGCTTCATTTTCCAGTTACAGAAAATTTGAATGGAATATTTTTTAATGCACTCAACATGTGTAGAAATTATTTTCATTATTTAGTCTCAATGTTTTAAGGATTCCTCTATAATTTTAAAATTTTATTTCCAAATAATATTATTTTCAAAAAAATGCGTGAAATTTTAGTTTTTAAATTTTATTTTCAAAGTGATGGGATATTTTCCTGAAAAATTCTTTTAAATATGTTCTTATTTTTTTTATTGTTTAATGAAAGAACTATTTATTTTACATATAATATACTAGCGATATATTGTATTACCACTATCCTTATGATTCATGTGGATGGTTTATCATTATTTTTCCAAAGAAATTATTGGCCTTCACTTCGATGATTAATTATTTAATTCATGAACTCTCCCTTGAATTATTCACTTTCTTGTGATCAATGGACATTAAATTTCCCCTAGATATACATAATATTTATCATATACATTCTTCTTTATCAAAACATATCTCATTTCTACATATATTGTTTTACGTAAAATGTAATTTTCTTGACTAAGGAAATATTGTTCATTTAAACTATTTATTCAATAAAGATATTTAATGATGAGGAATATTATTCCTGAAATAAATCAATTATTAAGTATATAAGGAATGGTTTGGACATGATGTTACAGTTGGGGCCTGGTAATTGATATCCCCTCAAAGAATTATTAGTATCATAAAGTTAATGAGTACGGTAGAATTAAATTAAACTATACCTATAGTTTAAAACCCACTTATTAAAGGTCTTAACGGTGGACATATCATGATGCATGAGATCATGACATCCATCAAGTAAGCATTCCCTTCATTAATAACTAATTTTTTATTATCAATGATATTTTCACAATAATATTATCTGCGGGTGCATTTAATTACCATGTACTGACTAAATGGAAAGTTTTTTAAGTAATTTACATCACCATATTTATTTTTCCTTATCCAGTTATGACAATCCTGATATTGATTAAATGGAATGTGTTTTCAGTTATTTACCTTTACATATTGATTTTTACAGTCAATCTATTTAAATTTCATGTGTGTCCAATTATTTACCATACCATATTTATTATGATCATTGATTCGTGATAGCTTTAAATGTACCTAACCCTTAGTAAGAATTTGAGATCACCCTTATTTTCTTCTATTCCTAGTTATCCAGGAAGAGTGCAATAAATAAGATGAATTGATAATGTAGAGGAAATAATGATATTATCAAAATGATATCTTATACTTTGTATAATCAAATAAAATTTGGGAATCATCTATGTATCTATTTTACCATGACTACTAAACCATTTATTCCTCTAGTATGTGACTACGTGTATCTTATGAGAATATAATAAATTAAGGCACCGGCTCTGGGCTTCTAGGTTCAGGGACGTTATAACATCAAATTCACATAGAGGGAGAATAACTAGATTTACAGGATAGAAATTCTCAAAAAAAACATATCTGTTGAGCCCTCTGGAAGATTGTTGGTTTCATGTCTATAATTGATGTTTTAATAATCACAAATCATCACATACCATTAATGCTTAATCTGGTTTGATTTCTCATAAACTTAATTACAATCTGTTAATGAATCTGTTATCATGTTTTTGTCTACGCTTATTGACTTACAAGATTTTTTGAAGTCTTCTGGATTCAACAGACATCGGAAGCACCGATCCAATATCAACATACATCGGAAGCACCGATCCAATATCAACAGACATCGGAAGCACCGATCCAATATCAATAGACATCAGAAGCACCGATCCAATATCAACAGACATCGGAAGCACCGATCCAATATCAACATACATCGGAAGCACCGATCCAATATCAACAGACATCGAAAGCACCGATCCAATATCAACATACATCGGAAGCACCGATCCAATATCAACAGACATCGGAAGAACCGATCCAATATCAACATACATCGGAAGCACCGATCCAATATCAACAGACATCAGAAGCACCGATCAAATGACTCACCGATGCTGATCAAAATGAGCCACCGATCAAATGACTCACCGATGCTGATCAAAATAAGCCACTGATCAAATGACTCACCGATGCTGATCAAAATAATCCACCGATCAAATGACTCACCGATGCTGATCAAAACGAGCCACCGATCAAATGACTCACCGGTCAAATGACTCACCGATGAAAATGACTCACTGATGCCGATCTATCTAAGTCATCGATCATTACTCACTAATGCTGATGACCTACCAATCACTTGATTCTTCAATAGTCATAAACAACTGTTTGAATTTCTTTATCTTTATCTTTATTTAATCTAACCAACGGTCATATTAGGTATATTTCAATGCTCTATCAATTAATTAATAAAGGTTGTCGGATGTCAGGAAACCGTACCTCATACCTGCGGAAAGGAAACTTTTTCTGTCTTCCGAAGCACGTGACATAAATACAAGAAGACTCTGCTGAAGAAAGTGTTGACAGAAGAACACAAGAACAACATAGAGGAAAGAAATAGGAGGAAGAACAAAAGTAAGACAAAACCTCATACACAATCAAGCCTACTCAAGAAGAGTTTTGTGCATACAAAAGAATATTGAAGAACTTCGTCGACTACATCTCACTGGCTTTGAACCTGAAGCATACGACACTCTTCTTCTCAAACAAAAACGAGAAGAGGACTCAGAATAAATTCTGACCAAATACGAAAGAGTCAATAGCTACACTGAAATCACCAGAGCCATTTCTAAACTCTACATCTCTGCTCTGTGATACATTTGTTTTACATTTTGAGTAGTGTGTCTTATCTGCTGTATTAAACACACACACTGACTCCTGTACTTTCACTGGAGGATCTGTAAATCCTCAGCAAACCTTTTTACACTACATTTCCCACTGTGGATAGTGGTAGAGGTCGTGTGAGACCTGGACAGCTCTAAGCTGTTGTTTGTTTTCCCACACAGAACTGTGGTAGAGGTCTTGTGACCTGGACAGTGTGTTCACTGTTGCTAACCCCGATCCAGGGTGTGGATCATTTTTTATATAAACTTTTGAGAGGACTAAGTCTCGGCTTGAGACTGAACCTCTTGGTTAATTCTCTGTGTTTGTAGCTACATACTATATCCATACTATACATAGGTATTTCATATTCCGCTGCTATTACTTTGAAATATAATTTATTTTCAAAGCTACTTTGATAGTTAAACTCCCAAGTGTTTATATTTATTATAAACCAGTAAGATAGTTTCAAAAGTTAATTTAATCATAAGATTAAGTTAACTGAGAAATAATCAATCTTTGAGAAACTAATTGAACCTTTATAATCTGTATAAATTCACTACAGTTTAATCTGTTTTTGAAATAGGGGGATTTTAATAAACATTGTTTTTAACAGAAAATTTTAATTGGAACTCAATTCACCCCCCTCTTGAGTATCCACTCCGACCAACATTTGGTATCAAAGGTTGGAAAATATTTTCGAAAGTACTCTGTTTTCCAACTGTGATTTTCATTGTCTTTTAAAGTTCTTAAAATTTCTGTTATTTCTAAATATTTATCGCTTTAAAATTCTTTTTGTGATATCATGGATAATAGACTTGAGGGTGCTGCTACTAACCGGCCACCTTTATTTAATGGAAAGAACTATGCTCAGTGGAAGCTAAAAATGAAAATTCACTTAGAAAGTATGAGCTTTGATATTTTGACTACCATTGAAGCTGAATACAAAATTCCTAGTACTGATAGATCTACTTGGGATGAACCTACAAAGACTGCTTACAGTAATAATTGTAAAGCTATGAATGCCTTGTACTATGCACTAGGAGATGAGGAATTTAATAGAATTTCTGCATATAAAACTGCATATGAAATTTGGGATACCTTAGTTGTTTCTCATGAAGGAACAACTAATGTTAAGGAGATGAGATTGAATACCTATACTATTAAGTATGATAATTTTAAGATGAAGCCTGATGAACCCATTTCTGATATGTATCTCAGGTTCAATGAAATTGTCAACACAATGACTTCTCTAGGAAAGGATGTTCCAGCAAAGGAACAAATCATGAGAATTTTTAGATGTCTACCTGAAAGATGGAGAGGAACCTCTGTCTCCATTAGAGAATCATGTGACATTGGAGAACTGCCAGTCAAGGAACTAATTGGTAAGTTGATGATGTATGAATAAGAACTCAAGGTAAACAAAGAAGAAGATGATGAACCTAAAAGGAAGTCTATTGCCTTCAAGACTACAACCTCAAAGAATAAGGATAAGGAAAAGCCTCAAGCTATCAATGAAAGTTCAAGCAGTGAGGAAAGTCAGAATGATTCTGACAGTGATGCTGAGATGGATTACATTGCTAGAATATTTAAGAAATTCTATAGGAAGAAGAAGTTTTTCAGAAAGTCAAACTACAAAGGAAAGTATGATAACAAAGGACACTGGAAAAAGGATTGGAAGAAGTATGATAAATCAGATGAAGTTGTCTGTTGTGAATGTAAAAGAAAAGGACACATAAAAGCAGACTGTCCAAAGATGAAATACAGAAAGAAGTATGAATACAAGGATAACAAGTACAAGAAATCCATGAAGGCTACTTGGAGTGCTTCAGAAGACAGCACAAGTGAATCTGAATCTTCAGACTCTGAAAGGAATCAAGACAACATGTGTTTCATGACAAACACTTCTGAGGTAAAATCAGAAACTCCTGCTTCAAAGTCATATTATTCTGGAGATGATTCTGAATGTGATAACATATCTAAATCTGAACTATTTGAATATTGTGATATGCTTGAAGAAACCTGTAATGAGCTTAAAGATAAATATAAAGGTTTAAAGAAATAGTATGCTTTAAGTGTTAAGCATAAATCTGATCTGGATATAGAAGTAGAAAAGAATGCTCAGTTGCTTAAAGAGAATACTGAACTAAAATTTTCTAATGAGCAACTCAGAAAATACTTAGAGAAGTTCACAAATGGAAAGAATACTTTAACACAAATGCTAGGAAAGCAAGTTGCACCTAGATATACTACTGGTATAGGATACAAACCTGGACAAAGAAAAGTTGCCAAAACTAGATTCATTCCTAAATCTGGACAGAAGATAGTTAATTCTAGAACTTCATATGCCTCAACCAGTTATATTCATAGTTATGGATCTAATAAGGTTTATCTTTCAAAGAATGTTAATTCTACAAATTATATGAGACCCATTAGACAAATATGGGTACCTAAAGTATCATTGGATAACATGTCTGGACCCAAGAAGATATGGGTACCAAAATCATCTTCCATCTAAATCTATTTTGTAGGAGACCTGCTTGAAGAGTTGTCACAAGAAGATATGGTACTTAGACAGTGGATGTTCAAGACATATGTCAGAAGACTTTTCATGTTTCAAGAGCTTAGTAAGAGTTGATGGAGGCTTTGTCACTTTTGGTGATAATTCAAAAGGAAAAATCATCGGCTTAGGCCAGATTGGTAACACTGATTCAATCTTGGTTTCTGATGTTTTATTTGTCGATGGACTTAAATATAACCTGTTAAGCATTTCTCAGTTGTGTGATGATGGTTTTTATGTGAAATTTAAAAATGATTCTTGCAATGTTTTTAACTCTAAAAATGTTTTAGTATTTTCTGCTTTAAGAAATGAAAATTTTTATGCTGTTGAATTAGATTCTTTAGCTAAGCAGAATATTCCTTGTTTAAATGCTTTTCATAAAGAGTCATGGCTTTGGCACAGAAGATTAGGACACTGCAATGTACACTCACTTAGAAAACTTTCTAGGAAGAACTTAATTAGAGACCTATGCAAACTGGAATTTCCAGCAGATAAAGTTTGTAATCCCTGTCAAAAAGGAAAGCAACATAAAGTTTCTTTTAAATCAAAGAAAGAAGTGTCAACTTCTCAACCTCTCGAGTTGGTTCACATGGATTTATTTGGACCTTCTAGAGTTTCTAGTTTGAATGGGAAGCACTATGTCTATGTTCTTGTAGATGACTTTTCTAGATACACTTGGGTATATTTTCTAGCTCACAAAAGTGAAGCTTGTTCTTACTTTGTTAAATACTCCATGTCTGTAGAAAATCTTAGTGGACTCAAGATTAAGACCCTGCGAAGTGATCATGGTCGTGAGTTTGAAAATCATGAGTTTGATTCTTACTTCTCACACAATGGCTATAGTCACAACTTCTCTGCCCCTAGGACACCCCAACAAAATGGTGTAGTAGAGAGAAGGAATAGAACCCTGCAAGAAATAGCTAGAACTATGCTCAATGAATATGAACTTCCTATTTACTTTTGAGATGAAGCTGTAAATAAAGCTTGTTATGTCATTAATAGAGTCTTGATCAGACCAGTTCTTAAGAGGACCCCTTATGAGTTGTGGAACCATAGGAAACCTAAGGTTAACTACTTCAAAGTTTTTGGCTGCAAAGTCTTCTTTCCCAATACTAAAGACAATCTTGACAAATTTGCATCAAAGAGTGATGAAGGAATTTTCCTAGGTTACTCTATCTCTAGTAAAGCCTATAGAGTTTTCAATAAAAGAACCAAATGTGTGGAAGAATCTTTTCACATCAAATTTGATGAAACTGATCCACATGAACCTAAAATCTCTCTTGAAGATGATCTCTCTGGTTTGAATCTCAATGAAAAATACAATGGACCTATAGTTAAAACATCCAGCTCTGGAAATTCTCCAGAACCTACTTCTGTTGAACCTCAATCTGTAGATGAATCTGAAATCTCTAGCCCTATCTTTTCAAGACCATCTAGGACTCTAAAGAACCATCCTTTAGATGTTGTTGTAGGAAATCTAGATAGAGGAACACAGACTAGAGCTTCTCTAAGAAATCAGGTTGAACATCAAGCTTTTCATTCACAGTTAGAACCTAAAAATATCAATGATGCTATCAATGATGAATTTTGGGTAATGGCTATGCAAGAAGAACTAAATCAATTTGAAAGAAACAAAGTCTCGAAATTAGTAGAAATATCTAAGGACATTTTGACCATAGGAACAAAATGGGTGTTTAAAAACAAAGTTGATGAATCTGGAAACATCATTAGAAATAAAGCTAGGCTAGTTGCACAAGGTTACAATCAAGAAGAAGGAATTGACTATGAGGAAACCATTGCACCTGTAGCTAGATTAGAGTCTATCAGGATCTTACTTGCCTATGCATCACATCTGAATTTCAATCTATATCAAATGGATGTCAAAAGTGATTTTCTAAATGGTTTTATTGTTGAAGATGTTTTTTTAGAACAACCACCTGGTTTTTTAAATCCTCATTTTCCAAATCTTGTTTTTAAACTTTCTAAAGCTTTATATGGTTTAAAACAAGCTCAAAGAGCTTGGTATGAAAGGCATTCAAACTTTCTTATCTCAAAAGGATTTACAAAATAAGTAGCTGATCCCACTCTTTTTATAAAAAAGATTTCAAAAGATGTATTAATAGTACAAATCTATGTTGATGATATTATTTTTGGATCTTCTAAAAATTCTTTATGTACTGATTTTTCAAAGGTTATGCAAAATGAATTTGAAATGAGCTTAATGGGAGAGCTTAAGTATTTTATTGGTTTTCAAAATTTTCAAACTAAAGATGGAATTATTTTAAATCAAACTAAATATACAAAGGATCTTTTAAAACGTTTTGGATTGGATAGTATTAAGGAAAGTGATACACCTATGAGTACTACCTGTAAATTGGATATAGATGAAGCTGGGAAACCAGTGGATCAAACCAATTACAGAGGTATGATTGGGAGCTTACTTTATCTTACTGCTAGTCGACCAGACATTATGTTCAGTGTATGTATGTGTGCTAGATTTCAAGCTAATCCTAAAGAATCACACTTACTGGCTGTTAAAAGTATTTTTAAGTATCTTAAGTATACTGTAAATTTAGGTTTGTTTTATCCAAAAGGACAATCATTTAGCCTAACTAGCTATTCAGATGATGACATTGCTGGATGTAAGTTAGATAGGAAGAGCACATCTGGAACATGTCATTTGCTTAGAATATCCCTAGTATCATGGTGTAGTAAGAAACAGAACTCAGTTGCATTGTCTACTGTCGAGGCAGAATACATAGCTGCTGGTAGTTGCTGTGCACAAATTCTGTGGATGAAACACACTTTATTGGATTATGGATTTGATCTTAAACATGTTTCAATTAACTGTGACAATACTAGTGCAATCAATATATCTAATAACCATGTGTCTCACTCTAGAACTAAGCACATTGATGTCAGACATCACTTTCTAAGAGATCATTATCAAAAAGGTGATATTTCTTTAAAATTTATTAGTTCTGAACATCAATTAGCTGATATCTTCACAAAGCCTTTATGCTATAAAAGAATGAAATTTATAAAACAAGAGTTGTGTATGATCGATCTGTGAAACTGATATGTGAAACTGATATGTGAAACTGATCCGTGAAACTGATCTGTGAAACTGATCTATCAAACCGATCAGTGCAACCGATCTGTCATACCGATCTTTTTTTCATATTGTAATTAATTAGTAAATTTCTTTTATACTTTTTATGGGAACCCTAAATGATAAAATAAATGATACACGGCTATTTATCTTCCCTAAACCTTTGACCTTTCATTTCCCGCCGAACCTTTCAACCTCTCTTCCCCTCTACTTCGAACCTTCGAACTCCTGCCTTCCCAAAATCTTCGAATGACTAAGCAAAAGAGACCGAGCAAAGGACCAGATAGCCCTGTACCTTCAAAGCGTGCTCGAGGCGAGTCGAGTAGTACCTCTCAATGATCAGTAAATCCGAACCTAGAAACTCGTATTGTTGCTGTAGAAAGATAAGTCAGCTCTGCGTGGCTTTTGTCAAGTAAGTCACTGTTGCTGCAAGTTCTTGAATCGCAAGGATGGATAGACTGGTTTTCAGACAACTCTCGAATAGACTACCCGAAGCTGGTACATGAGTTCTACATGAATCTGAAAATCACTCTAGATGGTGTGCAGGCTTCCAGGATGTCGTCTGTGGTAAAAGGAAAGAAAATATCCTTCTCATCTAAGCAGTGGGCTGAGTGCTTGAATGTACCTCATGAAGGTCGGTATGAGGATTATGCTGGGAATATTCCTCCAACATCTGATTACTTCTCTTATGAATTAGATTTAGAGCTTCTGACTGGAAATAGAGAGTCATGGAGAATCACAACTTCAGAATTAGATGGTGAATGCAGACTTCTTTTCATGTTTATTCAGCACCAACTTTGCCCTAGGAGAGGAGATTTTGCTGCTGTAAAGTACCAGGATGTTTTCCTGTTGTTTCTTCTGAAAACACATGAGAAGATCAATTTGTGTAGATATGTGATGGTGCACATAGATGGAATGGTAAAACCGTCCAAGAAAGCCACTGCCTTATTTTATTCAAAGATGATATCTACCATGCTCAAGAATCTAGAATGTGTTGATGAAGATGATGAAGTTGATGAAACAGATCATACCTTCTGTCTCAACAAAGAGATCTTCAAGAGGATGAAAATCAATTGGAATCCATGGAAGAAGTGCTGGGTTGCAGATGAAGATAAATTGTATGAAGCCTACAATCCCATAGATCATGGCAAGAGGCCAAAGGATTTGAGAGACCCTACCTTGAAACCAAATGAGGAACCAGTTTATTCGGATGATGATGAGCAAGAAGAAGGAAAAGATGAGGCCACTGAAGCCCAAGAGCAAGAAGATGCTACGACTAAGGAAGTAAGTATATCATCTCTTGATGATAGGAGTGATCCTGACACTGCTAGTCCCAAAAGAAGAATAGAATTTGGACCTGCTAGTCCACACTTAACCCTACCAGAATCAGAACCTATTCTTGGTGATGAAGAAGATTCTGATACTAAAGAATATCACAGTGAAGCTTCTGAGAAGAGTGATGATGGACATGCTGATGATGCTGAGGCTGCTGTTGATGGTGATAACAGACCAGTGGATGGTCTTTCTATAGATCAAATAGAACCACCTCAGTTAGTACAAGAAATACATATCAGTGGCAAGGTTGATTCACCAAAAATCAGTGGAACAGCAAGCTATGAGAAACCAAAATACACCCTGTGTGCTGCTGTTTGGGATGACTACCCTGGTTATGCTGTGTTGGGCTTAGAATATTCTGAAGAAGAAGAAGCAATGCCAGAATCTGCTGTAGCTATGAAGAGGAACCTCCCAATAGAAGCAAGGTCTGTTCCTGCTGTTGATCCTACAAATGTTAATTTACCTAGTTCTGGAATCTCTCAAGCTGATCTTGACAAGTTTAAGATTGAATTTCCAACTGCTGTGAGAGACACAGTTAGAGAAGAAATTTCTAATGCTCTTACTCAAGTGTCTCTACAAGTTTCTGAAAATTCTTTGGAAGCCTTCTCACAAAGAGTATCTAATGCTGTGAAGCCAGACCTGGCCAATACTGGTGAACTTATTGGCAGGCACATAGCCTTTTTGAATCAGACAATGAAGGATCTTCACACCAGCTTGGTATCTCTATCAAGTGAATTCCAATCAACCATCTCTGGTATGATGGAAGTTTCGAGAAATTTGTTTGAACATCTCAACAAATCTGACCTGAGGAAGTTGAAAGCTGAGTTAACTCACATAGTTGGCCAAGCCAGTACATGCAAGGTAACCAAGATCACTACCCGTGAGCTATAAGCTCTAAGAGAAGTTGTGCATGATGAGTTAGCTGCTGTTAGACAAATTCTTGATTTAGAATCCTTGAAGAAGATGAAAGAGCTCTGTGATAACAGTCATAAGATGGCATTGGTGTATTCTGCAGATGCTAAGAAAGCTCTGCAAGAGATCAAAGAGAAAGTTGATAATTACTTTTCCAAGATTTATACAAAACATGAGATGGCGGAAAATTTCAAGGTGTTGGCAGAGAATCTGAAATTACCTCCAGTCACTCAGGCCTTCAAAACTCAAGTTCATCAGTTGCAAGATTTTACCCCTTCCATGGCACAGTTCATGGAGAATAAAGATGATTTTGAAAGAGCTATGCCGTATGGGGCAGAAGTCATTCAAGACTTCATTCATCTTTTGAAGCCCTATTTGAATGCATAGGCCACTGCAATAGTAGTTCCTACTTCGGAACCTCTCAGTGACTCTGATGTAGCTCCAAATCAGCTATCTGTTGCTCAAGCTCTATCTCAGTTAATACCAGTCCCTCAGCAAGCTTCTCAACCAGCTCCTATTTCTCAACAACAACTCTCTGTGGCACCTGCTCCTACACCTGCCCGAGTTTTCCTACCACCACTTCAGATTCTCCAATTCCATCCTGCCTCCAAGCCTTCAACCTTACCCACTATTGATCCCAAAGACAAAGGCAAAGCCCCTTTGTATCCCAACAAATAATTGTGTATTGTTTTTGATAGGGTGAACAATGTGCTGCTTGTAATATTCTGTACTTTATAAAATATTTTTTCTCTATACTCTATGCTGACTGCTTTTACTTTCACCTTCACTCCTATGTTTTCCCTCCTTTTTGATTATCCCAAAGGGGGAGAAGAAAAAGAATGTTATATGGGAAAATAAAGATGTATGGGAGAGATATATGGGGGAGAAAAGATGTATATATCTAAGGTGAGGAGAAAGATATATATATATATATGAGAGCTGTATATATCTCAGGGGGAGCAATCTGTATAATATATATGGGAAATTTAAATTAAGGGGGAGATTTATATATCTCTTTATATTTATTCTCTTTATGGTTTAATTCTCATTATGTTTTTATTAATGATATATCATCGTATTTATATTTTATGATACAGACTTGTGATTATCAAAAAGGGGGAGATTGTTGAGCCCTCTGGAAGATTGTTGGTTTCATGTCTATAATTGATGTTTTAATAATCACAAATCATCACATACCATTAATGCTTAATCTAGTTTGATTTCTCATAAACTTAATTACAATCTGTTAATGAATCTGTTATCATGCTTTTGTCTATCCATATTGACTTACAAAATTTTTTGGAAGTCTTCTGGATTCAACAGACATCGAAAGCACCGATCCAATATCAACATACATCGGAAGCACCGATCCAATATCAACATATATCGGAAGCACCGATCCAATATCAACAGACATCGGAAGCACCGATCCAATATCAACAGACATCGGAAGCACCGATCCAATATCAACATACATCGGAAGCACCAATCCAATTTCAACAGACATCAGAAGCACCGATCCAATATCAACATACATCGGAAGCACCGATCCAATATCAACAGACATCAGAAGCACCGATCCAATATCAACATACATCGGAAGCACCGATCCAATATCAACAGACATCGGAAGCACCGATCAAATGACTCACCGATGCTAATCAAAATGAGCCACCGATCAAATGACTCACCGATGCTGATCAAAATAAGCCATCGATCAAATGAGTCACCGATGCTGATCAAAATAAGCCACTGATTAAATGACTCACCGATGCTGATCAAAATGAGCCACCGATCAAATGACTCACCGGTCAAATGACTCACCGATGCAAATGACTCACCGATGCTGATCTATCTGAGTCACCGATCATTACTCACTAATGCTGATGACCAACCGATCACTTGATTCTTAAATAGTCATAAACAACTATTTTAATTTCTTTATCTTTATCTTTATTTAATCTAACCAATGGTCATATTAGGTATATTTCAATGCTCTGTCAATTAATTAATAAAGGTTGTCGGATGTCAGGAAACCGTACCTCGTACCTCCGGAAAGGAAACTTTTTCTGTCTTCTGAAGCACGTGACATAAATACAAGAAGGCTCTGCTGAAGAAAGTGTTGACAGAAGAACACAAGAAGAACATATAGGAAAGAAAGAGGAGGAAGAACAAAAGCAAGACAGAACCTCATACACAATCAAGCCTACTCAAGAAGAGTTCTGTGCATACAAAAGAACATTGAAGAACTTCGTCGACTACACATCACTGGATTTGAACCTGAAGCATACGACACTCTTCTTCTCAAACAAAAAACGAGAAGAGGACTCAGAATAAATTCTGACCAAATACGAAAGAGTCAAGAGCTACACTGAAATCACCAGAGCCATTTCTAAACTCTACATCTCTGCTCTGTGATACATTTGTTTTACATTTTGAGCAGTGTGTCTTATCTGCTGTATTAAACACACACATTGACTCTTGTACTTTCACTGGAGGATCTGTAAATCCTCAAAAAACCTTTTTACACTTCATTTCCCACTGTGGATAGTGGTAGAGGTCGTGTGAGACCTGGACAGCTCTAAGTTGTTGTTTGTTTTCCCACGCAGAACTGTGGTAGAGGTCTTGTGACCTGGACAGTGTGTTCACTGTTGCTAACCCCGATCCAGGGTGTGGATCATTTTTTATATAAACTTTTGAGAGGACTAAGTCTCGGCTTGAGACTGAACCTCTTGGTTAATTCTCTGTGTTTTTAGCTACATAGTATATCCATACTATACATATGTATTTCATATTCCGCTGCTATTACTTTGAAATATAATTTATTTTCAAAGCTACTTTGATAGTTAAACTCGCAAGTGTTTATATTTATTATAAACCAGTAAGATAGTTTCAAAAGTTAATTTAATCATAAGATTAAGTTAACTGAGAACTAATCAATCTTTGAGAAAGTAATTGAACCTTTATAATATGTATAAATTCACTACAGTTTAATCTGTATTTGAAATAGGGGGATTTTAATAAACATTGTTTTTAATAGAAAATTTTAATTGGAACTCAATTCACCCCCCTCTTGAGTATCCACTCCGACCAACAATATCCATGATTATAAATAAACATTAAATATGATCATCTTATAATTTATAGTTTTTATTACTAATTAAACATCTAAACATTGAGGTGGTATGTGAATTTTTCACCATATGACCCTCCTGATCAAATTCATTTTTGATATATAATTACTTTTATTTATCATTTTTCATTGGGTATTGATGAGTTCCACCAACCTCTTAACTCATCAATTTTGGAATTGATTCACTTGTAATCTAATCACCCTATATCTGAAACATTTAACTTAATTTTTTGAATCATTCTAACAATACATTCATTTTTTTAAATTTTCATCCCCAAAATAAAAACTCTATATATATGGATAACCTTTTCATAATTGAAGTATTTACCAATTCCTTCAAGATAACTTTATATATTTTTCCCACATTTTTGGCATGTAGCTATTTGTAATTTTATTCCTCCTTGAAATTTACCATTAATGCTTCCATGAAAATCCATTTTTGTCTTCTTTTCACTCAAACATGAAGATTAATTGAAGTTACCACCCTCTATTTATATCTTTAGAGAACAATAAATAGAATATTTATAGTTTCTAATGTCCCTTATGGTTAATGAATTTCAAATAAAGTTTTTCAGGCCATGAATGAATCGATAAATATTTCTTTCATGATCATCTATAATGATAGAATCAAACCTTGAAATTCATGTAATATTTATATCTTAAGAGGAAAAAAATGATCATTTTTAGGATTCATCTCCAAAAATCACCTTTCTATCATAGTTCAAGGAGTTTGCGGTATTTATTTTTCTATAAATACCCTCTTATGATCCTCCCATTTCATAGAGTTAATTTCTTCATCTTTCATTGTATATTTTATAAGATTACACTATTGATCAGTATCTCATTCCAAGTGACATTCTATTATGAAAATGTTCTTTCGATTTGAGCACTAATGAATATAAAATATATGATATATCTCATTGAACCATTATATAAAAAAATTTGTATTAAAATACTCATACAAAGAGGGTAGATTCTCTCTTATAAAAGTCTCAATGGCATGTTTCACCATAATTTTTGCATTTGGAGTCATTGTATTATCCAAATTACTATTATTTTTTTGAGATAGTTTCTTGATCTCAATCACAATATATTGTATCTCAAATCCAAATCCATTTTATTTCTCTCTAATATGGTAATTTCATTAACCATCGTATTTTTTCACATGATTTTTTTGTTCAATCCATAGACTAAAATTAAAAACATAGTTCAAGAATAAAATATAATTACCCGAGTGAACAAAAATGTATTCATGAAAATAAACTCACTATATTTAAAAAATTATAAAACCTTCATAACAACCTATGGCACATTATGTTTAATATAAATTATCCATGGTCATCATCCATTTAAATCTATCATAATTGTTCATACAGAAAATGTGATTTAACCAATGAATATCCCCCAGGAGTTTCAAACTATGTACATAGTAAGGTTATACTCATCATGCACCATAATAATGGTGAAGATATAATCATCCAACTCTTTTCAGGTTTATTACCACTAAATGTATATATTCAAAAACTACATCCACTTATAGTATCCAAAAAATGAATTATTTCTAAGAAAATCACATAATATATTATTTACTAAAACATTGCGATTTTTTACTACAAATATACCTATCATATGGGTTTTCACCATCATTTTGTAACTCTACTATCTAAATATTAACTAAACCATACACCTACACAAATAGAGGAGAATTTATCACAAAAAAAATTAGGACAACATCATTTTAGAAGAATATTTAAATTTCTTCAAAATAATACATTCCAAAGGAATGTAATGGTTTAGTGAATTTTGAGACTATATACATAAATATATAATTTATAAAAAAATTTCATCACAACAAATATACTTATTTAAATAATGTACCATTATAAATGCATCAGATGATGAAACGAACATAAATACATGGGGAAGAAAAACATAAATAAGAGTATTCTCATATTCTCATTTGGGATAAACATGATAGATTTTAATCATTAGAGGGTAATATGATCATAAGGGTATGATAAAATATATAGGTGTATGTTATCTATTTAAAAATATTTAGAAACATAAAATATTGGATCATAAGATCCAAAATGAATGAAATTTTAGAAATATGGTCAATAAGGTTGTCAAAGTGGTAATCATCATTCAAGATTCATAATATAGACATGATGAATCATAAGCCTAGGAAATCCTAATCTTGAAAAAATTTCAAAACAAAATAATATTCATAAAAAATAAGTGGATGTAGTTAGAAAAATATTATAACCACACATCAAAATGTGAAAAAATATACTCTCAATCATGTCCACACATTTCCCTATGAACATATCTAATATCAATCATACTCACACATCAATAGGTGAGAAATGTTAATATTAATCATGTCCATGATTTTCATAATCATCATATTAGATATCAGTAACACATTACCCAATGTATTTTACTGCTATAAATGACCCTACCTTCACATAATAATAATTCATTCATATAAATGTTAAAATATCATAAAACATTCATTATATCATAATGGAATAAACTATGTAAAATAAATGATTTTTGTAAACATCTCATAATCATAATCATAAACCATGTAGAGAAAGAATAATGGTGGATCCATTTGATCATATCCCTAATAAATAATAATTAACATCATGGATGTTATCATAGATTAAAATTTTCATAAAAATATCTCTTGGATTATTTTTGAGGAAAATACCATTTCATATTGAAAAATCTTATTTAAAATCCAAATATGTCTTAAAATTAAAATGAAATTTTTTTAGTGGAAATTACAATTGAAAATTATAAATTAATCATTTATACACTTAGTGTTCATGGTCGATAGAAATCTTTTTCATGCCATAATAGTTAAGAAACAATGATTCTCTTCACACCTCCAACAAAAATTAACTTTCTTCAAAAATGAAAAATATATTAATTCTAAATTTTGTTTAAAAAAGTAAAAAAATTATAAAAATGAGTTAAAAAATCCTTGATAAATATAACATAATATTATTTTAATTTTTCAAAAAGATATGGATATAGATGGAAAAACAATTATAACAAAAATAGAAGAAATATGGCCAACTTATATTAATAACATTTTTTGAAATTTCATAGGTAATAAAGAGAGGAATATTGTAATAAGAATTAAAAATTAAAAAGATAACCATTTATGAAAATTGAAATTGGATTATTAGACAAGGATCATATAATATACTAAATTCAATGTCAAGAATAAAAAACCCAATTAAAATGGAAATCCCAAAAAATCACATCCATCAAGCCTCATCTTACCTTTTAAATGTTTGAAAATCATATTTATTAGGAAGCAAAATTTTTATTAAACATTAAGACTCGAATGGATTTTTTTTGAATGATAATAAGATCTAAAACATACTAAAGGATGATAGTGTGGTAGTATGGAAGAGCTTGGTAGAGCTCGAATATTGATGATGTGTGGATAAGAGATGATATATGGTATCATTTCTAGGGGAGGGAAAGTACACATGTGGAATTACATAACAAGTTAAATAATATATATATATCACGATCTTGTGAATTGACACCATGGAACCCCAAATTCAATGATAATAAGTGATAGGTTAAAAATAAACACAACCATTCACAATTATGCTGCTATTGCAAATATTTTAAACCTTATATTCCTGTTAATCAACATTTAACTCATTTTATCCTTTATCAAGACAAATTATGATTTTAAAATGATAACATATATATACAAGCAAAAATAATTGGTGAAATACAACTGAATGTAAAAAATATGATCCCAAATTTGGAACCCATTTTTCAATTTTAATTTTAATTTGTGGAAGAAATTTCTATTAATTTATGAACATGGAAAGCATAAATAAATTTTTTTACGAAATTACCTGATTTAAGAGTAAACATCAAAGAAGCTCAAAATAAAGTAAAAAAATTGGTTTACTTGAGTTTTTTATGTTAAATAATAAACAACTAATGGTTTTTAGACTTTTAGGGAAATCCAAAATTGAATGTGATCTTATAACCTTTTCATTAAATGTAATACCCACATATCATTTTGGAATTGAATAAAAAATATAACTTATCTTCAGAAAATTTAATCATGGGTTCCATATTTAAAAATAATGACTTAAGATACATCATTTACCTCCATAACAATAACATTGGTCCATCACCACTCATCTAATAGTAAAATCCATGTGATAAAAAGATTATTTAAGCTCACCAAATGAGTATTAGAAAATTCAAAAAGGAAGGATTACATGAATATGGGTATTATTTACCTTATAAAAAGAAAAGGAAAGAGAAGGTCACAAAAGCACAGGGTTCGCAAAAGCCTCTAAGAGACTTGTGATTGCATGACCATCATAAGGTCATGTAGAAGAACAATTTGTAGAGAATATACTATAATGGATCCCAATGGGACCATTTCAACAAGACCTCCTGCTCCTGAAATGAATCTTCAAAAAACAAGTGGTAATTCAGTGGAATTTAGATAAAATCCCCTAGGACATAAGAATTTTCAACCAGTAGATGCTGGACAACCCATCTAAAAATCCTTTGAACATAAGAGTAAAATATCCAAAATAAGAGTACGTCTCATGATTGTAAAGATAATTTAATGAATCACTGATGGGTAGGATGATTTTCCATAACAAGATCAAAGAAAACACATGAGACACCTGCGCATTTGTAGAATAAAAACAAAGGAAATAAAGAGGATGAGGCAATATTCTATAATAGTCACTGATGTGATACACCCTTGGTGATCAAAAAGACATTGTGAGACCCTGGTGACATTCCCACCACATCTCACAAATGGCCTTTTTCTTTCCAAACATGTCCCATGAAGAGCCTCGGGTATATCGAGGTGGCCTCGTGCCCCATGACTCCTTCAGAAAAAAATAGATTGGTTTGTCCATGAAATGATCACGTATCCTCGTAGAACCATTTTTTTGTCATGCAACACATCACCAAAAAATAGTGTAATTATCTTTGACATTACTTGTGTAACCTCACATGTACTTGAACATTGAAAAATAAAAAAAGGAAATAAAAGGGAAGGATATGGTCACATATCATGGTTGTAAAACTCATGTATCATAATAATTATTTATGGGACATGGTCTCACAATACTTCTGGACAAGTTGGCCTAATCCCATGAAGCCCCCCTCACAAAACAACATCATCTCACAGAAAATACCAGAAAAGTCACCCAAATCATTTGAGGGATTTTCAACAGGCATCCTGATCCCACAAAGGCCTTTGTACATATCATTATGAAAATATATAATTCATTTTGGGTATCCACATATTAAAAATAGTCCCCATTAATTATACATAATCCAATAAAGGATATGTTGGTTGGAGGGACTTATGGTTGATGGAAATCAAGCAACACTCGTAGAGTGATCCATGAAAGATACTCTCAAATATGTGTGGTGCTAGAGACCTTTTCTGACTCTAGCCTTGATCTTCTTGAGATATTACTTACAAAGTAGAGAAATCATTGGGTGGAGAGGCTAATAAATTCTCCACCCAAACAAGAAAAAATGGATTTTAGTCTCTATGTGAATGGAAGAACTCCTAGAACCTCTCAATGGTGCAAGACCAGACATCTTGGAGTGGCTAATCTTACGACTGTAATGTTTTCTATTAGGTTATATACTGAAGAATAGATAGGGTGATCATAGACATTGAATAAAGCACTTATCATGATAACTCATAGATCACACAAAGTAGATCTATTAGGACATGCAAGGGGCATCTCACACATCATCTAGATCATCTGAGACTTAAAATAAACTGACCCTGAAAAAAATAAGGCATTCACAATATAAATAATAGAAAAAATAGTAATGGAAGAAGAATTAGGTGAATAACATGTTCACTTATCCTCATGTTCTTCGCATAATCCATCGAGGGAACTCAAAATCACCAGGACATGTCACCCAGATCTCACGATTCTCCTTTGGAATACTATTTCATTCATGAAAAGTGCTATAGAAATGTCAATTCAAGTAACATGGTGCTCCTCATTAATTCAACCAAAGTCTCATGAAACCCTCCTGGTTCACCATTCATGTCGCATGATTTCTTTTATACATGTGTCTTGACTCATATAAAGGACATGCTCATGTTAGTTGAGTCTCACATTAGCACCCATGAATGTTAACTAGCTATCACGATGCCCTACAAGCAATTCATCCATGTATCTCAATTCCTTACATACATGATAAACAGAACATGCAACACTATATGAGGAATTTTACAATGACTACCATGAAACCCTCCATATTTGCGAGCCATCATGTACAATGATACCTGGACAAGTTGGTTGGATCATTTTACATTCTCTAGACATGATAGTTATGGTCATGTGATTCCTTCTAGAGCAAACCATATTGTTCTTTAGATTTCCTTCAGATGATTGAACCTATGTCATGTGATTATCCTTATATATTCCATCCAAGATACAAAATTTCCCTCAAAAAAGCCAACTGGATCACCCAATTGTTTTTACATGTGAGTTGTACATTCTATGGCATGTCAAGAAAACATCCAAGACACGCTAAGAAGATAATAATCATGTATTATAGAGGAAATAATGCCAAGTCACATAGGAAATCCTAGGACTTGATCACCTTGTTCATCCTTATCATGTAATCCAAAATGATAAGTAAAACATTGGAATGTATGTCCCAACCAAGTGAACTATGAAAAATATGATTCATCACATAATCAGGATATGTAGGATGCTTTCCCAAGGATTTAAAACCATATTAAAACAACCCAAGGGAAGTCCTAGCACACAATTCATACATCTTGATGAAATTAGATTAGTTAATCCATCCATTGTTTCTCACAATGATCATAGCTCACGTGGTCTTAGGGAAAAGAAATAATCAAATAATTTATTCCATAAACCTCTATAATGTCATGGAAAATGTTAGTGTTTAAGCCCCAAACTACTAAACAACGAGATCTATGACTCCTACAATAGAGAGTATATGTAGGACACATTCTTAAGGGTCAAGAGTGGATAAAAATATATTTCTATGTAATCCTTATGTCTCTGAAATTTCAACCATTAGAATGCAATCATTCCCATGGGCTAATCACTCCACCTCACCCCTCAGTGTATTGAGAAAATAACGGAACTACGATCACTATGATTCTTTTAATATTCAGGATACAAAGGTTGCATCTCCAAGGCATGATCTAAATATTAAGATCCACAAGGGATGCCTTAGGGCATAATACTCACATACACATGCATGAGGTTGGTCACTTAATAAACTTATTTTCCACATAGAGAATATCTTACATGAACATGAGTAATATTAATAAAAACCTCATTTTCATCATGAATCTCACCCAGCTAGGGTAATCCCAACATGTAATCCCCAATTAGGGTTATGATATAAACATCCCCCACATAAGGGAATCCACCTTATTTCCAGTCCAAAGGGTGGGACAAAGAAATGAGAACTCTAATTCCTTCCATAACCAGGATACATAAGACTTGTACTCGTGATTTGAGCTCCAGTATTTAGTACCAAACTACCCACACATATAAACATACCACAAAATGGTAAACTTTACATGTTTTATCAAACTACATGGGGTTCTATTCTTGTAATAACTTAGATATACAGGATGTCTCATAATGGAACAATCTCCTACTCAGAATATGAATTGCCTCCTTTCATGGTGGAAATTTTAAAAGTATTTCGTTAAATGGATTCAGCATATAAAGAAGATATTCATTATTGGTAAATTTATGAATAACCTTATATATATATAGATTTATTCAATAATGAGATTCACCATTAATTTTGTGAAAAAAGGAGATTTAACCCATAAATGTTTTTTAGGGTAACTGGTCTCGTATCGGGGATTAGGAAGAGATTCATGAACAATAATTAAATCTATAAGAGAGTCTTGGAGTATGGTACAATTCACACCAAAAGGGTGAAATGATCCTGACATCCCATCCCCCTGACCAATGTGAGTTCTTAAGAGCCATTGGGCCCAAAAACCTAGTTGACCACCTACCATTGGAAAGAAAATTTGTACCCAGATATGGATGAGGGAACCATTCAGAGTTCAGGTTAGGAATAAAAATGGAAATATGATGTTAATGATTGTGCATGAAATGATCCAACACATAATAAACTATTGGAAAATACCAAATACACACCACTTTCACCTCTTCCCCATCAAATATTTTTTTGAACCCAACGTGAATCTCTCCAATTAAAAACAATTCAGTTATAATCCATTAGAACATTTTTTCCCAAATTATATTGAAAAAATTGTGAACCTAACGTGAATATCTACAAAAACAAAACAATTGGGTTGTAATCTGTCGATCCAATTTTCCCACTATACAAAAACAAAAACTGTGAAATCGGTTTGAATCTGTCCAATAAAAAGATGGATGTGTTTTAATCCATCAAACAACTGTTACCCAATATAGGAAAACAAAAATGGTGAACCGAATATGAGTCTCTCAAATAAATAAATCTCCAGTTAATTATGTATCATTCCACTTTGGTTTTCCCTCCTATACATGTAATGTAGTAAGACTGGCAGAATATTATAGCTAATTCTCTGTAATCGGGGTTCTCACAAAGTAAGTCCATCCTCAAGTTGATAATTCCTCATGAGGAGAATGGACAAATCGAGAATAAAATGAAAATTTTGTTAACTAGGAATATTTGGTTGAGGATATCATGCCAATGATATTTCACTAATCAGTAACATTGTTCCTTTTTTTCTGTGTGACTACAGATAATGTTCTCACTAATAGTATCCCGATCCAAGAAAATTTCATCAAAATCCATTGATTTCTCTGGTAAATCACCCATATCTGCAACCCATATGGGTTGTAAAATGATCTCTCCTACTCAGCAGCTCTAATGGAAGATGGAAAACAAGATAGTCCATGAGTACCACCAACATGGTATGATCCAAAAACTGGAAGAAACCAATGAGGTTATCCAAGAATGGATATTTATGAGTTCACATCACCCTGGGAAAGCTATAGCTAAGATTGTATCCCTCATTTCCATAGACAACGTCTTCAGGAGCATATCCATAGAGAATGAAAAATATCACCTTCAATTTTTGATGAAGGTAGAAAAGGGATCCAAATACTTCTCCCTATTAGTTTCAGTGATGCTAAGGAGGGAACATGTCAACCACCACTGCTAGTTACATCCCAGTTGTACTTACCAATCACACACTGAGGGTACCACCTGAAACACTTCCTCCTATGACACACATGCATGGGAAACATGGAAAGTTCATCGAGTGAGGAAGGTTATGGATACCCAAGAGTGGGATCATATCCCCACTCTCACTGTTGAAGTCATTTTAGCATATTCTGGCAGTAACCAGTGAGAAGGCTTATATTCATTCTCACTCGGAACAGGTTTTGGGAATATTTCAGTATCATCCATGGGGGAGGTATATATCCCTACCTCAACACCTGAAGTCCACCATAATATTCTAGTTGCATAATTGGGACAATAGTGGGCTCATATACGCACTTCAATTGAATCTTACAGTACATAATATATTTAGAAAATGTTTAGTATTATATCATTGCACACACTTTTCTAAAATTCCATTATATTTTCACAACAATTAAAGAACTCTATCGAAATATTATATTAATATTGTAGGTAAATGGATAGGAACATATTACTATCCCTATATCCATTATAGCTCAACACTTTGATCATTGTGACTAAGTGGCTACACTAGAGAAAGCTCACAATCTTACTCTGGTTCAAGAGGACTATTGACATGTTCAGATAAAGGATGAGGCAACAGACTGAGCTCATACTCTCGTTCCAATCAAGGCTAACAAGGTGAGAGTAGTACATTTCTTGGGATAGGGTCATATGCTTATTCAAGAAGTCTGATGACATATTCCAAAGGACCAATATCAATCTCATACTCATGTTCTAGTTTTGGATCACCACATGAGAGGACAATAAACTTAGAGATATGCTCATATTATTTTCAGAAAATTATAGTAGCATACATCAATAGACCAAGATCAGGCATATATCCTTGTTCTGGCCAGGGCTGACCAAGTGATAATAAAACAATCCTCGAGACAGGATTATATTCCTAACAATGAATCTGTCAGGAAAATTTCAGCAGATCACAAAACCCGGGCATATATTCACACCTCCTATGATGAACGACTATACCAACATCATTATAAGTAAAAATTAAAAGGAGGCTTATATCCCTTATCCTATTCCAGAGGTACATCATCATATTCTAAAAAGGAAATCATAATCATACTAGTCTCATATTTTTACTCCAAATCGGGGATCACTAAGTGAGAGTGACACATGCCTCAGGGCAAGCTCATATCCCTGCCAAGAAAGACCAGTAGCATATCCCAAAGGATCAAGATCAGGATTATACTCACATCATAAGTGAGTATCACTATGTGATAATGGCACATGCCTTAGGACAGGATCATATCCATGTCAATAATGATATGGCTCATTGGAATATTCTAGAAGCTTCTCAACAATGAGTTCATACTCCCGCAACACCAGATGGTTATAAGTAATTTTTAGAAATCATTATACAGCAGTTTAATATCCCTACACAATTTCAAAAGTCCGGTCAATATATTGCAACCATGATGTAGAACATGGACCACATCCCTAATCTTCTCAAATCCAGTTTTCTTGATGTTTTTTAAGACACATTCTCAACACCACAATTGTCCAACAACTCTTCCACTATAGTAAAAGAGGTTAATTACCATTATAGTACTCCTTGTGGTAGTTTAGAGATGGATCATAGGGACTCTACTCCTGACATCCCCCACAATCATCCTCCTCATGGTTATATCTCTCACAGATAAGGAAATCCTCCCCTTTCCCAAAAACCTCCATATAGAGAGGCATTCAATGCTGAGACATCTTCAGATAGAGAGGTGTAAAAAGATATGATGCCTTTATATAGATATTTTCTCAAAACATCTAGGTCAACAATATATATCTCCCCATCAAATTACTTCATCAATCTACTCTATTCAGTAGGAAACCCTCAAAAGCATCTTATATGGTCTGATCGGTTGGAGGTGTGTAAGTCTAACTAATAGGAGGCTGACAATGACATATGAAGAGAGTTAGCTCGAAACAACCTCCTTATTATGTTTTGGCCCCTCTATAATTATATATATAAGATCCCAATTGATCTATAAAAGGAGTGCATTCCTTATCTATGAAAAAATATGGGGGATACTCATCAGTAGCAGAATGCTAGAGAAATACCTAATCTAGGATACACGGGAAATCATTAGACCATAAAAATTATTTATTATGAGCTAGATATGGCTATTATTTCTATGTCTTGGTATACAAAACTGGAAAATCAAAGCACAAATATGAAACACAATTTTCGTCATTGCATCACAACTCTTTGAAAGCTGATCTCTGAAACCACATAACGTATCCTTATTGGAGTATGGAGTGATTATGGAGTGTTACACTTTTCAAAACACTGAGAACATCATAACCCCTCAGTTATGTAATCCTGTAATATTATATCCTCTGGTGAAATCAAGGGACATTGTGACCCATGGGCTATTTGTTCACTACAATGAAATTCACTTACTTTTATGGTGCATAGACATCAAGGATCGAAGGATAGGATATCCAATAGTAAATCAAATCGGGCCCCTCTAAGTAAAGATAATTCCTTATGGACATGGAGACTAGATATGCGATCACCCATATAACTTTTCTTAAAGAATAATTCTTATCATGGGATACCATCAAAACTATCTCCTATGAGAGCACAACCGCACCATATAAAACAATCTATAGTAATAGCTTCCATATCATCCGTTGAGGAGTGGAACCATCTCATTGAGCCAGGGTAATATCGACCACTACCTCTACCTATTGGATTATTAATTCCCAAGAGGATTCAAAAAACATCAGCAGTAGCTACAAACAAATGTCAACCTACTGGGCTGAGGGAATTTATATCTCAATCATCATCACCTTGTTCAACATCCCCTCAGAGGGTCCCGCGGACATCGACCAAGATTCTAGATCAACATCGCCCATCTGGGTTATGGGAATTTATATATTCATTTCTGTCCTAGGAGTCATCAAATACATGAATGGAATCATTGGATCCTCATCAATAGGACTTATAAATGCCAATTATGGTCCTGGATAACCCTCACCCCATTGGGATATGGGAATTTTCATTATCATAATCATCACCACATAAGGAACTATGTTTCTCTATGTTGGGAGGATAAAATCAATGGTCGACATCTCACATGTTCCTCCCACCACAAGACAAACCTCTGCTGCTTGAGGCCTATTCGGTATCCACGAACGAAAACTCCCTTAATTCACTTTTCATAAACCAAGGTAGGAGGAGTGTATGGAGAATCCAATAAGACCCTACCAAGGTTTCAAAATAAAATTTCCTAATATGGATTAGGGTTCAGATAAAAACCCTAATGAATTCTTTGTAGAATTTTCATGTTACGTTTAATGTAATAACATTTACACCATTTCCTGAAATTTTTCTATAAATATCCTCATTTTCTACATGAAATACATTGATAAAGAGGAAATTATAGAGGGCTAGAGTACGGAAAATGTACCACATGAGGAGGATGATTTGGATGAACCAAATGTGGTTGTATTCCCACAAAACTAAAGAAGGCTCCAAAATCTAGCACCTCTAAATACTGAGTTGCAACCTCTCTAGGGAAACACTACTAAAGGAATAGGGAAAGGTTCTGCTATATCCTGATAACCATCTATAATTTTTGAGGTTCCTTACATGGAAAAACAAATATCTCAATTTGAGAGAGAAATAAAAACCATCTAACGACTCAATGAGGAGATACTCAGAGGATATTTTCATATTTGGTATCATCTTTGGGAAGAGGTGAATATTCCACATATTATAGTCAATCTTATAGAAAGAGCGGTATCTAAGGATTAGACTGGATCTGGATCTTGGAAGCTAGTCTACATAAATGAGGAAGTCAAAAATGACCATGACTTCCCCCCATTGTAGTAATAGCTTCTCCCTTGATAGGGTGATTAGTCAGTCTTAAGATGAATCGAGAATCAATAAGAGATTAAAGCGGGGCCACCTCATCAACCCCCACCCACTTCCTATAGATGGGAGGAAGCATAGATAGTAGTGCCCCCAAAGTTTCTTAATTATATTGAGTCATGTCTACTCGAATGGAAGCCATGGAAGTGTAATGTGCACATGTGCGTCTTGAGAGTAATCCATATCCTGAATGGGTGAAAGAAACTCTACCTCCATCCAATTTGGGATTTTCAACCTTATCTACTTTTGATGGTTCATGTGACAATGATAAACATTTCACACACTTCATATACTAATACAAGATCATGATAGCCCATCCAGACCAACAGGATGTGAAAAAGATGAGGTGTTTTGTACAGACTCTAACAGGTCCATCCATTTTATAGTACAAGATCCTTCCAGTAGGATATGTTTTAGGATGGAAAAAACATCGTTGTCAATTCCTTTTCAATTAAATACCACATTAAAAAAATGATGATCATCAACCTAAAAAAAATCAAGTAGTTTTAAAATGAATGGGCATATGAATTTATATCCTGGTTTAAAGGTTTAACTTAATCACTTAGTATCCCTCTCTCATAGTATAAAATTTTGGAAATCAGTTATGAATATATTTGGGATGATTTGCAGACACCTTTGATCCCAATGAAGTATCCAAGTGGGGTTCTTGAGTTCCCATAGGCAACACAATGACTTTAAGACTCCATTTAGAAAACTCGATCAAAACATCGATTCTTTCCCTCATTATAGTGGAAAATTCTAGGCAAAGAAAAATCTATGGATGTCACTCTCAAGATGGTAGTGGATCCTATCCAAGTACCCAGTTAGGTTCCAAACCTCCCAACACCTTTTAGTTAGTAGCTAAAACCACAGAATCTCCCTTTTCTAGAAGTATAAGGAAATTAGGGTTGATCAGGATTTGAGGAATGGATGAATTAACCATAATACTTTTGAAATGAACATGTCCTCAATTATTTATTGATATCCATGGGAAATAACTTTCTCATGCTTCCATAGCATAGGAAGCCCGATGAGGTCAACCTCACCAACCACCCTAATTATTTAACTTTTCATAGAAGGATGGGTTATGATATATAGGAATTATTTATATTAAAAGATATCCATTAAGTGATTATCAATTTTGGATAGGTGGTATTCGATTATTCTTCAGAGAAAGTGGCTCGAATAAGTTTTTCCCAGTCAACAAAATAAAGTGATTAGTAGAATGTTTAATCTAGGAATGAGTGGAAGTTCAATGATTAGATGAACCATTAAATAGTTGACCAATATCATGCCACCTTAAGAGAATAACTGTACAAACCTACAATATCTCCACTACCCACAGAGGGGACATTAGATATGGCTCCCAATGGTAGGTGTGACCACCAAATACAAAAAGAGAGAGAAGAGGAAGAGTCATATTCTGCTCCAACACAAGCTCTAACTCTTGTAGATTTCATTCATGAAACAACCAAATCATGTTCACTACCTAATCAATTGGAATCCTCATCGAATGAAGAACTCATATATGGATTTTTCAACATGATACACCTGGTTGACCCCTTATCTGATGATGAACATTACATAGAATTTTATATCCCTATATAAAAATGGGGAATGGCAGGACACATATGCTTAAAAAGGATACACAGGACATCCCATACATGGTCTGACCCAATATTCTTGTCATGTCATAATTGAAAACATATATGCAGCAGAAAATCATGCCAAAGAAATGCATCTATCTGAAAAGATGAAAGGAGGTGTCCAAAAACCCTCCAATTGTTTCCCACACCATATTGTCTTGAATGACTCCTTAGAGAGGCTCAATTATTTGATCATCCCAGAAAAATAGAAGGTTATCATGAACCACACCACTAGAAGTAGATACTCCCTTGACATATCAACAAGAACCATGTTCGTCCACATTAAATACCACAAATCATAAGTCACCGGTTTAAGAGAAACCATACTTTAGGAAGTGTCGACCTCTAGCATAAAATTTTTCTATTTTGAAATAGATTTATGTTATTCCAGATAATCTCAAAATCCTCAACACACTCCTTCTTTCATATGAACTCTTGGAGGCACTTTTATGAAGCCTTCCAGAGTCCAAAATAGTTAGATAAAAAGGTTACAATAACCGAGGTCTACTGAGTGAAGGAAATATACTCAGAATGTCATGTCACCAACTCGTTCACTAACCAGGATCATGAGGTGGTCCTCCAAGGGAAAAATAGTCCCCTATAAGTTTCGATTATATGAAATAATTTCAATGCCCAAAGGGACCAGATTGATAATGTATCTTAGATCGACCTCATCCCGATTCAAACCCTACGATGTTTGGGATATGACGAAGGGGATATATACCTCAACAAAGATAACCATTCAATGGCATGATAAGCATGACCAAAGAACTCTAGGGAAGATCAAACTCAAATCTCAGTTTGGGGACCTCACATTTAATGTTGAGTTTATAGTTATCTAATAGGATTCCATATACAGTTTCCTTCCTGGATGTCCTTAGCCCCATAACCACCAGGCAGTACCTTCAACAATCCATTAGTATCTGAAGTATCCCATTGATGGAAAAGTCCGAATATTTCATGGTGAAAATTCCCCCATAGAAATATGTAGATCCACATAAGAAGATTTATATTTCTATAACAAGGGAAGAAAACAGACAATGAAGGAAGATGATATATAGGTTGCAGCCCCCAATGGCATAGGGAAAGCCCCTATAAATCCATGGAGTATACTCAACAGAGACTATGTGCTCCCTAGAAATCTATCCACGGTGATATACTTGAACCTTGAGGTCTAATACCCCTATGTACCCACTAACTGTGAAAAATATAATCAACTAAAACATTTATCTACAACCACTCAGGCAATAGGGATGATAATGTCTCTTCTCATGACCTCCCTCACACCAATTGTGATAGTGAAGGCCCCATATGTTCGTCTTCATCTAGAAATTTCTCCATAATCTCAAAGATCGAAGAAGATGAGGATGACCTCGGGAATGATCCTACAATATTCAAGGAAGAAATCTCCACCACCATCGATGATCTTAGATAAATAAATCTAGGAAACAAATATGACATGTGACCTACAATGTTTAGTGCCTCCATTCCCCATGCTGAGAATGATATGTATCCGTCATTTCTGAAGAAGCACCAATATTTGTTCACTTGGAAATATACTGAAAAACTCAAACTAAATCTAGAAGTTATTATGAACAATCTCAGACTACCCAATGAGCATCGAGGCTTCATTCCAGTGGCCATCAAGATGCAACCCACTCATGCCACCAATATAGAGGCTGAAGTTGACAGGTTGACCAATGAATGTTTTTTCCAAGAAGTAAAATATCCAATATGTATTTACAACATGATCCACATAAAAGAAAAATAATTCGTAGATTAGGGTGTACATTGATTATGGAGACCTTAATCAATAATTCCCAATGGGAGATTTCCCATTTTTGATCACAAATCTATTGATCGATGAAACAAGTTACTTCCAAGACCTTTCATTCATTGATGGGTAGTCAGGGTACAATTAGATAAAGATGGCCCCTAAATATGAAGAATCCACCACCTTTAGAGTACCTCAAGGGGTATTTTTCTATCAGGTCATGCCATTTTGGCTAAAGAACATTGGCACTACATATCAACATACAATGAATCATATCATTAATCCATTCTTGGGAAAGGTAAATGAATGTTATGTCGAGGACCTAGTATTCAAATCATGATAGAGAAGTGATCACATAATAGATCTCTAAATAGCCATCAACAAGTTGCAATAACACAGTATGAAAATGATTCCGCTTAAATGCACTTTTAGGGTAACATCAGGGAAGTTTCTTGGATTTATGGTATGCCACCACAACATCAAGGATGACCCATAGAAGACTGGTTCTATTCTATCAATTCCACCCTCCATAAATCTAAAGGAACGTAAGGTGATCTAAGGGAAACTTTCATACATTCATCAAATCATCTCCAACCTAGCCAGAAAAGATCATCCCTTCATCAGGATAATGAAGATGGGAATCACCTATCCATGGGAAGATTATTTCATAGAATACATCAAAATCTCTAGTAGTATCACCTTCACTGACTAGTCCTTATTATTTTCGTTGAATGGAGGACACTCATAATATATGTGGTAACTATTTAATGCTCAATGTGCACCCTCCTTGTACAGAAAAATGATGTGAGGCGAGAAAATAATCTCTACTACCTTACTTGGATGATGCTAGGTACTGAGGATCGATACTCATATTTCTAGAATAACTTCCTTTCTCTTATATTTGTAGTGGAAATTATGAGGCATTACTTGTAGCACCAAAAAGCCATATGATCTCTGTTATTGATCCACTCATGTAAATCCTTGACCGATCTATGTTGACTGGGTACTTAGCCTGATGGGTGTTCATTTTTTAGAAATATGATATTTAGTTTGTATCATAGAATTCAGTGAAAGGGAATGCCCTAGATTATTTCCTTATATCACATCCTATCCATAAAAATACCCGGGTGGACACCAAGCTTCTAGTCGAGGAGATTTTCTATGCCCATGACACTCATGGGACATGGGAGATGTATTTTGATGGTTCCTACTGAAGTCCTATCAATAAAAGGATGGAAAACATGAAGATTAATTAGATGGGCTTATGGGTCATATTTTTCTCTCCTAAAAAAGAGGGTTTTCCATACTATTATTCAATATATGAATGCTTAAAAAATAACAAGGCAAAGTATGAAGCCCTCGTCACTGGATTGTAATTGTACCTATAACTGCAAATAGCCAACTTGAAAATCAATGTGAACTCAAAGATAATGATAAATAATATCAATGGTAAATATTTTATCAATAAAGAAGAACTGGAACCTCTCACTTGCTATGTTAGGGGATTGATGGTAGAGTTCCCTATTTACCCAACATTTCATCATGTTCCCCAATCAATGAATACTTGCACCTACATGTTGTCCAATAAAACCACCATCCTGGAAATCCCTAATCAGGAAGAAGTAATATTCCATATCACACAATGAATAATGGTATCAACAATCATCATTTATAATATGGAAAAAATCAACCATGTTAACACCCCCCAGAGCATGATGAATCAATGACCACCCTTCGATGGATGGATCCCATAACTGGATATCTCTAAAATGGGACTCTCTTAATAGATAGGTCCAAAAGTGATCATATTTGAAGTCTAGAACTGAAATTTACCTAATAGTGTGGTCCAAATGAGCAGAGGTCCCTCTATAAACAAGGATTAACTGGATTCTTTCTTAGATGCATATAATTAAGAGATATTATCACTATCATGGAATAATTTCATTTGGCCTCTTGTGGAACCCATAAATTTGGGACCAGGATCACCCACCGCATCAGGAGGTTGAGATATTACTGTAAAACCGTGATACATGACTACATATAATTCACCAAGAAATTTCATGCACGCTAGATTAATTCAAACTTCATCCACTAACAGCTAAAATTTCTACATACAAGAAAATATTCCTGGTCATTTGTAGTTTGGGGAATGAATGTTATGGGCCATATACCCCAGCCACATCCAATCAATTAAAGTATGTCCTTATTGATTAAAACTTCTTATTCAAATGGGATGAGGAAATACTCCTCAAGGAAGTTGGGAAGAATAATATCATCCACTTTGTAATGTCCCATATCATCACTAGGTTCAGGGTCCTTCACACAACACAGATGGAAAATAACACCAAATTTTGTTCTATGGAGTTGAAGAAACTATACTAGGGGGTACAATATCATGTCCAATCACTCATCTCACTATCATACAGTGGAAAATGGATAGATAGAGTCCTTCAATGAGACTGTATCGAATATACTCTATAATATTGTGAATTGTGATAAGAAGTCATGGATAGAAAAACTCCTCCATTATTTATGGGCCTACCATACCACTATGCATACAACTACACAAGAAACACCATAATCATTGGTGAATGGGAACGAGGTAGTGTTACCCAAAGAATTATAGTTTCCCTCACTCTAAAAAACCATTTTCAGATAACTATTAGATGACGATAAATCACAAAAGTGGATGGATGAATTATAGTGGCTTGATGAGAACATATTGCACACACTACACAATATTGAAGTCCATCAGAATTGGAATGCATGGGTCTTAAATAAAAAGGTTCACCTATAGTCATTCCTCTAATGGGAGGTGTTGGCTCGTAGGACCCTGATGATACCAAGAAAGAAGCCTCCAAAACTGGAACACAAATGGTATGTACCTTACATCATACATAAGGTATATCAAAACAAGGCTTTCTAATTAGCCATAATAGATGGGGATTGAGTTACACCCCCCACTAATGTGGGATTTCTCAAGAAATCATTTGTATAGCTATTATAAAATGAGAATATACATTATTGTAATTCCTAAAGTTCATACTGATTACATGATGTTAAATTTTACAAATTCATTCTGATTACATGTTATTAAACTGTACAAATTTGTCTTGATTACATGACGTTAAAATATAACAATTTACCCTGATTATGTGATGTAAAACTATACAAGATCATCCTATGAACATGATGAAAAATTGTACAGAGACTTCCTTGAAACATGAAAATAAACTACAGGGAATCTCTCATCCTTAACGCATGTCGATAAATTTCACGTGCCCATGACATCCATATTTATTCACATTGGTAAACCCATTCCCTTTTCAAATGATGTTAAACTGCATGGTTCCTCAAGAACTAAATGTTCCTTGATTCTAACTGTCGTGGAATACATAGTGAATACCGAAACTTTAGTTTTTGGACTAAACATAATAAATTTTCATATCAGGTGACCCTCATCCTTACCGCATGATGTAAAATTTCACATATCTATAACTTCACTATTCCTTCAGGATTGGTGATCAATGTCCTTACCACAATACTTTAAACTTCACCACTAATGTCTTTTCTGAATGAAATTAAACTATATTGGTTTTATAGAACTATGTATGGATGGATTCTCATATCAAATGAGATACATATAGTTTCCTCGATCTTATATCATGGTCCAACCACAACACGATACGAAATGCCTTTGTCCAAGCTTTAGTTTTCACTATATATTAAGAGAAACCCTAGATTTTATTTATTTATTACAACGGGTAGAGTTCATGTGAGTTTAGGAATTTAGGTAAGGGATTTATTGTAAAAAAAGCATAAAAACTTTTTATAGTCTCATCATGGTCCAGAATGGAAGACCGTAAAAGGCGTACTAGGATTCCTCATCACATGACATTAAACCGCATGGTTAATGTCCCTTGAATTACATAATACTACACACTCTTAAGGACCACACCCAAGAGGACCACTATGGTTGGCATTGGTATTATATCACACCTCCATTATCAAGAAGTATGTGTGTCTTGATTGTAATTTTCATGAGGTATATAGAGACACCCAGACATGCACCTTTGTGCCCAGATGCAACATAACATTTTTTTTCACATCAGTCCATATATGTTGTTTCCGCATGACATTAAATATCATGGTTCATCAAGAGCTACATGTGGATTGATTTTTTCATCATACGATGCATAGTGATGCTTAGATATTCAATCCCATGACAAGCTACAACAATCAATGAGAACAATTCCAACCTCCACGTATGGGTCAGACATGCATAGAGAGTTTCCCATGCAAGAACTATGTACAACTTGATTCATACCCTTACAGGATATTTAGTGGCACCCGAATTTCCAACTCCAGATCTAGTTATAAAAACAAAATATAAAAACACCCCCTTTATACATATAGTTCATACCATCACATGGATATTTCATAATAACTACATGTGGTTTGATTCGCATCACAATGGGATATGTAAAGACACCCATAATTCTATTCATCTGCCCATCCACTACAAAAAAATTTCATTTTAGGGAGCCCAAATCCTTACTGTATGATTTTAAAATGCATGGCCTCTTAGGAAATATGTGTGTATTGATTCATTCCATTACATGATATGTAGTGATGTCTGAATCTTGGCCCCAATTGCGACAACTAATAAAAAATGCACTCCAAATTTCATATGGAGACCGGGTCATGAAAGCTCATTTTCTAACATATGATATAGATCTAAAAACGGCCTTATGATGAATATATTATGCCTCTCAAAACATTTATGTCGGTCCTCGAAATTTCTTACCGCATGACATTAAACTATAAGGAAAACATCCTTAACATATGACAATAAACTAAACCAAACATGTCCTTAACACATGATGATGAACTATATAGAAAACAGCCCCACTAAATGGTGATTAATTGTGTAGTGAATCTACCATTTTTATCCCCTTTCAAGGGACCACAAGAGCTTTATATTGGAAAACCAAAGTACAGGGTTTTTCCATCATCTTTTAAAGCAGCTCAATCCATAAGATACACTTCATTCCTGAGAAGATTTAGGATTCCAAAAAACCATTGATGGCCCTTGTAAAGGATACTAAGCTTTAAGGGACTTCTACATGACTATGAATGTATGAATATGGATCCTACATAGGTGATTATGTTTTTCAGCCAAATTCCTCACTCTGAAAAAGACATTATAATCATTGTGAGCCCTGACATCACTATGGTGGAACTCAACAGCCATGTTTGATATAAACCTCTCTTAGTATGATTGTCCAATGTCATCACTCATGACCTGAGAACCGTGATCCCTTAATTATATTATTCATATATCCCCCTCAAAAGGATGATGAGGTGTTCTCGACCATGGGTATCCAAATTAGGCTCTTGTATATCATCCTTCATATTAGGTCCATTTGTGTCACACCTTCAAATTCGTACACTTTCGTCATATCTATATGACCATAAACTCTATCCTATAATGCTCTAGATTGTAAGAACATAAAATGAAAGTAGAAAACGGCACAAAACATGTATATTTGAACACCCATGATGGGTGACCTAAGTAAAAGTCAAGTCTCCACTTTCTAAACTCTTCACTTTCAGCGTTTAGGAAAAAATTAGGGCACAAATAAATAAGGCACAAATCTTTTAGGGTCTATACTATATCCTTAATAAAATCCAAGATATCCTTGATAAACCCCCTTGTTTAGGAAAAAGTAAGAGTAATGATTTGTCACATCTCCCCACCATGAGAATATGATTTCTTGGTAATGGAACAAATTCTAGGGTGACCAAACCCATATTGGATATTACCCTTCCAAAAAATCACGCTTCAGGATTTCAGGATATTCGGATATCTATAAACATTACATAGAAATTATAAAATATATATATATATATATATATATATATTCAAGGGACCCTTTTCTTTAATATGTATGAATGCCTATGGCTCTAGCAAATACGCCTATGGACACCAACTAATTGTGCCACTCTGCAGAAAGGACATTCTAATCCATATGAGTAATGACATCACTACAGAAGCACTCAACAACTTAGTGTGGAAAAACTACTCCCATTATGAATTTCCCATATCATGCTTTTTATCTGAGCACTTTGAACCAGGAAATAGAGTCTCCACACCAAACTATCCAAGAACATCTTTCATCCTCAATGTTATGTAACTATATTATGTACCCTTTCATAAGTACGGAATGTGACACTCCATTCTTAAACCTTTTATGGACCAAATACTATGATTAAAAACCACATGTTATCGGAATCGAGCTTCAAATTCAAGATATGAAATAACCTAGGGTGCCAGAACCCTTCCTAGATAACATCCTTCCATACCCAACTTCATAATCTGGATGTTTGAGTCTTCACAAATCTTTTATTGTCCTCAGAAAGGAGTGGAGGTAATAATTTTTTTGACCATGCTTCTGACACATAAAGGGCCTTGACCCACAAACCAAAGGTGTCTCCTCCTTACCAGAAAGTATCTTCAATCCTTGTTAGACATAGAAATACCTCAATAGAACCTAGAATATCAGAATGTCATGGGACAAACCCGACATGTATGCCCCATATATTATTCCTAGACTCAAACTTTTGGGTTATGACTTATGTCAACCATATTGAAACTATCTAGGAAAATCTAGAATCCCTATTATTTCTCCCTTAACTTATAATACCTCCACAAATCATCTATTTCCCTTGAAAAAGATACTCGTCTTCAAGGGACCCTTTTCTGGAATATGCATACATGCCCTTGGCTCTTGCATATGCGCTTATGTGCATCATCAAAATGAGTCACTCTGCAAAAAAGACTTCCTAATCCTTGTGAGGACTAGAAAAATCACGATAGATCTTAAAAAAATATAGTGTTTTGGGACACCCCTAGCATGTTTGCACCAAATTCCATGATCATCAATCATGTCTGAGCTAAAAGACCCTAAACTAATATCAGGTCTGAGAAAAATGACCCTAAACTACAGTAATAAAAGGTTTGAGCCACAATACCCTAAACAAAAGTGATATCAGGTCTATGCTAATATACCCTAAACTAAATCAATATCAGGTCTGATCTAAATGATCATAAAATAAAACAATATTAGGTCTAAGCTAAATGACCTCAAAATAAATAAATATCAGTTCCAGGTTAAAAGAACCTAAACTAAAGCAATATGAGGTCTAAAAAAAGACCCAAAACTAATGAAATATCAGTTTTGAGCTAAAAGTCCCTAATCTAAAGAAATATATGTTCTGAGCTAATAGACCATAAACTAATGTTACATGAGTTTCGATATTAATGTCCCAAAACTATATCACAACAGTGATTTAGCCTACAAGAGCTTGTAAGGACCACCAAATTTCCTTTTCCAAAGTCCATCTATGCACACCAGGCCTATAAGATTTAGAAAACAATAGACAAGTCTACTTAGGTGAAATATATTTTACTTGAATATACTTCAATAAATCAGTTAATTTAAAGATAATTTAAATAGATATGTTTATAGGGAATATCGTGTAGGTGGGAATTCATGAGAAATTCTCCAAATGAATATGTTATGATTTAAATATTCAGATCCTAAAATTTAGGTTTACTTTATATTATGAAAAGAATAGGTATAATTTAAGATTCACATAATATTGAATCAATAAAATGGCATGCATATCATGGATGAAAATAAAGTAGACAACAATGTGTACGGTACAAAAAATTTATTCATTTATATTGTGAAAGGGGGGGGGGAGGAATATCCATTTTTCGAGTCTCTATGAATTGTTGTCAAAACCAAAATAAAAAAAATTTATAACTATGATTAAAGTCAATCTATTGAACTAGAATTGTTGGAAGGAGTCTTGCAAGAAGTGTCAATTGAACATTGGATTACTTCCCACCATTCCTCTTCTGCTTCTTCTCTAGGAAAGAGACCCTTGAAAAAAGTGGTCAACTATTAAAATCTCTTCTATGAAGTATCTAATGAGGATAATTATGTTGAATGTTTTGAACTCAGACATGAAATTATTTCTGTATGTCTCCATCTCTAGGTAGTCCAGACATCCATCTGAGCTTGCTGTTCAGATGTCAACTGGAGACCGTGCTACAATTCCTCCTACTCCCCCTTTATCAGTTATGAAAGGGGAGACTCATCTAAAAAGTCATACAAGTCCATCTCATTGATGGTAAAGTCTCTTTGAGTTAGGAAAATTTGTGTCATCATGGTGTATAGTGGTTTTCGATCAAAACCACCTACCCCCATGTCATGAAATGAATGATGGAGGTGATCCCCTTGGTCAATAAATATTTCCAAGGGGTTCTTAGTAATAAATTCATGAATATATTCACATATCATACTATGTTGCATTTGATCCTCCCTGAACAATGAAGAAGGAATTTAAGGAGGAGGAGTAACCATTTGAACATATAGTGAAGCAGTAGAAGAATCCTCATATACTCTTCTCTCGATAGGCATATGATTTGTATCATATGAGGAAGTAAAAACATCATCAATGGATTATGATCTAAAATCGAGTAATCGTTACTAGAATGAGGTCTCCTTCATGACATATTTACCATGTTATCAATAAGTTCCATCATTTCTATAGAAAAAGGAGTTGGAGATGCAAAATTCATGTCCTCATGTTGGACCATCTGGAATAGTACCCCATCTGGGTAAGATGATACCCAAGCCTGTGAATAATCTTTGGTAAGGGGGTGGGATAATAATAAGGAGTAAGTATGATTTGAGCCTCAAAATATTTGAGCACCATAATCATCCAAAAATAGTGAATTAATTCAGGATTGATCACTCCTCGTACATCATCCAAGTGAAGAGGGGAGACCCATTAGATGCTGCCAAAATAATGGGAGAATCAAATGGGAGTATAAGGCTTGTAGATGGTTAGCTTTTCCACCATTTCTTCAAGAACCCCACCCCTAATAGAGATCCCAAACCACCTATTATTAAGTTAACCACTGTTGTTATCAATAATTTTACCATCCAGTGCATGGTTGGAGGTTACATCAAAGCAAATTGATTGGACCCTTGAATCATTAACCTTTGCATGACTCAGGGACATGGCCCTGACCCTATAAATTTTCAGCAATCTGGGATGGGATAGGGATTCTAGGATCCTATTATCGTCGTAATAGTCATAGAAATTGAATTAATCCCCTATCCATCCAAATAAAAACTGGAGGGGACCACTGATCCTATAAGGGGTGTTGCCTTGTTGAATATGGGATAGGATTTGATAAAGGCACGAAAGGACTGGCATTGTCATATTATAGAATTTTCCTTCCACATTTCATGTTTCCATCACCAATGTGCATACATGAACCCCCGAATAGGAATCCCCAGTCAGGAAAATCCATCCATTAAAAAACATGGCCATAAATACTTCCATCCTTAGGTCGGTAGATACCTTCAAATTCACTCAGTATCCCCACTAGGTATAGTCCCCATATTTCAAGATGGTCCAATATCAGGAAGTTCTATTACAGATCTATTAAGGAGGAAACTGGTGAGTACATATTATAATTTATCTAACTCCACTACACTAAATTAATATAATGATCCAATCCTTGAAATTAATGGGTGAGAACACCATCAAATCATTCCTCATTTTCTCCTTCACTATGGTAAGTATTTCCTTCAAAAAAATAGGAGTCTATGAGGGATCATACCAAACATCCCTAGAAGGGAGAAACTCAACATATATGTCTTTAATATGGGGAATCCCACCTTTTTGGTAGATGTACCATACTCTAATTACCACTTTACCATGGAAAAAATGGAATGTGTTCATGATATGACACCAATGACTGATAATTTCTCAGAGGAAATTATTCTTGAAGTAGATGATAAATTGGTAGATATGTGTGTCTTAATAAATATGAAAAATATATATAAATTATCTACAAACTCCAAGTATCTTTTCATAACCCAAAAGGGATAGACACATTCATCAAAGAAATTACCTCCTAGATGAAGATCCGATTTCAAACATCAACCCCCACTTGGTTTGGCTAGAGAGGAGTAAAATATACTTGAATAGTTCTGAGTCATTGGGTGATGATAAAAATCGTGTCCATCTTGTCCCAAGGTAGAGTTTTCAAACATATATGACAACCCTTGTCAATGAGCTCTGACTGGTCAAATATCCTTGTCAATTGACATCTGAACACAGTTGAGCGAAGTTAACACCCAGAAAGATGGCCGATTAAAATATGGAGGAGGAATGGTATCATCATCCAACAAACCGAACCAGTAAAAATAAATTCATTAATATAATGGATTATTCATAATCTCAGATGAGTGGAATCGGTTAAATATCTTTTTTCATTATACACGCAATATCAGGGATTGGTATTGTGATTTATGGAAACCATGTCCCTTTGATTGGCTTTATCTGATAAACCTTAGAGAGAACTGGAATCCATCTAAATAAATTTAAGTGAGAGATTTCTGATAGAGAGAATATAAAATATTTTCAAGTATAGACAAAATAAACCAGTGACATCATTAGCATCACAGGGATTAGTAAGGGGTTTAAAAATCACATTAGGAGTTTACAAATTTTCGGAACACACAAATGTATCGTGGGACATATAAATCCTACACGTCATTGCACAATCAAGTAACGCCTTAGAAACTCATGATTGTGTGTCCTAAACATGGTCACAAGAATTGCATGATAATTGATCAGTCATATGAACAAGACATAATATCCTGCGAAAACCTTAAGATAACCATAATACTCATGGTTTAAGTTAAAGATATTACTAAAGTACAGATCATAGTTAGGACAGATAGGAACCTGAGATAAAGCAGCCTTACATATGATTTCTTACAAAATTGGATCGTGATGAAGGCTAGTGAAAAGGTCTCATGATAATGTCTTGAGGAATGGTCTCACAAAGTAGGCATATGATGGAGGCCAGGTGAGAGTACTATAAAGGATTAGTAGTTAATGAAATGAATGGATATCTTCCCCAAATATATAGGCCATTTCATAGAATAGCAAACTCTTCTAAGTAGACCAAATGTCTCCCAAGTAACCAATTTATTATACTGACAATGACTCAGGGGGCTTTTTATTTCCATAGAATTCAGCCCTTATCCCTTCAAATTTCTCTCCAAAGGGGATTAATTTGTATATGCTTGCCAAATGAGCATTGAATGATTCACAAAGGAATAAATTCATGAATATCGATATATTTCCCTTCTACAAAATTATGGAATGAGAAGGTGTCCAAAGCTCATGGATCCTGAAAGTCTCTAAGAGACATGTGGTTTCATGAAAATTATAAAGTCATGAAAAATAAGCATGTTTAGTGAATAGCCTATAATAGATCCCACAGATCCCCATTTGATAATTCCTCCTACTCATGTAAAGTCTCTTCAGACAACTAGCTGTATTGTGATGATAACAAGATAAAATCCCTCATGCCATATGAATTTTCAACCAATGTATTCCTAAAAACCCATTTGAAAATCACTTAAAATAAGAGTAAAATTTTAAAAATATTGGAGACTATTGTAATAGAAAATATTATGCGGTGTATTACTAATGGGAAGAATTATTATCCTCAAAAACATCCAAGAAAACTCACAAGACCCATGATCCATTGTAGAATAAAAAAAGGAAATAAAGGGAAGGAGGCAGGAACCTCTCATGGTTGTTGAACATCATATAATGTGTCCTTGGTAATCCACAAGACCCTGCAAGACTGTGGAGACTTGACCGTCTCATCTCACAAATCCCTTTGTCATGTCAGCCTCATCACATGAAGTGTCTTGTTTATGTCCTGGTGGCATCTTGCTCCCCCTTTGGCTCCCTAATTACAAAAATACAAGTTTATCCATTAAAAGCCTATGCATCCCCATAGTAACTCTTTTGGTCACGTGATGCATCACCAAAAAATAGAGTAATTTTACTCAACAATACTCATAAAACCTCACATGTTCTCTAACCATTGTAAAATAAAAATAAGAAATAAAATGTAAAGAGGAAGTAGCATATCATAGTCCTAAAAATCATGAGACATTCTAAGGATGTTTACAACACAGTCTCAAAAGGCTCCTAGACATGTTGACTTTATCCCAAAAAAGGGACCTTCGAAAACCAGGCTTATCTCATTGAAAATCCTATAAAAGTCACCTGAGATTAGGAGAAGATTTTTCAATAGGCATCCTAATATCATAAAGGCCCTTGGACATGTCAATATGAAAATATGGAATTCATTTTTTATATCCACATAATTCAACATGTCCCCATTAATTTTAAATAATCCAATACAGGATACATTTGAGGGAGTCACTCACAGTCGCTAAAAATCTTGCAATGGCCTCCGAGTGATCCATGACAGAGACTCGTGAATACGTGTGGCACTAGATCCATTCACCGACGCCATCCAGGATCTGCATGAGATATGTTATCCAAAGTGGAAAAAAACTGGGTTCGAATGGCCTATAAATCCCCCACCGCAGCATGAAAAAATGTTTTTTTATCTCTACGTGAATTGATATACTTTTGGAACATCACACCAACTATTGAGAATATTTTTTAGTGTGGATGATCTTGTGATAGAAAAGTTTTCCATTTGGAAATATACCAGCGAAAATATAAATAAATCAATCACATTTCATAAATCTGTTAGTGTGATTACTCATAGATCACAAGCAAGACTTCTGGAAGGACACACAAGGGATATATCACATATTTTCTAGATCGTGTGAGAATTAAAATAAACTGACAGTGAATAAATATATGAAATTCACAATATATAGTCTATAACATATATTATTGGTAGAAGACTTAGGTGAATAACATGTGTGTTGACCCTATTTTGCTTCATGTGAACCATATAGGTAATTTTACTACACCATGACATGTTTCTCAAATATTTTGATGCTCCTTAGGTAAACTATTTGGGTCATGAAAAGTCATATGTACATATCCAATAAAGTCACATGGATCCCCTTAGGCATTCCACACAAGTCTCTTGAAACCTACCAGGTTATCCATTCAAGTCTTGCGATGTCCTCTAGACATGTGGCCTAACTCAAATAACAGAACCCTCTCATGTCAACTATGTATCGCAGTAGTATCCAAGTATGTCAACTAGCTCTCATGAAGCCCTCAAGGTAAGTTATCCAGTTCTCTCAAGGCCCTTGAGATATGTCAGCCATAACATGTGAAACCCTATAAGACATGTCACAATGACTCTCACAACACCCTCCATATGTTCCAACCCACAATTATGATGACACCTTGGCATGTTGCATGGTTCATTAAACAATCTCTGGACCTAATAGTTATCTTCTTGAAATGGATTCTAGAGAAAACCAAATAGGTATAGTGATTTCATTTGGATGAGTCAACTTAGGTCATGTGATAATCCTTGGATATTCTATCATGGATAAATGCCATCCCTTGGAAAATACAACTAGATCACACAACTATTTTTCGACAAGTCATGCGAACATTCATTGTCTTTTCAAGAAAGCATCCAAGGCATTTCGAGGAGACAATCAATGCGTATAAAGAAGGATAGTAGGCCAGGTCACATAGAGAATCCTAGGACTAGATCACCTTGTTCATCCTTAGTGTGTAAGCCACAATGATAAGGGAAACCTATGTGTGTAAGCCTTAACCTAGGTTAACTATGGGAACACTGATTCCTACCATAATTTATATACATAAGATGCCTTCCTATGGCTTGAGCACCACATTAAAACACCTCATGGGTAGTCCTATCACATATGTCCTATATACTAATGTAATGAAATTAATTATTTTCCATAGCTTGGTTCTCATAATGAGTATAGATCATGTGGTACTAGGGAATTTGATAAAACACTATTTTATTGAATATTTTTATTTATAATAAATGATATAATTTCCTCAAATTGTGTTAAATATGTTTAATTAGAACGTATTTGGGATTAGATCGTTCATTTGAATATTTTGATGAAAATTCCAGTTTTACCCTTTATAGTTCACTGTAGTATTTCGAAGCTAAATATTTTTATATTTATTATTTTAATTTGAAATTTTGTAAAAGTGTTACTCACTTAGTTATCTACAACTGGTATTCAGGAAACCCAATCTAAAGAGTGTCGTTGGTTGTTGAAAATGGGCCATGAACTCAAAGTTGGGCTGGACACGCCAGAATGGAAAAGCTTCTGTATTTCGGCCATAACTCCTTCATCTGGGCTTGGATTGAGCCCAACATTGAATAAAATATAGAGGACCCATATACGCACATTTGATCTTTCTGGAAGGCTAGCCAATTCACACGTTTTGGTGGTCAAATGGGCGGTGCAATTTGGCATAAAATATTTGGCCGAGATTCCCCATTCACACTTGAAACCACTTTGAACCTAGCCTCCACACCACTCTATAAATTGGTGTTTTTCACATTTGGTGGGGTTGGGACGTGAATTGGAAAGTATAGGGTTGAAGAAAAGTGGATCCACTCCAATTATCCAACCATTTCAATAAGGTTAGCTCTTGAAGCAAGGATCCCTTCGACGAAGCCTTCTTCTTCTCCTTCATGTTGTAATGATTTTGTTTGTGTAATAAACATCTTTGTTATTCTTTTATTTCTTCTATTTTCTTCTGTTTTGTTTAAATTTATTCTTTTCTTAATATTCCTCTTTGGTCTGAATCCTTTAGTAGAAGCGTTATTGGGTTATACCCATTATAAACCTTTACACACGGAAAACGCTTCTACGATGATTACGCCACCCATGGAAGAGTAGTCTTTTAGTAATCGATCTATCTTCTACCCTCTTCATTTAATTATTTTGAATCAATGAGAAACTATAATTCACATAATATAATCCATGAATTGTGTTTTTAAATTACAAGAAACTAAGAAAGAAATTGAACAATTAACACAAAAACACGTGAGGTCGGGATTTTGTGTAAATTGTGAGAGCGTAATCTTAATCGGTAATACAAGCCCATACGAGATAAATTTGTAGAGTTCAAATATAATCCATAAAAAAAATTCATACTCATTTCCAGAATGTATATGTGCTCTAATTAACCACTGACCATAAGCTATCCTTAGAACAATAATCAAAGCAGGGTGCTGCGGTTGCGTGTTCCGAAGTTAGCCTAGGGTTTAAGTAATTTCATCTTTGTGGTTAAGCTAACTCTCGTAGGGTTCGAGGGATAACAAATTAGGGGATCATAATTAAGTGGATATTGATTTAAATGATAATGATTAATAAGTGAATGAAGAGGTATAGTTAGATCGATTACGCCATTTAAAATAGATTTCTAAAAAAACATTTTCTTGTTGTGTCATTTTAATCGAAATTCATTTCAAAACTAAAAACAAAAAAAAAATATACAATCTTCTTCCAGAAAACTTATTCTAGATTCATAAACAATAACAAACCCCAATCCTTTAATGTAGTGTTTTTATTCTATTCTATTTTATTTTTTTAGAATACCTTTAATAAGTTGTTAAATTCACTTCCTCCTTTGAGAGACGACCTTGGTCAGCCACTCTGCTGCACCTAAGTACCCCAAAATCACATTAATCATTTGAGGGCGCCCACGACAGCACTCTTTCAAATTGGCACCATTGCCGAGGAGGAAAGTAATTTATTCAACCATTTAGAGTTATTTCTTTTATTTTTCATTTTATTATTTTCTTCACCCCTCTCTTTCATCTTTCCCCTTTCTCAAGTTTTCATTTTTTTCATCCTCTTCTTTTGTTTTTGGACCATCAACTCAAACTTCTCATTTTATTACTATGGTACACTTTTTTTCTTTTCAGTTTTATTTGATTTATGACATGAAATAATCCCGAAGATCACTTAGATCTTGACCATGAGATTGAACGTAGACTTAGGGCTTGAATCAGACATTCTCAGTCTACGGAAAGTTTCAATATTCAACAAGTTGGCGAATTCCTCTCTTCTGGAAACATTGAAATTAGAAACTATTCGAATTCATACATTAAAGAAGAACCAATGGCTATAAATAATAACAATGAGATAAATAGAACCATTCGAGAATTGGCTGCACCTGATATTAACTATCAATGAAATTGTATTGCATACCCAAATCTCGAATCGGACTTTGAACTGAAATCTGGATTAATTCACTTAGTTCCAAAGTTTCATGGACTCTCTAGTGAGTATCCCAATAAACATTTGAAATAATTTAATGTGGTTTTCTCAACCTTTAAACAAATAAATGATTCTAAAGATCAAATTAAATTAAGAGCATTCCCATTCTCACTTGATGGAGCTGCAAAAGATTAAATGTATTATTTACAACTTGAAGATGTAACATGTTGGAATGATTTGAAACATCTTTTCCTGCAAAGATTTTTTCCAGCATCAAGGACCACATCCATTCAAAAGGAGATATCAGGGATCAAGAAAGCCCAAGGGGAGTCAATGTATGAGTACTGGGAGTGATTCAAGAAGTTGTGTGCAAGCTGCCCACATCACCAAATCAGTGAGAAATTACTCATCCAGTACTTCTATGAAGGACTCACACATATGGAGAGAAGCATGGTAGATGCTAGGGATAGAGGAGCATTGGTGGACAAGACACTAGTAGTTGCATGTTCGTCGATCAACAAGATGGCCCAAAACTCCCAACAATTTGGTGATAGAGGTACACCACATGTCAGGGGAGTACATCAGGTAAGTCCTTCTTCTCTTCAAAGTCATTTGATTGATACTAAGTTGCACGAATTGACCACTATGGTGAGGCAAATTGCTTTGGCACAAAAGACATATCCACCCCCTCCTTCAAGGCCTTGTGGTATTTGCACTGAGACAAGCCACCCAACTGACTGTTGCCCACAACTCCAAGAAACAGAAGATTGTGCAGTAGTGTTCCCTGGGAGACCATATCTGTAGCAACAACAACAATCATATCCCCAAAAGAAGTTTGATCCAGAATACAACCAAGGGTGGAAAGATCAGTCGGACATGAGGTATGGCACTGGACAACAACAAAGGCCCCCTTTTCATCCAAACTTCCAGCAGCCTCCACCCTACCAATAGGGTTTCCAACAACCCCAAAGGAGATTCAAAGTCAAACATCAAAAAGTTAGCAACAAGGGAATATTCAACACAAGGTAGACTCAAACACTGATGATCTTTTGAAACAAATTGTTCTTAATCAATAGAATGAGTTGAAGAGTCAAGGTTCGGAGCTGAGGGAGTTGAAGACTCAAATGAGCCAGATTGCCACCGCCCTCCATGAACTTGTAAGTTAGAATTCCGGAAATCTACCCTCCCAACCCACTCCAAATACAAAGGGGAATGTTAGTGCCATAACATTGAGAAGTGGGAAGCAAATGAACGATACATCTGTACCTACCATTCCACCGGGATTCACCTCAACTCCAGAGCAGCCGCATTCCAAACCAACTGATGAGAAATCCCAGGAGAAAGATAAAGGTAAGAAAAAGATTGATGATGTTCCTCCTAAACCCCTTCCTTTTCCCAACAGGTTTGTCCAAACCAAGAATATGGCTAAAGAAGAAATGAAAAAGGAGGTTTTGGATACATTCAAGCATGTGGAGATCAACATTCCTCTACTTGAAGCCATTTAGCAAATTCCAAGGTATGAGAAATTCTTAAAAGAACTTTGTACCAATCGAAGAGGGCTCAAGGGAAATGAGAGGATCAACCTTGGAAGGAATGTCTCAGCACTCATTACAACAACTCTAGCAATGCCAACAAAGTGCAAGGATCCCGGGACATTCACCATCCCATGTAACATAGGGGAGTTTATCTTCTCTGATGCTCTTTGTGATTTGGGAGCTTCCATAAATGTGATGCCTCAATTTGTATTCTCCTCTTTGCAGGTTGGTGATTTGAAGCCAACAAGAGTAGTGGTGTATTTGGCAAATAGAGCTACATCATATCCAGCGGGAGTCCTTGAGGATGTACTTGTCCGGGTAAGAGACATGATCTTACCAGCATATTTCTATGTGATTAACATGGAGGACGATCAGGTAAGTTCTCATGCCCCCATTATCTTAGGTAGACCCTTCCTCAAAATTGGAAAAACTATCATAAATGTCAATGAGGGTACACTTTCCATGGAATTTGGGGATGAAGTTGTGATATTTAATGTTATGGACTCCATGAAGTACCCATCTGAGGACCATTCTACTATAGTTATCTCCCATTTTGAACCACCAAGTAAAAACTCCATGGATTTTGATTGTCCTATGCTTAGGGAGATTATAAGTATTGGTTCTCGTTTAAGGTCTAAGAGAACTTTCACACATGTTTCTAATGAACAAGACTCTCTAAGATTTGATTTTGCAATGGATTCATATTCTGATCTTGATCATGTGAACTCTGATTATGACATGGCTATTGAGTATGCTGATGGATTTGGTGCTTTATTCTCTGATTATGATGATTTCTGTTCTGATACTGATGTTCATTGTGCAGATATGTCTGTTGCATCAATTTCTCCATCCATACATCACCCCCCTACATTGGAACTCAAGCCATTGCCCCCAAATCATAAATATGCATACTTGTTGAGTGGTGATAGATTACCTGTTATCATTGCTAACAGTCTATCTTTTGAACATGAACAAAAACATTTTAATCTATTGAGAGATAACATTAGGGAAATTGGTTGGACATTGGCAGACATATCAGGTATTCACCCCTCTATTTTCATGCATAGGATTATCTTGGAAGATGGGGCTAAACTGGTGAGACAGCCACAAATGAGACTCAATCCCACCCTCCTGGAAGTTGTTAAAAAAGATGTTGAGAAATTTCTCGAGGCAGGTATAATCATTCCCCTTTCAGATTCACAGTGGGTAAGTCCAATTCAGGTTGTGCCTAAGAAGAGTGATGTTACTGTTGTTAAAAATGACAAAGATTAGTTAGTTCCAATGAGGGTGCAAAACAATTGGCGTGTGTGTATTGATTATAGGAAACTAAATCAGTCCACTCGCAAGGACCATTCCCCCTCCCGTTTATTGATCAAAGGCTCGAGAGACTAGCTGGGAAAACATACTATTGTTTCTTGGATGGATTTTCTGGATATCTTCAGGTTCCTATAGCTCCAGAGGATCAGGATAATACTACATTCACCTGTCCCTTTGTCACATTTGCTTACCGAAGGATGCCATTTGGAGTTTGAAATGCCCCAGGTACCTTCCAGAGATGCATGGTGAGTATTTTCTCAGATTTCATTGAGACCTAAATGGAGGTATTTATGGATGATTTTACAGTTTAAGGGTCTGAATTTGATGGATGTCTCTCTAGTTTGGGTGATGTGTTGCATCATTGTATTGAGAATAATCTGGTCTTAAATTTTGAAAAATGTCATTTCATTATCGAAAATGGAATTGTCTTAGGTCATATAGTCTCAAAACATGGAATTGAAGTTGATAAATCTATGGTAGACATTATTTCATCCCTCCCATATCCTAAATGTGTGCGTGATGTTCGATCATTCCTTGGACATGCTGGATTTTATCGACGCTTCATCAAAGATTTTAGTAAGATCGCTCTTCCTATGTAACGATTACTTCAAAAAGATTCGGATTTTTTGTTTCACAATTATTGTAGGACTTCCTTTGATGAGATAAATAAGTGTCTGACCACTCCACCTATCATACAGACCCCACAGTGGGAGATTCCTTTAGAGCTTATGTGTGATGCCTCTAACTTCGCAGTTGGAGCGCTCTTACCTCTGAGGGTGGAGGGACGTTCACATGTGATCGCCTATGCATCGAGGACACTTTATTCAGCCCAATAAAATTACACAACCACAGAAAAGAAGTTTCTTGCTGTCATATTTTCATTAGATAAATTCCGTTCATATTTATTGGGCTCTAAAGTAGTTGTTTTTTCTGACCATACAGCTTTGAGGTACCTCCTAATGAAGCCAGATGCAAAGCCATGACTTATCCGTTGGATGCTCCTTCTTCAGGAATTTGATATTGAGATAAAGGACAAGAAGGGATCAGATAATTTGGTGGCATACCACATGAGTAGGCTCACTAACACACAAGAGGATGACACCTTGGACCAGGTACCACTTCGGGACACTTTCCTTAATGAGCATCTCTATAACATCTCAGGTACACATCCATGGTATGCTGATTTTGTTAATTATATTGTTTCCTCTGAAATCCAAGAAAATTTGAAGAAGCATCAAGTCCAAAAATTAAAAAGTGAGTCTAGGTATTATGTGTGGGATGATCCTCACCTCTGGTGCATGTGTAGTGACCAAGTCATTAGGAGGTGTGTTCCCGATCATGAGTTCGAGTCTGTTTTTCATTTCTATCATACACATTCTTGTGGTGGACACATTGGACCCCAACGGACAGCTAGGAAGGTTTTAGAATCTGGATTATATTCGCCTAGCTTGTTCCATTATGCCCATGTGTTTTGTAATTCATGCTCTCGTTGCCAACACACTGGGAATATTTCTAGGAGACATGAGATGCCCCAACAACCCATAATATTCTGTGAGATTTTTGATGTATGGGGCATTGATTTTATGGGTCTTTTTCCTAGTTCATTTGGATTTTTTATATTTTGGTTTCTGTTGATTATGTGAGTAAATGGGTGGAGGCCAAGGCCACCAGGACTGACGATTCTCATGTTGTTGTGGACTTTGTCAAAGGACAGATTTTTTGCAGTTTTGGAGTACCAAAGGCCATCATCAGTGACCAAGGGACAAACTTTTTCAATGGGAATTTTGCTTCCCTCCTTCAGAAGTATGGGGTGACACACAAAACATCAACACCATACCACCCCCAAACCAATGGCAAGGCTGAGGTTTCAAATCGTGAGCTAAAACAAATATTAGAGAAAACCGTGCGGCCAAATAGGACGGATTGGAGAAAGCACTTGGATGATGCATTGTGGGCTTATAGGACAACATACAAGACACCCATTGGTATGTCCCCATTTCAGATTTTTTTTGGGAAAGCGTGTCATCTCCCCGTGGAAGTTGAGCATCAGGATTATTGCGCTATAAATAAATGCAACATGGATTTGGCCCAAGCTAGAATCAAAAGGAAGCTGCAAATTCAAGAGCTTGAGGAGATTAGATTGTCTTCAAATGATAACTCAAGTCTCTACAAGGAAAGATCAAAAGCAGCTCATGATAGAATGTTCCAATAAAGGGAGTTTCATGTTGGAGAGAAAGTCCTTCTCTACAGTTCACGACTGAAGCTGATGCCTGGTAAGTTGCGTTCTAGATGGTTAGGTCCTTATATTGTATCAAATTTTTTTCCTTATGGTGCAGTGGAGATCACACAAGAGGACACTATAAGGAGCTTTATAATCAATGGGAAACATTTTAAGAGATATATTGAGGGACTTTCTTCTGATGTAGTAGATTTTATCACACTGCATGACCTCATCATCACTTGAGCACATCAGGCTGTTCCTAACACTTTCACTTTTATATTATTTGTCCTATTTAAAAATTATGCATTTAATGTTCATATATCATATCATGGGTTCACATTAAGTACAATTCAATATTTTATGTGTGGGGGAGGTAACCTTTTAGTTTAGTAATTTCAATTGTTTTCCTGTTTAAAAAAACAAAAAAAAATTGTGTTTTTCAAATTTTGTGTGTTTATTTTTTAATTTTCTTTGTGTATTTGAAATTTTTTAGCTAAAATTATTCTCATCACAATTTTGAAATGAATATCAATGAGTGAAACAATTTATCCCAATAAACTGAGCTTAAATGAATGCTAAAATGACTTTGTTTCATGTTCAAATATTTAGTAATTTCATGAAAATTATACTGAATTTTGAATCCCATGGCACATCTCACTGTCATTATATTTGAAATCAATTTCTTATGAGGCTTATGAACCATTATTTTCATATTTTTTACATTCACCTCACTTCTTGAGAGAAGCAAACCATGCTTGATTTAACAAGAATTTGATCTATTCCTGTCAAAACTTGAGGGTTTGAGGTACTTATGTTTAAATGATTGAGGCATTTGTTTGGTATTAAAGCCCCTATTTCAAAGAATAATTTTTTATAATGTCCTACCTTGAATATTTAATCCTTGTAGCACTTAGAATCCATGCATATCCTATTAGGTTAGCCACATTAAAATCCAATTTTCCCTATCCAACGAACTCTTGAAGTGAAATTGTATATTCTAGTTGAGCGTAAGTGTGGGGGAATCTATCTTGTGTTGTGCCACCACATTCTGTGATACTTTGGGTGGAAAATTAATTTCTGAAGAGAATTGTTTTCTACTGAAGAAAGTAATTCTATTGAAAGCTGTGCCTTTTCTGGAGCTTTCATGACAAGTGAAGCTGTGCCTTTTCTGGAGCTTCTAATTGAGGTGGAAAGTTGTGCCCATCTGGAGCTTCCAAGAAAATCATGTTTGAGAAGATTGAAATTTTTGATGCTAAAATGATGAATGGTTTAAACCTTTCATGACATTTCATGGTGATGGAGCTGAATTGATACTATGGGGATTGAGGAGAAGACCATATTTAAGTGAAAATTAGATTAATGCATTTTTTCAACAAAAAGAGTCAAGCCCTCCCCATTCAGCGTCACAATTTTTCACATCTAAATCCTACCAACTGAAAGCCACAGAAAAACCCTGAAAATTCCTCATGATAAACATATATCCTTGACTCACATCGGGTAGAGATGTAGGAATCTATCAAGCCTATGGTGACCCTTGTATGAGTTTGGATGAGAAATACATTGCAAAAAAATTGACTTTTGTGTGATAAGAGAAAATTCAAGTGAGGTAAGTGTTTTGTGCATGGGAGGATAAATAAAGTGGAAATATATTGAATGATATAAATGAAGAACTTGAAATAATGGTTTTTTATGATGCATGATATCTTTTGTTTCTTGGTGTGTAATTGTTTGATCTCAAGGATATGTGTTTTAAAATTGGTTTTGATTTGATATTGATGTTTACTTGATATGAGGTTTTGCTCAGGAGTGCAAATGGGTAAGTGTGGGGGAGTTGATAAAACACTATTTTATTGAATATTTTGTTGATAATAAATGATATAATTTCGTCACATTGTGTTAAATATGTTTAATTATAAAGTATTTGGGATTAGATCATTCATTTGAATATTTTGATGAAAATTCCAGTTTTACCCTTTATAGTTCACTGTAGTATGTCGAAGATAAATTTTTTTATATTTATTATTTGAATTTGAAATTTTGTAAAAGTGTTCCTAACATAATTATCTACAACTTGCATTCATTAAACCAGTGCTAAAGAGTGCAGTTGGTTGTTGAAAATGGTCCATGAACTCAAAGTTGGGATGGACTCACCAGAGTAGAGAAGCTTCTGTATTTCGGCCATAACACCTTTATATGGGCCTGGATTGAGCCCAAATTTTAATAGAAGATAGAGGAACGATATATGCAGATTTTATCGTTCTAGAAGGCTGGCTAATTCAGGAGTTTTGGTGGTCAAATGGGCGGTGCACGTTGGAAAAAAATATTTGGCCGAGATTCCCCATTCACACTTGAAACCACTTTGAACCTAGCCTCCCCACCACTCTATAAATTGGTGTTTTTCACATTTGGTGGGGTTGGGACGTGCATTGGGTAGTTGGGGGAAGAGGATAAGTGGATCCACTCCAATTCTCGATCCATTTGAATAAGGGTAGATCTTGAAGCATGGATCCCTTCGACGAAGCCTTCTTCTTCTCCTTCATGTTGTAATGATTTTGTTTGTGTAATAATCTTCATTTTTCTTCTTTTATTTCTTCTCTTTTATTCTGTTTTGTTTAAATTTATTCTTCTATTAATATTCCTCTTTGGGCTTGAATTCTTCAGTAGAAGCGTTATTGGGTTATACCCATTATAAACCTTTGCACATGCAAAATGCTTCTACGATGATTACGCCACCCATGGAAGAGTAGTCTTTTTGTAATTGATCTATCTTCTACCCTCTTCATTTAATTATTGTGAATCAATGAGCTAATTTAATTCACACAATATGATCCATGAATTGTGTTTTTAAATTACAAGAAACTAAGTAAGCAATTGAACAATTAACACAAAAACACGCGAGGTCGGGATTTTGTGTAAATTGTGAGAGCGTAATCTTAATCGGTAATACAAGACCACACGAGATAAATTTGTAGAGTTCAAATATAATCTCTAAACAAAATTCATCCTCATTTCCAAAATGGATATGTTCTCTAATAAACCACTGACCATAATCTATCCTTAGAACAACAATCAAAGCAGGGTGCTGTGGTTGCGTGTTCCGAAGCTAGCCTAGGGTTTAAGTAATTTCATCTTTATGGTTAAGTTAACTCTCGTAGGGTTCGAGGGATAGAAAATTAGGGGATCATAATTAAGTTAATATTGATTTAAATGATACTGATTAATAAGTGAATGAGGAGGTAGAGTTATATCGATTACACCTTTTAAAATAGATTTCAAAAAAAACATCTTCCTGTTGTGTCATTTTAATCGAAATTCATTTCAAAACTAAAAACAAAAAAAATATACAATATTCTTCCCAAAAAATTCTTCTAGATTCATAAACTATAACAAAACACAATCCTTTAAATTCGTGTTTTTATTCTATTCTATTTTTTTTACAATACCTTTAATAAGTTGTTAAATTCACTTCCTCCTTTGAGAGACGACCTTAGTCAGCCACTCTACTACACCTAAGTAACCCAAAATAACATTAATCGTTTGTGGGTGCCCACGACAGTGCTATTTCAGAATTTCAAGGATAATATCATCTATTCCATAAAACTCTATAAAGTCAAGGGAGATTTCAGTTTATAATCCCCAAACAAATAAACTATGATAACTCTAATTCCTATAATAATCAGGATGCATAGGACACCTTATTAAGGAACATGCTCAAATAAACATCTATTTTTATGTAAACCTCTTGTATCCAACATTTTAACCATTCAGACCTAATCGTTCCCACAGGCTGATCACTCTACCTAATTCCTTAGCAGATTGATAAAACTATTGAACTATAATGACTATGATTCCTTCCATATGCAAGATATATAAGACACATATTCCATGATCAATCTCAATATTAAGTACCCCAAGGGAAATCCTAGGACATAATCCCCACATCCACAAGCAATGAGGTTGGTAACTTGGTAACCCTTGTTTCCCACACTGAGCATAGCTCCTGTGGGCTTAGTGAATCACAATAAACACCTCATTGGCATCAAGAATCTACAGTAGCCCTGGAAATACATTCATGTATTCCTTAATGAGTGGCATACTATAAACCTCCCCCATACGAGGACATATACCATGGGGTCAGTCTCGAGGGCATAAACAAACTATGATAACTCTAATTACATATATAACTAAGATAAATAATACATCTCCTTCAAAATTGAGCTCAAATATTCAGCACCCAATTTCCTGTACAAATATCCTCTACGCATGACATTAAACTACATGGGTTTTAATAAACTATGTCAATTTTGATTTCTGAAATAACCATAATACATAGGATGCCTCATAATGGATGAATATAATCCTCATAATGTTAACTACCTCCATGTGTGGAAGAAAAGTTTGAAGTATTTTGTTGAATGACTTCATCATATAAAGAATATATTCATTTCTAGGAAATTTATAGACAACCAAAGATACATACAGATGGATTTAATAATGAGATTCCCCCTTTATTTTTGGAACAAAGGATATTTTTCCTACAATTGTTTTGTTAGGGTAATTGGTCCCATATCGGGGATTAGGAAGAGATTCCCTACCATATATTAAATCTATAAGAGAGTAACGAAGTAGGAAACAATTCCCCCAAAATGTTACGATATTCTAGACCTCCCATTATCTTGACCAATGTGAGTCCCTAAGATAAATTGGTCCAGAAAACCCAATTGATCGCCTACATTTTGAAAGAAAGTCTGTAACCAGTTATGGATGAGGGAACTATTGGGAGCTTAGGTTAAGAATAATAATGGTAACCATATGTAAATGATTGTACTAAAAATGTACCCCCCACAATCAACTACCAGACCAATCCAAACACACACTACAATAAGAATACACTTTTTCAATTTCAAATTACGAATCCATTTAAACAATTTTAATTCATTGAAGAGGAGGAATTTAATTTAAAATTAAACTAACAAAATGTGATGAAATTCAGTTTTCAAGAAATAAATCGTTTCTTACAGGTAAAAATGTTGTTACACCGAAATCAATCATAATATTGATTATAATGAACATGAATGTGTTATTATAAGATAAATAAACTAATTTTACATAGAAATAATTATAAATCAAAATAAAACACTATTAAAAAATGGATAAAATGATAGTCTTCAATAAAAATATGTATTATTACTATTTATTTTATAATAATTCTTTTCTAAAAAATCCCAAAACATCGCCCTAAGATAATTTTGATTTTTATATTTGAAAAATGATATCCTTTTTAACATAAAAAATTATACAAGTATTAAAAATACTTATTTTATATTCATAAAATATCAACAAAAATATTTTTTTGAATAAGACATATTTGTAAGCATAAAATTATAATTCTGAAAAATGAATACTTATTAATCAATGAATTTAAATTCTCTAAAATATTTTTCAGTAAATTGAATTTTTTTATACATATTAATACCTCCAATTTTAATGACTAGTTTGTGACATTTATATTTAAATAATAATATTTATATTACCGTTCGTTTACACTTGGTTTTTTGTGTAAAGAAATCTACCAATGAAATAAAATTTTCTTTAAAGACAAATATATCATAGAATCTCATTGTGTTACAATTATATATATCATATATAAGTGTCCATAATTTTATTTGAAATTTTTATTCCATATATATTTACGCACACTATATTCAAATTTATGTATATGAATATATGTACATATACTTATATATAATTTTTATGATTTTTAACTATAGTGAGATGAATGTGGATCAAAAATAGAAATAGGTTAATCATATGACTTCAGGGTATGAGGACAGTTTCAAAAAATCCATTAAATTTTACATAGAAAATGAAAATCACCCTTCTCTAATAACACATCAGTGTGTATATTTATTTTATTTTATTTGAATTAGTCCAAATAAGTTATATAATTATTTTATATATTATACAATTAATTATAGTTATAAATATTGGGCCTAATATGGAAAAGATGTAAATGAATCTATAATTTCTCATTACAATACATTTTAATAATAATTTAATATTACTGTAATTATATTTAATGATGTCATTAAGATTGATGAAATAGAAAAAGTGGTTAAATGTGAAAATAGAGATTGAAAAAAAATTATAAACAGAATAAATATGAAGATATGCCAAATTTTTATGGGAATATGAAATATTTGACTCTATCATAATTGAAAAAACCATATAACATTAAATTGGGATACATGTGGTTTGATTTTAGTATATATAACTAATTTAAATGTTTATAGATATGTATCTAGATTTAAATGAGTTTTCTAGTCAAATATAAAACACTAAATGCTTGTTTTATTCCATTTTTATGATCTATTATGAAGTTCTTGATTTTTTAAATGACTTCATATTATATAAAAAAGTTTACGAGTCTCTACAAAAAATATCCCAAGTGAAAATCATCTAAATATAAGAAAAGGAAACCTGATTTGTTGAATGTTTCATTATAGTTTTGAGTTATTCTTATATTTTTTCAATAGTATAGAGTTTTGAGACTAAAAGGTAGTTGGTGTAGATATAGATAGAGGAGTTTGGGTTAGTAAACTATGAATCCAATATTATTCCCTATAATGAATGATTATTGGAAATGATTATATTGAATTTAAGAATTATTATAGAAAAAAATATATTTTATTAACTATTGATGAAGTCAATCCCCATTGTGAAAAAATTAATACTCAAAAAACTTCTCAAATAATGTTAGTAATTCATAATTTTCCATTTTGGTTGTACATGAAGCATAAAATTATAATATTTTCACTGAATTGTTTAGGAATGGAATATATTTTTATTGATATTTTAAAAAAAATATTCCATTATAGAATAATTAATATTATTTTGTGATATAGTTATTATAGTATATTATTCCTATATGAATGAATATTTTTTTAAGATCCATTTTTATAGTTATGATAAATTAGTTTCCATATAATGATAAATTTTAATGATATAATATTAATAGAATATTGTAGTGTCTTTTGTGTGATGTAAGTATATACTCAATTAGGTTGAAACATAGTATAGTAGTTGTGTAAATTAAAAATCATGGGTTTTACCTTGGTAATATGAGCATCAATCATGCACCAAAAAAATTGAATGAAAATTATAAAAAAATCACATTATATATTAATAGTTGATAAGAAACTTGATAAAGTATAGGGGTTCATCAATGTATTTGGTAAAAAATCCCTAAATGCATTTTGATTTTTTTTTGGAAAAAGTGATATTTTTTCCAAATTTCCTTATTCGAAGAGTTTTTATGCTTACATTTTCTAAATTTCATGAATGTTAAGAAAAATATATATGAAATAATAATTTAAACTATACTAAATACATAATAAAATACTAAATATTGATTTAAATCAAGGTTGTGAGCAATTTAATTAGGAATTGGGGAAGGGTTTTTACTAATGAATGGGTAGTGGAAAAATTTTATTCCTTTAAGAAATCAAATTATTTCTATTCAATATTGGTTTTATACTTTTAAATTTTTAATGGTTTAATGGTTCTAGAAATATTTTTCAAATATCTTGAATGATGTATGATGAATGAGTTTTTTTTAAAAGTATTAAAATCGCATTACAATCTTCTTTTTATTTGAGATTTTTTTATTTTATAAATATAATTCCTATTGGTAAAAATTGATTGGTACACAATAATGAAGCCAAGTTTCTCATTCATATAATTTTACAAAAATGTAATTGAGGAATCGATGTTTCCCAAAATGTGATATGATATTTTTTATCATTATAAAATCAATATGTTTTATTTTTTATCATCATTCATTAATATCATGGTTTACTTGATGGTTCATTTATAATGAGAGAATCCAATTTATGGAAAATTTATTTTTATCATTTTCATCATTTTTATATATTTTGTTAGTTATATATTATTTTTTTTATCAAAATTAGTGTTTATCTAGAAATTTATTTACATTTGGTTTTTTAAAAATAAGAATATGAAATAGATAATTGAGGCTTTCTTTTAAATTAATTCAACTTATAATTTTAAATTGGATTTTTTAAAATTATTCAATGAGGTTATTTTGTAATTTTATACATAGAAGAGTGGATATATAAGATTAAATGAAAATGTTTGATTGATTTTTAGAAAATTTAAATTCAACACATGATATTTTTATTCAAGAATGTTTCCAATTTTTTTTGAAATATATCATTAGAGGTAAAATATTATATATATCTAATATTAATATAGTGTTACTAATATAAAATAACATAAACTAAAGCCCAAGATTATACCATATCCATAAAAATATCTATTTCCATCTTGGAAAAAAATAAAAATCTCATTCCTTAATATTTTTCATCCAAAAAAACTAGAAGTGGGTGTCTATTCCATAGTATACATTCTATCTATCTTAAAGAGAAAAAATGAAGTAAATATCTATGATCGATATCATCAAAAAAAATTCCAACTTCAATGTTATATGTCTTGGATACTATGAAAGAAATCTGGACTAAATATTAGTACACGCTTTGACATATGATTCAATAAACTAAAGTATGCAATAGGAACTATCATGCTTCATTTTCACTAAATTTGAAAAGTTGTAAAAAAAACCACAAAAAATATTAATTTTTTATAACTTATAGAATCATCGGAATAAATACTGTATAAGAAACCACTATTGAACAAAACTAAGATATAAAAAATTATTTAGATGGAAATATTAACATAGTTTCACACTTTCAAATCCATTTTCTCTTCCAATGAAAACTATATGCTTGTAAATTTCATATTATGGGTCTAATTACTGAGTTAAATCATATTCATTTATTCAAAGTTGAAATAATTAAAATTAATAATTGTTTCTTAGTAAAATTAAAGGGTACTTATATATGCTTAATATGGGTGGGGAAGGAATTATATGTAAAGGGAACTATTGACATGTTATAAAGACACATAGATGGAATAAATTTGTCATTGAGACTATGTCAATATCTATACACACAAATCTAACTAAATTAATTTATGAGATTAAAACCAATTTAGATGGTAGTTGGTCCATAAGGGATAAAATATGATCTATGTTTGTGAGGATGGTATAGCTTGATCAATTCATGTGGATTACTTTTGTAAAGGCTATATATGTGGAATAATCCTATCATTTAATGTAATGAATAAGTACTAGAGAGAGATCCCATTATGAGATGGGGTAGGATAATTATAATAAAGGGGGTGTTGATAGAGAGGATCTACACCCAAGGGATTATCATTACCCATTAGAGAAGTCTTTTTAACTCTAATTTACTATTACAATCATAAAATTTGGATTGGTTTATTTCATTATGATTATCAATTGAAATGTATTTCTGGATTAATTTTGATGGTTGAATGAATACATATGTTTCTATATTCTAGTCTAATTATAAATTTCACTAACCCTATCACCGAGAGTATGGTCTAAGAGGATTTAGTGAAATAGAAATGTTATATTTCTGACCATTACAAAAGGCAATGGACATAATTATATAAATAAATAAAATATTTTAAGAAGCTATGGAATAAATAAATCACTAACTAAAAAATAGAACTCCCATACAACATTTATCACATGAAACACTTAAAGGACCCGTAGTTATTTTAAATAGATAGATAGTGAGTCAATATGTAACTATAAGTAATTAATTTCTATTTTAATAATAAATTGATGGGTTTTAGAAAATTTTGCATCATGAAATGGCATTGATCCCCGCTCTTCTGTTGTTCCTTAATAGATTACATAACTTAACTACATTGTGTGTTCATATTCTAGCACCTCTATTTTTGTTACATCCAAAATATTTAGTTATATTCAATAAAATAACAATTTATTATAATTACTATTTTTATAAATTATTTTGATCTAAATGAACCAAATTATGAAAACAAAAAGACCACACTTTAAAAAATTCCATGGGAATCTACTAGTTAATGTTCCATAAGATCCCATGCAATGACATATAGTTAGTGTAATTGCACTACATTGTTAACTCATTTAGCATATTTTCCACAATTTACAGAGATATTCATGTCTTAAATTAACATTTTATTTTATATTTTATATTGAAAATTAAAAAGTAACTTATATATTCATTATACTTTCTTTAATAATTTCATATATTATCATCCAGTATACTAAAAATTAATTTGTTTGGTTAACATAATAATTCATTAAAGAATATTTTTTAATTATGATCATTCAACACTCATATATTTGTTTGAAATAAATTCCAAAAATAGTTGATATATAACCACTTTTATATAGAAGGGTTTAATATGGTCGATATTTCATAAGTAATAGATGATCCAGATTCACATGATACAAATCTATAGAATTAATGAAAATATTATAAAATCGTATAACCATTCATCTTCTTAGTGTTCTTAGAAACAAATATCATATTATACACCAAATAAATAAATGGAAGTATAAGATAAATCTTCACCACCTAAAATAAATTCCTTCTTTCAATCGAATAATAGTAAAAATGAAAAATCCCTTATAATTGATTTTTTTACCACTGTGAAATATGTACTAGTTAATGTAGTTACTGAGTATTAAAAAAAATTATGAGATTCAATAACTACAAGAGGATTCTAGAATGTAATTTTATGCCAAAACTGGTAGATATATTATTAAACACATGGTTAGAAAATTACAATGAATTCATAAGGAGATTTCTCCCAATAGATAAGACAATTGAATTAAAGACTTGAAAATTAATAGTTTTATTTAAATATCAAGTAAATTTTCATTAATTATGATAAAAATTTAGAGGCAAAAACTGTTAGTTCCCCCATTACTCGATGATGTAGTATTCATATGATGGATTGAATGAATAATGGTTGTCGCCTCTCTAGGATGTCATAAAGGAGAAAAAATAGTAGAGGAGATGAGGAATATCAATAACATTTATCTAATGAATTTAAAAAGTTATATTATCAAAGAATGTAGGGATAATTTTAAAGAATATATGGTCAGAAATGATCTGAAAATAAAAAAATCATATTATAAAAAGTAGCTATTAAATATTGTGGCAAACACCAGTGGAAGTAAACATAATGTAATTATAATGTAATTCATAGTCACAGTGTTGTTAATTTATGGAATTTATAGATTCCAACATTGCAATGTCCTGGATTTTTCCATGTATTATTTTAATATTATATGAGAATTATTTCGAGACCAGGATCTAAGACGGAGTGCAGTTTCGAGGCCCAGTAAGCTCAGAACAAATGTTTGGATTTGATTTAATAATTAAATTACGCGTGCGTGCGGGTTTCCTAAAAAAGTGGAATAACTCCCGAGCAGGTGCTCGTATCAGAAATATGAGGGCACCTTTGCGTTCAGAATAACGATTTTACCTTAGGCGAGGCCTAACTTCAGCCGACGTAGGTCGGTGGTGAAATCTGGTTTTTGGGGCGTAACCATAATAAAATATTTAATTAAAATTTTTTCTTTAAAGCCTGGTACATAAAATATTTTTAAATATAGATTTCGCAGGGGAATCAGGGTTACAATCCCTATAACCCTGAAATTCTCTGGAGGCTCTGTGAATGCTCTGGAGAAAACCCCCAATGCGGCGGCGGCGTTCTTGACGGATTTCGATGGCGACGACGACACGCCGAGCGGATCTTCACCGGCAAACACTACGAATCCAGGTAGGATGTTGATTTGATTTTTCATTCTCCGTTCTTGATTTCCTATGATGAACGCAGGATATTCCATGAACAGAATTAGTCTGCGGATCGATCGTTCTTGCGGGATGGGTTTTTTCTGGGATTCTGGGAGATTAAATCCATGTTGATTCTTCTATTGTTGATCTTTTCTGCTCTGTTTAAATCCTATTAATAGGAGCGGATCAACTCCATGACGAACGACGATGGAGGTTCGTTCCTCAATCTTGTTTCATTGGATTTTCCCCCTTTCTCTCCTTCACTTTCATTGCGTTCTTCGCGGGGTGATGAACAATGGATCATTGCACATCCATTCTACGACGCAACGATCCAAGATTGTGGATCCAACCCTGGAGCAGTGTCACGGAGGTGCAACCACGGTTTTGGCAGACGATTCAGAGCGGATCGAGAGATATGAGTTTTCAGGCCTTTTTCCTCGGATGTATCATTTGACATTTATGATTAATTTCAAGAGCCGAAAACACCCGTTTCTGGGTTCATATGATAAGGCTAACCAAACCCTGGAGCGTCGGGATGAACGGATGAGAAAACAAAGATTCAGAGGATCAGTCGAGGCGCACGGAGGAAGAAAAACGATTTTGGAAATCTCCCGACTACAGGCCGTGTTGTCTAGATAAGCGGTGTGTGTTTGTCAGTAGGGTTACCCGACGTGTACTCTGGGAGTACATGGACACGGGCAGGGTACACGTCCACGTACACGCAGTGTATACCCCTCCCCGACCAGACACGTCCAGATACACGGGATACCCTGTATACTGGTACACGGGCAGGCGACCCAGACACGGGCAGAGACCGTGTTCGGGCACATGGCCAGCGTACACGGAGTGAGCCCAGGCACTAAAAAATGGCATGTGTTTTCTTCTACACATCGTGTAGTTTTTTTCTATCCATCAAAGCTGAAGGACACAAGCCGTTTACACAGGAAGCACCCGGAGTCAAGGAACACGACGTGTACGTCTCTACACGCCGTGTAGGTTAGTTTTGAACGGCTTGAACGAAGGACACAGACCGTTTACACGGGAAGTACCTGGCATCAAGGAACATGGCGTGTAACCATACTACACACCATGTAACTTTTTCTTCAAGGCTTGAGCTACTTGCCTCCTATTACTTTGAATCGTTCTTAGGGTTCTTACCCTTGGTAATTCCCTAAAGGTTCTGGTATCAATTCCTTTATACAGGACTATGATCCCTTCAGCAGAACTTCCTGAATAGAGTTTTTGGAATCCCCTCTATGAGACTTAGATCCGAATCCTCTATTCATTCCCGGAACCCTAGGTATATTTCTTGGTATCGATGTGACCAACATTACCCTGGCGCCGATCCTATGCTTAGCGGATTAGCTCAGACTAAGTTGTCGGAATCACCACATGACTTGGCTGTGATCCTCATCTGAGCATCTTATTCCCAAGGTATTTATGGAGTGTGTTCTCCCGGAATGAGTACTTCGTGAGTCTCTCTTCAGACCTAGGAGTGTGTTCTCCCGATGGTATGCTTAGTGGAATCTTTGAGCTGGATCCTAGTGGCGGTATCGTGATGGTTGTTGTGTATTAGTATATCTGGATATTCTTGTTATATGTTCCATAGACATATACTGTGTAGAGATGACTGTACCTTTCTTTATGGTATTTTCCTTTGTTGTATTTCCTTTTTGGTTCCCAGGGTTTCCTACTGGGTATTGTTATACTCACCTCTGCACGGGCTTCGCCCGCACGTGTCGTGTCTTGTGCAGACGAGTGAGACATTGACATGATTCTAGGTGGACCAGGACCGGACGGTGTTCAGTGAGATCAGACAGGACAAGGTGTTTTCCTTCGGCGACGGGTTGCAGTCTCAGTACCTATTTCTACAGGTTGGACTTTGTTGTAGACTTCCTTTTTGGTGGGCTTGTACTTTTGGCCCAGGGTTTTACTTTACTGTAATTTAGTTCTCTGTCATACTCTGTGGTTGGGTTTTTAGTGTATGCATGCATCTTTTCTTTTTATAGTTTTTACTTTTCAGCTTTGTGGGCTTGGAGATGTGTGTGTGTCTGTACAGGTTATTAGGAAATGCCTCCCATGTCAGTAGCATGCCTACTCATTGCTAGTCACCAGCCCCTGGCCTATTGGAGGTGGGCTTGGGGAGTTGCAGCTCGGGCCCCACTAGGACGGGTCGTGACAGAGTGGTATCAAAGGTGGTTAGTTCTACCTTAGTACCGAGAGTCTGTGTGTTGTTTTGGGACAACAGTGTTAAGTGTTTCGAGTTCGGCTCTCGGGTGAGGGACCCCTGTGTTGGTGTGGTGACCAACGTATCCATACACCAGGACTCTGAAAATCTACTTTTCAACTCGTAACATGAAAACACTAGTTCCATGGGGGAAAATAATGGTACATGCATCATATAGGAATGGGTTGTGGTTTCCATGTCCTTCTTGAGTATGCTCTCCAGATATACTCACTGACTGTGATACATCTTGTTTCTTGAACAGGATGCCTCCGTGATGCACACCCGCTAGGATCCAGTAGCTCGATCACGAGGACGAACCCCTCAGTGATGAAGCTTCGATACAGGGACCAGATCCCCCAGTTCTACCACCAGGTGGCATGCCGGTTATCCTGCCCCCTATGGAGCAGTGTTTAGCGCCTATTGTACCAGTGGAGTAGGAGCGTAGGCTGAGCACACTCCATGAGTTTCAGAGACAGAGACCCCTCAGGTATCGAGGCGAGCCTGAACCTCAGGCAGCAGAGGAATGGCTTGAGGCAGTGACCCGAGTCTTCCGTTTGGTAAGGACACCAGCAGACCAGATGGTGATCCTGGCAGTGAGCCTTATGCAGGGCTCGGCAGGGCGATGGTGTAGTTTGGTCATCTAGACTCATGACGAGGCGACTCTTGCATGGTCAGAGTTTGAGCGTCTCTTCAGAGATGAGTTTTCACCAGTTACCCTGAGAGCAGTACGTATACAGGAGCTTCTTCAGCTCCAGCAGGGAACCATGACGGTGGATGACTATTCATCTAGATTTACCGACCTCTCGCAGTACTCAATGGATATGGTCAGAGATCAGTACTTCAGAGCTTAGAATTTTGAGTGGGGCTTGCGCAGAGATATCTGAGCTATCATCATCCCTATGAGCATTCCTACTTATTCTGGGGTGCTTGAGCGGGCTTTGGTGGTCGAGAGCTTCCTGGAGGAGCAAGGACAACTGACAGTTGTCAGTAGTGGGTGAGCTGGAGCAGAGAGCTCAGTGGCAGGGAGCCAATGTCAGGGACCCAGGCGTGGGAGACATTTCCAGAGGAGATCCCAGGACAGGGGATCAGCCGTGCATGGTTCACAGGGCGCTTCCAGCCAACCTCGAGAGAGGCGATGTTACTCATGTGACAGTAGGGGAAATCTCGCTCGAGATTTTACGACCCACCCTACTACTAACCCGAGAGCATTGGATGGACCACCTAGGTAGAGGCAACGTGTGGAGAAAGAATATTCACGAGGCGACGGATGTGGAAGAGGAGTTGGGAGAGCAGCTGGAGGTGGTCAGTGTTTCGACCCTTTACCACCACCACCCCTAGGAGGTCCACCCCAGGCTCAGGGAGCTGGTGGACAGAGGCAGGGACAACTGCAGGCGGCAGTGGATTATGACCCAGGTACTCCCAGAATGGTTATAGGTACTATCTGTGTCCTTTCTACATTGGTTGCCGTATTGATAGACACAGGTGCTAGTCATTCCTTTCTGGCTGCTTATCTTGTTCGATACCTTGAGATTCCAGTTGAGCCGTTGACTCGACCCTTACGCTTAGAAACACTGACTGGAGACAATTCAGAGATCACACACCATTGCAGGCAGTGTGACCTGACCCTTGGAGGCAAGAGTTTCGGTTGGAACCTCTTAGTGGTAGTGTCGAGGCCTTACGATGTCATTCTTTTCATGGATTGGTTATCCACAGTTCAAGCCCAGATTGATTGTTTTAGACAAAGGGTACGGTGTGTCCGCAGTGATGGGACGAGGTTCTCTTTTGTCGGTGAAAGAGAGACCCATACAGTACAGGATGGACTCGTGCATAGGAGGGGATAGCTGATTTCACATCAGTTGGCTAGCCTAGCCCTTGTCACATCAGATGTTGAGAGTTTCTAGTTTCCAGCAGTGGTGGCTGAGTACGAGGAAATCTTTCAAGAGGATGACCCCTGGATAACTCCCTTTCGGTAGACAGATTTTTGCATTGAGTTGCACCCCGGGACGACCCCGATATCAACATCCGCTTATTGGATGGCTCCTGTAGAGCATCGTGAGCTGAGGGTGCAGTTGGATGACCTACAGAAGAAGGGCTTTGTGAGAACCAGCATTTCACCCAGGGCGGCCCCAGTGCTGTTTTCCAAGAAGGCGGATTGGAGCTTGAGGCTGTGTGTGGATTACAGGCGCTTGAATCAGGTGACCGTGAAGAACCGGTATCCACTACTGAGGATCGATGACCTCTTCGACTAGTTGAGAGGGGCACAATGGTTCTATAAGGTTGATCTTCGATCAGTCTATCACCAGTTGCGAGTACGGGAAATGTATATACTGAAGACGGCTTTCAGATGTCGCTACAGTCACTATAAGTACTTGGTGATGCCCTTCGGCGTGACCAATTCCCCAGCAGTGTTCATGGGACTCATAAACTGGATCTTTCAGCCTTATCTAGACCGGTTTGTGGTGGTCTTCATCGATGATATCCTTTTGTACTCTGCGTCCGAGGAGGATCACACGAGACACCTAAGGATGGTTCTGGACACACTCCGAGAGCACCAGTTGTATGGGAAACTCTCGAAGTGTCAGTTCTGGTTACAATAGGTCCACTTTCTGGGACACGTTATCTCAGCAGATGGTGTAGCAGTAGACCAAATAAAGGTAGAGGCAGTGCTAGCATGGGAGCCACCCCGGAGCGTGATGGAGGTGCGGAGTTTCCTTGGGTTGGCGGGCTACTATCGAATATTCATCCATGATTTCTTCAGGATTTCATCACCCATGACAGCTTTGACCTGAAATGGACAACCTTTCGTATGGACCGAGAAATGCCAGCAGGCTTTCCAGCAATTGAGACAAAGTCTGACGAGTGCCCTGATCTTGAGATTACTGGAGGAGGGTGTCGAGTACGTAGTGTTCTGCGACGCATTAGGAACCGGTCTTGGTTGTATCTTGATGTAGAGGCAAGCAATGATTTCCTATTTGTCACATTAGTTGAGGCCACACGAGTAGAACTACACGACCCATGATCTCGAGATGGCAGTAGTAGTCTTCTCATTGAAGATGTGGCGGCACTACCTTATAGGGGAGCTGTTTACCGTCTACTCTGATCACAAGAGTCTCAGATATATTTTTTCTTAGATGGATCTGAATTTGAGACAGATGCAATGGCTTGAGTTCCTCCAGGAATACGACTTTGAGATCGTTTATACTCCTGGAAAGGGGAACGTGGTGGCAGATGCTCTTAGTAGGAAATCCAGTTCGCAGTTGCTGGATGAGGCGACAAGGCAGTTGGCCTCTTTGCAGTTGTCCTTTGTGGATGGAGATGAGGGAGCTTACCTTCAGTCGATATTTGTTACACCTCCACTCTTAAATTGAGTCATGGAAGCACAACACGATGATACTAGCTGTGAGACTCTGCGTGCTCAGATATCCACAGGTGATGCTGCTGATGGATTTTCAGAAGGTGGAGATCACGTTGTCCTTTTTAGAGGGTGCATGGTAGTACCCGTGACGTTGCGCGAGTAGGTTATAAGGGAGTTCCATACATCCCCTTTGGCGGTGCATCCTGGCATGGAAAAGATGTACCAGGACCTCCAACGTCAGTTCTGGTGGCCAGGGATGAAGAAGAGTGTGGCAGAGTTTGTTTCTCGGTACCTTACTTGTCAGCATGTAAAGGCTGAGCACCAAGTTCTAGCAGGTTTGACTCAGCCCGTTGAGGTGCCAGAGTGGAAGTGGGACTGAATATCCAAGGACTTCGTGATGGGTTACCACGCACGTACAGGGGACACGATTCCATCTGGGTGATCGTTGACCGACTCACCAAGTCGGCCCACGTCCTAGCCATACTGGAGCAGAGTTTAGTAGAGATCTTGGGACGCCTCTACGTACCGGAGATAGTTCGGATTCATGAAGTACCATCCATGATCATCTCATATGACGATTATCGTTTCACATCCCAGTTATGGAAGGGATTTCAGGAAGCTTTTGGGACTCAGTTACACTCGAGCATAGTATTTCACCCCCAGACTGATGGTCAGATAGAGCGGACCATCCAGGTCCTGGAGGATACGGTACGAGCTTGCATACTTGACTTCGGTCATAGTTGGGAGGATCACCTACCACTGGTGGAATTTTCTTATAACAACAGTTATTATTCCACTATTGGTATGGCACCATTCGAGGCTCTATACGGGCGACCTTGTAGGTCACCACTTTTCTAGAATGACCTGGGAGAGTCAGCACTCATGGGCCCCGAGATGGTAAGATCTACTACAGAGAAGGTGCAGGTCATCCAGGAGTGGATGAAGACTACACATAGTCGGCAGAAGTCTTATGCCAATCGGAGATGGAGGCCCTTGGAGTTCGAGGATGGAGAACATGTGTTTCTTCCATTATCACCTCGACGGGGATTGAGGAGATTTGGCCGAGGCGGCACGCTATCTCCGAGGTTCATTGGCCCTTTTTAGAATTTGAGCAGAGTTGGAAAGGTGGAATATCTCATGGCTCTACCTCCTCAGATGGACCGGGTACACAACGTCTTCCGTGTGTCGCAGCTACGGAGGTACGTGCATGATCCCTCACACGTCATCGACTGGGGAGAGCTAGACATCGACGATGGAGTGACCTTTTCAGAGTGCCCGGTGGAGATCTAGGATCAGAAGGAGAAGATCCTTTGTGTACGAGCTATTCCCTTGGTGCGTGTCCGGTGGTAGCACAATAATCTCTAGGAGAGCACGTGGGAGCGGGGGGCTCAAATTCGCGTGCAGTACCCACACCTTTTTGAGTAGTCTTTTTTTGGATTTTTGAGGATGTAAAAGCCCTAAGGTGGGTGTGATGTAATGTCCCGGATTTTTCCATGTATTATTTTAATATTATATGGGAATTATTTCGAGACAAGGCTCTGAGACGGCGTGCAGTACCGAGGCCTAGTAAGCCCGGAACAAATTTTTGGATTTAATTTTATAATTAAATTATGAGCGCGTGCGGTTTTCCTGAAAAAGTGGAATAACTCCCGAACGGGTGCTCAGATCAGAAATCTGAGTGCACCGTTGCATTCAAAACATCGATTTTACCTTAGGCGAGGCCTAACTTCGGCCGGCGTAGGTCGGTGGGGAAATCTGGGTTTTGGGGTGTAACCATAATAAAATATTTAATTAAAATGCTTTATTTAAAGCTTGTTACATCAAATATCTTTAAATAGAGATTTTTCAGGGAAATTAGGGTTACCATCCCAATAACCCTGAAATTCCTTGGAGGCTCGGGGGAAGCTCTGGAGAAAACCCCCAATGCGACGGTGATGTTCTTGATGGATTTCGAGGGCGACGACGACGCGATGAGCGGATCTTCTCCGGACAACGTAGTGAATCCAGGTAGGATGTTGATTTGATTTTTCTTTCCCTGCTCTTGATTTTCTACGATGAACGCGGGCTATTCCACGAACAGAATTAGACCGCGGATCGATCATTCTTGCAAGATGGGTTTTTGCGGGGATTCTGGGAGATTAAATCCATATCGATTCTTCTATTTTTGATCTTTTCTGCTCCATTTAAATCCTATTAACGGGAGCGGATCAACACAGTGACAAATGACGGCGGAGGTTCGTTCTTCAATCTTATTTCATTGGATTTTCCCCCTTTCTCTCCTTCGCGTTATTCGCGTTCTTCACGGGGCGATGAAAAACGGATCGTTGCACATCCATTCTGTGACGCAACGATCCAAGATTGTGGATCCAACCCCGGCGCGGTGTCACGGAGGTGCGACGACAATTTCGGCAGACGATTCAGAGCGGATCGGGAGATACGAGTTTTTGGGCGTTTTTCTTCGGATGGATCGTTCGATGATTATGATTTGTTTCATGAGCCGAAAATACCCATTTCGGTGTTCATATGATAAGTCGAACAAAACCCTGGAGCATCGGGATGAACAGACGAGAAAACGAAGATCCGGAGGATCAACCGAGGCACGTGGAGGAAGAACATCGATTCTGGAAATTTCCCGACAACACGCTGTGTAGTCTGGATACACGACATGTGTTCATCGGTAGGGTTACCCGGCATGTACTCCGGGAGTACACGGACACGGGCAAGGTACACGGCCACATACATGCCATGTATACTCCTCCCTAGCCAGACCCGACCAGATACACGGGATACCCCGTGTACTGGTACACAGGCAGGCGACTCGGACACGGGCAGAGACCATGTACGGGCACATGGCCAGTGTGCACAGAGAGAGCCCAGGTGCTCAAAAACAGTGTGTGTTTTCTTCTACATGTCGTGTAGTTGCTTTCTATCCAGCAAAGTCGAAGGACACGGGCCGTTTACATGGGTAGCACCCAGAGTCAAGGAACACGGCGTGTACGTTTCTACACGCCGTGTAGGTTAGTTTTGCACGGCTTGAACGAAGGACATGGGCCATTTTCACGGGTAGTACCCGAGGTCGAGGAACACGGCGTGTAACCATACTACACGCCGTGTAACTTTTTCTTCAAGGCTTGAGCTACTTTCCTCCTGTGACATGGACTAGTTCTTAAGGTTTGTACCCTTGGTAATTCCCTGAAGGTTCTGGTATCAATTACTTTATACAAGAGTTTGATCCCTTTAGCAGATCATCCTGAATAGAGATGTTGGAATCCCCTCTATGAGACTTAGAGCCAGATCCTCTATTCATTCCTGGAACCCTAGGTAGAGTTCTTGGTATTGACGTGACTAACTTTACCCAGGCGCTGATCCTCTGCTTAGTGGATTAGCTCAGACTGAGTTGTCGGAATCACCCCATGACTTGGCTGTGTCCCTCATCTGAGCATCTTGTTCCAAAGGTACTTGTGGAGTGTGTTCTCCCAAATGAGTACTTGGTGTCTCTCTCTTTAGACCTTGGAGTTTGTTCTCCTGATAGTATGCTTAGTGGAATCTTCGAGCTGGATCCTAGTGGCGGTATCGCGATGGTCGTTGTGTATGAGTATATCTAGATATTCTTGTTATATGTTCCATAGACATATATTGTGTAGAGCTGATTGTACCTTTCTTTATGGTATTTTCCTTTGTTTTATTTCCTTTCTGGTTCCCAGGGTGTCCTACTGGGTATTGTTATACTCACCCCTACACAGGCTTTGCCCTCATGTATCGTGTCTTGTGTAGACGAGCGAGCCTTTGACAGGATTCTAGGCGGACCAGGACCAGACTATGTTCAGTGAGATCAAACAGGCCGAGGTGTGTTTCTTCGGCGACGAGTTGCAGTCTCAGTACCTTTTTCTATAGGTTGGACTTTGTTTCAGACTTCCTTTTTGGTGGGCCTGTACTTTTGGCCCAAGGTTTTACTTTACTGTACTTTAGTTCCCTGTTGTGCTCTATGGTTGGGTTTTTAGTGTATACATGCATCTTTTCTTTTTTTTAGTTTTTAATTTTCGTCTTTGTGGGCTTGGAGATGTGTGTGCGTGTGTATAGGTTATTAGGAAATGCCTCCCATGTCAGTAGCATGCATACTCGGTGCTAGGCACCAGTCCCTAGCCTATTGGAGGTGGGCTTGGGGAGTTGCGGCTCGAGCCCCACTGGGACGGGTCATGAAAAACATAATATTCATCGGTATTTTAATTTTAGAAGATGAGATACATGGGTAAATACAATGAAAACCAGTTATCCAATCTAAAATAAAAACAATCTAGGGGAGAAGAACCCACTAGAATACTCTGAGAAAGATCTAATAAACATTAAATAATATTTTTAGTCATATTTTCATTAGAAGTAAAAATTTTGATATAAAAATGAATAATATTGGTAACTAATGAAAATTATTCATAAATATCAAAAAAATTTGATTCATATACTAAGTGGATTTTGGGAGAACATAAGGAAATAAAAAGGAAAAAAATAAAACAAATCACTTTTTCAAAAGTGAAAATTAAAATTTATCAATATATAACCATTTTATTCCATATAACTATGATATAATTTTTCTTTACACATAAAAAACATGAATGAAATTAAAGTATTTACATGTTACTCAAAGACAAAACTATGAGAAAATTATATTTAAATCACATATAGAGGAGGTAAAACAATATATGGTAAGGATGAAGAGAATTTTATGAAAGATGAAGTTCATGTTGAATATAGTGAAGATAAAAAATTTCCATAGGAAAATGTGAAAATAGTAAAGAAGAGGATATGTATTCCAAAATAATGGTTGATAAAAATACAATATGAAAATGTAAAAATATTTGAGTGTGTGATAGTAAAGTTGGATGATAGTTATTTCAAATATAATGAGCTGCATAATACATTTTATAAAATGGATTGAGAACATAAAAACATAGGGAAAATAATTTTAATTAGCCTATCCAAGTATATTAAAAGAAAAGTGTTTAAAGTTTTTTATATATAAATTTTAGAATTACCCTATTATACTATGTTTCTAAAATACATAATAACCAAGAAAAGGAGGTATATTGAGTTTTCTACTATTCTATTATGTAAAGATTGTGGTTCTTTCATTTAGAGGAATAGTCTATAAAAACAAAAGGATCCATGGTTTTTCAAAATTCATTATATGTTCCAAGGTAAATTTATATCCACTTTTCTACTATATTTGTGATAAATAACTAAGATGATTTTATTAGTAATTTATTTTAAGATATTTGTAGAATAGATAAATCCAAAAATATTTCCCTTACAGTTTTAAAATAGGTCAATTAGCTATCCATATTCTGTTATTGAAGAACCTATTTTTGGATTTATGAAACAAACCCTCCCAACTTGGTTCACAGTTATTTTTATGGTGAGTGATAAAAATGAATCTTTTATTATTAAAACACTAATTATAGAAACATGTGTGTAATTTATCAACAAGTTATAAGAAAAATATGCTTTTCGGGTTAGAGTTGTTAATAAGATTATATATATGTTTTAATTAGTTTAGAATTCACATGGAATGGATTGCTATTTTGTAAATTATTTCAGGTATTATGAAATTAAAAAATATTTATGGACTTAGTTAGATATATATCCTTTTGAATAAGTTTAATATATAGTAGATTTACCCAAAATTGTTGCAGAATATGATAATCTTTATGAAGTAATCTATTATAGAAATGAAAATGGGTAGTTTATAAGGCTTATAGGCTAATATATATTGACTTTACTACCACTTGTATAAAAAATACACATTATATAGTTCAAGACATTAGAATATACACTAAAATATGCTTACCTTAGTGAAAAAGAGACAAGTATAATAATAATGTAAGATAAGATTGATGATATATAACTTTTAGTTTTGAGAAAGAATAAAAATTTCATATCATGAACCATTTTAAAAAATAACAATATTAGTATAAAAATTTAATTCATAAGATACTCATGTAAGATGGTGAGAAAACCTCTTTTTACTGTTAGAAATGACATAATAATAAAATAGAATAACTAATGAAGGTTGAAATCATCAAAAATCTTGATTCAATGATAATATACCATATCCTAAATTTTAAATGGGAAAATCCTATCAATATTATTCAAATGAATATTTGTATGGAATTTGTAAAAAATTAATGAGGTAAGTAGATATCAACCAGAATAGTTACTAGTTTTACAGTCTTTATTGACTATAGGAAGCACAATTGAGTAAAAAACGAGGAGTATTTTTCCATGCCTTTTATTTTTCAATGGTTTTAAAGGATATAAAGATCCTCTCAAATTTTCATTATCTATTTTTTTGAGTATATATACTATATTTTTTATTAATAAAATTTATCAAGTTAAATAAACATTTAGATGTTCTTATAAAATGATTCCCAATATAAGGATTCTATTCGGATTGTGTGGTGGTCTTTGTTTCGGTGCGGATGTGCGTCGGGTTTCTGTTCCGGCGTTGTTCCGCCAGGACGCGTTCGCGCGTTCACCCGTCGACCCGAGGGGATGGGCGTGCGCGGCTTGTGGTCCCGCAGTCCCGCTTTCCAAAGGCGGGCGGCATCCGTCCCTTATTCAGGGGCGTCTTCTCCTTGATCGAAACCGGGATGATGGGACGTCGGCTCCTCCTTCCGTGGACGTCTCCTCGGAACTCATCGCCTAATCCGGGTCTCCCTCATAGATTTAAGACATGCTCGTGAATCTCGTTCCTGGCGCCATATCTCTATGGACACCGGTTAATTACGCTGCTTCCGCCCAGACGCTCCAAGGAGTCTGGTCGGGGCAGCAACCTGCGGTGAGGAGACCGGGTGACTCCGGGTGTTGGGGCTTGTCTTAGCACTGCGGCTCTGCATGTCTGCTTTCCGTCCCTAATAGGGCTTCTCGAAGCATGATGGCCTGAGGCATCCCGCGCTGGGTGCGGGGAACTGTGTTACCTGAGGTTTTCCTCAGCTTCCCATGTTTAACACGGGGTATGCCGCGAGTTTAACGTCCAGCGGGGACGGCGTCGGACTGATCAACACGAAGAGTGGATCAGATGACAGAACCCCTTGCGGGGAACCTCCGACGCTGGGGCCAGCGCATGGGCGGCTTCCCGAGTGATGTGGAGTGGAGTGAAGTGGCATGACCCCACCGGGATGTGGCGGCCCGGGTAAGGGTCAGGATGGATGATGGAGTGAAGAGCTTGGACCCCGTAGGGGATTCCTACGTACCGCGCGTTAGCACGGATCAAAGTCAGCGTATTTCGAATATACAGTTTAACGTCATGCTGGACGATGGCAAGCCGACTCACGAAAAGAGATCAAGGCCGCCGGGTGGAGGATTGAACCGAACCACCTCGCACAGAGGGGATGGAACGGCCGGGTGGATCACAGTTTCACGTCATGCTGGACGATGGTAAAAGAAATAGAAAAAGGCAGTGGGGAAGCACAATGGAGATACACACGTGCAGTCTCCCACATGGGCGGATTCATAGGTGAATCGACGCAAGTGTGAACCCAGGAGGGGTCCACTGATGGACGAACCGACGTGAATATGACCGGGACGACCAGGTGGTGGGCTTGAACCTCAGAGAGGCTTCCTACGTACCCTGTTTAGGAGACAGGATCAAAGTCCATGTAGTTCATTCTGTCAGGACTTACGCACTGAGGCAGACGGGATGCGGCAAAGCTCAGTTGGAGAGGGACTTGGGCCGAAGGTGAGAGACCTCGATCCTGTCACGCCCTCTACTGGCTTCGGCAGTGGGGAAGCACAATGGAGATACACATGTGCAGTCTCCCACATGGGCGGATTCATAGGTGAATCGACGCAAGTGTGAACCCAGGAGGGGTCCACTGATGGACGAACCGACGTGAATACGACCGGGACGACCAGGTGGTGGGCTTGAACCTCAGAGAGGCTTCCTACGTACCCTGTTTAGGAGACAGGGATCAAAGTCCACGTAGTTCATTATGTGTGTAACACTCTACCCCCGTGGGCGAAGGCCACTCCAATCCCGACATCCCTGCAGAGACGAGCGGGTGGGGGCCACATCCAAACCGGGAGGACCCTGCGCGCGGGGCACGGGATCAGGTGATGCGGACGGTTTAACGTCCTGCCGGACGAAGTACAGTTTAACGTCGTGTGTTGAGGACGAAGCGGACGGTTTAACGTCTTGCCGGACGAAGTACAGTTTAACGTCGTGTGTTGAGGACGAAGCGGACGGTTTAACGTCTTGCCGGACGAAGTACAGTTTAACGTCGTATGTTGAGGACGAAGCGGACGGTTTAATGTCTTGCCGGACGAAGTACAGTTTAACGTCGTGTGTTGAGGATGAAGATGCTTGGCAGTTTAACGTCTTGTCGCGCGGACGTGGTACAGTTTAACGTCATGTTGGACGAAACACTTGGCAGTTTATCATCTTGCAGCGCGGACGAGGATGCTTGGCAGTTTAACGTCTTGTCGCGCGGACGATGGAGGCTAGGCAGTTTAGCGTCGTGCAGCTTGGACGTGGTGGTGCCGCCGATGGGTCTGTGTCACTTCGCGCAAGCCTGGAGGGCCGCACGGAAAGACACGCACGGTGCGGGCACCCGGGATGAGGATCATCGGGCGCCACGCCGGCGGGTACCCTCAGGGGGTCAAAGGGGGCGACCCCGGTGGATTGCACGCAAAAGGGGATCTTGGCGCGCAATACCGCGGGTCGGCGCGCAAATGGGCGGGCTGGCGCGCAATTGAGCCAGCGCTTTGCGCGCGGAAGATAGAGATTGCGCGCACCGGGATTCAGATAGCGCGTGGGGGCAACGACTCATTCTTTAACGAATGGCCACTTTGAAGAGGGGGGTGCGCGCAACCGGGCTGGATTGCGCGCACCCCGGGGGAAATTGCGCGCAAGAGGCTTCTTTTGCACGCGAATGCCTTTGGGTGGAGATTTGTTCAAAGGAAGGAGCCAAGGGGATTGCGCGCGAAGGCGAACCCCGAGGCTTTATTGCGCGAAGAAAGGAGGTTACCTGAATATCGGCATTGCGCGCGGAGGGGGTTGGATTGCGCGCACGAGAGACCTTTCGAATTCCGGCAACTTTCAAAACGTCGGGGGTCGCCTTATATTTATAGGCAACCCCGGGCGCGGAATCCGGTTGTCGGGCGCGCAAATTCCTTCGCGGGCGCAGAATCGGGCCCGACGCGCAAGGGAGTCGCGCGGGCCATGGTCGCGCAAAATTGCGTGCCGGCCCAGCACATTGCGCACATCCCGGGAGGTTTGCGCGCGACACTCAAACATTGCGCGCGGGCCTCCGAAATTCCGCGCAAGCCTTCCGGTCCTTCTGAAACGCGCTTCTGACTCCAAATATGACCTCGCTTCCCGCATCCGGAGTTTCGTTTGGGAACAACGGACTTTTCCAGCGTCTACAAAAGCCCCCCCTCGAATCTGATCGGCGAGAGGTCGCAACGATCGGTTCCGAGGGAGACGCCGGAATGCCGAAGTCCTGGGTGGCGCGGGACTGTGGCGCGCAAAAAAGGGTGTTGGCGCGAAATTCGCTGTCGCGGTCGTGCAAAGCGCTTTCCGCGCAGCGCGGACACCCGGCCTCGCCTATAAATAGGGGCCATGGGTCCCCCGCACCGTACACCGGCCTTCCGCGCGACAAGCTTTCAAGCTCTCGTGCGCAAAATTGCCATTTCCGGCGCGGAATTCACACCGGTCGTCGCGCAAACCTTTCCGGATTTCGGCCTGTTTTTGCGCGAACACCCAGGGGTTTTACGCGACAGACTTCCCGATTGCGCTCCGTCCACTAGGATTGCGCGCCAACTCTCAAACTTCTCTACCAGCCTCGTCCGATTCCGCACGCTTCATCCCTTAACCCGCACGACTCCCGGAGCTTCTGAGATGGCCGCGAATCAAGGAAATGAGGGGGATGACGCCACTCACAGAGCTGAGATGGCGACGAACGAGGAGGTCTACGTATCCAAGGAGATTGTTTCCAACAATCAATCCTTGTTCGACTTGCTGACGCCGGCCCAGAAGACATATCCGCTGTCGGACAACCTGCCGCTCTGGAACTTCGGCATCCTAGATGAGGTTCCGGTGCCAGGGTTCGAGGTTGATGCGCCACAGACCTGGGTGACTCGGGAGGACGAGCTTCCCCGATATAACATCACCAACAATGGTCATCCTGCCAGGGAGACCAGACACTTAGACGTCTATGTCCTGAACCCGAGGACGCGAACCATCGTCGGGAGTGAGCCTACTGCGGAGAACTCTCCAGCCCTCTACTCGAGCACATATCGCCAGAGTGTCACCGACGACACCAAGGGCTGGCTGAAGGACTGGGACTTGCGGTCTGGGGGCAATTTCACCAGTGAGTGGGCCTGGGCGTTCTAGGTACTTCACACCTGCGATCACTTTGCGGAGGAGCTGCGGTACATCGGCCTATTTGAGGCGGTGTGGACGTCGCAGTTCCACTTCTACCAGCAGTCCGAGATCGGGCCGGAGCTGTTCACCCACTGGTCCCCGGATACAAACACCTTCCATCTTCACCATGGGGAGGTCGGCATCGGTCTCTGGGACATCCACTGCATCGGAGGTATCCCGCTGGAGGGTTACCAATACGATGAGTTCCTGCCCGCGAAGAACATCTGGGAAGACAGGTCACAGACTCCCATTCTGACATGGCATCTACTTGACCTGGCTACGCAGCGGCTTGGGATCAAGGAATTCCACAAGGACATAGCCTACAAGGAGTGGTTCGGCCAGTTCTTGGAGCATGACCCAGCGGTCAAGATGCCAGGCAGGGGGAAGCGGTGCCCGACCGCGGCTCAGAGGAGCCGGAACGGGTCGTACTGGCGGGTCCTGGAGACGGGCGACTACCACTCATGGGGGTACCGCGTCATCGAGGCTCGGGACCCAAATGTCCGGTACGTGGCGTTCCTGGCCGCCTTTCTGAGTGGGTGGCTCCTGCCAGTGCGGGACGCGAGGATGGGCGTCCGCCCGGCGACACTGGCGATAGCGGGCGCCATGGCCGCCAATAAAAGATACAACCTCGGGGTCCCAGTGCTGGCGAAGCTGTATGCCATCCTGGGACGCATCTCGTGTGGGGGGTCGCCACGAAGGATCTGTGGGCCCTTTCAATTCTTCCACGGCTGGGTGGCTGCTCGCCTTGGTGGGTACACATTTCCGAACGCCATCATTCCTCCGGGCAACGGCCTGCGACCCTCCCTGCTGAACATTGCGGGGGTCGCTCCGATGACCCTAAATGAGGAGGGCGTGAGGATTCGGATTGGCAATCATGCTAATTTCAACTTCAGCCCGTTCCCCACTCTCGTTGGCCAGATGATCGACAATGGGCAGGGTCTGCTGGAGCAGCACGAGTACTTCCTGAACATGCGGGGCAGGGTGCTCGTGGCTCGGATCGACGGGAAGGTGATCTGCGATCCCTACGTGCCAACCCGGTTCGCCAGGCAGTTCGGGTGCCTTCAACGGATGCCGGAGAGGGTATTCACTGCTGTCCGGGAGGAGACGAACCCTGGCGTCCTTCGCCAGATGTGGCTGATGTTCGCCGCCTTTGGCTCTGGCGACGTCATCACTCTCCCTCCTACCGTGGTCGACGCAGGCTTGGCAACCGAGTACGCCGAACACTGTGCCATCGCGTACCCCGAGGGGCTTATACGGAAGCCAGTTCGACGGCTCGAGGTCACTCGTGCGGAGACCGGGCGTCAAGGAGGGAGGCGAGGCACCGCCACACGGGGGAGAACGGAGGCGCGCCAAGCAGCGGAGCCGGCGCGGGCAGGGAATTCGGTGGCGGGCACATCGCAAGCTGCCGCCACGACTTCAGCGCCCGGAGAGGGGGCACATGCGGCGGTCGGGGAGCGGCCCGGGAAGCAGGTAAGGCGTCTGCTCGAACCCTCCCATGATGCAGTCTTCCCGGCGCTGTGGTCGGCCTGGATGACCCTGCGGCAGTCACTGAGGACCGAAGCCATCTGGCGAAAGATACTCAGAGAAGGAATCCATCTGCCAGAGGTCGGGCGCCTCTAGATCTCCGACAGGCTTAACTTCAACCGGCAGTATGCGTATCTGACGGCCATGGACGAGTACGCGCGCCAACGTGGTCAGCGTGCGGAGCCATCCCTTCTGGTGAAGGTGATGCTCGGTCTAGAACCCGCTCCAGAACAGATGCCGCCGGAGGAAGATGACAGTAGCAACGACTCCGAGGAAGAGGAGGAGATGGGGGAGGATGAAGGCTCCGAGGGAAGGTCCCATCAGGGGAGCCCGCGGGAGAGCGTCGAGGTGGCTGGCTCTGGCAACATCGATATCACTGAGCTCCTCGAGGTCCGCTTCTATCCCTACTCAACCTGCTTCATCCATTCTCTTATGCAGCTTCTAACCCATTTCTCCACCTTTCTCAGGAGTGCACGGATGTTGGTCAGGCGTCCTCAGTAGGAGTAGGAGAGGCGCCAGCATGACAAGGCGGGGGCCAGACGCCCATTATTGAATTGACAAGCGCTGAAGGGTCCCCTGCTGCAATTGTTCCTGCGGCGGCCGGGATAGCGGAAGATGACGCTCTGAACTCCCGTAAGTCTCCTTACTTTACTGCTGGTGCTTGCTGTTGACGATCCGTGACTAACCACGGCATGCCCTGCGCAGTGATCTCAACACTTGAGGCTCGTCGGGCTGCCGAACCTAGGCCATCCACGAGTGGACCAGTGGTGGACATGTCGCCTGCTCCGGAACAGGCTTCCCACACCGAGCCGGCCCCATCAACTGCTGATCAAGGGACTGCGGATGCCGGCGGTGCTGCCATCGGAGAGAGGTCGGGGGCTGACGAGGGTGTCAACGCCGCTGGGGCGAGGGAACAAGGTCGCCCAGATGTTGGGGAACCTATCCCCCGTGAGGACATCCCAGGGGCGGACCCTGCAACAGACCTGCTGGCTGCCTTCCCTGCCTACCGGCCTGCCGACCCCGAGGAGACGGACGACTCGGACGCGGAGGCGGTCGAGGAGAGCCGGATAACGCGCCGCAGGGGGTGGAAGTGCATCCAGCGCTTCCTCAAGCGACCCTCATCGGAGTGGCTGGGGCGCATGGGATCGCTTCAAACCTGGCTGCGCTTCCTGTGTGCCGGGGGAGCTGATGCTCAACGCCTCCATCTGACGGTCTGTGATTTCATGGCCGAAAAGATGCGCGAGAGCCGCCAGCGTGCCGACGTCGCACAAAGTCGGGACATGTCGGAGAGCACGCGGGTGCTCCTCGTGGCGGAGCAGGAAGTCCGGCACCTCGAAGGGCAGGCGGCAGAGAAGGAGGCCTTCGTCGCAGCGTGTACTGAGCTTGTGGAGCAACTGACGGCCCAGCTGGATGACGCCCAGGTACAGCTGACGGAGGCGGGCCAACAGATGGTCACACTTCAAGTCGAGCGGGAGCGTGCACAGGCCAGGATCGGCGAACTGCGTGCTGCGACCGCCGACGAAGAGAGGGCACACAGAGAGCGAGAAGCAGCTCTGGAGGCCACCGGCCAAAGGGTAGCGGCGTTGGAAAGACTCATTCAGAACGCTAATCCCTAGGGGCTTTGTTTTTTCCATTCACAGAATATTTTTCTTCCGCTACTCAATACTTCGATCCATTTGTATGAACCAATATATTTATCTGCATCTTTTGGCTTAACATGCTCAACCACAATTCATTGTCTCGCGGGAGCGTTAACCAAGCTTCAGGCATCCATAATTGGGCCTGGATTTCTAAAGAAAAGAGGGAGGTCATTCCTAGGAAAGGAGACCTCAGACCTAATCAATGTATCATCCCCCCAACTTGTTCCAACACCCGAGCGGGACAACGCTAGGGGCGTTGAGATTTTATCCGAACATAGGGAAATGAGAAAGGGTGAATCGCGTGTCCCGAATTCAGAAATCCACAACGGTCGGCCTTCCAGGAAATTCCCAAGACGGAAAGCGGACAATGGATCAATCGACCATACTACTGCAATAGACGGACCGAAGGTCATCATTCATATTGCAGGAGGCGGATCACATGTCATCATCAATGCCGCTTTGGGGGTTCCTTCAGGCACAAGGGTGGAAATCCAGATCAACAGGGCATGCGAAGCGTGGGGCGAAGTGACGATTTGTTCGGACAGAATCTAACGCTCTCAAAATTGCGCCACCGTGGGGAAAGTGTATTAGGAAGATGCATTAATCTGGCCGTGAATCACCCCAATTCTCAGACAGAACCTCTTTGAAGAGGAAACTGTCGCTTCCCATCATTGCAATGGGGCATCCCGAGCTGAATCGGGGAGAATATCACAATCACACCACTCTACCGGAAGCCAGGCCAGACGGCCGGCGACGAGGAGGGGCGGGACTTAGCGATCCCTGAGGCTGGACCCGATTCGAAATGCCCGGGCGTTCCTACGTACTCCATCAGGCTGGAGATCAAGCCACACGTAGTTCTGAAAGTGCAGTTTTTAGCGTCATGCGGGACGTAGAACCCCGTTTGGGGAGATCTTAGATTAAGGTCGTAGAGCTTGGACCATAGGGGTAGATCTTAGTTTAAGGTCTTAGAGCTCGGACCATAGGGGTAGATCTTAGTTTAAGGTCTTAGAGCTCGGACCATAGGGGTAGATCTTAGTTTAAGGTCTTAGAGCTCGGACCATAGGGGTAGATCTTAGTTTAAGGTCTTAGAGTTCGGACCATAGGGGTAGATCTTAGTTTAAGGTCTTAGAGCTCGGACCATAGGGGTAGATCTTAGTTTAAGGTCTTAGAGCTCGGACCATAGGGGTAGATCTTAGTTTAAGGTCTTAGAGCTTGGACCATAGGGGTAGATCATAGTTTAAGGTCTTAGAGCTCGGACCATAGGGGTAGATCTTAGTTTAAGGTCTTAGAGCTCGGACCATAGGGGTAGATCTTAGTTTAAGGTCTTAGAGCTCGGACCATAGGAACCTCAAAGTACGCCACATCGTGGTCCTATCCCCTGGATATGCGAAGATGCACTGAGGGATAGTGTCAAGAGTGTCGAGATTTCTCCTGGTCAGAATGGGAGGTGGAAAAATGTGAATCATGCGTCCATTCACTCAAGGACTGGGGGCACCGGCGTAACGATATGGGAGTACTGCCGACCGTGGCGGAAAAGCATCATCAATATCGCACTGATCGTTGATGGAATGAGGCAGCAAACGAGCATCAACCGCTCAAGTGTAGGATTCATATCGATTTGCTGCCCGAGGCCCTTGGGGGCGCCAGCCCGAGTCGGTGGGAGAGAACTGAGGCATTGTGTCCAGACCGCTCACGGGGGCTCCACCCAGGGCGTAGGTGATGGGTCCGAATGAAGGGGAGCACGAAGCCTGAAAAGTGGAAGGAACCTGACCAAGCTGAACCTGACCCTCCTGGCAATAAACCAGAGTACTCTTGACATCGGTGGATCACTGCAAGGGGTCGAGAGACACGCCTTGAGGGTGACCCGAAGGCGGCAGATTCCCCAGAGAAGGGGGAATCTTTAAGAGGTGGGGGCTGGACCCGAAGTTTCAAACATCCGGGCGTTCCTACGTATCCTATAAGGATGGGAATCAAGCCACACGTAGTTCTTGAAGCGCGGCGCAACACAATCAGGCACCAGCGCGGGGAGGGGTGCGGGTCTGGCCCTCGCACCCAGAAGAAGCAGCATTTGATATTTCTTGTTTGTCCTTAAAGGTGGATGGTTTTTCTTTGTGCGGCGACAAGCCTGTGATTAAGAAATCCCTAGCGTCGCCACAATAATCAAGCCATGAAAGGCATTGATAAATGGCGTGGTTATTAACCAGCGCCCAACGTGAGTGTCCCATGAGGAGAACATCACGATGCAGTGCCGTTTCTCATCGGGCGGCCAAGACGATCACAGTTTACGGTCGTGTGGTAAGACCAGAACACAGTTTAAGGTCGTGTGGTTCGGACCATGGAGGAATCCGCTCGTTGCGATATGGCGGACTCAGCGGAGGTGGGAACATACCCAGCCCTGCGGTCACGCACGATTCCAAGAGAAGGATCCTGGGATAGGGGCCTGCGTATGTCCATCACCCGAGAGGCAGAGATGCTAGCCTCCAGATATACTGGGCCCAAAACGCGATTGTTCGGGCGACTCCTTCCTCCTTATGGGGACGAGGGTCCAGCTACGCATGGCCCTTAGGGAGGACATCCGCATATATCCTTGGTGCTCAGATCATGGGAGCCTCGGAAGACACCATTACCCTGGTTGGCCTGCCTAACGTGTAAAGGTGTACTGAAGGTCAGTATGAAGAGAGTGTCGAGATTCCACTACAACGCACAGAGGCGGAGTGTGATGAGGACTGCGCAACCAATGTTCAGAGCCTGAAAGATCCGACATGGCGATCAAGGACGTCGCTGACCATATTCGCAACACAACATCCGATCGCGTCAGCCTAGGATGGGGCAAGCAAACGAGCATCAACCGCTCAAGCGCATGATTCATATCGATTTGCGGCCCAGGACCCGCCGGTAAATCGACCCGGAGCGGTAGGAGAGCACTGGAGCATCGTACCCAAGCCGCTAACGAGGATCCCTTTTAGTGAAGGCTCGAACAAGAGGAAGCACGAGGCCCGACAAGCAACACAGGACTTGTCGGGATTGAATCTGACACTACGGGTCATAGACCGAAGTACCCAAAACATGTTAACAGATCACCGGAAAGGGTCGGAGGACTCACCCTGAGAGCAACCAAAAGACGGAAGATCCCCGTGATCAACCAAGAGACGGGGCTGGACCTGAAACACAAACGTCCAGGCGGTCCTACGTATCCCATAAGGATGGGAATCAAGCCGTACGTAGTTCTTGAGGGGCAGTTTAACGTCATGAAGGACGATGAGGGGTGTGAGGTAGTCCCACACACGGGGGAGGCGTACGGCGCGGCCAGTAGACCGACGTGAATGAGGACATAATCCCCCGCTCACGCGATACGCCTCGCACAAAAAGGAGGGGAACTTGGGCCAGAGGCCCAACGCGGGATAGAGAGTCCCGGGAAATGAGGCTGGGCCTGAAACATGAATGTTCAGGCGGTCCTACGTATCCCATAAGGATGGGAATCAAGCCGTACGTAGTTCTTGAGAGGCAGTTTAACGTCATGCAGGACGATGAAGGAAAGGGGGGAGCAGAAGGCATCCCCAAACGTGGGGGGCGTACAACGTGGCGAGCAAACCGACGCGAATGAGGGCATAGCCCCGCGTTCACACCATACGCCGCATACCCAGAGACAACCGGGCCAAGGGCCCGAGATGGGATGAAAATTCCCGAAGGATGGGGCTGGGCCTGAAGCATGAATGTTCAGGCGGTCCTACGTATCCCATAAGGATGGGAATCAAGCCGCACGTAGTTATTGAGGTGTAGTTTAACGTCATGCAGGACGAATGCTGAACAGTTTAACGTCTTGTAGCTCGGACGTGGTACAGTTTAACGTCGTGTTGGACGAAGCACTTGGCAGTTTAACATCTTGCAGCGCGGACGAATGTGCACTCAGGCAAATTACGGCTTGAGGAACCTAGCGTTGGTGGGAGGAGTGACACGCTCGCCATCCATAGTCGCTAGGGAGTATGCGCCATTGGGATAGACTTTGTGGACGGCAAGAGGTCCCTCCCACTTGGGCTCCAACTTGGGCGGCTTCCTGCCGGGGATCATTGGTGCTCTTAGGGCCAGTACCAGATCACCCTGCAGGAAGGAGCGGAGGCGAACCTTCTTATTGAAAGCTCGAGCCATTCTGCTTTGATGCCTCTCCAAGTTGTGCAAAGCGCGAAGTCTATTCTCATCCAGTGCTTCCAACTCGACCAGACGGGCTTCAGCAGCTCTGTCCGGCGCTTGCTGGTCGTAGACCGCAGTGCGCAAGGACGGTAACTGGATCTCGATGGGCAGGACGGCCTCAGCTCCATACACCAGGGAATAAGGGGTCATCTGGGTGGAATTGCGAGTCGTCGTCCGATAAGCCCAGAGGGCGTTGGGGAGCTTGTCCGGCCAACTCTTCTTGTTCTGACCAACCATCTTTTGCAGAATGTTAGAGAGGGTCTTGTTAAACGCCTCAATCTGTCCATTCGCCTGCGCATCATAGCGAGATGTATGGTTCGAGCGAATGTTGTACTTGGCGTACAACTTCTTCAACTCGGCTGCTCGGAAATTGGCTCCATTATTCGTGAGGATAGCGTGAGGCACTCCAAATCGATAGATGATGTTGGAGGTCACGAAGTCAGTGATAGAACAGGATTTGACCTCTCTGAGCGGAATCGCCTCTGCCCATTTGGAGAAGAAGTCCGTGGCAGTCAGAATGAACCGACACTGGCGAGCTGTCGCCGGTGGGTAAGGTCCCACAACGTCCAGTCCCCAGACTGCAAAGGGCCAAGAATACCTGGTGGAATGGAGAGGCTCCGGCGGCCGATGCACAAAGTTCGCATGAACCTGGCACGCATGGCACCTCCTGGCATACTCGATGCAATCATGGATCATGGAGGGCCAGAAGTATCCCAACCTCCGAATCTGGTGGGAAAGCTTCGGCCCGGTCTGATGGACACCACATTAACCAGCATGAACCTCTTGCATGACTCGTGGGATCTCAACTCCCTGGAGGCAATGGAGGAGAACACCATCAAATCCGCGTCTATAGAGGATCTGCTCCTGGCCGGGACTGCTCTGGAGGACAAACTGCGATGCGCGGCGTCGAACACGCTCACGCTCGGCCCGATCCGACGGGAGAATGCCATGTTGGAGGTACTCAACCAAAGGCGTCCTCCAATCAGGGGCTGGCTCGACTGCCATATCTGGGGTACTCGGGGCTCCGGGCATAGGGGAAACCGTGGTGAGATTACTTACCGACGGGCCGCGGTCTCCCTCTGGGATAACGGGAGCGATGAGCCTACGGTGCGTCACGCGGACGATCAGGTTGTCCTGTTCAGGCTCTGCGAGTGACGCAGCAAGGCTGGCCAAAGCATCTGCTCGACCGTTCTGCGACCGGGGAATATGGACAATTTCTGGCCGAGAAGGGAACCGGGCCATCAGAAGGAGGGTGCACTCCAGCAATGGAACAAGTTCCGGCTTCCTGACAACATAGTCGCCATTGATCTGCTTAACGACCAGCTCGGAGTCCCCTTTCACGCACAGACGGGGCGCGTCGATCTCGAGAGCTAACTCGAGGCCAGTGATGAGGGCATGGTATTCCGCCTCATTGTTGGTACAACCCTCTGACAACAGGAAAGAGTATGGCAGCACGGCTCGCTCCGGGGTAATGAAGACGATACCCAAGCCCACTCTGTTGAGCTTAGGATTATCGAGTCTTCTACTGGTGGGGCTCCGGGAGGCACCGTCAAAGTGCATCTTCCAGCATGGATCGGCATGATCGACCGAGAGAATAGTCTCATCAGGAAAGCCTAGATCCAGCGGCTGATCCGCGGAGGTCGGGTGAGCTGCCAGAAAGTCTGCCAATGCTTGCCCTTTGATGGCCTTCTGAGACACATACCTGATGTCGAACTGCTAGAGAATCACAGCCCACCACGCTAGACGGCCAGTCAACATAGGTTGGCTCAGGATATATTTCAACGGGTCTACCCGAGAAACCAACTGTACCTCATGGTGCTGCAAGTAGTGCCGTAATTTCTGTACGGCGAATACGAGCGCCAGGCAGCTCTTCTCGATGGGGGAATACCTAATTTCCGCGTCGAGGAGCATGCGACTGAGGTAATAGAGGCTATTCTCTATTCCCTCATTGTTCTTCTGGGCGAGAAGGGTACCCAGGGACCGTTCCAGGGCGGTCACATAAAGGACCAGCGGCTTCCCGGATACAGGCGGCATCAGAACCGGAGGTTGAAGCAGGTACTGCTTGATTTCCTCGAAAGCGGTCTGACACTCGTTATCCCATACATAGGTGGCACCTTTCTTCATGAGCCGAGAAAAGGGATTACACTTGCCGGCCAGATTCGCGATGAATCGGCGTATATAGGCTAAGTGGCCTTGGAACCCTTGCAGTTCCCGGATGTTACCTGGGGGAGGCATCTGGCTAATCGCCCTAATCTTATCTGGGTTGATCTCAATACCCCGGTATCTTACCACAAATCCAAGGAACTTTCCGGAGGTGACCCCAAAGGCACACTTCAACGGGTTCATCTTCAGGCAGCGAGACCGGAGGAAGCCTAACACATTCTCAAGATCTTTGAGATGGTCCTGACGCTGGCGCGATTTGACCACCAAGTCGTCGATGTAGCATTCCACCAGTGTGCCGAGGATTGGCTTGAATATGCGGTGCATCACCCGTTGATAGGTGGCACCTGCATTCTTCAGGCCGAAAGGCATGACCCGGTAACAGAAGATACCTTGGGGGGCCCTGAAGGCAGTGAACTCCTCATCCTCAGGGGCCATCCGGATCTGGTTGTATCCGGAGTATCCATCCATAAAGGAGAGGGCTTGGAACCCTGTCGTGGCTTCAATCAACAACTCTGTCACTGGAAGGGGAAAATCATCCTTCAGACAGTGGCGGTTGAGATCGCGGAAGTCGATGCAGACTCTGATCTGCCCATTCTTCTTCCTGACCGGCACAATGTTGGCCAGCCATTTGGGGTACTGAACTTCCCTCACGAAGTTGGCTTTGATAAGCTTGTCAACTTCGGCCTCAACCATGGCACCGTGGGATGGATGCATCTTCCTGGGAGGCTGCTTGAACCCGCGATGGTTCGCCGGGAGACCAAGGCGGTGGACGGCTACCTGAGTATCTAGCCCCGGCATCTCGTCATAGCCCCAAGCGAACACATCACGGTGCTGCCTGAGGAAGTCCACATACTGCTGCCACTCCTCAGAGGGCATGGCGGCACTGACCAATGTGGGTCTTGGATCTGCTTCGGTTCCAAGGTTCACCTGTACTAACTCATCGACCGTGGCGGGGACGCCCTCCTCAAAGGCTGGGGGTGCATCTTCCATGTCCTCTCCACTCGGGGAGGGATCGTCCACGGGAGAGACTGCGTTGGAAACTGCATTGGGGCTACCAGATCCTGCTGGGCCGCTGGTGCTGGCACGGGCGGTCGCGGTCATCTCATCAGGAGACTCGCGGGTCGTCGAGACCATGGCGACGTCCAACCGATGAATCGGGAGGACGTAAGCGTCATCCAAACTTGCCCAGGGATCACTTGCAACAGCGACAGGCTCAACCTCACCTGCCAGGATCTGCTTGTCCTTGCTCTTGTAATAGTCCGCGTCCAGATAGCGGGCTTCACATGAGGCAAAAGGAGAGGCATCTCCCTGAAGCACGCCTACTCGACCGTTAAGGGAGTATTTGAGGCATTGGTGGTATGACGAGGGAACCGCCGCATGAAGATGGAGCCATGGCCTGCCCATCAATGCGTTGTACGCAGTGTCTTGAGAGACTACCATGCATTCGGTGTTGGCAACCAAGTCACCGAACTGGGTATTCAAACGTATCTTTCCGACCGGAGTTTTCTCGGTGCGGTCGTACCCCTGGATCCTGAGGTCGGAGGGAATCATGTCATCCTCAGACAACCCCAATCTCCGGAGCGTCCGAGTTGGAATCAGGTTAATCCCGGACCCCGTGTCGACAAGACAGCGCCGGACTTCAAGACCATTGAACTGGCCAGTAACATACAGCGGACGAATGTGCCCCTGTATAGGAGGGTCTTCATCCTTACCAGAGAACGAGATAACTGCCTGACATTCGGCGTCCTCAATCGTTTCGGCGTGAAAGGCCTCTGCAGCCGCAACCTCTCTCTCAAACTGGAGGGGGATTTTCAGGGCTTTAGTGAGTGCCTCGCGCATCTCAGATGACATGCGCGGAGCCTCGAGGATGGAGAGCCTTGCTGGGATGTCGACCAAGTGCTTCAGGACATCATACTTTTTTGCCAAGCGCGAGCCCCTGGTTGCAGGAGGCTGCTCCGCGGTTGGAGGCATGATGGGCCCTGCCGGTTGGACCGGCGGCCGACTGGTGCTTGGCACATCTCGCTGTTCATTGGTAGAAGCCCGGGAAGTAGTCACCGTACTGGGGTCAGGAGGCCGGGGTGGACTCGTGGCAGGGCGGAGCTGATCGCGACGCGGCTGAGGCGGTTCTGCCTGGCCCCACACCACAAACAGTGGCGGAGGCGAATCCGTCATCCCCGGATGGGGGGGCTGCGCACGCTGAGCTCGGTTTTGAGCCTGCTGCCTAGTCTCAGTGGCGTGCACGGCCTGGCTGGAGGTACCAACTGCTGTGCCCCGGCGACTCCTATTGCTGCGGTTCTTCCGACGGTGGCGACGACCGGGGACACTAGGGAGGTCCACCTGGTGTTCTTCAACGTCGGGAACTGAAAAGGGATTTACCATCTCGACGGTATTAACCGAAGCGTACCCAACACTGTCATCGGACGAATCATTCACCGCTGGGCGGATCCGGGGAGGGATCCCCATCTCCGGGGGCATGAAATCTCCAAGAGTGCGGGATAGTGGCGGAACTGGCGGGGCGCGCTCTTCCTTCTTGCGCCGCCGCCGTTTGCTCTTCTCGGAAGAGGAATGCTGGGATGACGATGCCGAAGCAGCACCCGCAGATTCTGGGGGCTCGGGATGATTCAAACGCGCACGGATGATTCCATGGGCGCGAATGATCGTCTTGCGGGCCATCCAGTTGTTATACTTCTGGGATCCGCGATCGGAGACCAGCTGCCATTCGTCCTCGTTGCCACTATCGTCATCCGATCCCACGAACACACCCGCCACTTGTGCTGGAGCTGGCCCCAACCTGATTACATTGTTGTTAATCTGGTCTTGGAGCCAATCCTTAAACACATAGCACCGCTGGATGGTGTGCCCCAGGGCCCGATGGTAAGGGAAGTCGCGGGGGTTATCCGTGAGATGTGCCTCCTCTGGCCTCCAACACTCAGGCAGTCGTACAATCCTATGCTCCAGGGTGCTCCGGAAATAACCGGGGACCTGATCCTCGTGAAATGAGTAAGTCAGGTATCGCGGGCCCCTGGGAGCGTGGTCTTGACGAGGGGCTGGAGGGGCATGCCGAGGAGGTGGACCCTGGTTATCTCACCTGGGTTGCGGCGGTACATTACGCGGAGGGGCCGGCCGGTTCTGGGGCTGCCCCTGCTGGGCCGGGAACTGAGCCCGTGGAGGCGGATTCCTTTGAGGCTGTGGAGCTGGCCTCGCCGGCAGCAGCTCCAACGGCCTGGGGGCCTCTATCTGGGCAACAGCAGCGGGCTCAGCCCTGCTGGCTCTCCTTGCAGGGATCATAGGAGGCTGCGGGTGTGCCTGACTGGCCTGTTGCAGGGCTTCCTCAAGACGTTGAGCTTTGTCTGAGAAGTACCTGAACCCTCCGGGGTAATTCTGAGTGATCAAGGAAGGGACCAGCTCGGTCTTGACATTCCCGACGCACATTGTCAGCAACTTCTCCTGAGTCAATGGCATGTCAAGGGAATACGTGAGACCCTTCCATCGGGCGACGAAATCCGCGACTCGCTCATCAGGCCTCTGCCTGCACTTGAAGAGGTCTGCGATACTCGTCTTCCGGGTCATGGAACTGAACTGGTAGAGGAACTGTCTACGAAGGTCCTCCCAGCTAGTTATCGAACCGACGGGGAGCTGGCTGTACTAGACAAATGCTGGCCCTTCCAGTGTCTGGACAAAGCAGCGAAGCTTAGCGGCCTCCTGCTGCGCCGGAGATCCCAACATAGGCCCGCACCTCGAGTTGAAATGGGCCAAACGCTGTGGCGGATCTCCTGTCCCGTTGAAGGGGGCGAAAGTGGAGGTGCCGGCATGTCATCCACCCATGCTGGGTATGGCTTGCCGTCCGGTGGGATCGCCACTTGCCGAGTCTCCAAGGCTTCCAAGCGGGCGATGAGTGCCGCCATCGGATCGCCCGGACAGGGGTTCCAGTCCTGGCGAGGATCTCTAACCACGAGCGCATTGCATGGCCCTTCAATCGGGTCGTCGACCGGGTCGCCGAACTCGACAGCTCGTGGGATGGCGGGCGGAGCGGCCCTTGGGGCAGCGGGAGGAATCCGAGCGGGGTCTCTCAGGTAGTCACGCCGCTCGGGAGGGTGTGGTGAAACATACCGCGCCCTCTTGCCATAGGCAATGGCCTCTCTCCTGTCGGCGAACACGGCGTAATCACGGTTGCCCGGGAGAGTCTCGTCGAGGAGCGGTTGTTCCGGTCCCTGCTGTCCTGGCCTAGGATCACCGTAGTCAGGCCGCCGTTCTGCAGCGCGCTCGGCGAGGAGCTGGTCAACTAGCTTCTTCTGCTCGGCGAGCTGTTGACGTAGCGTAGCCTTCTCGGGATCCTCCTCTGCCCTCTGCATGGAGGAAGATGGGTCGGCGGGCTTTACAGCCTCGCTGTGCTCTTTACCTTTGATGACGTTTCGGCTCAACGTCCGTGCTTCAGTGGGTGCGGGGAGTCCCAGGAGTTTCCTCTGATGACGAGTAACTCTCACCGATGGATCTAACGACGGATTGTCTTCGGGGGGGGGGGGGGGGGTCGAGAAGTTCCAAGTCGTTCCCCTCCCCCGACAGGTCATCCATATTGACCGTTTCCGTCCCTGGGGATATACCCTCAGGGCCACCCAGCGAATCGGGCTGTCGGCGAATCGCACTGAAGCGTAGGGCAGCGTACTGCCCCCATCCACGGATATACACGTGGGGAGTGTCTTCCTCGATAACTTTGCGGAGTACTTGAAAACACTCAACACATCGTTGTTGGAGGGCCTCATGGTGCCCAAATGACCCGGGGTGCCGAACCGCGGGGAGCGTGGCCAGGTCAATCTGACAGAACTGCTCACCAATATCCTCCAGGTGCACTTGAATCCCGGGATATGGCATTTGTAGGCGATGAATACGGGAGTGAGTCTCCCGGAGAGTTCGGAGGAAGCATTCGAACTCATCCGGGGTGAGTGATTCGGGTGCATCAAAGTCCGGTCCTGCGACTGGCCAAAACTTCTCAGGGAAGTGACCCTCTGCAAGGACAGTCCAGAAGCTCCATGACTCAAACTCGGGACCCAGGTCTCCTTGGTCCTCTTCAACGGCTGGGAACGGACGGGGAACCGGAAGTGGTGCCGAGGCGGGCCGCTGGGCCGACGGGCTGGCCGGTGGTGAATACGACGAGCAGGCCGATTGGCCTCCATATCCCGAGCCGCCCTCTGAGGGTGGCGGTGCCCCAGCTACCACATCACGATAGGACGGGCCGGCGAGCAAACATCCCACCATAGCGTCGGTGCTCGCCGAGGGTGCACTAGATCGTGGCTCGACCGTCGGTCCCCAGAAAAAGTCTCCGGCTTCTCCGATCGAGGTAGAAGGCGCTTCTGGAGGGGCCGGTACCAACCGCAAGCTTGATCCTTGGGGGTCTACCAGGCCCTCGCTACTCCGGATGTACCTTCGGAGAGAAGCTGGGATCATATCGATCTCGCTCTCGGGGAGTACGAGGCTGACGTGCCGCATTCCTACCCCTGCCCCTGACTGGCGGGATTGGGGGGAAGGCTTTGTCGCCGAATCATACTCCGCCTCTGAATCAGAGAAGCGAACCGGTCGGATCTCTGTCCGGAATTCCGTAACATTCCTCCCTCTGCGTCGACGCCTCGCCCTCCCACCCCTGGGTGGTTCTTCGGGGCATGGCTGATCTCTGTCCTGGCGCCCTCCGGCCGCACTGGTGCTGGGGCCAAGAGGACTGGAAACCAAGGTGCGAGGAGCACCGGGACAGATATCAAAGGGGACGCGGGGAGAGATGATTCCGGGCAGGCCTCCGGGCCGGGATCGGAAGGCGGGGTGACCCATGCCTCTTGGATCGGCCACACGGAGTAGGCCCTGCTGGTGAATAGCGCTACCGCGAGGTGGTCCGCGGTGGCTATTGCTTGTACCCACAACCGGGAGAGTCAACCCAACCTGCCTCTGGGGCGGTCGGGGCCTCGATACAGGTCGGGCATAGAAGTTCCCCTGCTCAGGATGCGCATGGGCCTGGCGACGGGAGCCAACAGTGGCTTGGGCCAATGCGGCCGCCGTTGCTAGGGCCCCAAGGTGGGCATCGTCTTCCGCTCGTGCCCGACGTTGGCTTCGGGACAAACGAGTCGGGATGAGCGGCGCAGGCAGGTGGAGAGCTCGTTCTTCGACTTGAGAGGCCTGGCGGCGATGTCGCCGTGGCCTGACAGGAGCCCTTACCGTGGATCCCTGGAGCGAATCTCGGATAGGGTGGTCCCGGAAATCTTCCACCTCATCCGCATAGGGAAGGGAACTGTCGGAGCGTTCCGGGGATAATCTCCCGAAGCGGTTGGACGTTGAGGTGGGCAGCGGTGCCTCCCTGCGCGGCCCTCGGGGGCGGCGTTGGTGGCGAGGTGCAACTTCCTCAAGGTCTAGGCGAGCCATGTCCCTGGTGGGGATGACTCCCTCTTCCTCATATCTCCGCACCAAGTTGTTGATCACCCTTCTCTGGATGACCTCCGAGGGGGAGAGAGGGCGTGGTTGTCCCGCAATTGCGGCTGCTGGGACGGCTATGGAACGGGCGGGACCGCGCGGAGTAGCCGCGTCGGTGTTTCCCCTACCCCTGCGCCAGTGGGCGGGTGGCGATCGGGCACTGGATTGGGCGACTTGATTCCTGAAAGCAGGGAGAAAAACCCATTAACACTGACAGGAAAAGGAATCGACAACCAACCATTAGTGCCACGACGCCTTCCGTGGGGGGGACCCAGGCCATCGACGTCGCGAGACGGATTGCCCGATTTCCCTTCCCCAGCCCCTGGTGGGTAAAACTGAATGCTTGGCCGAGTAGCATGCTGGTCTTCCAACACCTCTGAAAGCCATCGGTCTTCGTATTGAGGAGAAGAGATTCATGTCGGGTTCACCATTTTTCTGTTTCGGTGCGGATGTGCGTCGGGTTTCTGTTCTGGCGTTGTTCCGCCAGGACGCGTTCGCGCGTGCACCCGTCGACCCGAGGGGATGGGCGCGCGCGGCTTGTGGTCCCGTAGTCCCGCTTTCCAAAGGCGGGCGGCATCCGTCCCTTATTCAGGGGCGTCTGCTCCTTGATCGAAACTGGGATGATGGGACGTCGGCTCCTCCTTCCGTGGACGTCTCCTCGGAACTAGTCGCCTAATCCGGGTCTCCCTCATAGATTTAAGACATGCTCGTGAATCTCGTTCCCGACGCCATATCTCTATGGACACCGGTTAATTACGCTGCTTCCGCCCAGACGCTCCAAGGAGTCTGGTCGGGGCAGCAACCTGCGGTGAGGAGGCCGGGTGGCTCAGGGTGTTGGGGCTTGTCTTAGCACTGCGGCTCTGCATGTCTGCCTTCCGTCCCTAATAGGGATTCTCGAAGGCATGATGGCCTGAGGCATCCCGCGCTGGGTGCGGGGAACTGTGTTACCTGAGGTTTTCCTCAGCTTCCCATGTTTAACATGGGGTATGCTGCGAGTTTAACGTCCAGCGGGGACGGCGTCGGACTGATCAACACGAAGAGTGGATCAGATGACAGAACCCCTTGCGGGGAACCTCCGACGCTGGGGCCAGCGCATTGGCGGCTTCCGAGTGATGTGGAGTGGAGTGAAGTGGCATGACCCCACCGGGATGTGGCGGCCCGGGTAAGGGTCAGGATGGATGATGGAGTGAAGAGCTTGGACCCCGTAGGGGCTTCCTACGTACCGCGCGTTAGCGCGGATCAAAGTCAGCGTAGTTCGAATATACAGTTTAACGTCATGCTGGACGATGGCAAGCCGACTCACGAAGAGATCGAGGCCGCCGGGTGGAGGATTGAACCGAACCACCTCGCACAGAGGGGGATGGAACGGCCAGGTGGATCACAGTTTCACGTCATGTTGGACGATGGTAAAAGAAATAGAAAAAGGCAGTGGGGAAGCACAATGGAGATACACACGTGCAGTCTCCCACAGGGGCGGATTCATAGGTGAATCGACGCAAGTGTGAACCCAGGAGGGGTCCACTGATGGAAGAACCGACGTGAATACGACCGGGACGACCAGGTGGTGGGCTTGAACCTCAGAGAGGCTTCCTACGTTCCCTGTTTAGGAGACAGGGATCAAAGTCCACGTAGTTCATTCTGTCAGGACTTACGCACTGAGGCAGCCCGGATGCGGCAAAGCTCAGTTGGAGAGGGACTTGGGCCGAAGGTGAGAGACGTCGATCCCTGTCACACCCTCTACGGGCTTCGGCAGTGGGGAAGCACAATGGAGATACACATGTGCAGTCTCCCACATGGGCGGATTCATAGGTGAATCGACGCAAGTGTGAACCCAGGAGGGGTCCACTGATGGACGAACCGACGTGAATACGACCGGGACGACCAGGTGGTGGGCTTGAACCTCAGAGAGGCTTCCTACGTACCCTGTTTAGGAGACAGGGATCAAAGTCCACGTAGTTCATTCTGTGTGTAACACTCTACCCCTGTGGGCGAAGGCCACTCCAATCCCGACATCCCTGCAGAGACGAGCGGGTGGGGGCCACATCCAAACCGGGAGGACCCTGCGCGCGGGGCACGGGATCAGGTGATGCGGACGGTTTAACGTCCTGCCGGACGAAGTACAGTTTAATGTCATGTGTTGAGGACGAAGCGGACGGTTTAACATCTTGCCGGACGAAGTACAGTTTAACGTCGTGTGTTGAGGACGAAGCGGACGGATTAACGTCTTGCCGGACGAAGTACAGTTTAACGTCGTGTGTTGAGGACGAAGCGGACGGTTTAACGTCTTGCCGGACGAAGTACAGTTTAACGTCGTGTGTTGAGGACGAAGATGCTTGGCAGTTTAACGTCTTGTCGCGCGGACTTGGTACAGTTTAACGTCATGTTGGACGAAACACTTGGCAGTTTATCGTCTTGCAGCGCAGACGAGGATGCTTGGCAGTTTAACGTCTTGTCGCGCGGACGATGGAGGCTAGGCAGTTTAGCGTCGTGCAGCTTGGACGTGGTGGTGCCGCCGATGGGTCTGTGTCACTTCGCGCAAGCCTGGAGGGCCGCACGGAAATACACGCACGGTGCGGGCACCCGGGACGAGGATCATCGGGCGCCACGCCGGCGGGTACCCTCAGGGGGGTCAAAGGGGGCGACCCCGGCGGATTGCGCGCAAAAGGGGATCTTGGCGCGCAATACCGCGGGTCGGCGCGCAAATGGGCGGGCTGGCGAGCAATTGAGCCAGCGCTTTGCGCGCGGAAGATAGAGATTGCGCGCACCTGGCTTCGGATAGCGCGCGGGGGCAACGGCTCATTCTTTAACGAATGACCACTTTGAAGAGGGGGGTGCGCGCAACCGGGCTGGATTGCGCGCACCCCGGGGGAAATTGCGCGCAAGAGGCTTCTTTTGCGCGTGAATGCCTTTGGGTGGATATTTGTTCAAAGGAAAGGAGCCAAGGGGATTGCGCGCGAAGGCGAACCCCGAGGCTTTATTGCGCGAAAGAAAGGAGGTTACCTGAAGATCGGCATTGCGCGCGGAGGGGGTTGGATTGCGCGCACGAGAGACCTTTCAAATTCCGGAAACCTTCAAAACGTCGGGGGTCGCCTTATATTTATAGGCAACCCCGGGCGCGGAATCCGGTTGTCGGGCGCGCAAATTCCATCGTGGGCGCGGAATCGGGCCCGGCGCGTAAGGGAGTCGCGCGGGCCATGGTCGCGCAAAATTGCGCGCCGGCCCAGTGCATTGCGCGCATCCCGGGAGGTTTGCGCGCGACACTCAAACATTGCGCGCGGGCCTCCGAAATTCCGCGCAAGCCTTCCGGTCCTTCTGAAACGCGCTTCTGACTCCAAATATGACCTCGCTTCCCGCATCCGGATTTTCGTTTGGGAACAATGGACTTTTCCGGCGTCTACAGTCTTATAATATTTCAAAAATAGAAGATGTGTGTTTCCTCATATTTTTATAAAAAATAATAAAATTATTCGTAAATGAAATTTCAATTATAATAATTTTATATTAACATTTTTAAGAGATGTTATCAAAAGTTCTTGATTATGGTGAGAAGGAAACATTTTTTATTAACTTTGGAAATTTTTATTTAAAATGAAAAAAAATTATAAGGAAATAGGATATTCAAGGAAGGAAATGAGGTGTGAAATTCCATAAATAAGGAAACTTCAACACTATGATCATAAATATTAAGGAATAAGTGGCACATTTCCTAGGCCACAATGTATTCTATAAGTGATTGATAACGTGTTTGTCAAATACTCCTATAATTTTTATTCATTTATTGGGATGGATGTTGATTTTAAACATTTTAAATCTTGTTTTAGAAATTAATAGACTAATGAAGGAATTTATTTTAGTTCCCATTATCATTTAACCATATTATAGATTACCTTTTAAAATCATTTATAAAGCTATTAATTTTTCAATGGGAAGTATCCTTAGGAAAAGAACCAAGAAGAAACAATATGTAATCAATTATTCCATCAAACTAATAAATAGGGAACAAAATAATAGTGATGAAATAGAAAGGGATGTGTTTTTAGTTTTGATTATAATGGATGAAGCCATATTATAAATTAATTGATGTAAATTAAATATCTAAATAAATTATTCAACAATGAAGTATTTATTTTCTAAGAGGAATGAAACGTTAATTCTCAACATGTGCATCCCTTGGAGAAATGAATTTCATAATGAGATCAAAGACAAGAACGAATCTGGAGAATAGATAGTTGTTTACCTTTTAAGGTTAAGTTACTTACAAGATAATGATGTTTATCCAATTAAGGGAGGGGTTTTGTAACAGAAATTGATTACTATAAATGTGAAATGAAATAAAAGTTATTTTATTATTAAAAATTAACATTTTATTCTAATTATATAGAAGTTAATGATATTTAAAGAGAAAATTAAATTTAATCCATGTTTTTCATATTGTATTAGGGAAAAATATACATGTAAAAACAATGAGAAGCTTGTATATTCAAAATGTGTGTTCATAAGGTTGAAATTATTACAATTATATAAAAAAATTACCTTTCCTTGTGTAGTAAATATTTTTCTTTGATGAATACATACATTGCTTCACAATTTGGGTCACATTAGAAAAAATAGTTAAATTTTCTACAAGTATTGTAATGTATTGTGAAAACATCTAGAGAAGGGGAAATTTTTGACAAAGATAGGAAATACCATAGAGAATATTGATTCATCTATGACAAATTTTTTTTATAGATAAAAATTTCTTCATATATATTGTTATAAAAGCATTAAATAGTTAAAATGGTTTTTATATACAGAACAAAAAATTTCATTATTTATAGAAAATTGTGGATTCATGATAAAAATTATAATTCATTACCATCCAGAGAACCATATAAAACATGATGTGTCAAACAACACATTAAATGAGAATTAATAAATTAATGTGAGAAAAGATTAAAGGATTAGACATAAACACTAAAGGATATACATTATGTTTATAGGAAAGATTATAGATCCCCAATTAGTGTATCCCCAAACTAGATGATATTTGTAAAAAAAATCAACATATATTTGATATTAAACAAGTATAATTCAAGGAAATGATGTCTGTTAGCATGGATTAGTATAGTTGATAAAATATGTATGTTCTAAATAAGATTATAGATTTTAAAACGGATTAAAATGAGGATATAAGAATTTAATATTGGATAGATAAATTATTTCATAAAAATATTATACAATATAAGTAATTTAAATATAGATAATAAGGAATTTTGTTCAATTTAGGATAGATATGGTTTCCAGGAAAATTGAAGTAAAAATTCTCTAGAATACTTAAGGTTATAATATAAATCTAAATACAGCTATAAATGTAGATATAGAATAATGAGACTTATTTATAGAAAATATATAAAGATCAAATCCTTTTTTTAAAAGTAAAAAGGTGGAAAAATCAACAATCATAAAGATAATAGGAATAATTTTTTAAAATTTAGTCTATGTATGTCAAAAAAGTTCTCATTATATGATTCCCAAGGTCAATATTTTCTTTATGTTTTTATACATTTGAATAAATATCTATTTGATCTGATTTTTGTGTAAATTTAATTTTTTATTATAGAAAAGTTCAAAAATTAAAAAATAATGTCAACAAGAAAGATAAAACCCACACAAAATGAGAAAGATGTGAGGGGTAATATTTTATATTCCCTATATTTTGATATATATTTTTATGTCATAGGGGAATCTCCCCGTATCTAAAAATATGAATATAGAGAAAATGTAGATTCATTTGGAGAGTAATGCGGTTTTTGTGCTATTAATAAATACACATGAGTATTCTTCCCATCAACATTAAGAGCAAAATAACATATGGGACATATAGCCTCTTAATTGAAAAACTCTACCAGTTATGTTTAAATTATAATGATGTAATTGAAAAATATTTTAAAATTTACACACAAGATTATTGAACTTGAGTATGAATGGATTTTCCACCATAAGTAAATTAGACATCAAATATCCAATTGAAATAAAAATATGATAGTTTATATAAAATAGAGTAAAATAAAATGTTTATAATTGAAAAAAATATTTCTATTATGTGAATGAACAAGGTGTACATGTGGAATGACACATACATGAATATGATTAAAAGGGAAATATTGATTTTGGCTTCCCAACCATTCACTAATGACCTAATAACTATAATTAGACTTTGGGGATTCTTGTTGATGATATTTTTCTGTTATAAATATGTCATTCACAGTGAATATATAAAATTTATGTTGTGGATTAAAGATAATAAAATTATCATTTATACTTGGTTATTATTGTAAATGAATAGTGAGGTAAATACTAGACTTAGATAATCAAGGGTTAGATGGAATATCTGTCTATAAAATATTATGAACAAAATATGTGTTTAAATAAATATTATTTTTGGATTTTGAGAGAGTGGAATAATTGAAAGTGTTTTTTGTAAGATTAGTGGTCAAACTAATCGTAGTTAATTTAATATTCTGTGACTTGAGAATGGAGCTTGAGGGGAATCCATATCTATGTGAAAATTTTTGAGATTAATTACAAAAGGATGAGTAATTGATCAAGTGTAAGGGAATATAAATTTTTAATCTAAATCATTATTTTTATAATGTTTTTCAAATATACGTTACATTTATTCTAGAGAAATAATTTTTAAAGTACTAGTTAATATACATTTTTTAGTTTTATTACAATGAAATTAAAGTTAGTCATTCATATATTGATTTATTATCATTCATTAAATAATTTATAATTATATTAATTCTAAATTTATCCACTAATGTTTTGCATGAATTGATGCATTAAAAAGGTATTGTTAATGATTAAACATATAAATCAGTTTTTTAGGTATGATTTTGAAAATAATCATCAATTGAATCAATTATGAAACTTTTTTTTATTTTTTTAGAATATGATGAAACTATAACTCTATGTGAATCTAAGCTCAAGGAAGTGACACATTCATAATATTTTCAATTTTTCATCATCATAAGATGGTGTTAGTTCAACGGTGCAACATGTGCCAAATTTCTACAATATCTTTAAAAGAGATTCTATATAGAGATGATTTCAAAACCCATGAATGGTTTGATGTGTTATATTATCCACTAAATTAATAAGAAATAAATTGGGTTATTTTATAGTCATTTTGATACTCAATTATTACAGAATTAAAATTTTTAGGCACTCAAGATAGTGAACTTCAACCATTATTGAAGCATAAAATTTAAATAAATGTTTGTGTAAATATAGTGTGATCTGTCAAAAGAAGATATAAAAACCCTCATATATTCTGAATAGGATGTTCTTAAATTTGAATTATTTATCTGACACCATCTGAAAATCCAACACAAATCTTGTTTGTCCAATGGAGGTTTTGGGAAAAATTGCAGAATTATATCTATTTTACTATATAAAATTTCAAAACATTACAAATGAATACCATATGACCATGAACATATGAGAAAAAAAAATAAATCATTAATTTGAATGGTGGGATTATAAGTTATAGGTACCATAATCGAGTTGTGGTGAAATATAAATTTTCTTTCACAACATGATGAAACCAAAATAATCTCTATAAATTAATGTATGATCTAATTATATAATTTAATTTTAGGACATGTTTATGGTATTGATCCTTAAAACGGATAATTATAGAGAATATGATACATTTGGGGAATCAAGGTAGATCTCAATCAATTATAGTTGAGTATTTTTATGGATAATTTGTTTGGAATAATCATATCATTTTTTACCATCCTATAATGATAAGGTAATTCCAAGAAGAAGCACATGAGAGATATATCATTATGAAGGGGGGGGGGGGGGGTTATTTTAAAATGGATAAGAGATACACCAAAGGATATAATCTATCTCTGTTAGATAATCTTTTCTTAATTTTTTTTGAAACATGATTTCACATAGATAATTTATAATGTATCTAGGGAAATGTTTATTTTTATATTAATGATGAATCTTGAATGAATCATTATCATTCAATTTTATTTTATTTCATTTTCCCTATACTTTTACTATATGATAACATATTATATGAACTCAGTGGTAAATGTGATGTAAAAAATGTGTAAGTCACACTTCTTCACTATAAGAATTAGTTCTCTATAAAATCTATGTTTCTAAAGATGTTACGACATAGAAAATAAAAGTTAATGAAAATTGGATGATTCTTTGTATAACAATCAAATGTGACCTAATATGGACTTTTATTTAAAAAAATAAATGGATTGGGTATCAAGATATAACATGATTGAATTATTGGTCATGCTATTAGAGAATTAATTACTTTTAGAAAATTACTTATAAAATAATGAAATAGATCACATCAGAATAATTAGTCCCTAATATACTATTTTACTAATATTAATTTCACCTATTATCATATTCCTTTCATCCAGATTTTCTGACTTCACAACTACTTGGGTATCTCATAAGCCCATTATTATTATCAAAAGAACTATTCTTCTTAATTTTATGATATAGTTGAACCAAATTTTAATAACACTTTATGAAGGGAGACATTGATTTATATAATAAAAAAAATAATGTGGGTGGAAATTCCATTAAAAATTATAAAAATGGATTCGTCTAATTTGATAGACTCTTAGGAAGATAATTTGTGACATTGCCCCCCACTGATTTAGAATGAGTTCAGCTAGCATTTTTTTTATAATGGATTAATGATTTTTATATTAATTCAAACTTATAATAACATTCTAACTAATTTTAATTCAATAAGGGAAAAATATTGGAAATCAATGACACACATTATTTTTATTTATTGGTTTCATGATCATATTTATAAAGAGTAAACCAGAAATCCTAAATTCATTAGTTGGAAATTATGATCTCTAGATAAATGACTATGTAATCATATATTATCATTTGATGGATACATAAATAATGGTTATAGTTTCTATGTAATAGAATATGGTGAACAGATCATTCAAAAACACATTGGAGTTACCATTGTGGTGTATGTGATAAATATATCCGGTGTTAAGGATATAAATCCAATTTACATGAATATTTCTTACTTTGGGATCAACAATAAAAAATTATAGTTGGACTATATTATATTTCATGTTCCAATTTAGGATATAGATTAATTAAAAATAGGATTTTATTAAAATTATATGAATTTGGATTTTTAAAATTGAATTTTATTATTGATGGAAACAAAGAATGTCCCTTCTCAATGGCATCATAATTGGTGGATATTTTTTATTCATATGGTTTTGAAAAAGAAAATTGGTTTGTTGTATGTTTTTTAATAAAAGAAATTATGAAATTATGTGTTTATAAAATAGAGGATAATACTTTCCTTAGGATTCCATAATCATTTCATAATTATTATATTGAATATCATGTCCCATAATTTCTAGGTAAATATAGATATGAAATTTGTATAATTCGTACAAGGGGAAACCATTTAAACCATTACTGAATAATATATGATTATAAAATGATGGTTTTATATCACAAGGGGTTTTTGTATATGATATGTATTTTCATTATATTATTTTATTCAACAATAATAATGTATATTCTAATTTATTTATCTATATTTCATTGAAGAAAATATATTATCACCTTAAGTTAAAACGCTCCATGTTGAGGAACATTTTATTAATCCCAAAAGTAAGTACAAAATTACACATGATCAAAAATAGAAAAGTATGATAATTCACATATGATGTTTTTAAGACATGTAGTTAAATCATGAAATAATTGAAATAAATTATTTTTTGGATGGAATGACTATGGGTAAACCATTGACCCCAATAGTTAAATATTCATTAGTCATATTTTTTTAATGTAAAAGTTTATGTGAAACTAATATTGATATTTTCATAGCATAATAATAGTAGTGAAAGTCATTATCTTGGTAGATATTCTAGTGAAATATTCTTGTACCATCAATAATATTCTCTTTATATAATTTCATGAATAACTAATTTTTTTATTTTTTTATTATTTTTAAAATAAAATAATTTAGAATGGATTATATTTAGAGTGTTTTGTAAAATATTTTAGGGATTTTCAAAAAAACAATCACTTGGGTATAATTGGGAATCTAGTAGGGATGTTAACACTCACCCAAAAACTATTTAAACCCTTATAGAATTGAGATATATCTTTTTAATAAACATAATAAGAAATTGTTATGTATTAAAACATATTTTATACTAAATAAAATTGAAGATAAATATTATTTTTTGTAAATTACAGTATCTAAAAATAGAAGTGGAAATATAAAATATTCAGATGAAGTCTAAGGGATTAGATGATAAATAAATATATTTAATATTGTCCCTAATCAAGATCCATTGTTATTTGTAACATATATAACATATTTAATGATCCTGAAAGTTCTTATTTCAAATAGGGGATTTCGATTCAATTTGATTTCATAGATGTTATACACAATTAAGACTCTCTTGAATATAAGGTTTTATAAGAGCCTCAAAACCACACTCCATAATTCAGTGCTATAAAAAAATATTTACATTTATTAATTGATACTAATAAACATGACCCAATTTCATCCATCCTAAAAAGACGACATCAAAATTAAATAATGTATCCCTTACATACCCAAAGACCTTTTAGGTTTACAGTTTAAAATAATAATAAAAAACTCCTATATAAAAACCTGGATATGTAAACAATTGGATCATAAAAAATCTAGGACATCTCCCATTAATTTCATCAAACATAGCTACGAATTAATTAATAACAAACTTTAAACCTTTCTTCAAAACCTATCAAAATGAAAAAAACATGGGAATGGTGAGTTCAAAAACTAAGTATGATTAAACATCGACACTAACAATCTAATATTATATTTTAGAATTAGAGGAATATTAATGTATTATGAACTAATAAATGTGTATGAGTATAAAATAAGATCATTTACAAAAATAAAAAAATTTATCATAAAACATGTTTCATAAAATAATGATGAATTAATTGAAGGAGTCATGAGAGACAATAATCATGGGCCATGCGATTTAAATTTTGATTAAAGGAACTTTTAAATACAAATATTAATTATAATTAAAATGTGTTTTTATCTGGAAATAATATTTTCATATAACCATTAAAATATCCCTTAAAATGTTAATAACTAATATGGTAAAATTCAAACTTAATTATACAGATAATAGAATCATTACCCAATGTATTAGAGGGAAATAACCAACCCACTTGTCCTTGTTTTATAATGTAACAATCCATCATTGGATTATAATGGAACCAACTACCATTGGTTTATAATAGAACCACCAATAATCTTTATGAAATATTTTCAGTGATGATTTAATGAAAAAAATAGATTTTTCACTTTTCAACATAAAAATTACAATTTTTTATTTATATCAAGTTATACCCTTCAAAATAAAACAGATTCAATGATAATCTCATTGAAATAATCATAATCCACCTAGAGGAAGTGTAAGCATGGAATAATTTCTACATATTTCGATTAGAGAAAATTAATATAGAGGATTATCGTCATTGATGAATATAAAAAACATATAAAGATAATTACAAATATTCTTCCGGAAAATACCTATTGCAATTATAAAATAACATTTATAACCAAAAAATTCAAAATATAATATGAAAATAATTTTCATTTAAATAAACCATAGATTTTAATATATGAATATTTAAATAAAATAATGTTCATAATATAGGAAAAATCTATTTTTTCCATAAACATTTAAAATAAATATACTTTTAAATATTTTGTAATTAAAGTCAATGGAAACCAATATGGAAAACCATATGAAATTTCCTTCGAAAACATTTTAAAATAAGGTAAATATTAATATAAAATATACACATTAAAAAAATTACTTTTACAATAAACCATTTTTTATTTTTTTTTAAAATCCTGGTTATAAAAGAAAAATATTCGTGATCTAAAAGAAGATACAAGAAAGACATAAATGGGATACAACATTATTTATGGTTCTTTAATAAATAATATAGTAAATGTAAAATAAACATGTAATCCAAATTAATCAATATTATAGAATAAGAGATATATGGTTTAATAAAATAAGATTATATGGCTTATCCTAATATAACATTAAATATAAAAAATATCAAAAAAATTAGTTTGTAACATAAACCCTTTACCTCTTTAGTATATTTTGAAATCAAATTTAATTAAAAAAAGAAATATGATTTTCCTTTATAGGTCCCATGAATTAAATTATGTAATATGTAAAAATTCATTCATGGGGTAGCACATAAACTATTCATGTAAAACATGGTGCATGACATGAAATTTTTCTATGTAAAATAAAATTGATATAAATATGACTCTTCAAAAGGTCATTACTTTTGAAGTGATATTTAATCCATGAAGTGATTTTGTGAACAAATATATATCCTCCTCAAATAAGTGGAAATATAGAATATAAGAATTTAGATATCAATTCACACCTAATCATGGAATTTAAAATACAATTCAGTATACTTATAAACTAATAACTATATATTACGTTAAGAGACTCCCTACCACTTGGTAACATTCACATCAGATCCCATTAGATGAAAAAAATTGAAATTAAAATTAAAATACAATAATGTATAAATGATACATTATATAACATATAAAAATAGAAAATATATTCACCATATAAAATAAATTAGGTTCATTACATTAAATATATTCTTTTTAATGTTAAATTGAGATGAAATCTCTTATAATAAAATTACATCTTAGTTGATTTATTCCTATTGATTTCATTGATAGAACCCTAAGACACTTATTTAAATCCCTTTATTTGGATTCCATCTTCACATAAAAAGACTCCTATTATTATTTTCACTTTCTTTTAGATACATACGAGAAATGAGAAAAATTACAATGGTTTTTTTGGGGAGAGTTTTCATACTCTTGGTTGGGTTTCAAACTAATGGGGATGATCGTGATTTATACCTATAAATAAACTATATATGAATACAATAGTGAATAAAAGGATAATTTATCTACTGTTAGTGGTTATATAAGATGATAAAACTATATTTAAAGATGATAATATTAAAATATCCCTTCTTGTATTATCTTATTCTGAACAACTCATTACCACTTTGATGTCATCTATTAATCATTTAATATAATATTCAATATCATTCTATTATTTTATCCATTTAAAAATACATAAGATCCTAAAAATGAATCTTATGAGATGTTGAGCCCATATATCTTACTGAGAAAGCTGAAATCTATTAGTAATCCATGTAGAGATAAAAACATGGTTTCATAAATCATGATGTTTGTATTCATGTCATGTTTAATTAATCAGGTTCTTCTTTGTAAAAAATGACATGTGAACCGATATGATAATGAAAAATTGAATATATATATATATATATATATAAACATAGATTTTATATGTATGTTTCACTCTAAGAGGAAAAAATGAAATGTTTAAATATTAGAGTGTGTGTTTAAATTTACATGACATTGTGTCTACCATTACAGGGAGTTTAAACCATGACATAACCCTTACATGAGTTTTTTTTCATTTATATATGATTTTAGAGACCCTAATATAGGTTTTTTTAACATACTACCCTTATATAGTTACAAAATAACATTTTTATATCCTAGGAACTTGTATATACCCATACACGAGCAATAACCTACCTTTATGAAAACTTTAGAACTCACATATTACCTTTATGCAACTTTTAGATTACTATTATACACAAATATATTACCCCTATATTAAATAATAATTGGAGGTCCGGCCTTTAAATGAGGTGATGTGTACCCTTATGTAGCATTAAAACTTACCCATATAATTTGCATGGGGTACCTTTACGTGGTAATTTCTCTGGTTGTCATACCCTTACTCGACCAGTTCTACCCCTATACAAAGTTATGGAGTGCCTCTACATGGGTTGTAGATAAACCTTACACAGTGGAATTAACCTTTACATAGTTATATTATGACCTTTACATGAGAAAAAACCCTGATTATCAACCCTTATGTGGGCTATGAAATTCCTCAATGAACCATATCCAACTCGAGTGTACCCTTATGTGCACTACTTCTTAACCTTACATGAGTATAGGATGACCTTTAGAGAGATACCAATTATCCTTATGACTTTTACCTAGAATTCATTCTTATACAAAATAGTATTATAATATTTATATTAAAAATTCTATAAAAATAATTCTCATACTCTTATAATCCATTATGTTCATAAATTTTTAAAACATTCCATCTATTATAATTTAAATTTAATTACATTAATTTCAAACAGATACTTTCTTTAAGAGTAAAAATATTATAAATTAATATTTATGAATAATTATATACCGCAAATTTGTTTTATTGGAATATTTACCACATAAGTTATAAAAATATTTCTGATTAACTTATTAATCTCATAATGATGATGTTTCAAGAAAATTCTATTTACATATTATTTATTTAATAATAATATATTCAATCATAATAGTATTACAAACATAAGGTTTTTCATTTAATAAAAACTGTATTCTTTACACTGAAATAAAATTAACTTTATGTGATTAACAAGTAATTTCTCCTAAAATAAACTTCTAATAAGAATGACTAATATTTTATGAAATAATCTCAAAAGATATTACCATCATAAATAGAATTGTAAAATAATGAATCATATGTATTAAAATATTGGGTGAATATCTAAACATATTTTTATCAATTCTTCTGGAAATTATTTTCATCATGTTTTAAATATTGAAATTTTTTTAATTATATAATTTATTTAAATGAAATAAAAATATTTTAAAAAAAAGGAATAATTTTTTTCCACCCTCTTAACAAATTATTTTCTCACAATTTAAACTTGAGGATGGTAATCATGTTTTTGACATTTAAAAATTCCCTTATTGAAAACCCACATACTATAAATGGTTAATAAAACATACTCATGAAAATAAGGAAAGAGACATATTATTTTTATATATAATAACACATAACTAAGTTTCCGTATAAGATAACATTAGTGGGAAGGTTGAATATAGACATAAAGGGAAAAAGTTAACGCACAAATGATAATGGAGGGTGACAATGTAAATTGATCACAAGAAAGTGAATGATCCTATGAAAATTAATGACCCCAAAATCATAAATCATTAACAAATGAAAAAGGATATCAATTCTTTATAAATGAAGTTAAAAGGATAATAATTTTGTTTAAAATAATTTTCCCAAAGTTGAGGAATTTCATTAACATCTAGTAATTGATAATAAGGAAATATATTTACTTGACATGTATAGTTTTATTCTTTAATCATTTTTCAACACGAACTCCTCTTTTTTCCTAAACTATAAGTATTCAAGATTAATTTTCGGTGTTGATGCACTAAAATCACCTTATAAAAGATCACATGATCTATATAAGGTGAAAAAGATATTCCTCATGTGATTATATATTAATATAAATAAAAACTTTTGACATAAGATAATATAATTTCCAAAAAATTAAACTTTTGTATTAGTATTTAATATCCAACATTCAACAATAATGCCAATTTTTCAATATAGATCACACTATAAATGAATATCCTTGAAATTATAAAAAATAATCTCGACCATGATGAAAAATCAATAATTATAAACATTAAATCATATAATCTTTTAAAATAAATATATCATGTATATAGTGACCCAATATTTTCATACATAAATATCACATATATTTATATCAATATTCCTTTAATTTCATGAACACATGCACAAGGACCCTAAAATTTTAATTTATTTGTAGATTAGAAACATAATATTATTATATCCTAAATTATCTTCAACAACTCCCTCAGATATATTCCAAAATAGATCTCCTCTTAGGAAAAACCTTCCAAAATTGTTCTTTATAACATGGGGAAGGAAACATAACAAAGGGTGAGCTCAAAATCACAGTAAGGGTGATCATAGGATATATCAATCTATGATCACACATAAGCATAATATAATAATAAGGGTATGTGATCGTGAACATAACTTATGAATTTTATACCCAACATGAATATATCACAAGCATGAGTCACACCATAATACATTATCATTTCTGAAAACACAAACCATAAGAGTGATAAATCAATAATAATCAATAATAAACAATATTTTAATGTCATAAAAGTAAGGAAACATCTTAAATAGAGAAAACTATTTAATATTTAGAGGTTAAAAACCAATAACATCAACATAGTGGATTATGATTTATCACATGTCTCCCATTATGGATCAGGAAACACCTATTTACCATTGTGGATCAAGAGTAACCTATTTACCATAACGCATCAAACCCTTTTTCTAGTTTCCAATTGGTATCTAATGATATATAAATCATTTCACAATTTATTAGAGGGTGACACAGGTCACACCCACCTCATTATGAAAACCATAATTATGTGTGCCACAATATCAAGAAACATTCATCATATCATCATATCATAACCCATGTATAGAAAAATTGTCTTATAAACATTTCATAAATTAACCAAAGCATAACCCATGAAAAATAATTTGGATTCATATGAATTTAACAAGTATAAACATTAAGAATCTAGATAAATAATAATAATGGTATCATTCAATCTTATCCCCACTAAATCATAAGTTACATCAATTGATGTCATCTTAGATGTAACATGAATTTAAAAGATGACTTGGAACATTTAATTGATAAAATATTATTTAATATTTGAAAAAATATATTTAAAACATAATAAAATTTCAAAAACCATTTCTTTGAAAACACCCATAAAAACATATAAAGGAAGCATTAAAAAAATTTAATATTATCTTGATAATTATATCATTTCAACTTTGAAAAAAAAAATTTAAGATACAAATTCATAAAATATTTTTGAAATCATTTTCATTGAAAATACAAAATGAGACATAAAACAGAATATATTAATCCTTTAGTAGTTAAGATTGAGGAATTTGTTTTCATTCCATACACATTAAAATAATTATTTATTTAATATTTTCATTAAAAGAGAAATAGGTATGGTATAAAAAACTAAAATAAGATTATTTTAAAATAATTTTATAAAAATAAAAACATGGTAAAAATTTAATTAATAAATCATTTGGAGAAATCTGAAAATATTTTTAAAATCATTTTTAGAAAATTTGATTTTGGAGGAAAAATGTTTTTTGACCGAAGAGATAAATAAAGTTCATTTCATTTAAAAACATTATTTTAAACTCTTCAGTACATAAATAGTATAAAATGAAGGGAAATCATGTGTTATATTGAAATAACAATAGAAGAATAAAATTAATGATTTTATTTGGAGATGGATTATGGTATTTCATCATTTGAAGCAAAAAGATATATAATCTTAATAAATAATATGATTATAACATTAATCGTTTACTAATTTGGTTTATTTTGAATTATAGTACCCAACAATTAATAATATCAAATAAAACATTTAATATCATAAAAATAAGGCTATTAATTATATAAAACATCAATGGGTATGTATATACACCTCATCAAAGAAGATTGGTGCAAAACATAACTAATTTCCCAAAGATAGAAAATTAAGACAAAAATCCATTATGACTTTGGAAAATTTTGAAATATAAAACCCATTAATGGGAGATAAAAATATGGATATATAAATACCCATATTATTAATGATAATAACCATAAAATACATTCATGGTAAGAATATACACCACATAAAATAAGTGTGCATTGAATATGGAATATTCCACATAGAAGTTAAAAGGGAGACATAAATCCAATACCATAAGTACTGAAATCGTTTATAGATGTAAAAACTATTATAAAATAAAAATATGTTTATTATACATATATTAATGAACTGTAAATATATATATCATATGTTATATTATTTACTTATGAAATTTTATTTCCCGTTTATTAAAAGTTCCTTCTTAGAATCTTGTCTTGGGAAATAACTACCTTGTCTCTGTGTATGTTTTGATTAGTTATTTTCATCACGCGTACTTTGATAATGGATAATTAATATCTATAATGTTAACCATTATATAAATATCACATATATTATGTATATATGTACTTATAGTAATCCATAAATTTTAGATATAATAAATTAAATACATCATTCTTGGTGATGGTAGGTCATACGTACGCATGAATGATGTTTCAATTTTCTAGATACATGAGATGAATGAAAGGTAAATAAAATATTTCATTTATAAAAAAATTTATTTGATATATATATATATATATCAAATATATTCATTAAATATAACTCAATTAACTTTAATATAATGAGTTAGTGAAAAAATCACATCACTTCATGAGGCGGTAGTCTGTCATACACAAAACAAATTTGATTATATTCACAATAGAATGGAATTTAAGAAAAAAATATTTTAATATAATTCCAAAAATATAATTATATCATAAATTTTATATATAAACATTCGATACTTTATTATATCAAGCCTTGATAAGCAGTATTGGAAAACAAATTATATTAGTTCACAAAGCGGTGGTCTGATATACACACGGTCAACGTTTTCATTTACCATTTAAGGGAAGAATAGATGCTTGTTTTTCAGGTTCGTAACATAAAAATATATCATTATATGTAATATATTGAAATTATTATATCAATATTATTTTTTGATAATTAATGTTTGGGGATGAATAAATAAAATAAGACGCTCAGCTTTGGATGTTACATCTTCTTCAAACAAGTTAATTTAGTATGAACCAAAATATTTACTAGGTTATATTTATGATGAAACTAAGGATTCAAGTATGAGAGTTTGTAATTAAGGATGGTATTTGAGTTGGTAATCGATGAAAAAAGTTTTTTGGGAGTGTGAAGTGAGTAGGTAGGGGGTGGCCCATTATAAGTTTTATGAGTGGAACACTTGAAATATTTGAAAATAAAATTGTGTATGTACGTGTTCTCATGCTATAAGTCTTAAATATCATCCATTATTAAACCTTAGTGGTGATATGGTTGAGATATTTTCAAAAAAAAATTAACAAGATTCTAGGTAATTTTACCCCATATATTTTTAGTTTAACCCCAGGTAAACCGATTTTAACATTAACCATGTTAATTAATTTTTAATGTTTTTACTATTAATTATGGTGATAAATAATTTTAAACATATTATGTTACACACCATGATTTTTCAGTTTGTATCTTTTTAGATTTGAATTCATAGATATCATATGGGCTTTAAAATGATTAAATATTCTGAATTAAGATGTTTTCAATTAAAGAGATAAAGTAAATTATGATTACACATGTTTATAAAATTAATTCATTGGTTACCAATTAATCATAAATGAAAACCAATTAAACTTAAAAGATGTATTTTTATTAAAAAAATTATTTCCAAATTTTTATTTTATGTTAACAAATTAAATTAATCACTATTTAGTGAAATATATTAATAAAATTTATATTTAAAATATTCAATAAATTTTTTGAAACTCATTTAATAAGTTTTATACGCTTAAGATAAGAATAAAATCAATTTGAAGCATAAAAGATATACTTTCCATAAATCTAATCATAACCCCTTTTAATGGCACAATTATTTTAAAACTAAATTTTTACATCTTTATAAATTATATTTTATAAAAAAATTATTTTTGAAATCTTTATATCATTAATTTCTTTTGGTTAAATTTTTGATATTTTTTTGATAACATTCGTTTTTTTTATAGTAACGTGACCATTGGAATAGTAATATTACCATTAGGAATATTAATATGAAAAATATAATACTAACATTCAATATTAAATCATAAATCAAATTATTCATCTTATAAATGATAATATAATAAATTTATATCAAGGAATGAGTAATTAAATGTGTTAAAATTGATAAATTAATAAGTGGTATTTTTTATGAAACAAAAATGTTTATTTACAATTTCGTAATTAATATAAAAATTTAAATCAATATTTATTATAAAAATATATATTTATAAATTAATATGTTTTTATCATGATTATAAGATAATTCTATGAGACCTTAATTTAATTATCCCAGTGTCATAAAATCAGTTAAATTATAAAATTAGTATTTTTCCAATAAATGATTATTTTAATTAAAAATTAAATTTCTCATACTTTGAAAATTATATTCATAAAATTAATTTCATTTTCTATTTATAAATATTGGAAATGGTTAGGTTGAATGTTTTGTATTTTTCTAAAACTGTTGAATTTTTTGTGAATAGAAATAAATGACAATTTACGGAATATATACATTATAAGTTAAATACAGTATTAATTGATTCATCAGTAATGTACGCACTATAATATTTAACTATATATATCTATTTATATTATTTATTCATATAATCATCGCTATTTCTTATGTGGAGACAAAATAATAAATTAATTATTAAATTAATCAAAAAAACCCCTCACTTCTCTACTAAAAATACCACCCCTCACCACATCTTCTCCTCAAATATCATAAGCCATGAAACCTATTTATTCTCTACTCAATACTATTAAAAATACTATTCCCCATTTATAGAAGGTTTTGGTATTAGAAAAATACCAAAACCAATTTCCTTATAGAGATTCTCAAGGAGAAGAATTCAAGAGGTAAAATCCTCTTCAATTCTCCATTAATGTTTTTATTTTATTTTCTCATTATCTCATATCCTCCCATTATCCAATTGACATGATAAACCCATTATATTTTATACACTTTAATATTTTTTGGTTAATTTAAAAACCCATCAAGATTTATCTTTCCCTCTCCTTATGTACTAAAGAAGAAAACATCATCCTTGAGGTGCAGATTTAACACCTTCATGGATGACGACTTTTTGTTTTTCAATTCAACCTTCAAGGATAATGATAAAACTATTTTAAGAATTAAACCAGATTATAATATTTATATTAAAAATTATTCAATTTTCTGAACCATTATATATAAATTATATTAATTAATAAATAAATAATAGCTTGGATGATAAAAAAACCACCAAAAAAATTTAAACGATTATCACTAACGTCTTGTCAAATGATTCATCCTCACCCCAAATAACAAAATGAATTATATAATTATTTAATATTCAAGAAGTTAATTAATAAAATATAACTTAAATTATGGATATATGTTCCCATTCCACATGATCATTCATAAATGCTTACAACTAAACCAATCATGGAAACCAAGGAAACAAACACTTCCGAACAATGAAATTGAATCTAATAACTTATAAAAAGGGCCACAAATAAACCTAATAAAATTATATTAAATAAAATAAATGTTGAAATGGTTTTCAATTAAATTAGTAAAAAATATAATTTCATTATATAGGATGTTAACTATAAGTGCATAACATTTTCAATACTAAGTTAAGGTTTTTCTTTTCTCACTATTATTTATATGAGATATCCCTTATTTTCCATTATTTATTATGTTTGATGTATTTATACTTTAAATTTTTGTATCATATCATTAATATATTTATATTTATTTTATTAAATGTATTATTTTATGGTCATTAATTTTATGGTTTATATGGTTCGATTATTTTCAATGTGGTAAGAGATTCTCCTAAAACCTCAATTTTTCATTCGGGTTACATTTTCTCTTTCTTTTCCCCATTGATATACTTCATTATTTCAATATAATTATTATAAATTATTGTTATTTGTTCCAAAATCTTAAATCTAGTTCAAGTTATATTTATTTTATATGATAATACATGCTTTATTTGGTTTCCCTTTTCAATCTATCATGATCAGAAAGCCTGATTAAAGGGAACTTCCAAATTTCTCATCTATTTTCATGTGCACTACATAATATATTTTGAGCCACCGTTAATTTTATAAAATCAATATTTTTACCCTGAAAAGATATCTTTTTTCATTTATAGTTTTATACAAAAATTATTCCTCTCTATGTTTTTAGGATTCATTAGTATTTTCCCTTAAACTGTACTAAAGTGGCTCATTTCTAAAGTTTCTTAAATACTCTTTTTAGATATTTTCACATTAGTTGGATATCATTTATTCCAAAAATATAATTTAACTGTCCCTAACTTTTCTTTAATAGGATATATATGTTACAATCTGACTTTTTGACAAATACAAATTCTTTTCTAGAATAACTATTCTTTCTAAAGCAAAAAGGTTATTTTAATCAACAATTTCTCAATGATTTTGTTAGAGTAATTTAATCTATGATTATGATTCAACTATTTCAAAGTAATATTGAACAATTCATTTAAATTTATCTTTTATTCATTATATGATAACTACATTGGGCTTATTAAGTGAGATATGGGGCCTGATATAGCCCCTTAATGCAACAGTAGGCCTCGGGAGACATAATAGATATGGATTTGGATGAGGCCTTAACAATTTATTTTAATATATATTTGATTAGACCTAGAATATATGTTTTAGTTGTTTGGAATTATGTATTCTCTCATTATTATATTCATAATTGATAAATCATATAATTATTTGACTAGTAGAATGTCCATGTTTATGTTTCATGTGATTATTTATGCGATTTTATTTATTTAGCTTTTATTCCTACTATATTATTCTCAAGATAATGTTTTATTAGAATTGGTTTCAGTTTTTCACATTTCCTTACAGTTTATGTTTATGATAGCTTCTAATGTATTTTTTACCCTTAATAATCATTTGAGCTCACCCATTTCTTATGTTTTATTTTCCCTAGGATGTGAAGATTTATATTATGAATTACTTATAGGGATAATCTTGGATTTTATGGATGTTTCCAATGGAGTAGATATATAATTTTTTCCTTCCAAGATGTAATAAAAAACTTATTTTTGTATCTTCTTTTCTAATGCTTATAAACTATTCATTTATTTTGAATGTGAAAATTTGTTCATAGTACCAATCTAATAAATTAAGTCACTAGCTTGAGGATACTGGGGTCCAGGTCTTTACAGTTGGTATCAGAACAAGCTTAGTAGAAACCTTGGAAACTATATTTAGGAATCATGAATTATGGAAGATAACCCTAAGATAGACATTGATGACAATAATACAAGAACATCCTAGAATTTTGGTAAGGTAGATATTATGTGGGTGTTCTTAGCAACACATACCTTTCTTGATACTATAAGTGGGTATGGTTCAAATATAGATGTATATAGTGGTAAACTATAAAAAAATGCAATTGGCCTTACTCAATGTACCTTGGTGCACAAAAAAGGACCAGGCTGCACACCTAGTTTGAAACTCCCTAAGGATATGCTTAGGATAACTACCATTTTAATTAAAAAGCATTAGTAAGTATTTTAATATATAATTAAAATGAATAATCTAGGTTAATAATAAGGTGTTTTAGGTTGAAAAAAGTGTGTCATGATATTCGATAAATGATTATATGTTTTCTCACTATGCCTATTCTTACTAACACTATGCCTTTTGGTTTTAGTCAATGACTATAGCCCAAAGGATTCATGTTAACATTAAACATGATGGAAAAGTTAGTGGTGGTGATAAAAAAAATTGGATGTTGATATAAGTGAAAGATATAATGATCATGCTTAATCCATTTTCATGAAATATTATTAAAAAAATATACCTTAACCAACTCCCTTGCTCATAAAACAAGATATGGATGGACTTTTCTATGAGATCTAGTGAAGGAGACCATGGATAAAATAAGGCCTGATTTAAATTATGAAATAAATATAGAAGGATACACCCATGAAAGTGTCTCAGTGGAATAATTAAATGGGTAATGTGTGGTAAATAAGGTCCTAAATTAATGAAATTCTAAGGAAAAATGAATATTATGATTGAAGGAAATAAAACACACATAAAGAATCAATTTTTATTTTATTAGATTTAATGTGAGGGGTCTGGGAATTACCCGAGTCAATTCCCTCTTATATAGGATAAAATATAGACCAAGGAAGGAAATATGTGAGAGTAAATGGATGAATTATTTATGTATTGGGGTTGTGTTGATAACATCATTGATTAAAAATATTTAAATAATCTCTATCATATATATTTTTGATGTTATATTAATATTGTTTAAAAAATGCATCATGTAGGTTGGGTGACAACTCGTCACATCCAGAAAGGCTGTAGAGTTTGATCCCCAGACTAGATAGAGATGGGGGTAAAATTCCTAGCACTAGCCTACTTGAAGTCATGGTAAACATGATTTTTTATATCTTATGGACAATGGTTATTTTGACTTTAGGGATATTTGTTTTATCAAATAGATGACCTTGGGATTAGAAAATAATTTTGTGATTAAGTGACTAATTTTAGTTTGGAAGATGTATAATATTTTAAGGAATGGAAGTTGAATTTTATTTTGGACATAAATATGATTTTATTATAGACTTATGGTGATTTAGGTTATTTATTTAAATGGTTAGCATATATTTAAATTTTCGAGACCTTTTTGGAATGATGTATTCTGGATGAGTCCTAAGGTTGAAATGGAATATGTTGAAAAATTAATATTATTGTTTGAGGTTAACGTATGATTTATTAGACACATTTTGCTAAAAATTTTGGTTTTAGTAAATATTTAAAGGCTGAAGAATTGACTAGTGGATCTAATGATTCATAAAAGTGCTTTATGTGTGAAAAAATAATTTTGAAGTTTCAATTACAGGTCTGGTGGATGAAGGGAAAATAGACCGAATCACAACCAAAGGATGATTTTATACTTATGAGATGGAAATTAATCATGTAAGTTTATTTTCTCAAGTTATTTTTTAGATATTAAAAGAAACACTCAACTCTAAGAAAAATAATTTTAGAACAAAAATGTTATTTTTTTATTCTTCTTTTTGAGAATTCAATGGCGTTTTAACCGATCACATATTTATGGTGGTTAAACTTCCTAATGAACATGTTTTATATCACTCTCCATTACGTCATTATAGTTTGATTCCTATTCCATGTCCATTTTATAACTTTCCACTAATAATTTCTTACCTGAAATCCTTATTTTGTGATGAAATTTTCATTTCTCATTCCCTATTATCAAGAGGGTGTTTTATTAACCCTATTTCAAATATTGGTTTCCCAAAAAGAAATTTTCAAGTGTCAACCTCTAATTTTAAAATTTCAACTTAAAATTGTGAGCATGGAATTTATTGAAGGAGGAGAGAATGTAACACCCCAAGATTTTGCGGTATGTATCTTCTTAAATTTAACTTCTTTAATTGTATACAATCTTAAAAAATGATTAAATATTATGATTTAAGATGTTGGCAATGAATGAGATTAATTAAATTTTTGTCACACATTTTTAAAAATAATAATTCACTGGTTACCCATTAATTAGAATTGAAAACCAAACAAACATAAAGGTTGTATTTATATAAATAATTATTGTTATTTCCTCAATGTCATTTTATCTTAATAAATTTAATTAGTCACTAATTAGTAAAATATATTAATGAAATTTATACTTTATGAATTCAATATTTTTGAAATTCATTTAATAGGTTTTATAGGATTAAGATAAGAATAAAACCAATTGTATGTATAAAAGCTATATTTTCCAAAAATCCAATTTTACCACCTTTTAATGGAGCATTTGTTTTAAAAATAAATTTTGACACTTTTTTAATTTATATTTTAGAAAATAAATATTTTTTTGGAAAGCATAAAATAAAAATTTACTTTAGTTAAGTTTTTGGTATTTCTCCAATAAACATTCATTTTTGGGGAATAGTAACGTGGCTATTGGAATAGTAATGTGGAAATTAGGAATAATAATATGACCTATATAATAGTAAATTAACCTATTAAATTTTAAATAAAATTTAGGTATCTTATGAATTAAAATATAATAAATTTATATCAATGAATAAGTGACTAAATGTGTTAAAAATGATAAATTAGGTATTGGTATTTTTTGAATCATAAATTTTTATTTATAATTTCATAAATAATATAATAATTTAAAAGAAAATTTATTTTAAAAAATAGATTTATAAATTAATATTTTTTTATCTTATGATTATAGTATAATTATATGATACATTAAATAAAATTTCCATATTTCATAAAATCAGTTATATTTTTAAAATTATTATTTTCTAATAAATGTTCATTTTAATTAAAAAATAAATTTGTCATATTTAAATAATTTGTTTCATAAAATTGTGATCATTTTTTAATTCTACACAATGAAAATTTTTTAGTTTAAACATTTTTTATTATTCTAAAAGAGTTGAACTTTTGGTGAATAGTAAAATACAGTAATTTACTATAACTAAACAATTCCCTGAGTCATCGATGATGTAATCACCATAAAATCAAATTAATTTTCCCTATTTACTATATTTATTCATGTAATCATCATTATTAATTATCTTGATCCAAAATAATATGCTAATGGTTAAATTTATCAAAAAACACCTCTCTCCTCCACTATAAATACCACCCCTCACCACCTCTTCTCCTCAACCCTCTTAAGCCATGAATCATGTCCAATTTGTGCCCAATACTATTTCAAAGAATCTTCCCCATGTCTAAGAGATTCTAGTCTCAACAAAAGACCAAAACCATTTTCCCTAAGGAGATTCTCAAGGAGAATAATTCAAGAGGTAAAATCCTTTTCTGTTCTCTTTTAATTTCTTTTATTTTCTGTTTTTATTATCACCTCACCCCCCCTTATCAAAGTGAAATTATAACTTAAGTATCATATATAAATTTAAATATTGTTATTTTAATCTAAAAAAACATAATCATTTCTCTTCCCCTCTCCATTTGTACTAAATAAGAACAGAAAATGTATGAGGTGTCGATTTTCCGCCTTCGTGGATAACGAGTTTTTACTTTTCAATTCCACCATCAAGGATAGTCATGAAACCATTTTTATGATTAAAACAGATTAGAATATGTATATTACAACTTATTTAATTTTCTATAACCATTATATATAATGATATTAATTAATGATATAAAATTAGATTTTGATGATAAAAAACCTCCAAAATAATCTAAATGATTATCACGAATGTATTGTCTAATGATTTATCCATGTCCTAATCAAAAAAATAACTTATATAACAATTTATTATTATATATTTTAATTAATAACATATAAATTCAATCATCTTTATCTATTCCTCTTTCACATGATCTTTTGTACATGCATATAAGGGAACCAATTGTAAAAACCAAGGAAATGAAAACTTCCGAACAACGAAAATGAATATTATAACTCATCAAAAAGGCCATATATGAACTCAATAAAGTTATAATAAATAAAATACATGTTTACAATGTTCTGAATTAAACAATAAATTAATTTAATTTCAGTATTCATGACGTTATGTATATGAGAAGAACACTTTCAGACATAAGGTAAGGGTTTTCACATCTCCCTCTTATTTCTATGAGATATATCTTTTTCACCCCTATTTCTAATATTTGGTGTATGTATACTTTCCATTGATGTATCATATAATTAATGTATTTATATTTATGGTATTAAATATCATATTTTTTTATCATTAATTTTATGGGGCATATGGTTCGACTATTTTCAAAGTGGTAAGAAATTCTCCCCAAACCAATATTTTTCATTCTGGTTAACTTTCTCTCTTTTTACCCTAATGTAATACGTCATTATTTCTATATAATTCTCTTAAAATCTATTTATATGTTCAAAAATAATTTATCTAGTTAAGTTAAAATTTATTTTATGGGAGAATACATGTTTTATAAGGTTTCCCTTTTCAACCCCTAATGATAAGCAAGCCCGGCTAAAGGGAACTTCTCAATTTCACATCCATTTTCAATTTCACTAAATATTTTATTTTAATCAACAATTATTTTTATAAAATTACCCATTTTATCATGGAAACATATCTTTTTTCATTTATTCTTTTATACAAAAATTATGTCCTTGACTGTTTTAAATATTCTTTCATATTTACCCTTAAACCACACTAACGGGGCGCATTTCTAAAGTTACTTTAATTCTCTTTTTTCCATGTTTTCAATTTTTTTGGAAATAATTTAAGCCACAAGTATAATTTCATTTTAAATAACTTCTATTTTATGTGATAAATACGGTACAATATTACTTTATGAAAAATAAAAATGATTTTCCAAAAGAACACTTATTTCCAATGTAAAAAAGTTTATTTCTCTCAAGAATTTCTCAATGATTTTATTAGAGTACCTTAATCTATGATTATGATTCAAATATTTAAATGTGTTATGGAATGATTTTATTTATACATATATTTTATTCATCATATGAGTATTAAATTAGACTTAGTAAGTTACAGGCAAGGCCCGCTATAGCCCCTTGATGCATCAGTATGCCTCATGAGACAAAACAGAAATGGATTTGTTCGAGGCCTTAAACATTTATTTTTATATGTCTTAGAAAAGGAATAAAATGTATTTTTTATATGTCCAGTATTATGTATTACCTAATTATTATTTTAGTAATTTATAAACCTTATGATTATTATACAAGTACAATATCCATGGTTAAGTTTCATGTGATTATTTATATAGAATTATTTATTCTGCTTTTATTCCAACCATATTATGATCAAGATTATGTTTTATTGTAATTTGTGTCAATTATTGAACTTGACTTATTGTTTATGTTTATGATAGCTTCTGTTGTATTTTTTAACCTAACTGAGGACCTGAGGTCCCCCCATTCATATGTTTTATTTTTCTTCAGGACACAAAGTTGCATATTATGAAAGACGTGGATGGATAATCGTAGAGTTATTGGATTTTTTCCTTAGAGTTATCATGTTATTTTTTAATTTGAGGTTATAATGAAAAATATATGTCTGTATCATGTTTTCCAAAGCAATTAAATTATTCATTCTTTTAGGATATGAACACTTATTCATAGTACCAATGTAATAATGTAAAGCACTAACTCAAGGCTACTGGGGTCAGGGTTATTACATATTAGATAATATAAACTATTATGATTCCAAATATGTAATAAATATTTCCAAATTCAATTCGTTAAAGTGGAAAATTTAAATTTCAAATTAATTATAGAGATGCAATGGACTATAAGTTTTTCGAAGAAAAAAGTTTCAAATGTTTAAAAATCATTAATATAAAAATTAAATATTAAAATGATTAAAATACCTAAATTGGAATACAAAATATATAATTTATATAATATAACATTTAAAACTGTATTAAAATCATTTTTTATTCATTAAAAGGTGTAAATTAGTTATAAATTCTTTATAAAAACCAATATTTTTAACTATTTACTAATGGAATTATCTACCTAAAAAATTATAAAACAAATCACTCCAATATAATATAGAAATAGATATTTAAAAAATAAAGACTCTTTCCTAAAAAAATATTTTTTTTAAAAAAATAGTTTTATTTGTTGTCCACAAAATGAAATAAAAACAATTTTTAGAAAATAACTATTTTCAAAACATATAAATACTTTTATAAAAATATAAGTACTTTTTGTAAATATGTTTTATTAATATAAAACCATTATATGAAATATTTAAAACTTATATATTACTATTCATGAAACAATCTTTAACAAATTTGTTATGATGGTCTTGATTAAATATTAGTATTAATAATATGATGTGGGTTTTCAGTACTCGGTGTCACGTGTAAATCAAGATAAACTTGGTGATGTATGTAACAAAATATATAGAAGAAATTTAATTTATTCTGAAGAACAATTCATAGAATCATAGGGTGATAAATTCTACACCCCTTAAAATGAATTTCAAAATAAAATTTTGGCACTCCAATACAAAAAAAATTGGGGATACATTTAAGTTATTATTTCCTCATTTTCTAATGTAGCTTCTTCAAACTAGTTATTTAACCACAAAACATTGACATGGGGAGTGTTCTTATTTTATATCACTTTCTCTCTATGATCCAAAATCTCTACTAGTTATTCCATATAAGAAATATCCTGCTCCAACAAAATCACCTTTGAGATCAGTACATGGGAAGGATCATACATTTACTTCCTCTTGAGAAATATGTTGAACGCATCTTTAACATAAGAGAGAATTGGTGGAAGTGAAAAATTATGTTCTACTATCCTGATCTGATCGTGAATCTAAAATGGACCGATGAGTCCCGGGATTAAATTCCCCTTCATTTCATACCATAAAATATTTTTCCCAATAGATATTCAGAAGAAATAATTGAACCCAACATCAAATTATGGATCAAATAAGAAGTTTTTAGAATTTATTTTCTTCAAACATTGAGGTTCCTTGATGTGTTGTTGACTGTTTCTAGCCTTATCTACCATTTATCTAGTTTTATTAGGCTCTAATATCTTTGTTTATCCAACTTCATTCAATGAAATTGGAGTTATACACATATTTTCATAGTGGGGTTCAAAAAGATCCATTTTAATTCCAATTTTAATGATATTTTTATATGAAAACCAAACTAGAGGAAGTTATTTATCCCAAAAACTATTGAAATCTATAGAAAACGATCTCAAAATATATTCTATGGTTTTAATTATTCCTTAATAATTACCATCTATCTGAGGAGGATATGTAGTGTAAAAATATAACTTGGTATCAAGAGGATATTTAATACTTCACTAGAATATGGTGGTAATCCTTAGATCCTCACATGATAAAATAGAATATAGTACTTCATTAAATCTTACCTCTTCATTAAAGTATATTCTAGAAAGTGGATCCAAAGAGACACATTATCTAACAGTAATGAAGAGTGGCGACTTTTTAAGTAGATTTACCACCACATATAATTACCTCAACATCAATGATAAGATAAACCCTAAATTTTTCCAATACATTTAATCATATATCCTTAAAATGTAAATTCATTTCACCTTAAATAACATTTTCACTATAATAGATACAAAAACAAAGGGTTGTATTTCTATAAATGTATCTAAAAATATTATTATTCATGAAAAATTCAGTCATGTAAAACCACAAAAAGTTTCTATGAATTATGAAAAATAAAAAACCTTAAACTTATAAACCCATGGTGGTATCCATGACGCTTAAGTTAATCTCACATGGAGACATATAAACTTCAAAATGTTAATTCATTATTTATTTCTTATATAGTATTTTATCATATAAAAAATTAATTGGAATCATGGGATCATCCTTATGATGATAGAATATAAAATGTTATTTCATTATTCCAGAATCCATATAGAGGGAGATAATCACAATCAATTTCTCTAAAGGATGAATTAAGAAATTTTCATATTCCACATTCAGATAAAATTAAATATAAAATTCCCAAATAAGGATAGGATGATAACTGTTCCCTAATTATCAAAACTCGCATAATCCATTGTGATTTCATAATCTTTCCCTTTATACATTATCTTTATAATCTATTGTGGCTTATCACTAACATTACACAGAGGGTTGGGGCATTGATTAGTATAATTCCTAAACTCCTTTCACTTGAGGCACTAGAGTGTGGGTGGTGCATTAGTTAGATTCCTATTCCAATCATTTTCATTAACCATCCCATTGATTTCATTTTGAAATTCATAGGATTTATGATCCCACATTTCATATTGAAAAAACCTCTATATTCCAATAAAGAAATTCCATTGATTGTTCATCCCATATTTCTAGCAGGCATATGGATGAAATTTCTTTCTACCTTGTGATCTATTCATTTTCTTAAGATAATTAATCTTACTTTTCATATAAACCCATGGTAATATATAGAACCACTAATTTATATTTTCTTACTTTTATTTTTCAGTGAATTATTTCTTTATAGCTACAAATGTATCTTATATCCTACACTTTTAAAAAACATGGTTTTAATCCATCAAAGAATCTATTTTTTCTTTCTAGACTGATGATTAAAAAAGAATCATACCTTGAAAGCCTTCTAAAATTAACTTCATAGGTATCAATAGATTTGTCTTCTTTCATCTTAATCATATGGAGTTCCTTCTCCATCATTTTATGTATAATACATTAGAGCAAATTACTAAAACATATCCTCCTAATATAATCCCATTACAGTGAGACAAAATCATCCTCTTGACTTGTATTCTTATTAAGTCCAAATTATTTATCGGTATAACCTTCTAAATGATAAACTACCGAAAAACCTTTTCATTATCTAGGAAATAGGGTAAATTATATTTTCAATGGTATTGATCCATTTATCTATTACTACTCAATTAGAAGACCCACTTAAAGAATTTGGTTTTTGTCTCATAAAGGATTCTACAAAACATTTTTCTATCCTATGATTGTTTGGAAACCAATCATGGTTTATGTATTGATAATGTTATGTGAGAATAAAAGTAAGGTTATGTATTACATATCATAGATAATTTTGGTTTCTATGTTCAAAATCATTTCGTCCTCCATAAAATTCATCATTAATATGATTCATTTCAGTTCCATCCATTGACTAAAAATGAAATTCATAGTGGAAAAGCACATAATCATGAAAAATTATTTATAGGGTGCCTCATACCTGACACCTTCTTTTCAATTAATAACACCTTTGGTTTAACCTATGTAATCTATAAACATAAAAAACACAAATCCTTAATAACTTTTCATAAATAAAATTTTTATTAACAAAATCATATCCACTAGGAGTATCAAACTAGGTGTGCAATAAGACCCATCCTTAATCAATAGGTGAAGAATGAGTCCAGATCAATGTTCCATTTTCTGTTTTATTACCCCCAAGAAACCTCTCTAGTGGAGCTACATCAAATTTTAGTATCTTTACATGTACACATTTCTATAAAAACATCATAATATCTTTGTTAACAAAACATTATGATGTTATCCTATACTGTGACTTATCCCTATGATTTTCACTAATTTGATTCTAATACTAGTCTAACCCAATTATAGTGATACAAGATATCCATAAGAAAATATCACATATATTTAGAAGAAAACTCATTACATTCTATAAATACATTCTTGGGGGAAATAATAGTTTAGTTTATTTGGAGGATAGAAAAAACATCTTCTTATTTCATGAAATGTATTCAACCTCCCCCATATAGTTATCCTCTTAGGAATATCATAGCCATCCCTTTCTTCCTAAGTAGGGGAAGGAAACATAATAAAGGGTGAAAAAGGTTGTTCTGTAAGGTTAAATATAAGAGGTTTGAATCAATTATCATGTGAAAGAATAATATAATCATAAGTGTATGTAATCATGAATATAACTTATAAAGATCATACCCAACCTGTCATAGATCATAAACTAGATTAATTTCATAAAATATTATCATTTCTGAAAACATGGAACATAATATTGAGAAATAATTATAAATAAATCATGGACCATAATACCATTTTATAAAAGTGTGTAACCATAGTTAATATAGAAAATAGTTTAATATTTCAAGGTTAACTACAAAGACTATCGATACAGTGGATCACGACTTATTACTTGTTTTCTATTGTAGATACGGACAATCATGTTTACCATAGTGGATCAAGAGTCACTTGATTCCTATAATCTATTAATCCCATCAACTTTTTTACTATAATTACATCATGATTTAAAAATATTTACCAAATGAATTGGAGGGATATAAATTTCCCACCCGTCACATATATAAAACCATACCTATGTTTTTCAGAATATCATAAAACAATAATCATATAATCAATTTGTAAGACCTATAAATAAATATGGCTTCATAATGATTTCATAATTTCAGTATAGAATAACCCATTAAAATTAGATGTGTTTTATAAAATTTTATCAATATAGACATTAACCATCCAAATAAATAACAAAGATGATATCATTCAATATTACCCCCTATAAAGAAAAAATAAACATCAAAGGATGTTATTTTAGAAGGAAAATGATTTTGAAAGATAACATGAATCTTTTAGTGACGAAAATATAATTTATTGTATTAAAGATAACCTTTTAAAATAGAATAAGTTTTCAAAATCCTTTTTTTAAATAACCATGAAAACATATAATGGGATATTTTAAAATAATATGAAACATTTCATGAGGAAAATATCATTTCCTCTTTAAGAAAAAATCTTTTAATAAAAAACCAAATAAAATATTTTGTAAAAACATTTCATGGGAAAAAATTAAAACATATAATATATGCTTTAAAACATTAAGTGTTTATGGAGGAAACATTTTTCCTGGCATACATGGTAAAACTAAGATTCCTTTCACATTTTTGGTGGAATCCAAATAGGAATTTCTTGAAAAACAATATGAAAAATTATTTGAAAACATTTTTTATAAATTCATAAAATTCTAGAAATTTATTTAATAAATCATTTAAATAATTTTAAAAATATTTTTTATAAATTTTTTTACAAAACCTGATTTTGGAAGTAAAATTATTTTCTACCAATGAGTGAAATAAATCCTGTTTCCCAAAAAAATAATTTTATAAACTCTTGAGTACATAAAAAGATGAAACTGAATGAAATTTTTTTCCCCATGAAATAAATTGCAGTCAATTATTTATATGTGGACCATAATATTTTATAATAGTAATAATAAACATAAATAGTCTCGATAAATAATGAAACGGTGACATCAAACCTTCACTATTGTTGTTTTATTTGAATTTTAAACCCAATTAAACAGAAATAGAAAATTAAATATTTAATATCATAAATATAATTATATTAATGATATAAAAAATAAAAGGGGAAGTATACACAAATCATAAAGGAATATACGTTCATAATATAACTTATGTCCCAAAGAAGGAAAATTTAGACAAACATACCTTATTAATTTGGTAGGTTTTGAATCGTAAACCCCATGAAATAGATATCCTAAAATTCATATTTAAATACCCATAATTTTTATGAGAATAATAATAAAATAAATTAATGTTCAGTATATTAACCATATAAAATTTAATATGTTCTTAATATGACACGTGTCTCACATAAGAAAAAAAAGAGGCGAAACACCTCTTCAATAAGTCTCGACTAACGTTGTACATGTTTGAAACAACAATATAATAAATATAATTTTATTATAAATATAATACAGAATAATTAATATATATAACATACCATATATATTTTACATATTACCTTTTATTACACTTTTATTAATAATTCCTTATTAAAATCTTGTTTCAGGGAATTACTGCTTTGTTTTTTCAGTATGTCTTGATTTATGATTTTTTATCCTCTTAAGTTGATCATGAATCAATAATCTCCAAAATGTTTACCATGATATAAATATAATATATATTTATTATAAATTTATTTTTAGATATCCATAAACATTGTAGATAGAATATTAAATACATCATTTTTGGAGACAGTAGGTCGTACGTACGCAAGAATGTTATTTCAATTTTATAAATGGATGAAATGGTAGAAAGTTAAATAATATATAAAAATTATGTAATAATTATTATGTCCTATATATATTACATATATTCATTAAATTCACCTTAATTATATTCCATTAAAAGTGTTTGTGAAAAAATAATCACATCGCTTTACTAGGCAGTATTCTCTCGTACACACGGATGATGTTTTCGTATTCTATAATAAATGGAAAGTAAGATGGTATATATAATATTATAATTAAATAAGTATATTTATATCATATATATATATATATTATAATTCAATATATCCATTCATGAGAAGCATTGGTGGAAAATGAATTATGGTTATTCGTGTGGTTATAGTCTTCTGTGCACACGATCAGTGGTTTTATTTCCTGTTTGATGGAGGAGGAGATGTTTTTAGGACATTACGTTAACATAAGAAAGTTTTTTATATTTAGGATACTGATTATGTTCCATAATCCTATTTTAATGATAATTTAATGAGGTGGATAAAGAAATATTCTGAAAAGCTCAATTAAGGATGTTATGTCTTTTTCTGAAAACTTCTACTTATTTTCACCAAAAGACTTCTTATGATTGATATTAGTCCAATATAAGTCTTCTATAATGTTATTATAGCAGTAAATAAAGTATTTTAAAATCTATTTTTCAATTCAAATGGTTTTGTAAGTGTGATGAGAATAGAAGAGTGGGTGGGCTTTTATATGTGTAGTGAGTGTCACACTTGTAATGTTGTAAATTAAAAATGTATACTCATGTATTCCACAAGGAAAAAGGATCCTAAATGGTAAATTATAAAACTAGATAGGGGATAGGGTCAAAATATTTCCATCTAATAAGTTATCTTCAAGTTTATCGGTCAATTATCCCCTTATCGTTTTAGTTTACCCACTGTAAACCGGTTTTAACCATAATGACAGTAATTAATTTTTTATATTTTAGATATTAAATATAGTTAAAAATCATATTAAATTTACTAGATAAGGTAAATTATGATTATTACAAATATGGAATACATTTTTTCCAAATTCCTTTCATTAAAGTGTAACAATTCCATTGAAAATTAATAACTGAGATGCGATAAAAAAGAGGTTTTCTGATGAGAAATTTTTGTATATCAAAATTCTATATAAAACTGATTATAATAACAAAAATTGTATTAATATATATATAATTAAAATAATTTTTATTTTAAAATATTATTTAAAAAAAAATTCTTTAAAATCTATAAATTTAATGAAAATTCTTTAAACAAACCAATATTTTTCGCCATTCAATGAGAAATTTATCTTTTAATAAAATTATCCAAAATTAAATCCACAATAATTCTTATATGTAGATTTCAATAATGAAGATTATTTTTTCAAATAAATTTTATAAAAGGGGAAAAACTTATATTCAATATTTTATCAAAATGTAATAATTTTTTTTAAATGTTGGGGCTGAAGCCTCAATTTATTATTAAAGAAAAAACCTCTTTAGACTGGGTAGACGGTGACCCATTTCGTAGCCCGAAGGCCCAAGGCCATGTGGCCTGCATACATGGCTAGAAATCCAATTTTCTTTAGCCCAAAGGACCCCTCGGTGAACAGTACTACTACAGTACCCACACAGCTACAATACCTGCTACAGTACAACCGCCACTACAGTACCCTACTACAGTCCCTCCATCGCTACAGTGCTGTCGCTGCTACAGTACTGCTTTAGTGACCTGCTACAATGCTGCTACAGTACCCAGCTACAGTAACTCGGTAATTCTCCCCTTCTCGGATTTGATCCTGGGTCTTTTGGATGCCAAGCAGGAGCCTGAACCACTAGGGTATAGGCTCGTTTGCTCAAAATGTAATAAAAATAATTTTTAGGAAAATAGTATTTCGAAAACATATAAGGATTTTTATAAAAAATAATGTACATTTTATAAATATGATTTATTTATATAAAACCATTATGCAGTAATTTTTTTAAATTAGTTATTATTATTTATAACTCTCTGTTTAATTTCTAGGTAATAATGGTTATGTTTAAATAATAATATTAATAATCAATAATAGTTTTTTAAAACTCGTTGACACGTGTAATATAATATAAAATTAGTGTAATGTGTAATACAATATCTTAGAGAAATTTAATTTATTAAAAAAAATCATAAAAAAATTGTGTTATAATGTATCACAAAATTAAATCATTCTCTCCAAATTTCATATACCAAAAATGTATATAATCTCAATATTATACTCATATTTTCCATAAATAATTGGAATTACCATAAATCCAAAACGAAATCATATCAACTTCCAAAAGATTATTAAAAATTTATGCATAAATTTAAAACCCATATTGAAAAAATTATTTCCACTTAAATTAATAAAACAATGTTACAAATGTATTGAAATTCTTCATAAATAACCTTTTTCACAAAATTAAACATTAATCCCATAGTTATCGATATGATAAATTATGTGTTCCAAAAATATAATAACCCGTTTATCCAAAATTATAACAATAACCATGATATGAAAGAATGATTTAACATCAAAGCTTAATCCATATCCTTGAGATTACATAACAAATAATGTGATATAATTATTCATAAATTATCCTTCATGTTAAAACTTCTAATTACATATACTTCAACTAAATGAAATGCCTCTGAAAATATAACTAGATATCATATCACTTAAAATATCATATGGGGTGTGTAAGACTATGATCTTATTATCATGTTTAAACTTATAAACCCAAGATTTTTTCTAAAACACTTAAGACAACATCACATGAAAACATATTAATCTCTAATACTATCTAAACGATTCCCTAGTGCCAACTATAACATCCTGAAACCCAAACTCCTAAATCAGATGCTGAAAACATAATCTTTACATTTCTAGCTTGATATTGATGAACGTGGGCTAATTTCATGCATACGATGCATATAACATCTGAAGGTAATATTATATCACTAATATACCCAACAAACTCTTAGTTTTAGTGTTTCTGAGAACTAAGAAAAACTTTTACATAACAAAATGGATATATAAATAACTAGAAGAGTGACCCAAACCATTTTTACTTAAATACTACATGATTTTTTATTAATATCAAATAAATCATTTTATGATCCATAAAATAACCATATATGTATAGATTACATGTAAATAATTTCACCTAAACAACTCACTTCTAAGATATCCACATCATGTCAAATTAAGTTATAATAACTTGCACCATTTATTGGCATAACATACATAAAACCATTTTTAATAAAATGGTGAAAGAAAATATAAGAAATGGTGAGCTAGGATTATTAGAATGATTAAACTAGTTAGATATCAAAGATCACATAATTATAACATTAATATAAGGGTATTATAACAATATATTAACATTTCAACCCCATACCCAATATATTGTTGATCATAATCATTAGTCACGGAATGTATCTTAGAATTTCATAAGGTATAAATCAAAAAAAATGAATAAAATATCATGATATAAGATATCCGAAAATTGGAATACTAATTATGTTTATAGAATAAAAATATGTAAAGAAAATACTTTGTTAAGTCAATACTCACTTATATGTATATCATAATAGAATGGTTTCACTCCTAATAAATCACATCCTTAGTCATGTTTTATATCTAAATCTATCATTTTTATTAGGATCACTCACCATTCGATCATATCCGTATTCAAGGTTCACTCTTAAGACAATCATAGTGGGAAAAGTACCTTACTGAATTGGGTTCAATCCTCATTCTTATCTTTTTTAACTCATGGGATATAAATAATTACCCAATACATTGTAGAGATATAAAATTTTGATCCCACCTATCTCATAATGAAAAATATTTTATGTGTGTGAAAAAAGATGATGAAATGATCATAATATAATAAATCATATAGATGAATCAATTATTATATATATATTTCATCATTTTATCATAGTATATCCCATGGATAATAAATTGGTTTCATAAATTTTTCATCACAACATAATTAACCTATGGAAATTAAATAGGACTTATTGAATAATCCATAAATTATTATCAACATAATCCATCCAAATAATGAAATTTGGAGGTACAATTGAATCTTAACCCTAGTAAAGTATAAGTAACATCAGTGGATGATATCATAGATTATAAATTCTGTTATATAATTACTATAATATATCTTGAGTAAAATAAACTTTTAACATTGAAATTAATTATTAAAATATAAAAAATTCCAAAATATTAATGGAAACATTTTCTTTGAGATGAACCAGGGAAACATGTAAATTAATCTTCATTTTATTCATCGTTTATGATAGTGGGAAATTTCATTCATTTCGTGTATGTTATGATGAGGATTCCTTTCACATTTTTTGGTAAAACATCAGAAGTACCCTATTTAGAAAATTATCGTAATATTACTTTCAGAAATTATTTGAAAATATTAATCATGGGTAAAAATGAACTTAAACGATATTATTCCAAATTAAATGCATCATTGAAAAAAAACAAAAAACAAGGATATGGAGGAGAGAGTATTTTCGACCAAAGAGGTAAATAATAACTATTTTCATAAAAAAAATATTTCAACCTCTTCAGCTCTTAAAGAGTTGAAAATAAAATGAAAAATTTTAATCTATAGAAATAATAATAGGAGATGAAAATTCATCAGATTCTGGAGAGATATGTCCTAAAATATATCATTTAGAACTTAATATAAACCCATCTTGAAAAAAAATAGATTATAATATAAATCTAATTTCATAAGCTTGGATTTATTTGAATGTTATCTAACCCATTTATAGTAAAAATAAATTTAATATAAATTTATAAGGTAACAATTTACATTCTTATAATATCATATATGATCCTCTTATAAAATTTCAACACCTATTTATTAAAAATTAATTATTTAAATTAAATATTTTTATCTATTAATTGCTTTGTTTTTCATGAGGTATTTAGTTTTGAAGTCCTGGTATAAATACATTTAATATAATTACATTAAATACAGAATCATAATCATGATATTAATATAATATTTACTCATTATATATAGAGATTCATCCATAACAGGTAGAGATTAGAAAATTAATTACATTGTCCATGGAAAAGATAAGACAAACCTACACATGAACACTTTTTTCACCTTTCAATGGATATAATGAAAGAATTTTAAATAATAATTATCCTTTAATGATTCAATAATATATCATTTATATTATATATATTCTTTAAATCAATCCTTATTACCAACTTTATAAAACATAAATGAAAAAAATGACATCGCTTCAGGAAGGTGGTAGAACATATCTACGCATGAGGGATGTAATAATTTTCTAATGGATGGTCTGAATGTGTTCTATGTTTCTTACATCAAATAAATAATTAGTTATATTAATTATATTTATGTAATTATTTTAGTATTTATACCATTTATTTATAGGAGGCCGAAAAAGAAATAGATTGATAGAGGTCGGGTAATGGGATTACCTCTTCTTCAAAAGGTCTTCTTTTTATTCCATTTAAGTACCATTGGAATGAAATTATAATAAGTAATGTTCTAAAAAATAATTATTATTGCATATTTTAAAAAACAATTCACTGGGTTGTTTGATCTAAAAGGATCACACATTGGGAATACTGAAGGAGAGGAAGTTACCTTTTATAAGTGAAGGGGAGACACTCTTGGAATTATATAAGTTATTAAATTAATATAAATTATGTTTCATGGAGAAATGGATCCAAAGATATATAAATAGAATATAATTTGGGTAAAATTATATATACTCCTATATGATAATATTTTGAAATGTTTGGTTTATTCTTTTAGCCATATCACTTAGTACCAACCCTCCATTAACCCTTTTGATTATTACCCTAATATCAATGTTTTTTATCATTAGGGGTAAAGAAAGTTATAATAAAAGGGGAATTGGCCCATAAATATAAAATAGTGGATTTTATAAACTTTTTACCATTAAATAGAGTAATGAAAAGTTTTTTACAATTTTAAATCATTTAATAAAATATTTTTTATTATAAAATAACATTAATGTCGTTTTTTAAGTACATGAAATATTATAATATGATATGTGTATATGTCATGTTAAATGGTTAAAAAAATATATTTACTATGAGATAAGAAAGATATTGTCTTTTTATAATCATCCAATCAAAATATTAAAGGTTTATATGTCATTTCAAACCTTATCTTTTGGTTTAACCCCTTGATTAACAAATTTTAATCCTAACAGTTGTTATGAATTGTTTAATCTAAAAGTGTAAAACTTTTACTTATAGGGTAAAATTGGATCATAAATTAAAAATATATAAAATTTTGTACTATTTCAAATCCTAAATGTTCTATTTAATGTTTTCAAATATATTTAAATAATTTAATATAATATGTTTAATATAAAATACTTTTAAGGTTATTTTAATAACTATTCTTATAATTTGACTTCAAATACAAAAATAAAATTAAATAATTTAAATATAAACCTCGTAGACATCTGTAATTTGTAATATGTATCTTAAAGATTCATGGGAATGTTTAACTCATCAAAAAATGTTACTTTTAGTGTTTTTAAAGTCTTTTATTTAATTATTTTACTGCATGGAAAAGCACTATATCGATGTTTCATAAGTATTTAGGGTAATTATTTCAATACTATAAATTCATAATAAAATATAGTGATAAAAAACTAAATTTTATTTGATATATAATTTTAAAAAGAAAAACTTTTTATTTTTGCCCCTACCAAAAAATATTGTAGATATTAAATGAAATAAGGTGCCATTTTTAACATTATCATTCACGGAAATAATATAAAGGTCAATATTAGGGTTTAATGGAAAAAAATTCCATATTTAGTTTTTTGGATTATGATGGATTAAATTAAATTATAAAATTAAAACAATTCAAGTTTTTTAATTAATTTAATGCCTTATAACAATAGTTATAACATTAATTAACCCATTTTACCTTAACCATTATAAGAAAACAATTATGGTTAAAATTTATAATGGATAAAACTAATAGGGACCTATTTTATAAAATTATTACCTAATGATCCCATATATATAAATATAATTTCAAAATTCAATTTTTTATAAAAAAAATAATTTCAGATAAAGATGAAAAACACAATGGAAAATAATTTTTTCAAAAAACATTCTATTTAAGAATAAAATTGTTTTTATTGAAAATTCAACAATAAAATTTATTAAAATGAGAAAAATAGGATTCCAAATATTATAATATAAATAATTTTAATTTTAATCAATTTTTTTTAAAAAAATTTGTATGTCCTTGAAAAAAATTCAGTTTTCATTAAAAATCAAAAATATTTACTATTCAATTGGAAATCATGATATTCAATAGAATACAAAAAATTAAATGGAATAATTTTGACATTATGACTTGAAATATGATATAAATTTTGTCATTTTGTTTAAAAAAAATTTGAAAATTATTTATAATATTCACTCACAAATATAAATAAAATCTATTTTTGAAGAAAACATATTTTTGATGAAAAATATGACTTTTCTAAAAATTGGGTGATTTTTTTCAAAGAATTAATAAATAAATTTTTATTGAGTTGTTCCTTTTTATATGTTTCATAATATAAATAATTTTATTAATTAATTTCAATTAAATTTCTATGTATTAAACTTCAAAATATATTAATATTCAGTGGTTTACTAAATCACAATGTTACATGTTGTATATGCTATTGAATATAGTGTAATTTTAAAATTATGTGTTGTTATAACTAGTTCATAAACATATATTTAATATACCACTATTTTATTCATATCCAGTGACCTTATTGGGAATATCATACTGAAAACCATTCATTAATACCTAAGGAAATAGAAGACAGAGGAAGGTAGAGATCAACACTCAGAAAGTGTGAACATAAGAATTAATAATTGGATGTCATTAGTGAACATAAGAGGAGAAAAAGGGTACTATGATATAATAAAAATCCAATTATATAACATAATAGAATTCACACACATAAAATCCTATATCATAAAACATTTGACGTGGCATAAGGATTTATCCATTTCAAGAGTCATTAAAATAAATAATCATGATCCATGTTATATAAATGGTGATCAAAATTAAAATTAAATAAATAATATCATAATAAGAAAAATGTGTTCATATCTAGAAAATTACCTTCATCAAACAATTAAAATAACCCTTACAATATTAATACCCAATAATTTAATCTTCTAAAATAATTCCCTTGATAACATAGTCGTTACCCAATACATTTGAGGGCTATATTGGACCCAATTATACATGGCTTATAACATAACCATCCATTTGTGGTTTATAACGAAAACACCAATCCTTGGTTATTAATGGAACCACCCATTAACAGTCCATTCATTTTTTCATGTACCATTGAATGATTTATACAATTAGAAGGCATAATTTCTCAATATAAATATCACCATTATACATTCACTGATTGATTTTACTTTATAAATGAATTTTTTTCTATAAAAACCTCATCGAAAAAACAATCCACCTAGAGAATGAATAAGTATAATACCATTATAACATTTCCTCATTTCGTTTTATATAAGTAAAATCAATAATTTTTGACATTTTTTAATATAAATACCGTTAAAATATTATTAAATACATTCATGATGAAAATATCCATTCCATGATGAAAATTACTTTTAAAAACTAAAATGAAAAAAAATATTGTGATAATTATTTTCATTAAAAACATCTATCTTAATTAATAAATAATTCTTCAATGAAAATAATGATTATAATAGTGTGATAATCCATTTATGCTGTTAACTTTAAAACTAAAACACTTTTCACACATTTTTAAAGGTAGACAAGGTCGCCCATAGGGAAAAAATTAAGAAATTTCCTTCTAATGTTTTTTTTAAAATATAGTCAATGATCATGTAAAATAACTTTAAGAAATTTATGTATTATAAAATAATCATCTTGAGAACATTTAAGAAAGCATGGATTTGGAAGATATATATTTTCATTCTAAAAGATGATAAATTATTGATATCACTTATAAATAATTTTCTATATGTTTCTTTATTCATTAAAGGAGGAAATGTAAACTAAAAATATAAACCAATTTCATAACTAGTGGAGAATAAAATATATGTGGTGCATGAAAATAAAAGAAAATTATTTCCCATAACGGATCCTTGAACGTAAACAATCTTAAACAGAAATGAGATTGTAATATAAAGACTTTAATGATTTGGTAACATTCAAAATAAAAAATAATTATTAAAATAATATATTATATCCCTCTAGAGCTAATGAATTACATGAAGTAATATGTAAAAATTAATTCATGGGGAAGTATGTAAACTATTTAAGGAAATCCTAGTTCATGACACGAAACATGTCTAATGGAAATGAATTGAGAAAAATAAAAATCTTGAAAAGATCATAACATTTTAAATGATAATTACTCAATAAATTGATTAAGATAAAAAATTTAAATCCACATAAAGTACTATAAATAATGAATAAAACAATTATGATAATAATTCACGCATTATCCTTGAATAAAAATTCCACAAAGTAGAAGTATAATCTAATGAATGTGAATTGATATAAAAAAACCCTTATCACTTTGTCGCTTTCAAGTCCAATACCTTTAAGATAAATAGTATTAATTATAAATTTAAATAATTTTATGTATAAAACATTCATAATATAAAATTTAGAAAAGGGATGATTATACACCATATAAAATAAATTAGGTGTATAAGATTAAAATATTCCTAAATGATGGAAAATTATGATGAAATCTGATATATAATATCATATCTTATATGATATTATATTATGTATATGTTTGATAGAAACATAAGAATATTTTATAGATCCTTTTTGTTATAGATTGGTTTTCCAGTAGTTGAATCTCTCTCTTATCTTCAATGTCATTATCATATATCTATTAATTGACAATAATAATAATGGATTTTATAGGCAGATAGTAGATTGTATATTTTTTAACAAGAAAGAAAAATTTATCCTTATATAGTCGATCTGAAACTATATATAAAAACATGAGTGAAAGACAGGTTCATGTAACTTTGGTGATTTATCAGAGAAGATGATAAAATCATAGTTAATGGTGATAAAATAAAAATAGCACTTCATATTTTTATCATATTTTCCACCACTCAGCGTCGAATATAAATAATCTATAAATTATTTAACAAAATATTCAAAACATTGATAATATTTTATCTATTGAATAATAAATAAGACTCCTAATTTGAATCTTTATAGATGTTGAGCTCCTATATCGTACTGAGAAATATATTAACAATTAGTCAGTTATGTGGATTTAAAAAATTTTATAAATTTTGATACTCATAATCATGCCATGTTTTATTAATCATGATAATTTATCAACGAAATCAAAATTTATATCGATGTTATAATTATATATATATATATATTATTCAATTTTATTTTAAATTTTTATGCTAGGAAGAAGATGGTGTGTCATGTTCAATTTTGAGAGTGTGTGTTTACCTTAATAAGAAATAGTGATTACATTTTCATGGAGTTTTAAATAATTTTAAAACCCTTACATGATATTGTTTTATAATTAAATGTTTTTTAGAGACCCTTATATAGGTTTTGTTTAGGCATAGTACCCTAACATAACTATAATATACCTTTACATGAGCATGGGAACTCAGCTATACTGTTACACAGGAAATAACCTACCTTTACAAATCCTTTAGACTGTAAATATAATAGTTAAAAAAGTATATAACTTCCCCTAATCATAAAGAGATTATCCATGCATGACATGATCTTAATAGGTCTTACTTTTACCAGAGGTTTCATGCACCATTAGGTAACATTAAAACTTACCATTACATATTTCAAGTATTAGATTTACTTGTGTACTATGGTTTGGTGTCTACCCTTAAGTTTGTGTGTCTAACCGCACACATGTCTGGGAGTACCTTTACCCAAGTGGTAGATGAACCTCACACATCAACATTGACCATTTTTTAGTGATATTTTAACCTTTACACAATAATTAATACTAGTATATTCCATTGTGTGAGCAATGAAATCCATTAATTAACTTATAAAACATTATTGTTCCCATACGTTAGTTTATTATTACCCACACATGAGTCTAAGATGAAATTTATGAAGATACCAATTCTCCTTATTACCTTTACATATAATTCATTTTTATACAATTTATGATTTTAACCATTAAATTTTTTAATTATATTGTAATAGTTCTAAAAACATAAATCCATTAATTTATTAACATTTTAATATATTTCTTGTATAATAATTCCTATTTTATTATATTCATTGAAAAAAATAATTTATTTACCAAGATAAATATAATAAATTTATATTTATTTGTAATTATAACTCTCCAATAAATTTTATTTCAATATTACCCACATAAGTTAATACAATATCCTTGATTAAGTTATACATTTAATATTTACTATGTTTCAGAACACTTCTATATAAATATTATTTCAGGGAGAATAGAAACATATTCAAAATTAATAGTAATAAATACATAATTATTTTTATATAAAAAAAAATTAAATTTTAAACAAAAATTGTAATGAACCAACTCCAGTTAACAAGAAAATCCACCAAAATTGGTCCACTATATGATAAAGTAAAACAAAAAAGAATCAACATGTCTCATGTAAAACCTAAAAAAGGAAATCCAACAAGGTACTTGGAGAAAACATATTATTGTATCCTTGATACGTAAAAATTCATTCCAAACTAGAAAAACGAGAATGATAAAAAAAGTGACTAGATACCTATCCATGTGATCATTTTTCACCATTAAAACATATTTCTATGAAGGAAATTGACATTAAGAGAAAGCGGCATACTACATATTCCCCTTCCCTTTTTCTGAGATTTGTAAAAAAATATCTATAATTGACCTAAATAAAAAGTTTGGTGTGAACATAAGACCCACTAGGATACCACGAATAAATCTATAAAAGTTATAATATCAAGAATTCCATAGCTATATATTTAAAAAATCCAGTTTAAAATGAATTTTATTAAATTAACACCATTTCATAAAAATCAATTTGATTTTCATAGAAAGATACATTATTCCCAAAATATTGAAATATGTAAAATAAAAAAATGTAATCATATGAAATTGTAATGTAACACCACAATTTTTTATGAATTATTTTTTTCAGATAAATTAAATTTATTTGACTGATTTTCTTTCACACAAAACCATGTTTAGCTTGTTTTACATGTGACAATGATTTTTAAAATACCATTATATATTATAAATATTAATATTTAAGCATGAGCTTTCTAACTCAGCTATTAAACATAGTGACAATAATGGTAATAAATACATATCAAATATTATTTATTACTATTTTATACAAAGAAAACATATTTATAAAAAGTACTTAATTTGTAAAAATATATTTATATGTTTTTAAAATAATATTTTATCAAAAATATTTCTATTTTATTTGTGGGAAAAAATAATAAATTTAATTATTACCAGTTTTAAAAAAATTATCTGTAAAAATAATCATTATTTTCTAAATCTACATGTAAATACTATGTTGTATAAAATCATTCAAAATTTTCCCAAAATGTAAAAAATATAGTGATTAGTGAGAAATAAAGGGTTTTTGTTGCGAGTTTTCTTTATGTTAACTAATTTTAAAGTGTTAAAAATCAAATTTATACAATTTTTAAAGTACAATAAATTAATTTATATATATATGTTAAATTAATTTTGGTCATGGAATTAATTATATATTGAATTTTTTTATAAAACCATTTTAATATTTTAAAACTTCTCTCTTTAGAAAACTGATTTTTCATCACATCTGCGGGAATAATTTTAAATTAATATTTTATAATTATGTGAATGTAATTATGAAAAATATATTTCATATTTATAATTATAATGATTTATATTAAATAATATGGTCAACATAATTTTTGACAATAATGAATTGTTGGAACTAACAAAATTAATTACCACAGTTAATGATAAAACATGTTTACCAGGGATTAAACTAAAATGATAAGGGTTGAAATGACCTAGAAACATTTCCAAACCCCATTATCTTGACATATTTCAACCTTATAAACTATTTGGTAACATAATGGATTATTTTGGATCTTTTCACATGTCGAAAATGGGGCAACACTTTTAATTTTTAAAAATTACAATTTTTTCACTCACCTCACTTATAAAATGCTAACCCCTATTCACTTATATTGATCCATATAAATCCCATTAGATCAAACAATAAATTTCTAAAATCCTTCCATAATTTCTTTATCTCACTATAGAATCTTTAGTTTGATTAGAAATCTGACATAAGAAGGCTTTTGGTGCAAACCCAAAGAGGTTACCCAATGAAGAGGTGATGTTCCTCAATTAACGATTTTATTTTATTTATTCCTCCACATAATTAAAATATTATTAAAACATGAATATATAATTACCTAATTATATAAAATATACATATTTTTTTATTTTATATTCATTTTATACAACCATATCCACCACAAAAAAAATTAGAAAAGAATCTGTCGATCTTTTGTGTGGAAGATGAACCCTCGTGAACTGATGTAATTAATTTTCCATCACCAATTATAATGTTTAGATATAATATATTATATAATGTTTTTATATTATATTTATTATATTATTGTAATTATTTAATTATTATATCCTATATACCTTCTTAAATTCCATTCTGTAGAGAATATGATGACATTGTTCGCTTGTATGGTGGACTTCCACCACATGAAGTGATGTGATTCTTTTTTCACTAATGATTTTCATTGAAGTTAATTAGGTTAAAAATAAATATATGAGATATATATGATAAAAAAATTATTTTATAGTAGTAAAAAATAGTATACCTATATTTCATTTCATCTGTCGGGAAAATGGAAACAGTGTTCACGCGTATGTATGGTCAATCATCTCCATGAATAGTGTATTTCATTTTCAATCTCTAACTTTTATATAAAACTAAAAATAAATATATAATGAATATATATTATATTAATATCATGGTTTAAATTGTGGATATTTTTTAACAGTGATCAATGTTAGGGTACCTAAGATAAAAATACAATCATCGATGAAAAAAAAGATGTTATTACATGAAACAAAACTTTAACATAGAATTTTTAATAAAAGAGTAATAAAAGGTCATAAATAAATAATATATTGTATTATAAATATATATATGATTATATGATATATATAAGAAACTTATATTTTTTATACCAGAGGTTCCAATGTGTATGAAAGAAGTTGAGGCAAAAGTAAATATTTTTCTCAATTTTCCTTTTTTGGGACATAAGTTATGTTTTGAACTCATATTATAATATAATATGTATGAAATGTTTTTTCTTAATAACCCTCAAATGATATTCAGTTTTGGGTTATTTAGGTGAAGCATAGTGGCTGACCAACATAGTCTATTAAAGGAGAAAGTAATTGAAAACAACACATTAAAAGTATTTTGAAAATAAAATAAAATAACCATCTTAGAAGGATGGGGGGTTGTTCAACGTTTATAAAATAATAAGAATAATTATGCTTGAGAAGATTTTATTTTTTTGTTTTTTTTAAATGAAATATGATTACTAAAACACAATGATAAATTTTTTTAGAAACTATTTTAAAAATCATAATTGATATAAATCTACTTATTAACTTACTTATTAATAATTATAATTTAAATTAATATCTAATTATTTATAATAACCTATTTTTTAATTCCTAAACCATATTAGAAACAACTTTAACACAAATATGAAGTGAATTAAACCCAAGACTAGATTCGAAACATGCAATCATAGAACCCTACTTTGATTGATGTTCTATGTATAGATTATGATCAGTGGTAAATTAAGGAACATATAGAGTCTAGAAAATGAGGTTGGATTGTGTTTTGGGATTATATTTTAACACTAAAAATTTATCCTTTGTGCTTTTGTTTCACCAATTGAGATTTCTCTCTCACAATTCACACATCACTCGACCTCACGAGTTCTGTGTTAATTTTTCAATTGCTTGATTAGTTTCTTTTAATTTAAGAATACAATTCATAAATACTAATATGTTAAAAAAAGTATCCCATTGATTCAAAATAAAAAAATTAATAAGGTAATAGGTAGATCAATTACTAAGAAAACTACTCTTCTATGGGTTGTGTAGTCATTGTTTAAGTAAATTGCATTTATAACAATTTAGAATGGGTATATCCCAATCACACTTATACTCGTGAGTTCCAACACAAAGTGGAATATTAAATAAGAATAAAACATAATAAAACAAAATAAAACAGAATAAATAGAAGTGGAACTAATAATTTTATTACGAAATCACAAATATTACAACATGAATAAGTAGAAGGCTTTGATGAAGGGATCATTACGTCAAGACCTACCCTTCTTGTAATTATTGGATAATTGGAGTTGAACCAATTATAATTTTCCCTTAACTTCTTAATGTACTTCTCAATCCCTCCAAATGAGAAAAACACCATTTTATTGAGTGGAAGAGAGGCTTGGTTTTAAGAGGTTTTAAGTGTGAATCGAGAAATTAAGCTAAATAAATTAATCCAATTATCACCACCTATTTGACCACAAAACGGTTCAACCATCTATCCTCCCAAAATAATTATTTGTGTGAAAATGGTTTATCAAGATTCTCCCCAAAGTTTGGCCTAATCCAAGCATGGATGTAACACACTGATATTTTATAGGAAGTATATTTTTTTATGTCTTATGTTATACGCAACATCAAATGAATCTTTCGTTACACACAACACTAGATTGGAAAGCGTTATACACCAGAGTAACCTTCCATGATAGAGTGTGTTGTACGCAATATTGAGTTTCACTAAACAACGATATGTTATTAAAATATTATATAAACTAGACGTTATGAATAGTAATACCAACTTTTTGAATATTTATAAATTTTATCTTTCAAAATTGACTTCATTTTTTGATTCGGAATATCAAAATTAGCCTATGGTGAAATTTTGGTATTTTTATGAAAACTTTCAATTTTTGATGAATAGTGAAAACACTAGGTTACTATTTAAAAACCGACTTTTTATTTAAATAATTATTTATTTTATTTAAATTTATTTTAGGTCCAAATTGATACATAATACCTATATAAGTTCAATGTAATTCATTGGAATCATTTTATAATAATTTTAGATATATAAAAATTTTATTGAACTTTTCACCGTCTTTTACCAATCTCCTAGGAGAATTTGCAAATGTACATAAAACATAATTTTACCGCTTCTGTGAGTGGAATTTTGAAAATCCAAGAGACACGGTAAATATCAAGGAGTAAAATGTGGTTCAATAAGAAAAAAATAATTTTTGGTGAATAGTATCTTTTTACTTTTATTTACCACGGTTAAAAGTAAATAGGGTAATTAAGGGTAAAAATGATATTATTATTACCCTAAAACATGTCCAAATTATATTGGATAAGTGTAATTAGACCAAAAAAATCCTTAGGAATAAAATCTTACCCTTTAGGTACACTTTGATTTGATTAGGACATTTATTATTATTTTATTTAAAGAAGTGTTAAAATAGTTTAAATCAAAGTTTAATAACTAAAAACATTTTACATGTAGGGTTATACATAAGATAAATTCGACTATAAATATTCATTAGAAAGATAAAACAATTTACTACATAATGGTATTTTATTTATAATTTTTATACATTAATTAATTTAATTTATTTTTGACATAATGATGATACAGTAATTACCTTATTAATGAAATATTAACATAATTGGTGTTATAAATTCCAAAATAAATGTAATTTGAGACTTTTTGTGAATCAAATTAATTTTATAGATTAATATAACATTTTATTATTGATTTAATTAACTTTTTTAGAACTAATCATGTGGTTATGATATTTACAAAAAATCAATTACCAAATAGTGTCAAAATTGACATAAAATAGTTTTTAAAACAAATATTATATTATTAATTGTTATTTTATTCCTAAAAATCTAAGGTTCTTCCAAATGACTTAGATACGGTTATATATATTAAAAATTAACCACTTGGGGTTCGTTTGGCTTGTTATAGTATGTTTATTAAGCATATAGAGTAAGAAAACAAGAAGACACGGTAAAAGTTAAAATATTTAACTTAGAGTTAAATCTAAATGATAAAGTTAAAATAGTAACCTAAACTTGTCTAAAACCTATTTATTGAGATTATTTAGACCCATACCCACTTTATATTCGAAATAAATCAATTTGGAGCTATTATAAACCGAATATAACTTTATTATGAAATAATATTTTATGTTTTTCCTAAGGTGCCCCTCTCCTCCTTTATAAAAGGGCACCTCCTCCCTCTCCTCCTCACACCATTTTGAGCCTTAAATATCGGCCAAACCCAGCTAATTTCACTTATAAACTTCTCTAAAAACATACTAGAGGTCCTAATATTCTTCAAATACCAATTTTAGTGCCCTAAGAGGAGGTTTTAAAGAGGCGTGTCGAAGAAGAGGTAATATCTGTTACCGATTCTTTCAAATTTATTTCTTCTTCTAATTACTCTTCCTTAGTTGTTTCATTATGAAGTAATAAAAACAGTACTAATCATATACTGATATGTTATTATAGATATTAAACAACCATATTTCACCTTCAAACCATCCTATGGAAAACGAAATCACCGCACGTGCGTACGTACGGAATACCGTCTCCATATCGTGGTGTAAATTGTTTTCCACCACCACCTTACTTGGATGGGTATAATGGTGTAAAGAATAACTATATATGATTATTGAAAAGTGATATTGATTCTGAAGTAGTATAAATACACTTCAATACAATTCCACGATCATGGGAATGATATCATCGCTCGTGCATACGTACGGTCTACCGTCTCCACGATGTGATGTGACTCGTTTTACATGATGTTCATTGAATAATGATTATATAAATGAATTGAATGAATAAATATGATATATATTACACTAATACCATTCTAGAAATGAGGTATTTATAACCTAAAAAATAATACTAAGAATTAATTCGACAAAACATGCATAAGAACATAAAGCAATGAACACCCGAATAACAAGTAGCAATGAAATAATACTAATAAGAAGATAAGAATATGACCATATATGATATCATAACAAAGAATATGATTCTTTAATAATTCAATGACATTATTAAAATCATTATACAGGAGTTTCAGATATGTACGAAGCAAATCAGACCTAAGGTAAGGGAAACTCTCACATTCTCATTTTTATCTGATATTTTTTATAATTCAGAATTCACTGGGGAATATTTATCATCAACATTCATGTTTCCTAAATATTTAATAATATTTATATCCTACTAAAATTTTTTAAATCCAATTTTACCTATTGGTGAATTGTATTAAAAGATATGAAAGGAATATTTTGTCGTTTTCAGTATGAGACACTTTTTGACTTTTTCGGCCAAAGTATGAGAAGAATGTTTTTTTAACTTATACGACATGAATGGATTTTTATGATTCCATAGAACATTATTTCCATGAAGATTCCTTTACCAGTTTTCAATTTTATTTTTAATTTACTTCTTTTAAAATTATATGACTTGTTAAGAATGGAAAAATGTTTTTGAATTAGAAAGGATATTTTCCTCAAGAATGGAGTTCAAGTGATTTATCAAAATTATTTTCCATCTAAGATAATATAGGGTTATATTTTTATCCCTATTATTAAATTGATTTTGATTATGTTGTGACGGAATTATTTTTATGAAGTCCTTTATCTTATATGAATTGTTTTATGATGTCGTGATGTATAAGAATCCCATTTTTATTACATGGGTTATGCTATGATGTATGATTTATGATTTTGTGGCACACATAAGAATAGTTTCATTATGAGATGGGTGGTACCTATATCTCCATCAAATGAATTGGGTAAAGATATATATCTCATGAGATAGACATGGCTGGAACGACAAGTTAATCTGGTTCAGTGATACAGGACTGGAACGAGGAGTGAACTCGGTTCAGTAATGGACTTTGTCCACTATGATGGTCTTGGCAAAGAGCCTTGACTAATATGAAATGATTTTCTATGATTATGTGTGTATTCCACAAAGTTTCATGTTTTAAGTTATGATTGTTGGGATTACATTTCACTACTATGATTTATCCCATGTTATGATATTATGTTCTTTTTTGCAGGTTATGATTTTGAAAATATTATGTTCTTATGAATATGATATGATTGATATTTCTTTGGTTTACACTTACGAAGAATTTGAGCTCACCCTTTTGTATGTTTCCTTTTCCCCAGGTCAGGAAGAAGGCTATTATGTAGGATATTCCAAAAGGGACTCTAGATATTATGAAATAAATGGGAGAAAATGTAGAGGATTTATGAACCAGTTGTTTATGATTCCCAGTTTCTAAAGACACTATACCCATACGATCCTATCATGGTTTTTTATATGTTGTAATAAGTATGCTTTAATTCTGAAGTAATAACCATGTATGTGAAGTATGGGTCGTTATAGTTGGTATCAGAGGAAAGGTATAATCAACCTTTTTAAAATATGATGTGAAAGCCTTAGTAAGAACTCTAAGGATATGTCTATACATAGAACAAAATATTAATGTTTTAGAAATGGCCATGAATAGCCTATAATAAGACCTAAGACATTATTCTTGATTATGTGGTTTTCCTGTTATCATTAGTGTTTCTCGCACTATGCTTCCTGGTTTTAGTCAATGGATAGAACCCGAAGGAACCATGTTAATGCTGAATGCGACGGGAAATGCAATGATTGTCCCCATGAGAAACCAAACATTATGGGAGAAAGAATAAAAAATCTTGTAGCCATTCTCGCACAAATTTCTCAAGCTATGAATCATGCAGGACTTCCAGACGAGCAAAGAAAGGAGAAACATTCTGTTGAATCCTTCATGTGGTAGCGTCCACCTTCATTCAGCGGGTCTTCTGATCCATTAGTGTCTGAACAATGGATTAGTACCACTAAAAAGATATTTTCAATCCTGAAATGTTCTGAACATGATAAAGTCATCTTAGAAGTTTATCGTTTAGAAGGTGAAGCTAATCAATGGTGGAATCTTATTAAGAATATGAGGCAAAGGGATGAAATTGAGTCTATAGAATGGGACGAGTTCAAGAAATTATTTTTCAATAAGTAGTTCCCTCATATTCTTCGAACAAAGATGGAGAAGGAGTTTCTAGAACTGAATCAAAATGATGATGAATCAGTTGGTACCTACGAAGAAAATTTTACAAGACTTGCAAGGTACGCTTTCGGAATTATTATCCAACCTGAGAGTAAGATAGATCGATACTTTAGTGGCTTAAAAACAAGTCTTCTAAGGGCATTAGCCATAAGGGACTTCAATAGCTATGAGGAAATTGTTCGATGTGCACTCAAGGTTGAGATGGAGATTGGAATAATCCATCAGTCATATGGGTTTGATAAGAAGAGGAAAATAGAATTCAAGGGAAAATCTGAAGACCATACTGAAAAGAAGATGAGTTTTCCCTTATGCTAAAAGTGTGGAAAGAAACATTGAGGGAATTGTATTAAAGGGACAAGTAAATTTTTTAAGTGTGGAAAAGAATGTCATCGAGCAGTTGAATGTCGAAATAATTCGAAGAAGATGTCTAATGATGTGAACAAAGAAAGGGATACATAGAATGCACCTCCTACACTTCAATGTTTCAAGTTCAAGGAAATGGGGCATTATGCAAATAAATGCCCTAATCCAAGGGATTTTTATAATGATTGATGTCAACAAACTATTAAGTCCAAAGACAAAGGAAATTCACATGCAATATCTACCGGCGTTGGGGTGTATGATAATGAAGTGGTGAAAGGTACACTTACCATCCACTCTGAAGTAGTGAATGTTTTATTTGATTCTGGATCCACCCACTCTTTTATTTCTGAATAACTTTCTAAGGGTATCGTCATAATACCTCACCAATTAGATGTTTAGTTAGTTGTGACAACCCCTAATGGAACTACAGTCGCATCAAAAGTTTACAATTCTTCCCTGATTGAAGTATGTGGGAAATTGCTTCCTGAAAATCTTTTGATCCTTCCTATAGAGTAATTTTATGTGATTCTTGGCATGGATTGGATTTATTTATACAAAGATCATATCAATTTCCAAAGAAAAGCAATCAAATTTAATATTCCCGATCAATCTACTATCATCTATCGATGCAAGGATGAATATAACCTTCCGGTAGAAATCACGATTACAAATATGCCAATTGTACGGATGTTTGATAATGTCCTTACTAAAGAATTTCCAGGTCTTCCACCAAATTGTGAAGTTTAGTTTTCAATAGAACTCATACCGGGTGCTATGCCTATTTCAAAGACACCATATAGAATGGCCCCAATTGAGTTGTAGGAATTGAAGAAGCAACTCCAAGAGAATTTTGATAAAGGATTCAGACGCCCTAGTGCGTCACCTTGGGGAGAACCTGTTTTGTTTGTTAAGAAGAAAGATGGATCAATGAGACACAACATTGATTATCAGGAACTTAACAAGATCACTATCAACAACAAATATCCTCTCCTGCACATTGATGAATCATTTAACCAATTACGCGGAGCTCAATTCTTTTCCAAGATTGATCTTCGTTCAGGGGGTCATCAATTAAGGGTCAAAAAGGAGGATATACCAAAACGGATTTCCATACAATGTATGGACACTACGAATTTATAGTGATTCCATTTGGTCTTACTAATGCCCCTGCTATCTTCATGGATTTTACGAATAGAGTCTTTAGAGACTATCTTGGTCAGTTTGTGGTAGTCTTTAGAAAGAATATTCTTGTCTATTCAAAGAGCAAGGAAGAACATGAAGATCTCTTGAGAATTGTATTAAAGACCCGAAGAAAGGATAATATTTATGATAAATTTACCAAGTATGAATTTTGTGCTTCAAAAAGTTTCTATTTTGGGTCACAAAACCACAAAAGAGGGGATATATGTGGATCTAGCAAAAATAGAGGTTATTGAAAGATGGTCGAGACAAACGATAGTAACTGAGATCCTAAGTTTTCTTGGTCTGGCTGGATATTTTCGACGTTTTGTGAACGATTTGTCAAGGTTATCTAATCCACTCACTAGGTTGACTCGAAAAAGAGTTATGTTCGTTTGGACAGAGGAGTGTGAAGACAATTTCAAAGAGTTAAAATGAAGGTTATCCAGTGCACCTGTGCTCACACTGCCATGTAGTGGAGAATGGTTTGTGTTCTACAGTGATGCATCCAAGAAGGGATTAGGGTGTGTTCTCCTACAAAATGATATGGTGATAGCTTATGCCTCACGACAGTTGAAAATCCATGAGAAAATTTACCCAACTCATTATTTGGAGTTATCCGCGGTAATCGTTGTATTAAAAATATGAATGCATTATCTTTATGGTTAAAAGTGTGATATTTATACTGATCATAAAATTTTAATGTACATTTTCACACAAAAGGATCTTAATATGTTTCAAATAATATGGTTGGAGATGATTAAGGATTACGACTAATCAATTCATTATCACACTGGGAAAGAAAACAAGGTGGAAGACGCATTAAGTCGACATGATCATGCTAGCTTATCCATGATGAGGATCACAAAAGATCCAATATTTATGGATTTACAAAGGATGGGTCTTGGGATTATAATGGAAGGGGAAAAATCTTATCTTTCTTAAATGAATGTTCAACCATCGATACATGTGAAGATTAAAGAAGCACAGAAATAATATGTAGAGTTACAAAAGAAGGTGAGAAATCTTCCTGAATTCAACCTTGATTGTGATGGGATAATAAGTTTCAGAAATCGAGTTTGTGATCCTCACATACCAGAATCAAAGAAGGAACTGTTGGATGAGAATCATTGTTTTTCATTCTCTATTCATCCTGGATGCACGAAGATGTATAGGTATTTGAAAGAGTACTTTGTGTGTGATGGAATTAAAAGAGATGTTGCTAAACATGTCTCTCGTTGCTCGGTTTTTTAGCAAATTAAAGCTGAGAGATAGAAGTCTAAAGGGATGTTACAACCATTACCCATACCAGAATGGAAATGGGAAAACATCACTATGGACTTTGTCACTAGACTTCCTAAAACATCCAAAGGCAATAATCCTATCTGGGTTATAGTTGATCATCTTATGAAGTCGTCACACTTCATTTCTATTAGAGAATATTTCTCTCTGGATCAGCTTTCCAGGATAAATGTAAAGGAAGTGGTAAGATTTCATGGAGTACCATGTTCCATTATATCTGATCGGGATCTGAGGTTTACCTCGAAGTTTCGGTGAAGTCTTCATCGTACTCCAGATACAGAGTTGAGTTTCAGCACTTCTTATCATCCTCAGACAAACGGTCAGTCTGAGAGGACAATTCAAACTCTAGAGGACATGTTGGGAGCTTGCTCTATGGATTTCAAAGGTGGTTTGGATCAACACCTGCCTTTGGTGGAATTTTCTTATAATAACAGCTTTCACTCCAATATTTATATGGCTCCTTATGAAGATCTCTATGGAAAGAAATGCAGGACACCAACTTGCTGGGATGAAGTTTGGGAAAGAAAGCTATTAGGACCTGATCTTGTTGATGAGATGGCAGAAAAGGTCAGATCTATTCAACAACACATAAGAGCAGCTCAGAGTCGAGAAAAAAGTTATGAGGAAAACTGAAGAAAATACCTAGAGTTTGAAGTGGGTGATAAATTGTTCTTACGAATGTCTCCTTGGAAGAGAGTAATGAGATTTGGAAAGAAGGGAAAGCTAAGCCCTACGTATTTTGGTCCTTTTGAAATACTGGATCGTGTTGGGAAGGTAGCTTACCGATTGGCGCTTCCACCGAATCTCTCTCAAGTTCACAATTTGTTCCATGTATCTCTTCTGAGAAAGTACATACCTGATCCTTCACATTTACTAAGCTCAAAAGTTGTACCGTTGGAGCAAGATCTTTCTTATGAAGAATAGCCGATATAGATTCTGGATCGTACTGAAAAAGTTCTACGAAACAAGTCCACTCACTTGGTGAAAGTTTCATGGAGGAAGCACAAATTAGAAGAAGCCACATGGGAGCTTGAGGATATGATGAGAGAGAGTTATCCTCATCTGTTTGTTACGAGTGACAAATTTCGAGGGTGAAATTCATTTTAAGGGGGTAGAATGTAACACCCTGATATTTTATGAGAAGTATATTTTTTTATGTATTATGTTATACGCAACATCAAATGAATATTTCATTACACACAACACTAGTCTGTCTAGCGTTATACACAAGAGCAACCTTCCTCGATAGCATGGGTTGTACGCAATATCGAGTTTCACTAAACAATGATATGTTATTAAAATATTATATAAACTAGCCGTTATGAATAGTAATACCCACTTTTTGAAATTTTATAAATTTTATCTTTCAAAATGGACTTCATTTTTGGATTCGGAATATCGAAATTAGCCTAGGGAATAATTTTGTTATTTTTCTAAGAACATTCAATTTTTTATGAATAGTGAAAACACTAGGTTACTATTTAAAAACCGACTTTTTATTTAAATAATTATTTATTTATTTTAAATTTATTTTAGGTCCAATTTGATACATAATACCTATATAATTTCAATGTAATTCATTGGAGTCATTTTATAATAATTTTAGATATATAAAAATTTTATTGAGCTTTTCACCGTCTTTTACCCATCTCCTAGGAGAATTTGCAAATTTACATAAAACAAACTTTTACCACTTCTATGAGTGGAAATTGTGAAAATCCGAGAGACACGGTTAATATCAAGGAGTAGAATATGGTTCAATAACTTTTTACCATGGTTAAAAGTAAATAGGGTAATTAAGGGTAAATATGATATTATTATTACCCTAAAACATGTCCAAATTCTATTGGATAAGTTTAATCCAACCAAAAACAACCTTAGGAATAAAATATTACCCTTTAGGTCCACTTGTATTTGATTAGGACATTTATTATTATTTTATTTAAAGAAGTGTTAAAATAGTTAAAATCAAAGATTAATAACTAAAATCATTTTTAATGTAGGGTTATACATAAGATAAATTCGACTATAAATATTCATTATAAAGGTAAAAATATTTCCTATATAATGGTATTTTATTTATGATTTTTAGACATTAAATAATTTAATTTATTTTTGACACATTGATGATGGAGTAATTACCTTATTAATTAAATATTAACATAATTGATGTTATAAATACCCAAATAAATGTAATATGAGACTTTTGATGAATAAAACTAAATTTATAGGTTAATATGACATGTTATTATTGATTTAATTAACTTTGTTCGAACAAATCATGATGTTATGAGTTTTATAAAAAATAAATTACCAAATAGTTCCAAAATTGACATAAAATAGTTTTTAAAACAAATATTATATTATTAATTGTTATTTTATTCCTAAAAAATTAAGGTTCTGCCAAATGACTTAGATAAGGTTATATATATTAATAATTAACCACTTGGGGTTCGTTTGTCTTATTATAGTATGTTTATTAACCATATAGTGTATGAAAAAAAGAAGACACAGTAAAGGTAAAAATATTTAACTTAGATTTAAATATAAATGATAAGGTTAAAATAGTATCCTAAACTTGTCTAAAACCTATTGGTTGAGAGTCTTTAGACCCATCCCCAGTTTATCTTTTAAATAAATCAATTTAGAGCTATTATAAACCGAATATGATTTTAATATAAAATAATATTTTATGTTTTTCCTAAGGTGTCCCTCTCCTCCCTCATAAAAGGGCACCTCCTCCCTCTCCCCCTCACACCATTTATAGCCTTCAAGATCGGCCAAACCATGCCTATTTTACCTTCTCCACTTCAATATACACATATTAGAGGTACTTGGCTTCTTCAAAGACCAATTTTAGTGCTCTAACAGGAGGTTTCAAAGAGGCGTGTCGAAGAAGAGGTAATATCCGTTACTGATTCTTTCAAATTTATTTATTCTTCTACATCCTCTTCTTTACTTGTTTCATTATTAAGTAATAACATCAGTATCACTCATATACTGATATGTTATTATAAATATGAAACGACCATATTTCACCTTCTAACTATCCTACGGAAAACGAAATCACCGCGTGTGCGTACGTACGGAATACCGTCTCCACGTCGTGGTGTAATTTGTTTTCCACCACCACCTCACTTGGATGGGTATAATCATGTAAATAATAACTATATATGATTATTTTAAAGTTATTTTGATTCTAAAATAGTATATATACACTTCAATACAATTCCATGATCATGGGAACGATATCTTCCCTCGTGCATACGTACGGCCTACCATCTCCACGATGTGATGCAACTCGTTCAACATGATCTTCATTGAAAAATGATTATATAAATGAATTGAATGAATAAATATGATATATATTACACTAATACCATTATTGAAACGAGTTATCTATAACATAAAAATATGAATAAGAATTTATTCGACAAAAATTGCATAAGAACATAAAGCAATGAACACCCGAATAACAAGTAGCAATGAAATATTACTAATAAAAAGATAAGAAAATGACCATATATGATATCATAACAATGGATATGATTCTGTAATGAGTCAATGACATTATTTAAATCACTATTCAGGAGGTTCGGATACGTACGAAGCAAATCGGACCTAAGGTAAGGAAAAATCTCTGAATCTCATTTTTATCCGAGATTGTTTAGACTTCAGAATATACTGGGGCATATTTATCATCAACATCCAAGTTTCGTCAATATTTAATATTATTTCTATCCTCCTACAATTTTTTAAAACCAATTTTACCTATTGGTAAATTTTAGTAAAAGATATGAAAGGAATCTTTTGTCGTTTTCAGTACGAGATACTTTTGGACTTTTTCGGCCAAAGTAGGAGAAGAATGTTTTTTTACTTATACGGCATGAATGGATTTTTATGTTTTCATAGAACATTATTTCCATGAATATTCCTTTATATTTTTCATGTATATTTTTAATTAAATTATTTTAAAATTGTATGACTTGTTAAGAAAGAAAAAAAAAATTGAATTAGAAAGGATATTTTCCTCAGGAATGGAGTTCAAGTGTTTTATCAAAATTATTTTCCATCTAAGATAATATAGGGTCCTGTTTCTATCAATATTATTACATTTAATTTTATTATGTTGTGATGAAATTAATTTTATGAAGTCCTTTATCTTATATGAATTGTTTTATGATGTCACGATGTTTAAGAATCCCATTTTTATTACATGGGTTATGCTATGATGTATGATTTATGATTTTGTGGAACACATAATAATGGTTTCATTATGAGAAGGGTGGGACCTATATATCCCTCCAATTAATTTGGTAAAGATTTATATCTCATGAGATAGACATGGCTGGAATGACATGTTAATCCGGTTCAGTGATACAGGACTGGAACGAGGAGTGAACTCAGTTTAGTAATGGACTTTGTTCGCTATGATGGTCTAAAAGAGCATTGAATAATATGAAATTATTTTTTATGATTATGTGTGTATGACACAAAGATTCATGTTTTAAGTTATGATGATTGGGATTACATTTCACTACTATGATTTATCCCGTGTTATGATATTATGATATTTTTGTAGGTTAATATTTCCAAAATATTATGTTCTTATGAATATAATATGATTGATATTTCTTTTGTTTACCCTTAATGAGGATTTGAGCTCACCATTTTGTATGTTTTCTTTTCCCTAGGTTAGGAAGAAGGGCATTAAGTAGGATATTCCAAAAGGGACTCTAGATATGATGAAATAAACGGGAGACAATGTAGAGGATTTATGAACCAGTTGTTTATGTTTCCCAGTTTTTAAAGACACTATACTTATACGGTCCTATCATGGTTTTGTTATATATAGTAATAAGTATACTTCAATTGTGAAGTAATTACCATGTATGTAAATTATGGGTCGTTATAATTGATGAAAAAGTTATGACCCAAATACAGAAATAGTCTCCAATCTGGCGAGTCAAGTCTATCTTTGATTTCAATACCCTTTTACACCAATACAGTGTAGGGTTTAGCTCCCATATCCTGAATGAAATTTGTATAAAATTAAGTCAGAAATACATTTAAAAAATAATAAGTTCAAATAAATAATATAAAAATAATTTTGTCTGAATTACTATAGTGCACTTTAAAGGGTAAAACTGGAATTTTTATCAAATTTTCAAATAAATGATCTAATCCCAAATATTTTACAAATGAACACATTTATGACATTTTCAGGAAATTATATCTTTTATTATCAATTAAATATTAAATAAAAATTTGTTTTATCTAATCCCCAACACTTTCACTTTTGCACTCTTGGGAAAAACCTCGTGTGATGTAATACAGAAAATTATGACAAGATATGCATATTTATATTTCTCAATACAAATTTGAAATATAAGAAAATTAATTATCCCATGAAGAGTCAATATCAATAAACATCAAATTTATTATCTCATAAATTATGTCAAAACAAAATCTTGTCTGATTAATTACACTAATCTGTGCAAAAACAATAATGAGTCTATCATGCCACTAATTCCCCATGTGTGTGTGTACCAATCATTTCAAGCTTGTCTCTCCACCCTTTATCCAGTATAATTAGATCATGTAAAAAAAATTTCCATACCTAGTTTAATTCATTGAACCTATTATACATTCCTTTGCAATAAAATTTCAAGACCCACTCACTTAAGTATTCCCTAAAGTCAAACCTTAAGCTCCTGACCTAGATATCCCACGTGTTGTACATTTCATCACTCCCCTCTTTATTAATATATTTTTTATTTGAATTTTTTTGTTGATGATTTTTTTTCTTGAGCGTGTACAACTGTCAGATATTAGGTACACACTCATAGGTCAATTTGGTAACGTAACTAAATTGATCAGAAGAGAAATGAATGTATGAACCAAACATTTATATAAGATTAATTTTCTTTCCTAGCATGGTAAAACCATCAATTGGTTAGGAAAATTTTCACAAGTTATGATTTTCTGAATAGATGTTTGGAGAAATAAATGACACAATTTACCCTGACCAAAAATCACAAATAATGGTGTCAGTATCTAAAAGGTTTTATTATGACATAACCAGTCACATCATTGAGGACTTAAAGTTTTATAAAAAACAACCCTTGGGGATTAAATATTTATTATTCTTAACATGGAACCAATGAAATTTTCAATCCAAAATTTTCCATATATACCATATCTAAATGATCATGTTACATGATATTTTTCTTTCTTTTTTTTTGAATATTTAACATAAAAAATAATAGAAAACACTCCAAAATATACAAATAAAAATCCAAAATAACTACACCAAAATGTTGTACCCACCCCCACACATAAAATATTTCATTTTCCTCAATGTTAACCTATGAGATGATATGTGAAAATTAAATTTAGAATTTAAAATATGACAACTAATATAAAAGTTAAAGGGTTAGGAATAGTCTGATATTCTGAAGTGATGATGGGGTCATGTAGTGTGATAAAATCAACTACATCAGCAAGAAGTCCCTCAATGTATTTCTTAAAACATTACCCATTGAATATAAATATCGTTCTAGTGTCCCTTTCTGTGATCTACACTACACCATAAGGAAAACTGTTAGACACAACATAAGGGCCTAACCATTTGGAATGCAACTTATTGAGCATCAGCTTATATTGTGAACTATATAGTAATAATTTATCTCCAGCATGACACACCCTTTGTTGGATTATTCTATCATGAGATGCTTATAATGTTTCATTGTATATCCTTGAGTTCTCATATGATGACAACCAAATATCCTCAAGCTATTGGATTTGTAGCTTACTTTGAATTCCAACTTTGGATACATCATTATTGAATTTATTTACAAAAAAAATATACATGATGATCTACATACACTGGGATATGGCATGGTTTCCCAAAAATAATCTGAAATGGAGACATATCAGTGGGTGTCTTGTATACTATCTTATAAGGACAAACAACATCATCCAATCAGTTCCTCTAATCCAACCTCTTTGGCTACATTGTTTTCTGCATAATTTGTTTCAACTCTCGATTTGAAAACTCAGCCTGACCATTTGTTTGGCGGTGGTATGGTGTTTATGTTTTGTGTTCCACCCCATACTTTCTAAGGAAGTAGGTGAAATTATTATTTCAAATGTGTGTCCCCTGATCACTGATGATTGACATTGGTACTCCAAACCTATAAAAATATGTGTCTTGACAATGTCCACTAAAACATGGAAATCATCATTCCTAGTGGTTGTAACCTCCACCCATTTACTCACATAATCAACATCAACCAAAATATAGAAAACCCAAATGAACTAGTAAAAAGACCCATAAAATTGATGCCCCATGCATAAAAAATATCAAGGGATAATATTGGTTATAGGGGAATCTTATGACTCCTAGAAATGTTCCATGTGTGTTGGGAATGTGAGAACTAATTAAAAAACACATAATAATCATGGAATAAGCTAGGATAATATAATCCAGAGTCTAAAACATTCCATGCTATTCATTGGGGTCCAAAGTTCCCTCCACATGAAAGTGTACGGTAGAAATGTAGAATAAACTCAAACTCATGATTAGGAACACACATCCCAATAAAATGATCACTACACAAATGCCATAAGTAGGGATAATCCCACACAAAAAATCTAGACTCACTCTTCAATTTTTGGACATGATGTTTCTTTAAATATGCATGAATTTAATAGGCAACAAGGTAGTTAACTAAATCAGCATATTAAGGATGTGTACCTGAGATGGAGTAAAGATGATCACCTGGGAAAGTGTCTTAAAGTGTTACCTAGCCTAATGTGTCAGTCTATAGTGTTTGAGTAAGCCCACTCATGTTTTCTACCACTATGTTTTCTAAACCCTTCTTATCATTTATCATAATATAAAATTCGTGAAGAAGGAGCATCCATCAGATAAGTCTGGGCTTTGCATTTGGCTTCTTCAAGAGGTAGCTCAGAGCTGCATGGTCAAAACATAATAACTACTTTAGAGCCTAATAAATATAAATGGAATTTATATAAAGAAAAAATAATGGAAAGAAACTGATTTTCTATGGTTTTGTAGTTTGATTATGATGAATCCAATGTCCTTGAATCACATGCGATCACATGTGAATGTCCCTCCACACTCTATGATAAAACTGATCCAACTGAAAAGTTTGAATCATCACACATCAACTAAAATATAATGTCTCACTCTGGGGTTTATATAATAGGTGGAGTGGTTAGACAATATTTTATCTCATCAAAGGAATTATTTCAAGAATCATCAAACACAAAATCGGAATCCTTTTGAAGTAATAGTGATATTGGAAGATAAATCTTAACAAAATATTTGATGAAGAATCTATAAAATCCAACATTCCCTATGAAATATATAACACCACAGACACATAAAGGATAGGGTAGAGATGAAATAATACCTACCTTAGATCTATCAACCTCTATCCCATGTTTCGACACTACATACCCTAAGACAATCCCATGCTCTACTATTAAATGACACTTTTCAACATTCAAGACTAGATTCTTCTCAATACAAGGATTCAACACCTTTCCTAAACTAGATATAGAATAATCAAATGAATACCCATACACTATAAAATCATACATAAAAACCTCCATGTTGGTCTCAAGAAAATCAGAAAAAATACTCACCATACATCTTTGGAAGGTACCTGGGGTGTTGTAGAGTCCAAAGGGAATTCCTTGGTAGGAAAATATATTGAATGGACACGTGAATGTTGTCTTTTATTGATCCTCCATAGCAATAGGAACCTAAAAATATCCATAAAATCAATAAAAAAACTATAATGTGTCTTCCAAGCTAGTATCATAATCATTTGATCAATAAATGGGAGGGGGAAATAGTCCTTGTGAGTGGACATATTTAGTTTCCTATAACCAACACTCACATGCCATCTATTTTGCACCATCTTTAGAAGTAACTCCTATTTATGATTTTTAACAATATTAACACCACTTTTCTTAGGAAAAACCGAAATAGGACTCACCCACTGAGAATCTGAAATTGGATATATTATACATGCCTCATGAAATTTTTCAACATTTTTTAACAACTTCTAAAAGAGTTGGATTCAGTCTCATTTGTGGCTGCCTCACTAGTTTAACCTCATCCTCTAAAAGAATCTTATACATGAAAATGGAGGAGATAATACCCAATATATCATCCATGGTCCACCCAATTTCCTTAATGTTCTCCCTAAAAGTATAAATTTTTTTCTTCATGTTCAAAAGGGAGATTGTTAGCAATTATAATAGGTAATCTATCACCACTCAACAAGTATGAGTATTTTAGATTTGGTGTAAATTACTTGAGTTCGATTGTAGGGGGTCATGTATGGATGAAGACATTAAAGGAGATGAAATATGTGTATAAATTACATCAATACTAGAATATAAATCATCAAAATCAGAGAATAATGCATCAAATCCATCAGTAAAGTCAACAAACATGCCATAATCAAAGTTCAAATGATCAAAATCCAAATATAAATCCATTTCAAAATAAAATATAAGAGATTTTTGTTCATTATAAACTAGTTTGGTTGTTCTCTTAGACATCAAAATAGAACCAATGCTCATAATCTCTCTAAGCATAGGAAAATAAAAATCCATGGGCTTTCTACCAGGTTTTCCAAAATGGGATATAACAAATCAGAATGGTCATCATAGGGGTACTTCATGGATTCCATAATATTAAATATCAAAACTTCATCTAAAAACCCCATGGAATGTGTACCCTCATGAAAATTTAAGATATTTTTGGAAGTCTTGAGGAAGGGCCTACATTAGATAATGGGATCATGATAATTTACCTGATCATCCTCCATGTTATGTATATTGAAATCTACTAGAAATTTCATGTCTCCTACATGAACAAGTACATCCTCAAGGACCCCCACTGGATATGTTGTAGAAATATTTTCCAATTGCAACACTACTCTCATCAGTGTCAACTCACCAACCTAAAAAGAAGATAATACAAAATGAGTCATTACAATTATGGATGCACCTAAATCACATAAAGCATCAGAAAATTGTAACTCCCCAGTGGTTCATGGTATGGTGAATTCCCCAATATCCTTGCAACGTGTTGGAATTTTTAGAGTTGGTGTAATGAGAGCGAACACAATCCTTTCAATATTGATCCTATCATTTCAATTGAGACTTATTAAATTAGAACAATGTTCTTTTAAGAATTTTACATACCTAAGGATCTACTTGATGGCTTCAAGTAGAGGTATCTTGATCTCAGTATGCTTAAATTTATCCAAAACATCTTTTTTTCATCACCTCTTCCGCCATCTTATTGGATTCCAAAAATATATTGGGAAAGGGAGGGGTTTAGGAGGAACATCATCAATATTTTTTGTACCTTTGTCTTTCCCCTTGGGATACTCATTAGTGGTTCTTGAATGGGGGTTTTCCATTGTTAAGGTGAATATCAATGGAATGCTAAGTGCAGATGTATTAGTTGTTTGCTTCCCACTTCTCAATGTGATGACACTAGCATTCCCATTAGGATTTGGATTAGGTTGTGAAGGAATATTTCTAGAGATATTACTTACCATTTCATGGAGTGTTGTGTCAATTTGGCTCATTTGTGTCATCAACTCCCTCAACTCTGAACCATGACTCTTCAACTCATTCTTTTGATTGAGAACAATTTGTTTCAAAATATCATCAATATTATAATCTACCTTTGGTTTATAATTCCCTAGTTATTTATTTGTTGATCCTAGGGCTTCAAATATCTTTTGGGGTTGTTCGAAACCCTATTAGTAAGATAGAGACTACTATAAATTTTGTCGAGAAGGGGGCCTATATTGTTGTCCAGAGCCATACCTCTTCTATGATTGATCTTTACACCCTTGGTTGTATATTGGTGAAAATGAATCATACTTATTCTGGGTAAGTGGTTGGCGTTTCTACTATTATGTTCTTCGAGGGAATACAACAATAAAATCCTCTATCTCCTGTAATTAGGGGAAACAGTCATTTGGGTGTTATGTTTTAGTGAAAATACCACAAGGCCTCATAAGAGTGGGTTGGGATGACTTTTGAGCCAAAGCAATATACCTCACCATAGTGGTCAATTATTCCAACGTGGTACCAACTAAATGAGTTTTGAGATAATATGGACTTACCCAATGTACTCCCCTGACATGTGGTGTACCTCGATCACCAAATTTTTGGGAGTTTTGTTTCATCTTATCGATCAATGAATGTGCGGCTACTGGTGTTTTTTCCACCAATTCTCCTCTAGCCACAAAATCTACTATGCTCCTCTACATAGGTGTGAAGCCTTTGTATAAGTATTGGATGAGGATTTTCTCACTAATTTAATGATGTGCTATTTTTGAACATAACTTCTTGAATCACTCACTATACTTATTCATTGAATCGCCTTAAGCATGATTGATCCATGATATCTCCTTATGAATGGAAGTAGTCCTTGATGCTCGAAAAAATATTTATAATAAAAGATGTTTCAAATCATTTTGAAATGTTACATCATGTTTTAAATAATAAATCCAATCCTTTGCAGTTCTATCAAATGGAAATGGGAATTCTCTTTGTTTTATTAGATCATCCGAGACATTTCTTGTTTTATGTTTTTAGAAAACCACATTAAATTATTTTTAATGTTTTTTTTTGATCCTCACTAAATAATCCAAGAAATTTTGGAAGTAGGTGAATTAAACCAGTTTTTAATTCAATGTCTGATTCGAGGTATGGTTATGCAATAAAATTAGGTTGATAGTTAATGTTGGGTGCAACCAATTATCGAATGGTTATATTAAGTTCGTTATTATTCTTTTTAGATATTGGTTCTTCTTTTATGTTTGAATTAGAATTGATTCCAATTTCAATGTTACCATAATGGAGGAATTCTCTAACAGTTTGAATGTTGAAACATCCCATAGACCAAGAATGTCAGATTTGATCCCTAAGGATGGGCCCAGTCTCAGGGTCATGATCTAAGTTATCTTCTCGATTAGTTCATGTCATAAATCAATTACTAAATAGTGTCAAAATTGACATAAAATAGTTTTTAAAACAAATATTATATTATTAATTGTTATTTTATTCCTAAAAATCTAAGGTTCTGCCAAATGACTTAGAAAAGTTTATATATATTAATAATTAACCACTTGGGGTTCATTTGGCTTGTTATAGTATGTTTATTAACCATATAGTGTAAGAAAACAAGAAGACACGGTAAAAGTTAAAATATTTAACTTAGAGTTAAATCTAAATGATAAAGTTAAAATAGTAACATAAACTTGTCTAAAACCTATTGATTGAGAGTATTTAGACCCATACCCACTTTATATTAGAAATAAATCAATTTGGAGCTATTATAAACTGAATATGACTTTATTATAAAATAATATTTTAAGTTTTTCCTAAGGTGCCCCTCTCCTCCCTTATAAAAGGGCACCTCCTCCCTCTCCTCCTCACAACATTTTTAATCTCGGACAACCCCAGAACATTTCACTTCTAAACTTATCTAAAAACATACTATAGGTCCTGGTATTCTTCAAATACCAATTTTAGTGCCTTAAGAGGAGGTTTTAAAGAGGCGTGTCGAAGAAGAGGTAATATCTGTTACCGATTCTTTCAAATTTATTTCTTCTTCTAATTCATCTTCCTTAGTTGTTTCATTATAAAGTAATAAAAACAGTACTAATCATATACTGATACGTTATTATAGATATGAAACAACCATATTTCACCTTCTAACCATCCTATGGAAAAGGAAATCACCGCACGTGCGTACGTACGGAATACCGTCTCCATGTCGTGGTGTAAATTTTTTTACACCACCACCTTACTTGGATGGTTATAATGGTGTAAAGAATAACTATATATGATTATTGCAAAGTGATATTGATTCTGAAGTAGTATAAATACACTTCAATACAATTCCACGATCACGGGAATGATATCATCGCTCGTGCATACGTACGGTCTACCGTCTCCACGATGTGATGTGACTCGTTCTACATGATCTTCATTGAATAATGATTATATAAATGAATTGAATGAATAAATATGATATATATTACACTAATAACATTATATAAATGAGGTATTTATTACCTAAAAAAGAATACTAAGAATTAATTCGACAAAACATGCATAAGAACATAAAGCAATGAACACCCGAATAACAAGTAGAAATGAAATAATACTAATAAGAAGATAAGAATATGACCATATATGATATCATAACAATGAATATGATTCTTTAATAATTCAATGACATTATTAAAATCATTATACAAGAGTTTCGGATACGTATGAAGCAAATCAGACCTAAGGTAAGGGAAAATCTCACATTCTCATTTTTATCTGAGATTTTTTATAATTCAGAATTTACTGGGGAATATTTATCATCAACATTCATGTTTCCTCAATATTTAATAATATTTATATCCTACTAAAATTTTTTAAATCCAATTTTACCTATTGGTGAATTGTATTAAAAGATATGAAAGGAATATTTTTTCGTTTTCAGTACGAGATACTTTTTGACTTTTTCGGCCAAAGTATGAGAAGAATGTTTTTTTAACTTATACGACATGAATGGATTATTATGATTTCATAGAACATTATTTCCATGAAGATTCATTTACCAGTTTTCATGTTTATTTTTAATTTACTTCTTTTATAGTTGTATGACTTGTTAAGAATGGAAAAATGTTTTTGAAGTAGAAAGGATATATTCCTCAAGAATGGAGTTCAAGTGTTTTATCAAAATTATTTTCCATCTAAGATAATATAGGGTTATATTTATATCCCTATTATTAAATTTATTTTGATTATGTTGTGATGGAATTATTTTTATGAAGTCCTTTATCTTATATGAATTGTTTTATGATGTCGTGATGTATAAGAATCCCATTTTTATTACATGGGTTATGCTATGATGTATGATTTATGATTTTGTGGCACACATAAGAATAGTTTCATTGTGAGATGGGTGGTACCTATATCTCCCTCAAATGAATTGGGTAAAGATATATATCTCATGAGATATACATGGCTAGAACGACAAGTTAATCTGGTTCAGTGATACAGGACTGGAACGAGGAGTGAACTCGGTTCAGTAATGGACATTGTCCGCTATGATGGTCTTGGGAAAGAGGATTGACTAATATGAAATAATTTTCTATGATTATGTGTGTATGCCATAAAGTTTCTTGTTTTATGTTATGATTATTGGGATTACATTTCACTACTATGATTTATCCCATGTTATGATATTATGTTCTTTTTTGCAGGTTATGGTTTTCAAAATATTATGTTCTTATGAATATGATATGATTGATATTTCTTTGGATTACCCTTACGAAGAATTTGAGCTCACCATTTTGTATGTTTCCTTTTCCCCAGGTCAGGAAGAAGGCTATTATATAGGATATTACAAAAGGGACTCTAGATATTATGAAATAAATGGGAGAAAATGTAGAGGGTTTATGAACCAGTTGTTTATGATTCCCAGTTTCTAAAGACACTATACCTATACGGTCCTATCATGGTTTTTTATATGTTGTAATAAGTATGCTTTAATTCTGAAGTAATAACCATGTATGTGAAGTATGGGTCGTTATAGTTGGTATCAGAGGAAAGGTATAATCAACCTTTGGAAAATATGATGTGAAAGCCTTAGTAAGAACTCTAAGGATATGTCTATACATAAAACACAATATTAGTGTTTTAGAAATGGCCATGAACAGCCTATGATAAGAGCTTAGACATTATTCTTGATTATGTGGTTTTTCGGTTATCATTAGTGTTTCTCACACTATGCTTCCTGGTTTTAGTCAATGGATAGAACCCGAAGGAACCTTGTTAATGATGAATGCGAAAGGAAATGCAATGATTGTCCCCATGAGAAACCAAACTTTATGGGAGAAAGAATAAAAAATCTTGTAGCCATGCTCACACAAATTTCTCAAGCTATGAATCTTGCAGGACTTCCAGACGAGCAAAGGAAGGAGAAACATTCTATTGAATCCTTCACGAGGTAGCGTCCACCTTCATTCAGCGGGTCTTCTGATCCATTAGTGTATGAACAATGGATTAGTACCACTGAAAAGATAATTTCAGTCCTGCAATGTTCTAAACATGATAAAGTCATCTTAGAAGTTTATCGTTTAGAAGGTGAAGCTAATCAATGGTGGAATCTTATTAAGAATATGAGGCAAAGGGATGAAATTGAGTCTATAGAATGGCACGAGTTCAAGAAATTATTTTTCAACAAGTAGTTCCCTCATATTCTTCGAACAAAGATGGAGAAGGAGTTTCAAGAACTGAATCAAAAGGATGATGAATCAGTTGGTACCTACGAAGAAAATTTTACAAGGCTTGCAAGGTATGCTTCCGGAATTATTATCCAACCTGAGAGTAAGATCGATCGATACTTTAGTGGCTTAAAAACAAGTCTTCAAAGGGAATTAGCCATAAGGGACTTCAATAGCTATGAGGTAATTGTTCGATGTTCTCTCAAGGTTGATATGGAGATTGGAATAATCCATCAGTCATATGGGTTTGATAAGAAGAGGAAAATAGAATTCAAGGGAAAATATAAAGATCGTTCTAAAAAGAAGATGAGTTTTCCCTTATGCTAAAAGTGTGGAAAGAAACATGGAGGGAATTGTCTTAAAGGGACAAGTAAATTTAAGTGTGGAAAAGAATGTCATCGAGCAGTTGAATGTCTAAATAATTCGAAGAAGATGTCTAATGATGCGAACAAAGAAAGGGATACACAGAATGCACCTCCTACACTTAAATGTTTCAAGTTCAAGGAAATGGGGCATTATGAAAATCAATGCCCTAATCCAAGGGTTTTTTATAATGATCGATGTCAACAAACTATTAAGGCCAAAGACAAAGGAAAGTCACATGCAATTTCTATCGGCGTTGGGGTGTATGATAACAAAGTGGTGAAAGGTACACTTACCATCCACTCTAAAGTAGTGAATGTTTTATTTGATTTTGGGTCCACCCACTCTTTTATTTCTGAATAACTTTCTAAGGGTATCGTCGTACTACCTCAACAATTAGATGTTGAGTTAGCTATGACAACCCCTAATGGAACAACAGTCACATCAAAAGTTTACAATTCTTCCCTGATTGAAGTATGTGGGAAATTGCTTCCTGCAAATCCTGTGATCCTTCCTATAGTGTAATTTTATGTGATTCTTGGCATGGATTGGATTTCTTTATACGAAGATCATATCAATTGCCAAAGAAAAGAAATCAAATTTAATATTCCTGATCAATCCACTATCATCTATCGATGCAAGGATAAATATAACCTTCCGGTAGAAATCATGATTACAAATATGCCAATTGTACGGAAGTTTGATAATGTCCTTACTAAAGAATTTCCAGGTCTTCCACCAAATTGTGAAGTTTAGTTTTCAATAGAACTCATACCGGGTGCTATGCCTATTTCAAAGACACCATATAGAATGGAACCAATTGAGTTGTAGGAATTGAAGAAGCAACTCCAAGAGAATCTTGATAAAGGATTCATACGCCCTAGTGTGTCACCTTGGGGAGCACCTGTTCTGTTTTTTAAGAAGAAAGATGGATCAATGAGACACTAAATTGATTATCAGGAACTTAACAAGATCACTATCAACAAAAAATATCCTCTCCTGTACATTAATGAATTATTTAACCAATTATGCGGAGCTCAATTCTTTTCCAAGATTGATCTTCGTTCAGGGTATCATCAATTAAGGGTCAAAAAGGAGGATATACCAAAACGGATTTCCGTACAAGGTATGAACACTATGAATTTATAGTGATTCCATTTGGTCTTACTAATTCCCCTACTATCTTCATGAATTTTATGAATAGAGTCTTTATAGACTATCTTGGTCAGTTTGTGGTAGTCTTTATAAACGATATTCTTGTCTATTCAAAGAGCAAGGAAGAACATGAAGATCTCTTGAGAATTGTATTAAAGACCCTAATAAAGGAGAATCTTTATGATAAATTTACCAAGTATGAATTTTGTTCTTCAAAAAGTTTCTTTTTTGGGTCACATAACCACAAAAGAGTGGATATCTGTGGATCTAGCAAAAATAGAGGTTATTGAAAGATGGTCGAGACCAACGACAGTAACTGAGATCCGAAGTTTTCTTGGTCTGGCTGGATATTATTGATGTTTTGTGAAAGATTTGTCAATGTTATCTAATCCACTCACCAGGTTGACTTGAAAAAGAGTTAAGTGTGTTTGGACAGAGGAGTGTGAAGACAATTTCAAAGAGTTAAAACGAAGGTTATCCAGTGCACCTGTGCTCACACTGCCATGTAGTGGAGAATGGTTTGTGATCTACAGTGATGCATCCAAGAAGGGACTAGGGTGTGTTCTCCTACAAAATGATATGGTGATAGCTTATGCCTCACAACAGTTGAAAATCCATGAGAAAAATTACCCAACTCATTACTTGGAGTTAGCCGCGGTAATCATTGTATTAAAAATATGAAGGCATTATCTTTATGGTGAAAAGTGTGCTATTTATACTGATCATAAAATTTTAATGTACATTTTCACACAAAAGGAGCTTAATATGTGTCAAAGAATATGGTTGGAGCTGATTAAGGATTACGACTAATCAATTCATTATCACCCTGGGAAAGAAAACAAGGTGGAAGACGCATTAAGTCGAAAAGACCATGCTAGATTATCCATGATGAGGATCACAAAAGATCCAATATTTATGGATTTACAAAGGATGGATCTTGGGATTATAATGGAAGGGGAAAAATCTTATCTTTATTAAATGAATGTTCAACCATCGATACATGTGAAGATTAAATAAGCACAGAAATAATATGTAGAGTTACAAAAGAAGGTGAGAAATGTTCTTGAATTCAACCTTGATTGTGATGGGATAATAAGGTTCAGAAATCGGGTTTTTGTTCCTCACATACCAGAATTAAAGAAGGAACTGTTGGATGAGACTCATAGTTTTTCATTCTCTATTCATCCTGGAAGCACGAAGATGTATAGGTATTTGAAAGAGTACTTTTGGTGTGATGGAATGAAAAGAGATGTTTCTAAACATGTATCTCGATGCTTTGTTTTTTAGCAAATTAAAGCTGAGAGATAGAAATCTAAGGGGATGTTACAACCATTACCCATACCAGAATGGAAATGGGAAAACATCACTATAGACTTTGTCACTGGACTTCCAAAAACATCCAAAGGCAATAATTCTATCTGGGTTATAGTTGATCGTCTTACGAAGTCGTCACACTTCATTTCTATTAGAGAAGATTTCTCTCTGGATCAGCTTGCCAGGATATATGTAAAGGAAGTGGTAAGATTGCATGGAGTACCATGTTCCATTATATCTGATCGGGATCTGAGGTTTACCTCGATGTTTCGGTGAAGTCTTCATCGTACTCTAGATACAGAGTTGATTTTCAGCACTTCTTATCATCCTCAGACAAACGGTCAGTCTGAGAGGAAAATTCAAACTCTAGAAGACATGTTGGGAGCTTGCTCTATCGATTTCAAAGGTGGTTTGGATCAACAACTACCTTTGGTGGAATTTTCTTATAATAACAGCTTTCACTCCAATATTTATATGGCTCCTTATGAGGATCTCTATGCAAAGAAATGCAGGACACCAACTTGCTGGGATGAAGTTTGGGAAAGAAAGCTATTAGGACCTGATCTGGTTGATGAGATGGCAGAAAAGGTCAGATCTATTCAACAACACATAAGAGCAGCTCAGAGTCGACAAAAAAGTTATGAGGACAACGGAAGAAAATACCTAGAGTTTGAAGTGGGTGATAAAGTGTTCTTACGAATGTCTCCTTGGAAAAGAGTAATGAGATTTGGAAAGAAGGGAAATCTAAGACCTACGTATTTCGGTCCTTCTGAAATACTGGATCATGTTGGGAAGGTAGCTTACCAATTGTCACTTCCACCGAATCTCTCTCAAGTTCACAATTTGTTCCATGAATCTCTTCTGAGAAAGTACATACCCGATCCTTCACATTTACTAAGCTCAAAAGTTATACCGTTTGAGCAAGATCTTTCTAATGAAGACCAGCCGATATAGATTCTGGATCGTACCGAAAAAGTTCTACGGAACAAGTCCACTCACTTGGTGAAAGTTTTATGGAGGAACCACAAATTAGAAGAAGCTACATGGGAGCTTGAGGATATGATGAGAGAGATTTATCCTCATCTGTTTGTTACGAGTGACAAATTTCGAGGGTGAAATTCATTTTAAGGGGGTAGAATGTAACACCCTGTTATTTTATGAGAATTATATTTTTTAATTTCTTATGTTATACGCAACATCAAAGGAATATTTCATTACACACAACACTAGTCTGTCTTGCGTTATACACAAGAGCAACCTTCCTCGATAGCATGGGTTGTACGCAATATCGAGTTTCACTAAACAATGATATGTTATTAAAATATTATATAAACTAGCCGTTATGAATAGTAATACCCACTTTTTGAAATTTTATAAATTTTATCTTTCAAAATGGACTTCATTTTTGGATTCAGAATATCGAAATTAGCCTAGGGAAAAATTTTGGTATTTTTCTAAGAATATTCAATTTTTTATGAATAGTGAAAACACTAGGTTACTATTTAAAAACCGACTTTTTATTTAAATAATTATTTATTTTTTTAAAATTTATTTTAGGTCCAATTTTATACATAATACCTATATAATTTCAATTTAATTCATTAGAGTCATTTTATAATAATTTTAGATATATAAAAATTTTATTGAGCTTTTCACCGTCTTTTACCCATCTCCTAGGAGAATTTGCAAATGTACATAAAACGTACTTTTACTGCTTCTATGAGTGGAAATTGTGAAAATCCGAGAGACAAGGTTAATATCAAGTAGTAAAATATGGTTCAATAAGATAAAAATAATTTTTGGTGAATAGTAACTTTTTACTTTTATTTACCACGGTTAAAATAAATAGGGTAATTAAGGGTAAAAATGATATTATTATTACCCTAACACATGTCCAAATTCTATTGGATAAGTTTAATTCAACCAAAAACAACCTTAGGAATAAAATATTACCCTTTAGGTCCACTTGGATTAGATTAGGACATTTATTATTATTTTATTTAAAGAAGTGTTAAAATAGTTAAAATCAAAGCTTAATAACTAAAAACATTTTTAATGTAGGGTTATACATAAGATAAATTCGACTATAAATATTCATTATAAAGGTAAAAATATTTCCTATATAATGGTATCTTATTTATGATTTTTAGACATTAAATAATTTAATTTATTTTTGACACATTGATGATGCAGTAATTACCATATTAATTAAATATTACCATAATTGATGTTATAAATACCCAAATAAATGTAATTTGAGACTTTTTATGAATAAAACTAATTTTATATGTTAATATGACATGTTATTATTGATTTAATTAACTTTTTTCGAACTAATCATGATGTTATGAGTTTTACAAAAAATCAATTACCAAATAGTTCCAAAATTGACATAAAATAGTTTTTAAAACAAATATTATATTATTAATTGTTATTTTATTCCTAAAAAATTAAGGTTCTACCAAATGACTTATATAAGATTATATATATTAATAATTAACCACTTGGGGTTCTTTTGTCTTGTTACAGTATGTTTATTAACCATATAGTGTATGAAAAAAAGAAGACACGGTAAAGGTAAAAATATTTAACTTAGAGTTAAATCTAAATGATAAGTTTAAAATAGTAACGTAAACTTTTCTAAAACCTATTGGTTGAGAGTCCGTAGACCCATCCCTACTTTATCTTTGAAATAAATCAATTTGGAGCTATTATAAACCGAATATGATTTTATTATAAAATAATATTTTATTTTTTTCCTAAGGTGCCCCTCTCCTCCCTTATAAAAGGGCACCTCCTCCCTCTCCCCCTCACACCATTTTTATCCTTCACGATCGGCCAAACCATGCCAATTTTACCTTCTCCACTTCCCTATACACATACTAGAGGTACTGGGCTTCTTTAAAGACCAATTTTAGTTCTCTAAGAGGAGGTTTCAAAGAGGCGTGTCGAAGAAGAGGTAATATCCGTTACTGATTCTTTCAAATTTATTTCTTCTTCTACATCCTCTTATTTACTTGTTTCCTTATGAAGTAATAACATAAGTATCACTCATATACTGATATGTTATTATAAATATTAAACAACCATATTTCACCTTCTAACTATCCTACGGAAAACAAAATCACCGCGTGTGCGTACGTACGGAATACCGTCTCCACGTCGTGGTGTAATTTGTTTTCCACCACCACCTCACTTGGATGGGTATAATGGTGTAAATAATAACTATATATGATTATTTTAAAGTGCTTTTAATTCTAAAATAGTATACATAGACTTCAATACAATTCCATGATCATGGGAACGATATCTTCGCTCGTGCGTACGTACGGCCTACCATCTCCACGATGTGATGCAACTCGTTCAACATGATCTTCATTGAACAATGATTATATAAATGAATTGTATGAATAAATATGATATATATTACACTAATACCATTATTGAAATGAGTTATCTATAACCTAAAAATATGAATAAGAATTTATTCGACAAAACATGCATAAGAACATAAAGCAATGAACACCCGAATAACAAGTAGCAATGAAATATTACTAATAAAAAGATAAGAATATGACCATATATGATATAATAACAATTAATATGATTCTGTAATGAGTCAATGACATTATTTAAATCACTATACAGGATGTTTGGATACGTACGAAGCAAATCAAACCTAAGGTAAGGAAAAATCTCTGAATCTCATTTTTATCCGAGATTGTTTAGACTTTAGAATATACTGGGGAAAATTTATCATCAACATCCAAGTTTCCTCAATATTTAATATTATTTCAATCCTCCTACAATTTTTTAAAACCAATTTTACCTATTGGTGAATTTTAGTAAAAGATATGAAAGGAATCTTTTGTCGTTTTCAGTACGAGATACTTTTTGGCTTTTTGGCCAAAGTATGAGAATAATGTTTTTTTACTTACACGACATGAATGGATTTTTATGTTTTCATAGAAAATTATTTCCATGAAGATTCCCTTACAAGTTTTCATGTTTATTTTTTAATTAAATTATTTTAAAATTGTATGACTTGTTAAGAAAGGAATAAAAATTGAAGTAGAAAGGATATTTTCCTCAGGAATGGAGTGCAAGTGTTTTATCAAAATTATTTTACATCTAAGATAATATAGGGTTCTGTTTCTATCCCTATTATTACATTGAATTTGAGTATGTTGTGACGGAATTTTTTTTATGAAGTCCTTTATCTTATATGAATTGTTTTATGATGTCACGATGTTTAAGAATCCCATTTTTATTACATGGGTTATGCTATGACGTATGATTTATGATTTTGTGGAACACATAATAATGTTTTCATTATGAGAAGGGTGGGACCTATATATCCCTCCAATTAATTGGGTAAAGATTTATATCTCATGAGATAGACATGGATGGAATGACATGTTAATCCGGTTCAGTGATACAGGACTGGAACGAGGAGTGAACTCAGTTTAGTAATAGACTTTGTTCGCTATGATGGTTTAAAAGAGCCTTGAATAATATGAAATGATTTTCTATGATTACGTGTGTATGACACAATGTTTCATGTTTTACGTTATGATGATTGGGATTACATTTCACTACTATGATTTATCCCATTTTATGATATTATGATATTTTTTGTAGGTTAATATTTCCAAAATATTATGTTCTTATGAATATGATATGATTGATATTTCTTTTGTTTACCCTTAATGAGGATTTGAGCTCACCATTTTTTATGTTTTCTTTTCCCCAGGTTAGGAAGAAGGGCATTAAGTAGGATATTCCAAAAGGGACTCTAGATATGTTGAAATAAACGGGAGACAATGTAGAGGATTTATGAACCAGTTGTTTATGTTTCCCAGTTTTGAAAGAAACTATACATATACGGTCCAATCATGGTATTGTTATATATAGTAATAAGTATACTTCAATTCTGAAGTAATAACCATGTATGTAAATTATGGGTCGTTATAATGGATGAAAAAGTTATGACCCAAATACAGAAATAGTGTCCAATCTGGCGAGTCCAGCCTATCTTTGATTTCAATACCCTTTTACACCAATACAGTGTAGGGTTTAGCTCCCACATCCTGAATGAAATTTGTATAAAATTAAGTCAAAAATACATTTAAAAAATATTAAGTTCAAATAAATAATATTAAAATAATTTTTCCTGAATTACTATAGTGCACTTTAAAGTGTAAAACTGGAATTTTCATCAAATTTTCAAATGAATGATCTAATCCCAAATATTTTACAAATGAACACATTTATGACATTTTCAGGAAATTATATCTTTTATTATCAATTAAATATTAAATAAAAATTTGTTTTATCTAATCCCCAACACTTTCCCTTTTCCACTCTTGGGAAAAACCTCGTGTGATGTAATACAGAAAATTATGACAAGATATGCAAATTTATATTTCTCAATCCACATTTGAAATATAAAAAAATTAATAATCCCATGAAGAGTCAATATCAATAAACATCAAATCTATTGTCTCATAAATTATGTCAAAACAAAATCTTGTCTGATTAATTACACTAATCTGTGCAAAAACAATAATGAGTCTACCATGCCACTAATTCCCCATGTGTGTGTGTACCAATCATTTCAAGATTGTCTCTCCACCCTTTATCCAGTATAATTAGATCATGTAAAAAAATTCTCCATACCTAGTTTAATTCATCGAACCTATTCTACATTCCTTTGCAATCAAATTTCAAGACCCACTCAGTTAAGTATTCCCTAAAGTCAAACCTTAAGATCCTGACCTAGATATCCCACGTGTTGTACATTACATCACTCCCCTCTTTATTAATATATTTTTTTATTTGAATTTTTTTGTTGATGATTTTTTTTCTTGAGTGTGTACAACTGTCACATATTAGGTACACACTCATAGGTCAATTTGGTAACGTAACTAAATTGATCAGAAGAGAAATGAATTTATGAACCAAACATTTATATAAGATTAATTTTCTTTCCTAACATGGTAAAACCTTCAATTGGTTAGGAAAATTTTCACAAGTTATGATTTTCTGAATAGATGTTTGGAGAAATAAATGACACAATTTACCCTGACCAAAAATCACAAATAATGGTGTCAGTATCTAAAAGGTTTTATTATGACATAACCAGTCACATCATTGAGGAATTAAAGTTTTATAAAAACAACACTTGAGGATTAAATATTTATTATTCTTAACATGAAACCAATGAATTTTGAAATCCAAAATTTTCCATATATACCATATCTAAATGATCATGTTACATGATATTTTTCTTTTTGTTTTTTTTCTTTTAGAATATTTAACATAAAAAATAATAGAAAAAACTCCAAATAATACAAATAAAAATCCTAAATAACTACACCAAAATGTTGTACCCACCCCCACACATAAAATATTTCATTTTCCTCAATGTGAACCTATGAGATGATATGTGAAAATGAAATTTAGAATTTAAAATATGACAACTAATATAAAAGTTAAAGGGTTAGGAATAGTCTGATATTCTGAAGTGATGATGGGGTCATGTAGTGTGATAAAATCAACTACATCAGTAAGAAGTCCCTCAATGTATTTCTTAAAACATTACCCATTGACTATAAATATCTTTCCAGTGTCCCTTTCTGTGATCTACACTACACCATAAGGAAAATAGTTAGACACAACATAAGGGCCTAACCATTTGGAACACAACTTATTGAGCATCACCTTCTATTGTGAACTATAGAGTAATAATTTATCTCCAACATGACACACCCTTTGTTGGATTATTCTATCATGAGATGCTTATAATGTTTCATTGTATATCCTTGAGTTCTCATATGATGACAACCAAATATCCTCAAGCTATTGGATTTGTAGCTTCCTTTGAATTCTAACTTAGGATACATCATTATTGAATTTATTTACAAAAAAAAATATACATGATGATCTACTTACACTGGGATATGGCATGGTTTCCCAAAAAGAATCTGAAATGGAGACATATCAATGGGTTCCTTGTATACTATCCTATAAGTACAAACAACATCATCCAATCAGTTCCTCTAATCCAACCTCTTTGGTTACATGGTTTTCTGCATAATTTGTTTCAACTCTTGATTTGAAAACTCAGCCTGACCATTTGTTTGGGGGTGGTATGGTGTTTATGTTTTGTGTTCCACCCCATACTTTCTAAGGAGGTAGGCGAAATTATGATTTCGAATGTGTGTCCCCTGATCACTGATGATTGACTTTGGTACTCCAAACCTATAAAAATATGTGTCTTTACAATGTCCACTAGAACATGGAAATCATCATTCCTAGTGGTTGTAACCTCCACCCATTTACTCACATAGTCAACATCAACCAAAATATATAAAAACCAAATGAACTAGTAATAGTACCCATAAAATCGATGCCCCATGCATAAAAAATATCAATGGATAATATTGGTTATAGGGGAATCTTATGACTCCTAGAAATGTTCCATGTGTGTTGGGAATGTGAGAACTAATTAAAAAACACATAATAATCATAGAATAAGCTAGGATAATATAATCCAGAGTCTAAAACTTTCCTTTCTATTCATTGGGGTCCAAAGTGCCCTCTACATGAAAGTGTATGGTAGAAATGTAGAATAAACTCAAAAACATGATTAGGAACACACATCCCAATAAAAAGATCACTACACAAATTCCATTAGTAGGGATAATCCCACACACAAAATCTAGACTCACTCTTAAATTTTTGAACATAATGTTTCTTTAAATATGCAGGAATTTAATAGGCAACAAGGTAGTTAACTAAATCAGCATATTAAGGATGTGTACCTGAGATGGAGTAAATATGATCACCTGGGAATGTGTCTTGAAGTTTTACCTAGTCTAATGTGTTAGTATCTAGTGTTTGAGTAAGCCCACTCATGTTTTCTACCACTATGTTTTCTAAACCCTTCTTATAATTTATCATAATATAAAAATCGTGAAGAAGGAGAATCCATCAGATAAGTCTGGGCTTTGAATTTGGCTTCTTCAAGAGGTAGCTCAGAGCTGCATGGTCAAGAAATAATAACTACTTTAGAGCCTAATAAATATAAATGGAATTTATCTAAAGAGAAAATAATGGAAAGAAACTGATTTTCTATGGTTTTTTAGTTTGATTATGATGAATCCAATGTCCTTGAATCACATGCGATCACATGTGAATGTCCCTCCACACTCTATGATAAAACTGATCCAACTGAAAAGTTTGAAGCAGCACACATCAACTAAAATAGAATGTCTCACTCTGGGGTTTATATAATAGGTGGAGTGGTTAGACACTATTTTAGCTCATTAAAAGAATTATTTCAAGAATCATCAAACACAAAATCGGAATCCTTTTGAAGTAATCGTGATATTGGAAGATAAATATTAACAAAATATTTGATGAAGAATCTATAAAATCCATCATTCCCTAGGAAAGATATAACACCACACACACATAAAGGATAGGGTATAGATGAAATAATACCTACCTTAGATATATCAACCTCTATCCCATGTTTCGACACTACATACCCTAAGACAATCCCATGCTCTACTATTAAATGACACTTTTCAACATTCAAGACTAGATTCTTCTCAATACAAGGATTCAACACCTTTCCTAAACTAGATACACAATAATCAAATGAATACCCATACACTGTAAAATCATCCATAAATACCTCCATGTTGGTCTCAAAAAAATCAGAAAAAATACTCACTATACATCTTTGGAAGGTACCTGGGGTGTTGTAGAGTCCAAAGGGAATTCCTTAGTAAGAAAATATATTGAATGGACTTCTGAATGTTGTCTTTTATTGATCCTCAATAGCAATAGGAACCTAAAAATATCCATAAAATCCACACAAGAAACTATAATGTGTCTTCCAATCTAGTATCATAATCATTTGATCAATAAATGGGAGGGGGAAATAGTCCTTGTGAGTGGACAGATTTAGTTTCCTATAACCAACACTCACACGCCATCTATTTTGCACCCTCTTTAGAAGTAACTCATATTTATCATTTTTAACAATATTTACACCACTTTTCTTAGGAAAAACCTAAATAGGACTCACCCACTGAGAATCTGAAATTGGATATATTATACATGCCTCAAGAAATTTTTCAACTTTTTTTAACAACTTCTAAAAGAGTTGGATTCAGTCTCATTTGTGGCTGCCTCACTAGTTTAACCCCATCCTCTAAAAGAATCTTATACATGAAAATGGAGGAGATAATACCCAATATATCATCCATGGTCCACCCAATTTCCTTATTGTTCTCCATAAAAGTATTAATTTTTTTCTTCATGTTAAAAAGGTAGATTGTCAGAAATTATAAAAGGTAATCTATCACCACTCAACAAGTATGAGTATTTTAGATTTGGTGTAAATTACTTGAGTTTGATTGTAGGGGTTCATGTATGGATGAAGACATTAAAGGAGATGAAATATGTGTATAAATTACATCAATACTGGAATATAAATCATCAAAATCAGAGAATAATGCATCAAATCCATCAGTAAAGTCAACAACCATGTCATAATCAAAGTTCAAATGATCAAAATCAGAATATCAATCCATTTCAAAATAAAATATAAGAGAGTTTTGTGCATTATAAACCAGTTTGGTTGTTCTCTTAGACATAAAAATAGAACCAATGCTCATAATCTCTCTAAGTATAGGAAAATAAAAATCCATGGGCTTTCTACTTGGTTTTCCAAAATGGGATATAACAAATTAGAATGGTCATCATAGGGGTACTTCATGAATTTAATAATATTAAATATCAAAACATCATCTATAAACCCCATGGAATGTGTACCCTCATGAAAATTTAAGATATTTTTGGAAGTCTTGAGGAAGGGCCTACATAAGATAATGGGAGCATGATAATTTACCTGATCATCCTCCATGTTATGTATATAGAAATCTACTAGATATTTTATGTCTCCTACATGAACAAGTACATCCTCAAGGACCCCCACTGGATATGTTGTAGCACTATTTTCCAATTGCAACACTACTCTCATCAGTGTCAACTCACCAACCTAAAAAGAAGATAATACAAAATGAGTCATTACAATTATGGATGCACCTAAATCACATAAAGCATCAGAAAAGTGTAACTCCCCTATGGTTCGTGGTATGGTGAATTCCCCAATATCCTTGCAACGTGTTGGAATTTTTAGAGTTGGTCTAATGAGAGCGAACACAATCCTTCCAAGATTGATCCTATCATTTCAATTGAGCCTTATTAAATTAGAACAATGTTTTTTTAAGAATTTGGCATACCTAAGGATCTTCTTTATGGCTTCAAGTAGTGGTATCTTGATCTCAGTATGCTTAAATTTATCCAAAACATCTTTTTTTCATCACCTCTTCAGCCATCTTGTTGGATTCCAGAAATCTATTGGGAAAGGGAGGGGTTTAGGAGGAACATCATCAATATTTTTTGTACCTTTGTCTTTCTCCTTGGGCTACTCATTAGTGGTTCTTGAATGGGGGTCTTCCAATGTTAAGGTGAATCTCGATGGAATGCTAAGTGCAGATGTATTAGTTGTTTGCTTCCTGATTCTCAATGTGATGACACTAGCATTCCCCTTAGGATTTGGATTAGGTTGTGAAGGATTATTTCTGGAGATATTACTTACCATTTCATGGAGGGTGGTGTCAATTTGGCTCATTTGTGTCATCAACTCCCTCAACTCTGAACCATGACTCTTCAACTCATTCTTTTGATTGAGAACAATTTGTTTCAAAATATCATCAATATTATAGTCTACCTTTGGTTTATAATTCCCTAGTTATTTATTTGTTGATCCTAGGGCTTCAAATATCTTTTGGGGTTGTTCGAAACCCTATTATTAAGATGGAGATTGCTATAAATTTTGTGGATAAGGGGACCTATATTGTTGTCAAGAGCCATACCTCTTGTATGATTGATCTTTACACCCTTGGTTGTATGTTGGTGAAAATGAATCATACTTATTCTGGGTATGTGGTTGTCGTTTCTACTATTATGGTCTCCGAGGGAATAAAAAATACAAACCTCTATCTCCTGTAATTAGGGGAAATAGTCATTTGGGTGTTATGTTTTAGTGAAAATACCACAAGGCCTCGTAAGAGTGGGTTGGGATGACTTTTGAGCCAAAGCAATATACCTCACCATAGTGGTCAATTATTCCAACGTGGTACCAATTAAATGACTTTTGAGATAATATGGACTTACCCAATGTACTCCCCTGACATGTGGTGTACCTCGATCACCAAATTTTTGGGAGTTTTGTTTCATCTTATCGATCAATGAATGTGCGGCTACTGGTGTTTTTTCCACCAATTCTCCTCTAGCCACAAAATCTACTATGCTCCACTACATAGGTGTGAATCCTTTGTATAAGTATTTGATGAGGAGTTTCTCACTGATTTAGTGATGTGGGATTTTTGAACATAACTTCTTGAATCACTCACTGTACTATTTCATTGAATCGCCTTAAGCTTGATTGATCCATGATATCTCCTTATGAATGGAAGTGGTCCTTGATGCTCGAAAAAATATTTTTAATAAAAGATGTTTCAAATAATTTTGAAATGTTACATCATGTTTTAAATAATAAATTCAATCCTTTGCAGCTCTATCAAATGGAAATGGGAATTCTCTTTGTTTTATTAGATCATCCGAGACATTTCTTGTTTTATGTTTTTAGAAAACCACATTAAATTATTTTTAATGTTTTTTTGGATCCTCACTAAATAATCCAAGAAATTTTGGAAGTAGGTGAATTAACCCAGTTTTTAATTCAATGTCTGATTCGAGGTTTGGGTATGCAATAAAATTAGGTTGCTAGTTAATGTTGGGTGAAACCAATTATCTAATGGTTATATTAAGTTCATTATTATTGTTTTTAGATATTGGTTCTTCTTTTATGTTTGAATTAGAATTGATTCCAATTTCAATGTCACCATAATGGAGTAATTCTCTAACAGTTTGAATGTTGAAACATCCCATAGACCAAGAATGTCAGATTTGATCCCTACAGATGTGCCCAATCTCAGGGTCATGATCTAAGTTATCTTCTCGATTAGTTCATGTCATATATCAAATAAAAATTAAATGATGAAAATTGGACCATAATAAAATAAAAAATTTAAGTTTGAGTTGATGTTCCAAAAAAATGAAAAATAAAACAAAATAAGAAGAAAAGAAATTAAATCAAATTGGGTAAAGAAGAAAGAAAGAAGAAAAGAAAAGAATAAAATAAAAACTAAAGTAAATATCTCTAAATGGTTGAAATAATTACTTGTATCCCTAGAAATGGAAGTAATTTGAAAGGTTATTTCCTGGGCTCTCTCAAATGATATTCAGTTTCAGGTTATTTAGGTGCAGCAGAGTGGCTGACCAAGATCATTTCTAAAATGAGGAAGTAATTTTAGAGAAACATATTAGAGGTATTTTTATAATAAAATAAAATAAAAAACCTATAAGGATGGGGGTTGATCAATGTTTATAAACTAATTATAAAAATTAATGTTGGAATAAGATTCTATTTTCAATGTTTTTTATTTTGAAATGAAATTTGATTACTAAAACAGAATGAGAAAATGTTATTTAGAAAATATTTTTTATGTCGTAATCGATCTAACTCTACCTATTCACTTACATATTAATCCTTATAATTCAAATTAATATCCATATATTTATGATCCCCTAATTTATTAATTCTTAAACCCTGTGATAAATAACTTTACCACAAAGATGAATTGAATTAAACCAATCGCTAATTTCAGAACATAAAATTGTAGAACCCTGCTTCGATTGACGTTCTAACTCTAGATTATGGTTAGTGTAAAATTAGGTAACATATTAATTCTAGAAAATGATGTTGAACTATTTTTAAGGATTATATTTGAACTCTAAAAATCTATCATGTGTTCTTTTGTTTCACAGATTAATATTGTGCCCTCAGAATTCCCACATCACTCGACCTCGTGAGTTTTGAGTTAATTTTTCAATTGATTGCTTAGATTATTTTAATATAAAAACACAATTCATAAATCATAATATTTTAGTTATAGTATCCCATTTATTCAAAATTAATTATTGATGAAATTAAGAGGTATATCAATTACTAATAAAACTACTCTTCATAGGGTTGTCATTTTCTTAATTTAATTACATTTTCAATGGTTTAGAATGGGTATATCCCAATCACACTTCTACTCATGAGTTACAACACAAAGAGGAAGATTAAAGAAGAATAAAACAGAATAAAATAGAATAAAATAGAATAAATATAAGAGAAACTAATAATTTTATTACGCAAACACAAATAATACAACATGAAGAAGAAGAAGAAGTAGGCTTTGATAAAGGGATCCTTACTTCAAGAGCTACCCTTCATGAAATTCTTGGATAATTGGAGTTTAACCACTACTCATATTCCCTAAACTTTATAATTCACATCAAAACCCATCCAAATGATAAAAACACCAATTTATAGTGTGGATTGGATTCTAGGTTTTAAGAGGTTTCAAGTGTGAATGGGGAAATTCGTCCAAAAAAATTATTCAAATTTGCACGGTCAGTTTGACCACCAAAACACGTGAACCATATATCCTTATCAGAGGATAATTTTATAGAAAAATTTTCCTAGAGATTCCATCTAATGTTTGGCCTAATAAAAGCTCATATAAATAAGTCATGGCCCAAAAATAGAACTGATGTCCAATCTGGAATTTCTAGCACATCTTGGAATTTATAGAATTTTAACGCAAATCCAATTCATGATTTAGCTCACATGTACTGAATGAAAGTTGTAGAACATTAAGTCGGGAACACATTTAAATAATTGTATGTTCAAATAATTAATATTAAAATATTTATGTCTAAATTAATACATTAAACATTAATGGATAAAAATTGGAATTTTCATCAAATTTTCAAATGAATGTTATAATCCCAAATATTTTACAAATGAACCCATTTTCTACATAGTAAAGAAATTATATCATTTATTATAAATAAAATTTTCAGTAAAAATGTTTTTTATCAATGTTTATACTAACACCTTGACAAGTTATATCATGAATCTAACTATTTTAATGATGTTAATAGATTCATTTTATGTAATTCTTTAATGGGTCCAATTATTCCAAAGATACAAATTTGGAAAAATAATTATGTTAAAATCTCATTTTTTTATCAAGATTTTTTTTTATGATTATTATTATGAAATATAATGATCCATCTCTCAAAAATTTATTATATTATATTTTTTCCATGATAATACATGTTTTATCTTCCTTTTCCTCCATTTATATACTTAATAGTACAAAATAATTCTTTTAAGAAAATATAATTATTTTTAATTCTTCATTTGAAATTGATTTTACTTCCATATCCATGTTTTCCAAAAGAAATATTTAGTGATGTTTTTAAAAACCTCTATATATTTCTCAAAGTAATTTTTACCATTGTATGACTTTTCAAAAAAATACAGTTTTAAAGGAATCATCTTATATTTTTCTGAAAGGTTTTTTTTAATTTTAATAAAGATATGACGGGAATATTTTCTTTAACATGTATGAAATTAACATAATTTTTTACCTTAATAACTATTTTTTCTTTCAAGACTCCCTTATAAGTTTCTTGGGTTATTTTCAATGAAATGTATTTTTAAAATGTTTTATGTTTTAATAATATTTTCTCAAAGTTGAAAGTACTTTTTCCTCAAGAAATGTTTTTAGTGGTTTTTAAAAATTCCATTATATATTTTTATGGTTATTTTCTAGGAAAATTATTTTTATAATTTCATTTGTTTTAAATAGTGATTTTCAAAGGGGAAAAGACATTTTCCTCATGAAATGTTTCAAGTGATTTTTCAAAATCATTTTCCATCTATGAGGAAATATTTTTTGGTTTCTAATTATTTTCTAGGTATAATAATGGATGATAACATCCTCATTTTTTCTATGGATGATTAATTTTTATGTTTATGACATTTTTATGAAGAAAATTTATTTATTATGGGTTATGTTATGGTGAATTGATGAAATGTTTAGGAAACGAGTTTTCATTACATGGTTTTCGATGTGATGATATGATTATTGTTTAATAATATTATGGCACACATAATTATTGTTTTCGTTATGAGACTAATGGGACCTATATCACCCAAAAATGAATTTAATAATGCTTTATATATCATGATATAATAATGGGAAATAATTAAATGGGATTGATCCACTATTGGGAAGAGGTGATTCCTGGTATACTATTGAAAAAAGTGCATCTAGATCTATAATGGGAAATATGTGATAGTTCCTGATCTACTATGTTATTGTTATTGGTTTTTAACATTGAAATATAAAATAGTTTTAGATATTTATGATCTTGAAACACTTTTATGACATGATTATTTGTTTCAAGATTGATTTATAATGATTTATCATTCTTATGGTTCATGTTTTTAGAAATGATAATGTTTTATAACATGAAACATATGTATGATCAATGATAGGTTAGGTATAAGCTTCCATTGTTATGTTCATGTTAACATACCCTTATGCTTATCTTACGATTTCATATGATTATAGATTGATATCACCTATGTCTACCCTTATAGTGAATCATGGCTCTTGATCTCTTATGTTTCCTTCCAAATGATATGAGGAGACATTTATGTACAGTATTCCTAAGTGGAGTAATATATTGTACGATCCTTGTGGAAGATGATAAAGATAATTCATGAAATAAAAATACTTTGTTTCTAGTATCCAAAGACAAAAAACAATTATATTCCTCAAACATTTATTTATGAAATATATTGAATATTCATCTAAATAGTTTTGGTATTTAAGTAAAAATAACATGGGTATTTATAATTTCTATCATAATAAAGGATTAGTAAATCATTAAAAACTAGATTAAAAAAACATTAGTGAAAATATTGAAGATATCTATGAGTATATAGAGACATATTAATTTTTTTGTATAAAATATATAAATTTTGGTTACCATTGAAATATATCCCTATAAATATACTACATGTGGATGTGGATTTGGAATCAAGGTACCTAGGTGTTATTAATATGAATAGGGGCATTAATCTAGACTCAATCATTACATGGTGCACCAGAATGGGCCTTACTTCACACCGTGATCGACACTGACTTGGAATATGATTTAGTTAATCCACACTTTACTTATGAACCATTATAATGTATTTGAATAGATTATAAACATGAATGTATTAATATAAACCTAATGTGTCATACATTAAAAATGGTTTCATGATTTAGACATCTAATAAATGATTTTTTATGATTATCTTGTTTTCCAATATGGATAGTGTTACTCATGTTATGATTTTTTGTTTTAGTCAGTGGATGAAAATTTAAGGAACCATGTTAATCTTTAACGTAATGGATAATCCAATGATTTTCCACCAAAAAAACTAAATTCTATGGGTTCTAGATGCATAAACTTTTTCTAATGACCACATAACATTCTTAATCAATGAACCTTACTAATATTACAAATAATCAAAGGAAGGAACAAAATCTTGTAGAATCTATCATGAGATAAAATTGGCATGATTTTGCGGATTCTATATCCGAAGGATCGAGAGTTTAGCAGTCTTGGTAAAATAGATACATAAATGAGTCTTGTATTACAAATGAATACAGTAATTAAAAAATAATTTTTTTTATTATTTTTAAATGAACAGCTTTTAGGATAACTATAATCTATCTATTAAATCATTTCATATCATTTATATTTATCATATGGAAATCATGGGTAAAAAAAACATAATAAGGGTGATCTCTAATGCTTAGTAATGGAAAAATATATCAGAATCAATAATGAATCAATGAGAGTAATAAATATGGATTGGAAAATAATTTATGACACATACCATGTAATCAAAAGACTAATAAGGAACTAAATAAAAAATATGTAAAGCTAATAGTTGGAAATACATACCATTCAAATAACTAGATAAAGAAAAATAAATATTGAAGTGTATGAAACTGAAACACATGGAATTTAATCAACGAACAGAAATGAAATGTATCCATAGATATGTCGATGAAAATTATCATGGATAAATAATAATTGAAACTAAATTAGGGATATGATTTATTAATTGGCATAATGTCTAAGGCACATTAAAACTGATTACCCTCAAGACCTTTCATAATTTGGATTAAAACTATGGGTAGAAACCCATTTGTGTATCTTATTTTTCTCATGAGAACATGTTGATGCATCGAGGAGATATGTAAAATAGGGGGCCCTCCCATAATTTTATATCCAAATAATTCCATATATCAAATAGTAAAAATAATAATCTTCCTTTTCAAATGTATCTATTTAATAAATAATAAATAATTACCAATATTTCTCCATATAATAATGTACTATCAAAGTAGTCACCATATATAAAGTGGTATACGGTTTTGGAAATAATCATATCCATTGTACGAGAATATGGATATTCAAGTAACATTACAATGAAAAATGATTACAATAAAGTTATTTTTCAATAGAAATGATACAATCACAAATGGATGTGATATTGCACAGATATTCATTAAGAACATCTTTAAAAAGAATAATCATTAATCAGTCCAAAGTGTCTCATGCCACTTTGAAACATTCAAATCATAATAACATGAAGGTATGACATTGAATGAAACTTATAATATCATGAGATTAAGTAGGTTCATGATACAATATGAAAAGGTTTATTGAGAAATTATTCAATAATATCCTCGATTGTAAATTCAAGTACTAGAAATCATGAATAAAATAGGATTTTGAAATATACCCTTGAAAAGGATATAATGTTGAAGTAAAAGTAAATCAATTAGTATATTATGTGTATAAAATGTAAATAAACATATGTTATGTGTAAATAAAAAAATAATGAGTAAAATTTTATTACACAAACAATCTTAGAATACTAACTATATTGAGGAAGTAATATAACTCAATGAAATGACTTGGGTTATGAAATTCTATTGAAATTGGTAAATTTTTTCTCAAATATCATTAAATAAATAATTTAAATTGATACTCAAAAATACCATGAGTAATGATTAATTCAAGATATTATATGTCAATTTGGTAGTACGTACACCATAAATAAGAAATTTGCTTCATAATAATTATGTATGCCCCATATAATGTAAATGACATAATAATCCTTTACATATGAATCAAAAGACCCAAAAGTGATATTCATAAAATAAAACATCTAAATACACTGAAGATAAAATAATTCTTGATATAATATATTATAATGGGTAGTTTGTACACCACCATAAAGACATAAGTTGTTAATATGACATTTATTTCACTGATGTAAAAAGTGACATGGAAATCCCTTACCTTGAGTTTCATTTCTGGTGAACGTCCTTTAACTTCCTATATAATAAACATATGTTAATTTCAAAATTTATTCATAAATTTTTTCATGTTTTTATTATATTTTATTTACTTATTATGATGTTTTATAAAATTTAAAAAAATTATGTTTACGCGGGTGTTTTTTCCAAATTTGATTTATGTGTCAAAAACAACAGTGGTTGGTCAACTATGGTCATGGGGTTCATTATATAAAATCTTCAAAATAATAACCCTGAAATAATTATAATATTTATAAATCAATTTTAATTTTAAAATTAATCATTAAATATGGTTATGAAAAATTAATCAATGTTACACTTATAGAGATGGTAGGTCGTACATATGCATGAGTAATGTTTCTATGATTTTAATGATCATTGTGGAAAAAAGGTAAGTAACTAAAATATTTACATAATGATAATTATATAATTAATAAAATATTATTTTATCATATATACTTATATATATAATTCTGTGATGGAAAAGGAATGGCATCATGTCGAGGTGGGGATAGTCCACACGTCCACGAATGATGTTATCTCTTACAAAGTGTGTGAAAGGGTAATAAAGAAAATGATATTTATTATATTTCTATAAATATAATTAGTTCATTAATATAATATATACATTGTGTATTTGATATATTTTTAATTAAAACCATCCTTTGTAAATTTTATGTATGGTATGAATGAGTCACATCACTTTGAGGGGGTGGTAGTCCACACTTCCCCAAACGATGTTATCGTTTTTACTCAAAACAAAAAGTATAAAGATAAGTGTTTTAAAAGAATTAAATAATATTAAATACATAATAAATATCACATAAAATACTATATAAAAGATTTTTCATCTTAATGTACACCATGAGAGGTGATAAAAGAATATTGAATAATCATCGTTTAGCGAGGTGGTAGTCCGCCAACTCATAAACAGTATGTTCGTTACCAATTAAATGGATGTGTGTGTAAGTAAATATCAAACACATAAAATAAAAATATCCTATTATAATTATGATACTATATTTTTTATATAAATATGTAATATTAATATTTGAGAGTGGAGAAATAAAATAAATGTGAGGAGTTTGAAGGAGGGTGTTACCTCTTAATCGGGTAACTCCTTTTGGTTTGCACCCAAATAATTCCTTGGGTTTCATTCTGTAAAAATGTGGATTAAATAATTAAGGGATAGATTTTGGTGTGTGATTATGGTAGTGTTTTTATAAACCTAAGGGTCTTTATAGGTGTGAGGATGTGAAAGTGAAAAAGTCCTTTTATAATGGAGGAGGACTGGAATCTCTTGTAATATTTTAAAAGAAAGGAACCCCGCCAAATTTGTTTTATTAAAATTAAATACATAATAGTTAAAATTAGATATTAGTGATTGTATGGTCTAAATATGGACATCAAATGGAGTTTGTACAAGTTTATAGGTCATTTGTTTCTTAAGGTTATGGTTTAGTCTCTTATTAAGCTTAATTTATCCTTAATTATTGTAATTAATTTTAATTACTTTCACTAATATTTTTGGTAAAAAATTATGTATTACTTATTATAAATTATACCTAATTATTATTCTAAATATGAAATCCATTTTTCCAAAATCCAATCATAGATGTGGACAAAATTAAATTAAAATTTATCCCGCAATCGGGATGACATTATGGGTTATTAATGTAATAACAACCTAAAGTTTGTTGTTCTTTTATTATCATTTTCAAAGTGAAACTGATTCCAATGATAAAAAATATTATCTAATTAAAATTTAACAAAAATTACAAGTATAATTTTACCTTATAAATAAATTAGATGAAAACGCAGTTTTGAACTAAAATTCAGTATTTTTAACTATATATTAAAAAAATGATATGTTGCCAAAAAAATATAAAAAATTTACCCTAACATAATTTTTTTGTTCCAATTTCAAATATGTAGATTATTTCAATATATTAAACAAATTAATGTATAAAAATTTATATTTAAAATGGGTTCACTATTAAGTGGATTTAAAATTGTCTTTATAAAAATCTAGTTTTTTATGTGTAAAGTAGGGATTTTTTTATCTTATGTCTATATAATATATTGGAAAACTATAAAAAATATTTTATTGAATATATAACATATAAATTTCATTAATATCATTCATTAATTATAATTAATTCAATTTATTAATAAAAAATTCCATTAAAAGCATAAAAATAATAATATTTCCATTATATTCAATTACTTTATATTGTTATATCTAATTAATTAGTAACATAATAATTCATTTTATATTTTTGTAAACCATATATTTTAATAATTTAGTTAATACCATTCATAAATTCTAATTTAATGGCAAAGTTAACTATTACTATATTAGATAATCATATTTTAATAATATATTATTGTTTGGTTAAAATGTAGTCTTTTATGTAATGCACGACATTTGAAGAAAATTTATGTTGCATGTTTCACTTGCTATCTTAGTGACTCATGCATTGATATCTATAAATTATATTGACATTATTTAAAAATATAATTATGTTATATTTAATTTTTTCATTATATTACTTTACATGTTTGGTGTGGTGTGGTATACACACTATCTAATACCAGGTTCTTACTTTAGAATTTCAGGGTGTTACATTCTACCCACCTTTAATAAATTTCATCCTTGAAATTTAAACTCAATCTTGGTAATAGAATGTTTGATATTTCCTATGTTGGAATCCCACATCATTAGAAGGGATTGTAATACATCCTCTATAAAAGATAGAATGTGAAGTATTAAGGTCGCATGGACTTATATGTAACTAGGTCTCTAAGTAGGAGAACATCCAAGGCAAGTAGAGATGCATACTTATAGGAAAATAATAAATATTTATATGGAGAGATTGAAGTCATCAATCACAAACAAGTGAAAGATTAATAGAAACTTGAGGGCCCCAAATCCATAAATCTACGATGATTTAGTAGACCATCGGTTAAAAAAATCAAGGTATTAGGACAACACATTTTTTTATTATTTTCCAAATGTGGAGTAACTATTTTACTACCTAAGAATACACGGAAATATAATTTCTTGAGAAAATTCAATTTCATAAGAACAATTTCATCATTTCATTGTTCTTCGATTAAATTCTAATTCAACACTTTACTCCCAAAAATTAATTACAAAAAATGATTTTTTTTTGCTAGAAGCACTAAAAGAAACATTTAATGGATCGTAACGCCTATAAAAGTGTGAAAAATATAACTTTTTGATCCAAAATATTCTCTGTATTCAATATGGTTAATATATTAATCACTAAACCTAAAAATTAATATGACTATTTAATAATTAATATTTATTTATCAAATTCGTTAAATGAAAACAATTAAAACTTTACCATGACATTATGTAGGTCATTGGTTGGTGTTAAACCCTTATCGTCCTTCGTTCATGGGTTCTTGTGTTGCATCCTTGCATGACTTGATATTTTGTCACCTGTAATATATGGTGTCCTTTTCTAAAATCAAATTAATACAATTTCCATAATAAATATGATGGACATCTATGAAATTAGGTTAATCACTAAATAGACATTTTAACTATGGTTCTCAATACAACCATTTTTTTTAAAAAGAATCATAATATTATTTGGGAATTATTACAATGTAATTATAGATTATATGAGCCTAAAAGGTTATAAATATCCTTAAACTTACGTCTATAAAATGTAAATGCATTATTCCTCAAGTAACATTTTTCTATTAAAACTTCTAAAATCAAGTATAGTCTTTAGAAAATTGATTATTCTTATATCTGAAATACCACTTGTAAAATACTTATACAATTTAATTATTGAATATCAAAAATACTTCATCAAAATTTGTTATTACTTAGTCCATGGTTTAACCATAATATCATCTCTTGGAATTATAAATCATGACACCTTTTATTGAATCTATAACATCTTATGTTTAACCTAGGTTATTCATTCTTAAAATATTTTATAATGTCTTGTAAAGAAAATTTGAATTATCCTAATAATATCCCATATGAGTGTTAATCAAATTTCATTGTAAGATTTATTATCGTGTACTAGGTTACCCCGATTCAGGTTTGGAACACCTTGTCGGTGATGTTACTCCAAGGTACATCTATGATAGAACCACGTCCACTTGTAGTATCCAGACATAGATTTATTTCTAGGAAGACCCATATAATATATATTTTAACAAAAGTATAGGGTTTTCATCTATACATATCCTCAAATTCAATCTTAGAGTAATGTTTTCAAAAAATATGTTTTCCTTAATCCAGTTCCCAGGGATGCTACTAAACTTCATTTGATACCAAATTTAGGGATCTAACCCCATATATCTAGGAGCCTATGTCTTCCCATAATTATATTGGCATGATTATAAGGAATCAAATCACAATGTACTGATAATTTAGTAGTCTTGGTAAACCAGATATATAAATGTGTCTTGTATTACTAATGAATACACCAATTACAAAATAATTTTTTTATTCTTTCTAAATGAACATCTTTGAGGATAACTCTAATCCATCCAGTAAATCACATCATATCTTTCATAGTGATATTCTTGAATTAATAGGTAGAGAAACATAATAAGGGTGAGATCAAATGATTTGTAAGGGAATAATATAATAGAATTAATAAAGAAATAGTTAGTGTAATAAATATTGAATGGTAAATAACTAAACACACATACCATGTAATCAAAAAACTGAGAAGAAAGTTAATAAAAATATGGAAATTTAATACCTGGAAAAAAATGAAATTCAAATAATTAGATAAGGAAAAATAAATATGGAAATGTAAAAAACTGAAACACATGTCATTTAATCAATGAACTAAAATGAAATGTATCCATAGATATGTCGATGAAAAAACTCAAGGATCAATAATAACTAAAACTAAATGAGGGAAATAATTTCTTAATGTATTTCATTTCTAAGGCACATGAAAACATATTACCATAAATACCTTTCACAATTTGGTTTAAAATTAATGGTCAAAAAACCTTTAGGCAAATTATTTTTCTTATGAGAACCTGTAGATGCATAGAAGAGCAATATAAAGTTTGAGATCCTCCCTTCATTTCCTGTCTAAATAATTCCTCATATTGAATAGTAAAAATTAATATTATGCTTTATCAAATATCCGTGTTGAATGAAGAATACAAAATTATCAATATTTCCCCAAAAAATCAAATACTGTCAAAGTTTTCATTGTATGTAAAGAGGTATAATGTTTGGAAATAATAATATCTATTGTTTGAGAATATGGATATTCAAGTAAATTTACACTGATAAATGATTACAAGAAAGTTATTGATCAAGAAAAAGTTTAAAATCACAAGAGGAAGTGAGATTTCAAATATAATCATTAATAATATTATTGAGGAGAATAAGTTTTAAACATTGAAAAGTGTCTCATACCACTTTGAAAAATTTAAATCATAATCCCATGAAGCAATAACATTAAATGAAACTTAGAATATCATGAGAGTAAGGATATTCAAGAAACAATATGAAAGGATTTGTTGAACAATTATCCAATAATTTCCTTCAATGTAAATTCCTGTACAAACAATATTGAATAAAATGAGACTATGAAATAAACCCTTGAAAAGGGTATAATGAAAATTAAAAGTCAATCAATCAGTAAATTATGTGTATCAAATGTAAATACACATAGGGTAAGTGTAAATAAATCAATAGATATTAAAATTTGATTACACACATAATCTTAGAATGCTAACGAGAATGAAGAAATTATATAACACAATGAAAAGGAATTGAGTTATGAAATTCAATTAAACATGGTAACTTTTAATTAAAATCTCCTTAAAATAAATAATTAAAACTGAAACTAAAAAATACCATAAATAGTGATTTATTCAATATATTATATGTCAATATGGTAGTACGTACACCATATAAGGAAAATTATGTGCACAATAATTAAGTATGCCTCATGGAATGAAAATGAGACAAGAATCCCTTACATGTGAATCAAACGACCTAAAAGTGATATTCATTAAAATAAACATCTAAATAACATAAATATAAAATAATTAACAACATAATATATCAAAATGGGAAGTTTTTACACAACACAAATTATGTAAGTGGTGAATATGACATTTATCTTATGGATGTAAAAAAAGAGATGGAAATCCATTACCTTGAGTTTCTTTTTGGGTGAAAATCCTTTAACATCCTATATAATAAACTTATGTTAATTTTATACTTTATTCTAAGATATTTTCAAGGTTATTATTACTTTTAATTTAATTATTATGATGTTTTATACAATTACATAAACAATTATGTTTACATAGAGTGTTTTGACCAAATTTGATTTATATGTCAAAAACAACTTTGGTTGGTCAACTATGGTCACGGGGCTCACTATATAACAAATCCAGAATAATAAATATGGAATAATTATCATATTTATACATCAATTATAATTTTTAAATTAATCATTAAATATAGTTATAAAAAGTGAAACTATGTCACACTCATGGAGACAGTTGGTCGTACGTACGCATGAGTAGCATTCTGATTTTTTTAATGATCATTGTGGAAAGAAGTTAAGTAACAAAAATATTTCAATAATTTTCATTATATAATAAATAACATATTATTTAATCATATATACTATTAAATATAATTTTGTTTTGTAAAAATAATCACATCATGTCAGGGAGGCGGTAGTCCACACATCCACGAACAAGGTTTTCTCTTTTAAAGTATGTGAAATGGTAATAAAGAAAATGATATAAATTATATTTATAGAAATATAATTATGTCATTAAATTCAAATATACATTTTTCATTTCACATATTTTAAATTAAAACCATCAATTATACATTCCATGTATGTCATGAATGAGTTACATCTCTTTGAGGGGGCGGTACTCCACACTTCTCCAAACGATGTTATCATTTTTACACAAAATGAAAAATATAAATATATCTACATTATAAGAATTAAAAAGGATTAAATACATAATTAATATCATATATAACATATATAAATAAATTTTCTATCATAATGGATACCATGAGAGGCAGTAATGGAAAATTGAACAATCTTCGTTTAGCAAGGTGGTAGTCCACCTACTCATAAACTATATATTCATTACCCATTAGATGGATGTGTGTATAAGTGTTGGTAAAAATGATAACATAAAAAAATACTAGTATATTTATGATACTATAGTTTCTATAAAATTATGTAATAAGTAGATTTTAGGGAGTGGATAAAGTAAATAAAAGAGAGGATTTTGAAGGAGGGTGTTACCTCTTAATCAGATAACTCCTTTTGGTTTGCACAAAAAGACATCCTTCAGTTGAATTCTACCAAAATTTAGGATTAAAGGATGAACAGAGGGATTTTTGGGAGTTAATTGGTCATATCCCATCTAATCCTAATGGGATTTAGGGGTGTGAGGAAGTGGAAGTGAAAGAGTCCTTTTACAACGGAGGACGAGTGGAATCTTTTGTAATATTTTAGAAGCAAGGAACCCCACCAAAATTTGTTATTGAAAGTGGACCAATAATGATAAAATTTATATAAAAGTGAGGATATGGTCGTAATATGGTCATAAAATGGGATTTGTGTTTGTTTATAATACTTTTTGGGTCTTAAGGTTATGGTTTAGTCCCTCATTATGCTTAATTTAACCTTAATCATTAGAATTAATTTTAATTACATTCACTAAACATTTTTCTCAAAAAATAAGTTTACCTTATTAGAAACTATAAATTATGATCATTCCAAATATGGAATCGATTTTTCCAAATTCCAATCACATATTGGGATTAAATTAAATCAAAATTCATCCCACAAGCGGGATGACAATGACGATTTTGAATGTAAAATTGTCTGAAAATTTTCTATTGTTTAATATTCAATATTAATGTGAAATTGATTCCAATGAAATAAATTGTATTAATTGATAAAAAAATTATATTATTAAAATTTAAAATAATTATAAGTATAATTTAACCTTATAAATAAATTATATCGAAAAAAGTTTTGAACAAAAATTCTGTACTTTTAACTATCTATTAAAAAAAAGATGTCTCTAAAAAATATAAAAACTTCCTCCTAACCCACTTTTTAGTTTTTATTTTAAATATGGAGTTTAGTTCGACATATTAAATCAATTAAAGTTTCAAAATTTATATTTAAATTGGGTTTTCATTAAAAGGTGGTAAAAATGCCTTTATAAAAATAAAGTTTTTATGTGTAAAATAAGGTTTTTTCTTATCTTATTTCTATTGAATCTATTGTATAACTATAAAAAAATATATTATTTAATATATATAATATAAATTTAATTAATATAATTCATTAATTTTAATTAATTTAATTTATTTAGTCAAAATTTGTTTATGAACTTCAAAATAATAATATTTCCTTTATATTCAATTAGTTCGTTAATTGGTAACCAACTAATTAATTTTATATTTTTGCAAACCTTATATTTTCATACATTATTTAATACTATTCATAATATCTAATTTAATGGTTTGGTTAATTATTATTATATTAAATAATAATATTTTAATAATATATTATTTTTCAGTTAAAATTCAGTCTTCCATGTAACACACGCCTTAAAGAAACTCATTGTTGAATGTTTCACATGATAACTCAGTGTCACACACATTGCTAGAAATAAATTATATTGAATTTTTTTAAAATATTAAATACATTATAATTTCTCATGAAATTATATTTCTTTACATGTTGAGTGTCGTGTGTCAAACATGTTATCGAATACAGGGATCTTACTTTAGAATTTTGGGTTGTAACATTTAGTGGGTATTTTGATTCACTAGTAGCTAAGTAAGTGATAATCACCATTGATAATATAATTTATGTTCTCTATTGTTTAAAACATGAAAATGTTGTCTTATTGGTTTATCTTTTATAATTTGAAACTAATAAGTGGAGAAAAATTATTAAGAATATGATTCAAGAGGTATAAATTGACTCCATATAATTGGATGACATTAGGATAATACATTTCATTAAGTAAATCCCATGTATTCTATCTAGAAGGATAGAGAATGAATTACTTGATCTTAAAAAAAGATGAATGATCTATTGGTACTTGTGAAGCAAATTTTAAAAGTATTTAAAGGTATACTTATGGTTTATTCATTAGTCCAAAAAGTATATCGGTCAATTACTTAGTGTCATAAAACCAAGTATTTGAAAGGAATTGGCTATAAGATACTTTGGTGTCTATGAATAAACCACTCATTGTGCACAAAATGTTGAAACATAAATTGATGATTCCCACCATAACCATGTATTTGAAAAGGAAATATAGATCGAACCTTAGGGAAATTTATAATAAATCACATTGTGGAATGAAATTCTAGACCTCTGCATTCCAGAAATTCGGTGTAAGAATAAAAGGAATTTATTGATTAGGATGGAGAGGAAATTCAAATGTGGAATGATGGTTTTTAAATCCTGTGAATGTAGAAATTCGATTAATGTTCATGTTAATGCAATTAAAGAGAGTAGGACGCCAAATAACACACAACCCACACTCCAGTGCTTCATGTGTATGGATTTTGGGAATTAAGTAAATCGATTCTACAATGAAAGGGGTATTTTCATGATAAGTCAAAAAACACTATGTGGATAAAGGATAATGATAAATCATATGAAATCATAATTAATGAACCGAATCATGATTATTAGTAAACACTTATACTCCCATACATAGTTTGGAATTTCATGTCTGATTTTGTATGAATGATCCATATGAAAAACATATCATTCATTCTTTAGAGAAATTTTATGCGATTGATTCCCTCTAATTGGATTCTGGAATAATTATTTCATATTTTATATTCTATCAGTACATGGATTAACCCAAGATTATAATGAAATGTTTTTGTATATTATAAGAGAATATATAAGGAATAATTTTTGAATTATCTTTTGGATATACATCTCCATGTAAGATTAACTTGTGATTTATTGATAACATCATGGGTTTGTGAGTTTATGGTAGATCATATGTTCAACGTCATTGACACACTTTTTTAAGTTTTATGTGACGGGATTTTATCAAGATTAAGGATATTTTAAAATAAATTTTTGGAAATTATACCCTTTTATTTTATATGTGTTTTAGTGAAAATGTTATTTTCGGACGTATGCCTTTGAAATTTATATGCCAAAGCTTACAAGTTATGGTAAACTGTAGGTTTTATCTTCTCTTTGATGTTGAAGTAATTACAGGTTGTTTTAGATCACCTTATGATTTCATCACAATTAATTACTATCAGAGAATATTTATCTCTAGATCAACATAAAAGGATAAAAATTAAATTAAGACGTTAAATTATATGGAATACCATGTTCTATTATATATGATCAGTATCTATGATTTACCTCAAAGTTCAAGTGTATTCTTAAATAGGCTATGGATACAGAGTTACATTTCAGTATTTCATATCATTGTTGGAAAAATGGTTAGTCTTATATATATAATTATACCCAGTAAGATATGATGTGGCTTATTGTGTGGTTTTTAACGATTATTGGGATGTACACCTTTATTTTAGTTTTCTTATAGAAATAGATTTCACTCGATCATTCAGATGGCTCCTTATGAATCCCTCTTTGGATTGAAGTTTAGAACTCAAATGTGTTGTAATTATGTTAGATAAAGAATATATTGGGGATTGAGAAGGATAATGAAATGGAATATAAGGTTAGAGATATTGAGAAACACATCAAGTAATCTCAATGTCGGAAGAAATGTTTTTCTTAAAAACATCATCATGATCTAAAATTTGATATTGGTGACAAGTTATTCCTATGAATATCAATATGGGAGAATATTATGATGTTTTAAAAGAAGGTAAATTTAATCCCTAGATACATCATAGATTTATATATTGTAGATCATATTCAAAAAGTAAGTTATAATTTTTTTTCTACCACAAAATCTCGCTCAATATTAAGATGTGTTCCATGTATCTATCCTTTGGAGGTACAGACCTGATCCTTTATATGTAATAAACATAGTGGTCATACTACTGTATAATGATAATTTTTATGATGAATTTGGATCGTAGAAATAATATACTGAACAAGACCAATCCCCTAGTTAAATTTATTTGATGAAAGCACATGTTTCAAGAAGCTATGTGGGAACCTGAGTAAATGATGAAGTAGATGTATCCTCATTTATTTATATAGGAGTTCTAAATTTGAAATGAGAAATTAATTTTAATGACGGTATAATTTAACACCCTGGGTTTTTATGAATCATTATTTTTGAATAAAATAAACAATTGATGGCTTATGGTACACGTAACGCAAGATATTGCTTGCATCACACATGACACTGATTTTTAACAATATATGATAACATATCAGTTAAAAATAGTGGTATTAATATTAAAAACTATACTTCAAATTTTATGTGTAATGGTTTTATTTAAATAAAACTTATTGTTAAAAATTACTGACATTTTAAAGAAAACTATATGTTTCAAAAATACTATTTCCTCAAAAAAAATATTTTCATGAAAACAAATTAAATAAATTTATTCCACTTTTAGAAAATGTATTTTAAAAAATAAACAAATTTTTTGAAATATTCATTTCAATATTATCTTGGATTAATTTTTTGATATTTTTTGGGAAAGGATTAATTTTTCAGTCAACGGTGTAAAATAATATATTTTTTTCTTGAGAATTTTCTTTTCATTTACATCATTTAAATACATCTAGTCTATTTTAATATGGTTTTAAAAGTATCAATAGTTAAATTATGCATCAATTTATCTAATTTATGTTATTGGAATCAATTAAAAAATGAATTCTTTAAAAAACCTTTAAAAAAATTGGATACAAACACAAAATTAGCATACACACAAGGAAAAAAATACATATAAATCATTTCCCTAGTTATATAAATACATTTTAAACATTAAATACATTTCTCTTTGGAAAATTACTTTTTCATCCCATCTACAGGATTAATTTTAAATTAAAATTTTCCAATTTATTGAATGGAATTTCACAAAAATAATTATGTATTAAAAATTAAAGTAATTTATGTTATCTAATATGTTAAAATAATTTTTTTATCATAATTAATAGAAAAAACAGTAAAAATTAATTATCATGGTTAATGTTAAAACAGGTTTATTGGGGGGATCAACTAAAATTATAAGGGGTAAAATGACCTAGAAACTTTTAAAACACCCATTATATTGAAATATTTTGATACTAATACCAATAGTTTTTGGGAATGGACCATTTTGGGGCCTTGTAGAAAGTGAACACTTTTGGTACACCTTTTCTTTTCAAAAATTACAAGTGTACCACTCACCTCACTTATATATGGCCACCCCCATGTCAATTCCCTCCAAACATATAAAACTATTTAGCTTGAAAAATAACTAAAAAAACCCAATACTCACTTACCTTTTATCATCCTATAGGACTTAGTATTATCATAAATCCATCATCAGATGGATTGTGGTGAAAACCCAATGAGGTTACCAAAAGAGTAGGTAACAATATTCAACACACATTTTTAATTTATTTCTTCATCCACCTCCTAAAAATATTATTAAACAACAGTTATATAAAATCCTATATATCATAAATATAATAACATGTTGATATATTTAGTTCATGACTCACAATAATCTCCTCCTCCCTGAAATGGGAAATGATTTTGTTGATCGTGTGTATAGCTGACTGCCGCCTCACAAACTTACATGATTTTTTTCCATCACCGGTTCTCATTGATAGATATAATTAAGTATATAATGTTTATATATGATAATTATGATATAATTATAATTATTTAATTATAATATCATATATAACTTTTTCATTTCCATTCTGTCTAGAATACGTTTACATCATTCATGTGTACGATGGAATACGACCTCAAGAAGCGATGTGATTTGTTTTTCACTGACACTTTGTAAGGAATTTAATGAAGGTAAATTTAATAAATATATATCATATATATCAAAAAATAATGAATCATTAATTTTAATATATTATTTACCTTTCTTTCATTCCATCTATTAAGATAATGAAAATTGTTTTCTTGTGTATATACGACCGACCATCTCCATGAATGTCATCTTTCATTTCTTATCTCTAAATTTTATTCATTAATATAAATATATATATTATATTTGTATCCTGGTTATATTTTTTTAGAAAACATAACCATTATAAATGTTATAGGACTGTAAATACCATATCAAAACATACATAAAAATTAATGCACTTATTATCTGAAACATAACTTCAACATGGAATTATTAATAAATAGGTAATAAAAGGTCATATAGAAATAATATAATATAATATATTATATATGTATATTTATTTAATATACATATAATAAACTTTTATGAACCATAAATGAGTTTCTAATGTGTACAAAGGATGTTGAAACTTAAGGGATTTTTGTCTCAATTTTGCTTCTTTGGGAGAAGAGCTTCGTTAGGAACCTATATTCTTATATGTGGTATATATACATACCCTTTTACTTTTTAAGTCTTTAATATCACTCATCTCATGGTGTTAATAATTTCAGTGGATTTTATTCGATAATGGTTCCTATGATTCAATGATACCAAAGATGTAATGCTTTGATTTTACAATCTCATTATTTATCATGATTGAATATTTTTGTGCATACAATGAATAAATATTATGTTCAATCTCTCAAAAATCATGCATTTTATTATTCTCTGGTTATTTCATGAGAATATATATATTCCTTAAATTTTTATTTTTCTATTTACTCAAGAGTTCAATTTTTCTTAAAGAAAATTTAATATTATTTCACTCTTATATTGAAAATGATTTTTCTTCAATATCCATATTTTCTAAAAAAATGTTTTAAGGATGTAATTAAAAATACACTAAGATTGTTCTGAGTCAATTCTACCATTATATTAATATTGAAAAAAATTACAGGAAATCTTCGTGTCATATTCAAAATGTGGTTCTTTTGATTTTTATAAACATATCAAAGGAATATTTGTTTTAATAATTATGAAGTGAATAGAATTTCCAATGTCATGACCATTATTTTCTCTAAACTGTCCATTAATTGTTTCCAAGTATGTTTTCAATGAAAAGGATTTTGAAAATGTTTTATATTTCAAAAATTGTTTTTCAAATTGGAAAGTATATTTTCAAATTGGAAATTATATTTTCAAATTGAAAATGTTTTACATTTTGAATAGTGTTTTAAATATTGAAAGGACACTTTCCTATTGAAATTATCTGGGTGATATTTTAAAATAATTTACCATCTAAGATGGTATCTTTTGATGTTAATTATGATTTATTGGGGATAATATTGAATGATAAAATACTTATTATTTATCTACATGGTTAATGTTCATGTTGATGAAATTGTTATGAAATCCATTTATTTTTCATGTGTTCTGCTATAGTTTATTAACAAAATATTTACGAAATATATTATCTTTACATGGGACATGATTTTATGAAACAATTAATGTTTTATGATATTATAGAACACATGTTAATTGTTTTCATTTTGAGATTGGTGGGAAATATATCTACCTCCAATGTAATGTGTATTTCTTTATATCATATGGGATAAAATTGAGAAATAAATAGATGGGTATGATCCAATATAGTAAATACGTGAGTCATAATTAATTATGGGAAACTGGTGTGTCCAAATCGACAATGGGAAATAGGTGATATGTCCTGATCTGCTATTTTTTTGTCTTGGAAGTTAATAATGAAATGTGAAATAGTGTTATATATTTATGATGGTGCTACACTTTTATGAAATGATCATATAGTTATGATTGATTTATGATTATTTTTTTACTCTTTTGGGTCATGTTTTCTTAAATTATAATGTTTTATTCCACGAATCATGTTTATTATCTATTAAAGGTTGGGTATAAACTTTATAAGTTATTTTCATGATCGCATACCCTTATTCTTATGTTATGCTTTCATATGATCAAAATCTCAATTCTCCTATATTTCTATTAATTAACATCTGAGTTCACCCTTTCCAATGTTTCCTTCCTAAGGTTATGAAAAGGTTTTAGCTAGAGTATTCCTAATAGGAGTACTGTGTGAGAAGATTTGTGCGGGTGATGTTTAATATATTTCATTATATAAGAAGATTGGATTCTTAGTGTCCAAATATGATAAACTATTACGGTACAAGGGTGTGTGTTTATGAAATGTTTTGAATATTCATATAAAATTATGTGATATTTATGATTGTAAATCTTGGTGTTTTATAAGGAAGAATGTGTGAAAACATGCTTGAAAACATCATCATATGATAAACCAATCCGAAATGAAAAAGAAAACAATTTGGGATTTAACCTATGGGTATATGTTCTATAAAAAAAAGAAAATCACAAATCCATGGATATTGTGTATCCAATTGGAATATCCACTAGTTTACCAATTCAATAGAAATTGAAATAAAGCCTCCTATGTTATTACACACACAAGTACTAGAAATTCTATTTCCCAATGCACCTATGGTTAACCAATGTGTTATGTTTTTAAAAATATATATAAAAACCATGATAACATTTAATAAAACGTTTTCATATCATAACCATTCCTCTTCCAATCTTGATGATTTTTTTAAAAACTAAAATCACCTTTGAGGAATTTTATCAAACACCTAGTGTGCACAAATTAATTTTTAAGGAAAAAACCAATAAAATATGAATTTAATTGAACAATACAACTGAATTCAAATGAATGTACAATAATTCATGAACTATATAACTTTTAGAGAGAAATATACCATAATAACTGATTCATCCTAGTAGTATTCAAAAATTGAGACCGAAAACAAGAGGATTGGCCTCAAAAAGACAATGTATAATGAAAAAATGAAAAGGATTGATTGAAAACACAATCATATCGTATTTTTATCTAAAAAGTATCCAATTACCATTCCAAAACCAATGAAAATGAGTAATCATACATGTATCTTACTAGGGAAAATTTATACAACCACCACATAGATTGAATACTAAACGAATAAATATTGAAGGAGAGAGATCACCCACTATCACCACAGGAGAGCCTAGGGTTTGAGATGGAGTAATTATCATCAAATTGAGAGTGTTTCAAGAGATTAGTGAAATAAAGAGAAATGGAATCAAATTGTTAATTTCAGGAAGGCTGGATTCAGGTTGTGAATCCATTGGGTTTTATATACACCAAAAAGTGTCGCCTCGGTCTAAAGTTTCCCAATCAAAATTTTTAAAAAGTGAAAACGTTTGATGGATTATAAATTTTCATGCTATGAACTACACTCATGGAATATTCTTGAAAATGGATTCACTCTTTGTAACTATTTTACTACATAAATTTTTCCCTAAAGAAGTGAAAAGTCTAGGTTTCATTAGAAATTACCAAACCAAATATGAATCCTTACAACCCCAATATACATGATCTTAACAATAAAACAAATTTTAATTTTTAACTAGGGTGTTATTATTCTTCCACTATACATGATATATATCCCTTGGAAATCCTCATGGTCCTAGACAAAAAATAAGAGAATCCCAGTTCTTCCTAATTAACAATTCCTACTCCCATATCTCAAGTTTATCTCTATTGGACTACCACAGTACATGAATCAAGGATATTATTTACCATAAAATACCTTATATTTATGATCCATAATCAAAACTAGTTTCCCAACTATAGTGGTGTCAAGTACAAGACAAATACCCTCCAATCTAATCACTTGGAAAAGATCTAGGTGATACTTCCTCAGCTAGGAATCATGAATCATGTAATGAATCGAAGTCAAACAAGATGGTAATTCCATCAGACATGAAAATTTTCTAGGTTGACTAAAAATCTCAAATGGTCCAACAATCCTCGATTCCAACTTATGCTACATACAAAAACCATGGTGTAATAATAGAGGAGACATTTAAAAAATGACTGAATCCCAGAAAACAAAATCTAGAGGCCATTGATGATAATAATCATAATATTTATAATAAATTTTTGTCATGACCAATCTCATCCAGATCAACTGTTCATTTTCTATCATCCTCTAAACATGGCTCAATCTAACAAAGGACGTCTCTAACAACTCCACCATGAACAAAGGAGATATATATGGACACCCATATGACATGTCTAATGGGGCCACCATAGTCAATGATTGATGACTATAGTTATATAAAAACACAACCATAGGATGATACATTTCCTAATAACCAAAAAAATGAAGCGCACACACCCATAGAATATCCACAATTACTTAGATATCTCTATCTATATATCAATCCATATGTGGATGGTATTTGTTGCTCAATTTCAATTTAAAACCCATCACCTCTTGAAAAACATTCCCAATCATATATTTAAACTACGTATCCTAGTAAAAAATTGTCATTGAACGACCCTAAGGGTGTTTTATAGTCTCTCTAACAAAGAAGATGCTATGATGTTCCACATTCATCACTTCCATGATAGAGAGTAAATGTATTTATTTTGTGTGTCGATAAATGATCACCAAAATTCCATCCTTCCTGCTAGGAGACCATGGTAAATCTACATCAATTTTCATGGAAATATCAGCCCAAATTCATTCTAAAACAGGTAAGGATTGTTACAATATTTTAGGTCTCAGGTTCTCTGCCATAATTTTTTGAAATGTAAGGAATAATGAAATAAATTATACAATCAACCGTCCCATCTATGGACACTATTACAGATGTCTCAGATCATGATGCATCATAGTAGTTCTATGGTTTATATGCAAACATGACATATGTACTTTGTCTATTTACTCATTCCTCATAAAAATAGGAACAACCAACTTGCACCAGAATCATAGGGAACTAAAAGGATATTATGACCACTCTTCTAATGTCTACGGACAATTTTTGATTTCACTAAAGTGTTAGAAATAAGTTAAAGGTACCTAATCGAGCCGAAAATTCTAATAAAATGATGATTCAATATTTTTTGAGACCAAGAACAATTTTCCACTACCTCCTTCCACCCTAAATCTCAATATGACAATCAAAATCATTAGAGGCCACTCATGCACTAATTCCTTCAAGGATTGAGCTGGAAATTTCTTTCTCAACGCCTCTATGACCACATTCCCTTCTCAATAGTGTAAGAAATATTAGTGTCATTTTTTTGGGGATACTCCACCAATATTCTCTCTCACAAATTCATATACCTATGAGTAAAAATATACTTCGAGATCTTTGGATAAAAATAAATGATAAATATCTCCCTAAAGAGATAGTGATTCCACATTTGGAGTTCGTTTATAAGTTCCAATAACTCAAGATCATGGATAGGTTAGTTATTGTATTGAGTGCATAGATATTGAGATCCATATGCCCTAACTTGTTTCCCCTACATCAAGACACACACCAAATATCTTCCAAAAGCATCGTAGAAAAAATCAAACCCTAAACCCAGTTCGTAATGAATCAGAACTATCTTTTATTCCATTATCATATTTAGTCCCTCAAAAATATCTCTTTCGTAGTTCAATCCATACAAACTTTACTCCCTTATGGGTTAAATTTTTAATCATAGATGAAATTTGGGAAAATTATGGAATTATTCATTAATAAAAACCCGCAAACCCCAAGAATCTTCAGATCTCAAAAACTTTTCTAGGAAACTCTCAATACATAAATTCTTATATCATTATAACTTACACTAAAATTCCCTTCTCATACAAAACATACCCCATAAATTTCACATCCCGAATCCAAAACTAACATTTTACAATCATACAATATAGATAATGTTCTCTCAATGATATGAGGATGATATTAAAATGATCCATATTCTCCTCCTCTATCATATAGTACACAAAAATATCATCCATGAAAATAATAAAAAAGATTCTATGAACTGATGAATGATCTCATTCAAAAAATCCATAAATACAACTGTATCATTCATGAGAATGAATGATATAACCAGAAGCTAAAAATTCAAATACCATCTCTTAAATGTTGTCTTAGGTATATCAATATATCAAACTCTCAACTGGTGTTACCCTGACTAAAGGTAAATCTTTGAAATCCAATTAACCCCTCTGTACTGATAAAAGAGATTATAATTCATGGCAAATGGATAATTATTTTCAATGGTCATGAAGTTTAATGTTTGGTAATCTATGAAAAATATAAGGCTCGTGTCACGTTCTTTAGAAAATAGAATAGTTAAATCCCATGGTGTCATGATAGTGTAAAAAACACCTTAGGATCATGTCCCTAAATATAGAAATTAATCTCCATAAACTCATATAGTTAAATATGATAAGAAATAATTAAAATATTTTTCATGCTAGGATTAAAGTCAATGGTAAACTCAACCAATCTCTTTGGAAGAAAATAAGAAATATATTACAGATGGACCTTGGGGTTGAAAATAACACCATAAGAAGTGGATTGATAAAAATCTACCAATGATGTCTATGAGAATCTATGATAACCAACATGAGACCACCCCAGTATACAGAAAAATAGGTCATACCCTTCAGGATCTAGAATCTAACCCACCTTGAAAGGCATGAGGGACTCCATCGGAAGATAAAAACTGTACGTGAATACAATCATAGTTGATTCATGAAATAACATCAATAACCCAATAAAATCCAATAATCAGGTCAAATATATCATGATTAATAACATGAAATCCAAAAACACCTTATATTCAGCTATCATCACCTAAAATGAGAGATATTTGAAACATTTTTCAGTCCCATTTTCTGAAGGAGTGGAAATATCCAATAAGAACAACATGATCTCTAAATGAAATTCTAAAACATATAATAACTTATATGATATAATGGAATGATTTGCACCTGTATCAAATAAATCAAGAACCATAGTAGATTAAATAATGACCGAAAGTATAATAGTATATAACCCTTATTTAGATTCCTCTATTTCATACTCATCCTTATAAATTAGTATAGTATTTACTCCAACATAGGCTATCATAGCCACATTATCATCCACCTTGTCCTGAGGATATAACCCAAAACCCTAGGAAGCATTGGTACTAACCTTCAAACCCTTGATGAGAGTGGATCCCTCCTTACTATCTTTGGACATCCTTTCACCAAAATGCCTTAGGGGGGCTCATTTTCCACTATGATTACTTGTCTTGGGAACCACTATATAGTTAGACTTGGTATAACCTGGAATTCCACATTGATATCAGAAACTTTTCTACTATCCTAATGAATCCCTTCAATCTTATCTTGAAATTTATACACAATGGTTGGAAGGAACATGAGAGTCAACATGAACTGAATATCATCCCTCAATCATCCGAACCATTAGTAAATCATTAGAGACTAAATGTATTTCTCATTGAACCGACTCAGAAAAACATGTTGAATAATCTATAATGGTTTTCTCAGCTTTTTATAACGTTAAAAACTATTCGGTCTTTATGAAAGTTATCATCTCAGGATAATACTTCTGGTTGAATATTTTCTTGAATGATTTCTAGGTAATATCCTCACGAAACCTTTATTGCATAATAGAGTCCCACCACCTTCTTCTTAATCCCTCAAGCCAATATCGGGAAACCATACCTCAAATTCATAAATATATTTCATGATGATGAAGATCCTCTCAATCTTCTCAATCTATAATTTATATTCCTAGAGTAATTTTTCACCATAAAATATAGGTAGATGTTTTTAGTGAATTCAATTACATGATCCACTACTCTTCTTCATGACCCAAAGTCTGGATGGTGCATATTAAAACTTTTACTAAATAATGTCCCACTGGAGGATTTTCCTACAGAACGTATCTCCAAGATTCTTCTCTATTATGTGAAATAACTCATACAAGAGGCATAGTATATTAAAAATAAGGTAATTACCAACTAGTTTAAATACATTTCCCAAATCATAATACCAGCATTATGAATCCAAACTAATTCATTGAGATAACAAAAAATTAAATAAATTATGAATTATATGAAGAACAAATAATTACTTACAAAAGGAACACATCCATTTAACTAAAACCAATGTCTAGATTATTCATATGACCCTAACTAACAAGTCTCTAGTATGAGAAAAATCCATCACCACCCATGGAAACTCAGATTCAAACATGGAAGTGAGCTAGCTAGTAATCCACCCACACTTTCTATAAAAATTTCAACAATCAAAACTATGATCTACCAAAGACACAAAACTAATCATAGGAAGCTTCATAACACATTAGGATAAGTATTACCTTTGATACTAATTTATAATGAACCAACCAAGGTCAACTATAAAATATACCTAAGGTGGTCAGCCTTATTGGAATGTAAAAAAAGGAAGATGAATGATTCACATTATTACTAAACTAGGAAAACTAACAACATATATAGTGAAATCAAGTGAAAATATCCATGAGAAAGATAAAGTCATCCCAACCCAAAAAATAGAATGATTAAATAGATGAGTATAGAAACATCTCCATGTGACTATCCATCACCATCAAACTATCTTGCTATAAAGGAAACAATGAAGAACAAAAACCAACATACTATATGATTCCCTTACATTTTATTTAGTCAAGAAAAAAATCTATAGCCACATAATTTAAAATTTGTGGTGTGGGAATAAGGCCTAGTAGGATACTGACAATAAATCTATATAAGTTATAATGTCAAGAATCCATTAACTCTAATTTTAAAACAAATCCATTTTAAAAAAAAATTCTTAAATTGATTCTATTTTATAAAAAATTCCATTAGTTTTCATAAATAAATATTTTATTCACCAAATCATGTAATATTTCAAATATAAAATACAATAAAAAATGTTATGAATGTGATAAAATAACCATGAAATATTCCATCATGCGATAAAACAATAAAAAGTTAAAAATCACTCCATTTGGTATCTAACATATGGGTATATATGCTATAATTAAAAGAAAATCCCCAATACAAACTTAAGGTGTATCTAATAATTATAACCTCAAGTGGATTAACACACACTAAAGTGACATGAAACCTCATGCATAATTACACACACAAATATTTTCATGTATATATCATGATGTAGCAATGGTTACGAAATGCTCAAATTTTATCAAAATACATTTAATACCCATTATAAAATTTAATAAAATATTTTCAAATAATATCCTTTCCTTTTATGGGCTTGGTGACCCTTTTGAAATCAAATAAATCCTTTGTGGAATTTTTGTGATCACTCGATGTGAAAAAATAATTTTTTAAGGAAAAACTTTTAAAAAATGAATTTCATTGAAAAATCACTAGGAATTCACATGAATTTAATGAATATCATGAATCAGGACTCTTTTAGATATATAATAACATCAAGAATAGAGGAACCTACTCAACATTAAAAAAGGAGACCAGAAACAAGAATAGCCATCTTTAAAATATAAGGAAGGAGGGGAACCTATAAAGGATCAACAGAAAACACAATCTAATTACAATCATTTCCACAAAAATAGCCAACACTACTACCATGACCAATGGAAATGAAGAATCATAAAGGATTTATACAAGGGAGAAGTGATGAATATTCAATTGGGATTTAATGACAAACATAGTGATCTAAAATGAGGGTGATCAACTTGATTCATCCAAGGATATTATGGGGTTCTTGAGGGAGGCATTCATAACTAATAGAGAAAGAATCAGGTGAGCAGTGAAATAACACCATGGAACATGATTTATTAATGTCATGATTCTCATATTCATGTCATGAATCCATTGGATTTCATATACTTCCAAAAAGTTATCACCATAATATAAATTATCATTATCGATGTTTTCATGACATGAAAACATTTCAAAGATTTTAACTTTTCACGCTCTAAACTAGTCTCATAGAGTGTATGAGGCAAAGTATTCACATCATGTAACCAGTTCATTACATCAATAGGTCCAAAAGGGAGTACACAGTTTAGGTTCTATGGAAAATTTTAAAACCAACTCTATAGCCCCCCTAACTCATGAAATAGGCTCTTCTCATTGAAAGATGGGTACCTTTGTCATTTAGGTACAAAAAAGTCTTGTTATGTGATTAATAATTAATTTCACTAAAAATTATATTTTATTACGAATGACTTAAAATTTTTGAAATGACATCAACAGATATTACCTTTATAAATAATGATATAGAATTATGAATCATATATTTTAAAATATTCACTCAATATCTTATCATATTTTCATTAATTTCTCATCAAATATATTTTTTCTAGTTTTAATTATATAATTATTTTTAATTATAAAAATTATTGGAGGGAAATAAATACATTAAAATTTATGGATTTTAGAGGTTTTCCAAGTATAAACGAAATTATTCAACATGATTTTCTTGTAGCCTCATTCATAAATGAATAAAATATATATATTTCAAAAAAAATATACTTATTAATTTACAATTATAATAACAATTTTGTTGTTTTTATTTTTATTCATGATTTTTATACAATAATTATAATGTCACTATACATATAGGTAATCATTTTCAATTTTTAAGTCACCATTTTCACTCAACATGATTGAAATTAATGGATAAAGATGAAACTACATGTAGAGCGTAAATCATATCTAGATATTTTAAAGAAAATTCAACAAGTGATGAGTTATTTTAAATATTAACCATGAATGATTAAAACTATATACAAAACATGTTTTATTAAAGTATTTCATTCATAATGTGCAGGTCATGATTGCTAAAAAAATTTATAGAATACACTAGATACAAATTATAATAAATCCAATTTGTCTAATGATATATATTTATTATCCATTGCTTTTATATTGAAATAATTTTCTAACATTAATGTCCCCTTTTGTTGAGAAAAAATATATTTTTATTATTTTATAGTCTTTAAAATATATGTTACATAATATGTGTGAACATTCATGTTTTATTTTGTAGTTTGGTTCTCATGTATCAATCAGTATAGGGTTTAAGGAAGATAAACTACCAGAATAAATTGGTTGGATATTATTGTTTATGATATGTTCTGTTATGTGTAATAATAGTTCATAATAGTTATCTATATAATTAAATATTTCAAATAATTATCAATGTTCTTTTTATGTATAAAATAGCCAAATGGATAATATTGTTTCTATTACATTCCTAAATTTATGAAAAATTCCATATCCTATCAAACAACTCAAATCCACTATATATTTCTTTTTCATTGAATATTTATATATTATTTGAAATATAAATTAACCTTTATATTTTTTGTATATCTAAATACTATTGGGAATCATATTTTAAATCATTTATAGATTATAAAATATATGATTTTAGGGTTAAATAAAATTTTTATCTTGTGTCCCAATATTCAAAAAACTCATGAAGAAGTATTTTTCTATAATATATTATGGAATTATTTTATCTAAAAGTGATTATAAATTCTTAGTAAAAAAGAAACATGTGAAAATAAATGTCTGTGAATACGATTCCAAAAGTTATGTATCGAAAAAATATTTCAGTTCCATGTCAGTTAATAGTAGTATTTCTTAATAATTACTTGTGGGATTCGATAAGGATGTTTTTTCAACTATTGATATTAAATTTATTAAAGGATAAGAATTTATTCATTTGTAGGAATGAAAAATATAGGCTCTTTACTATTAATTAACACTCATATATAGTATTAATTGTTTTATGTTACATACTTTGAAAGTGTGAGTTTTAAATTTTAAATTGATATTTATGCTTATAAGATACATTTATTTCTCAAAATAAAGAAAACAATCACATATTTTCATTAGAATATAGGGAATTGTTTTTATTTTTTTACCCGTAATGGTTAATCACACACCAATAAAATTTGTAACATGTTGAGAGTTACTAATTTTGATTTCATTTATTTTTAGATTTAACTATGATCAAAATGTGTGTCACATTCTCAAAAACCCAAAAACGAATTCAGATTACCATGGATGATTATAAAATAAATAAATGATTAATTGATGATCTTTATGAATGAGAAAAATGTCACTATTTTTTTTTGTATTCAAAAAACCAAAAGTGCATATTTTCAATTTAAAAATTATATTTTAGTTCATGAAATGAAAAACATACTCAAAATTGAGTAAAGTATAAATTTAAAAAAACTCTTAGAAAAATAGTGATTGTTTTGTTCCCAGTAAAAAATAACCTTATGTAATCCTAATATGTGATGTGTTTAGAATGACCATAAATGTTTTTTTCCAATGAAAAATAGATATTCCTGTACAAAATAATTTTCAGATGTTTAAATCTATGAAAAATCCCTCAGATTGTCATGTAACTCTAAAAAAGATTAATGATCTATTTGTGACCAACAATAATTATAAAAAACTTATCATGATATGTGATGTTGTTAGAATGAATAAAAGTGTATTATTCAATTTTAAATGTTAATGAAGTTTAAAATTTTCAACACAAACTCCAAATTATGAAATAAAATTTAGATTTCCATTAATCACTATAATAATGTTCAAAGATTCCATTATAACATGTAATAATTATCCAAAACAATTATTTATTTCAATGAGGTATATATGAATAAAAGTCCTTTTTCCAATTTTAAAATTATATTTTTTTAAAACATGAATCAAATACTCAAAAAGAAGGATTCATGATCAAATTGGCATGATACACTAAAAAAATTCAATGATTCATTTATAACTTGTTGGATTGAAATAAAATTTACTCTTAAATAAGAAATTTTTAGACTGAGAAAATGCATGTGTTTTTTACTTAAAATGGTATTTTAGTTCAAAACATTGGTGTAATTCTAAAAACTAATAAAATATTCTAGTTTTTACATGAAATTTATTCAAAATTATTATTGATTTATTTGTTTACCTATATGTATGAAAATCATGTGATTTCAATAAAAAGTATGGTTGAAATAAAATAATGTTTATTTCTTAATGTTATGTTTTGTAGAAGTATAAAACATGCATCAAATACTCAAAAAATGAAAAATTGATATAACTATGTCGAAAATATTTGATAATGATAAATGAGTTATTTTTATATGTAAAAATTAAACAACTCAAATTATGATATTGGGTGTGGTCAAAATGACATAATGTGTATTTTTCCCTTTAATATTTAGTTATAAATGTATTAAGTGTTAATAATATTGAACAAAATATTCATCATTTAATATATATAAATTACTATAATTACAAATACATTTCATTGATAGGTTCAAATTTAAAATATTGTTTACTCATCAACACACTCTTCTGAATGTGATCTTGTTATGAGTATACTGTTTTTATAAATGATATAATTATAAATAAATTTAAAAATATGTTATTAAATAATCATTGTTTGTTTATTTTATCAACTATGATATGCATAATGGTTATTATTCTATTAGTTATGTTATATATATTTATATATTTGAATTTGGATATCTGTAACACAAATATATGGTTGTAGTAGTCAATTATATAAATTTTTAGTATTTTTCCACACTAACAATGAAACCACTTTCTCATCACTAGCATTTTCAATGATTTTTCATCACTAAGATATCCATTTTTGAGAAATGGATGTGTTCCATTTTTTAATTTTACATGATCATGATAATTTTTTAAGCATCGTATTATCTCTATCTTCATTATCTAGTATAATACGTAGTCATCATATATACAAAACACTTATAGAATATAATAATGATAATTTTTTATTAAATTGAAATAAATTATCAATTTTGATAGTGAAATTTTCCTCTGGAGAAATATTTCAATTTAATCTATAAATTATATAATTTGTATTCCCTGTTCAAGAGGATGAAAAATTTATGTTTAAAGGAATAACAACCTCTAATTGTTTGTGTTCACTTAACATCCATTTAAAATTGTTTTAGCTATGAATTTTTTTCAAACATTTTTGTTATCAGGGTAATGTTAATCAATGTTCACACTAATTAAATTTAAATTCCATAAAACCCTCAATTTTTATTTTCATCCATAGTTTCTGTATTGAAGCTACTTCCTTTTTATCATTTTAAAATAGAGACTTAAAGTCAAATTATGATTTTAATCGTTTCTTAATATAACACCTGATCTAAGTCTATAAAAATAATATCTAAAAATAAAGAATCATATGTTCTTTACTTATAATAAGTTTATTATTTCCACACAAATGTATTTTTCCCTAATCATATAGAAGGATGTACCCTTGAACATAACATGATATTTAATTACTATATAGTTTTCTACACTACTATTTTTCTTCCTTTTATAATGTTTTCAAGTGTTACTTTATTTGATACATTTTAAACCATATAATTTTTATTAATGTAAAAAAAATTATCATGCGTGTTTTATTATTGAGTAGAACATGAGAGATGATATGCTGAGAATCACCTATAATATATAATATATATATTACATGGTTATCCCTGATGGATTATCATTATGTTTGTTCAGGATGACATGTTATGATTAGTTGACTTAGGTAGATTATATAGAGATATAAATAATAACCCCCATGATAAATGTCAGCGAAAATATATACTGATTGATGTGATAAAAGTAACCCGCATATATTTTTGTATATGTGTCAGTGGTTTTACCTAATTGGAATTTTTTATGGATCCTTATACCAATGGTTTTAAAATTATTTCCTTATATTAAGGGTTTCATACTTTTGGTTAACATGATAAAATTTAAAATTGATATGTAGTTTTTGGTTGACATTAACCACACCCCATGCTTAATTAAGATAATATAGATGAAGAAACGATATTAATAAACATATGGTAGACTAGATCACACACAACACTATTTTAATTTATAAAATTACTAAAATTTTCTATCTACCAATCTTAGTTTATATCTATAAATATGATTTACAATTCTATTAATAAATATACAAATGTACTTAAATGTCATACATAAGATAATTTTTATTTGGATTTTTGGAATAATTGTAGTTTTTCATGTTTTCAAATTCATATGTTGACAATAAAACAAATTGCATCTTTGAATTACACACATAAAATATATAATTAAATAATAGTTATAAAATTTAATAATTAATGTTGTATTTTAATATAAATAATAACTAATTTATATTATAAATTCATAAACATGAGGATATAATAATTCCAAAATGTGATTTCAGATTGTCTTTATGTGATTCGATACTATAGATCATTATATGAGGTAATTTCATAGGTGAACCTAAATTGTTAATTTAAAAAACTTTTTCTATTGATTAAAACCATTTAAATTATTTTTAATGAACCTATCATCATTTTTTATCACATTGTCCTCATTAGATGTTATTTAGTGTCTCCTTTGATTGTTTTTTATTACACCTCCTTAAGAGTGCTAAGATATTAGCATCCATAGAGGCTGTTGGAAGATCCTATTTCTATAAATATTGAGAAGGGGTGTAGTCATTATTCAATTACTGTAAACCAAACATTATGTTTGGAGTTATAAATTTTTCCTCATTTTAGTGTGTTTTATATCTTTGTTCGCATGAAACATTCTATACTTTCCTTTTATTCCATTCATTAATCATTTTCAATTATTTGTGTGTAACTACCACCTCTAAGATAAGAAGATAATCCCAAATAAGTGTGTCTGACTAGAATTATTAATTGATAGTAATGGATGCATGTATTCTACAATCCATGTATGATATAAATATTCCAAAACATTATAAAAATATTTTTTTATTTTTTATTTCATTATTTAGTTTTTTATTTACATTTCAGTATCTTAGATTGACTTTTTTAATACATTCACTATATTCCATATATCTGTATCTTTACCAAATCCCCATAATGGTACCAAATCTATAGTTTATCAGTAAAATGAAAAAAATGTTATAATATATTATAGTTTTATGATATATTCACATTTTTTTTAAAAAAAATTAAGACTCAATAGAAACACTAATGTAATAATTGATATTGTGAACACTTGTCATTATAGTCATTGTGTATAAAGGAATTTCACTCACCCATTATTTAAAGAAAAAATCTTATCTACTCTAGACAATTATAACCCTTACATAATATTGATATTTATATTTTAATATAATTTATGTATATACAATGAATTGTTCTATATAATGTTATTATAGTCTCAAACACATTTTATATTAAAAAATTATTATGGATATGTAATTAATGTGTAGAATATACATTGATCTTGTATAAGATACATAATGTTAAATTAATTTTAAAATAATAAAATATTTTTATGTTATATATGTAATATTAATGGTGAAAATAAATATAATATCCACCATTAAATATGTTATTCATAAATTCCTCCCAATAAGAGTCACTATTTTAATAACACTTTTCATAAATTTTTTATTTTGATTGTTGAATAATTAATAAACATGTTCTCTAAAATACTTATGTAATAATCAAATATTGTTTTTATTGAGTTTGGAAATTTTTTTATGATGGTGCATATTTTTGATCCTATAGGACAAAATATCCACCACAATAAATAATTGATCATTTCCTGAAATAGTGATATAACTCTGTCTGAGGCTGGTTAGATTCATGCGCTTTGCATGAATAAGGATTAAGCTTTAAACTGTCTTTAATTTTAAATTCTATGAGAAATGTGGATAAAAGGGGGTGATTTTTGCAAAATATTTTATATTTCATAGTGAGATGATGTGTTATACTATAATGGTGAAGGTTATTAAAAATAGTAATTTCTTATGAATAATTTACTGAACTATGGTGATGTGTGCTGCATTGTAGTCCACAAATTTGAGATATTTTTAGTATTACTATTACCCTTTGAAAATAATATTCTAGATCAGTTGGAAGCATGACATTTAATTAATAAAAGAATTTCACCATAATAATTATCTTCACATTGTAATTTTATTTATCAAGGAAAATGCATAGTTTTATATTTTCAATCTCTAGAGGGAATGTTAGTGATTTAAATGATAATAAATTTTAATAATTGATACCCTTTCAATAAATCATCTTAAACTCTTATTTTTATATATTTTATGTGTAAAATGGTTTTACATGTTTTTTATAGGAGGAGGTGAGTAAATGAGGGATCATGTGCTCTAAAAGGCACCAGGTAAACGGTGGTATGGTATAGGGAACTTAGTGGGGGGCCTGGGGTGTGGTGGCACCGTTGTGTCCATTGAGTACCTAGTAGACCTATAAATGGTATTTGAAAGACACATGGGTAAATTAATGTTAAATAAAAATATTTTTTATATTAAAAACACCTATCCAACTTATTACCTAATAGGGTATATTGGGTTTCATTTCAATTCCAATCTCCTGCTAATATATCCTCCATAATTCCTCTTAATTATCATTTAATCATGTGTATATTCCCTCCAAGATTCTTCTCCAATTTACCATGTGAGTCCAACAGAGTCATATAGGATCTTGTTTCTCTGTTATTATTAGAATATTTGATAGTGAATTCTAATGTATCACAACTTCACATATTTCCTATGTTTTTTATTCAATGTTGTTGTCAAATTAAATTTTCTCATTGTGATCACTAGATTTTTCAATCATCATCCTCGTGATAAGGATTATTATAACCTTTTAGAATCATGTTTTCCCTTCAGGAACACAACCTATCCTGATTTTATCCATTACTAGTTTCTAAATTCATCAGTGGTGGAATATCCTTCCTTTTAGGATTATGGAATTACTTTTGGATAGGATTAAAAGTGTGATCCACTACCTTTATATTATAATATTTAAATTTGGTTATTTTAGTTCCACGGTGTAGTTTTTCGAGTACCAAAATATGGGTTTTTTAAAAAACTAATTTTTAATAAAAAAAATCTAGATAATTCTAATATGAATGGGTTGTCCATTATTGACCCACGATGATTTATTCCTATAAATTACACTCATGGTTTCTATCTTGAAATATATAGATAACTAAACAAAGACATAAATTACCATGCATGTCTTCTATTGATTATAACATGCTCAATATAAAGATAAATATGTGAAGTAATAACCCAAAATATTACTTTAAATGAATAATATGCTTGGAAGATTGCTTAACACAAAACACTAATCTTTAAGTGAATTGGGAATATTTTGAAAATATTATTATAAATATGAAGTTGTTATAAAATAACCATTTAATTGATGAGTATGAATATGATTTACAAAATTATAAAATATGTTTATAATGGTATATTCAATAAAAATGACTTGATTAATTCTTAGTAAAAAAGAAGACTATCTATTCTAAAGTAATTTTATTATTTAATAATGAATTTTATTCAAAAAAAAATTTATTTCATTTTTTGTATGGAATTTAAAATTCCTTTTATCAAATTATATATAAGTAGTCTTGAAAAATAGATTCTTTTATTGGCATCAAGATGATCAATTTTGGTGAATATATCCCTTTTATTATTGGTTATTATGAATATTAACCTTTATAAATATTTCTTTCCTATATAAGGATAAAATGTGTACAATAATGCTAAAACACTGAGATAATGCTTTAAAATTACTCTAACACATTCATTTACACTCTTGGATGACCAGAGTTTGTCCATAGTCATCCATTTTTTCAAAATATGGTATCACAAAGCTATTTTTCATTGAATATTGCATTTATATTTTTTTAAGAAATGGATAAATGATGAATGTCATTCTCTTGAGATTAGTTTCTCTATCATTTTAACATATATATATATAATTTTTAAGTTCACATATAGTTTTTTATTTTAAATATATGTTTATTTTTTTATTTACTAAATTTATTTTTTATTTTTATTGATAGATTAAATGCCTTAATTGCTTATGAAACACTGACATAATATCTGTTCATGTACTATAAATATAAAAAAAATTATTTTAAGAATAATAAATTTAATAAAATTCGTATTAATTATTATGTTATATTAATTTTGTAGATAAATATAACATAATAGTTATTTTTAATGGTTTGTATTCTAATTTAATTTTAATAATGTTGTCGTTAAATTTAATATTTTTAAATAGTCATAGAAATTACCTTAATTAAATTTTATATTATATTATATTTAATTAAATGATATAAGATTTATGCTAAATCATAATATTTTCTAATTTAATTGGATATTTTCAAGAATGTCATTAATTATCCACTTATGTGTCACATGTCCTTTTTAGTAACATTCTAATCCAATATAGAGTAAAAAACATTGATATTATAAAAATTTCTAAAAGGGTAAATGGGGGGGGTTATAGCTAAGGGATAAGGGTATAAACATCAAATAAAATTTATATGTATTATTGTACTAGAGTATTTAAATTTATCCTAATTATATATTCAAATTATATCTATATAGATCCAGTTTAACCTAAAAATAATTTATATTATGTTCATACACTAAGAAGTTCCTAGGGTGCACCTTCCCTCCCTTATAAAATAGTTTCCCTATCTTACCTTATTAAGAATTATATGATAGAACATTAGTAATCTAATAATATATATTCTTCCTTACCCAATTAATACAGATTATTTTATTTCCAAAATAAGATCATTTAAAGAATTAAAGTGTAATTAAGAGAAGTTTTATTGATAAAGAGGTATAACTCTTAACTGTGTAATTTCAATTTTATATCTTCTTATACCTCCCATAAATATATATTATCCTATATAAAATAACAAATTCAGAATTTTTAATATACTTAATTTTTATTTCAATGATGTAAGAACCATTATCCACCACCTTTTAATCCTATGGGAAAAGAAATCTTTTCTCATGAATATGTGTGGATTAACAACCCGATGAAGCGATGTGTTAAATTTTTCAACACCACTTCACATTAATGGATACAATGAGAGATTTAATAAATATATTATTATTATTATATATACATATATATATTATTTTTATTGTTCTATAAATTTGAAATGTTATTTACTTTTATTTCATTTCATCTATCAAAAAGTGAAAAATCAGGCAAGTATACGTACAAACCAACATCTCCATGACATGATGTAATTTATTTTTAATAAACATTTTTTTTGAATAATTATAAAATTTAATATAATTATTACATATTATACTCATGTAATTATTAAAATTATGAATATTATGGAACCATTATCAATGTGGAATGACTTGTACTTCCAAGCTGAAACATTCCTGGAAACTGAAGCAGTTATCGCCCATAACAATAAATCTAATAAATAAATTTTAATTAAATGTTGATAAAATTTTATAATTAGACCATATAAGGTATCATATATACGATTATGGTTTTGTAATATATTTATAAAAATATATATCATATTTATATAGGGGTTTTTACATGTATTATGAATGACACGACTTCAGGTAAGGGTTTATCATCTCACTTTTATTTATATAGGACATAAATCATATTAAAAATTGTTTATTTTTTGTGATGTACACAATTATATAAAATTTAATTTATAATTATTCTTTGGAAATTTTGGGTGATATAAAAACCCATCAGTGGTTTTTTTGAGGTTTTTATTTATAAATTACCAAAGTGGTCTGATATTTATGTTTCAATCCTATTTTAATCGGCATTGCATATACTTGAATTAAAATTGAGGAAATTATATGATACTTATTTTAAAACCCCATTTAATTTCATTCAATATTGGTTGCTCCTATAAATTTTAAGTATTGGTAACATTTTTTCTATTTTTGTTAAATAAAATTGTTTAGCAATGTTTTTAATAAAAATATTACTTTATTTTCACTTTGGTTGATGAACATTTTTTTCATGTCCATGCTCATAAAAATTGTTCCTTAAAATTTCTTATGAAAAAATGGAATTTGTTAAAAATGTAATTCTCCTTAAACAAGACATTATTTTTAATTCATTAAAAATGTATCTTTTTAAATGGTCAATAAACAATCAATTTTTAAATTTTTACAAAAGTGTGAAATGAATATTTTCTTTTAACATATATGAAATGAATAGATTTTCCCACCATCAAAACTATTTATTAATTTGGAGATTCCATTACTTTTTTCCATTCATATATTAAAATAAAATTATTTTCTAGTATTCTAGAAATTTATAGATAAATTTTTATACATGAAAAAGAATAATTTCTAATGTTTGAAAAGAGAAATATTAATGGTATTTTGAGGAAATTTTTAATCCATATCAACATAATCTAAGGATTATTATGATTCACTAAGGATATTATCTTATTATATCATCTAAGTTATTTATTTGGAAGGATTATGATGATTTTTATTTAAGGTTTGTTTTATGAAACCTTTTTTTACCATTGGTTAATAATGTTATGATGATTCCATTAACAATCCCATTTATTTTCAACAGGTTATTCTATGATGAAATGAGAAAATTTTTATGAAACCTATTTGTTTTCCATGGGTTAGGATTTGATAATGTGATGAATTTTTTATGACCATTCATTATAGATATGTATAATTTTAATTTAATAAGGGTGGGTTTGTTATATCCCTCCAATGCATTGGGTAAAGCCTTATATCACAAGAGAGTGTTATAGGAAATGATTTGATGTTATCGATATACTATAGGAAATCATAAGGGGTGACTGATCTATTATGATATGGAAAACATGTGGGGACTTTTAGTCTAGTATGATATAGGAAATTAGAGGTAAATCCTATTCTAAAATGATATGGGAAATTTGTTTTGATTCCTGATCCTCTATGATATGATAGTCTCAATAGTTAACATTAACATAATATATACTTTCTTTTACTATGATCGTGCCAAACACTTTTAAAAAATTTATATCATTAGGATTTGAACATATGGTTTATGGATGATTTATTATGATTCCTCACTCTTTTGATTCATGTATTTTGAAAAGATAAAATATTCTAACATGAGTCAAGTTTATGATTTATTATGGATTGGGTATGAACTTTGAATGTTATGATTGAGATCCCATGCTTTTATACTTTACATAGTATTATATATGATCATCGATTGCTATCTCCCATGTTAAACATTACTGTAAATATATTCTCTCCATTTCATATATTTTCTTTCTCCATGATATGAAGAAAGGTTTTAAATATGGTATGTCGATAATGGTACAATGTGAGAAGAAAATTATGATATATGATGATGATGATACCTAAATAATAGATTTCTTTATTTAGTATCTATGTATACAAACTCAGTATGGTTCTAGGGTGTGTAATTTTATTAGATGTATTGAATTTTACTTGATAATTATTTGGTATTTATAAATGGAATTATTGTGTCACCTATTGTAATATATTTTAGAATCATTAAATTGTTGAATTTTTAAATTCAAGGATAGTGTTCAAAATTAGTAATGATGAAACATGTTTAGTTATATGTGACATATCTATGTAATTTAAAAGTTTGATTATAACAATTTAGTAATGAGATTGATCTTAGGGTATATTATGGTTATATTCTTGTGATAAGAACCATGTAACCTACTATTTTTAATTTATACTTATATAATCATCATCCATAGAGGCTTATTTTGTGATATTGAATAACAATACTTTTTTGATGTCCCATATTGTATATATAGAGGCATATATTGTTTTTCATGTTCTAGTATAAGGAAATGGAATTTTTCAAGAAGATTTATTGAATATAAATATGATATTTCCACCTAAATAGAAGAGTGTCCTTGTATAGTTGTTGGATAAAATATACATATATTGATAAAAAAATATACGCACACATACAATCCTTAATATGAGAACAGGAGTGACCTCTTAGTAGAGGGTATTATAAATGAAGACATAGTTCATACCACTGAGGAGAGAGTAGACCTTGAGGTGGATGATTATTGATATATAAACACATAAACACACACATGTACACTATATGATAAATAACATGGGTTCTGATGGATATCCTATATAGTCAGACCATATACAGTTGATAGGTACCCTACTTGGATTCATATTCTGGATTGAAGCTGGAATGACTATTTTTGTTGAAATTAATTAAATCATTAATGGATTATAATCATTATTTTTTTTATTTTAATATCATGGTTACCAGTTTATCAAGGATACATGTTTACCAAAACTATATTTTTGACTGCTTTAGTACACATTTCACCTACCTAATTTATAATCATCAAGGACACACTTCTGTTTCTAACAGACATGGTGAGGTCTGATGGTGATTTCCACAGTGTACATTGAACTATAAATGAACATGAGTTCCCTTTGGGATGTGTATAAGTCATGTTTTTTATCAGATAAATTAAGGATCATCGCAGTTGATAGTTGTGTCTTACATATTACAATTGGTTCCTAGTTATTGTTTAGGGATTTAGCGAGAACCATTTTGAACATTATTGTGTATTATAAAGATGATGTAGAAAGTGTGTTTTTATCTAGTAGTACTCCTTATTAATTATTTTTAAACTCTTACCATTGGTATGATATTAATTTATATTCATGTATATATTTCATTTATAATTAAACAGGTACATAGTGAATATACATTCAAAAAATGGGAGATTTTGAATTGTTATTTAGGTCAGACATTCCCAATTATCATGCCAGATTCTTTTCTAGATCCCATGCAATAATTCACCATTTTTATCATGAAAATGGGGAAAAATATATCATATATATGAATTTATCACTCAATTTTTAACCCATCCATTATAATTCAGGAAGTGTTATTGAGAGTTTCTTTTAGTAAAGTTAACGTATGTTTCGGTATCCATGATGGGTTACCAAAACATAGTTTGAGATGAAATTAAAACATCAGGGGTATGTGGTAACGTTTTGTTAATAGATAGGGTTCTTGGTGGATGGGATGCACCAAATAAAAATTTTAAACTAATACAATTATGTCTTATGGTTGAGTTACCATGGCTAGATTGGGTTTCATTTTAATCTTTCTCTTGAGTCACACTTCCCACTATGAGTCTCTTGAATTGTTAGTTGGGATACCATGGTAACTAATAATAGTATTACATAACATATCATGTCCTTAAATAATAATTTATCACCAACTTTTATAATAATTTTTATTTTTATAGTAACCAGGTGCTTAATAATAAATAAACAGTGTTTACATTTTATTATATAATGATGATTAGTTCAATAAAACAAATTTGAGTGATTCAGTTAGTTTTGAGTCCACGTAATGTTAAGCATTACACAATTACTTATAAATTATTATTCATATAAAAAAATTTATGATTTTTTTTGAATTATAAATAATCAATAGATAAAGAAGCATAAGGGAGGGGATGTACATTTTGATCTGATTTGAATTGTATAGTTATTTATACTGAATTTCCCATTGATTTAACTATTATTGGAAGGGAAATTTTTATCGATGTCATAGTTACTATGGATTATCCCACTATTTCAACCCCAAACTGATCCATAGTAAGGTGATATTGAGCATGTTCCACCAGCTATGACACATGTTAATCCACAAGCTCTCATGGGTATTTCATAGTTGCTTCATTAAATGTGATAGGTATTGTTGAGAGGTGAACACTAAGAAAAATGTTTTTTGAGAGATCGTCCCATATTCGTGGGTGAGTACTCTACTCAATAATCGTAGTAGTTAGTAGACAATATACACCTTATCAATAGAGTATTGACACTTCGGTATAATATTGGGTTCATCTCACCACTTTCTTGATAGAAGGCACCCAAGAATGATAGTGGGACATAACTGTTGAGGTAAATATAGAACTAGTAATAGTTTGGAAGGGATTCAAAGATTAATTATTTGATAATTTAATTTTAAAAAATTTCACCTATTTGAATATAGGGAATCTATATAGATTTTTTAGATATCAGTTTCATTATTTGAAAAAGATTAAAAATTCAATGATTTAAACTATTTTTCACTTTATATTATTATGGATAATGATTCAAAAGTGAAATAGTTTTAAAAGTGTTTGTGGGAACATATATAGATTCAGCTAGTGGTGTTTAATCTTTATATCATTTCTATAGTGGTGTAAAATATTATGTTATGTGAAAATGGATCACATGGTAGCATAGGGGAAGATAGTTCTTTCAATGGTTAGGTGTGAAACCAAGAAGAGGCATTTTTGGGAGGATCACGGTAGGGTAGTTGGGGTGAGAGAACTATTCCTCTGATCTCCTTAAGATCTCATATTTAATGATTTAACTATGGTTGACCGTTAAACACCAATAAAACCTTTCCTTCTGAACTAAATAATGACCGCTATTATGGTGACTATATCAATATGTAATTGTTATATTTTTATACACCATCATTTATTGAAGTATATCACCCCCATAAATACCATACCTCATCGGATTATAATGAGGGGGTTTTATACTATGTGAACCATCGTTATGGTATAGGTATAATGAAATGTTTCATCAATATGGACTTGGAAGGATTTTTACATCTCACCAATTAATATCTATTTCTTAGGAGAGTCCTTCAATTGTGATAGGTATTATTCTGATCTATTTTACCACTGTTTTCACTTTGTTTTATACATGGAATTTCAATTTGTTTATTTTTTAGAAATTTTTGTCTCTTTTAGGAATACAAGGGAAATCGGATCAAGTTTCTAATATTATTGATACCCCTATTAGGTAAATGTTTAGACATGAGTAAGAAACATATATTTTATCCTCATATAATGGGATCATTATTGTTTCCCTAAGACTTCTCCTCCCATTATATAAACATCACTATTACCATTTTCGTAAAGGAGAAATTGACTTAATTAAAATATCATATTAATTATTATCAGAGGTATGTCTCATTCTCTTCTCATGATGATTCCTAATATTTACTTTTGGGAGAATGTTTTTATTATTATAGTATATATATATTTGATTTGAAAATAGTTGTATATCTTACATATCAATGTGATCTCTTTATTATAAGAATGTTATAAATTAAGAGGCATAAATCATAACATCCAGTTATAAATGTTTACCATAATTTTTTATATTTAATGTTTTTGGGATTTCCATCCAAACATGGAGTGGATATTATGATTAAGATAGTACCTTGACCTGTATATATCTTCATTAATTCATATCATATAACACTATAATAATTAAGATAATTAAATTTTCATCTTTTTGAACTATATTCTAAGGGTTTTCATTGAATCGATGCATCACCTTAGTGTGCTTAAGTTCTCTCAGAAAAAAATATGATGTTAGTATATAAATTTTCACTAAAAATTAGGAAAACAAATTAGGTAACTATCAATATTTTATATAAATTACATATAATTGAAGACTTTTTTAGCCAATTGAAATGGGGTAAATGACTTTCAAATATTTATTTGAGATTGGGTTATCCCCAAAATTGTGAGAGATAAAAGGATATTACAAAAAATTACTTTCCAATGTTGATATGGGAATTTATAATATCTGTTGATTTATTTCAACTTAACAATTATAGCTTTAGTTTTTATAGGAATCCTAGATAGTGTCTACCATACTTCTATAGACTCATTTGTCTTACACTTTGTGGATGATATCTCAGATAATTAAAAAACTAAAAAATATATGGAAGAAATATTATGGTGTTTTTGGATATATTACGAGATCTAATAATTTGAAAATATTTCAATGTTTTTATTATATATTTGACAATTAAAATTATTTGGAGATGTAATGTCCTAGAAGTAATTGTGGATGATTTTTAAAAAAAAGTGGAAGAAATTATGTTTTGGGATGTTCATAATAACATTTTCTATGTTTTAATAAATTAAGAATCTTCTATAATTTCAATAAAACTATTCAACACTTGTAGTGTATACCTTCTCTTATGAGTGAAAAAAATGATGAAAGGGGTTTATTTCATTTGGTATGTGCAATGTGAGGAGAATTTTTAGGAATTCATTTAGAGGTTAATAATGAAACTTGTTTTCATCATTCTAGACATTGGTAATGGTTTTGTGGTGTACATTTATGTTTCTTATATTTTTTAATTTTTTCACAGATGAAATACTATCTTGTGGTATCCTATGGTTCAAGTTAGTTATAACCACATGAATATAATTTCATAACCCATGACATTGAAAAAAATACTTTGGTCCATGACCTCAAATATTATAAGAATTACCTCTTATAAAAATGATTCATGGTATACACCAACCATAAGATCATTTTTTATATATTTCATCAAATGGATATTAATTGATGGAAATGTTTATGGGTGGAAAACCAATAATTCATTGAGTTATGAATCCTCTATGTTTCAGATATAGAGAATGTTATTTTTGATACCCTGAGTAGGATTAAATAATTTCATATGGTGTACGAGGATAACATTGATTGGAGGCTTATTGTTGTTCTATTTATGACTTCTATGGGTGTCTCTAAAAATCTGTATTTTTAGTAATTGTGTCATTTTGATAAAAAAAATTGTTTTGAATAGGGTTAATGACTTTTAGATCTCTGACTTGGACGGTATTATCATTTTCCATAGACTTGGTGGTGGAGAGATCCTTGAAGGATGGTCTCGAAAATTTATGATTCCATCCTCAATATCCATAGAATATTTTTGGTTCCTTAAAAAATAATAATATATTATAATGAAGTTTCATTCCTCTCATAGGTCCATAAATCATGTAATTTCTTAGTAATATAGGGACATGTGTAGGTAGTTCTGGTGGACATGCATGAAATAGGAGATAACAGGATTAGTATCCTAATATTTCACATTCCATTAGGTTAAATAATAATATAATGAACCTTATATTTATTTTATCCACTTAAAATAACACTAAAATTAACTGAAATTACATTTAGTTTTTTGGGAGGCATGCACTGTACCCCAAGGGGAAAGGATGTTGTATTTGTAATTATTTTCCACCTAACCAAGACAAAACATTTTCTATCTATATAGGAATTATCTCCAATTAATTTGTTATAAATATATTCATGATTAATATATTGAAAAAACTCTATGTGGTTATGGATAATATTTTACTAAACAACATTCATTAGATTTACCTCACATTTTAAGGTAATTATAATGATAATGGGTCATAGGTGAAGCTGAGTAATTCGTATCAATGATAGATAGATAGTCAGCCTGAAAGGGAAGTTAATATTCATGAGAATATTTTATGAACCTATATACCTAATTTTATTGGATAATAAGATAATCATTTTCCACTCATAAAGGTTTCTTAAAATAAAAATTACTAGGTACCTATTGAGAAGGAGTAATTTGTGGAAATAGAATATAGGTCATGAAATTATCTATCATATTTGATAGAGAGTAGATACTTAGAATTGATCATTGATATTATGGTCCCAGTGAAACTATAGTATAACGACCCATACTTTACATACATTGTTATTACATCAGAATTGAAGCACACTTATTACAACATATAACAAAACCAGGAAAGGACCGTATAGGTGTAGTGTCTTCAGAAACTGAGAAACATAAACAACTGGTTCATAAAGCATCTACATTGTCTCCCATTTATTTCATCTTATCTATAGTCCCTTTTGGAATATCTTACGTAATAACCTTCTTCCTGACCTGGGGAAAGAAAACATACAAAATGGTGAGCTCAAATGCTCAGTAAGGGTAAACAAAAGAAATATCAATCACATCATATTCATAAGAACATAACATTTTGGAAATCTTAACCTTCAAAAGAGAGCATAATTTCATATCATGGGATAAATCATAGTAGTGAAATGAAATCCCAACAATCATAACTTAAAACATGAAACTTTGTGGCATACACACATAATCATAGATAATAATTTCTTATTAGTCAAGACTCATGGCCAAGACTATCTTGGAGGAAAAAGTACATTTCTGAACCGAGTTCACTCCTCATTCCAGTCCTGTTTCACTGAATTGGTTTAACCTATCGTTCGAGCCATGTCTATCTGATGAGATATAAAATCTTTACCCAATGCATTGGAGGGAGATATAGGTCCCACCCATCTCATAATTATACCATTCTTATGTGTGCCACAAAATCATAAATCATACATCATTGCATAACTCATGTAATAAAAATGAGATTCTTAAACAAAATGTCATCATAAAACAATTAATATAAGATAAAGGAATTCATAAAAATAATTCCATTACAACATAATCAAATAAATGTAATAATAGTGATAGAAACATAACCCTTTATTATCTTATATGGAAAATAATTTTGATAAAACACGTGAACTCCATTCTTGAGGAAAATATCATTTCTACTTCAAAAACATTTTCCTTTCTTAACATGTCATACAATTTTAAAATAAAAGATGTTGATTAAAAATAAAATTGAAAACGTGTAAAGGAAGATTCTTGGAAATAATGTTTTAAAAATCAATTCATGTCGTATGAGTTAAAAAAACATTCTTCTCGTACTTTTGTCAGAAAAGTCAAAAAGTAACTCGTACGAAAAACGACAAAATATTCCTTTCATATCATTTACTAAAACTCACCGTAGGGTAAAATTGGATTTAAACAATTTTAGGTGGATGGAAATAATATTACATATTCAGGAATCATGGATGTGGATGACAAAATACACCCCAGTAAATATCAAAGTATAAACAATCTCGGATAAAAATGAAATTGTGATATTTTCCCTTACCTTAGGTCCAATTTGCTTCATAAGTTTCTGAACCTCCTGTATAATGATTTGAATAATGTTATTGAATTATTCCAGAATCATAAGTATTTTTATTATATCATATATGGTCATAATCTTAGCTTCTTATTAGTAATATTTCATTACTACTTGTTATTCGGGTGTTTATTACTTTTTGTTCTTATGCGTGTTTTGTCAAATAAATTCTTATTTTTATTTTTAGGTTATAGATACCTCATTTACAGAATGTTATTAGTGCAATATATATCATATTAATTCATTCAATTCATTTATATAATCATTATGCAATGAAGATCATGTAGAACAAGTCGAATCACATCGTGGAGACGGTATTCCGTACGTACGCATGAGCGATGATATCATTCCCATGATTGTGGAATTGTAGTGGAGTGTATATATACTATTTCAGAATCAATATCAATTTACAATAATCATATATAGTCATTATTTACGCCATTATACCCATCCAAGTAAGGTGGTGGTGGAAAATAGATTACACCACGGCGTGGAAACGGTATTCCGTACGTACGCACGTGCGGTGATTTCGTTTTCCGTAGGATGGATAGATGGTGAAATAGGGTTGTTTCATACCTATAATAACATATCAATATATTAGTGATACTGATGTTATTACTTCATAATGAAACAACTAAAGAAGAAGAAGTGGAATAAGAAATAAAGATGAAAGAATCGGTAACGGACATTACCTCTTCTTTGAAGCGCTTCTTTGAGTCCTCCTTTTAGGGCACTAAAATTGGTCTTTGAAGAAGAAAAAGACCTCTAGTATGTCTCTAGGTAAGAGGAGAGAATATATTTTCAGGGGTTGTCCGAGCTTGAAGTCTCAAAGTGATGTGAAGAAAAGAGGGAGGAGGTTCCCTTTTATAAGAGCGGAGAGGGGATCCTTTGGAAAAACTAAAAATATTATTTTATTATGAAGCCAAATTCGGTTTTAAATAGCTCCAAATTGATTTATTTCTAAGATAAGGTGGGGATGGGTCGAAATCCTCTCATCCAATAGAATTTAGACAAGTTTAGGTTCCTATTTTAACCTTATCATTTAGATTTAACATTAAGTTAAATAATTTTACTTTTACAGTGTCTTCTTGTGTTCTTACACTATAAGGTTAATAAACTTACTATATCAAGCCAAACGAACCCCAAGTTGTTTTTTATTAATATATATAACCTTATCTAAGTCATTTTTCCAAACCTTATATTTTTAGGAATAAAATAACAATTAATAATATAATATTTTTTTAAAACCTATTTTATGTCAATTTTGACACTATTTAGTAATTGATTTTGGTGAAAATCATAACAGAATGATTAGTTCGAACCATGTTAATTAAATCAATACTAACAGGTCATATTAACTAAGAAAATTACTGTAATTCATAAAAATTCTCAAATTACATTTATTTGGGTATTTATAACATCAATTATGTCAATATTTCATTAATAAGATAATTACTGTATCTTCATTGTGTCATAAATAAATTAAATTATTTAATGTATAAAAATTACAAATAAAATACCATTCTGTAGGAAATTTGTTTATATTTATAATGAATATTTATAGTCGAATTTATCTTATGTATAACCCCATAATAAAAATGATTTACTTATTAAACTTTGATTTTAACTATTTTAACCCATCTTTAAATAAATTAATAATAAATGTCCTAATCTAATCCAAGTGGGCCTAAATGGTCATATTTTATTCCTAAGGTTTTTTTGGTCGAATTAAACTTATCCAATATAATTAGGACATGTTTTAGGGTAATAATAATAACACTTTTACCCTTAATTACCCTATTTACTTTTAACTGTGGTAAAAAAAAGTAAAAAGTTACTATTCACCAAAAAATTATTTTCATCTCATTGAACCAAATTTTAGTTCTTGATATTAACCGTGTCTCTCGGATTTTCGAAATTCCACTCACAGAAGCGGTAAAATTAAGTTTTATGAAAAATTCAGTTTTTTTAACTACCACTTAGTGGTTTCAATATTCATCAAAAATTGAAAGTTTTCAGAAAAAATACCAAAATTTCACCCTAGGCTAATTTCGATATTCCGAATCCAAAAATGAAATCCATTTTGAAAAATAAAATTTATAAAATTTCAAAAAGTGGTTATTACTATTCATAACGGCTAGTTTTAATAATATTTTAATAGCATATCGTTGTTTAGTGAAACTCGGTATTGCCTACGATGCAAGCTATTGAGGAAGGCCGCGGTTGCATGTAAAGCAAGCCAAACTAGTTTTGTGTGTAGTGAAAGATTCCTTTGATAAAAACAAAATATTTCTCATAAAAGACTCGGGTGTTACATTCTACCCCCTTAAAATGAATTTCTCCCTCGAAATTCGTCACATTGTAACAAAAAGATGAGGATACCTCTCCCTCGTCATATCCTCAAGCTCCCACGTAGCTTCTTCTAATTGGTGGTTCCTCCATAAGACTTTCACCAAGCGAGTGGTCTTGTTCCATAGGACTTTTCACAACGATCCAGAATCTCTATCGACTGTTCTTCATAAGAAAGATCTTGCTCTAGCGGTACAACTTCTAAGCTGAGTACATGTGAAGGATCATGTATGAACTTTCTCAGGAGAGATACATGGAACACATCATGAACTTGAGAGATATTCAGTGGAAGTGACAATCGGTAAGCTACCTTTACAACACGATCCAGTATTTCGAAAGGACCAATATATCTAGGGCTCAACTTCACCTTCTTTCAAAATCTCATGACCCTCTTCCGGGGAGATATTCGTAAGAACACTTTATCACCCACTTCAAACTCTAGGTCTTTTCTTCGGTTGTCGGCATAACTTTTTTGTCGACTCTGAGCTGCTCTTATGTGTATTTGAATAGATCGGACCTTTTTTGCCATCTCATCAACAAGAACAAGTCCTAATAGCTTTCTTTCCCAAACTTCATCCCAGCAAGTTAGAGTCCTGCATTTCTTTCCATAGAGAGCTTCATAAGGATCCATCTGAATACTGGAGTGAAATATATTATTATACGAAAATTCCACCAAAGGTAGGTGTTGATCCCAACCACCTTTGAAATCCATAGAGCAAGCTCTCAACATATCTTCTAGATTTTGAATTGTTCTCTCAGGCTGACCGTCTGTCTGAGGAAGATAAGTAGTGCTGAAACTCAACTCTGTATCCAGAGTATGCTGAAGACTTCGCCAGAACATCATGGTAAATCTCGGATCCCAATCAGATATAATAGAAAGTGGTACTCCATGCAATCTTACCACTTTACATATATCCTAGCAAGCAGATCCAGAGAGAAATCCTCTCTAATAGCAATGAAGTGTGCAGACTTTGTAAGACGATCAACTATGACCCAGATATCATTATTGCCTTTGGATGTTTTAGGAAGTCTTGTGACAAAGTCCATAGTGATGTTTTCCCATTTCCATTCGGGTATGGGTAATGGTTGTAACATCCCCTTCGACTTCTTTCTCTCAGCTTTAACTTGCTGACAAACCAAGAATCGAGAGACATATTCACAACATCTCTTTTCATTCCATCCTACCAGAAGTACTCTTTCAGGTCCCTATACATCTTCGTGCTTCCAGGATGAATAGAGAATGAAGAACTATGAGCCTCATCCAGCATCTCCTTCTTTAATTCGGGGATGGGAGGAACACAAACCCAATTCATGAACATTATTATCACATCACAATCAAGGTTGAATTCAGGAACATTTCTCACCTTCTTTTGTAACTTGACATCTTTTTTCTGTGCCTCTTTAATCTTCACATGTATAGATGGTTGAACATTCATTTGAGAAAGATAAAATTTTTCCCTTTCCATTATAATTCCAAGATCCATCCTTTGTAAATCCATAAATATTGGATATTTTGTGATCCTCATCATGGATAAACTGGCATGGTCTTGTCGACTTAATGCATCTTCCACCTTGTTTTCATTCCCAGGGTCGTAATGGATTGAGCAGTCGTAATCCTTAATCAGCTCCAACCATCTTCTTTGGCGCATATTCAGATCCTTTTGTGTGAAAATATACTTTAAACTTTTATGATCAGTATAAATGTCACACCTTTCTCCATAAAGATAATTCCTCCAAATCTTTAATCCAAATAATATCGTAGCTAACTCCAAATCATGAGTTGGGTAATTTTGCTCATGTATTTTCAACTATCGTGAGGCATAAGCTATCACCATATCATTTTGCATAAGAACACACCCCAATCCCTTCTTGGATGCATCACTATAAATCATAAACCTTTCTCCACTACAAGGCAGTGTGAGAACAGGTGCACTGTATAACCTTCTTTTCAACTCCTTGAAATTCTTTTCATATTCCTCCGTCCAAACAAACTTAACTCCTTTTCGAGTCAACCTGGTGATTGGATTAGATAATTGTGAAAAATATTTCACAAAACGTCGATAATATCTATCCAAACCAACAAAAAATCAGATCTCGGTTACTGTTGTTGGTCTCTACCATCATTCGATAACCTTTCTTTTTCTGGATCCACAGATATCCCCTCTTTTGAGATTATTTGACCCAAAAATGAAACTTTTTGAAGCCAAAATTCACACTTGGTAAATTTGGCATAAAGATTCTCCTTTCTCAGGGTCTTTAATATAATTCTCAAGTGATCTTCATGTTCTTCCTTTCTCTTTGAATAGACAAGAATATCGTCTATAAAGACTACAACAAACTGATCAAGATAGTCTCTAAAGACTCTATTCATTAGATCCATGAAGATAGCAGGGGCATCAGTAAGACCAAATGGCATCACTATAAATTTATAGTGTCCATGCCTTGTACAGAAATCCATCTTTGGTATATCCTCCCATTTGACCCTTAATTGATGATACCCTGAATGAAGATCAATCTTGGAAAGTATTGAGCTCCTCGTAGTTGGTCAAATAAGTCATCAATGTGTGGGAGAGTATATTTGTTCTTGATAGTGATCTTGTTATGTTCTCGATAATCAATACAGAGTCTCATTGATCCATCTTTGTTCTTAAAAAATAGAACAGGTTCTCCCCAAGGTGACGCACTAGGGCGTATGAATCCCTTATCAATATTCTCTTGGAGTTGCTTCTTCAATTCCTGCAACTCAATTGGGGCCATTCTATAAGGTTTATTTGAAACAGGCAAAGCACCCGGTACGAGTTCTATTGAAAAGTCAACTTCACGATTTGGTGGAAGACCCAAACATTCCTCTAGAAATACATCATCAAACTCCCGTACAACGGGCATATTCTTAATCGTGTGCTTCTCACCAACCATTTGAGATAAATAACCTTCATTTAGTGGAATCAACACCCATAAGATAAAAGAAATTTCCACTGTAAGGTTATGTTCATCCTTGCATCGATAGACGATCATAGATTGATCTGGAATATGAAATATGACTTCCCTTCTTTGGGAATTGATATGAGCTCTGTATAAAGAAATCCAATCCATGCCAAGAATCACATCAAATTCCACTATAGGAAGTATCAGAAGATTTGAAGGAAGCACTTTCCCAAAAACTTCAATCGGAGAAGAATTATAAACTTTTGATGTGACTGTTGTGCCATTAGGGGTTGTCACAGCTAACTCAAAATCTAATTTTTGAGGTAATACGGTGATATCCTTAGAAAAATCTTCAGAAATAAAAGAGTGGGTGGATCCAGAATCAAATAAAACATTTGCTGCTTTAGAGTGGATGGTAAGTGTACCTTTCACCACATCGTTATCGTACTTCACATCACTGATAGAAATTGCATGTGACTTTCCTTTGTCTTTAGCCTTAAGATTTTGCTGACGTCGACCATCATCATCAACCCTTGGATTTGGGCATTGATTGGCATAATGCCCCATCTCCTTGCACTTGAAACATTGAAGTTTAGTAGGTTCATTCTGTGTATCCTTTCCTTTTTTTGCATCATAAGACATCTTCTTCCCATCATTGCAGCATTCACATGCCCGATGACCTTCCTTTCTACATTTGAAACATTTACTTGTCCCTTTAAGACAACTCCCTCCATGTTTCTTTCCACACTTTGAGCATAAGGGAAAGCTCATCTTCTTTTCAGTGTGCTCTTTAGATTTTCCTTTGAATTCCATTTTCCTCTTCTTATCAAACCCATATGACTGATGGGTTACTCCAATCTCCATCTCAACTTTAAGAGCACATCGAATGATTTCCTCATAGCTATTGAAGTCTCTTATGGCTAAGGCCCTTCAAAGACTTGGTTTTAATCCACTAAAGAATCGATCGATCTTACTCTCAGGTTGGATAATAATACTAGAAGCGTACCTTGAAAGTCTTGTAAAATTTTCTTCATAGGTACCAACAGATTCATCATCCTTTTTCTTTAGTTCAAGAAACTCTTTCTCCATCTTTGTTCGTAGAATACGAGGGAAGTACTCATTGAAGAATAATTTCTTGAACTCGTCTCATTCCATGGACTCACTTTCATCTCTTTGCCTCGTATTCTTGATAAGATTCAACCATTGATCAGCATCACCTTCCAAACGATACACTGATAAGATGACTTTATCATGTTTAGAACATTGAAGAACAGAAAATATATTTTCAGTAGTACCAATCCATTGTTCAGCAATTAATGGATCAGTAGACCCGCTGAATGAATGTGGACGCTGCCTCATGAAGAATTCAACAGAATGTTGCTCCTTCCTTTGCTCGTTTGGAAGTCCTCCATGATTCATAGCTTGAGAAAGTTGTGTGAGCATGGCTACAAGATTTTGCATTCTAGCTCCCATAACATTTTGTTTCTCAGGGGGACAATCATTGCATTGCCCGTCACATTCAGCATTAACACAGTTCCTTCGGGTTCCATCCATTTACTAAAACCAAGAAGAATAGTGTGAACAACACTAATTATAATAGGAAAACCACATAATCAAGAATAAAATTTCACACTTAAGGTCTTATCCTAGGTTATTCATGGACATTTATAAAACACTAAGACTATGTTCTATGCTTCGACTTATCCTTAGGGTTCTTACTAAGGCTTTCACATCCTAGTTTCCAAAGGTTGACTATACGTTTCCTCTGATACCAACTATAACAACCCATAATTTACATACATTGTTATTACATCAGAATTGAAGCACACTTATTACAACATATAACAAAACTAGGAAAGGACCATATAGGTATAGTGTCTTTAGAAACCGGGAAACATAAACAACTGGTTCATAAAGCATCTACACTGTCTCATATTTATTTCATCATATTTATAGTCCCTTTTGGAATATATTACTTAATAACCTTCTTCCTGACCTGGGGAAAGAAAACATACAAAAGGGTGAGCTCAAATGCTCAGTAAGTGTAAACAAAAGAAATATCAATCACATCATATTCATAAGAATATAACATTTTGGAAATATTAACCTGCAAAAGAGAGCATAATTTCATAACATGGGATAAATCATAGTAGTGAAATGAAATCCCAATAATCATAAATTAAAACATGAAACTTTTTGGCATAAACACATAATCATAGAGAATAATTTTTTATTAGTCAAGACTCAAGGCCAAGACTATCTTAGTGGAAAAAGTCCATTTCTGAACCGAGTTCACTCCTCGTTCCAGTCCTATTTCACTGAACCGGTTTAACCTGTCGTTCCAGCCATGTCTATCTCATGAGATATAAAATCTTTACCCAATGCATTGGAGGGAGATATAGGTCCCAACAATCTCATAATGATACCATTCTTATGTGTGCCACAAAATCATAAATCATACATCATTGCATAACTCATGTAATAAAAATGGGATTCTTAAACAAAATGTCATCATAAAACAATTCATATAAGAAAAATAAAGTCATAAAAATAATTCCATCACAACATAATCAAATCAATGTAATAATAGGGATAGAAACAGAACCCTTTATTATCTTAGATGGAAAATAGTTTTGATAAAACACTTGAACTCCATTCTTGAGGAAAATATCCTTTCTACTTCAAAAACATTTTCCTTTCTTAACATGTCATAAAATTAAAAGATGTTGATTAAAAATAAACTTGAAAAATTGTAAAGGAATCTTCTTGGAAATAATGTTTTAAAAATCCATTCATGTCATATGAGTTAAAAAACATTCTTCTCCTACTTTTGTCGGAAAAGTCAAAAAGTACCTCGTGCGAAAAACAACAAAATATTCCTTTCAAATCTTTTACTAAAACTCACTAAAGGGTAAAATTGGATTTAAAAAATTTTAGGTGGATGGAAATAATATTAAATATTGAGGAAACATGGATGTGGATGATTAAATACACCCCAGTAAATATCAAAGTATAAACAATCTTGGATAAAAATGAGATTGTGATATTTTCCTTTACCTTAGGTCCAATTTGCTTCGTAAGTGTCCGAACCTCCTGTATAATGATTTAAATAATGTTATTGACTTATTCCAGAATCATACTTATTTTTATGATATCATATATGGTCATATTCTTAGCTTCTTATTAGTAATATTTCATTACAACTTGTTATTCGGGTGTTTGTTACTTTTTGTTCTTATGCGTGTTTTGTCGAATAAATTGTTATTTTTCTTTTTAGGTTATAGACAACTCATTTCCATAATGGTATTAGTGTAATATATTTCATATTAATTCATTCAATTCATTTATATAATCATTATGCAATGAAGATCATGTAGAACGAGTCGCATCACATCGTGGAGACGGTATTCCGTACGTACGCATGAGCGATGATATCGTTCCCATGATTGTGGAATTGTATTAGAGTGTATATATACTATTTCAGAATCAATATCACTTTACATTAATCATATATAGTCAATATTTACACCATTATACCCATCCATGTAAGGTGGTGGTGGAAAATAGATTACACTGCGGTGTGGAGACGGTATTCCGTACGTACGTACGCGCGGTGATTTCGTTTTCCGTAGGATGGATAGATGGTGAAATAGGGTTGTTTCATACTTATAATAACATATCCTTATATTATTAATACTTATATTATTACTTCATAATGAAACAACTAAAGAATAAGAAGTGGAAGAAGAAATAAAGATGAAAGAATCGGTAACGGACATTACCTCTTCTTTGAAGCGCTTCTTAGAGACCTCCTTTTAGGGCACTAAAATTGGTCTTTGAAGAAGACCAGGACCTCTAGGATGTCTCTAGGGAAGTGGAGAGAAGAAATTTTTAGGGTTTGGACAACCTTGAAGTATCAATGTGGTGTGAGGAAAAGAGGGAGGAGGTGCCCTTTTATAAGAGAGGAGAGGGGCTCCTTTGGAAAAACTAAAAATATTATTTTATTATAAATCCAAATTCAGCTTTAAATAACTAAAAATTGATTTATTTAAAAGATAAGGTGGGGACAGGTCGAAATCATCTCATCCAATAGAATTTAGACAAGTTTAGGTTTTTATTTTAACCTTATCATTTATATTTAAGATTAAGTTAAATAATTTTACTTTTACCGTGTCTTCTTGTGTTCTTACACTATAAGGTTAATAAAATCACTATATCAAGCCAAACGAACCCAAAGTTGTTTATTATTAATATATATAACCTTATCTAAGTAATTTGGCCGAACCTTATATTTTTAGGAATAAAATAACAATTAATAATATAATATTTGTTTTAAAAACTATTTTATGTCAATTTGGAAATTATTTAGTAATTTATTTTTGTGAAAATCATAACAGAATTATTAGTTCAAACCAAGTTAATTAAATCAATACTAACATGTCATATTAATCTTAAAAATTAGTGTAATTCATAAAAAGTCTGAAATTACATTTATTTTGGTATTTATAACATCAATTATGTCAATATTTCATTAATAAGATAATTACTGCATCATCATTGTGTCATAAATAAATTAAATTATTTAATGTCTAAAAATTAAAAATAAAATACCATTATGTAGTAAATTTGTTTATCTTTCTAATGAATATTTATAGTCGAATTTATCTTATGTATAACCCGATATTAAAAATGATTTACTTATTAAACTTTGATTTTAACTATTTTAACCCTTCTTTAAATAAATTAATAATAAATGTCCTAATCTAATCCAAGTGGGCCTAAATGGTCATATTTTATTCCTAAGGTTGTTTTAGGTCGAATTAAACTTATCCAATAGAATTAGGACATGTGTTAGGGTAATAATCATAACACTTTTACCCTTAATTATCCTATTTACTTTTAACCGTTGGAAAAAAAAGTAAAAAGTTACTATTCACCAAAAATTATTTTCATCTCATTGAACCACATTTTAGTCCTTGATATTAACCGTGTCTCTCAGATTTTCGAAATTCCACTCACAGAAGTAGTAAAATTAAGTTTTATGAAAAACTCAGTTTTTTTAACTACCACTTAGTGGTTTCACTATTCATCAAAATTTGAAAGTTTTCAGAAAAATACCAAATTTTCACCCTAGGATAATTTCGATATTATGAATCCAAAACTGAAGTCCATTTTGAAAAATAAAATTTATAAAATTTAAAAAAGTGGTTATTACTATTCATAACGGCTAGTTTTAATAATATTTTAATAGCATATCGTTGTTTATGAAACTCGGTATTGCGTACGACGCAAGCTATTGAGGAAGGTCGCAGTTGTGTGTAAAACAATCCAAACTAGTGTTGTGTGTAGTGAAAGATTCCTTTGATAAATAAAAAATATTTCTCATAAAAGTCTTGGGCGTTACATATAGTTCATGAGTAAATATATAAACTATAGTTGAAATATTAATGTCTTTATAAATATTATTCTCAGAAGAGGACATTACCCATGAAGTTCTAGGTTTCTAATGATTTCTTTCTCAAAACCACCCCCTGATTGGGTTATAGAAGAATTTCAAAATAAGATAAATTAATCCTTTAGTTTTTTTTTCTCCCATCAAGGTTTTACAATAAGCTAGGGAATTTCCATACAGATTGTATATGCATTCTTGATTCATATAGAAAACCACTTCTATCATCGAGCAGAGTGAGAAGGTCTTTTGGGGAATGATCATCCCAATACAATGACTATTGTGGTAGTATTGGGAAAATTTATAATATCCATTAAATCATAAATCTAAATTGAGGATTAAATGGAGAGATATTTTTCCTCGTGATTTTAGTTAAATCTTCTTAGGGATGATAAGTGAGTAGTGGGTATGTTCTAAATACTCTTACCCATCCTTGTATGTTTTATGTTCCCATTTTATCTTATTTGTCTCATTTTTTGTGTTATTTGAAGTTTAAGTCTAATGATGAATTTTCATAAAGATATGGGATGAATGTTGGACACATTTACTATAAAATTCACCAAGTACGTATTTTTTAGTACTAGGTATATGGTGGGTGTCCCAGGGTTTTAGTGACTCTATTGAGTAAATTGGTGCACATTGAACCTGTATTGTTTATCAAGTAGACACATGGTTGAAACCACATTTAAATGGGGTCATCTTCATGCTTAAAAACATTAAAAATCGTCCCTATTTATGCCTGATATAGGATTTTTAGTTTTAGATCCATTCCAATATACCATTAATAGATCCTCTATCATTCTTCATAAATCACCTTTAACCATGTGTAGATCCATACGTAGATTTTTTGTCTATATGCCATGAGATACCTTTGTAGTCAAATAAGTAGTTAATATACCATTTTTAAAGTAATTTATTTTTTTAAAGTAGTTCCTCACATATATCTACTAAAATTATTACATGGTATCTAAATTTAAGATCTTTTCTAATCATATTTCCCCCAGGTGGTAGCCGAAGTATGAAATCGTCACACTCAGGGTAAGGATGATTCTAAGATTAAAAGATTTACTTTTTTTAATTAGGGAATTAAAAAATTTATTTTTTGGTTGTTATTTGTTTCTATATTTCATTAGTGATTGTGTTTCATTTTATTTCAAACTAAGGTATTTGTTCTGTACAAGCTTGAATGGGTGATCCTCTTCACATTATATTAGATTATTAATGTCTGGTAGTTTTAGAGGCATAGGGTGGTGTGATCGTTAAAAAATTATGGTTTTTGTTAAAAAATAATAAAATTTATTATTGATTAATATAAACTGAAGGGTATTTCCCTAATTAAGAATCAAGCCTTTATTCCTAAACCATAATTCCATTCATATTCTCTTGAAATCAATGGATATGTAAACCATGAAATTAATTACCTTATATTTTTGTTATTTATTATATACTTTTTTTGGATTAATATTTTATATTTCATCATTTAGTATTATCCAATTTATGAATTGAAAAATTCATGCATAGAATAATAAACTATAAAAGATTATAAATTTTTCAATGTATAAGTAAACCATGAAATTAATTACCATAGATTAATTTTTATTTATGATATATTTTTTTTGATTGATAATTTATATTTCATCATTTAGTATTATCAATTTTAGGAATTTATAAATTCATGCATTGAATGATAAACGAGGAAAGATTATAAATGTTTATTTGTATTATATCTTCTTGATGTTATTTGACATATTTATTAAAACACATGAGTGTTGACAGTGATATATTGATGTTTTATGGTATGATTCATGTGATAAAAAAATGTGACATGTTGTATTTATTTAATACAGATATAATCATAATTCTTAATAATTTATTTGGTGATATTACATATATGTGGCCTTTTTTTGATCAACATTGAATATACTAGTATTTAGTCCTATTTTAAAATTTTTAGTATAATGATAGGGTATTTCTCCCCCACTAGAATTTTATATACCTATGATATTTTCTTCCCTATGATGAGATATATGCCACTTTTAGTATCAATTATCGATATGTATATAGTTACAAATATATGTGTGTGTGTGTGTTCCATTATTCGAGAATATGGGTGACCTCATAAAAGATGTTTTTATAGTTGTATATGTATTCCCCCCCCCCAATGAATATACAACATCACTTGAGGTTGGTTATTATTGATAATTATATACATATATACTACCTTCAATAGATTATGGGTTCAAGTGGAAATTTTTTATTCCAAGATTCATAACATGAATATGAACCATACTTAGATTATGAACTTGGCTTTAAGATGGTTTAGGTGTTGTGGCTAAAAATCATTAATGTATTAATGAAATTTATATCGCATGTTGGTTTTATTTAAATATTATGGTTTCTTTTTCATTATATAAACCTATTTACTATTATACATTATTATATTTATTATGTATAATGGTCACCTATCTACTTTTTAATATTTTATACCACACTTTAATTATGAAAGATTGGATATAGTTAGGTATTGACATCTATGGGGTATATTGCACTCAAAATATATGTGTGTCCCATTGGGGATACTATAATGTCCCGACCTGAGTGACACTAACTCGTGCCCCGAGCTAGTTTTTTATATGGCTTAAGACTCATCTCCCCATACGCGAGTGGATAATGAATAGAAGCAAGGTTCTAATATCAATCTGTGGGAGACTAAATATTCATTATCGGAGTAATACCATAGTATAAATAAAAGAGAATAACAAAATAATATATCAATAACCAGAACAATACCAGTATCACATGACAACCAAAATAGGAAATAAAATATCCAAAACTAATAGTAGATAATTAATGCTAACACGTGTCAAGTGTCAATATGAAAAACCCAAAATAAATAGACATTGGCTACTCTCAAGTGGGTTCTGAATCCAAGTAGGGTTCCCTCATCCATACTCCATCCCGACTCCTCCATAAAACATAAGTTCATTGACCTTAACCTATCCTGCAACGATAAAATCGATTCTGGTAAAAATCAAGTATCCTAAGTATGTTTTAAGTACAACACAATAGACCACCACCAATGGAATCTAAAACAATATACAGTCAAACAATGTATGTAGTTTTATAAATAATAAAATACAAGAAATAAAGTAAGCAGTTACATTGATTCAATTACTCTTTATTTAACCACAAAAATCCTTAGTTTTCCAAGGAATCCTAGACTATCAAATCCTACTTATGCCTATTTTAGAGTCTAATATATCCCTAAAGGATATCATATATCTGAATTCCATTAGCTTCATTCTTCATATCAAATAAAATTTAAATGTGAACGTTTCCATTCATCATCTCAATTCATAACTAAATTCCAATGTTTCCATTCATCATTATAATTCACAATTGAATGAAAATATTACCGTTCATCAACTAAATTCACATTTTAATTCCAATGTTACCATTAATCATCTCAATTAAATTTTGAATGATATTTTTAACATTATTCATCTTAATTCATATTTGAATTAAAATGTTACCATTCATCTTCTCAATTCATAATTGAATGCTAATGTTACCCTTCATGAGTTTAACAACATTTATCATTATTGTATTTTTATCTAGTAGACCATGTACCACACTTGAATATCACATATATAATAATTTCACATCATTCCACCAATTATTTCAATATTTAATTACTCACATTTGTTTCATTAATTAATTCAACAATTAATTAATCACATCAATTCCATTAATTAATTCAACAACTAATTAATCGCATATATTTCATTAATTAATTAAATAATTAATTAATCATGTCACTACCATAAATAAATTTATCAATTAGTTGGTCACATCAATTTCATTAACTAATTCAATAATTAATTAATCCAGTTTAATAATTTTATCAATCACAAAATCACCCTATATTGATTCAACAACTAGTTACAATACCAATATCCTCATAATTAATTCCATAATTAATTATTCCAAATCTACAATTTCAATATCCCCATTTCACTATACTTTAATTTATTTATTTTCCCAATTAATAAATTTAATTTCAGAAACTCGGTTTATAATCAACCAATAGAAATTCTACAACTACACACACACCTAATTAAAATCAAGACTTTGGGATTTGAATTGGAGACCAGATACCTCAATTAATTATTAGATTCTTACAAAATGAAATTACCAATTTAAAATGGGATGATCAAGAATGTGAAGAAGATAATGACCTAGATCTAAAACATAGATCCAAGATTAAAAGAATCAAGATCTTTCAAACCTAGATATAGATCTAGAACCAACACCAGATAACCATCCCTCTTTTATCTGGAATGTGTAGTGAGAGAGAGAAAGAGATTTAAATGGAAAGAAAACACATACACTAGGAGGTTCAAATCTTCTATCCTCACTTTTATTCTCCTTGAATAGAGGTCGGTAAAACTTGGAATCCATCTGGGAGCCTCTAAAATTTGTTGTACTGATATTAGGTTCAAGTTTGGGTGATTGGAGATTAATATTGGGGGGCTCATAATTTTAAAACTATTTTTCTAGGTATTTAATTCCCATGCACATGGTTTCCAACTCGGGGTGTATGGTTGTCTCTAACCATGAACCATAACTATGTGAGTCTTCTGGGAGGGGTGAACAGTTTCTCCTAAGAGGGAACACAGTTCAAAAAATCGTGTGCCGACCATGAAATTTCACCCTATGAATGGTTTCTCAGTTTGTTGGGCCAGGGCACATGATTAGGGGAAACCATGATTCAACTGTACACTACCCATATTTGTTAAAAGTTTCTCAAAATTCACCCAATAACTCCATAATAAATTACCCAAATAAGTACTCAAAACTATGAAATAGGATACCTATAAAAATTCCAAGAAATCCCTAAAAAAGGTTATGATCTTGTAATATCCCAACCTTATAATAGCTCATACTTGAGTTGTACTCCCAAGCATCTCTATGATATTGAGGTAAAAATATATAGCCAATGAGCCTACATATCTACATATATTCCCTAATTTTACTCTTGAACATGTCCATGTTGCAAAAAGACACAAACTAACGGCACTGAATTCCCCCACAACACCTTCCTATTGCGATACAACACGCGTATTAGATTCTTCTCAAAGGACGCAACTATCTCAATATCAACATCATTCACATCAATCATGTAAAAAGGTTCATGGTAAAACATATACAGTTATAATACCAGGATAACATCATGCATGGAACTAAATCTCTATGGAAGAGCCAATCGGTATGCCACTGTACTGATTCTCTCCACAACCTCAAATGGCCCAACAAACATTGGCGGTAGCTTGCCCTATCTTTGTATCCTATGGTGATCCAATCCAGGTGAAACCTAATGGAATAAAAAATCACCCTCTTCAAACACTATGGGTAATAATTGTCTATCATCATTATAATTATGTCCAATATGAGTTATAGTCAAATGCTTCTGAATCAGCTGAACCTACTGCAACATCTCCTTCACAAGACTTAGTCTCAACAACTTTGACCAACCTGCACCAATAGAGCAAAGAAGTGATCTACAAGGCATACCATAAAGAGCCTTATATGGTACCATTTTAATAGTTTCTAGATAACTATTGTTATAGGAGAACACCTCCAAAGCTAGGTGCTTCTCCCAAGATCTAACAAAATCTAGGACACATGATCGCAGCATATCTTATAGGACCTGAGTAGTACGCTCTGACTTCTCATCTTTATATGGGTGTAAAGCCATACTAAATAAAACATGTATACCAAGAGCCTTCTATAAGACCTAATAGATGTGAAAAGTAAAGCATTATTCAAGAAATGAAATTATATTACATGACACCCTGTGAAAATGGACTATTTATCAAACATACAAGTGCCCCAATGGCTCCACTAAGAACGTCTCTCGTACCTGCATCAAATTTTATAACTTTGTCAAATGGTCCTCAATCGCCAATATAAAGTCATTCTTCAGAGGCATCCTTGGGATGCCTAGAAAAAAAACCCATTGTAATGGCATCCCACTTCCATTCTTGAATCGGAAACGTCTATAGTAAACCACCGGGTCATTAATGCTCAGATTTCACCTTTTGACATGTATAATATAATGTCACAAGCCCTGCTATCTCTTTTTTCATGCCTGACAACCAAAATTGATGTCATAGGTCATGGTAGATTTTGGTCACACATGAATATACCACTTCAAAGCTTGAAATTCATGAATCATCTCCTCTCGTATTATCATAGGCATAGTAGAATGATTTCCTACATCGACGATCTCATCCTCATCTATGTACCAATCTAAAGGTGTCTCCCCACCTTGAAGGCATTCCCTCAAGTTCAAACATTCCATATTCCTATACTATCTATCCTTAATGCACCTTAAAAGTTTACAATATACTAATATTGATATGAGAAAAATCTTCTGTTGACTTTCCAGAACCGCAAAGTGCATCTCATTCAATAAAGTCACCATATTCTACTCTACTATAGACTCCAGAACTTCTTGAGTCTGAGTTTTCTTTCTTAGTGCATGGACAACACTATTTCCCTTCTTGGGAATTTATGGTATATCAAAATATAAAGAATGCATTTACTCAGACCATATACACAATTTAAGATTCAAATATCAGTATGAAAATATATACCTCAAGCTCTTTTGATCTGTATACATGGTAAACTTTTCAATCAACAGATAATGTCGCCAAAACATCAAAGAATAATCTATTATAGATAAATTTAGTTCATATGTAGGGTAGTTTCGTTGATGTGGCCTCAACTATTGAGAGCCATATTCCCCAATTCTCTCACCCTACGTCAACAATGCACCATGTTCAATCCCAAAAGCATCACAAAACACCTTATACTCTTTTAGTGGCTCAGGGATGATATTGATCAGTGCTGATGTCAAGTGATTATTTAAATCCTTAAAGGCATTATCACATGATTTTGACTATTAAAACTTTACCCCTTTTTGGTGAATACCAAATGTGGTGCTTCTAAATTGGAAAATTCATGGATGAATCCCAGATTATAATCTACTAACCCAAAAAATCTATGGATATTGAACATGTTCTTGTGCTTCTACCAAGAAGAAACTTCCTAATCCTTTTCTGGGTCTACTAACACACCTACCACTGAGATGATGTTACCCAATAAGTGTACTTGACTAATCCAAAACTGACACATAGCTAGCTTGTTATATACACAATGCTCCCTTCATGTACTAAGGAAAATGTCATGGTGTTGGGCATGATTTTCATGATTCTTGGAGTACACCAAGATGTCATCCACAAACACTACCAAAAATTGATTGAGGTACGGATGATAGATTATATTCATCAAGTCCATAAACACTTTTTTTCTTTCATCAACACAAATGTAAATCCGATTAACTCAAAAAGGGCATCCCTTCAACCGAAAGTATCCCTCGGTATATTAAAAGGACGAACTCTCAACTAATGGTTCCCTGATCTCAAGTCAATCTTTGAAGAAACGCAACATCCCCGTAGCTGTTCAAATAGATCATCGATACACAGGAGGGGATATTGGTTATTCACAATCTTCTAGTTCTACATCGGGTAGTCAACACACAAGCACATAGCCTTCTTAGGAAACAAATGTGGAGAACTCCTAGGAGATATACTCAGATGAATAAACCCCTTACCCTCCAACTCTTCTAGCTGAATCTTTATCTCTTGATGCTCTTATAGTTTCATTCTGTATGGGAGAATTGAAACTGGTTCATCCCTAGGAATGAACTCAATAGTAAATTCCACATCTCTCTTAGGATGAAGCCCTAAGAAGTCTTTAGGAAAAACGTACTGAATTTATCTACTATAGGTGGAAACATATTATAACATATTTAAGTTTCTATGTATTATTTTTAAATTTTATATGGATTATTATTAAGAACAGTCGTTGAGATGGTGTGTAATTCTAAGCTCTGGGGTTCCTGAAACCAACAATTAAAATAAAATAAATATATTTAAATAGAACGCATCCCATTTTTCTAAAAAAGTGGAATAAGTTGTAAATGAGTGTGTGTAATAGAAATATGATTGAATGGTTGTGTTTAGAATACCAGTTTTACCCTAGCACTACGGGAAAAACCATTTTGTGCAATAGGTTTTTTACGATTGGAAAAAATCTCATTGCAAATAACCCGTCAAAGAGGTTATTTGTGATGGTTTGGTCAAACCGTCATAAATAACCAATTATTTTTTATGGGAATACGCACCCTGTCACAAAAACTTATGCAGAGATTGGCGAGATTTACGCGCCAAACTACGTGAAAGGGTATTTGCAATGGGTAGGCACCACCCATCAAAAATGACAAGAGGCGGTAAGACCTAGCTGTGACGGGGGATCCCCAGTCACAAATAACCAGCGGTGAGAAAAACCTATTTGCGACGGGATGTTGTCCCGTTGCAAATAGTTTGTCGGCAAGTTACTTGTTGTGACGGGCCCCATCACAAATAACTTTTTATCCCCCGACAATAATTAATGTGGCTGAAGGTATTTGATATAGGACCAATCGCTAATATTACTTTTTGCAATGGTAATCTTGTTGCGAATAGTCTCGTTGCAACTAATCTAACCTATATGCACCCCAATCTATTTTTTCTTCTGTCCCCCTAAATTTCTTTTGCCTCTACTTCTCTAAACTCTAATTTTAGAGAGAAAATTTTTTAGAGTTAGTTTTTTTTACAAAGAAGTTGTGAAGCCATCTACAGTTATAAGAGATCAAGTTTACATGTATTTATGTTTTATTTAGTTTAGTATTGATTTCATTTTTTATATTAATTTTAATTATTATTGATCAGTTGTAATTAAGATATATTAAAATTGTTTTTCCATCCATAATAATTAGTAATAATTAGTAATAAATAGAAATAATTGGTAATAAACAGTAATAATTAGTAATAAATAGTAACAATTAGTAACAAATAGTAATAAATAATAATAGTTAGTAATAAATAATAATAATAATTAGTAATAAATAGTAATAATTAGGAATAATTATTAATAATTTGGAATGAATACAAATAAATACAAATAAATACGAATAAATACCAATAAATACAAATAAATACTAATAAATATGAATAAATATCAATAAAAAGCAATTAATAGTAATAGATAGCAATAAATAGTAATAAATAGGAATAAATAGAAATAAATAGGAATAAATAGTACTAAATAGTACTAAATAGTAATAAATAGTAGTAAATAGTGATAATTATAAATAAATAGCAATAATTAGCAATAATTAGGAAGAATTAGTAATAAATAGAAATAAAAAGCAATAATTAGTAATAATTACGAATAATTAAGAATAATTAGCAATAATTAGGAATAAAATAGAAATAATTAGCAATAAATAGGAATAAATATGAATAAAAAGAAATAAATAGGAATAAATAGTAATAATTAGTAATAATTAGTAATAGTTAGTAACAATTAGTAATAATTAGTAATAATTAGTAATAATTGGTCATAATTAGTAATAATTGGTAATAATTACTACTAATTAGTAATAATTAGTAATAATTACAAATAATTATGAATAACTTGGAATAATTAGCAGTAATTAGAAATAATTAGGAATAATTAGCAATGATAAGAAATAATTAGGGATGATTAGGAATAATTAGGAATAATTAGCAATAATTATGAATAATAAGAAATAATTAACAATAATTAGGAATAACTAGGAATAATTAGAAAGAATTAGGAATAATTAGAAACAATTAGAAATAATAAGAAATAATTAGGAATAATTATGAATAATTAGCAATGATTAGCAATAATTAGAAATAATTAGCAACAATTAGGATCAATTAGGATTAATTAGGATTAATTAGAAATAATTAGGATTAATTAACAATAATAAGGATTAATTATGATTAATTAGGATTAATTAGGATTAATTAGGATTAATTAGGAATAAAATCAATTGTAATAAATTTCAATAACTTATAATAACATGTAATAACATGGCACAATTTCAATTTGATTGGCGGCACTCATTTTTCTTGATGATTCTTCTCCTTTCAACACTCACCGACTCAAAACATTATGAAAAGTATGCTTCTACGTATGCATATCCAATATCGTATGCGCGAGTTTGAATATTCATTTGTTGGACCACATTTTTCATAATGTTTTTAGACGATGATAGTTGCAAGAAGATGATTCACCAATGAAAATGGGGATCTTTTGTCTAACGGTTCATTTTCTTGCATCATTCTCACACTTAAATCACAATAATGAATCTGCTCGAAGGTATGCTTATACATTATTGTATGCACAAGAACAAATATGCAAACCTCCAAGCAGATTCTTCATTATTATTTCAGTGTGAGAAATTTGCAGGTAAATGAGCTGTCGGACAAAAGAGTAGCTGTCAAGACCCTGGAAATTGTGTCGCCTATAATTAAAGGTAATTATTAATAAGTAGTTGTAATTATTTATCCTCTTTTTTCAAATAGTGTTTTTCAAATTTCAAGCTATTCAAAAATATGAATGATTTTCTATTTTGTAGAAAAATATGGAACAAGGAAGTCGACCACAATCATTATTAGATGATCATGCTTGGATAAATCAATGTAGAAATCCAAACGGTTTAGGTTTAAATCCTATATATTTTGATGGTGTTGAATCTTTCTTATCATTTGCATCATCAAAACCAGAATTCTGTACAGAGGGAACAATTAAGTGTCCTTGTAAAAAATGTTCTCTGAGAACATTTGACACATTTGACAAGGTAAGAGGACGTCTTTTGAGTTTTGGTTTTCAATGAGATTATGTTTTTTGGTATCAACACGGTGAACACAGTTCTAGATAAGACACAAATAACTTGATTCTAGATCCATCATAGTTTCAAAATTTATTCCATGATGTTGCAGGTCTATATGTTCAACAAACTGAAACTCATGATGATATTAATTTAACTAATGAGTTGGAACCATCCTAATTTTATGAGTTTTTGAGGTCTGCTGAGGATACATTATATCCTGGTTGCAAGATAAGTAAATTAGAAGCAGTTTCAATATTTATTGCTATTAAATCAGATAATGAAATGTCAAACAAATATATTGAACAGATATTTTCTTTGGTTAAAACACTGTTACCTGAAGGAAATGTGTTGCCTACAAATTACTTTGAGATCAAGAGGCGGGCACATAATCTGGGTCCTAGTTATTGGAAGATTCATGCATGTGAAAATGATTACATCTTATATTCTTGTGAAAATTAGTCATTGGATAGTTGTCTCACATGTGGACAATCGAGGTATAAAAAATCTCAACCGAGGAAGTCTGGATCGATTCCTGTAAAACAGTTGAGAAATTTCCCCCTTACACCAAGGTTTTAGTGTTTATTTATGTCTCATAAGACAGCGTAAATGATGTCATGGCACAAAACCAAGATTTCAACCAATAAAATCTTGAATCATCAATCTGATGGTGATTCATGGAAACATTTTTCCTGGTTGCATCCACTTTTTTCTTTAGAAGCTTGAAACGTGTTATTAGGTCTTCCTACTGACGGTTTATGTCTGTATGGTTCTTATGGTAGTCAGTATTTATGTTGGCGTGTCCTTATGACTCCTTACAATTTACCTTCATGGATGTTGATAAAGGAGCCCTATATTTTTTTGACCTTATTAATCACAGGACATTCGAAAAATAATATTGATGTTTATTTGAAACCATTGATTACTGAGTTAAATTCATTGTGGAGTAATGGTGTTAGTACATATGATGTTGATGTGAAACAAAATTTCATATTAAAATCTTCATTTATGTGGACAATTAGTGAATTCCCGGTATATGGTATGTTATATGGCTGGATTACACATGGTCAGAAATCATGTCCTTACTATACGAATAACAACAAAGCCCTTATTCTAGTCAATGAAAAACAAAACCTTTCTATTTTGACTGTCATTATAGATTTCTTCCAACTGGTCATCCTTTTCGGAGGAAAAATCTCATTTTATAAAAGGCACAATTGGAAGGGATGAACCTCCAAAAATTATCTCAGGTACAAAGTTAAAATCAGTTTTTTTTTCATTACCTCCCATCACATTTGGGACAATAGTAAACTAATAAAAAATTCATGGCTTTGGGAAAGAACATAATTGGATAAAACAGATCATTTTTTGGGATCTTCTATATTTGTATGATTTATTGGTCTGACACATGTTGGATGTCATGTATATTGAGAAGAATTATTTTGATAATTTATTTCATATTGTTTTGGATACACAATGTAAGACCAAATATAATGTAAAGGCACAATTATTTCATGCCCCAATTTACAGATGACCAGAACTTGAACTATTTCAAAATGGTAGATCACAGGGGTTAATGAAGCCAAAATAATCGTATACACTATCCAAAAAGGGTCTCTTAATATTTTGTCATTGTATTACATATTTGATAATTCCATATGGCTATGTTTCCAATTTGGGAAGATGTGTTATGAATGGTCATATTACCGAATTAAAAGGTCATGATTATCATGTTATAATGGAATGAATTTTTCCGATTGGATTTAGAGGCTTGTTGAATTATATGATTTGGGATTTGATAACAGACATCATATTTTTTAGAGGCATTTTTTCAGCTAAAATAGACTATGATGCACTAAGTAAACTGGAAGAATATGTTGTTGTAATTATATTTAAACTGGAAAAAATCTTCCCACTGGCTTTCTTTGACTCAATAGAAAATATGATATTAAAATTTTCTACATGAAGCTAAATGGGGAGGTCCAATACAGTTTTTATGGATGTACCCATTAGAGGTATGCATGCAGAAATTGAAGAAAAAAGTATGTAACAAAGAATCAGTTCAAGACTCAATTGTTGAAGCTTATTTTCAAGCGGAAATTGCTTTTTTCAGCTCTCAATAGTTTGAATCTGAATATACAACAAAACACAACCGCATGGTATGGAATGAGGGGACTATTGATGATCAAATGGACAATAAATTATCATTTTTTAATCAGCCATAGCCTGGCTTCGGTGGAGTTCATAAATGATATCTTTTAGATGATGAACATCACAGAGCTCATACATATGTGAAGAAATGACATTATTTTTACTATGATTGCTTCTATAAGTTATTCTATAATTTTTGTTATAGTAAGAAAACTTATTTTTTGTATGTTATATGATAATCATATCAAGAAATAGATTCCACAAAATACAACAGCTGCTCTTAATGAGCACCGACAAAAAAAATCTTCTCAATGGTTTCAAAAACCAGTAAAATAATTTATTGATGGTTAACATATAAATTCAATTTATTATTAATTATATTGATAATTGTTTTAAATAAATTCAGGTGTCTCAACAAGCTGATAAAATTCAAAATAGACCATGTATATTGAGTAACCCACCTTCCAAAATGGTTAAATCCTAAAATGAATATGTAGTGAATGGTTTTAAATTTCATACGTGTGCATATGAGGAATAAAAAAAAATGAATAGTGGATTTTTCTTGAGAGGATCGCATCATAGAGAAACCAAAGTGGACTTATACGGCATGTTGGATGAAATTATTGAACTGTGTTATCTTGGGAAAAATTACATAACAATGTTTAAATGTTAGTGGTTAGATACTGAGAGAGGCTTGCATGTTCATATGATTCATGGAATCATTGATATTAAATATAAAAGCCTTCTTACTGTAAATAAAACATTTTTACTGGATCAACAGGCACATCGAATATATTACGCAAAGTATTATTCTACTTCAAGAGACCTGGGTGATTGGTGGAGCATAATAAAAAAGAAATCTCAGGAAAATTAGTTTACGCAAACTGAATGTGGTTCCGATGAAGTACAAGGAATTGAAAATTTTCAACAGACTACACAAAATCCAACCTTTTCACAAAGATATGTTAATATCGATCATGACACCCCATAATTAAGGGTTGATGGTGATAATGATGATAATGATGTTACAAATGAATTTGAAATGGAAAGATATGAAGAAACTGAAACTCATATGGATTTTGATGATGTCGATGATGAATATGAAGGCATTAAAATCTTCATATATGAAGATGATGATGAAGGTAAACATTGACATAGTTAAATGCTGGTTATAATCATAACTAATATATATCTATATTTAATAGTTATTTTCAAATATCCACTAACATCAATCTTATTGTGTTTCAGATGGACCCTGATCTATTTCGTGAGTCGGATAAGGATGAGCTACCATTGGATGATAAGGATTTGGGATCATATGACCCTCAGGCTACATGCGGTTCAGAGGGTACATGGAGAGAGCGTGGTCTTGCACAACTGATTATTCTTGACCCTATCCCAGAGCGACGTCCATGTCTTGGTTTCGATCCACACACGTGGATGTATAGTAACCTGTGTATTTTAGTTAGCTTTCATTAATATATTTATATACTAATTGATTGATTATTTTCTCTTTTTTCAAAGTTTTGTGCATTTAGATGTTGGACAGGGGAGCGCAATCTTGTACAATTATTTTTCTCAGCCATGGATCACATGGGAATAGATTCTCGTTGATGTGTATCTTGGAATGTTCAATCATTAGCTGGTGTGTAAATAAATAATATTTATTTAGAAATTTATTTCATTAATAACTTGATATTATAAATTATTTGAAGGTTTTATGGTATCTCATCGATGATTGCATGTGTGGTGCTATCCACGAGGCATGTGAGGTGTCTATGTGTGAGCGTTTCCGTAGTTTTTTCACAATTTGAGAAGGACATCTATTAAGAAAGTAGGAGTGACAGTATTTGATTACTCATCTAGAGCCCATAGACCAGTGTACATTTCATCTCATGTTTGGGATGGATTATGTTCACACTGGTTGAGTGGTGGATTTCAGAGGAGATCTTCATTGGACCTACAGAACCGGGGGAGAAAGGAGGTGACACATCGAGCTGGTAGTCGTACATTTAGTACGCATAGAGAGCATCTGGTAAGTATCTTTTTTAAATATTTTATATAACATTACAAATAAACAGTTTATTTTATATTCATATAGGGAGTCAAGCATTCTGATATTATAGAGTACGATGTTTATCAGAGGATGTGCAGTGATCTATCCACTAGAGAGATTAGAGGTGGTTTCCAGCATCAGATTGTGATCAGTATTATTTCTTTATCAGTTTCAAAATTAACTGCATATACTATTTTTACTATTTTAATTTCAAATTGAAACTTAAGGAGTCATATGGGGTTGCGACCTCAGAGACACGGGTTGAGAGTCAGGCCGAGACGGCAGATCAGACTGGTGCCCACCATTTCAATGAGGCTGCATGGATGTTGCCTACCTAGTATGCCTTCGAGAATGGTCGAGTAGTTGGTATCAGCTCCCATTTGACTCTTGGAACTTATTATGGTACTTATACGATTCTGGAGTCCAGCTCGAGAGGAGCTTGTGGAGCGGCATCATCTTCTGGCTCACAGTATCAGAAGCAGTTGCAAGCTCAAACAGATCTTATAGAGTGTTTGCAGAACCAGCATGAAGAGATGCGTCAGCAGCACCTGCAGCAACTGCAGTAGCATGAGGAGGACATGCGTCGATGGCAGCAACAACAACAACATGAGGAGGAAAAGCGTATATGAAAGCAGCAGGTTTACGAGAAGATGGAGTACATGCACCATCAGGCTCGTAGTTTAGGGATGTAGTTTCCTCCACCATATCCTCTAGCTCCTCTAGCTCCTTCAGAAGACAATCCCCCACAGTGATTTTTTTATTCTGTTAAAAACATTTGAATTGAACATTTTTTGTAAAATGAACCATTTACAGTTTTTGTCTTTTATATTGGTGTGAATACTGCATGATTTTTTTAATTTTTAATATATTATTATTTTATTATTTATTATTAGTATTATATTTTTTAATGTTTGTATATTTTACTAGTAATAATAATAATAATAATATTATTATTTTACAATTTTTTTATATTTTTTCTGAATATTGAGATGTATAATATATTTTATTATTTTATTATTTTAGTAATATTAATATATTTTTTTCATTAATCGTAATTTTTTTATTTTTTTTATTTTATTAAATATTTGGAAATATTGATAATTTTAATAATTTTTTATTTTTTTTATAATTTTCTAGTTTTAATATTATTTTTTCATTAATCATAATTATATTTTTTTTTATTTTATTATGTATTGGTGACAGGGCCTTTTAAGATGGGGGCCCATTGCAAATAGATTATATATTTTTTTAATGTTCTTATGATGGGTTTCTTTACCGTCACAACAACTTTGTTGCGACGGGCCCGTCGCAACAGGTTTATAACATATAAGCTATTTGCGACAGTCCCATCGTGAAAGGTTCTTGTATATATAATGTATTTAATCAAAGATCTATTTTGCGATGGGCCCATCAAACTGTCCAACAAACATAGGTGCCAACTTTCCCTATCTTTGTATCCTATAGTGACCCAATCTAGGAGAAACCCAATGGAATAAACAATCACCGTCTTCAAACTCTAGGGGTAATCATTGCCTATCATCATTATAATTATGTCTAATACGAGTTTTAGTCAAATGTTTGCGAATCAGTTGAACCTTCCACAATGTCTCCTTCATAAGACTCGGTCTCAACAACTTTGATTAACCAGCCGCCATCGAGCAAAGAGGTGATCTACAATGAATACCATAAAGAGCCTCATATGGTTCCATTTTAATAGTTTCTTGATAACTGTTGTTATATCAGAACACCTTCAAAGCTAGGCACTTCTCCTAAGATCTAACAAAATCTTGGACACATGATCGTAGCATATCCTATAGCACCTGAATAGTAAAATCAGACTTCTCCTATTTTTCTGGGTGTAAAGTCATACACAATAAAACATGCATACCAAGAGCCTTCTATAAGACCCTATAGATGTTAAAAGTAAATCATCATTCAAGAACTAAAAATATAGTCCATGACACCCTATACAAATGGACTATTTATGGAACATAAAAGTACCCCAACGTCTCCACTAAGAACGTCTCTCGTACCTACATCAAATTTTCTAACATTGTCAAATAGTCCTCAATCACCGATATAGATTCATTCTTCAGAGGAATCCTCGGGATACCCAACAAAATTAAACCCATCGTAATGTCATTCCACTTCCATTCTTGAATGGGAAAAGTCTATAACAAACCACCAGGTCATTAATGCTCAGATTTCACCTTTTGACAGGTATAACATCATGTCACAAACCCTCCTATCTCTTTTTTCATGCCTGACCACCAAAATTGATGTCATAAGTCATGGTACATTTTGGTCACACCTGAATAATCCACTTCAAAGCATGAAATTCATGAATCATCTCTGCCCCTATGATCATAGGCAAAGTAGTATGATTTCCTACATTGACGATCTCATCCTCATCTATGGACCAATCTGAAAGTGTCTCCCCACCTTGAAGGCATTCCCTCAAGTTCAAACATTCCATATTTTTATAATGTCTAACCTTAATCCACCTTAAAAGTTTAGAATCTATTGATATTGAAATGACAGAAATCTTCTCTAGACTTTTCGGAACCACAAAGTGCATCTCATTCAATAAAGTCATCATATTCTTCTCTACCCTAGACTCATGAACTTCTTGAGTCTGAGTTTTCTTGCTTAGTGAATCAATAACATTGTTTCCCATCCTGGGCATGTTTGGTATATCAAAATAGAAATAATGGATTTACTCAACCCATATACACAATTTATGATTCAAATATCACAATGAAAATATATTCCTCAAGCTCTTTGGATTTATATACATAGTAAAATTTTCACCCAATAGATAATTCTACTAACACTCCAATGAATAAACTACTATAGATAACTTGAGTTCTTACGTAGGGTAGTTTTGTTGATGCGGCCTCAACTATTGAGACCATTATTCCCCAATTCTCCCACCCTAAATCAATAATGCACCATGTTCGATCCCAAAATCATCACAAAACACCTTATACTCCTTAAATGGCTCAGGTAGAATCATGATCAGTGTTGATGTCAAGTGATTCTTCAAATCCTGGAAGGCATTATCACATGATTTTGACCATTAAAACTTTATCCCCTTTTTCTAAAGACGAAAAATGGTGCTTTCAAATTGGAAAATTCATGGATGAACCCTGGATTATAACCTACTAACCCAAAAAAATATATGGATATTGAACATGTTCTTATGCTTCTCCCAAGAAGAAACTTTCTAAACCATTTTTGGGTCTACTGACACACCTACCTCTGAAATGATGTTACCAAATAAGTGTACATGACTAATCCAAAACTGACACTTAGCGAGCTTGTCATATACCCAGTGCTCTCTTCATGTACTAAGGATGATGTCATGGTGTTGGGCATGATTTTCATTATTCTTGGGGTACACCAAGATGTCATCCACAAGCACTACCAAAAATTGATCCAGGTAAAGATGATAGATTATATTCATCAAGGCTATAAACACTTTTGTTTCATTCATCAACACAAACGTATATACAAAGAACTCATAAAGGCCATCCCTTTAAGCGAAAGTAGACCTCAGTATATTAAAATGATGAACTCTCAACTGATGGTCCCCATATCTCAAGTCAATCTTTGAAAAACACAACATCCCCTTAGCAGGTCAAATAGATCATCGATACACAGAAGTGGATATTGGTTCTTCACAGTCTTCTAGTTCTACTTCCGATAGTCAACACACAAGCACATATTCTCATCAGCCTTCTTAGAAAACAAATGTGGAGAACCCCAAGGAGATATACCCAGATGAATAAATCCCTTGACCTTATAGTTCCATTCTGTATGGGGGAATTGAATCTGGTTTAGCCCTAGAAATGGGCTCAATAGTAAATCCCAGATCTCTCTCAGGATGAAGCCCTGAGAAGTCTTCAGGAAACACGTCCTAGATTTTTTAAACTATAGGTGGAAACACACTACAACGTATTTAATTTTCTATGTATTATTTTTAAATTTTATATGGATTATTATCAAGAACAGTCCCTGAGATAACGTGTGATTCTATGGTCTAGGGTTCCTGAAACCAATGATTGAAATATAACAAATATATTTAAATCGAACACATCCAGTTTTTCTAAAAAAGTGGAATAAGTTGTAAATGAGTGTCTGGATCAGAAATCTCATTGAATGGTTGTGTTCAGAATCCCAGTTTTACCCTAACATTACAGGAAAAATCATTTTTTGCGACCGGCTATTTGTGACGGGAATACGGGCCCCTTCTTAAAAACTTACGCACGAATTGGCGTGGTTTACGCGTCATACCATGCGAAAGGGTATTTGCGACAGGTAGGCACCGCCCATCGCAAATGCCAGGAGGCGGTAAGACCTAGTTGCGACGGGGGATCCCCTGTCGCAACTAGTTTGACCTCCAGAGGGTATTTGCGACGGTTCCCATCGTAAATAACCGACAGTGGGAAAAACCAATTTGCGACAGGATGTTGTCCTATTGCAAAAAGTGTGTTTGCGGGTTACTTTTTGCTACAGGCCCCATCTCTAGTTGTACGTTTTGCGACTGGAATCCCGTCGTAAATATTACCGTCACAACTAATCTAACCTATATATACCCCCATCCGTTTTTTCTTCCCTCCTCCTGAATTTTTTCTTCCTCTGCTTCTCTAAAATCTAATTTTAGAGTGAAAATTTTTTAAAGTTAGTTTTTTTTACGAAGAAGTTGTGAAGCCGTCTACAATTATAAGAGATCAAGCTGAAAGGTATTTATGTTTTATTTATTTTAGTTTTTATTTCATTTTTTATTTTAATTTTAATTATTGTTGATTAGTTGTAATTAAGTTAGATTTAAATTGTTTTGTCATAGGTAATAATTTGTAATAATTAGTAAAAAATACTAATAATTATTAATAAATAGTAATGAATTGTAACAATTAGTAAGAATTAGTAATAAATAATAATAATTAGTAATAAAGACTAATAATTAGTAACAAAAGTAATAATTAGGAATAATTTGTAATAATTAGGAATGAATACAAATAAATACGAATAAATAAAAATAAATACGGATAAATACCAAAAAATACGAATAAATGCCAATAAATATCAATAAATATGAATAAATAGAAATAAATCGCAATAAATAGTAATAAATAGGAATAATTTGTAATAAATTGTAATAAATACTAATAAATACTTATAAATAGTAATAATTAGCAATAAATAGCAATAATTAGGAATAATTAGGAATAATTAGCAATAGTTAGCAATACTTAGGAATAATTAGGAATAATTAAGAATAATTAGGAATAATTAGCTATAATTAGAAATAAATCGGAATAAATAAAAAAATAGGAATAAATAGTAATAATTAGTAATAATTTGGGATAAATAGTATTAAATAGCAATAATTAGAAATAATTAGTAATAATTAGTAAAAGTTAGAAATAATTAGAAATAATTAGCAATAATTAGTAATAATTAGCAATATTTAGCAATAATTAGAAATAATTAGAAATAATTAGAAATAATTAGAAATAATTAGTAATAATTAGGAATAAATCAGAATAAATAGTAATAATTAGTAATAATTATTAATAATTTGTAATAATTAGTAATAAATAATAATAAATAGTTATAATTAGTAATAATTAGTAATAATTTGTAGAAATTAGTATTAATTTGTAATAATTAGTAATAATTAGTAATAAATGGTAATAAATAGTAATAAATATCAATAAATACTAATAAATAGTATTAAATAGTATTAATTAGTAATAAATAGTAATGATTAGTAATAATTCGTAATAATTAAGAATAATTAGCAATAATTAGGAAGAATTAGGAATAATTAGGAATAATTAGGAATAAATATTAATAAATTAGAATAAATAGGAATAAATAGAAATAAATATGAATAAATAGGAATAATTTGGAATAATTTGGAATAATTAGGAATAATTAGGAATAATTAGGAATAAAGACTAATAATTAGTAACAAATAGTAATAATTATGAATAATTTGTAATAATTAGGAATGAATACAAATAAATACGAATAAATAAAAATAAATACAGATAAATACCAATAAATACGAATAAATGCCAATAAATATGAATAAATATGAATAAATAGTAATAAATCGCAATAAAGAGTAATAAATAGGAATAATTTGTAATAAATATTAATAAATACTAATAAATAGTAATATTTAGCAATAAATAGCAATAATTAGGAATAATTAGGAATAATTAGCAATAGTTAGCAATACTTAGGAATAATTAGAAATAATTAGGAATAATTAGGAATAATTAGCTATAATTAGAAATAAATTGGAATAAATAAAAATAAATAGGAATAAATAGTAAAAATTAGTAATAATTTGGGATAAATAGTATTAAATAGTAATAATTAGCAATAATTAGTAATAATTAGTAATAGTTAGAAATAATTAGGAATAATTAGTAATAATTAGGAATAATTAGCAATAATTAGCAATAATTAGAAATAATTAGAAATAATTAGCAATAATTAGTAATAATTAGGAATAAATTAGAATAAATAGTAATAATTAGTAATAATTTGTAATAATTTGTAATAATTAGAAATATATAGTTATAAATAGTGATAATTAGTAATAATTAATAATAATTTGTAAAAATTAGTAAAAATTAGTAATAATTAGTAATAAATAGTAATAATTAGTAATAAATTGTAATAAATAGTAATAAATATCAATAAATACTAATAAATAGTATTAAATAGTATTAAATAGAAATAAATAGTAATAATTAGTAATAATTCATAATAATTCAGAATAATTAGCAATAATTAGGAAGAATTAGGAATAATTAGGAATAATTAGGAATAAATATTAATAAATAAGAATAAATAGGAATAAATAGAAATAAATATGAATAAATATGAATAATTTGGAATAAATTGGATTAATTTTGAATAATTAGGAATAATTAGGAATAAATACAACTAAATAGGAATAAATATCAGTAATTAGCAATAGTTATCAATAATTAGCAATACATAGTAATAATTAGGAGTAATTAGAAATAATTAGTAACAATTAGGAAAAATTAGCAATAATTAGGAATAATTAGAAATAATTAGGGATAATTAGAAATAATTAAAAATTATTGGGAATAATTATGAATAATTTGCAATAATTTGCAATAATTAGAAATAATTAGCAATAATTAGCAATAATTAGCAATAATTGGAAATAATTAGGATTAATTAGGATTAATTAGGATTAATTAGTAATAATTAGTAATAATTACGAATAATCAGTAATAATTATGAATAATTAAGAATAGATATGAATAGTTATTGATAAATAAGAATAAATAGGAATAAATATGAATAAATAGGAATAATTAGGAATAATTAGGAATAATTAAGAACAATTAAGAATATATAGAAATAAATAGGAATAAATAGCAAAAATTAGCAATAATTAAGAGTAATTAGCAATAATTAGCAATAATTTGGAATAATTAGAAATAATTAGAAATAATTAGCAATAATTAACAATAATTAGATATAATTATCCATAATTAAAAATAATTAGGAATAATTAGGAATAATTAGCAATAATTATCAATAATTAGCAATAATTTGCAATAATTTGCAATAATTAGCAATAATTAGCAGTAATTGGAAATAATTATGATTAATTATGATTAATTAGAAATAATGAGGATTAATTAGTAATAATTAGGATTAATTAGGATAAAATAAGAATAATTAGGATTAATTATGAATAATTATAAATAATTATGATTAATTAGGATTAATTATGAATAAAATAAATTGTAATAACTTGAAAAAACTTGTAATAACTTGGCATAATTTCTGGTGGATTGGAGGCTCTCATTTTACTCGATGACTCTTCTCCTTTCAACTCTCACTAACTCAAAACATTATGAAAAGTATGCATTTACGTATGCATATCCAATTTCGTATGCATGAGTTTGAATATGCATTTGTAGGACCACATTTTTTAAAATGTGTTCAGATGATGATAGTTGCAAGAAGATGATTCATCAATGAAAAGGGTGCTCTTTTGTCCGGCGACTCATTTACTTGCATCTTTCTCACACTAAAATAAAAAATGAAGAATCTTCTTAGAGGTACGCTTATATATTCTCGTATGCACGAGAATGAATACGCATACCTCTGAGATTTTTCATTGTGATTTCAGTGTGAGGAAGTTGCAAGTAAATGACCTGTCGGCCAAAAGAGTAGCCGACAATCCACTAGAAATTTTGTCACCCATAATTAAAGGTAATTATTAAGAAGTATTTGTAATTACTTATCTTCTTCTTTCAGATAGTATTTTTATAATTTCAAATTATTCAAAAAGAGTAATGATTTTATATTTTATAGAAAAATATAGAACACGGAATTCAGCAACACTCGTTATTAGATGACCACTCTTGGATAAATCAACATAGAAATCCAAATAGTTCTGGTTTAAATCCTATATATATTGATTTTATTGAAGCTTTATTATCATTTGCATCATCAAAACCAGAATTTGTTTCAGAGGGCACAATTAAGTGTCCCTGTAAAAAAAATGTGCTCTGAGAACATTTGACACATTTGACAAAGTTAGAGGACATATCTTGCGGTTTGGTTCTCAATCAGATTATGCTATTTGGTATCAACACGGTGAACGTAGTTCCAGAGAAGATACTAATAACTTGATTCCAGATCCATCAAGGTTTCAAAATTTATTACATGATGTTGTAGGTCCATCTGTCCGACAAAAAGAAACTCAGGATGATATTGATTTAACTAATTAGTTGGAACTATATGAATTTTATTAGTTGTTGAGGTCTGATGAGGATGCATTATATCCTAATTGAATAATTAGAAAATTAGAATTGGTTTCAAAATTTATCGATATTAAATCAGATAATGCAATTTCAAACAACTGTTTTGATCAGATATTTTCTTTGGTTAAAACACTATTACCTGAAGGAAATGTGTTGCTTGTAAATTACTATGAGAGAAAGAGTCTGGTTTGTAATCTGGTTATTAGTTTTCGGAAGATTCATGCATGTGAAAATTATTGCATCTTATATTCTAGTGAAAATGATTCGTTGGATATTTTCCCTACAAATGGACAATCAAGGTATAAAGAATCTCAACCGGGGAAGTCTGGATCGATTCTTGTAAAACATTTGAGATATTTCCCCCAAGCACTTAGGTTAGAGTGTTTATTTATGTCTTAGAACACAACGTCAATGATGTCATGGCAGAAAACCAATATTTCAACCGATAAAAGACTAGATCATCCATCTGATGGTGATTAATGGAGAAATTTTGACTGAATACATCCGTTTTTTTCTTTAGAAGCCTAAGATGTGTGATTGGGTATTTCTACTGACAGTTTCTATTCATTTGGTTCTTATAGTAGTCAGTAGTCATATTTTCCTGTCTTTATAACTCCTTACAATTTACCTCCCTGGATGTTGATGAAGGGGCCCTATATCTTTTTGACCTTATTAATCCCAGGTAATCCAAAAAATAATATTGATGTTTATTTGAAACCATTGATTGATGAGTTAAATTAATTATGGAGTAATGGTGTTAGTATATATGATCTTGATGCGAAAAAAAATTTCATATTAAAAGAGGCATTGATGTGTAAGATTAGTGACTTCTCGGCATATGGCATGTTATCTGGCTGGAGTAAACATGGTCTGAAATCATGTCCTTACTGTATGAAGGACAAAAAATCCTTTATACTCATCAATGGAAAAAAGCCTTTCTATTTTGATTGTCATCAACAAATTTCTTCCAACCTATCATCCGTTTTGTAACACCCCAAGCTTCCACGGTACGCTTATCTTTGAATAATACAGTAGCGTGTGTTGTACGCAACTTCGAGTTCTAACACACACCATAACCAATCCAACTAGCCGTTATGACTAGTAATACCCACTTTTTAAAATTTTATAAATTTTATCTTTCAAAATGGACTTCTTTTTTGGATTTATAATACTAAAATTATCTTAGAGATATTTTTTGGTATTTTTCTGAAAACATTCAAATTTTTATGAATAGTGAAAAAAAACACTGAGTTATAGTTTAAAACTGAATTTTTATTTAAATAATTATTTATTTTATTTAAATTTAATTAAGGTCAAAATGGATACATAATACCTATATAAGTTTAATGTAATTAATTGGAGTTAGTTTAGAATAATTTTAGATATATAAAAATTTTATGGAACTTTTCACCGTCTTTTACCCACCTGCTAGGAGAATTTGGAAATTCACATAAAACATAATTTTACCGCTTCTATGAGTAGAATTTTGAAAATCTGATAGACACGTTAATATCAAGGAGTAAAATGTGATTCAATAAGATAAAAATAATTTTTTTGGTGAATAGTAACTTTTTTACTTTTATTTACCACAGTTAAAATTAAATAGGGTAATTAAGGGTAAAAATGATATTAATATTACCCTAACACATGTCATAATTTTATTGGACAAGTGTATCTCGACGAAAAACATCCTTAGGAATAAAATATTATCATTTACGTCCACTTGGATTAGATTAGGATATTTATTATTATTTTATTCAAAGAAGAGTTAAAAGAGTTAAAATCATAGTTTAATTAATAAAACCTTTTTAATATAGGGATATACATAAGATAAATTCGATTATAAATATTCATTATAAAGATAAAACTATTTCCTACATAATGGTATTTTATTTATAATATTTATACATTAAATAATTTAATTTATTTATGACACAATGGTGATGAAGTAATTACCTAATTAATGAATTATTAAAATAATTGATATTATAAATATCCAAATAAATGTAATTTGAGACTTTTATGAATTAAAATAATTTTCTAGGTTAATATGACATATTATTATTGGTTAAAAGAATTTTATTTGAAGTAATAATGCTTTTATGAATTTATCCAAAACAAAATACCCCATAGTGTCCAAATTGACATAAAATGGTTTTTAAAACAAATATTATATTATTAATTGATATTATATTCCTAAAAATCTATGGTTCATCCAAATGACTTATATAATGATATTTTTATAATTAATGGACCTCTTTGGGGTCTCTTGGATGTATATAGTAAGTTTATTAACTATATAATATAAAAATACAAAGAGACATGGTTAATGTCAGTCTAATTAACTAATTGTTAAAACTAAAGTATAAGGTTAATATAATGACCCAAAACTATCTAAAGTATATTGGTTGAAAGTATTTCTACCCATCCCCACATTAGACTTTGAATAATCTACTTTGTAGTCATTAGAAACTGAATATGAATTTATTATAAATTAATACTTTGAGTTTTTCCTAAAGAGCCCCTCCTCCCCCTTATAAAAGGGCACCACTTCTAACCAATTATTCATACCTTCAAAGCCTTTTTGTTTTGCAAACCTCTACCCAAATACTCTCTAAAATATCCTATTTTAATACTAGAGGCCTTCCTTTAGTCATAAATCCATCCTATGGAGCCCTTTTGATCAAATCTAAAGGAATAACCCGAAGAAGAGGTAATGTTTTCACCACCCTCTTTCAAGTTCATTTCTTCTTCAACTTATTATTTCTTTGTTATTCCCATTCAAAAATAATAATTCTAGTATCTTCTGAGTACTATGATATTATTATAAATATGGTACAACCATATTCAGTATTCTATCCATCCTTTGAATGACATGTCACCATACGTGCGTACGTACGGCTTACCGTCTCCACGTCGTGGTGGAATTGTTATTCAAAATATTATTATTTGGATGGGTATAATAATGATGTGTAATTCATGTAAATAATAAATATAACATGATAATGATTCTGTATATATGATATAATATCCAATTATATATTATTTTAAAATCAAAAGAGTGATATTGTCGCTCGTGCGTACGTACGGGCTACCATCTCCACGAACGCGATGAGATTCATTCCTCATTGTATCCATTCATGTCTAATTCTCATTTGATGATTAAAAATAATGTTTAAGGACTTTATATAATTCTAGATATGAATAAGATATAACCTATCCATAAAAAAAACAGCTTATGTAACAAAACATAAAAAAGAAAACGAGTAAGTTAACACCTGAAATGACGATAATACTAAGATATTATTAACAAAGAAATGTTAAAAGATCGTATATGATATCATATTAATGTATATGATTCTTGTATAATTTAATAACAATTATTTATCCATTATACAGGATTTTAACCTACCCTCAACCAAGGAAAAGTACAAGGTAAGGGTTTATTTCACAATCTCTTAATTATCCAAGGTTGTTTATACATAATTATCTAATGAGACCTCTTTATCATAAACATCCATGATTCTTAAAAAAAATTTCAAAACATTCTTACTATTTTACAGAATATGGGTTAAAGTCATTTATACCTTTTTTTTTTACTTTTTATAATATTTTTATGAAGGAATCATTCCATCGTTTTCCAAACAAGTTCCTTTTTATCCTTTTCGACAAAATTAAGGTAAGAATGTCACTTTTTAACTTATACGGTGGGTGCGACTATTTTCAACCGTTATAAACTCGTCGAAGCTTCCCTTATAAGCTTATAAGAATATTTTCAAAGTAAATGTTTTATTTTATAATTATGTGACTCTTAAATTATTTCAAAATAGAAAGAGATATTTCTCTAAAAAGAGTTTTGATATCATCTATGTCAACATCCTTTGATGGATTTTATGTTTATTTGGAGTTGATTTATTATGATACAAAACTTCCATATTGTATTGATGGTTTTGTGATATGTTTGACTATGGATGTTCTATTTTTATACCATTCATTATTTATGGTTAAATTATTGATTATTCATATGCTAGTCTTAATACGAATGTTTTGATTTGTTTAGACCTTTTCATATGAGGAATGTGTTGGACATAGTAAGTAACGGGTGGAGCCCGATATAGCTCCTCGATGCATTGTTAGGTCTCATGAGACAACTATATGTCGAATTGGTCTAGGCCTTTTCCCAATTTGATTTATGATTTTGGCCGAGGCCTTAATCATTTTTAGACGTCTTGGTCGAGGCCTTGAAAAAATGTTTCAGAATGTCTGGCATTATACATTCCCTCATTATGGAAATAATATTGATGGTTCATGTGGTCATTAGACTAGTATAATACCCATGATTATGTTTTATTATGGAATTATTTACTCAGATCATATTGTTTTCATAAAATTATTCATGTTTATTATTGGTAAAGGCATGTGGTTTCAATTATTTTCCATGTTTAATATTTTTCCACTATATTACTTACCCTTAATGAGCATTTGAGCTCACCCCTTTCTTATGTTTCATTTTCCCAGGATATGTAGAAGTTAGTTATGAGTGACCAGCATGCATAATATAGGAGGCTTGGATGTTTCTAATGAAATATATTTGTGTTTTATTTCTTTTCAAGTTGTAAAGTTGAACTTATGTATGAATCTTGTTTCCAATAATACTAAAGTGATCAGTCTTTCGAGACATGATTTCCTTATGATCATTCCAATGTTATTTAATAATGCACCGACTCTGGGTAACTGGGGCCGGGGAATTACAGTTGATATCAGAGGAAGTTTAGTACAAACCTTGGAAACTAGATTTAGATAAACTCTAATTAGAGAACATAGACCTAAGATGGACTTTGAGGATTAGTATAGAAGAACTTCCTATAATTTTGGTATTGTAGAAATTTTGTGAGTTTTACGAGAAATACATCCATGTATGGATACGAGCAGGTATAGGAGTCTCTGGCATAGATGTACCTAGGGGTAAAACTTGAAAACACCGCTTTGAGCTAGACTCGAACGGGAACCGGTGCACGACAATGGGTCTTACTGCACTCTCAGTTACGACACTCCCGGGGGATATGCTTAGGATAATTCTCATTTTCTGTACAAAAAATTATGAAGGGTTTATGAATATATACTTCCTCAAAGAAAACATTTTTATGATTATGGATTATATCTATAAATATTTCAATTTATATTAAGTGTTTCACAAGTATGGAATTATGTATTTTGATTCATAAACTGGTCTAGTTTATGCCATTGTTTAGAAATGGTTCCTAGTGGAAGAAATGGAAACCGTATCAATGCACGCACTCCATTGAGGGATTTCCCTCCTGCTCAAGATAATTATAATGGAGCTGGTGATACAACTGGTGTTGATCAGCTTATCACCATACTGGGACAACTCACTCAGGTTATGAATAATAACCTTACCTGTATGGAGCACCCAGATCCACAGTGTGGAGGATCAATGTTAGATCCCTTCATGAGGAAACAACCACCAACATTCAATGGGACTACAAATCCCTCAGTAGCTGAGCAATGGATAAATTCTATAGAGAAAATATTCCACTCTTTGGGGAGTAGAAAAAGGGAAAAAGTTGTCATGGAAGTTTATCACCTTACTGGAGATGCTGATCAATGGTGGTCATTGATTAAAAACACAAAGGATGATGAGGAAGTATCAAAAATGGAATGGAGGGAGTTTAAAGATCTTTTATTAGAAAAATAATTTCCTCGTGACCATCGAGAATATATGGAAAGGAAATTTCTGAGTCTGAGACAAAAGGAGGATGAGAATGTTGCAAAGTATGAGGCTAACTTTACAAGGTTAGCGAGGCATGTAGCAGATTATATACGTAACCCAAGAAACAAGATTGATCGTTTATTTGATGAGCTAACACAATTTCTTCGTCGAGATTTAGTATCACAATCATTCTCATCATACGAAGTTATTGTCTCATGTGATATCAAGACAGAAAAGGAATTCTATAAATCTTATGCCAATAAAGTAAATCAAGAGAAGAAGAGAACGGTGGATCAAGATATGGGTAATGGGAAAAGGGGGAAAAGGATTTTCCATTATGTGATAATTTAGGGAAGAAACACCCTGGTACTTTCCTAAAAGGAATGGGAGTCTGTTACAAGTGTGGTGAAAAAGGACACCAAGCTCATGATTTCAAGGGAAAGAAAGTTGTTGTGAACATTGAATGAAATAACTGCAGAAAAACAGGGAATTATGAAAATGAATGTCCTAAGATCCAAGGAAACATGCCTCAAAAAAGGCCAAGAGAACAAGGCTAAGTTTATGTTGTTAATATAGCTGAATATGAATAATTATTGTATTTCTATTTTTGGATTCAAGAACTATATTCTGGTTATAAGAATAATGTGATATATATAAGGATTGTATTGCAGTACTATTTTATTGAGGAATTGATATTATATGGTTCTAAGAAAAGTGGCTTAATAGTAATATACACTTTTTATAAATTATAAGTTAGAAGGAAATGTAATCCTTAATATGATCCTGATAATGAGGTAGTGATTTTGGAATAAGAGATGGATGATTTGAATAAATTATATTGGATATTCATGACTACCTTGAAACTAATTAATGATTTCTATATCCCATCATTGTTGGAGTTTACAAATTTTTTTGATAGAATAAGTATATCCATTATTCTATAAAAAAAGGATCATGAATGTAATCAATAAGGTTTTGTGGTAATTTATGATGTGCAGTGTTTTAATAGAATACATGATGAAGGTGTTCCCATGTTATTACGTGGAAAAAAAGGGATCTTCATTGTGTTTACCTTCCTTGCAAATTTTGGACTGTGAGTTTCGACAAAATTATTTTGGATAACTTTAGTTTGATATTGTTTTTGATTGCCATAAAATGACAACACCAAGGTCGGGTGACAACCCGTTGTGACCGGCAAGGCCGCGAGACTTGAACCCGTAACTGAAGGGCGACAAGGGTGTATCACCTACCACTGGCCCAGAGATGTCCTGGATTGAATAATGTATCCTTTTTTAAGAAGTTCTTGTAGATGAATTATAAATTCATTTTCTTAAACACCAAATGAATAAGATAAATAGAATATTTTTGAGCTCTTTTATCTTTTAGAGTGAAAGATAAGTTTGTGGTAGAAATTAGTTAAAGGATGGAACTCTACTTGTCAAGTATATATTTTTCTTCTTCTTATATTCTATGAATAAATTAATTCATATACTTTATTGAAGGGATATTAAAACCAAAAATTTTTTATCCTAATACCATATGTTTTGTTGAACCGATGGTATTTTAAATCATTAAAGATTGATGAATTTAAGGACCTCAACATTACACTTGTTTATGATTGATGACCTCAATCACTACCTATAAATATTTACGTTTTTCCTCCAATTATATGTCTCTAATTTCCACCAATGTTCTTTTAATTGAGATCATAATTTGGTGGTGACCTTTTCATTTCTCTTTTCCTCTTATTGAGACTAATTTTTATTAACCCAATTTCCGATGTGGGTTTTCCCACAAAGATATTTTCTATTTTCAACCTTTTATTTTCGAAAAACAATTTCAAATTGCGAGGAAACAATTTATTAAAGGAGGGGAGAATGTAACACCCCAAGCTTCCACGGTACGCTTCTCTTTGAATAATACAGTAGAGTGTGTTGTACGCAACTTCGAGTTCTAACACACACCACAACCAATCAAACTAGCCGTTATGAATAGTAATATCCACTTTTTAAAATTCTATAAATTTTATCCTTCTAAATGGACTTCATTTTTGGATTTTGAATATCAAAATTAGATTAGGGTGAATTTTTGGTATTTTCTGAAAACATTCAATTTTTGATGAATACTGAAAAAAAACATTGATTTATACTTTAAAACCGAACTTTTATTTAAATAAATATTTATTTTATTTATATTTAATTAAGGTCAAAATGAATACATAATTCCTATATAAGTTCAATTTAATTCATTGGAGTTAGTTTAGAATAATTTTAGATATATATAAATTTTATGGAACTTTTCACAGTCTTTTGCCCACCTCCTAGGAGAATTTGGAAATTCACATAAAACTTAATTTTACCTTTTCTGTGAGTGGAATTTCAAAAATCCGAGACACACAGTTAATATCAATTAGTAAAATTTGGTTCAATATGATAAAAATATTCTTGTTGGTGAATAGTATCTTTTTACTTTTAGTTACCATGGTTAAAAGTAAATAGGGTAATTAAGGTTAAAAATGTTATTAATATTACCCTAACACATGTCATAATCAAAGTTTAATTACTAAAACATTTTTAATATAGGGTTATACATAAGATAAATTCGATTATAAATATTAATTAGAAAGCTAAAAAAATTTCCTACATAATTGTATTTTCTTTATAATTTTTAGACATTAAATAATATAACTTATTTATGACACGATGGTGATGAAGTAATTACCTAATTAATGAAATATTTAAATAATTGATATTATAAATATCCAAATAAATGTAATTTGAGACTTTTTATGAATTAAAATACTTTTCTAGGTTAATATCACATATTATTATTGGTTATATGAATTTTATTTGAAGTAATAATGCTGTTATAAATTTATCAAAAACAAAATACCCAATAGTGTCCAAATTGGCATAAAAGAGTTTTTAAAACAAATGTTATATTATTAATTGATATTATATTTATAAAAATATATGGTTTGGACAAAAGACATATATAATGATATTATTATCATTAATGGACCACTTGGGGTTCTCTTGGAGGTATATATTATGTTTATTAACTATATAATATAAATATATGAAGAGACATGGTTAATGTCAATCTAATTAACTAAGAGTTAAAACTAAAAGATAAGATTAATATAATGACCCATACCTGTCTAAAATATATTGGTTGAAATTTTTTAGACCCATAACCATGTTATACTTTGAATAATACACTTTGGATCTATTTTAAACTGAATATGAATTTATTATAAATTAATACTTTATGTTTTTCCTAAAGAGCCCCTCCTCCCCCTTATAAAAAGGCACCACTTCTAACCAATTATTCATACCTTAAAAGCCTTTTGGTTCGGCCAACCTCTGCCCAAATACTCTCTCAAATATACTCCCTTCATCTTAGAGGCCTTCCTTTAGTCAGAACTCCAACCTAAGGAGCCCTTCTGATCAAATCAAAAGGAAGAACCCGAAGAAGATGTAATGTTTTCACCAACCTCTTTCAAGTTCTTCTCTTCTTCAACTTCTTCTTTATTTGTTATTCCCATTATAAAATAATAACTCTAGTATCTTCTATATACTATGATATTATTATAAATATGGTACAACCATGTTTTATATTCTATCCATCCTTTGAATGACATGTCACCATACGTGTGTACGTAAGGATTACCGTCTCCACATCGTGGTGTAAGTGTTATTCAAAACATTATTATTCGGATGGGTATAATAATGATGTTTAATTCATGTAAATAATAAATATAACATGATAATGATTCTTTACATATGATATACTATCCAATTATATATTATTTTAATATCAAAAGAGTGATACTGTCACTCGTGTGTACGTACGGACTACTGTCTCTATGAACACGATGAGATTCATTCCCCATCGTATCCATTCAAGAATAATTCTCATTTGATGATTAAAAATAATGTTTAAGGACTTTATATAATTCTGTATATGAATAATATACAACCTATCCATAACAAACACGTCTTATGTAAAAAAACATATAAAAGAAAACGAGTAAGTTAACACCCGAAACGACGATAATACTAAGATATTATTAACAAAGAAATGTTAAAAAATCATATATGATATCATATTAATGTATATGATTCTTCTGTAATTTAATAAAAGTTATTTCCCCATTATACAGGAGGTTAATCTACCCTCAACTAAGTAAAAGTACAAGGTAAGGGTTTATTTCACAATCTCTTCATTATCCAATGTTGTTTATACATAATTTTCTATTGGGACCACTTTATCATTCAAATCCATGTTTCTTAAATATGTATTTCAAAACATTCTTAATATTTTATAGAATATGATTTAAAGTCATTTATACCCTTGTTTGACTTTTTATAAGATCTTTATAAAGAAATCTTTCCATCTTTTTCCAAACAAGGTCCTTTTTAACCTTTTCGGCAAAATGAAGGTAAGAATGTCTCTTTTTAACTTATACGGAGGGTGCAGATATTTTCTACCATTATAAACTTGTCTAAGATTCCCTTAAAACTTATAAGAATATTTTCAAAGTAAATTTTTCATTTTATAATTATTTGACACTTAAATGTTTTCAAAATATAACAATATATTTCTCTAAAAAGTGTTTTGATTTCATCTATGTCAACATCCTTTGATGGATTTTAAGTTTATTTGGAGTTGATTTATTATAAAAAACTTCCATATTGTATTGAATGTTTTGTTATATGTTTGACTGTGGATGTGATATTTTTATACCATTCATTATTTATGGTTAAAGTATTGACATTTCATATGCTAGTCTTAATACGAATGTTTATGATATGTTTAAACCTTTTCATACGAGGAATGTACTAGAATTTGTATGTGATGGGTGGAGCCCAATATAGCTCATTGATGCATCGGTAAGTCTCATGAGACAACTAGATGTGCAATTGGATGAGGCCCTTTCCCTATTTGATTTATGTTTTTGGCCGAGTCCCTAATCATTTTTAGACGTCTTGGCTGAGGCCTGGACAAAATGTTTCAGAATGTCCGGCATTATACATTCCCTCATTATGGAAATAATATTTATGGTTCATGTGGTCATTCGACTAGTAGAATTACCATGATTATATTTTATTATGTCATTATTTACTCAGCTCATATTCTTTTCATAAAAATATTCAAGTTTATTATTGGTAAAGGCATGTGGTTTCTATTATTTACCATGCTTAATATTTTTCGCTGTATTACTTACCCTTAGTGAGCGTTTCAGCTCACCCCTTTCTTATGTTTCATTTTCCCAGGATATGAAGAAGTTAGTTATGAGTGACCAGCAGGCATAATCTAGGAGTCTTGGATGTTTCTAATGAAATATATTTGTGTTGTATTTATTTTCAAGTTGTAAAGTTGAACTTATGTATGAATCTTGTTTCCAATAATACTAAACTGATAGGTCTTTTGAGACATTATTTCATTATGATCATGCCAATGTTATGTAATAATGCCCCGACTCTGGGTAACTGGGGTCGGGGTATTACACTTTTCAGAGGAAAAATCTCATTTTAGAAAAGGCACAATTGAAAGGGATGAACCTCTAAAAATGATCTCTGGTACAGAGTTAAAATTAGTTGTATTCTCATTATATCGCATCACATTTGGGCCAACAGTAAACCAACAGAAAATTCATGTCTTTGGGAAAAATCATAATTGGATAAAAAGAAGCATTTTTGTGGATCTTCTATATTGGTCTGATTTGTTGGTCCGCCACATGTTGGATGTCCTTCATATTGAGAAGAACTGTTTTGAAAAATTATTTCATACAGTTTTGGGTACACCATTTAAGATGAAAGATAATGTAAAGGCACAATAAGATCTTTCCCAAATTTGCAGACGACCAGAACTTGAACTATTTCAAAATGTCAGATTACAGAGGTTAATGAAGCCAAAAGAATCTTATACACTTTCCAAAGATATTCGCTTATTATTTTATTATTGGATTACATATTTGAGACTTCCATGTGGTTATGCTTCCAATTTGGTCAGATGTGTTAAGAATGGTCATATTACCTAATTAAAAAATCATGATTTTCATGTTATAATGGAATGAATTGTGTTGATTGGATTGAGAGGTTTGTTGAATTCTATAATTTGGGATTTCATAACAGGCATATCGTATTCTTTTCGAGACATTTGTATAGTGACAATATATTATGATTCCCTAAGTAAACTGGAATAATATGTTTTTGAAATTATATGTAAACTAGAAAAAATATTGTCGTCATCTTTCTTTAACTCAATGGAACATCTGATATTACATTTTCCACATGAAGATAAATATGGAGGTTCGGTATAGTTTTGATGGATGTACCCATTTGAGAGATGAATGTAGAAATTGAAGAAAAAAGTACGTAACAAATCATCAGTTGAAGGCTCAATTGCAAAAGCTTATTTGCAAGAGGAAATTTCTTTTTTCTGCTCTCATTATTTTGAATCTTATTATACCTCAAAACAAAACCGCATGAGATGGAATGAGCAGAATGTTGATAATGAAATGGACAATCAATTATCAGTTTTTAATCAATTAGTGCTTGGCTTCAGTGGAGTTCATGAATGATGGATTTCAGATGATGAACATCACAGAGCTCATATATATGTTCTGCTCAACTGTGAAGAAATGAAATCATTTTTACTGTGAGAACTTCTATCACTTATTCTATAATTTATGTTACAGTAATTACACTTATTTTATTTGTAGGTTATATGATAATCATATCAAGAAACATCTTTCACAAATTATAAAAACTGCTTTTGACGAACACGGACAAAAAAATTATTCTCAATGGTTTAAAAAACTGGTAACATAAATTATTGATGGTTTAAAATATAAATTCAGTTTATTATTTATTATATTTATAATTCTTTTAAAAAAATTCAGGTTTCTCAACATTCAGATAAAATTGATAAGTGACAGTGTATATTACGTAACCCACCATCCAAAATGGTTAAATTTTACAATGAATATGTGGTGAATGGTTTTCAATTTCATACACATACATATGGGGAATCAAAAAAACAGTGGTCAGTGGAGTTTTTTTGAAAGGAACGCATCATAGTGAAACTTAAGTTGACTTTTAAGGCATGTTGGATGAAATTATTTAATGTGTTATCTAGGGAAAAATTACATAACAATGTTTAAATTTCAGTGGTTAGATACTGAGAGAGGCTTGTGTGTTCATCCAATTAATAGAATCATAGATATTAAATATAAAAGTCCTCTTGCAGTAAATGAACCATTTTTACTATCTCAACAAGCACATCAAATATATTACGCAAATTATTATGCTACTTTAGGAGACCTGAGTGATTGGTGGAGCATAATAAAAATGAAATGTTGGGAAAATCAATTTACTCAAACTGAAGGTGGTTCCGATGAAGTACAAGGAATTGAAATTTTTCAATAGACTACTCAAAATCCATCATTTTCACAAATAGACATGAATATCGATGATGACACCCCACAATTAAGGGTCGATGGTGACGATGATGTTAATGATTTTAAAAATAAATTTGAAATGGTAAGAGATGAATAAACTGAAACTTATATGGATATTGATGACACCGATGATGAATACGAAGACATTGACATCGACAGATATAAATATGATGAGGAAGGTCAACATTGACACAGTTAAATTCTGGTTATAATCATAACTAATATATATCTATATTTAATAGTTATTTTCAACTATCCACTAACATCAATAATATTTTGTTTCATATGGACCCTGATATGTTTCGTGAGTTGGAGGAGGCTGATCTACCTTTGGATGATAAGGATTTGGGATCATTTGAACCTCAGGCTACTGGTGGTTCAGGGGGTATGCGGAGGGGGCGCGGTCTTGCACAACTGATGATTACAGACCCTATCCTCGAGCGATGTCCACGTCTTGGTTCCGATCCATGCACATAAAGGTATGGTAACCTGTGTATTCTAGTTAGCTTTCAATAATTTATTTATATACTAATTGTTTGGTTATTTGTTCTTTTTTCATAGTTTTACCCATTTTTCTGTTGGATAGGGGAGCACTGTCTTGCGCAATTATTTTTCTCAACTAGTGATCACATGGGAACAGTTTCCCATTGATGTGTAGCATTGAATGTTCAATCATTGGCTACTATATAAATAAATAATATTTATTTAGAAAATTTATTTCATTGATAACTTGATATTATAAATTATTTTTAGGTATTATGGTATCTGATCGATGATACCATGTGTGGCGTTATCCACGAGTCATGGGAGGTGTCTATACGTGAGCGTTTCTATCAGTTTTTGTACAGTTTGAGAAGGAAAACCATTCAGAATACAGGAGTGACAGTATTCGATGAGTCACGTAGAGCCCACCAACCAGAGTACATTTCATCTCAAATTTGGCATGGATTATGTTCACACTAGTTGAATGGTGGATTTCGAAGGAGATCTTTATTGGGCCAGCAGAACTGGGGGAGACAGGAGGTGACACATCGAGCTGCTAGACGTACATTCAGTATGCATAGAGAGCATCTGGAAGTGTCTTTTTAAAATATTTTATATAACATTACATATAAACAGTTTATTTTATATTCATATAGGTAGTTGAGCATCCCGATATTACAGATTACGATGTTTATCAGAGGATGTACAACGATCCAGCCACTGGAGAGATTAGAGGTGATTGCCAGCGTCATATTGTGGTCAGTATTATTTCTTTTTCAGTTTGAAAATTAACTGCATATAATATTTTTACTATTTTAATTTCAAATTGAAACTTAAGGAGTCGTATGAGGCCAGGACCTCTTAGACACTAGCTGAGATTTAGGCCTAGATGGCTGATCAAACTAGTGGCCACCATTTTGATGAGGTGGTATGGATGCAGGCGACCCAGTATACCTTCGAGAAGGGATGATTAGTTGGTATCATCTCTCATTTGACTCCTGGGACTTATTATGGTACTGCTGCGATGTCGACATCCAGCTCGAGAGGAGCTCGTGGGGAGGCATCAGCTTTTGGATCACAGTATCAGGAGCAGTTGCGAGCTCAAACTGAGATTATAGAGAGTTTGTCGAAGAAATAAGAAGAGATGTGTCAGCCGCAACAACAACAACAACAACAACACAAGGAGGAATTGCGTCGATGGCAGCAGCAGCAGCACAAAGAGGACATGTGTCGATGGAAACAGCTGCTGCCCGAGATGATAGAGTACATGCGTCATCTGACTCGTAGTTTAGGGATGGAGTTTCCTCCACCATCTCCTCAAGCTCCTCCAACTCCTCCAAAAGTCTATCTCCCTGAGTGATTTTTTTATTCTATTAAAAACATTTCAATTGAACATTTTTTGTAATATAAACTATTTACAGTTTTTGTCTTTTATATTGGTGGGAATATTGCATAATTTTTTTTAATATTTTAATATTTTATTGTTTTTTATTAGTATTATATTTTTTAATGTTTGTTTACTTTACTAATAATTATAATATTATTATTATTATTTTATGATTTTTTTACATTTTTTTCTGAATATTGAGAATTTTAATTTTTTTAGTTTTTTTTATTTTAATAATATTAATATTATTTTTTTCATTTATCACAATTTTTTATTTTCATAATTATTTGAAAATATTGAGAAATTTACTCTTTTTTATTTATTTTATTATTTTACAATATTAATATTATTTTCACATTAATCATAATTATATTATTTTTATTTTTATTTTGTTAAGTATTTGTGACGGGACCTTTTGTGACGGGGGTTCATCGCAAATAGATTATATATATATATATATATATATTAAATGTTTTTGCAACGGGTTGCTTTACCGTCGCAATAACTTTGTTGCGACGGGCCTGCATCCCATGGAAAATACTTTTTGCGATGGGCCCACCATGAAAGGTTCTTGTATATATAATTTATTTAATCGGAGATATATTTTGCGACGGGGCCGTCAAATGGTCCGACAAACTTAGGTGCCAGCTTGCCCTGTCTTTGTATCATATTGTGACCCAATCTGGGTGAAACCCAATGGAATACACAGTAACCCTATTTAAAATATAGGGGTAATCATTGTTTGTCATCATTATAATAATGTCAAATATGAGTTGTAGTCTGATGCTTCAGAATCAGATGAACCTACTACAACACCTCCTTCACAAGACTCGGTCTCAACAACTTTTCCAACCTGCCTCCATCGAGCGAAGAGGTAGTCCATATGGAATACCATATAGATCCTCATATGGTTCCATTTTAATAGTTTCTTGATAACTGTTTTTATAGGATAACACCTTCAAAGCTAGGTGCTTCTCCCAAGATCTAACAAAATCTTGGACACATGATCGTTGCATATCCTATAGCACCTGAATATTATGCTCTGACTTCTCATCTTTTTGTGGGTGTAAAGTCATACTCAACAAAAAAATGCATACCAAGGGCCTTCTATAAGACCCTATAGATGTTCAAAGTAAAGAATTATTCAAGAACTGAAACTATAGTCCATGACACCCCATGAAAATGGTCTATTTCTCAAACATACAAGTACCCCAATGGTTGCACTAAGAAAGTCTCTGGTACCTACATCAAATTTTCTAACTTTTTCAAATGGTCCTCAATCACCGTTATAGAGTCATTTTTCAGAGGCATCCTCGTGATACCCAACAGAAAACCCATCGTAATTTCATCCCACTTCCATTCTTGAATGGGAAACGTCTATATCAAACCACCAGGTCATTAATGCTCGGATTTCACCTTTTGACAGGTATAACATCATGTCACAAACCCTACTATCTCTTTTTTCATGCCCGAACTCCAAAATTGATGTCATAGGACATGGTAACTTTTGGTCATACATAAATATACCACTTCAATGCTTGAAATTCATGAATCATATCCTCTTGTATGATCATAGGCATAGTAGCATGATTTCCTACATCGACGATCTCATCCTTATCTATGTACCAATCTGAAGGTGTCTCCCCAACTTGAATCCATTCCCTTAATTTTAAGCATTCCATATTCCTATACTACCTATCCTTAATCCACCATAAAAGTTTATAATAAACTGATAATTAAATGATAGAAATATTCTCTTCACTTTCCAGAACCACAAAGTGCATCTCATTCAATAAAGTCATCATATTATACCCTGCCCTAGACTCCTAAACTTCTTGAGTCTATGTTTTCTTGCTTAGTGAATCAACAACACTGTTTCCCTTCCTGGGCATGTATGGTATATCAAAATAGAATGAATTCATTTACTTAGCCCATATACACTATTTAAGATTCAAATATCACTATGGAAATATATACCTCAAGCTCTTTGATCTGTGTACCTAGTAAACTTTTCACTCATAAGATAATGCTGCCAACACTTCAAAGAATAAACTGCTATAATTAACTTGAGTTCAATCGTAGGGTAGTTTTGTTGATGTGTCCTCAACTATTGAGACCCATATTCCCCAATTCTTTCACCATACATCAACAATGCACCATGTTCAATCCCAAAAGCATCACAAAACACATTATACTCCATAAATGGATCTGGTAGGATAATGATCAGTGCTGATGTCACGTGATTCTTCAAATCCTGGAAGGCATTATCACATGATTTCAACCATTAAAACATTATCCCCTTTTGGCGAAGACCAAAAGTGGTGCTTCCAAATTGTAAAATTCATGGATGAACCCAGGATTATAACCTACTAACCCAAAAAAATTTATGGATATTGAACATGTTCTTGTGCTTCTCCCAAGAAGAAACTTTCTAAACCTTTTTGGGTCTACTAACACACCTATCTCTGAGGTGATGTTACCCAATAAGTGTACTCGACTAATCCAAAACTGACACATAGCTAGCTTGTCACATACCCAATGCTCTCTTCATATACTAAGGATGACGTCATGGTGTTGGGCATGATTTTCATGATTCTTGGAGTGCACCAAGATGTCATCCACAAACAATGCCAAAAATTGATCCAGGTATGGATGATAGATTATATTCATCAAGGCCATAAACACTTTTGTTTCGATTATCAACAAAAACGTAAATACAATGAACTCATAAAGGCCATCTCTTCAACCGAAAGTAGACCTCGGTATATTAAAATGAAAAATTCTCAACTGATGGTCCCCTGATCTCAAGTCAATCTTTGAAAAAACACAACATCCCCTTTGCTGGTCAAATAGATTGTCAGTACACAAAATGGGATATTGGTTCTTCACAGTCTTGTAGTTCTACTTCTAGTAGTCAACACACAAGCACATAGTCTCATCAGCCTTCTTAGAAAAAAATGTGTAGAACCCCAATGAGATATACTCAGATGAGTAAACCTATTACCCTCCAACTCTTCTAGATCAGTGTTTATCTCTTGATGTTGTTATAGTTCCATTCTGTATGGGGGAATTGAAACTGGTTCATCCCTAGGAATTATCTCAATAGTAAATTATGCATCTCTCTCAGGATGAAGCCCTGAGAAGTCTTCAGGAAACACGTCCTGAATTTTTTCCACTATAGGTGGAAACACACTATGACGTATTTAATTTTCTATGTATTATTTTTAAATTTTATATGGATTATTATCAAGAACAGTCACTGAGATGGTGTGCGATTCTAAGGTCTGGGGTTCCCGAAACCAATGATTGAAGCATAATAAATATATTTAAATAGAACAGATCCAGTTTTTCTAAAAAAGTGGAATAAGTTGTAAGTGAGTGCCTGGATCAGAAATCTGATTGAATGGTTGTGTTCAGAATACCAGTTTTACCCTAGCACTATGGGAAAAACCATTTTTTACGATGGGTTGGTCAACCCGTTGAAAATAACCAATTATTTGCGACGAGAATACGTGCCCCGTCGCAAAAACTTACACGCGGATTGGTGCGGTTTACGCGCCAACCCGCGCGAAAGGGTATTTGAAACGGATAGGCACTGCCCGTCGCAAATGACGGGAGGCGGTAAGACCTAGTTGCTATAGGTCTCGTCGCAAATAACCTGCAGCAGGAAAAACCTATTTTCCATGGGATGTTGTTCCATCTCAAATAGTGTGTAGGCAGGTTACTTTTTGTGATGGGATCCATCATAAATAACCTTTTAACCGCCGAACGTAATTAATGCGGCCAAAGTTATTTGCGACGGGACCCGTCGCTAATAGTACATTTTGCTACGGGAATCCCGTCACAAATAGTCTCGTCGCAACTAATCTAATCTATATATACTCCCTCCCCATCCGTTTTTTCTTCCCTCCTAAATTTCTTCTTCCTCTGCTTCTCTAAACTCTAATTTTAGAGTGAAAATTTTTTATAGTTAGTTTTTTTACAAAGAAGTTGTGAAGCCGTCTACAATTATAAGAGATCAAGTTTAAAGGTATTTATGTTTTATTTAGTTTAGTTATTATTTCATTTTTTTATATTAATTTTAATTATTTTTGATTAGTTGTAATTAAGTTAGATTTAAATTGTTTTGTCATCCGTAAAAATTAGTAATAATTATTAATAAATAGTAATAATTATTAATAAATAGTAATAAATAGTAAAATAGTAATAATTACTTATAATTAGTTATAAATAGTAATACATAGTAATAAATAGTAATAGTGAGTAATAAATAATAATAATTAGTAATAATTAGTAATAAATAGTAATAAATAGTAATAAATAGGAATAATTAGTAATAATTAGTAATGAATACAAATAAATACTAATAAATACAAATAAATATGAATAAATACCAATAAATACGAATAAATATGAATAAATACGAATAAATAGCAATAAATAGTAATAAATAGCAATAAATAGCAATAAATAGCAATAAATAGTAATAGATAGCAATAAATAGCGATAAATAGCAATAAATATTAATAAATAGTAATAAATATTAATAAATAGTTATAAATTGAAATAAATAGTAATAATTAGCAATAAATAGAAATAATTTGGAATAATTTGGAATAATTATGATTAATAAGCAATAAATAGCAATAATAATGAATAATTCGGAATAATTATCAATAATTATGAATAATTAGCAATAATTAGCAATAAATAGGAATAAATATGAATAAATAAGAATAAATAGTAATAAAGAGTAATAAATAGTAATAAATAGTAATAAATAGTAATAAATAGTAATTATTAGTAATAATTAGTAATAATTAGAAATAATTAGTAATCTTTAGTAATAAGTAGTTATAATTAGTAATAATTAGTAATAATTAGGAATAATTAGGAATAATTAGAAATAATTAGCAATAATTAGCAATAATTAGAAATAATTAGCAATAATTAGCAATAATTAAGAATAATTAGGAATAATTAGGAATAAATAGTAATAATTATTAATAATTAGTAATAATTAGTAATAATTAGTAAAAAATAGTAATAATAGTAAAAATAGTAATAAATAGTAACAAATAGTAATAAATAGTAATGAATAGTAATAAATAGTAATAAATAGTTACAAATAGTTTTAAATAGTAATAAATCATAATAAATAGTAATAAATAGTAATAAATAGTAATAAATATTAATAAATAGTAATAATTAGTAATAAATAGTGATAAATGGTAATAATTAGGAACAATTAGGTATAATTAGAAATAATTAGGAACAAATAGGAATAACTATGAGTGATTAGGAATAAAGAGGAATAAATAAAATTAATTAGAAATAATTAGGAATAAATATGAATATATAGGAATAAGTAGGAATAAATAGGAATAATTAGAAATAATTAGAAATAATTTGCAATAATTAGAAATAATTAGCAATAATTAGCAATAATTAGGAATAATTAGTAATAATTAGGAATAATTAGGAATAATTAGCAATAATTATCAATAATTAGGAATAATTTGCAATAATTAACATTAATTTGGAATAATTAGGAATAATTAGAAATAATTTGGAGCAATTAGAAATAACTAGGAATAATTAGATATAATTAGGTATAATTATGATCAATTAGGATTAATTTGGTTTAATTATGATTAATTAAGATTAAATAGAAATAATTAGGATTAATTAGTAATAATTAGCAATGATTAGGATTAATTAGGATTAATTAGGATTAATTGGGATTAATTATTAATAATTAGGAATAATTTGTATTAATTAAGAATAAAATAAATTGTAATAAACTGTAATAACTTGCAGTAACCTGTAATTACTTTTCACAATTTCCAGTGGATTCGTGGCACTCCTTTTGCTCGATGACACTTCTCCTTTTAACTCTCACCGACTCAAAATATTAAGAAAATTATTTCTTCTACGTATGCATATCCAGTCTCGTACGCATGATTTTGAATAAGCATTAGTAGGACCACATTGTTCATAATGTTTTCAGATGGTGACAGTTACAAGAAGATGATTCATTGATGAAAAGGGGGCTCTTCTGTCCGACGGCTTACTTGCATATTTCTCACACTGAAATCAGAATGATAAATCTACTCTCATGTATGCTTATACATTCTCGTATGCATGAGAATGAATATGCCTACTTTCGACCAGATTCTTCATTGTGATTTTAGTCTGAGAAAGTTGCATATAAATGAGCCGTCAGACAAAAGAGTATCCATCAATCAATTGGAAATTGTGTTTCCAATAATTACGGATAATTATTAAGAATTAGTTGTAATTATTTATCTTCTTTTTTCAGATAATGTTTTTATAATTTCAAATTATTCAAAAACAGTAATGATTTTATATTTTCTAGAAAAATATGGAACAAGGATGTCGAAAACAGTCATTATTAGATGATCACATTTAGATTAATCATCGCAAAAATCAAAATGGTTCTGTTTTAAATTCGGTATATATTGAGGGTGTTGAAGATTTGTTATCATTTTCATCATCAAAACCATAATTTGTTTCAGAGGGAACAATTAAGTGTCCTTGTAAAAAAATGTGCTAGGAGAACTTTTAACACACATGACAAGGTTAGAGGACATTTCTTGGGGTTTGGTTTTCAACCGGATTATGTTTTTTGGTATCAGCATAGTGAAAACAGTTCCAGAGAAGATACTAATAACTTTATTCCAAATCCATCACAGTTTCAAAATTTATTACACAATGTTGTAGGTATATCTGTTCAACAAACTGAAACTCGTAATGATATTGATTAAAATAATGAGTTGGCACCATCCAAATTTTATGAGTTGTTGAGGTCTGCTGAGGGCGGATTATATCCTTATTGTAAGATAAGAAAATTAGAAGAAGATGAAAAATTTATGGCTATTAAATCAGATAATGCAATGTCAAACAACTATTTTGATCAGAAATTTTATTTCGTTAAAATACTGTTACCTGAAGGAAATATGTTTCCTGTAAATTACTATGAGAGAAAGTGGCTAGTTCGTAATCTGGGTCTTAGTTATCAGACTATTCATGCATGTGAAAATGATTTCATCTTATATTCTGGTCAAAATAAGTCATTTGATAGTTTTCCCACATATGGACAATCGAGGTATAATGAATCTGAACTAGGGAAGTCTGGATCGATTCTTGTAAAATGGTTGAGATATTTCCACCTTACACGCAGGTTGTAGCATTTATTTAGGTCTCAAAACATAGTGTAAACGATTTCATGGAAAAAAACCAAGATTTTAACTGATAAAAGCTTGAATCATCCATCTGATGGTGATTCATGGAAACATTTTGGCCGATTGCATCCGTCTTTTTCTTTAAAAGCCCGAAATGTTCGATTGGGTCTTTCTACAAATAGTTTCTGTCAGTTTGGTTCTTAGGGTAGTCAGTATTTATGTTGGCATGTGTTTATAACTCCGTACAATTTACCTTCATGGATGTTGATGAAGGGTCCCTATATCTTTTTGACCTTATAAATCCCAAGACATCTGAAAAAGAATATTGATGTTTATTTGAAGCCATTGATTGATGAGTTAAATTAATTGTGGAGTAATGGTGTTAGTACATATGATGTTTCTATGAAACAAAATTTCATATTAAAAGCTATATTGATGTGGACGATTAATGACTTCTTGGCATATGGAATGTTATCTCGTTGGAGTACACATGGTCTGAAATCATGTCCTTAATATATGAAAGACAACAAGGCCTTTATGCTCGTCAATGGAAAAAAAAACCTTGATACTTTAACTATCATCGCATATTTCTTCCAATCGATCATCCTTTTCGGAGGAACAAATCTAATTTTAGAAAAGGCATAATTGAACGGGATGAACCTCCAAAAATGATCTCAGGTAAAGAGTTAAAATCCTTTATATTTTCATTACCTCCCATAACATTTGGGCCAATAATAAACTAACAGAAAATTCATGGATTTGGGAAAGAACATAATTGGATAAAACAGATCATTTTTTGGAATCTTCCATATTGGTCTGATTTGTTGGTCCGCCACATGTTGGATTTCATGCATATTGAGAAGAACTATTTTGATAATTTATTTCTTAAATTTTTGGATACATTAGTTAAGACCAAATATAATGTAATGGCACGATTAGATCTTACCCAAATTTGTAGATGACTAGAACTTGAACTATTTCAAAATGTCAGATCACAGAGGTTAATGAAGCCAAAAGAATATTATACACTATCTAAAGAGATTCGTTCATTATTTTTTCATTGGATTATCGATTTGAGACTTCCAGATGGCTATGCTTCCAATTTGGGCAGCTATGTTAAGAATGGTCATATTAATGGATTAAAAAGTCATGATTGTCATGTTATAATGGAAAGAATTATGCGGATTGGATTCAGCGTTCCTTTGAATTATATTATTTGTTATTTGATTACAGATATATCATATATTTTTCGAGACATTTGTGCGGCGCCAATAGATTGTGATGCGCTATGTAAACTAGAAGAAGATGTTGTTGTAATTATTTGTAAACTGGAAAAAATCTTCCCGCCGACTTTCTTTGACTCAATGGAACATCTAATATTAAATTTTCCACATAAAGCTAAATGTGGAAGTCCAATAATGTTTTGATGGATGTACCCATTCAAGAGATGCATGTAGAAATTGAAGAAAAAATTACGTAACAAATCATCTGTTGAAGGCTCAATTGCTAAAGCTTATTTATAAGAGGAGATTTATTTTTTCTGCTCTCATTATTTTGAATATGAATATCCCTCGAAAAAAAACCACATGGGATAGAACGAGGGTAATGTTGATGATGAAATGGAAAATAAATTATCAGTTTTTAGTCTGCCAGAGCTTGGCTTTGGTGGAGTTCATGAATGATTGATTTCATATGATGAACATCATAGAGTTTATACATATGTTCTGTATAACTATGAAGAAATGACATCATTTGTACTATGAGTGCTTCTATCACTTATTCTATAATTTATGTTACAGTAAGTAGATTTATTTTATTCTTAGGTTATATGATAATCATATTAATAAATAGCTTCCACAAATTACAATAGCTTCTCTTGAAGAATGGCGACAATTTTTTTTCAATGGTTTCAAAATTAGGTAACATAAATTAATGATTGTTTAACATATCAATTCAGTTTACTATTTATTATATTGATAATTATTTTACAAATTTTTAGGTTTCTCAATATGCTGATAAACTTGATAAGAGACTGTGTATATTGAGTAACCCACCATCCAAAATGGTTAAATATTACAATGCATATGTGGTGAATGGTTTTTGATTTCATACACGTGCATATGGGGAATAAAAAATAATGAATAGTATAGGTTTCTTGAAGGGATCGCATCATAGAGAAACTGAATTTGACTTTTATGGTATACTGGATGAAATTATTGAACTATGTTATCTAGGGAAAAATTACATAACAATGTTTAAATGCCAGTGGTTAGCTACTGAGAGAGTCTTGCGTGTTCATCTGATTCATAAAATTGATTATATTAAATATAAAAGTCTTATTTCAGTAAATGAACCATTCTTACTAGCTTAACAGTCACATCAAATATATTACGCAAAGTAATATGCTACTTGAAGAGACCTCAGTGATTGGTGGAGTATAATAAAAATGAAATCTTGGGAAAATCATTTTACTCATACTGAATATGGTTCCAATGAAGTATAAGGAATTGAAATTTTTCAAGAGACTACTAAAAATCCATCCTTTTCAGAAAGAGAAATGAATATTGATGATGACACCCCATAATTAAGGTTCGATGGTGATGATGATGTTAATGATGTTACAAATGAATCTGAAATGACAAGAGATGATGAAACTAAAACTCATATGGATATTGATAATGCTGATGATGAATATGAAGATATTGACATTGTTAGATATGAAGATGATGATGAAGGTCAATACTGACACAGTTAAATGCGGGTTATAATCATAACTAATATATATCTATATGCAATAGTTATTTTCAACTATATAATAACATCAATAATATTGTGTTTCAGATGGACCTTAATTTATTTCGTGAGTTGGAGGAGGCTGATCTACCTTTGGATGATGAGGATTTGGGATCATTTGACCCTCAGGCTACTGGTGGTTTAGGGGGTACATAGAGGGGCCATGATCTTGCACGACTAATGATTCCTGACCCTATCCCCAAGTGACGCTCATGTCTTGGTTTCGATCCATGCATACGGAGGTATGGTAACCTGTGTATTTTTTTAGCTTTAATTAATTAATTTATATACTAATTGTTTGATTATTTTTTCTTTCTTCATAGTTTTATGCATGTACCTGTTGGACAGGGGAGCGCTATCTTGCGTAATTATTTTTCTCAGCCATAGATCACATGGGAACATATTTCCGTTGATGTGCAGCTTGGAATGTTCAATCATTGGCTGGTATGTAAATAAATAATACTTATTAAAAAACTTTTTTCATTAATAACTTGATATTATAAATTATTTTTAGGTTTTATGGAATCCCATCGATGATAGCATGCATGGCGCTATCCACGAGGAATGGGAGGTGTCTATGAATGAGCGTTTTCGTCAGTTTTTGAACAATTTGAGAAGGACAACCATTAAGAATGCAAGAGTGACAGTATTTGATGAGTCATGTAGAGCCCACAGACCTGAGTACATTTAATCTCAAATTTGGCATGGATTATGTTAACAATGTTTGAGTGGTGGATTTCAGAGGAGATCTTCATTGGGCCGAAAGAACTGTGGGATACAAGAGGTGACACATCGAGCTAGTATCCATACATTTAGTATGCATAGAGATCATCTGGTATGTATCTTTTTTAAATATTTTATATAACATTACATATAAGCAGTTTATTTTATATTCATATAGGTAGTCGAGCATCCTAATATTATGGAGTATGATGTTTATCAGAGGATGTATAGTGATCCAGTCACAAGAGAGATTAGAGGTGATCGCCAGTATCAGATTGTGGTCAGAATTATTTTTTCAGTTTGAAAATTAACTTCATAAAACATTTTCACTATTTTAATTTCAAATTGAAACTAAGAGAGTCATATGAAGCTGTGACCTCTAAGACACATGCTGTGAGTCAGGCCGAGATGGCTGATCAAACTAGTTCCCACAATTTTGAGGAGGAGGCATGGGTGTAGGAGACCTAGTATGCCTTCGAGAAGGGATGAGTATTTTGGTATCAACTCTCATTTGACTCCTGGGACTTATTATGGTACTACTGTAATGCCAGTGTCCAGCTCGAGAGGAGCTCGTGGAGAGGCATCATCTTCTGGCTCAAAGTATCTGGAGAAGTTGCAAGCTCAAAATGAGTTTATAGAGAGTTTACAAAAGTAGTAGGAAGAGATGCATCAGTTGCAGCAGCAGCAGTGGCAGCAAGAGGAGGACATGTGTTGATGGTAGCAGCAGCAACACGAGGAGGACACACATCGATGAAATTAGTAGCAACACAAGAAGATGGAGTACATGCACCGTCTGACACATAGTTTAGGGATGGAGTTTCATCCACCATCTCCTCCAGCTCCTCCAGAAGACTATCCCCCCTCAATGATTGTTTTTCTCTGTTAAAAACATTTGAATTGAACATTTTTTATAATATGAACTATTTACAGTTTTTTTATTCTATATTTGTGTGAATATTGCATAATTTTTTTAATATTTTATTATTTTATTATTTATTATTAGTATTATATTTTTTAATTTTTTTATTTTATTAATAATAATAATAATAGTGATATTTTTTTATTTTTTTATATTTTTTTCCATTATATTGAGAATTTTAATATATATTTTTTTATTTTAATATTATTAATATTATTTTTTTCATTAACCATAACTTTATTATTATTTTTTTATTTTATTAAGTATTTACAAATATATAGAATTTTAATATTTTTTTTATTTTAATAATATTAATATTATTTTTTCATTAATCATAATTATATTATTATTTTATATTATTTAGTGTTTTTGACGGGTCCTCTTGCGATGGGGGCCCGTCGCAAATAGATTATATATATATATATTAAATTTTTTTGTGATGGGTTTCTTTACCATCGAAATAACTTTGTTGTGATGGGTCCGTCACAATAGGTTTATAACATATAAGCTATTTGCGACGGGCCGGCGTCCCATCCCAAATACTTTTTGCGGTGGGCCCATTGTGAAATGATCTTGTATATATAATGAATTTAATCGGAGATCTATTTTCTATGAGATCACTTCCCATCACAAGTAGTATTTTTTGTGATGGGTCCGTCAGAAAAAATATTACTTACAATGCCATTTTCTGCAACGTGCTAATTGCGATGGGACCCCGTCAAAAAATTGTTTTTGCAACGGGATCTCGTCGCAAATAGCATGTCACAAATTTCTGAAATTCCCATATTTATAGATGTGACTTAACCATTATCATCACATGTAATTTTTGAATAAATTTTTGTGGATGTTAAACCAAATAAAATAATTAAATTAAATTATTTTATTTTATTTTGCTAAGGAAACAATTTTCAATATTTAAATATATTTTTATGCTATAAATCATGGGTTATCTGCATAACCCAAGAGAAGTTGGACGACCATTGGAGATAGATTTAATTAATTCTCTCCAGAGAATGACAACATGATCATGGATCATCAATCGATGTGAAACCAATTTGCTGAATCTTTCCAATGAATGTGATGCGACAATCGTTCTTTATCAACGATCAAAATGAATTGAGGTATAGAATGTGTAATGACTCGCTTATCCTTATTGGATTAAGAATACAACAAGTCATCACTTGGCCTTAAGCGACATCCCCAAGGTGCCAAAGGCAGGCAATAAATGCTGAAGGGTTTCAAAAAAAATAGGGGATGATTTACCCTTTTAGAATATACTACAGAACTAACAACTGTAACCAAACTAATCAACTAAATTATGCATGATAAAAACTAATACAACTCAACCATTTATTTTATCATAAACCAACTAAGGGTACTACATTGGAAACCAACACTAAATCAGAGTAAACTGTGGAAATACAAACTAAAAGACTACAAGATGACAACCCAACTCCATGCTCCATCAGCTCCAAGCTCCAACATCACGAACCAGCCCAAGTATCACTAAGTGGTGATATAAACATGTAAAACTTTACCTTTGCCAACATCATGGTATATGACATCTGCAAAAGCACCAATGTGCCAAAGCAGTGGGTGAGTAATGAAACTCAGTAGGTTTTCCCCGATGTCTTCCCAACCTATGCCTCTAGGATAAAACATGTTAGCACATTTATATAAAACAATTTATATAAAACAATTCCAAAATAGTTCAAAATATAACAAGTTCCATGTCAAATCCATTTTCCAAAAAAAACCATATTTCCCAAGAAAAGAAACCAAGAATGGTTTCCAATCAAATTCACATTTCCATTTTGGCACATTCATTCCATTTCACAAATCAACACAACCAACCATTTCACAACCCGTTAAATCAACTATGCATGCATCGTTATGACAGTTCCATACTCATGAGCAGTTTCTCATCAATCTAGAAATTCATCACAATTTAATTATTCCTCGTGTGCCATTACACCTTTTTCACCGAGCACAAGGTCATATTTCAACCAAGCCTCATAAATGCAATATGAACGTACACACCCAGTATTCTGAAAAACCACACCATTCTAACCATGCCAAAACCATTTCAATAAAACAAACCTTTTATTGAAAACCTTTTTCCCACAAACCATTTTCCAAATCCATAAAATCCATATTTTAAAATCACCATTTTAAAATCAAGAAACCAAAACACTTTGCACAAACCATTCTTTCATTTTCCATGATTTCATGAAAACCCATAAATCATCACTAAAGAAGATTTATAACATGATTTGCACCACAATTTCACAATCAAAACCAAGAAATTAAATCAATTTTCACTAAACCTTCAAGTTCTAAGAAAGAGGAATCGAGAGTGAAGCCACCTACCTCAACAAATTAGGTGAAAACAAGCAATGAACGAAGAATTCTCAATAACACCAGGTCGATTATCCAAAAACCCTCCATAGATCTCTTATCCTAACACAAACAAGACCAAAAATAATCAAATTTTGCATCCACACACTTAGATCTACCCCTAACAGGTGTTGATCTAGGAAACCGAGGGAAGAGGAGAAGTAGATCTAAGTAGATCTAAGAAAACGAACAAGAATGATCACATACCTCAAGAATTCGGCTTCGATTTTCCAAGAGAAGCCTTTGGATTGCCTCTAGAATGCTTGGGAGAAGTTTTACAACCTTCAAGGGAGAGTAATCCCGAGTTATGTCCACTTAAGAGCTTTAATGAAGCAATTAGTGGCAAAAACGAGTTAGATCCACAATTTAAGGATCTAATTTAAGTGCCTGCATGGTTAGTCCGCACAGTTTGACAAATCTTGCGCTAAACGTTTGTTATCTACTACCTCGTCCACCCTTCTCGCATGGCCTCATCGCATGGTTTCCCCTAACCATGCACCGACCGTGTGGAAACCACTGCCTCCTCAGTCAGCCATGTACGTTTTGGCCGCACGGTTTAGACAAATCGTGCGCCGCCCGCGCGCCTTCCCCTTTGCTTGAAACATCAATCCAGGATCTCCTGACTCTCCCATACGTCACCCTTAACTTTTAAAACCAAGAAACTCATCAAGTAATGGTTACATACCAGAAACTGAGTGTACTAAAGAATGTGTTTTAATTTTTCTAAATCCATGTTCTTAATTTCTATGATGAAGGAAAATCAATTAATGAACGGATTGATTTGATAATCAATCATCATACGGGATGAGTTTATTAAAGGGTGATTTGGGAGAATTAAATCGAATCTCTTCATTTTTTATCTTAAAATAATGAATCAATATTAACCTGAACGTCAATCAATGTTCATTCTTCACTTTTTTTTGTGATTTCCTCCCCCAATTCATCGTTCATCATAAGCATTCTTCATTTGGACCGCGAATCAACTACCCCTAATCAATTGATCACATCACACCCATTTCATAATGAAATGATCCGATATCATAGATGTGGGAGAGACACGACATGAAAAAGGTGAAAATATGGAGATAGAGAAATTTATATGATAGATGATTCCCAAATTTACATTCATCACCATTCTTCACAAAAAAACAAAGAACATTGATTAGATATGTTTTGTGGGAAGATCTAGTGATAAAACATGTTGATTTAGTGATAGAATGGAAAAAAGACCTTGGAACTTCATTTTTATTGATTGGATATTGTTGGATCGATGGTTGGGGCGTCAGAATAGGCATGTGGAGCAGAATCCAGGATTTCTAAAAATCTCATATAACACAGCATATAATATGGGATTACACGTCATATTGGCCCCATTAAACTGTAGCTAGGGTTTTTGGATGAAAAGAATGATTACATGGTGTGTGATCCATATCAAACAATGAGTGACCCTCCCCATTTTATTCTGTGTGTACTTTGAAAGTACACAGACATGGGTTGAAGTACATGGGCACGAACATGCCGTGTAATCCCACACAAACATGGATTGGCATACACAGACATGACTTCGGTACATGGAAAGGACCAGGTGACACGGATAGGATAGTGTGTGTCTCTAAAAGATGTGTATATCCTTATACACACCATGTATATGGAGACTACATGATATTTGAGGCTCTACCATACAGGTAAGACTAAGGATATCTGAATATGACATTTCGTCCCTTTGAGAGTTCTTGAGGCTCTTAGTTTTCTTATTTTGGACCCTAATAGGTTTAAGTAATTACCTTGGTCCTTTCCCTCAAGGGTAAAATGTGGTAATACATCCACATTACTAGATTGTGATCCCATCTAGAGGATGAGTCTCAAATAGAGTTGATGTGTCCGTTCATGAGACTGGAGTGCTATCCTCTATCATCAGTAGTTGGAGTTTGAGTAAATGGAATGACCTCCCAAAGCAGGGCATTGATCCTCCATCTAGGAGGATACATCAATAGGGTTTGTGGAATAATTGATATATGATCCCCTATGTAATAGGTTTATCCATAAAGGGTTTGTGGTATCCCCCAGCAGTTATGGGAATGACTGCATGGCTATGTATCAAGGTCCCCTTAGACTAGTTACCTTCCTTGAGTGGGGCCTAATGATCTAGATTTCTTCATCGAGTGTCTCTAAAGTTAGTATGGGTCGTTGAGTATGTTCTCCTAGAATGAGAAATGCTTCTAGAAGAATCATGCAATTAGAAGTTGATCATGAACACCTGGTGGAATGGTTTCATTCCATAGTACATCTGGATTCTTCATTGTTCTATTATACATTGATTTTTATTTATTGTATTTAGGTGACTATATTTGGATCTTTTTGTTTATTTTTTTGGTGTCCTACTGATAATTTTTATACTCACCACTACAAAGGATTTTTCCTAAACATGTGGTGTCTTGTGAAAACAAAGTCCCTTTTGACAGTGTCCTAGGAGGAAACGGATCTAGTAGATCTCAGATAGAGCATGAAAACTGTGGTTTTTTTGGATCTTACATTTTACTTAGTACGCACCCTTGGAGTAGGTTGGACTTTTTAAAAAAAATTGGGCTTGTATTTGGACCCTTTTCTCTTTCAGTACTTTACGATCGTACTCTATTGAGGGATCTTAGATGTATGCTTGCACTATTTTAGTTTTTTTCATTTCATCATTGTGTGGGCTTGAAGATGTGTGTGTGTGTGTGTGTGTGTATACATTAGGGAAATGCATCCTATTTATGTGATATTCCAACTCAGGGTTGGTCTCCATCCCTTAGCCTATTAGAGGTGGGATTGGGGTTATCATGGATCATACCCCAGTGGGTCAGTTGATGACAGAGTGGTATCAGAGCAGATTATATCTACTTTAGGAATGAGAGTCGGTGAGATTGATTTCAGGAATAATGTTTAGTGTTTTGAGTTTGGATTTCAGGCTAGGTATTCAAGTTTTTGTGTGGCTGCCGACATATCCACACACCTGGACTTTGATCACCTACTTTTCAACTCAGTACATGAAAACACTAGTTTCAAGGAAAATAATTGTACATGCATCATATAGAAATCAGTTTTGTTATTCTATGTCCTTTTTTAGACAGCTCCCCAGATATACACTATTGACTATGGTACATTGTAATTTATTTCAAGATTGGCCTCCATATAGACATCTAGCTAGGATTCCACTGTGTTATCATGAGAATGATCCACCTAGTGATGAGGCATTGGTACATGGACTTGTAAGAGGTATAGAACATCTGGTTGGTTTACCATCTATACCACCACCCATTGAGAAACATTTATCTCTTTTACTACCAAATAAGGATGCATGCAGGCTGAGTGAATTACAAAAGTTTTAGAGGTAGTGACCTTCTAGGTTTGGGGGTGATCCAAAACCCCAGGATGATGAGGTCTGGAAACACACAATCACCCACATTTTCCACCTTGTGAGAATTCTTATAGACCAAGTGGCATTCCTCGTGACGAGTCTTCTTCAGGTCTCAACAGGGCGACAGTGGAGCTTGGTGACTCATCCACATGATAATATAACCCTCTTCTAGGTATAATCTGAGCATCTCTTCAAAGTGGTGTTCTATCTGGCCACACTTTTATGGTCATTCATATCTGAGATTCTCTATCCCTAGTGGGGAAGTATGACCATGGAAGTGTATTGAGTGAGGTTTTTTGATCTCTCGTGTTACTCCTTGGATATGGTATAATACCAGTTATTCATCACTTGAACTTTTTAGAAGGGATTTCATCATTACATTAGGGAATCATGGGTATCTCTAATAATTTATACCTATGTTGGCATTCTTGAGCGGCATTGTTGGTATAAAGCTTTCTAGTAGAGGAGACAAAAGTAGTGTGAGCTAGCATTGGGAACCCAATAGCTAAGACCTCAGCAACAGGTAGCTGATGGAAGTCACAAGGATCCAAGTGGGTCAGATACTTCTAAAGGAAATCCTAGGACTCGAGGTCAGTGGTACAAAACTCCCAATGTATCTCTAATAATCCAAAATAATGATGGTATTTCTCTTCCGATGGTCAGGGACATATGGCATGAGATTTCCTGACTCATCATGAAAATGATCGAGATACAGTCAAGGGACCTCAAAGAGAGAAGAAAAGGCAACAGTAGGGTGGTCTATATAGTGATAAATATGGTGAAGGGGACAATGGGGTAGCATGAGGTTGTCATATGTTTGACCTATTACCACCATCCCCAATTGGTCCACGTTAGGCTCAGGGAGATGGTGGGTAGGGATAAGGCCAGTTGCAGGATATGGAGGCCTATAAACCCGAGGCTCTAGGGTTGATATGTGGTATGATATGTTTTTTTCTACTTTCTATACATTATTAATATAACTAGGTGCTAACTATTCAATCTTTTCAACTTCTACATTTCAAAACATAGATATTCTCATTGAGCTTTTGGATCGACCCTTACTGTTGGAGACTCCAATATGCAATGACTCAGCGATTCTAAACTTGTTCCAATAGTTCAACCTGATGTTTGGAGGAGAGATATTTTGTTTGGAATATCTTTTTTTAGCAATGAGAACTTATGATTTAATCTTAGGTTTGTATTGGATATCAATATTTAATTACCAGATTGACTATTTTTTTGTGGAGGATTCAGTGTGTATGTGGTGATGGAACAGGGTTTTCCTCTATCAGACAAAAGGAAACCTTGGAAGAGTAGGATGAGCTCCAGTATAGGATGGGGTAGTTGATTAATCATAATTTTCTGAGCCTGACCCTTAGTGTAGTGTATGTTTCATGTTCCAATTTTTATGCGGTGGTGGTATAGTATGAGGATGTATTTCCTAAATATTTTCCATGTTTAACTCCCCAATGGGATGAATAATTATGCATCGACTTGCATCTTGAGAAATGATCTATATCTCCACCAAGATATCATATGGCTCCTATAGAGATTTGAGAGATAAGGACGTATTTAGAGAACTTATAGCGGAAGGGCTTTGTAAGACCCAATGCTTCACCCACGACATCCCAGTTTTATTTTCCAAGAAGGAAGATGGGATCTTGAGGTTTTGTGTGGATTACCAATTCTTGAAACAAGTGACTATGAAGAAAAATTATCAACTACTGAGGATTGATGATCGCTTGTATTAGTTGAAAGGGTTATGATTCTTCTCAAAGATTGGCCTTATATTGGTCTATCAAAAGTTGCAAGTACGGGGTGAGTATATAACGAAGACAAACATTATTTGTCATTAATGTCACTATGAGTACTTGGTGATGTCATTTGGAATGATAAATGCCCCATAAGTGTTCATAGGACTCAGGAATAAGATCTTTTATCCATTCCTAGACTTGTTAATGGTTGTCTTTATCAATGACATCCTACTACATTCATCATCCTAGGAGGAACATGTTGGACACTTGAGGATGGTTCTGGACACACTCCAAGAGCATCGGCTTTACATGAAGCACTTGATGCACTAGTATTGGATTTTAGATGTTCGTTTTCTAGGAAACGTCATCTTAAGGGCTTTCGTTTCATTGTATTCAGAGAATGTTGAGGTATTGATTTCTTAGAATCCTCCCAAGACTGTTAGTGAGGTGTGGAGTTTCTTTTTATTGGTTGGGTACTATTGGAGGTTTGTACTTGACATCTAAATAGTGGAAGCACCCTTGAAATCCTTTACTAGGAAAGGGTGTTCATGAGGATGGAAAATATCCAGCATTGATTTCAGGAGCTGCGGGAGAGGTTGATGAGTGCTCCCATATTGAGGTTATCGGAGGAGGGTGTCGAGTATATAGTGTTATGATATACATCAGGGATTAGACATGGTTTTGTTTTGATGTTGAGGAAAGAAGTTATTTCATATATATCACTCTATTTTAGACCAAATGAGAAAAAAAACATTACCCACAACCTTTAGTTAGCAGTAGTAGTTTTTACATTAAAGACTTGGTGAAAATACCTAATGGTCAAGCAATTTTTCATATACTCTGACCACAAGAGTCTCAAGTATATCTTATCTCATAAGGATATCAACTTGAGATAGAGTCAATGTCTAGATTTCCTCTAGTACTATGACAATGAGATTTTTTATTCTCTTGCTAAGGGGAACATGGTAGAATATGACCTCAGCATGAGATCTAGTTTGAATTTGATGAATGAGGTGTCAGAGTAATTAGACTTGTTCCAGTTATCCTTTTTGGATGGAGATAGAGAATCTCACCTCAAGTAAATGGTTTTCACCCCTCCCCTCTTATAGTGAGTCTAGGAGGAACACCTTAGATATACTGGTTGCAAGACCCTACGTTCTTAGATATCCATAGGACAATATCGAAATGTATTTTCTAAAGGTGTGGATCATGTAATTCTTTTAAGAGGGTGCATGATGGTATCAGTGTCATTGTGGAAGGAGGTTTTATGATAGTTTCATACATCACCCTTAGTGTTATATACTAGTGTTGAAAATACATACCAAGACCTACGACATCATTTTTGATTAAACTGTTTCCATTTTTGATGCTTCCCGAACAAATACTATAGATTTTCCTCCACAGATGGAGGTTAATTCTTCTATTTCTCCACCTGATGATAACCTGAATGAAGACACTGACCCGGTTATGAATGAGCAACGAGATGAAATATCTTATCAAAGCCTCAAAATGGTGAAATTCCAGAAGATACTTATCTTGATATTAAACGTCGAATGTTTAATCAATGGTTGATGTAGGATTCCAACCAAACTCCCTAACTTTATCGATCATTGCTGCTATATTTCCTATCTGATTTCACATCGTTTTTTCCTTCTTTCTTAGGAATTCACGGGCTGTATATAATAGTTCTTCTCTTATTTTGGTTGTGTCGAAGCTTTCTTTTTCAACCGATCCTGTGGAGCTAGACTTGTTTTTGATGAGATAATGTGGATCTTGAGGCTGATTTTCCTTCTGGTTCTCTTTCTAGATATTGTTTTGAAGCTACTTGATGTTTATTCCTTTGAAAGATGTATTATCATCATGTGTGAAGGATAAAATATACAGTATGGGTACTTTGTTGTGTTTTTTTGTGATCTGTTACCCAGTTTGGGAAGACCAAGCCTTTTTTCTCCATGTTGGCTACACAAATAGCCCCTTTTGATTCTTATCATGGATGTTGGCAGGAACATGCTTTGCACAAAATTTGTTCTCTCCTATTTTGGGTGCACCAAGGCTTGCTGCTTCATCCTGTCCATATGTGTTGGGCATGCTTTTGAGGGGAGTTCTATTCATTTGATTGTGCTAGAAAAATTACATATTTATCTCAAATTTTTCCCAATTTTGAAGCTTTTTTATTTCAGTTATCTTCCCTCTTTCCTCCTGATGACAGAATTTCTTGAGGAATTGAAGCATTCTTGGAGTTGCTACACCCTTGGTCTAATGTGTTTTATTACATGAAGGCATGAGGTTTTTTTCGGTTTGAGTGAGCTGTTATTTTCCAATTTTTGATCCTTCATCATGTTTCACTCTCATTTCAGGTTGGTGTAAATTCATTACACCTCGAGCATGAATTTTAATAATTTTGTTTTAATAAATTTCCTTGGGGCATGAATTGGGTGACCAATTCATGTCTCCATTTGTTTAAAAAAATCTAAGTTCCAGTGTGTTTAGATCAACACCTTAAGGTGACATAGTAGAGGTGGGATGAGATATCCATGGACTTCGTGATGGGATTACCATGTATGTCTAGGGGACATGATTCTATTTTGGTGATTATAGACTGACACACCAAGTTAGAATAACTCTTAGATTTATGAGGGTAGAGTTAGTATAGATCTTGGGATACATCTACATTCATAAGATTATTCCACTCTATGATGTTTTATCAATGATTATTTATGATCACAATTCTTTCATTACATACCAATTATGAAATGGATTTTAGTAGGTGTTTGGGACTACATTATACTTGATCACAACATTTTACCCACATAATGGAGTCCAAATGGAGCATACCATTTAGGTATTGGTGGATGTTTTATGGGATTTTATGTTAGACTTTTTCCAGAGTTCAGAGGATCACCTACCATTGGTGTATAATTCATAAAACAATAGCTACCATTCCACCATTTTTATGACGCCCTTCGAGGAATTGTATGGGAAGCCCTAAAGGTCACCACTTTGATGTAATGATCTAGGTGAGTTAGCACTCAAGGTCTCGAAGTTGGTATGATATACTATAAAGAAGGTGTAGATCAATTAGGAGTAGATGAAGACTACACAGATCCATTATAATTCTTATGTTGATAAGTGATAGAGGGCTTTGGAGTTCGAGGAAGGAGACCATGTTTTCCGGAGTGTCTCACCTCGATGTGGATTTACTAGATTTTTTTATAGTGTAAATTTATCTCAAAGATTAATTGGTCATTTCTAGATACTATGTAGAGTTGGTGAGGTGGCGTACTGCTTAGATCTTCCATCGCAATTGGACTAAATACATGATGTCTTCCAAGTTTCACAGCTAAGTAGGTATATGCATGACCCATAGCACATTATCTACTAGGGTGAGATGGACATTGAAGATGGAGAAAACTTTGTTGAGTACCCTGTAGAGATCAAGGATTTTATAGAGAGGATCCTTTATGGGTTACTGATTCCCCTTGTGCATTTTCGATGGTAGCATGGGAATCTTCATGAGAGCACATGGGAGTGGTAGGATCAGATTTGTGCTCAATACCCACATCCCTTTATATAGCCCTTATTTTGAATTTTCCATATGTAAAGCCCTAATTTGGTGAGAATATAATATATCTAATTATCTATGTGTTATTTTTAAATATTATATGGATTATTTTTAGACCAGGCACTGAGAAAAGTGTGATTCCAAGGCTTGGGTTTCTTGGAACAAATGTTTGAAATATATTAAATATATTCAAATATAACACTCACTATTTTCATGAAAATGTGGAATAACATTTAAAAGAGTTCCCAAATCAGAAATCCAAGGTCACTATTGAGTTCAGAATGAAGATTTTATACTAGGTGTGACCTAAAAATTGTTGGGGTGGGTTTTTTGTGAAAAAGATACCATGGGAGTTAAAAGGAATAAAATTATTAAATAAAATTATTTTATTTCGTTTTGCTAACAAAATGATTTTTCAACATTTAAATAAATTATTATGTTGGAAATCTAGGGTTAGCTGCATAACCATGGAGATGCTGGAGGAATGTTGGAATGATCTTTAAGGAATTATCTCAACCAAACGGTGATGTGATCGTGGATCGATGATCAGCGTACAACCGATTCGATGGATCTTTCCAACGAATGTGATGCATCAATAAATATTCATTAGTGATTGGACTGAATTGAGTTAGGGAGTGTGTTTTAATTTTTCTAACTCCCCATTCTTAGTTTCTACTATAAATGCAAAACAATCAACAAAGGATTGAGTTTTAGAACGATCACCTTGTGGGATTGGTTTATTACATGTTGATTTTGGATAATTACATTGAATATGTTCATTTTTTATCTTATGTAAAAAAATATATATCTACATGAAACTAAATCAAGGTTCATTCCTCCCATTTGTTTTTTTTCTTTTATACCCAGATTCATCATTCATCATGGGCCTTCTTCATTTGGTCTACGACTCAACTATTCCCGATCAATCAATCATTTCCCACCAATTTCTGAGCACAGTCATCCAATATCATATATTTGGTATCATCACAACATGGTGGAGGTGTGATGATAAAGATAGAGTGATTCAGAAGATGAATGATTCCTTAATTTTCATTCTTCAATGTTCTTCGAAATGGAATGAAGAACATTCAGTTGATCCATTTTGTGTGCAAATATGGTGATTCAACGTGTTGATTTGGTGATGGCATGGAAACATGAACTTGGATCATTAGTTTCATCACATGATGATCACTGGATTGAGGGTCAGAGCGTTGGCTGAGGCACGTGGAGGAGAATCTAGAATTCATTAAAATCTCGTATAACACGGCATGTAATCCGGGATTACATGGTATGTGGGCAACCTTCAGTGGTGGATAGGAATTTGGTATGAAGATAATGATCACATGATGTGTGACCCCTTTCACATGTTGTGTAACCCTCCCTAGTTAAATCCTCATGTACTTCGGAAGTACACAAACATGGGTTTGAGTACACGGGCACATACATGTTGTGTACTCCCACACAGACACGACTTGCTGTACAGAGACCAGTACACTGACACGGCTTCAGTACATGGACACAGTCGGGAAACATGGGTAGGATACCATATGTCCCGAAATTCCTTGTATATCCTTTTACACTCCATGTATATGTAGGATTCATGTCATGTGGGGATCATACACACGGGTAGGACTTGGGATAACTAGACACACCATATACCCCTTGGGACATGCCTTGTAGTTCTTTTGAATATGCTTTAGGCTCTTTTTTTATTTTTTTAGATCTATATTGGTTGAGTGCATTCCCTATGTCCTTACCCAAGAGGTTATAGTGCAAAATTGCCTCCATATCATTGTATTATGATCCCCTCAAGAGGTCAAGCCTCATAGAGAGTTATGGTGTCCCTCTATGAAACTATAGTGCAACCATCTATCACCCCTAGTTAGAATTTGTGGAATTGGTGTGACCTCACTGGGTAGGTCATTGATCCTCCATATAGAATGATTTATCGATAGGATTTGTGGAATCATTTATGTACAATCCCCTACATAGTGGGTTGATCTAGATTGGGTTTGTGGTGTCACCCAGCGGTTCTAGGCGTGACCCCCTATCTGTGTATCGCAGTCCCCTAAGAGTGGTGAGCTTCCTGAGGTGGGTACTAATGAACCATACCTCTTCATAAAGTGTCTTGGATGGTAGCATGTCTTGGGGAGTGAGTTATCCCAGAACAAGAATTTCTTCGAGTAGAATCCTCTAGCTGGCAGTTGATCATGATAGCATAATGGCATGGTGTCATTCCTGAGTATATCTGGGTTCTTCATTGTTCTATTATAAATCCATTTTTATATCATGTATTGATATTAATATAATTGGTGATCCTAATTTAGTGTTTTTGGGGTTTCCTAATGAGAATTGTTATACTCACTCATGCACGGGTTTTGACCGAACATGTCATGTCTTGTGCAGATGATGACCCTTTTGACTATGTCCTTAGAGGACAAGGAGTAGGTGGGGAATAGGCAAAGCTTCAAAAACTGAGGTGTTTTCCAAGAGCCTTCACTTGTATTATTCCTCACACATAGAAAAGATTATACTCTTTTCAGTTTCTGTTTGGGATTGTATTTGGGCCCTTTCACCCTTTCAGTACTTTACTGTTATACTCTGTTGTGAGCTCTTATATGTATGTATGAATTATTTTAGTTCTTTATATTTCATTATTGTGTGGTCAAGGAGATGTGTGTGTGTACATGTTCATTAATAAAAATACTCTCATTTTTTGGGATATAACTACTCAGTGCTGGTCACAAGCCCCTGTCCTGTTGAAGGTGGGCTTAGGGTAGTCATGTGTCAGAACCCAGTGGGTCTGGTCATGAAACACGCCATTATTTAAACCTCCATAATCCAAATATAGACTAGAAAACTAGGCATTAATATCCACTAGTTTCTACTAAACTGGACCTAAATTGACCACCATGATATTCCATTATTTATAGTTAATATATTTGTCTCCCTATGGAGACGTAAAAGTCACTCTCCTGTGGAAAAAATCAACATGGGCTCAGTATACTACCAACTAGTCCATGCCAAAAATTAGGTCCAATATTGAAACATAAAAAATATAGATATCCTAAATAAAATGATATTCCACAACCTCTAGATAACACCCTTTTCAAAAACTGATGTCTCTTAACCGTATTCCCAATAGAGTATCAATCATCTCCAACATGCTTATGAACTCCACCAATAGTATCATGCCATTGACAAGTTGTGCAGATATTAAATAATGAGAGACACTAGTATCAAATAAAGAACTAGCTAATATTAAATATATTAGAATAGTACCTCCCATTGTTGATAATCCATCCTCACTATCCACCTGTGTAGGCTGAACTATATGTAATTCTCCCACCCCTCTTCCATGTGATACTTCCTAAGTCCCTTGAGTTACGCCACTCTACTGATATGAGAACTCTTTCATAGAATCATTTTGTCTACTGCCTCTGCCTACATGGCCAATATAATTCCATTTGTATGAATAATATTGTACATAAGATCCCCTTATATAAATGTAGTTATGTCTATCTCCTCCGTCAATGCTCGTCTATTATGGGTTCCTGCAGAACTTCTGCAGATGTCCCATCTTTTCTTAATATTTACACTCTACTAGTATTCAGGGAAACTGTCTATCATAGTGGCCTATACTACCACACTGTTGGAAAACAATTTGGGTAATATCCTGAGTAATTAATCCTTCCCCATGAACACCCTTCATTTTATGCTCCTCGAGGACACTCTTGTAATGACACTTTCTGTTCTTGGAAGATGTACCACTTCATTGTCCAGCAGAAAACATTTGTATGGCACTAGAATCCTCCTTTTGGAAACCCACCACTATGAGATCCTAATCAGATGCCTCGAAAAACATATTTAACATAATGTGGTTAACTTGGGACTTAATCTCAAATTTACACCCATAAATAAAATACCATTCCATAGCTATCTGATCCCCTGATAGTGCTGAAGAAAAGTGATTAAATTCTATAAGGAGACCAACATATTCCATCACAAGAATACATCCATGGGTCAAATGCATGAACTCAGCTGCTTTCTCCCACCTATGTGCCTCTGGAGAATAGTTTTCTTTAAACTTCTCCAAAAATTCCTTCCAATCCATCCCATACGCATACCCAATTTGGGGATTAACATCCCACCTATGAATCAAAAATCCTTGAATCATATAATCATCCAACTTGACCCACATCTCAATCATAGTCTTAAAATGGTCATGTATAGTCTCAATGGAATCAATCCAGAACTCTTATACCTCATTTCCAGACTCTACAATGAATGATTAAGGGTGTGTTAACTGAAACTCCATTGTTAGATCATATATGATTTTAAAAACCCACACTAGGTATGTTTGCATAAACTTTATAAGTTGAGAAATTAACTCTTGGAACTAATCCCCAATATCCCCACACAACACTGCGAGTGCCTCAAGTTCCACCACTAGAGGATCATCCAAAGCCATGTCCTCATGTCTTCCTCTCAACATGAATTTTTAAAGAGGCATAACTCTACTATTCCAAAAACATACCTCACTACATAGAACAAAACATTAACAAATTTAACAATAGGTTCCCACAAAAATCCATAACATTCATTCCCCCTTTCCAACCACTTGTTCAAAACTGAGGCATTATCACTACCCTTAACCATCCTACATCTAGGTCATGGAAAAAAGGTAAACACATTATAAAATAATGTTTCTCATTAAAAACGAAATTATTAACATCATGAATCATTTTACCACATTGATTTTTATATTAGTCACCATTTTCAATTAAATTACAGAAGAAAAGAAAATAATTTAAAGTTCAAAAAAATACCCAAAACACACTTTTCTGTGTGTTCCTAAATATGATGCATTTAAAAATAAATCCTGAATTCCCAGAATGATAAATGAAACTCAAAGAATAGCCAAATATAATATAAAATACCAATAATCGAAGTTCCATCATGGGAACTTGGGTTTTCTCACATACATGGGTTACATACTCCCATGAACGAGCTCATAATCAAGTCCTGGCTCTACCTAGACTCATTTCTTCCATTAATAAAGATAAATATAAAATAAAATAAAATAAAACTATTCTATGATACCAATTTGTAACATACCGACATGGGTGCCCCAAGTTGGTTTTCTATGTGACCTCAGGTGTGCCTCCTCATATGCTACTGGTAGATGACTAGCACCAAGGGTCTAATATCAATCATGGGGAGACTATACCCTATTTATTAGAGTAATACCATATAGGAAATAAAACATAATAACCAAATAATATAAGCATAACCAAAACAATACAAACATCACATGCTGATAAAAATAATAAAGACAATATCTAAAACTAACTGTAGATAAGTCATGACAATATATATCAAGTGTTAATATAAAAAACATAAAATAAATGAAGACACTGACTGCTCCCAAGATAGTCCAAAATCTATGTCTAGTTCCCTAATCCCTGCTCCATCCCAACTCATCCATCCAACACAGGGCCCCTACCCTTAACCTGCCAGGCAACCATGAAATCTATTCAGGTACCAATCAGTCAGCCTGAGTAGGGTGTGAGTACAACAAAGTAATACACAACCAATGACATATAAAAATATCTATTCAAATGGTTTATGTTTTTGTATAATATATAAAAAATATTCAATAAAGTAAGCAGATACGTTTATTCAATTAATCTTTATTTAACTACATAAACCCCTAGGTTCCTGAGGACACCTGAACCCTCAATACCAACATTAGCCCATTCCAGAGTCTAAATTTTCCCCAAGGTATATCATATATCTGAATTCCATTGTTACCATTTGTCATATCAATTAAAATTTTAATTACAATTTTACTATTCATAATCTCAATTCATATCTGAAAGCCAATGTTGCCATTCATCAACTTAATTCGCATTTGAATTCCAATGTTACCATTCATCATCTAAATTCACATTGAATCCCAATGTTACCATTCATCATCTTAATTCACATTTTAATTCAAATGTAAACATTCCTCATCTCAATTCACATTTGAATGCCAATGCTACCATTCATCATCTTAATTCATATTTCAATGCTATTGTTAGCATTCTTAAATTTAAAAATATTTATCACTATGGTATTTTGATGCAGAAGACCATGTCCCACACTCAAATACCACATATATCAAAATTTCATATCACTCAATTAATTAATTCAACAATTAGTTAATCATATAAGTTTTTTTAATTAATTCAACAATTAATTGGTCACATTCATTATATCAATTAAATCAAAAATTAATTAATCACATCTATTTCATTAATTAATTCAACAATTAATTAATCACATCACTTTCTTCAATTAAATGATCAATTAATTGGTCATATAAATTAGAAAAATTAATTCAATAATCAACTGATCCAATTAAATCACTTTATCAATCAAAAAAATCTATTTTGATTTATTCAACAATTAATTATTGAAATTCAAAATCCCAATATCCTCATAATTAATTCAGTAATTAATTATTCCAAATATACATTATCCATATCCCCAATTAACTATCCCTTAATTAATTAATTAAACCAATTAATTAATTTAATCTAGGAAACTCGTTTTATAAACAACCAATATAAATTCTAAAATAACACACACATGTAATTAAAATCAATACATTAGGTTTGGAATTATAGAAAACCTACCTCAATTTTTTGACAGATAATTGCCAATGGAAATCCACAATTTAAAAAAAATGATCAAGAATACGATGATGAAAATGACATAGATCTAAATCCTAGACCCAAGATTAAAAAAATAAAGATCTAAAAAACTAGATATAGATCTAGAACCAATAGTGGATAAACATCCCTCTTTTATATAGAAAGTGGAGTAGGATAGAGAGATATAGATCTAAATAGGAAGAAAACACATACTCGTGGAGGTGCATATCTTTAATACACCCTTAAATTCTCTATGAATAGAGGTTTAGTGGGCTTGAAATCCATCCATGGGACTCTAAAATTCATAGTAATGATTTTAGGTTCATGAATGGGTGATTATAGATTAATACTGAGGGGTTTAGAATTTTAAAAATATTTTTTCTTGGATTTAATTCTCGTACACATGGTTTCCGACATGGGGTGCACAATTTCCCTTAAATATGTGTCATAACCATGAAACTCGTATAGGGGGTTCATGGTTTCTATTAATAGGGAGAATAGTTTAACAAATCATGAATCAGCCATGTAATTACTCTCTATGAGGGATTTCACGATTTGCTGGGCTATGGTGCACTATTTGGGAGAACCGGGCACTAACTGTGTACTACCCTTCTTCCATCCAATTTTCTCACAATTCACCAAAAAACTCCACAATAAATAACCCAAAACATGTACTCAAAACTAGGAAAAAGAGTATCTAAAAACAATCCTGAGACCTCTATATAAAATGTCAGGATCATATAGATTTCATTGGGCTCTTTCATGATATAGGTATTTCCTAGGCATCTATAATGAAATATAAGTGGTTTAGAGTATGGGTAGTTCTCAATCATGGTGTATGGAGTTATGGAAGATTATTTTGGAGTTTATAGTGGTCTTATAAAGAAATTTAAGAATGGATAGCCTATATATTTCCCTAATGTGGATCACTATATAGATATATTCATTTCATTGTAACTATTACTCAATATTTTTCTCACACCTATGGTAAAAAAATTTTTTTCCATAGTTTTAAAATATTTTTGGATTATGTAGACACTTTTAAACATTGTATGATATGTATTCATTTTCAGGTAGATATTTAATTTAGTATTTACCACATACTCAGGGAATAGGTATTCATCATTCAGATACATGTATTTGGTCACCTATGTTCGATGACCATAATGATCATGCTAAATTTTTATCTATTCCATATATCATAATTTATCATTGGTTTAAAATTATAAAGGAGGAAAATAATTTCACATTTTTTTATAAATTTCCCTTAGAATTTATGTGGGCCTATGGTAATCGGTTGTTAAGTGTAAGGTCTTGTGTCCATACTATTTGTTTTTTTTTCAAATATCTTATTTCATTTTCTATAGATATATACTAGGATTTTAAGGTCCTAAAATAAATAATTTATCCATGATCATTAAAGAAACATGATGAAATTAATTAATTTTAACATCATTATTCTATTGAATGATTAAAGAGATATATTCTCACTTATAAGTGAGAAGAATAAATATGGATAGATAGATCAGAATGAAAGAAGAGATTTTAGAATTGAGAGTCATGGAAAATAGAGATATCAAAAAGATTCTAAGATATCATTTTATAAATATCTTGGAGTTAATTATATTGTTAAATAATTATATAAGTATAATATATTATAAATTATTTTTGGAAGATATTTGAATTCACTCAGAGGAGTAGTGGATTCAATTTTTGTGAGGAGAGAAGTCAGCTATAAAGTTATAATGAGTGTTATAAACCATGAGGGATAATGAGTTTCCAATGAAATTATATAAGTTAGTGGTGTGATTATAGTGTATTTTTTTACAGTTACATGACACCAATTATATTATTCAAATATATATTATAGTACAAATAAACCAAGATAAATTAACTATATATATCTCATTTATTCTTTATTTATTTCATGTTCATAAAGATTAAGGTAATATGGTTTTCACTATCATATAAAATAGATCATTTTGATGTGAAATATTAAATTTCCATATATCATTTAGCTCCACTCTCATGTTATATTCCTTATATGGGGATATAAAGTGGTATCAATATGGAAGGTTCAATTTAAAGATTTTTTCGCACTATGAAATCCATGGTAGTAGTTCTAAATCACAATGTAATCCTAATATTATATAGATATAACTTTAATATATGGAATAATTAGAAGTAGTATTAATTTTGATCATTATTGACAAATTTATTCTTGAATTTTATATATGGAATTATAATCAATAGATAATATGTATCATTATAAATATGAGATTATAAGAAATTTAATATAAATTCATATTGAATGAAAATTTAAGAGGATATTTTTCCAGTAAAATAAAAACAAACATAGAAAATTGATAATGAATATAGTAAATATTACTACCCAAATCAACATGGTGAACCTCTCTTTTCATGTTCCTGACAAATAATATCTTTACAGTTATGTGTTCTCCAAATAGAGTAGTGTCACGATGGGTAATCTCCTAGGATGATTGTCAAGGTGTGTGTGAGTGAGGAAGAAGAACACTAAATGAACATGTGTCAGCCTATTAAGAAATTCATTAATCTGATAGATGGCCCTGATGAGTAATATCTTGTTGTGTGCTGGGAAGTAAAAATATGCAATATAGGATACCCATGGGGTTTGATGACCATGGAACTCGAAGCAACCCCTTGGTCAATCTCCTCATGACCATAAGTGACCGCCATCCTCACCCACTCGAAAGTCAACACACTCTATGCGTGTCTTCCTCTACAGGAACTCTTCCCCTTACATATATACTTCAAAATCAAGTCAAAAAAATGTTGGAGTTAGTGTCCTAGAACAAACTACTTTGTACTTTATTCATTAATAAATAACTTATCACATCTTGATTGTTCTTATGCATGACAATGCATGTGATAATGTCCTCAGGACAGCTGTTGCATTAAAGGGTCATAGCGGATCCCTTCTATGATGAGAACTCAGAAGTGCCATAACATTTTTCTTGAATATATGATATATGGCTGGATGATGTTATTTGAGGGACACAAATAATACATGCCATTTGGGGTGAGGACTCATAAAACTTTGAGGCACCTTCTCATGGTGTGTGACCTTGGCAATATCCAGGAAGATATTATGAGAACGAGACCCACCAGTAGGAAATCCACATTTCATAGTGTCATTGTATGTCCCTATCTGCGGAAGTGTGTATTGGTCCATAGACTATAAGATTATTATTAATGGGTATTACAACTCGTGAACTTAGATATATTTACAAAAACTGTGATGACACATTGTTCACAGCAAGGTAGGATATGTTGGGTGTGTCATGAGTAATACTGCATTAATAGATAATGTGAGAAAGTATTTCCTTCTTCTATTCCATAATGTAAGTAGATATCTCAGGCCCTTTGATGGAATTGATAGAGCCTAAATAAATCCTTGTCCTTGGTAAGGTATGGGCAAGTTCAATTCTGAGAAGTGAAAGAAAGAATAATAGAGCACATGGGTTGATGGCACTAGCATGAAATCCACTTGATTAGAGATATCGATACAAAGGGATTATATTACACAGTAAGAGTTCGTAAGAGGTGACATGTCATTGTAGAATTAACTTCTTTCTCTATGGGTGCCTTGTCATGTTGCTAGAAGATGACCTTGGACTTTAGGAAGGCTCCGCCTAATGAAATTGAAAAAGAAGCCTAGAGGGTCACACACTAAGTGTGTCCATGTATCTTAAGTTAAATATTAATTTAACAAGTTGAATAAATATTATTCCGGATTGTGGTTTAATAATTATTCAAGGATGTCTGATCGTATTTATTTCGACACTAGTTATTCAAGAGAATATATTGTGGGTGAAATAATATATATATATATATATACTTATTTATTAGCGACTAATGCAGTTAAATTTATTTGAGAAATAAATATCCATTATTCAAGGTCTAATAAATGTTTTGGAGGAAGAATAAAATGAAAAAAAGTACACACCATGTATTAATGATTACACGCCATGTAGTTTTCAATTTTTAAAGGGAATGAAAAACAAGTACACACTGTGTATTAATGATTAAACACCATGTAGTTTTCCTATTGGAAAAATATTACACGCCGTTTATTTATGATTACATGCTGTGTAGTTTTTCCAGTCGGGATTTTGAAAAAATAATATTGTTTTTGTAACACCCTGGGTAAATAAAGAATATGACATTTTCATATTTATCCATATTTGTGAATAAAATATTAATATGACTTTAAAGGGGACGCTATGCTCGATGGCGTACCCAACACGCAACAATGAGTTTCTTGGGAATCTTACGTTGCACTCTAATAATAAAATAATATTATTTTAAATGGTAGTTAACATGTAGCTGTTGTGTTGGTGGGAATGGATGGAAATAACTAAAATATGATTATATATGTTTTTAAATGTTATTACATTTATCCAATAAAAGACAAAGGCTTAAAATACGGAAAGAATTCAATTTTTGGCGTATAAGCCCTAGTTTTCACTAAAGGTTCATTTATCACCTTTTGATGGAGAACTGTCATTAAATATAGTTTTGTTCACTATTATACATCCTTTTGGACCAAATAAAACTCTTCTTAAGAATTGGGACTTCAAAATTTACATTGTGTAAATTTTTGGTATCTTTCCGATAAAGTTCTTTTTTTAATGAATAGTGTAAAATGTTGTATTTTAATTCAAAACCTCTTTTTAATATAACTTATTTATATGATTAGATTATCTTTTTAATTGGTTTTAAAGTTAAATTAGAATATATTTTTACCATTAAATCCAATAGTGGTCATTGGAATTAAATTCACTTTGAAATCAGACTTAAACTAGTGTCAATCTTTTGACACTTATTATTTTATAAAAACACGCTATTTGCTCTGACAGCGGGAATTAATTATTAAATTAATTAATGTGACTAATATGTTTTGAATTTTGTAAAACGGACTTCATTTTTGAATTCGGAATATCAAATATATCTTAGGGTGAAGTTTTGGTATTTTTCTGAAAAACTCCAATTTTTGATTAATAGTGAAACCACTAAGTGGTAATCAAGAAAACTGATTTTTCAGTTAAATGAAATTTTACCACTAATGTGTATTGAATTTTTAAAATCCGACATACATGGTTTTCATTAGTATGTAAAATGTGGTTCAATGGGATGAAAATAATTTTTTGGTGAATAGTAACTTTTTTTCATTAATCGCGATTAGAGGTAATTAGTGTAATTTAAGGTAAAAATGATATTATAAAAATGTGAAAACACCATGACACTTGTCCTACACCTATTGGATGAGTAATGGCCGACCAAGAAAATCCATGGGTCAACTTTGGGACCCCATGGAGCCACTTTGGTTGGGAAATGACATAAATAACTTTTTATTTAATGTAAAAGTAAAAATGACACAGACATGATATGTTTTACTAAAAAAACTTTTAAGTGGGGTTATACAAGCCATATTTTTTATTATAAATAGTCATTGGAAAGCGAAAAAGATTTCCTACATCATAGTAATTTTTTTATAATTTTTAGACACTAAATAAATTAAATTATTTATGACATCATGATGATGCAGCGATGACCTCATTATTTAACGATTTAAATAAAATGGAAAGATAATGTAAAATCTAAACCCTACACATGGAAAAAACCAATTGGATGAGTGGATTTTGAAGCATTATCACCTTATACTCGAATTATATCAATGTGGGACCCTTTAAATCCGAAACACATTTTCAAATAAAGCAATATTTCTTACTTTCCAAAAGTACCCCTCCTCTCCTCTTATAAAAGGCCCCCACCTCTACCTCATTTCACACACTCCTCAAGCCTTTGGCTCGGCCAACCCCTAACCATTTACTCTCTCCACATCCCTCTACTCATCCTAGAGGATTCCCTTTGGGCAGAATCCTTTTAAAGTAAGCCTTTAGGCTCAAATCAATAGGAGTTACACTTTTAAAGGTAATTCATTCTCTCATTTTCATTTGTTTTATTTTGCTTCTCCAACCCCCTAAACTCTTTTTATTTACTTATTTTGTAACAACACCATTATCTTCAATATAATAGGATGTTGTTATATGATTTATTCGAGATACACTCTCACACAACTATATCAAATGGTTAAAGAACATACTGTTTCCGTGGATGACGAAACTCTGCCTCCCGAAACGATGATTGTTCAATACTCATTTAACACCTTCAAAGGTGGCCATTATGATGTCACTATTTTTATATATGATATATAATATGTTTAGGTTTTACTTATGCTTCTGTCTTACCTTTATGGCATCCATTATGGGTATACGCGATATCTTCATTTTAGGAAGTGCGGACTACCGCCCCCTCAAAGTGATGTGATTCGTTAATGCCATACGTGGGACGTATAAAGGATGGATTTAATGTTATTATATATGATCTTATACTGGAACTATTATATACCTCTATATCATTATTATTTCTTTCCATTAAAGTATGAGATAGAAATGAAAGTAGCGTTCATGCGTACTTACGGCTTACCATCTCCATGAACGGTGCATTTCATTTCTTATCCCCAAATGTAATGTACTATTATAAGTACATGTATATAATGGATATATATGATGAATGATACATCTAAATGATGAATATAATTCTTTATTTAAAATATACATACCTCTCATTTAGTTTTAATTCCATTAATATGACAAAGAAATGAAAGTAGCGTTCATGCGTACGTACGGCTTACCGTCTCCATGAACGGTTCATTTCATTTCTTACCTCTAAATGATTATGTAATATTATAAATACATGTATATGCTGGATATATATTACATATATGATATCTACATCATGAATAAAATTCTGGATATAATAAACATTTGGCCACACGAACAACATGTAATTGTAAGAAGTTCACTTTCGACTTAAGAACCAAATATCGACAAAACAAACATTATTTACTTAAATGATTACATAATTTTTATAAAATGTAAATAAGTGATATAAAAGGAATAATGAACTTTAAAAGGTTCTTAAGAAAATATAAATTAACTCAAGTTTATTATTCAGGACATTAAAGAACGATTGAGTCAAGTCGGACCCGAGGTAAGGGATCCTACACCTCTCTTTCTTTTTAAGTACACTCTTTTATGTCATTCCTTTTAAGCTCATCTTTCTTATGATTGGGATGTTATTTTATATTAATCACACTGTAATTATTATGTTCATATGATGAGAGACCCTATTTCCTCTCATCAATCCATTTTGGAAGTTTTAAGTGGCGTCGTTAGGATGCCGAGTTTTCGTAAGGGATTTTTCATCTCACTTTTATTCCTGTGAGATTTATGCTACATTTGCCACAATTTCATTTGAGTGGTTTATGTACTTCCCATTATTACACTCCTTTTGTAATATAATTCCATTTATGGGTATTTAAATATTCATTTTATTACACTTCTTCAATGGGGTGTACTTTTCGAAAGTTACCCAAGTCGGTAATGGAACCATTCACCCTCCTCATTTTAAAAGACTTCGTTTGTTATGTCTTTTAATTCACATACTATTATGTTGAGATATGTTCTTATATATTCTGATTGATTTAAATTTTATGTCCAAGTGATGAGATTCTCTTTTTATCTCTCATCAACTCATTTTCTGAATTTTTGAAGTGACGCCGTTAGGCTGTCAAATTTTACCAAGGGAACGTTTTAACCCAATTTCGATTTCTTTGGGTTCAACATGTAGTTATTGAATATGTCATCCTTTGAATATGTGTGAATGAACCTTTTATTGTTTTACACTTAATATCAAATTATATTGGGTGTATTTATATTTGTCACACATAATTTTGAGATTGATTTATCCTTAATTTAAGGATACCTTCTTTATAAGGGATTTCATCACATTTTACATCCCTGTTGAGACTTCATTGTTGTTATGCAACAATTTACTCTTATATGGTGTATATACTGTCCCTTGGAGTATTGTATCATGAATCCATTTATTCTCATGATATTATAAAGTTTTTACTAAATGTTATTCCTCAATTATTGTATTCAAATGTCTCTAATTTTGGTAAAACCCCTTTAACCAAAAATATCGCTTTAAATGTTTTAATGATTTGTTATTATTAATATCCAAGTTTTCAAAATGGTTTTAAGGATTTATTTATATGGATATTAATGGTTTAAAATTTTAAAATCTTCAAGGTGGTATGGGACACTTTGATTCAAAAATCTCTTTATTAAATGTTTTAAATGGTTTTGGAAATGGTTTCTTTTTGAATGGATTCATTATTTCAATACACTAAAATGTTATATTGTGATTGAAATGTGGAAATGTTATGTTTCCTTTATGCATGTTTTATGTGATACGTTTATGTTATGGTTCTTGGGCATTGTTATGAAAATGGGTGGTTCCGTGATAAACTAAGGGCGGGTGAGCCCAATATAGCTCTCCAATGCATTGGGTAACACAAAGGAGTGAAACGTTAAGGTTTCTCCGAAGAGATTTAGGGAATATACTATGATGGGTATTCCAAACATAACAAAGAGGGTTACTCCCTACATAATAATGTTATGAATGCCTCAAGTTACCTTTATGTCTTATGATTTCTATGATTTATTCATGGTTTGATGAGGTATGTTAAAGTTCCTTTGTTTTATGGGTAAAGTATGATTTCATTCTTAGGTATATATGAACTCATGTTTCCTTTCCATATTTTTTATAACCCTTACTAATCTTTTTATGCTCATCCCAAGTTTTTGAAATGTTTTTCACAGGTCAAGGGAAAGGTACATGATGTGATGATAGTGTCAAGGATGTGTCAAGAAAGAATCCATGTTTTATTTTCAATATGTTTCCGTTGATGGGAAGAATGAATACTGTCTTTTATGTAACCACTTTGTTTAAATGTGGAATGTAATGCAAGTTTCGTGATCTAATTCTCTAAAACTCTAAACCTGAAAAGATCCTCAATGTGTAATATTGTGAAAACTCAAGATTATGTAAGGTTTAAGGCTGGGGCCTTATAGTTGGTATCAGAGGTCGGTTTAGATAACTTTAGAGGTTAGGGTATTCTCTAAGCATAAGTGATAGTACCATAATGGATAGGATATCAGAAAGAGTCCTAGTTTTAGATAAATTGAATGAGTAAGTATATCTTAGTGGTTATATCCCTCATTATTACATGATGGTTTTGTTGATATTCTCACACTGACATTTCTGTTTTTAGTGAAATGATGGATCTAGCAGGCACCAAAGAGACAATAGGTTTAAAGGAAACTGTGGTGGTTCTCTGATTAAGAGACTGGATGAAATGGGGGATTCAATGAGGAATCTCATGGTTGTTCTAAACCAACTATCAAGGATTCATGATCAACCACTTGAACCTTGGTATGTTCTATAATGCATCATGTACGAGATGACCAAATCGATGTGGAAGTTTAGGTAATAATTATAAAGGTAACAATTAGAGTTTATATGATCCTTACTTTTGAGGTAATTATGGGTTATTATATGATATGATGGAAGAAGAAGGCATGATATAAACTTGAGGAATATGTTATATTTATTTTTGATGAATATATCTCTTTTTGAGGAATTTTATAAAATTATATAGTTTTTGAAAAGGGGCAACACGCAGACCGTGTGACAACCCGTCGTGTCAGACGAAGCTGTGGGAATCGAACCCACAACCAAAGTGCAACTGGTATTTATCGTCTACCACTGGACTACGTGAAGTCCCTGGTTAGTTTGACTGATTCTTTCTAGTTATATGATTTTATCAATTATGAGTAAGTTGATTTTGGGTTATTTATGAAAATGATTAACCTATCATGGAGGATGTGTGATTAGGTTAGTTACTTTTCAATACGAGACTTTAGGAGCAACTGATGTTGTTTGGAGATAAATGTTACGATTTAACTGGGAAGACTATGTGACTAAATCCTTCAAATATTTGGGTTTCAATCTTATATTGGTTTACTTTGAAGAATTTTATGGACAAATTGTTTATCGGATGGTCCTCGTTGAACTTTGGGTTTTGTTGGACAAATTTTGGAGATTAAGAATGGATTTTCTTTTTAATGGGTTATCCATTTCTGGATTATCTGACCTTGTACTAACCTTTTTGGTTTTGGTTTTGGTTAAAGACTAAATACATGGGATGTATATATTTCTCTTTTGTGGATTAGGTGATTCTCTAGAAGTTTTTTATAGTACCCTTAATGCGAACAAGTCTTCCTAAATACTCGTCTTTTAGAGAAAGTATGAGTCTGTGTGAGAAATCTAGTAAAATTTGAAAGTCAACATGACAATTAAGTATGTTTCCTTATGTTTTATTTAAGCACAAAAATAAATTCCTCAATAAAAAGTAACTTAAAGCAAAAATGTTGTCTATTAACGTTTCCTACTGGGGAATCGAATACCGTTTAACCCATCACAAGTTTGTGATTTTCTTGTGGTTAACGTTCTCCTAAACATGTTTTCTATCACTCTCCATCAGAACATGACCCTTTGTTTTTTCCTCCATGTCCATATTTTCATACTTGGAATCCTAGTATGGGTTAGCTCGGGTGACCTCTATGCTTATCCTTCTTTATTTTAAAGTGATTGTTTTACCGACTCTTGTTCCGATGTGGGACTTTCAAGGATGTTTCCAAGCGCAATTTTAAAATTGTGAGGACGCAATTCCCAAAAGGGGGGAAGGATGTAACACCCCAGGTAAATAAATAATATGACATTTTCATATTTATCCATATTTGTGAATAAAATATTAATATGACTTTAAAGGGGACGCTATGCTCGATGGCGTACCCAACACGCAACAATGAGTTTCTTGGGAATCTTTCGTTGCACTCTAATATTAAAATAATATTATTTTAAATGGTAGTTAACATGTAGCCGTTGTGTTGGAAGGAATGGATGGAAATAACTAAAATATGATTATATATGTTTTTAAATGTTTTTACATTTATCCAATAAAAGACAAAGGCTTAAAATACAGAAAGAATTCAATTTTAGGCGTATATGCCCTAGTTTTCACTAAAGGTTCATTTATCACCTTTTGATGGAGAACTGTCATTAAATAAAGTTTTGTTCACTATTATACATCCTTTTGGACCAAATAAAACTCTTCTTAAGAATTGGGACATCAAAATTTACTTTGTGTAAATTTTTGGTATCTTTCCGATAAAGTTCTTTTTTAATGAATAGTGTAAAATGTTGTATTTTAATTCAAAACCTCTTTTTAATATAATTTATTTATATGATTAGATTATATTTTGAATTTGTTTTAAAGTGAAATTATAATATATTTTTACCATTAAATCCAATAGTGGTCGTTGGAATTAATTTCACTTTGAAATCAGACTTAAACTAGTGTCAATCTGTTACACTTATTATTTTATAAAAACACGCTATTTGCTCTGGCAGCGGGAATTAATTATTAAATTAATTAATGTGACTAATATCTTTTAAATTTTTTAAAACGGACTTTATTTTTGAATTCGGAATATCAAATATAGCTTAGGGTGAAGTTTTGGTATTTTTCTGAAAAACTCCAATTTTTGATGAATAGTGAAACCACTAAGTGGTAATCAAGCAAACAGATTTTTCAGTTAAATGAAAGTTTACCACTAATGTGTATTGAATTTTGAAAATCCGACATACATGGTTGTCATTAGTATGTAAAATGTGGTTCAATGGGATGAAAATAATTTTTTGGTGAATAGTAACTTTTTTTCATTAATCGCGATTAGAGGTAATTAGTGTAATTTAAGGTAAAAATGATATTATAAAAATGTGAAAACACCATGAAACTTGTCCTACCCCTATTGGATGAGTAATGGCCGACAAAAACAAGCCATGGGTCAACTTTGGGAACCCATGGAGCCACTTTGGTTGGGAAATGACATAAATAACTTTTTATTTAATGTAAAAGTAAAAATGACACAAACATGATATGTTTTACTAAAACAATTTTTAAGTGGGGTTATACAAGCCAGATTTTTTATTATAAATAGTAATTGGAAAGAGAAAAATATTTCATACATCATAGTAATTTTTTTATAATTTTTATACACAAAATAAATTAAATTATTTATGACATCATGATGATGCAACGATGACCTCATTATTTAACGATTTAAATAAAATGGAATGATAATGTAAAATCTACAACCTACACATGGAAAAAACCAAATGGATGAGTGTATTTAGAAGAATTATCACCTTATCCTAGAATTATATCAATGTGGGACCCTTTAAATCCGAAACACATTTTCAAATAAAGTAATATTTCTTACTTTCCAAAAGTAACCCTCCTCTCCTCTTATAAAAGGCCCCCACCTCTACCTCATTTCACACACTCCTCAAGCCTTTGGCTCGGCCAACACCTTCCCATTTACTCTATCCACATCCCTATAATCATCCTAGAGGATTCCCTTTGGGCAGAATCCTTTCAAAGGAAGCCTTTAGGCTCAAATCAAAAGGAGTTACACTTTTAAAGGTAATTCATTCTCTCATGTTCATTTGTTTTATTTTGCTTCTCCAACCCCCTAAACTCTTTTTATTTACTTCTTTTGTAACAAAACCAGTATCTTCAATATACTAGGCTGTTGTTATAATATTTATTCAAGCTACACTCTCACACAACTACATCAAATGGTTAAAGAACAAACGGTTTCCGTGGATGGCGAAATTCTGCCTCCCAAAACGATGATTGTTCAATACTCATTTAACACCTTCAAAGGTGGAAATTATGATGTCACTATTTTTATATATGATATATAATATGTTTATGTCTTACTTATGCTTCTGTCTTACCTTTATGGCATCCATTATGGGTATACACGATATCTTCATTTTAGGAAGTGCAGACTACCGCCCCCTCAAAGTGATGTGATTCGTTAATGCCATACGTGGGACATATAAAGGATGGATTTAATGTTATTATATATGATGTTATACTGGAACTATTATATACCTCTATATCATTATTATTTCTTTCCATTAAAGTATGGGATAGAAATGAAAGTAGTGTTTATGCGTACTTACGGCTTACCGTCTCCATGAACGGTGCATTCCATTTCTTATCCCCAAATGTAATGTACTATTATAAGTACATGTATATAATGGATATATATGATGAATGATACATATAAATGATGAATATAATTCTTTATTTAAAATATACATACCTATCATTTAGTTTTAGTTCCATTAATATGACAAATAAATGAAAGTAGCGTTCATGCATACGTACGGCTTACCATCTCCATGAACGGTGCATTTCATTTCTTACCTCTAAATGATTATGTAATATTATAAATACATGTATATGCTAGATATATATGACATATATGATATCTGCATCATGAATTCAATTCTGGATATAATAAACATTTGGCCACACTAACAACATGTAATTGTAAGAAGTTCACTTTCGACTTAAGAACCAAATATCGACAAAACAAACATTATTTACTTAAATGATTACATAATTTTTATAAAATGTAAATAAGTGATATAAAACGAATAATGAACTTTAAAATTTTCATAATAAAATAGAAATTAACTCAAGTTTATTATTCAGGACGTTAAAGAATGATCGAGTCAAGTCGGACCCGAGGTAAGGGATCCTACACCTCTCTTTCTTTTTAAGTACACTCTTTTATGTCATTCCTTTTAAGCTCATCTTTATTATGATTGGGATGTTATTTTATATTAATACCACTGTACTTATTATTTTCATATGATGAGCGACCCTATTTCCTCTCATCAGTCCATTTTGTAAGTTTTAAGTGGCGTCGTTAGGCTGCCGAGTTTTCGTAAGGGATTTTTCATCTCACTTTTATTCCTGTGAGATTTATGCTACATTTGCCACAATTTCATTTGATTGGTTTTTGTACTGCGCATTATTACACTCCTTTTTTAATATAATTCCATTTATGGGTATTTACATATTCATTTTATGACACTTCTTCAATGGGGTGTACTTTTTGAAAGTTACCCAAGTCGGTAATGGAACCTTTCACCCTCCCCATTTTAAAAGACTTCGTTTGTTATGTCTTTTAATTCACATACTATTATGTTGGGATATGTTCTTATATATCCTAATTGATGTAAATTTTATTTCCAAGTGATTAGATTCTCTTTTTATCTCTCATCAACTCATTTTCTGAATTTTTGAAGTGACGCCGTTAGGCTGTCGAATTTTACAAAGGGAACATTTTAACCCAATTTCGATTTCTTTGGGTTCAACATGTAATTATTGAATATGTCATCCTTTGAATATGTGTGAATGAACCTTTTATTGTTTTACACTTAATATCCAATTATATTTGGTGTATTTATATTTGTCACACATAATTTTGAGATTGATTTATCCTTAATTTAAGGATACCTTCTTTATAAGGGATTTCATCACATTTTACATCCATATTGAGACTTCATTGTTGTTATGCACCAATTCACTCTTATATGGTGTATATACTGTCCCTTGGAGTATTGTATCATGAATCCATTTATTCTCATGATATTATAATGTTTTGACTAAATGTTATTCCTCAATTATTGTATTCAAGTGTCTCTAATTTTGGTAAAACCCCTTTAACCAAAAATATCGTTTTAAATGTATTAATGATTTGTTCTTATTAATATCCATGTTTTCAAAATGGTTTTAAGGATTTATTTATATGGATATTAATGGTTTAAAATTTTAAAATCTTCAAGGTGGTATGAGACACTTTGATTCAAAAATCTCTTTATTAAATGTTTTAAATGGTTTTGGAAATGGTTTCTTTTTGAATGGATTCATTATTTCAATACACTAAAATGTTATATTGTGATTGAAATGTGGAAATGTTATGTTTCCTTTATGCATGTTTTATGTGATACGTTTATGTTATGGTTCTTGGGCATTGTTATGAAAACGGGTGGTTCCGTGATAAACTAAGGGCAGGTGAGCCCGATATAGCTCTCCAATGCATTGGGTAACACGAAGGAGTGAAAGGTTAAGGTTTCTCCGAAGAGATTTAGGGAATATACTGTGATGGGTATTCCAAACGTAACCAAGAGGGTTACTCCCTACGTAAGAATGTTATGAATGCCTCAAGTTACCTTTATGTCTTATGATTTCTATGATTTATTCATGGTTTGATGAGGTATGTTAAAGTTCCTTTGTTTTATGGGTAAAGTATGATTTCATTCTTATGTATATATGAACTCATGTTTCCTTTCCATATTTTTTATAACCCTTACTGAGCTTTTTATGCTCATCCCAAGGTTTTGAAATGTTTTTCACAGTTCAAGGGAAAGGTACATGATGTGATGATAGTGTCAAGGATGTGTCAAGAAAGAATCCATGTTTTATTTTCAATATGTTTCCGTTGATGGGAAGAATGAATACTGTCTTTTATGTAACAACTTTGTTTAAATGTGGAATGTAATGCAAGTTTCATGATCTAATTCTCTAAAACTCTAAACCTGAAAAGATTCTCAACGTGTAATCTTGTGATAACTCAAGATTATGTAAGGTTTAAGGCTGGGGCCTTATAGTTTTATTAAATGATACATATTATAATCAACATGGGCACATGTCAAGGAATTAATGATTCGACATGGGGTTTTTCAATAAGAGTTAATGAAATAAATAAAATGCGTAACGTGTTTATTTATTATCATGACTCAATAACATCAAACCCGATTATAAATATCCTCACAACCCCAACACTTTTCCCTAATTGTTGTGTACAACAATTCTAGAGAATTATTTCAAGTCCAAAAGAACTCCTTCCTCTAAGAACAGTCATAAGACCGAGAGCGAGATCCAACTCCACCGGATCAAGCCGATCGAAGTCGGACATCACAAGAGAAGGTTCTTCCGCGCTAGCACCTGGATATATTTTTGGAAATGTTCAGAGATAAGTGGTGCATGTGTGGATCACCGCTAGTGGAATCCTACACTTGGATTCTACGACGCCACAACGAATCACATGATCGTGACCAGAGACATAAACGAAGAAAGCATTCCACCAAGGTAATTCTTGTGGATTAATTAAATTAATTATAACCAATATATTATGATCCCATCTCAATGGTTCTGGTACTCTCCATTTCTTTTTTGTTCTTAATTTTATTCTGAAGATCCAGCATTTTACATCGTGACATATCTCAGATTGAGCGTTGGTTAACGCTAAAATTAAAGTTGGGAAAACCCACCAATGTGCTTCCACTGCACCCGGAACCTACAAGTGGTATCAAATGGAGGTTATATCATTGATTATAATTATTTAGTTTTTCATTGATGATTTATGCATTTAATAATTTAGTTGTTTCAATTAAAGAATTATTAATTCTTTAAATTTGAATCTCAAGACTTGTTCCTCCTCTCTCGTTTCTTGTTCACCTTACAGAAATTATTTTTTTTAATTTTGATTAAAATAAAATAGAGGATCTTATCCAGAGGATCCAAAATTTTCTGGATATACAACACAAGAATACAAAGCGTGTATTCGGAAGTACACGTCGTGTAGTCAAGGTTCATGCATCGGACTGGTCCGCCAAATTAGGTCGTGTATTGGATCCTATCTAAGTCATTTATGACACCATGTGTTGACCAGGAACAGGTGGCACACGGTTTCCAGATTAGACGTCGTGTGGTCCATTGAACACGGCGTGTAGTCCCTTCGGGTTAGGGTTGGACCATGTACCCCGTACACGGCCTGGCCGACTAGAAACCGTGTAATGAGGAAACTACACGGCGTGTGTCCCAATAAACATGTCGTGTACTCTAAAAATTTCTGAAGTACATTTACACTCCATGTCCTCGGGTGTGTACTTCATATGGACGGTGAACAAAATTGCACATCGTGTAGTCAGAAATACATGTCGTGTACTCATCCAAATTACGCAGATTTATTAAAATTTATTATTATATTATACAAACCCTTGATATGTGTACCATAGTGAAAGTATAAAGCTGAGGCACAACATATGAGAGGTGTTTTATATATATGTGTTTAATTTAACAATCTGTGTAATGTTCATTTTACTCATTGGGTAGTTATGAATGGGAATTCATCGGGTTTCCTCCAAGGTACAAGTTACATACAAATATAATTTTAAATAATTTTATTTGATAAAAATTATGATGGATGAGAATCTCAAGGAAATTACGAAAAGGGTTTAAGATAAAAGGATAAATTAATTAAAGACAATTAATTTATTCGAGCATGATTTATCTTAAAAAAGAACAATTAATGAACTTAATGCTAGTTTTATTTATGCGTAAATATCGTTGCTTGTATGGATGATCATGAGCTAGACCAAGACCTTTGTATGTGAATGGTTTCTTTTAATTTATTTATTTAAATTAAATTTTTTGTCCTGCATGTCTTCTCCTCATTAATATGTACGGCCTACGTGCGCAAGGTTTCTTTTATATAAAACCCCTTTTTACCCCTCACTTGCATGTGACATAAATGAATATATAATGGATGGAGCTAAAAAGAAAGTGGAGGAAGCTCAAGTCAGTAGCCAAGGAGAAACCAATCAATGGAGATACAAAGGTGGATAGGTGGAAAGCTGTAAACAGAAACCCAAAAGGTTCAAGGTGTTTCTCCCCTGGGTCTTGGGTTATTTTATCAACCGCTAGATAAACTGACTAGTAGAACAAGCTCATGATCATACCATTTATTTTATTTCATCAGTTGCATGGTTTATTTATTGTGGATGTTTTTTCACGATCACACAATTAATTAATTAAACAAGCATGTAATATGGAACTAAAATAAGACCAGCTTATGCGTAAATATTATCTTAGAAATGGTTAATCACTTAAGTATATCCCACTTAATATTAACAATCATGTAATCAAAGATAATAAATCAGCAATTTATGTATAAGAATAAAATCCCTCAAATAAATATTAAGTAGGTATAGCCTTCCATAATCTTGGTTGGAATCAAACCATAGTTCAATGTTCTTGACCAACCCTAGTTGGGGTGCTTTCAATTATCGGGGAATTCTAATTCAAGGTTTTGGGTTGACATGAATTGGTTCGCATGAAGGGTTGACTACCACAACAGGACTTGGTGTGACCAAGAGGCAATGTTTGTGGAAATCCAAAATAAAAGGATTTCCGGATTGGGGAGTCTACTCAGTGGATCAAGGAGATGTGAGTTAATGCAGTTGGAATTTAGAATGCTTACCTAAAACCCTTCAAGTTTCTTGACCAACCCTAGTTGGGGTAATGTGAAGGGAAATATGGATTTTTTCCACTAGAATATTCAGTCAAAAGAATATTCTAAAGTCAATGGTAAGGGTCATTGGATTTTGATAAAATATTGGGAGACTAATAAGTATTAATTTATTTATTTTTCTCAGTTTTATAATAAAGTACTAAACCTTTTCACATCTTAATTTTTAGAAATGGAAAGAAAAAATGACATCAACATGTCATTGAAAACCATACTCGAGAAGGAAAACCTTCTCACTGGCACCAATTTCCAAGAGTGGAAGAGGTGTTTACACATCATCCTTCGCCATGAGAGTAAATTGTATGTGCTGGAAGAGCCTGTTCTAGTTGAACCTGGGAAAGAGGCAAGTGATGAAGAACTATCTCTCTACATGTAACATATGAAAGATTCCACAGATGTCTAAGGTTTCATGCTATCATCCATGTCTAATTATCTCTTGAAAAACATGAAAACATGGATGTGTATAGCATGATGTCTCAAATTAAGGATATCTACCAAGAGAAGGAGAGACATGAGAGATATGACATCTCCAATGATTTTTTTACAACTAAGCTTGGAGATTCTATGCCAGTTGGGCCTCATGTAGTCAAGATTATTGGCAACATTGAACGCCTGGAAATCATAGGGAATAAATTCCCGGATGAGTTGTGTATAGATCTCATCCTATCATCACTGCCCAAGAACTTATATAGCTTCATTGTCAATTATAACATGAGAAGCAATGAGAAGAGTGTATCAAAACTTCTAACCTTGATTCACCAGGTAGATAAGGACATGGGGTGTGAAAAACCTGCAGTCCTTATAGTGAATAAGAAAAGGAAGGACAAGGAAAAGGGGCCAAAGACTTATAAACTGTCTGAATACCTCGAGCGTCATCCCTCTAAGAATGGTAAGATCCATATTCCAGGAAAGGAATGGGAAGCGGTGTGTTTTTCATGTGTCAAGAAAGGCCACTGGGAGAGGAACTACACCCAGAAGCGTGGGGATGCTAAAGGTGTGTTTGTTTTCATGTGCAATATTTATATTTATACAAATTGGGTATTAGATACAGCTTGTGGGGATCACATCTATATTCAAATGCAGGATCAAAATATATTTAAAAAGATTTCCAGAAGAGAGGTGGATCTTCGAGCTGCCAATGGCGCAAGGATGGATGCGTTGGCTATTGGCGATTACCACCTCTCATTGCCGACTGGGATGATTTTGGTTTTACAAAACTGTTATTTTGTGCCTAGTGTTACCAAGAACATAATTTCTGTATCTTGATTGGATATGGATAGATTTATTTTTAAGTATGTAAATAAGGGTTTTCTCTTTTATAAGAACAATGTATGTTATAGTATGGCGCATTTATGTAATGGTCTGTATGTATTAAATTACTAAAACCAAGTGTTGGCAATCAATAAAAAAACAAACTCACATGACTCATAAATCACCCAGTTGTGGCATCACTATCTCGGTCATGTAAACAAGAAGCGATTGACAAATCTCTACCAAGATGGCTATTTAGACTCTACTGAGATAAAACCACTTGATAGATGTCACGCTTGTTTAAAAAGACAAATGATTAAGCCACCTTTAGTGGACAAGGTGAAAGGGCCACAGAGCTTCTAGGATTAGTACACACAGATGTGTGTGGACCAATTCTAATAGAAGCTAGAGGTGGATATTCTTACTTCATTACTTTTACTAATAATTTGATTAGATATGGCTATATCTACTTAATGAGGTATAAATCGTAATACTTAGTGAAATTTAAGGAATTCAATAATGAAGTAGAGAATCAGCTTGGTAAGAAGATAAAGAAGATTCGATCGGATCGAGGTGGAGAATATTTGAAGCAAGAGTTCGTCGATCTTCTACGGGAGTATTGAATTCTATCTCAACTCACTCCTCCTTATACACCATAGTGGAATGGTGTTAGTGAAAGGAGTAACCACACCTTGTTTTACATGGAGAGGTTGATGATGGGTCATGCCGATCTTCCATTATCCTTTTAGGGATATGCATTATAAACTGCAACATACACATTAAACCGAGTACCAACTAAGGCGAAAAATGGAATTCCCTTCGGGTTATGGAATGGTAAGAAACCCATTTTGTCGCACACATGTGTATGGGGATGCGAGGCATTTGTTAAGGACTTATCAGGAAACAAACTAGCACCTCGGGGAATGAGGTGTATCTTTATAGGATATCCTAAGGAAACGAAAGGATATTACCTATATAATACTCAAGAAAATAAAATGATTGTTTCCAAACAGGTTGTCTTTCTTGAGAGGGAGCACATCCTCAAAAAGGATAGTGGTCAAAATATTGACTTCGATGAAGCTGATGCTCACGATACACAGGATTTGGTACAAGAACAAGTTCAATAGGTCCCTCTGGAAGAGGTTCCTGAAACATAAGTACTGGGTAGGAGCTCAAGAGAGGTAAGGGAACCAGAGATATTTGGTTTCCTAGACACTGAGGATGGTGAATCATTATTATCGGACAATGATGAACCTCTCTCCTAAAAGGAAGCAGTAGAAAGCTCAGAAGCTACAAGATGGCTAGAAGTTTTGAATTCTGAGATGGATTCCATATATCAGAACCATGTCTGGGTTCTGGTCGATGAACCAGTTGATGTAAATCATGTTGTATGCAAATGGGTATTCAAGAGAAAACTGGACATGGAAGGTCAAGTTAGCACCTATAAAGCAAGGCTAGTGGCGAAAGGATTCAGACATCATCAAGGAATTGACTGCGATGAAACCTTCTCGCCAGTTTCCATGTCTAAATTTATATGAATCGTACTTTCCATAGCAGCTTACCATGACTATGAGATTTGGAAAATGGATTTCAAAACAAAATTCTTTAATAGAAACCATCAGGAAGATTTCTATATGAAAAAATCAGAAGGTTTTGTGACAACAGGTTAATCCAAACGGGTTTGCGTGTTGAAAAAAATCCATTTATGGATTAAAGTAAGAATCCAGGTCATGGAACATTTGATTTGATTAATCCATAATGGAATTTGTTTTCATTAAGAACGAATGTGGGCCATGTTTTTATATGCAGTTTAATGGAAATGCAATAATTATCCTAGTAGTATATGTTGACGACATATTGCTTATTGGAAACGATGTAACTATCTTACAGTCAGTTAAGGACTAGTTGAACAAGTGTTTCTCTATGAAGGACTTAGGTGAAGCATCCATAATTCTAAAGATCAAGATCATTCGTGATATATCCAATAGGCTTCATGGACTATGTCAGTGTACATGCATTGACCAGATACTAAATAGATTTGGTATGGAACAATCCAAGAGGGGATTGGTTCCCGTGTCACACGACCTACATATTTATAAGAAAATGTGTCCTCAGACACAACAAGAGAAAGATAAAATGAGTAATATCCCATAATCATTGGCTATAGGATCCATCATGTATGCCATGTTATGTACCAGGATTGATATTGCATATGCACTGAGCATGGTAGATAGATATCAAGCAGATCTAGGAGAACAACGTTAGACTACTGTCAAGACTATTCTTAAGTATCTGAGCATAACTAAGGATATGTTCCTAGTATATGGAGTAGATGAGGACCTTGTCATCAGAGGGTATGTTGATGATATTTTTCAGAAAGATCAGAACGATCTAAATTCACAATTTGGATATGTTTTCTGTCTCAATGGAGGAGTTGTGAGGTGGAAGAGTTCAAAGCATCCAGTTGTCACCGATTCAACAATAGAGTCCGAATATATAATGGATTCTGATGCATCCAAGTAATCCCTCTGGATTCGAAACCTTTTCTAGGATCTTGATGTGGTTCCAAGAAGTAAATATCCTATCACGTTGTATTGTGATAATACTGCAGCGGTGGATCTTGCAAAAGACCCAAGGTCACATCAATGGACAAAGAACATACTCTAGAAGTATCACCTCTTGAAGGATTTCTATCAAATGGGTGAAGTTGCAGTGAGCAGAGTGTCCACGAAAGAGAACATGGAAGACCCCATGACTAAAGGCCAATCTCAATAGAAGCATGAATATCATGTGAGAGATAGCGGGTTATAGGTTGTTAGCAGTTGGCTCTAGTCCAAGTGGGAGTCTATTGGAGTTGGTGGACTAGAACCAACTAATTTTTACTTTATTAATTAATAAATAACTTATCACATCTTGATTTTTCTTATGCGTGACAGTGCATGTGATAATGTCCTAAGGAAAGCTGCTGCATTAAAGGGTCATAGTGGATCCCTGCTATGATTAGAACCTAGAAGTGCCATAACACTGTTCTTCAATATATTTTCTATGGCCGGATGATTTTATTTGAGGGACCCAAATAATACAGGCCATTAGGCGTGAGGACTCATAAAACATTGAGCCACCTTCTCATGGTGTGCGCCTTTGGTAATATCCAAGAGGATATTATGAGAACGAGACCCTCAAGTAGGATATCCACATTTCATAGTGTCATTGGATGTCCCTATCTGCGGAAGTGTGTATTGGTCCTTAGAATTTAAGATTATTATTAATGGGTATTACAACTCGTGCACTTAGATGTATTGACGAAAACTGTGACGACACACTGTTCGCGTTGAGGTAGGATACGTTGGGTGCATCACGAGTAATACTGCATTAATAGATAATGTGAGAAAGTATTTATCTCTTCTATTCCATAATGTAAGTAGATATCTCAGGCCCATTGATGGAATTGATATAGCCTAAATTAATCCATGGCCATGGTAAGGTATGGGTGAGTTCAATTCCGATAAGTGAAAGAAAGAATAAGAGAGAACATGGGTTGATTTCACTAGGCGTGAGGACTCATAAAACATTGAGGCACCTTCTCATGGTGTGTACCCTTGGTAATATCCAGGAGGATATTATGAGAATGAGACCCTCTATTAGGAAATACACATTTCATAGTGTCATTGAATGTTCCTATCTGCGAAAGTGTGTATTGGTCCTTAGACTTTGAGATTATTATTAATGGGTAATACAACTCACGCACTTAGATGTATTGACAAAATTGTGACGACACACTATTCACAGCGAGGTAGGATATGATGGGTGCATCACGAGTAATACTTCATTAATAAATAATGCGAGAAAGGATTTGTCTCATATATTCCATAATGGAATTAGATATCTCCAGACCTCTGATGGAATTGATATAGCCTAAATAAATCCATGTCCATGGTAAGGTATGGGCGAGTTCAATTCTGAGATGTCAAATAAAGAATAATTGAGCACATGGGTTGATGGCACTTGCATGCAACCCGCTTGATTAGAGATATCGAGACAAAGGTATTATATTACACAGTAAGAATTCGTAGGAGGTGACACATCATTGTGTCATTAACTTCTTTCTCTATGGGTGCCTTGTCATGTTTCTAAATGCTAACCTTGGACTTTAGGTAGGCTCTGCCTAATGCCACTGAGAAATAATCCTAGAGGGTCACACACTATGTGTGTCCATGTATCTCAAGTTAAATATTAATTTAACATGTTGAATAAAGATTATTCCCGACTGTGGTTTAATAATTGTTCAAGGATGTCTGATCGCATTTATTTCGACACTAGTTATTCAACAGAATATATTGTGGGATAAATAATATATATATATATATATATTAGTGAGTAATGAAGTGACCTTTATTTGAGAAATAAATAGTCGTTATTCAAGTTCTAATAAATTTGATGGAGGAAGAATAAAATGAAAACAAGTACACGTTGTGTATTAATGATTACACGCCATGTAGTTTTCAATTTTGAAAGGGAATGAAAAACAACTACACGCCATGTATTGACGATTACATGCCATGTAGTTTTCCTTTTGGAAAACAAGTACACACCGTGTATTTATGATTACACACTGTGTAGTTTTTCCAGTCGGGATTTTGGGGAAATAATATTTTTTTATTAAATGATATTTATTATAATCAGTGTGGACGCATGTCAAGGAATTAATGATTCGACATGGGGGTTTTCAATAAGATTTCATGAAATAAATAAAATGTGTAACACGTTTATTTATTGTCATCACTCTATAACCTCAAACCCGATTATAAATATCCTGATAACCCCAACACTTTTCCCTAATCATTGTGCACAAAAATTCTGGAGAATCGATTCAAGGCCAATATAACTCCTTCCTCCAAGAATACTCTCAAGACCGAGAGCGAGATCCACCTCCACCGGATCAAGGCCATCGAAGGTGGACATCGTAATCGAAGGTTCTTCCGCGCTAGCACCCAAAGATCCCTTCGGTGACATCTAGAGATACGTGGCGCACATGTGGATCACCGATAGAGGAATCCTACACTTGGATTCAATGATGCAATGATGGATCACAGGATCGTGATCGGAGACATCAACAAAGAAATATTTCCACTGAGGTAATTATTGTGAATTAATTAAATTAATTATAACCAAATTATGATGATCCTATCTCAATGGTTCTGGGAATCTCTTTTTCATTTTCGTTCTTCATTCTATTCTGAATATCCAATGTTTTACATCATGATGGATCATGGATTGAATGTTGGTTAACACTAAAATTAATGTTGGGAAAACCCACCAACGTGTTTCCACTATGCCCAGAACCTACAAAAACACCCTAAGGAAAATTAAGGGGGGGAAGCACTTGTAACATCCCCGAACTTTATAGACACCCATTCAGTGCTAATGTGTTGGGTTCCACTGGACTTAGGCACACCTCCTCGAATTCCAAAGGCTGCCGACTACCAGTGAGGGTGTAAATAGTTATATTGGGCAGGCTATATCCTATGGGAATAGATTATATACTGGTCCAAGCATAATAATAACAGATGAAACAAAAATTAATGACTCAGTATACTTGAACCTGACCCACAAAGAGGAAGCACATACAATACCAATAACAACAGAAGCAACATAGAAACAACAACAGGGAAAAGTAAACAGAACATCATACCATAAAATCACTAGTAGCCACTCAAGACAAACTAATAATGCATATATAGTCAGTCATACATATCATTATAAAAAATGGTACCCATGGATAACCACTATACCTATGTACAAAATAAGTATTCTAATTTTGAAAATTAAACTAAACAAAAGTAAAACTCCATCTAGGCACAACCTCAAGGTCCATACCAATCTCCATTCCAAATAGTACTACAAACCAGATCTTGAAGCTAATATTTTACATGTATGTAAAAACATAAAGTCTAAAATCATCTTGAAGGGCCCGTGTAGGGTGTGAGATGAATCTCAGTAGGATACCACCCAATGGTGCATACCTAGAATAAGTGTTTAAGCAGACATGCATCTCTAAGTAAAGTAAATAGTATGATGCAATAAATAAACACAACCTATATTGGTGATTAACCTCCACCAAGGAGTGTCACATACTTCATCCATCATTGTAATATTAGATGTAAGAGAGTTCTTGGCCCATGGACCAATGTACCCCTGTAATCAAAAAGTCCTGTTGAACCCGTAGGTTCCACCTCAATCACATAGCCCAACACTATGTGCCTCCTTACACTGCATGTCTCAATGTACCAACGTCTTAATGTCCCACAAAATAATAGTATCCCAATCCCAAGGACCCATTTTCAGAAGCTCATGTCTTCCAATTGAATGACAACAAGAGGAACAATAACGTCTACCCTCAAATAAATATCTTGAACCATGGTGTCAAGCACGATGAGCCTAAACCCCCAACCTGATATCCACATTGCTATCAAAATTAGGATCTTCACTATACACATGAATTTATTTGGAAGGAACCCCAAAACCATATTTACCTAAGTCACTGCTATCAAGTACCTCTACGAATAGGAGCAATCAGAACCACCTCATCGCGGAGTCTACCTTGGTGCACATGACTCAAGAGGCACTTTGGCCATCACGGGTGAGTGACAATCACCAAATAAAGAGGTTCCCTTGAAGATGGGGAGCTCGTCTGTGGTGTAGTGAGGTTACCTCAAAAATGAGTTTCCTCATATGGAGGTCACAAAACAAGCCCCTTCCTACATAGGACAATATTCAGATGAAAGGCATACAAATTGTTTCCCAGTGCTACTGCCTCGCTAATCCTCACGTGGAGTCGATAGCCCACCTATTCATTAGGATTGAATGGGCACGATGTCTTTGGTATGCAATGGATAGATGGGGTAAGTGCAGTGATGCATGCAATTACTTGTAGGATTTTTTTGAGGTCTGGTTCTTAGGAGCAGAATAGAAGGGGATGGAATCCATGATTTGAATCAACATGGTTATTTTGATTTTCTAGTCTCTGTGGGAGGTGCAGAATATAGTAAGATGGGAGAGTCAATGTTTGGGGTCTCTACTTCAGGTGAAAATGAAGGGACTACTGCATGAGTTAGGTTCTTTTATAAAGGGGGGTGAACTCTACAATGTTATGCAACTCTCTTATTAGACTGGTGGATCGTCCGAGGTTACAGTGAGGTTGGGTGAGATAGAAACCTCTGGATAATGGACTAAAACTCAATATGGATCCTTTGTGCGTGAATGGATTGATGCAGGGGGGGGGGGGGTGGGTGGAGGGTAGGATAGAATAAACATGGTGTTAGAGGCCTTTAGAAGCTTTCACGGTCTGAGAAGCTCATTGGTCATAGAGGGTCAGGCGTTACACACGGGTGTTATGCTATGAGAAAGGATATCGTTGAAATTTTCCGAAGTGGAATCATACTTTGGGGTACTGATTTGGGCCCTACAAGGGAAAGGTGAGGTGCCTTTGTGTTTAACTTACATCATTTGTGGTTGTTCCTTGGATATTGGCATTGGATGCGTGGTTTGTCATATTATTATGAAGGAAAACTTCACCACATATGATCTTTCTTAGGGGAGTAGTCTTGAAGAACCCCTTGTTTTTCTTCTCGGGAGTGGGGTCACTACCCTAGGAATGTATTGGATTTGTACTTGGGGATGTGTTAGGTCTTCATCATTTTAGAACTCCTTGAATTTTTTCTTGGTGATTCTTCATATTTGAATAAAAAAATAAAAGTGTGATCAACATCTCATACCCCTATGACCATGTCACTCAAATCTAATGGCCATGACATCCAAGTATCATGGGCCATTCCCAACTTGATAGTCACACTACCTCAACCTGATGTCCATGATTCACAATCTCATGGTCAAAACTACCAAAGAATGTATGATACATGCACAACCAATGAACAACATCATTCAATCCTGATATCCATGCCATCCCAAAATCAGGTCATGATGATCACAACCCAAAGGGTGTTAGCATATCTAATCCCAATAATTACATACATAAAATCACATTAAAACACTTGTAAACAAGAAATCCAATTCGTACAATTTGAATTGCACTAGTTTTCATCTATAACATAGAACAACTGAGGTCTTGAATTCCTATAATTAACTTAATCAAGCTTAAAATTTTTTAACATAATAGCTTAAAATAGAAACACAATTATAACTATTTTGGAACCCACGACCAAAATATCCCATGTTGCGATGACCTCGAACCCGAACTCACTCACATAATCATGGAAAGGGAATACCCAAAGACATCCCACAAGGCATACAATCAATTCAATATTAATAAATAGGGGTCTCACTCAAAATCCATTGGTGTGCTAAAAATTTGCACCCCCCCCCCCCCCAATGTCTGTGAAATAAAAAACATGGTATGCACAACCTACCTCATACTTTTACGAGTCTCCTCATCCAGCGTCAGCCTCTAATTTGTCCTCTAATAATGTATATCTATATAAAGAGCCTAAAATCTAAATATTCGATAACTAGTTCAAGATAAGAAATCATGAATAATGACTCAAGAGGGGTCAAGGACTCACCAATGGAATTCCAATGCATCCGATGTTGTTCATATCGGAGTTCAGATGATGAATTAGGAGAAAAAACCATTTGGTGCTTTTGTTCCTGATACCCAGGTGAACCCCTCTGTTCATCTATCAAAAAGAAGGATACTACCTATCCAATGTCCCGAAGGCCTTCATTTTTTTATTGATTTTGATAATCCACCTTTCAAGGGATGGGGTGGAACCCTTACAAGGATACTAACCTTTTTAACAAAAAACAAACAAATGTAAACACCATGTACTTGTAAATACATGGTGTGTATATGCCAATTTATTTCCCCTTATGTAGACTTCCATTCCACATCATAAAATGGTCCTACCAATATGAATACACAATTTGTCCTAGTAAGTAAATGACATGTATTTGGCTTGTCCTCTCATATTTGTTGACATCCCCACATGCCATATATGGCCAGTACATGGTCAGACCCTTACATAGCATGTACTTGGAGGACACGGCGTGTAACCCCAAAATAGGAATTCATCCTAGATCCTCAACTCCTTTTTCCCCTAGTTATTAAGTACATAAAAAATCTTTACATCAAGGGAAGAACTGGGTTCTTACAAACTTACCCCCTTAAAGCAATTCGTATCTAAATTTTCCTTCAAATTGCGGTAAAGGAACATTCCAGAACAACTCTAGACCAAAGCTAAAATCAAACAAGGTCCAATGAGTTATTTTGGGACCCATGGTCTTCCCATGATGTGTCATCACCCCTAAACCTCTTCAGGAGATTCCATGTCACTCTAGACACCCAATCATATCATGCACCACATCGGTGTCTGCCTCAAGCCCATGGAACCAGTGGAACAATGAGGTACCATGGCACAAAGATGCTCAAAACAAATCTGATGCCCTGTACCTCAATCACAACTGTATCCTTGATACCCCGATTCACAAGGAACCTCAAGTAACTCGCATCCCACGATTCTCCTGATGATAATCATCTCATATGTTTATATATATATAAACACACAACCGATATGGTTCCAATCTACTAGAAAATGTCTGGTCAGTCAATATAAATCTTTTTCACCTCATTCACTCAAAACGGACATGCCTCAATAGTCTATAACAAATAGAACCAAAAAATAAATCATGGACACACATGTGGCATACCTCTGACTGTTGTTGGATCACCACCCTACTCAGCCCTTGGCAGCTCTATGGAATGCACCTCTCCTGACACACATCTACCTTAAGCATGTCCTCCATATGGTGCTACACTATCCACCAGCAGCTGACCCTATGTTTGGGTCCCACTTTCTCTGCCATTTCTTCCACATGTAGCCGAACCTCGACTACCCTCACTTGGTACCGATCATGAGCTGATCTCTGAAGCTTGTGCCTGCCTCGATCCCTACCTACCGGCTATTTGAGAAGTTTTCTAGTAGATCTTTTTGAGATTACAAACCTGTTCACATGCCTGACACTCCTTTGGAGGCCTATCACACTGGTACTAAACATGCCATAGCTTCCCACATTGAAATCAAACCACCATTTAGCTACCAATAGGTGGTCAAGCTAAGTCGTTGGCCTAAACGACCTGTTGGAAATCATCCTAACCTCATTTATTTACATCCGAACCATCACCTGAAGTTTCTACCCATCCCAAGTGAGACATTTCCATGAGGATTCCCTCGCCTATGAGTTCCTGATTCACCACCTTTGAGAATGAGGCCAACCTAAAGATGTTTACCTGAACCCGTATGGCATATCGTAAGCCATATTTGAAGTGTGTCACCCTGAAGGTGTCATCGCTTACCGCACCTTGTGCAATTCAAGATAGATTAGTGAAAGTTGTTTCATAGTCCATGATGGACATGTCACCCAGCTAAAGACTCATGAACTCCTAAGATCTCTCCACCCTCAGTGTCTCAGGGAATAAGTTCTCAAAGAACTGGTCCTCAATGTCCTTTCAGGCTAGTCCCTCGTGTCTGTGAGCCTACACCTTCAAATCCCCCCAGTTCTTAGCCGGTACTCTCAGCTTGTATGTCTCCAGCTTGACCGTCCTCCCTAGAGGTGTCTCGAGCCGCTCGAAGATCTTCTGCATGCTTTCTATCTAATTCTCAGCCACCTGTGGACCACCCTCACCCTGAAAACGTGGCGGGTGCTATGAATGGAACTCTCAATTGAGGTAATCCATAGAGGTCTCTATTCCCTGAGCACCACTATTGATCTGATACAAAACACGTACTAGACAAGATTAGAGATGCTCATTGAGACATGACCAAAATGCTGTCAAGCCTGGCATCTGTCAGGCCTGCACTGGATCCTGGACCTGATCATGTATCTGATCCTGTACCTACATATAATACTCTTCCTAACCCTTAGGGGTATGAAACTGATCGTGATCCTACATAACTATTACATAACCCGCCTGATGCTCCATCTAGTTATCCAAGAGGAACCCGTTGAATACCATAAATGGTCAGACAACCCATATATATAACAATATATATAATTCAGATAGGAAAAGTAGTAAATAAGTAGTGCATAAAAACTACCCTTACTCTCCCCCATCGCAACCATGCCCATGGCACCCCGGCCTCATAGTCTCCGTACCCGCCCTCAATAGAGCCAAGTAACACAAAAATACATAGGTCACGTCCATCCTAACAACCATCATTACCTCAATTAAATGATCGATTCACCCAATCCTGGTGATTAAAATCACCTCAACCATAATACCTTCAAACTCCTATAAGAGCCAGACTCATTCAAATGCCACATAAAATTTTGTAAATATAAAGCATGGAATTTCCCATTTCACATTTTAAAAGAAATTAAAGCATGAAATTTGATATTATTCACATGGCATTATCACTTCACAAGGAATACATCCATATATGAAATTGATATACCCTAAAAATGTGCCTATTAATAGCCAATAAAACATTCCTTACCTCACCAGGCCAAGGTTAAATTTCTCCCTTACCTCACCATGTCAAGGGTAACATATCACAACTAATAAAATCACATACCAAGTGATCCTCCATGGTGGAATCCAAATAAATTGTAATCTGAGCCAACGAAAAACAGCATAACCCACCCAAGGAAACTTGGTACGTCCGTCGTAATTGGGGATATAGGCACCCAAACACAAGTGAGAAACCGAGTTCGGATAAAAATATATCTCTAGTATACCATAATCTCAAATAGAAATACCAAGAAAAGAGGTAAAATAAACTCCTCTGATACCATTTGTAGGGTCCATGACCAAAAAAACCACTTGTACAGTGCTAACAGGTCAGGTACCACTAGCCTGAAGCGCATCTCCCAAAATTCCAAAGGCTACCGACTATTAGTGAGGGTGTAAATAGGTATAATGGGGAGGCTATACTCTCTGGTAATAGATAATATACTGGTTTGAGCATAATAATAAAATATGTAGTGGAAATGAAAGACTTAGAAAACTCAAACCAGACCCCCAAAGCAGAAGAACATACAATATCAAAAAAATAAGAATCAATATATAAACAATATCAGTAGAACGTAAATAGAACAACATGCCAGTAAATCACTAGCATCCACTCAAAAAAACCAAGCATTCATCCATAGCAGGTAATACATATCATTATACAGAAAGGGTTCCCATGGATAACCACTGTAGCTTTGTAAAAATTAAACATTCTGATGCTAAAAAGAAAACTACAAAAATGTAAAACTTCATCTAGGCACGACCTCAAGGTCCATACCAATCTCTTTGACAAACAATATTAAAACCATGCTTGAATTTGATCCTTTATCTGTGCGTAAAACCATAGACTACATGAATCCCGAAGGGCTTGTGTATGGTGTGAGATGAATCTCAGTAGGATACCACCCAATGGTTCATACCTAGTACAGGTGTTTAAGAATAAATGTATCTCTAAGTAAAGTAAAAATTATGATGCAATAAATAAACACAACCTCCATTGGTGCTCAATAGCCACCAGGGAGTGTCACCTTATTCGGTCATCGCCCGAATCTTAGAAGAAAGAGAGTCCTTGGACCATGGCCCAAGGTACCTCTATAATCACAATGTCCTATAGAACCCTCAAGTCCCACCTCAATCACATAGCCTGACACTAGGTGCCTCCTGACACTGCATGTCTCAAAGTACTGACATCCTGAAGGCATGCCAAAAAATTGTATCCCAGTCCCAAGGACCCCTTCTTGTAAGCTCATGTTAGCCCATATAACGACAACCAGAGGATCAATGATGTTTGTCCTCAAGTAAATATCAAGGTCCATGGTCTCAAGCATGGAAACCCTCATCCCCAACCCAATAGCCACATTACTATAAATAGAAGGTTTCTCACTTTCCATGAGGCTTTCTACAGCAAGTACCCCCAAAACATAATTACCTAAGCCACATCTATCGGGGGCCACTACCAACCTGTGTGATCAAAACCACCTCATCATAGTGTCTACTTATGTACACACAAATCAAACAACACTTTAGCCATCACAGGTGAGTGGAAATCACAAGTTAAAAAATCAAATCCACACTATCTCTGGCACTTCATGCCCCTACGACCATGTCACTCAAATCTGATGGTCATGCCATCCAAATATCATAGGCTATACCCAACCTTAAAATCACACTACCTCAAACTGACGTACATGATTCCCAATCCCATGGCCAAAACCACCCACGAATATCCGGGCCACACACAAACAGTGATCAACATCACCCAATCCCAATAGCCTTGCCATCCCAACCTCAGGTCAAGCTCATCACAACCATGAGGGTGTCAGCATTTGTAATTACAAGAATTATTTATATATAATCACATTAAAACACTTGTAAATAAGAAAATTCAATTTAAACAGTTCGAATTACACTATCTATAAGCTATTATATAGCAGCACTAAGGTCTTGAATGCCTATAATTAGCCTAATCAATCTTAAAAATTTTAAACATAAAATTTTAAAGCAAGAAAACAATTATAACTATTTTGGAACCTCTATCGAAAATATCTCATGGTGCAATGACCTCTGACCCAACCTCACTCACATAATCAATGTAAGGGAATTCCCAAATACATCCCACAAGGCATATTATCAATTAAATATGACGAAACATGAGTCTCTCTCAAAATCTATCAGTTCACTAAAAATCCACTCCCTGAATCTATATAAAAACACAAAACAAGGTGTGCACCACCTACTTCATACTCATATGAGTCTCCTTATCCAACATCGACCTATAATTTGGCCTAGAATGGAGTAGATCTACATAATGATCATAAAAACTCAAGCCTTGATAACTAGGTTGAGAAAAGAAATCATGACGAATGAATCAAGAGGAATCAAGGACTCACCGATGGCATTCCAATGCATCTGAAGGTATTCGAATGATGAATTGGGAGAAAAACTCCATTTGGCATTTTTGTTCACGATACTCAGGCGAACCTCTCTATTTTACTATCACAAATGAGGATACTTCCTATTTTAACAGAAAAATAACAAGACTACATGTCGTGTGCATGTAAATACATGGCGTGTATATGCCAAATTTTTTTATCTTATGAAAACAACCCTTCCATGTCATAAAAATGTCTTTCTGACATGAATACATGATGTGTACTGGTAGGTACATGATGTGCACTTAGCTGGTCCACTCTTCTTTGCCAACATCCCCACACTCCATGTATCTACATTACATGTCCAGACCCGTACACAACATTTACTTGGAATACACAGTTTGTAACCCCAAAACAGTCCTACATCCTATCCCTTAACATCTTTTCCCCATTTTTCATAAGTATAACCCAAAAAAAAGTTCCCTACCTCAAGGGAAGAATCGGGTTCTTACAGTAATAAAGCTCAATAAGATAAAACCTAAAAATTTATTTGATTTTTATTGAGATGCATTAATTTTTTCTTTCTTAAGACATATTTATAAAAAAATTATAATAAATCATCTTCAAAATAAAAGTTATATTTTACTTTTCATTTAAAAAAAATACATTCTATTCAAAATCATTCCATATTGAATTAATCACGATAATATGACACATCTAATATCCAATGGCATAAAAACTAATTTTGATAAATAGTAGTCCATATAATTTTCAAGTGGGAAAATAAGCATACAAAATATCCTTTCGTGTAATTTAGTATCAAGTCCTTCAATAAATAAAATCTATGATAGATGGGTGTCTACAAATAAACAACTATGACAGTCAAAGTAACACTAGCTGGTATAAGTGGATCCTAATGTTTGGGAACTTCATTCCCTCAAAATGGATACCCCCTATAATCTATTGCATCAAGGGAACCTCCCCAAGTGATATATTACTAAACAAGGGGCATTAATGTTTAGTTTCTCTCTATTACCCAAGTATTCACAATGTGAATAATATTATCAATATATTCAGAAACCCAAATTCTTTATTTATAAAACATTTTACAAGAAAATAATTATTTCATTTCTATGCACACATTTCACAAAAAAATTACTATTGTGACACCACACTACTCCAACTCTTGATAACCAATTTTCAATACAAAAACATCTTTTCAAAATTTTATAAAAAACTTAAAGGTCATAAAATCCATTTCTAAAAGAAAATCATTTTTTAGAAATAATTTCTATTGTACCCAATTATTAACACCATTTTCAATATTCAAAACCAAATAATGGGATCCTAAGAACAAAGGGTCATCATGGGATAAACCATAATATATTGTGACCCTAACCTTTTACACATATCACTACATGATTTCAAGTATAATTAAACATTAAATTAAAATCTCAAGGTTTTAAAGTCTAGTGTCTTGGAGATTATGTACATAATTAAACCACATGATTTGAAAATAAGATCATATTTTATTTAATCTTCATAAAAGGCTCCTAACTTCATTTGAGCCCTTAAAACAACATAGGATAACCTAGGAAGAACATGAATAAAGGGATGTGATAAAATCCTAATAAAGGGATAAACATAATTATAAATCTTATCACATGGGTTAGAAGGCATGACATGATGATATAACAATGCATAAAACATGATTTTTTGTAAGGAATCATAACATGGTATCATATAATCAAGGATTCATAGTAATTTCACAGTAACATAAAACATGACTTTATCATGATTCAAGGATTGTTTCACATAGAGGAGAATGAGTCATGGCTAACCACTATGACCGTTGCACATGGAGCACGAGTCAAAGCTAACCACCAAAACCATTGGACATAACATATCATGAGATGAATCATTACCCACTACATTAGAGTTCTATCTAGGCCCACCCATCATAACATGGTCATTAATATGTGTTGCACATAAATAATCATACATAATGAATCAAACATAAATATAAGGGCTACCAATGGTAAGAATTGGGTAACACAATCTTTTCAAAAGCATAATAAATATTTGTATCATAAAAGTGTCCATAAAAGAAAGGGTTTAAATCATACATGGACATTAATAAAGAAAATAGGCATAGATCGTGATTAGTGGTGTCAAACTAAAGTGATAACATGTAAATTAGTATTTAATAAGCTTTATAATTAAAACATTTTAGTGAGGTTTAAGGAAGATATTAATTATCATTTATAGAAGAAAATGGAATAATATTTTATATAAAACTAGAAGTGGAAAAAAATATAATAATAGAATTAGCTATTTTACAAAAATAATTTTGGTTTAAAACATATTATAGAGGGCACTTGAAATCAGCTAAGAATTTAGGAAGATCACTTAAACCGGGCTTTCTTATTGAGAAGAATTGAGTAGGGAACCTTTTTAAGACACGTATATACCAAAAAATAAGGATGAATTGATATTTATACATTATTTTGGAACATATACACATAATTTAGAATATGTACATAAAAATATATAATTTAATTTGTGTAATAAGTGAGAAGGATTATCCCAATGTAATAATGAAGGTTCATGTAGAATCCCTTACCTTATGTCCGAAATGATTCTTCCCTTGATATTAATGTTCAAAATTATCAAATTAAAAACATTATTTAATTAATATAAAACGTTTTATACATGTATTTGATTCATAATAATTTTATTATGTTCATTTATGTCCCTTTTGATGGGTTATGAGATTCAATTTCATCGTTCAGGAGAGTTAGATTCCTTGGTTTTCAAGCTTATTTTACTCTTATATGTGTACGGAAAATCATATAGAATTAATATAGTTATACAAAACTGAAATTATATGTTATTAATGAACATATATAATATTAAAATACCATTTTTCTCAATAATTGAGGATGATTCATTAGATAAATCATTAACGATAATCGTTTAGATTAATTTTTCATTTTCTTGATCATCAAAAACTACATACGTTATATTATGAAATATCATGTAAATATACTAGTTAAGGAACCTAAAATAGGTTTTAAAATATATATTATAATCTGGTTCAACCATAAAAATGGTTTCATTACTACCTAGATGGTGTAATTGAAATATGAAATCACGTCATCCATGAAGGTGGTAAATTGGAACCTCACGGATGATGTTTTCATTCTTAAAATACATGAGAGAGGATAAGATATTTTATGATGGATTATTACAAAAACATGATAATATTATAGTATATTTAAGATAATGGAGTTTTTATTCTACTTGGTAAAGTTAATGTGAGGATAATATATGAAAATAAAAGAACTTGAATGAAAATTGAATGAAAAAAGAAGAGGGTTTAATCTATTGATTCCTTCTTCTTGAGAACCTCCTTAGTGGATTGTTTTTGGTATTTTATCGATACCAAAATCTCTTGGAATTTTGGGAGGGGAATGGTAGTATATTTTAGTACAACATGGACAAGGCTCAAGGCTTGAGAGTTATAAGGAGATGAGGTGGTGAGGGTGGTATTTAATGTGGAGGAGAGAGGTGTTTTCTCATTACTTAATTCATTAGTTTATTATTTTTCTCAAGATAATAAATAGTGTTTATTATTGATAAAAATACCTAAATTAGATCATGTGAGTTCTAACCAATGTTTTTTACATTATAAATGACCCAATTAATACTGCATTTAACTTATTATGCATATATAACTTAAATTATCATATTTCACTATTCACAAAAAAATCAAGTATTTCAGAAATATATAACAAATTATCCCTAACCATTTTTAGATGTGTAGAATTATAAAATGAACTAAATATTAAGAAAATCATTTTCTAGATATGAGAAATTTATTTTTTAATTAAAATCAACATTTATTTGGAAAATACAAATTTTAAAATTAAAAGTGTTTTTCTAACTCTTTGAAAACTTAGTTATGGTCTCATGAAATTATCTTATAATCATAAGAAGAAAATATTAATTTAAAATTAATTATAAGAAAATAAATTTTCTTTTAAATTATTAAATAAATCATAAAAATGTAATTTAATATTTATGACTTAAAAATTTACCAACACTTAATTAAAAAAGTTTAAAATATTTATTTACGTATACTATGATATAATTATATCATATTTTCAATTATAAAATGGATAAATTTTATTCATACTTTCATTGTTAAGATTACTATTCAATTGGTCTATTTACTATTCATAAGTATCACATTACTATTCTAAATTTCAAGTTTCTATTTCATCAGTATAGGTTCCTTAACTTCTATAAATAGTTATTATTTCATTAATTATTCATTTATAAAGTTTGTATTGTGTTCTCAAAGTAATTTATGTGGTTATACAAGATGAAATAATAATAATAAGGGAATTTATATTGATAAAACTTTGGATTGTTAAATTCTTCTCCCCTTATGGAGTTTAACCATTGAAATTTTGTTTTACATTCTATGCTGAAAATAGGTTTGGTAACATTTCCTTCATCGCTTCCTCCATCTCCAATGTTTCCTCTTCATACTTATGGTTTGGCCATAGTACTTTGACCAGGTTAGTTGTCTTATTGTATATAACATTATCTCTAAAATCCAAGATATTCACTGGATACTCTTCATATGAAAGAATATACTCCAACTGTACCACTTCTGAACTCATTACATGTGAATGATCTGGTATGTGATTCCTTAAGAGGGACATGTGGAATAATTCATGTACTTTAGACATGTTAGGGGGAAGTGATAGTTCATAGGCCTCTTCTATGACACGATCAATCATCTCAAAGGGGATGATGTACCTAGGACTTAGCTTTCCTTTCTTACCAAATCTCATGGCCTTCTTTCATGGATATATGTAGAGGAATACCATGTCTTCAGCCTTAAACATGAGGTACCATCGATAATTGTCTGCATAACTCATCTATCAACTTTTGGATACCTTAATGTGATGCTGAATGGTTTTCACCTTCTCCACCATTTCATCAACCATTTTAGGTCCTAAAATATTATGTTCACTAACTTCATCCTAGCATATCGGTCCTCTTCACCTTTTCCCATAATGGGCTTCATATGGAGCAATTTGGATGCTTGAGTGGAAACTATTGTTGTAGGAGAACTCAACCAGAGGTAGATTTTGGTACCATCCTCCATTGAATTCCATAGAACATGCTATCAAAATTTCTTCCAATGTATGAATAGTTCACTTATATTGGCTATCAGTTTTAGGTTGATAGTCTGTACTAAAGTTCACCTCAATGCTTGGAGCAGGTTGGAGACATTTCCATAACCTCAAGGTGAATCTCTGATCTCAATCGAATACAATTGATAGTGGACCTCCATAAATCCTTAACACCTATTGGATATATATCCATGTAAGTTGATCCAATTATAAGTTTAAGAACCCATATCTTCGTTTTAGGTATGTTTTTCCTTTTCTGGTCGTTTTTGAGAAAAGTGGAAATTCTGGAAATTTTCAAAGTACACGCCGTGTACTTTAAAAGTGCACACCGTGTACTTCGATGTCGTGCAAGTTCGTGTGTTGGCCGTGTTAGGGCCACACACATGGTGTGTAGGGGCGATGTGGAGGCCATTTAAAGAGGATTATGGAAAAGCCTAGTACACCCCGTCTACTCCAGAAGTGCATGCCGTGTACTTTATTTTTTTCATTAAATGGACCAGGGTCGCATCTAATCGACATAATCGTCTTCTTCTATAGGTTCTTCAACTGAGAGTGTCCAATACTGCTGTGAACATCCTCCAAGCCCCCAAGCCTCCATCTATTTTCCGAATCGACCACCGTCGATTGCATTGGAACTACAGTTGTGAGGTCTTCCTTCTTCTTGAGTTTCATTCCATGATTTTCCCTCTTTCTCAAGATATTTTGGGTTGAACTTTTTGTGTGTTTTCATAGATCTATGATGTTCTAAGGAGAATAAATCCTTGTGGTTCAAGTATATTGATCTATTAGCATCAAGGTAGGTGGTTTGTTCCTTATCGTTCTAAGTCTTTGAGTTCTATGTGAAAATTCCATCAATACCCGTGAACAGGGTATTGCGTGTTTACCATTTTTCCCCTATTGTTTTCCTGACTTTCTTGTATGCTTGTGTATAGGTAATTTGATTATTTATGAGGATAATTTCTAGGATTGGATTTTTGCCCATGAATTGTTCTGTTTACAACCTTTGGGTCTTGTTAGCTTTGGAAGTTATACCTATTTTCCATGCCTTGTGATCGCAGGATGGAATGATGTTCTTGACATGATTGTTATGCTATAGACTGGTTAACCAAGTAGCAATATTTATCAACTTTGGCCTTATATCATTATTATGGACTGACTGGGATGGGACCATGAGAACCTTGTGCTATAGGCTATATGGGGATAGACCGAGTGAGCTTCCTCAGAGAGTCTTGGACATTATAGACTACAGGGGATAGACCGAGTGAGCTTCCTAGAGAGTCTTGGATATTATAGACCACAGGATGGTAGACTAAGTGAGATTCCTTTGAGAGTCTTTACTTGTTTGAATTTCCTTAAACCATTCCATGCTAGAGGAGGAATTGACCGAGCGAGCTTCCTCAGAGAGTCTGTGATAGATCTGGGACTATATGAGGATTGACCGAGTGATATTCCTTAGATAGTTTCTAGATCTTGGGGATATAAGAGTGTTATACCACGTGATCTTCTTTAGAGAGTTCCTGACTACCCTAGACTATAAGGGTAATTGACCAAGCGAGCTTCCCCAGAGAGTATTATAATTTCGTATGACCAAACCAGAGGGGTTAGGCTGAGTGCACAGCCTAGAGGCTTGTTGGTACTTCTTGGATAAGACCAGAGGGGTTGGCTGTGAGTACTAACCAGAGGGGTTCCTGTTGTGGTTAACTGTTTTCTTCACTATTTCTTATTGATATGTGGATTGATCACTAATGTATATCATCATGTTTACAGCTTACTGTACTATTACCTGCCATATGCTCACTGACTGTTAGGCACAGATCTTCGGGTGGTTGCCTACAGGGATTTAGTCTCACACCATATTTGGTCCAGGCTTTAGGTCCCAAACAGACTATGTTATTGCAGGTATAGACTAGGGAAAGCACCCTTCGACCTTTGGTACATGATTGCCTTGGAGTAGGAGAGCATGTGACTAAGCTTAGGCCTGTGATGTTGAGGTACTGTTTACCTTTTCTTTTGTACTTGTTTTGGTACTGTTTGTATTTCCAGAATTGTGACATGTTTGGATGCTTTCCTAGATATATGTATTATGAATCATTTAATATATACTCACGTGCTCCAGTTATTTATTATTTTAGACTATCGTTGTGCATTGTTGTTGGATATTCAGTACTTCTGTTATTGTATGCTTTGTTTACTTCTGATGTGTACTTTGCTAATGAGGGAATAGTTTCCCCACTATCACACCCACGAACCTCGCTACTAGTCCGCAGCCTCTGGCATTTGGGGAAATGCGCTTGAGGCCATTTGACCAACCGGGTATAGGGCGCCTCTAGGTGGCTTCCAGAACCGGGACGTTACAAAATGGTATCAGAGGGATTCTTTTATGTTGATTTACTTTCTGGGGCCTTTAGCCAGGGATAGGATGGATTATATACATGGTAATAATCTATGCCCGAGAGTAGCTAACATGTGTATCGGGAAAATTCAATCTACCTTGTTTATTGCAGTTTTTTGGTTTTGAGATTTTACAGTTGATATAATTTCACCTAGAGTGATTCACATGCCTTGTGTTATTATTATCGTTGCTATTGTGGTTCTATTTCTGTCGCAACTTGATGAGATGAGGGTATTCCATCTCATGCATCATATAGGCACTTAGTATAAATCACATTCCAGGCATTCTTGCCATCCCATCTAGGGTGAATTATCGATTGCATGTTGATGTCATAGATTTTGTGTAGATTATGTATGTTGTTGTGATAGATGCTTTGATAGAATCCCTGCAGTTGATAGAGAAATTGTTTGTATTATACCTTGCTTAAATGAACACCAAATTTTGGTTCTTAAGGTGTTATGGGCCCTCATGAATCAGAACTTGGTGGATGATTGACTTGTTTCTCATGTATATGACTTGTATAAGATTCCAAGCTTTGATTTGTGGGGAGTATGGGCCCTCACGGATCAGAATTTGGCACCTCTATGCTTGTTTTTCAGTGTTTTCTAGGTTTCAGTGCAGTTTCTGGGCTATTTCCCAGAAAAACCCAGAATACACGCCATGTACTTTATGACTACACGTCGTGTAGTAGTGAGCCGTGTACCCAATTGTGTCAATAACAACACAGGTCAGGTAATCTCGTGTAGTACACGTCGTTTTTGGTATGAACACGTCGCGTAGCCTTGTTCTAGGTACCCAACTGTGTCACGAACAACATGGGTCAGTGTTATCTTCTCTTATACAGGCCGTGTTTGTTTGGAACACGTCATATAAGGGTCAACTGTGTAGCTAGTCGTGTAACTAACAACACGGGTCATCGAAACCTTGTCTAGTACACGTAGTGTCCTTAGTGAACACGCCGTGTATTTTAGGGTTAAGAGGACCATGTGGGTTATCCATTTAAATAGACTCAGGAAGTGGAATGGAGTTCAAGTACACGATGTGTGTTGGAAAAACACGTCGTGTAGTCTGGGGTGTTACATGACCAGTGGTGGCATAAGTACACGCCCATGTGAATGGATTTAACGAACATGATGTGTAGTTTATATACACGTCGTGTAGTCATGTTTTGCAAAACATGAATGTTTCTCTGTCATAATCCTATTTTGTACTCTTGTGTTCTCAGTCCTTGATAATCCTGATCTAAGGTGTGATTTTGATCTTTCAGAGCTATGCCTCTGAGATGTCCTTCAGTTCTACGTCAGCTACCAGACTGTGATAAGACACCAGATATAGCCAATCAGGGACCTCCGGTAGATCCTCCTGCTGTGCCAGCCTTAGCACCAGAAGTTATACCCGTTGCAGGCACCGATGCATAGTTCAGGGAGGACTTCATGAGGATGATGTAGACCTTTCAGGGAGCTCCGCCTCCTACCCCGTCAATGGCTATGTTGATGCGGGTTTTCCAGCAGCAGCATCATCCTAATTTCTCAGGGGATGGAGAACCCCAGGCTATAGAGTTATAGTTAGAGGCCACGCTGACGATCTTCAAGCATCTGAAGATAAATCCAAAGAAGAGGGTGAAGATTTCTACTTATATGCTCTGAGACACCGCGAAGAGGTGGTGGGAGGTGATCTCACAGTCAGGGCGCCAGAAGAGTATGCCTTGAGATGAGTTTCGGTGAATCTTCTATGATTACTTCTATCCAGAGACCTTGAAGGCCGATCGAGCCCAAGAGTTTGTGAGTCTGGAGTAGGGTACTCTTTCTGCTATGGAGTACTCTTCGCTCTTTACCGAGCAGCAGTGCTTCACGCCGATTCCAGCATGTGATGAGTTGTTCCTTGCTAGGAAGTTTGAGTATGGTCTCAGGCAGGATATTCGTTCCTAGGTGAATATCTTCAGGTTGACTTAGATATCCTCTATCATCAAACAGGAACTGATCACTAAGTGCAATCTGAGAGATTCTGGAGCAGTGGGCTTGGGCGTTTCGACATCGAGAGTCAGTGTTCCTCCTACTAATAGTAGGAAGTGCCGCAGAGAGTCTGCTCGAGGAGATCAGAGTATACAGGATGTATCTTCAGGAAGCCAGGTTGTATACTACTAGTGTGGAAGGAGTGGGAATACTATGCCTTAGTGCCAAAGAGACCCGATGGAGTGCTGATCTTGTGACAATATGGGCTATCTTCAGCGTTTTTGTCAGACCTTCTCACTTAAAGTTTGTGGTAGGGGTTCTTCTATGACCCCGCGTTCACGGAATGCATTGCCAGTTTCTCATCAGTTTGGGAAATGGAGTTCTTCTAGCCATTTGGGCCGAGGTGTAGGTTGCGGCCATGGTGGTTAGTCACCCAGTTACCCGCGAAAACAGAGTGGATCATCTCAGAGTGGTCAGCCAAGGGCGCCAGGCCGTGGTACAGGCCAGACGTTCACCATGGAGCAGACTTATCAGGAGCAGGATCCCGACCCTTCCACAGTTCGTGGTATGATCTTAGTAGCCTCAGTTTTATCTTCATCTCTTTTTGATACTGGTGCTTCGCATAGCTTTATCTCTGTTGCTGTTGTGGATAGCCTTGGGCTCTGTTTCTTTTTGTCTACCGACATGTTGACTCTTGATACACCATTGGGAACGAAGACATCTATCGTACATCAGTGCAGAGCATTCCCTCTTGAGGTTGCAGGGTGTCACTTCTTATGGAACCTCTATGTCCTAAAGATGATAAGATATTATTTCATTCTCGATATGGACTGGTTGGTTCCCTTCCAGGCAGTCATAAATTGCTATCGTCACAGGCTGAGTTTCATATAACCAGAGGGCAGATCGTTTCATCATAGCGGCGAGTGGGATGTCCAGGCAGGTAGAGCTGGGCCATAGCATCATGGTTTAGGAGGAGTTATAGCCCAGATTTCCAGTATTTATCAGGATGACCAAGGAACTTCACAGTTAGACCTTCCTCTAGTGGTGGATCGTTTTAGGTATGTCTTTCCAGAGGACTTCTCAAGTTTTCCTTGAGAGCGTGAGGTAGACTTCTCAATTGAGCTCGTGCCAGGAGCAGCACCGGTGTCCATTCCTCCTTATAGGATGTCTACACCTGAGTTGCAGGAGCTCAAAAAGCAGTTGGAGGAGTTACATGAAAAGGGTTTCATCCGGCCCAGTACTTCTCCTTGGGTTTCACCAGTCTTGTTTGAGAAGAAGGCAGGCGATAACCTTAGGCTTTTCATGGATTATCGGAAGATGAACCAGTTGACCTTCAAGAACCGATATCCCTTACTGAGGATTGATAACATCTTTTATCAGCTTAGAGGAGCTTCGGTGTTCTCGAAGATTGATTTGAGGTTTGGTTATCATCAGTTTCATGTTATCCCATCAGATATACCTCTTACAGCCTTCAAGATCAGGTGTGGTCTATACAAGTATACGGTCATACCATTCGTTCTCACAAATGCGCCAGCAGCTTTTATGGCAATGATAAACTGAGTGTTCCATCCATACTTGGGTTCCTTCATGGTGGTTTTCATGGACGACATCATTGTGTACTCTCACACATGACATGACCATGCTACCCATCTTGAGATTGTTCTAAGTACACTAAGAGAGCATTAGTTATATGCTATTCTCTCGAAATGCCACTTTTGGATGGATCATATTCACTTCTTGGGTCATGTTATCTCAGAGACGAGAGTGTCAGTTGACCCATAGAAAGTGAGAGCTGTAGTTTCCTGGGATCATCCGAAGAATTTCTTAGAGGTGTGGAGTTTTCTAGGGCTGGCTGGATACTACAGGCGTTTCATACAGGACTTTTCATGCCTAGGAGCACCGCTGATTGTTCTGACCAAGAAAGGGGAAAAGTTCTTATGGTCAGATTCTTATAAGAAAACATTTCAGGAGATGAAAGGGAGGTTGATGTCAGCACCGATACTAGTCTTGATAGAGTATGGCAAGGGCTATACAGTCTACTGTGATGCTTCAGGTGTCGAACTGGGAGATGTGCTTATGCAGGGAGATGCGTTGAGCAGTAGAACTCAGATTCAGGAAGTTCAGGAGGCCAGTAGTGATTGGAAGCTTGTGGATCTGTTCTCTGAGATGCATTTGGATGTGCATGATAGACAGGGGCAGACTTTTCTATCTTCTATAGTTCTTACCTCTACCCTTCTTGATCGGGTGCGGATGAGGTAGCTATCAGACTCAGAAGGCATAGTCCTGAGGGAGAGTGTGTCAGGAGAGGACCCTCTTCCTAGATGGATAGTGGGAAATGATGAGATCTTCCATTTCTAGGGACAAATATGGGTGCCAGTAGACATACGTGAGGAGATGATGTGGGATTTTCATTCGTCAGTTTGGGCAGTTCATCCTGGAATCACCAAGATGTATCGTGATCTACACCGCTAGTACTGGTGGCCAGGTATGAAGAGATATGTCTCTAGGTTCATCATGAGGTGTTCCACTTATCAGTAGGTGAAAGAGGAGCATCAGCAACCAACATGGCTTTTGCAGTAGTTACCCATTCCTGAGTGGAAGTGGAACAATGTCACGATGTACTTCGTGATCGGGTTACCGAGGTCACCTCAAGGGAGTGATTCTATTTTGGTTGTCGTCGGTAGGCTTACGAAGGTTTCTCACTTCTTTCCGATCAAGGAGACCTTTAGTGTTGATGAGCTTGGGCAGTTGTACATCCGAGAGATTGTACGTCTACATGGGGTTCCACACTCCATTGTTTCAGACAGAGATGTGCGTTTTACTTCTCGGTTCTGGAAGGGTCTTCAAAAGGCTTTGGGTACATAGGTACTTTTGAGTACATCATACCATCCCCAGACAGATGGCCAGTCCAAGCATACGATCCAGGTGCTTGAGGATATGCACCGAGCTTGCATTCTAGACTTTGCCAGTTCTTGGGAGAAGCATATTCCTCTTGTGGATTTTTCCTATAACAATAGTTTTCAGGCGACTATTCATATGACACCTTACGAGGCTTTGTACAGTAGGCCATGTTGATCACATTTGTGCTAGCTGGAGGCAGGAGAGGTAGCTTTGTTGGGGCCTCACCTTATTCAAGAGACCTCAGAGTAGATAGAGTTGATTCGGAAGAGGATGGCTATAGCAGAGTCTCGACAGAAGTCTTATGTTGATCAGTGGAGACGGCCTCTAGAGTTCGAGGTCGGGGATCAGGTTTTCCTATGTGTCTCACCGAGGTTGGGAAACAAGAGGATTCAGAGACAAGTTAAGCTTTTACCACGGTACGTCGAGCTGTTTGAGGTGTTGGAGAGAGTTGGGCCGGTTTTCTATCGGTTGTAGTTACCTCAAAGGTACCAGTCTATGCACGACGTCTTCCACGTATCTCAGCTCCGACATTACTTTTTAGACCCGTATCAAGTCTTCCAACCCAAGGAGGTTGGGCTTGAAGCAGATGAATCATTTGAAAAGAATCCTATCTGTATTTTCATTTGCAATACGAAGGTTCTCCATGGCTGGTCTGTTTCTCTAGTATGGGTGTTATGGCAGCACAGGTGAGTACAGGACGAGACTTGGGAGAGGGAGGCAGAGGTACAATCGCATTGGCTAGAGCTATTTGGGGTATCTTATTCTATGCCTCACTGGGAAAATTTGGGGATGAATTTCTTTAAGGGGGGGAAGTTTTTAAGAACCCAGATCTTCGTTTCAGGTATGTTTTTCCTTTTCTGGTCGGTTTTGAGAAAAGAGGAAAATCTGGAAATTTTCAAAGTACACACCGTGTACTTTATAAGTACACGCTGTATACTTCGATGTCGTGCAAGGTCGTGTGCTGGCCATATCCGGGCCACACACATGGTGTGTAGGGGCGATGTGGAGGCTGCTTCAAGCAGATTACGGAAAAGCCTAGTACACATCGTGTACTCTATAAGTACACGTTGTGTACTTTCATTTTTTCATTAAACGGACTGGGGTCTCATCTGATCGACAGAATAGTCTTCTTCTCTAGGTTCTTCGACTGAGAGCATCCCGTATGGCCGCGAACATCCTCCGATCCCCCGAGCCTCCATCTGTTTGCCGAATCGACTGCCATCGATTGCGTTGGAACCACATCGGTTATCTCTTCCTTCATCTTGAGTTTCATTCCATGATTTTCCCTCTTTATCAAGATATCATGGGTTGAATGTTTTGTGTGTTTTCATATATCTACAATGTTCTAATGAGAATAAAGACTCATGGTTCAAGTATATTTATCTCCTACCATCAGGGTAGGTGGTTTGTGCCTTAACGTTCTAAGTCTTTGGGTTTTATGTGCAAATGTCACCAATACCCGTGAACGGGGTATTGCATGTTTACCATTTTTTCCCTGTTGTTTTCCTGCCTTTCTTGTGTGCTTGTGTAGAGGTAATTTGATCATGTATGAGGATAATTTCTATGCTTGGATGTTTTTCCCATGCCTTGTTCTTTTTACAACCTTTGGGTCTGGTTAGCTTTGGTCTTTATACCTGTTTTCCATGCCTTGTGATCGCACTATGGAATGATGTTCTTAACATGATTGTTATGCTATAGACTGGTTATCCAAGTAGCTCTATAGGTGAACATTGGCCTTATAGAATTATTATGCGCTGACTGGCATGGGACCATGAAAACCTGGTGCTGTAGGCTATACGGGGATAGACGGAGTGAGCTTCCTCAGAGAGTATTGGACATTATAGACTAGAGAGGATAGACCAAGTGAGATTCCTAGAGAGTCTTGGATATTATAGACCATAGGAGGGTAGACCGAGTGAGATTCCTTATAGATATTTACTTGTTTAAATCTCCTTAAACCATTCCAGGCTAGAGGAGGAATTGACCGAGAGAGCTTCCTCAGAGAGTATGTGATAGACCTGACACTATAGGAGGATTGACCGAGTGAGCTTCCTCATAGAGTTTCTAGACCTTGGGGTTAAAAGAAGGTTAAACCACGTCATCTTACTCAGAGAGTTCCTGACTACCCTAGACTATAAGGTAAATTGACCGAGAGAGTTTCCCCAGAGAGTCTTATAATTTCGTATGACCGAACCAGAGGGGATAGGCTGAGTGCACTGCCCAGAGGGTTGTTGGTACTTCTTGGATAGGACCAGAGGGGTTGGCTGCGAGTACTACCCAGAGGGGTTCCTGTTGTGGTTAGTTGTTTGCTTCACTGCCGCTTATTGATATGTGGATTGATCACTATTGTACATCATCATGACTACTTATTACTGTACTACTACCTGTCATATGCTCACTGACTGTTAGGCACAGATCTTCGGGTGGTTTCCTACTGGAATTTAGTCTCAAACCCTATTTGGTCCATAATTTTTGTCCCAAATAGACTATATTGTTGCAGTTATAGACAAGGGAAAGCACGCTTCGACATCTGGTACTTGATTTCCTTGGAACATGAGAGCATGGGACTAAGCTTAGGCTTGCGATGCTGAGGATCTGTTTATATTTTTTTTGTACTTGTTTTGGTACTGTTTGTATTTCTAGCATTGTGACCTGTTTGGATGATTTCCTAGATATATGTATCATGGATCATTTCATATATACACATGTGCTCCAGTTGTTTATTGTTTTAGATTTCCGTTGTGCATTGTTGTTGGAAATTTACTAATTCTGCTATTTTGTGCTTTGTTTACTTCCGATGTGTACTCTGCCAATGAGGGAATAGTTTCCCCACTATCACACCCAAGGATCTCGCTGCTAGTCGGCAGCCTCTGGCATTTGGGGAAATGTGCTTGAGGCCATGTGACCAACTGGGTATGGGGCGCCTATTGGTGGCTTCCGGAACTAGGACGTTACAATAAGTCCTCTTGAATTTCGATAATGGGAGATATCTTTGTAATACGATCCACAATAACCCATATATCATTTTTTTCTCTGGATGTCCTTAGAAGTCCAGTGAAAAGGTATATGGTAAAGTTCTCACACTTCTATATTGGTATGGAAAATGGTTGCATCAAACCTTTATATTTTTTTCTTCTAGCCTTCACTTGTTATCATTCCAAGTACTTTTATGTATATTTAGTGGTCTCATTATTTGTACTTTCTAACCAATAGTTCTCTCATATATGTTGATATAACTTTGTGCTCCCTGGGTGAATAGAGAAGGTTGAGCTACGTACATTATTCAGAATCTCGTTATCTTTCTCTGGATCAGATGGTACACATAATCTCAACTCAAATCTTATGACTCCATCCTTATCAATCTTGAACATAGAGGATTTCTCATTCCTGATAGCTTCCACACTTTTCATAATTTCCACATCACTTCTTTAAACATCCTTTATTTTCTCCATGTGGGATGGTTGACCAATCATTTTAGAAATGATTGATTATATTCCTCCCTTAATGATTTCCATGTATATTCTTTGTAATTATAAGAATATTGGATCCTTCTCAATTCTCATCATCGATAAAGATACATGTTCTTTTCTACTTAGATCATCTGCCACCTTATTTTCCTTATTAGGATTATAGTGGATTGAGTATTAATAATCTTTTATAAGATTGAACCATATATGCTAGAACATATTAATATTATTCTATGTGAATATATATTTTAGACTCATGTGATTAGTATATATCTCAAATTTCTCCCCATAAAGATAATGATGCTAGATTTTCAGTGCAAAGATCACAACTACCAATTCCAGATCATGCGTAGAACCGTTTTTTTCATTAATTTTTGACTACCTTGAGGTGTAGGATATAACTTTATCCTTTTTCATCAGTACAAATCCTATGAAATTATTTAAATAATTTATTTACACCATAAATATTTATCCACTTTTCAGAAGTGTGAGTATTGGCACATTGATATGCCTCTTTTTGAGCTCCTTATAAAATTCCCCACATTCTTGAGTTCAAACAATCTTCAATCCATTTCAAGTCAACATGGTTACTGGGATTGAAAATCCTGATATGTTCTTCACAAATTGTAGGTATTACCCATCTAGGCCAAGGAAAATATGCATCACTATTATTGATTTTGGACCGGGCCACTCTTCAATTACCTTAGTCTTGGAAGGGTCCCTAAATATCCCTTTTCTAATGATTAAATGACCTAATAATGATACTTCCTCCATCTAAAACATTCATTTACCATAATGTGTATAATTTTTCTCCCTTAAAAAAGTATGTAACCCAGAATTCAAATACTCCTCATGTTCCTCCTTTCTCTTGGAGGGTATCTGAATGTCATCGGTAAAGAATACCATAAACTTTTCAAGGTAATCTCCATATAATCTATTAATTATATCCATGAAAATTGATGCAGTATTAGTGATTCTGAAGGGAATCACTATGAAATAATAGTCTATATACCTTGTTCAAAAGTATTTATGGGGAATATCTTCCATCTTTACCTTTAATTACATATATCTCAATCGAAGGTCCACCTTAGTCAAATAACTTTCCCCATGTAGCTAATCAAACAAGTCGTCTATTTGAGGTAGGGGATATTTTTTCTTTACCCTGATTTTATTGAGATAATGATAATAAATGAAAAAGTGCACAGATCCACCCTTCTTATTAATGAATAGGACTAGTGCACCCCACGATAAAGAACTTGGGTATATAAAACCCTTTTCTAGATTCTCTTATAACTGCTTATTCAGATCTTCTAGCTCAATAGTGGCCATTCTATAAGGTGTATTTGATATAGGAAGTGATCCAGGAATAAGTTCAATTGAGAACTCAACCTCTAAGTCAAGAGGAAGACCAAAAAAATCTTCAGGTAATATATCAATGTAACCCCCAATGATGGGCATGTCTTCATGGTTGATTCTCTCCTTTGTCTCAATAATTTGAGCAAGATATGATTGCTTATTAGGAAAAAATATCCACTCTGAAGATGATGATTTTGAATTAGATTCATCGTTCTCCTTACACTTGTACAAAATTTGAGGATGCTCTAGGATTTGAAGAGTGATCTACCTTTCCCAATAGTTAATGTTGTATTTATATAAAGATAGTCAATACATTCTAAAAATAGCCTGAAACTCAACCAAAGGGAGTATGATAATATTTTTTGGGAGGTTCAGTTCATAAACATTTACACGGGAGGAGTTTTAAACATTGGATGAAATAATTTCCCCATTATCTATACTCATAGATAACTCACATCCAAATTTTTAGGTGGTTATTAAATAGTTATACTAAACACGAATGATATGAAAGACTTAATAGAACTATAATCAAATTTTATGTTAACTATTCTTGAATGAATAACCCATGTACCTATCACTATATTTTTGTTTAACTCCACCTTAGTAATAGTGATAGCATAATAATCTCCTTGTTTCCATGGAGGTTTTTGTTGATTGCGTCTGAAAACCATGGGATTACGAAATTGGTTTTCAAAATTCCAAGGTTCCTTGCAGTTGAACCAATTCACTACTGGTTAAGAGTTTATATGAACCATCCTTTGTTCTTCTACTTTAGTGGGATTATTCATATCCCATTTGTGGTTCTTATCTAGATTCCCCAGTATTCCACATTTGAAGCATTTATTGGTTCCATTTAGACAATTCCTATGTTGTTTCTTCCAAAACATTTCACACATGAGAGACTCAGTATTCTTTTTTTCATGGGATTTATTTTCTCATCCACCCATATTAGACTCCATTTTTTTCTTTTTTCCATCTGCCCCATGAGACTATTGTATGTCTCAAATCTATATTTCAACCTTGAGAGTACAACATACAATCTCCTCATAAATTTCAAAGTGTCAAATCACCACCTATTTTCATAGACTCGGTATTATTCTACTAAATAAGCAATCAACATTTCTTTATATGATCATGAAAAATGTAGAGGCGTATCTTGAAATCCTTGTAATGTTTTCTTTATACACCCCGATAGACTCATATTCCTTCAAATTTAGTCCAACGAACTCTATTTCCATATTGAGATGGAGGGTTATGGGAAAATATTTATTGAAATAGATTTTCCTGAATTCCTCCCAATCCATGGAATCAATTTCCTTCTTGGATATCATATTTTTGATTACTTTCCACCACTAATCATCTTCCCCATCAAAATGATATACCGCCAGCACAAATTTCTTTTATTTTGAGCACTGGAGAACAAATAATATCTTTTCAATGGAGTTAATATTTTATTCCATGAGGAGAGGATATGAAGATCCACTAAACATGGAGGCCATCTCTGTATGAAGGATTTGAAAAAAACCTTCTATTTCCTTATAGAAGGAGGGTGTTCCACATGATTCATGTTATTATTCATAACATGAGCTAGTTGAGAAAGTACTCTCATGAAATTTTGAGAAACCATTCCCATAATATTTGGAATATCATTAGAGAAATCATCACATTGACTGTCACATTAATTATTCACACTTGTTCTTCTATTTACTACCATTAAATAAAGAAAATAAAGTGAAATTAGGGTCTTTAATACTTAGCTAAACCATTCCAATCATATTATTCATATCATTATGGAAGTCATCACATTGACTATAACATTAATTATTCACACATGTTCTTCTATTTAGTACCATTAAATAAGGAAAAGAAAGTGAAATTAGGGGGATTGAATACATAGCTAATAATCACGTAAAAAATAAACATTGAACATTAAAGGATAAACATGTAAAATAAAAGTATATTTTAACTTGTGATTATATAGGATTTAATCGAGGTTGTCCTTCATCTTTTTCCTAACATATATTCTCATGGACATTTTCATTGTTTCCATAATAATGTTTTATAATGTGATAATGAACTTACTAATGTATATCCTTCAGAAGTGTCAAACCAATTGTGTAGTAAGGACCATTATTTTGCACTGGGTTACCCTAAGTTAGGCCTGGAACACCATGTCAGAGTTGTTACTCCTAAGTATATTTGTTCCAGAACCATGTAAACTATTAGTATCCAAACAAGGATATATTTTCATGATAAAACACTTACTCTATACTTACTAAAATTTAGGGATGTTTTCTTAGACTTAGTCTTATCCCTATGGTTATTACAAATTTTTTATAGTTCTAATCTCCAAAAGAACCAGTCCTTGTACTGATACCAACTATAGTGACCCTATAATTTTACACATATCATTACATGATTTAATAAATAATTAAACATAAAATTACAATCCAATGATCATAAAGTCAAGTGTTTTGGAGATTAGGTAAATAATTAAACAACATGATTTCAAAATAAGATCATCTTTTATTTGATCTCCATAAAGAGCTCCTAACTTCCTTTGAGCCCTTACATCAGCAAAGGATAACCTAGGGATAACATGAAAAAAGTGATGAGATAAAAGTCTAGTAAGGGAATACACATTAGAATAATGCTTAGAAAATGGGTTAGATGGCATGACATAATTATATAAAAAGTCATGGTATATGATTAAATATAAGGAATCATAACATGAGATCATATAATCAATGATTCATAGTAATTTGGTAGCAACCTAAAACATGCATTTAGCACGATTCGAGGATTTTTACATAAAGAGGAGCATGATTCATGTCTCGTTTCACATAGAGGATCATGAGCTAAGGATGACCCCCAAGACCATTACATATGGAGCACGATTCAAGGGAAACCACCAAGACCTCTTCACATAATGTCTCGTGAGACTAAAAATTGCACAATTAATTAGAGATCTATCTATGTGCACCCATCAAAACATTTTTAGGAATATTTTTTACATATTAATAATCATACTTAAGGAATCAAATATAAACATAAGGGTTTCCCATGGTAAGATTTGGGTAACATAATCTTGTCAAAAGAACAATAAATGGACATATCATAAAGGTTTCCATGAAAGATAGGGATTAAATAATTCATGGACATTCATAAAGGAAAATATGCATAGATCACTATTATTGGCAGTAAATTGAAGTGATAATATGTAAAAGAGATTTTAAGAAAATTGATAATAAAAACATTTTAGTGTTGTTTAAGGAAAATATTAAAGATCATATAAAGAAGAAAATGGAATAATCTTTTATATAAAACCATAAGGTAACATAGAATGTTTTCATAATAAAATGATAGAATTTATAAAAATAATGGTGGATTTAAATAGATTATATAATTCACTTGAAATCAGGTAATGATTTGAGAAGTTCTCTTCAATCGGGTTTGCTTATCGGGAAGAGTTGAGTAGAGATCCTTTTTAAAATACATATATTCATAGAAAATAAGGATGAATTGATCTTGATAAATGATTTTGGAATATATAAAAAGAATTTATAATATGTAAAAAAATAAAAGATAATTTCATTTGGGTAATATGAGTGAAAGATTAACCCAATGGAATAATGAATGTTCAAGTAGAATCCCTTATGTTATGTCCAAAAAAATTATTCCCTTGATCATAATTTCATAAATAATAAAATTAAATCCATTAATTAATTAATTAAAAACATTTTAGAGATGTATTTTATTTAGTAAAATTTTATTAAGTTCATTTATTTCCCTTTTTATGGGTTATGAGATTCAATTTCATTGTTCGAGAGCGTTAGTTTCCTTAGTTTTCATGATTAGTTTACTCTTATATGTGTATGGAAAATCATGTCGAATGAGGATAGTTTTCCAAAAATGATAGTATAGGTTATTAATGAACTTATATAATATTAAAATACAATTTTTTCGTATTTTAGGATGATTCATTAGATAGATTATTAATAATAATCAATTATATTAATTTAGCGTTGTTTTGAACATCAAATACTAGTTTTGTTATATTATTAAATATCAAGTGTATATACTGGTTATAGAATATTAAATAGGTTTTAGTAAATAAAATATAATCTGGTTCAACCAAAAAATGGTTCCATGACCATCCTTGAAGGTGTAATTGAAAGATAAAATATCATCGTCCACAAAGGTGGTAAATTGGCACCTCACAGACGATGTTTTCATTCGTAAAATAAAAGAGACAGGAGAATAGATTTGATGAATAATTATTCCATAAACATGATAAAATTCAACTATATCTAAAATAATGTATTTTTTATGCCACTTTCATAAAGTAAAGTGAGGATAATATACAAAAAAGAAAATAACTTGAAAATAAAGTGACTGAAAATGATAGAGGGTTTTAACTCTAGATTCCTTCTTCTTGAGAAAATATGTAGTGGATTTTTTTTTGGTATTTTATTAAGACCAAATTATCCTAAACATGTGGGGGTTCTTGGGGGATATTTGAGCAGAAAATGGACATGGATCAAGGCTTTATAGGTTTGATAAGAAGATGTAGTGAGCGGTGGTATTTATTGTAGAGGAGAGAGGTGTTTTCTCATTATTTAATTCATTTGTTTATTTTTTTCACAAGACAAGAAATAATGTTGATTATTGAGACTATATATAGTAATTAGATCATGTTATTTTAAACCAATGATTCTTAAATCAACCATGACTCATGGAATAGTGTATATAACATATAATGTATATATACCGTAAATTATCGCATTTCACTTTTCACCAAAAATTCTAGTATTTGAGAAAAATATCAAAAAATTACCATAACCAGTTTTTGAAGTTTAGAATTAAAAAATAAACTCCATTTTATGAAAATAATTTTATAAATAGTAGAAATTTAATTCTTAATAAAAATCATCAATTACTTGGAAAATACAAATTTTAAAATTAAAACTACTTTTCTAGAACTTTTAAAACATAATTAAGGTTTCACAAAATTATATTATAATCATAAGGCAATAAAATATTACATTACAACAAAATTTTATGAAAATAAATTTTATTTTAAATTTATAAATTTATCATAAAAGTTTAATTAAATATTTATAACTTAAAAAAACAACACTTAATTAATAAATTTTAAAATATTTATTTAGTTATACTATGATATAATTATATCACATTGTCACTTATAAGATTGATAAATTTTATTCATACTTTGATTGGTGAGTTTTCTATTCAATTGTCCAACTTAAAATTTATAAGGGTCATGTTACTATTCCAAAGGTTAGGTTTCTATTTCATCAATATATGTTCCTTAACTTCTAGGAATACTTCTTATTTCATTCATTTTTTATTTATAAAGTTTATATTTTGTTATCAAAGTAATTTTATGTTGTTATACCTATGGAATAATTATAATAAAGGAGTTTCCATTGATAAAACATCAGGTATTTTCATAGGATAGAGACAACTACCACAAGAATTATGAAAATGACATTTCTTTATTGACCGATGGTGAGAGGGAATGACCTCAGATCCTAGAGAACCTAGATCTGAAGAAAAATAACTTAGTTCTCCATTTAAATGTTAGATCTCATGATCTCATATTAATAAAAATTTATTTCATGGGTAATAATATAATAAAATAGGTTATAAAGCTACAATTTAACAAATTTCAACCAATAGAGAACCAAAATTCCAACTGGCATAATGATTCACGATCAGGTAGAGGAAAGGAACCAAGAATGTCCCCAAGGATAATCTAAAATAGGAAAACCAAATTGTGGTTGTAGTGGTTGGATGGAGGGAGATAAAAATTTATTTCATACATAAATAAAATTTTTCCCCTAACTAAATTAGATTCCTAGATGAGTTGTCAGTAAGGGACTATGGCTCACCAATGGGTCAGAGGTCCACCTACCATCCCATGATAGCCCACTAACTGGCCAGTGGGTACGTATAGAATCCCTACACCTATAGGTCTCCCTATAGTGGAATGAATAAATCCCATAAGCATTTTGGTGTCCCTTCCATCCATTTAGGTGTTCTTATAACCTAAACCAGCTAGCCAATGGACTCATGCTACCACTAACTGCTCAAAAACAGTAACTCAAGTTAAATTATGTGCCAAAATTCAAAACAAAATATACATGAAAGTTTTTTATAACTAATTCCACTTTACATGATATAAAAATTCATCTAATTATTAAAACATTCAATCCCTATAAATGATCAATATAATATACCCAAGAATATATAAGGCCTTTTCAAGAATCATTAAGGCCTCAATCTCCCCTATCTCATGGTTTTCCCGAACACATTTCCATATCACTCAAACCAAATGGATAGTCTAAGCACACATCACCTTACCTTTTTTTCCACTATTTGGACATGTATTTCAACCCAAAAGGTTTTGGTTTTAATCTATGTATCCCCTAACTCGATCATGTGGGTCGGATAATGTAGGTACTTCTTCAATTGGGAAACATTGAACATGTTATGGATGGAAGTGAAATGAGTAGTTAAGCTTAACTAATACACCACCTTCCTGCGTCATTCCAAAATATCTAACAGTCTGACATAACAAGGTGAATGTACTCTTATTCCCCAAATTTTTAAGCCCCATTTGGGGTGAAAATATTAGATATACATGATCCCATTTCTTATAGGCAAACTTATGACTACACCGTCTGACATATGATTTCTATTGACTCTGAGCTATCACTAACCTCTTCCTATTCAATTTCAAGATATCCATCATATCTTGAATGATGCTTGGTCTATCCTAGGACCCTTCTCCATCTTCGAACCAATAAAGAAGATATCTAAATGGCCATATATACAATGTTTAAAATAAAACCAGCTATATCAAATTATGATAAATTTTGTTATAGGAAAACTATACTAAGTGAAATTGATTCTCCCTTAATCCACTAAATTCATTTCTTCTGAACACATGCCTTAAAGAATCTAGATGGCTCTTTTAGTTTTTCCATTCATTTGGGGATGATATTTCATGCTCAAATATAATATATAACCTACCATTGTCTTCAATCCACTCTAGAATTAGGAATTGGAGTGTAGGTATCCATAAAATATGATAGCTGATGGAATTATATAAAGTATGAGAACCTCCCACTCATATGAAATCCCATGATCAACCACCATAGTTGACTCTTTTATAGATATTAAATTATACCAACTCATTATTTTATCAATAAACACCCATATTGAATCCTTACTAATAGGGTTCTATGGTATCCCCATTAAAAATTCATTGGATATAGAATCCCATTACCAAACTAGAATGGGTAATGGTTGTACCAAACTAGTAGGCCAATGGTGTTTTGATTTAATTCTCTAAAAAGTGAAGCATCGAGATATAATAACCGTAGTAAATATTCTCATTCCTAGACCCAGTAATAATGTCGCAAGTTTTGGTAGATCATGGTCACTCTAGGATATACATAAAAACTCGATTGATGTCCATTATCCACAAACTCATGCCTCAAGTGTATTAGAAAACCATCATACATTGGAGTGAAAAAATCAATTGGGATATTGATAACACTCTTATAAGGTTATCCCCACCACTAAAATTTCTACAGACTCATTAACACTCTACATATTTAGCTTTTACAAGTTGAATATAATCATTCGTAGATGATATTTCATAATAACTAGATAATAATAGAAATTTGTGATCGCTACCTACATCTGATCACATATATATAAATAAGTTTATCAAATACCACTCTTCCATTGATTCCTTTACTAAATATTATACTAAATTTCTATTTATAGTGTCTTAAACCATTTTCTATTTTTTGAGGATGTAATCAATATCAAAATAAAATGTATGAATGTATTTATCCATTTTTTGTCTCAAATAGAGATCTCTCTGAGTAAATATATTATTTATATTGTTATGTTATGAATACACAATAAAATTCTCCCAAAGAGGTAGGTTCACTAATTATAAAGTGCATACATTACTACTTCTAACACCATATGATCAATGGCATAATTATTCTCATGATGGAATAATATATGAGATCCATAAGATACTATATTTCTTATACACATCATAACATAACCCAAAACTATACCTAATGAGTCACATTAAACGTCATATCCCAAATGTATATTAGAAATAATAAAAAATATAAATGAAGTAAATCTCACAGTAAATTACTGAAAAGATCACTAGTAGTGATCTCACCTAAGAAATTATACACTTATGAGTCATCTCTATCATAGGGGATGTTATCATTGAGAAGTCCAAGAAAAATTGCATGTAGTGACTAGTTAGAAAAAAGATACTCTGAATTTCAGACACATTTCTAGGATACTCCCATGACATTCCTATATAAGTCATTTCAAGATCCATTTATTCACCCTTGTCATAAATTACATGGCCCAAAATTTTTACCACCTGAATCCAAAACTAAAATTCGGATATGTTTTTAAATAGACAATGTTCTATCAAAATTAAAAGATTATATTCATATAACCTTCCTGATACTGTTCAAATACGTAGTTCACATGAATATTTTCCATAAAAACGGTCATAAATGAATCCATGAATTGATCTAATATCTGATTTATTAAATCCATAATCACCATAGGATCCTTAGTAAATCCAAATGGTATAACCAGATACTCATTATGAACATAGTTTCTTCTGATCACCTATTAGGAGTATCTTCCTCTCAAAACCATAGCTAATGGTACACTCAATTAAGATCAATTTTAAAAAAACATTGAGCTCCATTAATCTTATCAAAACGTTTATCAATTTTGGGTAAGGGTATTTTTTCATCAGTGTCACATAGTAGAGTTTTATGAAATCAACACAATTTTATAGACTCCATCCAAATTTTTTATAAACAACATTGGTGATGAAAATGGTGAAACAATCAAAAAAATAATTCAATTAGCCTCAGTATCCACATGATTACCCTTTAATTATATCAATTTACTAGGTTCAAATTGATATGAAGGTAGGTAAATTAGTTTCATCCCCATAAGAAGCACTAAGGAAAACTCGACATCACTAAAAGGTTGTAACCCAAAGAAAATATCTAAAAATACATTAGGATACTCACTAATCACCATTGGAAGAGGTCCACTAATATATGGATCAACAACATCAATAAAAAACTCTAATGACTGGTAGGAGTTCATTCCAACACTAGGAGAAAAAATCCATGTTCTTCCAGATCATGGATCCCATTTACCGTGATGGAGATGAGTGACTCCATCTGGTGAAAGGAATTTTACTTGCTGACGAAAATAATCAAGCTGGGATTTATAGATATTCAACCAATCCATTCCAATGATAGGATAAAAGATGTAAATATAAATAACATAAAATTACTATAAATTTATTGATCAACAACCATCTCCTTACAATTAGGATGTTCAAATACCTACTATGAATTGTTTCCCAATGGAGTGGAATGACCCATAAAGAATGGTATAATCTCTTAACATAAGGAAAATGTATAAATCTCATTTGTTGAGATAAAGGAATCAGTTTTACCAGTATCAATCAAATCCATAACCATAGAAGATGCAATCAATATCACACCACTCATGTTAGCTAACCCAACCACTCTCCAATATATAAAAATTTTCATCTGTATCCTTACACTTCTCCATTAATTGAGCATCACCAATCATATAAGGTTGAGATCCCACACCCTTGGATGTTTTTGGTCTAAATTGAGATTCCATAGTGAAGGTTTATCCAACTCTAATACATATATATTCTCTCTTATAGAATAAATTAATATGAATATATTTCTCATATGTGTGACACACCAATGCTGATGCCTTACAATCAGGATTGAGGTGTCCTTTTTTCCATAAAATTCTAACCGACAACCTAATTCTTCCAGGAAATTTGTTTCACATTCCTCCAACCACCTATGTGTCGGTCATCCCTCTTATTTTTATAATTAGGAAGTGATATTTGGATACCTCCTGCAATCACAAAATCTCTAAAGATTCCTATCATCCCAGCTATAATGACATTAGTCGTATATTATTTTAACACAACCTACTATTAGGTGGGTAGGCACATAATAATAATCATAGATCAAATATCTTCCTTAAAACCCATTTCAAACCTTCATTCCTTGATATAATCATTATACACATGCTCTAATATAGGTAAACCAATTCATAAAAATGAGTGGCATGATCCATGAATGAATAGTCTATGTGCATAAAAGTAACAAACTCTCATGACTTTACTTTTCTCAGTGTATTAGGATAGAACAACTGATTTAAGGAATTATTGAAGGTTTTCTAGGTGATATGTTGAGGTATCTTCACTAGAACAATAGATTACCGACACATCCATCCAGACCATTGAAGCCTAAAATTTCTAAAACCATATTTAGAGTCCTATAGAATTTTTATGAGGTTGAAAATTCTCCCAATACTCTAAATTTATACTCCTATATATTGTAGACCCATATTACCATGAAAGAAAAATAGATAATGCTTTTTGAATTCTGAAACACGGATGAACATTAATTTCTGTTCAACATTGGGGACATGAGAAATAGACTACATAATTCAGACAATAGTTTCAACCAAGATCATGTGAACCAGAGGAATCACCAATGGGGATCCCTCTGTAGATTCTTCTCTAATATTTTGTAATGTTTTATTAGTAGAGAATGGAATTATAAAACAAGAGGAAAAAACAATTTAGCATAGAATTTGATTCATTTATCATAAAATGAATTTTATGAAATGAATTTAAAATGGTAAAATTATAAATATAGAATCTAGATAACTCGAAAATGCCCATGGTATCTTAAAGATTTTCATCAATGTGAGATGTACATGCTCACTCACACACTACCTCTCATGTTTTGATAGTCCAATATCTAGTCTAATAGAAACCCCTAGACAAAAGGGGTGGTATGTAAGAATAACCACAAGTTTTGACCAAACCTGTGGCTCTCATAAAAAATTATAATAGTCCAAACTGGTTCAACCCCTAATGTCACCTGAACTAGCTAGCCACAACACACGATGTGTGTTCCTGATCACAATGGTTAGGTAGAAATCACTAGGGTATAATACAAATAAATTTGGTAATATTTAAATATTCAAAATAAATATGAGAAGATAAAAACATTCAGTTTTATAAAAAATATATCTATAATATATAATGTGTCAAAACAAAAAAAACAAAATGTTTACCCCACAATTTGGATAAAAAGGTTTAAAAAATAGAGAGGCTACAAACATCGAACTAAAAGTAACCCATTCGGTTATATCCTCCTAAAAACATGTCACTGAAATCTTAAAAAATCCAAAAGGTGACACAATCATGGAGAATCATCCTCTACATTACGCTCTTCCCTTTATATGTATCCCACAAAAACAAGGCTAAAAAACCCCAAAGTAAAAATTATCATGTTGGTGATAATTATTTGTAAGATACCCCCAAATAATCTATATAATGTATACCACATGTATCCATTAGTTCTTATTTAAATGTGATTTATAAAACACTTTTACAAGAAATTATTTTCAATATAAAATTCATCCTTTAGTTTTTTTTTAAACAGTCATTTCCTTTCAAAATTATGCCATATCCAAATAAAAAGAACAACAATTAATATCACATATCCAATGGAAAAAGAGAATAAATAAAATTGTAATCAATAATCAGTATCTATGTCACATTGAAGTGGGAAAATATGCATACTAAATATCTAATAATTAAATTCAATCTCAAAGCACCTAAAGAAATAATTCCATGATACAAGGGTTACAATAACTAAATATGTGAATCATAATTTAAAAGAACATTTATAAAATATAAAGTATACCACATGAATAAATTAGATAATGGGAACATACCATAATGATATATTACTTCTCTTAGTATTGTCCATGTTTATTTTCTCTTCATTACCCACGATCTACCAATGTGCTTAATATCTTCATTACATTTGAGAAACCGAATTCCTGTTTTCTATAACATTGTCATAGGAAAAATATAATTCATTTTTATTATAAAATTCCATTAAAAAAATTTAAATAGTGATACCAAAATGATCCCATTATTGAAAAACCATTTCCATTTTAAAAGCCAATTTAATGCATTTTTTGAATGACATGTAGTTTAAAAAATAAATTTCACAATAAAAAACTATTTTTGAAACCCATTTCCATTAACACTAAAGATTTAAATCAATTTCAATATTAAAAACCAATTGAAATCATTATAACAAAACATGTATCACTTAGGTATATTCCATAAGATATACATTCCTACATCAAGAAAGATGTAAATGATGTTTCCTTCTTAACTTATGATGAGAAGGAACAAGATCATATTCTAAAGAATATAGATATGATTAAAAAAATAAATTATCCATTTCAATGATAGATCTAATTATCTAGTCTCAATAAAATTTAGTTACATGGATAGGAAGAAACGAAAATTGGTTATAAATTATCCACTTATCGGATTTCACCAAAAGAAGAATTGAATGTACAACCAACATAATGATTCATCAGTTGGGAAAGGAATGTGAACATGAATGTCACCAAGGATATAATGAAATAAAAATTAAAGACAAATGGGAAATATTATGGGAGATAACCTCTTAATTCATTCTATACTAAAATTTATCCACTCACGAAACTAGATACTCATGGGGATCACTGAGTAGCCAGTGGGAAATTACAATCTTGGTGGTGGGTGTTGGTAAAATTCTTAACCTATAGTAATTCCAATGGAAAGGTGGTGGGTGTTTCTAGAATATTTGAACTAATTGTCTTTCCACTATTTTATAATTTAATACCAATGGATTTCAAGAAGAACATGTAGACATTTAGTTGTTTTCCCCACAAACACTAGAAACTTGCTCCCTCCACCTGCTAGTCGAGGGCCTCCTGGTAACACTAGCATACAAAAAACTATCTCCCGGTAAATATATGACCCGAAATTAAAAATACATAATCATAAAGGATCTATATAAAATATTATGGATACTTGGGTGTGGCAAACTCATAGTATACCTACATAGGATAAACTCATACAAATATCTGAACGCCAACCAAAAACACCAATGCATGGTGTTGAAGATCCACTGAAGATTTTTTATTGTTCTAAGATACCAATAACCTATTTTAGAAAAATTTAACTTTATCTATATTTTCCCATGTTAAACATGACTCAAATTTAGATATATCACTTAACACTAACAATGGGAGGGGAGATCGACACTATCACCAGTATATAGGCTCAAATGGATCCATTTTAATCAAATATAGTTATGTATTATTATAAAAGCACTCAAATGATAAAATATTAATCAAACTAGAAACAATAAATTTACCCATGAATACTCATTTAAAATCATTAATAATCTTTCTAGCTAACTTATTCTATTCATCCATATGAGGAGGATACATCACTCTTAACATTAGATGAGATCCCATCATACCCTATTGGATGCACAAGTTATCAAAATACTCAACCCTCAATAATTCTTTAATGGGATGGAATTGGGCTGATTTAGTCAACCGGTTGATAAAAAAAATATAAAATATTTCCAAAATTGGTTTTTATGATAAAAATAATAAATACATATAAATATAAACCTGTTTTTAAAATTTAATGGGAATTTGATGTCATAATAATAATTGATGTTTCTGATCATCTTTAGTCATCATACAAGTGAGAAACAATGATATGAAATTAGTATGTGAACATATCATGTCAAAAAAATCATGGTATCCTTGAATAATATAACCCAATGGGATCGATTTCAAAACAGTATAAACTTTTTCCTCTATGTCAAGCGAAAAACATGCCACATTGGAAATAGAATGGAACTTCCAAGGGATGGTGCCTAGTAAAATGAGGTATACCCAGTATTTAGAGTTATACTAATACTCAAGAAATTATAATCCTATATCAAAAAATATATATATTATAACCTAATAATTACATGGACTATAAACAAGAGGAAAAGGAACTGATCACCCTCCTTTTTTAAATTCAACCACATATCAGATGATAACCCTAGTAAGTTCCATTTCTCCACAGATTCTAGCACTTACTATGTTAGTAGTTTAAAACTTAAGGGTTAAACTACCACATTCCCCTTATTTAGGCTAAAATATATATCAAATTTAATATTTTTTAGATACTATATGTGTAACACCCCAAGATTTTGTGAATTATGTTTTTCGAATTAATTTATCTTTTTCATATTTTTCATTTCATGTGACACTATAAATAATTATTCCATATATATATATATATATATATATATATATATTAAAATAGTAAGTCAAAAATTCTTTTCACATGACATTGACTTGGCTTGTGCTGCATGCAATAACGATTTGGCTTGCGCTACCTGTAATATTGAGTTTTTATGAAGCATCATTTTATTTTAATTATTTAAATGATATAGTTATAACCTATCCATTAAACGTAGTAATATGAATTTTAATAAATAATTTTAAAATAAATTTCATAATGGTTTTATACAAATAAAACATATTTATATTGAAAATATATAATTTTTGGCAAAGTCATTATATGATTAAAAATACTATAATCTCAAATGAACTACTTTTAATGTCCTTATTTGAAAAATAATAAAATTAATCTTAGGAATATTTAGACATTTAATTTGATAAAATAAACTTAATTATTTATTTTATAATGTTTAAATTCTCTTAGGGTGATTCCTTGTGATTATTCTAAGAAACATCATTTTTTATTAATAGTGAAAAATACTTATTTTTAGTTTAAAACTATATTTTCATTTAAATAATTAAGAATGTTAAATTAAATTTTAAATTTTTTTTATAGTCACATTAGATAAATTATACATCTATTAATACGATTTAGCTCATTAGAATAAATTTCACTATGAAATTGAATATAAAATCTTAATAAACATTTCAACTTATTTCTACTCTAAAAACCAGTTATTTCGTCTTGTTTGCGGGATTAGCATTAATATTAATTTTGGTGCTTCAGTAAAATTAACTTTTAAAACCAAAAATAAAAAATTGTAATCAGTATAATATTTTGTCTCTAATTATTCATGTTATTTTTTGTCCAAAAATATTAGTAAAATTTATTAAAATTAATCGCATCGATTAAGCCCAAATTAAGCTTAATTAGTGACTAAACCTTAATATTAGGGTCCCAAATGACCTAGCCACATGCCCAATACCCATTTTATGGATATATTTAGTTCATAAAACTTATATTATAGAGTTTATTTTGGTTTTTTGTGACTTTTATTGGTAATAACATGTGTACACCCAACTTGTTTTAAAAAATTCCAAGTTAATCTCTTTCCTACCCAATAAATGGCCACCAACTCTGCCACTTCTTCAAACCTCTCGAAACAATTAGGTTTGGACAATATCTAACCAATAAACTTTCCAAAATCCCTATATTACCCATTGAATCCTCCCTTTGGGAGTAAATAAATCCATGGAAGCTTTTTGGGAAAAATCAAAAGAAGTTGGCCGATTCAGAGGTAATACCTTCTCCAAAGATCTTTTCTTTTATTTTCATTCTCCACCCCACAAGTCTCTTTATTCCATGGTTGTATAAAAAAAGTATCCTAAATATACTAGGAAGTTTATATGAAAAGTTTTATACCTATACTTACAAACACATCCATCTAATGGGTAATTAACATAATGTTTATGTGTATGGTGAACTACCACCTCACTAAATGATGATTGTTCATTTTTCATTTACGACCTTTCATGGTGGAAATTATGATAGAAAATATGTTTATATATGTAATATATTATATTTATTATTTATATAATATTATTTAATCCTTTTACAAGACAAATTATTTTTACTTTCTATTTGGTGTAAATATTATAATTTCGTTTGAGGAAATGTGGACTACCACCCCCTCAAAGGGATGTGATTCATTAATACACTACATGGAATGTATTAAGGATGAGTGTAATGAACTTATATGAATTATATGATATAATAATTATACTATAATATTGATATATATTGATATAGAATTATATATATATATATATTATGTACTTTCTTTCTTTCAAAACGACAATAAAAACTAAAATAGTGGTCATTTGTACGTACGACTTACTTTATCCATGAACGGTGTATTCTGCTTACTAATTTTATATTTTATGGATAATTATAATATAAATATAATGAATATAATTTATATTTATATCATGTTTTACATTCTTTAAATCATGATATATGTATAAGGACATAAGATATAAAAAATTAAGACACATGCAAAAAATAAAGCTAATATTACTCGAAGTAAAACCTTAACATATGATTATTAACAAGAATTTAATATAAGGTCATAAAAAAATAATATATATTATTATATATAAGAATATTGGCCCTTAAATTTTTATAATAAATTTATATTTATTATAAAGGTGGTTTTTATGAGTACGAAGAGAGTCAAGACACAAGGTCAGGGGATTTCATCTCATTTTTTATTTTCATGAGATACATGGAATCTTCACAACTCATTCCTTTTGCGTGGTGTATATACTAAAAATGAATGTATTATATTATTATTATTATGAAATTTATGTGTAATTACATATCCATTTTATTATCTTCCAATAATTGGGTTTCTATTTCAAAAGATACCAAATCAGTAAGATAGTTTTGTCTCAATTTACCTTATTTAAGACACATGCCATGTTATGAACCTATATTTTTATATGAGATGTATATATGGGATTTGAAATTTTATATCATGATTATAATTACTTTAATGATATTTTAATATTCATTTAATTTATTTTTCATAAAGGGGATTATTGTTCAATGTTACAAACTGGTAAGAGTTTATTGAAACAATTTATTCACCTTTTGAGATTGTTTCTGATTATGCTTACTTTTATGAAATATTTTGATACATATCTCAAGAACACTTGTGAATTTTCTTCTGCTATGTTTATTCATAATATATTCATATATTGGAACCATTTTCCCACTCTATTAAATATAATCGTTAATAAAGTGTTTTTATGAAAGTTTGAATTTACCTGTCTCTTTGGTCAGAAATCTATATTCCTTCAAAATCTTTTTTTCTAGAAAGGGTTTCCAAGAATATTATAATATTACCCTAAAATAATTAAATTTCATTTTCTCTTATTTATTTTACTAATGATTTCAAAGGAATGTTCTTATCACTTTCTGAACAAGGAATTTTTTACCCTTTTTACCATGAAAAAGAAATTTTATTTTTCCCTTGTATGACATATATAGATTTACCATCTATTGTTTCTATGAAAATTTATTTTCATGTTAAAAAGGTTATTTTTCAATAAAGTGTTTTAAATGTATTTTCTAATAAATGGGTTTTAAAAAAATTTCATTCCTATTCTATAAGTTTTCAAGTGAAAAGGTTTTCAAAACATCTTCAATCATTCATTATATGTTTTCAATGTTATTTTCAATGAAATTATTTTCAAAAGGTTTTAATGGTTTTATTATATTTGTTCAAAATTCTTTCAAATAAAAAAAATTTCAAGATGTTCTGAATCTTCTTTTATAAGTTTTCAAGGAAGAAGGTTTTATAAATTATTTCAAGACTTCATTATATTTTTTAAATGTATTTTATATGAATATGATTTTATAATGTTTTTATTTATTAAAAATATATTTTCGAAGAATAAAGGATATTTTCCTCAAGAAATATTTTTAAAATATATTTCAAAATTATTTTCCATCCAGTATGACATATTTCGATGTTATTCATGCCTTTATAATAAATGATCTAATGTTTCCACTCATATTTTTTCTGGATGGGTTATGCATAATGTCATGGTCCTTATGAAATTTGTTTCTCTCTCATAAGTTATGATTCTGATGAAATGATTATGATACCTATATCTATTTCCACATGTTATTATATGTTTACATGTTTATGATAATTATTTCATTTTAGTGTTAAGATATGACTATTTATGATTTTTTGGCACATGTATGTATGATTTCATTATGAGATGGGTGGGAACTATATCTCACTACAATTAATTGGATAAAGATTTATATTTCATGAGATAGACTAAGATGGTATTGGGAATTAACCATGAATACTAAGATGACCATGGGAGTGAACCATGACAACCAATATGGTATGAGGAGTGAACTCATTATACTAAGATGGTCATGGGAGTATACCATGATTACCAAGATGGTATAAGCAGAGAACTCATGATACTAAGATGCCCATGGGAGTGAACCATGACTAAAATGATGGGGTGGGGAGTTAACCCATACTACTATATTGTCATGGCAGTGATGCCATGTCTTATATGGGAATTGTATTATTTGATTATGTGTTTTCCATAATTCCACATTCTATTCCTCTGTTATGATTTCACGTCCTATGTTCTTTACTTCCTTAAGATTCATGTCTTATGAACTAATATTGTTTATTCTATTATTCATTTATATGATATTTGATATGTAGGGTATGATCTTCTATTTTTCACGATCTTGTTCTCATAACTGTATTCTCGGGATTATGCTTACATATCTACCTTTTTTACCATTAATAAGCATTTGAGATCACAACGTTTATGTTTCCATCCCTAGGTTATGAAGATATTTATTAAGTTTGATATTTATAAGAAGGGTTCTAGTCATAATGAACCTAGTTATAGATAATGTAGCTCATTTATACAACTATTTATGTTCCATGTTTATAAAGGATCTAGAAAAATACTGTATTTGGGTGTTTATTCTAATAATGTTTTATATATTCTGCAAAAGTTATGTAATTTCTATGTATATTAATACTAGGTCACTATAGTTGGTATCAAATAAAGGTTTTAGTTAACCTTTAGAAACTAGGATGAGAAAAAATTAGTGAGATCCTTTGGTATATTTATAAGGATATGTCTAGGCATGTATCTAATGATAAGTATGAGGATGAGTCAACATTTAGAAAAATTTCCTAGAATTTTGGTAAGGGATAGAGTGAGTGGTTTCATAGAAATACATCAATATCTAGATACTAAAAGTGGTTGTGGATCTGGTATAGATGTACCTTGGGGTAACAACTCCAACAAGATGTTCTGGGTCTAACTTGGGGTAATCTGGTACACGACAATGGGAAATGCTTCACACCTAGTTTGACACTCTAGGGTGATATTCTATTGGAATTCACAAACTCATCGTGAACCATCATAAAGGATATGAATATAAGTTGGTTATGAAATAACTAAGATAAACCTAAGGTGTCATAGATTAAGGAAGGTGTCATGATTTAAAAATATTATAAGTTATTATTTTAATTACTATGTGGTTTTTAGTTATTAAAAGTAATGCTCACACTGTGATTTTGGTTTTAGTCAATGGCATAAACTAGAAGGAAATGGATAAAAGATGAAGGTGATGGAAAATTTTATAATGAGTGTTCAGGTGGGATGGTCACTGAATTGAAAGATGTTGTGATCATTCCTAATCAATTTTCATGGAACAAGATTAACAACATGCACCTTAACCGAATCACGGACTCACCATGGAAGAGAAACAAGGAGTTCGCTAAGAGTTCAGGTAATGGAGACCATGGAGGAAAGAATACCAGGTTTCCTTTGTGTCATGAATGTATAAATAATAACCTATGTGAATTTATTAGAGGAACAAAACATGTTTTTACTATGGAAAAGATAGAAAAAAATCAAGTGATTGTAATGAAAAAAATAAAGAGTTAGGTTTAAGAAATGGATGAAAATATTAGTATCCCTAAGTCATCATCAAAGGTTAAGTGTTTTATGTGTGGAATAAATAGTCATTATGACACTCAATGTCCAAAGAGGAAAGATACTGAAGAGAATAATTATGGTTGTTCGAGTAATGGTTATATTTATGATGATGAAGAGAATACATATGAAATGTGAAAGGAAAGAGTTATTATGTAATATGGATGAGGTATACTTGTTAATGTATTAAGGATAAATTAATCAATGTTTTTATATTTTTGGATTTAATAATTATGAATGGTGAAATATATAATGATTTTCCAGTTTATGTTTTTTTTATAATGATTTAAAATAATATGTTGAATGGGTCCAATTGAATAGAAAAGTGATTTAATGGAAAGGTGATGTCCATGTAAAATAATTGATTAAGGGAAATATAACCCTTAATATGTTTCTTATGTTATGATAATGTTGGTTGGATAAAGATATGTTGGAAGTATGTAAATTGGATGGAATTTATTACCTTGGAACTAATTAAGGAATTGTTGACATGTATTTTATGATATGATGGATTAAGTTTAAAACTTCTTGGATTTAGGGAATATATCCAGTAATATATGGAATGAATAAGCATGCATGTTTTCCAACAGAATTTATGGTAATTGAGGTTGTTACCATGTTCTAAGAGAATTTACCATAAGGGTATTCACATGTTTGGAATGTGTTAACCAAGAGTTACATTTTGATATATGGGGGATCAATGTAAATTTGATTTCATGAATTTATTTCTAATGTTTTGTATTTTTCATCTTTTAGATGGTTTATAATGTTAACAATTCAAGAAATGTTTAAGTTAAACTTCATTTGAAGTGTTTATGTATTGAGATTGTATTGAAAACCTTCGTTAAAAGGATACTTAGTGATTAACCTTATTTCAAGGATGTAAAACATATTTTGGAAGTTATGTTAGTGTTTTTATAGAAAAATAAATCATTTATGTTGGGTGAAAACCAGCCTTTTATAGTATGGTTTTGGGTCTTGAACCCATGACTGAAGGATGATAAGGGTTTCACACTTACCAATGGCATATGTAATGTTTTGGTTATTATATAATAATAATTATTATTTTTTTGATGAATAAATATTTATGATGAAATAGTTCTTTTACTTTTTAGGATTAGTTATTAATATATTAACCATATTGATTTTGAAGAATAGTTAGAGAAAAATAGTTTTACTTTTCATTGTTTTATGGTCCTTAAGATCAGATAAAATTGTATTTTAGTGCTTCATTCACGAAAGTTAATTTTTGGACTTCCATTTATTAATGTAATGGATGAATTAAAAATAGATAAAATCATATCCAAAGAATTATTTTTTTAGAAATATATCAATAATTACTCAAATATTGGATAATGAAAAAAATATATGTTTCCCTAAAACCTTATTTATTTAACTAATGGCCTTATAAATCATTAAGGATTTATAAATTTAGGTCCATAAACTTTTCTTTAGTCATTAAATTTTTTGTGATTGATAACCTAAATCACATCCAATAAATATTTAAGCATTTACTCAATGTCTAATATTTACTCCAAACCTATGTTCTCCATTGGGGAAACCCAGTTATATGTTAATTTGGTTAACTGTTATGGTTCCAAATTTCCATTTTAAGGGAATTTTTGGTATTTATTTTCAAAATATGTATTTCTATGAAATTAAATTTCAAGTATTAATCCTTTTATAAACTAAAAGAATTTTGTGGGGGAAATTCATTTTAAGGGGGGCAGAATGTAACACCCCAAGATTTTGTGAATTATTATTTTTGAATTAATTTTTACATTTGATATTTTTTATTTAATGTGACACTACAAATAATTATATATATATATATATATATATATTAAAACACTATTTCAAACATTCCTTGCACATAGAATTGACTTGTCTTGCGGTACCCACAACACCGAGTTTTTACGAAGTGTTATTTTATTATAATTATTTAAATGATATAGTTATAACCTAGACATTTAATTAGTATTATGAATAGTAATATCAAATTTTCAAATATTTTTGAAATTTATTTATATAACTAAAACATATTCATAATGAAAATATATAATTTTTGGCAAAGTCTTTATATGACTAAAATTAATATATTCTTAAATGAACTGCTTTTAATGTCCTTCTTTGAAAAAAAATAAAATTATTTTTAGGAACATTTAGAAATAAAATTTATTAAAATAAAATTAATTTTTAAATTTATAATGTTGAAATTATTTAGGGTGGATTGTTGGGATTTTTCTAAGAAACTTCATTTTTTCTTTGAATAGTGAAAAATAGCAATTTTTAGTTAAAAACTGCCTTTCTGTTTAAATAATTATTAATATAAAATTATATTTTGAATTTTTTAAGGTAAAATTAGATAAATTTAAATAAATTAATAATATTTAGGTAATTATAATAAATTCCACATTGAAAATTAATATAAAAACTTAATAAACTTTTGAACTTATTTCTGCTTTAAAAACTATAATTTCATCCCGATTGAGGGATTAACATTAATCTTAATTTTTTTTCTTATATGAATTTAATTTTCAGAAAAAAACCTACACCATTGTAATTAGTGTAATATTTATATTCTAACTATATAATGTTAATTTTTGAAAAAAATATTAGTAAAAGTGATTAAAATTAATCACAATGATTAAGGTCAAATTAAGCTTAATTTGGGAGTAAACCTTTATCATAGGAGCCCAAATGACCTAGGAATTGTAAAAAACCCATTGTATGGACATATTTAGGTCATAAACCTTATTTACTTGAGTTTGGATGGTTTTTTTTGTCTTTTTAGTTTAGAACATGTGTACACATAACTTATTTACAAAACATTCTAAGTGAGTCATTTTCCTTCCATATAAAAGGCCACCACCTCTCCCTCTTCATCACACCTCTCAACACACTTAGGTTCAGAAAATATCAACCCAATAAAATTACCAAAATACCTCCCTTCATCCTTTAGGTATCCATTTGGTTAGAAATCAATACAAGTAATCCTTTTGGGTTAAACCAAAAGTAGTTACCCGATTAAGAGGTAACTCCTTCTCTCAAGATCCTTTCTTTTATTTTCATTCTCCACCCTCCAATATCTTTATTCCATTATTGTAGAAAAATTTCAGTATATTAAATATAGTATTATTTTTTTTATGATAATGGTTTTACCTAAAATTACACACACATCCATGTAATGGGTAATGAACATACTGTTTATGTGTACGGTGAACTACAGCCTGACTAAATTTTGATTATTCATTTTTCATTTACCACCTTTCATGGTGTAAATTATGATGGAAACTATATTTATATATTTTATATATTATATTTATTATTTCATTAATCTTTTTTATTCCTTTTATAACACATATCTTTTTTTACTATCAATTTTGTGTAAACATGATAATTTCGTCTAAGAAAGTGTCGACTACCGCCCCTCAAAGTGATGTGATTCGTTCACACACTATATAGATTGAATTAAGGCTGGTTTTAGTGAAATTAAATGTTATATGTGATCTAATAATTCTAATGGAATGATTATATGTATATATAAACAAATAAATAAATCTTGTGTACTTTCTTTCTTTCAATATGATAATAAAAACAGAAACAATGTTCATGTGTACATACGACTTATCGTCTTCATGAAAGGTGTATTACAGTTCATACGTGTATATTAAATAGATTATTATAGAACATATATAATAAATATAAATGATATTTATATAATGGTTTAAATTATTTAAATCATGATATAAGTATAAGGACCCAGGATATAAAAAATTATGACACAAGCAGAAAATAAAGAGAATATTAACCGAAGTAAAACCATAACAAAGGATTGTTAACAAGAGGGTAATATATGGTCATAATAAAAACATATATGATATTAGATATAAGAATATTGTTCTATAAATTTTTAATAATAAATTTATATTTATTATATAGTTGTTTTGTACAAGTACAAAGAGAGTCAAGACACAAGGTAATGGGATTTCATATCACTTTTTATTACTGTGAGATACATGACATGTTCACCACTATTTCCATTTGTATGATATATATACTAACGATAAATTTATTATATTCTTATTAATATTAAATTTATGGGTAATTTAATATCCATTATTTGATATTCCTTTTATGGGGGTTCTGTTACAAATGTAACCAAATCGGTAAGATAGTTTTGCCTCAATTTACCTTCTTTAAGATGCATGCCATGTTATGCACCTATATTTTTATATAATGTTTAAATACTTAATTTGAAATGTTATATCATGAATCTAATTAAATTAATGATATTTTATTCTTCATGTAATTTCATTTCCTTAAATGGTTTGTATAATTAAAATTCCCTAAGTGGTAAGAGTTTATTGAAAAAATATCATTGCTTTTTGAGAATATTTATTATTATACATCCTTTGATGAACTATTCTGACAAATATCTCATGAACACTGATGAATTTTATTCTCCTATTATTATTCATGATATCTAAATATATCAGTACCATTTTTCCTCTCTTTGACACATAATATAGTTAAGAATGTGTTTTTAAGAATGTTTGAATTTACCTCTCTCCTCAGTCAAAAATCAGAGTTCCTTAAAAACCATGTTTTATAAAAAGGGTTTACATGAATATTATACTATTATCATATAATAAATAAAAGAAAGTTTTTCCATTTTTTGTATTTTACTAATGTATTCAAATTAATATTCCTGTCTCTTTCTGAATAAGGAATTATTCTTCCCTTTTTACTATGTAAAAGGATTGTTATTTTTACGTCATATGTCATGTACAGATTTTACCACTATCATTTATGTGAATCTCTCTTTTCATGTTAAAATTGTTAATTTTTAATAAAGTGGTCTTAAAATTATTTTCAAATTAATGGTTTAGAAAAAAAATGCAATATTATTTCATAAATTTTCAAGAAAAAATGTTTTTTTAAAAAATAAACCTTTATTTATAAGTTTTCAATGTTATTTTCATAGAAATGGTTTTCAAATCCTTTTCAATAAATCATTATAAGTTTTCAAAATATTTTCAAAGAAAATCCTGTTTAAAAATTTTGGAATATTATTTTATAATCTTTCAAGAAACATGTTTTCAAAATGATTTTATCTTTTTCGTTATAAGTTGTTGATGTATTTTTTTAGAATATGATTTTCAAATGGTTTTATTTATTAAAAAGGATTTTTCAAAGAAAAAAGGATATTTTCCTTAAGAAACATTTTTGGAAGATATTTCAAAATTATTTTTCATCTATAGTGATATCTATTGATGTTACTCACACCTTTCTAGGAAATTATCTAAATGTTCCATTCAAATTATTCATTTGAATAGGTTATGGATAATGTCACAGTCTTTATGAAATCCATTTCTCTTTCATGGGTTATACTTCTGATGAAATGATTATGAAACCGATGTTTATTTCCACATGTTGTTATATGTTTACCTATTTATGATACCCATTTAATTTAATGGGTTAATATATGATATTTTATGATTTTTGGGCACATGTATATATGACTTTATTATGAGATGGGTGGGACCTATATCTCTCTTAAATGATATGGGTAAATATTTATATATCATCAGATAGACTAAGATGGTCTCGTGAATGGAACTTGACTACTAATATGGACATGGGAGTGAACCTTGACTGCCAAGATGTAATTAGGAGAGAACTCATGCTACTAATATATCTATGGGAGTGAACCATGACTACCCATATTGTATAAGGAGTGAACTCATGCAACTTAGATGGCCATGGGAGTGAACCATGACTACCAATATTGTATGTGGAGTGAACCCATACTACCAATATGGTCATAGCAGTGATGACTTGTCTATTATAGAAATCATATTATATTCTTATGTATTTTCCACAATTACATGTTATATTTCTATGTTATGCTTTTATGGATTATGTTCTTTACTTAATTATGATTCATGTCTTACAAACTAATATTCTTTATTCCATGGTTTATGTATATGATTTTGATATGTAGTGTATGATCGTTTATTTTTCATGATCATGTCCTCAACCATTATGTTCATGATTATGCTTACATATCTCCCTTGTTTACCCTTACTGAGAAATTGGGTTCACCTATTTTTATGTTTCCTTCCCTGGGTTATGAAGATATGTATTATGTTTGATATGTATAAGAAGGTAGCTAGTTATGAATAACATTCTGTGAGATAATTTAGCTCATATATGTATTAGTGTTTATGTTTCCATGTTTCTAAAGGCACTAGACTAATACAGTATTTGGGTGTCTATTTGAATAATGTTTTATGTATTCAGAAAATGTTATATAATGCTTATGTATGTCAATGCTGGGTCACTATACCACCAATGTCCCCAATCTATGATTTAGGTCCCTATATTTGACAATATATTTCAGAATCTTATGATTTAATAACACCATATACCACTCCCAAAAAAGATAGTGGCTCCATATTTTGAAATAATGAAATAGGACTTATAACTAAACGTCATAACTGGAATAATTATTTTCATGGGGGTTTTTAAGGTACCTAATTCAACACCCAGTAAAAATACAACAGATCACACCCCAATCTTGATCCTACAGAATCAAAATACACGGTATAAACCTAACACGACTTAGGGAGAACTAGAATTGGATTTAAAGTCATCATAACACTAATATTCTCAAAATAACTACATTACTTCTCAACCTATTCAAATATCACCTCTTTTTGATTCATATCATTCATGGAATATTCCAGTACAAAGATTTAATGAATGAAATGCATGTAGTATTCGACCATGGAAAGTAATCTTTTGGTCTCACACATATTCTTGGACTACCCTCAAGACATCACCCATTGAATCATCCCTAGATAAATAAAGTCACAATTTTTTGATATCGCATGGCCCAAAAATATCACTTATGGAGTCTATAAGTTGAATTTGGAAAGATTAAAAAATAGTTTTCTCTTTTATAGGGTATTCGAAGAAATCAGGGCCCCCATGACTTAACCTACACTAAGATGTCATTTAGAAACACCAAAATGATGGAGTCCAAAAAATGATTAATGATATAATTCATCATATTGATGAAAAACTCATGATAATTTCTAAGGCTAAATGAAATAAAAAAATATTCACAGTTCTTATACCTTCTTTGGAATATTGTTTAGGAACAACTACTTGATGAACCCTCATCAGGTGGTATCCCAATCTCATTTTGTTTTTTAAAAACCAAATGGATATCCTAAAATGATAAAATATGATTTCAATCCACTGAAATGGGTATTTCATCTTTATTTTAATATTGTTATGTTTCTAGAAATCAATAAGAATAAAGAGGCTAATTTCATCCTACATTACAAAGATAATTGTTGATTCCCTTGGTCAAACACTTCGTTGAATAAATTCATTTTATTACTGATATTCTAGTTAGATCATAAGTATTATATCTTAGTAAAATCCAACTTATAAGTTGATATTTAAATAGAATACATCTATATAATTAATTTTATAGATAACATTAGCAATCATTTTAGTTGTAAACTAGAAAATTCATTCAGAAAGTCCTTGAGATACGTACCTGACACTGGAAGAATCTGACTATTTTTACTCCACTTAACTTTAATTAAGAGTAAAGTAGATAATTAGGATGATATAATTATGATATATAGAACAATAAGTCCAAACTAACATGTCTTGGGATCCCACTCACGAAGGAAATCTTGAGTTTCCTCATTATGAGAAAGAAAATGTACCCTCATGTGATAGTAATCTATTTGATCCTTGAAATCGATCAAACAATCTATTATAATGGTACAATAAATAAATCCTAGGTTAAGGAATAAGAAAAAGAAAATTATCTCTAAGTTAGTGATTACCATATAGAACTTGAGTTAATGTAAGCACTACTCCTTCCATTTTCCAAACGGAGTGGAAATATCCCTCAAAAACCACTTTAACAATGATTTTAATACTGTAGAATTATCCAAAATAGAAAAAATGATTATAATATAAAAATATCTAAAATTAAAAATACATGAATGAGTCTTTTAAAAAAGCACCTCTCACATTGTCGAAACCCACATAAAAATCCCCTAGAACAATTCTTGCTACATGTAGTCTCCCCAACATGAATCCACCATTTGTCATCTTAATTGGATAGAACTTCCATTCATAGATATAGTGGTATAACACTCGCTAATAATAATCAGACCAAACTTTTGGGCCTTGATTGAAATAAGATAGAACGTGACTATCTTTTGAAGAAATCCTACAAAACCATAGAAATTCCTAATATTCCCAAACTAGTGGTACGTCCTTGGTGAATCTTGGTATTTGGGTTTTTTGTAGATAAAATTACAATACTAAAAAAATTACCTTAATTATTCCCTATAAATACATAATTTTAGAATATGATTATCGATGGGAACCATCCATATTCCTGTTATAACCTAAAGAATAACTCTAACTACTAGTTCCATGGGATTGGTACCAATGAGGCCTATAAAACATTTAATATGGATCTCATACATCACTGTATTCTCAAAAAAATCTACTTATGTTAAAATGAATTAAATAATTATCCTCAACCTAATCTCAAAATTTAACTCCATTCGAAGTGTTTCACTTTACTATAATCATATGTTATGTGCTTTTGGGAATCATGGACCAGCTCAAGGAAATGAGTTAAATACTACACTAGGGAAAAATTCACTTACCCTAGGGTACTGATCTCTTGGGATTCACTATTCTATAGGTCCTAGTATATAACTATTTATTGGACATCATCATGAGTATAGCCCATGTGAGATCCTCATTCACCTTGGCTTACTCTATTGTTTCCCACTACCGTTTACTCATAGCCTATAATATATAGGTATCATAATAATTTTTCTATTTCTAATGGGTCTTTAGAATATATAAAATATAATAAATCCTTTATATCATCTAATTTTGATCTTAATATCCCCTTTCAAAACAAACTTTTGGGTTCATTTTGTATCCTACTTAGGATACATTTCTTCTCCATTAATTCTATGAAAGTAATGAGTTTGTAATGCCAAGATGATCTTTAATTTACTAATAAATTGATTTGAATCATTTTTATATTTAAATCATTATACATATAATATTTTAATGAATATGGTTTTTATGCTTATTTGTTTAGTTGTCACATATTTTTGTTTCAACATATATTTTTTTGGATTAAATTATTTGAATTATTTTTTGAAATATTTATTGAAATTATATTTTCAAGTGGTTATAAATGATTTCACATAGGGTTTTAATATATAAGGGTTTCATTTTTCTGTTTATGATATTAATTATTGGATAAATTTTTTTATTTATATTTTTAAATCAATAATTTCAATTTTTAAATCAATTGGAATTCCAATTATATTTTTTACAGACTATCATTCATTAGATTAAATATTTTTTGTGTTCAATGATCGACTACAACAGATTATTATGAATAAAAATCAACAAAATGTGAAGTTTAATACATGGATAAATCAAGTGATCATTCCAACATGTCACTTCCTATGCGAGGAAAAATAATTTTTCCTAGGAACTGGACTTACAATCGAGTAACTACTATTTCATATGTTTAGTATACCAACCACATGAAGATCAACTCACCAAACAAGAAATTGGATCAACTGTGAAACCACAAGATTATTTGTATCTCCCACACCAACCACATAACAAAAATCTATCACATATTGAGATGATAGGTAATTATTACCCAATGATGCATACCTTCCATGTGTGATTCGACATAGCATAGTTCCTCTACTCACCAAAGCCAATCGGCATATCACAGTTGAGATACTGTGAAAATACAAACTAAAGGAATTTATTGATTCTAAGATTAATTTTAAGGAGAAAACCCATAATAGAGAATCTAAATATTTTAAAAACCCAAAATTGAGTTAAGAGTCCACTAAGGATTAGAATCTCACCCATGGGAAACAATATGAGCTCTGCTAAATGAAAAACTAAACCTGAAAGCTTTGTTCAAGTAACATTGAGTCAAATAGAGTGTGATCAGAGGTGTTTGTGGGTAGTGTTATCGTGATACTATAGAAGAGAAAAATGAATCTATTTAATTATTATTTTTTAACTAAAACTACATGGGAATATTTTAGAACATTAATTTTCACATCTTAATAACTCTAAAGTCACTCTTAGTGATGACATGCCTATAGGGTCATTGACCAGAAAAGCTCAGTAAGAGGTAAAACCTCTAACCAATTATTAATAAAGTAAAAGTATAGTGAACAAATATAGAAAACATGAAAAACTAGTTACATGTCATATAATTCATACCCCTCACCACACCCATGATATATGACTTCCTCCACAGTAGTTGATTCCCATTCGGAGCTTTCATTGTTCTTTAGGGCCTTAGCATACTTCCGTCTGAGATTCAGTTTCTCAAATGATAACAAATCCTTAGAGGATTGCCTGATAGAGTACCTGGTTGACACAGGCTATGGAAAGTCAGAATAAACCTTCCTCGTTCTTCTTTTAACTAGGGTAGGTTCCTCATTTCCAGATTTCTTCTTCCCATCCTTGACAACATCACTAAAGGAGGGCTTGACCAAATCAAAATTATTTTCTTTGTCATTGTCCGAGACGTCCCCCAATTTTCTAGTGATGACCACAACTTGGAAAGAATTTTTTAGGGTCTAGTTCTGCTCATATTTCCCATTAGGATCAATCATAGCCAAACACTATAGAGGCTCCAAAAAAACATAACCAGCATCCATCTCCTTCCTCAAAACATCCTCTTTAACAATCTTCATGTTGTGGCCTTCCTTTATTTGAGGAAACCCATTCATCTCATTGTGACCCAATTCTTGAAATTGGTTGCAAGTATCAATTGTAATCTGAAAACCACAATCAAAAATCGGATGAAAAATAGAATCATTAATAACTGCACAAACATGGAGTGCATCATGGGCTTGCCCATCGACTGAGCTCAATGCCATATCTCCCTCCATCTGCTCAGCATCACCTGCTTTGCTCAGCCCACTATCGTCCATTCCTTCATCATACTGATCAACAAGATCTTACCCATGCTGCAATAAATTTCCTGAAGTAGCAGGTGCTCCCAACTTGCCTCCAATTCCACTACCATGACCAGATTCATCCCTATCAATATGATCTTCACCAGTATTCAGAATAAGATCTTGCTTCAATATATCAAACACCACAGCAACAGAAGGATTAGGGGATGCCCGTGCCTACCTTCCTAGAGATGAATCACCCAAACTATCAGTCGTGCCATTCTTACAGGGTCATTGAGTTTGAAAAATGTTGGGAGTCCAATTGATTGTTTTTTGGTAGATTAGGACAAGTGTGAGCCCAAGGTGACAAATTTAAATAAAAAGGTATAGTCATTCTAGATACAAGGCTTGATAATATTATGGGTGATCAACTATATTCTTCCTTGTGGTTTCAAGTTCTAAAAATAATTAACACAACAAGCATGAAAAATTTCCATAATGAATAGATGAAAGAATCATTTTAAGAGGGGAACAAGTTAAATACCTGATGGATTAAGTATCCATTGATCTTGGATTATATTTTAATAAAGATGTTATTTATGGTAATGAAGTGGTTGGTTAGTTTCCTAACTAGATTGAATTATCTCATTCAAGGGACATGTAATATTTTTTCTATGAGACGGACCGATCCCTTAAAGTGACACAACTGGAATATGCTCATTGAATAGGCCACTTTGTGTATTAGTAGTATTTGTTGTCAACAGTTTTTATTGGTTTTCAATGGTGGGTAGTGAAATAGAAATATTTCTTTAATGTAATAATATTGGGGGAGTTTGAAAGAAATATATTGTTAAAGTATCCAATATATCCAATAACGATATTGACATAATTATTTATTGGATAAATTAATGAAGAATAAAGTTCTCAATTATTATGGATGTTATATTTATGAATTTGAGTTTATATTTCTAACTATTATTAAAATAGTCTTAACTTCAAAATGAATATGTCACTAAGTTATTTGACCCAAGACATTGTTTTCAAAAATGATTAAAGTGTGAAGAGGTAATATTATTAGATGACAATAGAGTTATTTGGAATATATATTCTAATAATGTAATAATATGATGAAATATGTTAAGTACATTAACACAAATATAATTTATCATGAATAAATCCTAAAGATAATGTTTTTGTATATGTCTTCAAATTTTTTCATGTATTTTTATATGATGGGATTTTAAACTAGATATTTTCTATATGAAGTAAGGAGAAAGGAAATCCAAGTTATCTAAGGAGCCATATATATCGCATTAATGTGATAAAATTTCTCAACCACATTAGAGTGATAGATCACTAATATTTCATGTTTTTAAAATGTAGAAAGTTCCTACATAGGTGGGAAGGAGTGTGAGTTGGTGCATTATGCAAAGTGGGATACTAGGGGAGAGTAGGTATCCTCACCCAATATCTATGTCTAACATGTTGAGGGTATAAAATCCCACTACCTCCTCTAGGATGTAGAAGAATGGAAAAAATTAATAATAAGAACTTGATATAATTAATGATAAATGTTGAAAATAAGATGCTCCACCACCATACAATAATTTCAAATGAAATGGATATAAGTAGAAATTTCTAATTCAATTGATCGTAGTCATCTGATCCCCATTGTACTTAATCTTCTTCCTCTAACATCACTGACAGTTCCTGTATGCTAGACTATTACATGCTTCATGACTCCACAAAAAATAGGTGTAGTGACCCAACAATATCATACATAGTTTCTTCTTTTTAGATGAATATTAATTAAATAACATAATGATATATGCCATAATTTTTGAGGTCTAGTGCCTTTGGAATATTAAATACATAATTAACTAGTTCAAAATTTAATTACACCATATCCCACTAAGTTCATCATAACTATTACCATTTATATAAATATCATACATTACACCTTTCTTAATAACAAGGGGAAGATAAACATTTGGAAGGCTGATCATAGAGGCCTGGTATGTGTAAATAAGGGAGATATCATCATAACATGAGCATAAGGGTATGAGAACATAAGAAAAAAAATTTAAAATCATACTTAACATATTGTAGATAATAAAATTGTTCAATGAAAAAAATTGGTATTTAAAAAGACAAGAGTCATAAAGTAATCAAATAAAATGAGTGATAGAAGCATAAAATTGGAATCATACATATAATTTTAGCATACACATAAGAATATAAAATAATCTCTTTGGTAGTCAAGACATATGTTTTAGTACTATCATAGTTAATTGGGATCACTCCACAAACCCTAATAGTAGTAATGGTTCACAACCAAGACATTCATGGTAGATCAGGATGAATACCCAAACAATCATAGTGGTCGTGGTTCACCACCATGACTATCATAGTGGATATATACCCTTATTGAACAAGGTTCACTATGCATTCAAGTCTTTTTTATCATATGACATATCACTCTTAACCCAATGCATTTTCAGTAGAAATAGTTCCCAACCACCATAAAGTGAAAATCATATATATTTGTTCCATAATATCTAAAAACATTAATCATATCAGAAACCATGAAGATAAATGGGTTTCACAAACAATTCATCATATCATAACATATGTAAAAGAAACACACCTCATAAATATTTAATCCCTTCATCACAACATATCCCATGGAAAAGGAATAGGTTTCACAAAAATATTTTCATCATAAACATAAAACATTCATATAAAGAATAATAATGTTATCCTTGGTTAATATTTCTATCAAATAATGAGTAACATCAAATTATTTAATCTTAGATGGAAAATTATTTGGAAAGATAACTTAAAGCATTCCTAATGTTAAGAACATTTTCACTTTGAAAATCAAGTTCATAAAATTAAATCATCACAAAACATTGTGAAAATACTATTATTTGAAAATAATATTTGAAACATAAAAATTAAGCTTTAATGCATTGAGTGTTCATGATGTTTTAATATATTAGTCATGTCGTACCTGATGAAACAAAAATTCCTTTCAAATTTTTTATAACAAATCAATAGGTACCTCATTAAAAAAAATAGGAAGAAGATCCATTTTCTTAAAAATAAAAAAAATCCAAAAATAGAGAAATTTTTTTAATCAATCATTATAGATTATAAAAAACACGTTATGGAACGTTTTTAGAAAACATGGACATGGATGAAAAAATATTTTTTACCCAAGAGAAAAATAAAGTCGGTTTTTATTTAAGAAATTATATTAGAATATTTAGAAAATAATGTGTGGAAGACGAAATGAAAACACATAATTTCATTAAATAACTATAAGAGAATAAAAATGATGAGATTATTGAGCAATAGATAATAATATTTCATCATTGAAAACTTAATCATAAACAACCATGATAAACAATGAGATAGTAACATAAAACATTTACAAAATTGGTAGCTTTATGTAATGCCCGAGAATTTTATGAGAAATATTTTGTCTTTATCAAAGTAATCTTTCACTACACACAACACTAGCTTGGCTTGCTTTACACGCAACCGCGACCTTCCTCAATAGCTTGCGTCGTACGCAATATCGAGTTTTACTAAACAACGATATGCTATTAAAATATTATTAAAACTATCTGTTATGAATAGTAATAACCACTTTTTGAAATTTTATAAATTTTATTTTTCAAAATGGACTTCATTTTTGGATTTGGAATATCGAAATTAGCCTAGGGTGAAATTTTGGTATTTTTCTGAAAACATTCAAATTTTGATGAATAGTGAAACTACTAAGTGGTAGTTAAAAAAACTTAATTTTTCATAAAACATAATTTTACCACTTATGTGAGTGGAATTTTGAAAATCTGAGAGACACGGTTAATATCAAGGACTAAGATGCGGTTCAATGCAATGAAAATAATTTTTGGTGAATAGTAACGTTTTACTTTTTTTACCACGGTTAAAAGTAAATAGGGTAATTAAGGGTAAAAGTGTTATTATTATTACCATAACAGATGTCCTAATTCTATTGGATAAGTTTAATTCGACCAAAAACAACCTTAGGAATAAAATATGACCATTTAGGCCCACTTGGATTAGATTAGGACATTTATTATTATTTTATTTAAAGAAGGGTTAAAATAGTTAAAATCAAAGTTTATTAAGTAAATAATTTTTATTATGGGGTTATACAGAAGATAAATTCGATTATAAATATTCATTAGAAATATAAAAACATTTCATACATAATGGTATTTTATTTATAATTTTTAGACATTAAAGAATTTAATTTATTTATGACACAACGATGATGCAGTAATTATCTTATTAACGTAATATTGACATAATTTATATTATAAATACCCAAATAAATGTAATTTGAAACTTTTTATGAATTAAACTAATTTTTTAGGTTAATATGACATGTTATTATTGATTTAATTAACTTTTTAGAACTAATCATTCTGTTATGATTTTCACAAAATTCAATTACTAAATAGTGTCAAAATTGACATAAAATATATTTTTAAACAAATATTATATTATTAATTGTTATTTTATTCCTAAAAATATAAGTTTCGGCCAAATGACTTATATAAGGTTATATATATTAATAATAAACAACTTGGGGTTCTTTTGGCTTGATATAGTAAGTTTATTAACCTTGTAGTGTAAGAAAACAAGAAGACACGGTAAAATTTAAATTATCTAACTTAAAGTTAAATCTAAATGATAAGGTTAAAATCGATACCTAAACTTGTCTAAATTCTATTGGACGAGAGGATTTTGACCCATATCCACCTTAGCTTCGAAATATATCAATTTGGAGCTATTAAAAACCGAATTTGACTTTATAATGAAATAATATTTTCAGTTATTCCAAAGGTGCCCCTCTCCTCCCTTATAAAAGGGAACCTCCTCCCTCTCTTCCTCACACCAGTTTGAGCCTTCAAGCTCAGCCAACCCCTAAATATTTATTCTCTCCACTTCCCTAGAGACATCCTAGAGGTCCCGGTCTTCTTCAAAGACCAATTTTAGTGCCCTAAAAGGATGTCTCAAAGAAGCGCTTCAAAGAAGAGGTAATGTCTGTTATCGATTCTTTAATCTTTATTTCTTCTTCCAATTATTCTTCTTTAGTTGTTTCATTATGAAGTAATAACATAAGTATCACTCATATACTGATATTTTATTATAAGTATTAAACAACCCTATTTCACCATCTATCCATCCTACGGAAAATGAAATCACCGCGCGTGCGTACATACGGAATACCGTCTCCACGTCGTGGTGCAATCAATTTTCCACCACCACCTTACTTGGATGGGTATAATGGTATAAATAATGACTATATATGATTATATTAAAGTGATATTGATTCTGAAATAGTATATATACACTCCAATACAATTCCACAATCATGGGAATGATATTATCGCTCGTCCGTACGTAAGGAATACCGTCTCCACGATGTGACGCGACTCGTTCTACATGATCTTCATTTCATAATGATTATATAAATGAATTGAATGAATTAATATGATATATATTACACTAATTCCATTCTGGAGATGTGGTATCTATAACCTAAAAATAAAAATAAGAATTTATTCGACAAAACACGCATAAGAACAAAAAGTAATAAACACCCGAATAACAAGTAGTAATGAAATATTACTAATAAGAAGCTAAGAATATGACCATATATGATATCATATAAATAATTATGATTCTCTAATAAGTCAATAACATTATTTAAATCATTATATAGGAGGTTCGGACACTTACAAAACAAATTGGACCTAAGGTAAGGGAAAATATCACAATCTCATTTTTATCCGAGATTGTTTATACTTTGGTATTTATTGGGGTGTATTTTATCATACAAGTCCATGTTCCCTAAATATGTAATATTTTTTACAACCACCTACAATTTTTTAAATCCAAATTTACCCTTTGGTGAGTTTTTAGTAAAGGATATGAAAGGAATCTTTTGTCGTTTTTCATATGAGGTACTTTTTGACTTTTCCTACAAAAGTACGAGAAGAATGTTTTCTTTTAACTTATACAGCATGAATGGATTTTTAAAACATTATTTCCATGAAGATTCCTTTAAAAGTTTTCAAGTTTATTTTTAATCAACTTCTTTTTGTTTATAATTTTATGACATGTTAAGAAAGGAAAAGTGTTTTTAAAGTAGAAAGGATATTTTCCTCAAGAATGGAGTTCAAGTGTTTTATCAAAATTATTTTCCATCTAAGATAATAAAGGGTTCTGTTTCTATCCCTATTATTACATTGATTTGATTATGTTGTGATGGAATTATTTTTATGAATTCCTTTATCTTATATTATTTGTTTTATGATGTCATGATGTTTAAGAATCCCATTTTTATTACATGGGTTATGCTATGATGTATGGTTTATGATTTTGTGGCACACCTAAGAATAGTATCATTATGATATGGGTGGGACCTATATCTCCCTCCAATGCATTGGGTAAAGATTTTATATCTCATGAGATAGACATGGCTGGAACGGAAGGTTAAATAGGTTCAGTGAAACAGGACTGAAACGAGGAGTGAACTCGGTTCATAAATGGAATTTGTCCACTAAGATAGTCTTGGAAATGAGTCTTGACTAATTTGAAATGATTATCTATGATTATGTGTGCATGGCACAAAGTTTCATGTTTTATGTTATGATTATTGGGATTACATTTCAATACCATGATTTATCCCATGTTATGAAATTATGACCTCTTTTGCAGGGTAAGATTTCCAAAATGTTATGTTTTTATTTTGATGTGATTGATATTTTTTTTTACCCTTACTGAGAATTTTATCTCACCCATTTGAATGTTTTCTTTCCCCAGGTCAGGAAGAAGGTTATTAAGTAAGATATTCCAAAAGGTACTCTAGATATGATGAAATAAATGGGAGGCAAAGTAGATGCTTTATGAACTAGTTGTTTATGTTTCTCAGTTTCTAAAGACACTATACCTATACGGTCCTTTCCTGGTTTTGTTATATGTTGTAATAAGTGTGCTTCAATTTTGAAGTAATAACAATGTATGTAAAGTATGGGTCGTTATAGTTGGTATTAGAGTAAAGGTATAGTAAACCTTTGGAAACTAGGATGTGAAAGAATTAGTAAGAACCCTAAGGATAATTCTAAGCATAGAACACAATCTTAGTGTTTTAGAAATGGCCATGAATAACCTAGTATAAGACCTTAAGTGTGAAATTTTATTCTTGATTGTGTGCTTTTCCTATTATAATTAGTGTTTTCTCACACTATTCTTCTTGGTTTTAGTCATTGGCTGGAACGCGAAGGAACTGTGTTAATGCGGAATGTGACGGGCATTGCAATGATTGTCCCCCTAAGCAACTAAACGTTATGGGAGATGGAATGAAAAATCTTGTAGCCATGCTCACACTACTTTCTCAAGCTATGAATCATGAATGACTTCCAAAAGATCAAAGGAAGGAGCAACATTCTGTTGAATCCTTCATGAAGCAGCGTCCGCCTTCATTTAGTGGGTCTACTGATACATTAGTTGCTGAACAATGGATTAGTACTACTGAAAAGATATTTTCAGTTCTTCGATGTTCTGAACATGATAAAGTCATCCTAGCAGTGTATCATTTGGAAGGAGATACTGATCAATGGTGGAATCTTATTAAGAATACGAGGCAAAGGGATGAAATTGAGTCCATGGAATGGGATGAGTTCAAGAACTTATTTTTCAATAAGTACTTCCATCGTATTCTCCAAACAAAGATGGAGAAATAGTTTCATGAACTGAAGAAAAAGGATGATGAATCTGTTGGTACCTAGGAAGCAAATTTTACAAGACTTGCAAGGTATGCTTCTAGTATTATTATCCAACCTGAGAGTAAGATCGATCGATTCTTTAGTGGCTTAAAACCAAGTCTTCGAAGGGCCTTAGCCATAAGGGACTTCAATAGCTATGAGGAAATCTTTCGATTTTCTCTCAAAGTTGAGATGGATATTGGAGTAACCCATCAGTCATATGGGTTTGATAAGAAGAGTAAAATGGAATTCAAAGGAAAATATAAAGAGCACACTAAAAAGAAGATGAGCTTTCCCTTATGCTAAAAGTGTGGAAAGAAACATGGAGGGAGTTGTCTTAAAGGGACAAGTAAATGTTTCAAATGTGGAAAGGAATGTCATCGGGCATTTGAATGCCGCAATGATGGGAAGAAGATGTCTAATGATGAAAACAAAGGAAGGGATACACAGAATGAACCTACTACACTTCAATGTTTCAAGTGTAAGGAGATGGGCCATTATGCCAATAAATGCCATAATCCAAGGGTTGTTGATGATGATCGGCATCAACAAAATCATAAGGCTAAAGACAAAGGAAAGTCACATGCAGTTTCTATCAGCGATGTGGAGTACAATAACGATGTGGTGAAAGGTACACTTACCATCCACTCTAAAGTAGAAAATGTTTTATTTGATTATGGATCCACCCACTCTTTTATTTCTAAAGATTTTTCTAAGGGTATCACCGTATTACCTAAACAATTAGATGTTGAGTTAGCTGTGACAACACCTAATGGCACAACAGTCGCATCCAAAGTTTATAATTCTTCCCCAATTGAAGTTTGTGGGAAAGTTCTTCCTACAAATCTAGTGATCCTTCCTATAGTGGAATTTGATGTGATTCTTGGCATGGATTGGCTTTATTTATATGGAGATCATATCAATTTCCAAAGAAGGGAAGTCACATTTCATATTCCAGATCAATCTATGATAGTCTATCGATGCAAGGATGAACATAACCTTCCAGTGGAAATTTCTTCCATCTTATGGGTATTGATTCCACTAAATGAGGGTTATTTATCTCAAATGGTTGGTGAGAAACTCACGATTAATAATATTCCCATTGTACGAGATTTTGATGATGTCTTTACGGAGGAATTTCCGGGTCTTCCACCAAATCTTGAAGTTGAGTTTTCAATAGAACTCGTACCGGGTGCTTTGCCTATATCAAAGACACCTTATAGAATGGCCCCAATTGAGCTGCAGGAATTGAAGAAGCAACTCCAAGAGAATATTGATAAGGGATTCATATGCCCTAGTGTGTCACCTTGGGGAGCACCTGTTCTATTTTTTAAGAAGAAAGATGGATCAATGAGACTCTACATTGATTATCGGGAACTTAACAAGATCACTATCAAGAACAAATATCCTCTCCCACGCATTGAGGACTTATTTGACCAACTACGCGAAGCTCAATACTTTCCACAATTGATCTTCGTTCAGGGTATCATCAATTAAGGGTCAAAAGGGAGGATATACCAAAGACAGCCTTCCGAACAAGGTATGGACACTATGAATTTATAGTGATGTCATTTGGTCTTACTAATGCCCCTGCTATCTTCATGGATCTGATGAATAGAGTCTTTAGAGACTATCTTGATCAATTTGTGGTAGTATTTATAGACGATATTATTGTATATTCAAAGATCAATTAAGAACATGAAGATCACTTGAGAATTATATTGAAGACCCTGAGAAAGGAGAAGCTTTATGCCAAATTTACCAAGTGTGAATTTTGGCTTCAAAGAGTTTCATTTTTGGGTCACATAATCTCAAAAGAGGGGATATCTGTTGATCCAGCAAAAACAGAGGTTATCGAAAGATGGTCGAGACCAACAACAGTAACTAAGATCTGAAGTTTTCTTGGTTTGGATGGATATTATCGACGTTTTTTGAAAGATTTTTCAAGATTATCTAATCCACTCACCAGGTTGACTCAAAAAGGAGTTAATTTTGTTTGGACGGAGGAATGTGAAGAGAATTTCAAGGAGTTGAAAAGAAGTTTATCCAGTGCACCTGTGCTCACACTGCCTTATAGTGGAGAAAGTTTTGTGATCTATAGTGATGCATCTAAGAAGGGTTTGGGGTGTGTTCTTATGCAAAATGATACGGTTGAAAATCTAAGAGCAAAATTACCCAACACATGATTTGGAGTTAGCTGCAGTAATCTTTGCATTAAAGATTTGGAGGCATTATCTTTATGGAGAAAGGTGTGACATTTATACTGATCATAAAATTTTAAAGTATATTTTCACAAAAAAAGGAGATGAATATGCACCAAAGAAGAAGGTTGGAGCTGATTAAGGATTAAGACTGCTCAATGCATTACCACCCTGGGAAAACAAACAAGGTGGCAGATGCATTAAGTCGACAAGACCATGCCAGTTTATCCATGATGAGGATCACAAAAGATCCAATATTAAGGGATTTACAAAGGATGGATCTTGGAATTATAATGGAAGGGGGGAAATCGTATCTTTCTCAAATGAATGTTCAACCATGTATACATGTTAAGATTAAAGAGGCGCAGAAAGAAGATGTAGAGTTACAAAAGAAAGTGAGAAATATTCCTGAATTCAACCTTGATTGTGATGGGATAATAAAGTTCAGGAATTGGGTTTGTGTTCCTCCCATCCCTGAATTAAAGAAGGAGTTGTTGGATGAGGCTCATAGTTCTTCATTCTCTATTCATCCTGGAAGAACGAAGATGTATAGGGACCTAAAATAGTACTTTGAGTGGGATGGCATGAAAAGAGATGTTGCTAAATATGTCTCTCGATGCTTGGTTTGTGAGCAAGTTAAAGCTGAAAGATAGAAGTCTAAGGGGATGTTAAAACCGTTAACCATACCCGAATGGAAATGGGAAAACATCACTATGGACTTTGTCACAGGACTTCCTCAAACATCCAAAGGCAATAATGCTATCTGGGTCATACGTGATCGTCTTACAAAGTCTGCACACTTCATTGCTATTAGAGAGGATTTCTCTCTGGATCGGCTTTCCAGGATATATGTAAAGGAAGTGGTAAGATTTCATGGAGTAACACTTTCTATTATATCTGATTGGGATCCGAGATTTACCTCGAAGTTCTGGCGAAGTCTTCAGCATACTCTGGATACATAGTTGAGTTTCAGCACTGCTTATCATCCTTAGACAGATGGTCAGTCTGAGAGAACAATTCAAACTCTAGAAGATATGTTAAGAGCTTGCTCTATAGATTTCAAAGGTGGTTGCGATCAACACCTACCTTTGGTGGAATTTTCTTATAATAATAGCTTTCACTCCAATATTCAGATGGCTCTTTATGAAGCTCTCTATGGAAAGAAATGTAGGACTCCAACTTTCTGGGATGAAGTTGGGGAAAGAGAGCTATTAGGACCTGATCTTGTTGATGAGATGTCAGAAAAGATCCGATCTATTCAACAACACATAAGATAAACTCAGAGTCGACAGAAAAGTTATAACGACAACCGAAGAAAAGACCTAGAGTTTGAAGTGGGTGATAAAGTGTTCTTATGAATATCTCCCTGGAAGAGGGTCATGAGATTTGGAAAGAAGGGGAAGTTGAGCCCTAGATATATCAGTCCTTTCGAAATACTGGATCGTGTTGGAAAGGTAGCTTAACGATTGGCACTTCCACCGAATCTCTCACAAGTTCACGATGTGTTCCATGTATCTCTCCTGAGAAAGTACATACCTGATCCTTCACATGTACTCAGCTCAAAAGTTGTACCGCTGGAGCAAGATCTTTCTTATGAAGAACAGCCGACACTACTATATATAAGGCCATTAGCGACCGCCATTGGCGGTCGCTAAAGGGCTTTAGCGGCCGCGCAGCGACCGCCAATGGCGGTCGCTGTTGCCTCGTCGCTAGAGGCCTTTAGCGACCGCCAATGGCGGTCGCTATTCTAAAAAAAAAATTAATATTTTTTTATTGAATTGAATATAAATATATATATATATATATATATATATATAATATATATTTTAAATGTTTTAATATATATTTAATATATATATAATATCAAATCATTGTGCTATAATATATATATACTATTAAATACAATATTTTAAATACAAATCATTGTGCTATAAATATATATATATATACTATTAAATAAAATATTTTAAATATATATATATATACTATTAAATACAATATTTTAAATATATATATATATATAATATATTTTAAATGTTTGAATATATATTTAATATATATTTAATATATATATAATATCAAATCATTGTGCTATAATAATTTAAAAACTTCGATTCAAGAAATAATCTCATTTCAGGTCGTTCGGAGCACGTTTGCTCCGAATCGGACCGCCGCACGCCGTTTTGGTGTTTAACGGCGCCGGAAACGCGTTTCCGGCCGCCGCGGTCACACGGCACCTCCGAATGAGGTGCCGTCTGGCCGACCATTTCACAATTGACGCCCCGGATGTTGTCGTACGGTTTCGTGGCATTCGGAGGTCGTTCGGGTGGTTTTGACCCTCCAACGCGCCATTTCAGCGCGCGCCGCGCTGCTGAAAACGACACAATCGGGCGTGCCGCGCGCACCGCACGTCCGATGGACGTGCGGCCTCCTCCTGCATCTCAGGAATAATATTCCTATCGTTCCCGTGCGGTTTCAGGTCGTTCGGAGCACGTTTGCTCCGAATCGGACCGCCGCACGCCGTTTTGGTGTTTAACGGCGCCGGAAACGCGTTTCCGGCCGCCGCGGTCACACGGCACCTCCGAATGAGGTGCCGTCTGGCCGAGCATTTTACAATTGACGCTCCGGATGTTGTCGTACGGTTTCGTGGCATTCGGAGGTCGTTCGGGTGGTTTTGACCCCCCAACGCGCCATTTCAGCGCGCGCCGCGCTGCTGAAAACGACACAATCGGGCGTGCCGCGCGCACCGCACGTCCGATGGTCGTGCGGCCTCCTCCTGCATCTCAGGAATAATATTCCTATCATTCCCGTGCGGTTTCAGGTCGTTCGGAGCACGTTTGCTCCGAATCGGACTGCCGCACGCCGTTTTGGTGTTTAACGGCGCCGGAAACGCGTTTCCGGCCGCCGCGGCCACACGGCACCTCCGAATGAGGTGCCGTCTGGCCGACAATTTCACAATTGACGCCCCGGATATTTTCGTACGGTTTCGTGGCATTCGGAGGTCGTTCGGGTGGTTTTGACCCCCCAACGCGCCATTTCAGCGCGCGCCGCGCTGCTGAAAACGACACAATTGGGCGTGCCGCGCGCACCGCACGTCCGATGGACGTGCGGCCTCCTCCTGCATCTCAGGAATAATATTCCTATCGATCCCGTGCGGTTTCAGGTCGTTCGGAGCACGTTTGCTCCGAATCGGACCGCCGCACGCCGTTTTGGTGTTTAACGGCGCCGGAAACGCGTTTCCGGCCGCCGCGGTCACACGGCACCTCCGAATGAGGTGCCGTCTGACCGACCATTTCACAATTGACGCCCCGGATGTTGTCGTACGGTTTCGTGGCATTCGGAGGTCGTTCGGGTGGTTTTGACCCCCCAACGCGCCATTTCAGCGCGCGCCGCGCTGCTGAAAACGACACAATCGGGCGTGCCGCGTGCACCGCATGTCCAATGGTCGTGCGGCCTCCTCCTGCATCTCAGGAATAATATTCCTATCGTTCCCGTGCGGTTTCAGGTCGTTCGGAGCACGTTTGCTCCGAATCGGACCGTCGCACGCCGTTTTGGTGTTTAACGGCGCCGGAAACGCGTTTCCGGCCGCCGCGGTCACACGGCACCTCCGAATGAGGTGCCGTCTGGCCGACCATTTCACAATTGACGCCCCGGATGTTGTCGTACGGTTTCGTGGCATTCGGAGGTCGTTCGAGTGGTTTTGACCCCCCAACGCGCCATTTCAGCGCGCGCCGCGCTGCTGAAAACGACACAATCGGGCGTGCCGCGCGCACCGCACGTCCGATGGACGTGCGGCCTCCTCCTGCATCTCAGGAATAATATTCCTATCGTTCCCGTGCGGTTTCAGGTCGTTCGGAGCACGTTTGCTCCGAATCGGACCGCCGCACGCCGTTTTGGTGTTTAACGGCGCCGGAAACGCGTTTTCGGCCGCCGCGGTCACACGGCACCTCCGAATGAGATGCCGTCTGGCCGACCATTTCACAATTGACGCCCCGGATGTTGGCGTACGGTTTCGTGGCATTCGGAGGTCGTTCGGGTGGTTTTGACCCCCCAACGCGCCATTTCAGCGCGCGCCGCGCTGCTGAAAACGACACAATCGGGCGTGCCGCGCGCACCGCACGTCCGATAGACGTGCAGCCTCCTCCTGCATCTCAGGAATAATATTCCTATCGTTCCCGTGCGGTTTCAGGTCGTTCGGAGCACGTTTGCTCCGAATCGGACCGCCGCACGCCGTTTTTGTGTTTAACGGCGCCGGAAACGCGTTTCCGGCCGCCGCGGTCACACGGCACCTCCGAATGAGGTGCCGTCTGGCCGAACATTTCACAATTGACGCCCCGGATGTTGTCGTACGGTTTCGTGGCATTCGGAGGTCGTTCAGGTGGTTTTGACCCCCCAACGCGCCATTTCAGCGCGCGCCGCGCTGCTGAAAACGACACAATCGGACGTGCCGCGCGCACCGCACGTCCGATGGACGTGCGGCCTCCTCCTGCATCTCAGGAATAAGATTTCTATCGTTCCCGTGCGGTTTCAGGTCGTTCGGATCACGTTTGCTCCGAATCGGACCGCCGCACGCCGTTTTGGTGTTTAACGGCGCCGGAAACGCATTTCCGGCCGCCGCGGTCACACGGCACCTCCGAATGAGGTGCCGTCTGGCCGACCATTTCACAATTGACGCCCCGGATGTTGTCGTACGGTTTCGTGGCATTCGGAGGTCGTTGGGGTGGTTTTGACCCCCAAACGCGCCATTTCAGCGCGCGCCGCGCTGCTGAAAACGACACAATCGGGCGTGCCGCGCGCACCGCACGTCCGATGGTCGTGCGGCCTCCTCCTGCATCTCAGGAATAATATTCTATCGTTCCTGTGCGGTTTCAGGTCGTTCGGAGCACGTTTGCTCCGAATCGGACCGCCGCACGCCGTTTTGGTGTTTAACGGCGCCGGAAACGCGTTTCTGGCCGCCGCGGTCACACGGCACCTCCGAATGAGGTGCCGTCTGGCCGAACATTTCACAATTGACGCCCCGGATGTTGTCGTACGGTTTCGTGGTATTCGGAGGTCGTTCGGGTGGTTTTGACCCCCCAACGCGCCATTTCAGCGCGCGCCGCAATGCTGAAAACGACACAATCGGGCGTGCCGCGCGCACCGCACGTCCGATGGTCGTGTGGCCTCCTCCTGCATCTCAGGAATAATATTCCTATCGTTCCCGTGCGGTTTCAGGTCGTTCGGAGCACGTTTGCTCCGAAGCGGACCGCCGCACGCCGTTTTGGTGTTTAACGGCGTCGGAAACGCGTTTCCGGCCGCCGCGGTCACACGGCACCTCCGAATGAGGTTCCGTCTGGCCGACCATTTCACAATTGACGTCCCAGATGTTGTCGTACAGTTTCGTGGCATTCGGAGGTCGTTCGGGTGGTTTTGACCCCCCAACGCGCCATTTCAGCGCGCGCCGCGCTGCTGAAAACGACACAATCGGGCGTGCCGCGCGCACCGCACGTCCGATGGTCGTGCGGCCTCCTCCTGCATCTCAGGAATAATATTCCTATCGTTCCCGTGCGGTTTCAGGTCGTTCGGAGCACGTTTGCTCCGAATCGGACCGCCGCACGCCGTTTTGGTGTTTAATGGCGCCGGAAACGCGTTTCCGGCCGCCGCGGTCACACGGCACCTCCGAATGAGGTGCCGTCTGGCCGACCATTTCACAATTGACTCCCCGGATGTTGTCGTACGGTTTCGTGGCATTCGGAGGTCGTTCGGGTGGTTTTGACCCCCCAACGCGCCATTTCAGCGCGCGCCGCGCTGCTGAAAACGACACAATCGGGCGTGCCGCGCGCACCGCACGTCCGATGGTCGTGCGGCCTCCTTCTGCATCTCAGGAATAATATTCATATCGTTTCCGTGCGGTTTCAGGTCGTTCGGAGCACGTTTGCTCCGAATCGGACCGCCGCACGCCGTTTTGGTGTTTAACGGCGCCGGAAACGCGTTTCCGGCCGCCGCGGTCACACGGCACCTCCGAATGAGGTACCGTCTGGCCGACCATTTCACAATTGACGCCCCGGATGTTTTCGTACGGTTTCGTGGCATTCGGAGGTCGTTCGGGTGGTTTTGACCCCCCAACGCGCCATTTCAGCGCGCGCCGCGCTGCTGAAAACGACACAATCGGGCGTGCCGCGCGCACCGCACGTCCGATGGACGTGCGGCCTCCTCCTCCATCTCAGGAATAATATTCCTATCGTTCCCGTGCGGTTTCAGGTCGTTCGGAGCACGTTTGCTCCGAATCGGACCGCCGCACGCCGTTTTGGTGTTTAACGGCGCCGGAAACGCGTTTCCGGCCGCCGCGGTCACACGGCACCTCCGAATGAGGTGTCGTCTGGCCGACCATTTCACAATTGACGCCCCGGATGTTGTCGTACGGTTTCGTGGCATTCGGAGGTCGTTCGGGTGGTTTTGACCCCCCAACGCGCCATTTCAGCGCGCGCCGCGCTGCTGAAAACGACACAATCGGGCGTGCCGCGCTGCTGAAAACGACACAATCGGGGGTGCGGGGGGTGCGGGGGGCTGAACGGGGGTGCGGGGGGCTGAACGGGGGTGCGGGGGGCTGAACGGGGGTGCGGGGGGTGCGGGGGGGGGGGGGGGTGCGGGGGGCTGAACGGGGGTGCGGGGGGTGCGGGGGGGGGTGCGGGGGGCTGTACGGGGTGGCGGGGGGCTGTACGGGGGTGGAGGGGGGTTGTACGGGGGTTCGGGGGGCTGTACGGGGGTGCGGGGGGGGGGGGGGGGGGGGGGGGGGGCTGTACAGGGGTGCGGGGGGCTGTACGGGGGCTGTACGGGGGTTCGGGGGGCTGTACGGGGTTGCGGGGGGCAGTACGGGGGTGCGGGGGGGGGGGGGGGGTTGTACGGGGGTGCGGGGGGTTGTACGGGGGTGCGGGGGGTTGTACGGGGGTGCGGGGGGCTCTTCGGGGGTGCGGGGGGCTGTACGGGGGTGCGGGGGGGGGGAGGGGTTGTACGGGGGTTCGGGGGGCTGTACGGGGGTGCGGGGGGGGGGGGGGGGGGCTGTACGGGGGGTGGCGGGGGGCTGTACGGGGGTGCGGGGGGCTGTACGGGGGTGGCGGGGGGCTGTACGGGGGTTCGGGGGGCTGTAGGGGGGTTCGGGGGCTGTACGGGGGTGCGGGGGGGGGGGGGCTGTACGGGGGTGCGGGGGGCTGTACGGGGGTGGCGGGGGGCTGTACGGGGGTTCGGGGGGCTGTACGGGGGTGCGGGGGGGGGGGGGGGCTGTACGGGGGTGCGGGGGGCTGTATGGGGGTGGCGGGGGCCTGTACGGGGGTGGCGAGGGCAGTACGGGGGTGCGGGGGGTTGTACGGGGGTGCGGGGGGGGCTATACGGGGGTGCGGGGGGCTGTACGGGGGTGCGGGGGGGGGGGGGCTGTACGGGGGTGCGGGGGGCTGTACGGGGGTGCGGGGGGGGGGGGGGGGGCTGTACGGGGGTGGCGGGGGGCAGTACGGGGGTTCGGGGGGTTGTACGGGGGTGCGGGGGGCTGTACGGGGGTGCGGGGGGGCTGTACGGGGGTGCGGGGGGGCTGTACGGGGGTGCGGGGGGCTGTACGGGGGTGCGGGGGTGGCTGTACGGGGGTGCGGGGGGCTGTACGGCGGTGCGGGGGGCTCTCCGGGGGTGCAAAGGTCATCCCATTGATTACAAAAGTGAAAAATAAAAGTGATAACATCTAATTAATACATATTTCTTTTATCGATACCATACAAAAATTTATAAAAAATATATTGGATAATACATAATCTATAATATCAGATTTATTGATCTGTTGGAATTAGTTCGACTTTTTCAAATGTAGAATCATTCAAGATTATCTGATCAAAAACTCAATATGTGTATAAAATATTTAAAAGACCACCATGGATGGTAATAATGCATTACTTAAATGAATAAATACAGTACATCAATGTCAACCCTACCAGTAAAAACAAAAAACATATCTCGTGAATATATGGTGCGTCACGCGTTGCCATCACAGTTACCTCCTTCTGGTGGGCCAGGTGCCTACAACAAATAAACATTATAAATATTTTAATAACAAAAATAATTTAAATTAAATAAATAAATACAGTATATACCTGCGTCGTATGATCCCCTGTACCATCAGCTCGACGCACATATTCCCGCAGTGCTCTAACCTCAGCTGTCAATTGCGCATTTGTCTCCACGGAAGCACGCAGCCGTGCCTCAAAATCTGACATCTGCTGTGTCATATGAGAAACAGCAGGACCGACAACCGCAGCGCGTGACACTACAGAACGAGGAATCCCTGCTCCATAGGTCAAACTATAGCCATGCCCGTCCCGACCAATAATGCGATGAAAGATCTTATCCCGTCGCATGGGAAGCTGTCGCTGGTCCTCTGGCAGATGTTCTAACTCAGCTTCAAATTGATCCTGTGAAATATTTAAATATATATAAATATATATATGTTAATATAAAGATTTATGTAATTATTGGTAAGTACAGACACTTACTATCAATGCTGCAACCTCTGGATCATTGCAATCACGAGTCCTTATCCACACCGACATTTTATCAGTTGCTGCACCTTGCCCTCGCAACTGTATATTAAAAGAATATAAACACAAAACCATATTAATTAATAAATTAAAAAGTGAATAATATATACCTCATGTCGGATCTGAGACACGTGACGAGTCCCGAGCCTGTGAGCTGGTCCCTGCAACGCTCGATTCTCCGAATGGCGTGTTGACACCTCCTACATTCAATTCATTCAAATTTCAAACAAATCACATATTCTTGAAAATATATATACAGAAAAATAATTAATATACAAACCGAAACACCCTCAGTAGACCAATATGCAACCAAGTCACGCCACTGAGCCGGGAGGACACCTCTCGGGACTTTTTCCAAAATGTCAGGGGCACCCACATTTGGTACCCAGTGGTCCCTCTTCACTTTGCCTTTATAATCTTTCCACAGCTTACGGCATTTGCTCATACACACGGGACAAAACTCTTCAGGGCATACTTTCAAATTTTGCTATAATGAAAATAATCAAACATATTAGTATTATTTATAAATAGAAAATAAAGTAAAATTATTTTCTTACCTGAACCTCCCTCCATAGACGATCTAATGTGTCCTGAGGGATAGAAGCCCAATCACGCGTGGTCAATGGAAATCGATGTGGGTCACGTATGATATGACCCAGCTGACGAATAAATGCCGGGGCATTCGGTCCCACGGGATGAAATACCTCATCAAATGAAACATCTATCGTCGTGTCCGAATTCCATGCTAATATGCCACGACCAGGGCCTCTCCTGCGAGAGGAAGAAGCAGCCGAGTCTGATCCTGTTGAAAACAATTTTATATATAAATTGACAAGTGTTATATATATATATATATGTTAATTACATAAATAATATAGATAATGACTGTCAAACATACATCGACCCTGAGACGTAGATGCCTCAGATGGATGATGTGGATTTTCTGCCTCTTCCCCTGACATGTCTGCAATCATACAAAATATCAGTAATGAGTCCAAAGTGTTTAAAAGATAAATTGGATTGTTCTTAATAAATCAAACTTGTACAACTGTTAATCAAACAAATAATGGATTGAATAATTAGTTGTGAATGAATTTTAAAAAATCAGAAAGTTAATCAACCTAAATATTTATGACTGAATTAACTTACAAAAGTGAGGATTAAAACTTATAAGGATTTATAAAATGATTAGATAATTTATGATATCCTAGGACATTCTACTGAATAGCGGGAAAACAATTATACCTTTCATTAAGCATGCAAATCGACCGTTTCTCCTTCAACAGCCGCTCTGACCCAATAAATATCTTCTTCACGTTGAACTACGGTATGTTGATCAAGTTGTTGGTAAACAAACGGAACAGTCTCGGGTTCATCTTCTTCAAATAAAAACACTCCTCACCGAGACATTTTGACAACAACTTGCCAACTTGGATCCGAAGGCAAAGTAACGAAGAATACTTGTTCGGCTTGTGATGTCAAGATGAAAGGTTCATTCTCACCTCGTTCATTATTTCTGTATAACATGTAGTTAAAATTCACCAATGAAAACTGATATTGATCGACTTTACATCCACGCACTGGATCAACCCAATTACACTTTAACAATATGTACTTCAAACTGTGTGTGTATACAACTTCAATGATGTCTATCAATTGACCATAGTAATAACCAGAATCGACAAAGGGACAACCGATTCCACTGTTTTGTGTTGCTCGTTTGTCGTCAACATCTTTAATGCGAAATTGAAAACCATTAGCATCAATAGCTTTATAACGACGAGCGGTTATAGATGGACCCTCAGCCGGTTGGATAAATACTTCAGGTAACGTGGGGTCCCCTAACTCCCTCAGCTTACGAACCTACATAATTTATAAAAATCAATACTGATATATGCAGAAAGAATTAGTTTAATACTTTACTCATAATGAAAATCAATTTATACATACATAATCCTTGAACCAATCATGAAATGCCGCATAATGAGATTGTTGAATTTGCAACTCAGTCGCACGATGCATCTCTTCTTTTATCTCATTAATGTGTTTCCTGCAAATGATTACGCGATGTTTAAAAGATCAACTTATGCAAAGAAAACATGTAAAAGTTATACAAGCACATTGATAAGATACTTACTGCATTAATTGTGCAACTGATGGAGTATTGAACAAGATATATCGATGTGCTTGTATCCACTCGATGTTGTCCATATCAAATGTGGTTCCTTCTCCAACCGGACCATCATGAATCCGAGAGGGCTTATCTAATTTTATTTCAACATCCGTAAGATATTCTGCACAAAAGGTAGTACACTCGTCCATCAAATAACCATTGGCTATTGATGCCTCTGGACGAGCTCTGTTGCGTACAAATCTTTTCAATGTACTCAAATACCGTTCAATAGGATACATCCACCTGAATTGAACTGGACCAGCAGCCATTACTTCATCAGTTAGGTGCACTTTTAAGTGGACCATAACATCGAAAAATGAGGGGGGGAAAAGTTTCTCAAAGTGACAAAGCGTAAGTACAATTCGGTCCTGCAAACTTTTTAAATCACTCATTCGTTGATTTCTTAAACAAAGCTGTCTAAAAAAATTACTCATCTCAATCAAGGGCTGAACAACATTGGGGGATAAACAATCACAAATTGCGATTGGAATCAACTGCTGAAGTAATATGTGACTGTCATGACTTTTCAACCCTTGCAATGTCTTGCTCGTCAGATTCACACACTTTGAAATTTTAGAAGAGTAACCATCAGGCACCTTGACCATCTTCAAAATGGAAAGAAATGTCTCTTTCTCCTCTGTAGTCATCGAATACTGTGCAGCAGGCATATATGCCTTGTTTCCCTCAGCTAACTGTAAATGCAACTGTTTCCTTAAACCCATTTCTTCCAAATCACAGCGTGCATTAACATGGTCCTTTGACTTTCCACTGACACCTAAAATGGTCCACAATATGTTATCACAAACATTTTTTTCAATGTACATGACATCCAAATTATGCCTCAACATGTTAGTTTTCCAATACGGAAGACTATAAAAAATACTTTTCTTTTTCCAATTGTGACTGCGCTGCCTACCCGCAGCACGAATATTACGTACTGGAGGAGCCACCAAATCCTGAATTTCATATACCGTGCGGATGTTTTCTTCCTCAATCTGCGATAACATTTCGACTCCTGTCATGATCTTTGGTGCTGGGCTGAACTCTCTAGAACCATCAAATGCCACTCTGTCCTTTCTGAACCTGTGCTGGGGAGGGAGAAAACGCTTGTGACCCATGTATGCCCATTTTTTGGAATGTTTAAGCCATACAGATTTTTTACTTTTATTGCAACAAGGGCAAGCAAATTCCCCTTTCGTACTCCAGCCTGATAAATTTGCATAAGCTGGGAAGTCATTGATTGTCCACAATAAAGCTGCATGCAGTTTGAACATTTCATTCGTTTCGCAGTCATAAGTCATCACACCATCACCCCAAAATTCATTCAACTCATCAATCAATGGCTGAAGGTAAACATCAATCTTATCCCCCGGACTTTTAGGTCCATCAATAAGAGTGGAAAGTAATATAAATTGTTGCTTCATACAAAGCCACGGAGGAAGATTATATGGAACCAACACCACGGGCCATGTGCTATGAGTTGCACCAACCATAGACTTGAATGGATTGAAACCATCTGCTGTCAATCCCAATCGGACATTACGAACATCTTTAGCAAAGTCGGGATGTCTCTTATCAAAATCCTTCCATGCATGAGAGTCTGCCGGGTGGGTTAACATGTCACTTTCATGAACTCTTTCTGCATGCCATCTCATTAAATTAGAAACTTTAGATGACATAAAAAATCTTTTCAACCTCGGTTTAAGGGGAAAGTAACACATTTGCTTTACGGCAATCGGTTTCCCCTGTATCGCAATCTGACTTTGATGAGTCTTATTTCCCCTGTTCTCTTTACACCTGGAAGCGCCACAAACCGTACAGATATCCAAATGAGCAGTTTCATTTCTAAACAACATACAGTTGTTTGCACATGCATCTATAGTCTCATATGTAAAACCTAAGTTCTCTGTCAACTTACGAGCATAGTAATACAACTCAGGAATCTTAGCGTCGACAGGAAGAACTTTTTTCAATAAAACCAAAAGCATGTCGAATGATGTGTCTGACCAATTGTTCAAAGTCTTCAAATGCAACAACTCCACGATGAACGACAGTTTATTGTAAGAAGTACATCCAGGATATAATTCTATTTTCGCATCATCAAGTACTTCATAAAACCTCCTCGAATCACGATCTGCACCAGAGCGAAGATTTATCTCACCGGTCTCAAGATTCTGGATGTCAATGCCTTCAGGATCAAACCCACATACCATTTCAGTAAGCATTTCATGCATTGGATCAGTCATCCTTGCATCAACATCCATCTGAGCTGCATCTGTATTTTGACAACGAACATATTCTTCTCCATGACGAGTCCAACTCTTATAATTTTTCAGAAATCCATTAAAGAAAAGGTGCTCCCTCACAGTATCTCGTGTGAATTGATATCTGTTAGCACATTTTCTACATGGACAACTAATATAGTCACTTTCAAATCCTCTCGTGAAGTCAATAAACTGCATAATGCCATTGAAATATTCTCTAGACGTTCGATTTGGAAGATCAATCCAACTCTTATCCATAATAATATCTGTATAACAAACATTTACACAATACTTATTACATTAACATTTATCAAATCAACTATATTCAAAATAAATATTAACCATTTGTTTATGAACCATTGATAAAATAATAATGTAACTGAAAGCTCATGTTACCTGATTGAGCTACAAACCTGAAAGGGAGGGGAGCCGAAGGCGGTGCTGCGAGGGAGAGGAGGCAGCGAAGGGGAGCCGGAGCCAAAGGCGGTGCGGCAAGGGAGGGGACGGGTGGCGGCGGTGGCGGGGAGCTGGAGGAGAGGAGGCGGTGAGGGGACGGGGGACGGGCAGCGAGGGGGGGGGTGTCCGGGGTCGGGGGGGCTGTCCGAGGTGCGGGGAGTGGTGTCCGGGGTGTCGGGGGCCTGTCAGGGGTGCGGGCAGGGGTGTTCGGGGTGCGGGGGTGTCCGGGGTGCGGGGGAGGGGGGGCTGTCTGGGGTGCAGGGGGGCTGTCGGGGGTGCGGGGTGGGGTGTCCGGGGTGCGGGGGGCCTGTCCGGGGTGCGGGGGGGCTGTCCGGGTTCGGAGGGGGGGTGTCCGAGTGCGGGGGGGGGGGGGGGGGGGCTGTCCGGGGTGCGGGGGGGCTGTCCGGGTTCGGAGGGGGGTGTCCGAGTGCAGGGGGGGGCTGTCCGGGGTGCGGGGAGGCGTCCGGGGTGCGGGGGGCGGTCCGGAGTGCGCGAGGGGGGGGGGGGGGGGGCTGTCCGGGGTGCGGGGAGGCGTCCGGGGTGCGGGGGGCGGTCCGGAGTGCGCGGGGGGGGGGGGGGGGGTGCTGTCCGAGGTGCGGGGAGGCGTCCGGGGTGCGGGGGGCGGTCCGGAGTGCGCGCCGGGGGCTGTCCGGGGTGCGGGTGCCGTCCGGGGTGGGGGGGGGAGGGCCGAGAGGCAGAAGGGCGGCGGCCGGAGGCCCGAGGGCGGAGGGCGGCGGCCGGAGGGCGGATGGCAGGCGGCGGGGGAGGCCGGGCGGCAGGGGAGGCCGGGCGGCGGGGGAGGCCGGGCGGCGGGGGAGGCCGGGCGGCGGGGGAGGCCGGGCGGCGGGGGAGGCCGGGCGGCGGGGGAGGGGAGGACGGCGCGAGGGAGGGCGGCGAGGGAGGGTTAGGGCGAGGGAGATCGGGGGAGAGGGCGCGCGGGGGGGGGGGGGGGGGGCGCAGAAACCCTCCGAAATTTTTTAGGCAGCTTAGCGACCGCCATTGGCGGTCGCTAATGGTGAGCAATAGCGACCGCCAATGGCGGTCGCCCGAGTCTGGGGGGCTCCAATGCCCCCTTTTCTAGTAGTGCGATAGAGATTTTGGATCGTAGCAAAAATGTCCTACGAAACAAGACCACTCGATTGGTGAAAGTTTTATGGAGGAACCACCAATTAGAAGAAGCTACATGGGATCTTGAGGATTTGATGAGGGAGAGGTATCCTCATCTTTTTGTTACAAAGTGACGAATTTTGAGGGCGAAATTCATTTTAAGGGGGGTAGAATGTAACGCCCGAGACTTTTATGAGAAATATTTTGTTTTTATCAAAGGAATCTTTCACTACACACAACACTAGCTTGGCTTCCTTTACATGCAACCACGGCCTTCCTCAATAGCTTGTGTTGTACGCAATACCGAGTTTCACTAAACAACGATATGCTACTAAAATATTATTAAAACTAGCCGTTATGAATAGTAATAACCACTTTTTGAAATTTTATAAATTTTATTTTTCAAAATGGACTTCATTTTTGGATTCGGAATATCAAAATTAGCCTAGGGTGAAATTTTGTTATTTTTCTGAAAACCTTCAATTTTTGATGAATAGTGAAACCACTAAGTGGTAGTTAAAAAAACTGAATTTTTCATAAAACTTAATTTTACCACTTCTATGAGTGGAATTTCGAAACTCCGAGAGACACGGTTAATATCAAGGACTAAAATTTGGTTTAATGAGATGAAAATAATTTTTGGTGAATAGTAACTTTTTACTTTTTTTACCACGGTTAAAAGTAAATAGGGTAATTAAGGGTAAAAGTGTTTTTATTATTACCATAACACATGTCTGAATTCTATTTTATAAGTTTAATTCGACCAAAAACAGCCTTAGGAATAAAATATGACCATTTAGGCCCACTTGGATTAGATTAGGACATTTATTATTAATTTATTTAAAGAAGGGTCAAAATAGTTAAAATCAACGTTTAATAAGTAAATCATTTTTAATATGGGGTTATAAAAAAGATAAATTCGAATATAAATATTCATTAGAAATATAAAAACATTTCCTACATAATGGTAGTTTATTTATAATTTTTAGACATTAAATAATTTAATTTATTTAAGACACAACGATGATGCAGTAATTATCCTATTAACGAAATATTGACATAATTGATGTTATAAATACCCAAATAAATGTAATGTTAGACTTTTAATGAATTAAAATAATTTTATAGGTTAATATGACATGTTATTATTGATTTAATTAACTTGGTTCGAACTAATCATTATGTTATGATTTTCACAAAAATCAATTACTAAATAGTGTCAAAATTGACAAAAAATAGTTTTTAAAACAAATATTATATTATTAATTGTTATTTTATTCTTAAAAATCTAAGGTTTGGCCAAATGACTTAGATAAGGTTATATATATTAATAATAAACAAAGTGGTGTTCATTTGGCTTGATATAGTATGTTTATTAACCTTATATTGTAAGAAAACAAGAAGACACGGTAAAAGTTAAATTATCTAACTTAAAGTTAAATCTAAATGATAAGCTTAAAATTGATACCTAAACTTGTCTGAATTCTATTTGATGAGATGATTTCGACCCATACCCACCTTATCTTAAAAATATATAAATTTGGAGTTATTAAAAACCGAATTTGACTTTATAATAAAATAATATTTTTAGTTATTCCAAAGGTGCCCCTCTCCTCCCTTATAAAAGGGCACCTCCTACCTCTCTTTCTCACACCACTTTGAGCCTTCAATCTCGGCCAACACCTAAATATTTCTTCTCTCCACTTCCCTAGAGACATCCTAGAGGTCCTGGTCTTCTTCAAAGACCAATTTTAGTGCCCTAAAAGGAGGTCACAAAGAAGCGCTTCAAAGAAGAGGTAATGTCTGTTACCGATTATTTCAACTTTATTTCTTCTTCCACTTCTTCTTCCTTAGTTGTTTAATTATGAAGTAATAACATCAGTATCACTCATATACTGATATGTTATTATAATTATTAAAAAACCCTATTTCACCATCTATCCATCCTACAGAAATCAAATCACCATGCATGCGTACGTACGGAATATCGTCTCCACGCCGTGGTGTAATCTCTTTTCCACCACCACCTTACTTGGATGGGTATAATGGTGTAAATAATGACTATATATGATTATTGTAAATTTATATTGATTATGAAATACTATACATACACTCCAATACAATTCCACAATCATGGGAATGATATCATCGCTCGTGCGTACGTACGGAATACCGTCTCCACGATGTGATGTGACTCGTTCTACATGATCTTCATTGCATAATGATTATATAAATGAATTGAATGAATTAATATGATATATATTACACTAATACCATTCTGGAAATGAGGTATCTATAACCTAAAAAAGAAAAATAAGAATTTATTCTACAAAACACGCATAATAACAAAAAGTAATAAACACCCGAATAACAAGTAGTAATGAAATATTACTAATAAGAAGCTAAGAATATGACCATATATGATATCATAAAAATAAGTATGATTCTGGAATAAGTCAATAACATTATTTAAATCATTATATAGTAGGTTTGGACACTTACGAAGTAAATTGGACCTAAGGTAAGGGAAAATATCACAATCTCATTTTTATCCGAGATTGTTTATACTTTAGTATTTACTAGGGTGTATTTTATCATCCACATCCATGTTCCCTCAATATGTAATATTGTTTACATACACCTACAATTTTTTAAATCCAAATTTACCCTTCGGTGAGTTTTTAGTAAAGGATATGAAAGGAATATTTTGTCATTTTTCGTACGAGGTACCTTTTGACTTTTCCAACAAAAGTACGAGAAGAATGTTTTCTTTTAACATATACGGCATGAATGGATTTTTAAAACATTATTTCCATGAAGCTTACTTTACAAGTTTTCAAGTTTATTTTTAATCAACTTCCTTTAGTTTATAATTTTATGACATGTTAAGAAAGGAATAGTGTTTTTGAAGTAGAAAGGATATTTTCCTCAAGAATGGAGTTCAAGTGTTTTATCAAAATTATTTTCCATCTAAGATAATAAAGGGTTATATCCCTATTATTACATTGATTTGATTATATTGAGATGGAATTATTTTTATGAATTCCTTTATCTTATATTAATTGTTTAATGATGTCACTATGTTTAAGAATACCATTTTTATTACATGGGTTATGCTATGATGTATAGTTTATGATTTTTGTGGCACACATAAGAATGGTATCATTATGAGATGGGTGGGACCTATATCTCCCTCCAATGCATTGGGTAAAGATTTTATATCTCAGGAGATAGACATGGCTGGAACGGCAAGTTAAACCAGTTCAGTGAAACAAGACTGAAATGAGGAGTGAACTCGGTTCAAAAATGGACTTTGTCCACTAAGATAGTCTTGGAAATGAGTCTTTACTAATAAGAAATGATTCTCTATGATTATGTGTGCATGCCACAAAGTTTCATGTTTTATGTTATGATTATTGGGATTACATTTCACTACCATGATTTATCCCATGTTATGAAATTATGAGCTCTTTTGCAGGGTAAGATTTCTAAAATGTTATGTTTCTATTTTGATTTGATTGATATTTCTTTTGTTTACCCTTAATGAGCATTTGAGCTCACCCTTTTGAATGTTTTCTTTCCCCAAGTCAGGAAGAAGGTTATTAAGTAAGATATGCCAAAAGGGACTCTAGATATGATGAAATAAATGGGAGGCAAAGTAGGTGCTTTATGAACTAGTTGTTTATGTTTCCCAGTTTCTAAAGACACTATACCTATACGGTCTTTTCCTGGTTTTGTTATATGTTGTAATAAGTGTGCTTCAATTTAGAAGTAATAACAATGTATGTAAAGTATGGGTCGTTATACTTTAGAATCATATTCCCCCTAAAATAAATAAAAATAAAAGTGTTTTTATATACCAAAAGTTTCATGAAAATAATCATAAAATATATTAATGGTATGTAAACAAGTTGTTTATAAGGAAAGTGTCCCAAATAAAGAAACGTTATATGAAAATACATTACCATTTTGGTAATATTTTGATTTTTGGGCCCAATTAAAGGATGCCAAAAAATAAAACATAAATTATAACTAAAATAAGTAAATTAATGATATAAAATGTCAAATGGGGATTATATACACTACAAAAAATAAATGGGTGGTGAATACAAAATACATCATGCATAAAAAAGAGAATAGAAATCACTTACATGAAGGGTTAAATTTCTTCATACACATTAAAAATTATTTTATAATAAATATTGGTATATTATAAATGTATTTTAGAACCAAAAATATATATATTATTAAATATATGATTTATTTATATTCTTTTATTATCCTTTTGTTAAGAATTACTTGTTAAAATTATGCTTTGGGTAATAAATTATTATTTTTTGTATGTTTTGGTCTGCTATTTTATTTCATTATATTGATCTTGGTTCCATCATATAAAAAAATTTAAAAATGATATAAATATCATATAAATTAATTATATTATTACATTTTGTAATCCAGAAGATTTTCAGATTTAAAATGTGTTACTATATCCATGAAGATAGTTGGCTGTACATACGCATGAATGTTGTTTTCATTTTCTCAACAGATGATACGAAATAAAGGTAAATAATATATTAACATCAAATAATTATTATTATTTCATATATGACACGTATTTCTATTAAACATATCCTTATTACCTTCCATGAAAAGTGTATATAAAGAATGAATTGCATCACATCGTGAGGCAGTAGTCTTCCGTACAATTGAGAAACATTATCATATTTGCATGGAATGGAAAGTAAGAAGTTATATGTGATATTATAATTATAAAATAATAAATATTTCATAAATATAATAAAAATATGTTATATACATAATTATATTCAGTCTTTAGAGGTGATGGTGGAAAAAAAATCACATCTGTTTGCAAGGCGGTAGTATGCCATACTCACGATAAACAATTTTGTTTCCCACATGATTGAAGATAAGATGTATATAGGTTATGACATAAAAATAATAACATATTATTATATGATAGATACTATTTTTATTCTATTTTAATTATTAGTACTATAATTTATGTGTTAATAGATAATTAAAAATTAAGAGTTTAGTTTAGAAAATTACTTTCTCTTAGAAACAACTCATTTGGATTTCTTATTAAGTACCCTAGTATTGGACATTTGGGAAGACTATAAGATCTATAAAGTGGATAAGGATGTTTATTAGATATTTTATCATGGTTTGTTTCATACAAATGGCTTATGAGGTGTGAAGACATTGGGGGATGAGGTCCCCTTTAATAATTGAGGAGGAATGGCATTTTTGTAAATACCCAAAACTATTCATTAATTAGCAGTCACCCTCATGAAATGTGCCTATAAAATTTATAAATAAAGGAGTGTAGGGAAAATATGTTCAATAAACACCTTCACCATAAACAAAAAAACTATTTAATCATGTTTTTTCTTAATCTATATGTCTTCCCTTTTTTACAATTTTATTTCTCACCACGATAACTATTCTCTTTTTGTTTATCTAGGTAATTTTATCCATTAATAATAAAATTAAAATGAGACTTATTAGATAATTTTGACCAAAAATTATAAATATTACATCAAAATTATTAAATAAATATCATATCTGTGTTGAAAATTCAGTTTAGCAAGTGCGTATGTAATGTGTAGACCCTATTTTAACCTTAACCACAATAAATATTTTTAATAATTTTCATGAAAAAAAATTGTTTCAAATTATTATATAATATAAAATATTATAATTAAAAATATGGACCAAATTTTATCAAATTATATTCACATAATTAATATAATTTAATTTAAAATAAAACTCACAAATGAAACGAAAAAACAATTTTCCAAAGAGAAATGATTCATAACAATATAAGGATTTATAATCAAGATTCACTATGAAATTGATTAAAATGATATAAATATTATTATTAAATATATAATTTAAATAAATTTACATTTAAAACTATAATACCTTGATATTTTATTAAATATTTCTCTTTAAATAATTTTAATTCTTTAATATCTTGCATTATACGCAATCGTGAGTTTAAAGGAACCACGAGACACAATTAGTATAAAATAACCCTTATATCCTAGTAATTAAACTAGTGGGAATAAATAATAATAACTAATTTAATAAATAAAAATATTGGTCCAACTCAATATGAATGTACTGGTGAGTGTAGAGAAAATAATTGCACAATAATTAATAAATTCACATTATTCTTCAAAATTTCATTCTCTTCAAAAATGAGTGTTTATTGTTTTTTTTTAATTTTTAGAAAATATATTTCAAAAAATAATTTAATATTTTAATTCATCATGTCAATATAATATGAAATTTAATTTTTCTAAGAAATCATTTCTTTTTATAGAATACTAAAAATATTTATTTTTATTGAAAACCATATATTATTTGAAAAGTATTTAAAATGTCACATTTTATTTTGGATTAGTATTAAATTATAATTAGTTAATTTTTGTTTAAAATAATCCTATTGTGGTATTTTAAAAATATTTTACGCATAAATTTATTGTAAAAACATTTTCTATTTTATAAGGGGCTTTTGTCTGAAAAATTGTTTTCATGTCGAATTACGAGTTTTATTTAAAATTAAATTTTGAAAACTTTGTATTTTAAATTTTAAAAAATTGATTCAAAATTTATATTCATATATTAATTTTTTTAAATAGAAATATTTTATTTTTGGATAATATAAATAGAAATAATTGTAAATTGTTTTACCACGGTAAATGGTAAATTATGAAATTTAGTTTAAAAATAAAATTATAAAGACAATAAAATAACACTAAAAATTGATAAAATATTATTGTATGACTATAATTAGATAATTAACACAAAAGGATCGAATTTATTTCATTTAATGGACACTTGTCAATTAAATTGACTTATATAATATTTAAATCAATGATAGATAAAAAAATATCATTTTCTTTGTCTTTACTCTACCTTATGTGTCCTCATGGTGACAAATGAATGATATGAATGAATCTAAACATTAATTGTTAACTTAATAAACATATTTTCATGATATAAATATATTTTTGACCACTTGGGATACCCAGATGAAATCATGTTATTTAAAATATTTTATTTAATAAACATTTAAATATATCACAATCATATTTTAAATAATATATCATTTTAATATAAATTTATACATTATATAAATTCAAAATTAAATATTATTATTAAATCTACAATATTTATCTTCATAAAGGTTTTTTATTTTTAATTTTTTTAAATAAATGTCTATATTAAATAATTAAACAAAGTAGATGTAGTAATTATTGTTTAATGGAAATGCTATGAAGGATATAATAATATATTTCTTTCTAAGTTGTTATATTCTTATTTTTAGAAATCGAATAAAAGAATAGTGTCAAAATTGACATTATTAATTTCTTATCAAAATAATGTTTTATTAAATTATTGAAAAATCGTATTTTTTTAAAAAATACCAAATAATTTAAATATGGTAAAAAAGGATCTAAAATATTTATTTTTGGTCTAATTTACATCAAATAAGAAAAACATACAATCCTATAATATTGAAATTGTATATACTTTAGGTAAAATAATAATTGGTTAACTAAGGGTTATTTAAAATTATAATGTTTAACTGAATATCAAAATTTGTCTAAAATCTATTGGTTGATGATTTTACAACTCATCTTCGAAAATATGACATTTTTATGGTGTTTTTATTGTGATTGATTTTATTATAAATTCGTATTTTTTGAAATTCAAAGGGTACCCCACCTCAATTATAAAAGGGCACCTCCTCTCTCATTTATTCAAAACTCATTAATCCTTCAAGCTCAGCCATACCCTATCCATTTCTCTTCTCAACATCCCTAGACACATTCTATATCATCTAGTATGGTCAAAATACCAAATCTAGTGTCCCTATAAGGATGTATAAAGGGATATCTTTGAAGAAGAAGAGTTTTTTATATATAAGAAGGAACATAGACCTTTGGTAAAGGATAATTTCACAGTCTCATTATTATTAGAGATTGTTTAAATTTAAGTATTTACTAGGGTATACAGATCATCAATTTCCATTTTACTTAAAAATGTATTCCAAAATATTCTTATCATTCTTTTACAATTTTTAATGTTATTTTTACCCATTTGTAAATTTTACTAAGGGGTTTAAAGGAATATTTTTTCTTTTCCCTATGAGGTACTTTTTGAGTTATCAGAAAAAATAATGTGAATAATTTTTTCTTTTAAAGTAAATGGATTGAATGGGTTTTTACACTTTCATGTTTCCTTATTTACTTGAAACTTCCCTTAAAATATGACATTTTGTTTCAAAGAAAATGTTATTTTTTCAAAGAAAATGTTTTATTTTAAAATTGAACTGTATTTTAAGTAATAAAAATGTTTTCAAAGAAAAAAGGATATCTTCCTCAAAAATTATTTTAAAGTGATATCTCAATTATTACTTATGTTTTAATTGGGATATTTTTCAAGGATGTTAACCTTATTATACCAATGGTTGGTTTCTGTTTATTATATTTATGTAACCCATTTATTTACAAGGGTTAAGTTATGATTTAATGATGGTTAGGAAATCCATTTCTCATGGGTTATTATATATGTAATGATTTATGTTCTTAAGGAACATATATGTATAGCTTTTATTATGTGATAGGTGGGGCATATATCTACCTCTAATGAATTTTTTAAATATTTATATCTCATGATATAGACATAAATACAATGAGAAATGATCTTGGATTAGTAGTATTGAGCAGGAAAAATATGTAAACCCAATTAAGTAACACAAGGTGGGAACAAGGAGTGAACATGGTTCAATAAAGGACTCTTTCCACTATGATGGTCTTAGAAATGAGCATTGACTATATGGAAATGATTTTTATAGTTCTGTATATGATATAATTTCCATATCTTATGTTATTACCTCTTATAATATGTTTATTTAATCTTTATGCACTTCTATAATTTATATCATGACATGATATCATGATCTTTGATATGGAAGATAAAATTCTCAAATGTTTTCCTTACATTCTTATGTGTTATGATTATGACCCTTACTGAGCATCTGATATCTCACCTTTTTATGTTTCATTTCCCTATAATATAAATAAGGGTATTAATTAAGATGTGTAAAAAGTTGTTCTATAAATGAAGGAATAAGTGGGAGATGATATTGATGTTTTATAACCCAGTTGTTTATGTTTCCTTATTTCCAAATAAATTAAAAATATACAGACCTACTGTGGATTTTTTATGTTTTGAAATGAATATTATTCTATTTATAAGTAATTTTTATGAATGAAATGTATGGTCCATTATAGTTGGTATTGGGGTAGGGATTAGTTATCCTTTAGAAAATAGGATGAGAAAATCTAATTAAGAACACTAAGGAAAAGTCTAGGTATAAGTTACAATCCTACTGTTTTGGTAATGATCATGGATAACCTATGATAAACCTAAGGTGTCCTGAAATAAAATTTTATGCATAATTTCACTTGATTATGTGGTTCTCCCATTATGATTATTGTTTCTCACACCATGATTCTCAATTTTAGTCACTGGTCGAAACCCAAAAGAACCACATTAAAGTTGAATATGATGGGTAATGAAATGATTGTCCTCATGAGAAACAAAATGTTATGGGAGATGGAATTAAAAATCCTTTTTCATGGATCACAAAACTTTCTCAAGCTATAAATCATGCAATACTTCCAAACGAGAAAATAAGGGAACTATATTCTGTTGATTCCTTCATAATACAGTGTCCAACTTCTTTCAGTGTGTCTTTTGATCCAGTCATGGATGAACAATGGATTAGTACCACTGAAAATATATTTAATATTCTCTAATGTTCATAACATGAGAATTTTATCTTGTTAGTCTATCATTTGGAAGGGGAAGGAAAAAAATTGTGAAATCTCATCAATAATGCGAGGCAAAATGATGAAATTAAATAAATTTAATGAGATAAGTTGAAGAACTTATTTTTCAATAGGTACATTCCTTATATTCTTCAAACAAATATGGAGAAGGATTTCCTTGAGGTTAAAAAAGGATGATGAATATGTTGGTACATAATAAATAGATTTTACAAGACATGCAAGTTACACTTCTGTAATTATCATCTAACCTGAGAGTTAGGTCTGTTGATTCATTAGTGTCTTAAAACCAAGTCTCTAAATAGAATTATCCATATAGAACTGTCTTACCTACAAGTAAATCATTCAGTGTTCTCTTGAGGATGATATATAGATTGGGGTTACCCATCCATCTCATGGTTTTGATAAGAAAAGGAAAATTGAATTGAAGGAGAAATCTAAAAACACGGTGAAAAGAACATGAGCTTTCCTTTACGCCCAAAGTGTGGAAAAAAATGTGGAGGAATCTTTTTTTATTGGACTATAAAATGTTTTAAGTGTGAGAAAGAAGGCCATCAAGTAGTTGAAAATCGAAGTGATGGGAAAAATATCTAATGAAGAGAATAGAGAAAATAGTATATCTAATGAACCTCCCACAATTCAATGTTTCAAGTGTAGGTAAATTGGTCATTATGAAAAACAATTCCTTAATATAACGGTATTTTATGATGTTCGACGTCAAAAAACTCTTAAGGCCAAAGAAAAATGAAAATCTCATGTGATCCCAATGGGTGAGGTGGAGTACGACAATGAAGTGGTGAAAGGTAAAATTACCATCCACTCTGTGGTAGATTTTTTTATTTGATTCTATATCAACCAAATATTTTATTTATAAATAATATTCTAAGGTTATCAACATATTACCTCAACAGTTAGATATTGAGTTTTCTGTGAAAACTCTTAATGGAAAAATGGTTGCATCACAAGTTTTTAGTTCTTCTTTGGTTTAAGTTTGTGGGAATGTACTTCCTAAAAATATTGTGATACCTCCTTTAGTGGAACTCTTTGTGATTTGTGGCATGTATTGAAATTCTATATATGGATATCATATCAATTTACAAGGAAGGTAAGTCAAATTTCATATTTCAATGAACTCTAGGATCATCTATCAATGCAAGGATGAATATGAACTTCCCCTGGAAATTTCATCCACATTATGGGTCTTCATTCCTAGAAATGAATGATATCAATCTCCGATGGTTAGGGAGTAACACACCATTAAAGATAAAAATATTGTATGGGAGTTGGTTGATGTATTTTTATATGTATTTCAAGTTCTTCCACCGAATTTTAATGTTTAGTTATCAATTAAACTTGTGCCGGGTGTTATGCAAATTTCAATGACTCCTTAAAGAATATCCCCAATTGAGTTGCAAGATTTAAAGAATAAAGTCCAATAGAATATTTTCAAGGTATTGATATTCCCTATTGGGTAAACCTAGGGTGCACCTCTTCTATTTTTTAATAAGAAATATGGATCAATGAGACTCTATTTTGATTATCGAGAACTTAACATGATCACTATCAATAACACATTTCCTCTTCCTAGTATTGATGACTAATTTAACCAACTACATGGAGCTCAATACATTTCCAAGATTGATCTTTGTTCTGGATATCATCAATTGGAATTCAAAAAGGAGGATATACCCAAGACAACATTCTGTACAAGGTATGGGCACTATGAATTTATAGTGATGACTTTTGGTCTTACTAATTCCCCCTCTATATTCTTAGATTTAATTAATATAGTCTTTAGAGACTATCATGATCAGTTTTTGGTAGTATTTATAGATAATATTTTTTTATATTATAAGAGGAGTAAAGAACATGAAGATCACCTAAGGATTGTCATTAAGATCCTGAGAAAGGATAATCTTTATGAAAATTTTACAAGTATGAATTATGGCTTCAAAATGTTTATTTTTTTATGTCAAATAATCTTAAGAGATGAGATATTTGGGGGCCCAACAATGATAAAAGTTATTGTATGTTAGACTATACTAACAATGGAAGATGCGATCCATTTTTTTCTTGGATTGTTTGGATATTATCTACTTTCTATGGATGATTCTTCATGATTATCTAATACACTCACCAAGTAAACATGTAAATGAGTTAAGTTCATATGGATGGAAGAATGTGAAGATAATTTCAAGGAGTTGAAAAGAACGCTAGTTAGTTCACCTGTGGTCACACTACCCTATAGTGGATAAAGGTTTTTGATGTATATTAATGCATCCAAGAAGGGTATATGATGTTTTCTTGTTCAAAATGATATGGTAATAGTTTATGACTCACGAAAATTGAAGATACATGAGAAAAATTACACAACTCATGATTAGGAATTAGCTGGGGTAATATTTACATTAAAGAAGAAAGGTGTTACATATATACTGATCATAAAATATTAAATTATATCTTCACTCAAAATGAGATAAATATGTGTCAAAGGAGATAGTAGGAGTTTATTATATATTATGATGGCTCAATACATTGGCACCCTAGGAAATAAAACAAGGTGGTAAATGATTTGAGTCAAATGGACTAGGCTAGCCTGTATATGATAAGGGTGATAAAAGTTCTAATATTTATGGATTTGAAAAGAATGGATCTGAATATCATAAAGCAAGGGGAGAAATCTTATCTTTCTATAATTAATGTTAAAATATATATACAAGTAAATATTAAAGAGGAGCATAAGGATGATATAGATATATAAAAGAAGGTGACAAATGTTCCTCATTTAAACCTTAATTGTGATGGGATAATAATTTTTAGGAACCGTGTTTGTATTAATCCCATACTAGAATTAAAGGAGATGTTGGATAAGGCCCATAGTTCATCATTATCTATTCATCTAGTAAGAACAATGATGTATAAGGACCAGAAAGAGTATATCAGGTGGGATGTAATTCATATAGATATAGCATAATATTTTTATAGGTTCTTGGTTTTTCAGTAATCTAAGGCTGAGAGACAATAGCTTATTGGGTCCTAAAAAATACTACCCATACTGAAATGGAAATAGGAAAACATCACCAATGAATTTTTCATCGTACTTCCCAAAAGATCTAAAGTAAATAATGATATATGGATTATATTATATCACTTTATAATTTCTTTACACTTAATTTGTATTATAGAGGATTTATCTCTTGATCAACTCACCAAAATTTTTGTTATGTAATTTGTAATATTTCATGGAGTACCACTTTCCATTATATCTGATCAGCACACAAGGTTTTTCTTGAAGTTATAATGAAGTCTTCAACAGGAACTAGATACAGAGTTAAGTTTCAGAATTACTTATCATAATAAGACAGATGTTCAATATTATATAACAATTAAAAATATATAATACATGTTTAGATCTTGATCTATGGTTTTCAAAGGTGGTTGGAATCAACACCTACCTTTAGTGTAATTTCATTATAACATTTTCTTTCACTCCTCTATTCAAATGGTTCCATATGAAGCCCTTTTCGGTAAGAAGTGAAAAACTCCATCATGCCAGTTTGATGTTGTGAAAAGAAGTATTTTGGGGGCTGGTATTTTTTATTAAATGGAAGATAAGGTTATAACTATTCAAGATCACATAAGAGAAACTTAGAATCGACAAAATATTTGTGCTGAAAATCGATGAAAAGACCTAGAGTTTGATGTGGGTGATAAGGTATTCCTACAAATATATCCTTGGAAGAGAGTAATGAGGTTTTTACATAAAGTAAATCTAGTCCCTAGGTTTATAGTTCCTTTTATAATTATTGATTGTGTTGGTGAGGTAGCTTATATATTGGAACTTCCACCGAATCTCTCTCAAGTTTGTGATGTGTTCCATGTATCTATCCTATGAAAGTACATACTTGATATTTCACATGAACTAAACATACAAGTCATACTAGTGGATCAATATCTTTCATATGATGAACAACCAATAGAGATTCTATATCATAGTGAAAATTTTATATGAAACAAGAACAATAACTTGGTTAAATATTTATGGAAGAATCACTATTTTGAGGAAGCTATGTGAGAACCTAAAGATGTGATAAGACAGAGCTATCCTAATCTTTTTTTATCCAAGTGAAACATTTCTACAGTGAAATTCATTTTATAAGGGTTAGAATATAACATGACAATATTTTAATAAACATTTGTCCTTAAATAATTTTAATTCTTCAATATCTTGCATTCCACGCAACCGTGAGTTTAAACGAACCATGACACGCTATTCATATAAAATGATAGTTATATCAAATCAATTATATTTGGGCAGGGAATAAATAATAAGTAAATAATTTATGAAATAAAAATAAAGGTCCAACTCAATATAAATTTTTTTGTGAGCTCATAGAAAATAATCAATCAATTTTAATAGTCAATTTATCCTTTAAAAATATGTTTTATTCAAAAATGGGTTTTTCCTTTTTAATTAATTTTTATAAACTATATTTTACAAAAATAATTTAACTTTTTATTTTAGAATGTCAAAACTATCTTAACATTATTTTTTCTAGGAAAAACCTTATTTTTAAACAATAGTGAAAAAAATTATTTTTATTGAAAGCTGTATTTTCATTATAATGTATATAAATGGTAACATTATGTTTTTGATTAGTTGTAAATTATAATTAGTTATATTTAATTTAAAAAAAAACCAATTACGGTTTTTGAAAAGTATTTTATACACGAATGTATTATAAAATCATTTTATGTTTTAAAAGGGGTATTTTTCCGAAAAAATGTTTTTTCATAATGAATTATCAGTTTTATTTTAAAGTTATATTATAAAACTTGAGTGTTTTTCATTTAAAAAAATGGATTAAAAATTTAGATTCATATTTTAAAAATTTGGTAAATGTTTCTCTTTTTAATTTTTCTTAATATGAATAATAACCATGATAAAATTGTTACCACAATAAATAGTAAATTAGGTGATTTAGATTAAAATTTAAATTAATAAGACTATAAAAGAACCAAAACATATTCTAAAATAATATGGGATAAATAAATTTAGACCATAAACACAAAAGGATAGATTTTATTTCATTAAATTGGCACTTGTCCCCGAAAATGACTTATATAATATTTAAATCAATGAAAGACACAAAATGTCATTTTCTTTGTCTTTAATATCCCTTATGTGTCCACATGGGGAGAAATGAAAGATATTAAGGAATATCAACATTTCTGAAAAAAATAATAAAAATATACTCATGATAAAAATTTATTTTTGATGTTTTTGGATACTTGGATGAAATTATTTTATTTATAATATTTTATTTAATAAAAATTTAAAGATATCACATTCATGTTTTAAATAATATATCATTTTTAATATTGGTTTATACGGTATATAAATTAGGCTATATATATATATTATTATAAAATATATCATATTTATGTTCATAAAATTATTTTTTATAATTTTTTTGTAAAAAAATGAGTATATTAAATTATTACACAAAGCTAATGTAGTAATTATTTTATTAATTTAAATATCAAATATATGTCATTATAAATATTAAAATAAATATTATTTGTGATAATTAATATATCCAATAAATTTTATAGATTAAATTTACCTATCATTGATATAATAAAATATATTTTTTATAATTTAACTTGTTATCTTTATATTTTAAAAAATACAATAGAATAATAGTTTCAAAATTGACACTCTTGAAATTTTATAAAAATAATGATTTATTAAATTATTTAAAAATAACAAAACATTTTTAAAAAAATAATAATAATATGGTCTAAAAGGTTCCAAAATTTTCAATTATGGTCTAATTTACAACAAGTAAAAATATTTTACAATCTTTTATTACGGAAAATGAAGTTACCTTACTGAAAATTAAAATCAGTTAACTAAGGGTTAATTAAAATGAGAAGGTTTAAATTAATAAAAAAATTTATATAATATATTAATTTATAATATTATAACCACATCTAATATAATATTATAATATATGAAAATTTTTGTATTTGGAATGAGATTCAATTTATTATAAATTAATATTTGTTGAAATTAATTTTTTCCCCACCTCAATTAAAAAAGGGAACCTCCTCCCTCATTTATTTACAACACATTGGGCCTTCATGATTGACCATCCCCTATCCATTTCCCATTTCAACATCCATAAAAACCTTCTAGAGGTGTTGGTATTCTCAAAATACCAAATATAGTGTCCCTAAGAGGAGATCAAAAGGGATCTAACTGAATAAGGGGAGTTTCTGATACGTACATAGGAACACAAACCTAATGTAAGGGATAATTTCTCAATATAATTATTTTCTAAGATTGTTTATAAGTAATAATTTAAAAAGGTATATTTATCATCCATGTCCATGATACTTAAAAAGGTATTTAAAAATCATGTTAACATTCTTCTATAATTGTTTGATGTTATTTTTTCCCATTTGTAATTTTTTACTAAGTTTCCTGAAAGGAATATTTTTTCATTTTCCCAATGCAGTACTTTTTGACTTATCTAGAAAAATTATGTAAATAATGTTCTGTATTAACATATATGGATTGGATGGGTTTTTACGCTTTCATTTGGCCTTATTTCCATGAAGCTTCCCTTATAAGCTTACATGGTTATTTTCAATGGAAATGTTTTCTTTTTAAATTATGCGTAATTTTAAGTAAATAATATGTTTTCAAATCAGAAAGAATATTTTCTTCAAGAATTAATTCCAAGTGGTATCTCAAATGTAACTTAAATTTTAATGGGATGTTTTTCAAGGATGTTATCCCTATTATAGAAATGTTTTTGTTTTTTTATGATATTTAAGAAGCATATTTATATCCTTGGGTTATATTATAATTGATTGATGTTTAAGAAAACCATTTTTTCTTGGGTTATTATATGATGAATGATTTATGTTATTGTGTCACACATATTTATGGTTATTATTATTTGATGGGTGGAACAAAATATCTCATCTAATGGATTGGGTAAATAATTACATCTCATGAGATATACATGACTGGAATGGGAATTGATATCGGTTCAGTAATACAGGGCTTGAACAGGAAATAAACACAGTTAAGTATCACAGGGCTAGAATGAGGAGTGAACTCAGTTCAGTAAAATACTTTATCAATTATGAAGGTATTGGAAATGAGCCTTTATTAATATAAAAATTATTTTCTATGATTATTTGTATGCTAAAAATTCAATGTCTTATGTTATTCCCTCTGAGAATATGGTCACTGATTCTTTATGGACTTTTATGTTTTTTACCATGAGATGTCATGATATTTGATATGTAAGATAAAATTTTCAAATGTTTTTCTTACGTTCTTATGTATTATGATTCTGATACGATTGATATCTCCCAATGGGAGCATCTGAGCTCACCCTTTTTTGTGTTTTCCCCCATGATATGAAGAAGGATAATAAGTAATATGTGTCAAAATGGGGTTATGGAAATGAAATAACAAGTGGGAGATGAGGTAGATGTTTTATGAACCCATTGCTTATGTTTCACAACTTCTAATGACAATAAACCTATATATTCCTAGTGTGGTGTTTTTATGTTTTGAAATTGATATTATTCTATTTTGAGGTAATATATTTGTACGAAATGTATGGGGTGTTATAGAAGCCATATTAAAATTAAATAAGGATTTTAATAGATTTTTTTAATTTTTTTGATAAAAATAATTATTTTTAACTATTTATATAAAAAATAATATTTTCATTAAATTATAAATAATTATTCCAAAGGAAATTTTGACCTATTTATTTTAAAAATGAAGTATATTTTTTCAAATAAATGTTATAAAATTGGAAGTTTAACTATATTTATTTGTGATCTTTTTGAGAAAATTGTATTTTTGAAACATATAATGACATTAATAAAAATTAAGTACTTTCTTGATCAATATTATATATATATATATAAGTAATTATACTAAATTTTTTAATTGGTGATATTACTACTCATGATGAAATATTTAATGGCTATATTATAGGGGTTGTGTTTAAATTAAACTATTAAGAGTATATTACCGTTTATTAAAACTCGTCGATTCCTATAACATAGGTTATGAAATAAATTTAATTAATTATAAATAATTACTTCATAAAGAATCTAGGTATTAAACCCCCCCCCCCCCACCAATATTAATAACACCCAAAAAAATCAATCTTATACAAACAAATAAGGATACATCTGTCTCATCATATCTTTAGGTTCCCAAATAGCTTCCTCAAGCTAGTGGTTTCACCATAAAACATTGACCATGCTAGTGGTCTTATTTCATAGATAATTCCTCAAGAGAGATACATGGAACATATCTTCAACCTTAGGGAGGATTGGTGGAAGTTACATGAGATAAGTTATGGTCTCAATACAACAAATAATTTTAAGGGTCTGATATACCAAGGTTTTAGTTTTTCCATCATTACAAATCTCATATCATTCTTCCATTAGGAAATTATTAGAAACGCCTTCTCACCAACATCAAGATCTAGATCACACCAGCGATGGATAATAATCATTTTCTAAAACATTTATGATTCCCATATATGTTTATGAATCCATATAACCTTATCTTCCATTTTTTTCTAGATAAGGTCGCAAAATATTTATTTCTCCAACATCATCCCCATATATTGGATTTTTACACTTTTTACATATATGGTTTCATAAAGATCCATCTGAATGATCATGTGAAAGATATTTATGTATGGAAAATCTACCAGAGGATGGTGTTGATCCCCATATCCTTTTAAATCTATAGAAATTTATATTATTATTTCATATAAGGATTGAATATTTCTCTCATATTGACCATTTTCCTAAGGATGATTTGTAATTATGAAACACTACACTGTAATAAGATATTGTTGAATACATTTATAGAAGATCAAGGTAAACCTAAATCCTAACCAGATATAATAGAATATGGTACTCCTTCAAACCCTTATGTTTCCTTAATGCATGTATAGGAAATATGATGTATAGAAAAATATTCTTTGATAGAAAATAAGTGTGATTACTTTTTATGGAAATCAATTACAACCCAGATAGAATTGTGCCCTTTAGATGTTATGGGGAGTCCAATGACAAATTTAATAGTTATATTTTCCGATTTCCATTATAGTATGGGTAATATTGGTGACATCAAATTAAATTTTTTCTTTCAACCTTAAATTGATGACATACAATACACTGAGAAATATACTAAAAAATGTCTATATCTAGGTGATTCAACCAGAAATACTCCATCATGTAGGCCACATTAAGATGTTACACCCTTGTAACCCCTCTGTTGGGGGATCAAGACTCTTCGCATTTTTACAGGTAATGGGTTGTCTCCCCGAATGTGGGTTATATTTTACCCAATAATATATTAATATAACTCCTTCAATTCTCTATGATTTTAATAACCAAAAATTTTCTTAACATCAAAGATATTATATACTATAAAGTTTACCAATATTATTAATGTTATTTACATGAAATGTAAATGCATTCCTCATTTAATAACAATCTCCATAAAAAAATAAAAAATCAAAGGTATGTATTTACATAAGTGTATCCAAAAATATCCTTATTCATGACAGACCTAGATAACACAAAATATCAAAAGGGATGTCTAATACATTGATCTTATGATCACCCTTAAACTTAAAAACCAATTACTATATCCATAAATATTACGTTAATATTACATGGATACATATGTGATTCAAAAATATAATTCACCCTTTATTCCTTAGACAATATCCTATCATAGACCAAAAACATTTCCATTGGCTGTCTGGGTTTATCCTTGAACTGATATATAATTGTATGTTTATTTAGAATATCAAATGTGAGTTTCTTATTCCATAATATAAGTGGAAAGAATATATAAATTATTATAATCACATCAACTTCCACTGAACAATAATATTGACATAATACTCCTTCATAAAAAATAAAACATTAAAGTCCAAGCTAAGGAGTGGGGGATAAGTGTTTTTTATTTTTCATGATTCACTTCAACTATTGTGATTGTGTTAGACTTTCCTTTTTCTATTTACTTCCTAGGTTTTTTTGACTTATCATCATCAATATCCAATATGTTGGTTTATTGATTCACATGATTTTTATAATCCTTGATTTTTATAAACTACAGAGTGGATGGTTCATTTTTTCTATTTTTCTCTCAATTTTCATCATTATCTAACTATATCCCATCACTTTATAAATCAATTTCTTGATGACAATATTTTCCAAACAAAAACATTTACCAATACCATTAAGATGATTTCCTCTATGTTTCCTTCTACACTTATATTATGAAGTAAATATCATTTTCATTTCTCTATGTTTTTCATGTTTCCATTGAATTCCATCATACTTTTCTTGAAAAACAATAAGATTTATGGGTAACTCCAATATCTAATTCCAACTTAATAGCACATAAAAATATTTATTCTTAGACTCTAAAGTTCATTACTTCTAAAACTCTATAAATAATTTTATTTAACTCATAAAGACTCAATAAACCTTACATTTGGGTAGAATGATAATAAATTAAACATAGATTATATGTTAGTAAAATTTTCCCCATAGGTACCAATAGATTCATCACACTTCTTCTTTACCTCAAGGAATTACATCTCAATTTTTATATAAAAAATATAGGGAATGTACTTATTGAAAAATATGATTTTAACTATTTCCACTCCTTGGGGTTTATTTATTCATGTTGCCTCATAATCATGATAAGATTCTGCCATTAATATGATTCTCCTTCCTAACTAAAGTCAACCAAAATTAAATTATCATGATCCAATCAATGGAGAATATAAAATATCATTTCAATGGTACTGATACATTGATCAGAAATTAGTGGATAAAAAAATACTAAGAAGAGGTTTTAGTTTCTTCCTAAAGGACTCAATATAACATTGATCCCACCTTTTTCCATTTTTTAAGTTCATCGGGAATCATAGCTTGAGAAATTTTTCTGAGCATGTAAATGAGGTTTTCCATTACATCTCCCATAATGATTGGTTACTCAATTGTACAATCATTTCTTTGTCTATCTCACCCAACATTAACATTATTACTCCAGGTTCAATCCATTGACTAAAACCAAAAATCATTATGTAAGAATCATTTATAATAGTGGGAAACCCCATAATCATAAAAAATTACTTATATGATGTTTAAATCATTACACCTTCTTTTCAATCTATGAAACTTAGGCATAAACTTATTTATTCATAATCATTATTCAAATATTTCATGAATATTTGTAAATATTTTTTGACTTTATAAAAAATATCCCCCAATAGTGTCAACCAGGTGTGACGTCCCAGACCTAGTTTCCACATAACCTATGACCTGAGCCTAGTTATACAAATAACCCCTAGTACATGTCCCCATATGACAAGGGATGATGACTAGAAATGTGGGTTTATAGGTTGTACAATTGGGAGACGATACCCCCTTATCAGATTAATGTAGTGGATATAAAAAATAGTTTACAATAGAAGAAGAATAAAAAAATAGATAAATACCATAAATAGTGGAAGGAGAAACTTATAACAGCTAAAGACTAAACAACTAAATAACATAACACAAAAGACTCATAGTCTAGTGTCCGATACATATATGAATTCTTGAGATGATGGTAATAATGAAAAGAAATATAAGAAGAAATCAAGCTATAAAATAGTCAAAAAGAAAAAAAAGAACAAAAAATAGCTCCAAGAGCATTCCAAACCTAAGCCTGATCCTCTGATCCTAATATATTGATAAGATATACAAGTCAACAACCCATATAAGGTCCTTTTCCCTTTCTAGTGCCTATAGTAACATAATCTTCTCGAGTTCCAAGGGTGGCCCAAGTAGGGTGTGAGATAAAATATTAGTAGGCCACCACTAACAATGTCTACATGTAATCAGAGTAGGTACTCATATGTAAACAATGTGAAATAATAAACAGGTAAGTAAAGCAGTGCAGAATAAATAATTTACCTCTCGGTCAGGTTCTTAAAAGAAACCTAGTGGGTCTACTTGCTTCATCCCGAGGCTGGTTTTTCTGATCAAGTAACCATATATAAATATGTATATAAAGATCATAACTGGCATGGGGTAATAATTCCTCCCACCCCTACAAGTATATATAATCCTAGCATGGGGTAAGAATACATCCCACCCATATACACATAGAAAATGGATTGGGGTAAGAATACCTCCCACTATAATACACATACAAATATGGAATGGGGTACGAATTCCTCCCACCCGTATACGTATATAAATTTGGTATATAGTAAGAATCCATACCACCCATATACATTTAAAAATATTTCATGGCATATAAATGCATACCACCCATATACATATACAAATATGGCATGGGGTAATAATTACTCCCTCCCATATACATATACAAAGCTGGCATCTGGTAAGAATTCCTCTCACCCATATACATATATAAATCTGGTATGGGCTAAGAATTCCCCTCACCCATATACATATACAGATCATAATCATAGAAGTTCCATAACCATTAATATCATGTAACATAATGGAAAATTGTCTTATAACATTTCAAGTCAAACCTTAATCAAAACATGTTCATAGGTTCAATTCATGGCATGAGGAAATCCCTCTCGTGTATGCTATTATCCATTCCCAATTCCATTTGTATCATTCCAAATGAAATATGAAATTTGTTAAAAACATAGGAACAAGGCATGGGTTCAAACATCCTCTATAAATCACATTAATTTAATTCATTTCAATAGAAATAATTATTTACATATGAATCATTTTAATCAAGACATCTTATTCAATTTTCTTAACATGGAAAATCCAATTATAAGAGCACTAGCCTTGGAAAACATCATTTCAAATAGTGACATGCCCATTTTTGAAATTCCTAGACTAAGAGGTCCAAACACCCATGGGGGGTCTTGGGTTCATTAAATTACACATTAGATAAGGGTAAATTCATTTAAACTCAATATAGTAGATACAAACAAGATTTGACCATCTTGGGAAATTGGCCTAAAATGGAAATTTTTCTTTGGCATAACCCTTGGGTGTCCTTATAGAGCATAGGTGATATCAAAACCCCTAAACATGAATCAATGAACCTATTTCATCATATAAGGGTAAGTAATACATGGGGTAGTTGACACAAAAAAGGATCTTGTAAAAGTCTATCTCATGTAATGAAAAAAAATACGAAACATCCAAAAATCAAATGCAAAACTACATGACTATCATAATTAGGTTCATAGAAAAAGCATCGCATGATATTGACAAAAGATTTAAAGAATTTTGAATGAGATATATGTTTCATTCCAACATCCTAAAAATAGGTTGAATGATCTTACATCTAAATAGCATAACTTAGGGAGAGATTAACTAATGTAAAAGGAGTGTGTGAGGTTAGCCTTACCTTGGGCTTGAGGATGCTCATGACAGATCGACGATCAGATGTCGGATAAAGAAGATGGAAGAGATCCAAGATTGGAGGAGTTATTGAGATTAAAGTAGAGTAAACCCTCTATTTTGGCTATAAGATGGTTGAGAAATATGTTAAATAGGTTATATGTTTGGTGGATGTAATGTTTTAATTTCACTATAAAAACTGGGGTTCGCACCACTTAGGTGCATGGTTTTAAAACCATGAGCAAACTGTGTTCTAAGGCTCTCCCCTGGAATATCAGTAGACTACTCAACCATGCATTTGGTTCATATGGTTATAGAAAAACTATGCAGGATTGTATGAGCCATTGTCTATAGCCGCATTGCTTACACAAACTGTGTGTCCTGGGTTAAATGGTTTCTATAAACCATGTGGCCCAACCTGCAACCCACTTTTCCTAAATTCTGGGCTCCGAACAAGCCCCATACAATCCTCAGGCCTTCCCTAGTATATATTATACCTTTACCATGATTATAGAAATGACTCAAAATGAAAAAATATGATACCTACCTTTATCAAGAAGTCATGATTTTAACCTCCCCTCTTTATAGAAACTCATCCAAGAGTTATCCATCTTAGTGTAAAGTGGTACTGTCAGCAAATATTTATAGACATTGATATCATATATTATCTTTTCTCTCCAAGGTCTCATATTTTACCCATAAGTGATACCATAACACCCATATAGGTGGGATAAACATGACATAGAGTGTCTCCATACTTTGATAAATAATACACACCAGATACTCCTCGAAGGAAGCATCCACTTAAAACTCAACCTCATCAGTCTGAAAGATGCGTAATGATTCTAGAAAATATTAACAAACCAGAGATACATAAAAGGAATCATGAATACACTAGTATATCAATAGAAGTTCTATATGTTAATCCACTATTATGATCTTCTTCACAACCTCAAAGGGTCCAAGGAATCTTTGTGATAGCTTACCCTACATCTGAATATGTCTATTCCCCAATATGGGTGAGACTTTCAAGAAAACATGGTCTATATCCTCGAACTCAAGAGGTCATCAGTGTCTATTTTCATAATATTGATGCCTGGAATGAGCTATCAACATACTATTTCTGATCAACTGTACCTACTCTATAGTATCCTAAACGAGACAAGGCCTAAGCACAATTGCTTCCCTAGTCTCTAGATAGAATAGATGTGAGTGAAAATGCCTACCATACAAATCTTCAAAGGGATCCATCTCAATGGTAGCCTAAAATATGTGGTTAAAATAAAACATGAATAGGGGAATGTGTTTCTTATATGAACTGCAGTAGCTAAGAACACATGAACAGAGCATATCCCCAAGCACCTGATGTTTATTCTCCATCTATCCATTGGTCTTGGGTGATAGGACATGATCAAAATTATCTGCATACCTAATGAATTATTAACCTCTTCTAGAACAGTGATGTGAAATGAGCATCTCTTTCAAAAATGATAGAATGAGGAGATCTATGAATACATACCAGCTCCTTGACATACAACCTCCCTAGATCATCTACTGAGAGGTCTCTCATACAGTTAGAAAGTGTGAAACAATTGTTAGAAGATCAATAATAACCCACAATAGCTTGTTTCGATGAAGTGATCTAGGAAAACCTGTCATGAAGTACATCGAAACATCATCCCCTTTCCAATTTAGAATGGAAAAAGACCGAAGAAGGCCTAATGGATCTTGGTGTCCTACTTTCACCTTCTGAAAGGTAGAACATTGAGTGATGAAACTAGTTATCTCAAATTTTATAATAGGCCTCCAATATTTAAATTGTAGATACTGATACATTTTGGTGACACCGGGGTAAAATTCCTTTAACAAGGCATGGGAATACCTCATAAGATCCTCTCTGATGTCTTTTTGGACCCACAAACTCCCACAAAACAACAAATTATCATCCCTATCGACTGTACAACTAGATATAGTATCATAATCTAAGAAACATTCCCATAGGAAAAAGACTTCAGGATTCAATAACCATATTGTCCATACTCATTCCAGAAGAGTATATGTCATAACTAAGGGTGAGAGAAAAGTATGACCATTTTCCTCCAGAACTACATTGTGCATCTCTTAGAATAAGTCCATAAGCTTCCATTCATCACTAGATTCCTAGAACGCCAGAATCCAAGTCTTCTGTCTTAGAAAATCAGCTATTGGTTTCCCATTCCCTAGAGTTTAGGCAAGGTAAAAATCAAACGACTCCAGGTACTCAAACCACCTACGTATCATGAGATTCAGATCCCGTTAAGTGGAGATATACTTGAGGTATTTTTATGTTTCTAATATCTCAAAATGATCTACCAATAAATAGTGTCTCCAACAGTGTGATACATGAATAAAAATATTGATCTCAGGGTCGTTCGTTGGGAAATTATGCTTGTGATACCTCAATTGATAAGAACCATATGCAACAAATCACTCATCCTACCTTAGAAAATCTCCAATCCCAACACCGAATGCATCATGGTAGATTTTATAAACCATTCCATGATTAGAATGAAATAGTATTGGCCCTGATGTAAGTTTACCCTTCAACTTCTGAAAGGCTTATTCACATGCTTCAGACCATTCAAATTTCACAACCTTCATTTTCATGCCCATAAGTGGCACTTTAAGGCATGAGAAATCCAGAATGAAGCAACTATAATATCCTATAATCCCCAAGAATATTCTGATATCAAATACATTCTTGGGATACTCCCAAGAAATCACAACTCTCACATTGCTTGGGTGAACTGAAAATCCTGACTCCGAGATCATATGACCTAGGAAGTGGACTCTATCGATCCAAAAGTGGTATTTATTGATCTTAACATAGAGCTTATACACTCTCATTTTATTCAGTATGATCTCAATATGGGATTAATTTTCATGTCTAAAGATTTAATACACCAAAATATCTTCCAAAAAAACACGACAAATGAATCCTAAAATGGGGTAAGTCCCATTTAATAAGGTCCACGAAGATAGCAAGTGCATTCATGATTCTGAATGGAATATCAAGGTACTCATAGAGATCATAACTATTCTTAAAATCTATGTGAGGTATGTCTGATGTCCTAACATGAACCTAATGATATCCCGACATCAGATCTATCTTTGAAAACACCTTCGATCCTTAGATCTGATCAAAGTGGTCTTCTATTCTACGAAACAGGATACCAGTTCTTAATAGTTTTCTGATTAGATCTATGGAAATCCACACAAACCTTATTGGTTATGTCTGCATTCTTGGAAAATATAATTGGAGAACCCCAAATTTAAGTGATGGGGCATATAAAGCCTTTTGACTATAGATCCTCCAATTAATTATTGGGCTCCAGAATCTTCTTAGGTTCCATACTATAGGAATTAATAGTCACATGCACTACTCCTAGCACAAGATAAATAATCAACTATACCTATCACACCAGAGGTAGACCAGATAAGTCATCAGGTAAAACATCTCTGTAACACTCCAATATAAGAGGAATGGTTGTAAGTTGTAACCCCTGGTCATCAAGATAAAGACTGGAGACCTGTGTTGTAACACTACCCAACCTCTATTGCTCGGGTCCCTTTTATGTCACACTAACATCCCATTATCCCTTATTCATGTGTGTAATTCCCTCTGGTGACATAAAATTCACCCTCTGATGATAGAAGTCAATATGGGCTCTGTAGAGAACTACACAGCCCATCCCAATAACTATATCAAAGACTTTCATGTTTAGAACATACAGGTTACATGAGAATACGTATCAGCCCACCACAAGAGGAAAATTCTAATAGAGTCGAACACCCACTAAATGGATACCTATGTGTGTATATAGCATCAAGACGCCATGATAAAATTTTATGTCAAGGGCCAAACTCTTAGTGATTATCTCAGATAAAAAAGTGAGATGCACCTATATCAAACAAAGAAGACACTAAAGTGGAGGCTACTAGAATAGTACCTCATACAATATATGGTTTGAGACTCTTCTCATATGGAATATGATAGACTACATGTAAATGGCATGTACCATATCCCTGTGTCACTACATGTCTTCCTTGAGTATGTCTGCTCTACTAGAGTTGATCATCATATGTCTAGTTTCCTCTACCTCAACCACTTCCTAGGAATGAAAAATAATTTTTATTAAAGATACCTAACTATTTTGATCCTATTTATCCATCTTCTACTTGAGGAGTAGGTGCATATCCTCAATTTATAGGCACTGGAGGGGATGTTCTGCAGAAATGGTAGAGATAACCAAATTAGACACAACCTATGTACTCAACTGGATTCCACAAACACTACCTCTTGAAGTTACCTGGTTCACTACACATGGTGACAGAGAGGAGAACCACCTATAAAAGGAGCCTCACCACTGATAGCACCACGAGATTCTTAGAAGTTTCATTTTCACCTAGAAGAAGAACCACTAGAAGCCTTAGGTGTCGAACCGCCCTGGATCACACCATCAACATCCCTCAAATTCCACTCTATAATTAGGGATTGGTTGACAATTTTTGAAATAGTCATCAGCCTGACCACATTAACTTCTGATCAGATAGCGTAACATAGTCCATCCTCAAATCGCATAGCAGCTAGAATATCATTAGCATCTAGATAAAGAGTGAAATTCTATAGATTAGTGAAATGGTATGAATACACTATAACTGAAATGGCCCCTCCTATAAATTCACAAACTCTCTAGGCCTATCATCCCTCAAATTCTGGGGAATGATGTAGTCATAGAATATGGATTATATGTCAACCCAAACCATCTCTTTATGCTATCTTTCTTGGGTGATGACATCCAACTATCTCTTGGATGAATCGCATAGCATGTAAGCTGCTAGATTGACCCTTTGATATGGAAGCGTCTCTAGTAGGTTGAAGATAGTCAAGATTTCCTCAATCCAACACTCCATAGGAAGTGGTTCTTCATCCCTCGATAAGGTGGTATGATGTTGCAACTGAATCTCTCGAATAAATTATTCCATACTCAGGGTAGGTTTCTCTTTAACTTGCATGTTTTAAAACATACAAAGGAAACCCTCTCAAATCTGGGCATCACGGCCCACATCTAGAATAAGAGAAGGATCCATAGGTGGATCTATAGTAGGGATAACTATCTACTCATGTCACATCACCTCAAGAAAATGGTCTTTATTTCCTTTAGGGTGTAAGTATTGGGGTTGTCGTGGAAGCATAATGCTACAATTCCAAATGAAAATCTCATAAGGGATTCAATAAATTTGAAATATTTCACTCAAGTAACTAAGATATATATAAAATACTTCCTATTATAACACACATTCCTCTATTCCTGATTCAAAAAATAGGTCTAGACATTGTAACATACCATAACAATCCATAAGAAATAAGAAACATACACTACCCACAACTAAGGCTGGGTTCAAGTCAAGTTTCTATGTTTGGCATGTCCAAATGATTGTTCTTAGGTTATAAGTCATTCCCAATTAAATTTGTTCTCTTTTAACCATTTAAAAAATTTGCAGAAGATGAATCAAATGATATGAAATTTTCATATCCATAAGGGCCCATACCCCTTATGAACCAAAATATGGAATTCACTTGGATGTCACCACCACTTAAATTATGATTATTTATGCAATTATATAATTTTTAAAATTTTGAGCTATCTAAAATTCCATTATCCAACCCATAATGGCCCATACACCTTATGAACCACATGGTGTCACCCACTAAACTCACACCATAGTATGATCCAATATCCTGTAAGAAATATCAATAGAATTGATTATATATAACAAGGCACAATGTGTATGTAATAGGAAATTCTCACTAAAATGTAAACATTACATGGAAAAGATGCATGGCCTATCCATAGTGTGCCTTTCATGATGCATGTTCTAATGCATAACCCCTATATCATTGGGAAATAAAAAATAAACTATAATTCTAGTAACATCAGTATCAAGAACATCAAGAGTCATAGGTATCACTCAGTGGTGGAATCACATCAATAGTAAATTGCAGAAACAATACCAATCATAAGTAAGGGAATATGGTCATTAACCCCTACATGGGTTTCAGTTGCCCAATAACAACTTATTAATAATTCCATAGCATTCCATATATCCATTATATTGTTACGAAATTGTAAACCAAGAAATAAACCACCTTGGATACCACTTTGTGACATCACAGACCCAACTGCCTCTTAAACTGTTCCCTAAGCCCGATTGGACACATGACCCCTGGTGCATCTTGCCATATGTCAGGGGATTCCAACTAGTAGTTAGGGTGTATAGGTAGTATTGTAGGGAGACTATACCTCCATGTTATAGTAGCACAATGGATACAAAAAATAGCAAACAGTAGCAAATATGTAACACAACAGATAGACACTGTAAATAGTGAAAGCATAAATAGATAATAGTGTAAGATTGAAAAAATAAATAACATAACCCAAATTCCTCATAGGAAAGTGTCTGATACATATATTAATTCATGACATACTGGTAATATAGAAAGGAAATAGAAGATGTAAGTATGCTATACAATATTCAAAAAGGAAACAAAATGACAAAAATAGATCCAAAACTTTCTGAGTATAAGCCTGATCATGTGATCCTAAGCTCCATTTAAGATGTACAAGTCAAAAACCTATAGAAGGTACTTTACACTTTCTAGTACCTACAACAAAAATATTTTCTTAGTTTCTTACGGCAGTCTGAGTATTGTGCAAGATAAAATCTCCGTAGGCCACCACCAACGGTGTCTACATGTAATCCGAGTAGGTTCTCATATGTAAATAATGTACAATAATTATCAGGTCCGTAAAGTAGCATAGAATAAATAATTTACCTCCTGATTAGTTTCTTAAAGGATACTTGGTAGGTATACCTACTTTATCCCATGGTTGGTATGTTTGATCAAGTCACTATATATAAATATGCATTAAAATATCATAACTGGAGTGGTTTAAGAATACCTCCCACCCATACAAGTATATATAAAGTTGGCATGTTTTAATAATGCCCCTACCCATATACACATACAAAGATGTCATGGGGTATGAATGCCTCCCACATATATACATATACAATGCTATCATGGGATAAGAATACCTCCCATCAATATACATATACCAAATTGATTGGGGTAAGAATGCCTCCCACCCATATACATATACAAAGCTGGCATGGGGTAACCATTCCTCCCACCCATATATATATATACAAAGATAGCATTGGGTAATAATGCCTCCCACCCACATACATATTCAAATATAGAATGGGGTAATAATGCCTCCCACCCATACACACATACAGATCATAATCATAGTAGTGGAATAACCAATAATATCATGTAACATAAGTAAAAACCATCTTATATAATTTCAATTCAAACCTTAATCAATACATGGCCACATGTTCAAATCATGCAATGATACAAGCCCTCACGTGCATGCTATTAGCCATTCCCAATTCCAATTATATCGTTCCAAGTGATATATGACATTTTTTAAAAACATAGGCATAAGGCATGGTATAAGTCATCCTATATAAATCACATTAATTTAATTATTTATAACAGAAATAATTCATTACATGTGAACCCTTTTAATAAAGAAATATCATTCACATTTATGAACATGGAAAATATAACTATAGGATCACAATCCTTGGAAAATGTCATTTCAAATAGTCACATGCCCATTTTATAAATTCTAATCCTAAGAGGTCCAAACACCCATGGGGTGTCATGGGTTCATCAAATTACACATGGGATAAGGGTTAATTCAATTTAAACTCAAACTGGGAGATAAAAACAAAATTTGGTAATCTTAGGAAATTTACCTAAAATGGAAAATTTAGTTAGCACACACCTTTGGTTTTCTTATAAAAAATATGTGATATAGAATCCCCTAAACATGATTCAATTAACCTATGTCGACACACTAGGTTCAAACTGACATGAATGAGTCAACATAACAAATAATCATGGAAAAGGTTAGCTCATGGCATAATAGAATAAATATAAAATGAATAAAACTCGAAAGGAAAATTATGTGACCACCTACCTTAGGGTTGTAAATGAATCCACACTTGATATCTACCTCATATACAAAGGAGGTTAGAAGAGATCTGAGTTTTATCCCAACATCCTTTAAATATCCCAAATGATCCTTCATCTAAATAGTGTAACAGATGGTGAGATTAGCTGAATAATGTAGAGTGAGTGAGGTTAGCCTTAACTTATGTTGTTCGATGACTCTGATGGATTTATGATCAGACACTGGATGAAGAAGATGGAATAGATAAAATATTGGAGGAGTTATTCAGATTTAAGGAGAGGAAACCCTTTGTTTTAGGCATTCGAGGGAGGAAAATAGGTTAGAAAGGTTATATATTATCTGGGGGTAGAGTTTTAATTTCACCCCAAAAAACTGGGGCCACATAGTTTTGGTGCATGGTTTGCAAACCAGGTGCACACCGTGGGCTAAGAATCTTCCCTAGAACTACAGTAGGCCACATGGTCATGTGTCTGGTGTGAATATTTGCAGACAAACTACATAGACTTCCATGTGCCCATGTCTGCTACAAGATAGTTTACCCAAACTGTGTGGCATGGGTTTCATGATTTTTACAAACATGCGACCCATCCTAAAGCCCAGTTGTCTAGAATTTTGGGCTCTAAACAATCCTCATATGCTCCTCGGGGCTTCCATAGGCTGTAGTATACCATTACCACGATCCAAGGAAATATTCAAAATGAAAAACACTGATCTGTACATTTATCAAGAAGTTAGGTTGTTACACAAGGCGTACAAAAACACATGTTTTTATACACTAGAGGATGATAAAGTCCATATCAATATTCCTTTTTCAAAGTTATTACCCCTACTTACAACTATACCCGGGACTCATCATCTTATGGCATCATGAAATGGATTTAATATCTTGGAAACAAATCACTATAACCTATACCAAAATTCAATTACATTTTCCACTTTTTGACATAACATTGGAATTAACCTTAGAGACATCCTTAGGGATCTCATTAATGTTTTCCGATCTCAATTTACAAATAATTAACTAAACTTTTATGGGATACAAATTTTAGAGGAAAAATTTTCATATGTAGTTATTATATCTTTTTAGAAAAATATTCATTACATAACATAAAAATCCATGCAAAATTCATTTAGTTCTTGTACATTTTAAATCATGGAAACATAAACAAATAGTTTATAATTGAACTACATCATCTCCCACTAGTAGCTTTTTAAGTATCTCTCTTCTTAGAAACATCATACAGAATACCATTCTTTATAACCATAGGAAAATAAATATAAGAAAGGGTGAGATTAGTTTCTCAGTATGGGTAGACATCTGAGATATCAATATAAAATGAGAATTAGGGTATGACAACATGATAATGAAATTTGAAAACTATACCCGGCATATCATAGATCATAAACATGAGTCATGGTATAAATCATGGAAAATGAAAAGATATGAATAGAAATGGAATCAAATAACCTGATCTATAGAATAATAACATTGTAATAAAACATGGAATTGTGGCATACACAAAAGAAGAGAATATTATTTCATTAGTAGTAAAGGCTTCACTTACAAGACTATCATTGTTGATTTGTTTCACTTGAAAAGAATTATAATAGTCAAGGTTCAATCCCAATCCTATCATAGTATATTGGGTTCACTCCTCAAACCATCGTAGAAATCATGGTTCACTCCCATGACTATCATTGTACAAATATTCCCTTAATAAACTCGGTTCACTCCCAATTCTAGTCTTATTTATCTCATGATATATTAGTCATTACCCAATGCATTGGAGGGAGATATATGTACCACTTGGAACATAATTAATATCATACAAATATTAACCAAAACATCATAAAACATACATAATTTCATAACCCTATAAAATAAAGGGTTTTTATAAACATTTCATCATGGAATAACCCATGGAAATGAAACTGGATTCATAAACATTTCACCATTCATCGAATTAGAACTCGTGGAAAATGAAAATGCATCATAAAAATATTGTCATCATAAACATAAAAAATTATTATAAATATTAATAATGGTATCCATAGTTCATATCCCAAGTAAATCATGGTACACAATAATTAATTTCAACTTTTATAGAAAATGATATAAAAATATCACTTCAAACATTTCTTTTGGAAAATAACTTGTTCACATTGAAAATCACCTTTTTAAAACTAAATGTTCACAAAAAAATATTAAATATAATTTAATGTTAAAATAATATTTAATACAATTAAAAGAATATTTAAAATATTTATAGTTCATGATGGATGAAAATACTATTCATGTCATCAACATTAACACAAAGATTCCATTCATTTTCTTGGTAAAAAGTAAATAAGTACCTATTTTTGAAAATGATAAGAATATTTCATTTAAACAATTTTATAAAATTTTAAAAATGGGTAAAAATTACTTTAATCAATCATTTTATATTATAAAAAATTTTAAAAACTATAAATGGAATAAAAATAATTTTAGACCAAAGAGATAAATAATGTCAATTTTTCTTAAAAATTTTATTTTGAGTATATAAATTGATTAATATGAAATAAAAACATTTAATTTCATGAAATAACTATTCTTGAAGAAAAATATTGGGTTTCTAGAGAGATATATCAAAATAGTTTATCATTATAATCTTAATCATAAACGATCCTTATAAAAACGAGAGTGTACCATAATAATTTTAGCACATTGGTAAATTTTGAATTATAAGAACCATGAAATAAAAAACCCAAATAATTATATTTATATTACAAGATTTTTTATTAGAATAATCAAAAAATTAATTCATGTAAATTATATATAAACAAAATAAAATAAAAAATCAGTGTATAAGTCATGTGTTCCATAGAAATAAAAGTGATATGAAAATACATTACTACTTTGGGGGTCATGACGGTGTGGTCTACTCTAGTGTGGCAGGTGGGGGCCTCCGGTCAATAGGTGATTTGGCTGGAAGGCGTGGTGTGGTTGGACCAGTAATTCTACTTTGTGGGATTAATCTTGTAATGGTTTTTTTCACTAGGCCTTCGAGTTCCACTTTTTTTAATGGCTTTGTTCCATTGGGCTTTGGGGCCATTGAATCCTAAGGCTTAAATGCCTTGGTGTTCGGATTTCTGTTGGGTTTTCCCTTTTCCCACAAAAGGGGTTGTGTGTTTTTAATTTTTTAATAAAGGGGTTCACCCATAACTTTTATGATATATACACCACATAGAAGAAATGAGTGTTGAATGTGGAATATGTCTCTAAAAAATAAAAGAGAGACAAGAAATCTCATACCATACATCTCCACTTTATTTGTTCACGTGGAAACATAATGTATAATAAATATAGGTTTTTTATAGAATTTTTATTGAAAATAACTCATATATATTATACAATATTTGATTTACTTATTTCTTTTTATTACCCATTTATTAAAAATTACTTGTTAAAATTATACTTGGGTAATAAATGCTTCATTTTTCATATATGTTTTGCTTTGGAATATTCAATCCTTTAATTTTAAAAATGGTTCCAACATCTCTAGATTGTAAAAATTATATTAATTTCTTATATATTATTTATATAATTATTTATATTCGTTGATAAAAGTGAGATATATAAAATTAATTACACCATTCCTAGAGACTTTAGGTCATACACATGCATCAATGTTGATTATATTTTCCAGAAGGATGGAATTAAATAAAGGTAAATAATATATTAACATTAAAGATTAATTTTTATTTTATATATATCATAGGTTATCAGTAAACATATCCTTATTTTCTTCTGTAAAAAGTGTATATGTAGAATGAATCACATCACATCACGAGGTGACTATTCACCATACACACGAGGGAAATTATCATATTCCCAAGGAATGGAATTTAGGAAGGTTTATTTGATATTATATTTAAATTAGTATAACTATGTCATAAATATCATATCCCAATGTTAAATCAATCATTATATCACGCCATGGGAGGTGGTGATGAAAAAGGAATTTTATCTGTTCGTGAGGCGGTAGTTTATTGTACATAGGATCGGCAATTTCATTTACCACTTAATGAAAGAGGTGAAAGATATAGGTTATTCATTAAATTTAATAACATCTAATTATAGGTTATATTCTTGTATTATTATATATTAATTATTAATATATGAAATAAGGTGGTAAGAATGAATTATTTAGAAAGAGTTTAGTAAAGATAATTACCGCCTCTTAGAAAAACCTCTTTTATGTCTATTATTAATGACCCTAGGATTAGTATTTTGAGAAAAATAAAGGTCTAAAAATAGATAATTATTTTGGGTAGTGATTCATTCAGAGTGTTTTCAAGCTAAATAGATTATAAATGGTGAAGAAGTGGAGAGTAGGTTAATTATAGAGGAGTGGAAGTTTGGAAAATAACAAAAGCTATTAAATAATAGAGTCACTCTCATAACATATTCCTCTAAATTGAACAAATATAGGAGTGGGTTGATTATTTTTTCAAGAACCCCTCCACCATACACCCAAAAACATTTTAAACATGTCTATTTTTAATATCAATGTTTACTCGCTTTTACCATTTTATTTCCCCCCACAAATACTTGTCTCTTCCTATTTAAATATGTTATTTATCATTTAATACTAAAATTAAACTGAGACTTATTGGATAATTTTGACCCAATTATTCTAGATATTAAATTCAATTTATTAAATAAAGATCTTATATATGTGAAAATTAATTTTAACACATTTGTATGTAACACAAAAAATTCATTTCAACCTTACCCATAATAACTAATATTTATAATTTTTACTAATATTTATTATTTAAAATTAATGTAGCCATATTATATAATATTAATTATTCTAATTACAAACATTGAATTTATTTTCTCAAGTTCAATTCAAATATATGGCATAATTTAATTGAAAATATAACCCACAAAAGCGACAAAATAGAGGTTTTCCCAGAAAAATATTTACTAAGAATATGATGTTTTAATATAAAATAAAGTATGAAATTTATTCCAATAAACTAAATTGGATCATTGAAAATAACCTTCACTTACTTTTAATTTAAATAATAATATTAAAATAAAATGGATCATGTAAATTCCATAAATGGAAAGTGGATATTTAATAAAAATCATAATTTTTTAATATTCATCGCAAAACTTATTCTATATATATTTATAAACTAAATATTATTTTGTAAGATAAATTTTTAAATATGTTAAAAATTACTTGTATTATTTCCTAAAAAAAGTTTTTTTGATAAAATAGTTTTTTATAAATGTATAAAGGCTTTATGAAATATTATCTAATTTTTTTATAAGTAAGTTTTTTTATATAAAACAATTATACATAATTTTTAAAATGGGGTTATTCCTATTAATATATGTATGCTTATCTACTAGGTTATAATTTCCATGTATAAATTGTTTTATTAATAGTATAACATGGTTTATTAAAACTCAGTGTTGTGTTTAATGTTATCTATCAATGAAATTTAATTTATTTGAAAAATACATTTATAAAAGAATTTGGTGATATAATATGTGCTTGGATAAATGATTTATCAGGATGAAAATGATGATAAATCTAGAATGTAATCTATTTCTTTCATGAAATTAATTGTTTGAAAAAAATAGAGATCTTTAGTTAAGATGAAACAATATATAAAAATGAAATGATTGTGGTAGTGTGTGTGCAAAGAGTTGAAGAAGAATGATGTGATTATTTTCACATGCACAAGAGCTAATCACCATTAAGAGAGAATCTATCTTTATATAAGAAAATAATCCTTCTCTTTCATAATATAATATTTGAGAAATTTCTAACATACCATAAATTTTGAGTTAGACTCTGCATAATTTACATCTCATAAGATCAACATGGCATAAAATGTGGACATATGGTAGTAAATGAATAAAGGAGAGGTAGTGGTCCATACCTATAAAAGTAGAGGGACTTATCTGACTCCATAATGTGTAAACCTTTAGATCTCTTGTTCTTATTTTGAAAATAGATCATCCATGAAGAAGGATGAATAATATTACAAGTTTAATGATCTTATTGTATTTGTGATAAAGGGGTATTCCATTTACTTAATGTATTTGTAAAAATTATTGGTGAAACACCTTGATTCATATAAGAAGTAATATGGATTCCTGATTTGTGACTCTCACATTTAATATATTGTCTAAGAGACTATGATATTACACCCTTGATTTTATCATATAGTCATCATTTTTGTGAATATCTATTTATAAAAGCTGGTGCATGAGCTAACTACTCTCACTAAGTTACAAGAAGTTTTTTTTTTCATATAAAACCATTTTCATGGTAACAATACTGACCCTATGTACTCATTTTTCTATAAAGAAGAAGTTACACATACCTGTTTTGGTGTACATGTTGAAGAAGGGGGAAGAGACTTTGGGTTTTATTTTTTATATAACAATGAACTACATACACAGTATAAAATGTATACACATACCAAAACAAGTTTTTTGTGGATGTGATTACCAATCGTGTATATATTAATTAAGATAAACATGTTTTTTTATCAAATGTTAAGCATATATGCTATCTTGAAGTGAGTCATTGAACAAAATGTTGAGAAAAAACATAAAACAAAAAAAATAAGGATAAAAAATTCTTATGTGAAATGGTTTATGTCATTATATAATCCATTGAAATTAGTTAACTTTAAATACAACATGGCTGGTAGTGTTTGAGGAATCAGACATTGTAATTTAATATCTCATGTTCAATGAAAAATACCAAAATAATAAGAATTGTTTGTGATTATGTAGTGTAAACCATTTAATATTATGATAACCATGAAGGATGTTTGTAATTCTTGCTAGAAAGAAGAATATTTAGTGAAGAATATTTTTTATAGAATTAAAAATAAATGGATATTTATCTATGTATATATGTAAACATAGAAGATATATAATAAAAATGGAGAGACATTAAACTTTCTATTATAAAGAAGAAAAATAGTTATTTTTACATTGATATCCATGTCATAATTTTGGTAAGAGAAGAACGATGTAGCAATGTGACATCAAAGATATGTATCATCAGGTGGAAGACATTATTGGTGTTACAAAATACCTTAACAAGAAGGTGAAGTTTGTCTTAAGAGGTAATATAAAGAACCCATTAGGAGATGAAAGTTGAATGAGGATTTTAATATTCTATGGAACATGATTATTTACATCCCCATCCCCTATATATAGAATCACATAAAGATAAGGATTTTTGTATTTCTTAACCATTAGAACGGTTCCCTATCATAGTAGAGAATTAGTGTAGTGATCATTACAATACACGATAAGGACTAGAAACTCTTATTATATAGTGAAAATCATAAAAATATCATGTTATATCTTTTCCTTCATTCGAATAATTTCAGATGATAAGGAGGATAGAGTAGGAGATTAAATATCATAACTCATCTAAGGGGAAAGGGGATAAAAATGTAAAATATGAAATAAATTCCCAACACTGATTTACCACCCCCAGTGTTGAGTATATCCCAAAGTGGTCATCTCACATGTATCATTAGGTATCCATTATAATAAAAGAACAAATGTGTGTATAATGTTTTATAGTTATAATTATTTGACTTTTAGAGATGATTGGGGCTTCCATGCATCCCATTGCTATAGTTTGAGGTTCTCAACATTCTGTAAGAGTGAATATAGATGATCAAGATTTTTGAGTGGATTGAAATTGGTAATGGTGAATACTCAACCCATAAAATCATGGCCCAGGTAATAATGAATGAATTCAATATTATTCATGTTTCATATGACATCTAAAGTTGTTCACATGTTCTTCAAATTAAAATAGTAAATCATAGGAAAAGAATTCCACTTGAAACGAGTCAAAAGTAGTGAATTTACAGTTCTATTTATATAATAATCTATATTTTTTTGGAGATTATTCATAATAGTTGACCAAGATGGGTTCCGTGATTAGGTTTATCTTCCTTAGGGATAAAACAAGACTCCTGTTGAAGGAGTGAATTTGGTTATATATTCTTAGCTCGAGTCACTAAAGGGGATTGTAATCTATAAGAAGTTCGACAAAAAGGATATAAGTGAAGATACTTATTCTAATACTAGTGTGGGTAGTAGTGATGTGGTAATGGGAACATGAATTATATAAGGAAATCAATGACTATTTTTATCAAAAAAAATTAGGAGGATAAAAGGGAAATTATTTTTTTTAAAAAAACTTATGCAAGGAGGAATTGTTTCTATTTTCTTCAATGGAGATGAATGGTGTTTATTCCTCTAGTAATCTAGTCATATTTGGTTAGTTAATTGGTGGTAGAACTTATAGATTCAAATCATGAGTTATTTTTGAGATATATTTATTTAAATTAAAACCATTAAATTTCATTAGATGTAGGTTTAATAAATTTTGATCAATATTTTATGTTCATATCTTCAATATTTTAGTTCACTTATTTCCTCCATTCTCTGATGAGAGATTATTGTTCATTTTGTGTGTCTTGTTAGATTATGCCAATTTTGAGTTCAAAATTTGACTCGTATTATTTATACTTATCCATTATCGATTGAGTATTATTATCATAGTCAGTAGTAAAGTTTTTCTATATAGTCTATGATCATTACTTTCACTGGATGACTCTTGATGGAAGGAAATCAAAAACTATGATTATAGTTTCTAATCTCAATATTCCAACTAAGTGAAATTAAATGGGATTGATCATGATTCATGTATTGAGATAATTATAAATGTAAAAAGAATTCTTATGTTGTAAATCATGAAGGATACATGAAAATTATTAGGCTTTGTCCACTACTTCCATAATATTTATTCAGGCCATGACTATTTAGAAAACATTGATAAATTTTCATCATAAAATTTTCCACAAAATATAAGAAAAAACTCATAAAATGAATTCTCCTAGGAGAAAACACTAGGAAATTATACACTCTATTAAATAGGGAAAAAATTAGTTTTATGTAACTGATAACCACTACTTAAAAGGGAACCATTTCAATTGACGATATAACAGTGTCTTATAAGAATTCATTAAAAATATTTAGAATCTATTTTCGGGAAAAAAAATAAATTGTTTTTTTTATTTGAGGTTATTAAATTCATAATATATTTTATAAAATACTAAAATAATTTAGTATATATAATAATATAAAATAAAATAAAATAAATATGATTCTGTTAAAAACATGGAACTAGATGAATCCTAAGAAATGGATTCACTGAAATAGAATTTCTTAAAAAAAATTAAACAACAAAAACAAGTTTGAATAGTAAATTTTAAAATATTTGGACACTCCAATCATGGATAAATAGAAAAATTTATTAGGCTACCCTAAAATAGCTACTGGTCTGAGGTAATATTAGGTCTTATTCATCGATTGACTAATTCTCATGGGTAGTTGAATGAAGCCCATAATAATAATTTACAATAATCCTACATCATTTTCATAACTATAAATCCACAAAGGGCGAGTGATGACTATATTAAAATGATAATATTTACCGTTTCATTATATGGATTAGATAATGAATGGTTCTACTAATCCTAGTCAACTTATGTAGGGAATTGGAATCAAATAAAAAACAATTTTTGACAAATTCTTCCCATTTTTTCTTATCCTCAGCAATAAATTTAATATCATCTCATAATTTAATATATCTCTGATAGATTAGTCTTGATAGAGAAGAACATGGTATATGAAGGAACTATAAGTTCTTTAGATGTAAATTTCTCTATATATAATATTAATATTACATGTAATATGGCCTAAAACACATAATGGTTTTCAAATAGGGGTTTAATTAATGTCATGATAGCTATGGATATATTTATATCTATTTTTGAAAATGGACGAACTGAAATCAAGTTGAGAAATTTGGAAACTATGATAAGATAAATTCTATTAAAAATACCCCTTCAAAAACCAAGTTGAACCAACATTTCTAATCCAAATAAACTGTGTTATTTTTTTAAAATAGGTCATATTTTAATGATTAATTCCCTCAATTGTAAGAATCTTCTAAATCTTGGAATGGGATATTTTCTTGTAAGCCTTTTCAGAACATCCAAAATAACTAATTATCCAAAAAATTAAAACCTATGCCTTTTGAACCAAGAAATACTACAAACTAAGCCTTTAAAATTACAAAAAATGTCCTCTATCAGCGCTAGAGAATCACTAACTACCATAGAAAGGTTAAAAGCCCTGGTCTTTTATCAATGATAAAAAAGTGCTGATAAATTGGTCCTTTATCAGCACTAAAAAATTAACTAATAAAGGACCACTTTATCTGTGCTTTTATTTATATCTCATAAAGAGTACCTTTATTGGAAATTTTAAAAGCACTGATCAATGATGAATTTATCAGTGCAATAAAAAGCACAGATAAAGGACCAATTTATCAATGCTTTCAAAATCATTGATAAAGGACCCATTTATTATCACTTTAAAAGGCAATTATAAATTACCCATTTATCATAGCTTTCAAAAGAATTGATAAAGTTATATACTAAAGTGTGTTGTAACAACACACTGTATCACCGGTGCAATGTTTTGTAACAGTACACCACAGCACCAAAAACACTCCCAAATATCAACAAAATCATGTATCAATATATAATTTATTTGAAATTAAATATACAACAAAAATACAATAAAAACTATATTATAGACATTTCAAACATTAGTTTATAAAATTACATAAGTAAAATTTATTACACACATTCAAAAACAAAAATGTTCCTTTATCTTTTTATCCTTACCCTGACTCATGATATTGCCAAAAAACCACCCCTGATCAAGAAAAATAACGCACCTATATAAGAAAAAAATTATTAGGTTTGTAATAATATAAATAAGTAAATTAATGGAATGTGTTAATTTTAAACACAACTTTCAGTCATATCAGGAAAACTCTCTATTAGATTGAGTTGTGGTTGATTCTTACATGTCACCAATTCTATTTCATATTCAATAATTATCTCTATGAACATTAATTAAATAATTATAATAAAAATCCCAATGGGCATAGACTAGTGGTTATGTGAGTAACACGTTTTGAATTAAAATATCGATTTTAAAATGATAATAGACACTTTGAGTCACACCAGGCACATCATATATCATATTGAGTTGCGGCTGATTCTTACACATCAAAAATTACCTATGGATGATATCCATAAAGTATCAAAATAATCCAAATGATTTTGATCAATTTTGAGTTGGTTAGTTGTCCATTTTAAAAAAATTGATGTAAATTTTAAATAAAAAGATACACTTTGAGTTATACTAGTCACACCATGAATTGTATTGAGGTGCAGATGAACCCTACATGTCTAAAATGACTTATCAATCATTTTAGTAATGTATCAAAACAATATGAATGTGTTTTATTAGTTTTGAGTACATCACTTTTCTTTTTTACTAAAATGTCATTTTAAACTAGAAACACGCACTTTGACAAATACTGACCACATCATATATCAGTTTTATGTGACATCAAATCAAACAAATCACAAATTATTAATGAACTATTGTCCAAAATTATTAATAAAATATGAGCATGTATGATTGGTTTTCATTGAGTGACATTTTTGGAACTAAAATGTCAATTTTAAACAGACAACAGAAACTTGGAGTCATACGAGAATATCATGTATCAATTGATGTTCGGATGATTTATACAAATCAAAAATGACTTATGGATCATTATTGAAAAGTAGCAAAACAACCCAAATGTTTTTTCTTAGTTTTGAGTAGTATAATTGTTTATTTTACTAAAATTGATGATGATTTTAAATAAAAAGATGCAATTCAAGCCATACTTATAAGGCCCTAGCCTTAAACATTACTTAATCTCGAGTTATTTCAAGAATTAACATTTAGGATCTTTTCAGGTTTATAGTTTAATAGAATTAAATCTTAAATCATGAATTTAATTCCACATTTAAACAAGGTGGTTACATCAAAAAGAGTATTCATGTTTCTTCCATCAAAGGAAACATATTTAAAATAAAACATGGTTTCTTTATTGACAATTCCTCGACACTATCATCACATCATGTACATTTCCCTGTACCTATGAAAAACATTTCAAAAACTTGGGATGAGTATAAAAAGCTCAGTAAGGGATATAAAAATACAGGAAGAAAACATCAGTCCATGTATATATATAAATCAATGAAATCATACTTTAATCATAATACATAATCACTTCAACATACCTCATGAAATCAGAAGATTTATGAATAAATCATAGAAATCATAATACATAAAGTAACTTTAGGCATTCATAACATTATTATGTAGGGAGTAACCCACATGGTTATGTTTGGAATACCCATCATAGTATATTCCCTAAATCTCTTCAGAGAAAACATAGAGTTTAACTCCTTCGTGTTACCCAATGCATTGGAGAGCTATCTCGGGCTCACTTTCCCTTAGTTTATCATGGAACCACCCGACTTCATAAACAATTCCCAAGAACCATAACATAATTGTATCACATAAAATATGCATAAAGGAAACATAAAATTTCCACATTTCAATCACAAGTTATCAATACAGCACATAGATATAATCAAAACATTATCAAAACCATTTTCAATACCAAAATAAAAGAAAAGTAAAACATGGTATTTATTTTTCATTTAAAAATTTATGGCTTGTAGAGGAAGCCGAAAACTCAAATAATGGTCATGGCGGCGGAGAAGTCGTTGTCACCGCATACGTAAGACAAAAACATTCCTTTTGTTGTTTATTAAAATGCTTCATGTAAAAAGATTCTTTTTTAATGAAATTAAAAGTCAAAAGGGTTTATAAACAACTAATAAATGAAGGCCGTATATAAATTGAAGTATTCCTCAACGAAAGGATATTGAGACGAAGTCTCTCACCTCAAGTCTGACTTGTCCTGTTCATTTCTTTATATTCCTCAATAATAAAATTTGGTCAATTTATAATTGCTTAAGGACTTCCTTTAAATTTTATTATTCAATTCATATCACATATTATAATGTTATAATAATTAGTTAGTTATGTGAGTTCATATCATACGTTTTGTCGATGTTTGGTACATGAGTCAAAAATAAACTTGTTTGAAGAGAATTGTCCATGTAGTTATAAGTACATCATCTCCATAATGGTGTTCATGATTTAAATATTATATATATCCAGTATATATGTATTTAATAATATTCCATGATGTTCGGATATAAGAAATGAAATGTATCGTTCATGGAGATGGTAGGTCGTACGTACGCATGAACGCTACTTTCATTTTTTTGTCATATTAATGGACTTTAAAACTAAATGAGATGTAGATATATTATAATTACAGTATAATATATATGTTATATATGTAACATAAGTTCATTAATTACATTATTTATAAATTCCATGTTTGGCATGATCGAGTCACATCACTTGAGGGGGTGGCAGTCCACACTTCCTTGTATGAAATTATCGCATTGACACAACATGAAAAACATAAAGGCATATTTTAAATATAAAATACAGAAGTATATAGAAGACATAAATATAATATGTATCATATATAAATATAGTTCCATCATAATGGCCACCATGAGAGGTGTTAAAAGAATATTTAACAATCATCGTTTCGTGAGGCCGTAATTCTCCACCCACAAAAACAGTGTGTTCCTTAACCATTAGACGAAGGTGTGTGTAAGTGTAGGTAGAATACTTATCATAACAACATCATAGTATATTGAGTATAATGGAGTTATTATGGGATCAAATAATAATAAGATAGTGGTGAGTGAAGAAGGAAAATAAAAGAAAGAAACTCGAGGGAAGACATTACCTCTAAATCGGGTAACACTTTTTTATTTGAGCCAAAGGCTTCTTTGTAAAGCCTTCTGCCCAAAGTGAGACTTCTAGGATAAATAGAGGGATTTTTAGAGACAAAATTAGAGGAGTTTGGATGATAAAAGGGCTTTAGAGGTGAGGGTAAGGGGGTAGAGGTGGGGGCCTTTTATAAGAGGGAGGAGGGGCACTCTTTGAAAGTCATGAAATATTAATATATTATAAACTTTTTTTCAAATTAGAATGGTTCCAAAATGATATCTTTCTAGGATAAGAAAATAATGGGTATATATCCACTCAACCAATAGGATTTAGACAACTGGAGGTCATAAAATTCACCTTATCTTTTCATTTTAACCCTTAGTTAAAATTAATAATTCTTACCACATCTTTTTTTATTTTCAAACTATAAGGTCATAATAATTTCTTTAAAATGAAAATAGTCCCATAATTGTATCCATAATGATATTATTAATATATTATATGTAATTTGGAATAATATTATATTTTTTAGACTATTATACCATTTAATAAAATAACATTTGTTTTAAAATCTCATTTATGTCAATTTCAACACTATTTGGTAGTTGACTTTTGATAAAGGCATAAAAGCTTTATTCATTCAAAATAAAAGCATTAACATATATTTTAAATGTAAAAATCATCTATAAAATTCGTGGATATAATCAAAAGTCTCAAAACAAATCTATTTTAACATTTATAATATCATATATTTAAATCTTTCATTATTGAGGTAATAACTGCATCATCATTGTGTCATAAATAAATTTATTTATTTAACGTCTAAAAATTATAAAAAAAATACCATGATGTAGGAAATATTTTTATATTTCAAATGAATATTTATAGTCAAATATATCATTTATATAAACAAAATTAAACTTTTTTTACTTAGGTATTACAAACTTTTATTATATTTCCATTTCTTTAAAAATAATATGATAAAAGGTCACTATCACAAAAAAGTGATTCCATGGGGTCCCCAAGTTGGCCAAAGGCTATCCATGGTCGTCCATGACTCAAACAAGAGGATTTGGACACATGTTGGGGTCATTTTATATTATTATGAAATTATTTTACTACCCTTAACTACATGATTACTAATTAATCACGATAATTAAAGATAATTACCGTCGTTACTATTCATAATGTCCAAAAACAAAAGAATATTAATTAAATAATTTGGAAATTCTGATTCCAAATATGGAATCCATTTTACCAAATTCCAAACACATAAACTTTAGTAATTAATTTAAAAATAATTCTTGTTGTCAAAACAAAAAGCGTGTTTTTAAGAAACAATATCTATCAAAAGATTGACGCTTGTTTATGTCCAATTTCAAAGTGAAATTAATTCCTATGACCACCATTAAATTAAATTGTAAAAATATATTCTAATTACACTTTAAAACCAATTAAAAAGATAATCTAGAAATATAAATAAATTAGATTAAAATGAGGTTTTGAATTAAAATATATCATTTTCACTATTCCTTAAAAATGAACTTTATCGGAAAAATAAAAAAAATTACACAAAGTAAATTTTGATATCTTGATTCTAAAGAAGAATTTTATTTTTCCAAATATAACATATGAAATTTTCAAAAATTAGATTTAAAAAGGGTTCTCCATCAAAAGGCGGTAAAACAATCTTTTGAAAATATTAGAGTATTTTATCCTTAAGATTGGATTTATTATCATTTTAAGCCTCTAAAACACTATATAATTCATAAATAGACATAGATATGAAAATATATTATTCTTTACTTACTTGGGATGTTACATCCTTTTCCCCTTTAGAAAATTACATCCCCGCAATTTATTTACTGATCGAATAAGTGGGGGTATTTATCTCTCATTGCATTTTCAGATTCCCATGTTGCCTCTTCAATCATGTGGTTTTTTCACAAAACCTTTACTTGATGAATAACCTTATTTCGCAACACTTTCTCCCTGTGGTCAAAAATCTGGACTGGTTGTTCCTCATAAGATAGATTCTTTTCCAGCTGAACTACCTCTGAACTCAAAACATGAGATGGATCTGGAATATACTTCCTCAACATTGAAACATGAAAAACATTGTGTACCTGAGATAAATTCGGATGTAAAGCCACTCGGTATGAAACTGATCCAACTCTCTCCAGAATTTCATATGGTCCAATGAACCTTGGACTCAACTTTCATTTCTTACCAAATCGCAACACACTTTTCCATGGTGAAACTTTGAGGAAGACATGGTCACCTTCCTCAAAAGAGAGATCTTTCCTCCTATTGTCCGCATAACTTTTCTGCCTGCTCTGAGATGTTCTCATGTGTTTATGTATCAGCTGAACTTTTTTTTTCATCTCTTCTACCAATTCTGGTCCCATAAATTTCCTTTCACCTACTTCATCCCAAAAAGATGGAGTTTGAAACCACTTCTCATATAATGCCTCAAATGGTGCCCTCTGTATACTGGAATGAAAACTGTTATTATAAGAAAACTAAACCAATGAAATATGTTGGTCCCAACTTCCCTGATAATCCATCGAACAAGCACGTAGCATATCCTCTAAGGTCTGAATTTTTTGTTCTGACTTCCCATTTGATTAAGGATGATAAGTTGTACTAAAATTTAATTCAGTACCCAACAACTTCTAAAGGCCTTTATAAAAGTTAGAAGTGAACCTGGGATCACGATCAGATACAATAGAGAGAGGAACTCAGTGTAACCTGATTATCTATTTAAAATACAATCGAGAAAGTTGATCTAGGGAATAAGTATCTTTTATAGCAAGGAAATGAGCAGGTTCAGTCAAGCGGTCAACAATAACCCAGATTTCATTATTACCTCAAGGTGTCTTCAGTAATCCCACAACGAAGTCCATGGATATATTCTCCCATTTCCACTCTAGAACTGTTAAAGGCTGAATCTCCCCTTTCGGTAACTTCTGCTCTGCATTAACCTGTTGACAAGTAAAACACTTCACAGTAAAATCAACAATATCTCTTTTCATTCCATCCCACCAGAAATACTCCTGAAGATCACTGTACATCTTAGTACTGCCCGGATGAACTGAAAATAGAGAACTATGAGATTCACATAACAACTCTCTCTTCAACTATGAATCACAAGTCACACACAATATCTTCCCAAATCTTAAAACACAATCATTATCAATGTTGAATTCTGGTTACATACCCTTCTGAACCAGCTCTACCTTTTTCTGCAACTCACTGTCTTGCCTATGTGCTTGCTTAATTTTGTCTGATAGAGAATATTTCCCTGATACCTGAAACAAAACAGAAGAATTTCTTTCACCAACAACTTCCAATCCAAAATTCATCAAATCCTTAACCAAAGGATCACGTTCCAAACATAGCATGGTTAATGAAGCATTACTTTTTCAAATCAAATCATATGCCATTTTATTTTCTTTTCTTGGGTGGTAGTGAAATCATGCAATCATAATCCTTTATTAATTCTAGCCATCTCTTCTGTCTCATGTTTAATTCTTTCTGAGTGAATATATACTTTAAATTTTTGTGATCAGTATATATTTCACACTTTACACCATAAAAATGATGCCTCCAAATTTTTGAAGAGAAAACAGCAGCAGATAATTCCAAATCATGTGTAGGGTAATTTATCTCATGAGTTTTCAACTGACGTGAAGCATAAGCAATTACCTGATCATTCTACATTAGGACGCAACCAAGTCCTTCCAATGAAGCATCAATGTAGATAACAAACTCACCATTCCTAGAAGGTAGTGCCAATACTGTAGCATTCACCAATTTTCTTTTTAATTCCTGAAAACAATCATCACATTATTTTGTCCAGATCAACTTAACACCCTTCCGAGTTAGTTTAGTCAATGGACTAGACAACCATGAAAAAGTTTTAACAAACCTTCAATAATATCCTACCAATCCAAGAAAACTATGAATCTTGGTTACATTTGTGGGTCTTGGCCATTCTTCAATAACCTTTGTTTTTTGCAGGATCAATAGTTATTCCATCTTTAGAAACAATGTGACCAAGGAAAGAAAATTGTTTCAACCAAAACTCACACTTGCTGAATTCCCCATACAATTTATTTTCTTTTAAGGTTTTTAAAATAACCCTTAAATGACTTTCATGATCCTCTTTAATTTTAGAAAAAACCAAAATATCATCAATTAAAACAATAACAAACTTATCCAAGAACTCGTGGAAAATTCGATTCATAAGGCCCATGAATACAGCAGGTGCATTGGTGAACCCAAAAGGCATAACTAAAAATTCATAATGGCCATATCTTGTACGAAACACGGTCTTTAGAATATCTTCTTCTTTTACCTTAAACTGATGGTACCCCGATATCAAGTCAATCTTTGAAAAATACTGAGCTCCTTGGAGCTAATAAAAAAAATCATCGATATGAGGCAAAGGATACTTGTTCTTAACAGTGATGTTATTCAAGGCTCTATAATCAATTAAAATTCTAATTTAACCATCCTTATTTTTAACAAATAATACAAGGGCACCCCATGGTGATGTGCTAGGTCAAATGAAACCATTATCTAATAAATCTTGAAATTTCTCATTCAACTCTAAAAGTTCAATTTGTGTCATTCGATAAGGGGGTTTTGAAATTGGATTAGCATCAGGAACTAATTCAATAGTAAATTAAACTTCCCGATCTAGTATTATTCTAGGTAACTCATCAGAAAAAACATCAGGATACTCATTTACCACTGGCGCATCATTAATCTAAACGGTTCATTTGATTTCAACAATATGTGCAAGGTAACATTCATTTCCATCTTTTACAAGTTTCTCAGCCTCTTGATATGTTATCAACAGTAAGGTTTCATCCATGTACATAAACTAAAAGTCTTTCTAAAAAGAAAATCTTTTAGCTATACAGTCAATCTTGGCATGGTAAACATAGAGTTGATCCATACACAGGATAACATCAAACTCTACTAGAGGTAAAATAATAAGGTTTTCAAGTATATTCTTTCCACGGATAATTATAAGAAGATTCTTATAAATTATTTTTTCCTCAACATTTTTCCGAGTTGTTTTTACCACAAGTTCAGGAGTCATTTCTTGAGATGGAATTCCCAATTTAATAGAAACTTTTCAGATATGAAAGAATATGTAGACCCGGAATCAAAAAACACATTGGCATAATCTGAAAAAACAAAGTACCTGATACCACTTCATTTGATGGCACAACATCTGCTGAAGTAGTTTCAAAGGATTTCACCACACCTTTCTACTTTTAGTTTGACTGCTTCCCATCATTCGAGCTCTTTGTCGAACACTCGTTTCCATAATGACTCATCTCATTGCACTTGAAACATTTAACTAACTGTAAATCAAATTTGGTCTTACCATTACCCAAATATTTTCCAATGCAATCACGAGCCTTATGTCCCATCTTACCACATCGGAAGCACTTTACGAAATTCAAAAGACATTCCCCAGCATGATTTTTACCACATTTTTCACAAACTGCAAACTTAGTTTTCTTACCATCAAACCTTTTTAAAGGATTCTTCCCTTTCTCCTCCCACCTTGGCCTCTTCTTCTGTTGGTTTTCATAGAACACTTCATCATCGGAAAACTCCATTTACACTTTCTCAGTACATCAAACAATATTTTCATAACTTTTGAACTCATAAGAAGCTAACGCCCTTCGATATTTTGTCTTTAATACTGAGTAAAAACAATTGATTTTACTATCAAGGTCTCGGATAAAATTTGTAGCATACCTTTCCAATCAAGTGAATGTTTCTTCATAAGCAGCCACTGAGCCGTCCTCTTGCCACAACTCCAAGAATTGTTTTTCCATACTAAGTCGAATAGCCTTTGGAAAATATTTCTCAAGAAACATACCTTTGAATTCATCCCAGTCAAGAGCATCAATCTCATCAGCGACCCAAATATTTTTAACCATCGACCACCACTGATCTGCTTCACCCTCCAAATGGTAAACAGCAAGACAAACCTTTTGATTGTCTGAACAACCCATGACATTGAAAATCTACTCCATTGATTTAATCCACTCTTCAGCTAGCATAGGGCCATATGATCCTATAAATGATGGGGGATGTTGCCTCATGAAATGATCCACCACTGACATGTTCCTCTATGGTTGATCTAGCTTCTCTTGTGCATGGATACCACCACCATTTATCACTTGAGTCAACTACGCCATTACTGCAACAAAAAATTCAGTTCCAATTCCGACCATCTCAGGATGCTGATTTGGAAGGTCATTCCTTATGTATGCCTTCCTAGCACTGCTTTCTTGTTTCCTCTGCGGAAAACCATTCTGAACAAACATGTCTTAGATGAAGCAGGTAATCTTCAAATGACATGTCATTTCAATTTTACCATAATGTAAAAAAAATATTTTTGGATAATCATTTAATAGAATTCTAACTCTTAAAGTAATCTAAACTGACCTTTGAATCCAAATATAAGGCCCCATCCTTAAACATTACTTAATCTTGAGTTATTTAAAGAATTCACATTGAGGATCTTTCCAGGTTTAGAGTTTTATAGAATTATATCATAAATCATGCATTTCATTCCACATTTAAACAAGGTGGTTACATTAAAAATAGTATTCATTTTTCATCCATCAAAGGAAACATATTTAAAATAAAACATGGTTTCTTTCTTGAAACTTCCTTAACACTATCATGGCATCATGTACCTTTCCCTTGACCTATGAAAAACCTTTAAAAAACTTGGGATGAGCATAAAAATCTCATTAAGAGGTATAAAAATACGGGAAGAAAACATTAGTCCATGTATACATAAAAATCAATGAAATCATACCTTACTCATAAAACGTAAGCACTTTAACATACCTCGTGAAATCATAAGATTTATGAATAACTCATAGAAATCATAAGACATAAATTTAACTTGAGGCATTCATAACATTCTTACATAGGGATTAACCCTCATGGTTACGTTTGGAATACCCGTCACAGTATATTCACAAAATCTCTTCGGAGAAACCTTAGAATTTAACTCCTTTGCATTACCCAATGCATTGGAGAGATATCTCAGGCTCACCTGCCCTTATTTTATCATGGAACAACCCGACATCATAAACAATTCCCAAGAACCATAACATAATCGTATCACATAAAACATGCATAAAGGAAACATAACATTTCCACATTTCAATCACAAGATATGAATACAACACATTGATATTATCAAAAGATTATCAAAACCATTTTCAATTCCAAAATAAAAGAAAATTAAAACATGGTATTTTTTTTATTTAAAAAGTTATGGCTTGTAGAGGAAACCGAAAACACAAATAATGGTCAGGGCGGCGGAGAAGTCGTTGTCGCCGCATACGTAAGACAAAAACTTTCCTTTTGTCATTTATTAAAACTCTTCATGTAAAAAAGTTTCTTTTTAAATGAAATTAAAAGTAAAAAGGGTTTATTATACAACTAATAAATGAAGGCCGTATATAAATTGAAGTATGCCTCAATGAAAGGAGATTGAGACGAAGTCTCTTACCTCAAGTCCGACTTGTCATGTTCGTTTCTTTATATTCCTCAATAATAAAATTTGGTCAATTTATAATTGCTTTAGGACTTCCTTTAAATTTTATTATTCAATTCATATCACATATTATCATGTTATAATAATTAGTTTGTTATGTGAGTTCATATCATACGTTTTGTCGATGTTTGGTACATGACTCAAAAATAAACTGGTTTGAAGAGAATTGTCCATGTAGTTATAAGTACATCATCTCCGGAATGGTGTTCATGATTTAAATATCATATATATCCAGTATATATGTATTTAATAATATTCCATAATGTTTGGATATAAGAAATGAAATGTACCGTTCATGGAGATGGTAGGCCGTACGTACGCATGAACGCTACTTCCATTTTTTCTCATATTAATGGACTTTAAAACTAAATGAGACGTAGATATATTATAATTATAGTATAATATATATGTTATATTTGTATAATAAGTTCATTCATTACATTCTTTATAAATTTCATGTTTGGCATGATCGGGTCACATCACTTGAGGGGGCGGCAGTCCACACTTCGTCATATGAAATTATCGCATTTGCACAACATGAAAAGCATAAAGGTGTGTTTTAAATATAAAATACAGGATTATAGAGAGGACATAAATATAATATATATAATATATAAATATATTTCCATCAAAATTTCCACCATGAGAGGTGTTAAATGAATATTGTAAAATCATCGTTTCGTGAGGCAGTAATTCACCACCCACAGAAACACTATGTTCTTTAACCATTAGACAAAGGTGTGTGTAAGTGTAGGTACAATACTTATCATAACAACATCCTAGTATATTGAGGATACTGGTGTTATTATGGGATCAAATAATAATAGTATAGTGGTGTGTTAAGAAGTAAAATAAAAGAAATCAACTCGAGAGAAGATATTACCTCTAAATTGGGTAACTCTTTTTGATTTGAGCCAAAGGCTTCCTTGGAAAGACTTCTGACCAATGTGAGGATTCTATGAGTAATATAGGGATGTGGAGAGAAAAAATGAATAGAGGTTGGATGAGCCAAGGGCTTGAGAGGTGTTGGTAAGGGGGTAGAGTTGGGGGCCTTTTATAAGAGGGAGGAGGGGAACTCTTAGAAAGTCATGAAATATTAATTTATTATAAAATGTTTTTCAAATTAGAATGGTTCCAAAATGATATATTTCTAGGATAAGAGGATAAGGGGTAGAAACCCACTCATCCAGTAGGATTTATACAAGTGGAGGTCATGGAATTCACCTTATCTTTTCATTTTAACCCTTAGTTAAAATTAATAATTCTTACCAAGACTTTTTTTTTATTTTCAAACTATAAGGTCATAATAATTAATTTAAAATTACAATAGTCCCATAATTGTATCAATAATGATATTAGTAATATATTTTGTGTCATTTTTCAGAATATTATAATTTTTAGACTATTATACCATTTACTAAAATAACATTTGTTTTAAAATCTCATTGATGCCAATTTCGACACTATTTGGTAGTTGACTTTTGATAAAGGCATAAAATCTTTATTCCTTTGAAATAAAAGCATTAACATATATTTTACATGTCATAAAAATCTATAAAATTCATTTATAGAATCCAAAGTTTAAAAAAACTATTTTAACACTTATAATATCATATATTTAAATCTTTCATTAATGAGGTAATAACTGCATCATCATTGTGTCATAAATAAATTTATTTATTTAATGTCTAAAAATTCTAAATAAAATACCATAATGTAGGAAATATTTTTTTATTTAAAATGGATATTTATAGTCAAATATATCTTTTATATAAACAAAATTAAAATTGTTTTACATAGGTTTTACATACTTTTATTATATTTCCCTTTCTTTAAAAATAATATGATAAAAGGTAACTATCACACAAAAGTGATTCCATGGGGTCCCCAAGTTGGCTCAAGGCTATCCATGGTCGGTCATGACTCAAAAAAGAAGATTTGTACACATGTTGGGGTAAATTTATATTATTATGATATTATTTTATTACCCTTAACTACCTGATTACTAATTAATCACGATAATTAATGATAATTATCGTCGTTACTATTCATAATGTCCAAAAACAAAAGAGTCTTAATTAAATAATTTTGACCTTATGATTCCAAATATGGATTCCATTTTACCATATTCCAAACAGAGAAATTTCAGTAATTAATTTAAAAATAATTCTCGTTGTCAAAATAAATAGTGTTTTTAAGAAACAATATCTATCAAAAGGTTGACACTTGTTTATGTCCAATTTCAAAGTGAAATTAATTCTAATGACCACCATTGAATTAAGTGGTAAAAATATATTTTAATTATACTTTAAAACCAATTAAAAATATAATATAACCATATAAATAAATTTTATTAAAAGGAGGTTTGGAATTAAAATACCGCATTTTTCACTATTCATTAAAAAATGAACTTTATCAGAAAAATAACAAAATTTTAGACAAAGTAAATTTTGATGTATTGATTATAAAGAATGATTTTATTTTTTCAAATATAACATATAAAATTGTCAAAAAGTATATTTAAAAAGGGTTCTCCATTAAAAGGCGATAAAACAATCTTTTGAAAATATTAGAGTATTCTATGCTTAAGATTCGATTTATTCTCACTTTAAGCCTCTAAAACACTATATAATTCATAAATAGACGTAGATATGACAATATATTTTTCTTTACTTACTTGGGATGTTACAATACTAGTCACACCGTGAATCAAATTGAGGTGCAGTTGATCCCTACATGTCTCAAATGACATATGGATCGTTTTTAGAAAGCATCAAAATAACCTGAATGAATTTTCTTAGTTTTGAGTACATCAGTTGTATTTTTTAATAAAATTTCATTTTAATTGAAAACACACAATTTGAATCATACCAATTATATTATGTATTGTCTTGACGTAAGACCGATTATTAAATGTAAATAATGACTTGTGGATTGTTTTTATAAATTTTCAAGAAAATAATATTGTTTTTATAAGTTTTCAATGAGTGAATATTTTTGAACAGAAATGTTGATTTTAAACTGATAATAGATACTTAGAGTCATAACGGGAATATGATTTACTAGATTCAGGTGTGGCAAGTTCCTGCCTATTAAAAATTAATTATAGATCATTGTAATAATGTATCAAGGAAATAGAAATGTGTTTGACTAGTTTTGAGTTGGTCAATTTTCCATTTACTAAAATTGATGGCAATTTTAAATAAAAAGATGAACATATAGTCATACTGATGTGTGTCAGATTACGGTGTGGTTAACTGCAAGACATCTCAAATTAATTATGGATCATTTTCAAAATGTATAAAACTAATAAAAATTTTTTTTATAAGTTTTGATTATGTCACTTGTATTTTTTTCTAAAATGGCATTTTAAACTAAAAACACAAACATTGACTCATACTAATCACATCATGTATCTGTTTGTTGCGAGACCGATTCCTACGTGTCAGAAATGACATAGGAATAATTATCCTAATTAATTATGAAAATCCAAGTGTGTTTGATCATTTTTTAGTGAGTGACTCTTTTTGAACTAAGATTTCAATTTTAAAATGATAACAGACACTTGGAGTCATATTGAGCACATTGATAAGTGTATTTCATGCATATATTTTAGAGTGTTTTATTATAATGATTTATTGATTTAAAATAATAATATTCCAAATTTGGAACTTATCGACTTGTTTTATGATTTATGGTTGGAAAATTTTGATTTTATGAAAAGGGAATGAAAATAGAAGAATTTTTTAGCTAAAAGATACCTTTCACCACGAGTGAACATAAGTGGCATGACATTGGATTTTTTAAGAAGTTTGAACCTATAAAAATAGAGCCAAATGATTACACATCATTTAATTTGATTGCAAATCATCAATTCATCTAAGAAGAAGGATTCTTCCAGTACAAGTCATGAAGTTTTTACATGGTGAAGGTTAGTTACACGTTGTGAGTACCGATTACATGTTGTAAAAGGCGAAAAAGTTCCAAATATATGAACAATATTTGCACGAGATTCAAGAATATCGAAAAATCATGGAGGTAACATCGTGTCAAGATTAATATACTTGTAAACAAATTAAATATTGTGAAAAGTGTATAGAAGAGAACAATAGAGGCCTATAAATAAGAGGCCATGGCTCTACTCAATGGATTAATTTGGGGCCACCACCATCGGGATCAAGGACTACCACTACTGGGATGAGTATAATAGGATCTTTAATTTCCTACCCCCTCATGAATAGAATTAGGGGTAAAAATTATAATAATAAATTGTAATGAAGAGGGATTGATTATATTAAGGTATTTTGTTTTTGAATTCAATTCATTCAGGTCTTTTCCACGACCCTGAATTCTAAAAATCTCTTCTTCTCTCTTTCATTAATGGCCATTACATGACTAGTGAGGGAGTTATAATATCAATGCATCGACTAGTTAATGATTCACCCAGTGACCATTGGGTGGAGTTTTTTATATGTTTAAATATGGTTCTGATTTACCAATTCACCGAATACCCAAAGTAACATCACCTTTATGAAAAGGGGATGTTAGTGATTTTGGGGTTGTCTACATGATCATTGGATTTAAATAAACTCGATTCTAACACCTATTAGTTCTTTCCCCTTATTTTATACCAAACTCGTTCATGAACTGAGATTTTCAATTCTTGAGAACGTTTCTCAATTTTCTTAAAACAAAATCAATCCATCATATCTTCTTTCATTCATCTAGTTTATATTTTTCCCATAAGATAGTTAAATCTTTTTTTATTTAATTAATATTTTATCCCACCCCGCCTCATTAGGTTTGACCTCAGACTTAAAATTCATATACTATTCTTTAGTTTAGTGCTTTGTTTGTTTTTTGTTTTTAAATTTTAAATTTTTTATCCCGGTATAAATTAACACCATCCATTGATATATCACACATAATGTATTATATTGAGGTGTTGTCTATTCCTACATGTCACATATGACTAATGGATCATTGTAGTTAACTATCAAAACAATCTGAATTCATTTTCTCTATTTTGAGTTGAATAGTTGTATGTTTTACTAAAATTGGTGTCAATTTTAAATAAAAAGACACACTTAGAGTCATACCGGTCCACTGTGAATCATATTAAGGTACATATTATTCATACACATCCCAAATGATATATGGATTGTTGTCTTAAAGTATCAGAACAATATGAATATTTTTTCTTGGTTTTGAGTATGTAAGTTCTATTTTTTTACTAAAATGTCCTTTTTAAACAGGAAACACACACTTTGACTCATACCAATCATATTGTGTATTAGAGTGATGTTAGAACGATTCTTATATGTCACAAATGACTTTTGAATCATTTTCAATAATTATCAAGAAAATATGAGGGTGTTTGATCAGATTTTAGTGAGTGACTCTTTTTGAACTAAAATATCGATTTTAAATTGATAATAAACACTTTGAGTCATATAAGGAACATCCTGTATTATATTGATGTGTGGCTGATTCTTATATGTAACAATTGAATTATTGATTTTTTTCTAAAGTATCAAAAAAATATGAATATGTTTTCTCATTTTTGAGTATGTCGGTTGTCTTTTATACTAAATTTAATGTCAATTTTAAATAAAAAGAAACACTTGGAGCCATACTGGTCACACCATGTGTCTTAATAAGGTGCATATGATTTGTACATGTCCTAAAGACTCAATACAATCACAACTACCAATGTTAAAATGATTTCTATTGTCTTTCTTTATCAAACATATAACATTATATATTGACGTTGTGTTCTTATACAAAAAACCATTCTTGTTATTGAAATCCAAAAGAGTATAGGAATCTCATGTTCCTATTATATCATGGGAGTTCACCACAATGATAAATTAGCTTCTTGTACTCTTTGGGATTTTAACGAGAAAGGTTTTTCTACTATGAAAATCGAGTCAATATGACTTCTCATAATAGCTATGAAAAAAAACTAGACATATATTTGATAAAAATGATATCAGAATTAACTTATGAATAGTAGATAAAATAATGAAAAAATTAATTAGATAAGTAGAAGGGATTCTCCTTTTCATGATGGTTGTATGAATTCTTGACATGTTTTCTTATTATCATTATCTCAGTTGCTTGCTGGAAGTCCAATATCTCACGATAATGAGCAGCTTCGAACAAACCGCCACAAATCGAACAAAAGAATATAACTATATAAGAAAAAAATTATTATATTAGTAATACTAAAAATATATAAATAAAAATAAATACGAAACAATACATTAATCCTATAGAAAATTATTTTACTATGAAAATTTCAAGATTACCTCCATGATTTAGTTGGGAAGATGTCATTACACTTCTTAAAAAGGTAGTGGAGGGAACATGAATGAACTCTACAAGGAATAATGAAAATTAAATAAAAATTATTATATATATATATTTTTTCAGTAAAATATAGAAAGTATATCATAACATTACATTTACATCTTTCTAAAGGGTTTTCTTTATTATAATTTGTTCATTCGAGGGATTGGTAACATCATCATGTGTATAATACATTTTTATCATCAGTAGTAAAATAATTAATTTATATTATGTTAATGCAGTAGAGAAATTATAATATTATGAGGAAAAACATATCATATTAAAAAAAATTACCTTCTCATTGAACTTTAATTATTTTTATAATGGTTTTAGGTATTTTGTTCCTCTATCGACAATCCAAATCCCCTCTTTGTAGTCCCCTATGACATATAAGACATTTTATACATTGGGACCGACATGAACTGATTGCAATATCCCAATTAAAGGGTCATAATTGATTGAATTTTCATCCATCCAAACTTTTTTCAGTCATCATAAGAACAATCGATCAATTATTGTTTCTTGGATAAGAGACATAAAATACTTACACTGCCTGTGATTCTGTTATGAATGGCTCATCCTTTTCCCCTTCCACTCTAAAATTAACTTCTACTAAGCCCATTTCATCAACATTCACTACACTGATATTGTCAACCCATTCTTAATAGAAAATCATCGGTTGAAATGTTGTGTAATATAACTCGTATATCTGTTCAATAATTCAAAAATATGACATATTAACATAAATTTTATTTTTGTCCTTTGAACCGGATATGTGCATATTTTCTTCCACAAGCATATCAACACTATTTTGTATTGTACTTGATTCATCATGTTCTTTTTTATAGAACATATATCCATTTATTAAAAAACAATGTAAGATAGAACATTTACATTCAGTCAAATGGATAGCCATTGAAGTCGTTCATCAATTAAATTCATATTTTCAGATAAATCCTTATAAATTTTATCTTGGAACCATCCTATAAACAGTTGATTGTGTGTATTTTATATCCACACATTAGCCCTCAATGAATTAAAATATCTAAGAATTTATTTTTGATATTCAACGTATGTATAAATATCTTCACTATTATGTAAAATGTAAAGTGCACTTTCTCCCACTCTATCAAGGTAATTATAACATCAAATCTTCCATAAATCCCATCACCCATAAGGTGTTCATTGTGATGAGACTTTGGGAGGCCGATGCTATCAACATTTAGTAGGTAATGGTAAAAAATTAAATAGATTCTTCACCAATATATCATTTTTCCATACAACCTTCTGGATGACAACGATTCTTGACATACCATTTCAAAATCTGCATATACCATGCAATGGGGTACATCCATATTTAATAAACAAGAACATATAGTTGAAACTATCTAACTAAGTGAATCATCAGGTGAACCATTATATCAAATAATAATGGTGGAAAAAATATCTCTAATTTACATAATATGACTATAACATCCTTATTCATGATTGTAAACGTTTTCAGGCCTATAACATTACTACCTATCGATATGAAAAAAAGCAGATTCTGGTTGATGTATTATATAAATTTTGAGTCATAATGGCATGGAAAGAAACATACATCAAATATTACATCAAAACATAAAAGTTGTGTGATTTTAGTCCTTGTAACTTCAAATTATTCATTATCAGACATTCTTGATATTTGATGAATACTCCTGTGGAACTTTTTTACTATTAAGGAAAAGGAAAATTTTAAATTTTTCTTATCTATATAGAGTGTAAGTTGCTGGAAGAAGAGAAGTTTTCTTTTTACCCTTCACCGATTCCAACACTTCCCTTATTTTTATTTCAATAAAATCCAATGTATCCTTGATTCTATATTTCCTTTTTCTAGTAAATTATGTTATATACCAATAACACTATCAAATAAAATTTTTTCTACATGCCTGAAAACAAGAAAATTTCTAACATATAAACAATTCCAATATGGTAATTCATAGAATATTGATCTCTTATTCCAACTTAATATTGTAAGGTTTTTCAAAAATGGTTTACCTAAAATAGTGTCAATGTATTTTACTTTATTGTATAAGTGATATCCCATTACTAGAGATGGTCACTAGTAGAAAAATGTATTTCGACGTCGGTTTTTTTACATTCTGACGTCGGTTTTTAACCGACGTCAATAAAGGCGACGTAAAAAATATAAGTTTCAACGTTGGTTTTTATAACCCGACATCAAAAATCTTCTCCAGGAAGGTCTTTGTCGTCGTTTTATATAAACACTGACGCCAAATTTCAGGGCCTCGGGGATCTTTGGAGTCAGTTATTATATAAACTGACGCAAAAAATCAGGCCCCGGTGGTCTTCGGTGTTGGTTTTTTTTAAACTAACACCGAAATTCATGACCTCGTGGGGTCATTGGCGTCGGTTTTTTAGAAAACCGACGTCTAAATCTTGCTTCTACATGAGTTTTAACGTCGGTTTTAAAAAAAATTGACGTAAAAACCTCAAAACTCTGAATATTTTAATATAGATCGTTTCCCAAGCTTCGATTTGACTAGTTATGGAGCTAAAATGGACTTACGGATCAAAAGTTATGGTCGCCGTAAGTTGTACCTCGTTATAGGTCAATCGATACAACATTCTTCGAAGAATACATGAAGAAAAAGAACCAAAATGAATATGCCAAATGAACAAAAAAATATAATTAATGATTGAAACTAACTTTAATTCTTTTATTGGGCCATTTGAATCGATATGTTGTTTATCATTATTTCACTTCGTTTTAAGGGAGAACTCACGCGGTTATGAAAATAGTGAGTGGTAAAAACAATTTCCCAAAAACTAATGAATCTTATACAGAAGTTTTATTTTTGTATCTCGATTAGAAGAATCCTTCATCATCATTATAAAAATAATAAGATTTTTAGTGATAAGGAAAACAATAATAATGAAATTAAATGATGAAAATAAATACCCTGTAAAAATCGTCGATTGAAGAGTATTTGAAATATGGATTGTATCAAAAATTTCAAAAATGTTGAAAGAAATAATATGAGCTTTTATATAGTGTAAATGAAAATTTCTACAGTGTCGATTCAATTAAATTTGAGCGGGATTTTGAAAATAGGAACGCACCTTGGGAAAAAATTGAAATATTGAAACCGCGTATTTGAAATTTTACTTTTAACGTCAGTTAAATATATAACAGATGCTTAAAATATTCTCATGTTGGGGTATTAACATCAGTTTTTGAAAAAACGATGCAAAAAAGTAACTTTTATCGTCGGTTTTTTTTAAAACTGACGCAAAAAAGGGTCTTTTAACATCGGTTATTGAAAAAAACTGACGCCAAAAATGAAGTCATATAATCTCCAACTTCCAATGCCCATAACCATTGATCCGTAAGTCCTTTTTTGATCCATGACTTGTAAAATTGAAGCTCGGAAAATTTTCTAAAACTTTTATTTTGATCTCTGGCCTCGGTGTTTTGTAAAACTGATGCCAAAAGGGGGCTTTTTACGTCGGTTATTCAAAAAACCGACGCCAAAAATCAAGTCATATAATCAGAAACTTCTGAAGCCCATAACTTTTGATCCGTAAGTTCGTTTTCACTCCACGACCTATCAAATTGAAGCTTGGGAAATTATTTAAAACTTTTATTTTGATCTTTGGAATCGTTTGTTTGTAAAACCGACGCCAAAAAGGGTCTTTTAACGTCGGTTATTAAAAAAATCGGCGTCAAAAATCAAGTCATATAATTTCCATCTTTCGATGCCCATAACCTTTGATCCGTAAGTCCGTTTTTGGTCCAAGACCTATAAAATTGAATCTTGGGTAATTATATAAAATTTTTATTGTGATCTTTGGTGTCCGGTTTTTGTTTAACCGATGCCAAAAAGTTCCTTTTAACGTCAGTTATTGAAAAAAACCGACGCCAAAAATCAAGTCATATAATCTCCAACTTCGGACTCCCATAACTTTTGATCCATAAGTCTGTTTTTTCTCCACGACCTGTAAAATTGAATCTAGGGAAATTATCTAAAACTTTTTTTATCTTTGGCATCAGTTTGTTGTAAAACCGACGCAAAAAAGGGTCTTTTAACGTCGGTTATTGAAAAAAACTGATGCCAAAAATCAAGTCATATAATCTCCAAATTCCAACTCCCATAACTTTTGATCCGTAAGTCCGTTTTTGCTCCACGAAATGTCAAATTGAATCTAGGGAAATTATCTAAAACATTTTTTTTATCTTTAGCATCAGTTTTTTGTAAAACCGACGCAAAAAATGGTCTTTTAACGTCGGTTATTGAAAAAAACTGACGCCAAAAATCAAGTCATATAATCTCTAATTTCCGATGCCCATAACTTTTGATTCGTAAGTCCGTTTTTGCTCCATGACCTGTCAAATTGAAGCTTGGGAAATTTTATAAAAACATTTTTTAATCTTTGGAGTCGGTTCTTTGTAAAACCGACTCAAAAAAAGGTCTTTTAACGTCAGTAATTGAAAAAAAAACCTACGCCAAAAATCAAGTCATATAATCTCCAACTTCCGACGCCCATAAATTTTGATCTGTAAGTCTTTTTTTGCTCCAAGACCTGTAAAATTGAATCTTGGGAAATTTTATAAAACTTTTATTTTTATATTTGGTGTCGGTTTGTTGTAAAACCGATGCCAAAAAGTGGCTTTTTACGTTAGTTTTTCAAAAAAACGATGCCAAAAATCAAGTCATATAATCTCCAACTTCCGACGCCCATAACCTTTGATCTTTAAGTCCTTTTTTGATCCATGAGCTGTAAAATTGAAGATCTTGAAATTTTACAAAACTTTTATTTTGATCATTGGGGTCGGTGTTTTGTAAAACCGACGCCAAAAAGGTGATTTTTACGTCGGTTATTCAAAAAACCGACGCCAAAAATCAAGTCATATAATCACCAAATTCCGACGCCCATAACCTTTGATCCGTAAGTCTGTTTTCACTCCATGACCTATGAATTTAAAGCCTGAGAATTTATCTAAAACTTTTATTTTTATCTTTGGTATTGGTGTTTTGTAAAACCGACCCCAAAAAGGGGCTTTTTGAGTCGGTTATGAAAAAAATCGACGCCAAAAATCAAGTCATATAATCTCCCACTTCCAATGCCCATAACTTTTGATCCATAAGTCTGTTTTTGCTACACGACCTGTAAAATTGAAGATTTGGAAATTATCTAAAACTTTTATTTTGATCTTTGGCATCGTTGTTTTGTAAAACAGATGCCAAAATGGGCCTTTTAATGTCAGTCTCTTAAAACCGACGTTAAACTACCGACGTTAAAAACAATTTTTCCACTAGTGGGTGTTATACCTTTTTCGATATTCCCATCGAATGTTGTCATATAGTATCAGTATGTATGTCATTCAGGTAAAAAATTTTGATTTCCTAAAAACACTATCTTCAAGGAATTTTTCAATAGAACTGAGTATGTGCATTTTTCACAAATGGAACATACCAATATTCCTTTAATTGTATAGCCTGATAAATTTCCATAATTAGGGAATTCATTTGTCATCATGTAAAACATGGACTGTAATTTGAATTCTTCACTTCTATGAGAATAATAAATTTTAACACATTTTTCCCATATCAATTTCATATCTTAGATCAATGAAGCCAAATAGACATCAATATCATTGCTAGGATGCTTTATCCCCGATATAAGTAGAGTTAACATATTGTATTTTCACTTCATGCATAACCAAGGTAGAAATTTATAATTTAAGAAAAATTATTTGTCATGTACTATGAGTACTACTCTATACAGCATAAGTATCTATTCCATCCTTAGATAATGGAAGATGAAATATTCTCTTCTCATTTCCAAATTCAGGATACTCATAATCAATTTTCTTCTACTGAGGAGAATCATATGGATCACATAGGTTCCCATCATTAATTCATGTATCTATATTCCAGGTCAATTATTTTGTAGTTTCCTAACATCAATATATTATTTTAAATGGTGGAATAATCGGATTGTTTAATATCGATTTTGAAGGACTTGAGTCATTTTTACTATATCGGTCTACACCACACTTACGGAATTTTATGAGTTTTTTTAAAGGTAAAGGGGAAATCCCCCGTTTATTGAAGAAGAAAGAAGCTCCTTATAAAGGGAATAAAGAAGAACTCATTACTGTGATAGATGAAAAACATCTTAGAAGAATGTCCTCAAAGCCAACAAGGATCCAAAAGCCAAAAAGGAAACAAAAATCAAAGCAAGAACAAGCCAGAAAGTCTCATCACCCCCCCCCCCCAATTCGAAAATGCAACAACGAAATCCACCAAGATGATGCGTCACCCCCTCTACGATGAGGTGTGTCATGCTGGCAACACAACCAAAGTAGAGCACTCCTCCAACTCATACTGAAATATGAGAGGAGGATTGGACGATAGGTGCCAGCACACCTATCAGAGATCATGTCCATTTAATGTATCATTCATTTAGTTTCATATGTTAAAAATGGTAGTTCATTTTCTTCTGGTATAATATCATTCAGGAGACCAATTAGTTTTGTAAAGGTGGTGTCTCCCACCCTACTTATATCATTCCAATTATATAAATTCAATATAACTTACAATGTTATGTATTTAGTACAACCGGTATGAAATGGCCTCTTGGAATAACTATTTTAACTTATCAAACAACTTTGGAAAATCATTAAGGTCATATTTAATTGCTATTTTCATTTCTTCCATGTAATCTCTATCATCATTTACACTCGTATTCATTTAAAATGACCCAGAAAATGTAGTATCATCCTAATCAGTGTTCACATTTAGTTTTTCATGTGTTTAGTCCAACATTTATTGCTTTGATCTATTCCATGAAAAATTAAATGTTCTTACAACTCTTCCAAAATAATTTTTATTGAATAAAAACAACATAAAAATGGACAAAGTTTTTGAGAAGGCTCGTATGCATGTTCTCTTGCCAACATGGTGAACTATTTAACTCCATCTTCAAAATATTCTGTTAAATGATTAAAATAAATCTATTTTAGATTTATATCCATCCAATTGGGTTCATAAAATATTAATATTGTATAATAAATAAATAAATATACATAAGATATTCATTATCAAAGGTGAATGTTATAAATAATTCTAATAAGGGAAACCTAAAATTTGACTATTTCAAATAATTTTAGTATTCTTTGATGAAAATGGGTAATTTTTTTTAAGAAAATAATTACTCCACTATGGTAGGAGTTATCCTCTAAATTCATTCAAAGGTTAAAGTTATAGACAACTGTAATGATTATCAGCTCATCTCCCAAACATTTATCATGGCATTTTTTGTTTAACACACATAATCCATATCTTGTGTACATACACCTATGTTTCTTTAAATACACTATGAGGTATTCATCCATGGGATTACTACTACTCAGATTAGTAAAAGAGACATAAAAAATGGATGACAAGTCTTAATCAACAAAATGAAACAAAAATATGGTATATGAAATTGATGAGAGTAATAGTTGTCATAGAAGAGATGGGGGATGAGTCTCATGCAAAAAATTGAAATAATAAATATTTTTTGACACACATAATGTCTTTAAGAAATCCCCTTAATTAATAAAAATATAATATTGGAAATTAAGTAGTAATAAGAAACCAAAATATGATAAACAATAATAATAAAATCTCATTCAATCAACTAGAATATATAGAAATGTGTTGATAAAACATTTTAATAAATAAAGCATTATTTCATATACAAGGATTTTAATAAGAGTTTATTAAGGGTGGAACCAATACATATAGACATAATATGATGAATACCTAAAAACAATTGTAATATTTAGAATTTGATATCCTACATTCTATTTTTTGGAACAAGTGATGTGACAACCTAAAGAATTATAACATTTAATATTATTGGTATATCAAATATTTGAAAACTTATCTAGACACTTGGGATGTCATATCATCACACCAATCCATTCCAAATATTCTAAAGAGGTTATCACATCATATATACCCATTTAAAGGATCTATGGATGTCATCTAGGACAAATTGACCCATCCTAGAGATTCTATGGTGGTCTGTAAAGAAATGGAATAAAGAAATAATACATGTCAAAAAGATATATCACAAATAAGAGATAAAAAGCACCATCCCTTGAAACATTTTTCCAATACACACTATCCTCTATAGAGACATAACATCTCCCATGACTTCACATTTTATAAGTGAAATACCCTTACTTCACTCAAAAATCTAAGTGGAATAAAAAATTAAGATATCTATAAACACCAGTCCCCATTTACAGTATCTACTATAAAATATGAAAATAACTGGTCAGTTTAATATGCCAGGATTCATTCTGATAGGAAACCCAACCACTATCATGAAAATTGATACATAAAAAATTATATAGACAATGTAAAATGGGATGGGACTTCAACCATATGGTTAATTCCAATATTTATCCAACGAAAATAAACCATGATTCATCCATACATTCACATAAATAAAATAGTAGCTCACAAATACCATACATTAATTAAAAGATAAAATTGAGAAGGAAGGAGATTCTCGTATGGCCTAGTAAAAAAGCTAGGAAGGCTCACAGTATAGGTGTTTCACACTCTAAAAATTCTAAGCATCAAAATGGACATTCTCCATGACCAAATCTCCAAAGTAGCTAACACACCACACTCACATTTGAAAAACATAATCCAATATAGTCATAACCACTGATGTTTTACACCCCTAGTTCCCTAATAGAAAGTAGAGAAGGTAGAGAAAGAATTATGTTTGAGAGAAAGTACAGAAAGACTTATGTTCAAGCCTTGGATTCATTTGATCCTTAAATCTTTTGATCCTTATTTTTATTTAATCTTTGATTCGAGCCTTGCTTGGAGCTTCAATTCACTGAGGAGGAGCACCGACTGTGGGAGGATTCCATGGAATGATTTTGATATCAAGATGAGTTTTCTACTGGTTTAGATTTTTTGAATAGATCGAGACACTCTTATTAGTGCTTCCAAAAATGATCTGTTAAAGATACATTTTATCAGTTCTTAAGTAAAAAAGTGTTGATAATATGCATATTTATCATCTCTTTTTTAGAAATGATAGTGATATATCTTTTTTAGTACTAAAAAATCACTAAAAAAAAGCAATCTTTATTAGCTCTAAAGTATCAGTGCAGATAAAGATGGGGTTTATCATCACTTTCAGCATGGAAAAAATTCTATCTTAATCAACAAAAAAAGTACTAATAAAAGATCATTTTTTCAACATTTACTACTTAAGCACTGATAAAGGATTTATAATTATAATTATGAATGAAAAAAATTGTAAATATATATATATTTAATAAATATATATAAATATAAATATAGTAAATGTATTCTTTATTTAAATAAATTTTTTATAATTTTATAATTATTTAAATATATAATTATTCACTTATAATTTTATAAATAATTTTTAAAATTAATATTTATATAATTGTATATATTTATATAATTATATGAATTTAATTATAAGTATTTAAATAATTTTTCAAAAATAATATTTATTTATTTATAATTATAAATATATAAATTTATACATTTATAAATATATTAATTTAGAAATACTATTTAAAGAATATTTTTTGGAAATTATTAATGAAAATTTAATATTAAGTGAATGCATGTTAAAAATTAGTGAAATTGTATAAATTAAAAATAAGCACACTTTTTCAATATTGAAAAAATGGATATGTTCTGTGTTTGTGGATTGTACATAAAAAATTAGTTATGTATATGTGAAATGAATATAACACATGTTTGATCTATGTTAAAATTAAAAATAAAACAACATTCAATTATATCAATTACTCTATTCAAATAGTTAGAATTTTTAATTCATAATATTTTTTAATTATAAACCATTATTCAGTAATTAACTTTATGACTATTTATTGTAAAACATAAATATTTTGTATTATATAAACCATATTTATATACATTCATATATATATATAATATGTACTATTTATTAACATTATCAATAATTATAGAATTAATAAAATGTTTAATATTTTTCTAGCAGGCTTGGTGTGAAGATAGGTAGTTTTCCCTTCACTTATCTTGGACTGCCTCTGTTTTGGGGGAGGGTAAAAAGGGTATATCTGGAGGAGATAGCTATAAAAATCACTAATCGGCTAGCTAGCTGGAAGGGGGAAACCATGTCCCAAGCTGGGAGAGTATGTTTGGTCAAATCTGTCATCACTTCAATGTTTGTTTATTCGTTCTCATTATATAAGTGGCCCAGAACTTTATTAAAGGAGTTAAGTGGGATGATACGCAACTTTATATGGACTGGCTCTATTAATCAGAGGAAACTTGTCATGGTGGCATGGAAAGAATGTATCAAGCTGATGGACATTGGTGGGATGGGGGTGAAAGATGTTAGGATATTTAATGATGCTATGATTATGAACTTTACATGGAGAGTTATAAATAGAGATAAATCCTTGGAATTCCTGACCAACAGGTTTACTCACAGGCTGCATAATCAGAGTGATGCTTACCTACAGTCCTCTGTGTGGACCTCTATCTGGAGTACCTATTCTCAACTCATGCCAAAATCCAAATGGCTGGTATGTATCAATTCTTCTTTGAGCTGCTGGAATACTTTATGGTTTTCCTCTCCCCTTAAGGAAGTCATTGATATTCCATCATCTTGGAAGCAAATGTCTATATGTGACATGCATAGGAATTCTGATGCAATGGCTATTATACCCAGTAACTTTGTGTGGAAATTACAAATTATGACTATGCTGATCATGAAATTCTTGTTTGGAAACCTGCATTAAATGGACTCTTCTTAAGTCGTTATTTCTATAAGCTGGAATGTGGTACTGCATCCACGATACCTTCATGGTTCAAAGGCATTCGCAGGCCCTTTATTTCTCCAAATGACATTCTGCTGCTTTGGAGAATCTGGAAGAAAAGGTTACTGATTCAGTCTTCCCTTCAACTTGTCAGTGTACACCTTGCCTTGGTGTGTCCCATTTGCTTGAGTAATGAAGAATTTGTCCTCCATTTGTTCCTCGAATGTCCTCCTGTTGTGCGATTGTGGCTATATTTACAGCCCATTTTTCACTGTAGTTTCACATTCTGTTCGGTTGATACACTCTTCGTCTTGGTGCTTAAAATAGAAGCAAGTGAGCAAGTGAAAAACATGCTCACTGCTGCTATTATTTCGGTTTTTTCATACATCTGGAGAGCTCGCAATAGTGTGGTATTTAATAATGGCAACCCCATGTTTAAGGAAGGTGTTTTTTTATTCACTGAAGCATTCAGATTGCTTCAGTACATCAATATGGAAGCATAAAAAATGATATTTCTGACTTTACACTGTTGAAGACTCTTCGTGTAAGTGACAGGGAGAGGCGGCCGTGTGTGATGAAGTACATTAGATGGATTCCACCAATCCATGATTGGTTGAAGGTCAATGTGGATGGAGCATCCCATGGTGCACCGGGCCTGGCTGGCTGTGGTGGAGTTTTTCGGACTTCCCGGGGCTTTGTGAAAGGTTGCTACTTTCATTACATTGGGATTGGGCATGCGATTGAAGCAGAACTTTGGGCGATTATAAAAGAAATCAGGTATGTGGTCCGATATGGCTGGCGAAAGTTATGGCTCGAGTCGGATTCCTCTGTTGCTATGCAGATCCTGAAGGATCGGTCCAGGAACGTCCCATGGAGAATGCTACCTACTTGGATAAAGTGTCTCAAGCTTGTTGAGAGGATTTGTCTTGATGTCTCACATGTATACAGGGAGGCAAATCAGGTTGCTGATGCTCTTTCTAAAAGAGCAATTATGGAGTTCAGTTCCAGCTGGTCTTTTTTGTTACCCAGTTATTGCAATGGCCTAGTGCATGATGATAGTGCTGGTGTTGTCTATACGAGGCTTTGTAAGGCTCCACTTCTTTGAGTTGTACTCTGTTGTTTATCTCTTTTTTATTAATAATTTGGTGGGAGCATGATTTTCCCGTCTCTCGGACTTTTTGGCTATTTATTAGTATTTATAATTTATAAATAGTATATTGAATTTATTCATTTTTATCAATAATTATTTAATTAATAGATTTTTTTTAATAAACTCATTTTTCATTTATTTAATTATTTCATTTTATTTGGACCTTTATCTACACTAATAAATTGATGATAAAGGATCCCTTTATGAACACTAAAAAGGAAGTGCTGATAAGAGGTACCCTTTATTAGTGTTAAAAATCATGCATTGGAAAAGGGTACCCTTTATCGATGTTAAAAATAAATCATTGATAAAGGATACCATTTATCAGCACTAGAAAACACTGTTAAAGGGTACCCTTTATCAGTGTGGAAAAAGGGTATGTTTTATCAGTGCTAAAACAAAATCTCTGATAAAAGTTAAACCTTTCACCGTTTTTTTTAGCACCGATAAATGTGCCCATTATCTGCGATTTTTTCTATCACTGATAATGACTAGCACTATTATATGACATTTTTGTAGTAGTGTAGGAAAACAATAAATCAAGGCTCGAACTATGAACTATTTTATAGGTTTGGGAAACCTAATCAACCAAATAGATAATTCCAACTACAAAACACTAATAAACATTGTGGTTATATTAAAAATCATTTTGGTCATCAAGCTGAAAGGAATTTTCAATCTTATCAAATCCAGATAATCAATTTATCAAAAATATTAATCAAGAAAAATATAATCATAAATATGATGACAAAAAAATAGTATTTGGTTAAAACATATTAATAAAAATATCAATAACAAAAAAACCTGAATTGAAAACTGGAAACAAAAAGTGACTCAAATGAAAACTGATACTTTTGTTATGAAAAATCAAAGAAGTGGGAATCCTCCATCACAATATATAGTGAACTTAATAGGTGGAGTGGATTTATTTCCATAATAATAAGGTTTTTAATAATAAATCAAAACTGATAAGATTTATTTAATTAAATAAAGCTTAATTGGTATAGTTCCTCTTATGAAACAAATGAATAGGAACCTAATGAATTTACAAGGAACATTTTCCAATCTAGTACAAAACATATTGTTCATAAAACTAAAGTGGGTAAAAAATAAAAAATATGAGCTCAGTCTAGAAGAAACTCCTAGGGATTTCCAAAATTTTATTATCAAATACAAATTGTATAAAAATAATTAATTATAGTAGAATGTACTATGATCCACTGTTATACACTCAAATCAGCACTCTAGTGAAAAAAATATTAAATCTTAAATGAAAAATTATGTTCTTGAAGAATTTAATAAGGTAAAGGATAATATTTCCTAATTATATTATATAAAATAAATTCCATTATATTCTAAATTCCCCAAAGAAATGTGTAACTTCAAAAAGTTGTTCAAAGGATATGAGAAAGTCAAATTTGGGAAGAATGTTTGCTCCATGATCCAGCAATATTTCACTATTACATATAGGGATCCAAATAAATTTTATATACCTTATTTTTTAGTAGAAAATAAATTTCAAGATGTGATTCCAGATATAGGGTCCTCCATAAATGATATTCATTACTTTTTTTCATCAATTTTGGTTGGAGAGTATAAAAAATCTGAAATAGTCATCCAATAAGCCAATAGAACTCTAGTTATGCCAACTATAGTCATTGATTATGGTTTATTAAGGATTTAGAACCTTGTTTCCCTTAAAAAGTTTAATTTATTATATTTGGAAGATGAAATATATGACCTACATGCAGACCTAAAAATTGGGAGACCTTTTATAAAAATAGATAATTCTACAATTAATGTTCAATAGGGAAAATTAGCATTAAAGCTTGGAGGTTAGATAGAAAATTTTCATATCTTTTAATGAATGATTAACCTAATAAAAACCATATAACATAATATGTTTAGATGATAGATTAGTTTTCAATAATTTTTATTCTTGATATTATTTAAAATAACCAAACATTGAATTATTTGAAAAATAATATTTTTCTTAGTGTTGAATCTGTTCAAAATGACGACCTTGAAACCAACTATGATGATTTTGAAAAAATTATTTTATTTTTGAGAAAAATATATTCTTATTTTAAATCTCTAAAAATGGAGAGGTTAAAAGATCTAATAGTGTTGATGAAATTAATTTTGAAGTAGAATTTTATTTTATTGAAATTATTGAATCACCAATATTTAATGAGTGTAACACCCTGAGATTTTATGAAAAATATTCTTTTTAATTTCATTGATGTTTTGTGTTGTACGCTCCACCAAAAGAGCTTTCACTAGACGCATCCCTGACTTGTCTTGCATTACACGCAATCGCGACCTTCCACGATAGTGTGTGTTGTACGCAATACCGAGTTTCGCTAAACAACGATATGTTATATAAATTAGCCGTTATAAATAGTAATACCCACTTTTTGAAATTTTATAAATTTTATCTTTCAAAATGGACATCATTTTTGGATTCGTAATATTGAAATTAGCCTATGGTGAATTTTTGGTATTTTTCTGAAAACTTTCAATTTTTGATGAATAGTGAAAACACTAGGTTACTATTCAAAAACCGACTTTTTTATTTAAATAATTATTTATTTTATTTAAATTTATTTTAGGTCGAAATTGATACATAATACCTATATAAGGTCAATGTGATTCATTGGAGTTATTTTATAATAATTTTAGATATGTAAAAATTTTATTAAACTTTTCACCGGCTTTTACCCACCTCCTAGGAGAATTTGAAAATTTCCATTAAACATTATTCTACAGCTTTTGTGAGTGGAATTTTGAAAATCGGAGAGACACGGTTAATATCAAGGAGTAAAATGTGGTTTAATAAGATAAAAATAATTTTTGGTGAATAGTAACTTTTTATTTTTATTTACCACTGTAAAAAGTAAATAGGGTAATTAAGGGTAAAAATGATATTATTATTACCATAACACATGTCCTAATTCTATTGGATAAGTTTAATTCGACCAAAAACAACCTTAGGAATAAAATATTAACCTTTAGTTCCACTTGGATTAGATTAGGACACTTATTATTATTTTATTTAAAGAAGAGTTAAATTAGTTAAAATCAAAGTTTAATAACTAAAACATTTTTAATATAGGGTTATAAATAAGATAAATTCTAATATAAATATTCATTGGAAAGCTACAATGATTTCCTATATAAGGGTAATTTATTTATAATTTTTATACATTAAATAAATTAATTAATTTATGACACAATAATGATGCAGTAATTACCTTATTAATGAAATATTAACATAATTGTTGTTATAAATACCCAAATAAATGAAATTTGGGAATTTTTATAAATTTAAATAATTTTATAGGTTAATATGACATGTTAATATTGATTCAATTCACTTTTTTAGAAATAATAATGTTTTTATGATTTTTACAAAAATCAATTACCAAATAGTGTCACAATTGACATAAAATAGTTTTTAAAACAAATATTTGTTATTTTATTCTTAAAATATAATTTTCATCCAAATGAATTTATTAAGGTTATATATATTAATAATGAACCACTTGGGGTTCGTTTGGCTGGTTATAGTAAGTTTATTAACCATATAGTATAGGAAAACAAGAAGACACGGTAAAAGTTAAATTATTTAACTTAGAGTTAAATATAAAATATAAGGTGAAAATAGTATCCTAAACTTATATAACACCTATTGGTTTAGAGGATTTCGACCCATCCACACCTTATCTTTTAAATTAATTAATTTGGAGCTATTAAAAACTGAATATGACTTTATAATAAAATAATATTTTAAGTTTTTCGAAAGGTGTCCCTCTCCTCCCTTATAAAAAGGGAACCCCTTCCCTCTTTTCTTCACACCCTTCTGAGCCTTGAAGCTTGGCCAAACCCTACCCATTTCTCTTCTCCACTTCCCTAGAAACATTCTGGAGGTTCTGGTCTTCTCAAAAGACCAACTCTACTTCCTTTAGAGGAATCTTAAAAGTAGGTGCGTCGAAGAAGAGGTAATCTCTTCTTTCGTTTCTTTCATGTTTCTTTCTTCTTATACTTCCTCTTATTTAGTTGTTTCATTATCAAGTAATATCATAAGTATTACTTATATACTGATATGTTATTATAAATATGAAATAACACTATTACACCTTCTATCTATCCTACGGACACGAAATCACCACGCGTGCGTACGTAAGGAATATCATCTCCACGCCGTGGTGTAATCTGTTTCCACCACCACCTTACTTGGATGGGTATAATGATGTAAATAAATAAATATATATGATTATTGTAAAGTGATATTGATTCTGAAATATTATACATACACTTAAATACAGTCCCACTATCATGGTAATGATATCATCTCTCATGCGTACGTACGGACTACCGTCTCCACGACACAATGAGATTCATTCTCCATGTTAACCATTCATGAATGATTATAAAGTATATATAATGAATAATAATAAAATATATGACACAATAATTATATTGTATTTATTTGTGTGTATATATATGTATTTCATCTACTTAACTCCATTCAAGTCAATAAGGAAAAGAAAACAGCGTTCATGCGTACGTAGGGCCTACCAACTTCATAAATGGTGTATTTCATTTCATGTATCTATCTATTATATATATATATATATACTGAATATATATGATATATAAATCATGATTTACATTCTGGAAGTAATTAAATGTTGATATATGTAATAATAATATCAATAACAACAAGTCCCAACACGTACGATAAATAAAACGTTTTACCCAAAACGCTGCTTTAACATGGAATTTACAAAAGAACGGGTAATATAAAGTCATAAGTGAACCATATATGATATCATAACAATGAATATGATCCTATAATAAGTCATTGACATTACTTATATCATTATACTGGATGTTCGGATACGTACGAAGCATATCGGACCTAAGGTAAGAGATAACTTTTCCAATCTCGTTTTTATCCGAGATTGTTCTTTTGTAAGTATTTACTGGGGTTATTGTTATCATCCATGTAAATGTTTTCTAAAACTGTTTTCATGTATGTTTAAAGTCCTTTTTAACCATTTTTTACTTTTACTACATGGTATGTAGGGAATCTCTTTTTCTTTACCATACGGGGTACTTTTTGACTTTTTTGACAAAAGTACGAGGAGAATGTTATTTTTAACTTATACAGCATGAACAGATTTTTATGGTTTTATAACGCCTCATTTTCATGAAGCTTATTATACAAGATTGCATGATTATTTTCAACAAAACCCCTTTTTTTTAAAATTGCATGTCATTTTTTAAAAATAAAATGATTTTGAAGAAGAAAGGATATTTTCCTCAAGATTTCATTTCAAGTGTTTTATCAAAACTATTTTCCATCTAAAATGACATTATTTAATATGTTTATGTTTCAAGTATAATGTCTCCAATATTTACATGGTTTGATTCTTCTTATGATGAAATGATATCCATTTTTTTATATGGATTATTGTATGATGTCATGATGTTTAAGAATCTCATTCTATTACATGGGTTATGCTATGATGTATGATTTATGATTTTGTGGCACACGAAATAATGATTTCATTATGAGATGGGTGGGACCTATATCTCCCTCCAATGCATTGGGTAAAGATTTATATCTCAAGAGATAGACATGGCTGGAATGGTAAGTTAATCTGGTTTAGTAATACTGGACTGGAACGAGGAGTGAACTCGATTTAGAAAGGGACTTTGTCCACTAAGATGGTCTTGGCAGAAATGTCTTGGATACTATGGAAATCATATCATGTGATTAATGGTTTCCACAATCACATGATTTATTCCCATTCCATTTTATCATGATTAATGTTTATTTATGATCTATGCCTTATGTACTGCCATGTTTTATGTCATTGCCCAAGATTTTGATGTTTAAACATTATGTTCATGTTTTTAAGTTCAAATGTATATGATTTGTTTTATTTTATCCGTGTTTACCCTTACTGAGAATTTGAGCTCACCTTTTTTTATGTTTTATTTTCCCCAGGATTTAAAGAAAGGTTTTAGGTAAGAAATAAAAGGGGAAGATATTTATGGGAGATGTTGAAGATCTTTCACCAAGATTAGGATATTATATTCCGAGTTTCCAAAGACACTAAACTATTACGGTCCATTGGTGTCTATTTTTGTTATGTATTATGTATTCCGCAAAATTAATGTAATGTCCATGTACGTCAAGCTTTGGGTCTCTACAGTTGGTATCAGAGGAAAGGTTTAGTTAACCTTTCGAAACAAGGATGCAAAAACTTTAGAGAGATACCTAGATATATTTCTAAGGTATGTCTAGGGATGTCCCTAAGGTTAAGTATAAATATAGGTTATAGTCCTAGAATTATGAAAACGATATTAGAATTAACCCTAAGATGTTAGATATCGAAGGTACTCCCCCTTTATTATGTTGTTTTCCCTATCATGTTTTTTCCACTCACACTATTCTTTTTGGGTCTTAGACGATGGCTGGAACCCGAAGGAACCGTGTTGATCAATGTAATGGGAAATGCAATGATTTTCCTTCTGAACAACTAAATGTGATGGGAGATGGAGTGAAAAATCTTATTGCTATACTTACACAAGCTATGAATTATTCTGGATTTCCAAATGATCAGATAAGGGAACAATATTCTATTAAGTCATTCATGAGGCAACGTCCGCCTTCTTTCAATGGGTCTTCTGATCCACTTGTTGCTGAACAATGGATCAGTACCATTGAAAAGATATTTTCCATACTTCACTGTTCGAAACATGATAAAGTCATTCTAGCGGTTTACTGTTTTGAAGGTGAAGCAGACCAGTGGTGGACTCTAATTAAGAATATAAGGCCCCAGAATGAAATTGAATCCATGGAATGGGACGAGTTCAAGAACTTGTTTTTCAGTAAGTACTTCCCTTGTATTTTGCGAACAAAGATGGAAAAGGAGTTCCTTGAGCTTAAGAAAAAGGATCATGAATCTGTTGGTATATACGAGGTGAATTTTAGAAGGCTTGCAAGGTATGCATCTGGCTTTATCATCCAACCTGAAAGTAAAGTTGATCGATTTTTTAGTGGCTCAAAACCAAGTCTTCGAAGGGAATTATCTATAAGAGACTCCAGTAGCTTTGAAGAAATTGTGTGTTTTGCTATCAAGGTAGAACTGGAAGTTGGTGTTACATATCCATCTCATGGTTTTGAAAATAAATGAAAGGTAGATTTCAAGGAGAAACCTCAGAACAATGGTTAAAAGAAGATGAATGATTCTTTATGCTCAAAGTGTGGAAGGAATCATGGTAGAGATTGTCTAAAAGGTACTAGAAAATGTTTTCAGTGTGGAAAAGAAGGTCATCGAGTAGCTGAGTGTCGAAGTAATAGAAAAAGGGTTTCTAATGATGTGAATAAAGAAAAGACTGTAGAGAACGCTCCACCAACACTTCAATGGTTGAAGTGCAAGGAAATTGGGCATTATGATAATCAATTCCCTAATCCAAGGGTTAATGATGGTCAACATGAGAAACCTTTCAAGGAAAAGGATAAAGGGAAGTTACATGCGATCACTATTTTTTATGTTGAGTATGACAATGATGTTGTGTAATGATTAAGTGTTTATGTAATGGGATTTCCAAATAGTATCATGGAATCTCATTTATGGTATAGTGGAATTTTGGAATATATTTGTATTGGTTTATTATGGTTTTCAATAATTATATGGTACCAGTAACTATGAAAAGTGATTCTGATATTTTGGAAAGCAGATGATATGCGCATAATGAATGGGTAAGGAGAAAATAATATGTTTGATAGTATTCAAGATCTCATGATTGATATAAAAACTAAGTGATATCATGGTTTGAGAATATAGAATTTCTGGGATTTTGGTATGTGGAAAGTGTTAACTTTTAACTACATTCATGTTTTCACTAAGGTTCAATGGGTATTCATTTTTCAAGAGAATACATTATTAAGGCATTCAAATGTTTGGAATGTGACCAACAAGACATATCTTATGATATATGGACATAAATGACGGTATTTACATGTTTGGTAGATGACCTCTCTATCAATCTTTTTCCTTATACTGTGAGTTTGGGTAAGCCTAAAGATTTGAATAGATTAAGTTAGACATCAGATAATATTGTTTAAGGCTAGAAATTTTTTATATTATTGAAATGTTATAATAGTATAGTTTTCGAAAAAGGACAACCTGGAGAACGGGTGACAACCCGCCGTGTCGGACAAGGCTGTGGGAATCGAACCCACAACTGAAGGGTGATAGGCCTTCATCACCTACCACTGTCCTACAGGAAGTCCCTGGTTAGTTGAAACTAGTTTTATTTTATTAAGCGGTATGATGGATGAATTATAAGTCCATTTTTTGGAACCATATCTGATTAATCTCACCATAGATGGACTTATGAATATAACTTTTACTAACTTACGTTTGAGACAGATGGAATGACCTATCATTCTATCGCATGATCTGCTAAAACTTCTCAAAAGACAAATTCAACTTCATCTCTTTAAGCGATGAAGTGGAAATTGTTCAAGGCACGAACAACAGGGAGATTAAACCAAAATAAAATAATTATTTTTTCTAATTAAAATTATTCAACTTTAGGGAAATGATCTTGAAAACCAAAAATGTTTTCTAGTGCCCTTATATCCGATGAATAAGATGGTACATTAGATCATCACAAATTTATAGCTTGGTTATTGTTGTCTTTTTCATAGCCATGTTTTCTACCACTCCCCATCAGAACATGACGATTAGATTTTTGTTCCATATCCATATTTTCACCTATGTTCTCCTACGTGGAAACCCAGTGATTAGTTAATTTGGGTAACCATTACGTTTCATAGTTTATTTTTATAGATAAGTTTTGGTATTCCTTTATACGATGTGGGTTTCTATTAAATAATCTTTTGTGTAGTAAACTATTTATAACCCTGGTGAATTTCAAGGGCGAAATTCATTTTAAGGGGGGTAGAATGTAACACCCCGAGATTTTATGAAAATTATTTTTTTTAATTTCATTGATGTTTTGTGTTGTACACTACACCAAAAGTAGCTTACACTACACGCATCCCTAACTTGTCTTGCATTACAGGCAATCGTGACCTTCCACGATAGCGTCTGTTGTACGAAATACCGAGTTTCGCTAAACAACGATATGTTATATAAACTTGCTGTTATAAATAGTAATACCCACTTTTTGAAATTTTATAAATTTTATATTTCAAAATGGACTTCATTTTTGGATTTGGAATATCAAAATTATCTTAGGGTGAATTTTTGGAATTTTTCTGAAAACATTCAATTTTTAATGAATAGTGAAAACACTGGGTTACTATTCAAAAGCCGACTTTTTTTAAATAATTATTTATTTTATTTAAATTTATTTTAGGTCAAAATTGATAAATAATACCTATATAAGTTCAATGTAATTCATTGGAGTCATTTTATAATAATTTTAGATATATAAAAATTTTATTGAACTTTTCACCGTCTTTTACCCACCTCCTAGGAGAATTTGAAAATTTACATAAAACATTATTTTACCACTTCTGTGAGTGGAATTTCTAAAATCCAAGAGACACAGTTAACATCAAGGAGTAAAATTTGGTTCAATAAGATAAAAATAATTTTTGGTGAATAGTAAGTTTTATTTTTATTTACCGCGGTAAAAAGTAAATAGGGTAATTAAGGGTAAAATTGATATTATTATTACCCTAACACATGTCCTAATTCTATTGGATAAGTTTAATTCAAACAAAAACAACCAAAGGAATAAAATATTACCCTTTAGGTCCACTTTTATTAGATTAGGACACTTATTATTATTTTATTTAAAGAAGAGTTAAATTAGTTAAAATCAAAGTTTAATAACTAAAACATTTTTAATATAGAGTTATACATAAGCTAAATTCTACTATAAATGTTCATTAGAAAGCTAAAACTATTTCCTACATAAGGGTAATTTATATATAATTTTTAGACATTAAATAAATTTATTTATTTATGACACAATAATGATGCAGTAATTACCTTATTAATGAAATATTAACATAATTAATGTTATAAATACCCAAATAAATGTAATTTGGGACTTTTTAAAAATTTAGATAATTTTATAGGTTAATATTACATATTAATATTGATTCAATTAACTTTTTTTAACTAATAATTCTGTTATGAGTTTCATAAAAATCAATTACCAAATAGTGTCAAAATTGACATAAAATAGTTTTTAAAACAAATATTTGGTATTTTATTCCGAAAAATCTCAGGTTTGGCCAAATGACTTAGATAAGGTTATATATATTAATAATGAACCACTTGGGGTTGGTTTGTCTGGTTTTAGTAAGTTTATTAACCATATAGTGTAAGAAAATAAGAAGACACGGTAAAAGTTAAATTATTTAACTTAGAGTTAAATATAAAAGATAAGGTTAAAATAGTATCCTAAACTTGTCTAAAACCCATTGTATAAAATGATTTAGACCCTTACCCACCTTATCTTTGAAATAAATCAATTTTGAGCTATTAATAACCGAATATGACTGTATAATAAAATAATATTTTATGTTTTTCTAAAGGTGCCCCTCTCCTCCCTTATAAAAAGGGCACCCCTTCCCTCTTCTCATCACACCCTCCTAAGCCTTGAATCTCATCCAAACCCTACCCATTTCTATTCTCCACTTCCCTATCAACATTTTGGAGGTTCTGGTATTCTCAAAATACCAACTCTACTTCCTTAAGAGGAAGCTTAATGGAGGTGCGTCGAAGAAGAGGTAATCTCTTCTTCCGTTTCTTTCAGGTTTCTTTCTTCTTCTACTTCCTCTTATTTATTTGTTTCATTATCATGTAATAACATCAGTATTACTTATATAGTTATATGTTATTATAAATATTAAACAAACCTATTACACCTTTTATCCGTCCTACAGAAACGAAATCACCACGCGTACGTACGTACAGAATACCGTCTCCATGCCATGGTGTAATCTGTTTTCCACCACCACCTTACTTGGATGGGTATAATGGTGTAAATAAATAACTATATATGATTATTTTAAAGTGATATTGATTCTGAAATATTATGCATACACTTCAATACAATCCCACGATCATGGGAATGATATCATCGCTCATGCTTGCGTACGGACTACCGTCTCCACGACACGATGAGATTCATTCTCCATGTTAAACATTCGTGAATGATTATAAAGTATATATAATGAATAATAATGAAATATATGACATAATAATTAAACTGGATTTATATATATATATATATATATATCATCTATTTAATTCCATTCAAGTCAATAAGGAAAAGAAAACAGTGTTCATGCGTACGTACGGCCTACCGTCTCCATGAATGGTGTATTTCATTTTGATTTGTCTATATTATATATATATATATATATAGAATATATATGATATATAAATCATGATTTAAATTTTGGAGGTAATTAAATCATGATATAAGTAATAATAATATCAAGAACAACAAGTCCCAACAGATACGATAAATAAAACGTTTTACCCAAAACGCTAATTTAACATGGAATTTACAAAATAACGGGTAATATAAAGTCATAAGTGAACCTTATATGATATCATAACAATTAATATGATCGTGTAATAAGTCAATGACATTGTTTAAATCATTATACTGGAGGTTCGGATATGTACGAAGCATATCGGACCTAAGGTAAGGGATAACTTTTCCAATCTCGTTTTTATCTGAGATTGTTTTTTTGTAAGTATTTACTGGGGTTATTGTTATCATCCATGTCAATTTTTTCTAAAACTGTTTTCATGTATTTTTAAAGTAAGTTTTAACCATTTTTGACTTTTACTACATGGTATGTAAGGAATATCTTTTTTTTACCATACGAGGTACTTTTTGACTTTTCTAACAAAAGTACAAGGAAAATGTTATTTTTAACTTATATGGCATGAATGGATTTTTATGGTTTCATAATGCCTCATTTTCATGAAGCTTCCTATACAAGATTGCATGATTATTTTCAAAAAAAACCCTTTTGTTTTAAAATTTCATGGAATATTTTGAAAAGAAACTGATTTTAAAGAAGAAAGGATATTTTCCTCAAGATTTCATTCCAAGTGTTTTATCAAAAATATTTTCCATCTAAAATGACATTATTTAATATGTTTATGTTTCAAGTATAATGTCTCCATTATTTACATGGTTTTATTCTTATTATGATGAAATTATATCCATTTTTTATATGGATTATGTTTGATGGCATGATGTTTAAGAATCCCATTCTATTACATGGGTTATGCTATGATGTATGATATATGATTTTGTGGCACAGAAAAGAATGATTTCATTATGAGATGGGTGGGACCTATATCTCCCTCTAATGCATTGGGTAAAGATTTATATCTCATGAGATAGACATGGATGGAATGGTAAGTTAATCTGGTTCATTAATACAGGACTGGAACGAGGAGTGAACTCGATTCAGAAAGGGACTTTGTCCACTAAGATGGTCTTGGCGGCAATGCCTTGGATACTATGGAAATCATATTATGTGCTTAATGGTTGCCACAATCACATGTTTTATTCCCATTCTATTTTATCATGATTAACGTTTCTTTATGATCTATGCCTTATGTACTGCCATGTTTTATGTCATTTCCCATGATTTTGATATTTAAACATTATGTTCATGTTTTTAAGTTCAAATGTATATGATTTGTTTTATTTTATCCGTTCTTACCCTTACTGAGCATTTGAGCTCACCCTTTTTTATGTTTTCTTTTCCCCATGATTTATAGAAAGGTTTTAGGTAAGAAATAAAAGGGTAATATATTTATGGGAGATGTTGAAGATCTTTCACCAAGATTAGGAGATTATATTCCGAGTTTCCAAAGACACTAAACTATTACGGTCCTTTGGTGTCTGTTTTCGTTATGTATTAAGTATTCAGAAAAAGTAATGTAATTTCCATGTATATCAAGATTTGGGTCTCTACAATTAGTACTTAGAAATTATATTTGAAAATAAAACATATCAAAATTAAATTTATGGGTAACCTTGTGAATATAAATTTAAATGAGATGTTTATTTTGATGTTGAAACATGTACACTAGTTAGGAAGAGTTGAGCTGTTGGTTTAGTATTTTGTAAATATTTTACCTTGAATAACGAGTTAGTGGATAAAACTAGATTCATAAAATCTATAAAACAATGATTTTCCATTACACACCACTCACATAAATTTAAATTAAAAACCATAATTGTTTTTTGAAATATGTTCACTTAGAGGAAAACCAATGATTTCTAGACATAATTATAAATGGATTATATAGTGAACAAGAGAACCAACTGATAGAGGTCCTTAGCAATCATAGAAAGTGAATAGGCTATTAATTATATTACATACCATGGGATTACATGATCATTTTTAGTTCACAAGATCCTTATATAATAAAAATCCAAAATTATTAGACATTTCAAATAGAGGAAGAATCTTACCGTTATTGAAGATGCTAAATAGCAGGTGAGTACCTTGTTTGGTGATGGTATAATTTACACTACTTTAGATTTCCAATGTGTAATCCTAGTCCAGGTTTGTACAAAAAAGATGGGTTAACTATTTTTAAAAGGGATTTGTTTAATTTTTGAAATTTTGGTTTCCCAATAAGTGGATGATAGGAATAGATTATAGGAATATGAACATAATAATAAGGGATTACACTTTCCAATTCATGTTCTGGATTAGATTCTTGAAAGGATGTATTTTAAATACCATTATTATTTCCTATATTTATTTTTATGTTATTTTCATATTAAAATAGTTCCAAAAAGAAATATAAAAAACCATTACGTTTCATTATAGACCTTTTTATTTAAGAAAATCCTATTTGGACTTTATAATGAATGGACTGCCTTTCCAAGATTAATACCTTATATTTTTATAAATTTCTCAAGGAATATATCAATGTTTTGATAGATGATTTCATAGTGTATGGGTCATATGTTGGAGATGTTATAATATATTTAGGTGCATTATTTATAGCCTTCATTTAAAATAACCTTATTATAGACTTTGAAAAATGTTATCTTATGGTTCAATGTGGAATTATTCTTTTCCATCAGGTGGTTGAGAATGTAATTTGAGTGGAAAATTCATAAGTTGATATATATACTCATTATTGTGTCTAAGGAACATGAAGGATATTTGACCATTTTTTGGAAATACTATATTTTATAGTATGTTCATAAAATATTTTATTGAAATTAAATTTCAATTATCAAGAATCCTATAATAATTTGATCCTTTTATCTTTAACATGAGTCATATGTAAGCCTTTAATGAATGTAGAATGAATTTTTCTTCCCTGAAAATGGTTCATACATTAAATTGGGAATTAAATTTTGAATTGATGGATGATGGTTCATAATTATCTATATGGGTTGTCTTAGAAAAAAAATAGAATTCAAATAAAATTCCATTGAAATCACTTCTATGACATTAGAATGTTCTCCAATCAAATCACACAACAATATAAAAATAGTTGTTAGCCACTTTCTTTTTCCTTGATAAATTTAGATTATATCTTTTGTTTTCTAATGTAGTGGTTGTTATTGACCATTCACTTATTAGATATCTCATGAATAATTAAAACAAAAAACTAATCTTTGTTTGGTAGATATTTTTTATAATAATTTGATATAGAGATCTAAGATAAAAAATGAATTGTGAAAAAAAATTTGGATCATTTTAGTAGTACATTTAAAACATTTTATTACAAAAAATTAATCTATCAAGAAAAATAGATAATTTTTACATGGGAGATATTGAATTTTTTTGTATATTATTAGACTCCATTGTTTGTAGAATTAGTGAATTTCAAACTAGAAATTATAATTCCTCATTGATTCTCAAATAAGGTGGCAGAAGAAATGATTATTATATTTAGAAAATATATAAGATATGATCATTACTTATAGAAATTGGTAAGTGACTATGTTATTTAGAGGTGTATTTATAACTCTAGAATTACATTGGAACTTATATTAAATCATATCTTGATATGTATAGAATCCTTAGGGCCAGGTGGGAAAAATAAAGTTGTTAGATTCATTGTTATTTTGGCCTAATTTTTTTATGAATTCTTATGAAATTTATAAGAGTTATACTTTTTTTCAATTCCAAGGAAACACTACTCAAAGAAATGATACCCATGAAAACCATTATTGTTTTTTAATTTCATTAATGTTTGGTAGATGGATATTATAAAACCTTTTCCAAATTCCATTGGAAATTATTATGTCCATCATTTAGTAGAGTAAGTGTATAAATGGACTTAATTTATACCAACAATGAATTATTATTCTAGCATGGTGTCCCAATTTATCATGTGTAATATATTTAACTAATTTAGAATGCCTATAATTATTCTTATAGATGAAGGAACAAATTTGTATATTTGAAATATGTAATCACTGCTGAAAATATATGGGGTTATTCATAATATTTATACACTATATCATGAAAAGAAATATGGTATGGATGAAGTTTCCAATACATAAATCAAATATATTCTTTTAAATATGGTTAACTAAAATAGGAAATATTAGTTTTTAAGACATAAGGATGATTTTTTGGAATACACTACATCTTATAAAGATACAATAAGGCTGTAACCATATAGAATAGTTTTGGTAGTTCCTATCAACTACTAGTGGAGTTATAACATTTATTATTTTGGATTGATAAATCCTACAATCAAGATCTTCTCGAAGTTGGGAAACAGAGAAAGCACTATTTGCAGGAGTTAAAAAATTAGAAAAATACCTATAAAAATTTAAGGATTTTAAAGTGATTTTTTTTTTCCACGTTGGAATAATTTTGAATAAATAGTTTTAGGTTAAAGATAAAGTGTAATTATTTAACTCCAAAAATAAGATCTTCCCTAGAAAATTTATTTCCAAAAGGGATGGTACCTTTTTTGTAACTAATGTTTTCTATTTTGGTGTTATCCAGATTAATTATCCAAGTAAGAATGTTCTATTCAATGTCAATGGGAAATTTTAATCTATTTATAGAATATATGAATGAACCTCTAGGGGAGGTTCTCTATCATATAGAAGTTGAATACCACCCAATTTTTTAGGTTTTATCTTCTCTTACTACTTGTTGGTATTGGGAATAAGTTTTACAGGTAGATGACCCCTAAGAGTGTTATTATTTATTTTTGTTTCTTTATCATTATTTATAGATTATAATGTGATGTGGCTATGGGGAAGCTATTAATTGTATATTTTTCCCTTGGGGATTCCACATTACGATGTTTTATACTTAATAATTTGAGTATTCAGGAACCTCAATTGAGTCTAAGTGTTGTTGGAGTGTTGATGGAATTTATAATTGGGCTAAAAAAATGTTATATAACATGTTTGAGAAGAAAAATATTAATATGAAATGATAAATTGAAACTATAAGTTGAAAAAACATAGATTTATCTATCCTTAATTTCTAAAGTCTAGTTACATTTTACATAAATTTGGTTTTCTAAAATATGACGATATGTTTTTCCACATTCTAGTGCTTAATGATGACCAAATAGGGGTAATTACTCCAATTAAAGAATGAGTTTATTTGAGTACATTCAAGTGATAATAGATATTTTATATCAGGGGAGTTATTAGCTATTATTATACTCATTTATATCATTAAAAATCCTTCTTATTATTGCATTTTAATTTTTATGTGTTTTTTGGTAACATTTATTTCATGACTTGGGTGCTTTGACAAAACAAAATTCAATCATTTACCTGAAAATACACTTCAATACAAATCTTCCATCTCCTATAATTTTTTGTGTTGTCAAATAACGAGAATATCTTCCACATAATGGTAGTTTCATTCTTTTTTGTATTATGGTAAAATATTTTTTAGACTTTTCTATGACTATTACGCATGCTTTGGGAACCACTGAATTTTTATTAATAATGTTTGAACATTATTTTGTTTTAAAATCATTCATCCACTTTATAATATAATGTATATAATAATGATGGGTTTTAGGTACAGGGAGCAGTCATAAACTATGATAAATGATACTTCAATAATTCACACATAAAAAAAATAAAAAATTTCAAACACATGATTTAATCAATCAGCATTTATTTTCAATGTTTTGTAAATTTTATGATTTATAAGGAACATATTTCAAATTTGAGTAAGTTAACATATATTAACCCATGGAATTAATTGATTACATGATTTCCATTTCCCCATTCAAATATTTTCTTCTGGACAAACATTGAAAATATTATTTATAATGATCATTGATTTTGATACTTTTCATTAGAATCATAAACATATGATACGAAACTAAATAGGTAATAAAATGAAGACTAAGATATAGGTTAAAATTACCATTCATTATTATTTCAAAATTTAGATTATTTAAGTATGTTTTCAAGTCAATTTATTCATTTATCCTTTTATATTCTATTTATATCTATATTCTATTGATCATTATGTGTGTTTGGTCACCTTTATGTAAAGAGGGTTCTGGGAGTATTAGTTGAATTAAAAATAAAGTATGAGAAAGTTGTTTTAAAATTTGAAATGACAATAATTTTTCTAATACTAATAATACCCATTTTACAAACAAATGGTTTTTATTAAAGAAATCACATTTCCTACCTGATATAATTCACGTGGGATAATTTTTTAAAAAAAAATCAATTATTTGTGGGGCTTCAGCTTTTCAGTCTTGATAATTATTTACATCCACTAACCATGAAAAATTTATTTCATAAATATAATAGATATCTTATGTGTCATCTAATTTTATGTTTCCTTTTTTGGGATATAGTTTTCAACATCTTGTCAAATAATTTACTATCTTTCTGATGCCAATATTTTCTTTGTTTGACTAAAAAACGAATTTCAAAAAAATTTATATATAAATTGTAATTATTTTCATATTTGAAAAAAAAGTGTATTTTATTTTAATATTTTAGTTTTACCTTAAATTAATTTCCATATATTTTTTTAAACAATTTATTTTAATAATTTTTTGTGAAACAACAATTAAAATATTATTTTGAAGAGTTTCTCAATGGATATTTCCTCAGGATTAATAACTCTATATTCTATGTTTTTTATTTTAAATATTAATTGTTGTAGAATGTTTTAATTCATATCTGAAAATTTAAAATCTATTGGAATTAAAGTTTTATTTTCTATAAACTATATTTCACTATTTTTGAATTTTTTTTCTTGGCCATGATCAAACACGACGAAAATTATTTTAGAACAAATAAAATAGATTCATCTAGATCATTTTAAGGACTCAAGTGATCATTCCAACCTACCATGAGTTGTGGTATGATCATTAACTCTTACAAGGAGGATTTACTAACATGGAGTTCCTACTACATCATATGGATAATACAACAACCATATGAAGAACAAATCACCAAACCTGAAATTAGATTGAATGTGAACCCTCTCAATCATCCGTATCACCCTCACCTTATAGAAGAAAAAAAATCTACCAGGACTTGAGATATTGAATGAATGCGGTCCAGTGTTGAGGACCAACCATGTGTATATCAATGTACTGTAGCGAATCGACTGTACATAGCTAATCTATTTGTCATATTTGACAAACTGAGCAGAGAAACTGAAGAAAGATGAAAAATAATGTTCAATCTGAAGGAGAAAATCCAATCCAAAGAATATCCACATGGGATGAAACAAAGATTTAAGTATGGGCTCATTGAGGATTAAAATCTCTCCCGATAATCAAAACTTGATCTAAAAAAAATAAGTGACCTCATTATATTTTTCTAAGACTCATCGAGTAAAATGGGGTATGACCATTATTATTTGTGGGAAACATAAGCTGAGAAATATGATAAGAAAAAGTAAACAAAACTAAGGATTTATTTTGAAAAATACCACTAGAAATATTTCTGAACATCAATTTCCATGGACCAAGTATTCAAAATTCACAGTTAATGAAGATATAATTATGATATTGTTGACTTATAACAATGTTATGCGTCATATTGAAGATCTATTGGTTGATATAGATTATAATAAGAATGAATTGAACAATTTTTATTGACTGGTGTATTAGTTTCATGTGATGGGTTGAAGAATATTGTGGGGTATCTATAGTCATTATACCAATAGTTAGAGGTTTTGAAAATAATTCACCAAATTTACTTAATGAAATGCCAATGTAAAAAACTGATGATTGAAGTGTTGAAATATGGGATTGAGTATGATATATAATGTAATGATGTTCTTTTGATCTTAGTTTTCATTTTAATATTTATGTGAGTGTTGTTTAGGAAGAGGTTATTTGACTATAAAACTTGATTCAATGATCTTGTTCCAAGGAGGTGTTGGGATTGACTGAATAACTAGTGAAAGAGCTTATATTGATACTAATTGTAGATAAACATGTTTTTGGGAATCATAGATGAAATTTAAAGAATTATTGTAGAGTGATTTATAGTTTTATGTGTTTGAATTTTTTGTGATTATTTTGGAATCTATGTGCCCCAATGTCATGGTTGCAGGTGATAAACATTTTTTATTAGTGAAGATATATGATCATGTCATGAAAATAGAACAAATATAGTTCTTTTCAAAATTAAACATGGATCATATTGAATAGTTTGGTAATAAAATAAGTCAATATCATTCATTTTTTAGCTGATAAATAGATTCAGTAACATTCTTTTCTATTTAAAATTATAAATCATGAAAAAAGAATGGAATTCCCAAAGAGTCAGAAGTGGTGAATTTACAATGCTTCTTAGAGAAGCTCCTAGATATTGTTTCAGATTATAGAGAAGATTGTAATATGGTGGATTTTTTTAATAGGTTCATCTTTATTGTGGTTGAATTATGACTATTGTGGGTGTATCATGTTTGGTTAGAGAGGCTCAGTTGGAGTAACTTAAAGGGTATAGTATGCTGTAAATAATGTGCCACATTGATGATATAAGGGAAAATATTGAAGCTAATATAATTTTTGGTGTATTTGATGCTAGTTTGGTCATTTAGCTTATTTATGGCATCCCAATATTATTTTAAGAAATAATTATTCTTTGGGATCAAATGATGGTCAAGGTTATTTTTGAAAAGTTCAACATGATAAGGAATTTCTTCAGTTTATCATTGATATAGATGAAGGATGATGATTCATCTAGTAATCATATCATTTTCTCTTAGTCTCTCAATTTATGAACTTGTAACACCCAAGGATTTTTTGAAATATTGTTTTTTGAATTATTTAAACCTTTCTGATATTTTGTATTTCACACAGTACTGAATATATATTTCGATATACTAAAAACACTATGTTTAGCTTGCATTATATGCAAAACCTTGGGATTTTAATACACTCAATACTTAGATTATATTGTGTTATAGACAATATTATTCTTAGCATGTGTTATATAATGCTTAGTTCTTTTGATGGCTTACATTGCATGCAATACCAAGTTTTACCAAAAAATAGTATATTATTAAAATATTATTATTTAATATAATAAGATCTAACCTAGCCATTAAATTAGAGGTTGTGAATATTATTAACAAAATTATGATAATATATAGTTTATAATATGAAATTATTGGTTACAAATTAAATATAAATGACAATATATACCAATTGATTTAAAGTAAAACATTATTTTTATTTTTCAAAAATCATTGTTTCTTAATAATTTATCTAATTACAATTAGTTAATGATATTAATGAAAAATATATGTTTAATATTAAATAAAATATCTTTTATATTCATCAAATAGATTTGATAGGCATAATATAAGAACCATCCCAATCTTATACAAAAAAACCTATATTTTTGAAAAAGGTAATTTTATCACCTTTTAATGGAGACCCCATTTTAAATATTTTTTAAAAATATTTATATATTATATTTGAAAAAATAAACTTATTATAATAAAGTTTAATATAAAAAAATTAATATAATTTAATTTTTTTTATTTTTCTTATAAGTTTCATGTTTTGATGAATAATGAAACAATACTAAATTTTAATCGCAAAAAACTTTTTTTAATGAAATAATTTATTATGTTAAATTATATTTTTGATTTTTTTAAAATTATAAATATATAAAAAAATTTACATTTAATATAATATATGTCATTTCCATTAATTTTATATTGAATTTAGATTTAAAAACGTTTTAGTCTTTTGAATGTTTTAACTTTAATAACATGTTTTCTCACCCTGTCAACGAGATTAATTTTAAATTAATTACTACAAATTAGATATTTTTTATTTTGAAAAAGGATTCCATATTTGGAATCATGTTATAAAAATACAAATAATGTATTCCAAAATTTTTATGTAAGTATTTTAAATGTTAGGAATGAGTTAATATAGTTGGTTCGAAGATATCATGTTGTTATGATATTTTTAAAACAGAAAATAATAAATAGTGTCAAAATTGACACCAAGGATATTTTATGAAAGTAATATTTTATTAAATTATTTAAAAATCAAAAAAAAATTATTACATTTTTACAAGGGGTTGATATATGGTTAAAAATATAAAAATTTACCATTTATGGTCTAATTGACTCTTTATATGTAAGCATTACATTCTCTTAACATTAAAAACGTTGTTAGCATAGTTAAAAATAATATAATTTAACTAAGTGTTAATTAAAAAGATATGGTTTAAATTAAATAAAAACCTATGTAAAATTTATTTTTTGATTATATTATAAAATTATCTCAAATTATCATTGAATACATGGACTTTTGGAATCAGTTGTATTGAGATTGTGAGTTTCCAAAAGTGCCCCTCCTCTCTCTCATAAAAGGAAACTCTCATTCTCTTTTATTCACACCTCTAATGAAATTTGGCTCGGCCATATTATAACCAAGTATCATCACAATTTCTTCAATTCATACTGGAATCCTTCATTTGGGTATAAATATAATTAATGAAGTCCTTATGTGAAAATCAAAAGGGGATACCCAAGGATGAGGTAAAGTTCATCAATGAACTTTTTTATTTTATTTCTTTCTTGAACCCCCCTAATTTTTTTAATTTTATATTTATATAATATCAATTGTATACTGAATATAATGATATATTTATATATATATATTTTTATACATACACTTTCACAAACATTAAACTAATGGGTAATGAACTTACCGTTCATGTGTACGGTGGATTACCGCCTCACGAAATAATGATTGTTCATTTTTTCATTCACCACCTCTCATGGATAGATTTATGATGGGCAAACTATTGTTTTATGATATGTATTATATTTATGAAACAATTATAAATTTTTAATTATAATATCATATCTCTCCTTTTACCATCCATTATTTTGGGAAATGATAATGTTATTCGTGCATATGTATGACTTTCCATCTCCATGAGGTGATATGATTTGTTTTTAATCTATATATAACATGGGTGGTAATAATGATAAAATTTATGAATATATATGAAATAAAAATTATTATGGTTTTATAATATATCATATAATTTTCTTTCTATTAATATGAATAGAAAATGAAAACCATATTCATGTGTACGTATGACCTACCGTCTCCACGAATGAAGTATTTTATTTTCTATATTCAAATATTACGAATCCCCAAGAATAAATATATATTTATTATATATATATTATATTTATATAACATTTATTATTATATAGGTGATGAAATCATGCACTATGTAAGAGGACTAAGATTAACAAGTCAAAACATGAATGAAAAACAAAGCAGTTATTAACCAAACATAACTTTAACATGGAATTGTTAATAAATGTGTAATATAAAGTTATAAGAAAATCATATATGGTATTATATATGTTAATATGGTGTTTTTGAATAATTATAATAAATTTTATTTATTATATATGAGGTTTAAACATATACAAATAAATTCAAGAATTAATGTAAGGGAATTTTATCTCACTTTTCAATTTCCATGAGATACTTTCCATATTGACCACTCAATTATTTTTTGTGGTGTATATAATAAAATATGACATGTTATATCATTATGATAATTTATTTAATGATATTAAAATAATTAATTGATGTTATTATTTTTTGGGGTTCTGGGATCTAATGTTACTCTAGAAGTAAGGGTTTTTTTTCTCACTTTTATTTCTGTGGGACACATAGCTTATACATTAATTGTTTCTTTGGTGTTCTATATATAATATCCATGAAAATTTTTATTATTATTATTATTATTTAGGGTTATTTACATATCCATTTTATTATCTCTCTTTCATGGGGTTTATGGTTCTAAATTTACCAAATTGGTAAGGTAACTTTTTCTCAATTTACCTTCTTTGAGAAACATGTTGTATTATGAACCTATATTATTTTATGATGTGAATATAATGACTTTTGAGATGTTGTTTCATGAATATTATTCTTGTAATTATATGATAAGTTTCATTTAATGTTATTATCTCTTCTATTGAATGTTTGTGTACCTTCAAAACATTGTTTTCTAAAAATGTTTTAAAGGTGTTTTTAAATGAACTATTAATATTTTTCAAGGGAAATAAATTAAAGGATTTTTAAAAAAATTAGAGATTCCTTATTAATTTTTTATTTTTTTTTAAAGTGTTTTATATATGTTTTATGATTTAAAAAAATCAAAAATCAAAAAGGATGTTTTACTCAAGAATTATTTTCAAGTGATCTCTGAAAATTAATTTCCATATATGATAATATTCTTTGATGTTACTAATGTTTTAATAGTGATATGTTTCAAGGATACTATCCATGTTATTAATATAGTTTTTTTATTTTTATCATGGAATGATTTCTACAAAACACCTTTATTTTCATGGGTTATATTATGATTTAATCATATATATGAAACCGATTTCATTCCATGGGTTCTAATATATTGAATGATTTTTTTTCTTGTGGCACACATATGTATAGTTTTCATTATGTAATGGGTGGGACCTATATCTCTTTAAATAAACTAATAAATTATAAATGTTATATGATCTCAAAAGGGTATGTGGAAAGTCACCCAAATCCCACAATAATAGGGTACACAGAAGGTCATCCTAAGCCTGCAAAAAAATTGTACAAGGGAGGCCATCCTAACACCACCACAAAAGGGTACATGGGAGGTCATCCTATGCCTGAAACTAGAAGGTACATGGGATGAAATCCTGATATTTATGTAGGTACATGGGAGTTTAACCCAATCCTAACATACTATATATGTCTTAGAATGAATCATTGACAAAAGATATTCTAAACTTAAGTGTATGCCACAGTTTCACTACCTTTTCCCACTATTATACTCTCATGGATCATGTGATTTGATTTTCTTATGACTCATGTCTTTTTATCTACCAATATTTATAACATTATTCTTGTATATGATCATTAATATGTAGGGTATCATATTGAAATTTTATTATCATGCTTTTATACCCTTATGCTCATGTTATGCTAACATAACATCCATGCGTACCCTTACTGAGCATCGAAGTTATCCCTTTCATATGTTTCCTTTCCTCTAGACATAAAGAAGGGTTTAATTAGTAGTACTAAGGTGGATGATCATTATGTTATATACTGAAGATCTTTAACCAATTTATAATAATGGTTTCCATGTTTTTTGAATGGTGATAAACTAATACAGTCTTTGGTAGTGTGTTTATATAATTTATGAAATTTTCTACAAAAAGGATGTAATATCCAAGTATGAAAATCCTAGAGTGTTACTTTTTGAATAGAGATAAGTTTTAGTCAACCTTTGGAAACTAGGATGATAAAACATTATAATTATCCTTAGAGATATTTATAAGGATATATTTAGGGTTATTTTTAAGTCTAGGCCTAAGGTGTCATAGATTTAAAAGTAGGTGAAAAGATTTTGGCATCCTATAAGTAATTTTCATAATTATGTGTTTTTTCTATTATGATAAGGGTTGCTCACACTATGCTTTTTGGACTTAATAATTATCTATAACTATAAGGAACATAGTTAACATTGAATGTTTCATATATGGAATCTATAAGCATTATGAAATTTGATGTCCTAAGTGAAAATATCTTGAAGATAATTAAGAAGGTGGTATAAGTTTTGGTTATACAGCTGAGTACAAAGAGACCGCAGATGACATGTGAAATGTATGGGATATTATAACATTATTGTTTACATTAAACATAAGAATGATGATTAGATTGATGTTGAGGAACCATAAATAATGATTAATATTTCATATTCTAGGAAATAATAAGATAATGAATCTTGAGTAGTGGTTTAGTAATAATGTTAGATGATTTAAGTGTATATGTTTTGGAATTCAAAAATAATGTTATACATATCATCAAATATATGAGCATTTTTAGTTTATTTTTTCATTATATATTGAAAAGGATATATTGAATTGTTCTAAACACATATAAAATTTATTTAATAGAAAGATGATATTCATGAGAAACAAAAGATTAAGGAAAATATAACCCTTAATATGTTCCTAATGTTAAGATAATTATGTATGGATAAGGATATGTTGGATATGAATAACTAAATTGAATGGACCCAATTAGATTGGAACTGATTAATGATTTTCTGACCAAGTGGTTTATGTTATCATGAGTGGATTTTACAACATTTTTGGACTTAAGGAATATATCCAATAATCTTTGGATTAAGAAATAATTAATTTTTCCAAAAAGAATTTATGGTAATTACCATGTTTCAAGAGAATACATGATGATGATATTCACATGTTTGGTATGTGACAAACAAGAGATACTTTATGATATATAGAGGATCATTATTAACCTTTTCTGAGAATTTAGTTACCTTATTTTTAAGGTTTTTTACTCTCATATTTCAAAAGGGTTATATGTTTATCCATTTATAGAACGTTTATGTTAAAATTCAGATGATTTTTAAGAGATTAAAGTATTATCCCATCATATGAGGATTTCTTCATATTGGATAATTTGTGTTAACCATTTTCATTACAAGGATAGATGGAATGTCCTTTCATTATATTTATGGATCTCATGATCTGTTAATAATTCAGGAGTGAAAAATTCACCATCATTTCATATAATAAGATATGAAGTGGAAATTTATCAATGAACAACAAAGGTTGAGATTGTTCTAAAATCAAATAAGTATATTTATCCTGAAAATTATTCACCATTAGGTAAAAGGGTATTGAAATAAAAATTTTCCAATTATCATCATTTTTTATGATATCAATGACCTTTTTTTCAAGCCTCGTTTGGTTACTCATTTGTGATTGTTAACTTTCTCCTATATATGTTAGATATAACTCTCCATCAGAACTTGATAGTAAGATTTATCTTACATGTCTGTGTTTTCACTTCCCACCCATGTTTTCCTAGGTGTAAATCTAGTTATTACTTACTTTGGGTAACCATTATGTTTCCAACAGTCCATTTTTAATGGAAGTTTTTCTATTCATTATTATGATGTCATGACATTCAAGTATTAAACTACTGATAACCCAAATTAATTTTGAGGCAGAAATTAACTTTAAGGGGGGTTGAATGTAACAGTAATAGATTTTTTTAAATATTTAATTTCAAATTAGTTTAATCTTTTTGATATTTTTCATTTAACATGATATTGAATATAACTTTCATTATATGAAAAAACTATTATTTTATTATGTTATATGTAACACCATGTTGATATTTAACTACTTATAACACTTAGATTATCTTGTGGTATATGTAACAATATGAATGGATTTGGTTACATGACACCAAGTTCTTTTGATGGCTTTCATTTCACGCAATACCGAGTTTTACCGAACAATAATATATTAGTAAAATATTATTATTCCATGTCATAAGATATAACATAGAAGTTATATTACTGGTTATGAATATTATTAACTAGCTTATTAAAATATAATGTTTATAATATGAAAACATTTTTTACCAATTAATTATAAATCAAAATATATATCAATTGTTTATGAAGGAAATAGTTTTATTTTTATTTTCAAAAATTCATTTGGTCTTAATAATTAAATTAATTACAATTAATTAATGATATTAATTAAATATATATGTTATATCTTCAATAAAATAATTTTTATATTCACCCAATATATTTTATAGGAATAAGATAAGAACTAACCTAATCTTATGCATAAAATCCTATTTTTTTCAAAATTGAAATTTTATTGTTTTTAATGGAGAACCAATTATAATTACAATTTTTAATAGTTTTATATATTTTATTTGAAAAATAAACGTCTTCTCTTAAATCGGAATATAAGAATTTATTTTGGTTTAATATCTCTTATTTAACTCATATGTTTCAGGTTTTGATGAATAGTAAAAAATACTAAACATTAATTGAAAACAACTTTTTTCAGCAAAATAATTTTAAATGTTACATTATTTTTTTACTGGTTTTAATGTATAATTAGATTAAATTTTTATCATTTAATATTACATATATCATTTTCAATAATTTTACATTTAATTTAGATATAAATACTTTTCATTCTATTCATGTTTTAACTTTAACAACTTGTTTTCTCACCCCATCCATGGGATTAATTTGAAATTAATTACTGAAAATTATAAATTTATAATTTTGAAAAATAGATTCCATATTTTTAATCATAGGTCCCAAATTATGTAAATATGATTATTTTATTTTGGTTCATTATGAGTAGTATCTTTAGTGATTTTTTATTAACATGGTACAAGTTTAATCGGGTAGTTAAGGGAAAATAATAACATTATAAATAATAGAAAATTTGGATAATATTTGTCCTAATTCCATTATATGAGTTGGTTTGAACCAAAATCATATCTCTACCAAAATTATAACCTTTTTACTTCAATTAGATGAGAGTAAGAAATTTATTATAATTTATTTAAAGAAAATTTTAATAGTTCATACTCATATTTTCAATAAATATATAATTTTCAATATGGTTTCATTGAGAACATAAATTAGAGTATAAATATTAATTTGAAAGATATATTTTTTTCTTTATCATATTAATTTGTTTTTAATTTTTTGGAAATAAATTAAAAACATAAAATCTTCTATAATGATGATAAAATAATTGTTTAATTAATGGAAATACCAAATGAATGATATTTAAAATAATACAAAATATACAATTTGATATAATTAATGTTATCCAAAAATATTTTGGATGAATTTTACATGTTAGGGATGAGTTAATATTTTTTTTTGAGATATCATGTTGTTATAATATTTTTAAAAAGGTAAATAATGAATAGTGCCAAAATTGACATGAAATAAATTTTAAGAAAGTAATATTTTATTAAATTGTTTAAAAATAATAATAATTTAAAATAAAGACAAGGAGATTAAATATAGTCTAAAATATAATATATGGACCATTTTTTTCCAATTTACACTTTATATTTAAACTTTACATTCTCTTTACATTAAAACCTTTGTTAGCATAGTCAAAATCAAAATAGGTTTACTAAGGGTTAATAAAAACGATAAAGTTTATAATTAAAATGAAATGAAATAAATTTCTTGTTTGATGATATTTCAACATTATATAATATTATATTCATATAAAGTTACTTTTTTTGGTAGTTTTATTGAGATTTAATTTATTATAAATTAATTGTTTGAGAGTTTCCAAAAGTGACCCTCCCCTCTCTTATTAAAGGGAGGTTCTCCTTCTCTTTTATTTGTACCTATAAATACCCTTGTATCATTAATACTCTTCCATTTATCCTCCCAAATTCCTTACCTTAATCCTAGAAGCCTTTATTTGGACATAAATCTAACCAATGAAGTCCTTTTGTTAAAATCAAAAGGGGATACCCAAAGAAGAGGTAATGTTCATCAACAAACATTTTTATTTTATTTCTTACTTAAACCCCATCAATTACTTTTATATAATTTTTATATAGTAAAATTTTTATAATAAAAATTATTATATTTATTTATAATAAGGGTCCACATACACTTTCACACACTTCTATATAATGGGTAATGAACTTACTCTGTGTTTACGGTCGATTACTGCCTCATGAAACGATGATTGTTCATTTTTTCATTACAATCTATCGTTGTGGGAATTAGGATGGAAACTAATATTTGAGATATTTATGTAATAATTTTACTTATATAATTATAGTATCATATCTTCCCTTTTATCATATAATTTATTGGTAAATGATAACATCGCTTATGCATACATATGGCTTACCATCTGTATGATGCGATGTGGTTCATTTTTCATCTATATTTCTTATTGGTGGTAATAAGGATAAAAATAATGAATATATATGACTTATAAAACATAAAAATTATTCTTTAATTATAATATATCATATAATTTCCATTTATTTAATATGATAATAAAATGATAAAAATGTTAATGCGTATGTACGGCCTACTGTCTCCATAAATGTTGTACTTTCTTTTCTTTTTAAATTTTATGAATCACCTAGAATAAATATATAATGATTATATATATGATATTTATATAATTATTATAATTATTGAGGTGATGAAATAATGATCTATGTAAGAGGTCCAAGGATAACAAGTCAAAATATGAATGAAAAACAAAGTCGTTATTATCCGAAACATAACTTTAGCATATACATATTAGTAAAATAGTAATTTAAAGATATAAGTAAATAATATATGGTATTATATATATATATATATGTGTGTGTATGTGATTGTGTTTGTGTGTGTGTTTCTATGGTAGATGTATAATAAAATTATATTTATTATAGATGAGGTTTGAATGTACACAATTAAAGTCAAGACATAATATAAGGGAATTTCATTTCACTTTTTATTTCCATGAGATTTATGCCATATTCACCACTTTATTCTTTTTTGATTTATATATACTAACTTATGAAAATTTATATAATTTATTTAATTTATTTAATGATATAAAAATATTTAATTGATTTTATTATTTCCCGGGTTTCATGATTCTAAAGTTACTCAAGAAGTAAGAGATTTTTTTTCTCTCTTTTATTTATGTGGAACACATTCCTTATAAACTACTCATTTATTTTGTGTGGTGTATATACGATCCATGAATGTCTTTTATCAATCATATTATGATAAATTTTGGGTATTAACCTATCCAATTTATGATATATATTTCATGAGGTTTATGGTTCAAAATTAACCAAATTAGTAAGGTAATTTTATCTCAATTTTCCTTCTTTGAGACACATGTTATATTATGCACTTATATTATTTCATATGGTGTATATACTGACCCTTGACATGGTTTATTGTGAATATATTATTTTCATGATATTAAAATTTTTATATAATTTTATTCTATCTTATGTTCTAAATCTATGTTCCTTCAAAACATTGTTTTCTAAAAAATTAAAGGTGTTTTTAAATGTTTTTATGCATTTTTAAGGAAAAAAATTTCAAAAATATTCAAATAATTTTCATATATTATTTTATAAGTTTTTGAATGGTATGAATAATGGTTTTCTATATGTTTTATGAATTAAAAATCATTTTACAAATCATAAAGTATATTTTCCTCAATAATTATTTTCATCTCATATCTCAAAATTATTTTCCATCTACGATAACATTATTTGATGTCACTTATATTTTATTAGGGATATGTTTCAAGGATACTATCCCTATTATTCCTATGGTATGTTTATGTTTATGATTTAATGATATTTATTAAATCCATTTGTTTTCGTGGGTTATATTATGATTGAATTATATTTATGAAATCTATTTTATTCCATGGGTTCTGATATGATGATTGATTTATGTTATTGTGGAACACATATGTATAGTTTTCATTATTTTATTGGTGGGACCTATATCTCCCTCAAATTCCTTGGGTAATGATAAATGTTATATGAGCTCAAAAGGGTACATGGGAAGTCATCATATGACCGCAACAAGAGGGTACATGGGAGGTCATCCTAATCCCACCATGAAAGGGTATATGGGAGGTTATCCTAAGCCTATCAAAATAGGGTATGGGGGAGGTTATCCTAAGATCAAAACTAGAAGTTTCACTGGAGGCCATCCCAAGCCTGAAGTATATACATGGTTGATTAACCAGATCCTAACATACAATTAATGTATTGGTAGGAATCATAGACATATGATATTATTAGCTTAAGTGTATGCTACAATTTTATGTCATATTCTACTGTTATGATCTCATGGATCATGTGAATTGAGTTTCTTATTATTCATGTCTTATGATATTATAATATTTATTCCATTAATAATGCAAATGATCTTTAATATATAGGGTATGATCATAAAATTTTATGATCATGTTTTCGTACCCTTATTCTCATGTTATGCTCACGTAACTTCCATGTTTACCCTTATTTAGAATACAAGCTCACCATTTCTTATGTTTCATTTCCTATGGATATAAATAGAGGATTTAAGTATGGGTACTAAATGGTAAGATATTTATTTTATATGTTGAAGATCATTAACCAAATAATAATAATGTGTTCCAAGATTCCAAGGGAACTAAACTAATAAAACTATTGGGCATGTGTTTGTATAATTTATGAAATGTTCCACAAAAAGGATGTAAAATCCATGTATAGAAATCATGGGTAATTATAAAACATGTTTATTCAGATGAAAAATTCTTTCTATGTTTCATTTTTTAATTCCATACTATTAATTTTCTTTGAATGTATGTTCATTTAATTTTTGTTAACATTTTATGTTCATATCTTCTATTATTCTGTTTATTTTTTCTCCATTATGTCACCAAAAAATATATAATATGTTTTTATTTTTAGTTGATTATGGATAATTAATTCAAAATAATGAAAGTTCAAAATTTTACTTTTAATGTTTAAATTTCTTTATTTCTGATTGATTGTTATGAGAATAGTGAGTAGTCTGATGTATCGAGGCACTCAATGATCATTAAGTGCACTAAAAGACTCTTGATAGGGGAGATCAAAAACTATTATTATAGTTTTTTAATCTCATACTTTCAAATAAGTGAAATTCAAGACTGATGATCAGAATTCATTCATTAAGATAATTATAAGGGTTAAAGTCATTCTTAAGTGATGATGAGATATGGTTCTAGGAGAACTATCAGGATTTAGTAGTTTATTCTACACTATTGATTAAACCCATTATGTTTAGAAACAATATACTGAATTTAATCATTTTATTTTCACCCAAATGTAAGGAAAATGTTCATAAAAATTTAAATAAAACAAACTCTTGCAAGGAAACCTCATGAAAACTACCATGGGTATAGATACACTGCAGAACACTAGAAAAACATAATGTAGTCTTAATTGACTGATAAACGCCTCATTTTATCTTACTAATAAACTATGAAAAATTATCCACTGTCATTTATTATTCTCTTTCAACCACATTCCACATTAATTTTAGAGTTTAAATGACTAAATCAATAATATACTGTTCAACTAGTGATCCAGCCAGTGGGAAAAGCTCCAAAATTCCTACTAATAGATTCATTATGGTATTAATAATAGGAATGATCTAAAAACACATGAAATAAAAACAAATTAACAAAAAAATCTCAATTTTAAAATAATAAATTTGATCATAAAATCCCATTCAAATTCTTATAAGAGACAAATAAAATAAATCATGGAAATTCCGAATACAATAATTTCATTATTTCACCATTGTATGTGGTTTTTTAACATGGTTTGAAAAAAGTTCCACCAATCATGAAAAATAGAATTGGTATGATTGAAAACATAACACATGGGTTCTCTAAGGTTTTTACTAATCATGTGCCTAAATTATATTCCTATTCTTTCCTCCCTCATTTAAACATGAAAATGAGAATGACTCAAAACCACACATGGGCCTTCCCCAAAACAAATTTCTAATGATAAAATCAATAAATTTTATTAAAAAAATGCCTTCAAAACTCCCAAAAATACCATGTTAACATGAGGTTATATATAGAGAATAAATTTCGCAGAATTCTCCCACCATACTTCTCAAACTTGGATGGATATGTCTCCATTCTACCTTCATTCCCTCAATAAATAAATTTCAAGAATATATTTCTTTAGTACCATACTTCCTAGGACATAACATCCCCACTAGATCCACATATCAGACTAATGATTTCCACCACATATTAACACATTTTCATTTAGTGTGCTTATTCCCTACGAAGAGACACCAAAGTATACATCCCATATGTTTTCCCATCCTAACACTACTCCATGTTCGGAATGAATAAATATGTTTTTTCTAATTAGGTATACTCACTAAAATAATGATTCTCCTTGGTGTAAAGGGTTGTACTATTTATTCATTTAAGTCTCACTTCTCAAGATGTGTTTCACTATCCCCCCTTTAAGTAAAAATTCCCTCATTATGGACCCCAACATGTAAACCCAAGTAGTTCCTCTATAAATAAGTCTAAGAATTGTCTATAATAATTTTTTTAGGAACCTAACTAGCTCAAACAAGAATTTTCACCTTACTTGGGTTTTGATAAGTCTCGATAAACATTCCTATTCTCCACATTCTTATGATAATCACTATGATATCACAGTGTAACAAGTTTGAAAATGTTTTAACCACAAAATCTAATCAACAATACACGTATTCCTCTAAAAAATTCGACATGAACCATCCATAGGAAGGATACCTTTTCCAAAAATTAAATAATTTTCAAATATAAGAATAGAAAAATGGTTTATAATCATCTATAGAAATAAACCATATTTAAAACCCATAACCATCATTCCATAATCATAAAAAAATGATAACATCCATAAATAATGTTATTAAAATGAGAAAATTGACAAAATAGATGATAAAAGATAACCCAAAATCAGTAATGATCACAAAAAACTCCATATATTTCCAACCATAATCAATTATCATGTTCACCACCCCACTAGCATATTTACGGATGGTGAATATTTGGAAGAGAAATCAAATGAGATGAAACCATTTTCTTTGTCTAAGTCCTATAAAACCAATTCTATATACACCCAAAAACATATGTTGGGTGTTAGGAAAATGCCAAATAGGAAAAAAAATATTATTTTATAAAATGTATACTACAATTAATATCATTAGTTCTAGTTTGAAAACCATTTTAAAATCCATTTTTATTTTAAAAAAGTTTTAAAAATCCATTTGGTCTTACAAAATGAAGACATGTTCTAAAACCCAATAAATAAAGAAAATGAAATAATAAATAGAGGGAAACATAGCATAAAAGATATTGTAAACTCAATGATGCATTGTTAAATAAGTGAAATAATAAAAACACTATAGGATATGATTATAGATATAAAAAAATAAATAATATCCCTTGTAACTTCGGCGAGCATAGGTGAACCTTGGCATACATACCTTGGATATTAATCATATTATAGGGGAACTAATCCATACCATCAATATTCATAGTCAAAATGGTCCACCAACCCTATTCTACGCACAATCTATAATATGTATTACATCGATCTAGGATATTAAGGCCTCCCTTTTAATGAAAAAATAAACATAAAAATAATCCATTCATGTCATGAAATAAACAATGAAACATCAATTTCAATTTAGAATTAAATTTGGTATAAACATTACTAATTCATTAGGAATCATTTCCCTTTTTAAAATATTACATCAAGCACCTTTTCTAGAAATAACTGATTTTGAAAGAAGTATATTTTAAAATGTTTTGAAATTAAATAGAAATCATGAATCATATAAAAGGATCATATAATATCCCTCAAAAACTCATAAAAAATATAATTACTCTAATTTAACAAAAGGTAAACTAAGATTTAAAATTAATCCTCAGGATAGACATGTTCTATAGTGATACCTCACTAAAAATAAAGAAAAATATATTGGTTTCGTTAGATATCACTAGAATGGTTAGAAAATATCCTTCTAATAAAAAAGGTAAATTTCTTTAAAACAAAAACTATAGCCCTGAATCCAGGTCTTATGGGGAACAAGGATTTTGAAACTACAATGAAATGGATGAACAAGGTAAGAGGTAAGGAGAGGTGAAATAAATATCATGAAATTTAGTCTATCCTTGAGGAAATCCACCAAGAACCAAGGGAGTACAATATGGAGGAATGGGGAGAATAGATTCCATGACATATGTGTTTAGGAACATGAGTGATAAAAAGGTTGTAATGTATCGTATTTTTTTGTGTATTATTTTTAAATATTATATGGAATTATTATGAGACCAAGAACAGAGATAAAACATCATTCTGAGGCCCGGTGAGCCTGTAATGGTGGTTTGAACTTTTTTTATGTTAAGTGAGTCGGCATATGTGTGCGGTTGTGGCAGTTTCCGAACGGATTCCCAGATTAAAAATATGAGGGAATCATAGCATCTGGGATGAAGACTTTACCTAAGAACGAGTCTAACCTCGACCAGCACAGGTCAAGGGAAAAATTTAATTTTCAGACATTTTTAGTATAATAAAATAAAATAATTTTCAAAGTTTATTTTATTTTATTTGGAAACATTCGATGCAGCATAACGATGGGGCAGTTGTTTCAATAATTAATGCCACGCCCTAATCACTCTAAAACAGAAATACTGACTCATTAATGTCATAGAGTAACGACAGTGACTCAGTATAATGGAACACTGAAACACGTTCCCTCCTTTTATTGGGTTAATCGATCGTTTCTCATTGGCACAAGGTGCAGAGAAACTTTGTAGAATCCTTGGAGATTTGGAGAAAGATCTCAGCGACCAACGAAGATGAATCAAAGCTGTGAATCATTGCACCAATGAAGATGAAGGATCTTGGCAATGATGGAAGCTCATCCCCTTCATCGACAATCGATCCCTTCTCAAGGTAGGGGTTGTTATTTCAATTCTTCTTTTACCTATTTAGGATTAAACGACGAATGTGGACCAACCCCCGAATAGGTTGATCTGCGGATTCGTGCATTTTTGCGGGAGGGTTTTATTGGGTTGATCTCAGGGAAATAATCCGTCTTAAATTATTGTTTTGATTCTGCTCCATTTTGATTCTACTAATGGGAACAGATCAACGTCGTGACGAACAACGGCAGAGGTTCATTCCATGATTTTCTTTTGGATTTATTTCCCCATTATTTTCTCTCACATTATTCACATTCTTCGTGGGGTGATGAACAATGGATCATTGTGCATATGTTTTGCGACAAAATTATCCAAAATTGGAGATCTGACATCGTGACGACCAAGTGGAGGTGCGATGGAGATGGCGGCAGACGAATCGGCTTGGATCGGGAGAGACCGTTCTTCGAGCATTCTTCACACGGGTGGATCGATATGTGTTTTCTAAGACGATTGGAGGTATGAAACCAACGGAATCGGCTACATGGTATCGGGGATACCAAAACTCATGAGTTTCGTGGTGATAGGACGGTCGGATCAAATAACGAATCATCCCCCAGAGCACTAGATGAATAGCTGTGTTTTCTTGAAATTTCTGCAATACACGGCGTGTATCCCAATGAACACACCGTGTGGTATCAGCGGTGGTAGATAGGGTTTCAGGTGTCAGGCAAGTATCACATGGTGTGTGACCTTGGTCACAGGACATGTTGGACCTTCCCCCGAAGCTCGACATGTATTCTCAGAAGTACACGGACACGGGATGGACTACACGGCTTCTAAACACAGCGTGTAGACCCTACGTGACATGGTAGAGGAGACTCTGTGGGACTAGACGTGTATCCAGGGTATACCCATACATGAGGTGAAGTACAAAGTCATGTACTCCACCACACATCCAGGCGAGGCCAGAAACACGGGTCACCTCGTGTGCTCGTTACACGGGTTGGCACACACGGGATAAAGCCGTGTACGGGCACACAGCCGCATACACGGAGCTGACCCCAGTTACTCGAACATGGCGTGTGATCTATAATACACACCGTGTACTGACTTTTCTACACAACCATCCTTGCAACATGGGACATTGTACACAGGCAGTACCCGGGGTAGGAAGACATGTTGTGTGACACTTCTACACGTCGTGTACTTTTCAGAACATTTCTTGGTCTTCTTTTCCACCGTATCTTAGACATGTTTTGTTTGGGTTAGTGCCTCTTTTCTCATTCCCCTGAAGTTTAGTTATCATTTCCTACTATAGAAGTATGATCCCTTCAGTAGGAGTTTTTGAGATAGAGTCAAGTATCTCTCCAAGAGGCCTGGAGGAAGATCCTTTATCCATTCTTTACCCTAGGTAGAGTCAGGTATTGACATGACTACTCCCACAGGGCGTCGATCCTCTACTTAGTAGGTGAATCTGGATGATTCACAGTATCCACCAAGGCCCTGGCATTGATCCTCATATGTGTATCATGATCTTTCTCTACTCAGGAATGTGTTCTCCCGTAATTAGTGTATCTATATCTCGTAACTTTTCCCGACGAACAATACTTCTCAGACGGACGTTATCAGAGCTATCAAACTCAGGGAGTGAGTTCTCCCAGATGAGTGCTTCATGGAATCTTCGAATTGAATCCCCAATGGGGGAATGTGGTTGGGTGACTTTTCTATAGACCACGGGTCTGGTTTTTGAGTATATCTGGACTGTATTTCTCTTTCTATATTTTCTGTAGACATATACTGTGTAGAGATGATTGTACCTTTACTTCATGTATTGATTTGTGTTTTTTGGGGTCTCCTACGGATTATTGTTATACTCACCCTTGCACGGTATTTTCATGCATGTGTCGTGTCTTGTGCAGACGAGCAACCTTTTGATAGAGTCCAGAGCGGACTAGGACAGGACCGTTCTTTCTGAGTTCCCTACATGCCAAGGTGTTCCTACGGCTACGAGCATCAGTCCCAGTACCTCTTTGTGTTTACAGGTTGGACTTTTTAGTTTTTAGACTCCTGTTTTTTGTGGGCTTGTATTTTATCCCACCTTACCTTCAGTACTTTACTTCTGTCGTACTTTTTTGGTTGGGTTTAGTTGTATTCATGCATTTTGTTCCTTAGTTGTTTTTTCTACATTTTATTATTTGTGGGCTTGGAGATGTGTGTGTGTGTACAAGTATATAGGCAATGCCTCCCATGTTAGTAATATACCTACTCGCTGCTAGTCACCAGCCCCTTAGTGTAACGCCCCAACCCCAGTTACCCAGATTCGGTGCATTATTTTAATACTTTGGTGTGATTAAAAGGAATCAAGTCCCGAAGGACTGATTATTTTAGCAGTCTTGGAAAATAGAGTACATACATGAATGTTACTTTACACATTATAACATACAAAATAAAATAAATAATCCTTTATGAATTCCATTATTCTCTTGGCTTAACCCTGAATATCAATCAGAATACACTTCTTGGAATCCTAGGAAAATTAAAACATAGAAAGGGGCGAGCTCAGATGCTCTGTAAGGATAACAATGTAGCGGAAACTTTAATAAATAATCATAAACATTTAAGGTAATGTCTAACTAAAACAAAAGCCTTTTAAACATGAACTTCAACATAATATGTCAAAAATAAAAAAAAATTGTCATTTACTTATTCACATGGATATTCTACTAGTCGAGTAATCGCATGCAATATCACTAACCACTTTCATAATAATGGAATGCATAATGCCAGACTATCATAACCACATAATCAAGGCCTCGTTCCAAGACTACAAATAAGATTTTTTCAAGGTCTTGTTCCAAAACACTAGTTTATCTTATGATACCTACCGATGCATTGAGGAGCTGTAGCAGGCTCCACCTGTCACTTATTAAGTCAAATGCATTCCTCATATGAACAGGTTTAAACATAACATAAACATTCATATTAAAACTATCATACGAAATGTCAATACTTTCCCCATAAACCATGAATGGTATAAAAATAACACATTCCTAGTCAAACATATCACAAAACCTTCAATACAGTATGAAATTTTGGTATCATTATAAATCAACTTCAAATAATCTTAAAATCCATCAAAGTATTTTGACATAGATGAAAATGATTTGTAAAACTCTTTGAGTGAAATATCCCTTTTTCATGACAACATTGAAAAACTCACACAATTTAGAAAGGAAGACATTTAAAGAAATTTTTGAATCAAAGTGTCCCTTACCACATTGAAACTTATGAAAAGAATTATCATTTAAAAACATTCATGTCCATGTAAATAAATCCTTAAGATCATTTTGAAAACATGGACATTAATTGAAAAGATTTAGAAAGATAAATCTTTAAAACATTTAAAATTATGATCTTGATAAAGTGTACCTTTCAAAAATTCCTTAAAATATTCCTTTTGACATCATTTTTATGAAAAATGGACATGGATGACAAAAATGTCCCAGTAAATACTTACACATAAACAATCTCGGATAATAATGATATTGAGGAATTAACCCTTACCAATTTGGTAACTTACGGAACATACACCCTATGAAAGAGGTATCATACAAGGAATATGTAAATACACATAAATTAAAGTTTATTATACAAAGAATACAATTATGGGCAGTACATACACCACACAAAAGGTAATAGTGGCAATATGGTATGAATCTCACGGGAATAAGGAGTGAGATGAAAACCCCTTACCTTGCACTTTCTTTTAGTAGAGGGTACGTTTAACCTTATTTATGAAGACCATAGTATGTTATTAAATTATAACCGAACCATATTAATATTTATGATACCATAAATTATTCATTTATGTCTTTATACTACCCATTTAATAATAATTTCCATGTTATATTAATATTTCGGGTAATAATCACTTTCTTTATCGTACGTGTTTTAACTTGTTACTCTTGATTGTATCACATAGATAATGATTTAAATACTTAAAGAATAAAAAACATTATTTATATATAATTTATATTTAGAATATAAATATGTATAATAGACATATACAAGAAAGGTTAAACACCATTTATGGAGACGGTTGTCCGTACGTACGCATAAACATTGTTTCCGTTTTCATATTGTATTGAATGGAACTAAGTGAATAAGATATATGTATGTAAATAAATACATATATATATAAATATATATATCTCCAATATCATTATTATTTCATATATTACATACTTATTAGAAATATATTTTTATAATCATCGATGAATGGTGGTCTTGGAAATGAATCTCATCACGTCGTGGAGACGGTAATCCGTACGTACGCACGAGCGACAATATCATTATTTTGATATTAAAATAATATATAATTGGATTGTGTATCATATATATAGAATCATTATCATGTTATATTTATTATTTACATGAATTACACTTCATTATCATACCCATCCAAATAATAATGTTCTGAATAATAATTACACCACGACGTGGAGACGGTAAGCCGTACGTTAGCACGTATGGTGACATGTCATTCAAAGGATGTATAGAATACTGAATATGGTTGTACCATATTTATAATAACATCAAAATATATATAATATACTGGAGTTATTATTTTAGAATGGAAATAACAAATAAAGAATAAGTTGAAGAAGAAAGGAACTTGCAAGAGGGTGGTGAAAACATTACCTCTTCTTCGGGTTCTTCCTTTTGATTTGACCAAAAGGGATCCTTAGGTTGGCTTTCTAATCAAACTAAATCCTCTATGTTGAATTTAGGATATTTTATAAAATATTTGGTCAGGTTTTGTACAAACCAAAAGGCTTTGAAGATATGAAGAATTGGTTAGAAGTGGTGTCCTTTTATAAGTGGGGGGAGGGGCTCTTTAGGAAAAACATAAAGTATTAATTTATAATAAATTCATATTCGATTTATAATGACTCCAAAGTGTATTATTCAAAGTATAAGGTGGGTATGGGTTGAAATACACTCAACTAATAGGTTTTAGACAGGTTTGGGTCACATTATTAACATTATATTTTAGTTTTAACCCTTAGTTAATTAGTTTTACATTTATCATGTCTCTTTGTATTTTTATATTATGTGGTTAATAAACTTAATATAAACTTCCAAGAGACCCCCAAGTGGTCCATTAATGATTCACATATCATGATATAAGTCCCTTGGCCGAACCTTAGATTTTTAGGAATAGAATATCAATTAATCGTATAATATTTGTTTTAAATATTAATTTATGTCAATTTTGAAACTATTTGATATTTTGTTTTTGTGAAAGTCATCACAACTTGATTACTTATAAAAAGATACATTTAATAAGCCCTAACATGTCATAGTAACCTAGAAAATTCTTGGATGTCATAAAAACATTGAAATTATATTTAATTTAATATTTATAATACCATTTATTTGATTCTTTCATTAATACAGTAATTACTGCATCATCATTGTGTCATAAATAAATTAAAATATTTAATGTATAAAAATTATAAATAAAATACAATGATTTATGAAATATTTTTATCTTTTTAATGAATATTTATAATTGAATTTATCTTATGTATATCCCTATATTAAAAATGGTTTAGTTAATAAACTTTGAATTTAACACTTTTAACTCTTCCTTAAATTAAATAATAATAAATGTCCTAATCTAATCCAAGTGGACCTAAAGGGTCATATTTTATTCCTAAGGTTTTTTTTGGTTGAATTACTCTTATCTAATAGAATTAGGACAAGTTTTAGGGTAATAATAATATCATTTTTACCCTTAATTACCATATCTACTTTTAACCGTATTAAATAAAAGTAAAATGTTACTATTCAACAAAAATTATTTTCATCTTATTGAACCACATTTTACTCCTTAATATTAACCGTTTCTCTCAGATTTTTTAAATTCCACTCACAGAAGCGGTAAAATTAATTTTTATGTGAATTTGCAAATTCTCCTAGGAGGTGGGTAAAAGACGGTGAAAAAATCAATAAAATTTTTATCTATCTAAAATTATTATAAACCGACTCCAATGAATTACATTGAACTTATATAGGTATTATTTATTTTTTTTGACATAAAATAAATTTAAATAAAATAAATAATTATTTAAATAAAAATTCGGTTTTAAACTATAACTTAGTGTTTTTCACTATTCATCAAAAATTAAAAGTTTTCAGAAAAATACCAAAAATTTACCCTAGGAAAATTTCAATATTCCAAATCCAAAAATAATATCTATTTTACCAAATTCAAAACATAGAAGTTTCATTTATTAATTTAAAATTAATTCTCGTTGTCAAAACAAAAAGCATGTTTTTAAGAAACAATAACAATCAAAAGATTGACACTTGTTTATGTCCAATTTCAAAGTGAATTTACTTCCAAGGACCAAAATTGGATTAAATCGTAAAAATATAATCTATTTATACTTCTAAACCATTAAAATTTATAATTTAACAATATAAATTATGTTTATTTAAAAAGTTGTTTTCAGTTAAAATATAGTATTTTTCACTATTCACCCAAATATGAAAGTTATCAGAAAAACACCAAAACTTTATTGAAACTAAATTATTATGTCCCGATTCTAAAGAAGAATTTTATTTTTTCAAATTGAATATATAAAAGTTTCAAATATTGGATTTAAAAAGGCTTCGCCATTAAGAGGCGGTAAAATTGCATTTTTTGAAAAATACATCTTTTATCTGAAAAAATGTATTTGTTCTTACATTATGTCTAAGATACTAATAATATGGATTCTAAAATTATAAGGATTATATAAAGTTCAAAATTCATTTAATACTATCCATAACCGCATTTGAATGGCTTGTTTGGTAAGTCATGGTGCGCTAGAATTCAGTGTTGCGTGTAGTGCATGTTATTGAATTACTTTGAAGAAATAACGTACTGTGAAATCTTGGGGTGTTACACCTAGCCTATTGGAGGTAGGCTTGGGGAGTCATGGCACGGGCCCCACTGGAACGGGGCGTGACAGAGTGGTATCAAAGGAGGTCGGTTCTACCTTAGGACCAAGAGTTTGTGAGATTGGTTTGGGGAAACAGTGTTAAGTATTTCGAGCTCGGCTTTCAGGCCAAAGACTCCAATGTTGGTGCGGGCGGCTGACGTATCCATATACTAGGACTCTGATAACCTACTTTTCAACTCGATACATGGAAACACTAGTTGCAGGGATGTAAAAGAACGGTGAATGCATCATATAGGAATGGGTTGTGTTTTCTATGTCCTTTGTGTTAGATATCCAGATATACTCATTGACCATGGTACATCTTGTTTCCTTACAGGATGCCTCTTTGATGCATACCCACTAGGATTAAGTAGCGTCATCATGAGCATGACCCCTCAGTGAAGAGGATTTGATACAGGGACTTGTTCCCCAGGCATTGCCTCTAGGTGGTGCACCTACTATACCACCACCTGTGGAGCATCCCGTGGTACCTGCAGTACCGACCGATGAGGGGCATAGGATGAGCGCTCTCCATGAGTTCCAGAGACAGAGACCCCTCAGGTTCTGAGGTGAGCCCGACCCTCAGGTGGCTAAGGACTGGCTTGAGGCGGTGACCAGAGTTTTCCATCTAGTGAGGACACCAGCAGACCAGATGGTGATCCTAGGGGTGAGCCTTCTTTAGGGTTCAGCGGGGTGATCTTGGAGTCTGACCATACAGACTCACGATAAGGAGACCCTTTCATGGATGGATTTTGAGTGACTCTTTAGGGAAGAGTTCTCTCTTGTTACGTTGAGAGAAGTGCGCATCCAGGAGCTTATTCAGCTCCAGCAGGGCAGTTTGACGGTAGCTGACTATTCATCAAGGTTCACCAACATCACTCGGTACTCTATGGTTATGGTTAGGGATCAGTACTTAAGAGCTCGGACCTTCGAGTGAGGTCTACGATGGTACATCCAAGCTAGTGTCATGCCTCTATGTAATTTGACTTATGCTGGAGTGCTCAAGCGGTCCTTGGTGATCAAGAGCTTCTTGGCGGAGTATAGACAGCAGACGGGAGTTAGCAGTAGGAAAATAGGTTCGGAGACCTCATCATTAGGGATTTGATGCCAGGCATAGGGATCAAGATGTGGAAGATGTCATAGGAGGACTGAGGACAGAGGATCGACAGTCCATGGCTCTCCGGCTGGGTCCATCCAGTCCAGGGAGAAGTGATGATATGCGTGCGATTATAGGGGATATCTCACTAGAGATTTTACGACCCGTCGAGCTGCTGACAGGGAGGCATTGGATGGACCACTGAGGCAGAGTCATAGAATAGAGCAGACCGACCCTCCAGGCAGCAGATGTGGAAGAGGAACAGGGAGAGCTGCAGGTGGTGGAAGACACTTTGATTTACTTCCCCCACCACACCCAGGAGGTCTGCACCAGGCTCAGGGAGCTGGGGGACAGGGGCGGGGACAACTGCATGCAGTCAAGGAATATGACGCAGGGACTCCAGGGATGATCTGAGGTACGATATATGTCTTCTCTACCTTAGATTTCGTACATATAGAAACAGGTGTCGGTCATTCTTTCCTCACTACATGTCTTTTGTAAAACCCTGAGATTACGGTAGAGACGTTGACTCAATACTTATGCTTGGAGACACCTACGGGAGGAGACTCGACAATCACACACCTTTGTAGACAGTTTGATCTTTCCCTTGGAGGTGAGATTTTCAGTTAGAACCTCTTGGTGGTAGCATCGAGGCCTTACGATGTCATTCTCAGTATAGATTGGTTATCTTCAGTCCATGCCCAAATATAATGTTTTAGGATAAGAGTGTGGTGTGTCTGTGGTGATGGAATGAGGTTTTCCTTTATCGTAGAAAAGGAGACCCAAGCGGCACAGAATGGGCCCATGCATAGGAGGGGGAAACCAATCACTCATGAGTTGGATATATTTTCCCTAGGAGTATTAGATTTTATGAGATCCCAGTTCCCAATAGTAGTGGAGGATTACGATGACGTCTTTCCCGAAGATGTTCCAGGACTACCTCCCCACCGAGAAATCGACTTCTGCATCGACTTACACCTCAAGATGGCACTGATTTACTCACTAGCATATCGGATGGATCCCGTAGAGATTCACGATATGAGGGTGTAGTTGGAGGATTTACAGAGAAAGGGTTTCGTAATACCCATCGTTTCACCCTGGGCGGCCCTGGTTTTATTTTCCAAAAAGGCAGATAGGATTTTGAGGTTGTGTGTGGATTACCGGTTCCTGAACCAGGTGACATTGAAGAACAAGTATCCACTGCCAAGGATCGACGACCTCTTTGATTAGCTGAGAGGGGAATAGTGGTTCTCGAAAGTTGACATTCGATCAGGGTATCACTAATTATGAGTACAGGACGAGGATATACTGAATACAACATTCAGATGACGCTACGGTCACTATGAGTACTTGGTGAATCCCTTAGGCATGAGAAATTCCCCCATAATGTTCATGGGACTGATGAACCAGATCTTCCAGTTGTACTTAGACCAGTTTGTAGTGGTCTTCATAGATGACATCCTTGTGTACTCGGTGTCAGAAGAGGAGCACGTGAGACACCTATTTATGGTTCTGGACATACTCCGAGAGTACCAGCTTTATGGGAAGCTCTCGAAGTGCTAGTTCTAGATTCAGGAGGTCCACTTTCTAGGACATTTCATCTCAGTAGATAGAGTAGTTGTGGACCCATCCAATGTGGAGGAAGTGTTAGCATGGGATCCACCTCAGAGCGTGATGGAGGTGTGGAGATTCCTTGGGTTAGCATGATATTACCGGAGATTCATTCCAAATTTCTCTCAGATATCAGCACTGATGACAGCCTTGGCCATGAAGGGGAAACCCTTCATGTGGATGGAGAAGTGCCAGTAGGCTTTCGAGCAGTTGAGACTGAGTTTGATGAGAACCCTGATTTTGAGATTGCCAGAATAGGGTATCATGTACATAGTTTTCTGTGATGCATCAGGGACCAGGCTTGGCCGTATCCTGATGCAGAGGCAGGCAGTGATTGCTTATGGTTGTTACCAGCTTAGGCCACATGAGTAGAACTATGCGACCCATGATCTCGAGTTGGCAGCGGTAGTCTTTGCGTTGAAGATGTGGTGACACTACCTTATGGGCGAGTGGTTTATCATCAACTCTAACCCTAAGAGCCTCAAGTACATCTTCTATTAGAAGGATCTGAATCTGAGATAGAGGTGTTGGCTAGAGTTCCTCCAGTAGTATGATTTTGAGATCATCTATAGTTTTGGGAAATAGAACAAGGTGGAAGATACTCTTAGTAGAAGGTTGAGCTCGTAGCTGTTGAGTGAGGCAACAGAGTAGTTAGCCACATTGCAGTTATACTTTGTGGACAGAGAGGATGTAGCTTACCTATAGTCGATGGTTGTCACCCATCCACTCTTGCAGCGAGTTAGGGAGGCGCAGCTTGGAGATGTCGAATGTGAGGCTTTACGTGCTCAGTTATCCACATGACATGCTCTTGAAGGATATTCTCAAGGTGGGGAGCACATACTTCTTTTTAGAGGATCCACTATTGTACCAGTGGTGTTGCAGGAAGAGGTCCTGAGGGAGTTTCATATATCCCCCTTAGCGGTACATCCTGGAGTTGTGAAAATGTACCAGGATCTCTGAAGACAGTTCTGGTGGTCAAGCATGAAGAAGGAAGTGACAGAGTTCATTTCTCGATGCCTGACATGACAGCAGGTGAAGGCTGAGCACTAGGTTCTAGTGGTATTAGCTCACCCCTAGAAGTCCCAGAGTGGAAGTGGGATGTAATATCAATGGACTTCGTGACAGGATTACCACGGACGTCCAAGGGGCATGATTCCATCCGTTTGATCATTGACCGACTCACCAAGTCATCCCACTACTTAGCTATCAGGAAGCAGAGTTCCGTATAGATCTTGAGACGCCTCTACATTTAGGAGATAGTTCAGCTTCATGGTATCCCTTTGACGATAGTCTCAGATCGATACTCTCGTTTAACATCCCGGTTGTGGAAGGGATTACAGGTGACTTTTGGGACTCAGCTACACTTGAGCACAAAGTTCCATCCCCAGACCGATGGTCATAAGGAGAGGATAATTCAGGTTCTGGAGGATATTTTGAGGTCATATATCTTGTACTTTGGTCATAGTTGGGAGGATCACCTACCACTAGTAGATTTTGCGTCCAATAATAGCTACCACTCCACCATTTGTATGGATCTGTTTAGAGCTTTATATAGGAGACCATTCTGGCCACCGCTTTGCTGGACCGACCCCGAAGAGTCAGTACTCATGGGTATATAGTTGGTACGAGCTACCATCGAGAAGGTATAGATCATTCGGAAGCAGATGAAGACTGTACAAATACGGTAGAAGTCTTATGCTGACAGATGACAGAGAACTCTGGAGTTCGAGCAGAGAGACCACATCTTTCTTCGAGTCTCTCCTTGACGAGGGTTACGAAGATTTGGTCGGGGGGAAAAGCTATATCCTAGGGTTACGTTCATGAATCATCACACGTCATCGACTGGAGAGAGCTGGACATCGAGGACGGAGTGACCTTTGCAGAGTACCCAGCAGAGATCGAGGATCGGCAGGAGAGGATCCTTCAGGGGCAATCGATTCCCTTGGAGTGCGTCCGGTGTCAGCACGAGAATTATCAGGAGATCACGTGGGAGTGGGAGGCTCATATCCATGCCTAGTACCCACATCTTTTTTAGTAGCCTTTGTTTTGGCTATTCGGAGAAGAAAACCCCCAAGGTGGGGATAATTTAATGTCTCTCATTTTTCCGTGTATTATTTTTAAATATTATATTGAATTATTACAAGACCAAGCACCGAGACGACACATCATTCTGAGGCCCAGTGAGCCCGAAATGGTGGTTTGAACTTTTTTTAAGTTAAGTGAGTCGTCATATGTGCACAGTTGTGTCAGTTCCCGAACAGATGTCTGGATTAAAAATCTGAGGGCACCATAGCATCCAGGATGACAAATTTACCTAAGAATGGGTCTAACCTCGACCAGTGTGGGTCGAGGGAAAAAGTTAATTTTCATACTTTTTAGTAAAATAAAATAAAATAAAATAAAATAAAATAATTTGAAAAGTTTATTTTATTTTATTTGGAAACATTCACTACAGTGCAACGACAGGGCAGTTATTTCGATAATTAAGGTCATTCCATAATCACTATAAAACAGCAACACTAACTCATTAATTTCGCAGTGTAACGACATCGACTCAGCATAACAGAATGCTTAAACGTGTTCCCTAAATTTAATGGGTTAATAGAATGTTGCTTGTTGTCATAAGGTAGAGAAAAAATATGGAGAATCCTTGGAGATTTTGAGAAAACTCTCAGCAACGAATGATGATGAATCAAAGCTGTGAATCGTTGCACCAACAAAGTTGAAGGATCTCGGCGACGATGGTAGTGAGACCCCTTCATCGGCAATCGATCCCTTCTTGAGGTAGGGTTTGTTATTTCAATTCTTCTTTTCCCTATTTTTGGATTAAACGACGAACACAGACTAACCCCTGAACAGGTTGATCCGCGGATTCCAGCATTCTTGCGGGAGGGTTTTATTGGGTTGAACTCAGGGAAATAATCCATATTAAATTATTCTTTTGATTCTGCTCCATTTTTATCCTACTAACAAGAGCAGATCATCACCATGATGAATGACGGTGGAGGTTCATTCCTAGATTTTCTTTTGGATTTCTTTCCCCTTTATTTTTCTCTCACGTTATTCACGTTTTTTATGGGGAGATGAACAATGGATAATTGAGAATCTTTTTTTGATGCAACGATCCCAAATTAGAGATCTGACATCGTGAAGACCTAGACTAGGTGTGACGGTGATGGAGGTAGACAAATCGTCTTAGATCAAGAGATACTGTTCTTCGAGCGTTCTTCACACGGGTGGATCGATACGCATTTTTAGAGCCGATCGGAGGTCTAAAACCATTGGAATCAGCTACGTGGTGTTGGGGAGACCAAAACCCATGAGTTTCGTGGCAATCGAATGGTCGGATCAAAGAAAAAAGCATCCCCCATAGCACTGGATAAAGAATTGCCTTTTCTGAACATTCCCGCAATACACGGCATGTATCCCGATGAACACGCCATGTGGTATCGGTGGAGGAGACTAGGGTTTCAGGTTTCAGACAGGTATCACACAACGTGTGACCCTGGTCACATGATGTGTTGGACCTTCCCCGAAGCTCGGTGTGTATTCTGGGAAGTACAAGGACACGAGATAGACTATACAGCTTCAGAACACGGCGTGCAGACCCTACACGGCATGGCAGAGGAGACTCAGCGGGACTCAGCGTGTATCCAAGGGATACATGTACACGAGCTGAAGTAAACGACCGTGTACTCCATCACACGTCCAGGTGAGTCCAGTAATGCGGTTCACCCCGTGTGCCGATTACACAGGTTGAAACACACAGGATAAAGTCGTGTACGGGCACACAGCCGCGTACATAATGTTGAACCTAGTTACTCGGACATGGAATGTGATCTTTACTACACGTCGTGTACTAAGTTTTCTACATGGACAACCTTGTGACATGGGCTGTTATACACGGGCAGCACCTAGGGTCAAAAGACACAGCATGTGACACTTCTACACATTGTGTACGTTTTTGGAACATGGCTTGGTCTTCTTGTCCACTGTATCTTGGACATGTTGCATTTGGGTTAGTGTCCCTTTTCTCATTACCCTAAAGGTCAAGTATCATTTTTTTTCTATAGGAGTATGATCCCTTCAGCAGGACTTTCCGAGATAGAGTCAGGTATCCCTCCGAGAGGCCCGAACAAGATCCTCTATCCATTCTTGACCCTAGGTAGAGTCAGGTATTGACGTGACTACTCCCAAAGGGTGCTGATCCTCTACCTAGAAGGTGAATCTGTATGAGTCACGGTATCCACAAATGCCTTAGAAGTGATCCTCATCTATGTATCGTGATCTTTCCCCACTCAGGAGTGTGTCCTCCCGAAATTAGTGTATCTATCTCTCGTAACTTTTCCCGATGAACAATACTTCTTGGACGGATGTTATCAGAACTATCAGACTCATGGAGTGAGTTCTCCCGGATGAGTTCTTTGTGTAATATTTAAATTGAATCCCCAGCGGGGGTATGTGGTTGGGTGACTTGTCTCTAGACCACAGGTATGGATTTTGAGTATATCTATATTGTGTTTCTCTTGCTATATGTTATGTAGACATATACTGTTTAGAGATGAATGTACCTTTACTTCATGTATTGCTTTGTGGTTTTTGGGGTCTCCTACTGAGTATTGTTATAATCACTCATGCACTGGTTTTTCCTGCATGTTTCGTGTCTTGTGTAGCCAAGAAACATGTTGACAGAGTTTAGGGAGGACCGGGACAGGACCATGCTTTCTGAGTTCCCTACAGGATGAGGTGTTCCTACAGCTACAAGCAGTAGTCCCAGTACCTCTTTGTGTTTACAGGTTGGACTTTTTAGTTTTCAGACTCTTGTATTGTGTGGGCTTGTATTCTGGCCTAGCTTACTTTCAGTACTTTACTTCCATCATACTATGTTGGTTGGGTTTAGCTGTACACATGCATTTTTTTACTTAGTGGTTTTTTTACATTTCAGCATTTGTGGGCTTGGAGATGTGTGTGTGTGTAGAGGTACATAGGCAATGCCTCCCATGTTACTAATATTCCTACTCGGTGCTAGTCACCATCCTCTGGCCTATTGGAGGCGGGCTTGGGGAGTCATGGCGTGGGCCCCACTAGGACAGGTCATGATAAAGGGGATAAAAAAGAGAGTAGAATTCAGAGAGAATAAATTAGTAATTCTTACTTTTTTAAAAAGCTCAGGTAGGCCTCATTGTTTTCCAAACTATATACCAACCGAGTAAGTCAACTCTATTAAAAAGATTTGGTCTCCCAACCTTTCTATATATTTTTCATGGTTTGAAAACCTATGCTCAAGGAATGAAAAATTCTTCTCATCAACCAAACCTAGGACCCCTCTTGCATTGTTTGGCTCGTAGTTATTGACAATGATGGGAAACATTGTGCATTATCCTGCTACAAAAAAATTCTATTTTTTTACCCTTAACTCCCAAAAAATCCTAGGTGAATAAAAGAATAATCATATATTATATATATACCCGTGACCCAGTGGGTTTCACCCATCCAATGATCACTAGCTATTATTCAATAATATTAGTTTCATTACCATTAATAATATTACAACCATCTAAAAATAGTTTTTCTTATCATATCAATTAATATATTAAAATCGGTTTATATTACCTTTAAATTTTCAATCAAATAAATTGGATATCCAATTTTTAATATGAATATCTAAATTATGTAATAAGTTTAATGAATTTTTAAACACAAGATTATATCACCAAGGTAAAAGTTTGTTGCCACATTGAAGTTAAAAGGGTTATTTTTCAAAGAATCTTTTTTAAGTGTTCTATATTTTTATCTTAAGAAATTATATTGATCACATATATGAAATTAAAAAAATTAATATTTCATTACATAACAAAATATTTTATCACTCATTAAATTTCTAATTAATAATAAATAAGATAAAAATAACTTTGTTTTTTAAAATTTGTTTCTCTTCAAAAATAATTTTTTTAAAAATAAAATCTGTTCATTTAAAATTAAAATTTAAGTGTAGTTTGAAAATTAATTAGAATAAATTGAGTCTAAATTTTTTATCATAAAATATTAATTATGTAATAAGGGTCATATAATAATTTAAGTAAAAAATCGTTTCCATATTAAATATTTAAACATGGTAAAAACGGATAAAATAGATAAATTGTCATGGATCAAATTTTATTCAATTAAAATAGTGTTTAAGAATTATAGAATTACACTGTTTTTTGTGGTATTCAATACAATATGTCTCACCATTATTCCCTTACAAAACTAAATTAACTCCAATGTTATTTTATCTTTACCTCTTACTTAACTCATGTTTCTATGGAAATGTTCCACATATTCGCCATTAAAAGGATCTCTCATATACCCATTCCCAACCAAAATATGACTTAATTTATCTCTTTAATAACTATAGATTTATTTAATCAAAATTATTTCTTACACACTGGGTATGCATAGGTTCTAATAAGGAATCCTAAATCATTCATTCGAATGGAACTCGTTATAGAAGGGGAAAATTCATTAATATATGAACATTATTCTTCACCATATTTTCCAATTAACTTCTAGACTATACTCTTTATAAATTATATAATCCACTATAATGATGTCATATAAACAAAATTATTCTTATTATAAAATTTCATTAAGAGTATATTACTATATACTCTTACTCACAATTTTTTATGACATATTATTATTTGGTTCAGTTCTACCATCTATATGAATAATTATATACTATCTTCATTGCTTCCAATATATTTATGTATCAAGAAAATAATAATAGATTTATATAATATTAAAGTATAATTTATTTTATTAACTTTATTCTAGAAGGGTGAAAAAAATTAATGATCATTGTTATATAACTCAATATTATCAGTAAATCACCGAAAACAAGTTCATTATGGATTCAATTATCGTGATCCATACCCATATCCTCAATAAAATGATCATGGAAATACATAAATCATTGAAATATAATTATCCCACTACCATGATAACTCTTTGAATAATGAACATTATATCAATGTATGAGGATCAGAATCTCCATTTCAAATCTTGTAAAAAACAATTGAAATTACTAACATGTAATAAAGAAAATAAAAAATAACTGACTAATATATGTGTACTAAATTATTTTAATTGTTGTGTATTAGAGTTGATATATATGAATAATTTTGTGAACTAAGTTACTAATTAAAAGTTCCCAGTCATGAGAATTATATCACTGAGAGGGGGAGGGGTGAATTAGTGACATATTTTCATTATTTGTTTCCTTTCAAATAATAAAATTTTCAACTCCAGTTAAAATTTTCATTCCTTGTTGAAAACAATTCAAACACACATCCACATGAACATAAGATTTTGTTAGGTATACTGTTTAATAATAATATCTATGTCCTTGGTATGATTTGGAATTAATCCAACACCACACAATCTATAAGAAAAAAATCCTTTTGTGTGGAATACATTGAGAAGGATATTCCTTTTCACTCATGTAGCACTATGTAAACAATCGAATAGTGTGCATGCTCCTCTTATCACAAATAGTGTAATACAATGTTTTTGAAATAAAACATGTTACTACTGCTTGTTTATAAACTTCTACAAATTTATTCTTTTAAAAACAATTCTTCACTTTCTTACCCAGAAGTTAGTAATAACTTTTAGGACTTTGTTATAAAAATCAGTCTGATTGCACAGTCTGATTCTTCCAATCTGATTTCCTAGTCTGATTTTCTCAATCTAATTTCCCAATAAGAAAAATATAACCCTTTCATAATACAGTTGAGAAAAATCTGAAAATATTCTTCCTCGATCCAGAAATCCTAATATGATAATCTTGTTCCAATTATCCTACCTGATACGATGACCAGTTAAATATGATGATATCGTAGAATGATAATCAGCTAAATATGGTGATCAACTGAATATGTTACAATATTTTCTCTTCTCCTTTCACTTCTATATGACAAAAATTCTTCAAAAAAATCACAATATGGAAGTGTCTTCTCTCCCTAGAAATGTAGAGTTTCTCTATCTTCCTCTCTAAATAGTACTTTGGTAGTCAGAAAAGTACAATGTACTTTGTCTTTTTATAGGTGACCCGAAATTCGTTTGGCCAAGAATATGAAATTGATTCTCGCTAAACCAAATTGCCTGAATTTGAATGTTTCCTTCAATTTTGGGTGCATTTATGACTTCATAAACTTTTCTCGATCCGTCTCAAATCTTATAACATCTTCATCACTTCTTCAGACATTCATTACATATACCAGTTCTATTTTGATTCCCATACCAATTTTCCTAGTCCAATTTCTTCATTACAATGCTCCGTACCAATTTTAATTTATAAATAAATACATAGATTTTATCTTCTTCAAAAAATTTCATTCCAATTCTTCATTCTGATTTCTCGGTAATAATATTTCATTACATTTATCTATATCAGATAAAGAAAAACAATTCTTCTTCGAATTTTAAGCTCCCCATTTTGACAATATATCTAGTAATCTCTAAGTGAGTATATTCTTCTTATTTACTCCAGTATGATAAATGGTATTAAATTCACTTAGAGTCTTCTTCAATACAATAGATCCTGACCGATTTGAAATCCAATGCTTCTTTTGGTGAACAAAGTCATTCAACCACTTCTACTTCTTCTTTATTTCAAAAATATGAATTAGTATCAACTATAATTCAATGGACCATGACCCAATTGATAAAATTATTTGAAAACAGATCAGAGTTCTTATTTCTTTTCTGAATATGATTCCCATCAACTTTATTCTCCAAAAATTTATATATTTTGGCTTTAGGTGTAACTGAAAACCAACACCTTTGATTTCTCACATTTGAAACAAACCTTCTCAACCATTAAACAAATATGAATCTGATGAACTCATTAAAATGATATTTGAGACTATAAGACTTAAAATTCAATTAATTTATTCTTTCATAAACTTCAGCATGTATCATGACTTACTTCATGAATATGAATATATTGAAGATCATCTTTATCATCATCTAACTTACAATGGAATATATTGTGAATTCCCATTTCTCTAGAAACCATCATTCTTTCCAAATCATCCTGAATATGATTTACATGATTATTATCAGCAAGATTATGATCAAACTGAATATGATCTCCAGTACATTTTCTCCCTTTCTGACCAGATATGATTAATCTGAGTATGATTGGAAACACCTCTTCTCCCCCTTTGTTTAATCAATCTTTCATCACAATTTTACAGAATACTTATTATTTATGAGAACTCCAAGATTAGAAAAGAATCATCACATTTTTATCATAGTCTTGCAGACTCATATTCTTCCCCATTAAAATCAAACCATTCATACTAAACTTAGGTCGAGTTTGATGATCCTTTACTTCCATCAAGATGCTTTTTTAGTACAATTAATCATTTAATTTCATATTCAGTTTGAATCTGATGATCCTTTTCATCCAGCCATCTTCACCTGAATAAAATAGGCATTTTCAACCATTTTGATTCAAACTTATTGATTACAATGATCAATAAAATTTTCATCAAATATAAAGTGTGTTGATTTTCCTTTCTTCTTAAACTTCCTTGAAAACAAAATATGGTACCTGAATATGATCACTTTCCTTATCATCTTTGTCATAACCATCTCCCACTTTTAATTTTTTTTCAAAAAAGTTTCATAGATCACTAAATGTTTCATTCTCAAGAAATTGATTACTTATCTACAATTAGAAGCCCATGTGAGCTAACTCATTGTAGGAAACAATAATTATTGACAAAAAATCCATGATTTTTAGAAGTAGTGATCATGAAAACATTCTCATCTTCTTTTCCTAATATTCTCTTCACTTCATAAACTTTCCTAGAATACAAAAAAAAAATCCTACAAAAACTCCAACAAAAATTTGTAAAAGTTCATACATAATACAATGCTTGATGCATATCTTACCCACAACTCCCTTTTTTTACATGATTCCATAAGGATAGATTTATGAAACAATTATCCCCCTTGGAAACACTATCCAAAGGTAATATGAGAGGGGGGGAAACAGCTTTGAAACAATTGTCACAACCCAAGAGTAAGGGTAACTTCACTTCAACAAGTCTTTCAATTGATTCTCCACCCACATAAGTTGAGTAGCAGCTTGATTAATAGATACATACTCAGCTTTAGTCGTACTGAGAGTTACTCTATTCTGATTATTTATATTCCAACTAATACAATACATTCTAAGAAAGAATAATCCACTAGATGTGGATATTCTATCATCAAAATTTCCTTCCCAATCAGAATTTGAATAACCAAACAAGTCCATACATTCAGAGCTATCATATGTGATTATGAAGTTTTTTGTTCATTTCGTGTATCTAAGAATTATTTTTCAAGTTATTAAATTTTATTCTTTGGGAATACTCAGAAATCTTGCACCTAACGAGATAGAAGAAAATTGGTTCTTAAGATAGTCAAATACAACATACTTTCAATCATCATCTAAAATTCATTCTGATCAACTTCTTTTACTTATCCATATTGAAAAAATTTCCCCACTGAAATTAGTTTGGAAACGGGTCTTTAATTTTCGATGAAAAACCTCTTAAGAAGTTCTTTTGAATACTTTTATTGAGAAAGAAAAATGTGTTTCTTCTTTTTTTAAACTTGTGACCCAAGAAATTATTTTATTTCCCCTAGCATGGACATCTCAAACAGCCTTTTTATTTCATCAAAAAATCGTTCACAAGTTCTTTCATCATTCCTAGCAAAGATAATTTCATCAACCTAGACAATTAAGATGAGGGAATACTCTTGACTTTCTTTGATGTAAATATTATTATCAACTCTTCCTTTATTGAACCTCAACTTCCTTAATCAATATCTAATTTGGAATACCATGGACTTGGAGCATTTTTCATCCCATGAAATTATTTCTTCAATATATATACATAATATTCATCTTTCCCTATAATAAATACACAAGGATGTTCAATATAAACTTCCTAATCAAGATCACCATTGAAGAATGTGGATTTACCATCCATTTGATAGATTTTGTTTCTCTGTTGTGCAGCAATTGCAAGAAAAATTTGGATTGTTTGTAATATTTCCACCAGAACAAATGTTTAATCAAAATCAATACCTTTAATTTGTGAATACCCTTTTCAAACAAGTATCTCATTGTTCCTTATTACTTTACCTCCTTTATTCAGCTTGTTCTAGAAAAAACCCACTATATACCAATAATAATTTTTTATCTCGATTGGGTATGAGTTCTTATGAATCATTATTTTCAATCTGATACAGTTCTTCAGTCATGGAAAAAACCCAATCTAGATACTCAAAATCTTCTTTCACATCATTCAACTCGATTTTTGAATATAAACATATATGTGTAATAGCAAATGTTTTCCTTCTTCTTTGAAACTTATAATGTTGATCACCAATAATCAATTGAGCTTCCACTTACTTCCTCATCTTAGGATGATATTTTTGAGTATCTTCCTCATCACTAGAAATAATTGAGTTTGATTCTTCTTCTTGAGTATGATTAGAATTGTTTTTGTCCTCATTATAATTGTTAACAAAACTTTACTTATCTTGATCTACGTCCTTATCAGTCCAAGTATGTTTGTCTTCCTCTGATATTTCAATAACATTCACATCAACATAATTAACAATTCTTCTTATTTAATTCTTGAAACATATATATCCTCTTCCATACGGATCATATCAAAGAAAGATTTCATCTTCACCTTTCTGTTTAAACTTTACATAGTTTTCACCTTTCTTTTTTTTAATATACGGACTTCCAAAACTCTTAAGTGTTTCAAACATTTAGGTTTCCCATGAAACATTTCATATCAAGTCATGTCTTAATTTTACCTATAGAAACATCAATTTTATTATAAACAGATGTACTCATGGAATGACTCTAATAGTAAGGAGAAAGACCATCCTCATGTAACGTAGTTCTTCCCATTTCCACCAAACTTCTATTATTTATTTTAGAAATCCCATTTTTTGTGGATTGTATCGAAAACTATACTCGTGTTTCATTCCATGATTCTCAAGATATCTTTCAAATGTTTTATTTATGTATTCAACACCAATTTCGGTTCTCAACTTCTTCACTTAATACTCACATTCCTTCCCAGCTTTCCTTCTAAAACTTTTGAACATTTTCAAAGCATATGAACTATTTTTCATATACATAACACAAGTAATTTTAGTAAAGTCATAAACTAAAGTAATGAAATAATTATCTCCATTTGTTGATTATTTTCTCATTGGACCACAAATATAAGAATGAATAACCTCTGAGGGTGGTTTTTAAAAAATCTCAACATTCTTATACAATGAGATTGTAATATTTCCCTTTTGACAATTAGAGAAATTCCAATCTCTTATTCTTTATAAATCAGGAATATAAGAAACATTATCTCATTTTGATAGCTTTCTCATGTTTCTTTAACACATGTGTCCTAGACTTTTGTGCCATAATTAATTCTCTTCCCCCAAACTCAAATAACAAGTGTTTTTTACCTCACCAACATGAAATATGTTTCCCTTTATGCATTGGCCACTTGTGACTATTTATCCATTCTTCTCACTTTTCATAAAAAATCCATTTTTCCAAAAAGTAAATTTGTTTCCTTCATCACATAATTGATAAACACTTAGCAAGTTATGTTTTATCCCATCAAAAAATAAATGTTTCTTGGATTTCAATTTCTCTTTTCCAATGATAGTTGATCTAACACCTTTGATTCTTAGTGATTCATCATTATCAAATTTCATAGTACTTTCTTTGAAATTTTTACATTATTAAAAAATATAAAATCTCATATCATATGAGCAGAACACCCACTATAAAGAATCAATGGTTATTCTCCTTTTCTATCTTTTAGTAAGGTTTCTATAATAAGATATTTTTTGTTTTATTTTACTTTATTTATCTTTGGATTCTGAGAATTGTTAAGAAACGTTGATTAAGACGACAAAGAAATAAGATATCCTTTTTAAAGGTGTCCAGGTTGTTAACATCTTTCATAAATAGTTTCCAAATATTGGAATATATTTTTAACTTTCACACCATCCATCTGAGGTTTCTTTCGAACATCCTTCTTAGACATCTTCATTTGATAAAATTAAATTTGCCTAAAACTTTTCCTTTCATAACATGTGGAATAAATAGTAATATTATTGATTGAACCAACACATATTTTACATATTTCCAAATCCACCAAAATACCATTAGTATCCATTATAAGATTATTTTCCACTAAAACATCCATACTAACTGGAGATATAAAGATGTTTCTCAGAAAACTTCTTGTCATTCATATCTGAACCACTAACCTTTCTGTTATCGATCTGAATCTTCTTTTTCATTTCATAATTATCATATTTATAAGAAACATTTCTATATTCATAATGTTTATAAAAAAATTTAGGGTGAGGGTATTTTGAAAATTCTGAATTCTCAACACTGTTAATCTTGGCCTCATATATAACTTTCCAAGATTTATTATTTTAGGAAACAATTCTATATTTCTTCTCACCTTTGGAAGCTAATTTATGTTCAACCTTCTCAGTTTTATTATTATGAGGACTTTCACCATACTCAGAGATAGAGTTTCTGAAACTTTTACATTTCTGTTCATCTTTGTAAAGTTATTATTGGACAAGATTCAACTCTTCTTATTTTTCCTTCAGTTTAAATTCTAGATGTTCATTGCAATTCTTTCTTCTTAAAGTTATTTCATTAAATCTTAAATCTCCACTAGAATATCATCCTTATATTATAAAACATTTTCTTTAATTTTTAAGTAACATTAATCTTGCAAATTCTTTTTTTGATTTTCAAGCTTTCTAATCTTTCTCAGACATTCTTTAAACTCTTCCTTCAAATGAAATTCAAGCTGAGTTTCTTCTTCTTCAGAAATACTACTTTCAAACTCTTCATCATTCACTATTTCAAAAAAAAGAATTCTCAAAACCATACTCAAAAAATATTTTTGGACATATCATCACTTCTTTATTCTTCTTAATCTTTATATAAGAAACTTTTTCATTTGGATTTGATGAATTTTCTACCTTTCCCTATCGAATAAATTTTTTCGTTTATGTCCTTGTTTCTTCCTTGACCTTCTTGTCCTCATTTATTCTCTATAACTGTCTTTTAATTTCTTTCTTAGTGGAATGTTTTCCGCAAGGTTCCCAACATCTCCACATTGTAAAAATTTAAAGGGAAGTTTCCATTTATGTTTCCCTATACCACTTTTCACATTTTTTTAGATAAAAAGGATAAAATACCATCAAGATTTTTACATAACACATTTTTAGAATCAAAATCACCAACTTCATTTTCAATAATAATATTCTTTGACTTTCACTACTATAAAACTAACCTTTACCAACGGTTTGGAACCATTGGTATAGGCCTCCAAACCGTTGGTATAGCCTATACCAACGGTTTGAAGAACCGTAGCCAAGTAAGCCGTTGGGATAGGTCTATACCAACGGTTTTCCAAAAACCGTTAGTATAGACCTATACCAACGGTTTCCAAAACCGTTGGTATAGGTAATAAGAAATCTATACCAACGGTAATGGAACCGTTGGTATATAAATTCCAAAAATAAAACATCCTCTGGGATTTGATCCCAAGACCCCTCGTTTATAATCGAACGACATAACCACTAAGCTAACATCACTTTTGTAAACATAATTTCATAAATATATATAAGTATTATCATAATTATTTAAAATTTTGATTTATATAATGTTCTCGGTTAGTAGATCTGGAAAAAATTAAAGAACCTATCCCAACGGTTTTGAAAACCGTTGGGATAACCCTTTAATTTGTGGGTGGTTTTTCCCAACAGTTTTGAAAACCGTTGGGAAAGCCCTTTCCCAACAGTTTTCAAAACCGTTGAATTTGTGGGTGACCTTTCCCAACGGTTTTGGTGAACCGTTGGGAAAGAGGCTCAATTCTCACACCCTTTCCCAACGGTTTTGGTGAACCGTTGGGAAAGGTCTCAATTCCCACACCCTTTCCCAACGTTTCACCAAAACCGTTGGGAAAGGTCACTCTTTCCCAACGGTTTTGGTGAACCGTTGGGAAAGAGGCTCAAAACAGAGCTTTTCTCAACGGTTTAGGTGAAACGTTGGGAAAGGGTAGCTATACCAACGGTTTTTACAAACCGTTGGTATAGAAGTGTTGGGAAAGATCATCTTTCCAGTAGTGTTTCTTTATTATTAACCTTGAAATAAAATTCTCTATTAACTTTTATTTTTACTTTAAAATCCTTATCCATTATCATTTCATAATTGAAAAGATTGCTCTAAAAATAATCAATGGATAATGTTTCAGGATATCTATATTCCAATAAAGTCACCTTTTCATCAAATTTTTCAAGAAGGATTCTCCATATGTTTTCAACAACTGTATAATATTCTAGCTTTTCATCAATACATCTAATTGTTCTAACAATGTCATTTAACTTATTAATGAAGTATCCAACTACTTCATACTAACCCATTTTCAAATCCTCATACTTCAATCCCCATATTTATAATTTTACATTCATCACCTTTTTATTTCCATGTAATATGGTTTTCAATTATTCTCATATACCATTGGATGTGGAAACACCTTTCACTATTAGGAATTCACTTTCATAAAGTGAGGATAGTAAAAAATTCTTATCTCTTGCATCATTCTCAAGATTTTTCTTATAAAAAAATTCAAAAGGAACTTTATCATCAATTGGAGGAAATCCATATGTTTCATATTCAAGAACATCATATCCAATAAACATAGGATAAGATAACATTCTATCTTTCCAGATATTATAATTCTTACCATGAAAAATTGGAATATCTTTATTGTTCACACAATTCAAAATCTCTATAATCTTATTTTCAAAACATCATCAAAGAATAAGTGAATGAAACCTTAAAATATAATACTAGTTGAAAGTTCCCATTAATTAAAATTGTATCACAGATAGGGGGAGGGGTGGATTAGTGATATATTTTATTTTTATGTTTCCTTACAAATGAAACAACCTTCGACTTCGGTTAATGATTTCTTTCCCTACTAAAAAGAATTCAAACACAAATCTATAGAAATGAAAGAATTTTAAAGGTTCACTATTTAATAAGAATAGCTACATCCTTGGTATTATTTGGAAATAATACAATACCAAAAAATCTACTAAAAACAATCATTTTGTGTAGAATATAATTAGCAGGACATTCCCTTCCACTCGTGTAGCACTATGTAAACAATCGAATAGTGTGTTCTTCTTTTAGCAAAAATGGTGCAATAAAAAAAATTTGTAACAAAAAATGTTACATATAAACCATTATAAACATCCAAAAATGTATGATTTTAAAAATAATTATTCACTTTCTTACCTAGAAGTTGGTATGAACTTCAAGGATGTTGATGTGAAACTCTGTCTGATTACCCGGTCTAATTATTCTAATCTGATTTCCTAGTATGATTTTCCTAATTTGTTTTATGAATATGAAAAATATAACTATGTCAGAATATGGTTGAGATAAATATGAAAACATTCTTTCTCATTTTGGAAAACCAAATATGATAATATTTTTCTGATTATCCATCCTAATATGATGACCACACTAAATATGATGGTAAGAGGAATATAATAATCAGAAAAATATGGTGATCCGATTAATGTGTAGAAATCTTGTCTCTTCTTCTTTCCCTTCTATCCAATGAAACTTATTTAATAAAGCACAATACTGAAACTTATTCTCTCCCAAGAAATGTTGTCTTTCTCTCTTTTCCTCTCTGAATAGTACTTCAGTCATCAGAAATTTACAATGTACTTCAGCCTTTTATAGGTGACACAAAATTAGTTTGGGAGTGAATCTTAAATTGTTTCTCACTCAACAAAAGTTACCGAATTTGAATGTTTCTTTATTTTCAGCTGCATTTTTGACTTTTTCAACTCTTCTCAATATTTCATGAATATTCTAACATCTTCATCTCAAATAAATAATTTCTTTACAAATAACAGTATGATTCTGATTCCCATACCAATTTTCTCAGTCCAATTTCATCATTACGCTGCTCCATACTAGTTTGAATTTAAAATAAAATATATAGATTTCATCTTCTCTGAAAATATCCATTTTGATTATTCATTATGATTGCTCAATATTATTGTTTCATTGAATTTATATACATGAGATTAAGAAACAAATTATTCATTGAATTTTGATCTCCCCCTTTTGACATCACATCCTATCATCTCTAGGTGAGGCTATTCTTCTTCTTTCCTCTAGTATGATAAATGATCTTGAATTAACCTGGAGTCTTCTTTAATCCAATGGCTCTTGAACCATTTAAAATCCAAAGATTATTTTTGATGAACAACATAATTCAACCTATTATACATCTTCATTATTTCATAAAGGTGAATCAGTATCAACTCTAATACAATGTCCCATTACCCAATTGATAAAATCATTTGAGAACCAATCAGAGTTCTTATTTCTCTTCTACAAACAATACCCATCAACTTAATTCTCTGAAGATTTATATCTTTCATCTGTTGTTGTAACTAAAAACCAGAACATTCGGTTTCTCAAATTCTCCACACACCTTGTTAGCCTTTAAACAAATATGAATTCGATGAACTCATTAAAATGATCATTGAGACCAGAAGACTTGGACTTCATAGACATTCTTCTTTCAAAAAATTCATCTCGTATCATGAATTTCTTCATGACTTTTAATACATTGATAAAAATATTTAGCATCATCTGACATAGAATGGAAAGTATTGTGACTACCTATTACTCTAGGAACAACCATTCTTTCAAACTCATCCTAAATACGATTGACATCATTATGTATAGTATTATTACAATCAGGCTGAATATGATCTCCATCACCTTTTCTCCCTTTCCAAACAGATATAATTAATATGATTATTATTGGAAACCCATATTCACTCCTTTATTTCATCAATATTTCATCAAAATATTATAGAATAATTTTGATTTATGAAAACTCCAAGATCATCAAAGCATCCTCACGTTTTTTATCATAGTCATACACACTCTAATTCTTCCCCATTATGATCAAACCATTCATACTGAATTTTTGGTGAGTTAGATAACCCTTTACATCCAGAAATATTCTTTTTCAATTCGATCCATCCTTTCATTTTGGATTTAGTGTGAATCCAATGGCCCTTTTCTTCCAGCCAGCTTCACCTAAATATGATGGGCCTTTTCATGCATTGTGAGTTTGATTTCTTGAATATTATGTTCAATCTAAAGTGAGTTGATTTACCTTTCATCATAAACATCCTTGAAAAAAAATGCCTAAATATGATCACTTTCTTTGTCATTTTGGTCCTAACATAAATATGGTTATGTTAATTATAAATGAGGTTAATGAGTTTTCATGGAAGTTAGGAGTAAAATTATGGTTCCTCCTCTCAATTTCCAATTATTGATATATTCTTTGTATTAACCTCTTATTATATTTTTTGTATTGTAAAATAATCTTCTTTCCAGTTGGATAATACATTACCCAATGCAATTCTTGTATAAAAATAGGCCATATCACTTCTCTTCTGTTGGTAATATTTCTCCTCCATAACTGAAATATTTATATTATCATATATATATCCATTACTATATATAAATTATTTTTTAAAGATAATTTAATTTCTCATTGAAATTATTTAAAATGTTCTAAAAAGTTTCATTTCAATATTATCTTCACAACTAAAATTTTATTGACTTTGAAACTCTTTACAAATATGTGAAAATAATTTCCCTCCTTAGTTCCATTAAGAATATCACACCTTCTTTAATTTTAATTTATTTTTCTTAATATTTCATTCCGTATTTTAATGAGTTCTAAAAAGTAATTATTATTTACCATATTTTATAAAATATTTCATTTTAAATAAATTTTATCAACATATAAAGTATAATTCTTATTATTTTTCAAATAAATATTCTTAAAATAATTAATAATGTTTTTTAAATTGTTGTTATTTTCCTAGAATGTTTCTTGTGTTTCACTGAGCATATGTGATAATGATAAATTCTATTTTATGATTTTATATGGATTCTGATCTTATTTCATGGAAATACTCATAGAATCCATCTCTTTCACATGGGTTAATTATGATATAATAGAATTGTGAATTTCTTCATGTTCATGTGTATCACATACATATAGATATTATTATGTGATTGGGAAGTTTTTTATATCCCAATAATGAATTACGTAATGATTATATCTCATTAGATGATTTTGAATAGGGAGTGAACCCAAACCATTAAGGGGTTATGTCCACTAAGTTAAAGTTGGGTCTGTTATAGACATCCAGTGCAAAGGGTAAATCCTTATATCACATGAGATAACATGTTAGCTGTTGGGGAGAAAACCCAATACACTGTGAGAATCATTCCACTATGTGATTATGGTCTTGGAAATGAGTATCAATATAAATAATGCTTTAATATGTTTATGTATATACTTCAATTTTATTTCTATGTTATGTTTTCAGGGATTATGATTATTGACTCATGTAACTCATGTGTTCTATTGTTTCAAATAATTATATCAAGACTTGTGATTTATTAACTATTTTTATTAGGTATGATCCTCTTATATTATATCCACACACACTTATTATTTTTACACACCCAAAGTCTCATCTTATTATCACTTATAATCTTTTATTGATATATCATACACTTAACATTACAAATCATATGTGGTCACCCTTTTCTTATGTTTCAATTCCATGTGTTAAAGAAAAGAGAATGGTATATGATTTTTCTAGAAGTGGTTATAGTGTGTTATGCTTATGGGGAAATTTTCATATTGTTTAAATATTTGTTTTTATTTATCTAATCATAAAAGTCACTAAACTTTTGGGTTTTGGGATTGGGTTAATTATTGTCATGTAATATTTAAATTATTCGAATTATGTGAAATATATGTGTGTTATGATATGGTATTCTCTCTTGGAATTAAAGAAAGTATATAAACATTATGTTTTTAGCAAGGGGTGCAGTAGAGTGAGTGTGGGGTGTCTCTGTTAATTACAACTTTTCAATAATAATAAAATTCACCTATGTAATATAAAATGTAAAAATATTAAAATAAAAAAAAGGATTGTAAAGACCCATAAATTTTAAGGAAAATTTTTTCTTAAATTCTTTGGAATTTTACGAGTACGCAGTTTCTGACGGTACCTGATTCTGAGGCCCGGTGTGCCCGGAATAATTTTCTGAAATTTAGATCGGGTACGTTCAGTGAACGAACGAGTGGGTTTTCCTATCTTTTGAACCGGTGCTCGGAATTGAAATCTGAGGGCACCGATGAACTCATAGCACTGGTAATTGCTTAAGGGGACCTTTGCCGCAGTTTCGTTTTATGCGGGTTGAAATTTAAAAATTGGGGTTTAGTTAAGAAGTTAAATAAAAGTGTTAAAATAATTTTATATCTATGGAAGTTTATTTCTCCCATGGGAAGTTATTGGTGGGGCCCACACCCACCCAACTTCCCATGTGTGGATATTTGAGAGGTGGGTCTAACACGAGCCCCAACCTTTCACCTCCCCTTAATCTCCCTTCAAAAAATTGGCAACTCCCCTTATTGAATGAGACTCTTCCTCTCCCTCTCTCTCTCTCTTTAATATATGTCAACACACATTAATTAATGAATTCAACCTCTTGAATTAATTAATTAAGGTTTTGAATTTTGAATCATTTTTGTGTGAATAAAAATAATAGCATGAGCTATTATTTTAGTTTGAGCTTTTTGTGTTTTGGGAAAACTTTGGGGAGAGCTCTTGAGTTTTTGAAGAACACCGACTCTCTAATGAAGAACGACCTTCTCTCTCAGCCAAGAACGCTCCACGATTCCTCCGATATTCTTCTTTATCTGCATCAAGGGAGGAGACACCACCACGGGGAACATCACCAACGACGACGGTTCTTCCTCCGGCTTTGACGAAGCGACACCGCTTCCTGCGTCTACGATAAACAAACCTTAATCGAGCTAGGGGTTTGCTTCTTTTATTTTATTTAATGAAATCGATTCATCGTTATTCGTTGGAACTATGTTTAAACTTGGGCCAGTTGTTACCGCCTAACGTGGAGGGCATGGGCCGAACGAACACGGCCCAACGACCCTCTATTGATTCAGTCTTTGTTCGCAATTGAGGCATGTTGGAAGAGGTGGTGATGGGTGAAGGCGGTGGTCGTGCACTGGCCACATGCGGAAGAACCGCGGCATGCAACCGCGAACTGCTCGACCAATGAAGACCGCGGTCCGCCCGAGCAGGCCGCTACGGCGGAAGAACTGGACGGCCCGTTGGCCGGCCGGGCGGAGGAGAGTCATGGTGCTAGGAGGGCACCATGCCGGATGAACAGCAGCGGGCCCGAGCAGGCCGCTTGCTCCAAGAAGGCCGGCCGGCTCTAACCGTTCGGTTAGGGAGGGCGGTGCCACTTGGCGCTGCCGGTTAGGGTATCCCCCCCCACCTCAGATCGCATGGCCTTCGGGCCGAGCCGCGTCCAACCGCGCCGCGCCGCGCCATGTCGGGCCGGCCCTCGGTTTGCCTGGCCAGTCCGACAACAGCCGGGTCAGACCCTCCATGACCAGGTTGACCTGACCCGCCAGCCCACTGGGCCTAACGGGTCGGGCCCATTTTCACTTAATCGTGAATAACTTAAAGACCGCACGTCCGATCAACGCGTCGTCTATGGCACTGGGTCCCTTACGATGAGGCGGTCCTTTTGAGATACTCTAAGTGAGTTTTAGACAACTTTGGATAACTTCCAGGTTAGAAATGAGTGTATTTCTAACTGGACCCTTGGAACGAAAAAGACAATATCTCTCAGACCGGGCGTCCGATTGACGCGCCGTCTATCACGTTGGGTTCCTTTTGACAAGACGGAACTTCGGGATACATGAACTCTGGACTACATGATAGTTGATGTATCAGCCCCTTGGCTCGTGGAGCGGACCCTGCCGGAATCGAGCATGCTTTGTGCGAGAACTCTAGAGTTGGCTTCGACTGCGACGACTACCGTGTTGGGATCCTCCGTGGGTTTGACGATGATAATGACTATACTTGGATCCTACGTGGGTTCAGCAACGATGATGATTGTACTTGGATCCTACATGGGTTCGGTAGTGGTGGTTGTTGTACTTGGATCCTATGTGGGTTCGGCAGTGATGACTTCTGTACTAGGATCCTATGTGGGTTCGACAAAGGATATGATTCAGAGGCTACATCTAATCATCTTCACCCCTCTCTAAAAGTAGTATACCTGTGTGAGCTGAGTCTTGACTTTCAATCATTACCATCAGTGTGATTGACTTCTTTCCTATGTGGACTGGGTTGTGCTTGGTCTCGTGAGTTGGAGCCGAACTGGAGTTCATGACTTAGGTATATGTATGGTCATATACCTAAGTAGAGTCGGTTGATACTTCGTGATTGTAACTTTCCTTTGTGGTTTATCCTTCGTGGATTCTGGGATACATTTAGGGGTCTCGGGGTCCCTACTGAGTATTGTTATACTCACCCCTTCATGGGCTATGCCCACACTATGTTATGTTGGATGTAGACGATGGAAAACACTGATCGGGGTGGAGGCCTGTAGAGTTGGACTGTACCCGGGGCTAAACCACTTGGCAGGACATACACGGAGCGGATGGCTGGACCTGAGGTGCTTAGGAGACTATTTGTACCCACCCTTCAGGTGGGATTCCCGGAGGACAACTTAGTAGTTACTGCTTTACTTTACTTCTATTGTACTTTCTTTTCAGTTGTACTGTACTTTCAGTTGGTTTTGTATACTGGACCATTTACTTTTCAGCACTTACTTTTGTACTCAGTTTTACTTAGTGCTTACATCACTTTCTTACTCTATTGTGTTTGTTTACTTTATAAAGGCAATGACTTCCCTTTTATCGGGATTTATGCCTTTGGTGCTAGTCGCCATCCCCTGGCCTATGGAAGGCGGGCTTGGGGTAGTCACGACACGGGCCCCAAGGACGGGTCGTGACAAATTAGTATCAGAGGAGGTAGTTCTACCACATAACTTAGGACTCTGATAATTTCTTCTCTGTGAAGCAATAGTTTTAAGAGTATTGAGTGTGGTTTTCAGTCCAGGGAGTCCAATGTTGGTGCGGCGGCTGACGTATCCATACACCAGGACCCTAACCTCTGATTTCCGACAGGGTGCATGAAAACATTGATTGCATGTGTGTTTCAAAAGTTTTCTCTGTGATTACTTTGTGACCGCTCACCAGGTATACTGTACTAACCGTGGTGCACCTATTTCTTTTCAGGATGTCCCCACGAAGGCAGCCAGCTAGGTTTCCTAGTTACGTGCGAAATGGCAACCCACCGAGCGATAAGGCCTCGATGCAGGGCCCCATTACAGTGGAGGCACCAGCGGTACCATTACCCACTGGGCCACCGATACCACTAGCCCCAGTAGTAGAGAGTGCACACCGCTTGAGTGTGTTGCATGAGTTTCAGCGACAGAGGCTGCCCAGGTTCCGCAGAGAGACGGACCCTCAAGCAGCCAAGGATTGGCTGGAGGCTATCGTCAGAGTCTTCAGATTGGTAGGGACACTAGCTGACCTTATAGTGATCCTTGTTGCGAGTCTCTTACACGCAACAATAAGTAGATGGTGGAGCCTGATGCTCCAGGTGCACGACGAGGCATCTCTACTTTGGAAAGACTTCTAGAGTCTCTTACGCTCGGAGTTTGTTCCAGCTACCCTTCGTGAGGTGTGGATTCAGGAGCTACTTCATCTGCAGTAGGGAAGCATGACAGTAGCTCAGTACTTGGAGAGATTTACCAGCCTCTCAAGCTACTCCACGGACATGGTACGGGACCCGTTATTTAGGTACCGAACCTTTGATCAGGGACTGAGGCATGAGATCAGGCCTTTGATAGTCTCCCTCAGCATTCTGACTCAGGCAGGAGTGCTGGAGCAAACCCTTCTTGTGGAGATCTTTCTTGCTAAGTTGACGCCAACAGCAAGACCCACTGTAGGGTGACACGTAGTAGAGTCTTCTGCAGCCGGAAGTATACAGATGTCATAGAGGTCCAAGAGGACCAGGCCATTAGGTGGGAGACCTCAGGATACTGGTTCGAAAGTGTGGGGCAGACGAAGCAGAGCCAGTCATACGAGAGGTAGGTAGTGTTATGCATGCATCGGGCAGGGCCACATGGCTCGTGACTGCCCAACCCGCCATGAAGACGAGCAGCAGACAATGTAGGGACCTTCTAGGCATAGGTATAGGTTCGACCGTGGTGGTCCGCAGGGAACAATTGGACAAGGGAGAGGATCTGGCAGAGCAGCAGGTGGTGGACGACGCTTCGAGGCTCTACCACCAACACCTCTAGGAGGACCACCCCGACTAGAGGGAGCTTGCAGACAGGGGTAGGCTCAGCTCTAGGCAGTCGAGGCCTACAACCACGGCACACCTGAGATGATTTGAGGTACTATTTATGTCTACTTCTCCCTTGCTGCAGTTCTTATAGACACAGGAGCGAGTCATTATTTTATTGTTGTTGTCCTTGTTCGGAGCTCAGAGATTCTGGCGGAGCTGTTGGCTCTATCCTTATGGCTAGAGACTCCAATGGAAGCAGACTCGATGATTACGCACCGGTGCCGGCAGTGTGAGATTACTCTAGGAGGCGAGAGCTTCGTCTGGGATCATCTTGTAGCGGCGTTGAGTCCTTACGACGTCATCTTGTGTATGGACTGATTATCTACAGTTCATGCTTAGATTGACTGTATTAGGCACAAAGTGTGGTGTCTCCGCATGGATGGGACCAGGTTCACCTTCACCGGCGAGAAGGGATCCCTTGCAGCACAGGATGGAATTACGTAGAGGGGAGGGTATCCGATCACACATCAGTTGGCTAGTCTCATCCTCGGAGTGGTAGATGTGTGGAATCCAAGTTTTCCTATTGTTGTGGATCAATATGCGGATGTTTTTCTTGACGACATTCTAGGACTAACTCCTCGCAGAGAGGTATACTTCTACATAGACTTATACCCCGGGACATCACCGATATCTACTCCAGCATATCGGATGGCTCCCACTGAGCTTCGTGAGTTACGGGTACAGATGGAGGACTTGCAGGGCAAGGGATTTATTCAACCCAGTGTTTCACCCTGGGATTCTCCAATTTTGTTCACCCAGAAGGCAGATGGGATCTTGCGACTGTGTGTCGACTACCATCGCCTAAACTAGGTGACCGTGAAGAGAAAGTACCCACTCCCGAGGATTGACGACCTCTTTGATCGGCTCAAGGGAGCATGATGGTTCTCAAAGATAGACCTTAGGTTAGGCTATCACCAGCTCAGAGTTTGAGACAAGGATGTGAAGAAGACGGCCTTCAGGTGTCAGTATGGCCACTACGAGTTCTTGGTTATGCCCTTCGATGTAACCAACGCTCCAGCGGTGTTCATGAGTCTCATGAAAAGGATATTTCAGCCTTACCTCGATCGTTTTGTCATGGTCTTCATTGATTACATATTGATCTACTTGACTACTAAGGAGGAGCACACCTACCACTTGCAAGTTGTACTAGATACACTATGAGAGCACCAGATTTATGGTAAGCTCTCAAAGTGCCAGTTCTGGATTCGAGAGGTTCATTTCTTGGGACACGCCATCTCGGAGGTTGGGGTTGCAGTGGACCCAGCGAAGATTGAGGTAGTACTTTCATGGGAGCCACCCAAGAGCGTGACGGAGGTGCGGAGTTTCCTAGGTCTGGCTGGGTACTATCAGAGATTTGTGCCAGACTTCTCCAGAGTTGCAGCACCGCTTTCAGCAATGGCGAAGAAGGGAAACCCTTCGTGTGGTCAGATAGATGCCAGCAGAGCTTTCAGGAGCTGAGACAGAGATTGACCAGTGTGACCATATTGAGGCTACTGGAGGAGGGCGTTGGGTATGTGGTTTACTATGACGCATCAGGGACTGGACACGGGTGTGTCCTGATGCAGGAGAGGGTAGTGATCACCTATGTTTCATGGAAGTTGAGGCAGCATGAGCAGAACAACGCTACCCATGACCTGTAGTTAGTAGCAGTGGTCTTCGCCTTGAAGATGTGGCGACACTATCTGATGGGTGAGCGCTATACAGTCTACTCTGACCACCATAGTCTTAGGTACATATTCTTGCAGAAGGAACTGAACCTGAGACAGTGGTGATGGCTCGAGTTCCTCCAGTACTATGACTTTGAGATATTCTATACTCCTGTGAAGGGGAACATAGTAACTGATGATCTCAGCAGGAGATCGGGCATACAGCTGCTTGGGGAGGCGATAGAGCAGCTAGTCATGTTGTTGATATCCTTTGTGGATAGAGGTGCAGCAGCCCTTCTACAGTCTCTCACAGTCACTCCTCCACTACTGCAGCGGGTGAGAGAGACACAACATGGGGACGTTGACTGTGAGATGCGACGTTTTCATATTTCTACAGGGTAGGCGCCTGATGGATTTTCTTAAGGAGAGAACTTCATCCTCTTCAGGGGACGTACCATGGTACCAGTTCCACTATAGGAGGAAGTGCTAAGGGAGTTTCACACGTCCCCTATAGCGGTATATCCAGGAGTGGCGAACATGTACCAGGACATCAAACGACTGCACTAGTGTTCGGGTATGAAGAAGGATGTACTAGAGTTCATTTCATGATGCCTCACTTGCCAGCAATTGAAGTCGGAGCACCAGGTACAAGCAATAATGGTACAGCCCTTAGAGGTCCTAGAGTGGAAGTGGGACGGGATATCCATGGATTTCGTGATGGGGCTTCCACGTACTTCCAGAGGACACGACTCCATATGGGTGATCGTAGACTAACTCACCATGTTGGCCCACTTCTTACTGATCATAGAGTAGGGCTCAGTAGAGATCTTGGGATACCTCTAAGTTCAGGAGATCATACAGCTTCACGGTGTGCCATCGACTATCATCTCCGTTCGAGATGCTCGCTTTACTTCCTGGCTTTGGAAGGTGTTGTAGGAGGCATTTGAAATGCAACTACATCTGATCACCGCCTTTCATCCTCAGACGGATGTCCTGATAGAGAGGACCATTCAGAAACTCGAGGACATGCTCTGTACATGTGTCCTTGACTTTGGTCACAGCTGGGAGGATCATTTACCCTTGGTGGAGTTTGCGTACAACAATATCTACCACTCCACCATTAGGATGGCACCATACGATGAATTGTACAGACGACCATGCAGATCACCTCTGTGATGGACTGACCCAGGGGAGTCACCACTTGTAGGACCAGAGACGGTTCAGGCTATAACGGAGAAGGTGCAGATCATCCAGGAGCGGATGAAGACTGCACAGAGCAGACAAAAGTCCTACGTAGATTTGGGGAGGAGACCACTGGAGTTTGAGGATGGCAACCATGTTTTCTTACGGGTATCACCTCGTCGAGGACTACAGAGATTTTGCCGGGGCGGAAAGTTATCTCTGTGCTTCATCGGACCATTTCAGGTCCTTATCTGAGTAGGTGAGGTGTCTTACTACCTAGCTCTTCCACCTCAGTGGGACTGGGTGCACGACGTCTTCCACGTATCTCAGCTAAGGAGATACATGCATGACCTATCCCACATCATTGACCACGGGGAGCTGGACATCAATGACAGAGGGACTTTTATTGAACTCCCGGTGGAGATCGAGGATCGACAGGAGAGGGTCCTACGTGGACGGTCGATTCCTCTTGTGCACATTCACTGGCAGCACGAGAACCTCCAGGAGAGCACATGGGAGAGGGAGGCTCAGATGCGTGCTCAGTACCCTCATTTGTTCCCCTAGTCTATGTTTTAGCTTTATGGGGACATAAATCCCTGAGGTGTGGGTAATGTAAAGACCTAGAAATTTCAAGGAAAATATTTTCATAAATTCTTTAGAATTTTATGAGTATGCAGTTTCTGACGACACCTTATTCGGAGGCCCGGTGTGCCCGGAATAATTTTCTGAAGTTTAGCTCGGGTATGTTCAGTGAACGAATGAGAGGGTTTTCCTATCTTTTGAACCAGTGCTCGGAATTGAAGTCTGAGGGCACCGATGAACTCACAACGCCGGTAATTGCTTAAGGGGACCTTTACCACAGTTGCGTTTTATGCGGGTCGAATGTTAAAAATTGGGGTTTAGTTAAGAAGTTAAATAAAATTGTTTGAACAATTTTATATCTATTGAAGTTAATTTCTCCCATGGGAAGTTATTCATGGGTCCCAAACCCACCCAACATCCCATGTGTGGATATTTGAGAGGTGGGGCCCACACGATCCCTAACCTTTCACCTCCCCTTAAACTCACTTCAATAAATTGGCAACTCCCCTTATTGAATAAGACTCTTCCTCTCCCTCTCTCTCTCTCTCTTTAATATATGCCAACATAATTTAATTAATGAATTCAACCTCTTGAATTAATTAATTAAGGTTTTGAATTTTGAATCTTTTATTGTGTGAATAAAAATAATAGCATGAGCTATTATTTTAGTTTGAGATTTTGGTGTGTTGGGAAAAAATTGGGGAGAGCTCTTGATTTTTTGAAGAACACCGACTCTCCGACGAAGAACGACCTTCCCTCTCAGCTAAGAATGCTCCATGATTCCTATAATCTTCTTCTTTCTCTGCATCAAGGGAGGATACACCACCACAGGGAACGTCACCAATGACGACGGTTCTTTCTCCGATATTGACAAAGTGTCATCGCTTCCCGTGTCTACGATGAACAACCCTTAATCGAGGTAGCGGGTTTTCTTCTTTTATTTTATTGAATGAAATTGATTCATCGTTCTTCGTTGGAACTATGTTTAAACTTGGGCCAATTGTTACCGCCTAACATAGAGGGCATGGGCCGAACGAACACGGCCCGACGAACCTCCGATGATTCCTTATTTTTTCACAATTGAGGTGTGTTGGAAGAGGCAGTGACGGGTGAAGGCGGAGGTCGTGTGCTGGCCGCATGCAGAAGAACTGCAGCCCGCAACTGCGGACCACTCGACCAAAAAAGAACCAGCTGGCCATAGCTAGGCCAGGCCAAAGGGAGGAACCATGGAGCCCCACAGCGCCATGCTACAGAAGAACGCGACCCACCCGAGTGGGATGCATTGGTGGAAGAACCGGGCAGCTCATCTTCCGGTCAGGCGTAGGAGAGCAGTGGTGCCAGGACGGAGCCGCGCCGGACGAACCGCAACCCACCCAAGCGGGCCGCTTGCGCCAAGAAGGCCGATCGGCTCCAGTCGGCCGGTTAGGGAGGCCAGCGCCATCGGTTCGGGCAGCCCCCCTGGACTGCTAAAACTTTGGGCCAAGCCGCACAGCCAGCCGGCCGAACCGCGGCATGCCGGGCTGAGCCGCGTCGCGCCGAGCCGGACCGCGTCGGGCCACGTCACACCATGTCGGGTCGGGCCATGTCGCGCCCCCTTCAGGTCGGGCCACGCGTTTCATTAGGCCGGTTTGACACCATCCCGGTCAGACCCGCCAAGACCAGGTTGACCCGACCCACCAGCCCATTGGGCCTAACGGGTCGGGCCCGTTTTCACTTAATCGTTAATAACTTAAAGACCGTGTGTCCGATCGACGCTCCGTCTACGGCACTGGGACCCTTATGACGAGGAGGTCCTTTTGAGACACTCTAAGTGAGTTTTCGACAACTTTGGATAACTGCCAGGTAAGAAAAGAGCGTATTTCTAACCGGGCCCCTAGAATGAAATGGCCAATATCTCTCAGAACGGGCGTCTGATTGACGCGTCGTCTGCCGCGTTGGGTTTCTTTTGACGAGACGGAACTTCGGGATACATCAACTCTAGACTATGTGATAGTTGATGTATCAACCCATTGGCTCGTGGAGAGGACCCTCCCATAATGGAGCTTGTTGTGTGCGGGAACCCTAGAGATGGTTACGACTGCGACGACTACCTTGTTGGGATCCTCCGTGGGCTCGACGACGATGACGACTGTACTTGGATCCTCTGTGGGTTCGGCAGTGATGATGACTGTACTTGGATCCTACATGGGTTCAGCAGCGATGGTTATTTTACTTGGATCCTACATGGGTTCGAGAGTGACGACTTCTGTACTAGGATCCTACGTGGGTTCGACAGAGTAGATGATTCAGAGGCTACATCTAATCATCTCCACCCCTCTCTGAAAGTAGTATACCTGTGTGAGTTGAGTCTTGACTTTCAATCATTACCATCGGTGTGATTGACTTCTTTCCTATGTGGACTGGGTTGTGCTTGGGCTCGTGAGTTGGAGCCGAACTGGAATTGATGACTTAGGTATATGTATGGGCATATACCTAAGTAAATTCGGTTGATACTTCGTAATTGAAACTTTCCTTTTTGCTTTATCCTTTGTGGATTCTGGGAGACATTCAGGGGTCTCGGGGTACCTACTGAGTAACATTATACTCACCCCTACACGGGCTATGCCCGCACTACGTTGTGTTGGATGCAGACGATGGACATCACTGATCGGGGTGGAGGCCTATAGAGCTAGACGGTACCCGGGGGTGGACCACTTGGCAGGATGTACACGGAGCAGATGGCCAGACCCAAGGTGCTGATAAGACTATCTGTACCCACCCTTCAGGTGGGATTCTCGAAGTATGACTCAGTAGTTGTTTCTTTACTTTACTACTGTTGTACTTTCTTTTCAGTTGTACTATACTTTTAGTTGGGTTTGTATACTGGCCCATTTACTTTTCATCACTTACTTTTGTACTCATTTTTACTTAGTGCCTACTTCACTTGTGTACTCTATTGTGTTTGTTTACTTTATAAAGGCAAAGTCTTCCCTTTTATCGGGATTTACGCCTTCGGTGCTAGTCACCATCCCCTAGCCTAAGGAAGGTGGGCTTGGGGTAGTCCTAGCACGGGCCCCGAGGACGGGTCGTTACAAGGATTCATTCAAGAAATAATATTAATGAAAAATAAAAGTTTCAATATACATGTAAATTTTAAAGATTCTTAAAAATTAAATTACCATGTTTTAGATACTAATTATTTTATAAAAACTATCATAATATTTTTCATAATTAATGATGTTTCTTTCATTATCATGGGTAAATTATTCAAGTAGGTTAAACAATCCCTCAACAATACATAAATTTACCATCATTCCAACTATATTACAATGGTCAGAGAGATACATATTGATACGAATTTATGACATATAAAAGGACATATCAAAGAATGAAATAAATAGAAATGATTAACATATTAATCAAGGTTTTTTATATGATTTATTGTTTGAATGGAATTTTTTAATATTCTTTAAAAAATTTAGAGTTTTTTATATGTCTTGTTTTATTCAATGTTCACATTTCTTCTAAAATTAAAAAATTCAAAATAAAAAGGTAATGTACAAGCTCCATTTTAAGGACTCGTCTTTAAACATTACATATTCTAGTGACTTTAAACAAGAATTCACTTTATTATATTCTCAATGATCTACTAAGGTTAGTGTTTTATTGAATTTTCTCAAAAAAAAATTATATAACATACTAACATAGGTTTCTTAATACATCATCATAATAGAAACATTACATATGCCTTACAAGAAACCTTATAAATTTGAATAACCAAAAAACTAACTATTAATATTATTTTGTTGAGAATAAAATCCTTACACAATGCATTAGAATTCTATTTGGGTGCACCCATCATATTAGTTATATCAGTCTCATAGGTGAGATATAATTAAGATAACTATTAATAAACAATTTCCAAGTACCATATAAGGAATAAAACAATTTATAATTTCATCTTTGCGTCATAAAATTCTTGAAAACCTCTTTTAAACATGTATAAAATATCCTTTCAGATATCCAAATACCATTTTCTATTAAAAACAATTTACAATACCAAAATCCCTAAAAAATGGAAATATTTTTTTTCTTTTCGTAATATATGAATGATTATAAAGGATCCCGAAAAAAAGTGGTAAATATGGGAAAAGTTCTTGTCTCCATATATGTTAAAATAAAACATTATTTTTTTCCTTTTGTAAATAAAGTTAAAAATTTTATAAAAATAATCTTTTATAAAAACCTTGGTAATAAAGTTAAATGATATATAAAATGTAATTTATAAAATTTTTATATCCATATAAATTCATCCATAAATTAATTTTAAAAATGTAAACATGGTAGTAAAATTGTTAGAAAATAAGTCTTTAAAATATTTCTTAAAATAATGTCCATAAAAAACTAAAATGATTCATTTTTTATAAATTCATTGTTCTGAAAGTGAAATATGGTAAAAAATGATCTTTATCATCCATTTAAGGCTAATATTTTTCTTAAAAAATTTATAAAAACATGGATACGGAAGGGAAATATTTATAAAATAAATCATTTAAACATTTAAAATGAGGTTTTTAGTTAAAGTGTCCCTGACCTTGAGTCTGACTCATCACATATGATCTTTATCCTCCAAAAAATATAATTAATTTAATTATATAACTTCTTAGAATAATTTTCATGATTATTATTTCTTTATATGTTATCTCTTACGAAGATATACAAAATTAGTCAATCATTTATGTTCGGTTCGGATGTTTTTAAGGTATTCGACGTATGTGTCAAAAATGACATGGGTGGGTTGAATATTATCAAATAGTTAATTATTCAATCATCTCTATAATAATAATGACATAATTATCATTTTTATATATCATTTATAATTATAAAACCAATCATGAAATATAGTTATAAAGAATGAACGACATTATAATCATACAGATGTAAGGCTATATGTATACATGAGTAATGTTTCCATTTTATAAAGATCATTATGGAAAGAAGGAAGAATTATTATATAATTCCATAATGATAATAATATCCTGAGTCCCGTGATAGTTCTTCACTTATACTTATATATATCATTCATTTGATTTGGTTATGGATAATATATCATAATGCTTCATGGAGGTGATAGTCTATAGGCATGCTGATATCATCCCTTCGGAAGTTTTATATTCGAAAATCCAAATTAATTTACCCAAAAAAGTATAGTGCAAGTAAGGGATCAATCCATAGGTAGAGGGAGTTGTTATGTTTTTTCTAGTGTTTGATTAATTTAGTGAATGTTTCTGAAGTTTAGAATCGATTTTTTTATTTTAATAATCAGGAGATTGAATTTCAATTTCTTGATAAATTACTTTTGAAGATAAAGAAAATCATAGAAATTTTATTTTTAGTAAGAAATGGGAAGAATGTGTTGGGGCTGTGTATTTTTAAAATTTTTATTAAATAAATTTTCTTATTAGGTTGTGTTGTTCATAATAACTCAAATATTTGGGTTATTAATGTAACAGAACCCCCTTGGTCCGATGAATTTTTTTAAATCAATAGAAACCAATTCCTTGGTCTGGAATTTGATTTCTCTTAATTTTATTAATTATATCCCTTTTGAGAGGATAAGCACATAAAATTATCATGGATGTTATTAATTATAATCCATCAGGTGATCCCTATAAATATTTTTCTTGGTCTGATATGATATTTCTAGCTATATTTAAAAATAATTATTAAGGAATTATGAGAGAATAATGAATAACACCAATATAATATAACAATTGACAAAATACAACCCATAATCATCCATAGCCCTAATATATTGGGGGTTTAGAAACTCATGGAGTGGATAATAACTAAACTACTTGTGATACCTATATTAAACATTTTAAAAGCTTTGGATAGAATATCTTTAGGGAGGTAGTTGTAGCACCTCCTTTCTTCTCTTATCTTCTCTCTTCTTTCCTTTGGCGTCTCTGGAAATTTCGTCCTCAGACTCCCTTGGAAAATGAATCTCCCCTCAACTTGGAGGTCTTTCCATCCTTTAATAGTTTTTATGAATACACGTGTACCAGAAAGTACATGTTTTGTACCCTAGTCAACATGGTTTTCCCCTCTTTTCTCCACCGGTTGGTGAGCTACCGCACTGCCCTTGACATGGAACATGATGCTGTCGGGTATGTGGGAGTACACGACATGTAGAGGCACCACACATGGCATGTAATATAAATCATCAACCACCAATAGCTTCTAGAAGGGACTACATGATTTGTATATGGGAAGAACAAAACGGGTATTCTTTGTCCAGCAACATTGGTGTGTATCCAATCTTCCCGATCCGAGTCATGGCAATATTACACAGCGTGTGTAAGAAGTACACACCGTGTATATTTGAATTCTTGTTTTTTCCTTTTTTGATTTGTGACTTTGGAAGGAAAACACCTAAAAATCATCATAATCACCAATATAAATAATTTTATCCACAAAACGATTTATATTTGGTGAAAAACAAATTTATATTATCATTAATATATATGAAAAATCCACACACAAATTGGGCACATCACATGCCCAAACGACATCATCATTTTTTGTGTAAGAATGAAAATTATATATTGTGATTTTAGAATAATAAATATATAATTAATATCATAAATATTTCATTTATAAGACATATATTCATCTATATTATCCTAATTTATTTTCATGTAAAGAGTTGGTGAAAAATGGACCACCGTACTTTGTGAGCTAGTAGTCTAAATAAGAAATTGGAAATGTTATTATATACCCCATGGAATGAAATGTAATATAGTATTATTAAGTAGAAAATTTTAATTTATACACATTTTATGCTTGGTTTTTAAAATCAAAACAAATATTTTTAAAAACTATGTTTTACTAAATTTATATGCCCCAAGTCTTTCCCATGTTTTTTTAGAAAACTAATTATTATATAGGATGTATAAATCATTCCTAACAAATGAATATAAAGTTTTCAAAAAAATTATGTTCCTTCAAAATGGATTACATATGATCCATCCAACTGAACAAATATAGTTCATCAGACAGACTAAGTATTCTCTCTCAAACAAAATAATTCTAGTCCACTAGACTGAAAAATCTAGTTTGTTGGAATGATAATGACTTTTTTCATCAAAATGGCGATGTATTATCCATCGAGTTGATTTATTTTAGTCCATAAGACTGAAATATTTTGGTCTTCTATACTTATCATGTCTAATTTATCATACTAAAATATTTTAATTCAATATAATAAACACATTTTTTCATCAAAATAAAGTTTAAATTTAGATCAGTAGAATTATGTATAAAGGGTATAATACCTTTTATATCATAGTAATATTGCTATAAAAATGAAATTGGATGGAGATGTCTATATATTTCTAATATTTTATGTCGGAGATCATCCAAGGCTATTGAAACCAACTCTATGAATCACATATTATGATCATTGGAGGTGTGCCTATAAATAGAGGTGCATTTGAGGAGTTGAATAAAGATGGTTTCCTGACTCAACCCATCTAAGGTTTTCTCTATCGTAACCTTTCATTAAATTTTCTTTGTAAACATTCCAAAAAGACATTATTCTATTGAATCTGAGTAAGGTTTATAAATAATTATAGTATTTTATTAGTTGTGTTAACTTTTTCTAATTTTTGTTTAGATTAATCACTTTTGGGGATTGGAAGACTACTGGTTCCCATCAACATGGTCGAGGGCTTCCAGTGATATGATGATAGAGCCTATTATAATCTATTAAATTGAGGGATTTATTACTAAAGAAATATATAAACAATAGTTAGGTTTAAAATTATAGATACCTAATTTTTTTATTTTATGACATGTCAAACTCTTAAGGTAATGTAGTAAAAAACATTTTATAATATTTTTTGTATGGCATTCTTACTTATAAATTATGCTTTGATATTATTTGTTTCTATAAGTTATTCTATTTTCGTTGTAAAACTTTATAGAAATAATTGTTTATTAAACCTCTTGTCACTTATTTAATGGACGTTCTATGAGCCCGATATATTTATTATAATCATAATATAACGTCTTAGTCTGATAAATTATATTAAATTGGTTTGGGTTTTTAGTTTGCTTAATTTTTTAAACTATAATCCACCACCACTCTTATAGACATTATAAAATATTTGATAATTTGTTTTTATTATAGGATGATTTTATGATTAAATGTGAGAATTCATTATTTTTTGTTATAACAAGAAATTTTGAATGTTTTTAATTTTTATTAGAGTTTTATTACACTTTTAATTGTTGTGTAGAAAGTATTTTTGTTTTTATAAGATGGGTGGTATTGATGTTGGTACTCTTGAGAATTTAAATCCCCAGAAAACCACCTATTTATGGTGGTGCTAACTATGAATAATAGAGAGATATAATAAATACTTTTTTTATTAACACTAGACATGATAACTTTTTCATGCTGACTATAAATTATAATATTCTAGATAAGGATTTTTCTTATTTTACCAATCAAGAGAAATTAGAATAGTAGTTGAATTATTATATAAGGAATGCATTTATTTGTTCCGTAAAAAGAAATATTTTGTATTCAGATATATTCTTATGAATCTGAAAATAGTATTTGGAAAAATTTATAAATTATAAATTTTGAAACTTCTAATGTAATTGAAACCAAAAGATCCATGCCTTTTGTAGATTATCTAGATTATAATTTTCTAACTGGTGAATCTATTACAAAGATTCATTTGAGCTTTATGAAAATTGTAAATAATTTACAATCTATTTGGGATAATGATATTACATATGATATTTTATTTTAAATGATTATTTAGATAAGTCCATGTTAATGGTAGTATAATAGGAAAACTCTATATGACACTATGAAAATTAAAAATTTATCATTGGATGATTTTATTTAATCTCTCATGCAGTACAAGGGTGGATAGGTGAGTGATGCTGAGAAAATGTAAATGGTGGATTTTCTTTTTCTTCAACATTACATGTTTCTAAATAATTTATGTCTGCTGAGAAATGTTATATATCTTTGATGAAAAAGAATGTTAATGTTAAAAAAAATTGTTCATCTGAGTAAATTTAGAAGAAACATGATTAGACATATCAAAGTATGAATACGAATGTTGGGGGAAATTATTTCCATTATAAGTATAATAAGAATTATAAAGGTAGATATGCTAAGAATGGTTCTTCATAGGTAATCTATTATGAATGAAAAATGGTTGTTTATATAATATTGGACTTTCCTAAGATAAAGAGGAAAGAAAATAAGGATAAAAATTCATAAAAAAATCAAAAAAGTCATATACACATTAGAATAAGTAATTTAAGAAAGCATCAGACACATGGAGTGCAAGTGGAGGAGATATTCCATTTGAACATTCATTAGATGGTGAAAGGTAAACTCTGAAAAATATTGGTTTCTATGCAATTATAAAAACTACATAAAGAAAATGTTAAATATTTATCCATTAACTAATATTACTTTAAACTAGAATTATGTGTAAAGTGATAATTAAAATAATTCTACATCTTATGATGAGGAATATTTCTTATCATATGAAAAAATTACATCATATAGTTTTGAGGATGACTCTAAATTTGAAAGAATTTATAAGACCAAAATTTAAAACATCTTAAAAAACATGATACTTCTATGGAAAAACATGATAAAGAAAATTCAAGAATATCTGAACATACTATTGTGATTTCCATTCTATCAGAATAATTTTAGAAAACAAATTTTTTAGAAAACTAATATTTCAAATGAGTTATAGAAATATAATCTTGAAAATACTAATTTTTTCTAAAAAAATTGAAATTAAAATTTGATTAAAACTTATATTGAGGATAGAAATTTAGTTGTAATGTTATGGGTTATTGAGTGGGTTATTTTTTGGGTAAATTTAAAATTTTGAGTTTAGTGGTCAGGCCAAACCTTTTTTGATCTTAAGAACCTCATTCTAGGATTTTTTACCAATGACATTATTATAGGTGTGGTATATTTTTCATTGGATGGCCTTGGTGTTTGGGGGAACAATGGAGGAATATCAAAGTTCCTAGTATATTTAGAATAGCTGAAGTTAGAAATACATGTTTTTTTAGGCATATAATACATGTAATTCATCTACTTGATTTGTAGTAGTTCGTGAATCCTCATGGGGGGATCTACCTGAGTAATACATGGAGTTTATTAGTTAAACAACGTGTAAGTTTTATACAACATGTAACACTTACATGTTGTTTATGTTGTGGGAGGATTTTTTTTAAATATCCATGGGGGATTTTCCCCCTCATTTTCTCCATGCATAGAGAGAGAACCCATTTTGTAGACCCCCCCCCACTACCCTATATTTATTAATATCTCTATCACTCGAGCTCCAATATTTGATCTATTAGTGGATACTGAATTCATCTTGATAATGGATTGAATTTACTGCATTGTTTTCTTATTTTATCTCTTCATATAGTCCACTAAATCTATGTGATCCATTTTACTCAATTTTAGGTCTTTCTCCTAAATGTAGGATTTATTTTTATACAGCTTTAGTTTGGGGCCAATATCCAATGATTGTGAACATACGATTACAAGGTTGGTGGTTACTACCTTTCTCTTTGATTTTTTAAGTGTTTTGGGTATGAATTCCTAAAAATTCCTTTGGGTTGAATGTGGGAGACCCTAAAAAATTAAATTATAATTTTAATATTATCAGATTGATGAAATGGGTTACTATTAGGTATTCCCTAGAACATTATTCAAGATATTTCTTTTGAGAGGCTTCAAGCAACTTAGGTTGGGTAGGCTGTGTGGTCTTTTTAAATAAAATTGATTTATATATATTGTCTTCTTATTTTTGTGGGAACATGAATGGAAAGGATCTACGATTGAAGTGATTTTGATCACTTATGATGAGGATATGTGTTCATCAGGATAGTATTATCCAGGGATATATGAGGTGATTTTGATCACTTGGCTAGGTGACATAGTCATTAGATTGTGGTGATGATGTATTTGAGATGAGGTAATGAACCACATGATTTGAGGTGGTATTGACTATCAGGATTTAGTTAAACAGTACAAGAAGCATGAGGTACCATATGATGTATATTAGGTACAATTAGTGTCATTCTCAATCACTATTTACTGTCCAATGTGCTGTAATAGTCATGCTCACACATATAGGGCTCAGATTAAGGTGGTGTTGACCACTTATGTTGGTGGAGGCCCTTGTAGTCTATTCCACATACATGATGGTGTTGACCATAAATTATATATGGGGGTTCAAATAATATAGAGCCATCTGGATGGTGATGGATAGTAAGTTCATAGTGATGAGAACATCGATTGGGGGTGGCACCTTACCTTTTTACTTATGGTTGTTGTGCTAGGTTATTGGGAGGACAGACATTGATGTGGCTCAGGATATTCTGCTTTGAGCTGATGGTGTTTTTTACTTGGAGAACAAATATCAATGATCCTTAGGATATCAGAATTTTAGCATATGAGGAATACTAAGCTGAGTTCTGAGGGAGAAGGTACCTATTGGGCTTATCATTAGACATCGGATTTTATTATTGTGTGCATGAGGTGATTATGACACATTCACATGAGGTTATTAAGGGATCTCTATCTTGTTACTTATCATGTAATTACATGGGATTTAGGTTAAGGTTCCTAGAAACTACAATTATACATATTTAATCATGTGTTTTTTCTATACGTATAATTGGGGGCATGTGGTATACTATAGATGGACGAAGTAAGTGATCATTTCCTTGTGGTTTTTGAGCATAATAGTATAAGGAATTTACTTATACATGTTTATAGTTCCCTTTTTATTCACTTTTATTATACACATATATGATCATGGATGTAAGATAGGCACACATTGGTGGAGTCCTATTGAGATTTATTCTCACACCCTACATTGGCTCCTCGAGACACATCTAGACTTTATATCTATGTGACCAGGTAATGGACCGAGCTCTGGATCTGGACCATAGTATCCAACATGGACCTTTTTCATGGGATGAATGGTAAAGGACATTGGAGTTTCTTGCATAGGCTAGAGTTACTATTGAGTTTCCTTTTTGTTCATCATGTTTTTATAAGTATGTACTGAGGATTAGCCATCGGTGACCCTACTGCTTATCCACTATTTTTTCTAACCTTTTATTGAATGATGTATGTTTCAACAAGTGGTTTTCTTAGGCATTTTATTTATTACTACTGATATTTGTTTATGCTTCCACTATTGGTTGTTATTTATAGTTTTGTTATTGTATTTTATCCATTATTTTTTATACATATACGATTATTATTTTCACCATATGAGGGTATATTATCCCCAATGTCACCTCATTACACCATCAACACTAATCAGTAGCCTTTTGCATACAAGGAGGTGCGCCTAAGGCCTAGTGGTCAACCAGAATAGAGAATCGTTAAAGTGGCATCCAGTTTGGGGTTATACAAATGGTATCAAACAAGTTTTCTTATCTAATATTGGGTATAATCATTTAGATAGATACTAAAGATATCAAATTCTTACTTTTCTCTTGGTCTTATTATTATATCTATGGTTGACTAGAGACTATTATGTAGTTGGTACTTGGTATAGAGATCTTGTTTGGGTGCCTGCAACCCCATACATGGGGGATAGACTAAGTTTCCAGTGGTGGGAAATTGATGTCTTATTTCATATTCTTATATTTTCATTTGATTATGAACTCAAGTGTCATACATTATTGTGATTTTATCTATTATGTGGCTTTCGAACCTTCACCCAGTATGGACAGGGAGCTATGTCATTCATCATGATAGGAACTTTGGCTTATATGATTTATATTTTTGTATGAGAACATCATTAGGAACCTGGATTGTGCAATGATGGGTTGGGTTGTTTAAGTTTTCAACAAAGGAATCTAAACTAGTTTTTAATTCATAACCTCTCTTTGGTGTCATTCTACTCATCCACCCTAGGTATGTGGTTCCAATGATATCAATTTATGATTCTATGTGATTTGATATGAATGTGATAAATGGTCCTGACTCTAATATGGGTAGGTAGGAATGATGATTATAACGACCCATACTTTACATAAATTTTTATTACTTCATAATTGAAGCATACTTATTACAACATATAACAAAACCATGAAAGGACCGTATAGGTATAGTGTCTTTAGAAATTGGGAAACATAAACAACTGGTTCATAAAGAATCTACATTGTCCCCTGTTTATTTCATCATATTTAGAGTCCCTTTTGGTATAACATACTTAATACCATTCTTCCTGACCTGGGAAAAACATACAAAAGGGTGAGATAAAATTCTCAGTAAGGATAGACAAAGGAAATAACAATCATATCATATTCATAAGAACATAACATTTTGAAAATATTAACCAGAAAAAGTGATCATAATATCATAACATGGGATAAATCATGGTAGTGAAATGTAATCCCAATAATCATAACATGAAACATAAAACTTTGTGGCATATACACATAATCATAAATAATCATTTCTTAGTAGTCAAGACTCATTTCCAAGAGTTTCCAAGCAGACAAAGTCTATTTCTGAACCGAGTTCACTCCTCGTTTCAGTCCTGTATCACTAAACTGGATTAACCTTCTGTTCCATCCATGTCTATCTCATGAGATATAAATCTTTACCCAATGCATTGGAGGGAGATATAAGTCCCTCCCATCTCAAAATGATACCATTATTATGTGTGCCACAAGATCATAAATCATACATCATAACATAACCCATGTAATAAAAATGGGATTCTTAAGCATCATGTCATCATAACATAATCCATAAGATAAAAGGAAATCATAAAAATAATCCTTCATATCATAATAAAATTAATGTAAAAATAGGGATAGAAACAGAACAATATATTATCTTAGATGGAAAATAATTTTGATAAAATTCTTGAACTCCATTCTTCAAGAAATTATCCTTTCTACTTCAAAAACATTTTTCCTTTCTTAATATGTCATACAATTTTAAACTAAAAGAAGTTACTTAAAAATAAACTTGAAAACTTGTAAAGTAATATTCATGGAAATAATGTTCTATGAAATCATAAAAATCCATTCATTCTATATAAGTAAAAAAACATTCTTCTCATACTTTGGCCAGAAAAGTCAAAAAGTGGATCGTACTAAAAATGACAAAAGATTCCTTTCATATATTTTTCTAAAAACTCACCAATGGGTAAAATTTTATTTAAAAAATTGTAGGAGGATAGAAATAATATTATATATTGACGAAACATGGATGTGGATGACAAATATTCCCCAATAAATTCTGAAGTATAAACAATCTCGGATAAAAATGAGATTGTGAGATTTTCCCTTACCTTAGGTCCGATATGATTTGTACATGTAAGAACCTCATATATAATGGTTTAAATAGTTTTATTGACTTATTCCATAATCATAATCACTGTTATGATATCATATATGGTCATATTCTTAGCTTCTTATTAGTAATATTTCATTATTACTTGTTATTCGGGTGTTTGTTTCTTTATGTTCTTATGCATGTTTTGTTGAATAAATTATTATTATTCTTGTTAGGTTATAGATACCTCACTTACAGAATGGTATTAGTGTAATATATATCATATTTATTCATTAAATTCATTTATATAATCATTATTCAATGAAGATCATGTAAAACGAGTCGCATCACATCGTGGAGACGGTAGGCCGTATGTACGCATGAGCGATGATATCGTTCCCATGATCGTGGAATTGTATTGAAGTGTATATATAATATTTCAGAATTAATATCACTTTAACATAATCATATATAGTTATTATTTACACCATTATACCCATCCAAGTAAGGTGGTGGTAGAAAACAGATTACACCACGGCGTGGAGACTGTATTCTGTACGTACGCACCTGCGGTGATTTCGTTTTCCGTAGGATGGATAGAAGGTCAAATAGGTTTGTTTCATATTTATAATGACATATTATTATATTAGTGACACTGATGTTATTACTTCATAATGAAACAAATAAAGAAGATGAAGTAGAAGAAGAAATAAATTTGAATGAATCGGTAACGGATATTACCTCTTCTTCGACACGCCTTTTTGAAACCTCCTCTTAGGGCACTAACATTGGTCTTTGAAGAAGACCCAAAACTCTAGTATGTTTATAGAGAAGTTGATAAGTGAAATGGAAAGGGTTTGGCTGAGCTTTAAAGCTCAAAATTGTGTGAGGAGGAGAGGGAGGAGGTTCCCTTTTATAAGGGAGGAGAGGGGCACCTTTGAAAAACATAAAATATTATTTTATAATAAAGTCATATTCAGTTTTTAATAGCTCAAAATTGATTTATTTAGAAGCTAAGGTGATTATGGGTCTAAATCCTCTCAAGAAATAGGATTTAGACAAGTTTAGGTTACTATTTTAACTTTATCATTTAGATTTAACTCTAAGTTAAATAATTTAACTTTTACTGTATCTTCTTTTTTTATTACACTATATGGTTACTAAACTTAATATAACAAGCCAAAAGATTCCCAAGTGGTTAATTATTAATATATATAACCATATATAAGTAATTTGGCTGAACCTTATATTTTTATGAATAGAATAACAATTAATAATATAATATTTGTTTTAAAAACTATTTTATGTCAATTTTGAAACTATTTGGTAATTGATTTTTGTAAAAGTTATAACAGCATGATTAGTTAGAAAAAAGTTAATTAAATCAATACTAAAATGTCATAATAATCTATAAAATTATATTGATTCATAAAAAGTCTCAAATTACATTTATTTGGGTATTTATAACATCAATTATGTTAATATTTCATTAATAAGGTAACTACTAAATCATCATTGTGTCAGAAATAAATTAAATTATTTAATGTCTAAAAATTATAAATAAAATACCATTATTTATGAAATATTTTTATATTTTTAATTAATATTTATAGTCTAATTTATCTTAGGTATAACCCTATATTAAAAATGTTTTAGTTATTAAACTTTGATTTTAACTCTTTTAACTCTTCTTTAAATAAAATAATAATAAATGTCCTAATCTAATCCAAGTGGACCTAAAGGGTAATATTTTATTCCTAATGTTGTTTTTGGTCAAATTAAACTTATCCAATAGAATTAGGACATGTGTTAGGGTAATAATAATATCATTTTTACCCTTGATTACCCTATGTACTTTTAACCAAGGTAAAAAAAGTAAAAAGTTACTATTCACCAAAATTTATATTTATCTTATTGAACCAAAGTTTACTCATTGATATTAACCGTGTATCTCGGATTTTTGAAATTCCACTCACATAAGTGGTAAAATTAAGTTTTATGTAAATTTTCAAATTCTCCATGGAGGTGGGTAAAAGACGGTGAAAAGTTTAATAAAATTTTTATATGTATAAAATTATTATAAAATGACTCCAATGAATTAAATTGAACTTATATAGGTATTATGTATCAATTTTTACCTAAAATAAATTTAAATAATATAAATAATTATTTAAATAAAAAGTCGGTTTTTAAATAGTAACCTAGTGTTTTCACTATTCATCAAAAATTGAATGTTTTCAGAAAAATACCAAAATTTTACCCTAGGCTAATTTCGATATTCTGAATCCAAAAATGAAGACCATTTTGAAAGATAAAATTTATAAAATTTCAAAAAGTGGGTATTACTATTCAGAACGGCTAGTTTATATAATATTTTAATAACATATCGTTGTTTAGTGAAACTCGGTATTGCGTACAATGCAAGATATCGAGAAGGGTTGATCCTACGTGTAACGCAGGCCAAGACAGTGTTGTGTGTAGTGAAATATTCCTTTGGTGATGCATATAACATAAAAACAAAATATTTCTCATAAAATCTCGGGTGTTACATCCTACCCCCCTTAAAATGAATTTCGCCCTCGAAATTTGTCACTTTGTAACAAACAGATGAGGATACCTCTCCCTAATCATATCCTCAAGTTCTCATGTAGCTTATTCTAATTGGTGGTTCCTCCATAAAACTTTTACCAAGCGAGTGGTCTTGTTCCGTAGGACTTTTTCACTACGATCCAGAATCTCTATTGGTTGTTCTTCATAAGAAGGATCTTGCTCCAACGGTACAACTTCTGAGATGAGTACATGTAAAGGATCAGGTATGTACATTCTCAGGAGAGATACATGGAACACATTGTGAACTTGAGAGAGATTCGGTGGAAGCACCAATCGTTAAGCTACCTTCCCAACACGATCCAGTATTTTGAAAGGACCGATATACCTAGGGATCAGCTTTCCCTTCTTTCCAAATATCATTACTATCTTCCAAGGAGATATTCGTAAGAACACATTATCACCCACGTAAAAATCTAGGTCTTTTCTTCGGTTGTCCACATAATGTTTTTGTCGACTCTGAGATGCTCTTATGTGTTTTTGAATAGATCTAACCTTTTCTTCCATCTCATCAACAAGATCAGGTCCTAATAGCTTTCTTTCCCCAACTTCATCCCAGCAAGTTGGAGTCCTGCATTTCTTTCCATAGATATCTTCATAATGAGCCATCCGAATACTGGAGTGAAATCTATTATTATAATAAAATTCCTCCAAAGGTAGGTGTTGATCCCAACCACCTTTAAAATTCATAGATCAAGCTCTTAACATATCTTCTAGAGTTAGAATTGTCCTCTTAGACTGACTGTCTGTCTGAGGATAATAAGTAGTGCTGAAACTCAACTCTGTATCTAGAGTATGCTGAATACTTCTCCAATACTTCGAGGTAAACCTCGGATCCCAATAATATATAATGGAAATTGGTACTCCATGAAATCTTACCACTTCCTTCACATATATCCTAGCAAGCTGATCCAGAGAGAAATCTTCTCTAATAGCAATGAAGTGTTCCGACTTCATAAGATGATCAACTATAACCCAAATAGCATTATTGCCTTTAGATGTTTTAGGAAGTCCAGTGAAAAAGTCCATAGTGATGTTTTCACATTTCCATTCGGGTATGGGTAATGTTTGTAACATCCCCTTAGACTTCTGTCTCTCAGCTTTAACTTGCTGACAAACCAAGCATAGAGAGACATATTCAGCAACATCTCTTTTCATGTCATCCCACCAGAAGTACTCTTTCAGGTCCCTATACATCTCTGTGCTTCTAGGATGAATAGGGAATGAAGAACTATGATCCTCATCCAGTAGCTCCTTCTTTAATTCTGGGATGGGAGGAACACTAACCTAATTCTTGATCCTTATTATCCCATCACAATCAAGGTTGAATTCAAGAACATTTCTTACATTCTTTTGTAACTCTACATCTTCTTTTTGTGCCTCTTTAATCTTCACATGTATATATGGTTTAACATTAATTTGAGAAAGATAGGATTTTTCACATTCCATTATAATTCCAAGATCCATCCTTTGTAAATCCATAAATATTGGATCTTTTGTGATCCTCATCATGGATAAGCTGGCATGGTCTTGTCGACTTAATGTGTCTGCCACCTTTTTTACTTTCCCAGGGTGATAATGAATTGATAATTCGTAGTCCTTAATCAACTCCAACCATATTCTTTGGCACATGTTCATCTCCTTTTGTGTGAAAATATACTTTAAACTTTTATGATCAGTATAAATATCACACCTTTCACCATATGTACAATGCCTCCAAATCTTTAATGCAAATATTACTGTAGCTAACTCTAAATCATGAGTTGGGTAATTTTTCTCATGGATTCTAAACTGTCGTGAGGCATAAGATATCACCGTATTGTTTTGCATGAGAACACACCCCAATCCCTTCTGGGATTCATCACTATAGATCACAAACCTTTCTCCACTATAAGGCAGTGTGAGCACAGGTGCACTGGATAACCTTCTTTTCAACTCCTTGAAATTCTCTTCACACTCCTCCATCCACACGAACTTAACTTCTTTTTGAGTCAACCTGGTGAGTGGATTAGATAATCATGAAAAATATTTCACAAAACATCGATAATATCCAGCCAAACCAAGAAAACTTCAGATCTCGGTTACCAGGCATCAGCTTCAGTCGTGAACTGTAGATAAGGACTTTCTCTCCAACATGAAACTCCCTTTGTTGGATCATTCTATCATGAGATGCTTTTGATCTTTCCTTGTAGAGCATTGAGTTCTCATATGAAGACAATCTAATCTCCTCAAGCTCTTGAATTTGCAGCTTCCTTTGGATTCCAGCTTGGGTCAAATCCATGTTGCATTTCTTTATAGACCAATAAGCTTGATGCTCAACTTCCACAGGGAGATGACACGCTTTCCCAAAAACAATCCGAAATGGTTACATTCCAATGGGTGTCTTGTATGCGGTCCTATAAGCCCACAATGCATCATCCAAGTGCTTGCTCCAGTCCTTCCTATTTGGTTGCACGGTTTTCTCCAAAATTTGTTTCAACTCACGATTTGAAACCTTATCCTGGCCATTTGTTTGGGGGTGGTATGGTGTTGATGTTTTGTGTGTCACCCCATACTTTCAAAGGAGGGAAGCAAAATTCCTATTGAAAAAGTGTGTCCCTTGGTCACTGATGATGGCCTTTGGTACTCCAAACCTGCAGAAAATTTGAGCCTTGACAAAATCCACTACAACATGAGAATCTTCAGTCTGGTGGCCTTGGCCTCCACCCATTTACTCACATAATCAAAAGCAACCAAAATATACAAGAATCCAAATGAACTAGGAAAAGGACCTGTAAAATAAATTCCCCATACATCAAAAATCTCACATAATAATATGGGTTGTTAGGGAATCTCATGTCTCTTAAAAATGTTCCCAGTGTGTTGGCAATGAGAGCATAACTTACAAAACACATGGGCATCATGGAATAATCTAGACCAATATAATCCAGAGTCCTAAAACTTTCCTAGCTGTCTGTTGGGGTCCAAAGTGTCCACCACAAGAAAGTGTATGACAAAAATGAAAAAAAAGACTCAAACTCATGATCAGGAACACACCTCCTAATGACTTGGTCACTACACATGCGCCAGAGGTAAGGATCATCCCACACATAAAACCTAGACTCACTGTATAATTTTGGGACTTGATGCTTCTCTAAAGTTGCTGGGATTTCATAGGAAACAATGTAATTAACTAAATCAGCATACCAAGGATGCGTACCTAAGATGGTATAGAGATGCTCATTGGGGAAAGTGTCCCGAAGTGGTACCTGGTCCAAGGTGTCACCCTGTAGTGTGTGAGTAAGACAACTCATGTGGTCTACCACCAAATTCTCTGACCCCTTTTTGTCCTTTATCATGATGTCAAACTCTTGAAGAAGGAGCATCCAACGGATAAGTCGTGGCTTTTCATCTGGCTTCTTTAGTAGGTACCTCAAAGCTGCATGGTCAGAAAAAACAACTACTTTAGAGCCCAATAAATATGAACGGAATTTATCTAAAGCAAATATGATATCAAGAAACTCTTTTTCCGTGGTTGTGTAGTTTTATTTGGCGGAATCTAGTGTACTCGATGCATAGGCGATCACATATGAACGTCCCTCCACCCTCTGAGATAAGACAGCTCCAACCGCGAAGTTGGAGGCGTCACACATAAGCTCAAATGGAAGGTCCCACCGCGGGGGTTGTATGATTGGTGGAGTGGTCAGACACTTCTTTAGCCCATCAAATGATACCATGCATGAATCATCAAAATTTAAGTCAATATCTTTTTGAAGCAATCGAGATAAGGGTAGAGTGATCTTACTAACATCTCTGATGAAGCATCGATAAAATCCAGCATGTCCAAGGAATGATCAAACATCACGCACACATGTAGGATATGGGAGGGATGAAATAATGTCTACCTTAGATTTATCAACTTCAATTCTATGTTGTGGGACTATATGACCTAAGACAATTCCCTTTTCGACCATGAAATGACATTTTTCAAAATTTAAGACCAGATTCTTGCCAATACAACGATGCAAAACATCACCCAAACTAGAGAGACATTCATCAAATGAGGACCCATAAACAGTAAAATCATCCATAAATACCTCCATGCAGGTCTCAATGAAATCTGAGAAAATACTCATCATGCATCTCTTGAAGGTACCTGGGGCGTTGAAAAGTCCAAATGGCATCCTCCGGTAGGAAAATGTGCCAAAGGGACAGGTGAATGTAGTCTTCTCCTGGTCCTCTGCTGCAATGGGAAACTGAAAATAGCCAGAAAATCCATCCAAGAAACAATAGTGTGTCTTCCCAGCTAGTCTCTCAAGCATCTGATCAATAAATGGGAGGGGGAAATGGTATTTGCGAGTGGAATGATTTAGTTTCCTATAATCAATACACACACGCCAACTGTTTTGTACCCTCATTGGAACTAACTCATCTTGCTCATTTTTAACAACAGTAACACCAGTTTTCTTTGGTACAACCTGGATAGGGCTAACCCATTGTGAGTCAGAAATAGGTTAAATTATACATACCTCGAGCAATTTTTCAACCTCTTTTTTTAACAACCTTCAGAAGGGTTGGATTGAGTCTCCATTGTGGTTGCCTCACCGGTTTAGCCCCATCCTCCAAAAGAATACTATGCATGCAAATGGAGGGGCAAATACCTAATATGTCAGCCAAGGTCCACCCGATTGCCCTAATGTTCTCCCTCAAAAGATTCAAAAGTTTTTCTTCATGTTCAAAAGGGAAATTTTTAGCAATGATAATAGGTAATCTATCACCACTTAGTAAGTATTCATATTTCAGATTTGGTGGCAATGGCTTGAGTTCTAATGAAGGAGGGTGTAGTATGGATGGAGACATTGAAGGAACTGAAATATGTGCTGAAAGAGCATCAGTATCAGAATAGACATCATCAAAATCAGAGAATAAAGCATCAAATCCATCAGCATACTCTATATCCATGTCATAATCATAGTTTACATGATCAAAATCAGAATATGATTCCATTTCAAAATCAAATCTTAGAGAGTCTTGTTCCTTAGAAACGGGTTTGGAAGTACTCTTATACATCAAACTAGAACCAATACTCATAATCTCCCTAAGCATAGGACAATCCAATTCCATGGTGTTTTTACTTGGTGGTTCAAAATGGGACATAACAAATGCAGAATGATCCTATGAGGGGTACTTCATGGAATCCATAACATTAAATATCACAACTTCATCCCCAAATTCCATGGAATGTGTACCCTCGTTGACATTTATGATAGTTTTTGCAGTTTTGAGGAAGGGCCTACCTAAGATAATGGGGGCATGAGAACTTACCTGATCATCCTGCATGTTAAGAACATAGAAATCCACTGGAAAGATCATGTCTCTTACCCGAAAAAGTACATCCTCAAGAACTCCCGCTGGATATGTCGTGGCTCTATTCGCCAGTTGCACCACTACTCTCATCGGCTTCAACTCACCAACCTGTAAAGAAGAGAATACAGAGTGAGGCATCACATTTATAGAAGCTCCTAAATCACAAAGAGCATCAGAGAAGTGCAACTCACCTATGGTACATGGGATGGTGAATGTCCCAGGATCCTTGCACTTTGTTGGAATTTCTAGAGTTGGTGTAATGAATACTGAGACATTCCTTCCAAGGTTGATCCTCTCATTTCCCTTAAGCCCTATTCGATTGGTGCAGAGTTCTTTTAAGAATTTGGCATACCTTGGTATTTTTTTGATGGCTTCAAGTAGAGGGATGTTGATCTCAACACACTTGAATGTGTCCAAAACCTCCTTTTTAATTGATTCTTCATCCATCTTCTTAGTTTGAACACCACTGTTTGGAAAAGAAAGGGGTTTAGGAGGAACATCATCAATCTTTTTCTTACCTTTATTTTTCTCCTTGGATTGCTCATCCGTTGGTATGGAATGCAGCTTCTCTGGAGTTGAGGTGAATCCCGGTGGAATGGTAGGTATGAAGGTATCATTAATTTGCTTCCCACTTCTTAATGTGATGGAACTAACATTCCCCTTTGGATTTGGAGTGTGTTGGGAAGGTAGATTTCCGTAATTCTTACTTACAAGTTCATGGAGGGTGGTGGCAATCTGGCTCATTTGAGTCTTCAACTCCCTCAGCTCTGAACCTTGACTCTTCATCTCATTCTGTTGATTAAGAACAATTTCTTTCAAAATATCATCAGTGTTAGAATCTACCTTGGGTGGGGGATTCCCTTGTTGTTGGCTTGTTGATGTTTGAGCTTCAAATCTCCTTTGGGGTTGTTGGAAACCCTCCTGGTAAGGTGGAGGCTGCTGGAAGTTTGGTTGAAAAGGGGGCCTTTTTTGTTGCCCAGATCTATACCTCATGTCTGATTGATCCTTCCACCCTTGTTTGAATGTTGGTGCAAAGGATTCATACTTCTTTTGGGGATGTGGTTGTTGTTGCTGCTGATATAGTCTCCCAGGGAATACTGCTGCACAATCTTCGGTTTCTTGTAGTTGGGGGCAACAGTCATTTGGGTGGCTTCTCTCAGTGCAAATGCCACAAGGCCTTGAAGGAGGGGGTAGAGATGTCTTTTGTGCCAAAGAAATTTGCCTCACCATAGTTGTCAATTCTTCTAACTTGGTATCAATCAAATGACTCTCAAGAGAAGAAGGACGTACTTGATGTACTCCCCTGACATGTGGTGTACCTTGATCACCAAATTGTTGGGAGTTTTGGGCCATCTGGTCGATCAATGCACGTGCGGCTGCTGGTGTCTTTTCCACCAATGCTCCTCGAGCTGCAGCATCAACCATGCTCCTCTCCATGGGTGTGAGTCCTTCGTAGAAGTATTGGATGAGGAGTTGCTCACTGATTTTTTGATGAGGATAGCTTGCACACAACTTCTTGAATCGCTCCCAATACTCATACATTGACTCTCCTTGGGCTTTCTTTATCCCTGATATCTCCTTTCGGATGGATGTGGTCCTTGATAATGGAAAAAATATTTTCAATAAAAGACGTTTCAAATCATTTTATCATGTTACATCTTCAGGTTGTAAATAATACATTCAACCTTTTACAGCTCCATCAAGTGAGAATGGGAATGCTCTTAATTTAATTTGATCTTCAGAAACATTTCTTGGTTTTAAAGTTGACCAAACAACATTAAATTCCTTCAAATTTTTATTGGTATCCTCACCAGAGAGGCCATAAAACTTTGGAAGTAAGTGAATTAACCAAGATTTCAGTTCAAAGTCCGATTCGAGATTTGGGTATGCAATACAATTTGGTTGATAGTTAATATCAGGTGCAGCCAATTCTTGAATGGTTTTATTAAGTTCATTTCCATTATTTTCAGCCATTGGTTCTTATTTTATGTTTGAATTTTAATAGCTTCCAATTTTAGTGTTTCTAGAAGAGAGTAATTCACCAACTGGTTGAATATTGAAACTTCCCGTAGATTGAGAGTGTCTGATTCGTGCCCTAAGGTTGCGTTCAATCTCAGGGTCAAGATCTAAGAGATCTTCGGGATTAGTTCGTGTCATCAATCAATGAAAGATGAAAATAAGTAAAGTGGACCATAGTAAAATAAAAATTAGAAGTTTGAGTTGATGGTCCAAAAATAAATAGAAGAAAATAAAAGAGGAAGAAAAAAATCAGATTGGATAAAAAAGGAAGAAAGAAGAGAGGAAGACATTAAAATGTAAAATAAAATAAATACCTCTAATTGGTTGAAATAATTACTTTCATCACTGGAAACGGTGCCAATTTGAAAGATCGCTGTCGTGCGCGCCCTCAAATGATTAGTGTGATTTTAGGATACTTAGGTGCAGTAGAGTGGCTGACCAAGGTCGTCTCTCAAAGGAGGAAGTGAATTTAACAACTTATTAAAGGTATTATCAAAAAAGTAAAATAGAATAGAATAAAAACACTACTTTAAAGGATTGGGTTTTTTTATAGTTTATGAATCTAGAAGAAGTTTTCTGGAATAATATTGTATATTTTTTTGTTTTTAGTTTTGAAATAATTTTCGATTAAAATGACACAACAAGAAGATGTTTTTTTAGAAATCTATTTTAAAAGGCGTAATCGATATAACTCTACCTCTTCATTAACTTATTAATCATTATAATTTAAATAAATATCCACTTAATTGTGATCCCCTAATTTTTTATCCCTATAACCCTACAGGAGTTAACTTAACCACAAAGATGAAATTACTTAAACCCTAGGCTAGCTTCGGAACACGCAATCGCAGCACCCTGCTTTGATTGTTGTTCTAAGGATAGCTTATGGTCAGTGGTTAATTAGAGCACAAATCCATTCTGTAAATGAGGATGAATTGTGTTTAGGGATTATATTTTAACTCTACAAATTTATCCCATGTGGTCTTGTATTACCGATTAAGATCGCGCTCCCACAATTTACACAAAATCTCAACCTCGCGTGTTTTGTATTAATTGTTCAATTTCTTGATTAGTTTCTTGTAATTTAAAAACAAAATTCATGGATAATATTATGTGAATTACAGTAGCTCATTGATTCAAAATAAATGAATGAATAAAGATAGAGGTCGATCATTTACTAGAAACAACTACTCTTCCATGGGTGGCGTAATCATCGTAGAAGCGTTTTGCATGTGCAAAGGTTTATAATGGGTATAACCCAATAACGCTTCTACTCAAGAATTCTAGAACAAATAGGAAGATTAAAAGAAGAATAAATTTAAACAAAACAGAATAAAATATAAGAAATAAAAGAATAACAAAGAAGTTTATTACACAAATGAAAACATTACAAAATGAAGAAGAGAAGGAGGCTTTGATGAGGGGATCATTGCTTCAAGAGCTACCCCTCTTACAATGGCTGGAGAATTTGGTTGAAACAAATTCACCTCTGCCTACAATCTCCTAATTCACTTCCCAAACCTACAGAATGAGAAAAACTCCAATTTATAGAGTGGTGGGGAGGCTGGGTTCAAAGTGGTTTCAAGTGTGAATGGGGAATCTCGGCCAAATATTTTATTCCAACTTGCACCGCACATTTGACCACCAAAACATGTGAATTAGCCAGCCTTCCAGAATGATCCTATGTGAGTATATGGGTCCTCTATCTCCTCTAAAAATATGGGCACAATCCAAGCCCATATGATGGAGTTATGTCCTAAATACAGAAGATTCTCCATTCTGGCATGTCCAGCCCACCTTTGAAATTATGTCCAAGTTACTCCATCCAAATGCATTCTTTTGATCATGTGTCCTGAATAAAAGTTATATCCCATGAATTAAGAAACATAGATAAAAATATTATGTTCAAATAATTCAAATAAAAATATTTATGATTGAAATACTACAGTGATTTTGAAAGGGTAAAACTGGAATCTTCATTAAATATTCAAATGAATGATCTAATCCCAAATACTTTCTAATTAAACATATTTAACACAATGTAAGGAAATTATATCATTTATTATCAATAAAATATTCAATATAATAGTGTTTTATTAGATACCCTTAGAAAATTCATTTGAAATAAAAGAGTGAGTGGATCCAGAATCAAATAAAACATTTACTACTTTAGAGTGGATTGTAAGTGTACCTTTCACCACTTCGTTATCGTACTCCACATCACTGATAGAAATTTCATGTGACTTTCCTTTTTCTTTGGCCTTAAGAGTTTTTTACATCAATCATCATCAACAACCCTTTGATTAGGGCATTTATTAGCATAATGCCCCATTTCCTTCCACTTGTAACATTGAAGTGTAGGAGGTTCATTCTGTGTAGCCTTTTCTTTGTTCGCATCACTAGACATATTTTTCCCATCACTGCGGCATTCAAATGCCCAATGACCCTCTTTTCCACATTTGAAACATTTACTTGTCCCTTTTATAAAATTCCCTCCATGTTTATTTCCACACTTTGAGCATAATGGAAAACTCGTCTTTTTTTTAGTGTGGTATTTATATTTCCCTTTGAATTCCATTTTCCTCTTCTTATCAAACCCATATAACTGATGGGTTACTCCAATATCCATCTCAACCTTGAGAGCACATCGAAAAATTTCCTCATAGCTATTGAAGTCCCTTATTCCTAATGCCCTTCGGAGACTTTTGTTTAAGCCACTGAAGAATCGATCGATCTTACTCTCAGGTTGGATAATAATCCCAGAAGCGTACCCTGAAGCCTTGTAAAATTTGCTTCGTAGATACCAACAGATTCATCATACTTTTTCTTTAGATCAAGAAAATCCTTCTCCATATTTGTTTGAAGAATACAAGGGAAGTACTTATTGAAAAATTAGTTCTTGAACTCATCCCATTCCATAGACTTAATTTTGTCTCGTTGCCTCATATTCTTGATAAGATTCCACAATTGATTAGCTTCACCTTCCAAATTATATACTGCTAAGATGTCTTTATCATGTTCAGAACATTGAATAATGGAAAATATCTTTTTAGTGGTACTGATCCATTGTTCATCCACTAATGGATCAGTAAACCCGCTGAATGAGGGTGGACACTACCTCATGAAAGATTCAACAGAATGTTGCTCCTTAATTTGCTCGTTTGGAAGTCATGTAATGTTCATAGCTTGAGAAAGTTGTGTGAGCATGGATACAATATTTTTCCTTTCATCTCCCATAACATTTGGTTGCTCAGATGGATAATCATTACATTTCCCATCGCATTTAGCATTAACACAGTTCCTTCGGGTTCCAGCCATTGACTACAACCAATAAGCATAGTGTGAGAAACACTAATAATAATAGAAAAACCACATAATAAAGAATAAAATTTCACACTTTAGGTCTTATCATAGGTTGTTCATGGCCATTTCTAAAACACTAATATTATTTTCTATTCTTAGTCATGTCCTTATGGTTCTTACTAAGGCTTTCACATCCTAGTTTCCAAAGTTTGACTATACCTTTCCTCTGTACCAACTATAACGACCCATAATTTACATAAATTGTTATTACTTCAGAATTGAAGCATACTTATTACAACATATAACAAAACCATGGAAAAAACAGATAGGTATAGTGTCTTTAGAAACAGGGAAACATAAACAACTGGTTCATAAAGCATCTACATTGTCTCCCATTTATTTCATCATATTTAGAGTCCCTTTTGGCATAACCTACTTAATAACCTTCTTCCTGAACTGGAAAAAAACATACAAATGGGCGAGCTCAGATGCTCAGTAATGGTAAACAAAGGAAATATCAATCATATAATATTCATAAGAACATAAAATTTTGAAAATTTTAACCTGCAAAAGAGATCATAATATCATAACATGGGATAAATCATGGTAGTGAAATGTAATCCCAATAATAATAACATAAAACATAAAACTTTGTGTCATACACACATGATCATAAAGAATCATTTCTTAGTAGTCAAGACTCATTTCCAAGACTATCCTAGTGGACAAAGTCATTTTCTGAACCGAGTTCACTCCTCGTTTCAGTCCTATATCACTGAACTGGATTAACCAACCGTTCTAGCCATGTCTATCTCATGAGATATAAATATTTATCCAATTCATTAGAGGGAGATATAGTTCTCACCCATCTCATAATGATACCATTCTTATTTTTTCCACAAGATCATAAATCATACATCATAGCATAACCCATGTAATAAAAATGGGATTCTTAAGTATCATGCCATCATAACATAATCCATAAGATAAAAGGACATAATAAAAATAATCCATCATAAAATAATCAAATAAATGTAAAAATAGGGATATAAACATAACCCTGTATTATCTTAGATGAAAAATAATTTTGATAAAATGCTTGAACTCCATTCTTGATGAAAATATCCTTTCTACTTCAAAAAATTTTTTACTTTCTTAATATGTCATACAATTTTAAACTAAAAGAAGTTAATTAAAAATAAACTTGAAAACTTGTAAAGGAAGATTCATGGAAATAATGTTTTATGAAATCATAAAAATCCATTCATGTCGTATAAGTTAAAAAAACATTCTTCTCGTACTTTGGCCAGAAAAGTCAAAAAGTACCTCGTACTAAAAATGACAACAAATTCCTTTCATATCATTTAGTAAAACTCACCAATGTGTAAAATTGGATTTAAAAATTTTTATTAGGATAGAAATAATATTACATATTGACAAAACAAGGATGTGGATGATAAATATTCCCCAGTAAATTCTAAAGTATAAACAATCTCAGATAAAAATGAGATTGCGAGATTTTCCCTTACCTTAGGTCTGATATGCTCTGTACATGTCTAAACCCCTTGTATAATGATTTAAATAATGTTATTGACTTATTATAGAATAATAATCATTGTTATGATATCATATATGGTCATATTTTTAGCTTCTTATTAGTAATATTTCATTGTTACTTGTTATTCGGGTGTTCATTGCTTTATGTTCTTATGCATGTTTTGTTGAATAAATTATTATTATTCTTTTTAGGTTATTGATACCTCATTTAAAGAATTGTATTAGTGTAATATATATCATATTTATTCATTCAATTCATTTATATAATCATTATTCAATGAATATCATGTAAATCGAGTCGCATTACATCGTGGAGATGGTAGGCCGTACGTACGCATGAGCGAGGATATCGTTCCCATGATCATGGAATTTTATTGAAGTGTATGTATACTATTTAAGAATTAATATCAATTTAAAATAATCATATATAGTTATTCTTTGCACCATTATACCCATCCAAGTAAGGTGGTGGTGGAAAACAGGTTACACCACGTCGTGGAGATGGTATTCCGTACGTACGCACACGCGGTGATTTCATTTTCCGTAGGATGGATAGAAAGTGAAATAGGTTTGTTTAATATTTATAATAACATATCATTATATGAGTGATACTGATGTTACTACTTCATAATGAAATAACTAAAGAAGAGGAATTAGAAGGAGAAATAAATTTGAAAGAATAGGTAATGGATATTACCTCTTCTTCGACACGCCTCTTTGAAACCTCCTCTTAGGGCACTAAAATTGGTCTTTGAAGAAGACCAGGACCTATAGAATGTTTCTAGGGAAGTTGAGAAGGGAAATTGGTAGGGATTTTCTGAGCTTTAAGGCTCAAAATTGTGTGAGGAGGAGAGGGAGGAGGTTCCCTTTTATAAGGGAGGAGAGGGGAACCTTTGAAAACACTTAAAATATTATTTTATAATAAAGTCATATTCGGTTTTTAATAGCTCAAAATTGATTTATTTCTAATATAAGGTGGTTATGGGTCGAAATCCTCTCATACAATACGCTTTAGACAAGTTTAGGTTACTATTTTAACCTTATCATTTAGATTTAACTCTATGTTAAATAATTTAACTTTTATTGTATCTTCATGTTTTCTTTCACTATATGGTTAATAAACTTACTATAACAAGACAAATGAACCCCAAGTGGTTCATTATTAATATATATAAACTTATCTAAGTCATTTGGCCTAACCTTAGATTTTTAGAAACATAATAACAATTAATAATATAATATTTGTTTTAAAAACTATTTTATGTCAATTTTGAAACTATTTGGTAATTGATTTTTGTAAAAATTATAACAGAATGATTTGTTCGAAAAAAGTTAATTAAATCAATACTAATATGTCATATTGACCTATAAAATTAGTGTGATTCATAAAAAGTCTCAAATTACATTTATTTGGGTATTTATAACATCGATTGTGTTAATATTTCATTAATAAGGTAATTACTGCATCATCATTGTGTCAGAAATAAATTAAATTATTTAATGTCTAAAAATTATAAATAAAATATCATTATGTATGAAATATTTTTATATTTCTAATTAATATTTATATTTGAATATATCTTGTGTATAACCCTATATTAAAAATGTTTTAGTTTTTAAACTATGATTTTAACTCTTTGAACTCTTCTTTAAATAAAATAATAATAAATGTCCTAATCTAATCCAAGTGGACCTAAAGGGTAATATTTTATTCCTAAAGTTGTTTTTGGTCAAATTACACTTATCCAATAGAATTAGGACATGTGTTAGGGTAATAATAATATCATTTGTACCCTTAATTACACTATTTACTTTTAACCGTGGTAAAAAAAGTAAAACGTTACTATTCACCAAAAATTATATTTATCTTATTGAACCACATTTTACTCTTTGATATTAACCATGTCTCTCAGATTTTCAAAATTCTACTCACAAAAGCGGTAAAATTATGTTTTATGTAAATTTTCAAATTCTCCTAAGAGGTGGGTAAAAGACGGTGAAAAGTTCAATAAACTTTTTATATATCTAAAATTATTATAAAATGAATCCAATGAATTAAATTGAACTTATATAGGTATTATGTATCAATTTTGGCCTAAAATAAATTTAAATAAAATAAATAATTATTTAAATAAAAAGTCAGTTTTTAAATAGTAACCCAGTGTTTTCACTATTAATCAAAAATTGAAAGTTTTCAGAAAAATACCAAAATTTCACCCTAGGAAAATTTTGATATTCCAAATCCAAAAATCAAGTATATTTTGAAAGATAAAATTTATAAAATTTTAAAAAGTGGGTATTACTATTCATAACAGCAAGAATATATAATATTTTAATGATATATCGTTGTTTAGTGGAACTCGATATTGCGTACAACGTAAGCTATCGAGGAAGGTTGCTCCTGCATGTAACGCAAGCCAAGACAGTTTTGTGTGTAGTGAAAGATTTCTTTGGTGATGCATATAACATAAAAACAAAATATTTCTCATCAAATCTCGGGTGTTACAATGATTATTGGCAAGGTGTTTAAAGTTACAAAAAATAAGCCAAATTACGTTTTCTTGTGTAGCTTATTTAATGGAATCCTACTCATACACCTCAAATTATATGTGACACAAGACCTAGTTACATGATGGATATGGTCCAGGTGGTCGGACTACATTTGATGCTTGACTCAGATGTGGTTAGGCAAGGGGCCATGATTCTAGGTTACATGTGATACCTGACCCTGGTATGGGTAGATAAAAGGCCTTGATGATGGATGTCTTACAATTGGGTTTAATATGAGAGTGTAAGGGTGGTGAGATATGATATAAGTTACAGGTTTACCTATCTTCATTATATATACAATTATGGCTGGTTAACCACTGTATTGGTGTTCAACAAGATACCAGCTTGATGGATTCTAATGGAGTATCAATAGGTAAGTGATTTGGTTATATATGATCATGCATTGGATGAGTACATAGAGGGTTGATAAGATCATGATCCATAGGTATAGACTCTGGTATAGGCATTATACCCATAGGATATAGAAGATTTGGGTCCATGGTTAGATGAGTAGCTTAGGGAAAACCTAGTTCATGTTATTCAGGGTATTAGTTATGGATCTCAGGGTGCTGATCTATCTATGGAATACTTGACTCATAAATATTAGTCACAAACCCCAACTCTATTTCAGGGTGATGGTGGACCATTGGTGGCTGTGAATTAGATCAAAAAATTTCAAACCATCTTTGACCCACTTGAGACCCCTAGGTCATTGGGTGATGCGGGTGATGTAAATGCATAAAAGAATTAGAAAGTGATGGTGGGATGTATAGGTACATGCGTGGAGACATGATGGATTGGCCTGGAAAGATTTTGAGGATAGGTTTAATGAGCACTTATCTCCTATGAAGTTTAGGAGGGAAAGAGCTCAAGAGTTCATGAATCTTCAATAGGAGGATACTTCAGACATAGAATATGAGGCCACATTCAGGGATTTATCTCATTTATCACTTTATATGCTGGGAGATGATGAAACCAAGGTACTATGTTAATAGGATGAATTGCAGTATTCCATAAAATTATAGATGAATATCTTGATGTTTTACTCATTCTCATATGTAATCCATTATGCACTAATAACTGGTGGGAATCTGACGGGCTAGTCTTATTCGAGTTAGTAGATGGTGAAAGGTGGTATTAGTGGTGATGATTTTGGTATAAGGAAGTGGGTCCATAATGAATCTCAATAGGGAATCCAAGATTTTGATTCATTCATAACATCTAGGAGTTGTCCTTCATCTTTATTCTTCTTATGATGGAATTTGAGACATGTTTGGACTCAATGCAAGTGACCTCCAAAGGAGAGTCAGGCATGTGGCTAGATCGGATGTCTTGAGAAGCTTTGTAGGAAACCTTCTGGGATACCTGGGAGAGAGGGACCAGGGAAGACTCGTGGATATTAGTTCGGGCCAAGAGTGGTACGAAGAGTTGGTTTCCAAGACTTAGTTGTACGCAGAGATTATGGAAAAGACTGTGGGACCCGATAGTGGGGTCAATGGTTGTCAGTTGGTGTAGCTCCACATGGAGGCTATGCTTGAGGTTTTTAGGATTTAGGCCAGGTACATGAAATATAGATTCCAATTGTAGAGAATTTTGGTGATCCAAATACAGTTATAGGTATTATGTGGTCATGACTGGGTTACTTTTGTTTTCCTTTGGCCATTTTTTGTGCACTAGGTGCAAAAATTTTGATTTTGGACTAACTAGTTGATGGTTATTATGTTGGTATTTATTATGCATTGATATATATATATATATATGAGGTCCGTGACACCATGATTGGTTATGGTAATCGATGTGGTGCAAGTTTTACTTGAGGTGCATAGGAATATGGGCATCAATGTGATCCAGGTGATATATGAGGTGCATGGAATAAGGACATCTTATGAGAACCTGATAAGGTGAAAGTACTTTTAATCATCCTATGAGATAAAGCACCTAATAGGTTCCATGTATGTCATAGGTTTTATATGTTCTTCTAATGAAATGAAGTCCTTTATGGGGGTCTGATATGACACAGGCGTGATTCGAGCAACTGAAGATGTATAGGAGTGATAGTACATCACATAAGGAATTTTCAATATAGGAATAGTTGATTTATAATCAAAATGTTTCAATTTTTGGTCAAAATGTTAATGTGTAGGTAATTCCTAAGGTGTGGTATTCCTTGATTTATTTGATGTGTGACTGATTGGGGTAAACCGCATTGATTTTAAATTTATGGGTATGTTCAGTACCATATCTTGTACATGCTTCATAGCTCAGGGACGATCTCGGTTAAGGCAGGGAGATTGTAACATCATGGGTTTTTTAATGGGTCATTTCCCAAGTAAATTTTATCTTTTTGGTTTTTTATTTGGGAAACCCTTTTTTTGTTCTTTAGAAACTCATTTTGTGAGTTTTTTTGACCCAATACCTTCTTTCCGAATTTTTCTCTCTCCATATGGTGTGGTAAATCCGTGAGAGTCATTTTACACATTTTTTATGAAATTCACCTAAGGTGTTGATTTCTCTTATTTTTACTCAAGTTAGAGACTATTATTATATTATCATGCACCAATGAGTATGAGATAGGTGTTTCTTAGACTTCTCCTTTTTTCATGTTTTTTGGGGTTAATTTCTAAAAAATTTATTGGGTTGACTGAGAGAAACCCTAATAAATTAAATCCATGTTTAAAAATTATCATGTTGAATCCATGGGATACCATTAGATATGACATATACCTGTATGTATGTTAATCATGGTGATAGGATTAAGACCACTTAGGAATGGTAGGACAGTTTAGCATTTTAAATTAAATTGATTAATATATATTGACTTGGTTCTGTGGTAACATGATAGGAGAGGCCTAATGATTTAGGGGAGTTGATCACCAGGATTGAAGCGATGTCTTCATCATGATGGTCTTAGCCCAGGATATATAAGGTGATGTTGATAACTAGGTTGGATGACATTTTTTTAATTTGAGGTGATGAGGTCTTTAGGATGAGTTCATGGACTGTGTGATATGAGGTGTTATTGACCATTGGGATTTAGAGACATGGCCGCAGGGGAAATAGTTTCCCTATGATGTTTCATTGGTACTATTTGTGTGATTTTTTCTCACTGTTTTATAGTGAATCCATTTTTGTAGTTGTGTTCATACAGATAGGAATCAGATCAATGTGTTTTTGGCCACTAGTGTGGGTGGGGCCCTATAGACTACACAACTTATGTAATGGTGTTGACCAATTGTTATGCTTGGCGGTGATCACCATAGAAATCCACATGGATGGATATATACCATTGGATGATGGTGATGAGACTGTCAATTGGTGCATAACGCTCATAGTATTTCTTGAGATAATTGGTCCAGGTTATTTGGAGGATAGACATTGTTTTTCTTCAGTACATTAGGCTTCAATATGGTGGAGATTTTTACTTGGTGTAAAAATATCTCTTCACCATGAGAGGTCAAACATTGAGCCGATAGGAACATATGAGATGAGTTATGAGGGACCATGTACCTTTCAGGCATTCAATTTGGAAGTTTGATGTTATGATTGTGGGAACTATGTGTTGGTGATACTTTTTGAGGAGGTTCCAGAGGGATCTCTATCATGTTTCTTGTTTGGGGATTCCTTGGGATTTATGATAAGTATCCTTGTAACTACAATTATACATTTTCAGTCATGTGGTGTATTCCATATATATAATTGGGGGCATGTGATATACCGATGATGACCAAAGATGGTGATCATTTCCTTGTAGATGTTGAGCATAAGGGAAGTGGGAATTTAAATATATATATGTGTAGTTCTATTTTATTAACTTTTATTATATAGATGCAATATCATGGATGCATGATAGGCACACGTTGGTGGTGGACTACTGATATTTATTCTCACACCATACATAGGCACATTGAGACATGAGTGGAATCTATGTTTCTATGATCAAGTAAGGGACTGAGCTCAGGAGTTGGACCTTAGGGGTCATGTTGGACATTTTTCATTGGATGGAAGGAAAAAGACCTTGGGGTTTCTTGAATCAATTAGTGTTACTTTTTATTTTCCTTTTTATTCATCATTTTTAATATGTATGTACTAATGGTCGTCAATGGGTGACCATACTACTTATCTACTATTTTTTATGACCTATTATGGCATGTTTTATGTGTCTACAAGCGGTATGTTTGGGCATGTTATTTATTATTATTATTGTATATTTATGATTCCAAAATTACTAGTAATTGCTCTAGCTATGTTATTTTCTTTCTTATATTGTTTTTTATTTATAAAACATTATTATTATCATCATCATATGAGAGTATATTCTCCCCACTATCACCTATTTACACCCACACATCTATTCACTGCCTTTGGCATATGTGGAGGCACACCTATGGCCTAGTAGTCAACTAGCCCATAGTATCATTAAAGTGGCATCCGGGCCAGAGTGATACATTAGTTTTGAAACTAAAATTCTATGATATCTATTATAAAAAATCTACTATAAAATTTTTCTACTGATAAATAAAATATTTATAAGATGTATAGATAAATAAAACCTCATAGGGATATATCTGGAATGTGTTATTCTTAAAAAAACATATTTTTTGAAAAAAATGTTCTATTCCAAAAAATGATTAATTTTGTATGAAATTTAAAATTGGTCGACATTGTAAGAATAAATGATCTTTAAATATTTTTCAAAATTTAGATTTTCATAAAGATTATTTTTTCAAAATAATTAATAATTACTCAACATAACAATGTTTGACAGATATGGATTCTAAAAATAGTACTTTTTAATAATACTACACCCAAGTAGGATTTTGTTTAGAAATACTAAACTTTTAATTTTCATAAAATTAATATGTGTAGCAACAATAATATATTTTACATTGATATTAATTTATATAACAATATGACTATAAAAAAAAATTATTTGAGAATATTGTTAAAATTAAAGTTGGAAAAGTTACATTTAGTGACAATGATCAAGGATACATTATTGGAATATGTGACATTGTAATTATTGTTAAATATTTAATTTCAAATGTTTTATTTATTATAGTGTTTTGGCACAAACTTATTATCAAAAGTCAATTATTTGATGAGGGATATCTTGTGAACTTTAGGAATGATAAATGTACTAGTCATTGTTTAATATATGGATTTATTATTCCTTCAAAAATCCATGATAATACTTTTTCACATAACATAGAATAACATAGGTGTTAAGTTATACCTTGTATTATTAAAATGGAAGACCAATCATGGTTATGGAATAATATATTAAGAATCTATAATGTTATTACTATAGCTAAACTCACTAAGAAAATACTTTTTAATGATCTTCCAGAACATATGTTTGTTTCAACTAAAGTCTTTGATCAATATCAATTCAGAAAGAAACATAAGTCGAGTTTTAAATATATTAGTGAAGTATCTGCATTAGAAGCTTTATAGTTAGTGTAAATGGAATTATCTGGTCCTACACAAATGAGAAGCATTGGTGGAAAATAATTTTAACATGTTTTAGTTGATTATTACACAAGATATACATGGGTATATTTTATAGTAATGATATTTGAATACTTTTTTAGTTTTAAGATTTTTGTAGCCAATTTTAATAATAAGAAAAAACTATCCTCAATAACTATTCATAGTTATCATGGTGGATAATTTGTAAATTATGATTTTGAAACTTTTTTCAGTAAAAGGGAATAATACATAACATTTCATCATCTATAACACCACATAAAAATGGGGTACTTGAAATAAGTAGCAGAATTATTCAAGAGATCTCAAGAATCATGCAGTGTGGACACTTAGTTTCTAAAAAAATGGATAAAGTAGTTAATACTAAATTCTATATAATAAATCAAGTATTAATAATACCATTAATTAGTTAAACTTTTTATGAGTAGTAGACTAGATGAACGAAAGAACATTTTTATTTTAATGTTTTGGGATGCAAAGTAATAATTATGAATACTAAATAAAATTTAAATAAATTTTATACAAAATCTTATTAAATAATATTTCTATGATATTCAATAAATTTTATGGATTATATAGTTTTTAACAAAAACACATATTCTATTGAAGAAACAATTAATGTAAAATTTGATGAAACTGACCCTTTTTTCAAACAACCACAATCCACATATTATAATTCTATTTAAAAAATTGGTTTTCAACCAATGTTAGAAAGTTCTTAATATAGGAGAAAAATAGAATAATTTTTTTATGAAATTATTCCTGAAGAATAAATTAAATCTATTATTAAATAATAAAGTTTTATAAGCTCAAGGAATCAGTTGATTCTTTGGAATCATCTTAGTTATAATATCATCAGGGATATAGATCAACATGTTAGAATTAGAACATCATTAAAAAATGAATATGAACATTGTTCAATTTTATTATAATTCAAAACTAAAACAAATGATGAATATTTAATTAAAGAATATTGGATAAAATCTTTGTAGGATGAACTTAATTAATTCAAAATAAATCATGTTTGGACATTAGATAAACCACCTAATAGTACTTCTATAATTATAGTAAAATTGGATTTTTAAAATAAGATTTCTAAAAATAAAATTATAGTATAAAATAAATATAGACTTTTTGAAAAGGGATATAGTCAAAAAATGACATATTCTATAATAAAAATTATACTTCTCTTTCTAGAATTAAATCTATTCAAATTCTTCTAGAATATGTATAATTTTTTAATTTTAAACATTTTCAAATGGATGTGAAGTTTGGTTTTATTAATAGAGATGTATATGAGGAAGTTTATATAGAAAAAAACATGGTTTTGAAGATAAAAAATCTTCATACCATGTATTTCGTATTACTAAGGAACATAAAGAAAATAGACAAGCCCATAGAGCCTACTATGATAGATTTACTGGATTTTCGTTAAAAACTATATTTTCAAGGGAGTATCGGATTAATAATTTTTATCAAAATTTTTTATAAAAAATATTAATTGTTCAAATTAATATTGATGAAGTTGTATTTTTTTAACTCAAAAATATATTATATATTCATTTTCAGATCTTATGAAATTTGTGTTTGAACTGATCATGATGGCTGAACATACTTATTTTCAAGGTTTAAAGACTTCAAAAAACCTAGAAAATCCTTTTATATCTCAACATAAGTATATAAAATACCTTTATAATAATTTTTGATATAAAAATTCTAAAAGTTTTTTTCCTCCTATTAGATCATCAAATATAATATATATTGATGAATCTGGTCAACCAGTTGATCAAAATATCTTTAGTGTAATAATTTTTTGTTTATATTACTTAATATCTAGTCATCTAGATTTAATGTTTTCAATATTTTTTTTAAAAGATATCATACTTATTTAAAATATTCAAATCATGAGGATATAAGATTAATTTTTCATTTTCTAAATGGAACTATTGATTTACACTTATTTTATTCTTTTGGAAATGATTTTGAGCTTTAATATTTTTCTAATGCTAACTTAAGTGGATGAAAACTTGATAGAAAAAGTAATTCTAAAACTTTTCAATTATTAGAAGAATATTTAGTATATTGGAATTTTATGAAACAACATTTAGTATCACTTTCCACTATTAAAGCTGGATATGTGGGAGCTTGAAGTTTTTTTTCTCAACTATTGTGGATGAAACACACGCTCATAGACTTTTTTTAGTTTCAGTACATCTCCAAATTTGTGTGATAAAACAACTTCCATGCCTTAAATAAAAAAACCCATAACATCACTCATAAGAAAAAATATATAAATATAAGAGACAATTTACATTGGAATCCCACAAAAAAAATAGATATTATTTTACAAGTCATCATAATGCAAGAATAGTTTGTTGATATTTTTACTAAAATCCTTAGTATTGATAGATTTAAATATATTTAATAGAAGATAATAATGGTTAATACTAAGTGATAATTCATACCTACATCTTGTTTACTAATATCCTTAAATTAATTAACTCCTTTTCAGGGGGTACATATGTCATGGTGTTTACTAACAATCCTAGATTTTATAAAAATATTTTTTTATCAAAAACATTAGTTTTTCGAAAATATTTCATTTTACTATAAACATCATTTTTATTAAAAAATTAGTCTTTCTAAAAACAATAGTTTTATTAAAAATATTATTTTTTTCTAAAATCAATCATTTTAATAAAACATTAGTTTTTTCAACAAATTAGATTTTCTAAAAACTTATGTTTTACTAAAAAATTTATTTCTTCAGAATTGTTTTACAAATATCAATATTTTTTCGAAAATAAAAAGTTTTACTCAAAATATTAATATTTATAAAATATTTTTTCTGACTAAAAACTATAGTTTTACTAATTTTTTAGTTTTTCAAAAAATATTCATTGTACTAAAATTTTTCATTTTTCTAAAAAATAATAGTTTTTTTGAACATAAGAAGAACAGTTACTGGATAAAATTTTCCATAAAAATATTAAATTTTACTCTTAGAATTTATTGTCTAATCATTAGTGTTTATTTTCTTCTATTTCATTATATTTGTTTTAAACTTTCTATATTTATAATATTTTTTATATAATTTTCAAAATGATCATTTAATATGATAAATATTTCTTTTAAAAAACATTAAGTCTTCAGTAATATTATATTAATCTCTTGAGGATAATTTTTATCATCATATCATATATGGTATTTAATCTAAGCCATCAGGTCATTAGAATTCAAATCGCCACCCTCAAACCTATAAATATTAGTGTGGGTCACCACATCCCAAATTGAACTCTCATCTTGTTGTTGACTCTCTACCCTCAAATTCATTGATCGTCTGATCTTTTCTCATTCTTCTGATCAGACCTTTAATTCAACCGATAAGATCTTCCCTATCTGATAAACATTTAGAAAATTGAATAATTCCAAAAAAAATATTGGAGGGATGTTGTGAAATATATATTAATTGAAAAACAATGGTATGAGAAGACTAACACTCTTTTGAATGAAATTATCAGATTCCAAAGATGGGAAATGTTTGTGTAGAAAATTAATATTTTGATCTTCATTATCTAGTAAGAGTAATGTAATTCAATTCATAAGTTTTATTTGTGTGGAAGATGATCTAAAGATAATAACCTTTTGTATTTTTAAGTGGTAATATAAACTAAATATTTAAAAAGTTTCAGATTTAGTAGAAGTTTTTATTGAAGGAGAAGCCTTTTTAGTTATAAATGAGATTCTGGAAAATCTTGGGTAATTTGGGAAATCCAAGGCTATGACTTCATTGCTTACTATTTTTGAAAAAGTAATGAAATAATTTTATCTTAAACCGGATTCTATAGTTGTATCAAAATGGATGGAAGGTTAACTTATTATGAGGGCAGGTGAGAGAGTCACATTTAATGTGTTGGATATATTCTTGTTATACTTTTTAATGAATGTAAATAAATTAAATGTAGTAAAAAAATTATTTCAATTAAGGTTGTTAATAAAATTGTGATGAAATTGAGAATTTGGTTGTTTCATTGTTTTATCAAAAAAAATTTGGTAAAAATTATGATATTAATGAAAATAAAAACTATAAAAAATGGAAATTAGCGGTGGGTTTTTCATGGACTAGCGGCAATTTTAACTATCCCCTAATAATCTGGTGGTGGTTATTAAAACTATCATATATTGTTTGATCAGTAGTATTTTAGCGGAGTTTCTTTTAATTACGTGGTGGTTTTTCTATGTGTCATTTTTTTAACATTTAGAGGCAGTTTCTTATTTCTTTAGTGGTGGTTTTTTATAAGAATATCCAAGGGGAATATAAATAAAATAAAACTAATCACCACTGAATATAATAGAGGCGGTTTGATTTAGTGGAGGTTAAGAGTAACCATTGTTAAACATATTTTAATTTATGTACTAAGCGATGGTTACTAAAAATTCCACAAAATCATAATTTTTTTAAAAACTATATTTATTAAAAAACTATAAATATAAAAAAACTAACATGAAAAGAACTAAAATATGAATGTATGATAAACTGATCACACATATATCATACATCTACAGTCATACATACAAACATCAACAGTCATCATAATCTAAGTCTAAGTCAACCCATACATCATTCAACCAATACATCAGTCATCAATATATATATATATATATATATTATGTCCAACAACAACCCATACTCAATATACATACACATCATGACCACTATTATATTTGTCTGCATCCAAATCATCTCATCAATTGAAACTGACAACATCATATCATCAACTGTAAAAAAATGAAAACAAAAAATAAAACTAAAAGTAATAATCATAATTACAGAATAATAATTCCTAAATTTTTATCATACCATAAAAACTAATAACCATCATAAATTCCTTCTGATGAATATTGTGGATCAGAATGGTCAACCTCATGCCTACTTCTGACATCTACCACCTATAATGAAATCCAAAACATTTATGAAAAGAAATGCGAAAGAGAAAACACACATAATATATTCAAAATGTTCCTCATAAAATTTTTTACTTTTTTAATCAAATAGAATTAATTTTTACATAAAAAAATATAATGAAAATAACTTTCAAAATATAAACTTACCTATTTAATATGTGATTCAACACTTGAAACTAAAAAGGGATAAGAAAATATTCTATTTAAATTTTAAATCGACGTGCAGTGTGTTAGGAATTTACTTAATAAAAAAAATTTAAAGACATTAATATCACAACATACCAAAGATTTCAAAAAAAATCATAAATGTTTGTCCCATGATTCCATGTCAATCTGAGGTCATTAACTATGGTTTTGTTCATTCTGCAAAATTTTTAGTGTTTTAATGTAGTTAAACTATTTTACAACCATCCTGGAAAAGGTATAATATAGAATAGATTTCTGCCACTTCCAACATTTCAAAATTAAATCTATGGTTATTTACCCATCATTTTATGGAAATTCGATATCATTTTCCTTATTTTGTCCTCGTGACACTTGTTTCTAAAGGCTTTTTTACCTTTAAGAAGTGTTTACTAAGTAATTATAAATACACCACTCATTGGATTGATATTTTGTCTTCACATACACATAAAAAATAACTCAATAGTGGTTTTCTCATGATTTCACATCAATCTAAGTAGGTTTACAGTTTATTGACCATTATATACATGTTTTGGTGCCTTAAAATACTAAAAATTCATTTATGAAAATCCTAGGAAAATCGTATATTATAATGACATGTCATGAGTTCCCACATTTCAAAATTTAATCTATGGTTATTTTCCTCTTATTTCAAGGTATTCTAATGTCTTTTTCCTGGTTTTGACCCCCAAAACATGTTTCTAAAGGTTTTGGACCTTTAAAAAGTGTTTACCATCTCATTTCGACCACAATAAACAATAGATTGATGTGTTTCTATGAATAGATTTCAAAAATAACTCCTATGTTGATGTAAAATTATTTCACATCAATATTTGAACTCTTTCTATCTTTTTGGCCCTTCCACACACATTTTAGTGTTTTAAAGCATAAAAATGTGTTTACAGCCATCACGGTAAAACTGTAATTCTTAAAAACATGTCATCCATTTATACATTTCTATATTTAATCTATGGATTTTTCCTATTATTTCAAGGAAATATGACATCATTTATATTATTTAAACCCCCCCCACCAAGACATGTTTTTAATGGCTTTTGTTCCTTTAAGAAGTGTTTACCGAGTCATTCTGACCACACCGTACGTTAGATTGACATTTTATCAATTTTTAAAAATAAAAAATAACTCAATTATTGTTTTCCCAAGATTTCACATAATTCTAAGGTTATTTTCTATCATGTTTACTCTTCCAGGCCAATTTTAGTGTTTTAAAACATTAAAAACACATTTACGGCCATCCCGAGAAAACCAAAATTCATAATGACATATTGTTATTTTTTACATTTCAAAATTCAATATACGGTCATTGTCCCCTGATTATAGGGAAATATGATGTTTTTTTCCTAGTTTTGACCCCCTATATTTGTTTTTAATAGCTTTTGTACCTTTAAGAAGTGTTTACTGAGTAATTCCAACCACATTTCATGTCTGATTAACATATTGTGTATCTATACATGTCAAAAATAACTCAATAGTGGTTATAAAATTTTTACACATCAATATGAGGTATTTTTCTATGGTTTTAACAATTCAACACAAATTTTAGTGTTTTAAACTACTAAAACATGTTTACAACCATCCCGTGAAAACTATAATATATAATGATTTTTCGTCAGTTAATACATTTCAAAATTTAACATATGGTCGTTTTCACTTAATTTCAAGGAATTATAACTTTGTTTTCCTAGTTTTATCCCCCTAACACCTAGTTTTATGGCTTTTACATCTTTAAGAAGTGTTTACTGAGTCATTCCGACCACACTGCATTTCATACTGATGTGTTATATGTACGTACATGTAAAAAATAACTCATTATTATTTTTTAGACTATTTAATGTCAATATTAGGTTGTTTTATTTGTTTTTTACCATTACACATAAGTTTTAGTGTTTGAAAACACTAAAAATGCATTTATGGAAATCTCGGGAAAACTGTTATTCAAAATGATGAGTCATCAGTTCCTACATTTCAAAATTAAATCCAAAGGGTATTCTCCCCTGATTTTAGCGAAATACAATATTGTTTTCCTAGTTTTGATCCCCCCCAACACATGTTTTGAAATGTTTTTTTACCTTTAATAAGTGTTTACTGAGTCATTCTGACCACACCGCATGTTATATTGATGATTTTTCTATTCATACACATAAAAAACTCATTAGTGGTTTTATCATGATTTCACATCAATACGAGGTTTTTTTCTATAGTTTGACCCTTCCAGTCACATTTTAGTGTTTTAAAACACTAAAAACTCATTTACATAAATCTCGGGTTAACCGTAATTTGGAATTACGTGTCATTGATTCCTGACTTGACGATTTAAAATTTTTATTTCTAAAAAAATTTATTTGGGAAATTTAGAATCATAAATAATTTCATAAAATAAAAAATTTCAAACCATATAAGAAAATATCAATCTATTCCAGAAAATCATTAAACTGTTTGAATTAGTTTGCCCATCTAAGATCAATGTTATAAAGGTTACATTCATGTCTAGTAAATCTTTGATGAGATCCTCACAGTGGTAGACCAGCCTATACCAGTTCTAAATATATTCCTCTAGACTTATCTTCCCCCCATTGATTCTGTGATCTGATATCCAATCTTTTTTGTTGATCTAATCATTTTTCTCATCATTAAGATAAACTTGAATCGATCTCTTATACATTTTATCTGCATATAAATTTGAAACATTAATATAAAAATATTCCTATGATATCTCTTCTTTAGAATATAGGAGAAGCTTCAGATTAACATCATCCTTCTTTGTTTCCATCTAGGCTCCATTAAATGCCTCTTGTTCTAACAATCGGTTTAGAGCTATTAACATTCCAGCTTTTGTATTATCATCCTTATCTCTAGCTATCTCAAACTCATCGCCAGGAACAGTAGCTGGCACCCTGATAATTCTACATTGATGAACACCCACTAGATCTGACATGGCCTTAGCCTTAGATTTATTTAGTTTTACAGTTGATCTGGTGAAAATGTGATTTTTAATATTGGAGTAATAATTGTGTTTCTTGGTATTTTTCTTTTTGTTGATTGAAAAAAATTTCAGAAATAAAATTTCCATGAATCTTGTTCCTCAATACACACCCAACATCCATTGTTGTATGATCTTTCTCACACTCCAAAGCTGATTGGGAGTTAGTTTATTTGTTTCTCAATTGACTTTCTTACTGGGTCTTAGACCAAACCTATTTCCTCTTCCATTTTGGAACAACTAATTTCCACCCTTCATGATCACTTTCCCCCTCCTTCCCATCCCATTTCAAACCTATAACAGCCAAACCATCAAACCAATTACATATATTAAGATTCATAGTATCCTTGATCCGAATTTAGTTAACCACTACATTAACCCCTCCTTAACTTGAAGCCAAGGTGATCAGATTTGATCTTTCAGGTGTCATGAATCTCCCTTTCTATAAACCACCCATAACAGAAGGATTCATAGTTCATGGACATGATTTATTTCATGAAATACTATAAGTAATTGCCTCAAAATTCTACACTATATAAACTCTTTTAGAGCATGCTGAAGGTTTATAATCCCCACGCCTCAAGCTTGGAGAAAATAGATCCTTACCTTTATTTACCTTACCAATCACCATTTTATCATAGGAGCTAACCACATCAAAGAAATCCTGATCAGGCTCATCAGAATATGAATTAAAAAATGAAGAAGGAAAACAGAGAATCTGGTCATTTCCCTTATATTTAACATCTAATTCAGGATGTGTTGACTCCTTCTCCCTTGAACAGATATGACAATCATGACACGACTATCCCAAATGAATACATGATGAGAAATAGTTTAACCAATCCAAAAAAACAACTTCTCGATGGACTTGAAGTTCTTAATCCACCTCAATCTACATATAATCAATATGAGGGTTAGAAACATCAATTTCCATGCAAATATGATGGGGTAATGGAGTGACACCGGGATCATGAGTAGTTATCAAATTAAAAAAAACATATGACCAGATTTCTGAGAATTTGGAAGATGTAAGAGTATTGAAAGGGAAGGGGTAAGCTTGATAAAGATACCCAAATTGCTATGGTCAGAGGATCATGATTCCAGTGAAATTAATAGGCCCATCAGAATAGGAATATGTAAGATCCCTCATATGACCGCTGACCATTAGACCATGTCGTGGTGTGGTCATCCTTATTAGCAAAATGAAGAAGGCAGTTGCAAGGATTCAGTAAAATGATGACGAATCACTCCTTCAGATACTCAGTGTCGATGATGAATATATCTATGTAGTCAAGAGGGGGTTATATTAAACCAATATGAGCCACCAAGGAGAGTCTTTAGAGGTTCATTTTCTTAGAGAATTCATGGAGGGAGATGGGAAGTACTGGGGCCCAGAGGTGATAAGAGGGGAATTTTAAGCTAAGGTGGATGAAAGGAAAATTGGGGAGAAAGGCATGTATGGTAAAGGGAGAGAAAGAGAATTCTATCCCTCCTAAAATAAGGTAGTCTTTCCGAATTGGCCATCACCATCTCCCACAGTGGGAAGAACAGAACCACTTATCATTCAATGAATAAGAGAGATAGTACCTATAAAGGATTATTCAATTACACATGTTTTTTATTCCTATATTTCAAAATTCAGTCTATGGTCATTTTCACCAAAGTTTAGGGAAATACGACATCATTTTCATGGTTTTTACCCCCTGACACATGTTTTTAAAGGCTTTTGTATCATTAATAAGTTTTTAACAGGTCCAAACTGAACAGACAAGTTTGGATTATTTCCAAACTTATGGATAAATATCTATAATTCATTTCTGACGTGTAAGAATCAACCAAATGTCAATTTGGTATATGATGTGGTTTGTAGGACATAAAATGTGTGTTTTCTAGATAAATGTTTCATTTTAGTTTTATTCATGAATGGAGTATGTGTTTAATGAAAACGGGTTGGGTTTTCTCCCTAACTGATGCCAATAATAGAAAAAAAATGGATGAAGATAAGAGAAAAAACAAAAAGATAGAAGGAGAATCAATGAACCTTATTGAGTTACAATAGTAGGAGATTAAGAAGAAGAAATAATGGTGGAGAAATAATAAGAAATCATCATAAGAATTACATTTATTTGAGGGCCAAGGGGAGACCACCCCTATGTTGAAACCTCCCAGTTTCTACTAAGAAGAAATTAAAAAATGATTTATTCCCATCCACAACCACCACTCCCATACTTTTTATCCCTAACTACATGCTAACATCCCCCAACCTACTATAATAGAAGAATCTCAATCTACACCTGATAAAAAATAACCACCCTACTCACATAACTAACCTCTCACAGCTAACATACACATTTATATCAAAATGTGTGAATGATCTATGGAATTTATAATTTATATCAATGAGAAGAGCTATAAGGATGGAAATTTCCTTAGAGATCATGTTGGTTATCCTATGAAATAAATAAATAATATAATTTTACATTTTCAACCTCCACTAATCATGTGTTTTCATATAAGGGTCTTGTTCTTAAAATTTTTCTTTCAATATTTTAATTTTTCATTATGATTCTCGATCAACGACACTACTTGAACCCCCACTAGGCATAGCAGTAATGGATGACGCTACCCTACCAATGACAGGTAATAGAGTAGGCCCAAAACCCATCCCCTATACACACCCTAGATTCTCATTCCCTAAAACGATTCCAACTCCATAATTCTGGGAAACTGATGATGATTGTGAAGGGTTCACATTCGAGATTTCTTGAATTTTGACCTGTTAATAGAAAAATATTAACAATGTTTTTTAAAAATATCTGAACATCATAATATTATAAAATAAATATGTTTTTCATTACTATTTATAATCATTTCATTATAAAAAAAAGTAATAATAAAAACTATATTATAATAACAAAGAGGCCTTAAGACTAATTAATTAAGGCTAGCTATATGTATCAAATGATGATAATTTTTCCTCATTTGAGCCATGTAGTTGGTCCCATTTAATTGGGTTTAAGACTTATTAGTTTTTATAATATATTTTTCATTATTATGTTTTTATAATAATGAAATAATATTAAATGGTAACGAAAAGTACTTAATCCAAATTCTTTGTTATGTCTTTTATGAAAATTCCATCAGTTTTCCGATGAACATTAAAATACATCTCTATTCATAAAATAGAGTGACCTAATTTATTAGACTTTATAAAAAATATAAGCAAGTTATAAAAAAATTGATTTAAAATAAAATGTTATAAATAATAATGAATAAAATACAATCCAAAATTTTTCTTTTTCTCAAAAAACATTGAGATCCAGTGATGTGAGGAATGAATTTCTTCTCTTGATTTACTATATTATTTTAGATAATTCCTACAAAAAATAAAAAAAAATTAATAGATAATATAATCTTATTGTTTATATGTTATTAAGATACAGAAAAATATGCAATTACCTCATGAGACTCATCCCTGTTGATATTGAATATGATCTTTCATTGCTCATGAGAAATTCCTTTAGGAACTTTCTCATACATCTATCATGTTCTCAGAGAAGTTTCATTAAACTCATGCCATATTCTCTATTTAAAATATATACATTTCTGGCCAAAATATTTCAATGTACATGGGCATGAAACAGATCCTAGGACATAAAAATGATAAAACATCTAGAAATTAAAAACATAACACTTTATAAGTATATTAAAAAATACTAATAATTTATTTTAAATTAGTTATAAATGAGTATTCAATTAATATTACCTTTACTTGAGTATAAAATAAATCATTTTCCCAATCTATAGGAACATTCTTCCATACATTATAATTAAAGGGAAAGATTACTATATCATAAGCAAGCTACCAATGAATCATCCCATTGATTCTGAAACGTCACTAGTAAGCACCCCAAAATCATCAAATGGAATGATAATATTGAATTCATTTAGGTCCCATAAATATTCCATGTTCATATTTATATCTCTTCATCAGTTTACCTTATCTATTTGAAAAACACATTAAAAATAAGAAAAAATATATTATTTTTTAAAAATTACATATATAACAAAAATGGAAACTCTCCAATATCCCCAAGATAGAGGGGTGACCAACTTCCCCATCATTGAAGTTGAATCAAGAGGTGGGCTACCAATGACATCTATGGAATTGGTTACCTCTCTAGTTGTATCAGGTACAAAAAAATCACTAGGATCTACAAAAGATAATGGTAGTTGGGGCATGCTTCGAGATGATGATTATCTAGGATCTGGAAAATATCTTGTTCTCGGAATTCCTGAATTTAAAATGGTTAAGGTATATTGAATGTATAAAAAATGAAAAACAAAAAATATTTTAACAAAAACAAATAGAAATATGTATATATGTACGAAACACTTATCATTGAGAAATTGTAATATATTTTCATTACCAATTTATATATTCAATTGTCTTCATCTTCATTTTCTTTATTATGATCAACCACCATTGTGATGAGTCCTTCATTTTCACACTCTCTTATAAATTCTAATATTTAAACATTTTCAATAAAATACTTTTCAATGTATTTTGGTTGTTAAGGTTCACTATAACAAAGAACCAATTGATCTTCATCACCCATATCATATAAGTCACACTGCTTTAAGATTACAAAAACACTCAAACCATAATGTATTTCATCATCCACATAATAAACCATATTCACTTGTAAAGCAAAGATAAAGGTATCTTGATCCGAAATCTCACTAATATCCATCAAACAATACAAGTTGATAAATGTAAATTGTAATGAATATTTCATTATACCCCAGCCAATGTTGACCTACTTGAATTTGAATAAGACAACTAAAAAATAGCCATGATAATTTAATTAAATTATATCATTCAATTTCCCATAGTATCCCACATATGAAAATGTAAATACACCACTACCTTGTGTTTTTAAGTATTCTTTATGATAATTTGTACGAAACGTGAAGCCATGAATATCTGAGGGAGCAAATCTCTTATCTCCCTTTGAGGTCATTGAGCCAAAAAAATAAAATCACTTGATATTTCATCTCAATTTTCAACATTAATTATTGAGAAAAAAAGATATAAGGTGTTACTTTTAACACACACAAAATAACTACATGTCAATAGTATGAATTTGAGTATACACTTACACGATGGGAGAACCATTCGTCGATCTTTTTATTAATAGATTTTGTTAATTAAATATCATTTTGAGCTCAACACCTTAGTCGTCTCTCTATTTGCAGTCACAATTATTTAATAATTGAATATTTAATAAAACTATCGAGTATAGCATATATATGTGATCATAGAAACTCCAATTTAGTCAGTGTAAAATTTGACATCTTTCTAATTGGTCTTCTAATAGTTAAAAATAATGAAGATTGATTTTATGAATGATAATTAGTGGAGTGGCCATCAGCATATCCAACATGATTTAATTTATCCTCAATATCATCCAAATAAAGGGAACAAATAGTCAAACACTCTTTGGATATCTAACCTTTAGCATTAGAGACTTTTAGTTCAGCTGTATTCCTCACATATGATTTCAAAAGACCTATGTACCTGATGAAAAAATAAGAAACATATAAAACATTTTACACAATGATTTGATATAATTGAATTCAACAATGAAAATAAAAATAATATCAATGTACCTCTCAATTGGATACATCTATCTATATTATTTCAATCCACCAAGTTTAGATTCTCCATCCAAATCAACAATTAATAGAATCATGATTGTGAAAAATGAAGGGGAAAATAAAATCTTTAAACAAAAAAATATCAAACCAATTATTACTTGAAGTTTATCAAGATCATTTATATTTAGAGTTTTTATATAAGGCTACATAAAAAATATACAAAAATCAACTAGAACCGCAGTGAAATTTTCAGGTACCATATTACACAATTGCAATGGAAAAAACTGCACTGTAAATTTTTTTGAGTCATGACATTTAAATCCATGTAAATTTCGATGTTTAATGTCAACACACCTTGATATGTTGGTTAAATATCCATCTAGAACTTTTAAGTTATTTAAATTTTGATAAAATACATATTTCTTATTATTTTTCATTGTAAAAATGGCTAAATGATATTTTCCATTCTAATTTTTTCAAAAACTATTATTTATATTCATTGTCTCCAAATTCTTACGAGCATTTAGTTGATCCTTTGACTATCCCTTCTCATTAAGGAATGTAAAAAATTACATTTTCACGAATGTTCTTCTTAATATGAAGCACTTCAACATTATGACATATCAAATTAAACTCTCAATAATGAGGCCTGAAAAATATACTCTTTTTCTTTGATTATTGAGTTACAACTGCTTCATATATTTTACCTAGTTCCCTTTTTCCCATACTTTAAACTGATGACATTTTCCAAATTCTTCAGTGATATTCATTAATTATCCCAATATTTTGGAACAAAATAACAATAATAGGGATTTTCTAATTTCAATATCTTTATCGAATCATTTCTTGTTAAACTTGAATTTATGAGAACCATCAAGAAATCAATGATGACACATAAAACACCATTTTTCTCTTTATGGTAAATTTTGAGGTTCAAAATTAAAATTACAGACTAGAGGAGACAATACATTATGAGTGTTCCAACCAGAAAAATTTACTATTCCATGAAAGTCACTAATTTTCCACATTAAATATGTATTCATTTTGAATAAAAGTCTCGTTGAATCATTATATATTTCCTTTCCATTATTACAAAATTGTCACAATTCTTTGATTGGAGGTTGAAGGTGTACATTATGGTTATTTCCATTCATTTTATGTAACATCCCAAGTAAGTAATGAATAATAGATATTTTTATCTATGTCTACTAATGAATTAGATAGTGTTTTAGAGGCTTAAAATGAGAATAAATCCAATCTTAAGCATGGAATACACTAATATTTTTAAAAGATTATTTTACTACCTTTTGATGGCAACCCATTTTTAAATATATATTTTGACAATTTTATAAGCTGTGTTTGTCAAAATAAACTTATTTTTTATGATTGGGACATCAAAATTTACTTTGTGTGAATTTTTCGTATTTTTCTAATAAAGTTCATTTTTTTAAATGAATAGTGAAAAATACTGCATTTTACATCAAAACTGCTTTTTCATCTAATTTAATTATATGGTTAGATTATATTTTTAATTAGTTTCAAAGTGTAAATAGAATATATTTTTACCATTTAATACATTATTGGTTGTTGTAATTAGTTTCACTTTGAAATTGGACTTAAACAAGTGTCAATCTTTTGATACTTATTGATTCATAAAAACACGTTATTTGCTTTGACAGCGGGAATTAATTATTAAATTAATTAATGCAACTTATATGTTTTGAATTTTGTAAAATAGACATCATTTTTGAATTCTGAATATCAAATATAGCCTAGGTTGAAGTTTTGGTAATTTTCTGGAAAACTTCAATTTTTGATAAATAGTGAAACCACTAAGTGGTACTTACAAAAACTGATTTTTCGTTTAAATGAAATTTTACCACCTCTGTGTTTTGAATTTCAAAAATCTGACAGACATGGTTGTTATTAAGAATTAAAATGTGGTTCAATGATATTAAAATAATTTTTTGGTGAATAGTAACTTTTAATTTTTTAATCGCGATTAGAGGTAATTAGTGTAATTTAAGGTAAGAATAATGTTTTAATAATACGAAATGACCCAGAAAAATGTCCTACCCTTATTGGTTGTGTCATGGCCGACCAAGAAAATCCATGGGTCAACTTGGGGACCCCATGGAGCCACTTTTGTTGGAAAATGACATTAATATCTTTTAATTTAATGTTAAAGTAAAAATGACACAAACATGAGTTGTTTTACTAAAAAACAATTTACATGGGGTTATACAAGTCATATTTTTTACTATAAATATTCATTGGAAAGATAAATATAGTTTCTACATCATATAATTTTTTTATAATTTTTAGACATTAAATAAATTAAATTATTTATGACATCATGATGATGCATCGATTACCTCATTATTTAACGATTTAAATAAAATGAAAAGATGATGTAAAATCTAAGACCTACACTTATCAAAAACAAATTGGTTGGGTATATTTAGAACCCTTATCACCTTATCCTAGAATTATATCAATGTGGGACCTTTTAAATCCGAAAATCATTTTAAAATAAAGTAACATTTCTTTACCTTCCAAGAGTGCCCCTCCTCTCCTCTTATAAATGGCCCCCACCTCTACCTCCTTACCCACACTTCCAAAGCCTTTGGCTCGGCCAACCCCTGACCATTTTGTCTCTCCACATCCCTCTCTAACTCTTAGAAGCCTCACTTTGGGCAGAAGTCTTCCCAAGTAAGCCTTTGAGCTCAAATCAAAAAGAGTTACCCGTTTTAAAGGTAAAGTCTTCTCTAATGTTCTTTTGTTTTATTTTGCTTCTCCAACCCCCTAAACTCTTTTTATTCATTTATTTTGTAATAGAACCAGTATCTTCAATATACTAGGATTATGTTATAATAATTATTCGAGCTACACCTACACACACCTACATCTAATGGTTAAAGAGCATACTGTTTCCGTGGATGGCGAATTTCTGCCTCACGAAACGATGATTGTTCAATATTCTTCTAACACCTTCAAAGGTGGCCATTAAGATGTCACTATATTTATATATGATATATAACATGTTTATTTTTTACTTAAGCTTCTGTATTTTTCATTTATGGCATACCTTTATGGTTTCCATTATAGGTAAACATGATATCTTCATTTTAGGAAGTGCGGACTACCGCCCCCTCAAAGTGATTTGATTCGTTAATACAATATGTGGTACATATAAATGATATATTGAATGATATTATATATGATACAATACTGGAATTATAATACTATTATGTATCATTATGTTTTAATTCCATTAAATATGAAATAGAAATGGAAGTAGCGTTCATGCGTACGTACGGCTTACCGTCTCCATGAATGGTGCATTTCATTTCTTACCTCTAAATGTCATGTAATATTATAAATACATGTATATACTAGATATATATGAGATATTTGATATATACATCATGAGTATAACTCTGGATATAATGGGTACATGAACAAATTGTAATTATAAAGAGCATATTTTTGACTCAAGTACCAATGATCGTTAAAACGGCCGTTATTAAATTAAATAATTACATAGTGTTCATGACATGGTAATAAGTGATATAAAAGGAATAATGAACTTGAAAAAGGTTCTTAAGCAAGTATTAATTAACTCAAGTTTATTATTCAGGAGGTTGAATAACGATCGAGTCAAGTCGGACCCGAGGTATGGGACTTCATCTCAATATCCTTTCATTGAGGCATATTTTGTTTTATACACAACCTTCTTTTATACAGTGTATAAACCCCTTTTACTTTTACGTTTATCCAAAAGGAATATTTTTTATACGAAGCGTTTTACTAAACGACAAAAGGGAAGGTTTTTGTCGTACGTATGCGGCGACAACGACTTCTCCGCCGCCGTGACCATTATTTGAGTTTCGGCTTCCTCTACAAGCCATACCATCTTTTTAAAAGAAAAATAAATACCATGTTTTACTTTTCTTTTATTTTGGTATTGAAAATGGTTTTCATAATGTTTTTATATCAATGTGTTGTATTGATATCTTGTGATTGAAAGGTGGAAATGTTATGTTTCCTTTATGCATATTTTATGTGATACGATTATGTTGTGGTTCTTGGGCATTATTATGAAGATGGGTGGTTATTTGATAAACTAAGGGCGGGTGAGCCCGATATATCTCTCTAATGCATTGGGAAATGTAAAGGAGTTAAACGTTAAGGTTTCTCCGAATAGATTTAGGGAATATACTGTGATGGGTATTCCAAACTTAACCAAGAGGGTTACTCCCTACGTAAGAATGTTATGAATGCCTCAAGTTACCTTTATGTCTTAATATTTCTATGATTTATTCATGATTTGATGAGGTATGTTTATGTGCTTATGTTTTATGAGTAGAGTATGATTTCATTGATTCTTATGTACACATGTACTCATGTTTCCTTTCTATATTTGTATATCCCCTACTGAGCTTTTTATGCTCATCCCATGTTTTTTAAATGTTTTTCACAGTTCAAGGGAAGGGTACATGATATGATGATAGTGTCAAGGAAGTGTCAAGAAAAAATCCATGTTTTATGTTAAATATGTTTCCGTTGATAAGAAAAATGAATACTATCTTTTATGTAACCACTTTGTTTAAATGTGGAATGTAATGCAAGTTTTATGATCTAATTCTCTAAAACTCTAAACCTGAAAAGATCCTCAACGTGTAATCTTGTAATAACTTAAGATTAAGTAAGGTTTAAGCCTGGGGCCTTATAGTTGGTATCAGAGGTCGGTTTAGATAACTTTAGGAGTTAGAATTCTATTAAATTATTATCCAAAAAATATGTTTTTTATGGTCAAATTGAAATGATATAGCATTTGAAGATTACCATGTTGCTTCATCTAAGACATGTTTGTTCAGAATGGTTTTCCACAAAGGAAATAGGGAAGCAGTGTTAGGAAGGCATACATAAGGTAATAACCTTCCGAATCGGCATCCTGAGATGGTAGGAATTGGAACTGAACAGTTTGTTGTAGTAATGGCATTGTTGACTCAAGCGATAAATGGTAGCGGTATCCATGCACAAGATCAGCCAGATCAACCGCAGAGGAACATGTCAGTGGTGGAACATTTCATGAGGCAACATCCCCCATCATTTAGAGTATCATCTGACCCTGTGCTAGCTAAAGGGTGGATTAAAGCACTAGAAAATATTTTCGATGTCATGGGGTGTTCAGACAATCAAAATGTTAGTCTTTCTATTTACCATTTGGAGGGTGAAGCAGATCAGTGGTGGTCGATGGTTAAAAATGTCAGGGACGCCGATGAGATTGATGATCTTGACTGGGATGAATTTAAAGGTATGTTTCTTGAGAAGTATTTTCCTAAGGCTGTTCGACTTAGGATGGAGAAACAATTCTTGGAATTGAGGCAAGAGGAAGACTTAGTGGCTGCCTATGAAGAAAGGTTCACTTGATTGGCAATGTATGCTCCAAATTTTATCTGAGACCTTGATAGTAAAATCAATCGTCTTTACTCAAGATTAAAGCCAAAATATCGAAGGGCATTGGATTCTCGTGAGTTTAAAAGTTATGAAAAGCTTGTTCGATGTGATGAGAAGTTGGAAATGAAGTTTTCCGATGGTCAACTGTTCTATAACAACCAACAGAAGAAGAGACCGAGGTGGCATGAGAAAGGAAAGAATTCTTCAAAAAAGTCTGATGGTAAGAAAACTAAGTTTCCAGTTTGTGATAAATGTGGTAAAAGGCATGTTGGGGAATGTCTTCTGAATTCTAGAAAGTGCTACCAATGTGGTAAGATGGGACATAAGGCTCATGATTGCACTGAAAAAGATCAAGGTAAAGGTAAGACCAAATTTGATTTACAGTTAGTGAAATGTTTTAAGTGCAATGAGATGGGTCACTATGAAAATGAGTGTCCGACAAAGAGCTTGAGTGATGGGAAGCAGTTAGATTACAAGCAAAAAGGGGTGGTGAAATCCTTTGCGACTACTTCAGCAGATGTTGGGCCATCAAATGAAGTGGTATCAGGTACTTTGTTTATTTTTTCAGATTATGCCAGTGTGTTGTTTGATTCGGGGTCTACACATTCTTTCATCTCTGAAAAAGTTTCTAGTAAAATGGGAATACCATCTCAAGAAATGACTCCTGAACTTGTGGAAAAAACACCTGGAGGAAATGTTGAGGAAAAAATAATTTATAAGAATCTTCCTATCCTTATCCGTGGAAAGAACCTACTTGAAAACCTAATTGTTCTACCTCTAGTAGAGTTTGATGTTATCCTGGGTATGGATTGGCTCTCTATTTAGCATGCTAAGATTGACTATAGAGCTAAAGAAGTTTCTTTTCAGAAAGACTTTCAGTTTCTGTACAAGAATGAACCCTTACTATTGATAACATATCAAGAGGTAGAGAAACTTGTAAAAGATGGAAATGAATGTTACCTTGCACACATTGTTGAAAACATGGGAACTGTTCAGATTAATGATGTGCCAGTGGTAAATGAGTATCCTAATGTTTTTTTTGATGAGTTGCCTGGAATAATACCAGATCGGAAAGTTGATTTTACTGTTGACTTAGTTCCTGATGCTAAGATAATTTCAAAACCCCCTTATCGAATGGCTCAAATTGAACTTTTAGAGTTGAAGGAGCAATTGCAAGATTTATTAGAGAAAGGTTTCATTCGACCTAGCACATCACCATGGGGTGCTCCTGTTTTATTTTTTAAAAATAAAGATGGTTCTATGAGACTTTTCATTGATTATAGAGCCTTGAATAACATCACTTTTAAGAACAAATATCCTTTGCCTCATATCGATGATTTGTTTGATCAGCTCCAGGGAGCTCAGTATTTTTCAAAGATTGACCTGAGATCGGGGTACCATCAGCTGAAGGTAAAAGAATCAGATGTTTCGAAGACTATGTTTCGTACAAGATATGGCCATTATGAATTTGTAGTAATGCCTTTTGGGATAACCAATGCACCTGCTGTATTCATGGACTTAATGAATAGAATATTCCATGAGTTCTTGGATAATTTTGTGGTTGTTTTCATTGACGATATTTTTGTGTTTTCTAAAAGTAAAGAGGATCATGAAAGAAATTTAAGGGTTATTTTGAAAACCTTAAAAGAAAAGAAATTGTATGGGAAATTCAGCAAGTGTGAGTTTTGGTTGCAAAAAATTTCTTTCCTTGGTCACATTGTTTCTAAAGATGGGATAACCGTTGATCCTGCAAAAACAAAGGTTGTTGAGGAATGGCCAAGACACACAAATGTAACAGAGATTAGTAGTTTCCTTGGTTTGGTAGGCTATTACCGAAGGTTTGTTAGAAATTTTTCATGGTTATCTAGTCCAATGACTAAGCTAACTCGGAAGGGTGTTAAGTTTATCTGGACAAAAGAATGTGATGATTGTTTTCAAGAATTGAAAAGAAGATTGGTGAATGCTCCAGTTTTGGCACTACCTTCCAGGAATGGGGAGTTTTTTATCTACTGTGATGCTTCATTGAAAGGACTTGGTTGCGTCTTAATGCAGAATGATCAGGTAATTGCTTATGCTTCACGACAGTTGAAAACTCATGAGGTAAATTACCATTCACATGATTTGGAATTAGCTGCGGTTGTTTTCGCTTTAAGAATTTGGAGGCATCATTTGTATGGAGTAAAGTGTGAAATATATACTGATCACAAAAGTTTAAATTATATATTCACTCAGAAATAATTGAACATGAGATAGAGGAGATGGCTAGAATTAATCAAGGATTATAATTGTACAATTCATTACCATCCGGGAAAAGAAAATAAAGTGGTTGATGCTTTGAGTCTAAAAAGTAATGCTTCATTAACGATGTTTCATTTGGAACGTGATCCTTTGGTTAAGGATTTGATGAAATTTGGAATAGAAGTTTTTGGTGCAGGATTTCCTTCTGTTTTGTTTCAGGTATTAGTGAAATATTCTCTATCAGACAGAATCAAGCAAGCACAGAAGCAAGACAGTGAGTTTCAGAAAAAGGTAGATCTGGTTCAGAAGGGTAATTTGACTGAATTCAACATTGATAATGATTGTGTTTTGAGATTTGGGAAGAGATTGTGTGTCCCTTGTGATTCACAGTTGAAGAGAGATTTGTTATGTGAAACTAATAGTTCTCCGTTTTCAGTTTATCCTGGCAGTACTAAGATGTACAGAGATCTACGGGAGTATTACTGGTGGGATGGAATGAAAAGGGATATTTCTGATTTTACTGTGAAGTGTTTGACATGTCAACAGGTTAATGTAGAGAGGCAGTTACCTAAAGGTATTATTCATCCTTTACCAGTTCCAGAGTGGAAATGGGAGAATATATCCATGGACTTCGTTATGGGATTGCCGAAGACACCTCGAGGTAATAATGAAATATGGGTTATTATTGATCGCTTGACTAAATCTGCTCATTTCCTTGCTATATGGGATATGTTTTCCCTATATCAACTTTCCCGTTTGTATCTTAAATTGATAGTCAGGTTACATGGAGTTCATCTCTCTATTGTATCTGACCGTGATCCCTGGTTCACTTCTAACTTTTGGAAATGCCTTCAGAAGTTTTTGGGTACTGAATTAAATTTTAGTACAGCTTTTCATCCTCAGTCAGATGGACAGTCAGAACGAACAATTCAGACTTTGGAAGATATGCTACATGCTTGTTCGATGGATTATCAGGGAAGTTGGGACCAACATCTTTCTTTGGTTGAGTTTTCTTATAATAAAAATTTTCATTCCAGTATACAGATGGAACCATTTGAGGAATTATATGGGAAGCGGTGTCGAACTCCAGCTTTTTGGGATGAAGTGGGTGAAAGGAAGCTGATGGGACCAGAATTGGTATAAGAGTTGGCAAAAAAAGTTCAGCTGATACAGAAACACATGAGAACAGCTCAAAGAAGGCAGAAGAGTTATGCAAACAACAGGAGGAAGGATCTCTCATTTGAGGTAGGTGATCATGTTTTTCTCAAAGTCTCACCATGGAAAAGTGTGATGCGATTTGGTAAGAAAGGAAAGCTGAGTCCAAGGTTCATTGGACCATATAAAATTCTGGATAGAGTTGGATCAGTTGCTTACCGAGTGGCTTTACCTCCGAGTTTATCTCAGGTACACAATGTTTTTCATGTTTTGATGTTGAGAAAGTATATGTCAGATCCATCTCATGTTTTGAGTCCAGAGGTAGTTCAGCTAGAAGAGAACCTATCTTATGAAGAACAACTAGTCCAAATTCTTGACCACAGGGAGAAAGTGTTACGAAATAAGTTGATTCATCAGGTAAAGGTTTTGTGTAAAAACCACATGGTTGAAGAGGCAACATGGGAATCTGAAAATGCAATGAGGGCTAAATACCTGCACTTATTCGATAAGTAAATAAATTACGGGGACGCAATTTTCTAAAGGGGGGAAGGATGTAACATCCCAAGTAAGTAATGAATAATAGATATTTTTATCTATGTATACTAATGAATTATATAGTGTTTTAGAGGCTTAAGATGAGAATAAATCCAATCTTAAGCATGGAATACACTAATATTTTTAAAAGATTGTTTTACTGCCTTTTGATGGAAAACCATTTTTAAATATATATTTTGAAAATTTTATAATCTATGTTTTTCAAAATAAACTTATTATTTATGATTGGGACATCAAAATTTACTTTGTGTGAATTTTTTGTATTTTTCCGATAAAGTTCATTTTTTTAATGAATAGTGAAAAATACTGCATTTTACATCAAAACTGCTTTTTCATCTAATTTAATTGTATGGTTATATTAACTTTTTAATTGGTTTTAAAGTGTAAATATAATATATTTTTACCATTTAATCCAATATTGGTCCTGGAAATTAATTTCACTTTGAAATTGGACTTAAACTAGTTTCAATCTTTTGATACTTATTGTTTCATAAAAACACGTTATTTGCTCTGACAACGGGAATTAATTTTTAAATTAATTAATGCAACTTATATGTTTTTAATTTTTTAAAATAGACATAATTTTTGAATTCAGAAAATCAAATATATCTTAGGGTGAAGTTTTGGTATTTTTCGGGAAAACTTCAATTTTTGATGAATAGTGAAACCACTAAGTGGTACTTATAAAAACTGATTTTTCATTTAAATGAAATTTTACCACCTCTGTGTTTTGAATTTCAAAAATTCGACATACATGGTTGTCATTAAGAAGTTAAATGTGGTTCAATGGGATTAAAATATTTTTTTGGTGAATAGTAACTTTTAAGTTTTTAATCGCGATTAGAGGTAATTAGTGTAATTTAAGGTAAGAATAATGTTTTAATAATATGAAATGACCTAGAAAAATGTCCTAACCTTATTGGATGTGTCATGGCCGACCACGAAAATCCATGGGTCAACTTGGGGACCCCATGGAGCCACTTTGGTAGGAAAATGACATTAATATCTTTTAATTTAATGTTAAAGTAAAAATGACACAAACATGAGTTGTTTTACTAAAACAATTTTTACATGAGGTTATATAAGTCAGATTTTTGACTATAAATACTCATTGGAAAGATAAAAATATTTCCTACATCATAGTATTTTTTTTATAACTTTTAGACATTAAATAAATTAAACTATTTATGACATCATGATGATGTATCGATTACCTCGCTATTTAACGATTTAAATAAAATGAAAAGATAATGTAAAATCTAAGACCTACACTTGTCAAAAACCTATTGGTTGGGTATATTTAGAACCCTTATCACCTTATCCTCTAATTATATCAATGTGGGACCTTTTAAATCCGAACCCCATTTTAAAATAAAGTAACATTTCTTTACTTTCCAAGAGTGCCCCTCCTCTCCTCTTATAAAAGGCCCCCACCTCTACCTCCTTACCCACACTTCCAAAGCCTTTGGATCGGCCAAACCCTGCCCATTTTGTATCTCCACATCCCTCTATAACTATTAGAATCCTCACTTTGGGCATAAGTCTTCCCAAGGAAGCCTTTGAGCTCAAATCAAAAAGAGTTACCTGTTTTAAAGGTAGTGTCTTCTCTTGTGTTCTTATGTTTTATTTTGCTTCTCCAACCCCATAAACTCTTTTTATTCATTTATTTTGTAAAAAAAACAGTATCTTCCATATACTAGGATGTTTTTATAAGAAGCATTCGAGTTACACTTACACACACCTACATCTAATGGTTAAAGAACATACTGTTTCTGTGGATGGAGAATTTCTGCCTCACGAAACGATGATTGTTCAATATTCTTATAACACCTTCAAAGGTGGCCATTAAGATGTCACTATATTTATATATGATATATAAAATGTTTATGTTTTACTTAAGCTTATTTATTTTTCATTTATGGCATACCTTTATGGTTTCCATTATGGGTAAACGTGATATCTTCATTTTAGAAAGTGCGGACTTCCACCCCCTCAAAGTGATTTGATTCGTTAATACCATATGTGGTACGTATAAAGGATAGATTGAATGATATTATATATGATAAAATACTAGAATTATAATAATATTATTTATCATTATGTTTTAATTCCATTAAATATTAAATAGAAATGGAAGTAGCGTTCATGCGTACGTACGGCTTACCGTCTCCATGAACGGTGCATTTCATTTCATACCTCTAAATGTTATGTAATATTATAAATACATGTATATACTAGATATATATGAGATATATGATATATAAATCATGATTATAACTCTGTATATAATGGATACATGAACAAATTGTAATTATAAAGAGCATATTTTTTACTCAAGTACCAATGATCGTTAAAACGACTGTTATTAACTTAAATAATTACATACTGTTCATGACATGGTAATAAGTGATATAAAAGGAATAATGAACTTGAAAAAGGTTCTTCAGAAAGTAAAAACTAACTCAAGTTTATTATTCAAGAGGTTAAAGAACGATCGAGTCAAGTCGGACCCGAGGTATGGGACTTCGTCTCAATCTCCTTTCATTGAGGCATATTTTGTTTTATACACAACCTTCTTTTATACAGCGTATAAACCTCTTTTACTTTTACGTTTATCCAAAAGGAATATTTTTTATACGAAGTGTTTTACTAAACGAAAAAAGTGAATGTTTTCTTCGTACGTACGCGGCGACAACGACTTCTCCGCCGCTGTGACCATTATTTGAGTTTCATCTTCCTCTACAAGCCATACCTTCTTTTTAAAAGAAAAATAAATACCATGTTTTACTTTTCTTTTATTTTAGTATTGAAAATGGTTTTCATAATGTTTTTATATCAATGTGTTGTATTGATATCTTGTGATTGAAAGGTGGAAATGTTATGTTTCCTTTATTCATGTTTTATGTGATACGATTATGTTGTGGTTATTGGGAATTATTATGAAGACGGGTGGTTCCGTGATAAACTAAGGGTGGGTGAGCCCGATATAGCTCTCCAATGCATTGGGTAACGTGAAGGAGTTAAACGTTAAGGTTTCTCCGAAAAGATTTAGGGAATATACTGTGATGGGTATTCCAAACATAACCAAGAGGGGTACTCCCTGCGTAAGAATGTTATGAATGCCTCAATTTACCTTTATGTCTTATGATTTCTATGATTTATTCATGATTTAATGAGGTATGTTTAAGTGCTTATGTTTTATGAGTAGAGTATGATTTCATTGATTCTTATGTATACATGTACTCATGTTTCCTTTCCATATTTTTATATCCCTTACTGATCTTTTTATGCTCATCCCAAGTTTTTGAAATGTTTTTCACAGGTCAAGGGAAGGGTACGTGATATGATGATAGTGTCAATGAAGTTTCAAGAAATAATCCATGTTTTATTTTAATTATGTTTCCGTTGATGGGAAAAATGAATACTATCTTTTATGTCACCACTTTGTTTAAATGTGGAATGTAATTCATGTTTTATGATCTAATTCTCTAAAACTCTAAACCTGAAAAGATCCTCAATGTGTAATCTTGTAATAACTCAAGATTAAGTAAGGTTTAAGGATGGGGCCTTATATTTTAATTCCAGGAATAATAATCAAAATAATGAAATAGTTTTTATTTATACACATATATGGGGTAGATTATAAGGGATCAATACCACTTTCGAAATGATATAATTAGTACATAAAGAACCAATAGAGATAAAAATATCAAAAACCAATCCAAAACATAAATTCCTTGGATCCAAATAGAAATACGGATATAGAGAATCAAACTTCTTCCATTATGTTGAATCTTTTGTATGTCTTATCAAGAAATCATTACTATCTTGAGAATTCCACTTTATGTCATATGTAGTCTTAGACAACATAAATATTCATTGAATGTGTGGTTTAAAAGGAAAGAAACACAATACCTTTGTAGTAGTTTTCTTCTTCTATTTATTATTAGGGTTGCATTGATTTATATTATCTTTTTTGTTCATTGACTTCTATATTCTTGTATGACATCTTATTCATTTTTATTTATCAAACTTTTTTCCCCAGAAAATCATACAATCATTAGGGCATGTATATATCTTTGAATAATCAAGTCCATGTTTTTTAATTACATTTTTATCTCATAGGATGATGTAGGAATTTTATCTTCACTATATGAATCATGAAGAAACTCTAAAATTATATACATTACTTCATAATCAATTCCACAATGACACATGATATGATACAAATTTAGTAGAAAATGAATTATTGAATACTTGTCACACCCTTCATACAGTTCTTGTTGTCCATCTTCAACTAATTTATAAAACTCATTTTCTTGGACACAGAAGTTCTAAGAAACATTAACCTAATTGGGATCAACATAAGGTTTTTATGATCTATTAAAATCTTGGAAATTATATTTTGCAAAACCAAATGTTTCATTTAACATATTTGAAACTAAATTATCCTCTATCAGGTAACTTTGTGTTTTGTTGACCGTATTTTCATTATTTTGACATTCCATAACATTTGATTTACCATACTAAATAAAGCATACATATCAGGAAGGAAACTATTTCAATATCAAATTCTCATATAATTCATTTATATACAACCATCATTTGAATTTTTAATCAAAACAAAAAAAAATTATTTTACAATCCACTGGTCGGCTTGCAATTGAAAAATCTAAAAAATCATCCAAACCCTTAGAATACTGAGGTATGTTTGGAGGTAAATTAATAAAACTTTTTTCCATAGGTATTATATTATAATTTTATTCATGTAAATTCAGATATAAACATAAAAATGATTAATAAAATAAGTAAAATCAAAATTAAACATCACAAAAATCATCATTGACCAGGGTAGGGTCTTGATTCGACATAACACTAAATAAATGTTTTAAAATTATTGAAGTTATAGCTAATATTTATCTCAAGACTAAATTTAAATTTGAGATGATTCCATATGATATTATCTCTTCAATCATAAATATAGGTCCACTAATTTAGATTTAAAAAATCTATCCACTATTTCAATAAAATTAACAAATACTCTATAAAACAATTTTTAATATTATTCAAAACACTTCATGATATTAATAAACAAATGTGTATATCCCCCATTAAATAATTTTGTAAATCTAAAAAAACCTCTTAACATTGATATTAATCAAATATATTCTTGATAACACCTCATAAAAATAAAATAAATAAGTAGCCCATATAAATTCTTGAAAATTAACAAACCCTCAAAATAATGATATAAATCAAAACCAATCATGATATTTAGGAAAAAATAAAAAACATGAACTACAAAATTTGTAACACCCCATAAATCAATTATAATAAAAAAAAATTATTTCATAAGAAAATTACATTTTATCAAGTAACTTAGGGGCAATATTATTCTAAAATTCTCTTATTGTATTTATAAGTAAAAAACCCAATTTATCACATTAAAAACAAATCAAACTACTAGTATTACTATCACCATTTAATCCTCAATAATAAACACAAATTAATCTTGAAGGAAAAAATAAATAAGCTAATGTAATCAATTAATGTTATGGAACAAAAAACATATATATTGATCCACTTAATGGACAGGGGAAAAGGGGGTGGTGAGGGGCAGTGAGTGATGTTGGATCAGGGAACAGGTGGTCTGGGCTTGACAAGAAAGGGGGGATTGGGCAGAGGTGGTGAGGGTGGTGAGGGATGGAAAGTGGTGATTAGGGGAAGGGGTGTTATTGTCTCATAGAAGAAGGGGGAGGGGTGTTCGGGGGGCTTGGGGGGGCTCGATGAGGGGGATACAAACGATGAGGAGTGGCGTGGGGCATCAGAGGTGAGTGATCGAGGAGAAAAGGTGGGGGAGGGGAGGGGTCTTATGGAGGGGAGGGGAGGGGTCATGAGGGGTGTCAAGGGGTGGTTGTTGGTGAGGTATGGTGCATGATTTAGTAAAATGGTGGAGGGTGATGGGGTTTTGGGGAGAAGGGTGGTCAAATTAGTGTTTTCCTAACCTATCTATTGGTGGTTTCAATAAAACCACCTCTAAATGTGAAAATAAAAAATAGTAGTTGTTAACATAAACCACCACTAATGTTTATTTTATTTTTATCTATGGTTTATTTAGAGGTGTTTCATAAAACTAACACTAATAAAATAGTTCTAAGACCTATTTTTTGTAGTGAAACAATGACACAGTTGTAATGAGATGAAAAGTATCTTTGATAAGTGAAGAAACAATCATGATAATGAAGTTAGTCTTCATGAAATAATTAAAAATATTTATATAAAAACATATTAAGAATTGTATAATGATAAAATACTATAGTTAATATAAAAATTTCTCAAAAATTGGCATGTCGGTTCATCACCACGTAGACTGACAAAAAAGGTGAATGACATGTATGTTGATGCTTATTAAGAGTTGATGAAATAAAAGTCAGAAATCAAAGTTTTTGAATTAGAGTTCTGACATGGTAAGGTATATTCCTTGGTTTTAAAATAGAAAAATTCAGACATTATGATTTCAGAAGAGAAAAAGAGAAACATAAGAAAAAAACTTATGAGGAATAATTTTCTGAAAGTTTGATGAATAAAATTGAACGAAATCATCGATATATCAATACCACTGTAGGGGAAGGATCTCTCACAATTTCATTATATTAATTTATTCAACCAAAAAATCCTTTTAATTTTGTTCCTCAATGTAATATTATTTAACAAGAGAAAGTTGGAACATCGAAATTTCCTTCAGCTATTAGGAATGGAAAAGCAACATTTGATGAATATGAAAAACATTTTTCAGGAAAAGTTCAAGTTGAAGATTAAAAATATATAAATAATCTTGTGATAAATAATTTTAGAACTGGTGAAAAATTATAAAGATAATTGGAGATTTAATTATAAGATATTTCATAAGAATTTTTAGTTGAATAAGTATAAGAAATATATGAATAATGTTCTTTATATTACTCATCTTTTAGCTCTTAATCCAAGAGAGACACTGACTCTGTAATTTCTAATAAGGTTAAATGTTTTGAAAAATATATTGAAAATAAAAAATCACATTCAAAAGTATCGAAAAGGATAAAAACCTATAATAATATTGATTTATTGTAAGTGTTGGATGATGGAAAGGATAATGATAAAGAACATAAGAAAGAAAAATGTTATGTTGGTACATCACAAAGAATTTTGTTTTTGATATATCATCAGAATCGAATGATTCTCAAGATAATCAATATGATCAAAGGGATAAAGACAAATTTACATACTTTATTGAATCCTTGAAGAATATTAATGTTGTTATTCCATTTTTACCAAGTATATAATCTTAGGGAAGGAAAATTTATAGGATGTTCAATGTGTTAGAACAATCAGTTGCATTTAACCAATTAGAAGAAATAGTATTTTAGAATGCGGCTAATTTAAAATTTCTAAATGTTTATTCTAAATAAAAAAGAATAATATTTAACAAAATAATTAGATGGTCAAAATATAACTAAATAAAAATGAAATTTCACAATGATCATATTAATGTTGTTAAAAATGCATCTTTAGATATTTCATATTCTATTCAAAATTTGTCTTCTTATTTTTTAGAAAACTTATAAATAGTTGATCAGTTCAAGATTTTATCTGAGTCTCAGAATCAAGAAATATTGTAATTGATATAGAAGAATTTATATTTTTAATAAGAAATAGAATATTTTAAAGATTATAATAGAAAGACATGGACTCTTGAAGAATATGTTATCATTTTGATTCAAGAAGTTCCAAAGTACCAAGTTCCGGATGAAATAATAGAGAAGATGGGATAAAAATTAGTAGAGAATAAGAAGAATAAATAATATTTATGAATGATGTATGTGATCTTTATTAAGTTTCATATGAAAGATTTCTTCTTTTTATTCTAAACTCTAAATGTAACAAACAAAAAATTAATGAATTCATTTTTCAGTGAATTATTCTCAACATGTCTTGTTTGAATGATTTTCCAATTATATTTGGTTGAATTTCTATTGTATATTCTTGGATGAATGTTTTCTTAAAATAAATTTTTATATAGTATTACTTTTATACCAATTTAGGTATATTCTAACTCCTATAAATATGTTGAAAGTTAAAAATGGGGGGAATATATTATTATATATGTTTTTGGGGAGAAGTTTTTAGAGAAGTTATTGGGGTAAAGTTATTAATAAGGATTATTCAAAGTAATTTTATTTAGAATTTTTAATATTTTATGATTCTTTTAGAAAATTTATGTTATCAAAAATGGAGTTATGAAGAATTTTAGCGAAAAAAAGATAAGGGGAGAAGTGTTCTTAAAATTTTATTGGGTTTTTATGACACCCTAATATTTTAATAAGATAATTTTTTTTTAATTTACATTTATTTCTTGTGTTGTATTCTACAACAAGATAATATTTTAATACAAAAAACACCATATTTTCTTTTGGTATACAAAACACTATTCTTATCGTGGGTTATACAAAATTTCATATTCTTTTGATAGAATTCATTTCACACAAAACTGAGTTTAAGTGAACAACTAAATATTATTATACTACCTTATAACTTTGTAATTATAATGTATTATGAGAAAAATATTAACTTAATTATTAAGATATACTTTACGCATGTATTTATAATTAATTATTCGGTGATCAATTAATTATAAATGAAATAAACCGCTTTTTAAATAAAAGAAAATGTTTGTTTTTAAGGACTATTTAAATGAAAATAAGTGAGTTTATAAAATAATAAAACAACTTTTGATGGATTTTATTAATTAATTATATGTGATATATTTAATACAATGTTTAAAATTCATATTACTTTTTTTAGACATGATTTAAGAAAAAAATCAATTTTTCGTATAAAAGAAAAAAATTTAAAATGATATAGTTTTTCCACCTTTTGATGGTGCACCAATTTTAAATATAGTTTTTGATAGTTTTATACATCAAAATAAACTTCTTTTTTTAATCGGGACATAAAAATTTATTTTGGATAAGTTTTTAGTATTGTTCTGATAAAGTTTATATTTTAGTGAATAGTGAAAAACTACATTTTAATTCAAAACTACTTTTTGTCTAATTTATTTATATAGTTATATTATTACTCTAATTTATTTTAAAGTATAGTTAGATTAATTTTTTATCAATAAAAAATATAGGTCAATGTAGTCAATTTAAAATTGAAATTAGATATAAAAATATTTGAAAGTTTTGAATGCTTCACTTTAAAATCCCACTTTTTAGTTTTTTCTGCGGAATTAATTTTAAGTATAATTACCCCAATTATCTGAATTGAATTTTGTAAAATTGATACCATATTTGTAATAATAAGGATTAAATTAGGTTTTAAGGTCAATTTCATTTTTATGTTTAAAAAGTTACCATGGTAAAAAAATTATTTACCGTAGTACAAGTAAAATTTTAACAACGGTTAAAGATAAAAGTTAAAATCAAAACATGCCTAAATAAAAAAAAAATGGTGTTTGAGGTGTGGATATACCCTAAACATACCATAAACATTAATTACAAACCAAATTCATGTAATTTAATTCCACCTCTATATGTTTAGATTTTAATATAAACTATTTAATAAATAAATCACTTGAACCCACCTCTCCTCAAATATAAATAACAAACCTCACCTACCCATTTATAAAAACAAAGACTTTTATCTACTAAAATATCTTAAAAATAATATCCTCCTCACTCTTCCCACGTCCAATTGCTTCTGGTCTCACCAAAAAACCAAATCCAAGGCCCTCAAGGGACTTTCAAGGAGGAGATATTGAAGAGGTAATTCTCTCAAAGTACATCTCTTAATTTCTTTATTTTTCTACTTTATCCTCACCTAATCCACCCAAAAATGCATGATAACTATAGAATAATTTTTATACTATATTTTTATGTTTTTAATTTAATATCTCAAATACATTTTTTTCTCACCTCCTCTTATTCAAAGAAATGAAATTTTTTTACATGTTATGCTGGTTAATCGACTCTGTGAATATTGTTTTTGTTCTATTTCCATTACCACCTTAATGGATGGTTATAAAACTATTTTTATTGTTAAATAATATTATAATATGTAAATTATAACCAATATAATATTCTATAAATGTTATATTAAGCAGACCTTCATGCTTTCCATATTGTGGATATACAATAACATCGTTTATTGAAGTTTGGACTACCACACCATCAAAGAAATGTGATTCATTCATGCTATATATGGAATGAATTAAGTGTAAATTTAATAAAAATATGTAACATATATGACATAGATATTATAATTTAATTATAATACACATATTTGTCATTCTCTTTTCAACATTTTAATATGATAAAGAAAATAGAAACAATGTTCATTCGTATGTACGACCTAGCATCTCCATGAATGGTCTATTACATTTAATTTATATATCTATTATATATATTCATAAACCGAATATATATGATATATAAATCATGTTTTACATTTTATAAGTAATTAAATCATGATCTAATTAATAATATCAAGAATAAAAAGCTAAAACACGTATGATAAACAACATGATTATTACCTAAAACGTTGCTTTAACATGGAATTGTTAAATGAAAGTGTAATATAAAGTCATAAATGATTCATATATGATATAATAATAATTATTATGATAATATTTTAATTTAATAATATTTTTAAACCCACTATACCAGAGTTTCATACATATATAATATAAATCAGACCTAAGGTAAGTGGTTATTTTGTCTCACCTTTATTTCTATGTGACATATGTCTTATATATCACCTATTTATTTTATGTGTTGTTTATACTTCCCATTAATGTTTTTTTTATTATTATTAAAAACTTTATGATATTTACATATGCATGTAATTTGATTTATTTTATGAGGCATACGATGTGACAGATTATAAAATGGTAAAAGATAAATTTCAAAATATCATTTTTATCAGAGACTGTATATACATATATATTTACTGGGGTATCTTTATCAATCATGTACATGTTTTCTAAATATTTATTCTAAAATATTCTTTCTATTATTATAAAAATTTTTAAATTTAATTTTACCCATTGGTTAATTTTTATTAAACGGTCTGAAAGGAATCTTTTGTCCTTTTTGATACGAGGTACTTTTTGACTTTCTTATAAAAAGTACGAGAATAATGATTTTATTAACTTATACAAAATGAATGGATTTTTACATTTCATAATGCCTTATTTCCATTAATTTTCATTTACAAGATTTCGATTTTATTTTCAAAGGAATTCTTTTCTTTTAAAATTCCATGGTATTTTAAGAAAAGAAAATGTTTTTCAATTAGAAATAATTTTTCGTCAAGAATTAATTTCAAGTGTTTTGTCAAAATTATTTTCCATATAAGTTGAAATTATGTGACAAATATATGTTTCAAGTATAATATACCTATTATTTCTATGTATTTAGTATGTATATGTTATTTATGAACTTCATTTGTTTATCCCGGATTATATTTTTATGGAATGATGTTGGAGAGACCCATTTTATCCCTTAATTTATGCTATGATAAGTGATTTTTGTTTTAGTGGAACACGTAAGAATGACTTTATTATGAGATGGGTGTGACATATAGCTTTATTTAGTTTAATGGGTAAATATGGATAACTCATTAGGTATGTATTTTATGCATAAACATGATTTGTCACGAACCAAATCTGGTTGCCGCCAAAATCGACACCAAACCCAGCCCGTGACAAGGCCCGAAGGGCGTTCCCGATCCCCACGGGCTGGCACAAGTTCCCGGGTATCATATAATGATAATTGGGAACGATTTACCCGATTTTATAAACATTAAACAACAAAAAAAACTCAATAAAACAAATCTGGATTTTTCAACTAAACCCATCTTTTACAAAATTTCAGAACTGAATTACCTAAGTTAAAACTACATTTAAAGACCATTAAAAAAGTAAAAAAACAAATAAGGACAGCCCAAGAACCCTTTTGTCAAGGGGTACCACCCTTATGCTATCTCCACAAGACTTCACTACCAAGGATCTGCTAGAAACCCGAACCACTGGAACAAAAAAAACTGTACCCAACCTACGACAACAAAAAATAACCAAGTCTACTTACACCCAACGGTGTAAGTACGGTGTGAGCCAAAGCCCAATAGGATACCACCACTAATAGATTCCATGTGATAAACATTTAATGGCAAAAAGCATGCAAGTTTTCAAAGACATGAGATGCTAGTTAAAATTTCTAAAAGATGCAACATTAAATAAAAACAGTTTTTTGGTAGGCTAATTTAAATAATAAAAACATTTAAAATAAATACCATAGCTACTGAATTTTCCAGACTCTCATACCGTATACCGATGGTAATAACAAAGTATCCAGTGAGCACAAGCAATGGGAAATAACCCCTAGGCACTAGCTAGCTGTGGGTCCCAGGTACCTCGTATCTCGGTGAGAGTAACCATCACAAATATCCATTCTCGTGCACGAGCCACTAGTAGGGAACATACCCATAACCTAGTGGTCCCCAATAATCATCATCATAGTTTAGTTAGAGTTGTAAGCGTCAATATTGCTGAGTGAAACTGAGGCCAAACCTCACAGATTCACTAGCATACTAGTACACGTCCAGCCACCTAGATACCCGAGTTTTCCCTTTGTGCTCAAACAAGTTCAACAAGTCAAGATATATACTTTGCACATGAAAATATCATTTCCATATCAAAAATTCACCAAACAGCCCACATGTATACCACAAAAGTCACAAAAGTACACTTTTCATTCAAATTGATTTTAAAATCCCACTCATACAAAAATAGCCCACAACACTCTTCACATTACATGGACACTTCCACAAATCCTTTAAACCATTTTTATAAACCATACCAAGACATTATAACTCACATAACAGCCCACTCAAATAACATATAATACCACTTTCATCAACAAAATTCAATTTTCACAACACATTCACACAAAACAGCCCACAACCATGTTTTACAGCTCTCTTCCCATTTTCTAAAACATTTCTGCACTTTATAAAACATTCTAATAAAAATATTTGAAATCTTAAATAACCACCATACCTTTCAAAAACTCATATTAGGTGATCACACCCCCCAAACAGTACATATACACTCTTTTATCCACTTTGTTTAACCAAACAAAATATTCACAATTTTCAAAAAAACAACTCAAGGGGTGTAACTATGTCTTGCACACAAAACCCATTTAAAAACCCCCCATTTAAGACCAAAACCATACCAATTCCTATCAAAAGTGGAATTTGCAGTCCTAGATACATTTATAAAAAACACATTCAAGTGTTATAAAATAACCTTGAATAATACCACAAAAGATACAAATGAAAACACACATTTTCCTAAACTGACCTCAAGAAGTATAACAATGTTTTACACATCAAACCTATTCAAAACCCTTCTTTTTATAACCACATGACACTATTAAATTACCAAACATGAATTGGAAGGCCAAACAAGATTTAATGAACCAATTTCATAAGTTATATACCACACCCAAATAAAACCCCATGAGTTACACATGAAAACACCCAATTTCATGTTAAAAAGCGACTATAGAATTTAACACATAACCAAATCAATCATAAACAGTTTTCACACCCAACCCAACATATGAAGAATATGAAAAATGGTTAAACACATCAAGCTAACTCATCACTAATTGTTTACACATGGAACCACCTACCTTTTGAGTCAAAACCCTTGAATCTTGGTGAGAAACCTCAACCGCACCTCTGCCGCACCACAAGGATGTGAAAACAAACCCTAAACCCTAATATTTCACCAAAAATACCCCAAATAAAACCCTAGGTATGAACCCTAATATCTGGACACTCTATAAATTTATGAAAGTGGGAGGAAACCCTAAAGAGAAGGAAGGAATTGAAGAGAGAAACACATACCCAAAATAATCTTGACGAAAACGACTCAAAATCCACCAGAATCTGAATTTGAAAACATCCAAAAATTCATGGGATTTTCGAACAGGGATTATGAGATCATATAGGAACTGGAATGGGGGAAAAATAGTAAGAATTGAGATATTTATGATGTAAATAACTTACCTCCTCAAATCTGCCCGATTGTTTGAAACCCTATGAATATCAGCACTCCATCGCGATTCAAACGAGCTCCAAAGAGGTGGAAAATAAATGGGAGCGCGGCTGGTCTCCTTAGAGTCTAGTGGGAGGTGGAATCACCGAAAAATTCAATATAATTAATAAGATATTAAAAAATTAAAAAAACAATTTAAAATTGGAAAATGGGCTTTCGGGTTGGCCCAATTCTCAAATAAAAACCCAAATCCTCCATGATTATGGATTTATAAAGGCTAAAAATTTAAATTTGGTGTTAATATATCAGGGGAGGACATTTAGGAGTTGGAATTACTGAAAAATATTAAAAAATGAAAAAGTTATAAAAGAAACAAAAATTTATTTTTAAATCTGGAATTGGGCTCACGGTTTGGCCCAATTCTTGAAAACTCACATATTCTCCATAAAACCTTTGGAAACCCCCAAAACAAATCATGAATGGAAAATAAATTAAAAAATAACTTTAAAATAAGTTATTTATGTGACAATTCTCCCCACCTTGAAAACTTTCCGCCCCGGAAAGTCACAGCAAGGTTAAAGCAACAATCAAACCCCACTGAGAAACCAATAGGTACTCTCTTGCAAGGTTTCACCCCCAAAGACCAAAACACCTCCAGTGATCAATTAAGGAAGGATTAATCTCACAACCATAACTTAAACTAATTTCATGAAAGGATCAATAACATTCATACTTTATCCCAAAATAAAACTCTTCAAACACTATCTGAACAAGACTCAAGGAATTCACCCAAACGAACAACAACTTTGAACAAGGTTACACTTACCTTACTTTAACTAAACCATTGGGCACTCTCTAGTCCCAACGTTTAGTCAAGGAAGATGTTGGTAGCTAGATATCTCTGAACGAGACTATCTACACCAAGCCAAAACCATAGAAAAATCTATGTTACTGGTACGGGGGGGGACACTAATATGCTCCCCACTATAATAGACAACCAATATTTTTTTCGAGACAGAATCAGGACACTAAAAGGGGGAGGCCTGAACGGACTCCCTGGTACCAAGGGTATAATTCCATTCGAAATTTCCTAAGGAACATACATGATAATCATAGTGGTTCTCCCCACCATATGAACCAACCATCTTAATCGACTAGCACATGTCGGCACAGAAAGACCCAAAAATTTCAAGAGTTGGGAAGGTCGCACGGTTAGTCTGCACAGTTTTTGAAACCGTGAACTAACTGTGCTGATCAATCTTCCTGCATGGCTTCTAGGCACATAGTCTCTCTTAATCGTTCACAAACCATGTGCTCAGCATGTCTATCCAAATTTCCAACCATTCTCCAAAGACTCAATGGAAACCAAAGGGGAAGGGAATGACATTAGGCGATGGTATGGGTACAAGGCCCACCGCCTATTTCCACTGAACGAGAACAACAGAGGGAATATGATGACACCATAGGTTTAAACACTTCCTATCTTTCACACTGAGGATATGAAATCTTACAAGGTTTTAAATGACCCTTTGATTTCCCCTGACTGTGAGCCAGCTTCTCTCCGAGACCTATGGTTGGAGCTCAAATTATTGAAGCATATTCGGCCTCACAGTTAGTCTTCGGAAACCCACTAAATGAGAATTATTCTTTCAGTGCCACCAACAACTACACCACAACCCAAGATATGTTTTCCAGACATAACAAATTCCATACTAACTTTACCCTATCCCAATATTTCACTGAAACAAGGGCTAAGAAGATGCACACACATCACACCTTGTTTCTTCAGGTGAGAAACAACAGAAGTAAAGAACACCTACACTCAACTTCCACTAAAATGGAATATTTTGATGTTTTTTACAAGGGATACATTCACCCAACACAACAGGGACTCTCGGAGGATTTCATGACTTTTACCTATATGGCCAATCGAGCACATGAAATCATAAGGCATCACCGAACATGGCCATTGTGACTGATATAAACAATGCATGGAGAGGGACCTTATACAACATCCCCAAACAGCACACAATTCTAGAAAGTGGCCACAATATCCTATCGTGACCATATTTCTCACACTGGTGGTTTAACATGAACTCATGCTTCAAAGAAACTTTGAAGAACCCCAAAGTCCCTCTTAGACACCATCAAGACACTCATCCAAAATAACAACCCTAGACCACATCCACCTTCGACGAATTAGGAAACATAAGAAACTATGGTCTCTTTCACCCATCCACAATCACTTTCCCATTACAAGAGGATCTAAAAATCAAATAAAGGAATGGGTGTAGACTCAATATAAAAATCTCAAAAAAAATATTCCTTATATTGATCAACTGGAGGGTCTTCAAATGGAGAAACAATCCTGGTTGCACTTCAGTTGTGCACTAACCTTTAATGGGGGTGTACCTTATCCAACGATTGAACCCAAGGACCCAAACAAGATGGTCCATTAGTCAAGATATACCACAAACCAGATCTAGACACATGAAGGGAACCATCATAAATGCATCCCAAAACATTTTTCAAAAGAGACCACTAACTGTCCCTATAACACAACTTACTGACCAAACCCAAACCCAAAGCACAGATCAAACATGAGGGGTACTTGGACTCAAAACATCCCACAACATCAACATTTTCCAAAAATACATAATATAAACCATTCCAAACAATTCATCAAGTCTTCATGTTTCTCTTTAAAAACATTTCTTTGAAAACAAATGGTTCAGCGGTTAGCGCATCCACCAATGGTACCCCATGGGCCTTACACATGCATGTTTCAGTGCCACACCGGGCACCCTCCTCATATCCATATCGACACTCATCGAGTCATGTCATCAACCATCCATCTTCCCATATAACCCCAGGCATGTGGTTGCTCACGAAAATACCAAAGGTTAAAACAAAAATTTGTTCCACTTTTCAAAAAAAACGGTCAACCAACACATCCTTTTTTCTCAAAACCACTAACCACAAGATCAAAATCCCAACTCACATCTTAAAAAAAAATCAGAAAGTCACAACAATTTAGAAAATAACTCACTTTCAAGATATTGACATCAATTTCAAAACATCTCATCCCATTAAAACACACTCTGATTGTTTAGAAAACTCTATTGGAAACACTTTTCAAAACCAACTTCAATATAGTTCCTGCTTTCAAAGAGGTGTAAGCACACCATTTTATATTTCAAAAGAATTCTGAAAATTCAGTTCTGCCATTTCATAAACCCAACCATTCCCTCTTTATTTGAAAATCATTTTATAAAAACTTTACGCTTCTTAAAACCAAGTCACCTTAAAACCAAAATGCCAAGATTTCAAAACTAAAGAACACAAGACAATGCGAGAGGAAACTAGTTTCAGTGGGTGACTTGGAAATATGGTTGGCAGTCATATTCCAATCACTTCACTGTCACAGAGAGTGTTCTAGGGAATATCCCCAGCTCCACATGGCTTGCCAGACCCTGCGAGCTCATTGAGACCATTAACCCAACTCTCTTTTCATTTCCCCTAATCATCATCAAACCAAGAAAACCCAAAGACATAGACAAATCCCAACTTCCCCTGGCGACTTGAATCCTGAAATGAGGTGTGGTGATCAAGCACACTACCCATAACCAGAATTCAATGTCCCAACAATCATAACTCTAGACTATCCTGACTATTTCACAAATAACATGACTCAAATGGAGCGAACCTCCTCTGATACCATTTTGTCACGAACCAAATCTGGTTGCCGCCAAAATCGACACCAAACCCAGCCCGTGACAAGGCCCGAAGGGCGTTCTCGATCCCCACGGGCTGGAACAAGTGCCCGGGTATCATATAATGATAATTGGGAACGATTTACCCGATTTTATAAACATTAAACAACAAAAAAACTCAATAAAACAAATCTGGATTTTTCAACTAAAACCATCTTTTACAAAATTTCAGAACTGAATTACATAAGTTAAAACTACATTTAAAGACCATTACAAAGGTAAAAAACAAATAAGGACAGCCCAAGAACCCTTTTGTCAAGGGGCACCACCCTTATGCTATCTCCACAAGACTTCACTACCAAGGATCTTCTAGAAACCTGAACCACTGGAACAAAAAAAACTGTACCCAACCTGCGACAACAAAAAATAACCAAGTCTACTTACACCCAACGGTGTAAGTAGGGTTTGAGACAAAGCCCAATAGGATACCACCACTAATAGATTCCATGTGATAAACATTTAATGGCGAAAAGCATGCAAGTTTTCAAAGACATGAGATGCTAGTTAAAATTTCTAAAAGATGCAACATTAAATAAAAACAGTTTTTTGGTGGGCTAATTTAAATAATAAAAACATTTAAAATAAATACCATAGCTACTGAATTTTCCAGCCTCTCATACCGTATACCGACGGTAATAACAAAGTATCCAGTGAACACAAGCAATGGGAAATAACCCCTAGGCACTAGCTAGCTGTGGGTCCCAGGTACCTCGTATCTCGGTGAGAGTAACCATCACAAATATCCATTCTCGTGCACGAGCCACTAGTAGGGAACATACCCATAACCTAGTGGTCCCCAATAATCATCATCATAGTTTAGTTAGAGTTGTAATCGTCAATCTTGCTGAGTGAAACTGAGGCCAAACCTCACAGATTCACTAGCATACTAGTACACGTCCACCCACCTAGATACCCGGGTTTTCCCTTTGTGCTCAAACAAGTTCAACAAGTCAAGATATATACTTTGCACATGAAAATATTATTTCCATATCAAAAATTCACCAAACAGCCCACATGTATACCACAAAAGTCACAAAATTACACTTTTCATTCAAATTGATTTTAAAATCCAACTCATACAAAAATAGCCCACAACACTCTTCACATTACATGGACACTTCCACAAATCCTTTAAACCATTTTTATAAACCATACCAAGACATTATAACTCACATAACAGCCCACTCAAATAACATATAATACCACTTTCATCAACAAAATTCAATTTTCACAACACATTCACACAAAACAGCCCACAACCATGTTTTGCAGCTCTCTTCCCATTTTCTAAAACATTTCTGCACTTTATAAAACATTCTAATAACAATATTTTAAATCTTAAATAACCACCATACCTTTAAAAAACTCATATTAGGTGATCACACCCCACAAACAGTACATATACACTCTTTTATCCAATTTGTTTAACCAAACAAAATATTCACAATTTTCAAAAAAACAACTCAAGGGGTGTAACTATGTCTTTCACACAAAACCCATTTAAAAACCCCCATTTAAGACCAAAACCATACCAATTCCTATCAAAAGTAGAATTTTCAGTCCTAGATACATTTATAAAAAACACATTCAAGTGTTATAAAATAACCTTGAATAATACCACAAAAGATACAAATGAAAACACACATTTTCCTAAAATGACCTCAAGAAGTATAACAATGTTTTACACATCAAACCTATTCAAAACCCTTATTTTTATAACCACATGACACTATTAAATTACCAAACATGAATTGTCAGGCCAAACAAGATTTAATGAACCAATTTCATAAGTTATATACCACACCCAAATAAAACCCCATGAGTTACACATGAAAACACCCAATTTCATGTTAAAAAGCGACTATAAAATTTAACACATAACCAAATCAATCATAAACATTTTTTGCACCCAACCCAACATATGAGGAATATGAAAAATGGTTAAACACATCAAGCTAACTCATCACTAATTGTTTACACATGGAACCACCTACCTTTTGAGTCAAAACCCTTGAATCTTGGTGAGAAACCTCAAACGCACCTCCGCCGTACCACAAGGATGTGAAAACAAACCATAAACCCTAATATTTCACCAAAAATACCCCAAATAAAACCCTAGGTATGAACCCTAATATCTGGACACTCTATAAATTTATGAAAGTGGGAGGAAACCCTAAAGAGAAGGAAGGAATTGAAGAGAGAAACACATACCCAAAATAATCTTGACGAAAACGACTCAAAATCCACCAGAATCTGAATTTGAAAACATCCAAAAATTCATGGGATGTTCGAATAGGGATTATGAGATCATATAGGAACTGGAATGGGGGAAAAATAGTAAGAATTGAGAGAGTTATGATGTAAATAACTTACCTCCTAAAATCTGCCCGATTTTTGAAACCCTATGCATATCAGCACTCCATCGCGATGTAAACGAGCTCCAAAGAGGGGGAAAATGAATGGGAGCGCGTCTGGTCTCCTTAGGGTCGAGTGGGAGGTGGAATCACTGAAAAATTCATTATAATGAATAAGATATTAAACAATTAAAAAAACAATTTAAAACTGGAAAATGGGATTTTGGGTTGGCCCAATTCTCAAATAAAAACCCAAATCCCCCATGATTATAGATTTATAAAGGCTACAAATTTAAATGTGGTGTTAATATATCAGGGGAGGACATTTAGGAGTTGTAATTACTGAAAAATATTAAAAAAATGAAAAAGTTATAAAAGAAACAAAAATTTATTTTTAAATCTGGAATTGGGCTCACGGTTTGGCCCAATTCTTGAAAACTCACATATTCTCCATAAAACCTTTGGAAACCCCCAAAACAAATCATGAATGGAAAATAAATTAAAAAATAACTTTAAAATAAGTTATGTATGTGACATGATTTCATGTTCACAATTATATAGGTGGGCCTTGTTTTCATGTCCATAATTTTATGAGAAACCTTGTTACTATGTCTGTATGTTTATTCAAGGGTCTGATTTTATGTCCTTAATTTAATGAGTGAAATTGTTACTATTTGTACATGTTTATAAGGTTAAAATTTTATTTGTATGCCAAAATTTCATGTTTCATGTTAATGTTATGATCATTGATTTTCCTTATCATTCAAGTTTTCCTTTGATATGAAGGGAATTATATTCTAATTTTATGATCATATTAGCATACCCTTATGTTTAGATTTATGTTTACATATTATCTTTGTTTACCCTTACTGAGCATATGAGCCCAACCATTTTATGTTTCTTTACCCCAAGATTTGAAAAAGGGAATTGAGTAAGATGTGTCGAAAAGGGGTTATAGTTATCAAGGATAAAGAAGGTGATGATGTAGATGTTTTACGAACTAGTTTTTTATATATCCCAAATTATGAAGACACTTAACTAATATAGTCTTTGAGAATCTATTTATTTAATGTATTAAGTATTCTGAAAAATTAATATAGTGTCCATGTATGTCAATCTTGGGTCATTACAGTTGGTATCAAAGTGAATTTTTAGTCAACCTTTGGAAAATAGGATGAGAAAACTTTAGTTATATCCCTAAAGATATTTCAAAATATATATTCAGGGATTTCTTAAGGATAAGTCTAATTATAGGTTACAGACCTAGAATTATTTTAATGGTAATGAATAACCTAGGATTAAACCTAATATGTTAGAGATTTAAAGTACTCCTCCTTGATTATGTTGTCTTCCTAGTATGATTTTTTCCTCTCATACTATTTTTTTGGGTTTTAGACAATAAATGGAACCTGGAGGAACCATGTTAATGATGAATGAAATGGGAAATTCAATGATTATCACTCTGAGCAACCAAATGTTATGGTATCTATAATTCAAAATCTTATCTCTATACTCACACAAGATATAAATCATACTGGACTTCCAAATGAGAAAAGGAGAGAACAAATTTCCATTGAGTACTTCATGAGGCAATGCCCACCTTCTTTCAGTGGGTCTTATGATTCACTTATTGCGGAAAAATGGATCAGTACCACTAAAAAGATATTTTATATCCTCCAATGTTCCGAACCTGAAAAAGTTGTGTTTTTCATTTCTCATCTAGAAGGTGAAGTCGATCAGTGGTGGACTCTTATTAATAACATGAGGGATTAAGAAAAAATTGAATCTATGGAATGGGAAGAGTATGAAGGGATATTTTTTAGTAATTACTTCCCTCAAATTCTACGAGCAGAGATAGATAAGGAATTCCTTGATCTTGTGAAAAAGGATAATTAATCTATTAGTACCTAAGAATCTACTTTTACAAGACTTATAAGGTATAATTTTGGTTTAATCGTTAGACCTAAAATAAAAATTGATAGATTCTTTGGTGGCATAAAACCGATTCTCTGAAAGGCTTTAGCCATAAGTGATTTTGGAAGCTATGAAGAATTCATTCATTGTACACTAAAAGTAGAAATGGAAGTTGGTAACTCTAAAGGTTATGAAGATAAGAAATGAATATGGATATTAATGGAAACTAAACTGGTTTTACATCAAGATCGAAGAAAGAGTCTCAACCTATTACTTTCCATAAATGTGGAAAATAGAACTCCGGGGAATGCCTGAAAGGAACAAGAAGATTATTCAAGTGTGGAAAGCCTGGCTATCAATACAAAGAGTGTCATAGTGATGTAAAAAGGACATTTAATGGAGAGAAAGATCAAGAAAATGAACCACCCACACTTAAATGATACAAGTGAAAGGAATTGGGGCATTATTCTAAACAATGTCATAATCCAAGGGTTATCGATGATGGTCAACATCAACAACCTCTTCAGGCTAAAGATAATGGAAAATCCCATGTAATCGCTATTCAAAATGTATATTAAGACAAATAAATGATGGAATGATTGAGTTTTTAGGTAATGGGATTCTAGAATAATTTAATAGAATCACTTTTATGGTATTATGGGACTTTTTGTCCATTTTGGTTTTTCTATATATATTTAAAAGTATTTGTTGAATGGTACCGGTAACCATGAAAAGTGATTTAGATTTTTTTTGGAAAACACATGATTAAGGGAAGGATAACCCTTAATATGGGCATAGAGTTGGGATAAGAAAATAAAGAGATGTTTGATATTATTAATAACCTCAAGGATGATATGATGACAAAGTGATTTATGACATCATGGATTAAGTATAATGAATTTTTAGATTTATGGTAAGTGGAAATATTTAATTTTTGAAAGTATGCATGTTTTTACTAAGGTTATAAGGTAATTCAAGTTATTACTATGTTTCAAGAAAATACTTGATGAAGGAATTCACATGTTTAGAATTTGACTACCAAGGGATTCCTTATGGTTTACGAGAGATAAATTTTAATCATATTTAGTGCAATTCTTTTAAAAGTTTTTGATTTTAAATTTTTGGAAGGATTGTAAGATTATCCATTTATAGAAAGTATATGTTAAACTTTGGATAAAGTTTTTTTGATTAAAGTATTATCTCAATATAAGTTGACTTATACATATATGATAACTTATTCTAACCTTTTTTTGTGATAAAGATATACGGAATGAACTATCATTCTATTCATGGATCGCATGATCTGATAAAGCATAAAGAATGAAAAAATTAACTTAATTTCTTTGAATAAGAGCCTAAGGGGAAATTGTTCAAGGCCTGATCAATGGTGAGACTGTAAAAAACAAGTAATTATATATTCTCATTCAAATTCTTCAATATTCCGAAAGGGGGTCATGATATAATAGGGTGTCTTATTATAATCATTTATGATGATATCAGTGACCTCTTTCACACTTATTTAGTTTATGGTTTTGTGATTTTTAACTTTCTATGGATCACCCACTTTCTTGTGATCAATGATATTTATCAATCACTATGATTATTTATGTTTTTCCTCCATATCAAAATCTTCTCCTATGTTCTCATGTATAGAGACCCAATTATGATTTAATTTGTGTAATAGTCATTTTAAAAATATTCTCTTATTAAAGGAAATTTTTATAATTCATTTTTACAATGTGTGTTTCTATGAAATAATCTATTATTTATTAATCCTTTTATAACCTAGAATAATTTAAAGGGTGAAATTCATTTTAAGGGGGGTAAAATGTAACACCTCAAGATTTTTATGAGTTAGATTTTTTTTAAAAAAAAATTGATGCCTTGTGTTGTATGCTATAATAAGATATTATTATGTTGCATGAAACACCAGATTATCTTGTAGTATAAGAAAAATTATTCTTGGATTGTGTTGCACACAATTTTATGTTCTTTTTATAGAATTAATTTCACGCAAAATCAAGTTTAATCAAAAAATTAAATATTATTGTATTACCTTATAACCTAGCCATTAAAATGTAGGATATTAAAAATATTAATTGAATTGTGAAAATATTATTTACACATGTATATATAATTAATTCTTTGGTGAAAATTTAATTATAAATGAAAATAAAACCCTTTAAAATTAAAAGAAATTTTTTTTTTCTGAAAGACTATTCAAATGAAAATAAATGAGTTTATAAAATAATAAAATCAATATTGATTTATTTTATTAATTAAATATATGTGATATACTAAAAATAATATTTAAAATTCATCTTATATGTTTTATAGATATGATATAAGAAGAAATTCAATTTTTTGGATAAAATAAGTATTTTTCAAAAAATGTAGTTTTGCCAAATTTTGATGGAAAAAATTATAAATCTAGTTTTTGAAAATTTTATAAGTAATAATTTTTAAAATAAACGTTTTATTTTTAATCAAGAAATAAAAATTCAGTTTAGATAAATTTTAATTTTTTTTCAGATAAATTTCATATTTTAGTGAATAGTGAAATAATGCATTTTAATTCAAAGGTGCTTTTTGTCTAATTTATTTATATTGTTGGATTATTATTTTAATTTATTTTATGTATAATTAGATTAATTTTTTATAAATAAAACCAATATAAGTAATTAGAATCAATTTTAAATTGAAGTTAGATATAAATATATTTCAATATTTTGAATGCTTCACTTTAAAAACACACTTTTTTCTTTTGTCAGCGGAATTAATTTTAAATATAATTTTCCTAATTATGTGAATTGAATTAGGTAAAATAGATTATATATTTGGAATAATAAGTTATATATTAGGTTTTAATTTCAATTTAATTTTTAGTTATAAAAATTATACCATGGTAAAAAAATTATTTACCTTAGTAAAGGTAAAATTTTGACAATGGTTAAAGTTAAAAGTTAAAAACTTAACATACCTAAAAACTAAAACATATAAATGGTTTTTTAAGTGTTTATAGACCCTAAATGGACTATAAAACATTAATTAAAACACAATTTCATGGAATTTATTTCCACCTCTATATGGTTAGCTTTTAATATAAACTAATCAATAAATTAATCACTTGAACCCACCTCTACTCAAGTATAAATAACAACACTCACCTACCCATTTCGACCAAAAAATAGTTTTATCTCCTAAACTATCTATCCAATAATATCCTCCACACTCCCCCATGTCTAATTTCTTATGGTCTCACCAAAATAACAAATCCAAGGCCCTTAAGGGTCTTTTAAGTATGAGATGTTCAAGATGTAATTTTCTTAATGTAACTCTCTTAATTTATTTTATTTTTCTACTTTCTCCTCACCTCCTTCACTAGTAAATTTATGGTAACACTAAAATCATGTATATTTTGGAGTGTTATGTTTCTAATTTAATATATCATGTCCATGTTATTTCCCACCTCCTTTTATTCAAAGAAACGAATTTGTTGTCCAAGTTATGTCGGCTAATAGACTCTATGAATATTTTTTTTTCTCTTTAAATTACAACCTTAATGGATGGTATTAAACATATTTTCAGGTTAAAAAATATTATAATATGAACATTATAACCAATTTCATATTCTATAAATTTTATATTAAACCTACCTTCATTCTTTCCATATTGTGGAAATATGATAACATCATTTGCAGAAGTGTGCACGGTTTCCCCCTCAAAGCGATGTGATTCGTTCATATTATACATGGAACATATTAATAATAATTTTAATAAAAATATTTAACATATATAACATATATATGATAATTAAATTATAATATAAATATGTATATTTTAATTTTCAGTATTTTAATATGATAAATAAAACATAAACAGCGTTCAAGCGTACGTATGACCTACTATCTCTATGAACGGTGTATTCTATTTAATTTATCTATATATTATATATATTTATACACAGATTATTTATGATATATAACTAATTCTTTACATTTTATAAGTAATTAAATCATGATCTAAGTAATAATGTCAAGAATAAAAGGACAAAAACGTATGATAAACAACACGATTATTACCCGAAACGTTTCTTTATCAAGGAATTGTCAAATTAACAGGTAATATAAGGTGATAAATGTATCATATATGATATCATAGATATTATTATGATACTTTTAAAAGTTAATAATATGTTTAAACCAACTATATAGTTGTTTCATACACATACGGAAGAAATCAAACCTAAGGAAAGGGGTTATTTTTTATCACTTTTATTTCTATGGGACATATGACTTATACACAACCTATTTATTTTTTGTGGTGTTTATATTGACCATTAATGTTTTTATGATTCATATTATGAAGGTTATGATATTTACATATTCATGTAATTTTATTTATTTTATGAGGCATACGATGCGACGGAATATAAATTCTTAATGGATAAATTTCGCAATCTCATTTTTATCTGAGATTTTTTCTACATAAGTATTTACTGGGGTATATTTATTATATATGTCCATGTTTTCTAAATATGTAATAAAAAAATATTATTTATATTATTCTATAATTTTTTAAAGTCAATTTTACCCATTGATGTATTTTTATTAAACAATCTGAAAGGAATCTTTTGTCCTATTTGACATGAGGTACTTTTTAACTTTTTCGGCAAAAATTCTAGAAGAATAGTTTATTAACTTATAATACATGAATGGTTTTTTATATTTTAATAATTCATTATTTCCATGAATCATCCTTTACAATATTTTAAGGTTATTTTCATAGGAATTATTTTCTTTTAAAATTGCACGGCCTTTTAATAAAAGAAAACATTTTTGTAGAAGAAAGTATATTTTCCTCAAGAATTAATTTCAACAATTTTATCAAAATTATTTTTTATCTAAGATAAAATTATATAATAAGGATATGTTACAAGTATAATATCCTTATTATTTCTATGTTTTTATTATGTATATTCTATTTATTAAATTCATTTGTTTATCCTGGATTATGTTATGATGGAATGACATTAAAGAAACCAATTTTATCCCTTGGGTTCTGCTATGATGAGTGATTTATGTTTTTTTGGAATGTGTAAGAATGATTTAATTATGATATTGGTGGGACCTATATATCCCTCTAGTTCATTGGGTAAACATGGATAACTCATGAGGTATGTATGTTATGCATGAACCTAATTTCATGGTCACAATTTTATGCATCGACCTAGTTTTCATGTCCATAATTTTATAAGTTGACTTGGTTTCCATGTCTATATGTTTATCCAAGGGCCTGATTTCATGTCCTTAATTTAATGAGTGGACATTTTACTATTTATAGATGTTCACAAGGTTAAAATTCTATGTGTATTCCACAATTTCATGTTTTATGTTAATTTTAAGATTTATAGACTATGATCTTTGGTTTTCCTTATGATTCATGTTTTTTTCAAATGATGGGAATGATCTTCTAATGTTATGATCATGTTATAATAACCTTTATTATTATTTTTATGTTTAAATATCATCCTTGTTTAACTTACTGATTATATGATCTCCCTTATTTTATGTTTATTTTTCCAAGTATTTGAATAAGATTATTCAGTAAGCTGTGTCCAAAAGGAGTTATAGTTATAAAGGATAAAGCAATAGATGATGTATATGTTTTTTAAACTAGTTGTTTATGTATCCCATTTTCTAGAGACACTAAAATAATATGATATTTGGGTGTGTATTTTTTTTAATTTATTATGTATTCTTTAAAATTATTGTAATGTCCATGTACATTAATCTTGGGTTGTTACAGTTTTTATGTTTTTTGAAGTTATTATGTTTTGCCTTTAATTGCTGGGTTTTATGATTCCCAAAAAGGGTAATTTATTGAGTTGAATGTTTGAATTTTTATACTTTATATCCATAGCTTCGAAAATAATAATACACTTTTCTGAAAACTATGTATTACTAAAATTATATGTCCCAAGTATTTAGAATTTTTTTGAATAACATGTTTTATTCTAATAGTCATAAAAATATTTCCTAACAAATGAATATAGAATTTTCATAGAAATATTAGTCTATATAAATTATTAAAGTCTGATCCATAATACTAAATATCTCTATTACATTGGACTGAACATGTCTAGTCTATCAGACAAACAAATTCTAGGATATTTTAATCACTAAATTTAGTTAATCATAGTGAGAAAATTTGTGTTCCTTGGACTGAAAATTTCTTGTACATCTGATTAACTGAGTTTAATCCATCAGACTGACTGAGTCAAGTCCATCAAACTGATAATTTTTTATCTATTGAACTATCATATTTTGATTCATTGGAATTAAAAATACTTTTTCATTGGAATAAAAATTCTAATCAGATCATTAGAATTATGTCTATTGGAAAAATACCTTTTACAACACTATAATGGTGTAATCAAAATAACATCGGATAGAGATATATTGATTGTTATGAGAAATCAATTTAGAGATCATCTGAGGCTTTTCAAAAAAAATTGAGAATCATAGATAATGACCATTTTGGGGTTCCAATAAATATAGGTGCATTTGAGGAGCTAGAAGAAGATTATTTTTTGAATCAACCAGTCTAATGTTTTTTCTATTATAACAACTCATTAGCTATTCTTTGTATAAATTAAGAGATTTTATTCATTCTAAGTAACCCAACTAAAAATTGGTATTCTATAGAACATTTTTTCAAATTTATTTATTTTGTTAAATTATGGTTTAGATTGAGTAGTCATGGGGATAAGAAGACTTCCAATCAGTCTGATAGAGGGTTTCTAGGGGATAAAAATAGAGATGATTCCTATCTTTTAGATCAAGTCATTTCATGCAGAAGAAAGATAGATCATATAGTTAATATTAAAACTAGGGATACCTAAATTTAGGTTTTGTTACATCCTTAACTCATAAGGATAAAGCGTAGAAAAAATTTTATAATTCTTTCTATAGAACGATCTTACTTTTACTTTCAAATTTACTATTAATTTTTTCTACAAGTTATTATATTTATGATGTGAACTATTATAGAAGTTTTAGTTTATTAAACATCAAAAATATGATTTAACAGAAATTATCTGAGTATGATATAGTTACATTGATCAATGAAGAATGTATGAGTATGATAAACTAGAATAAAGAGGTTTGGGTCTTTAGATAATTCTGTTTTTTAAATTACAATAATGCCCCCTCTTGTTGCATTTATAAATTATTTGATCCAATAGATATGTTTAATATCATAATTTTATTTTTATATTTATGTTACTAATATAATATATATACCTTAAATCTGTCATTATAATAAGCTGTGATAGGTGATGATGAAAAATTAATTAAATCGGTTCATAAGGCTGTAGTCTACCATACACACGAACATTGGTTTTTTTCATATTAAATGGAAGAGGATATGGATTTATATTATTATATTAAAATAATAACATATATTTATATGGGAGATAAAACTTTTTAAATATATTATTATAATTTAAGAATATTTGAAAGTGGTGGATGAAGAAAAAAATAAAGATGTTCGGTGAAGAATGATACCACTTCTTGAGAAAACCTCTTTAGTTTTTCACCAAAGGAATTCATAGGATGGATCTCTAGTAAAAAAACAAATATATGTATTTTTATGCAAGTAAAGAAGGTATTTTGTAATGTATTGAAAAAAAGGATTTTGTGGTTTTAGTTGGAGAGGGGAGTGGGTGTCATTTTATAAGTGGTGTGAGTGGCGCACTTGTAAGTTTTCAATGATTCCCAATAATTCCTTGTCCCTTTATTAATAACAAGGCACCAAAAGTGACATTGTAGATAATTAGGTGTTATAAGTTGGAAATATTTCAAGAAAGAAATTTTTATACAAGTTTTGAGGCCATTCTGACCCTTATTTTTTAGTATAACCCCTGGTAAGCCCATTTACACCTTAACCACAGTAAAAGATTTTTACAGGTTTCACTATTCATTATAACAAAAAATTATATTGATTTTATTATATAAAAAATTATTATTATGACATATAGGGAATCCAATTTATGTGATTCTACACAAAGAAGTTCTATAATTTAATTTAAAACTAAACCACATACATGATGAAAAAGATGTTCTCAAGATGTGTATTTTTCAAAAAAAAATGATTTTTTATTAACTCCATGACTAGTAAAAAATATTATTTGAATTTGAATTCATATTAATAGATATAAAATCAATATAAAACATTTAAATCATTCTTCATTACTAGTTATTTTAACTAATTAAATCGGAGAAACATTAAGCACTTTAAAACGGTTTATAGAAAAAGGTGTTCTTAAACCTAAAAATAAACTAATACTATAATATAGTATATGGATGATTAAATTTTAATTATTAGATTAAATATATCATATATTACTTAGTTTATTTGAAAAAAAAAATTAAAATCACAAAATTAAATTTATATTAATTCATTTATTTAAAATAAATGATAGTTTTACAAAAAAAGTTATTTTTCACTATTCATTGAAAAATCCATATTTTTTTAAAAATAAAAAACTTCAACCTAGGTTAATTTTGATATAATTTATTCTAATATGAATTAAATTTTATAAAATAAAATGTATAAAATTTATAAAAAAATACTTTTTGTATTTTTACACAAAACAAAATAATTTTTTTGTGAAAACATATTTTTGATGAATAAAACAACATTACTTAAAGTTGCATAATTATTTACAAATAATTTAAGAAAAAATTTCTATTGAGTGGGAAATTTATATAAAAATTTAATAACATAGTTAATACTATTCAAACCCACCAATATAATGGCTATGTTTTCATGGTCATATTTAAATAATATTTTTTGGTCTGTTTAAGTTCAGTGCGGCTTATATTTTACACTATATTACATAGTGTTTTTCTTAAAATAATTGGGTGTTACATACTCCTCCCTCATATATTGTGATTCCTTTAATTATAAACTTCATCTTTGTAATAAAAGGTTTTATAATTTACAATACCATTCTTTTTACCCCACATCATAAAAAGGGTCAATACAATTTCCTCTTGATAAGAGAGAGAAGAAATATGAGGGTCATCTAGGATAACACATTTTAGGCATCCAAATAGGATAAAATTGGTATTAAGTGATCATTTAGATATGGAATAAAATCATAGTGTCCAAATAATGATAGAGTATGACAGAGATCATCAATCCCTAGAAATTTAATCATCATGATAAAGTTTAAATCACCAGAACTATAAACCAATGTGGTGTAAAAAAGACCATTATTTCATCATGAATGAACATAACCAGATAAAATATTCATTTTGAAAATCCTTTTATAGGTGCAGATAAATTACATAACATATATAATATGAACAAAATTAATATTCTTACATGATATTTTGAATTCATTGATTTAATCAATTTCTAATAAAATCTCTTATTTTTCTCCAAAAGATGAAAATTCAAGATGAATTGTTATTGCCTAATTTACCAAATTAAGATTTTAAGGGATCTCATAGCCTTAAAAGGATAAAAATATATTCTTACTTTCATTAACCAAAACCAAAACTATTAGGAAAAAGTAATATATTTCCAACAAACAGTAAACCTTTATAAAATTAAATAAAACACTAATATTGAGGTCCAAAATAATAAAACCCAATGTTTAGCTTAGTTGATTCGATAAATAAAAAACATTAAAATTCTATAGAATATTCTTGTGTAAGATTATGACCAAAAAATCATAAGGATTTGATCAGATATTCTTCTAAGTTTGATTTGAAATTTATCTAAAAATAAAACCAATCATATTTGAAGTATCATACTGAAAATGTGAATTCCTTAATCATGTAATCTTCAATTCGTACTGCTCATTTCATAAATAACAAGACATACCACAAATCCATAGTATAAAAGACAATTCAACCATTATTTCTCAAATAAAACCCCATAACGTTCTATTTAACTTAATCATATATGGTTTTAAAAAATTGTGAGCTTCTTCTAAAATAAAATTCATCCACAAATCATCAAATAATTTTTCAATCCCTTTTTTATCTATAAAACAAAATATATTATCCCAAAATCAATATAACTATTTTCTGTCAAACCATTTTAGTGAAAAAATGATGTCATACTAAAAAAATCACATAGGTCGGTTGTCAGTGCCACACCCTTTTCACCCTTAGGTTGTGGGTTCAATCCCCCAGATTTTCTAAATGTGACTGGTCATCTATTTTTAGTGGGAACTGAATTTTTCTCTTATGTATCCCCTCAATTAATCATACCCATTACCTAGAAAATCAAATTTATTCTTATGTGATCATGGTTTACTCATTAATAACCTTTGTAATCTCATATTAATTATTTTTAAAGCTTTAGTTTTCTAATATTAAAATATAACAAAATTACTTTCAATCATATAAAACACTATAAAACTATTACATAGAACTTATATACTCTTATATAACCTTCAAAAATGTTTTTTAAAATTTTATAAGTTTTTTTGATATTATTTAACGGCCTTTAGATACATTGATTAATCCTTACTATGGAGACTCATTTACTCTAATATTTCAAAAAAAAATCAAAATATTCACTGTAATACCCTAATATTTTATATGTTTCCTTTGAAATAAAACCTGAACTTTTCAGTAGCATGCCTCACAAAAAAAGAATGAGCCTATATGAACCATGATATAGTAAACTATTATTACAGAGCCATTAAATTTTAATATATGAATGATAAAAACCTGTTTATGAAAAATTATTATAACTATTTTTAATAATTAAAATATATAGATTAATTCTTAGGAAATAAGTACTTGATATTCAGTAAAGTAATTTTATACTTCAAAAATATAATTTTTTGAAAAATGGTTTTTATCACATTTTTTTAACAACATAACTATAATTAATTTCTTGAATTTTTATAAATTCTCTTTGAATAATGTAATTTCGTTTTTTAAATTATAATGTCAACAATAGCTTCAAGTGAATTTTTAAAAATTTTATAAAAATATTTATTTATCAGCAAATAGTGAAAAATATCAGTTTTTTGTAAAAATTATAATTTATTTTCAAGTAAAAGTACTATTATGTTTTGAATTTGATAATGAACAAAAATAATTTTCCTTTACTTATAAATAATAAAATTAATTACATAATATTCTTCATTATACTTATTTTTTATATAAGTTAATTTTTGGGGTTCAAAAATATTTTTCTAAAATATATTTTTATGCATGAAATGTTTTTTATCTTAATAAATAAAATCAATCACTATTGATTTATGGTTTTAAGGATATTTTTATATTATTTATTTAATTATATATTTCAATATTAATTTGATGTTTTATTCATGTAATAAAATGAAAGAAAATTAATTTTTATGATTAAAGATTCATTCTTCTAAAATGGACTTTCATTGTGGGTTGAGGGCTTAATTAAAATTGAATTATTTTATTTGTTAAAATTTAATCTTGTAAAATAGATTACATATTTATAATCCTTATAATTTATATAATCTAATATGGTCTATTGATTTTTTTTTTGAATATTAAGAACATTAAATTTTTTTTACCACAACTAAGGCTAAAATGGGGGTTTTAGGGGTTAAACCAAGAGATAATGGTATGATTTCCACCCACACCAATCTAATTATTATTATTTGAAGATATTTAAAAATAATCTTATCATAAAATCGAATATAATTCTTTTTGGAATAAAATTCATATGAAAGTGACCTTGTAACATTGATATCTTTTAATAAATTCCACATGTGTCCCTCTCCTTGCTTATAAAAGGGAACCTCTTATCCTCCTTTATTAAGAGAATTTTAGCATTATATCGTGGAAAATCCATACTACAAAACCTTCCTTGGATCCATCCCTTCATCCTAGATATTTTTTTTCTATTCATAAGACTAATGCTTCAAGGGTTAAGGTGTATTCCAATGGAGGTCTCTCAAAGAAGAGGATGTTAGATCACTTACTAAGAAAGTCAAGCTTGTGTTAATGGTTTTATATTAAAATGTCATTTTACTAAGATTTTTTATTCATAACTTTTCCAATGATTAAATTCTATGATATATCTCTCCTAATCATACTAATTTACTTATGTGATTTTTATTTCTATTGATGTCATGTTTCTATTTCATTTTCCTCTCTTTAAGTACTCAAGTCATTGTAATTATGTTCTTAAGGAAAAATGAACTTGTTTCTCCCTTAAGTTGAGAATATTTTATTCCATTCCCATAATTTCATAAAAATATATTCATAAATATTTTTATGATTCAAAAAATATTATTTAATTTCATTGATTATTATATTTTACTTTCCTTACCAGGATTAAAAAGGATCCTCTTTATCATTTTCAAAACATCGTTATTTTGATTTTTTATTAAATATGTGATTGGATTTTCTTAACTTATACCATATGAATGGTTTTCCCTACAACCATGAATAATATTGTATTTAAAATTTCATATATAATTTCCTATTTTCTTTTCAAAGAAAATTTTTCCCTTAATATTTTGGAAGAGTTTAGATTCTAAATAAGGCATTTCAAATACTAATGGTATTTTCCTCTAGGAATGTTATAGTCATGTTTTGAATTTATTATTGTCTAAACAACATCAATTTATGTTTCTTATGATTTTTTGGGGATATGATCCATTGTTCCTATTTTTATTTTTTCTCTAAATGGTTTATTATTAAGATGATTAAGGTTTTATAAATCTCGTATCATATCCAAGAATTATGATTTTATGATGTTATGTATGTTTTATGATCATATGGAACACATATATTTGGTTTTAATTATATGATAGGTGGGACTTGAATTATATATACCACTAATTATTTGGGTAAAGAAGAATAAATCCTGACATATTAGGGACAATAATGGGGACTAAACCCGGTTAAGTAGAATAAGTTTTCTAATAAGATGGTATAGGGAGTGATCATTATCTAAGGAAGTGATGTAATAGGGAGTGAACACAATACACTATTATAGTATTACTTGTGATTATTGACTATGAAAATTATTTTCTATTCTTATTTCCATCCCAAAAAATATATTTATTTTCCTTATGATATGCTTTTATATATCGTGATTGATTATTGACAACTTATCACTCTTATACCTTATGTATTATGATTAATTAAAATATATTCAATGTTTCATGATTAGTATATATGAATTGATGGGTTCAATTTTTAAAATTCTATATCATATCATTATAAAAATATGCATATCTTAATCTCACTTATGATTATTTATTGATATCACTTTTGTTTACCATTACTAAGCATCTGAGCTCACCCTTTTATAGATTTTCCTTCCCTAGGTTATGGAGAATGGTTTTATGTATGCTATGTCTGTGAATGAAGCAAGTTGTAAAGAACTGAATGATAAATTATGTATATCTATTTTATACCAAATGTTTATGTATAAATTTTTCCAAAGATATTACAGATTTTTGTTTCTAAAAAAGATCATATTGATATATAATGTATATATACACTAATAATATGTAGAATTTATATATTAAATTTATAGGTCTCTATATTTAGGATAATATATTCTATGATATCATATATTATAAGAAGTTACAATATTATGGATTCAGATATTGTATATCAAATAATGATTTATTAAACAAAAACTCATATCAATTCTTAAAACATGATATATAAAATTAATAGGATATCCAAGTTCTTTCATTTTTAATAACTTCACCTTTATGAAACATTTATAAATATCTCATAAAAATTAACTCAACTCTAGATACTTCAAATAACTTGTGAATATCATCATAGCTGTACAAGATTCTTAAGAAAAATTCTGAAATATATAAGATATATCAGTCTGATTTATTTTTTAGTCTATGAGATGAATAAGTGTTCATGAAAAATGATATACTAAGAGAATTTAACATTTTATTACCGAAAATCATATAGAGTTGAATAGATATAGGGAAAAAAGAGAAAGATGATATACTACTATTGAATATCCCAAGTGTGAAAATATATTGAGAAATGGGTAACCAACAGATGTACAATTATTAGAGAACACAATAAACATTGAAGAAGTTTCTAAGATATCCAAATAGGTTTTTGGGAATGAGTAGAAGATAGGTTGACATTAAATGTTACCTTAATTTAGGGATTATATCATAAATGACTCTTGTGAAAATGTGACTCCTGGTAATTTTGTTATGTTACATCTGGAGGAAGTGTCCAAATATATTTATTAAATAAAGACTTATTTGTTACCACATTCTAAATATAAGAGGGTTTGTTTTTTTTTTATATGGGTTTTTCTTGATTGTATTATAGCTGATATTATAAATAAGGGTTTAAGGATTTCCCCTTTCTCCTGTGATATTATTTATAATATTTTTCATTAATCTTTTAGTATCTAATCACTATATTTCCTTAATTATTGTTATCATATTAGTGATTATTTCATTACTCTTATATTTATTCATACTTAATATAAAAAATATATTATCCATTATTCCATCAAGCCTTATTTTCTATCAATCACAATAGGTTACTCAAATTTTCATCAATCCCATTCTCAACGCCATTCTTACTTATTGAAATAAAATAATAATCAATGTTCATAATCCTTGGAACTCAGCTCCACTTATCTATATTACTCTACCCATTAATATATTTTTTTTATATGAACCACTTAGAAGAAATTGAGAAAATAATTAACCAAATTTTGCAATCTATTATAGATGTATAACATTTTTTTCATATAATACTTTAAGAAGCAGTGAACTCAAACATTAACTATATTCTCCCATATATAATAGATGTAAAACAATATTTTAATATGGTCTCTAAAAAATCCTTGAAATAAGAAATAATTAACTTGTCATATTTTTCTATGACTTTACGAAGTGAATTCAGTAAATAGTAACAACTAAAATTATCAATATTATTGGAATTTTTCCTTTTCATACATATTAATGGATCTTTAGAGGAAATATCATTGATTGAAAAAAAACCGTTATTAATATAAACTCCTAAATTTATCTCATTTTTTCCCTAATGTATAGTCTTATATTATTACATATGAAACTTAAGGGTATATTATACATCATTCAGTCCTCTCTCATCTCAAACATGTTGAACTCATTTCTTATTCATAACAAATAAAATAACTCATCCTCTTACTAACCAATTTTTTTCACCTATTATATTGTTTTTCACTATATAAAAAGTAGAATTCATGTTAATATGTCTTAAATTATTTTATGATTTTACTAAACCATATTGAAAATAAATAATATAGTTGAGATCATATGTGAGTTATTAATTAAATATCTTTATCACTACATAAAAAAATCTAAGTGTAGAATGTTAGAAGGACTAATAAATATCCTAAAATAGTTTTTCATAAAAATATATAATTCAATGTCTTCTCAATTTTCTATTCAGTAAAAATATAAAGTCATCTAACCAAATTTTAGAATTGAATAAATTAAAACAATAGTAGATATTTTTTTAAAAGAATAATTCAACAGTGAAATATTTGAGATCATTCAATTATTCCCATTATCAAAATAAATATTAATTTTTGGGAGACTATCTTCAACATTTTACCCTCAATGTGTATACTCTAATAGCCTCTTTATCATGGTTGATCTATGATCCAAATTTAATCCATATATAAACTTCCATAAGTATCAATTTATAAACTTGTGAAACATGTGATTTATCAATAAAATATGGATAATAACTACAGATGTATTATTTTCAAAACATGATTATCTCTTTATTTATCACCATAATTATATTAATCATGGTCAATTACCTACACATATGTGTTCATTAAAATGTTCAAAATATTAATTTATATATTCCTACTCTTATTAGATAGTGTTGAGAAGGATTGAACCATAGGGATTGTTGGTATGTTTTGAAATAATATATTTAATTGAAAATAAAATATATTGAAGGAAATTATGAATGGGAGTGAGTATAGAATGATTAAAAATAAATAAATTTTAGTGTGCGATATTGGAAATATTGAACCTAATTCTAGGGGTTATAGGATAGAGATGTCCGCTTGTTGAATGAGGGTAGAGAAAAAATGAAGAAGAATGTGAATGTATGATATTCTTGAATAATGGTTTTATAAATTAAATTTAATCTAGTGTTTAACTATTATTAAACATTACTTGTTCATTCATCAAATTCCCAAACACAACCAATCGATAAAACAATGGGTATTAAATATTTAAGGAAGTCTCAGTTTAAATTATAATCTGTTGATACAATAATCATATACAAGAACTGGATCGAGGTAATGTTCCCAATATAGATGAATTTAAATTTAGATTAAACAATGAAATAATGTTATTTAATAATACATAATATATTAATTGTATCAATGTCACGACCCGTCCTCAGGGCCCGTGCCGTGACTACCCCAAGCCCGCCTTCCATAGGCCAGGGGCTGGCGACTAGCACCAAGGCATAAATCCCGGAAAAAGGGAAGGAATTACCTTTGTAAAGTAACCAAACACCACAGATCAAGCAAGAAAAAGAAGTAAACACTAAGTAAAAACTTGTACAACAGTAAGTGCGGAAAGGTAAGTGGGCCAGTATACAAACCCAAACTGAAAGTAAAGTACAACTGGAAAGGGAAAACAGCAACTGAAAAGTAAAGCCGCGACGTCGAGCTGTCCATTGGGAATCCCACCTGAAGGGTGGGTACAGATAGCCTCCACTGCTCCTCGGGTCCGGCCGTCCGCTCCGAGTACGTCCCGTCCAGTGGTCCACCTCCAGGTACCGACCTGCTCCGCAAGCCTCATCCACGATCAGCGTTGTCTGTCGTCTGCAACCAACACAACGTAGTGCGGGCATAGCACGTGCAGGGGTGAGTATAAGCTACTCAGTAGGGACCCCGAGACCCCCGAAGGTCTCCCAGAATACACAAAGGATAAACCACAAAGTAAAGATACAATCACGAAGTAACATCCGACACGGCTTAGGTATATGCCCATACATATACCTAAGTCATCAATTCTCGTTCGGCTCCAACATCCAAGCCCAAGCACAACCCAGTACACACAGGAAAGCAAAACGTAAATCCACACAGGATAGCACAACACAATCCACATAGGAAAGAAAAACAAGATTCAGCTCACATAGGAATACTACTTCGTAAGACGATAGAGATGATCAGATAGAGCCGCTGATTCATCTAAGTCGTCGGACCCACAAAGGATCGGTAGGTACTAACCCCCGCAATGACCCACATAGGATCGATCATGAAGTAAAACCATAGCTATTGGAAAACTCCTTCTCCATCAAGTACAGTGGATAAGCCGTTACAACCAAGCACTTCCCTCTAACCTTGGACTGTTGTAGTACTCCACCTATCGAGTACAGTGGGCCGGCTGCTACAACCAAGCGCTTCCCACCATGGGTCTTCCGCTACAACCAAGAGCTCCCCCTCATAGACTCTAGAGGTACTCCTTCTGTTGAGTACCATGGGTATGCCGCTACAACCAAGCGCTCATCTGCCGTGGGTCTGCTGCTACAACCAAGCGCTCTCCCGTGCTGCTACAACCAAGCGCTCCTCCATCGTAGGTCTGCCACTACAACCAAGCGCTCCTCCGTCGTGGGTCTTCCACTAAAACCAAGCGCTCCTCCGTTGTGGGTCTGCTTCTACAACCAAGCGCTTCCCACTGGGCTATCTGTAACACACCGAGTCGTTCGATCAGCAGTCGTCAAGTCTCATCTGGCTCTAGGGTTTCCGCACACAGCATGCTCGTTCCAGGAGGGTCCACTCCACGAGCTAAGAGGTCGATGCATCAACTGACATGTAGTCCGGAGTTGACGTATCCCAAGATGTACCGTAGTGGTCACTGCCAAAAACACGTAGGATCCCCGTACTGTTTTCATCATCGTCGCAGTCGAATCCACTGAGGATCTCTATATAGTCATCGTCGTCACAGTAGTAGTTGCAGCCACCTCTAGGGTTCCCGCACAAAGCAAGCTCGTTCGGGAGGGTCCGCTCCACGAGCCGAGAGGCTGATACATCAACTGACACATATTCCAGAGTTGATGTATCCAAAAGTTCTGTATCGTCAACAGGAACTCAACGTCGCAGACGGCGCGTCAATCGGACGCCCGGTCTGAGAGTTATTGGCTTTTTCGTCCCAGGGGCCCGGTTGGTTTTTAAGGAAAAACCAACCCGACCGTACTCCTCCTGCGTCCAAACCTCAGGCTGAGTAAGCCAAAAGATTCGTCTCACTTAGAGGAATCCACCAAAGCCGACGACACGTCAATCGGACGTCCGGAGCTCAAGATATGAGCGTTTCCGCTCCGAGGGCTCGGTTGGTTTCGTGTACGAACCAACCCGGCCAAACCCAAAGTATTTCGAAACCTTGAGTGTGATATACTAAAACGACCATCTCGATCCAAGGATCTCATTACCACTGACGGCGCGTCGTTCGGAGGCCCGTAGCTCATGTTATGAGCAAAAGACCGAAAAGGTCCGGAAACGGGGGGTCTGGGCCCAGACCGACCCGGCCCGACCCCCCCCCCCCCCCCGGGTCGACCCGACCCGGTTGGGAGCGACCCGGCCTGGCCTGGGCGCGACCCGACCGGCGGGTCGGTTCGGCCGAGTGGCCGAGCAAGGGAAGCCGCGGGGCGTGCTGTCCCCGCGGGAAGAGGAGCCGCGGCCCCGCGCGGGGCCGCGCTTGGTTAGCGGACGCGGCAGAGCCGCGTCCCGTGTCTCGCCAGTCTCGCGCGGTCGCGGGTCTGGTCGGCCGCTGCCTCCAACTGTCGGCGCTGCCGGTGGAGTCCGCGGGCCACCGGAGTTGCTTCGGTGGTCCGATTCCATTTCTGTCTGCGTCGTAGCTCCTCCCGGGTCCCGTTCTTCACTGTGGAATCAACAAATCGTCTCTACGACCCGTTTTGTCATCGTCTGCCGTTCCGCACACCAAGAACAAAGGGCGGTGGGTTTGGACTTGTTCGTTGGTCCGCACCCACCGCGTTAACGGTTTGAAACAACACCATCAAATCCCAGCAATTGATGAACCACGACCCGCAATAATATTCTGTGGACCAACTTGTTAATTGGTTGGTCCGCGTTCTTGCCTTGGAGGAAAACAAACATGGGTAATAACATTTTCAAAATGACCCCTGCCTCGTAGCTGTCGTCGGACGAGTGCGAGCATGTCACGGAATTGACCGTCGCGGTAGGAGGTGATCATCGCTTCGCGGAAGGGCATCGCGTCGTCGCGGAAGGGCGTCGCGTCGACGATCTCTGAGGGTTAAAGAAACACACGGATTTAATTATAACAATTAAATCCATGTTGAGGATAAAAACCACAATGGAATTTAAAAGATTTTAAATCTCCTACCTCAAGCAGTTGATCGAAGATTTGTCGCGGGGAAAGAACGTCGCGGAAGAAGCATCGGCGTCGCGTCGATCTCCGGGGGTCTGGCGTTCTTCGTCACCCTTCGTCGGAGGCCGGTGTTTTTTGAGTTCTTTGGGTTCTTCGTGTTCTTCGCATTCTTCGCAAAGTAGGATGAAGATCTCAGGCCTTGGAGACTTCTCCAAATCCTCTCAACGAGCAAACCTCAAGAAGACAAGCGTTGGTCTTATTTTATTAACATGCCAACAAATTGAAAAACAAACTAAGTAACGACCCATTAATTCATAGAATTAATTTCAACGAATAAACCTCCCAATTAATTGGATTGTTTAAGAGTTTAAGAAAACACCCCAGTTGTCTTTCATTAAAAAAGGTTTTCGTGGGTGCGTTACTTAGTGGAAAAGAAACGGTGGGTCTCGTGTGGGCCCCACCCCACAGATATCCTACCAAGAGGGTAGGATATTTTGTATTGAACCCAATCCGCTTCAACTCATCTTAAGAAGCTTTAAAGTAGATTTAAGTGGCTTTAAGTGAAATAAAATAAAGTTGTCGCACCACTTTATTTTATTTTCTTCACTTAATCCCAAAAATTAAAAACCACACCCGAGCAAACGCAACTCTGGAAGTGGCGTTTCTAAGCAAATACCGGCACTATGATTCCATCAGTGCCCTCGGAATTTGATTCCGAGAACCGGTTCAAAAGTTGGAAAAACTCGCTCGTTCGTTCACTGAACGTACCTGATCCAAACTTCGGAAAATGATTTCGGGCACACCGGGCCTCGGAATCAGGTGCCGTCAGAAACTGCGTTATTGTAAAATTCTAAAGAAAATTAAGAAAAAAAATCCCTTGAAATTTACGGGTCTTTAAAATATACCCTCAAAGAACATAGTTATAGAGCATACCTAAAGAAAAATGGGCATACAAGAAAATTGATAAGGAATATAAAAAAAATATATGGAAAAGGGAGAATATTCTCTTTTGAATGTGGGTCCCTCTTCCAAATAATTCTTAGGACTCCCATTAACTTGAATTGAATATAACGACACCAGAAAATGGTAATACCCCACTTATTTTAAATTAAGTTTCAGTCCCTTTTAGTAGTGTTCGATGAGACACGTAGTGAATAAATCCTTCCACTTTCTTATTTTAAATGAAAATGTTCACTGTCTCACATCCTCCAACTCATAGACTATAACTCTAAGGTCATATCCCAAGTATACATGTGGAATGGTTCACTATGGATATCCTTATCCACTATGACTTATGCATAAAACTCTAATAGAACATGATAGATCCATGTGCATCTTCCCTAGCTATAAAGTGTCATGAATCTGAGTGACTTCTAAACTCAGTTCAACCCTCATCTACCTAGAAAAAAAAGAATCTAGAATATTCCCATTAACTATTTTTTAGGAATATCACCTTCTAGGATTTGATTACTCATGAATGTTTCTTTGAAATCTATTTATTTTCATTACATTAAATTCACATTTTAGAATTAGGACTCAAAGATAATAGATTCCTTGATGGAACACTTAGTGGAGAACATTACATACCCTTGTAAGTGAATTATATTACCTTTATTCAAGGAAAATTTCCTCTCAATAATTAAATACATGCACATCATGGTGACCTAAGTGGCTATAAGCACACTTCTATAGACTCTGAACTCACTTGATCCATGCCAATAAAACAACATCATCATCTAAATGTCCTATAAACTAGTAACAAAAGATACATTGTCCACAATTTTGTACTAGTTGAACCTCAATATTGGGTTCCCATGATTTGGTATAAAGCAAATTCATAGTAAGGATAAACTATAACTTTTAAGAAACATGAATCAACCATATGTAATCTTTTAATAGATAAGGACCATGCCCAAATACATCAAAAACATATCAAAATAAAGTCCCATTTTTATTCATTTTTCATTTAACATCATCATATAGCTCAAAATTTCTAAATCTCTATTGAGAGATATAGTCAAACATCATGAATACAGAAACCTTCTTTTGGGTAACCATATGTGAAGAGTGTTGTGAGGTTCCCTTAATATTTTTCAATATACATGAAAAAATTGCATTCCATGTGTGTCTTCCTCTCAAATTCATCAGAAATAGCTTAAAATATCTATTATATGTTATGGAAAGATGTTTTATTTAATTGAAACTCAATTATACCACTTATTCAAATAACTTATAGGACTCAAGAGAGTCATCATCCTTAATTTGAACTCATATTGTTTTGTTATTTATTATTCATTAAATGAAATAAAGAACCATTTTCACATATATAACAAGGTATTATCATTTCTACCCATCTTAGATGAAGTCTATTAGTAACTAACAATAATGATCTCTAGATAATATTTGGTAATATTTTTCAAATTATATCTTACCTCAGTTGTACTTGAACAAACTATAAGAATAAATTCTGGTGAAGCTTTAATCGGTTTTCCTTATCATGTATTTGTCTTCCTTCTTCACTCATGTTTAGTTGATTCAATACATTTATTCACTTGACTGACCTTGGGTTCATGTTCAATACCCAAATCATGTAATTTTGAATATGTTTTGGTAATTTTTGGTTAAATTGAGACCAACTCCTAGATTAAACCTTTACATAGTCAATTATCTTCATTGTGTTTAGTTAACCACAGTAAGTGGAAATACCTATTTTTCTTAGATTGACTGAACACATAGTATATTAAACTCATGGTTGTCCAATATTGGGTTCATTAAAAATAATATATTCAGGAAATATCATGTCATCCATAATTAGTTCAAAAAAAGATATTAAATCATTAAAAAATCATGCAAAACATCTATAATTAAATCCCAAATGCAATCCTAACATAAATATTCAACACAATTTTAATAAATATCTTCCAAATTAAATTTTAAAAAATAAGTTTTCATTCCAAATAAAACATTAATTCCAATGTTAATTAATATAAACCAATTATCAATAAAAAATCATAAAAAATCAATCATAATGAACATGAAAACAGAGTAAAGAAAAATTAAACAAATCCCACCAAAAAAATAAAAATTTTAAATAAAAATTTTAACATCCAATACTTTTGATAAGTCATGGACACTTAAATTATTATTAAAAACCTCTAATTTTATGCTAGTAATGTGGTCATGGGGATAAGGAATAGTTTTTTGAAAGTCTGAGGATCATTCAAATCCCATATCTCTAAAACTTGGAGAGGCAATCTTAGACACATGATTAGTGCATTTCTATCATTAACCATACATATCAGCCATGGGGTGGTCTAGTTCCCTTTCTAGGGATGCATGGATTTTTTTAACCATGTATCTCCGGCTGCACATCTATGAGAGGTATGAAGGTCTCGTTCTATAATTTTTTTCATGAGTTGTGCATTGTTAGTAAAACCATGCACCAAGATAGTGCATGGGGTTTCTTGGGACTGTGATTTGCACATGGTTTGTAAATGGATTGTCTAACCATGTGGACAAACTATGAACCTTTTAAAAAGTGTGTATATTATCCATTTTCCTTATTTTTATTTAAATGGGTTAATCCTTTCTTCCTCCTATTGTTCTATCCGACCGCATGCCTAGGGAGATCTCGCCTCTACTCCTTATTAGTACATGAGGTATCTCCTTCAACCAGATTACAATAAGACCACCATATATCACATTTTATAGCCCCCAGTATGGTATCCTTTCCTATTACTCCTTTAATCATTTATCTCACTATCAAAGGAGTTATTTTTTTGAGATCTAATATTCCATATTTTCAAGCCATCTTTCTATTCTTTTTTTTTATTTCGATTCAGACCAGACCAATGATCGATATTGGACGATTGTTTCTTAAATAATATAATGATAGTATTCTAGTTATTTTCCCTCATTTTTTTAATTTTCTTTTTCTTTTTTTCTATGAACCTAAATCCTCTGATGAATCCTTCGAAATTACTTAAAAATTAAATTAAATGATAAACCTGTTTTTATTATGGTCTTAAAAACCCAGGAAATATAATCATAAGATGAGAAACTCAATGTAATACACCCTTGAGAACATTCCTTAAGGATCTAAGAGCATCATGAATTGAATTGATTTAAACCACCAATTGTGTTTTGTAAAATACCCCTTGTAATGAAATTAATGCATTGCATAAGTGGTATGAATTTAATTCTAACTGAACCCATGCCTTTTCAAAAAGTAAAGTGAGGTAAAAGGGTTATGAAATAATGATGCCTTGTATGGGATCTTCAATCCTAATAAATTTGAATATGAAAATGGGCCTCAAGATGATGGGAGAAACACAAGGATTCTTTTACATAATACCTTAGATTATATCTCTGGGAGGATTCCTTATGTACATTACCTGTCAACGTTACCATGTTCCTGAGTGGATTACCTTAGATGGTCGTGAAGGGAAATGTTGTGATACCATGCCATGAGAAATACTTGGTTCCAAATGTGGAATACCAGAGATGTGATCATAGGGTTATGCCTTTAAACTATGTGGAGAGTGATACTTTTGTTCTATATATGGATCTCCTTGGATGAAATCTTATAGTGATGGATAATTATAGTGGTCTTGGAGCGATACATGGGTTCCTCCATAAGGAACAACATTGAAGGGTTAAAGATGTATTTTTATTTAGAGCTACATAGGGAAATTTTCTATGTTTTTGGACGCATCCTTCAAGCCTAATAACATGCTTGGACTCGGTCCATGTTTGCACTTGACATTTTGATGGCATAGTTATGTTTTACATACAGGATTGGATGATAAATTATTATGTAATTATATATATATATATATACTTTAAATTAATTCTACATATGTAGGTTGACATTGGTTTAGAGATATCTATCTTATGATTAAGAAGACAGTGTCAATCTGGTTACCAATGAGGATCCTGGACTTATGTGTTTTATTTTTTATTTATTTACCTATAGCGTTACATACACACTACTCATTTTATATTCAAAGATTAGATAGTTCTAGAAAACATTAGTGGTGATTACTAATTATATATAGCACCTTGTTTCGGGCTGACTATGTTACCTGAAAAGAATTCATTGCTATAGGGGTATACAAAGAGAATTTCCCAACATCTGATGTTTGATTTTTGGTACTAAGATGAAGTACCAGAGCAGAGGGGCGATTCAATTATCATTATTCTAGTGAAGATTTATTTTGGTAATTTTTTAATTTTTAGCTTGATTTATTTTCATGTACCCCAGTATTCAATGTACTTACCTTTTGTATATCATCATGTCATGATACTTCATTTTTGTATTAAGTATTGATTTCTCCTCCTCCTGTTTATTTATCTCTATGATTTATTATTTTGTTGCTAGTTTTTTTGTTTCCTAATATTATTGTATAATATTGTGCTACATTTTGATCCCTATGATATAGTCTCCCCACTTTACCACTATAGACCATTACTACTAGTCGGAATCCTCTAGCATAAGGGGAGGAGTGATTGAGGTCATGTGTCCAATCAGGTCTAATTACTATTGATTGAACTAGGTCTGGGACCCTGCATTTTTATATCAGATTTTCTTATTTCCTTTCTTCATAATGTTTTGGATTTAGACAGGATATTGGGGATGTATCATAATATTGTAATGAGGTTGTTCTTGGGAGTATCTAACCCAAAAAAAGGGAAACCCAAATTACCTAGGATGGGATATTGGTGTTTTGTTTTGTGTCTATTACAATTTTACTTATTTCACTATTGGGTGACACAAAAATACTCGATGTTATTATTTTATAATTCTAATATATTTTCATTTACCTTGGTTTATTAGGCAAGGAAGTATCATATCATTCCTCATAAAAGAAATTGAGGATTCGCATGCCATGAATTATGTGAGTAAATAATTATATTATTACATCCATTTTATATATTCTTTATATTTTTTCTGAGTTCTGTAACCATTATATATGGAAATGTGAAATAATTTCTTACAAGGATAAAATGATTTGATTAATTAAAGTGTATCCATCCATCTAAATGATGTTTTACCATTTATATTGAGAATGGAACCTTAATTTTATTATTAAACCAGGTTTGATCCATCGATCACTTTTTCTATGGGATGGAATGTTAGTTGAATTTATTACATGAATACCAATTTTAATTTATATAAATTATATACTAATATAAATTGGGAATTTCAATTAATTTAATCAAAACATTTTACATGAACTCTTACATCTTCATACTACATATAAGGGTCATGTTAGAGTTACATGATGTACCAATGGAAATTTATAATGATTATGTGTATTTATAAATTAAGAATTGTGACACATCTAACTAGACTGTGATACATAGAAGCATATAAATAAGAATGAGCATAAATAAATTTCAAATTTGGTTGAAATGGATACTAGTAAACAGGGATTCCAATTTCAAAGTAAATATAATTTTCCTCTATACCTCCCAATTTACACTCCATATACTAGAACCATTATGGTGTTATATGAGACCTTGACCCTGACTTGACCTTAGTAGTGGGAAGTAAGTAGTGTCTGTTATGAAATTGAGACAAATCTTATCTCCTAGATCTATATTAAGGACTAGTTAGAGAGGTGTGACTCATTTATAGGAAGTATTTTTACCTTTTCATTTCTATTATCATTGATCATATCTGTTGTTAAATCTTATATAAGGCATAAATTTTAAAATTTTAGATCTTTTCCACCACAATTTCCCTGAGTCGTGTGTTTGGAGGGTGGTAACAACCATTATCCAAAGGTGGTGGGCCTTCATCCATAAGTATTAACTCCTATAGTTCCACTAGAGGAACCTCCTATTATTCCTCCACTAAGAAATGATAATTAGTATTGAGATAGATTATTTACCATAGTTCATTCTATACATGGAGGTTTGGGACCTACCCCTTTTATGGTAGAGTTGACTCGAGAATTCTAGCAGCAGCATCTTCATACCTTCATTGTCGTTAGTGTACCCTAGGTGACTGAGTTTTTTCTAAACCCATGTTATACATCTTCAAGAATTTAGAGATGCCTCCAAATGATAGGGTCAAGATCACCACCTATATGCTTTCTGACTCAACTAAAAATTGGTGGGAATTTATCACTCAAGATAATCTTCATTAGGGTATGGTAATTCTAGATTTCTATGTATTCATTAATTAAAATGCCAATATATAGATGTTGAGATAAGAAAAATCTAGAGATATCTTCCACCAACATTATGGTTTTATGTCTTTGATGGTGTATTCATATCATTTTATCAAACTTTTGAATTTTCCACCTACATAGAACAGTGAATAGATGATTAATATGAGATAGTTAAAGGATGGGATTCCATACACTATCTAATTATATTTGAATTTATTTCATTTTAACATCATTTTAGAGATACTAAAACTAGCCCTCATCACTGAGAGAAAACTGAAAAAAAATAAAAGTCTGTGTCAGGGAGGTCCAGCTTCAAGGTAGGGAGTCAGTTTGTCTAGTAGAAGGAATTTTCACTTAGAGTCTATATATGGGGGTAGTCCAAGTCAGATGATGTGCATTGAAATTCATGTGGTGTGTCACCAGTGTGGTCAGGTGGTCTATAAATATCCCACTTATTCAAGGTTACCTAATTTAGTGTCAATATTGTGGTATAATGGGTCACGTTAATCATTTCTTTAGATATTTCCCTCGAGTATCTATTGAGAATGGATCTATTTCAAAACCTTATATGAGTACAGGATCAGAAGGTCCATATCTGATTGGGAGATGGACTTCTATCAGTTGATTAGGATGAGGAGGTGGTTGTGGTCGACATAATCATACTTTAGAGAAATAGTGAAAATAGAGCAAACCTTCCCAGGTTATTCAGGTTTCTCTTAGTGCCGCAGAGATGTCTATATCTATATAGTGTAGCCTACTCTCGAGGAGTAGAGTCCATGGTCTTCTACAGTTCGAGTTACAGTTATAGTGGTCTCAACTTTTGTCTCTTCCCTGATTGATATAGTTAATTCACAATCCTTTTAATATATCAAAATTTTGTAGATACTTGGGCTAGAAATTCATTATTTGTAGTGGTATAACCATAGATACTCTTGTAGGAGAACAATCTGAGAGTACACACCAGTGAATGGATTTACTTCTTGATTTGGGTTGATATTTATTCCTCCATATTCTTTTTTCCCTTAAGATTCCTGACTTCGATGTCATTCTTAGGATGGACTGGTTGGTTCCATACCATTCCCATGTTTATTGTTATCATTAGAGGTTGTTTCTTAGATCACCCAAGGGAAGTACCTATGTCCATAAGGGAGAATGGTACGTCCATGATATTCAAGTTGGACTAAATCACCATAGGCTATGTGGGGTGACATCCCAGATGGTTATTCTCTTTATGAGTGATCAGGGAATGTGAATTATAGAATTCCATCCATTGGTGGATCATTTGAGGGATGTCTTCCATAAAATATTCTTTGGATTGCTTCCTTTTAATGAGGTATAGTTTACCATTGATCTAGTTCCATAAGCAGAACCAATGTCCCTTCCACTTTATAGTATGGCACCTACAGAGCTCCAAGAACTCAGAAAACAGTTAGAGGATTATGAAGCTTAGGGTTTTATATGACTCAATAGTTCACCATTGGGTTCACATATCCTTTTTTCCATGATTTTGGATGATACCCTCATGTTGTTAAAGTATGATCATTAGTTGAACCATCTTGGAGTAAAGAACTAGTGTTCAATACCTTGTAAAGAAGACCACTTCGACCAGCTCAAAGGAGCGACGATTTTCTCCAGGAATGATTTGATGTTATTATACCATTAGGTGTATGTGATACCATCATATATATCATGGAAAAAATTCATAAAAAATATATATTATACATGAATATAGTTATTTTTTTGTACTTATGAATACACTAATAGATTTCATGGATATAATTAATCATGTTTTCACCTGTAACTAGATTATTTTGTGGTACTCTTCATGGGTGACATATTAGTTTATTATCATACTTCACATGGACATTAAAAACATCATGTGATCATACTGAATACACCGAGAGATCACCAATAGAATTCTATGCTCACCAAATTCCAATTTTGTATAAATAGGATTCACTTACTAGGTCATATCATCATATAGGTTGGAGTATCTATTAAACTAGAGAAGGTCATCACAGGGGTTTCTTAGGACCATCCCAAGAATGAATTTGAAATATGTTGTTTTAGGGGGATGGATGGCCATTATAGGCAATTCATTCATGAATTTTCAGGCCTAGTACTGCCTCTCGTGGGATTAACTAAAAATGGTGACAATATTTTATGGATAGATTAATGTCAGACAACCTTTTAGTAGTTGAGAGGGAGACTGACTTCAGTGTTGATCCTGATACTTCCAGATCTAGGAAGAATCCACATAGTATATTGTGATGGATTAGGAATTGGTCTTGAATTAGTTTGAACATAGGGATATCGGGTTGTTGCATATGATTCCTTTTAGTTGAGACCTCATGGGCATAATTAACCTACTCACGACCTCGAGAAAACTATTGTGGTTTAGGACTTACACTATTTTTGTCATTTTCTATTTTAGGAATGGTTTGGAATTTACACAGAAAATAAATTCTTAAATACATTTCCCCATAGTTTCAATTAAATCGCAAGAAATTTTGGTGGGTAGAGTACCTTCAGTCATTCGACTTTGAGCTTTTGTTATACCCATAGAAAGGGAAATGCAGTTACTAGCACTTTAAAATGGAAATCTCAAACAGATGCCATCCAAGAGTCTAATAGTGAGTGGTAGTTGATGTCCTTATTTTTTTAGATACACCTTGAGGTTTAGGAATTTCATGGAAAGCCTATTTTAGCAGTATTATTAGAGGAAACCTCTATTGTTAAAATGGTGAGGATGATACATCTTTTAGACCCCAAGGGATTAATCCTAAGGGAGATCTCCTCATGTGATGACCCACTACATGGTTGGGTTATTGACAAGGATGAGATACTAAACATTTACAAATGTGATTGGGTGCCTGCCAACATATGGGATGAGTTGATATGGGAATATCATTCCTCCAATTGGGTATTACACCTAGGTCTTATCAAGATGTACCAACACATACATCCTCAGTATTGTTCAAAAGGAATGAATAGGAAGATAAAAGTTTTTTTCACACGTTGTTCCACTTGTTAGCATGTTAACGCTTAACAAGAGTGAACTATTGGACTTCTAAAACCTTTATCCATCCCTAAGTGGAAATTTGATGATGTAACCATGGAATTCTTGACTAGATTTACTAGATCCCCTGAGGAAGTGATGTAGTACGGGTGATCATCAATGGGTTGACCAAGGTAGAACACTTCCTACCTATCTAAGGAACCTTCTCAATTGATGAGATATAAAGTCTTTATATGAAGGATTTTGTGTGAATTCATGGTGATCCTCATTCTGTCTTATCTTAAATAGATTCTTGATTTACATCATAGTTTTTGAAAGGGTTGAAAAAATCATTGGGTTCATAGGGGGTCCTAATTATAGTATATCACCCTCAGAAAGACAGTCAGTCTGATCGTATGATATAGGTGTTGTGGGAAATGTTTCGGGAATTTTTCAGGGAATTTTTCCTTGATTTTGGAGGTTCTTGGGAGAATCACCTACCTCTTATTGAGTTTTCCTAAAATAAAATATTTCATGAAACTGTTTAGAAGGCACCTTAAAATTCCCTATCTGGAAAGCTATGTCGTTTACCCCCTATGAAGGATAAAGTTTGGTGAGGTATAACTACTGAGATGTCAACTCATTCTAAATACTTAATAGAAGGTCTAGGTGATTTAGAAATTTATCAATACAGCACCGTCTAGAAAAAAATTAAATGGGTTTTCATTGTTGAACTCTATAGTTTAATTTTGGACTTCATGTCTTTCTGCATGTTTTTCCTAGGTTGAGACATATAAGGATTCAAATACTGAGTAAGATATGGCATCCTTATGTTATGAATTTCATGATCTTGGAGTAATTTGATTCAGTAGCCTATCAGTTGGATTTACCTTAGAGGTATTAGGTCATGCATGATATCTTACATGTATCACAACTTCATCATGATTACTTTGACCCATCTCATTTGTTTGACCCTAAGTATATTCAGATTGATTAAGATGTGTACTTTGAGGGACATCATGTTTGTATTATTGATTAGAGCATGATGGATATATATGGTAGGTCATTTTCTAGGGTATGGGTTCTCTTTCCAAACGGTCATATATAGGATGAGATATGGGAGCGGTAGGTTGATATACATGTTCAATGGATGAAAAATTTCCCAGATGATATTTTACCACCCTCAGAAGGGAAAATTGAGGATAAGTTGTTTTAAGAAGGGGAGTATGTAATATTCTAGATTTTCTATGAAGTGTATATACTTAAAATAATTTTTAATAACTTTAATTTCATGTTATTAATGTTATCATGGGGATAAAGAGTGGTTTAGGAGAGTCTTGGTATCTTTCAGAGCTAGGAGCTCAAAAATTTGGAGAGCCAAACTAAATCTCATGGTTAGCACACATTTAGTGATAACCATATGTCTCAGTCATGCATGGTGGTCTAGTTCCTTGCTTAAGGATATAAGGTTTTTTCTAACCATGCCACTCAGGCTGCATGGCTATGTGAGAGCAGAACATCCAATTCCAGATGTAATTTTCACAGCTCATGCATGGTAGTGAAACTGTGCACCTAGCTCATGTAAGGGGTGTCTTGGGATAGTTATTGGAACATTATTGGCATATGGTTTAGACAACTATGCAGCAAAACCATGTGCCACTTAAATATTTGGTAGATTTATCTTTTTCCATGCTTTTCTTTAAAGGGGATAAACCTTTTGTTATTTATCTGTTTCCAGTAGATCTCTCACACAGTATGTGCTCTCCTCTCCTCCAAACTGGGATTTGATGTCTCTCCTCCATCTGTACACCAATCATATTGTCATCTATAATGTTGGATATCCACTGATAATATATCCATTATTATTACTCTTTTTTATCTTTATATCAATGAAGTTATTTTAGAGAGTTCTAATATGACATATTTTCAGTTCATTTGTCTCTTCTTGTGTTTTCTTCTAATTCAGAAGAAACCAAGGGTTGATACTGGACTATTGTTCCTCTACCAACATAATATAGTTGGTTTATTTATTTTCCCTAAAAATTCTATTTTTTTTATCATGCACCTTTGTGTCGCATGCTAGAATCCTCCTATAATGCCTCTTAAATTTCAAATCAATTAAAATAAAAGATAAAACCATATATAATATGGTCCTAGAAACCTATGAATAATAATCCTAGTATTAACACTTTAATGAGAGGCACCCTTATCGACATCCCATCCTAACGGGCCTAAAGAGACTCATGTATTGAATTTATTTAATCCTCTAATTTAGGTGTGTGAAATTCCCCTGGTATGTAATTTAATATATTTCTTAACTGGTATGAATTTCATGCTAGATAAACCTATACTCCTTCTTCAACTCAAGGGTGATATAAGGCTTCTAACCTAAGGATTCCCTGTATGGGATCATATATCTTTAAAAATTATAATTTCAAAATTAATCTCAATGCTTTAAATAAGATACTTAGTTTCATTTATAGAATATCTTGGATGGACTCACTGTATGGATTCCTTATGTGCATTACCCATGAGTGATACCAAGTTCCCTAGTAGATCACCTTTGATGGGATCAGTGGTAAATGTTTCTATACCATTCCATGATCTATACATGCTTCCCTATATGGAATACCAAGGAAAGTCTTATAGTTTTATGCCTTTAGACCACTCCGAGAGGGATAATTTGGTTCCCCTTATGTATTTCATATAAGATTTGGGGTCCTAGAACCAACTGGTTTTACTTTGATTACATGGATATTTAATGTATTATTATATATTGTTCATTTTTATGCATGACTATGATGTAATAATGTCCTAGAGTATTTGTTTCATTAATAAGGTCATGGAAGTTCCCCGCTATGATGAGAAACTTGAAATGTTATAACAAAATTCTTAAATATAGTTATGTGGTTGGATTACAAGCTATGATGGGACACATATCATATAGACCATCATGTGCGAGTACTCGTAAGAAGATGAGACTTCCTCTTATGAAGTTCTCACTTGGTAACCTCCAAGATAGGAGATTATGATAATAGACCTGCTAGTAGGAATTCCGCATGTTTTGGTGTCATTGGATGTTTCTATCTGCGAGTGTGTGTAATGATCCTTAGACTTTAATATTATCATTAATACATGTCATGACTTACTCACTTTGATTTACTGACAAAAACTGTCACACAGATAGTTGGCGGGAAGTAGGGTATATTGGGTGCATCATGAGTGGCATGTTATTAATGGATAAGTCAAGGAAGGATTTGTCCCTTCCATTTATGGAAGTTGATATCTTAGCCATTTTATTGAAATATAACTGTCACGTAAAATTCCATGGCCATGTTATAATGATGAGTTTATTTTAGGTAGTCAAATAACGATGTATCAAGCATAAAATTTCAAGCATAAAATTTGGTGACACAATCATGAAACCTGCTTGATGATATATTGAAAAAAAGGGATTATATTACACAGTGAGTGTTCATATGTGGATGTAGTTGTTGCAACTTTATGTTCTTTATCTTGGGTGCCTTGAACTGTTGCTAGATAGTACTCTTGGACTTTAGGTAAGTCTGCCTAATTCCAATGAGAAATAATCCTAGAGGGTCACACACTAAGTGTTTTTGGTGGTCTTGGTTAAATTATATTTGAATTTAATTAATGAAATAAATATTATTCTCAAGACCATGGAATAATTTTATTCAAGTTACAATGATCACAAAAATTAAATAAAATATATTTATTTATTTTATTGAACATTTAATAAATATTTATTTACTAGTTTGTAAAAAATATATTTATTTATGAGAATAAATTATTTATTTATTTATTCGGGTGTTCAATAAATGAAAGTGGAGTTCGAGTGGACCATGGTCATCCCGGTAGTAAAATAATTATTTTTAATATGGTAAATAATTATTTAACTAGTTGGCACAAATTAAAATAACGCTGCTATTATTTTATGACGCGTAATTTTATTTATAATTCGGTTTTGCGCAAGTTGACGCATCATAAATAATGACGCAGTATTATTATTATTAAATACATGGGTTTTCTCTAAGTTCATGAATATATCTAATTGTTTCTATGCAATTAAATATTGTAACTGAAATTTCATGTATATAAATAGGGAAGTACGCATATTGTACTGGACACCACACCACACGCCTGGTGAATTGAGAATTGTTGAGCCAAAAAATTTCCCTCTCGAATCTTCTACTCTCTCCTCTCAATAACGAGAGACGTTCTTAAATACTGAAGAACAAGAGATCAAGAATGACTGACTCAAGACACTATATTCACCATGCTAGCACCCAGAGAACGATCGGTGTCAATCAGAGGCCATCAGATCATGTGTGAATCGTGGCTAGAGGGATTCTATTTTGGATCCTTATAAGCGCAATGAGATAATCTGGATGGGTCATTCTGGACGATCAACATCATCAATGAAGAAAAATACCAAATATCCAGGTATTATTTTTCCTTATGAAATTAATTAAATTAATTATAAACATGATGTTCAAGACCCTATCTAATGGTTTTGGTTCTCTTTCTTCTTTATCTAAATCTTTGATTATATTCCGTGGAGACTAGCATTCATTGTCAAATTGATCCTAGAATAATTATTGATCATGGTAAAAATCAAAGTTGGGTCCCATCCCAACCATGCTTCTGTTGTTCCCAGAACCTTCAAGTGGTATCAGAACGGTTACATCATAATTTATAATTATTTAAATATTTCATTGATGACTTACGCATTAAATAATTTAGTTGTTTCAATTCAAGTTATACATTCTTAAAATATGAATCTCGAGATATATTCCTCCTCTTTCGTTTCTCGTTCACCTTACAGAAATAATATTTTCTTTTAATTTTGATTAAAATAAAATAGAGGATCCCATCTAGAGGTTCCGAAGCTTCCTGGCCATACAACACCAGAACACACGACATGTATTCTTCAATACATGTCATGTAGTCAAGATTCAATGCATCAAACTGGTCCGCCAAACCAAGCCATGTGTTGGAGTCTTTATAATTCTAAAATGACTCCATGTGTTGACCAGGAATAGGTGGCACACAGTTTATAGATTACACGCTATGTGGTCCAATGGACATGGCGTGTAGTCCCTTTGGGTTAGGGTTGGACCGTGTACATCGTACACGTCTTGCCTGGATAGAGACTCTGTAATGAGGAACTATACTACGTGTGTCCCACTGGACACTCCATGTACTCTGAAGATTTCCGAAGTACACTCACACACTATTTCCCTGGGCGTATACTTCGGATAGATGGTGAAAAATAGTACACACCATGTAGTTGGAACTACACATTGTGTACTCATCCAAATTACGCAGATGTATTAAAATTTATTATTATATTATAAAACCCCTTGAGATGTGTACCATCATGCAGGAATAAAGCTGAGTAACAACACGTGAAAGGTGTTTTATATATATATGTTAAATTTAAAATCTGTGTAATGTTCATTTCTACTCATTGGGTAGTTATGAAAAGGAATTCACTAGGTTGCCTCCAAGGTACAAGTTATGTACAAAGATAATTTTAAATGAATTTATTTAAAATTTTGATGGATGAGAATCTCAGGGAAATTCAGAAAAGGATTTAAGATAAAAGGATTGATTAATTAAATATGATAATTAATTGATTCGAGTGTGATTTATCTTAAACGAGAACGATTAAAGAATTAAATACCAGTTTTATTTATGCATAAAAATCATTGCATGTATGGATGATCATGATCTAGACCAATACCTTTTGTATGTGTATGGTTTCTTTTAATTTATTTATTTAAATTAAATTTGTTGGCTTGTGAGCCTTCTCCTCATTAATATGTAGGGTCTGCGTGCCCAAGGCTTCTTTTATGTAAAACCCCTTTTTACCCCTCACCTACATGTGAGTTAAAAAAAGGGAATATGTAATGGATGGAACTCCCATGCAAGTGGAGGCAGTTCAAGCTGGAGCTGAGACGAAACCAATCCCAGGAGATACAGAGGTGGATAGGTGGATTCTGTAAACACAAACCCAAAAGGTTCAATGTGTTTCTCCCCTAGGTCAGGGTTAGTTTAACAACCACTAGATAAACTAACCATTATAAAATCTCATGATCATGCCATTTACTTTATTTTATTTCTGTCAGTTCCATGGTTTATCATTATAAATGTATTCTCACGATCACATAATTAATGAATTAAACAAGCATGCAAGATGGAACTAAAATAAACTAGACTTATGCGTAAATATTATCAAGACATGGTTAATCACTTAAGTAAGTTCCATTTAATATTAACAAGCATGTGATAATGATAATAATCAATTCACACATAAGTGATAAAAAATCCCTCAAATAAAATATTAATTCAGAACAAGACTTCTGTTACATGATTAAGGGAAAAACTCAATAAAACTATGTGTTTGACCAACCCTTGTTGGGACACTTACTTTTATACAGGAAGCCCTTATGAAAGGTTTTGAGTTGACTTATCCATATTACACCAATATGAGTATCCCTTGCTAGAATTGGTGTAATATTGGAGGCAAGAGTTGATGAAATCCAAAGTCATGATTTCAGGATTGGGGAGTCCACTCAACAGATCAAGGAACTGCAAGCCCGCAGTTGGCAAAGACATGCCTACCTAAATACCTTCTAGTAGCTTGACCAACCCTTGTTGGGGTTATGATAAGGGGAATATGGATCCTTTCCACTAGAATGTCATGGAAACTGGACATTCCAAGTTCAATGGTGAGGTCCATTGGGACTTGATAAAATATTAGTAGATTTAATAAAATTTATTATTTCTCATAAAATGTAATAAAGAAATTAATAATGATCTGGACTTTTAATTGTAGAATAAAAATGGAAAACTCATCAACCACACTATCCCTACAATCAATTTTGGATAAAGAAAACATCCTCACCGACAGTAACTTTCAGGAATAGTTTATACACCTTCAGGTTATCCTACGCCTTGAATGGAATTCTTACATGTTGGAGTCAGCATTACCTGATTTTCCTGCCAAGGAGACAAGTGATGAGGATTTCCTAGTCTATGAGAAATATATGAATTATGTGGTCTACGTTCAATGTTTGATGTTATCATCAATGTCTAGTGATATCATGAAGTCTCATGAAAACATGTATGCTTATAGCATGCTCAAGCACCTCTGTGGTCTTTACCAGGAGAGAGAAAGACGGGAAAGGTTTGAGATATCTAAGGCACTCTTTCAGAGTAAGCTTAGAGAAGGTTCCCCAGCCGGGCCTCATGTAGTCAAGATCATTGGCTACATTGAGCGCCTCGAGGTTATACGGTTTAAACTCCCCGAAGAACTGGGAACCGGTCTTATTCTCACATCACTCCCTCAGAGCTTCTCTAACTTTGTTGTCAATTTCAATATGAACAACATTGAGAAGTCTCTATCTGATCTTCTTATCCTCATTTTCCATTTGGACAAAGATATGAAGCATGAAAAGCCTTATGTCCTTATGGTGAATAAGAGGAAAGGGAAGGTGAGGTGCTTCAGGACCAAAGCTTCTTTATAGCCTTCCAAGAAAATGAAGATCAAAGGGGAGGCAAGGGAACAGGAGACTGTTTGTTTCACATGTGGCAAGAAGGGCACTGGAAGAAGAACTGCACCAAGCCTAAGAAGCAAGGGGAAGCTTCAGGTGTGTTTGTTATTAAATGAAATCTATCTTTTTCTACAAATTGGTTATTAGATACAGCTTGTGGTACTCACATATATATCCAAATACATGAACCAAGTAGATTCAGAAAGATTGATCGAGGGGAGGTAGATCTACGAGCAGCCAACGGATCCAGACTTGTTGTTGTAGCTGTCAGGGACTACCACCTCACGTTACCAACTAGGATGATCTTTGTGTTAAAGGGTTGTTATTATGTTCCTTCTGTTACTAAAAACATTATTTCTGTATCCAGATTAGATACAGATGGATTTTTTTTCAAGTTTCGAAATTAATGTTGCTTCTTTTACAAAGATATCATTTTTTATGGTAGGGAACATTTATACAACGGACTTGGCATGTTGAATTACACAAACCAAGTAATGGTAGTCGATAACAAAGATACTTCACATGACTCAAACCACACCCAACTTTGGAATCACTGGCTATGTTATGTAAACGAGAAATGCTTGACAAAGTTACATCAAGATGGATATTTAGACTCTTTCTAACTAAATCCACTTGGCTTAGGTCATGCATGTTTACAAGGTAAAATGACCAAATCCCCATTTAGTGGTAAAGGTGAAAGGGATAAAGAAGTTCTTGAATTGGTTTATATCGATTTTTGTGGCCCATTTCCAGTTCAATCAAGGGGAGGGTACTCATACTTCATAAAATTTACTGATTATTTTAGTATATATGGATATATCTACTTAATGAGGTATAAGTCGGATTCTTTTGATAAGTTCAAACAATACAAGAATGAAGTTGAGAACCAGCTTGGTAATAATATTAAGAAACTCCGCTCTGGCCGAGGTGGAGAATATCTTAATCAAGACTTCATTGATTACTTATGGGAGGTTGGTATCCTATCCTAACTCACTCCTCCAAACAAGCCCCAGTGGAATGGTGTGAGATAAAGGAGGAACCGAACCCAATTCGACATGGTGGGATCAATGATGAGTCTTGCGAGTCTTCCATTATCCTTTAAGGGATATGTGTTACAAATAGCGGAACATATACTAAACCAAGTACCAACTAAATCTATAAATGGTATTCCATACGAGTTATGGAGTGGAAGAAAAGACATGTTATCGAATTTACATGTGTGGGGTAGCGAAGAATTTGTTAAGGCCTCTTCAGGTAACAAACTCGCACCCTGAGGAACAAAGTGTACCTTTATAGGATACCCTAAGGAAATAAGGGGATATTACCTATACAACCCCTTACACAAAAAGGTTATAATGAAAGGCATTCCATATTCCTTGAGAGGGAGCATATCTCCAAAAGAGATAGTGGGAGTGAGATAGACTTCGATGAAGTCGAGGCTCAAGGTACATAAGAGTTGGTATAGGAACAGATCCCACAAAGCCCCATGGAAGAAGAATCTGTTCCAAAGACACAAGTACTGCGTAGGAGTACATGAGAGGTTAGAGAACTGAAATGGTATGGTTTTCTAGTTACCGAGGATGGTGACTCATTATTAGTTGATAATAATGATCCTCTAACCTACAAAGATGAAGTAAATGGAACATATGTTTCCAAGTGGAAAGAAGCCATGAATTATGAAATGGATTCCATGTACCAAAACAAAGTCTAGATTTTGGTAGATCCTCCAGTTGATGTAAATCATGTTGGTTGCAAATGGGTATTCAAGAAGAAACTAGAAATGGAAGGAAAATTTGGTACTTATAAGGCACAACTGGTTGCAAAAGGTTTTAAATAGCATCAAGGAATTGACTATGATGAAACCTTCTCATCAGTTGCAATGCTGAAATCCATTAGAATTATACTTTCTATTGTGTCTTAACATGACTATGAGATTTGGAAAATGGATTTCAAAACAGAATTCCTTAATGGGAACCTTCAAGAAGATGTCTACATGACACAACCTGAAGGGTTTGTGACTCCAAAGGATTCCAATAAGGTATGCAAGTTGTAGAAATCCATTTTTGGACTAAAGGAAGCATCCAGGTCATGGAACATTCATTTTGATTAATCCATAAAAGAATTTGGTTTTATCAAAAATGAATGTGAGCCTTGTGTCTAAAAACAGTTTAGTGGGAGTGCAGTCGCTTTCCTAATAGTATATGTTGATGACATATTACTCATTGGAAATGAGATACCAGTCTTACAGTCTGTTAAGGGATGGTTTAATCAATGCTTCTCCATGAAAGACTTGGGAGAGGAAGCGTATATTCATGGGATCAAGATCCATCATGATATATCCAAGTGATTATTGGGCCTAAGTCAATATACATACATTGATAAGATACTAAAGAGATTCAGTATAGAACAATACAAGAGGGGATTGTTTCCAATGTCACATGACATTCATCTTTCCAAGAAAATGTGTCCTCAAACACCTGAGGAAGGAAATATAATGTAAAGGACTCCATACGCATCAGTGATTGGGTCAGTCATGTATGCCATGATATGTACTAGGTTGGATGTTGCCTAAACATTGAGTACGGTAGGCAGATATCAAGCTGACCTAGGTGACCGTCATTAGATGGCAGTCAAGACTATCCTAAATTATCTAAGGCATGCTAAGGATATATTCCTAGTTTATGAAGGACATGGGGAACTAGTCATCATAGGATATAAAGATTCTAGTTTATAGACTGATTAAGATGACATGAAGTCACAAATGGGATAGATATTCACTTTGAATGAAGGTGTAGTGAGCTAGAAGAGCTCAAAACAGAGTGTGGTCACAGATTCTATAGCAGAGTCCAAGTATATCACAGCTTTTGAGGTAGCTAATGAACCAGTTTGGATATGAAGATTTGTCCAGGAGCTAGATGTGATACCTAGACGTAAAGATCCCATCACACTGTACTGTGATAATACTACAGCGATGGCTCTTGCAGAAGAGCCAAGGTCACATCAGCGAATGAAGAAAATACATAAGAAGTATCATCTATTGAGGTATTTTTCTCATAGAGGTGAAGTTTCAATGAGTAGTATTTCCATAGAATACAACATGGTGGACACCTTGACTAAAACCTTGACTCAGCAGAAACATGATCATCATGTGAGGTCTAGAGGACTGAAATTCATAGGCAGTTGGCTCTAGTCCAAGTGGGATTTTTTAAGAGTTGGTGTCTTAGAACCAACTAGTTTTACTTTGATTTCATGGATATTTAAGGTATTATTACATATTGTTCATTGTTCTGCATGACTATGATGTAATAATTTCCTAGAGTATTTGTTGCATTGATAAGGTCATGGCACATCTCTGCTATGATGAGAACCTTGAAATGCTATAACAAAATTCTTAAATATAGTTCTGCAGTTGGATGACATGCTATTATGGGACACACGGTATGAAGACCGTCGGGTGAGAGTACTCATAAGAAGATGAGACTTCTTCTCATGAAGTTCGCACTTGGTAACCTCCAAGATAAGAGATTGTGAGAACAGACCCGCTAGTAGTAATTCTGCATGTTTTGGTGTCATCGGATTTTTCTATCTAAGATCATGTATAATGATACTTAGACTTTAAGATTATCATTAATACATGTCATGACTTATGAACTTTGATTTACTGACCAAAACTGTCACGCAGACAGTTGGCAGGAAGTAGGGTATGTTGGGTGCATCATGAGTGGCATGTTATTAATGTATAATTCGAGGAAGTATTTTTCCCTTCCATTTATGGAAGTTGATTTCTCATCCCTTTGATTAAAATAGAACCTTCACGTGAAATTCCATGTCCATGGTATAACGATGAGTTTATTTCAAGTAGTAAAAGAACAAAGCATCAAGAATAAAAGTTGATGACACAATCATAAAACCTGATTGATGATATATTACGACAAATAGATTATATTACACAGTGAGAGTTTGTATGTGGGTATCGTTATTGCGACTTTACGTTCTTTCTCTTGGGTGCCTTAACCCGATGCTAGACAGTACTCTTGGAATTTAGGCAAGCCCACCTAATGCCAATGAGAAATAATACTAGTGGGTTACACAATAAGTGTTTTTGGTGGTCTTGGTTAAATTCTATTTCAATTTAATTAATGAAATAAATATTATTCTCAAGACCATGAAATAATTTTATTCAAGTTAAAATGATCGCATAAATTAAATAAATTTTATTTATTTATTTTATTGGAACTTTAATAAATATTTATTTACTAGTTTGTAAATAAAATATCTATTTAAGAGAATAAATTATTTATTTATTTATTCAGGTGTTCAATAAATAGAAGTGGAGTTCGAGCGGACCAAGTTCAGTCTGGTAGTAAAATAATTATTTTTCAAGATGGTAAATAATTATTTAACTAGTTGTCACAAATTAAAATAACGTTGCTATTATTTTATGACGCGGAATTTTGTTTATAATTCTGTTTTTCGCAAGTTGGTGTACCATAAATAATGATGCAATATTATTATTAAATGCATGGGTTTTCTCTAAGTTCATGAATGTATTTAATTGTTGTTATGTAATTAAATATTGTAACTGAAATTCCATGTATATAAATAGGAAAGTATGCCTATTGTGCCAGACACCACACCACACTCCTGGTGAATTGAGAATTTTTGAGCCAAACAATTTATCTCTCGAATCTTCTTCTCTCCCCTCTCAAAAATGAGAGACATTCTTCAAGACTAAATAATAATCGATCAAGAACGACCGACGTAGGACACTTGCTTCACTGCGCTAGCACCTGAAGAACGAGCGGTATCGATCGGTGGTCATTAGAGTAAGTGTGGATCACCGTTAGAGGGATTCTAGTTTGTATCCTTACAAGCACAACAAGATAATCCAGAAGGGTCATTCCAGATGATCAACATCATTAACGAAGAAAAATACCAAAGATTGAGGTATTATTTTTCTTTATGAAATTAATTAAATTAATTATAAACATGATGTGCAAGATCCTCTTTAATGGTTTTAACCCTCTTTCTTATTTATCTAAATCTTTTATTATATTCCATGGATACTGGTGTTCATAGTCATATTGATCCCATAATAATCATTGATCATGGTAAAAATCAACGTTGGGTCCCGTCCCAACCACGCTTCCACTACGCCCAGAACCTTCATTTCCTTGGATGGACTCTTATGGTGATGGATACTTATATTTCTCCTGGAGAAATACTTGGGTTCCTCCTTATGGATCTTCTTGGATTGTCTTAGTATTGCTTTCTGTTTAGAAAAAATGATGCATTTTTACTATGTATAAGGATTTTTTTGTGAATCTAATGATCATTCTTGGGATTAGTCCTTGTTTACACTTGAATTTCTAACGACCTAGTTATGTTTTTAATACATTTTTGCATTCATACCAATTATCTAATTTCATATATATATATATATATATATATATATTCCACTTCAATACTATATATGTACAGGTTGACATTGGTTCAGAGATATTTGGTATAATCTGAAGAATGTAGTGTGGTTCAGGTAACCGATGAGGAACTCGGACTGATGTGTTTTATTTATTTATTTCTTTACCCTTAAATTTACCTACACACTTCCCATTTTATAAAAATACACTTAACAGTTATAAACATCATTAATAGTGGACTACTAAGTATATCTCACACCTTGTTCATGCTGCTTATGGTATATGAAGAGACTTTATGATTTTAAAGGTAGAAAAGGGGAAGTTCCCAACTTCTGATGTTTGATTTTTTGGTACTAGGATAGAGTAAGGGGGAGAGGACTGAGCCTATGGTCATAACCACAGTGGATCCATCTTTTGGTATTTTTTTCTTTTATTAGAATTTTGTATATACATTCACCCGTGTATCCCATTTATTTCAATTTTCTATAGCATCATTTCATGATTATCATTTTTATTTCTAATCTATTTAGCCTCCTCCTGTTTATTTATTTGGATGATTTATTATTCCTCTGTAGGTTATTTTTTTGTTTCTGTTGATTACTCTTATTTTATACCACTATGCTACACTTTTATCACTAGCATATATTGTCCTAATTATACCACCATAGACCCCCACTACTAGTCACCAACCTCAACTATATGAGGATGTGGGGTGGAGGTTATATGGCCAGTTAGGGTTGGTTATAATTGGGTGAATCAGGTCCAAGACACTAGAAATATTATATTATTGAGAAAAACAGACATCTAATAATGATTTTTCAAATTATTATCATTTAAGATATTTTTTATCATAAAAACATTCCCATTTCCATGTAACTATTGTGGAAAACAAGTAATGAAATAGATCCATATCATATTCCCCCACACTTAATATATTTTTTATCCTAAAACAATCAATTAGATAAATTAAATGTAAGAAAAAAATCCAAAAATTACTATGATTAATTGGTTTTAAAAAGTATTTCCCCCATGGATACTCAATTTTTTAGGTGATTTCCATGAACAAATTAAATGTTTTAATTGAAAAGTTGGTTTTTTATTTTACAAAAATGATATAAATAAATATACTTATATTTTCATCCAAATAAACTCTAAAAATATCTTTACCTCTGGGAAAATTGACCTATAAAATTTAGGAACTCTGAATAAATAGACATGCCACATGATGGGTTGGATTGAAAATTAATGTTGGAATACATAAAAAGAAAAAAGTTAATGAATAAATGATTACAAATGTATTGTTCATCTTATAAAAGAATTTTCATTTTATATCCCATTTTTATTCTTATATTTTGAATTTAACCAAAATAAAAATGATATGATCCAACGAAGATTAAAATACATACTTTTGATATTTTATAAAAAGTATTTATTATTAAGAGGAAATTTTGAATATTTTGTTAATTAAATCATAGGGTTTATATAGATTAATATAATCAATGTAAAAAAACACTTGTAAATTTCAAAAAACATTCCACCTATAGAAATATTTCTATGTTTTCTTTGAGTATATGAAATTTTGAAAAAATCTAAGGGGTTATTTATGTATACAACAATGGTATAGAGGTAAGAACATTTAAGACCCATCCACCACACATAAAACCCAACATTATCACCAATTATGAATATAAATGTGGGAGAAAATATTTAAATAGGTATCTTAAAAAATATTATCAACTCAATAGTAAAAAATAATCGATACTATCAAAAATATTTTCAAAATTACATCATGCTATAAAACTACAAGCTGTTAAACTACAAAATCTGAAAGGAACATGAATTTTCATCCTGATAAATAGATTAAATTTATAATTAATGTTATAATTAAGAATGTTTAACGATAATTTCAATAATAATAACATTAAATCAGTTTAGAAAATTATAAATATATTTAAAGATGTTTTAGGGTGTTGGCATCAGGTGCCAATTCTATTTCAACTTTATTTTTAAGAAACTAAACATAAAAAGAAAAAATACCCTTCTTTGAGAACAAAAAATCATGTACAGTTCAATAGATTTTAATTAACTACCCCCACCCAACATGTAGAATTAAACAATGAGAATATTTGAAACCAATAAATATATTTTAATTTTACCTCAGGGTAGCAAGAATCAGTTAAATAACAACCCATTATTTTCATAAATAAATATTTCATCTTTTTAGGTTAATATTCAATACATTTCACAAACACATGCTTGGGGATAATAAACATTTATTATATTTGGATAATGGATACAAAATATTATTTTCATGTGAAAAATATTCAATATATCCAATAAAAACCATCCCATTTTGTACTCTTTATTGAAAACCCCTACTTAAAATATTTCTTCATAACCATGGGAAATAAAACATAAGAAAGGGTTAGATCATATTCTCTGTAAGGGTAAACATGATAGATATCAATCTATGATCATATAAATGAATAAGAAGAGTAAAATGGTATGAGATCATGACTATAACATACAAAGTTCATACCCAATCTATCATATATCATAAATTTGAGGGATTGAATAAATCATTATCATTTCAAAATACATGATTCATAGGAGTGAGAAAACATCATAAAACAATCATGAACCCAAATTTCACTTCATATAAGTGTGGCATCATCATATATATAGAATTCATTCAATATGTCTAGGTTAACTACCTTAGCCATCAAATTATAGAATATCAGGCATGAAAACTTGTTTCTCATTGCGAATCAATCACTTTGACTTGTTTCCAATAATAGATCATTCACATCGACATGTTTCATATATTCGATCAAGGACATTGATGTGTTTATCATAATTGATCAAGAACATCGACTTTTTTTATAATAGAAAACACACAATGACTTGTTTCCCATAATGGATCAATTATAACAACTTGTTTACTATAATGGATTAAGCACATTGACATCTTTCACATATTTATCTCATGTTTCCTAACAAATTACCTGATATAATGGAGGGTTATATTATTTTGGGCCCACTCATAACATAATCAAAACCATACATATGTGTTCCACAATATCATAATAACATTAATCATTTCACCAAACCAAGACCCATGAAAAAAGAAAACTGGTTTTACAAACATTCAATTAATTTCAAATAGCATAACCCACAAAATTAAATGGGTTTCATAAATATATCATCATCATAATCATAAACCACATAGAGAAAGAATAATAATGACTCATTGGGTCATTTACCCAGTAAATCATAATTAACATCAAAGGCTGTTATAATTGATAATGAAATCCTTTAAATTATCATGAAAATTTTAATTGAGGAAAACATCCTTTTAATTTTGAAATAGCCTTTTTAAAACATAAAAATTTCCAAAATATTAAAGAAACGATTTTATATGAAAATAAATATGACAAGATATATTTAATTAGACTTTATATAATGATTTTTTCTTAAAGTTACACAATAAAAACCTAAAATATAGTGAGTCCAAGTTTGATTGGAAAATTAGGTAAATAGAACATTAACTTGATACATGGACACAATGATGTTATTAAAAACTCCAAAACATGGCCTTATGTTCCATGAATCCTATAATACTATATGGGATAACATGGGGACATACATAAGAAATGGTTAAGGTATAATGCCCATTAAGGGAATAAATAATCATTGTATAAAGAAAATAAGTACATGTTATCCAAGAGGCATATAAATTTAACATAAGAGGGGTGAGAATAATAATATTGAACAATGAGGCTTGATATATCATGATAGTAAAAAAAGGAAATATAGGAATGTGTCAACAACATGAAACATGAAATCATAAACATAATTCGAGGCTAACTTCAAAGACAACATTACATAGTGTTCTCTGGATAACCTCCCATACACTATACAATTAATCTCATGATATTATAACATTAACCAATACATTATAGGGATATTAAATTTCAATACCCCTATCAAATTCATATTATATATATATGAATAAGTTTTTATTGTAAAAAATATGGTTTTATTTCATAAATTTTTACCCCATGATTAATGAGTGCAGGTTACATACATGTCAATTCTAAATCAATGAAGGATAGGTAAAACTATGAGAATAAACTTCAGTGGAAATAGATATAAGTATTCACTACATAATTGTATGGGATATATAATTTTGGCAACACAACAGGTATACATAATGGTTTTTTGATGGTGTGAATGAGAGATAAATGGGTCCCTTATTATTTTCAAATAATATGTAAAGTTATAGTGATGTGGAAAAACATATCCCAACATGAAAATTGGAAATAAAAAATAATAATATAAATAAGGTGATTAAATTAAGTGTATAAGGTGAAGAACCCATACCTTGAGAGGGTGTTTCATAAATATTCAGTGGATCTTATTAAAATCTTGGGAAACCTTGGGAAGGGTCTAGTGAGGTAATGTTAAGGTAATTTTATTCTCTAAGGGTATTGTATTATTTGGAAGGGGCTATGGGTGGGTTTATATAGAAAAATATTAGAGAGTTATTCATTAATTTCAAAACATAGGTTTTAAACTCTATATGATAAAGTAATCATAAAAAAATCATACAGTTTATCCACATGGTATATAATAAAGAGGATTGGTTTTCATTATTTTATAAGGATACAAACTGGAATCATTTATATAAAACCCTTGGTGATGGGGATATGATTCATGTTTATAAATAATTGATTTTTAAACCATCAAATATAATATATTTTTTGGAGGATTCATCAAGGGTTAATAAAATTAATCAAATTACATTGAAAACTTATTTTAAATGTTACATATATATGTGTAAATTTATAATTTTTATGGAATATATTACATAACATTTTGGTTATTATAATTTAAGACTACACATTGTATATTATACTGTATTTGATTTTGACCTTAGAATCTGGTTGTCTCTGAAAATTATGAAAAAATAACCATTGGTTATTTTCAATGTGATGACATAAAAAATAATATATATTTTATCCAAATAATTTTCTATGTGTGAGGATTTCCACTTTAAATCATAAATCCACATATATTGAAAAACACTATTTTTGGACAATAACAGTTCTTTTTCCCTTATAAAAAACTTTTTTGACTCTATAGAATTATATTATCATTTAAATTAAATAAATATTATTTAAAAATAATATTTTATTATAATATAATTTATTTGAAGAATTATTAAATTCACTAAAAATGTTTTCTTGATTGAAACAATATATTTACCAAAAATAGAATTTGTGTTTCATTATATCAAAATCCAATTTTTATGAAACATTATTTTAATCAATATAAATTAATAAATGATAAATATAACATTTATATAATTATAAATTAGAAATATACATGATCAAATTTTTATGATATAGATACATAACCCCTTATTATAGCAGCATGTTCCCAAAGGGTAAGGTCTGCGAAAGTGAGATAATCTTAGGGTGGTTAGCAAAAAAGATTTTGGGTGTGTTCTAAATGATCTTTAACTTACCTTGTAAAATATTTCTATCATGTTTTAGTTTTTTAACATCATCTTGGGTATGGTCAAGGGGAATTCCCAATTATTCTCTCTCTGTCAGAATCATTGATAAATGGGCATCCAAATTTACATTCATACTGGCCGATTCCATCACTTCTATTGTCTGTGACAAATGGACTTTATCATAACCCATTATATAATAATATTAATGTCCAATTTTAAATAGCTATATTATCAATGGATATGATTCTTAATGGTTTCTAAATCATACATATTATATAATGGTCCTAAAATAACTGATGTAGTGCATGTCTGTTATATAACCACAACACATAATATGGAAATTAATCATTTAAAAAGGTAATTTCATTTATAAATGTTTGTCTTGTTACATTATTCCCCCTTCAAAAAAAATCCCTAGAATTTATCATTTGACGCATTAAAATAGACGAGTTTATTTTGGTTTCATCACCTCTTCAGGTTCCCATGTTTCTTCCTTGAACTTGGAGTTCCACCACTATACTTTGAACTGGTGAGATTTCCTTTTACATAGAATGTTTTCTCTATGATTTATTGTCTTAAAAGGATTCAACTTGTATAGAATATCATTCTCCAGTGCTACCACCTCTGGATTTAGTACATGTGAGGGGTCTGGTTTTTATGCCCATAAGATAGATTCATGGAACACATCATGTAATTCAGATAGGTTAGGTGTGAGTTCTAGTCGATATGCTACTTATCTGGTGTGATCAAGGATATCAAAGGGGATAATGTATCTAGTAAAAAGATTTCCCTTCTTCTAAAACCACATTACTTTCTTTCACGATGATATTCAAAGGAATAATTAATCTCTGATATCAAAATTTAGATCATGTTGGTGATTTTATACATTTTTTTCCTCTCAACATTGTGTAGATTTCATGTGATATTATTTGTTTTGAACCTTATCTATCATCTCTTGGACAATATTAAGTCTCATTAGCTTCCTCTCTCCAAATTCATCCCAATATATTGGAGTTTAATTCCACTTCCTATATTGAACCTCATAAGGTGCTATTGGAATGCGAGAATAGAAAAAAAAATTATATGTGAACTCCACTAGGGGATTTATTGATCCCAGCATCATTAAATAATCATTTAACCTTATCTATTTTTATCCTCTAAAGTTTCAATAATTCATTCAGACTAACCATCCATCTAAGGTTGATAATAAGTGTTGATGATTAGTCTTGTAACCATTGCTTCCTGTAGGCTTCTCCAAAACCTCAAGAAATACCTATAATATCAATTAGATATAATTAGGAGTGTAAATATATGATATCTTACCACTTCTCATATATATATCATGTTAAGTTTTTCAAGAGAGAATTATTCCTTCATTGAAATGAAATTTTTTGATTGGGTTTGATGATCGACTACCATCCATATTGATTTATTATCTATAGGGGTCCTAGGTATTCCTATGATAAAATACATGGTTATGTTTTCTCAATTTGTTACTGGTATAGGAATTTGTTGTGTCATACCATTATAATTTATGCATTGATCCTTGAATTTTTGGCATAATAAGAATCATGATACAAAGTCTACAATATCCCTCTACTTCATATTCCACCAGATATTGTGATTCAAACATATATAAATCTTAGTGTTTCCTAGATGAATATAGAAGGATGAGAAATTTCCATCATCCAGAATTCCCTTCTTCAACTATAGTTTTGGTGGGATAAATATCTATGTTCCAAACCTTATAACTCCATGTTTACTAAAATGGAGCTCCAAAATATTCACTACCTTATTCTGTAGAAATTAATCATCTCTATATTACTCCTCTATCCTCTCAATAAGATATGGTTTAGTAGGTATTTTATCAAGTGATAATCCTTTTACTAATACAATATCCATCTTTTTCATGTTCAAGAAGATTAGAACCCTTCAAATCTTCATCAAGGATAGGGTTGTAGGATCCTTTATACTCTGAGAATATGGTAATTTTATTTCCTTCCCATGATGGAAATGGATTCAACAATCATGATCATTGTTCAACACTAACCACATTAATTAGTACATATTAGGATCATTTTTTGTGAATATATACTTGAGGATTTTATTATTGGTATATATGTCACACTTTTCTCCATAGAGATAATGTTGAAAAATCATCAACATGAAGATCACTACTATCAATTACAGATCATGAATTGGGTACTTTTTCTCATTACTCATTAATTGGAGGGAGGTAAATGATATCACTTTTTTATCTTATATGAGTACAAAATCCAAGACATTTTTGATTCATCACTGTAGATCACAATATCTTCCCAGATGGTGGGTAATGTGAGCACCGAAGTAGAAATTAGTCACTTCTTCAGCTCTCTAAAAATTTTATTCAATAATTTGTACACACAAAATTAAATCCCTTCTGTGTAATATTGGTTAGTGGGCTTGAAAAAAATGAGATTATTTTCATAGATCGTTGATTGTTTTGTTCCAATTCAAGTAAACTATGGATTTATTTCTTAGATGTCAGTTTGGTACATCCTTTAATTGCCTATGTTTTTTACTAATCCATATATATCCTTTTGTTAGTGATAACATGAACCAATAAAGTTACTAGTTATAACCAAAACATACATTAAATATTTATTCCATATAATGTTTCTTTCCAAAATGTATTTAGTAAAGCATTTAAATAATCATCATCCTCCTCCTTACTTTAGGGGTAGATAAGACTATCATCTATAAAGACTACAAAAAAATTAGGTATTCCATAAAGACATTATTTGTTTAGTCCATGAAGATTTTTAGAGAATTATTGAATCCGAATTGAATCACTATGAACTCATAGTTATCATACATTGTATGAAAAGAATTCTAGAGGATATCCTCCACCTTTACATGACAATATCCTGACCAGTGATCTACCTTGGAGAATTATTGGGATCCACATAGTTGATATAACAAGTCATTTTTCCATGGTATTGTATAAATATTCTTTATCATGGTCTTATTTATCTAATGATAGTTAATAACGAAGTACATTTACCCATATATATTCTTAATGAAAAGGACTTGTGAACCCCATAGTGAACAATTGGGTGTATTCTCCCTTTAACCAGATTCTCCAATAATATTTTCCTTAGCTCCTCAAGTACATAAATTTTCATTATATATGGATTCTTGTATATCGATAATGCACTAGATAACATCTCGATTGAGAACTAAACCTCACAGCTAGGAGGAAGAATAGATAATTATTCTGGAAACACATCATTATTCCCTTAAAAACTGCATGCCATCATGGATAATCTTTTATTTAGTATCAATAATTTGATCCAGATACATATCCTTTAAAGGAAATAATATTCATTCTTTAGATATTGGTACCAAAGAAGATTCTTTATCATCTTTTAACTTGTACATAATTTGAGGAAGTTTTTCTATATAGAGGTTTATTTACTTCTCTTAAAAATTTATGTTGGATTTGTATAAGGAAAGCCAATACATTCCTATAGCATATAATTCCTTTAAGGGAAGTATGAAATGTTATTCTGGGAAATTTTACCTGGAAATTTGGATAGGGGGTGAGTGATATTCTTAGGTTGAAATAATTGAACAATTTTCCATCTTCACTGATAACTTATCTTTTATGTTTTTGAATTTTTCAACTAAACATGTGTGATGACAAAGAATTTTTAGAACCAGAATCAAATAGTTAATTCTCTATCCTTTAATAAATAACTAGCATACATATCACAAATTTATTTTCAGGATCCACCTCAGCAGTTGTGATGGAATAAGATCTCCCTTTCTCTCTAGCCCATGGATTTTGTTTTTTTGGTTGTTCTCAATAAAGAAACAGCATGGATCAAGTGCACTATGTGAACTAATTCCCAATGAAAAGGGTTGTAAAATGTTTGTGGGTTGACAATATTATTCCTTTATTATATAACATTTTTGGGTTTTGACATTGGAAATTGATATATAGGTGACCTTCCTTCCAACACCAAAATAACTTCATATTCCCCCTCCTAAAATTATTGGGATGTTTCTTCCCATAATTTTGACAAGAGGGATGGAAGAATTTCTTACCAAAATTATGTTTCTCCGTTATATCACCAAAATTAAACTACATTTTTTACTGTTTATCCTCATGAGATCCTAGAGAATCATTGATCTCCATTTCAACATTGAGGGAACATTGGGTAATTTACTCATAGATTTCAAAGTCCTGAATGACTAAGGCACTTTCTCTACTTAGCTTTAGCCTACCAAAGTATTGATAAACTTTACATTTGAAGTTAATGAAAAAGACAAAGGTGTATTGTACATGTATTGTAAATATTTTCTTGTATTTCCTGATGAATTTTTAATCCTTTTTCACTAGGTTAAGGAAATCCATCCCCATTTTAAGTTTAATAGTGTGAGGAAAATATTTTTCAAAAAAATTAAAATCCCGCCACTCCAATGCACTAATCTCCTACTCAGGATTCATATTTTTTACCAACTTCCACCATTGATCCTCTTCATCCTCTATATGATTAAAAAATATTGTAAACTTCTCTTTGTCAGAGCATTAAAGGATAGATAAGATCTATTCATTGGAGTTAGTATATTTTTCCATTGATTAAGGGATCAAAATATCTATTGATAGTTGGAGGCCACTTTCACATAAGGTTCTCATTTGAAACTTTCTCTTTCTTAGGGGTAATTGGAAGTTCCATACTATTCATTTTCTGGTTCAAAACGTGAGTTAAATGAGATTTTATTGTCAAAAATTTAATGATTCTTACCCCCATCGAGTTGGGAATATCATTTTAGAAATCATCACATTTCCCCCTAAATTGATTATTGTCTCATTAAACTTTATATCATGACATTTATTAAAAATAAATTAAAAACTAGGGATATGCATTTTTAAACTATTAAACACATAAACAGGAAACCATGAACATTAAAAGGATTACTCAAATGTGAAATGTATTCTTTTACCAATGAATTTATAAGATTAAGTTTATTTTATTTTGGATATATTTCCTAATATAAAATCATGTGGGGATTTTTTCCCCTTCATAGTGGATCGTAAAGAGCTAGTGAATTTATAAAAGCATATACCATAGGAGTGTCAAACCAGGAATGCTGAAAGGCCCATTTTCAAGTACCCAATGGAAATTGATTCCATATCAATGCATCCTTTTCATGGTGATTACACATGGGTAAATCTATTTTAGATCTGCATCCATATGTAGTATCTATATTGGGATTTATTTTCTTAGAGACAACTCACTCTATAATTTACAACAATGTAGTGATATTTTTATATATTTAGTCTTATCTCTAATAGTTGTAATAAATTTTTATAATCATAATTACTTATAATAAATATAATTTCCCCTAATAACAACTATGAAAAACTAAATTTTGTAACACAATATTTCATGATTTATTTAAAAAAGGTTCAATTAAAACATCTCTATATGATCGTGAACCAAAGTCTCTTTAGAAAATTTGGTACATTGAATAGTTACATGATACATGGATACACCAATATTATTAAAATCTAAAAATCATATCCTTATGTTTCATTAATCCTCTAATAATGCATGAGATATACTGGGAATATACATAAGAAATGGGTGATCTATAAAGCCCGGTGTGGGAATAAACAAAGCATTGAATAAATTTAAGTAGAAAATGTGAGCAAAGAGGTATATAAAGGTAACATAATATGAGTGAGAATCATAATATTGAAAAATATGGTATGAAATATTATGATTGCGTAAAGGTAATATAGGAATGTGTAAATAACATAAAACATTAAAACATAGACTTACGTCAAGGATAACTGCAAACAAGAAATTATATAGTGTTCTTAAGATAACCACCCCTACACCATACATGGAATATCATGACATTAAAACATTACCCAATGGATTATAGGGATATAGAATTGTGTTCCCACCCATCACATTCATATCATATACATGCCTATTTATGCCACATATATCACATAATATAAGGATCTATTTCATTAATATTACCCCTATGATTAAGGGTTTTCGGTTAAATACATATAAATAACCAACCAATAAATGATAGGTATAACTAGGTTCATACCCATGAGTGGAAATGGAGATGTTTATTCACTACACAAATGTTTTTCATGGATAATTGTGTTATCATAACGGTTGTACATAAAGTTTTATAAAAGGTATGAATGAGAGAGAAAAGGGACTCTAATTAAATGGTAATTAGAAGGATAGTAAGAGGTATGTGAGAAAAAAATCCCAACATAAATAACTAAAAAACAAAAAGGGTAACATAAAGAAGGATCTTGAATAAAGAGGATACAGTGAGGACGCCTTACCTTAAGAGGTTTCCACTTAAGGAAAGAGATGATCTTATTAGGAGATCGGGGCACCTTAGGAGTGATCTAGGGATGTAAATTCAGAGTAATGTCAGTATTCAATAGATTTGAGTGATGAGGAATGGGAGTATGTGTGATTTTATATAGAAAAAGTGTTGGGAGTTATTTATTAATATCCAGACATATGTTTTGGATTCTATATGTTCAAGTAATCAAAACATCAATCATTAACATTTTTTTTATCCTATGGTTTCTTCCAAAGTAGAGTGATTTTTATTACTTTATAATTATATAAATACAATCATTAAAATAAAACCCTTGGTGATGTGGATGTGATTCATTTTGATAAATAATTTATTTTAAAACCTTTGAATACAATATAGGTTTTGGAGGACTCGTGAAGGGTTTATAAAATCAATCATATAACATCCAAGACACATTATATTAAAGGTGAAATATATATTTGGTCATGGATTCTCTTTTATGGAATATGTTACATCACTTTTGGGTCATTATGATGTCATGATACACAATATATATTTTACTGCATTTAGTTTTTATCCAACAAATTGGTTGTCTCTGAAAATTATGAAAAAAAATAAATGTTGGCTAATTTCAACATGCTGATTTCAAAAATAATAATTATTTTATCCAAAAATTTCTTAGTTTATTAGAATATACACTTTAAAAAATATTAATTTATTTCAAAATAAATTTTTTTTTACAATAAGTGATTTATGACCCTTTTAAAACTTATTTTTTACTTCATAAAATTATATTCTAAAATATGTTAAATAAATATTATTTAATAATAATATTTTTTTATAATATCATTTATCTCAAATATTCATGAATTCATTAAAAATTATGTCTTGATTAAATGTATATATTTCGAAAAAATGAAATTTTTGATTCATTGCATCAAAATAAAATATTTATTCAAACTTAGTTTTTAATCATTATAAAGTAATAAAAGATAAATATAATAATTATTTTCTTAAAAAATAGAATTAAAAAAATTCATACTTTTTGGTATATATACATAACCCCATATTAAATTAGTGTATTCCCCACAGGTAATGTGTTTGATGGTGATATTTTTGTGGGTTGGTTTGGTGAACATGGTTTGGGTTGTGATCTCGATGAGCCTAAACTTCTCCCTTAAACAATTTCAATCATGCATTAGTTATGGAATCTATACTTGGGCTTTGTCAGGGGAAAATTCCAATGATTCTATCTCCCACAAAATCTTTATTAAATTAGATTCATAGGGTACGATCCTACAGTTTTAGGTCATCGTTTCCCTTTTATGTTTCAAATGGACTATATCATAATGATTAATATAAAATTATTAATTATTACTATAATGAGGTGATACTATCAACAATTATGACTATTAATTATATTCTAAATATAACATATTATATAATGGTCTGAATATTATAAAATTATTACATGTGGTTTCTATTTTTACATTACTTAATAAGTATTTCACTCATTTAAAAAGGGAATATCATTTTTTAATGTTTGGGAAGTTACAATAACCATGGTAAATTATAATGTATTCTTCAAATAAATGGTCAGTCAAGATGGTGGAAAATCCCATTCACTCCATATGTGTTTAAATAAAAAGTTAAACATGGATATGAATGACTTTAATAAATTATATTATAATATTATAAACCTCCTTCAAAACATTTTTAGGAAACATCAATATCAAAGAAATATGTTTTTCGACGAATGTGAGAAATGAAGTCAATTTCATATAAAAACATATTTTCAGTCTATTGAGTACCTAATGTGGTGAAAATGAAAGGAAATAATTTATTTTCAATAAATAACAATAATTTAAGAAATATTATAGGATTTTATCTGATTAGGATCATATAATTTCCTTAATGAAAATTAAATCATAAACAATATTGATTTAAATAGGATATAAACCTAAGTCCCTTTCATCTTCAGTAACATTTGTTTCATAAGTCCCATGAATTAATGAACCTTATATGGATATTTATATCCCTGTAAAATTCACAAAATTCATTATAAAATATATTCTTTGGTATTATATACACTACATAAAGAATAATATGGTGAATATGGAATGTGTCTTATACAAATAATAGTGTGATGAAAATCCATTACCTTGAGACCAACATGATTCCAATGTTCTTTATCCCCTTGTATAATAAGTTTAATTTTTTTTAGATTTTATATCAAAATCATGTAAATTCATATAATATTATATAAATTAATCACATATTTATATTTATATTCATCGATAACGGTATATATATATATAAATTATTTATATCATTCGTGGAGATAGTAGTGAGAACGTACTCATGAGTACTAATTTCATTTTCCGATGGACGGAACTGAATAAAGGTAAATAATATATAAAAATTGTAGAATCATTATCATATCATATAATTTATATATAATCATAAAATATATACTTATTACCACCCCTATAAATATGATATGAAAAATGAATCACACTAGTTTATGCAGATGGTAGTCTACATGTATGCATGAGTGATGTTATTGTGTTCCAATAGTTTGGAACGTAAGAAAATACATAGGATATTATCATTAAAAAATAAATATGTTATTAATAAAATACAAAAACATTATATCCATCATAATACTCATCAATAAAATATGGTGATGTAAAATGAATTGTATTGCTACATTGGGATGGTAAGTCATGTATACGAATGAGATATATATTCTCATTCCATTTGATGGGAAAGATGGTGTATAGTGGTTATTTCAAAATCATTATTAAATTTCATTATTTTCATAACCCAATCCAAGTTAGGATCGATCTGCAACTACCCCAAGCCTACCTCTATAGTCTAGGGGGTGGAGACAAGCACTGAAGGCACAACTAAAATCAGGGAGGCCTTTACCTTAAACCTGTACACACACACATAGCCAACTCAATTCCAAATTGAATAGGAAAAGTAGAAAAATTACATAATAATATAAATAAAAATAAAAATTCATGAACCTATAGAGAGTAGAATAGTATGGTAGTGAAAACGAAAAATTAAAGGGGAAAAACATACACCCAAACCAGAAACATGTCCCAACCTAAAGGAAACTAAAAAAGAGTAATATCTGAGAGATCCCCACTCCAAAATCCCAACTCTAACCCCCCTTATATAGTCCACAATTCCTGTATCCCTAAGTCCCTCTAATATCTCGATCAACCAATATGTCATCTTCAAAATACATGACATGTTTTGGTAAAATCCCATACAGGGGTTAGTATATACATACCCAGTAGGATGCCCTGAAAAGGTGAAGGGGGGAAGTAAGAGATACACTAAAAAGGAAAGTAGTATTTAGAACAAGGTATTGTAAAATGAAAGGAAATAGTACAACTCAACCCAATAAGAGAGAGTTAAAGTAGACTCATACAAAAACAAGGTGATTGAAATGGTAAGGAGAAGAACTCCTCATCAAGTCTCTACTACCTATAGCTGGAGAGTAGACTCATCCAACCACAAGAATCTAGACCCAAAAATCATTTGGCATGCCCCACGTATCTTCGCCTCTCTTGGAAGGGGGGTAACCAAGACCCCAAGGAGTGGGTACTGTAAATATATATATATATATATATATATATATATATATATATTCTCATCTAAATAATCCCAAATGAGAGAGTTAGGGGATCTCCATATCATAGATCATCCTAAGAATATGAGTAGACAATATATATAGGTGAAACCAACTATGATGCCCATCATCTCGTATGTCTTCCCAGGTGGCACAAGTCAAAGGATCTCAAATCACAGTACCTAGATAATATCCTCTTTGGGTGGAACTGACTCTCCTACACAGTTTTAGATCACATCACAAGAATATATCTTGGTGTGGAAAGTGACCTCTTCATCATGAGTCTAAAGGTAAGTCAAACCATTCCTCACTACTATGTCGTACAATCGAGGGTATTCTCTGGTAGTCACCGAGGAATGACAATGCCCTACCTTATATGAGGGTTCCACTCAAGATAGTCACTAGGGAACACCACTGCCCAGAAACTACTAGAGGGTAAGCCCAATGAGTCATCAGGGGGACGTCGCTGCCCAACCCAACTGGAGGGTCATGCCTGGAAGGTCATCAGGGACTACACTACCCAGCCCAGCTGGAGGGTCATCCCAGAATGTCGAGGAACTCCACTTCCCATATCCTACTAGAGGGTAGCTTAGAATCATTGGGTACAACACCAACCAGTCCCACTGGAGGGTCATCTCAGAATCATCTGGGACTACACTACCCACCCCAACAAGAGAGTCAACCCAAAAATGCTCTGGTAAGTATGTATGATCACCGCCAACATCGGGTTTCATCTCTATGTGTTCCAACCTATAACATTCATGTCATATCTAGAAAGTTGATTCTGAGAGAACCACTTTGTTCTATGTGAAAAAAAACTCAGGATGGGAATCTCAAGGGCCAAGATATGAGTCCAAAAGAAGGAGATACGAGGGTTTAAGGATCACTTAGAAGAGAAAAAGAAGAATACCATGTGTAAGGGGCCCACACAGTGTGTGTTCATTCTTCACTACTTGGCCATGTCTTTTTACCAGTACATAGGTCTCATCTGTGTAGGGTTACACATTGTGTAGGTGTAATACACATCATGTCCCACGTATCCGGGGACTGGGCCATGTGCATTGGCCGTGTTCATGTACTCGAACCCTGTTTCTATTTACTCTGTTACACAATATGTTAGTCCACAAGGGATGATACCCGTGTGGCTAACCTCTGTAGTCGACACATGGCATGTTCCTAGCCATGTATTTCTTCACAAGACTTCTTTACATGGGAAGGGGGATACCCAACATGTCAAGGGGAGTATACATTGTTTCCTCCTTAACTACCCTGAAACACTAGCACTTCCAGTGAGGGAGGATACATGCCATGTGTTCTTTAAGGTACACAGTGTGTAGTCATGTTTTTCTAGAAACACTAAGGTTTCTCTAATTTTTGGTTGTTTCTTCCAAATATACTCCAATCACGGCTATGGATACTTGAATATGCAATGAAAACTCAAAATATTTCCAAATATCACAGGATCTCATCATCGTTTATCGTGTATTGGCCTTGTTCAGAAATTAGGGTTTGGTCGGATCTTCTGCATGCCACTATGACTTTGATCATTATTGTGTTGTCATGAAACTTACATATTCTTCATCCTTGCATTATTCCACTTCTTGATCTATGGATTTCTCATGATTCCATCACTGTTTGGAAAATTCATCTTGAATCTGGACACCCGATCGAGCTCGGGTCGCCCGATAATTGTAATGTCGGGAACCACAGGGTTACGCTAGTGAAGAATGAAAATATTAAAGGGAGAAAAGCACCATAAGCAATTTTTTGGATCTTTTTTCAAACGTTATTGTCCAATTGATCATGAAAGGGCATCAAAATTAGATGAACGACTAATAAATAGTATTTTTTCGAAATTGGGATCAAGTATCATGGGCACAGATTGAAGAATAAATTTTAACAAGCTCAAACATTTAATCCTGGGTGTAAAAACAACAAATACGAGTCCTACATCCACTTGGATCCATAATTGGTGAAGATAATTCTTACCAACGGGTTTGGGAGGATCATCTACATTTTATTTTATTTGATCTACCCTTAATTAGAGGTTCGTCATTCTTCATTCGCCAATAGAGAGGAGAATAAGGGAGGAACTGTTGGAAGATCTTAGGGTTATGGAAAACCTGTAAAATCTATACAGTGATATATTTAAATATTCTCACTTAATTAATCTTGATATTAATTAGTTAAATAAATTAATTATTTAACCACTTAAACACACCACCAATGAGTGATGGGTTGGGATGTTCCTCACCAAAACATGTTATTTTGCGCCTAGGGAAAACACTGCATTCCATAACTAACCATGGTCTCAAATTTCTGACCTGACCACCCATTTAACAGTTATCCTAGTTTCTTTAATTTACCATGTTCATGAAATATAAATTATATTTACTATTTATATAAAGTTAATTCTGGGAACATAGGGCCTTAGAATCACACACCTTCTCAGCACCTAACTCTGGAAAAATATGTAGAAATATTTCAAAGTCTTACTAGGCAAAAACCTAGTGTCTGCATAATTTATTCCTTTAATATGTTCATCCTTGAAAAGAAAAACTAAGAAAAAAACTCAGGATACTAAGCTTGCATCTGGCTCTCCCGCCCCCAGGTGCTCTCCAGCATGTTTTTGTGCTACCACAACACTCGAACCAAAGGGATGTCTCATCCTCGTAAGGTCTACTCCTATCTATCCTTGATCACCGCTGGGTGCTCCACGAAGGTGGTTCCATCCTAGAAATCTATCATTCCCCATTCAATGATGTTCATGGGGTCATGAACGTATCCCCTCATCTACAACATGTGGAAAATTCCATGCACCCACTCTAGCCGAGGGGGTAAGGTGAGGCGATAGGAAACCTCATCGAACCTCTACACGATCTCAAATGTCTCTATGAACACCAGAGAAAGCTTTCCTCCCTAGAAGAACCTCTATATTCCACCTCATGGGTAAAATATTAAGAAGACTTAGTCTCCCTTATTGAACTCCAAGGTCTTATAGTGATGATCTGCATATAACTTATCTCTACTCTAGGTCATCTTCATCCACTCCTGAATAACATGTATCTTCTCTATGGTCACCTACACCAAATCTAGTCCTATAAGGGAGGACTCTCCAATCTCTATCCAACATAAGGGTGACCTAAAGTGTTTCCCATACAAGGCCTCAAAAGGGGAAATGCTGGTGTTGAAGTGGTACCTATTGTTGTAAAAAAACTCCACTAAGGGGGGGTGATCCTCACATCTCCATCTAAAATCTAACATAAAGGCCGTCAATATATCCTCTAACACGTGGATAGTGTACTCGACCTTCCAATTGTTCTAGGGGTGAGAGTATGTACTCATACAAAGCTGGGTCCCGAATTCCTCCTGTAAGACTCTCCACAATCTTGATGTAAAACATGTTCCATCATCAGAGATAAGAGTTGAGGGTACCCCATTAAGGATGATAATATCTTATACGTATACCTTCCCCAAACTCTCCATTGAACTATTATCCCTGATGGGAAGTAATTGAACTAACTTCTTGAGTTAGTATGCTATCACTCAGAAGGTGTCATGGTTTTTTGTTGTGAATGGAATCCCTGTGATGAAATCCATGGATATGACATCCCATTTCCACTCTTGAATATCAAGGGCAGAAACAAACCTGCCAGAACCTGATGCCCAGCCTTCACCTTCTAATAAGTAAGGCATTGTGAGATGAAATTAGTTATGCTTCTTCTTGTGCTAGACCACTAAATATACTATTGAAGGTCCATGTATATCTTCCCAACCCCGGGATGTAGAGCTAAGGTATAAGTGTGGAAATCCCACATCACCACTTCTTATAACGTGACTGCAACCACTGTTTTCCCCTGGAACAAGATCTCATGATTTACTCCTTCAGAATATTCATATAGTGTGTTGCATGTGGATATCTGATCATGAAGAAATTCACAGTCAATGTCTCCCAACTAGGACTCTTTCACATGCTCAAGGAGAAAAAGGATTCAGCACCATCAATTGTAATAAAATTGTACCCTCCTTCTCCACTAGGGTCAGCTACAGGGAATATAACTGCTCTAAATCTTCTTAAACTAGGCGATCATGGGACTTACTACTAAGGGAATTTTCTATAACATTTCCATTACCTATCATATAGACTATATCAAATTAATTTTCCTGATAGAACTCCTACAAAATTTTATGTCTCGTGTTTAGGTCTCTCTTAGTGAAGATGTACCTGAGACTCTATGGTCTGAGTCAATCACAAAGTGATCTACCAAAAGTTAGTGCATGCACGTCCTCAAGGCTACCGTTCTGATCTCTAGATCAGGATTTGCAAAATTCTTCTCATGGTATCTCAACTACCTCAACCCATATGTGATTAATTCATATTATTGAATCAACACACAACCAATCCCATCTATTAAGGCATTGCAATACACCAAAAACTCAAGTCCTTCCTCCAGTAGTCTCAAAATTAAAGTTCTCATCAGCCTCTTCCTCAACTCTTCAAATTCCTTCTAGAACTGCTCAGACTAGGTAAATGGTTGTCCCTTCCATGTCAGAGCAATCAAAGGGGCTATGATTCTGGAGAAATCTGCCACAAATCTCTTTTAGTATCCCACAAAGACAAGAAATATTTTCACCTCTGACACATTAATGGGTGGATCTCATGCAAGAACTACTTTGATCTTTGTTTCATCTATGGATATACCTTGTTTAAAAATGAAATTCCCTAGAAAGATCAACTCCTGTATCTAGAACTATCATTTTGAGAGCTTTCCATAAAGCTGGTGCTCCCAAAGTAAATCAAGGACCATCCTTAAGTTATCTATGTGATACTTCTCTACCGGAGATTATATGAGTATGTCATCAATGAAGAAAATAACAATCTGGTCTATATGAGGCTGAAATATTTGGTTCATCAAAGCCATGAAAATGATAGTGTAATTTTTCACACCCAAAGGTGTCATTAGGAACTAGTATTGTATATAGAAACATCGAAAGGCCAACTTCAGAATATCATCCACATGAACCAATAGATAGTTGTAGCTAGACCTAAGGTCGATCTTGGAGAACCATATCGCACTTCACAACAGATAAAATAGGTCATCAATCCTCATCAATGGGTACGTGTTCTTTATCATGGTCTGGTTCAGGCGATGATAATCCACACAAAGCTGTAATCTCCCATCTACCTTCTTCACAAACAAAACTGGAGACGCCTAAGGGGACACACTGGGACTAATGAAACCTTTCTCTTGAAGGCCCTCTAGATGCAACTATAACTTCCAGAACATTATGGGTTCCATCTAATATTCCATAGAAGATATCGGGGAAGTCCCTGGTGGAAAGACAATGAAAAACTCTAACTCCATCCTCAGAGGTAGTCCCATAACATCTTCAATAAAGACGTCTATATAATACTCCATAACTGAAGGAATATAGACACCTAAAGATTCTCCTACACCAAGGGTCAAACTCACTAGCTAATGGGTAATAGGCTATAAGCTCTTTCTCAGAGCACCTGTTCATCCCGTTGTGAGGTATCTCTTAACGAAAAAGGATACCCTTTACCCATCAATGAAAAGACATCTAAATAGTCTATGGTGACAATAAATCTGGTCTCATACCATGGAAATAGAATCCATTCCCAAGATAACATCATAGGGTTCCATCATGATGACCAATAGGTCCCACGTGAACCTCTCTTCCCCAAGCGATAGCTCCCACTTTTGGTAGATGGAAGATACGGAGGAAGCATTCCTTGTAGGAACCTCAAAGAATAACTAATGTGCTAGCTTCTCTACTAGAATATACAGCTCCCGCACAAAGAGTTTCAATATAAAAGAATAGATAAAAATTTTGTCTACAAATACTAAGGGAAAAGTAGAGTAAACATAGATCATACCTCGAATAATCTCATGCAATGCAGGATCATAGACGTCCAAAGCCTATAGCTACCCACGGCCCTAGCCTCCAGCTCCCTAAGCCTGATGTGGACCACCTAGTAGTGGTGGTGGAAAATACTCATACCATCATCCCCCACCTATAGATCCTCCTTATCCTCCTCTACCTATGCCTCCTTGGGGACCACCCTATCCCCATCTGGTAAATCCCTGATCACAACATTGTCTCATCCATGGAATTACATCCACTACCTATCTAGGATGGTGGTCATATAGTCCCATTCCATGTGACCTCACCCATCACAAGTGTAATGTTGGACCTCTCTTGGGTGCCTTAGTGATCTATGGTTCCCCTACACAGCACGACCATGTCCTTCGGTTTACTCACAAAAGGGTCTCCTATTATTTGATATTTGGTGTTTTCCTACTACTGTAAATGTCTTAGATCTTTCTCACCTACTTTCATATCCAACTATTTAATGTCCCCCTTTCAAGAAGCTCTCTGCAACAAGTGCCCTCTCCATCACCTCGGAATAGGTGTGGATGCACAATGAAACCATACTAGCCTAAATCTCTCTATAGTCTCCCTTCTCAAACTTCTATGCTCAGAATTATCCATTTATGATCATGTTAAGGGAGTATCACGTAAGGTCTATTAACCTTTATGTGTACTCTACCACTATCATCCCTCCCTTATGAAGTTCCAAAATCTCCTATATCCGAATAAAAAATAAGCAGGATGGGTAGTAATTCTCATAAAACAGTTGCTTGAATTCATCCCATAAGAGTGTCGACTCATCGTACATCTGAGTAACTAAGCTCCACCAGCACCCAATTGCACCATGGAAAATATTGGTTTTCAAATCCACCATCTGATATTATAGTGTTCGAAAAATCCTGAAGATTCAAACCACTTACTCCAACTAATCCTTTTCTCCCTGAGGATCTAGCTCTCCAAGGAAACACAGTGGTCTCCAGTGCTATAACTCACAGAGGGAACTCATGCTATGCCTGTCCTCATCCTTCTCTACTGGGACTATCTATTACTCAATGGGTGGGGTGCCGCTAATTTCCCACTAAGAGGAAGGGGTCATAATATGGACCCCAAACTGAGGCCTCATCAATCATGGGGTTGTTTTCACAAACCGGAGCTGGTATCATGGCTGGATATCATCACGGAGGCATCTTGAAAATTATCAAGGAGTATCGTGGTCAGAAGAGAATATTTATATATATATAAATACAATGGATAGTTGACTCATGAAGGATATTTAAAGACAAGATCCTATAAGACACATGTACCATTATTTCCTGCAACAAATTTCTCAAGGTGTTGAGTCGAAAAGAGAGTAATCAGGGTCCTGGTGAATTGCTACATTGGGTCCCCACACTATCACTGGACTCCTTGGCTCGAGAGCCACTCTTGAGACACTTTGAAAATGTTTCCCTAAACCAAAACAAGATATTTTTAGAGAAATGTCTGAACAATGTCCTAAGGGTTGAACCACCTTTGATACAACTCTGTCATGACCCGACTCAAGCTGTGATTAAACCGAAACTACCCCAAGCCAGCCTCTATAGGCCAAGGGTGGTGAGAAGTGCTGAAGGAACAACTAAACTTGGGGAGTCCTTTGCATAAAAACTGTACACACACACGTATCCAACTCAATTTAAAACTGAAGAGGAAAATATAAAAAGTGGAAACTACTTTAAAGTAAAATGTACATGCATGAACCTCTAGAGGGTACAAGAGTACGGTAGTGCCAACTAAAAATTAAAGGGAAAAAACACGCATCCAAACTATAAACCTATCCCAACCTGAAGGAAATTGAAAGATAGTAATATCCAAGAGATCCCCACTTCTGAATCCTAACTCTGACCACCATACGTAGTCCACACATCTCGTTTCCCAAAGCACCTATGATATCCTGATCGACCTATCTTCCATCTGCAAAAGAAATGACATGTGTTGGAAATATCCCATGTAGGGGTGAGTATATACATACCCAGTAGGATTCCTTGAAAATGTAAAGGTGGATTAGCAAGAGATAAACTAAAAATGAACGTAGTAGTGAAAACAATATATGATAAAAGTGAGCAGAAAAATTATAGCTCAACCCTACAAGAGAGAGTGAAAGTAGACTCATCCAAACACATGGAGCTCGAAATAGTGAGGATATGAACTCCTTATAGAGTCTTTGATACCTATATCTGAAGAGTATACTCATCCAACCACGAGAGGCTATACATGGAAAGCATGTGACATACGTCGCACGTCTTTTTATCTCTAGGAAGGAGAGTAACCATAACCCAAGAAGTGGATACTATAAGAAGATATATATATATATATATATATATATACATATATGTTTGTGTTCTCAGCTAAATAATCCCAAACGATTGAGTAAGGGGATCTCCATCTCACATCTCATCCCAAGAAAGTGAGTAGACAACGGTTTCAGTTGAATCCATCTACAATGTCTAGCATCTCGTACATCTTCCTAAGAGGCACAAGTCAAAGCGGATAAATTCGCCGCACCTCAATACTATCTTCTCGGGGTTCCACTGACTCAACTGCATGGTTTTAGATCATGTCACAAGAATGCTTCTCAGTGGGGAAAGTGCCCCAATTCCTCATGAGTCTAAAGGTAAGTCGAACCATGACTTACCACTTTGCTGCCCAATCTAGGGTCTTTTCTGGTATTCATTGAGGAATGTCACTGCCCAGTCCTACTAGAGGGTACCACTTGGAAAAGTCACCAGAGAATTCCACTGCCCAGACACTTCTAGACGGTAAGCCTGGTGAGTCATCATGGGGACGATGTTCCCCAACCAAGCTGGAGGGTCATGCATGGAAGGTCATCGGGGACTACACTGCCCATCCTTGATGGAGGGTCATCCTGGAACAATGAGGAACTACACTACTTAGATCCTACTAGAGGGTAACTCAGAATCATTGGGGACTACACTCCCCTATCCCACTGGAGGGTCATCCTGAAATCATCAGGAACTACACTACCCAACCCAGCAGTAGGGTCATCCTAGAACTGCTCTGGTAAGATTTTCTAATCAATTTCTTCCTCAGGTGTCATCTCTTTGAATTATAAGTCGTATCTCAAAATACTCTGCTAAGGGCACCATCATGTTCTTCATGAAAAAACACACAAGATAGGCATTTCACATGCCAAAATACAAGTCCAAATAATGGAGATGTGAGGGTTTAAATATTTCTTGGAAGATCCCAAAAAAGAACATATCATGTATGGGTGCCACACATTGTGTTGTCCTTCTCCACTGCCTAGATGTGTCTTTTGGCTGGTACATAGGTCCCGTCGGTGTAGGGTAACATGTTGTGTAGGTGTACTACAATGAGTGTCCCAACTATCTAGGGACTAGGCCATGTTTGATGGTTGTGTCTGTATACTCAGACCCCATGTTCATATACTCTGGTACATGGCGTGTTGGTCCACATGGGATGAATCATGTGTGGCACACCTATGTAGTCGGCACATGGAATGTGCCTTCCATGTGTTTATTCACAAATATTTTTTACATGGGAATGGGTATACACAATGTGTCAAGTGGAGTATACTTCATGTCCTCCTTAACTACCTTCAAACCCTAGTACCTCGTTTGAGGGAGGCTACACACTGTGTGTTCTTCATAGTACATTGCATGCAGTCAGGTTTTCCTAAGAACCCTAAGGTTTTTCTGATTTTTGGTTGATGCTTCCAAATTTTCTTCAACTACAGCCAAGGCTGCCTAAATATTCTCTAAAAACTCTGAATCTTTTGGAAGATCATGGGATATCATAATTGTTTTTCATGAATTGTACTCATTCAGAAATGTGGGTTTGGACGGATCTTTTGCGCACCACCACGAATTTGATCCTAATTAGATTGTCACAAAACCTATGGATTCTTCATCCTTGTGTTGTGTCATTTCTGGATCCTTTCCTTTCTCGTGATTCTGTCACCATTTGGAAAATTCTTCTTCAATCCAGATGCCCAATCAATCTCAAGTTCCTTAGAAATTATCGATCTGGGAATTATCAGGTTATGATGGTGAAGAACATGATGATTAGGGGGATAAAATCACTATAAGAAATGGTTTGGATCATTTACTAAGCATTCTTGGCCAACTGATCAATAATAGGAATCTAGATTAGAATAAAAATTAATAAACAATATGTTTTTAACAATTGGGATCTTTAAAAGGGGTATTAGATTGAAGATTCAATTTTCATCATACTCAAACACTTAATACAGGGTGTAAAAACACCAGAGACGACTCCTGCCTCTTCTTAGATAGATCGTTGGTGAATAACATGCTTGGAAATGGGTTCAGGAGGATCCTCTGGATTTTTTACACTTCTATCAACCCTGAATCATACGTTTGTCATTCTTTGTTCTCCAATGGAGAGGAGAAGAAGGGAGGAACTGTTGGCAGAGATCAGGGTTATGGAAACCCTAAAAAATATCTACAATGATATATTTAAAGACTCTTACTTGATTAATATTGACTTTAATTAGTTAAATAAATTAATTATTTAACTACTTAAACACACCACCAATGAGAAATGAATCGGGAACTCCCGTACTGAAACATTTTATGTTGTGCTTAGGGAGGACACCATGTTCCAGACCCAACCATGGTCTCATATTTCCAATATGAACACTCATTTAAGGGTTATCCTAGTTTATTTAATTAAACACATGTGTATAATATAAAATATATTTAATATTTCTAAAATGTTAATTCTGGGTACACTAGGCCTCTGAATTGCAGGCTGCCTCAGTGCCAAGATATGGAAAAATATTTAGAAATATTTCAACTCTTACAAGAAAAAAACCAGGTCCCTAAAATTATATTATGGATACTGAATTTTTTATTAATGGATATAATATAGATATAGTGTAGCTAAAATAATCATTAGATACAATGTGGTCGGTTATTGTGACTGATTCTTTACCCTTTACCGAGATGATATATTTTACCACCGTTAATATTCATAATTATTAGAAATAATAGGTAATTAATCACCAAATATGAAACTCTAAATTTCATATATAGAATCCAAATTTCATATTAAATACCTATATAGGGAGGAAATTAGTTTTTAAAATCTCTGCACAAAAAGTGATGAAAACTGCTTTTTAGGAAAATATACTTTTAGTATAAAACTAGATTTATTCTTATCTGATGCATTAAAAAAAAGATGATTAATATATAAATTTCATTAATTTCATTAAAAATAGTTATAAATCTAATTTATTAAGATAAAAACACATTTCATGCAAAACAAATTCAGAAAAAAATAATTTTTTTTATAAAAACATTTTTATGAAAAATTCAAACAAAAAATTGATTCAAATAAAATTATTTGGATTATTAAAAATATAAGTGAGCTAATCTTAAATTTCAAACATTTTTAAAACAAAATAAAACTTTTTACATTCTTGAATCAATAATATTGTTTTCAATAAAAACTATTTTTTCACTATTCACTAGAAAATCAATCTTTTCAGATAATCCAAAACACATCACTCAATGATAATATTAATATTATTATTTTAAAAAATTTATCCTATTTCATAAAATAAAATTTATATATGTTAAAAAAAATAATTTAAATATTCTCTAAAAAAAGTAAGAACCATTTTTGAAGAAAACATATTTTTGAAGAATAAAATGACTTCACTAAATATTCAGTGCTTATTTCCTAAGAATTATTCAATATATATTTTATAATTAGGAAAAAAAATATTTAAGAATTTGGTTAGTCATATTCATACATTTAATATTAATGTCTATGCTATAATAATATTTTTCACTTTGTGTATTCTTATTGTCATATGTAACAAAGATAACTAAGAAATTAAATTTAACTGAAAAAATGCATTTTATAAAATCTCAAGGTGTATCTTTCTACCCCCCCCCCCCCCTCCCACCATAATAAATTTTATCCTCTCAATTTTGACATGTTCTTGGTATTAAAGGGTTTGATATTTTAAAATTACTTTATGAAAACCAATACTATGAAAATAGTTAATAACGCATTCTATTTAATTAAGGTAAGGGAAAATAAGAAGGACATCTAGAATAACACATAACTAGGTTTCTGAATTGGAAAAACAATAGCAGGAATTGAAAATATAGAAATGGAAGAAAATATATGTATAAATATCATTTATCACATGAAACTGAATGGTCATGATAAAAGTAGTGATTAAAAACTATAAATCGAATAGTTGAGAAAGACCAACACTTCATAAAAATGAGGTTAATCTGAAAATATTAATCCATAAAAATAATTTTCATTGAATTGGGGGATTTTTTATATGGAAAAATATAAATACTTTATTTATTTCAATTTCATAAGAAAAATGTCATCCTTTGGTTGTTCTTTGATAAATTTACACTTCTTATCTTACTATATGAATTGAATTTTCAAATTAATCTTCCATATCATATGATATAAAATTATATTTTATGAAATCATAAGATCTATAATTCATTCCATTTTCATCTACATATTTAGCAACATAAAAAATTTTAGCACAAGATATTCAATAAAAACCAAATTTCAACATAATCCATTCCATAAATAGTTATCATTAAGACTCTTTAAAATATGTATATCCAAATTTGAATCCTACGGATTGGGTTTATTTGATCTAATATACTTTCATGATCCAAATAAGTATTATCTTGAAATAATGTTAATAACTCCTAAAGCCTCATAAAGAAGTGTGTATACCTTAATCATATCCTAAAATTAAATCACAATCAATTAATATATTCTTTAGAAAATATAACATATCTTTTATTCCTTAAATATTATCCTATATTAAACAAAAACATTTAAATTCAAAGTTCAGGTTCATCATTGAACCAATAGATGATCATAAGTTGATTTAGAATGACAATGGTGATTTCCTTATTCTTGAATAAATGTATAGTGATCTAATTAATGCTTATAATATCATATAATTTCACTAAAGGATGAATAATATTATTTTCATCAAGATCATTCAAACAATGTTCAATATGAAATCCCTAACCTTGGGATGAAGGATAAGTTCTCCCTCATTATAATGATTTACTTAAATTATTATGATTACATAAGAATCCACTTTTTCTCTTGGTCTTATGAGGTTGTTGATACTGATCATCAAAAACCTTCATATCCATGTGCTAGTTGGCAGAGTTCCCATATTCCTTGAACTTGAGTCATTAGAGTGTGGGTGGTGAATTAGTTGGATTCATCTTTTCTTCCATGTAATTATCCATATTATTCATACCATTTCGACGTTCATGGGTTTTATGACCTACCCTTATACATTTAAAGAACCTCCCATTCCATTGATTAAATTACCATGATGATTCTTCCCACATTTCTAGTATGTTAATGGCTATAATTTCTTTACACCATTTTACTTTTTTTGTGTTTTTTATAAAAATTTATCTTGCTTTATATATAAAAACCATGGGAAATGAGAATCTACACTTTCTATTTCTACCTTTAGTTTAAATCGAATAGTGAATTTATATATACTAAATTATCTTATAAATAATTCCTTTTTGAGTATTGGATTTAAGACACTGAAGAATCAATAAAAATTACTTTCCTGTTTTATCATAATAACATAAGTAGACCTTGAATGTCTTGTAAGATTTTCCCCATATGTACCAATAAATTCATTATCCTTCTATTTCAGCTAGACAAATTCCATCTCCATTTTCACATGAAGAATATAGGGAATGTACATATTGATAATTTTGATACTAAATTCATACCACCCCATGGAGTCAATTTTTACCTTTTGTCTCGTGTTCTTGATTAGATTCCAACATGGATCTGTTATGCCTTCTATATGATAGATATATAGAATAAATTTTTCATTCTTGAAACATCTAAGAGTAGAGAATATCTTTTCAGTGGTACAAATACATTTCTTAAAAAAAAATTGATCTATGTAACCACTAAATGAAAGTGGTCAATACATCATGAATTACTAAATGAAATATTCTTCCCTCTTTTTCTAATTTAGTAGTTCATAATGATTCATATATTGGGAAAGATGTGTTAGAATATAAATGATTTTTTCATTCCAATTAATATAAAATTTAGTTTCTTAAGAGGAAAATCATTTCATTATTCATCACATTTTACATTAACATGATTCTTTTGGGTTTGAGACATTGAATAAAAATAAAAAGATAAGTATAAGTATAAATATATAATAATCAATGTGAGATATTATATAGTAATCATAAATCATTCATATCATGTCTAAATCAATACACCTTATTCTAAATAAATGGGACCTTATGTTTAACCTAGGTTACCTATGGTTATAACCAAAAATTTAGGATGTTATCCTATATATAGACGTATCCTTAAGGTTTTCACCAAATATTTATAATCTCAATAGCTAAATATTGACTAAAACAGTTTATCTAATATCAATTAAAATGTCCTGATATATAGATACATAAATATTACATGTTTTTACATGAATATTTAAAAAAATAACAAAAAACACTTGAAGGCCCTAAGGTTTTAGTGTCTTTGAAGACTATATATGCAATATTCTTATTTTCTGAATGATATTCAATATCTCCCAAAAATACCATCCCATTTAGTACACTTCATAGAAAGATCCTACTTAAAACCATTTTCCATAACCCAGGGAAATGAAATATAATAAAGGGAGAGATGAAATTCTCTATAACCATAAACATTAGGATACCAATTGATGATCATCTGAAAGTGTAAGATAATCATAAGGGTATCAAATCATGACCACAACATACAAAGTTCATATTAATCTTTCAAAGATCATAAAAATGATCCATGGAGTAATTCATTATCATTTAAAAGGACAAGATTCATAATAGTGATGAAACATTAAATATCAATAGTGAACTATATTTTCATGTCATATAACATGGAACCATTATAAGTATACAAACCATTTCATGTTTCCTAGTTACTTACCATAACAGTTCAATCGTAATGGATCAGGCCTCAAAAACTGCTTCCCATATTAGCAAAGAAATCATCTTTGTTACCATAATGGATCAAACACAATAACCTATTTTCTATCATGTATAAAAAATATCAACTTTTTTCTCATAATTTATCAATCACATTGACTTGTTTATTGTAATTTATAATGCACATTGATGTGTTACCCATAATAAATCAAACATGTTAAATTTTTTCCCATAAGAGATCAAGAACATAAAATTCTTTCCCATATTTATCACATGACATATAAAAATTTATCTGATTAATTGGAGGTCTATATAATTCTTGTACCACCCATCAAATAATGTCATGTAAATAAAATAGGTTTCATAAAAATTTATTCAATTCAATAAAGCATAACCCATGAAAATAAATGGGTATCATAGACATATCAATATCATAATCATTAATCACCCAATGAAAGAATAAGGATTATTTCATTGGATCATATACCCTGTATATAATAAGTAACATCAAAGGATGTTACCATATATGAATAAATCTTTTAAAGGATAACTGGATGGTTTATTAAGGAAAATATCATTTCTGTATTGAAATAGACTTTTAAACCATAAGAATCTCAGAAATATTAAGGAAAACATTTTTTTAAAAAGTAACCCTAGAAACTTATTATGGAAGCATCAACCCATTGGTCAGTTGTGATGAACGGAAATTTCATTCTAGTCATAAACATTATAATAAAACATTCCTTTCACACTTTTGTAGAAAAAGTAAAATGGTACCTAATTTTGAAAATGACTTAAAGATTCATATTAAACCATTTTGTATAAATTAAAACATGGATAAAAATATATTTAAAAATTCATATAAGAATACTAAAAACCTTCTCTTAATTTTTTTTAATAAAACATGGATATCATAGAAAAGTTTTTTCTACAGAAGAGAGAAATAAATTTGATTTTACTTGAATACGCATTTTTATTATATTGAGCACTAAAGATGAGTAAAATGAATGAAAATCATGTAATTATAAGAATAAATAAAAGGGTAAAAATGAATTTTTTTATATAAGGATCATATAATTTCCTAAATGTAAAATAAATCATGATCAATCCTGATTAAAGTCAGATTGAATCATAAGTTCCTTACCACTTTGGTAACATTTGAAATATAAACCCACAAATAAAATAACCTTATATGGATATGTAAATCCCAATAAAATTCTAAAAATAATCTTGAAATCAATTCATAGTAAGTATATACACCACATGAAAAACTGTTGAATATGGCTTGTGTCTCATAGAAATAAATGTGAGATGAAAATCCCTTACCTTGAGATTGACTTTCTTCGAATGTTTTTTATCCTCCTATATGATAAATTTAAATTTTTTATAATTAAATACTAGAATCATGTACATAATTATTATATCATATATATTCATTTAATATATATTTTTATAGTCATCTATAAAGGTAGAGGGAGAAAAATTAATTACACCATTTAGGGACATGGTAGGTCGCATATACGGATGAACAATAATTTCATTTTTTGAAGGATGAAACTAAAGAAAGGTAAATAATAATTCACCATAAAAGGATCATTATTATGTCAAAAAATCATATATATTCATAAAATATTTCCTTATTACCAACCATGTAAATTATAGATGAAATATGTATATCATCACTTCATTGAGGTGGCAGTGGACACGTACGCATGAGCGATGTTATCATTTTATAATGGTTTAGAAGGAAAAATGGAAGATATTATATTATAATTATATAATAATATTTATGTTATTAATATCATATATAAACATTATATACATCATAATACTCATCCATAAAATATGGTGATGGAAAATGAATTATTTCACTGTGTGGAGAAAGTAAGTCGTACATACTCACAAGCAATACTTTCACTTTTCATTTGACTGGAAAAAGGGTGTATAATAGTGATTTAACAAACATAATAAAATTTAATTATATTTATTATACTAAATATTTTATGTTATAATAAAAACCATATATTTAGATGAGGTTAGTGAAATATTAAAAACTAAGTGATTAGTTTGGGTGATTACCACTTCTTTGAAACAATCCTTTTAGATCTTCTCTCAAAGATTATAAGTTTAGTAATTTGGGAATAATGGATCCTATATAATGTGTATAATAAAGTTTATAAGGTTTTTTTATGGTTTTATAATGCTATAATATTCAATTTGGTGTGAAGTAGAGAAAGGAGATGTGCCATTTTATAATTTAGGGGAGGGGCACTCTTAGAATTTGTTAAAAAATGATAATATAATAAATTCATTCTCAAGAAAAATAATCCAAAATGGCCATATAATAGAATATAATGTATTATAAGGTAGAAATATTCTCACACAATAAAATTTTTATAGGTTTAACTTCTTTTTTTACCCTTATATTTTGGTTCAACCCCTTAGTTAACTTATTTTAACCATGCCCACTCTAACATTCTCTTCACTCTTAAAGGGTTATAATTTTTTCTATAATCTATAAATTGAATCCTAAATGGAAAATGGTTTAAATTTTTAACAATGTATTATCAAATTTATCTTATTTAATACTTTTTTATTATTTTTAAATAATTTAATAATATATTATTTTGATAAAATAACATTAATGTGAGTTTTAACACTATTTATTTAATTTCATTTTATGGGCATAAAGAAAAGGTTATAATTCAACAATAATAATTTTACACAACACTATTATGTTATATTTATCTAAAAAATTTGTGCAACACTGTAAATCAGTAAAATTATATTAATTTTAATATTTTTTAAAAACATTTATTTTATTTCTCTATTAATTGAAGAAATGTTGCATTGGTGTTTCATAATAATTAAATGTAATTATAAAATTTACAAAAAATAGAAATAAATTTATATAATGTAAATTAATTAATTAGTATAAACATATAAATTTATATTATTTAATAATTCTCCTTATACTTATGTAGATGCATAAGAGATATTAAAAATTGAGAGAGTGACATTTTGTAACATTCTTTGTTTTAAATATTATATTGGTCATTTTCATGGAAAAGTTTCCATAAAACTACTAAATATCTATACTAAGTTTAAAGGTATATTATTAACTTCATAAGATAATAAATTAGATGTCAACTTATTTTTTTATCACTTAGTTTTAACCAAGATTAGCATGACTTACCCTTTACTAAGATGATAAATGTTTCCAAGGTAAATATTGATAATACATAAAATTAAAAGGAACATATTAAAATAATTAAACCCATTATTATAAATACTAAATATATTTTATAAAATTTAATAACTATAATTGGTGAGAAATAATTATAAAATAAGTCTCTAAAAACTGATGAAAATCGATTTTTAGAAAAATAATGTGTTAAGCATAAAAATGAATTTATTCTTACCCCGAGAATAGAAAGAAATAAAATATAAATGTTAAAAAAATTTATTTAATAATATATATATATAATTAAAACCATTGACCAGTATTTATAAACTTATTTTATAATGAAAAAAAACATTGTGCAGATAAGAACAATTTTTCAGAAAAAAAATCCTTTTTATATAAACCTTTGTTTTTAGGCCAAATTAAAACATAATATTTAATCCCATAAAAATAATAATATTTTTTAAAATATAATATAATTCATTTTAATTTTAATCCATTTTAAAATAAAATATATCTCTTTCCAATCTTGATACAAAAATATAGTTTTTGGTAAAAACAATATATTCATAATTCATTAGAAAATCAATCTATTCAGAAAAATCCCAAAAATTCACTTAAAGATAATTTTTATATAATGATTTAAAAAAATGATATACTTATTTATGAAATGAAATTTATAAAATTTCCAAAAATTAATTGTACTATTCTCTCAGAAATGGAAATAAAAACAATTTTTTAGGAAAACATATTTTTTTTAGAATAAAATAAATTTACTAAAATTTGAGTGATTATTTCCTAATCATTAATTAATACATCCTTATTAATTAAAAAAATATTTATATTTAATAAAGTGGATTTTTCTATTAATACCCACCACTAAATGGCTTGGATATAATATTAGTTTGTGGTTTGTTTAAGTTTGAGGGTTTATGTAACATAATATTTCAGAGGAATTAAATTTAATTGAAAAAACAATATTTCATAAAATATTGGGGTGTAATATGTTAAGATAGTATTAAAATTTTAAAAACTAAAAAAAATTATAGGAAATATAATCCCCTTATAGTTGTTTTTTTATAATATTCTCATGCCTTAAAATCACTACCCTTTAAAACATCAAATTCCACCTGGATTAATCTATTTAGGAACCTAAAAGATAAGAAAAGATCATTCATTAGAAATAATCATTTATGTTCAAGAAAATGGATAAAGAGTGAGATTATATAAAATTTAATTTAAAGGGATTGTTGATAGAAACAAAAGAGTAGGGACATATGTACAAAAAAATAAATGGGGGATTTTTTATATCAAAATGAAAGAAACATTAAAAATATTTAAATCATGGGATACCACCTATAAAATAATTGTTTTATAGTCCCCATAAGTACATTCCTATAAATGAACTATAGTCACTTTGAAGTTGTGTATTTTAATACATAAACTGTCATATATGATTATCCCATTTATTTTTGAGAAATAAATGTGTTATTTTCGTATCTATATATGTAAAATAATATACTAATCTCATAATAATTGAAAGATCACTTCATAAAACCTAATTATTATTAAGGGAATCCTAAATAACTACTTCTATTGAAATAGAATGAACACTATTAGACATGAAAATGTTAGTGGCTTAAAATATTTTAGGCACATGTGCATTACAAAATATTCCATCAAATTATACCATGAATTTCATAAGTTCATTTACTGAAAGAAAATCATCACAACCCATATTAATAGTATAAATATGAATTTTTTCCAGGTATATTTTCAATTTTAATTTTATTAATTCTTAGTTTTCAGAAAGGGGATAAAGTGTGAATTTATTTCAATGGTGTAACACAATAAAAACATATCACTACCTAGTTTTAATCCTACAAACTCTCTAAAACAAAGGTGTTAAGTTAGTAGTGTATGAAAATTTATTTAATAAGATTTTTACCACATGTATTCAGAGATATTTTTAAATTATTATTAATCCAAATAAATTTTACTTTTAAATTTCGTTAATATTAAAATGAAATTTGGAACCCAAAGTTGTTGATGAAGGAATTTAAAAATAGAAAATAATTTTATTTCATCCAAAATTATAGAATTCATCAAAAAATAAATTTATTTCGAAGGATTACTCATTTAAAACAAGTAAATCATCTACTAAAACCTTCAAAAAATATTTTTTCTTAAATAGACTATTGTAGGCTATGCATTCGATTCTAGTTTTAATATAATTTTTAAATCATAATATTCTAAGGAAATATTTTCTAGAGATCCAAATTAATCTTATGGGTGAATATGTTCAGTTATTTTTTATAAAATTCAGTCTCAAAAGATTTCATATTTAAAAACTTTTCTCTAAAATCATCAACACCAACTCAAATTTTATTGAACAAATACTTAGAGAACTCATTATTAATAGGGGAAAATGAATTTTTCTCAGTAATTAAACATTCTTCAAATTTTATTTCTTCAATATTTTCATCATAAACCATTTTAATTATTTTTAGTTACTCGGTTTTAAATAAAGGAAGTTGACATTTAATATTAGTTTTAGATTCTTCAAAAATAGTAAATTATTTTTTTAAAATATATTCTAAAATCTATACCAACATCTAACATATGATCATTCTTAAAATTTTTATAAAACTTAGTGGGTTATTTTTTAGAATTTAATAACTCATTCACAAATTCCTCATCAACCCAAGATGTGATACCATCAAAAGTTCCTAATTTTACTCGTAAAAGTGGAATTATAATAATAATACATTGATCTTATTCCTCTTTCACATATAAAAAATCCTTAAGGTATTGGAAAATTAATTTTCTAATGATTCTATATATGTTAGGTTCATTTCCTATGGATTGGATATCTTCCTCATTTTTTATTATTTTCATTCTTGAGGCACACTAATTAATTTTTCTTAATATTTTTTCATTAGTTTCAGCCTCAATTATTTTAATAACACCAAAATTTCACTATTTTTTCATTAAATAAATATTATATTGATAGCTTATTCTACACAAAATTCCAAACTAAATAAAGATAAATGTTCTTTAAAGTAAATTTTTATAGTTTTAATATTGATATTAAATTGTAATTTGTAAGAAGATGTAATAATACCACAAAATATATGAAATGAAAAATGGAATAAGGTATTAGAATTTTACCTTATGAATTCCATTTATAAAATCATGGGTAGAAGGTACCTCCTATATGGTTTTATTTATACCAATCCTAATGAAATCTCGATCAATTATGATATGAGAAAAAATTAATGGAAGGGAAATTCAAGGTCGTGGAAATTGTAAAGAAATCCAAGAGAGTGGAATCACAACCTGAGACTGCCTCTAGTGCTTACCGTATGACTATATATTATAATGATATCTAGAGGTTATATTTAACTAAAAATTATTATGATATAATAAAGTAATTATTAATGCAATAAATTATTTATCATAATTATTTTATACATTTTGGGTATAGACCTTTAAATAAAAAGAATGTTTATTTTTATTTTTATTTTTTTTATTTATATATTATTATTTAAAATATAAATTTTTTAATTTGGTAATTTTAATGAGATAGAATTTAATTTAATTTTTTATCAACTATTTCAATATTAACTTAAGATGAATTTTTGAGTTTTTTCTAAAAATCAGATTTGTATGAGATTAGTAAAAATAATGATTTTGAAAATACCATTAATTTTATGAAATAATCATAATAAAAGAATGAAATAAATGTTTTTGAAACATTTTTAAAAAAATATATATATTTTTAATTGAAAATAAATTTTTAAAAATACTATGTTTAATTCATAAAACCCATTTTTAACGATTTTCAATCTTAAGTAAAATTTTACCATAAAAACTATTTTATTTTTTGTATATTAAAAAACATTCATCACTTGTTTAAATTAAATATAAAAAATGTATTTAATATTTTATATCTGTGTATTCAAATTAGATTAAATTGATAAATTTTTCTCTACACATCACTCAACAATATGAAACAATTATATAGTAAAATAAAATTTTACCATTATAATATACACATTAAATTTGTAGATATAAGAGGAAGAACGAATTTTATGAAATAATTGAAAGGGAAAATGGAATCAGGTAGTATAAATCTCCCATAATAAGATCATTTATCCAAACATGAGAAAGAGTTAGCTTCGTAAGGGTTTGGTATATACCAATCACAACTTAAACTTAATAAATTATTATATGGGAATATGTGATTCAAATTTAAGCTCATGTAATTCCCATTAGATATATACTAGTGTAATAACCACCCAATACTACTATTATAGGTTACCTTATAATATCCAACAATTTTAAAATAATTACTATGTTCAATAGCATACAAATTATGAAACACCGATCATAATGGAAAAATGAAATGTAATTATGATCTTTATAACTTAGCTATTAAATTGGAGGATGTGAATATGATTAACTAATATTTTAAATATAAATATATAAATTTTAGAATCAATAAAAATTTATTGATTAATTCATAAAAAATAAGCACTAAATTTTTAGATATATTTTCAAAAAAAATGCTTTTTAATTGAATTTTTTGATAAAATGATATAATTAATTTTTGGAAATTATACAAATAATATTTGATAAAATAAATATCTTTTTTGAAATGAGAATAGCAAAATTATATTATGATGAAATTTTAAATCTTTTCATAAAATTTTGATTTTTCAATGAATATGGAAAAGTAATTAATATTATTGAAAACGTTATGTTATTTTAAATTATTTATAATGTAAAATTTTATTTCTGATTAGTTTTAACATTTAATTACTATTTTTTATTTAAAATAATCCAATTGTGGGTTTTTATATGAATTTAATACTATAATTTTATAGAAAAAAAAATATTTTAAAAGTCCATTTTTTTAATAGGTTCCCTTTATTTTTAGTCAGTATGAATAGTTGCCATAGGAGTTTTCATTACCATGGTAAAGGGTAAATGAGGTAATTAAGTGTAAAATATTATATCATAAAGACTAAAAAGTGACCCTAAAACATTCCAAAAATATTATTGCATGAGTTATGTTTTTCCACACTCATCAAATATTCTTTAATATCATATTTTCCTTCCATTTGGATGAGATTATGATCATTAATATATTTTATGTAAAGAAAATTCCAAAATGAAAAAAATTAGTTTTTAATAACAATAATAATTTTATCATGGGTATAAATAGAGGATATGTTTGATTATAAATAGTATATTTAAAAATGAAATATATATATAAATATATCATGGTAATTTATTGTTATTTTTTAGTGTAAAAATAATTACCTTAAATTCTTACTTAATATCGACATTGTAATTATTCAATTAATGGAAAAATTAAGTAAATGATATTAAAAGTATTAAAAGTAATATAATTTTATTACATTTATGTGACCAAAAAATTATAAATAATAATAAAAAAAATATTATATTGGTTTGGACTCATTTGATTTGAATTACTTTGTTGTCTTAATGTTGTTAAAGTCAATGTAAATGAATAGTTCTAACATTGATATTAATGATATACTATAATAAATAATTTATAATTAAATTTTTTAAAATTTATAAAAATTTAAATATTCATAAAAATAAATATTATATAGTTAATTACATCAATAATGGTCCATTAACGACCTTCTTTTCAATTTATAGTAACTATCTTGACCCACAAAGTATGAAAAACCTTTTTTTCATAGTAAGTGTGAAAAGGGTTAATGGGGGTTAAAACCAAAAAAAGGGTAAAAATGTGATCTAAACATGTCCATAAATTATTAGATGATAGTATGTTGACTCTAACTAATATTATATTATAAAAATATCAATTTTTTCATTTAGTTGTCAAGCTTAAATTAAATTAAATTAATATTTTTAAAAATTCCAAGAGTGACCCTCCCCTCTCTTATAAAAGGGAACATATTCTTATCACTTGATTTTGCCTCATGAAAAATTTAGTTTCACCATTACTTACCCATAAAAAATCCTAAAATCCCTATCCATGTTCTAGTAGAAATATTTTGGGCAGGATTTCAATCTTAGAGGTCTTAATGTGTTAAGAAACAAAGATTTTCCAAATAAGGGGTATAGTTTTTATCCACATGTTATTATTTTATTTATTACTCCACATACATAAATTATTCATAAAATATGACAAAATAATAATAAAAAATATCACAAATATTCTGATATGTCATTATCTTAATGAAATGTCCCATATTTATCTTCTCTTCCATCAAATGGGAAATGAACCCACCGTTCGTTTTTCCGATCGACTACCGCCACGCAAATCGATGTAACAAATTTTTGCATCATTTTATCTCATGTATAGATTATAATTATGTAATCAATATTTATATATGATATTATTTACTTATTTATCATTATTAAAATATAATATATCATTTACCTTCTTAATATTCAATTCATTCAAAAATTGATAATGTTGTTTGTGTGTACATGTGGACTACCACCTCCACAAAGTGATGTGGTTCATTTTTCCTCACAACCTAACATGTAATATATATTAGTATATTTAATTAAATTATACGGTATTTATAATATGATTATAATTATAAGAATATAATACAATACTTACATTAATTCTATAATGATCTTTGAAAAATGGAAAGGATGGTCATATATAGTACGACATAGTATCTCCATGATTATAATATAGATCTTTTTTCATTATAATAATTCATTATGGGTTTCAAAAGTGTAATTATAATACACAAAAATTATTAAATAAGGACACTTTATTTGATAGTGTATGTGGAACACAACAACAATCATACAACAACCCATGAAATATGCTTCTTTAAATTTAATCTCCTCAATAGCTTGCAGAACAGATAACCCTGAGTTTAAATGAATCGATATCATAATATCCTATCCATTATATTGTAGAGTCTGAATATTACTAAATAAATTATGAAAATTATGTTTTTCTATTTATTAAAAATAAAATTTTAATCATTTAAAATAAAAAAGAAATGTTTTCTAAAAAATGTATTTTTTTCAAAATGAAAATTTAGTCACACATTTCACACATAAAATAAAATTAATTTTTACCACATTTATAAAAAATATTTTAAGTAATAAAATAAATTTTTTTAATAATAATAACACAATTAGATTGTGGTGAATTTTTTGGATTGTTCTAAAATATTTCATTTTTTGAAAAATGTTGAAAAATACTAAATTTTAATTGAAAACCTCCTTTTTATATAAATTATCTATAAATATAAATTATAATTAAATCTTGTTTTGAAGAAAACATATTTAAATTATATATAAATTAATACAATTATGTAATTTTAATTTTTTTATATTGAAAACTGATATAAAAACATTGTAAAATTTTGAACGTATTCTCTTTGAAAACTCATTTTTTTATCATGCCTGCGAGATTAATTTTATATAAAGGTTTTCCACTTGTATGAAATGAATTTGGAATAATTTATTACACATTTTTAATATTTATAATTTTTATTTTCCAAAATGGTTAACTTAAATTTTGACCGAAATCAATATTGAAAAAAATAAAAAACAATTACCACGGTTAACATAAAATATGGATTTATCAAGTAGTTAAACTAAAATGATAAGGGTTAAAATAACCTAAAAACATTACCAAAACCCATTTAATTCCTATATTTCATCCAAATATATCATATGATTAGTAATTTTTCATTTTTGAGGTTTCATTAATGATAAAATTATGGGAATGATTGAATTATTTCAAAAGATTGCAAGTGTGTCACTCACCACCGTTTTAAAAGGCCACCCCCTCTCCTCTCTTATTCACACCTTCAAAATATTTTGGTTCAGTCAATACCTACCCAAATAACATCTCAAATTTACTAATAACATCCTATAAGCTTTATTTTTTTCATTAATCCAACCTATGAAGGCTTTTTGTTAATGACTAATTAAGATACCCGAAGAAGATCTAACGTTATTCAATGAGCATATTTATTTTTATTTCTTCCTCCACTACCCTCAATTCTTATTAAAACATGATGATATAATAAAAATAGTATCTTAAATATTCTGATATGTTATTATAATATGGGAATGTTTTATATTTATCTCAAATTCCATCAAATGGGCTAATAAATAATCATTTATGTGTACGGTGGACTACCACCTCACGAACTGATATCCTTTATTTTTCCATTACCACTTTTCACGGTTGGGTATGATGATGGATATAAACTATATATATGATATTAAAATAATTATTTATATGGAGTCATTATATCATATATAACTTCTTAATTTCAATTTTGTAGGGGATATGATAATGTCACTTGTATATACGGCGGACTACCGCCTCGCGAGTTGATGTGATTGGTTTTTTACTAACAATTTACATAGAGGGTAATAAGGATAATGTTCCTGAATATATGTGTTATAAATGAAATAATAATGATATTAACGAAATATTTATCAATTTTAATATATAATACATCATTTTTACCTTTTTACTAATTGATTAATGATAACATTTTTTTTGAACATGTGGAGTATTGCCTTCACAAAGTGATGTGACTCCCTTTTAATCACTGCACCACATGGATGATATATATAATTATATTTATATAAATAATATTATATTATTATCATTATGTATTGGTAAAGTGATACTTTCTTAATTTCCATAATTATCATTTAAAAATGGAAATGTTGCTCATTTGTGCCTACAACCTACCGACTCCATGATCGTAACATACTTCATTTCTGTAATCCATATTTAATAATTGGTTTTAAATGTATAATTTATTTAAAAAAATTATAATTATATATTTATTATTATTCTAAATATGATACAATTTTACAATATACATAAGAATCAGAACTTTCATGATAAATCATAAATAGGAGAATAAGGCAATTAACACCCAAAACAATGGGAATAATGAAATTTTATGAATTAATGGGTATTAATATGTTATAAAAGGATAATATATGATATTATTTATATTAATGTGGTTATTTTATATTTTAGTAACATATTTAATACCACAATTAAGAATTTTAAATCATGTTCAACCAAAAGGAAGCATGAGATAAGGGGGATTGTCTCAATTTCCCTTTATTGAGGCATATTGTAGTGTTATGCACCTAATTTCATTAATATGGTGTATATACTTCCAATTTGTCTTGTAATATCACGATTCATTCATATTTCATGGTATTTTATGTTTCATTTTGAATTATTTCATCCAAATATATTCAAATTGAAAATTACCAAGTGCTAAAAGTTGTACAATATCATTTTCTATTGTGATTTTTAACATTATCTTGAAACAATACCATTCTTTTGATCGTTTTTAATTGGAAATTACTTGTCTCTTAAATATCATTATTCATGTATGATGAATATGATTATTTCCTGAACTATATACCATTTTTCATATGGTGTACACATTAAAGGTTATTTGATTAACTTGGAAAATATTGATAAATCTATATCATTTACTCAATATAGATATTATTGATAAGACGTATTATTTATGAATTAAATTTATTATTCAATATATGAAAAATTATTTGGAAATGTGATACACTGGTGGGTCCTGATTATATATAGACCCTTGATGAATTATTATTATAATGAGATGAATCAGTTGGGTAGCCTTAGTTAAATGGGTTTATACCAATAATTTTTAATCTTTCTTTAGGATAGATATTAATGGTAGAGGTATCATATTCCTAGGAAAAATGATTTTAAATAATTAATTATTCCCATAATTCATGAATTAGTAATCATTATCCATTATATTTTTGAAACGATATTATCTCTGAATGCATTTCAATCTTAATTATCGAAAAAATGTAATGTGTTTTCAGTTATTCAAATTTACAAATTAATTTTTACTTATACTATTATGATAGTGATTTTATTGATTAAATGGAATGTGTTTTCATTTATTTACTATTCCATATTAATAATTATCCATGATATTTTTTCATTGATATTGTCTTTGGATTCAATTTTTTCTCATTTTATTGATTACCTGGCATGTGTTGTTAGTTATTTATCATTCTATATTGATTATACTTATTGATTCACGATTTCATCAAGTGTACTTAACCCTTACTAACCATTTGAGATCACCCTTATTTTTTCCCTGTTTTTGGAATCCTTGAAGTGTACTATGAAAGACATGAAATAATATAAAATATATAATGATGATACTCTCAAAAATAAAACTATGTTTTAATTTTTATATTTAAATGTAATATAGGAATCATGTATGAATCTAGTTTACCAGGACTTCTAAACAATTAAATTTTTCGAGTTGTGATTCCTTGTATCTAATTATATTGTATTAAAGTAGAAATTGGCACTAGGATATTGGGGTCTAGGTCACTAAAATAATTTATGTATAAAAATTATAATTATTTCATGATTATTATTCAATATATTATGGAATAATGACCCATTTTACCATAGTCAACCTATTAAATTCATTTTGTACTTATGAACTAAATATAATCAAAAAATCACATGTGAGCATCAGTAATTGTTATAACATGTTAATAAGTTATATTAAATGAACAAAAAAGACATTAAAAAGGTTCTCAAGAATGTAAATAATTAACACTAGTTTAATATTTGAGAATATAATGAATGTGTAATATGAGTCAATCCCAAGGTAAGGAATTTATTTTAAATATCCTTTTTAAAATTTTTCCTTAAAAAAGTTTTTCTTCATTGACCATATTATTAAAAATATATCAATGTTTTTAAATGTAAATAAAATATTTATAATGGAAATTAATTTCACTTTTAACTTTATTTCAGTGGTTTTCAAAAGGAGTCTTTTTATAGGATGTTTTGACATTCTTTACAAATATAAAAAATGAATGTTCTATTTTAACATATACATTGATAATGAATTATATTACCAATGTAACCATTATTTTATATTATTTTATTCCATTATAACATTTCATAATTTATTTAAAGAAAAAACCTCTTATAGTATAATTTGGGGATTTTAGTTTTGATAATTGGGTTTTAAAGAAACACAATATATAAATATCTAAAAAATTATTCTTATGGGTTCGAATATTTTTTTAATGACACAAGATTTTATGTTTTATGATTATTTTTTGGTTCTTTGGAATTTTCTATGTTGATTAGTGGTTCCATAATAAACCAAGTAAGGGTTTTTCCATTATAAACCAAGGATGAAAGGTTATGTTTTTTAAAAAGGATGGGTGGTTCTATGATAAACCAAGGTTAGGTGAGCCTATTATAGCTCTCCAATGCATCAGGTAAAGGGATGAAGTTAACTAATTATGATTATCCTAAGAGATTATGGTAATATACTACTATGGTTATTCTAAATATTGGATGGAGTAAACTTATTATATTTTTCTTAATAAATTATTGGAATATACTATAATGGTTATTCCAAGTATAATCGTGATGGTTATTCTATGTGTAACTGTGATGGTTACTCTATATATAGGAGTGGTATGAAAATTATACCTCAATTAACAAGAATGTTTTATCTTTGATTTATTTGGTTTTTAGTATAAATATTATTATTTCTCAAGTTTAGATAAATATCACATGTTTAATGACAAGTATTTTCTACTTATTATGGATGAGAAGTATAACATTGTGAAAATATTATCATGACTTTTTCATAATTTAAAAAAAAACCAATATGATTATTATTTTTCCTTAAATATTTTTATAAAATGTTTTATGAAAATAATTGGTTATGGAAGTTAATTTTTTGGTTAAGGAAGTGATTATTTTAAAACTCTAATGTTCTTTTGAAAAAGTAAAATATTTATAAGTATTCATAGATAAATGGTTTATTTCACTATTTTATGACCCTTTCTATGCTTTTTGTGCACATCACATGCATTAAAATTATTTTTCATTGGGTTTATGGATTGGTAAGGGGAAGTAAGAATTCATTTTGTAATTTGTGAAGATTTACCATGAAAATAATGTCTATATTACTTTTAAAGTAGTATTTTGTGGAAAAAATGGATACCGAGTAGAACCATCTATATTGTCAAATATGGGTTGTTAAATAAGAGTTATGAGATAATTATATAATCCTATAATCCTTAAAAGTTATTTGGTAAATTACGGAAGTGAATTATAGTTTTAATTCTCTAGAATATATAATGTGTGAGGTCAGGTCCTTAGAGTTTGTATCATATCATTTTTTAGATACCATTGGAGGGTTTGATGTTATTCGAACATTAGTTAAAATTCCTCTAAAGTAGAAAAGGTTGATATGTTAGGGAGATTTATGGTTATTTGGGAAAATATAAAGAGTTTAAGATAACATAATAAAGGATATTTTAGTGTTTACCCTCTATATAAGATGTATTATTTTGATTTTATTGATATGATCACACAAAACCTTTTTGGTAAATGGTCAGATATAGTAGAAACCAAAATGACAATGGATGTGAATGAAAATGAAATTTCTTTATGAATATGGAACTAAATGAATAGAGAGATGTGTTAAGAAATTATATTGTTATTCTTTAACATATATCACAAGTTATGACTAATAACTTGATCCTAGGTGAGTTTCCTATCACATAAAATAAAATATAAACAAATCTCTATGGATGTTTAGGTGATAATGATAATAAAGGTAAAAATAGTAAATGCCCTATTTATCAAGAATATGGGAATAATAACCTAATAAGATGACTTAATAGAACTAGATGTTGTTTTGTATGGGTAAAGGGGGGAATAATGCAATAATCTTCAAAGGAAAAAAAGCGTTCAGTTTACTCCATAAAGAGGAATAAATTATTTCCCATGGAATCAATTGATTTTTTTAAATGTGGGGAATATGGTAATTGTTAAAATTTATTTCCTAGGGGGGATCTCAAGAAAAAGATCAACAAGACCATATAAGTAAATGTTTAGCAATTCCTAATGCCATTATTTCTTAAAATGAGGAAACTTCATATGATATAAGGAAGTTATGGATCAAATATTTGCCAACGTTTTTATATTATTGAATCTTAGGACATAATACATATTTTTTATAGGATTGAATGATTAAGGTGTGTACTTATAGATATTCAAGATTTATGATGTAATGGTATATTTAAGGTTGATCGTAAGCTCAAATAGTTCAACACCTATTTTTTACGAATTATGTAATGGTAGAATATTAGTGGAATTTTTTATTTTTGGTAGATTTTTCAGGTATATTTTACCAAAATATTAACATGTTAAAATTTTATTTGAGGAAGAATGTATTTATATTTTGTAAAGCATATTGGTAACCTTTAAGGTTTATATGATCTTTAATGATTAAGGATATATTTTTTTGGAACATTATTGGGATTATGTTGATACAGTTTTATAAAAAGGATAACTTGCATGCTGGGTTAAAACTAGTCACATCTCAAAAGGTTATGGATCTTGAACGCACAATTGATGGGTGACAAGGGTGAATCACAAAAAATAGACCTATGATACATACTGGTTAGTACAACCATTTTTTTATTAAATAGTTTGAAAAATAATTATTGTGTTGATTTGGGGAATAAACTCTCTATCTTAACAATGGGATTAAAGAGTGGTTTGGGGATTAAGTGATTTCGAAAGAATATTACAATAATTTTTTCAAACATTATGTGATATTATGGGATTTTTTTTAATATTCATGCTTGAATTAACTTTAAGAAATATTTATTATCTAAATATGACTTTATTTTGATTCGGGGTATTTATGGAAATGATTCTCATATCATGGAGATAATATTATTATAGCATAATTATTTTTAGTAATATTCTTTAAGAGTAAATTATGTTATTAATAAATAAATGTTAACTTTATATGGGAAGAATATGTGATCAAATCCTTTGAATCTTTGTGTTTCATTATTAATATCAATTTCTTTGATGAATTTTAATGTTATTTAATTTTTTAATGATCAAAGTTAATATTTGGGTGATATTGTTGAGGTTTCAATGATTAATGTTATATTTTCTCATATAATATTTTATTCGTTTTTTGGAATTATCATACCTTGTTCTAAATTTTTTGGTTTTGATTAATTTCCAAATATAATAGGAATAAATTCTTAACATTTCATAGAATTATTGTATCTAATAAAAGTCACTTTTAGATCTTCATGAATGGAAAATTATCTTAAATACTCATATTTTAGAGAAAGATGTGATATTATGGTAGTAATTTATCAAATGATGAAATTGAAATTTTTAATTAAGAAAATAACCTTATGAATTTAGTATAGATGATAAATTAATTCCTACACTTTAGGAAAAGGATCATGAAATAAAAATTTATCTGTTAAATTTTCATACTATGAAATCAATTTCATTTGATCCCATCATAGTTTTACAGTTTTTTGATGGTTAAATTTCTAAAGAACAAGTTCTCTATCACTCTATTTAATCCATTGGTTGTAATTTATTTTCATAAATGTTCATTTTTTAACTTCCCACAAATGTTTTACAACATGGAAACATTGCCATGTGTTATTCCGAATGAACTTTATACTTCCCTTTTCTCTTTTTTCAAGTGGATTTTTTTTACCATTTTTACAGAGTGAGATTTCAATAATGGTATTTTAAAAATTAAAAACCCTATTTTATGATCTGTTTTAAAATTATAAGGAAATTATTTATAAAATTATTATAATGTAATATCGAATTATTTTAAAATAATGACTATATTCAATAACATTTAAAATACCCAACACTGAGTATAATCGATCTGTGAAATATTATAATTATTTTTATAACATAGCTGTTAAATTAGAATTTATGAACAATACTAACTAATATTTAAAATATAAATATACAAGGTTTTTAATCAATATAAATTTATTGATTAATTCTTAAAAAATAAGCACTAAATTTTATTCATCAAAGATATGTTTTTTCAAATATGAATTTCTATTGATATTTGTGTGAAAATGATAATATTAATTTATAAATATTTTAAATATAATTTTTCATAAATTAAATATAATTTTTTTGAGCATAATATCTTAATTATATTATGGTGAAATTTTTAAATTTTTCTAAAACAAATTTACTGAATAGTGAAAAATACTAATTTCATTTTAAAAAATGATTTTTTCATTTAAAGTTTTTAAAAATAAAAAATAAAGATTTGATTAGTTTTAAAATTTAATTAGTTTATTTTTATTTAATATTATCCTAATTTTGGTTCTTAAATTAATTTAAAACTTGAATTTAGTGTTGAAATCATTTATATTTAAAAAGATCATCTTGATTTTCATCGTGCTTTTATAGTTTTATTTTAAATTAATTTATTAAACATCATTGTTTTTAATCATTAAAAATTAATCCCTTATTTATAATCCATTTTACTAAATTATTTAAATAGTTTCTATTATTTTTATTCATTATGAATAGTTACCATAGTAATTTTTGTTACCTTGGTAAAAGGAAAAATTTGTAATTAATGGTTAAAAATAGTATGATAAACACTTGAAAATGACCATAAAACTTGCGTGAAATTTTATGAATAATTTTATCTCTTCAATTATCATACTAAATTTTTTATATGAACTTTTTAAACCATTTGGATTATATTATGACCTTTAGAGTATTTTATGTAAAGAAATGTAAAAAATGTCACACTATTGTTTTTAGTAAAAAAATTAACATAGTCATAAATAGAGGATATGATCCATTATAAATATTATTTATAAATAAAAATGATTTATATTAATAATTTATAATTTTTAGTGTTGATATAATTACCTTAAATGCTTACACAACGCTGACACAATAATTATTCCATTAGTGGAAAAATAAAATATATGTTATTAAACATATTAAAAGTTGTGTAATATGGAATAACTGATGTGACCCATGAATAATTCATATAAACATGAAATTTTATAGAGGTTTGGGATCATTGGATTCTAATTTCTTTATTATCATGATGTAATTAAAGTCAATGTAAATAAATAGTTCTAAAATTCAAATTAATGATATTTTATAATAAATAATAATTTATTAAATGATTTAAAATTTCTGAGAATATTATATTAACACAAGTGATTTATATATGGTAAATTAAATAAATAGGGGTCCATTTATGGGATTTTTAACCATTTATAATAATTTTATTGAACTATAAAGAGTATAAAACATTATTGTCATGTTAATTGTGAAATGGGTTAATGCGGATTAAAACCAAATGATAAGAATAAAAATGTGATCTAAATGTTTCCTAAAATTATTTAATGGAATTAATTAAACTCATCATCATATTTCATTATAATATTATAATTTTGGAACCATTTATCCATCAATATTAATTTTTATTAAATTAATATTTTAAGAAATCCCAATAGTTTCACTCATGTCTCTTATAAAAGGGAACCTCTTCGCATTTAATAACACCTCCAGAACCCCTTGGTTTGGAAACTAACTTCTCCAATACCTTCCTGATATCCCTTATCATGTTCTAGTGTCCCTATTTTTGGCATAATACCAATATTATATTTCTTAAGGTGTTAAACAAGGGAGTCTTTTCAAAGAAGTGGTATAGTTTTTAACAACGTGTTTTAGTTTTATTTCACTATATAATTACTTAAAATATTATAGAATCAATTTAAAATAATAAAATAAGTATCATAAATATACAAATATATTATTATGTTAATTTAATAATATATATATATATCCTCTTACATCAAATGGTAAATGAAACCATTATTCTTTTTTATAGCTTACTACCTCCTCAAAAACCAATGTAATTTCTCATCCACCACCATCTCCCATGGGTTGATTATAATGATGGAATTTTTTTATATATTATATTAATGAAATATTTATCATTATTAAAATTTAATATATAATTTACTTATCACCATTCCATTTAATGAAAAATGATGATGTTTTTCGTGTGTGTGCGTCGACTACCACCTCCATCAAGCGATGTGATTCATTTTTAATCACCACATAAAGTATTTGATATATATACATATGTTTAAATAAATAATAGGAGATATTTTTATTATTTTTGAAATATAATATTATAATTATATTATTTTCAAAATGATATTTGAAAAATTGAAATTTTAGTCATGTTTACGTATGGCCTACCGTCTTCATGATTGTAACATGATTCATTCTTAATTATCATCATTCATGATTTGTTTCAAAAGTATAATTGATTTATAAAAATTATAATTATTTCATGATTATTTTTCTTCATATTATGGAATAATGACCACTTTGGCCATAGTTAACCTACCAAAGTCATTATGGATTTATGAGCCGAATATCGTTAAAAATATAACATGAACTTATGTAATTATTATAACATGGTAATTAGTTAGATAAAAGCACTAATAAATATGAAAAAATTTCTCTATAATTTAAATAATTACCCATTTTTTTATTTATGAAGATAAATAACATATATGATAAATTAGAATCATAGTATGGGACTTTGTTTTAAAAATCCTTTTATAATGTTTCCCTAAAAACTATTTTTATTCTACATCCATATTCTTAAAAAAATTATCCATCTCTTTATATAGATATAAAATATTTATTAATGAAACTTTATGAATCTATTGAATTTTTTCAAATTTCTTCAAAAGGAATATTTTTATGGAATGTTTTGACATTCTTTAAAAAAGAAAAAATGAATACTATATTTTAAAGTATATGGAGACAATGACTTTTCTCACCACCAAACTTGTTATATTATTTTTGAATTAATTTAAACTATTTCTTTATTTGTTCAAATAAAACACCTCTTTCCCTGTATTATAGTAATCTTACTATGGAAATTTTTGTTTTAATGAAAATGGATATATTATTATCTGAAAATTCTTTCTTGTGGTTGAAAATAATGGTTTGTGATGCAATATTTTATGTGTTAGTATTATTTATATTTATTTGGAATTGTTTATAATTATGGATGGTTCCATTAAAAACCTATAATGATTGGATCCATTATAAACCAAGGATGTATAGTTACGTTATTAACCAAGTATGGTTGGTTCCTTGATATAGAAAGGTTGGGTGAGCCCGTTATAGATCTCTATTTCATTGGATAAAGGGACAGAGTCAACCAATTATGTTTATCCTAAGATTTTATGGTAATATATTGTGATAGTTAGTAAAAAAAATGGGAAAGAGTAAACCGGTTATGTTTCTTATAAGAGATTATTGGAATAAACTTTGATGGTTATTCTAAGTGTATATGTGATGGTTATTCCATGTGTAACCATGATGGTTACTCCATACATAAGTGTTATAATAAAATTATGCCTTAAGTAACCTGCATGTTTTATCTATGATTTCCATGGATTTTTATGGGAATATGATAATTTATTAAGGTAAGATAATTATTTTATGTTTTAATAATGGTATTATCTACTTATTATGGGTGAAAATCATAACTTTGTAAAAAAATGATTATGATTTTTTTATTATTTCAATGAAACCTATATGAGTATTATTTTTCCTTAAATACTTATTATGAAAATATTTCGGTAGAGAAATTGATTTATTTAGTAAGAAAATAAGAATGTTAAGACCCAAATATTTATTTTGGAAAAATAAAAACATTTTGTAAGGATTAATGGACTAATTGTTTCATTCTAACTTTTATGTACCTTACTGAGATTTTTATTCTCATCCTTTTTTTCAAAAAAAATAACTATGTTTAAATATGGGTAAGGGAAAAGAAGAATTCAAGTTCAAAGTCTTGAATATTTCTCCTTAAAAGAAAACATATTTTATTTTAAAAGTTTTATTTTGTGGTAAAAATGAATACTGAGTAGATTTATCCACATTTTATATATGGGTTGTTATGTAATAATTTTGAGCTAATTATCTAATAATATAAACATAAAAAGATCATTGGGAATGTAAGGAAGAGAATTCTAGGTTAAATTTATTAGAATATGTAATATATAAAGTTAGGTCCTTATATACCTTCTTCAAAGATCATACAAAAATATCTTGATCATATTCATAACTATAAATTATGATGATATAATCATGTAATTATAATTATAAAAATTTATTTATCACATTTATTTTACACATTTTTTATTCTGACCATTGAGTTATAAGAATGCATATTTTTTATAAATATATTTTTTCCTAATATTTTATATTTAAAATATAAATTTTATACTTTTAAAATTTTAATATATTGAAACTAACATCATTATGTTATTAATAATTTATATATTATCTTAGGATTAATTTTTGATAGTTTTCTAAAATACTAGATTTTTATGTGAATAGTTATAATACTCATTTTGTAAATATCATTAATTTTATGACATTATCATAATAAAAATATGATTTTAGAATTCTCTAATATATTTTTTAAAAAATATACATTTAAAATTTAAAATAAATAATTTATAAATACTATGTTGAATTTATATAACCCATGTTTAGTGTTTTGGAAATTTAATCAAGGTTTTACTATAAAAACTATTCTTATTAAATGAAAAACTAGTTTTCATCTCTTGTAGAAAATAAATATAAAAAATTATTAACATATTTTAGATCATAAAATACATATTATTTAATTTATTCAATTTCATTTTTAGGCATAAAAGTATAATTAAAATAATCAAATTTAATTACTGAGATGGTGGTAAAATTATTATTTTGGGTGAATTTTTTTTATTAATATGGTATAACATTTATTGAATATATTATATTTTATTATTTTAAATAATGAAACTAGTATTATTATTAAATTAATATATAATTATATTAATAAATATATAATTTTTAATCAATGAAAAATATGATTAAGAAAATATAATGGTTAAACCAGTATTTTTTCTACACAAAACAGTTCATGCATGTATTAAATGTAGAAATTTAAAAACAAATTTTCAATTTTTTTATATTTTATTATAATATATAGAGCCTAGATTTGTATTAATAACATAAAAATTTGGTTATAATGGTCACCTTATATTTTTTTATAAAATAAAAACTACAAGGCTAAGAACTAGTTACCAAGGTAAAAAAATTGATAATTATAAAATAATAACACGGTAAAATGCATGAAAAATGTTTAAGCCCTATGATAAAATAGGTGGTGGATGATTTATAAGACTTATATCACCAAAAAATACTTTATTTTTTTATTTTGAAATAATTGATCCCATTATAGTGTTGTTCCACTATTTCAAAATAATGGATGTTCATAATAGTACTCTTTTCTTTACTTATATAAAGGGATGAATTCAACCTTATAAAAGTTACACATTCCGTTAATACATTCCATGAATTCATACACAATTTAAATCTCCTATAAATAATTTTAATTAAATAAATCCCCATGTCACCATAAGGTATCCTAATCCCTTCATTATCTAAGGAGGCTTTCAAGTGAAAGTTCAAGGTCCGAAAATGAGTATTACTCATTCCTTCACTTTTTATTATTAATATTTCCCACCCAAACCTAACTAGAAGATAGTAATATAATGAAATAAATTTAATTAGTATACTAAATTGTTATTTTATTCAATGAATTACCCTTATTTAATCTTTCTCATCCACTTTGAAAAACATAAGAAAATCGATTATGTGTTCCTGCAGACTACCGCCTCTACAAAGCAACAACTTCTATTTTTCACCACTTCCTCTCTCTACTAGTTATAAGGATATAAATTTGGAATAAATGTGAAATATATAATTATATTATTATTATTAAGATAATAATTATTATCCAAATTTATTATCTCTCATTTGTTGGGAAATGAAATTGTTAATTGTGCATTGTGTGGACTACCAACACCACAAAGTAATATATCTCCTCTTTTATCAAGATTCATTATTTATTACTAAAATTTAATATACTATTATTATAAACATTAAAATATACAAATAAAGTCATTTTTATTCCATAATAAGTATATTATAACAAAATAAATAACTTCTATAACCATATTGATCCATTACTTATGGTTTGTTCATGTTTGGGATGGTCTAACGAATTATTTGAACAATGTTATAAAACTCTATCATATATGAACATTAAAACACAAATAATAATATTATTATAATTTAATAATAAATTAAATAATTATTTAATTAGGTAATGAAAAATTTCAGGAACCTGAAACTGTCAAGAACTTTTACAAGATAGTTTAAATCTGTGCATAGAAACTTGTCTAATTTAGACAACTGATTTGTCTCACGAGACATATAAACACATAAAATGGCTATCTAAAACCAATACCTCCCATAAAATACTATGTATAATGCATTTTTATTTGAATGTGATGAAACATAATCAACATAAAAATTCATATTGAAAAAATAACATACGAAATGTTAGTATTTACCCCAATCAAATAAAGATAATCAAAACCATCAAGAGTAATATGGTGAATGGTAAATAAATTTTACATATTAAGTAAAATTGATAATAATATATAAATATAAAGAATTATGATGATATAAATAAAAAATATATTAGTGTATCAAATGTAAAATAAACGGTTGAAGACATTACTGAATTGAAATACCATAAAAATGGAATTAATAACATTTTTGAGGAAAATAACCATTTCAAATTGAAAATATTCTTAAAACAAAAAGTTCATAAAATATTTTGAAAATAATTTTCATTTAAAATAGACTTTTATAAATTTTAAAATAAACTTTAAACAATTTATGGTCCATTATGGAAGAAAATTATGTGCAATCGTATATGTTAAAACAAAAGTTCTTTTCAAATTTTTGGAAAAATCCAAGCAAGCAATGTTTTAATAATGACATGAATTTTTCATCCAAGAAATGTTTTAAAAAGTTAATATGGGTAAATATTACTTCCATAAATCATTTTAAAAGGTAAAATACATTTTTTTAAAACATGTTTAGAAAACATGGAATTCTATAAAATTGTATTTTCAATCGAAGAGAGAAATAAAATAATATATTAAAAACATTTCTGCAATCATTTTAAGTGCCAAAGAGTGGGAAAATGGTATAATTACTTGAAAATTTTCATGAATAACCATAGTAGAAGAATAAATATTGAGTTTATTATATAAATTTTAAATAATTACCCTATGGGAAATGTAAACAAAAATAATCCCAAATAAAGATAATGAGATTATGAAATAAGCTCTTACCACTTTGGTAACTTTTGAATCACATACCCGATGAAATAAATAACTTAAAATGAAACATTTAATACCACAAATACAAATATATTTTTTATATAAAATTACAAAATTGGAAGTATATAAAACACATAATAGAGTAATTGGTGAATACAAAATATATCTCACAGAAGTAAATGTGAGGCAACAAACCCTTACCTCAAGTTTAAATTTCATTGTTTGTAACCAATATTCTTGTATAATAAATATTGTATTATTATACACATATTAAAAAACAATAATAATATATATCATACAATATATGATTTACTTATGTTATTTAATCACACTCTTATTAACAAATCTTTTTAAAAATCACAAGTTCTGGTGATAATTGCTTTATTTTTCATATATGTTTTAGTTTGATAATTTTGGTCCTTTTAATTTGATCATGGATATATAATTTAGTTAATTTTAACCATGATATAAATATCATGTATATTTATATATATGTATTTATGAAAATATATCAAATTTATAGAGAGAAAATGGATTAAACTATTCATAAAAAAGGTAGGTCAAACATATTCATGAACGTTATTTCAATTTATCTCGATGGATAGAACAAAAGGAAAATAAATAATAATTCCCATATATAGAATCATTATTACATAATATTTATAATTTATATTAATAAAATCCATCCTTATCTCTATCCATGTAATAATAAAATGAAAAACATTTCACATCACTATGTGGAGGTGGTAGTCCACATATATGCATGAGCAACCTTAATATTTTCCAATGGATTAGAAGGTAAGAAATTAGAAATGATATTATATTTACACATGTATTTTTGTATAATATATATCATATATATTCATTAACTCTCACTATACTACATTTCATGTAATGTGTAAGAGAAAAAACTCACATCGCTTCACAAGATAGTAGTCCACCATACTCATGTGTGGCGATATCATGTCCCCCATAGAATGGAAAGTAAGAAGATTTAAATCATATATATTTATATATATTAGGTTATTAGGGGTAAAATTACATTCAAAAACACACACACCACACACACACAGACCAGAAAGGCAGGCAGTGGCCCCCCCAAGGCATAGCCCACCCATCAATAATGTTACCACTTCTTTAGAGAGCCTCTTAAGGTTTATATCTAAATAATTCATAGGAGGGATTCATAATCAAAATAATGAATATAATATTTCAGGATGTGTGTAATTATGTAATTTTGTTAGGGATTGGTCTTACTAAATGGTTTTTGATGTGTGAAGAGGGGAGGATAGGTGGTGGCCTTTTTTAAGTGGGGAGATGACACACATTGAATTTTTTAAAAGATAAAGTGATACCCATGTTTTCTAATGAAAAAGATTCCAAAATGGGAAATTATAGAGCCTTATAGATGATATGATCGAAATATGGCCATAAAATGGTGTTTGGATCCCTTTTTTACTTAGTTTAACCGCCCGGTAAACCCATTTTTACCTTCATCGTGGTAATTATTTTTTTCTTTTTTGAATATTAATTATAGTCAAAAAGAAGGTTGAAATTATTAGAAAATATAAAATATTATGATTCCAAATATGGTATTCATTTTTTCAAATTAAATTCATATGTGTGGTATAATTTAATTTAAAATTAAACCACAGATACGATGAAAGATTGATTTTACGATTAGAAATTTCTCATAAGTGTATAATGTTTTAATATAAAAATTCAACATGAAATTGATTAAAATAACCTAAATTTATAAAATTATTACATAATATAAATAATATTACTTTAAAACAAATTAAAAATATATCTTAACTTAGAAAATAATTTAAATAAAAAGGAATCTTTCAATAAAAATCATTGTTTTCATTATTCATACAAAATTAAAACATTTCAGAAAATTAAAAATAATTCATCAAAATATAATTTTAAAATTTATATTTAAAAAATGAGGTATATTTCTTCAAATAAATTTTATAAAATTTTTGAAAGAAAATTTTAAATTATGTGTGCAAATCACGACTAATCTGCCTTTAAGAAAAATACAGTTTTTTAGAAAACATTTCATTCCCTTTCAAATGGTTATTATTTTATTTATTTTCAAAATATTACCATTTAATATATTTTTTAAACATATAAAATAAATAATTTTCATAATTTATTTATTAATAATCATACTCACCATCCTAACATCAATGTTATAATAACCAAGTTTTAATATTTTAATGGATTGATGTGTTTTGTCCAAACATGATATTGCATACATTGAAAGTAATCAACGATGTTGAATTTATTAATAATGAAATATATTTTAATTTCTCATAGTGTTAAATTATATTCTATTCATGTTTATTTCTCCATATACACTATCGAATATGATTTTCCTCTTTTAAAATCATGGGGTTTTACATTCTACCCCTCTTAAATAAATTGTGTCCTCACAATTTTATCTTGATCTTACTAATAAATGATTTAACATTTGAAAATAACCTTCCTGAAACCCCACACTATAAAAAATTATTAATAAAAATTCCTCTTGATAATATATAAATAGAATAATGATTTTCATCTATAATAACACATTTCCAGGTTTCTAATTAGGAGAATATTGATTGGAAACAAAAACATGGATATTAAAGGGAATACTAATACTCGTGGATTAATATAGAGTGGTAGAGAACATGGCCATGAGAAATTTAACTACCATAAATCCATAAATATATAATGAGTTAAAATAACATTAATTTAATGGAAATTAGTGTAATAGAAAATATTTTTGTTTCAATATATTTTTCCAAGAGTTGAGGGATTAGTTTACTATTATGATAGAGAACAGGATAAAATATAATTACAATATCATCTTTTGGTTATACATATGAAATTTTCCACTTCATATATTAATACATTAAATAGATATCCAATATTATGTTTTCATGCATAAATCAGTAAAATTAAATTTTAAATGTTCATTAGATCCATAAAATAATGACAAGAAATTCCCCATGTCTCAAGAAAGTTACCAAAACGAAAATAGTTATCCTATTTTACCTAATAACACCTAAATTTCAACTTTAATCTATTCAATGTATAGTAAATCATAAAACTCAACCAAATTATTTCTTTTCAAACTCAAATTAGAAAAAAAAATTGAGGAAGCTCACTAAACCAAAATTATATTCCCCATACAATATAAAGTTTTTCTTAATGTCATGTTCAAAATATATGAATACAAAGATCACCATAAAACATTAATTAAAAATGTATGATTTGAAAAATAAAGTCTCAGGTTGTTAAATATATTCCATAAATCCAAACATACAATAAACTCCATTAAAGTTACCATAAACCATCAAATCACTAACCAATCTCATAGACACCAATGATATCCCATAAATATATATTTATCATTATTATCTCAACATCATACATATATTAAGGGATGTTTTTCCTCAATCATGTGTTTTCCAAAAATATCCACTTACCACTTAATTAATTTTCTTGTTCATTTTCACCACTCAATGTATTCTATCAAATACTTAATTAAAATTTACTATATTAAAATCCTTATACATTTCATAATTATTATAACTAGAATTTAATTTATAAAATACCCTTATAAAATATTTCTTAAATCTGAATCAAAAGGACATTAATCATTCCTCTTTGGCCCTAGTAATAGAATAAGATTAGCATTTATCTCTTAGCTTCTTCTAGGGTCTATTTCCTTGATTCTTGGGCATTCATTTTTATGGTACCCAATCTTCTTACAGCTAAAATAAAAAACATAGAATTTTTATTTCTTATCCCTGTAATAATGAGTATAAGAACTTTTCTCTACACACTTATAAAAAGCTCTAATTCACTTTAATCAAGTACCAGGGTGTATCTTTCCATATTTAACACATGGAGAAAAGTCATTATTTCCCTTCTTCCCTTTATTTATATTTTTTCTCCTCCATCACTTTAATATATTTATTTCTTTAAAATCCACAAGACTTGGATAATTCTTTATTTTTATTGATAGATCAAATTTTTATGTCCTTGTATGATGAGAATGTTTTGGAAAGTAGTTCTAATTGAAATATTAGATTATTCCCATCAAGGAAATAGTCATTCTTACTAATTGGAAAACCTGGATTGATACGGTTCCCATTTCTTCAACAAGGTTCCATTTCTAGAAAACTATGTAATCTCTATTTGATCATTACATTATGAATCATGTTGTATAAACCCAAAACATGTGAAACAATTAGCATAAATTAAAATTTTTATGCATGGTTAATCTCATAATCATAAACATGGTTTCTTTTAGAACATTTCCAAATCATAAAAATATTTTCAAATCCTTCATAATAGTTTGTAAAGAGAATGCAAATTATCCAAATAATATCCCACAAGAGTGCTAAACCAATTGTGTATTAAAGCCTATTTTTATGTTCTAGGTCACTCTAAAGTTAATCCTAACATGCCTTTATTGGATTTACTACCCCTAGGTACATATGTTCTAGAACCACATCCATCTGTAGTATCCCAAAATAGATGTAGTGATAGAAAACCCAAGATAATTCTTAACTTAAAAAAGAATTATGGTGTTCTTATATACTTATCCTAAAGTAATATTATAGGGTTATGTCCCCTAATTTATGTGTTCCTAAATCTAGTTCCCAAGGTTTCTAATAAACATGATCTAATGCCAACTATAACAACCCTCACTCCAGTAACCTAGAGTCATTTTCTACTTCATTACATTAGCTCTAAATACAACATATCACATCCTGAAGGACTGAATAGTTTATTATTCATGTTTAACTAGATACATACATTAAATTTAATTTAGACATTAAAAATAAAATATAAAATGTGTTTTATTTGAGAACACCATTATTCCCCAAATAATACCCAAAATTATCAATCAAAAGACACTTATTGGTGTCCTAGGGAAAATAAAACATAAGAAATGGGTGATATCATATGTTAAGTAAGGTTATGAAAATACTAGAATGTATCATGAATAAATAAACAAAACCAATATGGAAAGGTAAATAAATGAAAAACATTCCATTTAATCAATAAACTGATAATAATATTAAAGAAAGAAATAATGGTCAAATAAAGGCATATAAAAAATCACGTGATCCTGAAACTTATACATGGATATTATAACTAATTGAATAATCACATGGAAATCAATAACTGATCTCTTATTTATTTAATTTATAATAAAATACATTTGAATCTGTCAAGAACATTTATAATAATGTTTAAATCTGTGGGTGGAACCCCATATAATTTGGCTAAATGATTTTGTTCATGAGACATGACAATGCATAGAGGGGATATTAATAAATGGACCCCATCCATAAAATACTTATTCCAATGAATCCCCTATATGAAAGTGGTGAAACATAATAATCATAAACATTCATATTGAAAAATTAACATAATAAATGTTAACACATACCCCAATCAAATAAACATAATCATAACCCATCCAGAGTAATGTGGTGAATGATAATAAAATTGCACATCCTCAGTAAAACTGATCAAAAAAATAAAAAAAAAGAATAATTATGATATCAATAAAAAATAATCTTAATGTATTATAATAAATGGTTTATTTCATTAATAAATATAAATTCTATAAAAATTTCATTAAAACATTTATGAGGAAAATAACTTTTTCACTTCGAAGATATTTTTACAAAGAAATGTTCACATTGTATTTTTAAAACACATTTCATTGAAAATAAAATTTGAAAACTTGTAACATAATATTTAAAACAATAATTGGTCGTGATAGTAGAAAATTATGTTCATATCGTACACAAAAAAAACAAATATTACTTTCGCATTTTTGTAAAATCAAAATGGGGAATGTTTTAAAGAATAAATGGATATACCTTTAAAGAAATATTTCATAAATTAATAGTGTATATAAATATCATTAATAAATCATTCAGAAAGGTATAAATCATTTTGGAAAAAAATATATGACAAGGCTTTTAATATAAATAGATTTTTAACCGAATAGAGAAAATAGTATGATGTTCCTAAAAACATTTTCTAAATAATTTTAAATATCAAAGAGTGGATAAAATAGTATGATTACTTGAAAAATTTTTATAAATTAGTAGAGAATAAGAAAATAGATTTATTTTAAGATAATATTTTCAAATAATTCCCCCAAGGGAGACTTAAACAAAAACATTCCCGAATAATGAAGATATTTTGAAATAAACCCTTACCACTTTGGTAACATTTGAATAATAATCCCCATTAAAGAAATAACATAAAATTTGACATTAAATTGCATGAAGATAAAAATATTCATTATATAACATATCCAAATGGAAAGTATATACACCACAGAAAGGAATAATTGGTGAATATGATGTATTTTCATAGAAGTAAAAGTGAGATAAGAAACCCTAGAATTAGGTTCAACTTACTTCGTAAATGTTTGATACTACTTCATGAAAAGTATATCTTTTTATGACTATATAATAGAACCATACACATATATATCATACCATATATGTTTTATTTTCTGTCTTTTTCACATATTTGTTAAAAAATCTTGGTTAAAATCATAATTTCATGTAATAATTTATTGATTGTTCATGTATGTTTTAGTTCATTAATTTTAGTCCTTTTAATTTGATTATGGTTAAATCATGTTCAGAATGTTAAAAATGATATATATATATATATATATATATTATTTATATATATTTTGGGTGATATACAAATGTTAGAGATAGATAATGAAAAAACACCATTCATAGAGAAGGTAGGCCATACGTACGCATGGATGTTGTTTCCATTTTTCTCGATAGATGGAATGAATAATAGTAAATAATAATTAGACTTTATATAATAATTTTTACATAATGTATATAATAAATATTAATAAAATACATCCTTATTACCATCCATATAAAAATAAATAGAAAAATATTTCACATCATTACGTGGAAGCGATAGTCCCCATGTACGTATGAGTGACATAATTATTTACAAAAAATTAGAAGGTTAGAAGTAAGATGTGATATTATATTTATATATGTGTGTGTGTTTTTATATCATAAATATCATATATATTCATTAACTTTAACCTTAATACATTTAATTTAATATGTAAGTGAAAAATGAATCAGATCACTTCGCGAGGTGGTAGTATGTCGTACAAATGAGCGACATTATCGTATCCCCTCACGGAATGGAAAGTAAGAAGGTACAGTAGATATCATAAATAAATAAGTATAAAATTTTAAAAAATATCAAATAAACATGTTAAATCCATCATTATATCTATCCTTTAAAGGTCATGATGGATAATTAATTACATCGGTTTGTGAGGCGTTAGTCCGTCGTACACATGATCGACGGTTTAATTTCCAATTTGATAGAAGTGAATATGCATATGGGTTATAAAATTAACGTAATAAAATCTAAGTATATAGAAGATAATTTTGTTATTATATTATAATATTTTAAAAAGGTCTATAGTAAGTGGAAGAAGAAATAAAACAAACACTCACGTTTAATAATTTTACCTCTTCTTTAGATATTTTATTTAGGTTTATACCTAAATCCTTAATTGGGAGGATTAATAATAAAAATAAGGACTATAGGATGTGTTTATGGAAATAAGTATAATAATTTTTTATGTCTAGGCTAATGAAAATTTTTTGGGATGTGTGAAGATGGGAGAAAAGGTGGTGGCCTTTTATAAGTGGGAGAGAGGACACAAATGGAATTCTTGTCAAGATAAAGTGATACCCACATTTTTCTCATGCCAAAATCCAACAAAATATGTCCTTACCAATTATTAGAGATTATATATTCAATATATGTCCATAAAATTTGTGTTGTACAAGGTTTACTTCATTTTAATCCTTTTGTTCTTAATTTAAACCCCTCCTAAACCCATTTTACATTAACCACGGTAATTGATCTGTATGATTCTCACTATTCATTAAGGAAGAAAAATATGCTGACCTTATTAGATAATATAATTTATTATATTTACAAATATTGATTCCATTTTTCTAAATTCAATTAATATAAGTGGCAGTATTCAATTTAAAACAAAACCACAGATGCGATGAAAGATTGGTTTTCTAAAAAGAAAATTCTCATAAGTATAGAAATTTTAATATAAAAAATTAATAATAAAATGATTAAAATGAACTATATTATTTAAATTATAATATAATTGAACTAATTTTACTTTAAAACCTATTTAAAATATAATTTATCTTCATAAATAAATTAAATGAAAATGTTGTTTTCAATGAAAATCGGTATTTTTAACTATTCATCGAAAAATAAATAATTTAAAATATTTATCAAAAATAAACCAAAATATAATTTTAAAATTTAGATTTAAAAAATGAAAATTATTTTTTAAATTTTACTTTCTAAATTTTTTAAAAATATATTTTAAATTATTTGCGCAAAGCGCAACTAATCAGCCTTTCCAAAAAATACCTTTTTTAGAAAATATTTCTTTCTATATAAAATGGTTATTATTTTATTCCTAAAAAATATATAACCACTGAATTTATTTTATACATGATTAACCGATATGATTATCATTATTTAGTTATTACTATTCATGTCCTTCATCTTAACACATAGGTTATAATGGTCATGTTTTAATATTTTAATAAAGTATCATGTTTCATTAAAACCCAGTGTTCTGTTTATTTCAAGATATCAAAGAGATAAAATTTATTTAAATATAATTATATCATAATGTATTGGGGTGATACATTTTCTTCTATGATTTTTGTTTCATGACATATATTCTTTCAAATATTATGATCCAATTTTAAAATCTTGGGGTGTTATATAACAAACTTATCGACTGAGATAATATATTTAAAAATAAATATAATGTTCAATTATAGTACCTTAAATGACCTAATAATGATTAAAATGATATCAAATAATAGTTATTTAAGTCAACTTCATAAAGAATATGTAAAACCGTTAAAGATTTTAACACCTGAGGATGAAAAATAATAATCTTAAACTAAATTATATATTCATAAAATGACCATAAATAGAGTATATAAAAGTTAATTTATATGAGTAATGTTTAAAAATATAATATTAATATATTTAAGTTTTCTTATTATGATATTATAGATCTTTCATCTAAGAAAAATTCAATGTAAGGGGTTATTTTCCTAAAATTTAATTTCATGGAATTGTTTTCTTGTTATGCACCATGTTATCTCTAATATGGTGTGAATACTATCTAATGAATTGATTTTTCTAAATTCATGTAGTTAATGGGTTTTTTAGATCTATTTCATGCCCTCTTTTAAATGGATTTTAAATCAAATTATACCAAACTTGAAGGTGTTTTTCTTAACTCACCTCTATTTATTGATTCAAAATGATTATTCTTGAACTTATTTAATACATTACCATGTTATTCAACCAAAAAAATTTATTCTATTTTATTTTATATTTATACCTTAAGGAAAATGAGTTTTTGATTCAAATATCCTTCCATAATGAATTTATTTCTAATAAAGGAATAATATTGTCAAGAATAATGCTCATACTCTTTAACTATATTTTTTCTTTATTATCAATATTTTTCTTCCTGATAATGTTATAAATTATATTTAGAGACCTAATTTTGTATTATCTCATGTGACCTCAATATTTCCATTCAACTATATATATATTATCTCTTTTAATTATGTGGGTTTTTAATAATTCTATATCAATATGTTAGAAATGTTTTCCATCCATTCAAAATAAAATTTTTTATCATCTACCCCATATTCTATTTATATTACCATTATATCATTTCAAGGATATATTTTTTATGTTTCCCTTCAAAAATAAATCTTTTTATAAATATTTGACTTTACCTTTCAAAAAAAAGACCTTTGAATGTGATCAAAAAAATCTTTTACAATAATGTTAAAACCTTTTTCCTAAAACTATTTTAGGGTTTTAATATCCATTTTATCTCAAAAAGATTTGTTTCTATGGAAATATCATTTCATGAATTACCCTAAAAAATATTGAAAGGAAAAATACTTAAAACATTACATAATCATGAGTTAAGTAAATAATTTTACCTTATTTTACATTAAGGATCTTTTCAGGTTTACTATTTTAGAGAATTAGGCCATAACTCATACATAACCAAACAATAACAATTAAAAGTGGACACATATAAATAGTTTCCATTTTACCATCATCTAAAACATTTAATATAAAGCAATATCACTTTTATAAAAACTCTTCACCACATTCCAGATGACATCTCCAAATCCTTACTCATCATTACATCTTGTGAACAGCATTAAAAACTTGGGATGAGCCCAAAAAGATCAGTAATAAATATAAAAAGATGAAAATAATTAGTCCATTTATAAACATTAAAACCCATCAAAAAATTATCATAAAGTAATACTTTTCACTCTTAATATGTGGTAAATACTTTCCTTTGAAATTAAACTCATTTAATACTTTTTTGTGATCACATTATTACAATAAAACCTATATAAAGCATAAAAAATAAATAAATGTAACATATGAAATAATCATACTTAAATGGAATAACCATTCAATAAACTTACATACATGTCAATGTTAAAAATGGAATATTCATATGAACGACTTCCATACCCAAGAAATTAGAGGTTATAACGTAACTTCACATCCTTGGTTTATCACATAACCACCAATCAAATGTACAAGTACCATTATATAATCATAACACATAAAATATTTAAATTTTCAATATTTCATTAAAAAAATTCATTTTCACTCATAAGAAAGAATTTCCAGTTATTGAATAACCAATCCATTTTCAAAACCAATTTAAAACATTTAAATAATAGATTATTAAATCAAAGTGTCCCATTCCACTTTGAATCATTTAAAAGGAACTCAAAAATTACCATTTTAAAACATTAATTTATATATAAATACATTCATAAATACTATTTTTATAACATGGACATGAAATTTAATGATTTAGAATAATAAATCATTAAAAAATTTAAAATGATGTTTTAGTTAAAGAGTCCCTTACGATGAGTCTGAATCATCATGTACCATATTTATATTCCTGAAAAATAAACATAGGATAATTTAAACTTGTTTTAGAACCTTATTTTCATGTTTATTATTCCATTTATATCACTTATTACAATGTTATAACAATTACTTAATTATTTAAGTTCAAGTCGGATGTTTTGACGATATTCGGTAAAAGAGTCCAAAATGATGTTAGTGAGTTGAATACGGTAAAATAGTTCATTAGTCCACAATATCCATAATAATATTCACAACATAATAATAAATTTTATTAAATAAAAATATTAATGTATGGTTATGAAAGATGAACAATTTTATAATCATAGAGAAGGTAGGTCGTACGTATGCATGAGTAGCATTTCTATTTTTCAATGATCATTATACAAAGAAGGTATGTATTATTTTTTTCTAACCATAATTATAATAATATAATTAATATCATATTAATAATCTAAATATATTTATATATATTATTCATGTGATGTGGTAATTAAAAATTTATCATATCACTTCGTGGAGGTGATAGTTCACACGTATGCATGAACAATATTATTTTTTTCATATGCATTGAAAGTAAGAATGTAATTGATATATTATTATATTATATTTATAAATATGCCACCAATGTAATATATAATATTAATTCCACAATTTTAATTAGTCTATAGAGAAGGTAATGGAAAACGAATTGTATCAGTTCGTAGAGATGATAGTTCACATATACGCACAAATGATTAATTCATTTCCCATTTGATTGAATTGGATATGGATTTAGGTGATGATATTAACATAATAAAGTATAATTATATTAAATATACTATAATTATTATCTCATCAAGGTTAGAGAAAATTTTAAGTGTAATAAGAAATAAAACTTTAAAACTTTATTAAAAACGATATCGCTTCTTCGGATGATGGCCTTTGATTAGCACCTTAACACCTATAAAAAGAGTGTTATGACAAAACCAAGGAATCTATAATTTGGGCAGGGATTCTAGATATGGATTTTGGTATATATTATCCAAACAAAATAAGGTTTTATGTGTGAATAATAGATAATAATGGGTGGCCATTTATAAGAGAGGGGATGGGAACTCTTGGAATTCTTCAAAGTATTGAATTAATATAAATAAATTTTCAATTAAAAATGGATAGAAAATTATTTATTTAGAATATATGGTGAATTTGGGTTGAATAAACTTACTACAATAAACATTATATATTTTTTTACTATTTTTTAATCTTTATCTTTTTGTATTAACCCTTATTTCACCCTTTTAACTCTTATCGTGTTGTCATGTAATTTACACGTTGAGGTTAATATAATTACTATAACATAAAAAATACCCATAAATAAGTCATTTATAAAATTATAGTACTTATAATAATTATGAGTCTGAATAATATTTTTTTTAATTTAATATCATTTAATAAATATTTTTATTCTAAAATATAATTAATGTCAACTCTAACACTATTCATTATTGGACTTTTTATAACTATCATAACAACTTTATTTCCTATAGAACTATCCATTAAATCATCCAAAAAATGTAAAAAACGCCCATAAAACTCATGGATGACATAGACTATATCAAATTATATTTATTTTAATATTTTTAATATCATTTATTTGATTATTCCATTAATAAAACAATTACTGCATCATCATTTTGTCACCATTTAATTTAACTATATAAATAAATTTGAGGAAAAAGCAGTTTTCAACTAATATTTTGTATTATTCACTATTCCTCAAAATATGAAAGTTCATAGAAAAATACCAAAAATTCAACCAAAGTAAATTTTTATACTTCTATTCCAAATAAGAAATTTATTTTTTAAAATATAATATATAAAATTATCACAAAATATATTCAAAATAATTACACCATCAAAAGGCGGCAAAATTGTATTTTTTGAAAAATTCTACTTTTAATTATAAAATTGGATTTATTCTTGTATAATGTATAGAAAAAAATAAAATAAATGTTAAAAATTAAATTAAATATTATATATATATCATTAATATAATCCTACAATATTTATTTATTATTTTATTGGTATAAAACCCACTTGTGCACATTAAAATAGTGTTTTCGGAAAATGATTTCCTTTTATTTTTAGAAGGATTTTCATTAATTTATAATTAATTTGTCAACAAATAATTAATTATAAATATAAATTTAAACCATATTTTTATAATTCATTTAATATTGTTCATGCTCTTTATTCTAATGGCTAGGTTATAATGGTAACATTTAAATAAGAATACTTAATTGTTCGTTTAAGCTCGATGTGTCATATCATGTACTCTTTCAGACATAGAGTCTAATTTTAAAAACTTTGGATGTTACACTCTCCCACATTTAATAAGTTTCATCAATACAATTTTGAATTTGGGTTCGGTAACTCAGGTTTGAATTTTTAAAATACCTTTATTGAAATTCCATATCGGAAGTAGGGTCAATAAAACATCCACTTTAAAATAAATAAAGGGAAGTATGAAGGTCACCTAAGATAACACTTATTTGGGTTCCATTTAAGAAAACTTGGACATGGAATAAAAAACTAACTATCATGTTCTGATAGATATTGATATAGAACATGGTCATGAAAAATTTAACAACCACAAAACCATAAATCTGTGATTGATTAAAAGGTCATTGAATTATTAGTATGAAAAGTAAATGGATAACGTTTTTATTTTAATATATCTTTTCATATAGTTGAGGAATTATATTACTAATTTTACTAATAACATAAGTAAATATACTTAAATGAAAATTAGAGTCTCATATTTTAATATAATTCCACCACAAACTCATCTTTTCTCCAAATGATATGTATTCAAGATGAATTGTTTTCACACCTAAAGAACTAGAACCAACTTCTAGAGAAACACATAATCCATGAAAGATTAACTATCTATTTCTAATTTCTTTATACATTAACCAAAACCAGTATGGTTATTATAAGATAAGATAATTACTTAAAATTAATAAACCTTATATGACAAAAAATGACCTCAGTCTCCAAAATTCAATACTATTACCCAGAGTTAAACATAGACCATTTGATAAATAATTATCATTAAAATTTCTCAATATAATCCAAAAATAATATTGAAACCCAAAATCTAGAAGTATTTGATCACATAGTCTTCCAAGATAACTTTTTATAATTATCTTCAAATAACATCAATTACTCTTGAAGTCTCATAACAAAAATGTAATTGGACTAGTAATTTTAATGATATGCTAACCATTTCCATGAATAACTTAAATAACCATAAGTCAACAATGAAATCATATATTCATCAAAAATATAATTCAACCTTTATTACTCAAATAAAATACCCTCCACCTCCAATGGCCCGAAGGCCTTCATTTTTTATTGATTTTTGATAATCCACCTTTCAAGGGGTGAGGTGGAACCCTTACAAGGCTCGTAGGTGTAAGTATTACATGGCCCATAGGCCTTAGAGGAATTCATTTCCCGTAGGCTTCAAACATTACATACAACCCAGACTAACTACTTGGAACTGCTCCTCCCCAGCATCTTCATTGTGAAATCAGCTCTCCACCTTCGCATGGATATTCGGCTAGGCTTTCTCATGCATGCACAGGCTTGTCTCGATGGCAGGTGCCATACCCTCTCATTCTTGCAATCCGTTTAGCTTCTGCTATGTTGAAAGCTCTTTGCTCCTCCTCCTTCTGAAGCTTGTTCCTTGTAGGTTTTCTGGTTTGTATCTACACTTTAAGGTGGCCCGAAGGCCTTTAGGTGGCCCAAATGCCTTACTGAACCTAAGGCCTTAAAGGACTCGGGGACCAAATCAGTGGCCCAAAGGCCCAAACGGGGGCATATTCTCGGCTGCTACAGTTCCAAACAGTGCCTGCTACAATTCCCACTACAGTACCTGCTACAGTACTGCTGCAGTACCTAGAAATTATCCCCCACTTAGATTTGATCCTGGGTCTCTTGGATGCACTTAAGGAGTTCTCACCAACTGGGATGAGGCTCATGTGCAAATAAAATACCATAGTATTCTATTTTCCATGATCATACAGGATTCTCCAAAATTGAATGTCTTCTGAAATAACATTCATCACTTAATCCCCAAATCATTTTCCAACATGATAAAAATTTTCTTCCAAAATCAATATAATCATATTTCATAAAAAAATTTAAATAAAAATAAAAATTCATATTAACATGGGACTTCATGTAGTTCATTGGTAGGAGATGCACATTTGTCGCCCATCGGTTGTGGGTTTGATTTTCCTGGCTTCAATGGATGTGATGGGTTGTCACAAATCCTATGGGTTATCGTTTTTTAAAGACTATATAATTAATATAACATTCACAATATATTATAAAATACTCAAAAATAACCATAACATGTGTTAACCTCAAATTGTATCTTATACCTTTTATTTTTATTTAAAAAAATTAATAACCCATAATTTCCTCAAAAATAAATGTTCCCAAAAATTCTGTTAATTAGATTAAAATTTCGTAACATAAAACCTTAAAATGGGTTTATAATATGTAGAACTTATAATCATACTTAAAATTATAAACCAATGATGATATATCTGACTCTTAAGAAAATATCTTAATCTCCAAAGTTATTTAAACCATCCTTTGGTACCAAATTTAAGGACATGTCCATAAAACATTATATAATCTTGAGTTAAGTAAAGAATTTTACTTTCTTTCAAATTGAGGATCTTTTAAAGTTTAGAGTTTTAGAGATTTAGACCATAAATCAAATATAAAAAATCATAACAATACAAAGTGTACACTTCCAAATAGTATCCATTTTTCCCATAACCTAAAACATTTAAAATAAAGCATGATCACTTTGGAATACTCTTCACAACATTCAACATGACATCTCCAAATCCTTAACCATCTGTAAGTCCTATGAACAAAATTAAAAACATAATATGAGCACAAAAAGATCAATGATGTATATAAAAAGAATAAAACCATTAGTCCATTTAAAAATGTTAAAACCCATGAAAACTTTATCATAAAGTAATAATTTTCACCCTTAATAAGTAGTAAATACTTTCCTTTGAAATAAATCTCATTTCATACATTTTTTTTAATCATAACATTACCATAAAACCCATCGATAGAGTATAAAATACATAAAAGTAACATGGTAAATAATTATACTTACATGTAATAACCATTTAGTCGACTTCCATAGATTTCACTCTTACAAATGGAATAGCCATATGTCCAACTTCCATACCCAATGCATTGGAAGTTATAACATAACCACCCATCCTTGGTTTATCACATATCCACCCATCAAATGTCCACATACCATTATATAATCATAACACATAAAATATTTCAATTTTCATCATTTCACTCATAAAATTTCATTTATAATCATAAGAAAACCTTTCATGTAATTGAATAACCCATCTATTTTCAAAACCCATTTAAAACCTTTTAAAAAGATATTTTTAAATCAAATTTCCTCATAACACTTTGAATAATTTGAATAAAGATCAAAAATTACCATTTAAAAAAATTTATATCCCAATAAATACATTCATAAAAACCATTTTTAAAACAATTACATGAATGAGAATGATTTAGGAGAATAAATCATTAAAATATATATAATGACGTTTTTGTTAAACAGTCTCTTACCGTGAGCCCAACTCATCACAAACCATCTATATATTCCTGAATAATAAACTTAGTTTAATTTTAACTTAATTTATAATCATATTTTCATGTTTATTATTACTGTTATATCACTCATTAACATGTTATAACATTTACTTAATTATTTAAGTTCACATCAGATGTTTTGACCATATTCGGTAAATGAGTCCAAAATGACTTCAGTAAGTCATATATGGTCAATGTGGCCCTTATTCCATCATATCCAAAATAATATTCATGACATAATAATCCCTTTTATAAATAAATTATACCTATAAATCAAACCATTTATGTATGCCTATGAAAAATTAACAATGTTATAATCATGGAGACGGTAGGCCATATGTACGTGTGAGTAACATTTTCATTTTCAATGATCATTATGGAAAGAAGGTATATATTGTTTTATCTCCCCATAATTATCATAAAATAATTAATATAATCTAAATATTTTAAATATACTTATATTTTTTTTATATTATGTGATGATTAAAATGAATCACATCACTTTGTAGAGGTGATAACTCACACATACGCACGAACGATGTTATCATTTTCATTAGCATGTAAAGTTGGAAGTTAATTGATATATTATTATATTATAATGATAAAAATTTCATTAATTTCATATATAATAATTAATTACACAATTATAACAAGTATTGAGAGACGGTAATGCAAAACGAATTATATCGATTCGTGGAGGTGATAGTTCACACGTATGCACAAATGATTAATTCATTTCCCATTTTATGGAATCAGTGATTGTTTTTGGTGATTATATTAACATAGAAACATCTTAATATATTTAGGATACTATATTTATTATCTTTTCATGGTTAGAAAAAAAAATTTGGAAGTGAAGAAAGAAATAAAATAGAAACACTTAATTAAAAAGGATACCTCTTCTTCAAATGATCACCTTTGATTAACACCCTAACACCTCTAAGGATAGTGTTCTGACTAAACTAAGGCATCTATAATATGGGTACGGATTCTAGGAAGGGATTTTGGTAGATCATGGATAAACCAAATAGGTTTTTAGGTGTGAATAATAGAGAATATTGGGTGCCCTTTTATATGAGAGGGGACGAGCACTATTGGAATTCCTCAATGTATTAAATTAATATAAATTAATTTTATATTCCAAATAGATCCAAACATATTTATTTATAATATATTAGATATTTTTTTAGAATCCAATTAATCCAAAAAAAATTAGATATGTTTTGACTATTTTTTTAATCCTTATCCTTTAGTTTTAACCCTTATTTCACCCTTTTAACTCTTACCGCATTATCATGTAATTTACAATTTTAGGGTTAATATATTTAATATAACATGACAAAAGACCAATAAATGAGTCATTTAATAAATTTTAGGAATTATCCCAATTAGTTGGAAAATTTATGGATTTTTTTAATTTTATATCATTTAATAAAATATTATTTATTTTAAGATATCATTAATATCAATTTTGACACTATTCATTATTTTAATTTTTAAAAATATCATAAAAACATGATATCTTTGAAAAATATCCATTAACCTATCCCTATCATGTCATAGTCACCCATAAAAATAGTGGATGATATAAACTCTATAAAATTATATTTATTTTAATATTTTTAATATCATTTATTTAATTCATCCATTAATGAATCAATTACTGCATCATCATTATGTCACCACTTAATTTAATTATTTATCACCTAAAAATTATAAATAAACTATCATGATGTATTTAAACATTTTATATTTCTAAATATTATTTAAATTTGAACATATCCCTTATAAAACCTCTTATTAAAAATATTTTACTTTTTTAAAAGAAGACTGTGACAAAATTGTCCTTTCTTTAATTAAAATAATATAAATGCTTTAATGTCATAAAAGTTGATTAAAAGGTTATATTTCAGCTTAAGGATGCTTTAAGGTTGAAAAATACGTATCCAATGAAATTAGGACAACTGTTAGGGTAATTTATAATATTATTTTTACTGGGATCCTTGATAGGATAACATGTGAGAATTTTTTATTCATGCTTCATTTCCCTTTGGGATCAACTAAACATTCATCACTCTTTTTTATAAGAAGGATAATTATATTAACATCAAGGATTTTAGGATAGTTTCACATGGGAACACAATCCCAAATATCATCAAAAAAACATGCTAAGTAGAATGGGGACTATTATTAATAAACATGTTACTCCACAGTAGTTTGGTTTCGTTCTTGGTAGAAGAATACAAAATTGTTTATTTACTATATCTGAAAGTGTTAACCTGATAAAGAAACCTTCATGACATTGAAGATTTTCCCTCAATATTGATATCTATAAGGAATTTGACACCATTAAATATAGTTTTCTTCTTGATTTAATTAGAATGTATGGGTTCTCTAATGATTGCATTAGATTAAGTCATACCATCCTCAAGTCTGAGAGGCTTTCCATTCACATTAATGGTTCCCCAAGGGGTTACTTCCAATTCAATTTAGTTTTTCGTCAAGGGGATCCACTTTTTGGACTCCTCTTTTATATTTCTGAATATTACTTGAGTAGGTATCTCAATGATCTTACCCAACTCAGGCTCTATACGCAAATCAAATCTAGTAGGGATAACCTTGTTCCCTCTCACTTACTTTATGTCGATGATATCCTTTTATTTGGTCAGCCCTGAAAAAATAAAATCTCATTGATAAAGTATCTTTTCAATCATTATGAGGTAGTGGTGGGTTATGGTATTAGCTAGACTAAACCATGTATTATATTTAGAAATAGAATGTATGTTGGGAGGAAAATAGAATTTTTATATATCTTGGGGTGCGGAAAGGCTCACTCCCCTTCAATTATCTTAGAGTACCTCTGTTTTAAGGCAAGTTCTGATATTATCACCTGGAAAGCATTTTTTCTAGAATCAGTTATCAAATTTCTAGATGTAAAGGGACGGCCATGTCTTAATCTAGAAGGTTCTTCCTTATCAATAATGTTATCACATCTAAATTCATGTATTTATTCTCCCTATATATATGGACAAGAAGCATCCTGAATGATCTTCAGCACATGATAAGGAACTTTTTATGGATAGGCTTTGTACATGAAAGAAAACTCATCACTATTTCTAGAATAGAATACATCATACCTCTTTCTATGGGTGGTATTTGAATTAAATATGTAATACCTTCAATGAAGGACTCATAAAAAAATTCACATGGACTTTGATATCTTCCAGTGATCCATCAATTTATTTTTTGTCCTATAGGTTCAAGATGAGACTCATGAATAGATTCTCATGTTTCATTTCTTCATACATCTAGCACTATCTAAATTATTCATATAGTGATATTATATAACATTCAATGTGGTTGGTCAATAGGGACTCCACCCTCCAATGCTAGCACACCCCTTGGCTAGACAACCATACTAGTAACACCAATGTGCCTCCTAGTATTGTTAATATGATAGTTGGTGATCTCATGTATCTTGAAAGAATATTGGATGACATCATTTCACCTCAACCCATATGGAAATCCAATGTTATATATTTATGTATACCGATACTCTGATCTAGAATCCCAACCACACTATAAATTATAATGCTAAGGATTACTACATTATGCAAGTTGACGCTTCAGTCCAACCACCACACTAGTTGTCCAAATTTAATTCCCTTTTTATCCAACCCTAAAGACTAATGATATTATAGAGGATCTAAAATAATCGGTTACCCATAAAAGATCAAATGATAAATATTTCAAAAAATTGGCTTGAGATTGTTATCTTTGAATGAGGAATGAGGAAGATGTTAAGAATATATTCTTTCATTGCAAGCATGCTCAGGACATTTGGGATTATGTTAGTAATATTTTCTATATTTAATTTTAATCTTATAGAAATTTGGAAGATCTATTTGGCATATTTCTGTTAAGCTAGAAGAAGCGATCAGATTTTCAACCTGTTACTCATTACTGCTACTTCCATTTTCAACTTCATTTTGTCGGCACACAACATGCTCTTACTTGATAACCATATCCAGTCAGTCCATACTGGTATCATGGATATGTATAGAGACATTAACGTTTATTCTTCTATACATCCATGTGTGATGCACAACTCTTTTGAGGAATTGAAAATTCTCAAGTTGCTAGGGATTCTAGGGAAACAAAGGAGACCTCTTACTCATAAATTTATAAGATGGATTCCTCCTATCTTCCCAAGCATCAAGGTTAATATTGATGGTGTTGCTACTGGAATGTTGGTTCCTTTAGGATACAGAGGTGTCTTTCATACCCACTGGGGTCTTTGAAGGGTTTCTTTCACTATTTTATTGGGAATGGATCTACATACGAGGCGGTGGTATGGGTTGTCATTTATGAAATTAAACGTGTTGTTTACAGAAAATAGAATCTGTTATGGATCGAGTCAAAATCCCAACTCGTTGTCAATGGCCTTAAAGCTATATCAAGGGAGGTTCCATGGAGAATTATAACCTATTGGATTTCATGTCTCAATCAGTCTAGGAACCTTAACTTGATTATCTCACATGTTTACCATAAGTCCAACCAAGTGGAAGATTCACTATCAATGAAATCAATTGCGGATTTGAGCATCATGTGGTCTTTCTGGATACCCGAATATTGTGCTATGTTAGTGGAAGATGACATGTGGGGGTGTCACTATAAGGCCCCAGCCTTAAACCTTACTTAATATTGAATTAAATGAATAATTCACATTGAGGATCTTTTCAGGTTTAGAGTTTTAGAGAATTAGGACATAACTATTACATCTCAAAAGATTACAAAGTAGAAACTTCTACTAAGTTTCAATAAAATAAAAACTCTTAAAAAGAAACATGTCTAGTTCCATGTTTTAGGTAGCATGACTTTCCCTTGATCCCATCCTTGACCCTATTCCACGTTAAGTCCTGTGAAAAACATTTCAAAAACTTGGGGTGAGCATAAAAAGCTCAGTAAGGGATACACAATGAATGAAAACTGTTAGTTTTTCAAAACAACAAGTAACCATGTATACTTTATCAAAGTAATAATTTTTACCTTTATGAAATAGTAAAAACTCTTCACTAAATAAAAGTTCATTACTTACCCTTTTGTAACCAAAAGATTACCATAAAATGCATATAAAGATCATATAACATATAAAGGTAACTTAGGACATAAACATACTTAAATGGAATAACCATACGGTCAACTTCCACACATATCATTTAATGGAATAGCCATACGGCCGACTTCCATACCCAATGCATTGGAGGTTATAAAGTAACCACCCGTCCTGGTATTCACGACACCACCCGTCATATGGTTTATCACGTAACCACCCGTCAAATGTCCAAGTACCATTATAAAATCATAAGACATAAAACAAATATAATGGAAAGAAAACATTTCCACACTTTGATAACAATATATTGCTTAAATATATTGACATAACAAATCCATTATAAAAACAATTTTCAATACCAAAATACATAAAAGAGTATATGGTATTTATTTCATTTAAAAAAACATTATGGCTTATTGAGGAAGCCAAAGACCAAATAATACTCGCGGCAGCGGAAAAGGTCATTATCATCGCGTACGTTAAAAGAAACATTATTTTTTGTCGTTTAGTAAAACGCTTCATAGAAAAAGATTCCTTTTTTATCAAAGTAAAAGTCAAAGGGGTTTATACACCATATAAAAGAACGAAATATGCCTCAATGAAAGGAGATTGAGACGAAGTCCCTTACCTCGGGTCCGACTTGACTCGATCGTTCTTTAACATCCTGAATAATAAACTTGAGTTAATTTCTAATTTCTTAAGAACCTTTTTCAAGTTCATTATTCATTTTATATCACTTATTACCATGTTATAAACACTATGTAATTATTTAAGTTAATAATGTTTGTTTTGTCGATATTTGGTTCTTAAGTTGAAAGTGGACTTCTTACAATTACATATTGTTCGTGTGGTCAAAGGTTTATTATATCCAGAATGATATTCATGATTTGGATATCATATATATCATATATATCCATAATATACATGTATTTATAGTATTTCATAATCATTTAGAGGTAATAAATGAAATGCATTGTTCATGGAGATGGTAAACCGTACATACGCATAAATGCTACTTTTATTTCTATGTCATATTAATGGAATTAAAACTAAATGAGAGGTATGTATATTTTAATTCCATAATTATATTCATCATTTATATGTAACATAAATCATATATAATAACTTTAAATCCATACTTTATATGTCCCACATATGGTATTAACGAATCAAATCACTTTGAGGGGGCGGTAGTCCGCACTTCCTAAAATGAAGATATTGCGTATACACATAATGGAAGCCATAAAGGTATTCCATAAATGAAAAATACAGAAGCTTAAGGAAAACATAAATATATTATATATCATATATAAATATAGTGACATCTTAATGTCCACCTTTGAAGGTGTTAGAAGAATATTGAACAATCATCGTTTCGTGAGGCAGAAATTCACCATCCACAGAAACAGTATGTTCTTTTACCATTAGATGTAGGTGTGTGTAAGTGCAGCTAGAATTATTCTTATAAAAACATCCTAGTATATTTAAGATACTTTATTTGTTACAAAAGAAATGAATAAAAAGATTTTAGTGGGTTGGAGAAGCAAAATAAAATAAAAGAACACAAGTGAAGACATTACCTTAAAATCAGGTAACTCTCTTAGATTTGAGCTCAAACGATTCCTTGGGAAGACTTCTGCCCAAAGTGAGGCTTCTAGGAGTAATATAGGGATGTGGAGAGACAAAAAGTGTAGATATTGGCCGAACCAAAGGCTTAAGGGGTGTGGGTAAGGAGGTAGAGGTGGGGGCCTTTTATAAGAGGATTGGAGGGGCACTCTTGGAAAGTTATAAAAGGTTACTTTATTATAAAATTATTTTTGGATAAAAAAGGTCCCAAAATTATAAATTTAGAGGATAAGGTGATAAGGGTTCGAAATAAACCCATACAATAGGTTTTTTACAAGTTTAGGTCTTAGATTTTACATTATTGTTTTATTTTATTTAAATCATTAAATAATGAGGTAATCGCTGCATCATCATGGTGCCATAAATAATTTAATTTTTTTAATGCTTAAAAATTATAAAAAAACTATCATGATGTAGGGAATCTTTTTATCCATATAATGAATATTTATAGTCAAATATATGACTTGTATAACCCCATTTAAAAAAAAATTAGTAAAACATCTCATGTTTGTGACATTTTTATTTTAACATTAAATAAAAAGTTATTAATGTCATTTTCCTACCAAAGTGGCTCCATGGGGTCCCCAAGTTGACTCATGTATTGTATTGGTCGTCCATGACACATCCAATAATGGTAGGACATGTTTCTAGGTCATTTCATATTATTAAAACATTATTTTTACCTTAAACTACACTAATTACCTCTAATCGCGATTAAAAACTTAAAAGTTGCTATTCACCAAAAAAAATATTTTAATCCCATTGAACCAAATTTTACTTCTTAATGACAACCATGTATGTCGGAATTTTGAAATTCAAAACACAAAGGTGGTAAAATTTCATTTAAACGAAAAATCAGTTTTTAAGTACCACTTAGTGGTTTCACTATTCATCAAAAATTGGTTTTTCAAAAAAATACCAAAACTTTGCCCTAAGCTATATTTGATATTCCGAATTCAAAAATGTTTTCTATTTTACAAAATCCAAATCATATAAGTTACATTAATTAATTTAATAATTAATTCCCATTGTCATGACAAATAGCGTGTTTTTATGAAACAATATATATCAAAAGATTGACACTAGTTTAAGTCCAATTTCAAAGTGAAATTAATTCCAATGACCAAAATTGGATTAAATGGTAAAAATATATTCTAATTTCACTTTAAAACCAATTCAAATATATAATATAATCATATAAATAAATTATATTAAAAAGAGGTTTTGAATTAAAATACAACATTTTTCACTATTCATTAAAAAATGATCTTTATCGGAAAAATACCAAAAATTTACACAAAGTAAATTTTGATGTCCCGATTCTAATGAAAAATTTTATTTGGTCCAATAAAATTTATAAGAGTGACCAAAACTATATTTAATGACGGTTCACCATCAAAATGTGATAAATGGACCTTTAGTGAAAATTAGAGTATATATGCCTAAAATTGAATTCTTTTCGTATTTTAAGCCTTTATCCTTTATTTGATAAATGTAAAAACATTTAACAAACATATATAATCATATTTTAGTTATTTATATTCATTCCCGCCAATACAACGGCTACGTGTTAACTTCCATTTAAAATAATATTATTTTATTACTAGTGTGCAATGTAAGATTTCAAAGAAACTCTTTGTTGCGTATCGGGTACGCTATCGAACATAGCAACCCCTTTAAAGTAAAATTAATATTTAATTTGTAAATATTAATACATATGAAAATGTTTTATTCCTTATTTACTTGGGATGTTACATCCTTCCCCCCTTTTGGGAATTGCGTCCTCGCAATTTTATTCACTTATCAAAATAAGTGGGGGTATTTACCCCTCATAGCATTTTCAGATTCTCACGTTGCCTCTTCAACCATATGGTTTTTTCACAAAACCTTTACTTGGTGAATTACCTTATTTCGCAACAAATTCTCTCTTCGGTCAATAATATAGACTGGTTGTTCTTCATAAGAGAGATTCTCTTCCAAATGAACTACCTCTGGGCTCAAAACATGAGATGAATCTGGCATATACTTTCTCAACATCGAAACAAGAAAAACATTGTGTACCTGAGATAAACTTGAAGGTAAATCCACTCGATAAGAAACTGATCCAACTTTCTCCTGAATTTCATATGGTCTAATGAACCTTGGACTCAGCTTTCCTTTCTTACCAAATCGCATCACACTTTTCCATGGTTAAACTTTGAGAAAAACATGATCACCTACCTCGAAAGATAGATCCTTCCTCTGGTTATCCGCATAACTTTTCTGTCTGCTCTGAGCTGTTCTCATGTGTTTCTTAATCAACTAAACTTTTTTTTCCATCTCTTCTACCAATTCTGGTCCCATCAGCTTCCTTTCACCCACTTCATCCCAAAAGGCTGGAGTTCGACACCGCTTCCCATATAATTCCTCAAATGGTTCCATCTGTATACTCGAATGAAAACTTCTATTATAAGAAAACTCAACCAAAGAAAGATGTTGATCCCAACTTCCCTGATAATCCATCGAACAAGCACGTAGCATATCCTCTAAAGTCTGTATTGTTCGTTCTGACTTCCCATCTGTCTGCGGATGAAAAGTTGTAATAAAATTTAATTCAGTACCCAATGACTTCTGAAGGCCTTTACAAAAGTTAGAAGTAAACCTGGGATCACAATCAGATACAATGGAGAGGGGAAATCCATGAAACCTGACTATCTCTTTAAGATACAACTGAGCAAGTTGATCTAGAGACAAAGTATCTCGAATAGGAAGGAAATGAGCAGATTTAGTCAATCGATCAATAATAACCCAGATTGAATTATTACCTCAATATGTCCTCAGTAATCCCACAACAAAGTATATGGATATATTTTCCCATTTCCACTTTGGCACTGGTAAAGGCTGAAGCATCCCTTTTGGTAACTGCCGCTCTGCTTTAACATGCTGACAAGTCAAACACCTTACAGTAAAATCAGCAATATCTCTTTTCATTCCATCCCACCAGTAATACTCTCACAGATCTCTGTACATCTTAGTACTGCCAGGATAAACTGAAAACGGGGAACTATGAGCCTCACATAACAACTCATTCTTCAACTGTGAATCACCAGGCACACATAATCGCTTCCCAAACCTCAAAACATAGTCATTATCAATGTTAAATTCAGGCAACTTACCCTTCTGAACCAGCTCTACCTTTTTCTGCAACCCAATGTCTTCCCTCTGTGCTTGCTTAATTCTATCAGATAGGGATGATCTCACTGATACCTGAAACAAAACAGAATAAATTCCTCCACCAACAACTTCTATGCCAAATTTCATAAAATCAAAAACCAAAGGATCTCGTTCCAAACGTAGCATGGTTAATAAAGCGTTACTTTTTCGACTCAAAGCATCATCCACTTTATTTGATTTTCCTGAATGGTAGTGAATTGTACAATCATAATCCTTGATTAATTCCAGCCATCTCCTCTGTCTCATGTTCAATTCTTTCTGAGTGAATATATACTTTAAGCTTTTGTGATAAGTATATATTTCACACTTTACTCCATACAAATGATGCCTCCAAATTTTTAGAGCAAAAACAACAGCAGCTAATTCCAAGTCATGTGTAGGATAATTTACCTCATGAGTTTTCAACTATCGTGAAGAATAAGAAATTACCTGATCATTCTGCATTAGGACGCAACAAATTCCTTTCAATGAAGCATCACTGTAGATAACAAACTCATCATTCCTGGAAGGAAGTGCCAAAACTGGAGCATTCACCAATCTTCTTTTAAATTCCTAAAAACAATAATCACATTCTTTTGTCCAGATAAACTTAACACACTTCCGATTAAGCTTAGTCATTGGACTAGATAACCATGAAAAATTTTCAATAAACCTTCGGTAGTAACCTGCCAAACCAAGGAAACTATGGATCTCGGTTACATTTTTGGGTATTGTCCATTCCTTAACAACTTTTGTTTTAGCAGGATCAATAGTTATGCCATCTTTTGAAACAATGTGACCAAGGAAAGAAATTTTTTGTAACCAAAACTCACACTTGATAAATTTTACATACAGTTTATTTTCTTTTAAGGTTTTAAATATAACCCTTAAATTACTTTCATGCTCCTCTTTACTTTTAGAAAACAACAAAATATCATCGATGAAAACAACCATAAACTTATCCAAGAACTCATGGAAAATTCTGTTCATAAGGTCCATGAATACAGCAGGTGAATTGGTCAACCCAAAAGGCATAACTACAAATTCATAATGGCCATATCTAGTACGGAACGCAGTCTTCGGAACTTTTGCTTCTTTTACTTTCAACTGATAGTACCCCGACCTCAAGTCAATATTCGAAAAATACTGAGCTCCCTGGAGATGATCAAACAAATCATCGATATGAGGCAAAGGATACTTGTTCTTAACAGTAATTTTATTTAATGCTCTATAATCAATGAAAAGTCTCATTAATCCATCTTTATTTTTAACAAACAAGACAGGAGCACCCCATGGTGATGTGCTAGGTCAAATGAAACCTTTATCTAATAACTCCTGCAATTGTTTCTTTAACTCTAAAAGTTCAACTTGATCCATTCGATAAGGGGGTTTTGAAATTGTCTTAGAATCAGAAACTAAGTCAACAGTAAATTCAACTTCCTGGTCATGAATAATACCACGCAACTCATCAGGAAAAACATCAAGATACTCATTTACCACTGGCAAATCATTAATATGAATAGTTCCTTTATTTTCAACAATATGTGCAAGGTAATATTCATTTCCATCTTTTACTAGTTTCTCAACTTCCTGATATGTTATCAAAATCAAGGGTTCATTGTTGTACACAAAATGAAAATCTTTTTGAAAAGAAAACATTTTAGCTCTGTAATAAATCTTTGCATGATAAACAGAAAGCAAATCCATGCCCAAAATAACATCAAACTCTACTAGAGGAAAAACAATAAGGTTTTCTAGTAGATTCTTTCTGCACACAAGGATTGGAAGGTTCTTATAATTCCTTTTTGTCTCAAAATTCCCTCTGGGTGTTTTTACCATAAGTTCAGGATTCATATCTTGAGATGGAATTTCCAATTTACTAGAAAACTTCTCAGAAATGAAAGAATGTGTAGACCCTGAATCAAACAACACATTGGCATAATCTGAACAAACAAATAGTGTACCTGATACTACTTCATTCGATGGCCCAACATCTGCTGAAGTAGTTTCAAAGGATTTCACCACCCCTTTATGCTTGTAGTCTAGCTGATTTCCCTCAGTTGAGTTCTTCATTAGACACTCATTTTCATAATGACCCATTTCATTACACTTAAAACATCTTACCGCTGGCTTTTCATTGCCCGCTTGATCATATTCCTTACAGTTACGAGCAATATGACCCGACTTACCACACCGAAATCACTTTCCATACTTGGATAAACATTCTCCAAGATGCATTTTACCACAATTCTCACAGGATGGATATTTTGTTTTCTTACCTCCTTGCTTATTTGATGAATTCTTCCATTTTTCCTACCAACTATACCTCTTATTATTTTGTTTGTCAAAGATCACCAGATCATCGGCAAACTCCATTTCCACCTTCTCCGCACATCGAACAAGTTTTTCATAACTTTTGAACTCACGAGAATCTAAATCCCTTCGATACCTTGGATTTAACCCTGAGTAAAAATGGTTTATTTTACTATCAAGATCTCATATGAAGTTTGGAGCATACCTTTCCAGTCGAGTGAACTTTGCTTCATAAGTAGCCACTGAATCATCCTCCTGCCTCAATTCTAGGAATTGTTTTTCCATCCTAAGATGAACCACCTTAGGAAAATATTTCTCAAGAAACATACCTTTGAATTCGTCCCAGTGAAGATCATCAATCTCATCACTATACCTGATATTTTTCACCATCGACCACCACTGATCAGGTTCCCCTTCAAAATGGTAAACAGCAAGACTAACCTTTTGATGTTCTGAACACCCCATGACATCAAAAATCTTCTCCAGTGCTTTAATCCACCCTTCAGCTAGCACGGGGTCAGATGATCATCTGAATGATGGGGGATGATGCCTCATTAAATGATCCACCACTAACATGTTCCTCTGCGGTTGATCTGGCTGATCTCATGCATAGATACCACCACCATTTATATCCTGAGTCAACTATGCCATTACTGCGACAAACTATTCAGTTCCGATTCCGACCATCTCAGGTTGCTGATTTGGAAGGTTGTCTTCCTCCTGATGTCTTCCCAACATAGCTAGTTTGTTTCCTCTGCGGAAAACCATCATGAACACAGAAATATATTAGGCGAAGCAACATGGTAATCTTTAAATGCTATATCATTTCAATCATACCATAAATTAATTCATAATTTAACAATTTTCTAACTCCTAAAGTTGTCTAAACTGACATTTGATACCAACTATAAGTCCCCGGCCTTAAACCTTACTTAATATTGAATTAAATGAATAATTCACATTGAGGATCTTTTCAGGTTTAGAGTTTTAGAGAATTAGGACATAACTATTACATCTCAAAAGATTACAAAGTAGAAACTTCTACTAAGTTTCTATAAAATAAAAACTCTTAAGAATAAACATGTCTAGTTCCATATTTTAGGTAGCATGACTTTCCCTTGATCCCATCCTTGACCCTATTCCACGTTAAGTCCTGTGAAAAACATTTCAAAAACTTGGGGTGAGCATAAAAAGCTCAGTAAGGGATACACAATGAATGAAAACTGTTAGTTTTTCAAAACAACAAGTAAACCATGTATACTTTATCAAAGTAATACTTTTAAGCTTTATGAAGTAGTAAAAACTCTTCACTGAATAAAATTTCATTACTTACCATTTTGTAACCAAAATATTACCATAAAACCCATATAAAGATCACATAAAATATAAAGGTAACTTGGGGCATAAACATACTAAAATGGAATAACCATACGGTCGACTTCCACACATATCATTTAATGGAATAGCCATACAGCCGACTTCCATACCCAATGCATTGGAGGTTATAACGTAACCACCCGTCCTGGTATTCACAGCACCACCCGTCATATGGTTTATCACGTAACCACCCGTCAAATGTCTAAGTACCATTATAAAATCATAATACATAAAACAAATATAATGGAAAGAAAACATTTACACACTTTGATCACAATATATCACTTAAATATATTGATATAAAAAATACATTATAAAAACCATTTTCAATACCAAAATACATAAAATATTATATGGTATTTATTTCATTTAAAAAAACATTACGGCTTATTGAGGAAACCAAAGACCAAATAATACTCGCGGCGGCGGAAAAGGTCGTTGTCCCCACGTACGTTAAAAGAAACATTCTTTTTTGTCATTTAGTAAAACGCTTCATAGAAAAATATTCCTTTTGTATCAAAGTAAAATTCAAAGGGGTTTATACACCGTATAAAAGAACGAAATATGCCTCAATGAAAGGATATTGAGACGAAGTCCCTTACCTCGGGTCCGACTTGACCCGATCGTTCTTTAACGTACTGAATAATAAACTTGAGTTAATTTCTACTTTCTTAAGAATATTTTTCAAGTTAATTATTCCTTTTATATCACTTATTACTATGTTATAAACACTATGTAATTATTTAAGTTAATAATGTTTATTTTTTCGATATTTAGTTCTTAAGTCGAAAGTGGACTTCTTACAATTACATGTTGTTCGTGTGGTCAAAGGTTCATTATATCCAGAATGATATTCATGATTTGGATATCATATATATCATATATATCCAGAATATACATGTATTTATAGTATTTCATAATCATTTAGAGGTAATAAATGAAATGCACCGTTCATGGAGACGGTAAGCCGTACGTAAACATAAACGCTACTTTCATTTCTATGTCATATTAATGGAATTAAAACTAAATGATAGGTATGTATATTTTAATTCCATAATTATATTCATCATTTATATGTAACATAAATTATATATAATAACTTTAAATCCATCCTTTATACGTCCCATATATGGCATTAATGAATCAAATCACTTTGAGGGGGCGGTAGTCCGCACTTCCTAAAATGAAGATATCGTGTATACCCATAATGGAAGCCATAAAGGTATTCCATAAATGAAAAATACAGAAGCTTAAGGAAAACATAAACATATTATATATCATATATAAATATAGTGACATCTTAATGGCCACCTTTGAAGGTGTTAGAAGAATATTGAACAATCATCATTTCGTGAGGCAGAAATTCGCCATCCACAGAGACAGTATATTCTTTAACCATTAGACGTAGGTGTGTGTAAGTGTATCTAGAATTCTTATTATAAAAACATCATAGTATATTGAAGATACTGTATTTTTTACAAAATAAATGAATAAAAAGAGTTTAGGGGGTTGGAGAAGCAAAATAAAACAAAATAACACAAGTGAAGACATTACCTTAAAATCGGGTAACTCTCTTAGATTTGAGCTCAAAGGCTTCCTTCGGAAGACTTCTGCCCAAAGTGAGGCGTCTAGGAGTAATAGAGGGATGTGGAGAGACAAAAAGAGTAGATCTTGGCCGATCCAAAGGCTTGAGGGGTGTGGGTAAGGAGGTAGAGGTGGGGGCCTTTTATAAGAGGAGAGGAGGGGCACTCTTGGAAAGTTATAAAATGTTACTTTATTATAAAATGATTTTCGGATAAAAAAGGTCCCACAATTATAAATTTAGAGGATAAGGTGATAAGTTTTAGAAATACACCCATCCAATAGGTTTTTTACAAGTGTAGGTATTATATTGTACATTATTGTTTCATTTTATTTAAATCATTAAATAATGAGGTAATCGTTGCATCATCATGGTGCCATAAATAATTTAATTTATTTAATGTCTAAAAATTATAAAACAAATATCATGATGTATGGAATCTTTTTAGATTTCTAATTAATATTTATAGTCAAAAATATGACTTGTATAACCCCATTTAAAAAAATATTTAGTAAAACATCTCATGTTTGTGACATTTTTATTTTAACATTAAATAAAAAGTTATTAATGTCATTTTCCTACCAAAGTGGCTCCATGGGGTCCCCAAGTTGACCCATGGATTTTCTTGGTCGTCCATGACACATCTAATAAGGGTAGGACATGTTTCTAGGTCATTTTATATTATTAAAACATTATTTTTACCTTAAACTACACTAATTACCTCTAATCGCGATTAAAAACATAAAAGTTACTATTCACCAAAAAAAATATTTTAATCCCATTGAACCACATTTTACTTCTTAATGAAAACCATGTATGTTGGAATTTTGAAATTCAAAACACAAATGTGGTAAAATTTCATTTAAACAAAAAATCAGTTTTAAGTACCACTTAGTGGTTTCACTATTCATCAAAAATTGAAGTTTTTCAGAAAAATACCAAAACTTCACCTAAGCTATATTTGATATTCCGAATTAAAAAATGATTTCTATTTTACAAAATCCAAATCATATAAGTTACATTAATTAATTTAATAATTAATTCCCATTGTCATGACAAATAGCGTGTTTTTATGAAACAATATATATCAAAAGATTGACACTAGTTTAAGTCCAATTTCAAAGTGAAATTAATTCCAATAACCAAAATTGGATTAAATGGTAAAAAAATTATTCTAATTTAACTTTAAAACCAATTCAAAAGATAATCTAATCATATAAATAAATTAGATTAAAAAGAGGTTTTGAATTAAAATACAACATTTTTCACTATTCATTAAAAAATGATCTTTATCGGAAAAATACCAAAAATTTACACAAAGTAAATTTTGATATCCCGATTCTAAATAAGAATTTTATTTGGTTTAATAGAATTTATAAGAGTGATCAAAAATATATTTAATGACGGTTCTCCATCAAAAGTCGATAAGTGGACCTTTAGTGAAAATTAGAGTATATATGCCTAAAATTGAATTCTTTTCGTATTTTAAGCATTTATCCTTTATTGGAAAAATGTAAAAACATTTAACAAATATATATAATCATATTTTAGTTATTTCTATTCATTCTTTCCAATACAACGGCTATGTGTTAACTACCATTTAAAATAATATTATTTTATTACTAGTGTGCAACGTAAGATTTTAAAGAAACTCTTTGTTGAGTATCAGGTAAGCTATCGAACATAGAAACCCCTTTAAAGTAAAATTAATATTTAATTCGTAAATATTAATACATTTGAAAATGTTTTATTCTTTATTTACCTGGGATGTTACAGTCACACTCCAAGTTTTGTAATAATCCTTGTATTTCTTGACTCTCTATTTTATCTTCTATCTAATAATTATACATCCAGACTCCCATACCCTATATCTTCACAGTATAATATTATTTTTACTCTTACTTACCTAATTTACCCTTAACTGTGGTAATAAACATAATTACAAAAATTACTATTCATATTTTTAAAAAATTATGTTGATCCTGTTAGATCATAAATATCATACTGAATATAACCATGTATGTAATTTTTTCAAAATTCAAAATAGAAAAGTGGCTAAATTTAATTCAAAATTAATCTCATTGATGGATCGAGAGAAGGGGTTTTAAAAGTAAAAACATTCAAAAGTTCAAAATGTTTTTATATCCAATTTCAATGTCTAATTGATTCAAATTACCTAAATTGGATTAACTAATAAAAACATGATTTAATTATAATTTAAAACTAATTAAAATAATAATTTAAAAGTACAAATAAATTTTACAAAAAAGCAGTTTTGAACTAATATTTTTTTTATTTACTATTCATCAAAATATGAATGTTTTCAGAAAAATACCAAAAATTAAAAAAAGTAAATTTTTATGCTCCAAATTCAAATAATAAGTTTATTTTGTCAAATTGAATATATAAAAGTGTCAAAATTGGATTTAAAAAAAGTGGACTTTCAAAAGGCAACAACACTTCCTTTTTCTAATACAACTTTTATTCATAAAATTGGATTTGTTGTTGTATCATGTCTAGAAAACACATAATATGAATATTAAACATTAAATTAAATATTATATATTTATATTTCATTAATATAATTAAACAATAGTTTTTTATTAATTTATTGGTATAAAACATACTTGTGCACATTTAAATAGATTTTCAGAAAATGATTTCCTTTTATTTTCAAAAGGGTTTTCATTCATTTATAATTAATTGGACACCAAATAATTATTTATAAATATATAAAATTCATATAAACTTTTTCATGCCTTCCTTTCTAATGGCTAGGTTATAATGGTAACAATTGAATAATAATATTTAGTTATTCATTTAAGTTCGATGTGATGTATCATTTATCCTATCAAACATAGAGTCTTCTTTTCAAAATACAAGATGTTACAAATATCATTTACTATTTTTATAGATTCTACTCATGGAAATTCATTACATATGTTTCCTTTATTAGACATGGAATGTATTTAATTTTTATTCAAATTAATTCTCTCTATGAACACTATATTTATTTCCTTTGATTGAAGGGTGATCACCAAGATTCCATACATCATTTAATTTGTGACTTTATTGATTTAACTGTATACCCATTATCTATATAGTGTAAATAAAATACTCCATATTATCATTATTGAAGTTTATATACCTTTAAAGTTATAAAATATATTTAGATAACAATATATTTTCCCTTATTATTAACATGTTATGATTTTTAGTGGAATTGTAAATGATTTCCTTATGTAATTCCATATTAAATATATATGAACCCCACTTTATTTAAATGGGTTCTATGTGATATGATGAATGAATTGATCTTAAGTGACACTCATAGGTATAGATGATAATGAGTGGGGTCCTATATCTCCATCCAATGCATTGGTAAAAATTCTAAATCTCATTAGAGATGTATACATGGTAAATATTTTATTTTACATAAGCATGGTTGAATGGACGTGACTCATAAAGGATGTGTTTCCCTCTACTGATAGTTGTGCCATAATTATCATGTATTCCTTATTTCTTTAATATGAGGAAATTTCATGATATGTTTTTGTGTCATGTCATGAATTATGACATGTTTTTTCATCTATGAATTATTGGGAATAATATTATTATATATCCTGACTAGACCCCAAATTCTCCTCATATTCTCACTTATGATCTTTTGTTTTTATCGGATATGTTTACCCTTAATATGAATCTGAGCCCACCCTTTTATTATGTTTCTATTTAACTATGATAATAAGAAAAGTAATATATATTTTCTATCTAGAATAGTATCATGTGTGGAGAATATATTAGAGATATTGAAAATTTATTATGGATTAAGCAATTGATTATATAGTGGTAAAAATATATATCAATTTAAAAATATATAGATTTTTTAGTGAATGTTTTTTTCCAAATCCCAAAAACTATAAACCTAAAATATAATTTGAATATATTTTATTACAATATTTTATTTATTTAACTTAATTGAGATGGTCACATCCATATCGAACTATATATATATATCATTTAATGATTATCGTTTAAATCATTAAAATCATTTATCTGCACTTCTCAACTAAATTTTTTAAGAATATACACGTGTTCTTGGTGTTCCCAGGTTTTATTTTTTGATTTTTAATCCAAAATTCTTAATATAATTTTACAAATCTGGCATCAAATTCCAAAAACAATTTTTTTACTTCTGATTGAACTTCGGTATCAGGTTCATAATGGCCATGGTATTCCAAAAAATGGTAAGAATGGTTTGTATGATTGTAGGTACAATACCAATTATTATGACAATAATATCTATATAAGACACTAAATATTTATTTTTTTTCTTAAACCCAAGATTGTTCCATTTTGTACAAATAACAGCTCAAAAATTCCTAAAATAGACTCAAAAAAATAGCAATAGTAGTTATGAAAACCAACACAATAGGTTCAAAAAAAATTAGAATATCACAATATACAAAACAAATGTATATTGCATAATCACACACTATTTATTTTATATTTTGAAATTTACTAGAAATAAGTGAACAACAGTAGAATATTTTTTATTTTTGTAGATTATCCTATTTTTATTTGATTTGTTTGTTTAAGACTTTAAACACTCAATGTGAACCCTCCCCATCAGCAGTGAAAAATTCTTATTGGTATTCTTTGACTTGATCACAATATCAATTTATATGTTTCTACAAACACTAGATAGTGGTGAGAATATTTTAACAATAGGGGATATGGGTAAGTTTCAAATGTGATTATTTTATTGAAAACAACTAAAAATGAAATAAATAATCAATAGATGTGGGTACATGATGAGGAAGAATAAGAATAAGTGATGAATTTGTGATTATTGTGTGATATTGTAGATATAGAACCCAATTATTAGGGTAAAGGGAAGGATATATGCCAAATGATTAATGAGGGGGAATTATAATTGAAGCATCCTGTGAAAGTGTTATTTTATTAAGGAAGGGTTTTAAACCCAAGGTTCATTCACTAAATTAACTATCATGAAACTATGAGTCTTTATTAATAAAATTACCAAACATAATCAATTAATAAAACATTGGATAGAAAATATTTAAGGTGGTGTCAATTATAATTATTATATGTATATCAATTAGTCATTTCCAAAACCTAGATCAATTTAAATTGACTAAGATGGATGAATTTAAATTTTTATAAAAGAAACCAAAAATAATCATTAAAAAAACACACAAAACAATTTAATTTCTCCTCTATGAACATACTTATAATCCATATGTAAATAAAAAATTAAACAAAAGTGAAATGAAATAAAAGTTAGATATGAAAATATATTTAAAGGTTAAAATATTCTATAGTGAATGTGGATCCATATTACCATAACTTCCCCAAGACTCCATTTTCTTGAAGTTTTGTTTATGACTCTATAATATGGCCCATACCTTCTGCTCAGTAAATTAGTTTTTCTCCAAGTCAATGGTGTTCAATGAGTCACATGAAAAATAAAGGTTGAAATTATTTTTGTAATGAAGATGTTCCCTGACTCATTGCTTCAAGCTCACAGATAGCAACTCTAAGGTCATCTCCTATGTTACCATCAGGAATGGTTCAATATAGATCTTCTTATCTATAATGAATCAAGAATAACCCTCTAACATAGCATACTAGACCCACGTATAACTTCCTTATCTTGAAAGTGTGTTGAATTTAGATGTATTACAATATTATTTTAATCAACATTTTTCTATGAAATAAACTCCATAATATCCCATAATATCTATTATAGGAATGTATATAGGGACTCAAGCCTTAAGAATATAATAATATATTATTTTAAAAATAAAAATACTTAATGAAAAAAACTAAAGAATTGAATAGTCTTGTGTTTTTGGAATAATTATGAAATATTAATGCTTTTAACTAATAAAAACACATGTATTTCTTATCAAATAAAAAACTTGTCACAATACTAAGAACAAGTTAAACAATAATTTTCCATAATCATCTCCCATAAATTTTCTACATAATTTAATATTCTAAAAATACAATACATGTTACTTTCTTTCATTTCCTAGGGAATTGGAAACATGGGAAGGAACATAAGTGTGCATAAGATGAATATATTGGTATAAGAATATAAATAAAGAACATAAACATAATATTTGAACTTAACATCAAATGAAAAGAGGTTCACAGTCTAAGAATTATTTCATAAGTCATTAGCATAAAGAAACTGATATTAAAGGATCTTGGAATCAAATGATTGTAACCAGAATAAAATACTTGAGATAATTATCATAAATCATGTTTCACTCCCAAGGACATCATCACATAGTGGAAAAACCTCATTATGGATTAGGTTCACTCCCTAATCCCATAAATAGTAACACATGAGATATAAATCTTTAAATATTTCATTTGTGGACTAAATAGTCTCCATCCAACTCATCACATAACATTGGGTGATTAGGTTAATCACTCTTGAACCTACCTGGATTCTCATGAAATTAAAATATTATTCAATAAAATAGAGAAATATATATATAATTTTGGGCCCATCCATTACATAATTTTATGTACATCCAAAATTCATCCACATTGGAGAAAAACATATATAATTTCATTAAAACATTATTAACCTAATAATGAAATGGGTTTCATGATTATTTCTACAAGTCAAGACTATAAAATATACAAATAAATAAGGAGGATGGTCTCAAAAGAAACTATACTCAGATAGTAAAAGAAACATTTAAGGATATTTACATATATTGAAAACATCCTTTCAAAAATAATTATTCAAAAATTGGCATATAAGAATGGATCAAGATTTGGATTGGTTGATCCAAGAGTTTGGTCACCTAAAGGATAATATTAAATAGTGGGTAAATAATAAAACATGAATCATAAGAAGGTAATTAATTTTTAAAATAAAAAGGGAAACAAAAGTGAAATCATAAAAGAGTTTTAGAAAATTCTTTTTTACATTGTAGAAGAAGACAATAGTATATGTCACTTTTGAATGTCCATTACCATATTTTGAAGTAAAAAAATTACAAAAACTAATTATAAAATAATAAGCAATAGTATATCATTGAAAATTATAAAAATTTATCCAAGGGAAATGTGGTATCAAATATAAAATATTCAATAATTTAAGGAAATAGCTTTTTATATTTTTAAAAACACTTGGTTGAAAACTTACATAATAAAAAGAGGTAATAAAACTTATATTGAAATAGATAAAGTGAAATTTGATAGACACTATATTTAACACATAATTTAGATTGAAATATGATAAGATAACATTTGTGAGAATATAAAAATATGAATATGGAGGGGAAACTATCCTTAAAGAGGATGATAATTATTTATATTTCTCTTCCCTAGGTGGTGACACCTTCCGAGCAGGTCCCTTCCCCCTTGGTGGGGGATGGACCTTTGCCACCCCTCAAAGGAAATTGACTCTACTCATTCTCTCCCTTTTTATATCTCGATTATCTTCCTTCCTTCCCTTAGATCTCCCTTAGTCTTAAAGTTCTAGAGTTGTATGATGGGCTTCCACATATATCGATTTCATCCTAGGAATTTATTGATGCCTCTTACCTATTGCATATGATGATGATATAATTATTCAAACAATGACATTCATCTTTGGAATCCTTTGACCGATTCATCTATAGATCTTGGGGTTTATATGAGCACTCTACTGTGGGTCGCCTCAATTCTAAGCACATCATGATACAATTTTATTCAGAATACTTCCTAGTTTTGGAATGGTCAATCACTCCTCGATTCTATGATGGAATATGATTTTTCCTCTTCAGGTGGTCTTTTGACTTTCACAAGAAGCACGGTTCACCGACCATAGTGATATGGATAAGATTTATAGAACTCTCACTCCCTTTTCATAATCCTTCCATTATCTGTATACTAGGAAATCTAGTAGGCCATTACCTTTATTCCTACAGTAGTAATATAACAGTATGTCACCCAATTTCATTGAGAGTCTGTGTTGAAGTGGATGTCTCAAGATCACCTATTGAGTATTTTTGGATTGCTATTGGTGAGGAGTTTCAGTACAAACAATTGATTGTTTTCATTTCATGGTATGATTTCTACTCTCTGTGCATGAATTGGGACATTAATCAGTAGTGTGTAGGTGAGGGAAGTTGAACTGGAAGATTGATGACTATTTGAGGACTAGTGATGAAAATTTGGCATATGGTTCTAGTGAAAACCAGTTGAATCGGGCTTCATTCAGAGTGGTGTTTGACCATGGAAGATTCTTAGATGTGGTTTTCAATGAACTACATGAGGTTTAGGAGTCGTTGGGTATTTTTATTGGTCATGTTGTTGATTCCATGAACTTGTGTGGTGAAATTAAGGATACTAAGAAGAAGGAAATGGCTACACCTCCGGACCTTAGAGTGGTCGATGTCTATGATAGGCTGAAACGCAACCTGGAGGGGGTGTGTACCCCAAGAGTAGTGTTGAGTCAGGATAATGTAGTATAAATGGGTGTTGGAGATGAAGGATTAGCGGTATCCCAAATTATTGAATCTAATTCAGATTTCAATAAGGAGGTGGGGGATTCTCATGTTTGTGCAAAGGACAATAGGGTGTCTCAGGAATGTGGTTCAAATAGAGGCAGTGGAAAGCGGTGAAGGATGCATATAGTATGAAGTCGAGATAAAGAAATTAAAATATTAATATGGTATATGAGGGAGTATCTATTAGGACAATCCCAATAAAGGAGATGCTTGAAACTGATCTTGGAAAATGATTTGAAGGATTGGTGATTGAAGAACCGGTTCAGGAGTAGAAAATATCTCAGGTTGTGCACTCCAAAGTTGGGAAATAGGTCCCCTAGTATGATCCTAGTGAAGAGTATTCTGATCATTCTTAATTTTATTATATATATGGTTTCCATGATAGTAGTATTACCATTCAGAGGAGGAGGAAGATATAGAGAGGAATCAAAAAGGGAGAAAAGACCCTCTTACTTACCACTACTAATGGAAACAAAATTTTCTAAGAATTCGAAAGCCAAAATGTTGTTAAGTGATTGTAAGGATCTTGAAACGTCTATTTGGGATAAGGATGTGGATCATGGGGGTGTTTCCCCTAGGCTACTCCAACTGGTCCACAACGAGGGGTAGGTGTAGCTCATGAACAATCTTTTGAGCTGCTTTTTCACTCAGAAGAAGAAATGGATGAAATGTTTATAGTGATTAATGCTACTAAGGATAAATCTGACATGACGATGGGAAGATAATTAAGAGTGAATACCAATGATGAGAAGATTACTTGGATTGACAAGCAGGGTCTTATATTGATAAGGGGATTCAACGAAGGGAATATCTATAAATAGGGGTACATGCAGACCTGGGATAAGCTAGCATACTCATTTGAAGAGTTCTTAAAGGATGAACCAAATACTCAGATTAGCACTCTCTCCTAGAAATTATGTAAGGAAATTAGTTTTGTAAGACATAAGTTGTTTTTAAATTTCTTAGATATATCCTTTAGTGTTTGACTATTGTGGTTTATCATTTTATCCTTAAAAGAGTTAGATAATAAAACGTTAATTTTCAGTCAATCATTATTGAATTTTTAATAAAGAAGAGAACTTTTCAATAAGAAATATTTTAATAAAAAAATGATCACCCATGATATAAATATATAATTCTATATAAAATCAAATATTAATCTCAATGTGAAAATTTATAACTCAAGAAAGAAAATTGATTTAGGAAAACCATTTTTATAGAAGATATCAGTCATGGTCTAAATAAAGTATAACTATGAACCAAAGAAATGTTTCAAACATAAAAATAATTCAATATTTGATAATTCCATTGGAATTTTTTCACCATAAAAAATAATACTATTTTATAATATCAAAACATTCCCTAATGAAGGGTGATTGAGGCATAAACCCTTTCTTTTTATCATGATTTCGTTAAACATGATCTAACCTCCTAAATAAAAAATATAACTATCTTAAAAACAGTATTATAACTGTAATGCTAAGTATTATAATTTAAATTACTAATTTATAATCATTATTTATGTGTATATTCATTAGTTATTATCTATTTCAATATTAAGTGTGAGTAATCTTGATCATTTTGAACTAGTTTCGTGATATTATTGTTAGTATTCATTATTCTCCCAATTTTCATAATTATGAGATCATTAAAGGTACTTTAATTTATTTTTATAACTATTAATGAAGAAATAATTTCATTTTTATGGGATTTTAGGTCATGGTCCTTGTAGATGAACTTGGTGGACAGCATATTTTGTGGTTTTTAACAAACAATTGTTGGTATCATAGTGAATGAGTATAATTTTAGTGTTACCATTATAGAAAAAATAAAATAATTATTTACTTATTTAAATAATATATTATTAGTATTCACATTCTCATAGTCATCCATGATGTTTTTTTATTGCATTGTTCATGTGGGTTTGCAACTGACCCAAACCAGAACATACTACAATCTAATGGATGATTATAAAGTGGTTTAGTTGTAATATCACTATACCAATATAATAATTGTCTAATATTTTGTTTATAAATATTAAATATCATAATTAAAGATGATTACAATAATATATAATGTAAATTAAACTATTATATATTATGAATATATTTTTTTCTATTTAGTATGCTCATTCTGAAAGGTTGAACTTACAATGATCGTTGTTGCTTATAATATAAGGAGGTTGTGAACATTGACTTATTAGAAACTCTTTAATTTAGTAAATATCAAAATTATCCCTTAATACCATTATTACATCCATCCATGAAACATTGTAATGATAAATGGATTGCATCATTCTAAGGAGGTTGTATTCTTCACATACTGTTGGATGATGATTTCATTTCCCATACAACAGGAAAAGGGTGTAATATGATTTATCATGTAATAGTGTTAAAATTCATAAAAATTTCATAATAATATACTATGTTACCCTTTTTTACAATCCATGTTATATGGTTAAAGATAATTAAACACATTGTTTTATGGTGGTGGTCATCCGCACATGCATGTGATTGTCATTTTCTCTTTTTTAAGGGAAAAGAGGAAAGTGTAGATAATATGTATCCCATAAAAATAAAATATATATATATATATATTAATTACTCATTTTATCATATTTTAAAGTTTTATATATTTTTAAATAAAAATTATTGATATGGAAAGGGAGTAGAGAGTGAGAAGTGGTTACATTTATATTTGGAACATTCTCTTGAAGTTCGTCCTGAAAATGTGAGGTATTAGACATTCTATTGTCATAAGAAACAAATATGGGTGAACATGGATTAGAGGGGAAGGAATAATGGAAAATTTTCAAGAGTAAATTTAATTATTTGAGTTCTCTATAATTCGTTGTGAGAGTCCCCTTTTATAAGTGGTATGGTATTTTTGTAATTATAGCCATTTAATAAAAAGGGGGACAAGTTAAACATTTCAAGTAACACAAAAAATATTCAATAATTGATTGATGATATATTTTGGTCATGAAAAACCTCAAGAACTCAACGATAAACATGTTTCTAACATGTTGTACCTTTTACTCCTTCATTTACCCCTATATACCATTTTGGTTCTCTAATGAAAAAACTAGTTTTTTTTACCAAGGTAAATAATCCATTATAAAAAAAATATGGTAGATATTACAAAATTTGGGCCTTAAAATTACATATATTAAATCCATTTTATTATAAAAAATCATTTCTTATAAAAAATAAATTTTAACATTATCTTATGTAATGTGTAAAAACATGTTCTTATAAAATTTGTATTTTTAAGATTAAAATTTACATTTATGATAAAATTATCCCTGACATTGATTTTCATGATATAAATTATTTTTTTAAAATAAATATATTTTTATGTTTCTTTAAAATAAATGGAAAACAAATTTTTACCAAAATATAATTTAACAAAAAGGAATGATGAAAATATTTTTTATTAGAAATTATTACATATGTTCCTAAACCATTAATCATAGTTTTTATCAATCCAACATAGCATATTTTTAAATATAAAGTTTTAAATAGTAAATAAATATTTGAAAAATTAAAAGGTTTTATATGATTATAGGTATTTATTATTATATCATAAAATTTATAGTTTTGGAAAAAACTATATATTTCCCTAATCACCATAAATCAAAAATTTATGTAAAATCATAAAAAAATCGCAATATAATATTTTTAATATAAATCCAAAAATATAGTATATTTGGTCAAATTGTGATAATAAAATTTGAAATTTTAACTTTCTAATAAAAATATAATGTAACCATTTTCATAAGAAAATATCTTATTTTTTATTTTAACAATTCTTATTCTTATTTCAAATAAATTACTAATGAAATTTAGTGTTAACAAATTAGTCATATAAATAATATCAGTAGTCAATAATATATTTCATATCATAAAATAAAGCACAAATGATCATATTTTAGAAGGGTTATATTTTAAATCATAAATTATCCTCATTAGTTACATAGTTGCAGTAATTTAATTTTATTAATACCTGAGTAATAATAAGAACATTTTTTTTATTTCTACAAATATTTCATAATTTGGTTACCTCTAATTTTATCATACATTTCAATGAATAAATTTTAATAGATATGTGTTATTGTTTGGTTTGTTCTTGAATGAGGTTTTGTATACTCTATCAAACATATTAGGTCTTAAAAAATTTATGATTTAAAATAATAGGGTGCTACATTCATCCACCCTAAATAAATTGCTTCTCTATAATTTTAAGTATCACTTAATAATAATATATAATGGTATCTAAAGATATAATTAGTCAAGATATAGTGTATATGAGATAAAAACATTTCTATATTATCGACAACTTGGTAAAAAATCATTTCCTTCATTCTCCAAATATAACAAATTTTGAGTTTTCCTTTAACAATATGTTCTATATACCCCAATACAATGGGTGTAAATTTTAATAGGGTGTTTATAGTTATCTGTGTATTAATATGTGGTAATGGATTTATTTTAAGATCTTATTTTTTAATAATTTAAATTATTATGGCCTCTATTTAAAGATATATTATTCATTCAAAATTTCACATCAAAATAGGCTAAAGGAAGGATAATAGAATTTTCAAGGAAGCATATTCCTATAAACATCTATTAGATAGGAATTATATAACTAGGATACAATATTATTATAACTAGAAATCTTTATTAATAATTAAACATGTACTAATTAGGAAGGAAATTTTATGTTCTTAGTAAACATTCTATGTATAGAGGTGTATCTTTAGAAATATATGAATACAAAACTTGTAGTTATTGAGTGGAATAAGGTGTTCATCACTCCGCATCATTCTAAAAAATTACTTTAATTGATGACAATTCATAAGATTTCACTTGATCCCATTATCTTGGAAAAAAATTATACCTATAATCCTTATTATTTATTGGATTATGAATTTTATTTGGTTAATTTCTATGTTTCCAATATTTTGGACATTCAACTATTAATGGAACCTTAGGATGAAATATTTTCATTTTACCATTACCACTAAACACATAATTTTTTCTAAAAAATTATTTTCTCTATTCCATCCTTTACAACAAATAAAGAAATGTGATGTTTCTTTAAGGCCTTACCTTACCTACCTCTTCCCACATTTTTGACATGAAGGAAATTGAATATTCTTTCTATTAAAAACCTTTTCAAATCAGCATCTAAAACATTTCATCTTTCTCTTCTTTGGATTTTTTATGATTTCAATTATGTTCATGTTGTTAATCATAATTCATGATAGCTGGTTTGACATAATTGTAATATCTCTCACTCTATCTCTTATTCCATAAGGTTATTAATTGGGAAAATGTCTAAATTATCCCTGAAATCTATTTTAAACTTGGTTAATTCATGCTATATCCATTATTAAAACCAAAATATGTTAAATTGAGTGATTAATAATTAACATCATGAGATAATTATAATAAATAATCACATGAAAACTCAACAAAAAATGCATTACTATTTAGAACCATCAAATTATTTTTAATTTAAACCTAAATCACTCTTGATTCATTATAGGTTTCTTTTTTCTTGGCTCTCTCAAAGTTATTATCCTAATTCCTTAACATAATAAATCAATTCTAGTGTCTTGTTAAGAGAATGTGATAATAAAAAGCATATCACCTGGGAGTTTCAAACCAAGTTTATAGTTAGGAATCATTTTCATGAACCAGGTGATTATTTAGTCAATACCCAACACACAATTTTTGTGTTATTAAACCTTGGTAGATCTCTATGAGTGTATGTATCTACTTGTATTATCAAGATAGTTATGTGATTTTAGTAGAACCACATAACATAAACTTTACAAAAAAAATCAGGATGTTATCCAATACGTATTCTTATTCATAAGGTTTTCATCAATGTTCTCTCATCCTAATATACAACTATAACTATACCTCCAAATCCATTTTTTTATTTTTAAAAATACACATTATGGTTTAGTGGTAACCTCACAAGTATCCCAATTCAAAACATACCACCCACCTAGATACAAAATTTAATCATTTTCAAGATATCATAGAAACCAAATACCCCAAATTTGAAATTCAAACTGAACCACATCAAACCCATCACCAAAATGAATCAGTTCACAAAACCTCGGGTGGTGAGATGCCATAAAACATGCCCCCAGACAAATGAGTATACCATCATTGTCACCATAATGTCAGTGAAAAAAAACCATCTATCCACCACATATCTTGTTAGTGTCTTCACCAACGATGTCATCAAGTGTTGATACCAAACATCCCAATGTGGTTGCAGCATCCTCCACTACAATCCAACATTATCAAATCACCACCATGATGGACTCATCATCGTCACATACAACACTGACATCAGTCACCACAATCACAAACAAAGAACACCAAAAAATAGACATAGAATGAAATCTCATCAAACAAATATCATAACAGGTTAATCTCTCGTAGAAATAATCCCATAAAACAATTACCATTGGTTATGAGGAAGAAACCTAATCAAATATGAAAAATCAAAAATGTTTCCATTATATTGCTGAAACCAACTCTAAATGTTGTCATTATCAAAGGCTCGTGCCTAGAATACCAGTGGCCACCAAACCACACTCCCAAAACATCTATATAACCACCACTCTAGATCCTACTTGTAGAGGTTCAATTGACTAGAGTCCATAGCCAAAAATGAGTGGTTTAGGACTCTAAACAAAAATGTCATCAATAGGGAAGACAATAAAATCCACCAGAATAATAGAAAGGTGACTCAAGATACACCATTTAGACCTTTGAATACCGAACCACAAAACCCAAAACCTCTTAGTAACCAATAATCCATATCTAACATGGAGATGCATAGAGGAATGAGATATTAGAGTATGTATCTAATCATCTAATTATTTAAACTGTGAACAACTTTCATTAGGGCCCCAACCATCCCTTGAAAAAATCTATCATTGTCAAGGCTAAAAACAAGAATCGCCTTCATTATTCATAATCCAAGAATCATAAAATTGGAATTTATCTTAAATAAAATGATATCAATGTTTTATTAGAATAAAAATATTGTGAGAATAAGATAATAAATAAAATCATTATCATAGGTCTTGGTTCACTCCTAATACCATCATAACAAGGTGGAAAAGTCCCATTATAAATTGATATCACTCTCTAATAACATACATAACATCTCGTGATATATATATACACACACATATATATATATATACAATTCATTGGATTGATATATCATTCTAGGATTTTCTATCACACAACATAGTGTGCTTAGGAGAACCACCCCTGTAGAATTTATGGAATCATAGTAGATTAAAAATCATTCCAATTAATTTATGGAATATATAATTATTATCCCACCTATCACATCATATTATATACATGAATAAGTTTGACACATAGAATAAAAACATACATTGAATTATAAATGAATTATTAACCATATAAAAAATGGTTTTCATGATTATTTCCACAAAAATGACCATAAACCATCCAGATAGATAAGGTATATTTTTTCAAAATAACATATCCCCACTTAACAAAAGAAGCTAAGACAAATGATAACGTTGGTGGAAAAACACTCTAGAAAAAAATGCTTCAAATGGTACCTCATATGAAAAAGAATAAATATTTTAGTTTATTAATATAATAAGTCAAATCCCAAAAGGATAAACATAATTAATGGCTAGATCATGAAACATGAATCCTAAGAAGGTAAATCCTTTTAAAAATTAAATGGAAAATGGAAGTGAAATATTAAATCAATATTAGAAATAATTATTAAAATTATAATAAAAGATAATATTAGGAGACCCATTTGAATGTCCTTTACAAAATGTTAAAGTGAAAAATTATAATTAGAAAAAAAATATCCAACAATGGATCATTGAAAAATATATATTTGTATTAAAAGGAAATGTGGTGTGGTATATAAAACATATGATCAATTAAGGAATAACCTTTTTAAATTTTTAAAAATAAATTGGTTGAAATACAAATCCTAAAATGACATAATAAAACACGGTATTGAAGATAAGTAATGGGAAATAAGATAGACACTATAGTTAATACATTCTTGGGTTTCCAAATACTATTGGAAAACTTTTTTAAAAATAGAGAGACATGGATATGGAAGAAAATGTTCAATGAAGAGGATAGAAAGTTTTCTTAGCATTATTTTATTTTCAAAAGGGAAGTGGACTCATGAATAAGGATGATTTGAATCAAAATGTGATATCCTGAAATATAATTATGTTCTTCTATATATAATGAATCGTGAAGCTCGATGATAAATGTATAACTCAATAAAGAAAACTTAGTTACGGAAAAACCCATTATATTTTAGGGAAGATATCAACTGTATTAAAATGAAAAGAAACCAAATAATGAAAGTGATGCTTCATTAAACAAAAATAATTTATGATATTAGACATCATAGGGATTTAATGACAACATAAAAAATAATATTAGTGTGTAATATCAAAACTTTCCCAAGTGAAGGGTGATTGAGGTAAAACTACTAACCTTTTATCAATATTTCAAAGAACGCACTCTAAAATAAATCCTAAAAATAATAAATATTTTAATAATTTTATTTAAAAATTTATTCATGAAAATATCCATTTAAACTCTTCATTTATAACTATTCTTTTTGTGTGCATTAATTAATTATTAATTATTTTCAATATCAGGTGTGACTGATCTTGAACGTTTTAAAATAGTTTTTTGATAACATTATTGGTATTCCTTATTCTCCAAAATTTCATTATTATGAGATCAATAAATATACTGGATTTTTTTATTTATAACTATTTATAAATATATTATTCCATTATTATGTGTGTTCCAGTTACGATCCTTGAATATGAACTCGGTGAAGAATATGTTTCAATGATATTTAACAAATGTTTTGTGTTATCTTAGTGAATGAGTTTAATTTTAGTATTACCATTATAATTAAAAAATAAAAAAAGTATTTACTTATTTATATCATATATTATTATTATTAAAGTTATAATAGTCCTCCATGATATTATTTTATAGAATTATTTATGTGGGTGGTAAAACCAACCCAAACAATAAGAGACTATACTTTAATGGATGATTATGAAGTAGTTTAGTTATAATATCACTATAAAAGAAGAATAATTGTATTATTTAGTTTTTATTAGTTTTTTATGTTTGAATAAAAGAACATTATAATAACAGTTAAGTGATACAAAACTATTACCTCGTATGTATAAATTGTTTTTCCTCTTTGTGTGATCATTTTAATGGATGAATTTACAATGATAGTTTTTGCATATATTATTATGAGGATGTGAAATTTGACTTACCATTACTATCAATAATTTCATTAAATTAATTCATATACCTTAAAACCATTATTATAACTATTAATGAAAAGTGTTGATGAAAAATGGAATGAATTGTTCCATAGAGGTAGCAGTCCGTGCATAATCATTGATGGTAATTTAGTTTTCCATGGAATGGAAAAAATGAGTAAAATGGTTTACCATTTATGATTCAAAAATATGATATATATTTCATAGTTATTTACTAAATTACCCTTTTGAAAAATCCATGTTATGCGGTAATGGAAAACGAATCACATTACATCATGGAGGTGGTATTCCTTACACAGGCACAATTGATGTTTACTATTTTCTTATTGGAATAGTGGAAATTATAGATGATGTGTATCCCATGAACATAAAAATAATAATTATATTGTTAATAATAATTTAATCATATGATAATGAGTAATATAAGTTGAAATTAAAAACAATTTCCCAAAAAATACTCTAAATTGAGAAGTACTTTGAGATTTTGAACTTCCTCTTGAATTTCTTATTCAAAATATGAGAATTTGGAGAATATATTTTTTACTATAAGTTTATAGGTGTGAAATATAATTCTATTTTAATTAATAAGGTACAATTTATAATTCGAACTCTAATTTTTTGAGTCGTCCTCAAGGAGTGGTGGGAGGCGCCTTTTATATGTGGTGTACATGGGATTTTTGTAGTTATAGGAATTAAATATAAATGGAGAACAGGATATACATGTCAAGTTGTTACCAAATTATAAAATAATTGAGTTATGTTAAGTTTTGTTCAATACATGCCACATCCTCACAATTAGAAATAGGGTTTTAACATGGTATGCATTTTACTCAGTAGGTTACCTCTTTCTATCATTTTGATTTTATACTAAGGTAACTAGTTTTTTACCATGATAACTTATCAATTACAGAATAAAATAAATAGATAATTTTTACATAATTTTTACCATATAATTTCATATATGGAATCTATTTTATAATTTAAAATTTGTATTTTTATAAAAAATAAATTTTTACAATAGTGATAGTAACGCGTAAAACCCAATTTTTAGGAAAAGTATATTTTGTAGAATAATTTTTTTTATTTTTTAAAATAATCCATCTTTTTCATTTTAAAGATATAAATTGATTTCATATAAAAATGTTATGTTGTAACTCCCAAATATTTTGTGACATATTTCTCTTCATAAAAAATTAATTTGATTTATAGCTTGTGATATATGAAAACTTGATTCTAAATGAACTGTAATATAGTATCATTACAGCCTAGCCATTAAATTACTGGTATGAATATAAATACCAAAATATTATAAAATTTTATAATGTTTTGAGATAAATAAGATATATTTAAAAATAATTCCTCAATTTTTGTAGTCATTATATGATTCAAAAATATATTGTTCCATGAGAATTATTTATATTGGTTTTGTAAGAAAATAATATAAATATTTTTTGATACTTTTTTATAATTTATTGAAAAAAATTAAAATAATTTTTCAAATAATCATGTAACGATTATCTTATAGGTAAATTTTGATAATTTCTAAAAAAATATTTTTTAATAAATAGTGAAAATACAGATTTTTATTTAAAATTTCCTTTTCATTTAAAGCATTTATAATGTTATATTTTTAAAGAAATTTTTTTATAACTAATATTAATTATTTTTAAAAAAAATATAATTATTATCATTATAATTATTTTAATTTTTTATTTTGGTGAAAAACATTTTAAACTTAAGAAAAAAATTCTGCAAAACTGTGTTTTGTCATGTTTTCTAGGTTTAATTTTATGTTAAATTGTACAAATTTTGTAAAATGAAATACATAAAATGTATTAAATATATATAATAAGAATTTAATAAATTTATAATGAGTCCACTTCCATTTTTTTCATAATGTAAATTAAAACCAGTAAAATTTTGGCATTGTGATTATGTTTAAAACATGTTTGTATGGGTTAAACCAAGAGATGAGGGTAATTTTACAAATTAATATTTTCAAAAAACTTTTGGATGGAAATATTTTTTCCTCATCATATCCTATGTTTGAAAATATTTTCATTTTGAATTATTTGTCTTGAGTATTACTTTATTATATTTTAATGTTTATTAAATTCCATGTGTGTCTTCTCCCCACTTATAAAGGACAACCCATTTTTCTCTTCCTTACTCCACTTTGAGCCATATAGCACAACCAACCCCTGACCAATTATATTTTCAACTTCCTTGTCAATGAATTATTGGTTATGGTATTATTAATGGAATATTAAATGGGTCCTTGTGAAAGGATCTAAAGGAGGCCAACAAAAGTATAATTAATCATCATACATGACCACTTTCAATTTATTTCTTCTTCTAAATCATCTAAATATATGGTATTAATCATAAAATAATAATTTGAGTACCCTAAATATACTTAAATGTTATTTTAATCCTTTACCCACCAATATCCAAGCCTCTATTTCATCAAATGAGATGTGAACTTATCAATCATGCTTATGTGTGGTTCACTACCTCCACATAATGATACAATTAATTTCCATTTACCATAGTTCATGTATGGTTATTATTAAGGGTTTAATTTTTATACATGATAATTATAAAATATTTATTCTTTGATAATTATCATATAATATATAACTTTTACCTTAAAATCCATTGGAAAATGATAATTTCGCTCATGAGTACATGTGCACAGCGACCTCCATGAAGTGATGAGATTGTTTTTTTATTTCTATTTCACATTTTTGGTCATAAGGATATATTTAATTAATATATATATGATATATATGACATAATAATGATTCTGTTAAGGTGAATTATTATTTAACATTCTTTTATTTCATCCATTGAAAATTGATAACAGTGTTCATGAGTACATAATAAATACCAACTCTATGAACCGTGTAATTTATTTTTATATCCATATCCTTTATGTGTTACTATAAATATATATAAAAAATATATATTATTTTTATATAATAATTGATATTTTGGAGAATATTTAGTCATGATCAATGTACATGAACTAGAAAAATCAAACTGGAATTCTCATAAAAGACAAAAGTGTTAAAACCCAAAAATGATAAGTTTAATATTTAAAACTATAAGTATGCACATGATTTTTTTTATAGAATTATAATTTATTTAAATTAATTATAATTTATTTTAGATCATATTCAATACATGTCAAACTAGAGGTAAGGGTTTTTGTCTTAATTTTATTTCTATGAGACACGTCCCATGTTCCTCAATTATTACTTTTAAGTGGTGTATACACATCCCATAAATGTATTTTATGATTCTTATAATTAAAATTATGGGGATTTATATATAAATTTAATATAATTGTTACCAACATAGTTAAGGATTTATATTACAATCTTAGTGCTTATTAGGATTGTTTGTGATCAAGTTTATAATGATGATATTTTATGAACTATATCTCAATATTCAAATAAATTTTCATATCCACTATTTATTTCATGATATTTCATTTTTTCCATTTATTTTTCTATATTTAAGTTCTCAATATACCAAAAGAAAATTTTTATGGAAAAATGACTTTATTTCTCTCTTTAATCAAAAATCAACTTTCTTCCCTCTCCATGTTTTCTAAAAATATTTTCAAGAATATTTTAAATTTTATCTTATTTTTGTATAAATTAATTTTTAACAATTATTTAGATTTTATAAAAAAAATTAAGAGTATTTTCCTCTTTATTTTCAAAATGATGTACTTTTTACTTTTTACTAGAAAATTGAAAGGAATATTTTTTTAATATACATGGCCAGAATGTAATTTTATGCCTTTATAATTACTCAATGATTTGAGGCTTCCATAAAATATTTCCAATGATATTTTAAAATAAAATTACTTCCTTTATGTTTAGAAAAAATTTATATTTGAAATGAGTGATTCAATATGAAAAGGGTATTTTCCTTATAAAATTTTTTAGTGATCTTTTAATGGGATATTTCATCAATAATAACATCACATAATATAAATTCAGAATTACTACGAATGTGATTTAATGACTCCATCTTGTTTCATTTATTGGATGTCTTATGATAATTATTTAAGGATGATTTGATGAATCTCATTTCTTCCCCATGGGTTAAATAAGTTATAATGAAACTATTATGAAACCAGTTTCTTTTTTGTGGGTTTTGCAATGATTCTACTTTAAAATATTCATAAATCCCATTTCTTATCCATAGTTAATGTAATAATGAATGTTTTAGGATTTTATTAAACACATATGTATTATTTTTATTTAAATATTGATGGTTACATAATTATATAGACCACCCATTTAGTAAATATGGATATCTCCTGAGATAATAAGGAAATGAATATGGAGTAAGCCCAATTCAGTAAGGGGTTATGTCCACTATGATAGTATTAGCAGTGAACCTTGAATAAGTATATTATGAGGAGTTAACCTGGTATATTATGATAATATTTTAAGTGGGAATTGTCTTTGAAAATGGTTCTCTATTGTTATGTTTATGTCACAAACATATGACTTATACCAATGATATACATTTATAGATCATTTTCTTTGATTATTATATGGTTTATGTCTTATGAACTTATATGTTTTATTAAATAAATCAATATTGTGATCAAATATATATTTAGCATGGTTTTCAGATGTTATTATCATGTTATTATACCCTTAATCTCATGTTATTCTTATGTGATCATTGATATCTCCTACTATTCATATTAATTTGATATCACCCTTTATTATGTTTACTTATATGTGGTTATAAATAATGTTTTTAAGTATTATATGTATATTAAGTGTGATAAATATGAATAAATTAGTGGGATATGATTTCAATTACTTATTAACTAGTTATTTATGTATCCAAGTTTCCAGAGACACTAAACCTATTTGATTATGGAATTGATCATAATGGATTGTGTTGCATATTTATCCATAAAGATATAATATTTATGTATGAAATGTATGGGTTAGTATAGTTGGTATCAGAGGAAGGATTAGTTACCTTGGAAAACTAGGATGATGAAACTTTAGTGAGGAATATTATGATAATATTATGTATATTAAAACTTCTTAAATTATCATAAATAAATGAGTATTTTTTTTATTGAAAAATCCTTGTCTATATAAAACTAGTGGGTGTGGTTTTGGTATAGATTCATATAGGGGTAATATCTTTTAAAATATTTGTCCTGGTATATCTCAACTATGATTTTAGTTCGTAGTGAGTATACAATTAATGTGTTCCTAGTTTGACACTCAAATGGGATATTATTGGGTTAATTCAAATTTTCTCTTTGAATCATTATGATGGATTTGAATATATGATAACTATCAATGGCCTTGGTTAAACCTATGGTGTCATAGATTTAAAATAAGGTTTTAGTATTTAAACATCCTATAAATGAATTTTCATGATTTTATGGTTTCCCACAATGATTATTGTTACTCTCACTATAATCATTTTTTTAAGTCAATGGATAAAACCTAAAGGAACCATGTTAATATTGAATGTGGTAGACAATGATATGATTATCCTCCAGTGAAACCAAATGTTATGGGAGATAAAATGAAAAATATTATTGTTATGAAAATGAAAATTCCTCAATACATTAATCATTTTGATCTTACATATGATGAAATAAGGGAAAAAAATTTGGTTGAGTCCATCATGGTGGAAAATCCACTTTCTTTTAGTGGGTATAATGATCGACAAGTTTCTAAAAAAATTGACCAAAACCTAAAAAAGTAAATTTTATTTCCTATAGTTTTCAGAACATGAACAAATTTATTTTTTTTATCATTTGTAAGGGAAGGAAAATCAATGGTGTAATATTATCAAGAACATGAAAAAGAAGGAGAAAACTAACTCGATGGAGTGGGATGAGTTTAAAAGCCTATTTTTTAGTAAGTAAATTCCTCATATTATTCATAAAAAAATAGACAAGGAATTCATTGACAAAAGTGTGAGGATTATTTATCTATTATTACAAATACAATAAATTTTAAAAGACAATTGAGGTACGCTTGAGGTATTATCATCAAACTTGAATGAAATATTGCTAGATTCATGTGTGGATAAAAATAAAGTCAGTTAATGTTTTTTCCATAAGGTAATTTAATATATATGATGAAATTATACAATATTATATTAAGGTGGAGATAGATATTTAAATTACCCATCAATATCTTGGTTTTGATAAGAAAATTATGATGGAATTGATAGGAAATTCTAAAAACCATGGAAAAATAATATGAGAATTAATTTATGATCAAAGAGTGTAAGGAAACATTGAGGAAATTATATTAAGGGAAATGAAAAATGATTTATTTATGGAAGGAAATTTCATGAGGAGATCGAATACCGAAGTGATGGTAAGGAGTTGATTAATGATGTGAACAGAGAGAAATATCCACAAAATCCACCACCAAGACTCTAGTGTTTCAAATTCAATGAGTATGAGAATTATAATAACTTGTGATAAAATCCAATTTTTAATGATGATGAAAAAATAAAATCACACATGATCACTATATCCTATGATAGGTATGAAAATGAAATGTTGAGTGTTACACATTCCATCCACTCTAAAACTGCTAATATATTATTTGATTATAGGGATACTAACTCTTTTGTATATGAAAAATTTACTATGGGTATCATAGTCCCACTATATTGATTGGATACTAAATTAGTAGTGGAAACTTCTAATGGAATCGTGATTACATATCAAGTACATGGTTCTTCTCTAATTGATGTATATGGGAGTTTACTTCATAAAAATATTATTATTCTCCCTCTAGTGGAATATGTTGTTATCATAGGTATAGATTGTATTTATTTACTTAAATCCCACATTAATTGATGAGGAAAGGAATCCATATTTTATATTCAAAACCATCCTATGATCGTTTATGAGTGTGATAGTAAATATAAACTTCCAATTGAAAATGAATCCATTTTATGGGTCTTTTTTTATTTTCCAAAGGGGTTTTAAACATAGGTGAATTAAATGAAAACCAATATCAAATTTATTCCTATTATTTGGGGGGGTTTTAATTTTTACAAAGGAGATTCATAGTATTCCTATGACTCGGGAAGTTGAGTTTTCAATAGAACTCAATAATTGTGATACACCTATTTAAAAATAAATAATAAGTGTCATCAACCACATATTGATGATTTTTTCAACAAATTAGAAGGATATTAATATCTTTTTAAGATCAATATTTGATCTAGTTACTATCAATTAATGGTATAAAGTGAATCCATACCTAATATTTCCTTACGTAAGAGGTATGTGTTGGGTCATAGAGGATGGAAATAGGGGGGTGAATTGCCTTTTCAAAAATAATTAACAATTTAAAACAATTATCAATGCAGCGGAAATAAAAAAGGCAAGACACAATTTGATAACGAAGTTCCGCTTAATTCCCAAGCCTACGTCTCCGCTCCCAACAAGAACCGTTGAGAGATTAATACGTCAGCTTTCTTTTTAATGGTTGTATCAAGAAACCCACTAGCGGTTTTAAGGTAGGCTAGAACACCTTCGTACAGCTTGCTTTATTATTATGGTTGTAGCAAGAAACCCAATTGAAATAAAGAATGGAAATGAGAGGTTAGTTTTAATCCAAACCCAATGAAGAACTAAACAAATAAAATAATACAAACACACGGAAGCCTTGAGCGCCAAAAGTGTGAGAGTAGCTGATAGAGAGGGAGCTCAAGCTTCAAGGATGGAAATGGATCACAAGAGGCCTTGGAGATTTGTCGTTAGAGAGTCAAGACATCAAAATATATTTCAGTTGTGTTCCCGGCATCCATGGTTTCTTATTTATTGGAGGAATACCCATAAACACTTCAATATGGCCGTTGGAGGGCTTCCGGAGCCGTTGGGGGTCAAAAGTACAAGTCTGGTCAAAGCCCAACGGCTAGTTTGACTGGGCACACCGGCTGGCCGATGGTGTCTCACCAGCTGGCCGGTGGTCCACCGGCTGGCCGGTGCTGAGCTCCCGGCTGGCCGGTGGTCCAGACAGAGCAGGCTTTCTGTCTGGGTTCCACCGGCTGGTCGGTGGTCATCCACCGGTTGGCCGGTGGCACCAGGCAGTGGGTAAGCCTACTGCCTGGGTCCTCCGGCTGGCTGGTGGGAAAGAACCGGTTGGCTGGTGCCCATACCGGTTGGCCGGTGAGCTAACACCGGCTGACCGGTGGCTCTGGCAGAAAGCAATGCTTCTGCCAGAGACCACCGGCTGGCCGGTGGGAATCCACCGGTTGGCCGGTGGACTCAGAGAGTCCACTATCAGCCTTCTTGGGCCAACTCCTGGGCAACCTTTTTCCTATCATCAAAACACTTGAAAACAAGTTAGAACACGATGAGAGTGATTGTGATCATTAAAATCCAAGAGAGAGGGGTACAACAATCTCCCCCTATTTTGATGATCACAATCACAAAAGAGAAATCTTTAAAAAGGATATGCCAATTGAAAACTTAAATAAACAATTTTGGACATGAAAATTTATTAGAGATCATTTCAAAAAAAAAATTGAAGAGATGTACCATGTATTGAAAATGATCTTAATCTAAAGAGAATGAGTCATTTTGAAATTGTAACCATAGGTCATTTATTTTTAAAAGGAACAAATGAAATCAATAACTTACCAGTTTTTAAAAAAAATTTGAACTTTTAAAATGAGAACTTTAATCAATTGAAATATGAAACTAGTAAACAGAGAAATTTCTCCCCCTTTGGGATTATCAAAATAGGAGGGAAAAAGAAAAAAATGAGAAGAAATTAGATAAACAAAAAAAAAAGTTAAATATTTAATAGTGCTCATTGACGAATCATTCCTAACTCCCCCTTAATAAAATCAAAACGTTCAACTGGGAGCGGTTTGGTAAAAATATCAGCTAATTGGAAATCAGTAGAAATGAAGTCCAAAGTGATATCCCCTTTTTGAAAATGGTCACGAAGGAAATGATGCCTTAAGTCTATATGCTTTGTTCTAGAGTGTTGTATTGGATTCTTAGAAATACTAATGGCACTAGTGTTGTCACACCGAATAGGGACATGATCGTAGGAAAGGCCATAATCCAAGAGAGTGTGCTGCATCCAAATAATTTGGGCACAACAATTCCCAGCGGCTACGTACTCGGCCTCGGCAGTAGAAAGAGCAACACAGTTTTGCTTCTTGCTACTCCACGATACAAGGGACTTTCCTAGAAGATGACAGGTTCCACTAGTACTCTTTCGATCTAATTGACATCCGCCAAAATCAGCATCCGAATATGAAGAAAGTTTGAAAGAAGTATTAGAAGGATAAAATAAACCAATGTTTTTGGATCCTCTTAAATACCTAAAAATCCTTTTGACCGATTTAAAATGAGATTCTTTGGGATTGGCTTGAAAACGAGCACAAAGGCAAACACTGAACATGATGTCAGGACGGGTCGCAGTTAGGTAAAGTAGACTCCCGATCATACTCCTATAAACCTTGTTATCAACCGGTTTCCCGACTTCATCTAACGTAAGCTTACAGGAAGTACTCATGGGGGTACTAATTTCCTTTACTTGATCCATACCAAAACGACTTAAGAGCTCGTTTGTGTATTTTCCTTGGCTTAGAAAAATACCTTTTGAATTTTGAAAGATTTGAAAACCGAGAAAAAATTTCAATTCCCCCATAAAGCTCATTTCAAATTCTTTTCTCATTAAATCTGAAAAATCAGTACAAAGTGATTCTTTGGGAGAGCCAAAGATAACGTCATCGACGTAGATTTGGACGATCAAAAGATCTTTTGAAGTGTGTTTTAAAAAGAGGGTACAATCAGCTTGACCCATTTTAAAATCATTTTCTAAAAGGAATTTTGTTAACCGCTCATACCAAGCCCGAGGGGCTTGCTTTAAGCCATATAGAGCCTTGGTTAATTTAAAAACATGATTTGGAAATTTTGGATCTTCAAAACCGGGAGGTTGTTCAACAAAGATTTTTTCTGAAATAAAACCATTTAAAAAGGCACTTTTAACATCCATTTGAAAAAGTTTGAAATTTAAGTGGGCGGCGAAAGCCAACAAGATCCTAATGGATTCCAATCTAGCAACGGGCGCAAAGGCTTCACCATAATCAATTCCTTCTTCTTGATTATAGCCCTTAGCTACTAGGCGAGCCTTGTTCCGGGTTATATTTTCTTGATCATCAAGTTTGTTCCTAAAAACCCATTTAGTGACAATAATTGGATGATCATTGGGTCATTCAACAAGAGTCCAAACATCATTTCTAGAGAATTTATTTAGTTCATCTTGCATTGCAAGAACCCAATTCTCATCATTAATGGTATCATTAATGGTTTGAGGCTCTAGGTGAGAAATGAAGGCTTGATGTTCAACCTCGTTGAGGATTGATCTTCTAGTTTGAGTACCGGCTTGAAGATCACCTATAACATTTTCTAAAGGATGGTCTCTAGAAGGTTTCCAAACCTTAGGCAAGGTGGAAGGCAAAGAAGGTGAAGAAGGTTCATGATCATCATCCTCCTTGAGAGGAGAAGAGGAATCATTTAATTCAAGTTTATCAATCTTATCTTCAACATCTTCAATGACTGGATGGGGTTTTAGAATATTTTCATCAAACTTGACATGAGATGATTCTTCGATGGTTTTTGAACGTTTGTTGAAGACACGATAGGCTTTGCTTGAGTTGGAGTACCCAAGAAAAATACCTTCATCGGATTTGACATCAAATTTCCCTAGGTTATCTTTTGTGTTAAGGATAAAGCATTTACAACCAAACACTTTAAAATAACCAACTTTGGGCAATTTTCCTTTCCAAAGTTCATAGGGGGTTTTCTTAAGAAGGGGTCTTACAAGGACTCTATTGATAGTATAACAAGCAGTGTTAACTGCCTCGGCCCAGAAAAATTGAGGGAGGTTGAATTCACTAAGGAGGGTTCGAGCAATTTCTTGGAGAGTTCGGTTTCTCCTTTCAACCACTCCATTTTGTTGTGGAGTCCTAGGGGAAGAGAAGGTGTGATTGTATCCTTGAGAGGAACACAATTCATCGAATTCTTTATTCTCGAATTCACCTCCATGGTCACTACGGAGCGATATAATTTTATATCCTTTTTCATTTTCTACTTTCCTAGAGAATTTCAAAAAGGTTCTACAAGCATAATTTTTATGAGCTAAAAAGAAAACCCAAGTGAAACGAGAAAAGTCATCTACTAGGACAAAGGTATAGGATTTTCCACCTAGACTTGCTACAGGGGTAGTACCAAAAAGATCAAGATGTAGGAGCTCAAGAGATTTTGAAGTGGACACTTCCTTCTTAGATTTTAAAGAAGACTTGTGTTGCTTGCCAAGTTGGCATGGCTCACAAATAAAATCTTTCTTAAACTTAAGTTTAGGAAGGCCACGGATGAGCTTGTTCTTATTAAGCTTTAGAAGTGAATGAGAGCTATAATGCCCCAACCTTCTATGCCAAAGCCAAGACTCATTGTCAAGAGCACTTAAACATTTAACATTTTGGCTAGCTAAAGACTTTAAATCAATAATGTAATCATTTTGAAAACGGGAAGCAGAAAATATCAATTTGTTTTGAAAATCAAACACATTGCATAAGTCATTTTGAAAATTCACCGAAAAACCACTATCACAAAGTTGACTAATGCTAATTAGATTATGTTTTAAACCTTTAACAAATAAAACATCTTTAATTAAAGAGGTGCTACCAAATCCAATGGTACCTATTCCGACGATCTTGCTTTTTGAATTGTCACCGAAGGTGACGTATCCTCCATCGAATTCTTCAAGGGAGTTGAAATCGGAGGGATTTCCACACATGTGCCTCGAGCATCCACTGTCGAGATACCACGAGCCTTTCGTAGTCCTACTTCTTTGGCGTTTATCCTCATCAAATTCCATTAGGCATTGTTCACCTTCATCGCTTGAGTCGCTTGAATACATGGAGTCATCACTTTCACTCCATGTGGATTCTTTGAAAGCCTTCTTGTTTTTCTTTTCTTTTACCCTTTTCTTGAAAATGGAGCACTCTGGTTTGATGTGGCCTTTCTTTCCACATTCAAAGCATGTAACTTCATTCTCCACTTTGGGATCTTCCTTTCATGCCCTTCGAAAGTTCTTCTTTTTCTTCATGAATTTTCTCATTTTTCTTGCTAGTTGAGCAATCTCAGATTCGCTATCAGCGGAGGAGCTTTCTTCCTTTGCTTTGAAAGCAATGTTCTTTTTCTCCTTGAAGGTTTTACCTTCTTTATCGGCTTGCCTTTTCATGGTGATCTCGTAGGTCATGAGTGATCCAATGAGCTCTTCAACCGGCATTTTCTTGACATCTTTTGCTTCTTGAATTGCGGCCACCTTTGGTGCCCATGATCTTGGTAGGACCCAAAGGATCTTCTTGACCATCATTTCTGCAGAAACATCCTCACCAAGAGATTTTATTTCATTGCAAACGTCAGTAAAACGAGTAAACATTTCAGTAATTGATTCGTGTGGGTGCATGGTGAAACTTTCAAAATCTTGGCGATACATTTCTAATCTAGTGTCTTTGACTTTGTTAGTGCCCTCATGGGTTACTTCTAAAAGTTTCCAAATTTCATAAGAAGAGGAGCAAGTAGAAACACGGTTGAATTCATTACGTTCTAGCCCACAATGAAGAGCATTCATGGCTTTGCCATCAAGCTCAAAATTGGCAATGTCTTCGGGGGTCCATTTGGACTCATCCTTGTTAGATAAAGTATAGCCTTGCATTACAATCCTATAGATAGGATAACCAATGCTTCTAAGAAAAGTAATCATGCGAGTTTTCCAATAAGTGTAATCGGTTCCATCAAAGAATGGAGCCCGAGTCATAGAATACCCTTAGGGAGCATGCGAGGAATTAGCCATCACTAAGGATCTTAAGTTTGTAACCAGTTAAGGTATTACACAAACTCTCCCTCTGATACCAAATGTTGGGTCATAGAGGATGGCAATAGGGGGGTGAATTGCCTTTTCAAAAATAATTAACAATTTAAAACAATTATCAATGCAGCGGAAATAAAAAAGGCAAGACACAATTTGATAACAAAGTTCGGATTAATTCCCAAGCCTACGTCTCCGCTCCCAACAAGAACCGTTGAGAGATTAATATGTCAGCTTGTTTTTTAATGGTTGTAGCAAGAAACCCACTAGCCGTTTTAAGGTAGGATAGAACACCTTCGTACAGCTTGCTTTTTTATTATGGTTGTAGCAAGAAACCCAATTGAAAGAAAGAATGGAAATGAGAGGTTTGTTTTAATCCAAACCCAATTAAGAACTAAACAAATAAAATAATACAAACACACGGAAGCCTTGAGCACCAAAAGTGTGAGAGCAGCTGATGGAGAGGGAGCTCAAGCTTCAAGGATGGAAATGGATCACAAGAGGCCTTGGAGATTTGTTGTTAGAGTGTCAAGACATCAAAATATATTTCAGTTGTGTTCCCGGCATCCATGGTTTCTTATTTATAGGAGGAATACCCATAAACACTTCAATATGGCCGTTGGAGGGCTTCCGGAGCCGTTGGGGGTCAAAAGTACAAGTCTGGTCAAAGCCCAACGGCTAGTTTGACTAGGCACACCGGCTGGCCGGTGGTGTCTCACCAGCTGGCCGGTGGTCCACCGGCTGGCCAGTGCTGAGCTTCCGGCTGGTCGGTGGTCCAGACAGAGCAAGCTTTCTGTCTGGGTTCCACCGGCTGGCCGGTGGTCATCCACCGGTTGGCCGGTGGCACCAGGCAGTGGGAAAGCCTACTGTCTGGGTCCTCCGGCCAGCCGGTGGGCAAGAACCGGTTGGCCGGTGCCCATACCGGCTGGCCGGTGAGCTAACACCGGCTGACCGGTGGCTCTGGAAGAAAGAAATGCTTCTGCCAGAGACCACCGGCTGGCCGGTGGGAATCCACCGGTTGGCCAGTGGACTCAGAGAGTCCACTATCAGCCTTCTTGGGCCAACTCCTGGGCAACCTTTTTCCTAGCATCAAAACACTTGAAAACAAGTTAGAACACGATGAGAGTGATTGTGATCATTAAAATCCAAGAGAGAGGGGTACAACAGTATGGATACTATTAATTTACTGTAATCCCAATTATTCTTACTAATTATACCAATAACTTCATGTATTTAATGAATAGAGACTTTATAGATTACCTCAATATGTTTTTTATAGTATTACTAAATTATATTTTTATATATTACTTGATCAAATAATTATAGAGACCTAGGATTTTTATAAATAGATATTACATCCTTTTAGATAAATATTAAATATATTTCACAAATACATACTAGAGGACTATAAAGGTTTAGTGTATTTAGATATTACATACAGAATCATCTTATTTCATGAAATATATTATACATATCCCATATATATCTTCCTATATAGTACTCTTATTATATATACCCTACCTAAAACCTTCTTCATACCCTGGGAAAATGAAATATTAGAATGGGTGAGCTCAGGTGCTCAGTAAGGGTAGATAATGGTGTTATAAATTATAACATATTCATAACAAGGTAATAAGGGTATGATAACATGGTATTAACATTTTAAAACAACACCCTATATATCATAGATTATAATCATAAGTCATTACATAAATCTTGAATTTTTATAAGACATGAATCTTAAATTAATTCAATTAACATGAGTCATAAGTGTATAAAATATATTTACGAATATGTAAAAACATAATATTATAACATTGTGAAATTGTATAAATAGAAATTGGTTTGCTCATAATGTTAAAGACATGAAATGAGGCCCTCACATAAAGTTTTGTACTTGAAAAACAAATCCAGTCATTATCTAATGGAAAAAAATCTAGTTCCACACATAAATTTATGAATTTTAAATAAACATCCTTGCTAAATATTATAAACATGAAAAATAGGCCCATGCATAAAATTGAGAACATGGAATCGGGTTAATGTGTGACATATTTACCTCATTAGTTATCTATCTTTACCCAATGTGTTGCAGAGCTATAAATTTCATAACCACACATCACATGATCATAATTAATTCTTATGTGCGCCATAATATCATAAATAAATTATCATATATCATAACCTATGGAAAAGAAATTGGTTTCATAAAACTTTCAACATCATAATCATATACCAACCATAGAAATAATAAATATGGTATCTTTGGATCATATCCCTACTAGAGAATAATTAACATCAAAGTTTTTAATTATAAATGAAAATGCCTTTAACTATTATGGTAGTGGGAAATTTCACTCATTTTGTATAATTTAAAAGAAATCATTCCTTTTAAAATTTTGAAAAAACTCAAAAAGTACCTCATTAATAAAATGAAAAAAAGATTCATTTTAAACCATTTTTAAAAAATTAAATCATGGGTGAAAATTAATTAAATAATCGTATGATAATATTAAATACATTTTTTAATTTATTTTTGGAAAACATGGATTTTCAAGAAAATGTTTTTCGGTCAAGGAGAGAAATATAGTCTGTTTTCTTTGAAAATGTTCATTTGGTCACTTTATTACTTAAATTGAGGAAAATTAAAGGAAAAAATATATTCTATATAAATATAAAAAGTTGAAGAAAATTACTGAGTTTATTTATAGTATAATTAGAATATTTTCCCATCAAAGTGTTAATCAAAACAATCCAGAAAAAAATTATATTTTAACATAAAACCCTTATTGTTTTAGAAAATTTTCAATCATAATCCCTATGAAATAATAACATTAAATGAAACATTAAATATCATTAACATAATTATATTCATGATGTAAAATGGTTTAGGTTATTTTTATAAACCTAATAAAAGAAGTTAGGTTCATAACATAACATATTTCCTAAAGATGACAATTTTAGATTACAATCTCTTACCTCAAATCTCGTCTTTATTCATACACATTTTGAAACTCTGATATAATAAATTTAAATTTATTTTTCAAGTATAAAAGAAAATTAAACATATATTTCATACCATATATGATATGATTATAACATCTTATCACCTATATATTAACAATTCTTTGTTAAAATTATTTTTTTGGGTGATAACTAGTTTGTTTTTCATTCATATTTCCATTAAAATGTCCTCGTATTTATTCATTGATCATGGTTCCATCATGTTTAAAATGTTAAGAATGATATTCATTCTATATATGATCATAATATATATATATATATATATATATTTATTCGTACATAAAAGGTATATATAGAAAAATGAATTACAACATTCAGGGAGACTATAGGCAGTGCATATGCATGAATTTTGTTTTTATATTTTGACAGTTAGAATGAAATAAATATAAATAATTATTAATCATTTAAAAATAATTATTATATCTTATAAATAATATATAATAATAAAATACATTATTATTACCATCTATATAATTCAGAAATAAAAATGAATCATATCGCTTTGTGGAGGAGGTAGTCTGCACGTATGGATGAGCGACGTTATCATTTTATAAAATACTCGAATGTAAGAATTTATATATGATATTACCATTATAAAATCATATTTATTACTTAAATTTCCAATATATTCATTAAATGCATCATTATATCCATTTATAAATTATGGTGATGAAAAATTAATTGTATCACTAGGTGGAGACGGTAGGTCATACGTACGCAAGAGTGATACTTTCATTTCCAATTTGATGGTAAAGAGGGTGGATAAAGGTAGATTAATACTAATTATAATAATAAAATTTATTTATATTGAGTATACTGATGAAATTATATTATGAATAATATCAAAAGACTTATAGGAAGTTAACTAAGAAAAATTTTATATATGTTAGGTAAGATGATTACCACTTATTCGATATACCTCCTTTAGATTACATCTTAAGGACATAAAAAACTATAAATCATGGATAAAAAATCTAGGAATTTAATTGGGTATATTTTTATTGATATAAAATGCTCAATTTTATTTTAATAATAGAAAGGTAGTGTGCCCTTTTTTATTTAAGGGAAAGGGAGTTCTTGGAATTTCTTGATGTATAAAATTAGTATTAGTTAATTTACATATTAAAATGGATCCAAACTAATATATAATAAATATATTCTAATTATGAGTCTAAATAATCTAAATAAATAACATTTTGAAAGTTTATTCTTCTTTTTTTTAACCCCATGATAACCATTTTGATAACTACCATGATAACATAGTTTTTTACTCTTTATAGGTAATTAAAGATTCCATAAATTAACAATTGACCCATAAATGGACCATGGGTGATATTTTCAACAATATCCCATTCAAATTTATAAGTATAGATTTTATAGTATTTTTAAATGATTTAATAAAATATTATTTATTATAATATTAATGACATTTTTTGAAATATTATAATATAATATTTATATAACTCTTGCAAAAAAGTTCTATAATGTCATATATTTGATGATAAGGAAGTTATGGACTTCAAATATTCATATAATGAATTTTTTTTCCATTTTTGGATATCATTTTAAATCTTATCATTTGGTTTAACTAGTTGGTCAACCAATTTTAACCTCAACTGTGAGAATGAAGTTGTCAATATTAAAGCGTTATAATTTTAATTATAAGGTACCAATTCGATCATAAATGGAAAACGGAAGAAATTTTAGACCATGTTTTATCCATATTGTCCTCTATCAATTTTTATATTATTTTTAAATAATTTAATAAAATATTAATTTTATAAAACATCAATAATGTCATTTTAGACACTATTGATTTAATTTGACTTTAAAGATAACAATACAAAGGATAAATTAGAATATAAACCATTCACACCCCAGAAGAAAATTATAATTATCTATAAAATTCGTGTGATACTATAACTCACTCAAATTTTACTACTTTTAAAATTTTCACTATAATTTATTGAATTTTTCTATTAAATGAATAAATACACTTTCAGTATTGCAAAAGCATTTAAGGTAATTATTTCATCACTAAAAATTAGAAATAAATTTACATGACAAATAAAAATTATTTTATATTTAAAATAACTAATTAGATCTGAACATTTCCTCTATTTATTGATGTGAAAAAAAAATTAGATTAAAAACAAATAGAATGACATTTTTGAAATTTCATTACATAAAATATTATAAAGTTCATAATGATGAAAAATGGGAAAAAATTCATATATTCAAACATTTATTATTATGGATGAAATAAACTCATAAAATAAAATTAACGAATGTGTTATTGTCACATTTCATCCTTATTAAAACTTTTTAACCTTAATTAATGCATTTTATCTTTACCATGCTAACAAAAATTTTCTACAATTACTATTCATAATAACATAAAATAAAATGGAAATATTTTCCAAATTTGGAACTCAAGATTCCAAATATGGAAATAATTTTTCAGGATTAAATTTCTAGAATTTCTAGAAATTAATTTTAGATTAAAACACATAAATCAGTGAAAATTGTTTTTCATAAAAATTCCTTTCAAGTATAAAAATTGTTTTATAAAAAATCAAGTAAAAAATGTATTCCAATGGATGTAATTAGATTAAAAATAGTATAATATAACTAATTTTTCTTTTAAAAAATTCTAAAAACAAAATAGAAATTGGTACATGTTTGAAACAAAAATGCATCTTTTAATAAAAATCAGTATTATTCACTATTCCTTAGAAAATTAATCTTTTCAGAAAAATCCCAAAAGATCACCCAAAGAAAATTCTATATGATGATTCAAAAAAATAAAGCCCATTTTTTAAAATAAAATTTTTAAAATATCCAAAAATTATTTTAATGTTTTCTAAAAAAATCAATAAAATTCATTTTTGAACAAATTATAATTATGAAGAAAAAAAGTATTTACTAAAAATTGATTGGTTATTTACTAAAAATTAGCTAATAAATTTTTATTGATTATAACCTTTATATAAATACCATAAATCAATTATTATTATTCATACCTTCAAATTTAATAGCAATTTTATAATTGTTAGTTTTAAATAGTAATATTTCATTGTTCATTTACACCTAGTATTGTGTGTCATGTAATCTATCGAACATAATCAAGGGTATGGAATTTAAAAATTTCTGTGAAAAAATCACATCATAAAAATGATAAATAAAACTTCCTCTTGAAATTAGGGAAAATAAATTATGAAGTTCGCCTTGAGTAACACATAACTAGGTTCCTAAATATGAATGATCATGGAAATGTTAAAAACCAAAATATCATATAACAAAGAGGTGAGACAAATAAAATCAATTCATACAAATTGATGGTAATAGGAGAAATTTCTTGTCTGAAGAACATTTTCATAAATTTCAGGAATATTTACTATAAAGATATAGAACATGATAAAATATACTTAATTGATTTTTTTCCACTTCATAAGAATGATCTATACTTTGGTTGTTCTTATATTAGTTACCACTTTATCACTTAACCTAATAAATGAATATTAAGAAAGAATGTTTCATTCCTGAAGCACTAAAATTATATTTTAATAGATCATAAGATTCATAAAAGTATTTAATGATTTTCCTCCTATATATATAAATTTACCAAAACCTAAATGGTTAGAATAAGTTATAAAATTCATTATGTTATAAAAAATCAATAATAAGACTCAAAGTTTAACATAACCCATTACATAATAATTATCCTTAAGGATAATCCAAAATATTTCTGACAAAAAAATGAATCTCGAATATTAGAATGATTTGATCTCAATTCATCCAAGGATCAACATAAAAATTATATTTTAATCACCCATAAAGTCTCATATGAAGATGTATATACCCCAGTTACTTCAAAAAAATTCACAAAAAAATCATATATGCTTATACAATATAATTCACCCTTTACTCCTTAAATAATAGGAAATACTAGAAAAAAAATGTCCACTGGATTTTTTGGTTTATCCTTGAATTTATAGATGATCATAGGTTTATTCATAATATCAAATGTGATTTCATTATTCCATAAGCCTTTTACAAATATATAATCAATTCTCATAATCACATCATATTTCACTAAAGGATAAAAAATAATATTTTCATATGAATCATTCATACAAACACCAACATTAAATTCCAAACACTGGAGTAGATAATAAGTGTGCCCTAATTATCATGATTCACTTATAATTTCTTGATTCTATAATCCTTCCATTTTTCATTTTTCTTTATAGGTTTTTTTGGATTATTATCCTTATTTTCCCTCATATTAGGAAATTTATTATTATAATTACCAAAATTTATTCCTATATAGAAATTAATTTTTGGTGGTGTATTCAGATTAACCCTCTATAGATTCCATTCATTGACTTTTTTTGCCACAATTTAACTATAATATTTTTATTGAAGGCTTAGTTTATCACACTTATAATATCTTCTTATTACTTTTATACATTCATCAGAGTGCTCTTTAAAAAAATTAGCATGTAGGAAGTTGAAATGTTTTCTTCCCCTAATTTAATAAGACACTACAGCTTCAATGAAACTCTATCTTCATTTTATTTTCATAAGAACCATGATGGTATCCAACATTCATTTCCACTTTGAGTGAGAATTTATTTATTTCTTTAAAGATTCTAAATTCACTTATGAATAATTTATATCAGTGACTTTATTTCAAAACACTAAAGAATCAATCAATTTTTATCTTTAGGAATATTAGTAAAACAGAATCATACCTTGCATGGATTTTAAAATTTTCCTTATAGGTACCAATGGATTCATCACCCTTCTACTTAACAGTAAGGAATTAGTACTCCATTTTAGTATCTAAAATGTTAGGGAAGTAAATATTGAACAATAAACTCAAAAAATCGTCCCATACCATGGATTTAATTTCATCCTTTTTCCTCATATTCTTAATATGTTTCCAACATTGATCTATTTCACCTTCAAAATGAAAAATTTATTGAAAAACATTTTCATGGTCCAAGCACTGAAGAATGGAAAATATATTTTCCATCACATTGATTCATTACTCAGCAACTGGTGGATCATAAGTCCCTTAGAATGAGAGTGGATGTTTTTCTATAAAATATTCAATGGCACATTATTCCCTCCTTATTAAATTTTAAAGTTCAATATGACCCTTGTTACCACTTATATCTTGAGGGAGTTGACCAAGTATAGTCAAAAAATATTTCATCTAAGCTTCTAAGCCATTTGGTTTCCCATAAGTATGGTCATTTCATTGGTCATCATATTTATTTCACATATGATTATGTAAGGTTTTTTTCCATTAGATTAAACCAAAAATATTTTTCAAGCATCAAGTTATAAATATTATATTTTACAAACACATATTCACGAAAATAATTCCTGATATTCCCTAAATTATTAAACCTATTTAATTAATGGTAATATTCTATTCGAAACCTTAAAATGGTTCATATATAAAATGTGAATTGACCGAGCATATCCATCAAGGGTGTCAAACCAAGTGTGTAGTAAGGGAACACTCACCGTATACTAGAATGATTTTCAATATCTTATTGACCATATCTTTTTAGGTTTATTACACTTATATAAATATGTTACAAAACCACATCCCCTTGTAGTATCTAGATAGGGATGTATCACTTGGAAAACCACACAATCTCTTCCTTCCTAAAACATTTTATTGTTATCGTATTATTGGATGTATCCCCATAGTTTCCATCATGTCCTCTAACCCTAATCTCCAATGATTGATTAATCCTATCTTCTTATAAAAACTATAGAAACCCAATATTTTTAACCATATATATCACATATTTTTATATTAATATTCAATACATTTAAAAAATATACTCTTGAGGACTATAAAGGTTTAGTGTGTTTGGAGACTAGATGCACAGTATTTTTACTTCTAGAATGATCTTCAACATATACCATAAATATCTTCCAACATATTACTCTTCTTAGACATACCCTAATTAAAATCCACTTAATAATATAGGTAATGGAAGCATAATAATGGGTGAGCTTGGATATACATGTTAAGTCAAAAATTTCCTTATGACTTTTATTATTACTTTATATTTTGGAAATCACAAACATATTTTCTTAATAAAACTTTTTATCTAAAAGAAAATTTATATGAATTTCCTTAATAATTATTTTCATTTATAAGGAAATTAATATTCATGTTATTTATCCTTTTTATAGCTAAGTCTAACATTATTTTTCTTTAGAAGGAATGGTTACTGGAATAAATCAGATCCTTAATAAAACTCAAAACCCTTCACTTTCTCAATTCTGAATCATCCAGTAAGTCAAATCTGATTTATGTTTCATAATTTAGATTCCTTCATAATTATTAATCCAATTATCTCAACATATCGATTCCAATTCCAGTTTCTTAAATCCAAATCGCTCAAAAAATGAATCTAATTCACTTTCTCAATTCCTAACCATCGAGAATTTTGATTCTTATTCTCTCAGTTTTGGGAATCTGATTTATGTTTCTCAATTCTGAATCGTTCAAAAAATAAAATCTGATTCATAGTTTCTTAAATTCAAATTAACTCAAAAATTTGAATCTGATTCACAGTTTCTCAATTCCAAATCGTCTAATTTTTTTAATATGATTCTCACTTCTTCAATTTTTATTCTCAATTAATTCTAGATCTGATTTTGTATATTTCTTAAAGTTACTATATTTCCTTAATATAATGTTTTTATAACTTTCATAAAGTTACTATTTTTTCCTTAACATAATTTTTTATATAAATAGATTTATACATACTTAATGTTTCTCTTGATATTTTGTTATGTTAAATGATTTCATCTACTCTGTTATTATATGATCGAGGGATTCCAAGATGAAAGAAGATAGAGGCTCTGATTACCTACTTAATCGAGGACATCCAAGTTAAATAAAGGCAAAGGTTCTGATCACCTTACAGATCGAGGTCTTGTAGGGATAACAAGATAGACATTGATCATTCATGGATTGAAGGATTACCCTAGTGTGGTCAAGATAGACTTTCTTATAATAATAAATCTAGTGACCTTTATCCAAGGTGTTTTAAATACCATGCTCATTAGGTTAAAAGGCTTGTACTCTTTTATATGTACTTTTAATTTCCACTGTAATGTGTAACAATAAGAAAGTGTTTCTTATAATTTATATTTTGTTATAACTATGAAATAATATTATATATGCTTTAATGTAGAATGTTGTTTAATTATACATGTGTACTTATTTATAATCATCTTTATCATTCAAATTTGTTTTTCCTTAAACATACAAAATAGGGTTTAAGTGAATCTAATTTTTTTAACCTTGTTAAATAAAGTTTCATTAAGGTTAAAAATGAATGTTTTTTAACTTACAATTCACCCTCCCCCCCCACTTGTATATAAGAATCCACATACATATTTTGATCCTACAATATTGTAGGGGTAAATAATCCAAATATCAATGATCACATATGTATAACATTAGAAAAATCATATTAGAACATGATATTAACATTTGAAAAATATAAACTACATATATTAGATCATAATATTGGGTCATGGAATAAATCATTGTAGTTTATAACACATGAATCATAAATGAATTCAATTAAAATTATCCATGAGAACATAACATAGATGTATGAATGTGGAAAAAACATATCTTGTAATATTGTAAACATGTATAAATAGAAACAGGTTCAATAATTCTGTTAAGGAAATGAAATTAGGCCCTTGTATAATCTTATCGAAATGAAGTCATGGTCCACACATAATCTTAGGGACTTGAATCCTAGTTTCATGCATAATCTTATAGATATGAAAACCATGTCAATTATTATTCTTATGAACATGAAAACTTGGTCCATGTATTAAATGGTGAATATGAAATTAGGTTCAATCATACCATATTAACCTTATGAGTTATCTATCTTTACCCAATATAATAGAGGGATGTATAATTATTGTCCCACCCATCACATAATCATCATCAGTTTATATGTGTTCACAAGATCATAAGTCAATTATCATGCACCATAACCCATGGAAGAGAAATGAGTTTCATAAAAATATCATCATCATCATCATTATAAACTAACTAGTGAATGGATAAGCATGGTATCTGAGGATCATATCCCTAGAAGATAGTACTTAAAATCAAATGATGTTATCATAAATGAAAATTCCTTTAAAAAGGTTTGTCGGAATATTTCTTAAAGAAAATATTATTTTCACATTGGAATCACTTCATTAAAGTATAAAAAAATTAAAAATATTAAAGAAAACATTTTCATGGAAAATATCATTAGAAACATGTAAAGGGTTCATTAATTCATTGAGAGGTTCGGGTGATAGGAGATTTCATTCATGCTATATAAGTTAAAAGAAACCATTCCTTTCAAAATTTTATAAAAAGCTAAACAGTACATTGTTTTTAAAACAAAAGGAATGTTCTTTTTAAACCAATTAATAAAATTTAATGATGGCTAAAAAATAGTTTAAAAAATAATAGGTTAAAATTAAAAAAAAATCTTGATTCTTTTAGAAAACATGTAAATGGAATAAATATTTTTATCGACATAGGAGATAAACACAGTCGAATTTTTATTAAAATGTTATTTTGGTCACATCAGTATTTAAATTTGGGTAAATTAAAGAAAAAACATATTATACATAAATAATTAGTGGAAATTATAATTCATGAGTTTCCTGAGAGGTATATCATATGATTTAAACATTAGTAAGTTAGGCATAAACAATCATAATAAAAAACTGATATTTTATCATAAAACTGTTACCACTTTGGTGAATAATAATCTCCATGAAAGAATAATATTAAATTAAACATTAAATATCACTAAAATAATTAGATTTATTATATAAAATTTCAAATTGGATTTATATACACATTGTAAAAGAAGATAGGTGCATAACATAACATGTGTCCAAAAGAAAATAATTTTAGATGAAAATCATATACCTCAAATCTTGTGTTTCTTTTATGCATTGTGAAATCATGTATAACAAAAAAAATATAAAAATATATAGAATAATACTCATATACTTAAATTCATATACGATTTTATTATTACATATTATCATCTGTTTATTAAAAATTCTTAGTAAAATCATTGTTTTGGGTGATAACTACTTAGTTTTTATACATGTTTATGTTCGACAGTTTCCATAATTATACTTTGATCATGGTTGTATCATCTCCAGAATGATAACCTTAAAATTAATATAATATATATTCAATATATATATATATATATATTTATTCATCCATAAAATTTAGAGATAGAAAAATGAATTACATCATTCAAAGAGACGATAGGCAGTATGAACACATGAACATTGTTTTCACTTTTCGATGGATAGAAAAAATAAGGATAAATAATAATTCACCTTTCTAGAATCCTTTTTATATCATATAAATCTTATATATTCATAAAATATATCTTTATTTCCATCTATGTGAAGAAAAAATAAAATACAAATCACATCGCTTCATGGAGGTGGTAGCTCAAACGTACACACGAGCGATGATAACATTTTCCAATAGATTGGAAGGTGAGAATGTAGATATGATATTTTCATTAAATAATAATAATAATTTCATAAATTTTATATATATTTATTACACCCAACATAATATCCATCCATTAATGATGGTGATTAACAATTAATTGTATCACTACGTGGAGATGGTAAGCCGTAAGTACACATGACTGATACTTTCACATCCCATTTGATTGGAAAGAGGGTTGATAAAGGTGGTATCATAATAATAATAAAATTTGAGTATATATAAGATAAAAGTGAGTTTATTTAATGAATAATTTCATTTATTTAGAGAAATTATAACAAGAATCACATTTAAAGAGGTTATATAATTTGATTACATATTCTTAAGTATACCACCTTTAGATTCCTTCCTAAGGACCCTTGGAACGGTATTTTAAGATGATAAGCACAAATAAAGCATGGATATTTAAGTGGATAATAGAATTAGGAATTTTTTTACCAATATATAAGGTCCAATGTTTTGTGACGAATATAAATGAGGAGTACCATTTCATAATTGATGGGAATGGTGTTCTTCAAATTTTTTATAGTATTAAATTAATATAAAGTAAATTTCATTTAAAAATGGATCCAAAATGATATATATAAAATATATAGTGAGAAGTATTCTATATTCTCTCATATAATAAAATATTTATAGGTTTATGTGATGTTTTAATCCATATGTTTTTGTTTTAATCCCATGTTAACCCTTTCCATATGTACCATAATAACATAGTTTTTTAATCTTTAGGGGTAGAGAAAGTTACAATAAAAGGAAAATAACCCATAAATGGACTATGGTTGAATTTTTTTCCATATATAATTAACTTTTTCGAATATTAGATTTTTAAGAATTTAAATTCATTTAATAAAATTTTATTTATTATAAGATATCCTCAATGAAATTTTTGTAAATACATGAAATGTTATAATATAATATTTGTCTAACTCATGTAAAATTGTTCCAATATTTTATGGATTTGATTATCAAGATCATAAATTATAATTATATGCATCCAATTAATTTTTTTCTTTTTTGGATATCATTTTAAACCTTATATTTTTGTTTAACCCATTGGTTTACCAATTTTACCTTTACTTCGGTAACTAGTTTTTCCATATTAATGGGTTATAATTTTTATTATATAGTGAAAATCGGCTCATACAATTCCATAATATGAAATTTGAGACAATATCTTATCTACCTTGTCCAATTTATATATTTTTATGACTTTACATTTTTTTAATATAATTATTATTTGATAAAATATAATTAATGTCATTTTTTACACTATTCATTTAATCTTAGTTTAAAAAAATAAATTCTTTTAATTTTAAAAAAAAAACTTTAAAACGCCCTAAATATGTTATAAGTATCTAATAAATTCATGATCCACTATAACTAATGCAAATTTTACTACTTGTATCATTTTTAAAATAATTAATTTAAATTTTATATTGATTGAATAAATATTGTGTTTGTGTTTCATATGAGTTTAAGGTAATTATTTCATCGATAAAAATTAAAAAAATCCAATTTAAAAATAATAATTTATATTTCAAATAACTATTTATAACAAAACATGACATCCTTTATCCCTATGTAAAAAAATTAGAGATGAAAAAAAGAGCATGCCATTTTTTTGAATAAAATATTATAAAGGTAAAATCATAGAAAAATGGAAAAAAAATGTCACATATTTGAATTTTAGATGCATGTGGATGAAATATACTCATATAAAAAAAATTACCAAGTTTTAGGGATACTTTTTACTTATTATCATTTAATTTTTTACCTCAATTACATGTTTTACCTTTACTGTGGTAATAACAAATATATTATGGTTACTATACATAATGAAAAAATATAAAAGGTACCTATTAAAATAATTCTAACCTATGTATTAAAAATATAAATTCCATTTTTCATGATTAAATTTCTACGATATTCAAAAATTAATTTTAATTTTAAAAATAAATATGAAATGAAAAATAGTTTTTTTGTAAAATGATTTTAATTAAAAATAATGTTTTTATTGAAAAATAAAGTATAAAGATCATTATAGTGAATATAATTTGATTAATAATAATATAATATTACTAATGTTACTTTTAATTCATCTTAAAACAAAATGGTTATTTTTATATAATTGAAAAAAATATAGTTCTCAATAAAAATCAGTACTTCTAATTATTCCAAGAAAAATAAATCATTTTAGAAAACAAATCACCCTAAGATAATTTATATATGCTGGTTTCAAAAATTAATTTTTAATGTAATATTTATAAATATTATAGGGAATTAATTATAATATTTTATCACAAAAAGAAATAAAATTCATTTTTTAGGAAAATGTACTTTTAATGAATAAAGTGAATTTACTAAACGTTTTGTACTTATTTAAAAAATAATAATCCATAATTTTTATTAAGTAGAATATTTATATATATTTCATGAAGAATTTAATATTATTCATACCATCTAATTTCATGTTTAGGTTATAATAGTTATGTTTACACAATTTTATTTCATGATTCATTTAGGATCAATGTTGCATGTCATGTAAACTATCAAACATAATGTTCTTATTTAAAAAATATTTGGGTGTTACATGAATATCATAAATATCACTTGAGGATTTTACTGATAACCATAATAATAGATAAGATGTTTGAAAATTTTACTAAGTTTTGCTTTTATCTGTAAAAAGTTACACTTTTGATCCATATAATCTCAAGAGAGGGTATATCAGTAGATCCATCAAAGATGAAAGTAATTAAACACTGGCCTAGACCAACCATTTATAATTAGATACATAGCATACTTGTTTTGGCTGGATATTATCGAAACATTGTAGATAATTTCCCATGTATATCTAATAAACTCACCAAGTTAACTCATAAGGGAGACAAGTTTCATTAGATAGATTAATGTGAAGAAAAATCCAATGAATTGAAGAGAAGTTTTTCAGTGCGCATGTTTTTACATTACTCTATAGTAGTGAAGGGTTTTTGGTTTATAGTAATGAATATAATAAGGTACCTGGATCCATCCTCATGTAGAATTATATAGTGAAACCTAATGGATCATTACAATTTATGTTTTATAGAAAAATTAACTAACTCATGATTTGTAGTTAACTTGGGTAATTTTTTTCATTAAAGATATGGAGGCATTATCTTTATGGAGAAAGTTGGGACATATATATAATCCTTAACATTTTAAAGTATATATTCCCTAAAAAATACTTGAATATATGATAGATATGATGATTATTGTTGATTAATGATTATGAAAAGTTAATACATTACCACAATTAGAAATCAATCAAGGTGGTTAAAGAATTAATTCAAAAGGAACATGCAAGATTATCTAGGATGAGGATCATAAATAAACCAATATTTTAATATTTTCAAACTATAGATTTAGAAATCCAGTGGTAAGAAAAGAAATTATATCTTTCTCAAATAATTGTTCAACCATATCTCTATGTGAAGGTAAAAGAGGGGTAGAAAGAAAATTTGGAGTTGGAAAAGTAGATAATAAATGTTCTTGTGGACAACCTTGATTGTGATTGAATGATTGGGTTTCAGAACCATGGATGTCTCTCATCAATACCAGATATGAATAATTATTTTTTTAATGAAGAACATAGTTCAGTATTCTCTATTCATCATGGAAGTGTGAATGTATATAAATATTTGAAAGAGAATTTTTAGTGGGACAACATGAAGAGATATATTGTAGAGTATGTATCTTGGTGCTTGTTATGTCGGAAAGTTAATATTGAGATATATAATTCTAAGGTGATGTTACAACAATTATGCATACTATAATGAAAATTGGAATACATCACTATGGATTTTTTCATCAAACTCCCCAAAACATCTAAAGTACATAATGTTATTTGGGTTTTATTCAACCACCTTACGAAGTCATCACACTTAATTATTATCATAGATAATTTATCTCTTGATAATCACTTAAAATAATTCCTTAAAAAGTAATAAGGTTTCAAGGAGTTAAAAAATATATTGTAACTAATTGGGACTTGAGGTTTTCCTCAATGTTCTTTTGAATTCTTTGGAGGGATTTGGATACATAGTTGAGTCTTAGTGTTTATTATCGCACTCATATAGATGTTCAATAGGAGAGAACCATTCAAACCCTATAGTATATGTTTAGATACTGTTTTGGGGATTTAAAAGGTGGTTAGGATCAATGCATTTCTCAAGATATGTTTTCCTATTATAATAGCTTCCAATCTATCATTCAGATAGATCATTATGAATCCCTCTAATGAAACAAGTGTATACCACTAACAATTTGGGGTGAATTTTGAGAAAGAAAACTATTGGGACTTGATCTAGGAGTGGAAATTAAAAAGAAATCCATATCCATTTAGAAAGACATCAAGGATACTCAAAGTTGACAAATTTTTTTGCTAATAATTATTAATGAAATCTGAAATTTGAAGTTAGTGAGAAGTTATATCTATGAACTTCTACATGGATGAATTTTATGAGATTTAGAATGATGTTAAAGTTATCATATAGGAATATTGGTACCTTTGATATTATTGATGGAGTGGAACCTTGTTCGACATCATGATGTGTTCAGTGTATATCTCTTAAGGATATATGTTTCACCCTGACCCAATTTCCACCTGAATAGTGCTTTAGTCCGAGTGCCACTGGGCCTTAGTCATGAATACCTATACACCAAAGTATACCAACTATAAGTAAGGGTGAAAATAGCTGATAGTGGTGAGAATATAGCCTATTATGATGATATAATAATGGTATACTATATATAGAGCAGCAGAAAAGAAAGACTAAACATAAGACCAGTAACCCTGTAAAGTCCCGCCCCTCCTCATTGGATTGATTCGAGTCAGAAATACTACTTAGCCTTAGGAAAAAACCCCAAGGTGCTAAAGGATATCAATAAATGTCAAGAGCTTCATAAATAGTGTAGAAAATTTTCCATTTTGAAATGAAAACAACTAACCAAACATTCCATTACCAAATAAACTACATGTCATGTGTCAACAAATGAATTAAAATTCTTCATTATCCAAAGATAGATAAAACCAAAACCATCATAATACCATAATCAGAGTATTAAGAGGAATACTAAACAAAAAAACTGAAGAATCTAGGAAACAAATCCACAGCTCCACACCAAGATCCATACTCCAAGGTCTATAAGACTACCCAAGCATCGCAATAAACCACTAAGGAAATGAGATGATTTACCTTTACGTGTGTCTTAGAATACAAAATCTGAAAAAGAAACCAAGTTTTAAAGTAGGGTAAGAGTAATAATACTCAATAGGATTTCCCCAAATGACTTCCCAACACATGACACTAGGATATAATTATTATCACATATATATAAAACAATTTATATAAAATTTTAACAATGCAACAATTTACAACAAGAAAAACACACACTATCCAATCCATATCTCCCAAATAATCATTATACCAAGGAAAAAAACCAAACACGTCATTAACCATTTTCCCAAAACAAATTTTCATAACCCATTTCACCTTGTATGGTCACACACACATTCAAATCTTACTCATAAATTCTATACACCCAACTCGGTGTACCCATAACTATAGAACTTCACATCTAAGCTCATTCACCCCTCTCCCTTTATAATGGTACATCACACCCACTTATCCTTGATGGTGCTCATTCACATACATTATTCATCCCATTTTTATAGTGGTTCTTCACTCCCACTATCCATCAATTTCAACACATGCTTAAAGACTTACCCCTCCAATTAAGAAAATAGCATTTACCAAAACCAAAACAACATGCTAATCAATAATTTCCAAACTCATATCAATAAACACATGCCAATCCATGATACTGAACATATTTCAAAACCAAAAAATCCCTTAATAAATTTAGAAATTCAAAAAACATGACAAATTCTATTCAATAAATCACCCATTTATTGAAAACACCATTAATCCATTAACCATGAAAAACCACACTTCAAAAAAACAAAATTTTAATTGAAAACCATTTTTAATAAACCATTTTCCATAAATCAACCAAGAAACCTTTTTTAAAATCATCATTTAAAATCCAACAATAAGGAACATTTCACAACAATAACCCATTTTCACCAAAATCCACAAATCATCACAAAATGTGTTCCAATCGAGCTTCGCACATCACATTTACAATCAATTTCAAAAAAATAAAATAATTTGAAATTAAGACTTCTAGTTATATAAAAATGATGTTAAGAGTGAATCCACCTACCTTAAGTTTTGGAAAAATCAACCTACCGCATAACCACACACCAAATTTGGGTGAAGCATCCATAAAATTGCCTTAGATCTCATTCCCTAACATCAAAAATCCCAAGCCACGTCATTTTAATCAATAAAACCCCTAGATCTACATGCAATGGAAATAGATCTAATAAACTTAGAGAGAGATAGAGAGATGGGTAAGTATATCTAAGAAAAACCATGAAAAACCCAAGATAAGAGACTTATCGGTGACGAATTACCTTCAAAGTATGTTGAAAAACCTTCGATTCACTTCAAAAATGAGTTGGAGAGCCTCCCTAACCCCTAAGTTGAGGAATCTTAATTTGGGTTCATAAGGGAGGAAAAATTGGGTGTATAGAGTTAATCCTAAGCCCCCTTATTTTTTAAAACTTTTTTTTAATGTTGTGCATAGGTACCTTGCACGGTTAGAAAAAAATTTCACTAGCCATGTGACTGTTACTATCCCAAAGGGTGCCCTGCATAGTTGTCCCACATGGTGATAAAAAGTGTGCACTGACCATGAAAAAATTGATTATCTCACATTGAACACTTTACCAGGGGTGGATTCATGGTTTTCAAACTGTGAACCTTAATTGTGCACCATCCCATATCCCTATACCTCAACTTTCATGGTTTCCTAGAGATTCTTCACAGTTTTCACTAACCGTGCTCAAACCGTGCACCCTTATAAAATCATCAAACCTTTCCCAAAACATTCCAAACTCTCCCAAACATTACCCAACCACTTTATACACATAAAAGGCATAAAAATTTTACATAACAAAAAACCATGGGTGTTACATTCTCCCCACCCCATTTGAAACTCTATCCTCATAAAGTAGAGAACAATCACTTTCCTGAAAAATCTCGGGCCATTTATCAATGATTTCCTTCCCCCACTCCCATGTTTCCTCCTGAATCTAACTATGTTTCCCCAAAACCTAAACTAGAATGATTATTTTACCAAACAAGACTTTATCTTTCCTATCCATGATATTTACTAGCACATGCACTAACAAAGCTTCCAGCTCTAGCTCAACATGATCTCATCAAATCACATGGTTAGGATTTGGCTGATACTTCTTCAACTGAGAAACATGAAACACATTGTACACCACACTGAACCATGCTAGAAAATCCAAATGATATACCAACTCTTCAATCCACTCGTGTATCTCAAAAGGGCCAATATACCTCAAATATAACTAACCCTTATTTCCAAAACGACAATGTAAAATCCTAGTAAAGATACTCAAGAACACATAATTTCCCATGTCGAATGACAACAGTCATAAATAATGATCCACATAAAATTTCTAACGACTATGATCCATCCTCATTCTATTCCTGATCAACATAATCTTCTCGTAGTCTCTTGGACAAGGTTCAGCCCAACCATCGAATTCTCACTTATTTCCACCCAATAAGGTGGAGAACGACATAGACGTCCATACAATGCTTCAAATGGAGCCATATGTATCGATTCTTGATAATTGTTATTATATGAGAACTGCACCAATGGAAAGTGATCCTCCTATGAGCCACAAAAATCTATTACACATGCCTACAACATTTCTTCCAACATTTGTATCATCCTCTCAGATTTCCCATATTTATGTGGATGACATGCCATACTCATCATCAACTAAGTCCCAAGAGCCTATTTTAAGGATTTCTAGAAATAAGACATGAACCTCAGATCTCTATCTGATACAATTGAAACTGGTACACCATGCCTCTGTACGACCACATTGATACAGATTTTGGATAAATCCTCCACCGTATGAGAATCAAGAATATGATGAAATGGTATGAATTTATAATATGAACCATAATCACCCATATGCCATCATGCTTCATAACTGTTCTTGGGAGACCTATAAGAAAATACATCACTATCTGTTCACACTTCCACACAAGTATAGGTAAAAACTGCAATATATTTTTCGACCACTGATGCTCTTCCTTGACTTGAAAACAATTCATGCTTCTTAAAACAAACTCAACCACTTTCCTTTTCATACTCACCCACCAAAACATGTTTTTCAATGCTTTATACATTTTTTGAATTCTAGGATGAACCACCCATATCCAGTGATAGTAAACACTGATAATTTTCTACTAACAAGGCATCAGTACAACCATTAGATCTTGAAATCAAAACATTGAATTCACATCTAGTTTCTAACCCTCAATGGAATCCCAGCCATTGAGTTTCAATGTCATATCCACACACTCTGAATCAGAAGTTTGAGCCTCTTTTACCAATTCCACTAAATTAGGAACCCATGAAACTAGGAAGAAAACTACTATATCACCCCTATCATCACTTTCCAACTGCATGTTGGAAATAATTGAAATCAATATATAGTGATCTGATTCTTGAATCACTACATAAGCATATTAATTTCTACATAATTCATCTGCCACTGAATTTCATTTTCTTTGTGTGTACATATAGTCAAATTCAAACATCTAGAGATACTCCATCCATCTTCCGGCCTCAAATTCAAATATATCTTTGAGAAAATATGATTCATGCTAGTATGATTGTTAAACACCATTAATTTCTCACCAAAGAGATAATGAATCCAATTTTGCAAAGAATTCACTACATATTATAAATCTAAATCATGTTTTGGGTAGTTCTTCTCAAACATCCTCATATTTCATGATCCATATGCAACAACATGATCACCTTGCATGAGAAAACACTCTAACCCTAATCCTGATGTATCATAATACACCACGTACCATTTTCATGGTTTTGGAAAAAAAATTGATGTAAGGAATCCCATAATATCTTCAAAAGACTTATGAATCTAATTACACTGAAATGGAACATTCTTCCTTATCAAAGTTGTCATCGATGAAGATATTCTTGAGAAATTATGAACAAATCATCGGTAATACCCAAATAGACCATGGAAAATATATATCTCAAAGATATTATTTGGTAGTTTCCAAGATATGATACACTCTATTTTATCCAGATCCACTAAAACGCCTCTCTCAGAAATAATATGGCCAAGTAAATGAACCTCTTGTATCCAAAAATCACACTTTGATAATTTGGAATACAACTAATGTTCTCTCAAGAACCCCAACATTGCCCCCAAGTTTTTCTCATTCTCAACCCTTATCATAAATAATTATATTTAATTTTTTAGACCGATGGGAATAACCACATATTCATAATGTCAATATCTACTTCTAAAAGCTATTTCTGGAAAATCTCCCTTCTAAACCCACAACTAATGATATCCTAATCACAAGTAAATTTTGGAGAACCATTGATATCCCCCCAACTAATCAAAAATATCAGCAATGTGTGGGAGTGTATATAGGTTCTTTATCATAAATTGGTTAAGCTTACTATAATCAACACACAACCAAAGATTTCCATCAATCTTTTTAACAAACAAAATTTGTGCTACCCACGGAGACGTACTAGACTAGATGAACCCTTTTTTTCTAACTCCTCCAAGTGCACATTAAATTAACTAATTTATTATAGTTATATCTTGTAAGATGGTAGTGATATAGGAATATTCCTTGATATCAATCGTAAACTCTACTTCTCTTATGGGTGGAAACCCTAAGAATTCTTCGATAAAGACATCGAGAAACTGATAAAAACCCTCTAAAAACTTCTCTTCTTGGTTTCATACATAAATAAAAATGAAAAATATACCAACTTATATGATATAGTCCCAACATCTGGTTCCAACAAGCCCATTCCACCAACATTTACATTATTCTCTACTCTAAAGAGATGTTCGACACCAGCACCCATTGTGAAACTAACCATTCATGCATAATAGTCGATGTGGCCCTTAAAAACATCAACCAATACATACCCATGATTATATCATAAAAACCCATCTTTTGAACTAAGAATTCCCACATAAACTCTAACCCATAAACAGTTATACCACATTATCTACACGAAAAGGCTCGACACTCACTTTGACCAAGAGGAGTTTGAAGTTTTAAAACTAAAGGCATCATTTCCACATTTAAACCCAACAAATAAAAATCATGTAAATCAATGAAATAATGAGACACAACCATATAAAATAACAATTATATAAGGGAATAATTCAAAATAACCATAACTCGCACCATCGATGGTCCCGACTGATCATAAACCATAACCTACTTCGCTCCAAACAGCTTCTTTCCTTCCACACTCTTCTCTTTATTCCCTTATTAGAATATCCCTTACTAAGGAGTCATGGTATTTCTAGGATAACCATGAATAATTATGATCTACTAATGATGGTTATGTTGTTTCCCTCACCCTATCCAGGCATAAGATTCCATTGACACCTGAGGAGTGTCACAAGTACCCAACCTTGAAGCATTGTGACAATTATGATAAAGATGCCTCATATTTTTATAGTTATGACATTCTTGAGACTGTGATGTACAATACCACTCCATGTGTTCTGTAGAAATACACTAGAAACATATTCTCTTACTCTGAGGTTTCATAGGAAGATTCACCGATCTTTCCATCAGATTATAATCCATACTCCCTCCCTAGAAATAATTGTGCCTCTTTTTATTGATCCCCACATTAGAGTTCCCACCATTTCTCTTGGGTAACAACATACTTACCCTACCTTTAGTCCCCATTATATCCCTTTTATACACTATTTATCTATTTACCATATCTGTATAATCTTTTATATAGAGAACCACAAATTTGGAATGAATTTCTTGCCTCAAGACTAATTCAAATATCCACAGCTTCATGGACGCACTAGCCACAACCTCAGGCATAAACCAGACTAAGTTCATAAAATAAGACTCAAATTCCATTACTGGGAGGTTCTTGGGATTCAGACTGAATAAATCCATCACTTTAATAATTCTAAACATGTGAGGATAGAATTGTTTGTTGAACAATTCCTAAAAATCCTCACATTCCTTACCTTGGTCCCCTTATGCCTGGACCACTAACTCCCACCAATGACATGCCAGATCTTCCAATATATACACCACTAAATTTACTTTTAACACTGGTGGTGTTCCTAGGAAATTAAATATTTGACTCATCCTATTCAACCATGCTTCCTCCATTTCCGGTTCTGAATCACCCCTAAATATGGGTGGATTATTCTTTTGAAATTGAATCAAGTGATCCACATGCTTCAAATCATCCATTTTATTCCCACTTTACATGACTTGTAAAAGATTTTACTATGCACTAAACTAGATATTAGTTCACCTAGGGATCAGGTGAAACTGCATTTTCTACAGCGTCCTTTGGTTGGTCTCTACGATACCTACTCGGTGCCGTTTATATCAACACAACAACCACCATAAGTCTCACTCCCTAGAAACTGAAGGATTATAATTTAAAATTATATAAAATTTAAATTATCCCAACTATGTTTTTAAAAATCCATCATTTTACATGTTCAACCATTTTTTGAAAAATCCCTTATGTTTTGAAAATCGACCCATATTCAAAATATAATAACTATTCTCTTTTATACCACATGCATTTGAAAATAATGTGTTGATTTTTTCAAAAATCAACAAATTTTTTGACACAATATAAATCATTATGAAAAATGAAATATGAAATCCTATTTGGAAGTAATTTCTACCATGCATGCCATTCTCATCTCATTGACTACACCCATGATAATGAGATAACTCTCTTATAAGTGTCTCTAAAAAACTTGTGTACCCAAATCCCTAGTAACTTAAAGTTCAGCATAAAAGGGTTAGTTATATCCTTTTATTTTATACATTTAAGATTCTGAAAATCCCACTCCTTACTACCATCCCAACTCAATAAATAAACCAAGAAATAATTCTAACTCCAAGACCGACCATCAACACCAAAGAACTGAACAAAACTTCTTTCACTTGAATGTCAGCGACTGAACAAAATGATACCACTTGTAACTTCCTACCTATCTTCATTGGCTTTATTCAAGGTGGGAGTGCTACTTGGCCTTAGGTGACATCCATAAGGCACCAAAGTCTAGTAATAAATTTCAAGGGATTCATGAAAATTGGGGGATGATTTTTCCTTTTGAAATGATAACAAACAACCAAACATTCCATTACCAAAAAAACTACAAGATGCATGTCAAAAATGTATTACAATTAAACATTATTCAAATACTGATAAAACCAAAACCATAACAATACCATAATATGTGTACCAAGTGGAAGAATAAACAAAAAAACCTAAAGAATCCATGAATTAACTTCAAAGATCTACTACACCAAGCCCCATGCTCCGACCACCATAAGACCACCCAAGCATCATAATGAACGACTATAGAAATGAGATGCTTTACCTTTACCTATTTCTCGGAATAAAACATACATAAAAGAACCAAATTTCCAAAGTAGGGGGTGGATAATAATACTCAATAGGCTTTCCCCAAATGAAATCCTTACACACACCACTCAGATAGAACCATTAGCACATTTATATAAAACAATTTATATAAAAGATCAAAAATACAACAATTTACAACAATCCAAACATAACCTTACCAAGCTATCTCACCCAAACCATCACTATACCAAGGAAATCAACCAAACACGTCATTAACCATTTTCCCAACACAAATTTTCATAACCCGTTTCACCTTTCATGGCGGATCGCACATTCTAATCATACTCATAAATTCCATGCACCGAAATTGCTTTACCCATAATGGTTGAACTTCACATCCAAACATGTTCACCCATCTCCCTTTATAGCAGACTTCATGCACACTTATCCTTGATGTTAGTCCTTCACATCCACTATACATCCTCTTTTTATAGTGGTTCCTCACACCCACTATCCATACATTTCAACATGATTAAACACATATGCCAAAAATCAAGAAAATAGCATTTACCAGAACCACAATAACATGAAAATCAATAATTTCCAAACTCATATCAATAAACACATTCCAATCCATACTACCAAAAAAATTTCCAAACCAAAAAATCCCTTAAGAAAATCAACAATTCCAACAACATTACAAAAACGCTTCAATTAATCACTCATTTATTGAAAACACCCTTAATCCATTAACCCTTCCAAACCAAACTTCAATAAAATAAATTTTTATTAAATTTTTTTTAATAAACCATTTTAATAAATCATCCAAGACAAAAAATTTAAAATCATTTAAAATCCAACAACAAGGTACATTTCACAAAAATAACCCATTTTCCCCAGAATCCACAAATCATCACAAAATGGGTTCTAATCAAGCTTCTCACATCACATTCACAATATATTTCAAGAAAAAACAATTAATTTTAAATTAAGCCTTTTAGTTCTATAAAAATGGATTTGAGAGTGAATCCACCTACCTTAGGGTTTGGAAAAATCGAACCACCAAACAACTGTACATCAAAACTGGGTGAAACTTCCACAAAATCACCTTATATCCCTTTCCCTAACATCGAAAAGACATAAACTCGTCATTTTAGGCAACAATAACCCTAGATATACATGATACGGAATTAGATCTAGGAAACTAAGAGAGATATAGAGATATTGTGTGGTAAATCTAATGAAAACCATAAACAACCAAGAGAGGAGACTTACTAGGGAATAATTGCATTCAATGTACCTTGAAAACCTTTTGATTCACTTCCAAATGGAGTGGGAGAACCTACCTAACCCCTGAGTTAAATAAATCCCATGTTGGGTTTGTAATGAAGGGGAAATAGGGTACATATGGTTAATCCACATCCCCCCTCATTTTTAAAACCCCTTTTTAATGCCTCACATTGTTAGCTCGCACGGTTAGACAAAATGTGTTCTAACTATGTGACTACTACTATCCCAATGGGTGCCCTGCATGTTCGGCCCACACGGGAATACAAATTGTGTGTTGATCATGTGGAAGGCCACAGTCTCACATTGCATGCTTTACCTAGAGTGGATGCTTGGTTTTCAAACTGTGTGCCTTAACAGTGTTCCATATCATATCCCTCTTCCTCAACTTGCACGGTTTCTTAGAGATTCTTCGCAGTTTTTACTAATCGTGCTCCAACCATGAAGCCTTAGAAAAGCCTCTAAACCTTCTCAAAAACTTTAAAAACTCTACCAAACAATACCCAACCACTTTATACACATAAAAAGTCATAAAAATGTTACATACCTAAAACCGGGGGTTCTACAAACCCACCCATGGTGGAAAATGAAAAGACAGTAGTAGTAGTAGTAGTAAAAATTTTAACAAAACCAGACATACCATTTTTCACAATAACATCTAATGATGACCTTTATAACTAATAATCATACCAAATAGGTCATACAATACAATAAGAAAAAAGGTTCGCATGTTACTGGCCTCAATACATACATATATAAGGATGATGATATGAAATAAAGATAAAAGATGAACTTAGGCTAATGTAAGAACCTCAAGGTCCCTTTCCATCCATAGCATGAAAAATGTCTGACTTTTTCACTAAGGTCCATCTCATGAGCTAGGGACCTTACCTAATCACAAGGTAATGAAATCTAAACGCATCATGAAGAGACCATGTAGGGTGTGAGAATAATCATAGTTGTCCAACACCAACGTGTTCCTGACTTGCATATGTGATAAATCAGGTGTATCTAAAAATAAATAAACAACGCATCATGATATAACATGATTATCATGTGCTAAAAACATGTAAGGAAGTAATTACATGCTTCATCCATTTCTTTAAAAAAATGTAGTGGTAAGGATCCTTGTCATATATCCCAAGGAATCCCCTAATCATAGAACATCCAAGGTGAACCCTCAATTTCCACCTCAAAAAGTATCACCCGGAATGTTATGACAACAATCAAATAACCAATGTAACTAAGTCACACAAAAACAAAGTACCTACTCCCACGGACCCCAGATCAAGATCCCATGTCTCCTCAAAGATCGATGTCTCTTGTTATAGAGATGTTTGGCCTCCAAATAATAATAATTGTCTCCTCAACAACTGATGTCCTAAGGAACAACAATATCCATCCTCCCACATAGTCCCAACCCATGACCTCAATAATACTACGAGCCTCATCCCCAACCAATGGTACCAACACTATCATCTAATGTTTCCTCATAGTACACTATTATTTCTATGGAAAGAACCCCTAACCACATTGATGGTCAACACTATCCTAATCCTTAATCTAATAGAGGCCACTACTCACATGTGTGGTAAACACCACCTTAGAATATAAGTCCTATCTATGTGAACATGAATTCAATGTTTCATCAACCAGACATGGTGAGAATAAATTTCCAATAAAGTACCCAATCCACATCAACTCAACACATCATTCCACTACTACCTTGTCACTAAATATGATGGTCAACTGTTGGAACCATGGTCTTCTATGCATGAATTAGAGTATGGTTTGTGTTTTTTGACAATCCTCGATGGAATTTCAGAATGTGTACCAGCAAAGTGATCATACAGTTCAAGCAGAAAATAGTATTGAAGGTGGTGTCGTTTCCCAATGTTTTCCAAATTTTTGGGCCTGAAAATCGACAAATGGAGAAAAGTGTTTTTTGGCAAAGAGACTTGCGTGCAGTGTACTTGAAGGAGATGAAACTTGCGTGCCATATGTTTTTCAAGATCAGAACATAGAAAAATGGAAAAGGGATAAGGGTCGCGTAGTTTTTGGGCTGGTCGCGCAAGTGACCTGCGTGTCGAGAAAGGACTTGTGCGCCGATGCCTAGGAGGTTTGGAAACTTGCGTGTCGGTTTTTCTTCATGATCAGAACTTCAAAATATGGAAAAGTAAATTAGGTCGCGCAAGTATTAGTTGGGTCACGCAATTAAGTTGCGTGACAGAGGCTAGGGCGGTTGGAGCTGCGCGTCGGGACTTGCGCACCATAAGGACACTTGCACGCCACCGCGCAGGGGGTCCAGTTTGCCTATAAATAGAGGACTAACCCACCTCATTTGTAATGAAGTTCAAGACTTAGAGATTTTTTGAGCTCTCATCGCGCAAGTGGTTGAGTCGCACAAGTGGTTGTTGGGTCACGCAAGTAGAGGTTGCGCGCCGGTTGTTGGTTGCATGACCAAGGTGGTTTGGGAGTTAAAGGCGCAGTGTTGCGCAAGTTTGGAGTTAAAAGAGGCAGTGTCACGCAAGTGGGTTGGTGTCACCTGCGCACCGATTTTTTATCGTGCAAGTGACTTGTGCGCCGTTCTTGAAACTTGCATGTCGGTCTTGGAGAAGTGCACCAGGTGAGGTTGTTGTACGCTGGTCTTTTTGGAGATGCACGAAAGCTGGAAGATTTCCTGATATCTTCAGTGCAAAGTGAGATTAGTATACAAGTGAAAGTTGGACTTCAATAGAGCATCTACATAAAACAGAGGATGCATTCTTTTGAAATGATGAACATACCTTCACATCTATAAACTGAGTGTGACTTCAACACGGGTTGTGAGCCAGGGGGAGTCAACGGGAGTGACCTGAGGGACGTAGTGAGCTATCCCTGAACAATTGTAAAGGAAGTGATCCTGGGACAGAGTGATTGTGCCTGAAACTTTGTAATCCAAGTTTAGTGGAATTTGGTATGAACGAAAACCTGTCGGCGTATGATCCTTGGACGTAGCCCTTAGTGATGAACCAAGTAAAAAGTGTTGTGTCGTCTCTCTGTATGTGAATGCTTGCTTTCTATTCATATCCATCATATAGGTTTAACAAGTTCCTACCAACGTGGGAACAAGATCCATAACTTTAAAAGAAAAATTTGACACCCTGATTCACCCCTCCCCTCTTAGGGTGTCCCAGGGTCCTTCAAGTGGTATCAGAGGGTAAAGGTTACTGGTGTTGAATCTGTCCTTTGTCGTCATGAAGAATGCAGTCAATTTTAGGGGAGTCCCTATCTTCTATGGAAGTAATTTCTAGATCTGGAAGAACAGAATGAGATCTTATCTAAGATCCCTTGGAATGGAAGTTCTGTTTTCCACTGTGCAAGGTATTAATGTTTATGATCCAACAGGGCTGGATATGACTGATACAGATAGGAAAATTCTTGATGCAGATGCTAAAGCACAAAATGCTCTCACTATAGCACTTTCTGATCAGATCTATCTAAAAGTTATGAGTTTCACCTCAGCTAAGTCCATCTGGGATAAACTTGAAAATATTTATGAAGGTGATAGAAAATTGAAGGAGGCGAAACTACAAGTGTTAGACAATAGGTTCGATGATCTGAAGATGCATCCTGATGAGAATACAGACTCCTTCTTCAATTGAATTACTGAAGTGGTTGGAGAAATTCAAGTCCTAGGAGAAGAAATCAGAGACATTGACATTGTGAAGAAAATACTGAGAAGACTAACACCCTTGTACAATGAAAAGATGTCATCCCTTGAGGAAAGAGATCTTTCCAAACTTTCATTGGATGATTGTTGAGCAGCTTGGTGGCATATGAAATGAGGGTCAAACTAGAAGATGCTACTACACGAGTAAGCAAGAAAATGGCATTCAAATCCATAGAGAAACAAAAAATCTCAAAAGATAGTAGTGGTGAAGATGAAGAGGAAAAAGAAATTATTTCTCTCATTACCAATAAGTTCCAGAAGGGAAAAGGTAAATTCAAAGGGAAGTTACATCTAGCTTGATTTTGTTGTGGCAAAGTCGGACACATTGCTTCTCAATGCTTAAGAAAGATCGATGATGATGATAGCAATACTGAAAAAGTTGAGAAGCCTCAGAAAATGTTTTTCAAGAAAGGAGACTTCAAATCTAGAAAGAATGTTCTGAAGAAGAGTTTTTTCTATGAATAGGAAGAAGATGATAATGAATTTTGTGATGAAGAAGAACCAGAATTTGAAACTGAGAAACATGCTTCCATGATGGCCACTGTTGAAAAATCAGAATATACTGGTGGAGAAAATCAGTAAAAAACTAGTGAAGATCCCGAGTTGCAACTTAAGGATTTTGTTAGCAAGCTTAAGATTAAATGTAAGAGTTGCAATAAGTGGAAGTCAATGGTAGAATAATCAACTGAATGCGTTGATCAACTTGAAGCTGAAATTGAATGACTGGAAGAATTTGTGAAAGTACAGTCTAAAATTATTGAAAGCAATGATGATGTAGTAGATCTGAAGCTGAGAATTGAAGAGTAGGAAAAGGTCATCAATGACCTCACCTCCATACTAGAAGAAAAATCCAAGACTGTTGAGGGTCTTGAGGAGGAAGTTGTTACTCTCAGGAGTAAACTTGAGACTGAATCAATCTCAAAAGAATCAAAGAAGAAAATATAGTTTGGAAGATTCTCTGATGCTGAATTACTAGCAAGAGCCAAGAGTGGTTCATATGGGGTTGTAAAAATATTGAGTGATCAAAGACCCACTTTCATGGGAAAGAGTGGAATTGGCTGTGAAGCTGGGATATAAACTACTGGAATTAAAGAGAGCCAAAAGAAAGACAAGATGAAAGTTGGACATATTGAAACATTGCCTGAAGTGCTGAAAAAGAAACCCTCAATCCAAGATAAAAGGAAAACTGAAAATTATCCTCAAACATTTAGAAATGACAGGCAGTCCAACTATTCTCCCAAGGAAGAAAGTATGTGGATAAATTCAAGTGAGAAGACATTTCCTCCCATGAAGTGTCAGTTCTGTGGCTATCGGGCCATACCATGTCATATTTCAAAGAGGCAAGGAGCTACCTAAATAGGGAAGATCTAGGACATCAACAAAGAAGACTGACTTCATATCCTCCATCTTATAGAAGAAATAGTTTTTATGGATACTGTTTTCATTGCACTAACTTTGGTCACAAGGCTCTTAATTGCAGGAAGAGAAGGGACATGGACACCTCATACTGGAATTCAAGAACAGTAATATCTCATCGACAAGATAGTGTTTCTCTTTCAAACATGTTTTCTTCTCTCGAAGAAGACTTCAACTATGAAGAACCAATGTACACAGATGAGATAATTGAAAGGCCATCAGTGCTCTATACTCATTTCAATGTCTCATATAAAGAAAGGGAGAAAATTAAGAAATCCAACCTTGCAGAGGTGGCCCTCAAAGCTATAAAAAGCAATAGTACTTGGATTCTGGATAGCAGTTGTTCATCCCATATGACAGGTAATGTTGACCTGTTAACAGATATCAAAAGGAAGGTTGATGGAACAGTTCGATTTGGTAACGATGGAGCTTTGAAAATCAAAGGCAGTGGAAGTACTGAATTAGCTAATGGAGAGATAAAGAAGACTGAAGTCCTTTACATAGATGTCCTACATCATAATCTACTTAGCGTGAGTCAACTCTGTGACTCAGGACTTATTGTTACCTTTAATTAGAAAGGCTGCACTATCAAGGGAAAGATAGGAAATTCACTTATGAAAGGATGTAGAACATAAGGCAACCTGTATCAGGTTGATAGTAAAGAAAATGTTTTATACAAGACTCTTGAAGAAGAAAACAATTTGTGGCATAGGAGACTGGGTCACATCAATCAACAAGACATGGAGAAAATATCAAAATTGAGGATTGTCATGGAAATTCCTAACCTGAAGCGTGAGCGTGAAAAATCCTGTGATGCTTGCATTCGTGGAAAGTTGGTCTGCAGTTCATATCGGCCAAAGAAGAAAAGGGCATCTCATCTTCTTGATCTAATTCATACAGACGTTTGTGGCCCGATAAATTTTGATGGAACTCATGGATAAAGGTACTTCATCCTTTTCACAGATGATTACAGAATAATAGCATGTGTAATGGTTATACATAGGAAACGAAAAGTGCTTGACTGCATGAAGACGTATTGTCATATTTTCGAGAATGATTCTGGATGAATAATCAAAGTGTTGCGATCAGACAATGGAGAGGAATACATGCCCATTGAATTTGAAAACTACCTGGAGAAGCATGGGATACAACATGAGGTAGCTGCCGTGAGAACTCCACAGAAAAATGGAGTTGTTGAGCATAGAAATCGACAGGTTAACAATATGGCCAGGACTATGCTGATTGAGAGTGGTATCTCTGGCCATTATTGGAAGGAAGCTATTGAAGCTGCAGTGCACATTCAGAATCGAACAGGGCTTTATATGAGAGAAACAAAGACACCATATTAATTGTGGCATGGAAGGAAGCCTTCATTGAAATACTTTCGAGTTTTCGGAAGCAAATGTTTCATCTGGAACAAAGAAGGAAATCAAGGGAAGTTTGGTGACAATGTTGATGAAGGAATTTTTCTTGGATATCCAATGAACATCAAAGCCTACAAGTGTTTCAACAAGTGATTAGGAAGGATTGTGGTAAGCAGTGACGTTAAGATAATTGAAGAGAAAACCACAAATGCTTCAAGGACGTCATATGCTGATGTGATAGAAAGTGAAGAAGAAAGTGAACGTGGAGGAAATACAAATACAGAAACAGAGGAAGCTGTACAAAACACTCATCGGTCACATCATGATGTTGACTCGGAAGAAGAATATTAAGAAGAAACTGTGGCTTGATAAAATTCAACTGAACCACACAGAAGAAATCGTAGAGCTGAGATTGATCCATCTAACATAATTGGATACATGAGTGCATCCACTCAAAAAAGGAGGGTGAGGAATAACATGCAATCTGCATTTCTTTCAATTGTGGAGCCATCCTCATTCGAAGAAGCTACAAAGGATAAATATTGGGTGAAATCCATGAATGAAGAGCTAGATCAGATTGATAAGAATCAGACATGGGATATTTTCCAGAGACCTGAAGGTCACAATGTGATTAGTACTAAATGGATCTTCAAGAAAAATTTTGATGAGCATGGAAGTGTTATTAGAAACAAGGCTCGACTGGTATGTAAGGGATATTCCCAGATTAAAGGTGTTGATGTTGAAGAAACCTTTGCTCTAGTGGCTAGACTGGAGTCAATCAGACTTTTCTTTACCATGGCACTCCAAAGAGGATATAAAGTATATCAAATGGATGTCAAGACAGCATTATTGAATGGTGTACTCGAAGAAGAAGTCTACATTGAACAACCAGTGGGTTTTGTTCTTGGTACTGATGAGACAAAGGTCTGCAAACTGAAGAAATCCCTATATGGTTTGAAGCAGGCACCACGAGCATGGTATTCTCGCCTGGACGCATATCTCAATAATCTAGAGTTCAAAAGAGGAGGAGTGGATCACAATTTATATGTAAAGAATTATCCAAAAGATCAATTCATGGTTCTAGTCTACATTGATGATATCATCTTTGGTGGAAGCAGGCAGAAATCAATGGATGAATTTTCCAATCACATGAAATCAGAATTTTAAATGTCTTTTATTGGGGATCTCACATATTTCATAGGGCTACAGGTGATTCAAAAGAAGGATTACTCTTTCATTTCTCAGGAAAAGTATGCAAGAGAGCTGTTGAAGAAGTTTAATATGCAAGACTCCAAACCAATGTCAACTCTGATTTCAGTTGGAACTAAACTTTGAAAGCATGAGGATGGGACCTCTGTAGATCCCACCATGTACAGGAGGATCATTAGGAGTCTATTGTACCTGACAGCGACACGGCCTGATATTGTCTTTGACACATGTCTTGTGGCCCGCTTTCAGAGTAATCCAAAGGAGGAACATATGGAGGCAGTCAAAAGAATCATGAGGTACATTCAAGGTACATATAACTTTGGGTTATATTTTGCTGTAGGTGGGGAAAATGAATTATTAGCATTTTCTAATGCGGACTGGGCTGGTGATGTAGTAGACATAAAGTCCACCAATGGTGGAGCCTTCTATATTGGGCAGAAATGTGTTGGCTGGTTGAGCAAGAAACAAGAAAGTACTTCTCTTAGTACTTATGAAGCTGAGTATATATCCACCACAAAGGCATGCACTCAACTGCTATGGATGAAGCAACAATTAACAGATATTGGTGATGAGGTAAAGAAACCAATGGTGATTTACTGTGATAATAAGAGTGCAATTGATCTTACGAAGAATCCTGTTCAGAATTCTTGTACGAAACATATTGAAATCAGGTATCACTTTATCAAAGAAAAAGTTGAACAAGGGGTGATTAGACTGGATCATGTGGGAAATGATGAGCAAGTGGCTGATATCCTGACCAAGCCACTATTAGTGGCTGTGTTTGAGAAGCATCGGTTGAACCTCAGTGTTCATCCATCTCCCAGTGTATAAGGAGGTTTCACAATACCCCTCTCCCCGATTATGATAACTGTTTTTATCTGTTTATGGATGTGATGCAGTTTTGTGGGGGAGATACTATCCAGGGAGAGTATGGTTTGAGCTGAACATTGAACAAATTATCGATATTTGGGTTTATTTTCAATGGGGGAGAAAGGATTAAAATCAGGCATGTTCAAGCATGTAATGCTCCTGTGACACGATGTGAATTCAGTGTTAGTGATAGGATGAGAAGGATAAGAAGGAATACATCGTTCATGTAATGCTTCTTGGGCGTCATTGAGAATTCCAAAACACTGGAACCCAATTCAAGCTTCCTCTCTTGTTTTCTACACCGATCATTGCTCACGTAGACTTAGAGTGTTGGCTGAGTTGATTCTTGCGTTTTTGGTTTGCACATGGATGGGGTTCTATTGAATTTATTTTCTGATTGCCAACAAACCCAAAGGGGGAGATTGTTGGAACCATGGTATTCTATGCATGAATTGGAGTATGGTTTGTGTTTGTTGACAATCCTCAGTGGAAGTTCAGAATGTGTACCAGCAAACTGATCATACAGTTCAAGCAGACAACAGTATTGAAGGTGGTGCCATTTCCCAGTGTTTTCCAAATTTTTGGGCCGGAAAATCGACAAATGGAGAAAAGTGTTTTTTGGAAAATAGACTTGCGCGCCGTGTGACTTCAACAAGGGTTGTGAGCCAGGGGAGTCAACGGGAGTGACCCAAGGGACGCAATGAGCTATTCATGAACAATTGTAAAGGAAGTGAGCCTGGAACAGAGTGATTTTTCCCAAACTTTTGTAATCCACAGCTAGTGAAGTTTAGTGGAATTTGGTACGACCGAAAACCTGTCGGCGTATGATCCTTGGACGTAGCCCTTAGTGGTGAACCAAGTAAAAAGTGTTGTGTCGTCTCTCTGCATGTGAATGCTTGCTTTCTGTTCATATCCATCATACAGGTTTAACAAGTTCCTACCAACATGGGAACAAGATCCATAACTTTAAAAGAAAAAGTTGACACCCTGATTCACCCCTCCCCTCTCATGGTGTCCCGGGGTCCTTCATCAACACCATCCAATATCACATGGGTCATTCCCATTTCCTGATGACATTTTCCCCTCATCTTTAAGACCAAGTCACCCCATTAGTGATCAACCACACCCTAAGTTTCCTGGACAAGACCAACCTGACAACCAATGTCTCCTCAATCCATATGTTCATCACCATCTCGATCCTCAAGTTGTGAACATCACTCTCCCATTAAACCATCATAATAATCACATTTAATAAAAACAATTTAATTTAAATAAAATAAAAACTTGGTCTAGTTTTTCTATGTTATGAAGTCTCTCACTAGGATCATACCATTTGTAATCATGTATGGGTATTCCCATAGGAATATCACAAGGTAAATTTAATTAATTTAAAGAAAATAATTTAATTTATAGGGTCTCGCTCAGAATACCCAATGGAACACTAAATAATGAACTCCCAAAACATGGGAGAAATCAATATAATGCTACGAACTAGATACCTCATGTTGGTAGATGCTCTATCATCTAATACCAGCCTCTAATTCTATTCGATTCAGTTGAAATCATCATTTTAAAAAAAATTACCAAAAAATATGGTAAATTTTCTTACACGGGTTTAGTGCACAATATTGGGAGAGGAAAAGGAAAGAGAAGCAAGACAACTCAAGGATTTACCAATTCAGTTCCAACCACACTGACAGCTTCAAGAATGTAGCTTGGATAAGGAGATCTGTAGAAAATATAGGTGAGGATGAAGCGAGGGGATCCCCTCTGGTGTGTCTATAAAATGGAGGAGAAATGGGGAGGGGTAAATAAATAATGGGAAAGGGGATTTTTAACTTTTCACACTTTTAATGGTCATTATTATTTGGATGAACAGTTTGGATAACCATGCACTAATCATGTGTCACCCACTATCTAGGTACCCCACAGCGCATGGATGGTCCACATGGTTTTCCAAAAAGTACACCAACCATGTTTGATCCACTGTTAAAAACTATAGAGTTCTCTACATAGTCGTCCACCCCCTCCTACACAATTTTTCAAACCATACACAAAGCACCAGGAGGGCGGCATAGTTTCCCCTGTGAGGATTAATGGTTATTCCAAACTGTGAACCACAATCTGTATACCCCGTAAATTTGGATGTTCAGTCCCCAACGCACCTAACACCCAACCAAAACCCTAAGTCACTTACTAAGCTTCTAAACTCATCTAACAATAATGCCTTGGGTCAAGGAATTTCTTGGAATTAAGTTATTATAATCAATAAAATTGGTTTTCTATGCACTAAACACTGAAAATTTTAAAAATGTTGAGGATTTTGTCCCACTCCAAAATCCTGAGTAGTTACCATCACCCCACATTTACATAGCACGTTTTAAATCTATAAAACTAAACCCAGAGATGGTAAAAAAAATACCCAAACCTTTAAAGTTAACCCAGTTATCCCCAGTCATAAAGTTAATAATTAAACTCTCTCTAGGAACTCCTCACCTTAGTAGTTACCTACCCCTATCACTTCCCGACCTATAATGCAATAAACTGATGGCCCATAGACGATCCTCAAACTGAAAATTCCACACATGACACATCATCACACTGGAGCCTCATCTAGTGATCGAATCTTACCTGTGTTACCTCTAACACCCACCAAGTATCACATCTCCCCATATGCCTTCATGGTTACCATGTCGCACATGACACCTATGAGGTCCCGCATCACAAAATATGCCCATAATAAGTCCTACTTCCTCACTCCTCACATAGAAACTGCATCACGCCAATGCCTAGATGCCAACACACCTCAGGTAATCCTATATCCCCTTGATTCTATTAGTAAATTCTAGTTCCACGTACCTCATATATATATATATATATATATATATATAACATATTTGAGATGATTCCAATATAATAATGGCCATTTATTTAGTCCACAAAATATCTTGTACACCTCATGCGCCCAAAATAAACATGCCTAAAAAATGGGCATACCAAAAATAAAGATCACCCCAGTCACACCCATGGAATACCTCTAAATATTGTAGGATCACCAACCCACATTGACACTAGAATCTTAACAATATTTACCTGGACTGAATCCTAACAATCGAAAGCTTATCCTCTATATGATGTTGCACCATCCACCAGCCACTGACCCCGCTACTGGGTCTCACTATCTCTACCACGCCCTTTGAGTTCAATTGTATCTCACCTACAATCTCTGGGTACCGCTCCCTGTTTGACTTTAGAAACCTAAGTCTACCCCAGTCCATGACTATCACATGTACATGTAGTTCTCCTATAGGACCTCTCGAGATTCCCGACATGTCTATATGCTCGGCACTCCTTCAGTTCCTGGTCACAATGCATCCACAGACAACCCGAATGCCTGCATTGGAATCACACCATCAATGACCCACTATGAGGTGGTTTTATCAAGTCTCTGTCCTGAATTACATGATAATACACCTCTCAGACCCATATACTGGTATCTGAAGCATTGATACTGAAATCAGTAGACTTCATCACTTATCCTAAGTATGATTGGTCCATAAAGTTTCCCTCAGCTATCAGCACCTGATTCAACATATTTAATAATGAGACTAGCCTGATGATGTTTACATTCACCTGAATGGCCTACTGTAAACCATCCTTGAAACACCTCACCCTTGAGGTGTCTTCAACCACCATATTGGGTGTGAAATGTGAAAAATCATTGAAAGTAGATTCATATTCTATTATGAACATTTATCCCTGTTGTAGGATCAAGAACTCCTGAGCTCCCTCTTTTCTTATAATCTTTACGAAGAATTTATCAAAGAACTTAGCCTCAAAATAATTCTAGGTCAGTCCCTCTTGTATACTATCCTAGACCTGCATGTCCCACTAGTGCTTTTCCAGTCCTATGAGAATTCACAAATCCAGACTCAACCTCCATCCTAGGGGTCTCTCAAGATGATCAAAGATAGTATATATTTCCTCGATCTAGTTCGTATCCCCCGGCACATGAGCCTCATCCCAGTTGGTGAGGCATCCTTAAGTGCATCCACAATACCCAGGTTCAAACCCAGGTAGAGACATATTTATGGTACTGTAGTAGGCACTGTAGTAGGCACTGTAGCAGACTGTACATTGTGTGGGTACTATAGCAGACTGTACACTGTACAGATACTGTAGCAGACTGTACACTGTGCGGGTACTGTAGTAGGCACTATAGCAGGTACTGTTCAGTACTGTAGCAGCTAGAACTATTCACCTTGGGACACCGGTTTGGGCTTGGATTCCTTAAGGCTTTCAGGTCACCCAGGCCTTCGGGTCAGTAGGGTTTTCGGACCACCTTTAAGGCCTTCGGGCCACCTCAAGGCCTTCGGGCCACATGCAGTTGCCCCAGACACACTACAAAAAAGTAGCAGCTCCAGAAGAGGATTCAGAGCAGGTGCACTCACCAGAGTAGAGCCAAATGGATTATTAGAATGAGAGGGTATGGTTATTCCATCAGGACAAGCCTATGCTTGCATATGAATCCTAGTCATATGGTCATGCAAAGGTGGAGAGCTACTATCATGATGCAGATGCTGGGAAGGGGTTGTTCCTTGTAGATAGTCTGGTTGAATCCCCTAAGACCTTCGGGTCATGTAATCTCCTAAGCCTACAGGCCATGTAATCTCTGAGCCTACGGGCCTTGTAAGGGTTCCCCATCATCCCTTGAAAGGGGGGTTATCAAAAATCAATAAAAATGAAGGCCTTCAGGCCATTCGGAGTAGTTCTTATCCCCCTGTGTTCCACCTTCACACAAAAAAAATAGTGGGCCCTACAAATGGTACTCTCTAGTGATATATGACATGGGATGATCTATTCCCCGATCTCCCCAATCAATCCCCTAGGTGACATGAACTAGACTCATTCTCATCCGCTCATCCATTCATTTTCTAAAATAATTCATATGATAAGATTGACCCAGATGTATCGATCATGTACCTACACCTCATGCTCTGCCTGAACCTTTGGTGCCTCATCCCGACCCCTAGTGTTCCCAACCTATGCACACTCATGTGGCACCCTATCACTACCTTCTACATGCCCCATCAAAGCAGTCCAAGTTAAAACCTACTGAATACCAATGTAATGGTATGAAAACCCTAATAATATATATATAACATAGATTGTGAATGAAGTAATAAGTAGGGTGATCTCACCGCACTTACACCCCCTACTGCACCCATGTCACATGACATCCGACCTCATGGCCCTATTCCAGTACATATCAGAGAAAGGTATCACTAGTAATCTAGACTTGTGGCCCCTCACCTTCCCATGTCAGTGTATGGAATCACAACTCAACCCAGCGTAGCTGAGTAAGCTTCCACCAAAGATATTCAAGGTATAAAAAATGCTACTTAGCTTCATTTGTGGACATTTTTAATAGCTCACCCAATAGGCCTCAAGACAGTCCCATCCTAAAGAACTATGTCTCTCCAATTAAATGACCATATCACCAAACATTGTGATCAAAATCATCCTATATAATCATCCCTTCCTACTCTTGTAAGATCTAGGCCAACATATATATATCACACTTCACATTTATGCTTCATTGGAACCAAATACCTGAGTTGGTTGTGTAAAATTCCACTAAAGAGAGGTTGGGTAGGAAAACACTACTTAATATCCTTTCTTAACACTTTAAACAACCCAACACATCCTAGTGTGATCCTGGTTCCTAGTAAAAACAAAAAACAATATCAATGAACATGAAAATATAATCAATTAATATGTTCTAGTAAAAATTATAACAAATCCTCCCTTCCCATACCAGGGCAAGGGTCCCTATATCCTCCCTTTCCATGCTAGGACAAGGGTCACCTTTCATAATAGGTAATAATCGCATCCAATTTCACCACTCGAGTTAGAAATCATATCAAATCTAAAGGAGAAAAGAAAAATAGCAATTTTCCACCCATGGAAATTCAGTTTGTTTCTCATGAAAGGGGTTATAGGAACCCAAACACAAGCTCTAAACCCAGTTCCATATATATTCTAGTATCCATACAAACATAAGCCAAATAGTAAGACCAAAAATATGTAAAATAAACACCATTAATACCATTTGTTGTTCCCTGACCTGATTTTCCACCCAATTAGTGCTTCAGGCGGAGTGTTGTTGGGCCTTAGGTGTGCCTCCATGTACACCAATGGAATCTGGCTATAAGAAAGAGTGTAAATACCTGATAGTTGGCATAATATACCCTATGGTGGTGATATAATAATTTCATAATATATATAGAGATGTGGAATAGAATGACCAATCATAGGACTAGTAACCCACCCATGGAGGAAGCACAAAAGACAGCAGCTATAAAAAAAAATAACAAAATGAAACATATAATTTGTAGAACTAACATCCCATGATACCCATTATTACTAATAATTAATACAAACAAGGTCATACTACACAATAAAAAAAGGGGTCACCCGTAGCTGACCTCAATACATACAAATATCAGCATACTGATAAAAAAATATCAAAATTTAAACTCCAGCTAATGTAGGAACTGCAAGATACCTTTCCATCCATCCTATGAAAAAGGTCTTACTTGATCACTAAGTTCTAGATCATGAGTCCAAAACATCACCTAATCGCAAGAGAATGAAATCTACAAACATCCTGAAGGACCCATGTAGGGCGTTAGAATAATCTTAGTAGGAAACCACCAATGTGTTCCTAACATACATCAGTGATAAAGCAGGTGTATCTAAAAGTAAATAAATAGTTCATCCTATAATATCCTACTTCCTTTGTACTAAGACACATGGAAGTAATCACCTTTTTTAGCCATCACTAGAATAACTATAGTGTCAAGGATTCTTATCATACAACCCAATTCATCCCCTAATGAAATATTATCCTAGGTGAACCCTCATGTTCCACCTCCAAAATTATCACCCAACACCTCATGCCAACAACCATATAGCCGACGTACTGAAGGAATGCCCAAACAATAAGTACCTGGTCCCTCAGAACCTAACTAAAAAATTCCCATCATGTTGATTCCTGATTTCCCAAGTTACAACATTTTCTATTCTCCAAATTATAATAACTATTGGATCAACAGTCAACATCATGAGGAGTGGCGATATCCATCCTCACATATAATCTCATCCCATGAACTTAATAATATGACATGACTCAACCACCAAATTATGGTATCATCATCATCAACTGATGGCTCCTCAATATCCATGTGGATTTCTATAATAATAACCTCTAACCATAATGATGGTCAACACCATCCTTAACTGCAATCTAATAGAGGCCTCTACCCAAATGAGTTGTGAACAACACATCACCATCTGAGTCGTATATGTGTGCAGATGACTCTAACTACATGTCATTCAAACATGGTGATCCAAAATCACCAAAAAAGTTCCTATCCACAACAACCCAACACCTCGTTCCCCTGTGACCATGTTTCTCATTTTGGTGGTCAAAACCATCCAACATCACATAGGTATTCCTTGTAGCTTGACAACATTGTCACCTCATCCTGACAACCATGTCACCCAACAGGTGATCAACATAACCCAGAGTGTTCGGGCCATGGCCAACCTGACAAACAATGTCTCCTCAAGCCACATCGTCATCGCCATCTTGATCGTTTGGTTTTTCCTGTCACAATCCCATGGAACCATTGCAAGCATCAAATTTAATAAAAACAACTTAATTTAAATATAACAACACCCCAGCCTAGTCTTCCCAAGGTATGAAGCTTCTCTATCGGACTATCCAAAGGCATGCTCAAGAACACACCCCCAAAACCTTGGAGATATCACGAGAAAGATATCCACCACATACCTCATATTCATAAATGCTCGATTGCCCGATACTGACCTCTAACTCGAGCTAATTTGGAAGAAAATGATATTTTACATAAACTCTATATAAATAGGGTAAATCATCTTACATAGATTTAGAACACCATATAATGAGATGAAAATTAAATAGAAATAAGAGGACTCAAATCCTTATTGATCCAATATAAATGAGACTTATGGATTGAAGAATGGGGATCAGATGAGGAGATCATCTCAACACCTAGGGGAGGAAGAAATGAGGGGATCCCCTATGTTGTGCATGATAGAAGGAGAGAAAATGATGAAGAGGAAAATAAATATGTAAAAAGGGAATTTGGTAATTTTAAAACTATAAATTAGTCACATGGTTTGGCCACACGGTTAGGCTAACTGTGTGCCAACCATGTGGTACCCACTGTCTAGGTACCCCACTGTGCATGGTTGGCCTATGCGGCTTTCCAAACTGTAAGCCAACTATGTGTGGGCCTCTGCTAAAAACTATAGAGTACCCTACATTTCCATTAACCCACTCTTACATGGTTTCTCAAACCATGCACAGATCACCTAGAGGACCACACATTTTCTCCCGAGAGACCACACAGTTTTTTCAAATCGTGCGCCCTAGTCTGTGTACACCCATAAAGTTGGGTGTTTGGCCTCTAAAATACACAAAAACTGAATTAAAACCCCATGTAACATTCCAATCATCTAAAACCATCTGAAAATAAGGCCTTGGGTTAAGGAAACTCTCTGAATTAAGTTCTGATAATCAAGAAAAGAGTTGGTCTACCCACCAAAATCTAAAAATTTTAGACGGGTTGAGGATTTTGACCCACTCCAAAACGTGGGACATTAAAAATTACATACCTACTACCTAACTTGAATTTAAATAATACGTCCTTTAAATGGATCATGATGATTTATTTAAATTATGACCATTATAAATCTTTAATTATAGAGACAATGTTCTAAGAATCAATTCTACTCACCTCGCTAAAATGCTCTGAAGGATGCAGAAAATAAAATAATCTATGTGAGAACCTAGGGATTTGATGAAATAGAGATATCATAAAATTTATTATATCATTGTGGCATATTTTCAATGGTAAAATTTATTTTATCAGGGTTAGAATATAATACCCAGATATTTTCTGATATATTTCACTTCAAATAAATTTAATTTCTTTTATAGCATGTGATACAAATGAACCCTAATATAAATAAACCATAATATAGTATACCATTATAGACAAGATATTAAATTGGGTTTATAGATATGAATAACCAAATTTTATAAATATGTATAATGGTCTTATAAGGAAACATATTGATGAAAATGTTCTTAATTTTTAGTAATGTCTTTTTATGCTTCAAAAACAAATTTTTCATTAAAAATTGTTTTTCTTAGTTCTGTGATAAAATAATATAAATAATTTATTAAAATTCTAGAAAAATTATTAAAAAAACTAATTTCATTTTTTAAATCACCATGTCAATGTTATAATAGACTAAAATTTTGATAATTTTCAAGGAATGTTTTTTTATCAATTAATAGTGCGAATTATTTATTTTTATTGAAATCCTCATTTATGTTAGAAGAATTTAAAAATTTATATATTGTTTGAAAACATTAATAAAATAAAAATTAGAAATTTATATTATTTATAACTCAATTATGATCATTTTAATTAATTTTATGTTGGATTTTGGTATAAAATTTTTTATACTTAAAAAAATATTTTTCTGGGAAACTACTTTTCAGCACATTTTAAGGGTTTAATTTAAAATTATATTCCTCCCACTAATTTAGTTAAATTTAATAAAATTTATTTAATATATGGAAGTATAATGTAAAATTATTTTAGGAAACTTTCATTTTTTTGTCACAATGAATTTAAAAAAAATTATCCTTGTGATTAATGTTAAAATGGGTTTATTGAGGAGTTAAACCAAGAGATAAGGGAATGTTTTCAAATTTAAATTTTATAAATACCATTTTATATCCATATTTTGACCAAATAATCTCCCAAATTATAACCTATCTAAATTTAGAATAAATATTCTTGAGTACAACTTTATTATATGTAAATCTTTTAAGAAATTCTAAGTGCATCCTCTCCCAAACTTATAAACAGACACCCTACCTTTCACTTAATTACACCACATGGGGTTATATAGATCTACCAAAACCTATAAAATTATATTATAAACTTACCTAGTCACTAATTATAGGTTATTTTATTCTTAAAATATCATTAAAATGGTCCTTAATAAATGATCTAAATGAGGAATACCAAATAATAAGTAATTATCCTACCTAAAATATTGAAATTTAATTTTTATTCCACCTACTCTAAATTTAAGGTACATATAAAAAATTAATAAATATAGTATCCTAAATATAAAAAATGTTATTATGATCATGGAACCATCAATATACACCCTATATTCAATCAAATGTGAAGTTAATGTATCACTTATGTGTAATTGAGGACAACCGCCTCCACGTAGTGATACAATTTGTTTCCATAAATATCATTCATTAATGTTTATTATGGTGGGTTTAATATTTATAAATTTTATTTATAAAATAATTACTATTTTTTGTAACTATAATATCATATCTAACTTATTACATTCCAATCCTTTGGAAAATGATAATGTTGCCCTCATGTACGTGTGGACTACCCAACTCCATTAAGAGATGTGATTTGTTTGTAATTTAATTTTTACATGGATGGTAATAAGGATATATTTAATTAATATATATGGTTTATATGGTATAATAATGTTTCTATAAAGGTGAATTGTTATTTACCTTTCATTTTTTTCATCCATCGAAATGTGAAAATATCATTCATGTGTATGTACGGTCGATTGTCTCCATGAATGGTGTAATTCATTTTTCTGACTATATATTTTATATATGCCTCTATATATATATATATATATAATATATATATATCTGTGAAATTAATATCATAATTAACATTCTGAAGATGATGGAACCATGCTCAAAGTATAAGGACTAAAACTAACGAACCAAAATTCTCATGAAAAACGAACCGGTTAACACTCAAAAACTATTATTTTAATAAGGAATCATTTATAAATAGGTTTTTAAATATTATAAGTAAATAATATATAAGATTATAATTATTTAATTAGTTATGTTATATAATTATAACAAATTTAAATTTATTATGTAGTAGGTTGGAGAAATTTAATAGATAGTTGAACTTGAGGTAAGAGATTTATGTCTCACATTTATTTCTATGAGACACATTTCATAGTCTCCAATTTTTCTTTTATGTGGTCTATATACATAGTATGAATGTATTTTATGATGACTTTAATGAATATTCTGTTGATTAAAATATCCATCAAGTTTTATCTCTTTCATGGGGTTTTGATTATAAGGTTTCCAAAGTGGTAAGGGATTTATGTTACAATCTAATTTTGTATCAAGATTGTATAATATCATGTTTCTTATAACAAAATATAATGCAATGTCACTCAATAATCTCATGATTTTTATTATACTCTTGTTATCTCAAGATATTACATGTTTTATTTTCATTTTTCTCTCTTTTTGAAATCAAGGGACCAAAATAATATTTTAAAGAAAACTAAAATTATTTCTCTCATCAGTCAAAAATCCTTTTCCTTCCATATCCATGTTTTATCAAATGTTTTAAAAAAAATTAATATTCTAATACAATTTTTAAAATCATTTTTTCCATAATTTTAATTTTAAACCCCCAAATGGAACAGTTTTCTTTAATTCTTTAATGAATCACTTTTGACATTTTACTAGAAATGTGAAAGGATTCATTGTTTTAACATACACAGTATGAAAGGAATTATCTACCAATATGACCATCCAATTCATTGAAAAATCCATTATATATTTATAATTTTATTTTAAAATAAATGTTTTCCCTTAATATTTGAGAAACTATTTGATTTTAAATAATTTTTTTCAAATTGAAATGTGTATTTTACTGAATAAATGTTCTAGTAATATTTTAAATGCATTTTTTATCTATGATAACATACTTTGATGTTGATTTTTATTTTCTGTAAATATGACTCAATGATTCTATTTCTGGTCCTTTTTCCAAGGCTCCCTACCATCGTATACTGGTTATGCACATTGGAATTGAAATTTTTACCCCACATTCCCACTTTCAAAAGGTAGGTGACATTCATTACTTTCACTGGTGATTTATGTTCCTTGACTTAAATGGGATGATGGGTTGTCGATTCCTCCTTCCATGGATTCCTCCTTGTAATTATTCACCTATTTCAGGTCTCCCTCATATATTTCATTCAAGTTCATGAAACTCCTTAATTCCATCTCTTTGTGGACGCTAGTTAATTATGCCACTTTGGTCTAGACATTCCAAGGGGTCATGATAGGGTAGCAACCTTCAGTCAGTAGAGTCATCATGTTGGGAATCACTAGAATTTATGGACACTTGTAACATGGGTCACCTTTATTCTTCCTCATATGAGTAAATCTCATAGATTCATCTCATGCATGGAACCTAAGGCATCCTATTTCGATCATGAGGTATTTAATGCCAAAGGCATATATTCCAAGGCTTTCACCTTAGGAATAATATGTTTAGCATGATTTGGTTGAAGATAGAGGAACATATGTTCCAAGTATTTCACCGCAGAAATAATATGTTTAGAATGTGGTAGTTGTTGTGTATTTGGGTTGTGAGTTTAATGTCTTTTAGAGATGAAAGAAGGTTGACCAGAATGCATCATGGAGACAGATCATGGGGGAGTGTCCCTAGGAGATATGATGTTACACCTAATGGAAGTGTGAGTATTACCATTTAGTTGAAACAAATATGGATTGATTATAACACCCCTTGAGACATATTTGGGTGATGTGAGCTAGAATGAACCTTGAGTAAAATCTGGGATGGATGGATCAGAATGCCCTATGGAGGAAGACTCGGAAGGTATGTCCCTATGAGGGAGCACCTGGGTTTACTATTGGTCATAATTTAATCTCATAGAGTAATCCAATATACCCTTCATAGAATATAGTTATCGAAACCTACATAGTTTGATGTCATGGTTTATAGTCGTGTAATAGGACTGATCTATGTAGTTTAATATCACTTAGTAAGGATGCTCACATCACAATTAGTGCACCAATGAGGGATGGTGTGGGGATTATGCATGAAATATACCATTATCAAGAGGAATACTATTTTTTATGGTGTGGGGATTTGTAATTGAGCTTCTTGGGGGATTTTTTGGGTAGTGATGATGTGGATGGGGCTTACGCATGAAAGCAGACCAAGGGGACCCAAAGGAGATGTGCTCCCCATGTAAGGGCATGGTCTTACCAAGAACGTTACTACCTAAGAAAAATTAGGATGGTTATGGATGTTTTCCTTGAACCTTAAGTAGGCTTCCTATATATCACATTTATTTGGGAATCAAAGTTGATGTAGTTCAGGAAGGTTGGGTCTTACGCATGGATGTTTCCCAAAGTGAAGTGTGTGCATGTTTGGGGGATTACGCATAGGAGAAACCCATGGAGCATGTATAGTAAGGGATTTTTCATAGAATATATCCATTGTAAGGTGGATGATGGGGATTACTCCATGAGGGATTATAATTGGATGGTTGGAGGGATGTCAGGATATTTTCTAACCACTGAGGCCACATGATTCTAGCTCAGTGTGAGAAGAAAAGGAAGTAGTAGACCTGATGCTCATGACACGAAAGATGTGTTGATAAGGGATGGTGTGTGGCTTACAATTGGAAGCTACATGAGTAGGATTTCATTCAATGTGGGGATGGTCTAATTCCATGTGAGGAAGACATTATACCCTATGAGGGTGGGTAGTTTTGAGACCATCGCATGCCACTCATATGCAAAGTATCAAATTCTCATGGCATAGGGAAAGGCCACAGTTTAACGTCATGTAATAAGGATGTTGATGCTAAGAAGATTTACATCATGTGGCAATGATGGGGAGGACTCACTCCTCACCCATTGGGATTACATGACTACAACTCATGTTCCTTAGGAGAAGAATCACTTTAAAAATGAATGGTTTTAACAGTGTGGAGGAGTGATTAATCATAATTTCAACATTAGCATGCCTATGCTAAGAAGAAAAAGGAATTAGTGTACCAATGCTAAGAATAAAATTTTATTTGGTAGTCTTATCCCACACTTGAAGTGGATTAGGATACCGAAAAATGTGGCACATGTCACATAGGGACTCAAGGTGTAGCTAGACTAGTCTTGGATTGGTATGGTGGCTCTGAACACTCAGCCTCTGCGAAGGTATGTTAGTAAAAGGGAGGCGACATGGAGAGGCCTCGGAGAGGGGATTATTGAAGCATAGGTCATTGTAAAGAGGTTCATTGTGAAGCTTAGGTGCTTTAAAGAGGTAAAGGGATTCTCATATGAGGATTCTTCATGAAACATGGTGACCTTGTATCGAGATGAAGTTCTAGATCAGAAGAGGAGTGATTCTTGAAGTCTTAATTCTTCATATAGCCTCATGTACCCTTTAGGGATTTATTCATTCATGAAGGGCATAGAACTTCATGAAAGACATCTACACCAGAGGTGGAGTCATTCAAGAACACAAAAAATGTGATATTGTAAATCCCCAGTATCTTAGATGAACCATTTTTGGTCTGGCTCATTATTATTTGGTGCTTCATGAATTGGGAGCAATTCGAAAGCTTAAAGGTCAGCGTAACAATCCTATATGATTGGGGTCAGGGTTATTTTTAGTCAAGGGGTTTCATTAAGGTTTTAAACAGTTCAAGAAGGAGAAGTGGGCTTCGCAAATGGGTGAGACTCTAATGGAATTGTGAAGATCAACGTCAAAGGTTTATGTGGTCATGATTTGGCGGCATCAGACTCACATAAGATAACATCAAGGGCTCATATGATCATGAATCAGTGGTTTCAGACTCACAAAGGATATCATCAATGCTCTATGAATTCATAAAGATACCTTCTCATCCAAGATCCCCATAAGAAGGGTCTCAAGGAGAGTCCTAGAAGGTTTCTAGGGCCATTTTGGATTGTATTTTCTCCGAACCAACTACATCTTTCTCAACTATTTTCATGGAATTCATTTTAGAGCAAAAAAATCCTACCATCATAAGGTAAACTGATGTGGAAAGGATGAGGGTCATATTCTGAGGGATAATCACCAAATATTATAAATACACATAATTTTTAAAAGGTCTTCATGATGCTAATTCACGTTGTCTATTTCGAAATGGTCATGGGTTTGAAGGAAATCATGAATCCCAAACTAGTCGAGTGCCTATAAATATCATAAGGGGTCCTACAAATAGTACCAAACCTTTGTGTAAATAAAATCCTTGGCTCTTTATTCATGAAGTGCTTCATCTCCATGAATGTGCTCTATGAATGTTACCTTAGCAAACCATATTTCTAGGTTCTTTTCTCTGTAAACACTTTTTAGCTAACTGAACATCACAAACCATATCTCCATGAATAGAGCACTACAAACCATAGTTCCATGAAACAAGATCCATGAACAATCTTTGTGAACATACTTTTCAAAAAATAATCATAAAACACATAAATATAGAATTAAATGGCTACTCAAGAAGTCACTCATGCAGCCATCATGAATACTACTCGGAGGGAAGATATGGTGGACAACAGTATGATCAAAGAATTTGTGTGAAGTAACTCAGACAAAGAATAATTGTTCATAATGTTGTTAGAGGTTCAAAGGTAATATCCCTTGTCCAAGAGGATGTAGTTTTATGGATTTGTACTGAGCGACAATGTCCTCATTCTAGAAAAAATTAGGGATAATCTAGATAATTGTTTTAGAGGATTAGTGGGGAAATACTACTGGTGCAGGTCCATATCAGGCCATATCTAGAAGGATCACATGCCCAGTGATGATGTGGATGGGGCTTACGCATGAAAGCAGGCCAAGGGGAGGCCGAACGTAATAGATTATTCCTAAACTGCTAAGAATATGGTCATTTGAGGCCAATACATTTCACTTGCATCATGTGGAGGCTGACATCAGCCTTTGGGACCTACACCAAATATCTAGGATCCTAATCCAATGGGAGATGTGTGATGAGTTTCTTCCCACATATAATGTATGGGACAACAAATGGAAGATACCATCTCGAGTGAAGGTAATTCTAGATATAGCGCAAGGAACCTTTGATGAGAAATCATGGATAAGGGAAATTCCCTTCAATCAATGGTTTGGATACTTCCCAATCGAACTAGAAGAGTAGCCTACTAAGGGGGAGGAGTCGAAAAGGAAGTTTCTAAAGAGGCCACTCATGTTCCACATGGGATACCAGTGGGGCAAGGAGGTATCCTACTAGTAGATTCTAGAAGTGATACAATGTAAGATGTGGGGCTACAATGTCTTGATCGAGCCCCAACCCATATTCAAATTGGTAGGATTCGTCATAGTGCTCATTTTTTGGGTTGATTCTCTTAATGAGAGATGCACACATGGGGTGTGACTAGGAACCTTCATAATGGTGGCGATGTTGGTGATGGGGAAACATGTAAACCTAGGCATCCATGTGCTAGAAAAACTATAAAATTTACTTCGACACATCAGTGAAGGGAAAATGTCGATATGGGTGTTTTGGGCCTTCTATTTTCTGTATGTTTGGGTGGCCACGCACATTAGATATTATGGGTATTTGAACCCTATTTCTCCTCCCTCAAAAAAAATTTGACCCCTAATTATGAACATCATCGGGAGTAACCCATATAAATTGGGCCTGAAAGAATTATTGATCAAGTTTGGGTAGGTGAATCACTTCACATTTCACCGGTTCTCCCTTCCAATGGGGGTGGTGAACAACAAAGACTCAGGGTTTGTGGAATATAGGTCATAACTTCTAGCCTTCATAAGTGGGGTAATAGTATATATAGTCAACTTTGATCCAGTATGTGAACCATAAAATCAACACTATTTTTCAAGCTAATTCAGGTGGTTTGTAGAGGTTGAATCCAAAGGTGTATTTAGAGTTACATCATGAGTGTCATTCTTCAATGATGAGGCATCTTTGGCTCATGTTCACTCATGAATATGGAAAGATGTGGAATGAGATTTCACCACCTAATGCTACGTACGAGCTTACCCTTGACTATATACAGATTTGGGTATGTGCATACCCTGTAGTCATGTTTTGGAATCTGGTCATTCGAGATAATGAAGTTTTTCCCCTCTACCACAAGGTCGGGGCCGAATAGTGGTTATAGATCATCATTATGGAAAAGCTAGTCTATTGATTAGGAAAATAGTATAGAATTAAAAAATGCATGATATAGAACTAGAAGGATACATAGGAAGAAAAATATCATTGATCCTAACACTCCTAGGAAGGTGGGCACGGGAATAAGGGGATCCATCTGGGGTGGTCCCTATGGTGTATGTTCAAGGGAAATGGAAATGAGTGAATCCCCCATATGCTCCCAGTGATTCTGTATACCCTGATGCCTGGGGGATTCACAAGTAGCTTACCACCCATTGGGGGGTGTGGCAGTATCTCATCACCAATGGGATATCCCACACCATGATGGTCTATGCACAAGTAGGCTTCTATGCCCCTCATGTTGAGGCAATATGGTACATTCTAGATTTGGAGGATGTAATATACTCCTGGGGTACTACATGTCCCTTGAATGATCGGGTGATGATGCTAATGGGGATGTATTCAAATACATCCTCCCTTATGATCTGTGTGACTATATCCAAAGTTGAAGATTCGTAGGACTCATAGGGGAGTGATGTCTACCGGATCTCAGATACAGACCATCATTCCACTATTTACCTGGTAAACTCACTGATCCTTGCATGATTTTGAACACCGCTTAATCTTCAAGATCATTGCCTAATCCTCTCTTTATTTAAATAGGAATAGAAGATCATTGAAGAGGTATAAGTCCATGAGAGACCTTAGGTATAGGGTGAGGGAACCTCAACCCATGATGGGGCGAGGGTGGGGACCCTTCCTGACATCGCGGTCATAAAAAATCTATAACAACACAAACTTTTATCAATGGAATTTATCCCTTCTTATAGTAATTTCATATAGTATAAATCACATAAAATCACTTATAGACCATAATAAAATGTTTTTAAATGATTAATTAATGAAATAAGAAGTATTTCTAGAAGTTAAGGAATGAATACCGATGAAATAATAACTTTACCTTATGAATAGTAATATGACCCTTATAAATAGTAAACCAGACAAATGAACAGTAACCTCACCCATTAAAGTATAAATAAAATTTAGGAATCTTATAAATGAATGTATGGTATAATTATATCATAGTTTAAGTAAATAAATGTTTCAAAAATTATTAATTAAGTGTTGGAATTTTTGTAAGTCGTAAATATTTAATTAAACATTTATGATTAATTTAATAATTTAAAATAAAATTTATTCTCATAAAATGTATTCATAAATTAATATTTTTATGTATTATGATTTTAATATAATTTTATGATACTGTAATAAATTTTTCAAAGTGTTATAAAATTAGTTATAATTTTAAAATCTGTATTTTCCAAGTAAATGATGATTTTAATTAAAAATAAAATTTCTCATATTTAGAAAACTATTTTCATAAAATGGAGTTCATTTTTTAATTATATAAATTAAAAAATGGTTAGGGTGATTTTTTGGTATTTTTTCTAAAATACTTCAATTTTTCATGAATAGTAAAATATGTTAATTTACAATAAAAGATAAATAAATGAATTATTGATTCATAGATGATGTAAGTCTGATGTAAGCCCAAAATCTCAAACTATAATTCATTATATTAATATACATAGATATAATTCTCAAACTATTCATAGTCTTGATCCAAAATAATAAACTAATGGATATAATAATGAGAAAACACCCCTCTCCCCCACTATAAATACCACCCCTCACCCCCTCTTCTCCTCACACCTATCAAGCTTTAATCCTTATCCAAATTTTATCTAATACTCTTCCCTAGAACATCCTCGATGACTTGGATATATGGGTATCATTAAAAGACCAAAACCTTTCCCTAAATAGGTTCTTAAGGAGGATAAATCCAAGAGGTAAAATCCTCTTCCTTTTTCATTTAATTTCGTTTCATTTTCATTTCTTTTCTTCTCTTATCCCCACTTTATATTATCCAAATGGCATGATCACTATAGTATGTCTGATATAATATTATAATATCATGTTAATGTAATATCCTTCATAAATCTCTTTTCTCTCACTCTTTTATTCTAAAACTAAAATCATCTCCCATGATGTGTCAATTTACTAAGATCATGTGCGATGCACCTTCATTTTCCTTTAACACCTTAAAGGATGTTAATAAACCCATTATAATGGTTGAAAAATATTTTAAAATGTATGTTACATACCCTATTTATGTTATATAAAAATCATTTATATAGAACACTAAATGATACAACAAAATGAGTTCGTTGTGATTGAAAAACTGGTAAAATTAACCTAAAACAATCATCATTAATTTTTATACAATGATTAATCATTATACCATATAAAATAATTCTTTGTAATATCATTTAATCTTATGTAAGATCATTAATAACATATAATAACAATTTTTTTATTTATCCACATTTTACACAAACTTCCATTCATGTATACAAGTGAACTGATCATGAAAACTAAGAAAATGACCACTCCCGAACAATGAAATTAAACTCTATAACTCATCGAAAATACCATAAATGAAATTAATAAAACCATAATGAATAAAATTAATTTATAAAAGGTTATTTATTTTTTAATTGATGGATTTAATTTTATTATCCATAATATTAAAGAGAGGAGAGCATTCAAACATAAGGTATAGAGAATTCTCGAACCCAACTCTCTTTCTTTGGGTTTTCCCTCTTTCACCCCATTTTTAGTATGGATATTCTTTTATTGTTCCTTATATGTAATTTATTCATTATTATGTTATATTTATTGAGATATATGTGTTACCAATCTGGATTTTTGATAAATTCAAATATTTTTTCAAAATAACTCTTCCTTCTAAAAACATAAGTTTTACTTCTCTTGGTTTTGTTTCTTCTTTACTCAAGATTGAAGATTATTATACCAAGAATTTTATTCAATTTCTATTTTGGGAACCCCAATTTTTATCCATGAATGTATTCTTTATAAAACCCATTTACATTCCATGTGTTATTTATTATCCAATATTGATATACATTCTATGTGGCATACATGATAATGTAAATGTTATGATATGGCGGGTGCACCCGAAATTATATACCACAATGTAAATGTTATGATGTGATGGGTGCACTTGGAATTATATAGTGATCCAATTCATTGGGTGATGTTATGTATCTAATTAGAAAAAGTGACATATGTGTGAACATGATATCATCTTTTTCACAATTATGTGTGGTAGTTGACCACTAAGACATGATGTTTAATTTTTATAAATTGCTATATTCCATGCCTTTATCTAATGCTTCCTCTACTGATTATGATTATAATGTTATGATTATACTCACCCCATGTTATATTATTCTTATCTATCCTCTTATTGTGCTTTTAGATCACCCATTTCATTGATTTATATCCTTAGGGGACTACTTGTACTAAGGATAATTCAAGGGCCAATAATAAGCTAGAGAAAAAAGGAATTAAATAAATGTTTATGTTTTATTTTTTAAATGTTATGTATGGTACTAATTTCCTCAGACTCTAAACCTTTGGATCTTGGTCATGTGATGCTTTCATGTTGTTTATCATTATAATGATGTAATAATAATTTAAGAAAAATCAGGGTCACTATAGTTTGTATTAGAGAACAGTTTAGTTAATTTGGGAATTAGGATTAGAGAAACTTAGTGAAAAAACTTAGCATGAGGCTAAGTATATATAATCAAACAAGAATATTTGTTAAACATAGGGATCCCATAATATATTCCATTATAATTCATTGCACAAATGAATAAATTATTTATTCATGACTTGTTGACTTATGTTTTTTTCTAAAAAATTTTATTTTATAAAATGGTGGAACCAAGAGAAACCAGGACAATGACCAGTGTGAGGGAAAATGCACTGATTTTTTTAATGACATCCTCAATGCTTTCTCTGGTGGAGTTCAAAATTTCAAAGTGATACTTAACCAGATGTCTCAGGTTATGAACAATAACCTGAATAATGTGGAACTCCCTCCTTAACCTAAGAGGGAGTAACTGGATATCGGGTCCTTTATATATATCAACGACCACCAATGTTTAGTGTATCTTCTAATCCACTAGTCATGGAATAGTGGGTCAACTCAATGGAGAAGATATTTTTTGTACTTCCCTATTCTGATATGGATAAGGTGATTCTTGTAATTTATCATCTAGATGGAGAGGCCAAACAATGGTGGGATTTGATTAAGAACACCAATCCTAAGGATGAAATTGAAGATATTGAGTGGGAATACTTTAATAAAATGTTTCTTAACAAGTATTTCCCTCAAAATCTTTATACAGATATGTAGAGAGAATTCATAGAGATGAAGAATTAGTAAGGCGAATATGTCACGACCTATGAAGAAAATTTTTTAAGGATTTCAAGGTATGATTTGGGTTTTGTTATCAAAAAAGTTAACAAAATTGATAGATTATTTAGTGGATTAAAACCACACCATCTAAAGGATCTATCAATTCAATAATTTTGGAGTTATGAATAAGTTGTTCGATGTATAATAGCCCAGTATAAGTATTGTATCACTGAGATGGGGAGGGTTAAATCAGTGATACTCTTTTTCTTTTATATTTTTTACAATTGAAACAACTTTATCCTCCTATTAAAGATTCAATTCCCTTCTGAAAACAAAACTAACAAACATCCATAGGAACACATGTATTTACAAACTTCACTATTCAATATGAATAACTACATCCTTGGTATGGTTTGGATACAATCCAATACTATACAATACACTAGAAAACAATCCTTGGATTACAATGAGTAGGATATGTCATTTCACTAAAGTAGCACTTTGAAGACAATCCAAAAGTGTGTGTGCACCCACTTAACACTAATAGGGTAATACAATTGTTATGTAACAACTCATGTTACTTGCGCTTCTTTTAAATTAAATAAATGTATTCAATTGAAGTATAATTCTTCAATTCCATACCTAGAAGAAAATTAATAACCTCCTAGAATTTTTTATGAAAACTAAGTCTGAGTTTCCTTGGTTTGATTTTCCCAGTCTGATTCCTCTGAGTACAATTCTTGCAAAAAAATTCTTCAATTCTGATTTTTTGATAGAATAAATTAGAAATGAATTGAAACCACTTCAAATCAGAATACAATACTTCCTCAGTCCAAGAAACCCAATATGGAAATCCTGAATCTGATTAATCCAACACGATACAATGATCATCCAAAAAACAATGTTGACAAATCTAATACGATGATCCACTTAGTATGATGAATTCTGAGTATGATAATCATCTAAATACAATATTATAATCTTTTCTTCTTCCCCATCAAAATGTCTTCAATAAAAAACAAAATGGTATCACTTTATCTCACTCAAAACTCAGAGATTATCTCTATAATGTGGTGAATAGTACCCATGAACTGAAAGTAAAAAGTACTTCTCCATTTATAGGTGACCCTCAAAAGTTTTGGGTGGGAATCCCAAAAAAAATTCCCACTCACACAAATTCCCCCATATTTTAATTCCCCCTAAAATATCAAATGTATTTTGACTTCATCAATGCTTCTTGAAAATTCTAAATTCTTCTTCAAACTTAATCTCCTTCTTCAGACATTCATTTGAATCATAAATATGATTTCAAAACATGAACCTGATTTTTATCAATATGATTTCTTCAATACAAAGCTCTGTATCAATTCAAAACAACTTAATAAAGAAATCAACACCATTCTTATTTTTTTAATATGATTCTCATAACCTATTTTAATCAAAATATTTCATTTGAATGTATAGCTCCCCTTGATAATTTATTCAGGAATCTCCTTCTCTTTTCTTTTCTCTTAACCCACTTGAGATTCAAAAATTCATTTATAATCCTCTGCTTATATCATGACTTCACGACTTTAAATTCATTTGAGAACAGTTTAGCATCATTATACTTTAATTGGAAAGTATCATAACTTTCCATTAATTATAGTTTCTTTCTTTTCTTCCCAATCTGAGTATGATCTTTTCTGAATACAATTGGTCTAGATATGATCATCCTGGGTATGATTATTTTGGATACAATTTTCCTGGATATGATTTTTCAAAATATGATCCTTTTTAGGTACGATCAATCTGGGTATGATCATTCTTGGTATGATCATTCTGGATATAATTGGCCTAGATACAATTTTCCATAATATGATCTTTTTGGGGTAATATCATTCTCGGTATGATTGGACTGAATACTATTTTCCAGAATATGATCTTTTATAGGTATGATCATGTTGGTTACGATCATTTTGGGAAAAAATTGGCATCATCTCTTAATCTTCTATCAAAACCACTTCTTTAATCAACACCACTTCTTCAATTAGAACCACCTTTTCAATCAACATCACTTTTTAAATCGGTACCACCTTTTCAATCGTCACCACCTTTTCAATCAGTACCACCTTTTAAAATAGAATTACCTTTTAAAAAAACATCACCTTTTAAAACAACACCACCTCCTCAATTAGCAACAAATCTAACTTTTATTTCACCCGAATACGATTGTTTTGAAAAACAATATGTGTCACTTCTTTCTCTCTGCCACCTAGATACGATAAATCTGGATATGATCCTTTTCTGATCAGCATTATCTATTTCACTCCCCATTTCTTCTATATAGCTTTCATTACAATTATCAATTAAACTTAGGATTTATATTAAATACAAATTGGAAAATCATCATCACAATTAAAACCTCATAGTCATAGTTACTATGATTCTCCATTAAAATAATGAATTCTTTCATACTGGATCTAGAGTGAATCTGATCAATTCCTCAGTATGATATTTACCAATACTAGAACCTCATTATGATGAACAATGTGAGTCCAATTATTATCAATACAATGAGTTTGATTTTTATCAATACCATGATTTCAATTTTTATCAGTACCAAGAGCAGCATGATTGTTCCTAGAAACAAAGTGAATTTATTTCATTCCTTCAAAACATACCTTGACAATAAAATACAACACTTGAATGCAAAAAAAAATCATCATCAGCTTGGTCCCAACAATCTCCCCCTTTTTATTTTGTTGTCAACCAAGATTCATAAATCACTTAACTTTTTATCCTCAAGAAATGGATCACTTTTCAACAATTCTAATCCTACATGATCTAACTCATTGTAGGAAACAATAATCATTAACAATAAAACCATGTTGTCCAAAAGAATTGATTATGACAACATCTTCATCTTTCTTCCTCATCTCTTCTTCAACATCCTTGGAATAGAAAAAAAATTATTTCATATAACCACTCCAACAAACAGTTAGAATAGTTCACTCAAAAAACAATACTAAATTCACAGCTTACCCAAAACTCTCTATTTTATGAAATATATTTATGAAACAATACAATTTCCCCCCTTGAAAATAAAATCCAAAGGTAAGATAAGGGAAGGGAAGACAACCCATACCTCAGCCTTGAAATGAATGAGGTTGGATACCTATATTCAACCTCAATTTTGAGATTAATTCCTTCAGTAAAGGTTTCGTGAAAATTTCAGCCACTTGTTCCGATTTTGTAACATACTCTAACTTTAATTCATTCTTCTCCACAAACTATTTAATGAAATTATATTTGATATTAATATTCTTTGAACGAGAATGTTGAACTAGATTCCTATTGATATTGATTGTACTTTGATTGTCACAACCCAATAGAAAGGGTAACTTCACTTCAACAAGTAAATCTTCCAAAAAAAATATCATCCATAAGAGTTGAGTAGCGGCTTGAGTGGTAGCAACATAATAAAATTTATCCATACTGAGGTTTACTAGATTTTGTTTCTTTGAATGCTAGCTAACACAATTATTTCCCATAAATAATACTCCACCAGGTGTGGATATTATATCATCAATATTTCATGCCCAATATACATCATAATGTACAAACAAATCAATACTATTTAAGCTAAAATACATGATTCTGAACTCTATTGTGCCTTTTATGTATCTAAGAATTATTTTTCCAGAAATAAGATGTGATTATTTTGGAGCACTCTGAAATCTTTCACATAAAGTAACAGCATAAAAAATGTTGGGTCTTGAGGTAGTTAAATACAATATACTTCTAATCACCTTTCAATATTCTTTCTAATCCACTTTTTTTCCTTCTCCATATTTACTCAACTTGGTTCCCATCGAAATAGGTGTGGAAATAATTTTTGAGTTTTTCATGTTGAACCTCTTAAGAAGTTCCTTAGAATACTTTTCTTGGAAGATAAAAATGTATTCTTTCTTTTTCATGATTTGAAACCCAAGAAAGTACTTAATTTCCCCCAGAATGGACATTTTGAATACCATCTTCATTTCTTCATCAAATCCTTCACAAAAACTTATTTCATCATTACCAGCAAATATAATATCATCAACATAAACGATCATAATGAGGAAATACTCTTGACTTTCTCTAATATACATATTATTATCCACTCTTCCATTCTTGAAGTTCATATTCCTTAAGAAAGTATCCAATTTGGAATAACATGCCCTCATAGATTATTTTATTCCATATAAGGCTTTCTTCAATCTGCATATATAGATTTCATCCTTTTCGATAATAGAGCCACAAGGTTGTTCAATATAAACCTCCCCTTTAAGATCACCATTCCGGAATGAGGATTTAACATCCATTTCAAAGATCTGATAGCCTCATTGTGCAGAAATATCAAGAAAGATTCTAATTGTTTCCAATCTAGCCACTAGAGAAAAGGTTTCATCAAAATCAATTCCTTTAATCTATGAATACCCTTTGCAAACCAATCTTACTTTGTTTCTTATAATATCACCTTCTTCATTTAGATTGTTTTAGAAAACCCATTTTGTTACAATGATGTTTTTGTTTTCAAACATGGGTATGAGTTCCCGTGCACTGTTCTTTTCAATCTGATCCAATTCTTCATTCATGCCTTGAACCCATTCTGGATTTTCAAAAGCTTCTTTCACGTCATTTAGTTTCACTTTTGAATACAGAGAATTATGTGTGATAGAATTTTTTGTCCTTCTGGTTTGAACCTTTTGTTATTGATCACAAATTATATTATGAGATTCCACTTGTTTTCTCATCCTGGGATGATACTTTCAAGAATCATCTTCATCACTTGAAATATCTAATTCTGTTTCTTCGTCTTGATTAGGAATACAATTTTCTGCATCCTTATTATAATTTCTTTATTTTACTTTATCAAATTATTTTTCTACTTCATTATGTTTTTATTTTCTACTTCTTTCAATCACCTTCACATCAATAAAATCAACAATTATTTTTATTTGTTTTTTGAAGCATCTATATCCTCTACCTTCAAGAGAATATCTAAGAAAGATTCCATTTTCACCGTTCTGCTCAAATTTTCCATCGTTTCCACCTTTTTTATTTATAACACATGGACTCCCAAAAACTCTAAGGTTATTCCGACTTGGAGTTTTGCAATAAAACAATTCAAATGGAGTAATATCTTATTAAGGCCTGTAGAAACAAAGGTTCTGAATTTATATAGTTGTATTCATGGCTTGCCTCCAAAAGTAATGAGAAATACAATGTTCAAGTAACATAGTTCTTCCCATTTCCACCAAGATTCTATTTTTCTTTCAGGAACACCATTTTATTGAGGAGTGTATGGAGATCTATACTCATTCCAAATTCTACTCTTCTCAATATAGATTTCAAATTATTCACTTCTATATTCACCACCATTATTTTTTCTCAACTTCTTCACTGAATACTCACATTATTTCTTATCTTTCCTTTAGAAAATTTTAAACATTGTAAAATATTTTGATTTTTGTTTCATATATATAACACAAGTAATGTGATAAAAATAATCAATTAAATTGATGAATTAATTATCTTCATTTGTTGATTGTTTTCTCATTAGCCCACATATATCAGAATGAATCATCTCCATGGTTTGTTTTGAACTGATTTCAACTTTCATGTGCACAACATTTGTAATCTTTCTTTTCTCATAGATAGTGAATCACTATTATCTTCTTCTTGGAAAATCATAAATTTTCCAGAAAATGTTATTATTAGATAACTTTCTCATGTTTTTATGTCCCATGTGTCCAAGTTTTTTATAGAACAACTGATTATCTTCCACCATGCATGTATAATAAGAGTTTTTCATTTCACCAATCTGAAACAAATTCCCTTTTGTATGTTGGCCTCTTATAACAATCTTCCCATATTCTTTATTCTTCATAACAAACCCATATTTCTTGAAGATGACTTTTTTACCCTCATCACAAAATTGTGAAACACTTAGCAAATTGTGCTTCAGTCCATCAACATACAATGTCTTCTTGGATTTCATCTTCTCTTTTTCTATGATGGATGATCCAACACCTTTGATCTTTAGGGATTCATCATTTCCAAATTTCATTTTTCCCTCTTTAAAATATTTTAAATTCTTCAAAAAATTCAAGTCTCCTGTCATGTGTAAAGAACACCCACTATCATGTATCCAAGGTCGTTCACCTTTTTTATATTTCAATATAGTTTCAACAACAAGAGATTTTTCTTCTTTTTTACATTCCTCATCTTTGGATTCTAGGAATTAAGAATATTTTGTTGAGATGGTAAAAAAACAAGACATCCTTATACAAGGTGTCTAAATTTTTCACATATTTCACAAATAGTTTCTAGGGGCTGGAACCTATTTTCAATATTTACTCCAACCTTCTCTGATTTCTTCATGACAACATTATCAGTCTTATTTAATTGAGGTGGTTGACTCCCCCTAAATATTTTCATTTCATAACTTATGGGATAATAATAATGTTATTGGTTAAACCAATATAGACTTTTCATGTGTATTCATCCCCCACAATACCAGCAATAGCCAAAGAATGAGTATTTTCCTCTGAAACATCCATATTGATTAGAATTGTGAATACTTTTCTCAATAACTTTCTCATCTCTCTTTTCTGAGCCACCAACATTTTTTCTATCAATTGGATTCATATTCTTGTTTCCAGCTTTTTTGGATCTAGATTATTTCAAAATAATTTTGGATTTAGGTTTCCTTGAAACTTCAGAATTCCCATCATTGTTAGTTTTGTCCACAAACATAAATTTCATAGATTTATTCTTTTCAAAAACAATTCAATATTTATTTTCACCTTTTGAAGGTAAATTTTGTTGAACCTTATCCATTTTATCATTTCTTGAACATTCACCAACCTCATTAATATATTTTTGGAAACTTGTGTTTCTTAATTCATCTTTTGAGAGTTTTTGTTGGAAAAGTTCCAACTCTTCATCTTTTACCTTCATCTTAACCTTCAGATGCTCATTATGATTTATTTATTATTCAAGATATTTATTTAAATCATAAATATCTTTCACCAGATTTTCTATCTCATTTGCAAAACACTCTTGTTTTCTTGAGAATTAATCTTCCAACCTTTTGTTTTTCTTTTCAAGCCTTCTGATCTTTCTCAGACATTATTTCATCTCTTCTTTCAAATGGATTTCAAGTTGAGTTTCTTATTCTTTAGAACTGATGCTTCCATATTATTCATCATTCAATATTTCTATAAAAGTATTTTCAATACCATACTCAACTGATTTTTTAGATTCAGCATCATTGTGTTCTTCTGCTACATCTTTAGATAAGAATCTTCTTCTTTTGGATTTGAAGAATTTCATTTCTTTTCCTATAGAATACAAATTTCCTTTATCACACTCTTTCTTCCATAATCTTTTTGGATTTTTTTATTCTTCATCACTATCCTCTTGTTTCTTTCTTTGAGGACAGTTAGCCGCAAAGTGACCAACTCCTCCACATTAAAAAAATTTCAACATAAGAGTACCTTTATATTTTCCTTTACCTATTTTCACATTTTTAGAAAACAAGGATAAGATATCATTGAGATTTTTAAATACCTCATTTTTAGAGTCAGAATCACCATCTTCTTATTCAATAAGAATATTATTTAACTTTTCTTTCTTTATAGCCTTGAAATACATTTCTCTATCAACCTTTGTTTTTATTTTCATAGCTTTATCTCTTCTCATTTTATAAGTGGTAAGAGTGATATGAAGATCATCAAGAGATAGTGTCTTAGGATATCTATCTTCTAATAAAGAAACTTTTTCATCTAATTTGTTAGGTAGGATTCTCAAAAACTTTTCCATAACTATAGATTCATCCAAATTTTCAACAAGACAACTCATAGTACTCGCAATATCATTCACCCTGGTAAGGAAATCCCCAACAGATTCATGCTCACCCATATTCAAGTCTTCATACTTCAATCTCAAGATTTGAAGTCTTTGCTTCTTGACTTTTTTATTTCCTTCATATATGTTTTTCAATTTATCCCATATACCTTTGCCTATGGAAATACCTTTCACTCTCAATAATTCACTTTCATAAAGTGATGACAATATAGCATTCTTCACTATTCCATAATTCTAATGATTCTTCTTATCAATAGGTGTAAGTGAAGATTTATCATTAATGGGTGGAAACCTAACTATTGCAGCTTCAAGAACATCATAACTGATAGACATAAGATAAGTCAGCATTCTATCCTTCCAGATATGACAATTTTTTCCATTAAATAATGGAATACCTTTACCATTCACACAGTTCAAATTATCTATTAGTAAAGAGTAGGAAAGGAAACCTTGCTCTAATAGCACTTGTAAGATCCCAGTCAGGGTATTGTAGCACTAAGAGGGGGAGGGGGTAAATCAGTGATACTCTTTTTCTTTTATGTTTCCTTACAATTAAAACAACCTTTGACTCTTATTAAAGATTCAATTCCCTACTAAAAACAAAACAAACGCACATCTATAGAAACACAAGTATTTACAAGGTTCACTATCAAATATGAATAGTTATGTCCTTGGTATGGTTTGGAGACAATCCAATACCATAAAATCCACTAGAAAAAAATCATTGGATTACAACAAGTAGGATATTCCATTTCAATCATGTATCACTTTTAAGACAATACAAAAGTGTGTATACACTCTATTAGCACAAATAGGGTAATATAATTGTTATGTAACAACTTATGTTACCTATGCTTCTTTTCAATTAAAAAAAATTATTCAATTAAAATACAATTCTTCAATTCCTCACCCAGAAGAATGGTAAGAACCTCTTGGACTTTGGTATGAAAACTGAGTCTGATTTTCCTAGGTCCAATTTTCTCAGTATGATTCCTCCGAGTACAATTCTTGAAAAAAAATTATTCAAGTCCAATTTTTAGATATAATACAATAGAAATGAATCGGTACCACTTAAAATAAAAATACAATACTTCCTCAGTCTGAGAAACCCAATATGAAAATCCTGAAGCCCATTAATCCACCCCAATACAATGATTAGTAGAAAACAATGTTGACAAATCGAATGCGATGATCCACTAATTATGATGAATTCTAAGTAAGATGATCAGCCGAATATAATGTTACGATCTTGTCATCTTCTCCATCAAAATTTCTTCAATACAAAAAAACGGTATCACTTTCTCTCATTGAAAAATCAGAGATTCTATCTCTACTACAGTGAATAGTAACCATGGTCAGAATGTATAAAATACTTCTCCTTTTATAGGTTACCCTAGAAAGGTTTGGGTGGGAATCCCAAAAATGTTTCCCACTCACATAAATTCACCCACAATTAAATTTCCCCTAAAATCTAAAATGCATTTTGACATCATCAATGATTCTATAAACTTCTTGATTTTTCTTCAAACTTAATATCCTTCTTCAGGCCTTCATTTCAATCATAAGTATGAATTCAAAACATGAGCCCATTTTTTCTCATTATGAATTATTCAATACAATGCTCTATATCAATTGAAAACAAATTTATGAAGAAATGGATACCATTCTGATTTTCTAAATATGATTCTCAAAACTAATTTGAATCAAAATATTTCATTTTAATGTACAAGATCCCCTTGATAATTCATTCAAAAATCTCATTCTATTTTCTTTTCTCTTGACCCACTTGAGATTCAAAACTTCATTCACAATCCTGTTCTTGTATCATGACTTCAGGACTTTAAATTCATTTGAGAACAGCTTTAGCATCGTCAGAATTGATTTAGAAAGTATTGTAACTTTCCATTCATTCTAACTTAATTTTTTTATTCCCAACATGAGAATGATATTTTCTAAATACAATTTTTCTGGATATGATCATCTTGTGTACGATCATTCTAGATATTATTTTCCTAGATACAATTTTCCGGAATGTGATCTTTTCTAGGTACGATCATTCTGGATACGATTGGCCTAGATACGATTTTTTAGAGTATGATCTTTTCTGGGTATGATCATTCTGGGTACAATTAGTTGAATACGATTTTCTAGAATATGATATTTTCTAGGAATGATCATGCTGGGTATGATTATTCTAGAAAACAATCGGCACTATCTAATACTCTTCAATCGGCACCGCTTCTTCCTCCTTCCCTTCAAATCAAAAGCCACAAGAAAGTAAAGCTACTCTAATTGAGCTGTGAAATCGGTGTGGTGAGGTATTGGAAGTGTTTAGAGAATATAGAGAAATACACTAAACTGGTACTTATATATATTGGCTCGGTATAATATAGGTATTAGACTGTTATATCTTCAGTAAAACGAGGTAGGTAGATTTCACTAAGGTTTGGGGACCTCCACTATAGGTATCACTATAGGTAAAGAACCACATATTGTGGTGCCTATAATGGTACGACTATTTTATATCGAGATTCCCTACCAGGGATCGGGGATTGGACTAGCGGTTCAGGCCAGGAAGGTAAAGAGCATGCATTTCTAAATCCATCAAATCGTTCAATGTCGTTGAGACGTTATTCATCAATAGTACCAGAGTGGGGTGGTCATCCCTCTTCTTCTTTGGGATTCTTGATGCTATAGATATATATATACAATCTAAAAATCATTTCCATTTTTTCAATTGACACCACTTTTTTGAATCGGCACCACCTCTTCAATCAGAACCACCTTTTCAATTAACACCGCTTTTTTAATCGATACCAACTTTTCAATAGGCACTACCTTTTCAATTGGTACCACATTTTAAAACAGAATTACCTTTCAAAACAAAATCACCTTTTAAAATAACACTGACTCTTCAATCGGTATCATATCTTACTTTTCTTTCACCTGAATACGATTGTTTTAAAAAACAATTGGTATCACTTATTTCTCTCTGCCACCAAGATACGATAAATCTGGATATAATCCTTTTTTGATAGGCATCATCTCTTCCACTCCCCCTTTCTTCCATCAAGTTTGTATAACATTTTCTCAATTCAACTTATGATTTATATGAAATAAAAATTGGCAAAGTATCATCATAATTAAAACATCATAGTCATATTGACCCTGATTCTCCATTAAAACAAACACTTCTTTCATACTGGATCCAGAGTGAATCTAATCAATTCCTCATTACAATATTTACCAATACCAGACCCTCATTATGATGAAAAACATGAGTCTAATTCTTATCAATACCATGAGTCCAATTTTTATCAATACCATGAGTCTGGTTTTTATCAATACCACGAGTAGCACGATTGTTTCCAAAAACAATTTGAATTGATTTCCTTCCTTCAAACATACCATGAAAATAAAAGACAACATTTGAATGAAAAACACCTTCATCATCATCTTGATCCCAACATGATGTTCTCTCAAAGTGGATATGGAGTTTGGAGAATGGTCTCATGGCTATGGTGATTGGGAAAGAAAGTTGGAGTTTCAAGATAGGGGATCTAATGAGAAAGGTTGAAAGAAAACTTAATCACCCACATGTCAAAATGTGGGAAGATGCATCATTGTAACTACCTCAATGGGGCATGAAAATGATTCAGGTTTGGGTAAGAAGTCCACCAAGCTCACGAATGTCAAAATGACATGTGGAAGTAGGATAATGTGGTGGAGGAAAGAAGAGCACCACCCATGGTACAATGCTACAACTATAGGGAGTAAGAGAATAATGTAAGACAGTGCACTACACCTTGAGTCCTTGAGGGTAATCAGAATCAGTAGCCACCAAATCCAAAGGATCATGGTAAGGCTTATTCCATCACTACTACTGAATTTGAGTGAGAAAACGAAGTATTAAAAGGTTCACTTCATATTCACTCAATAATGGAAAAGGTATTATTTGATTTTGGTTCTACGCATTATTTTATATCATTCATGTTTGTTAGAACTATTAAATCAAATCCCTAAAACCCTGAAGTAGAGTTTTTTGTAAAAACACTAAGTAGTGAAATCATTGGAACCCAAGTGTTGGAATCTTCTCCTATTGGAATATGTGGGAATATTCTTTCAATGAATCTCCTGAAACTTCCCTTAGAGTAATTTTATGCTATAATGGGAATGGATTGGCTCTCGTTATATAAAGCACATATATACAGTCGATAAAGGGAAATATCTTTTCATATTCTGAACCATACCATGCTCCTAAACAAGTTAAAGGAATATCATGAATTTCATTTTCAAAATACTTCAATAGTGTGGGTGTTGATTCCCTATGAAGAACCATACCTTGATCGAATGGTTGAGTCAAAGGAAGGTATAAACCTATGGGTAATGCCCATCATGAGGGAATACAGGGATGTATTTCTTGAAGAGTTACTTGGACATCTGACACATTCTTGTCGTGAGGTGTGCAAAAAACAATTAAATCCTCTTAAGGGTGTGGTATGAATGGTAACCAGAATATCGTTCTCCAAGGAGTAGTGTTTTAATCATGGTGTCGCTTTAAAAATAACAAGTTTGAATGATTTAATAAATAAAGAGGTTTTCTTAAGAAGGTTTGTGAATTTAATACGAGAGAGAAGTGATTGGATTTAGGTTGGTTTTTCCCATTTTTTATTTCATCATTTTTTTTAAGAAAATATGAATCCTTTGGTTTTAGAAAAAAATAATTAAATGAATTGAATAACAATTGTTTCTTCGTTTCACCTTTGATTTAATTATTTATCAATGTTTAGAAATATTAATAGACTAATATTAATTACTCAGGTAATACCAAATCTAGTATTTATTTTCCCAAAATAATTAAATTAATCTATCTTAATTTCTCCACATGTTTTAGAAATCACTAAATCACTCCCATAGTTGATTTTCTTCACAGATTAACCAATCAGTGTAAAAAATGAATAGATCAAGAAAGGGTAGAATAATATTTAAATAAAAACAATTTAATATTTAAGAATAAATAAAAATACAAGAATATTTAATTTAAATTCAAAAATAAATTAAATTTAAAACTATTCATTTAAAAGAAAACAATTCATTTGAATAAAACTTCAGAAACTCAAACATCACAAAATGGGATCCCTATTCCTTTCACCCAATCACTAAGGATTCTACCCATCCATGCAAGGTGGGGCCATAGAATACAAATAAAAATTAAACATGGAATAAATAATTATGAATGAAGGAAAAATAGGTGGAAGTTATTATCCTCTTGTATGCTTTCCATCAGATGGAATGGGATCTGAAGGAATGCTTTGAGAGGTGGGAGCTCCCCTCCTTTTATAAGAAGCATTCATCCTCCAATTTTTGTCACATTTTTGACCCATTAATTGACTTCTTCACACATTATACCCTTCATTAAAGTTTCTCATAAATGTGTTTTCCATTTAACCTATAAATTTCAGCTTCTTTGGCCAATTAATTTATGATTTGTGAATTTTTTTATTGGCTATTTATTTTTATGGATGAAATTTTTAGGAAGCTTCCTTCAAATTTATAATGATAAATAACCACATTAATGGTTGAAAACTACAGGTAATTTATTTGGAGACCTTTTATTTGAGTCCTCTTTCATATAAAGGTTGAATCACTTTAATTGGAGGTGTGGAGACCGAGTTGTGCATCTGTTACTGTGGTGGAGTCCACGTTGTTTGCCCGAAAAAGTTTTCAACTTCAATGAATTTTTTGGGCTCCTAGATGTTCGAATAAGCTCTAGGTATTGATGATAAAATTTAAGTAAATAAAATAATTATTCCAACAAAAAATGAATCACTCAATTTGGAATTATATTTTAAAATTAATGACCAAAATACTCATGTGGTAAAAATCTGTCAAAAATCCAGAATTAATCACTTTTTATAATTTTTCTCATTTTCATTCTATAATCCAAATTTCCCTCTATTTTAATAAAGAAATGAAATATATGGGGTTTTATCATTTAAAAATATTAAAAAATATTCATTATTTGATAAAAAAATATGCACATAAATTTTCTCTGTCAAATACCCTCACACTTAAACCATGCTTGTCCTCAAGCATAAAATCTCAACATGGAAATCAGAGGACCTAAATGTTATCAATATTCAAATTTAAATGAAATGTAATCAAAAAAATTTCAATGTAAAATAAAACATTAAAAAATTCACATAAAATATCAATTTGATTTCTCAATTTTCAAGGAAACAAATGATTCACGTATTTTAATTTTCCCCTTTGAAAAATGATGTAACTTATCATTTCATTCATTCAAGCTCCTGAATTAATTATTATTAAACATGCCAAGTCATGATTTACCTAACTTTTGATTTTTTTTTCTCTAATCACTCATGATACAATTCAAGTAGAGTTATTCTCATATCATGAGAACATGCTCCTTATCCATAGGCTTGTAAATGAACTACTTTCTCTACTTTGTAAAGACAAAAGGCATATAAAATCATAAGGACTTGCAATAAAGGTTCAAATGACTCTAAAGATTAATGTTGGTAGGATTTAATGCTTTAAAAATTAAGTCTAAAGGAGAAGTTTTATCTCTTAATTAAAATGCATGATATCAAAAAGTGTAATGAAATTCTCCCCTTAAAAGTAGCAACACTAACTTTCCCAAAACTCAAAGTAAAGGTTATGATCAAGTAAGCATAATGATTGATTTGTGCACCCTTTTGAATATATTTTTTTACTTTTGCACTTTTTTTTCTTTTTTAAAAATCTATGATTAGATCAAACCTCACATCCATCACCTAACCACATAAGATCATAATATCATCTGTTTAGAAAATGGTTATTTTTTGTTCTCCCAAATCACAACCCATTTTTCCCTATTTTTTTGTCATTTTTTGTTTTTTTTTTAATTCAATAGGGGGGAAATGAAATAAAATGAATGATTCCACAACCTTTTACAATTCCCTTAATAAAACCCCCACACTTTTTCCTTAAAATGTATATCATCCCATCCACCATGATTCCCTTTACCCCCACACTTAAATTTTAAAATATCATGAAAATACTAATAGGAGGGTAGGAATGGATAAAAATGGCTTGAAATAGGGCTCATCCCTAACAAGTTCATTCATAGTATCTATGGGATAAAATAAGGATTGATGTAAATGTTTACTTTCAAGGAAAAGTGGATTTTCAAAGGATACCTCAATCATTTTAAATTTGTTTTTTCATAATCATAGATTTAACAAGTTTCAATACAAGTTCTGGTCGGTTACATGTCCTAAGATCACTCAAGAAATATTCTCAAGAATAAATATGAAGTACTTGGTCTAGAAATCCTCTCAGGAATGAAACATTTGATTTGAGAAAATCACTCAAGGCATGATTAATAATAATAGATCAATTCACATGAATTTCAGAAATTCAAAGCATGAAAAATGGTTGGGAAATTTCATTTCCATGAATCAATTTGCTCCCTAAAATCATGAGTCCTCATTTTAAAATCCATGCTTCACTTTAAAAAAAATTAATTCTCTATTTTACTCATTTAATCATATCAACATTGAAATCTAAAACATGTCATCAATATATTCCTAAGAAACTCATGTCTCTAAGTTTAATCAAGTAGGGTATAAATTCAAGTGTGGGTATGCAATTTAAACTTTAAAGATCAAAAAATGATTTAGACAAAAAATGTAGGGATTTTAAATGATAATCTGAAAAATTGAACTCCCTTTTGACATAAATATTTTGGTCCTATTCCTCTTCTTCCTAGGTCTACCTTGTGGTTTCCTTCCATGATGGTTCTTAAAAAATTAAAACCACTCATACCAGTGTAATAACCATTCCATTTTAGCACAAATGGGTGATGTAAGAGGTAATTGAGTCCTAAATCCTAAGAAAATAGTGAAACTCGGGTTACCTCTCAGAAGAACATTTGGCTAATGTTTCTAGATTGACCTCACCTCATGATAATAAATTAGTATATGGGTTAGAGAAGATTGACCTCCTCTATCAGTTCTTGAGGTAAACTTCCATATAACTTCTTCAGCCTTTTCCTATTTATAGTGAATGGGTTTCCACCTTCTTTTTTCTTGACCTGAATGGCACCAAAAGGATATACATTAGTAACAAGAAAATGACATTCCCACCTGGAACAAAGCTTACCTGGATTTAACTTCAATATAGAATTGTATATTAGAATTTGGTCTCTCAGTTGAAAGGACTTTGGTTGGATCAGTTTATCATGTTCCACCTCGTTTCTTCCTTTGTAAATCCTCTAATTTCCAAAACATTCTCTTCTAATTTCTTCTAGATCCTATAAATACAGTTTTTTATCTTTACAAACTCTCTTCAAATCCATGGTTTGATCTCCTAAAGACAAAAAATCATGAATCATACCTAGATCTTCAATGGTATCATTACCTTCTTTTTGGGATATTTCAAAGAGGGGGTGGTTGTTTGATGGGTTTCTTTTTGAGTCAATTAAACTGTAGTTGAACTTTTTATCTCCTAGATCCATGGTCAGGGTTCTTTCATGTACATTGATGACTATTTTTTCCATTTTCAGGAATGGTCATCCCAAAATTATGGGTGAATGTCTCAGTGCATTGTCCTCCTCTGTAGTGAGTATGTAAAAGTCTATTAGAAAATGAGTTCTCTAACTCTTACTAGCACATTTTCCACAACTCCAGCTGGATAAACAGTGGATCCATTTGCGAGTTAGATAACCACTCTTGTGGGATTTAGCTCACCTATTTTCAAAGATAAGAAGACAAAAATAAATATTACATTTATGGATGCACCAAGGTTACACAAATCATCATAAATATCTAAAGAACCCATTGTGCATGGAATAGATAATGTCCCTGGATCTTGACATTTTTGGGTAAAGGTGGAGTGGAAATGGCTGAGACACTCATTCCAAAACTGATTTTTTCATCCTCATCATGCTTATTTTTCTTGGTGCATATTTCCTTCAGAAATTTTGTATATTTGGATATTTAGAGGATTTCCTCGATCAAGGGAATATTTATTTCCACCTTTCTAAAGGTTTCATGGATCTATATTTGAAGTTGTTATTCTTCAGCCTTTGATGATCGAGTTAGTACAGAAGGGAATGGTACATTGTTTCCTCTTTTATCCCTTTTTTGACTTTGCACTTGTGTTTCTACCTTCTTCTTAGGGTGGATGAGTTTCTCTTCAGGTTTTTGTTTGGAATTTTCCAACCTACTTGGCTCAGGTTGTGAAAGCTCCTTACTGCTTCAAGTCTTGATTGCACTAACATTCTCCTTTGGATTTGGGATAGTTTGGGCTGGGATTTTACCTTGATTCCTGGTCAGTAGATATATAAGGCTATCAAACCTTTTTTCCAAATTTTTCATCATCTTATTCATCTCTTCAATCTCTACTTCTTGGTGGCACTTATTAGAACTTTTTAGAGACTGTTCAAAATTCCTTCATTAGAAAGGTGGTAGTTGAAATGTCTGTTGTGGCTGGAAGGGTAGATTTTATGGTGTCTGGTTTTGAAATTTTTGTTGAAATAGTGGTCTGGCCTGGTTCTTTTATCCTCTGTATCCTTGTTTGGTTTTACCTTCTCTCCATTGTTGATTTTGTGGGAATTTTCTTTGCAAGAATGTAGTTACACAACTTTTTTGTATCTTGTCACATTGATCAGTGTAATGATTTGGTGATGAACATAACCCATATACCTGAGGTGGCGATGGTTGCTCATTCACCCACTTGATGTCCATTTTCCTCAAAAATATTGTTAGTTCTTAAATTTTTGTTGTAAGAATATGTGATGATTTAGAAGTTATTACCTCATGTATCCCTCTTGTACCAGTCCTTCTTGTCCCAAATTGTTCTGAATTCTAGGAAATCTTCTCAATCAGGCTTCTGTGGGTAATTTTTTAATCAAAGCTCCTCTGGAGGATGCATCCAAAAGGTTGCTATCACTATCCAGTATTCCTTGGTAGAAAAAGACCAGTAAGTGGTGATCCTCTATTACTTGGTGTGGGAATCTTACACTAGGCTTCTTGAATATTTCCCAATACTCGTAAAGAGTCTCACCGGTAGCTTGTTGAATGGCGTATATCTCCTTCCTTGTTGTTGTGCTCCAGGGGGTAGGGAAGAACCTTTTCATGAAACTTTGTTGGAGATAATACCAGTCTTGTATTTCTTCGGGTTGTATGGTATAAAAACACTCCTTAGTTTCTCCCTCAAGTGAAAAAGGGAATGATTTCCACTTCACTTTCTCCTTCGCTACTCCTCTTGGTTTGAAGCTTGAACACACATGGATGAATTCTTGAATGTGCTGATTGGGATCCTCACCTATAAGGCCATGAAATATAGGTATCATGGGAATCTTGTTTACTCATAACTCGAAATCATTTGGTTGTTCAGACATGTTTAACCGATTTTTCTGTTAGTAAATTGTGGGTCATAGAGGTCCCTCAAGATTTTTCGTGGGTTTTGTGTCATTATTGGTGGTTCTAATTGGAAACTTGAGTCTTATAAACTTATTTATTCAAAATTTATTTCAATATTTATATTCCTAATCCTATCAAACAATGTTCTTTCTATCTCAGGGTAAAAATCAAGAATTTTCTCATTATAGGTCCTGGTCATGCATATTTACACTTGCTCCCCAGAAGCGGTGCCAGTTTTGAAACACTGTTGTCATGAGGTGTGGTAAAAATAATTAAATCCCCCTTAGGGTGTAGTATGAATGGAAACCAAAATATCCTTCTCCAAGGAGTAGTGTTTTAATCATGGTGTCACTTTATAAATAATAAGTTTGAATGATTTAAGAAAGCAAGAGGTTTTATAAAGAAGGTTTATGAATTTTATATGAGAGAGAAGTTATTGGATTTTGGTTGGGTTTTCCCATTTTTCATGTCATCATAGTTTTTAAGAAAATATGAATCCTTTATTTTTATAAAAAAAATTAAATGAATTGAATAATAATTTTTTCTTCGTTTCACCTTTGATTTAATTATTTATCAAAGTGTAGAAATCTTAATGGAATAATATTAATTACTCAGGCAATACCAAATATGGTATTTATTTTCCATAAATAATTAAATTAATATATCATAATTTGTCTATGTGTTTTAGCAATCACCAAATCACTCCCTTAGTTTATTTTCTTCATAAATTAACCAATCGATTTAAAAATGAATAGATCGTGCAAGGGTAGAATAATATTTAAATCAAATAAATTTAATATTTAAGAATAAATCAAAATAAAATCATATTTAATTTTAATTTAAAAATAAATTAAATTGAAAACCATTCATTTAAAATCTAATAATTCCTTTGAATAAAAATTCAGAAACTCAAACATCACAAAATGGGATCTCCCTTCCTTTCACCCAATCACTAAGTATTTTACCCATACATGCAAGGTGGGGTCATCGAATTCAAATAAAAAATAAACATGGAAGAAAGAATTATGAATGAAGGAATATTAGGAGGAAGTTATCCTCCTCTTGGATGCTTTCCACCGGATGGAATGGGATGTAAAGGAATGCTTTGAGAAGTGGGAGCTCCTCTCCTTTTATAGGAAGAATTCATTATCCAAAATTTGTCCTGTTGTTGACCCTTTAATTGTTCGTTTTGGGCATGGACCCATTCATGAAAGTTTTTCATAAATGTTTTTTCCATTAACCCTCAAAATTGCAGCTTCTTTGGCCACCGGATGTAGGATTTATGACTTTTTTATTGGATATTTATTTTTCTATATGAAATTTTTAGGAAGCTTCCTTCAAATGTATAATGATAAATAACCACCATAATGAATGAAAACCTCCATAAAATTTATTGGTATACTATGTTTTAAGTATTATTTCATATCCAGGTTTCATCACTTCAATTGGAGGTATGGAGACCGAGTTGTGCATATATTACGGTGGTGGGATCCATGATGTCCGCCTCGAAAAGTTTTCAACTTAAATGAATTTTTTAGGCACTATATGTTCAAATCAGCTCTAAGTCCTAAAGAGAAAATTAAATTAAATAAAATAATAATTCCAACAAAAAAATCACTCAATTTGTAATTATATTTTAAAATTAATGACCAAAATACTTTTATGGTAAAAAACTGTCCATAATCCAGAATTAAGAACTTTTCACAATTTTGCTCATTTTCATTATATAATCCAAATTGCCTACTATTTTAATAAAAAAATGAAATATATGGGGTTTTATCATTTAAAAACATAAAAAAATATTCATTATGTGATAAAAAATATGCGCATAAATTTTCTCTGTCAACTTCCCTTAGATCGTGAGGTAGAATTCTCAATAGAACTCATACCTGGAGATACTCTTATCTCAAAGTGTTCCTATAGGATACCTCCTATCGAATTGGAGGAGTTAAAGAAGCAACTACAAGATAATTTCAACAAAGGTTTCATATTCCCTAGTGGATCACCTTGGAATGCACCAGTGCTCTTTGTCAAGAAGAAGGATGGATCAATGCAGTTGTATATCGATTATCGCAACTCAAAAAAATCACCATAAAGAACAAGTATCCTCTTCCAAGGACTGATGACTTGTCCGATCAGTTATGAGGTGCTCATTACTTCTCAAAGGTGGATCTCCATTCTAGATATCATCATCTAAAGGTGAATAATGAAGATATTTAGAAGACTACCTTCCGTACAAGGTATGGGAACTACGAGTTTCTAGTGATTCCATTTAGACTTACTAATTCCCCTGAAAACTTCGTGTATTTGATGAATAGAGTCTTTAGACATTAACTCAAAAAAATTGGTAGTGTTTATAGATGATATTCTAATCACTCCAATATCAATTAGGAACATGAATAACATATAAGTCTTGTGTTGGCGATATTAAGGAAGAATAAATTGTATTCTAAGTTCAAAAAGTGTGACTTTTGGATACAGCAAGTCACATTCTTGGGGTATGTGATCACAACTGGGGGAATTTTTGTGGACCCTTCAAAAAAAGGCAATTGAGGAATGGCCCACACCCACTATTGTCAATGAAATCAATATTTTTCTTATCTTAATAGGGTACTATCGATGTTTCTTGAGAAATTTATCATTATTGTCAATCCAACTAACTAAGTTAATAATGAGATTGATAAAGTATATATAGATGGAAGAATGTGATGAAAGCTTCAAGGGTCTAAAGAAGAGGTTGATCACTACACCTATACTCACATGACCAAAAAATAGAGAATTTTTTGTGATATAAAGTGATGATTCAAAGAATGTATTGGATTGTGTACTCGTGAAAAAATATAATGTGATAGCCTGTGCCTCATGGAATTTGAAGATCCATGAGAAAAACTAACCAACGCATGATCTAGAGCTAGCAGTTGTGATTTTTTCCTTGAAAATGTGGTGGCACTACCTCTATGGTAAGAAATGACACATATATACTGATCCCAATAGCCTAAAGTATATATTCACATAAAAGGAGCTCAATATTCATCAAAGGATATGGTTAGATCTAATTAGAGACTATAATTTCTATATTCACTATCATCTCAGCAAGGTGAACAAGGTAGCTGATGATCTTCGTAGAAAATAAACTGTTACTCTGTCCATGTTGAAGATTGGGAAAGATCATATCTTATTGGACATGAAAAGGATGGATTTAAAAATCATAATAGTAGGGAAAACATCATACATTTCCCAAATGATTTCCCTACCATCTATCCAAGATAAGATTAATTGGGAACAAAGGGAAGATCCATAGTTACAAAATAAGGTGAATGCATAAAAGGGATGGAAGCTGCAAGAGTTCCATATCAATGATGATGGTGTGATTCAGTTTTGAACGAGGCTCTGTGTGTCTTCATCACCTGGGATAAAGAATGATCTATTGGATAATGCACATAGCTCAACTTTCACTATCCATCCTGGGAGTACTAAGATATACCATGATATTTGAGAACACTTCTGGTGGGATAACATGAATAAGGCGATTGAAGATTATATCTCAAGGTGCATGATATATCAAAAAGTTAAAGTAGAGTGACAGAAATCCATAGGGATGATGCAACCATTGCCTATAACCATGTTTAAATTGTAGAATGTCATTATGGGATTTGTCACGAGTCTCCTGAAGGAATCCAAAAAAAATAATGTGATATGGGTTATGGTGGACCAACTCACCAAGACTTCCCACTTTATTATTATTTGGGAAGACCTCTCACTTCAAAAACTTTACATGATATATGTAAAGGAAGTGGTGAGACTGCATGGGGTTCCACTCTCTATTTACTCTGATCATTAACCTTGGTTGACATCTAAATTATGTAGGAGCCTTAGATATTCTTTGAGTACTAAATTAAATTTCATCATGGCCTATCGCCCCCAAACTAATAGCCAATATGAAAGGAATATTCAGACGCTTGAAGATATGCTAAAAGGATACTCTTAAGAATTCAAAGTCTGATGGGATCATCATCTCCCATTGGTTGAGTCCTCTTACAACAATAACTTCCCCTCGAGTATTTTGATAGATCAATATGAAGATCTGTATAGAAAGCGATGTTGAACTCCAACCTGTTGGGATGAAGATGGTAAATGAAATCATCTTGGACCAGATCTTTTGTAAGAGATGCCAGATAAGGTTTAATCCATCTGGAAATATATCAATGCTGCTTAGAGTCATAAAAATTGTTATGATAAAAATAGTCGAAGGGACTTGGATTTCGATGTTGGTGATAAACTCTTCCTTTGAATATCACCATAGAGGAGATTCATGCAGTTTGGAAAGAAAGGGAAGTTAAGACCAAGGTAAAATAGCCCCTTTGATATCCTTGATCATATAACGACTAATACTTTACATACATTGTTATTACATTAGAATTTAATCACACTTATTACAACATATAACAAAACCAGGAAAGGACCGTATAGGTATAGTGTCTTTAGAAACTGGGAAATATAAACAACTGGTTCATAAAGCGTCTCCATTGTCTCCCATTTATTTCATCATATCTATAGTCCCTTTTGGCATATCTTACTTAATAACCTTCTTCCTGATCTGGGGAAAGAAAATATACAAAAGCGTGATCTCAAATGCTCAGCAAGGGTAAACAAAAGAAATATCAATCACATCATATTCATAAGAACATAACTTTTGGAAATCTTAACCTGCAAAAGAGATCATAATTTCATAACATGGGATAAATCATAGTAGTGAAATGTAATCCCAATAATCATAACTTAAAACATGAAACATTGTGGCATACACACATAATCATAGAGAATCATTTCTTATTAGTCAAGACTCATTGCCAAGACTATCTTAGTGGACAAAGTCCATTTCTGAACTGAGTTCACTCCTCGTTTCAGTCCTGTTTTACTAAACCGGTTTAACCTGTCATTCCATCCATGTCTATCTCATGAGATATAAAATCTTTACCCAATTAATTGGAGGGAGATATAGGTCCCACCCATCTCATAATGATACCATTCTTATGTGTTCCACAAAATCATAAATCATACATCATTGCATAACCCATGTAATAAAAATGGGATTCTTAAACATCATGACATCATAAAACAATTCATATAAGATAAAGGAATTCATAAAAATAATTCCATCACAACATAATCAAATCAATGTAATAATATGGATAGAAACAGAACCCTATATTATCTTATATGGAAAATAATTTTGATAAAACACTTGAACTCCATTCTTGAGGAAAATATCCTTTCTACTTCAAAAATAGTTTTCCTTTCTTAACATGTCATACAATCTTAAACTAAAAGAATTTGATTAAAAATAAACTTGAAAACTTGTAAAGGAATCTTCTTGGAAATAATGTTTTAAAAATCCATTCATGCCGTATAAGTTAAAAAAACATTCTTCTCGAACTTTTGTCGGAAAATTCAAAAAGTACCTCGTATGAAAAAAGACAAAAGATTCCTTTCATATCTTTTACTAAAAACTCACTGAAGGGTAAAATTTGATTTTAACAATTGTAGGTAGATAATATTACATATTTAGGAAACATGGATTTGGATGATAAAATACACCCTAGTAAATTCCAAAGTATAAACAATCTCGGATAAAAATGAGATTGTGATATTTCCCTTACCTTAGGTCCAATTTGCTTCGTAAGTGTCCGAACCTCCTGTATAATGATTTAAATAATGTTATTGACTTATTCCATAATTATACTTATTTTTATGATATCATATATGGTCATATTCTTAGCTTATTATTAGTAATATTTCATTGCTACTTGTTATTCGGGTGTTTATTACTTTTTGTTATTATGCGTGTTTTGTCGAATAAATTCTTATTTTTCTTTTTAGGTTATAGATACCTCATTTACAGAATGGTATTAGTGTAATATATATCATATTAATTCATTAAATTCATTTATATAATCATTATGCAATGAAGATCATGTAGAATGAGTCGCATCACATCGTGGAGACGGTATTCCGTACGTACGCACGAGCGATGATATCGTTCCCATGATTGTGGAATTGTATTGGAGTGTATATATACTATTTCAGAATCAATATCACTTTAAAATAATCATATATAGTCATTATTTACACCATTATACCCATCCAAGTAAGGTGGTGGTGGAAAATAGATTACACCATGGCGTGGAGACGGTATTCCGTACGTACGCACGCGCGGTGATTTCATTTTCTGTAGGATGGATAGATGGTGAAATAGGGTTGTTTCATACTTATAATAACATATCATTATATTAGTGATACTTATTTTATTACTTCATAATGAAACAACTAAATAAAAATAAGTGGAAGAAGAAATAAAGATGAAAGAATCGGTAACGGACATTACCTCTTCTTTGAAGCGCTTCTTTGAGACCTCCTTTTAGGGCCCTAAAATTGGTCTTTGTAGAATACCAGGACCTCTAGGATGTCTCTAGGGAAGTGGAGAGAAAAAATTGGCAGGGTTTGGCCGAGATTTAAGGCTCAAAGTGGTGTGAGGAAGAGAGGGAGGAGGTGCCCTTTTATAAGGGAGGAGAGGGGCACCTTTGGAATAACTAAAAATATTATTTTATTATAAAGTAAAATTCGGTTTTTAATAGCTCCAAATTAATATATTTAGAAGATAAGGTGGGTATGGGTCTAAATCCTCTCATCCAATAGAATTTAGATAAGTTTAGGTATCAATTTTAACCTTATCATTTAGATTTAACTTTAAGTTAGATAATTTAACTTTTACCGTGTCTTCTTGTTTTCTTACACTATAAGGTTAATAAACTTACTATATCAAACCAAAAGAACCCCAAGTTGTTTATCATTAATATATATAACCTTATATAATTCATTTGGCCGAACCTTATATTTTTATGAATAAAATAACAATTAATAATATAATATATTTTTTTAAAACTATTTTATGTCAATTTTGACACTATTTAGTAATTGATTTTTTTGAAAATCATAACAGAATTATTAGTTAGAAACAAGCTAATTAAATCAATAATAACATGTCATATTAACCTATAAAATTAGTTTAATTCATAAAAAGTCTAAAACTACATTTATTTGGGTATTTATAACATCAATTATGTCAATATTTTATTAATAAGATAATTACTGCATCATCTTTGTGTCATAAATAAATTAACTTATTTAATGTATAAAAATTAAAAATAAAATACTATTATATAGGAAATTTTTTTAGATTTCTAATGAATATTTATAGTAGAATTTATCTTATTTATAACCCCATATTAAAAATGATTTACTTATTAAACTTTGATTTTAACTATTTTAACCCTTCTTTAAATAAATTAATAATAAATGTCTTAATCTAATCCAAGTGGGCCTAAATGGTCATATTTTATTCCTAAGGTTGTTTTTGGTCGAATTAAACTTATCCAATAGAATTAGGGCATGTGTTAGGGTAATAATAATATCATTTTTACCCTTAACTACCCTATTTACTTTTAACCGTGGTAAAAAAAAGTAAAAAGTTACTATTCACCAAAAATTATTTTCATCTCATTGAACCACATTTTAGTCCTTGATATTAACCGTGTCTCTAGAATTTTTGAAATTCCACTCACAGAAGCAGTAAAATTAAGTTTTATAAAAAATTCAGTTTTTTTAACTACCACTTAGTGGTTTCACTATTCATCAAAAATTGAAAGTTTTCAGAAAAATACCAAAATTTCACCCTAGGCTAATTTCGATATTCCGAATCCAAAAAAGAAGTCCATTTTGAAAAATAAAATTTATAAAATTTCAAAATGTGGTTATTACTATTCATAACGGCTATTTTTAATAATATTTTAATAGCATATCGTTGTTTAGTGAAACTCGGTATTGCGTACGACGCAAGCTATTGAGGAAGACCGTGGTTGCGTGTAAAGAAAGCCAAGCTAGTGTTGTGTGTAGTGAAAGATTCCTTTGATAAAAACAAAATATTTCTCATAAAAGTCTCGGGTGTTACATTCTACCCCCCTTAAAATGAATTTCTCCCTCGAAATTCGTCACTTTGTAACAAAAAGATGAGGATACCTCTCCCTCATCATATCCTCAAGCTCCCATGTAGCTTCTTATAATTGGTGGTTCCTCCATACAACTTTCACCAATCGAGTGTTATTGTTTCGTAGGACTTTTTCGCTATGATCCAGAATCTCTATCGGCTGTTCTTCATAAGAAAGATCTTGCTCCAGCAGTACAACTTCTGAGCTGAGTACATGTGAAGGATCAGGTATCTACTTTCTCAGAAGAGATACATGGAACACATTGTGAAATTGAGAGAGATTCGGTGGAAGCTCCAATTGGTAAGCTACCTTTCCAACATGATCCAGTATTTCGAAAGGACCGATATATCTAGGGCTCAACTTCCCCTTCTTTCCAAATCTCATGACCCTCTTCCAGGGAGATATTCGTAAGAACACTTTATCACCCACTTCAAACTGTAGTTCTTTTCTTCAGTTGTCAGCATAACTTTTCTGTCGACTCTGAGCTGCTCTTATGTGTTGTTGAATAGATCGAACCTTTTTTTCCATCTCATCAACAAGATCAGGTCCTAATAGCTTTCTTTCCCCAACTTCATCCCAGCAAGTTGGAGTCCTGCATTTCTTTCCATAGAGAGCTTCATAAGGAGCCATCTTAATACTGGAGTGAAAGCTATTATTATAAGAAAATTCCACCAAAGGTAGGTGTTGATCCCAACCACCTTTGAAATCCATAGAGAAAGCTCTCAACATATCTTCTAGAGTTTGAATTGTTCTCTCAGACTGACCGTCTGTCTGAGGATGATAAGCAGTGCTGAAACTCAACTCTGTATCCAGAGTATGCTGAAGACTTCGCCAGAACTTCGAGGTAAATCTCAGATCCCGATCAGATATAATAGAAAGTGGTACTCTATGAAATCTTACCACTTTCTTTACATATATCATGGCAAGATGATCTTGAGAGAAATCCTCTCTAATAGCAATGAAGTGTGCAGACTTTGTAAGACGATCAACTATGACCCAGATAGCATTATTGCCTTTGGATGTTTTAGGAAGTCTTGTGACAAAGTCCATAGTGATGTTTTCCCATTTCCATTTGGGTATGGGTAATGGTTGTAACATCCCCTTAGACTTCTATCTCTCAGCTTTAACTTGCTGAAAAACCAAGCATCGTGAGACATATTCAGCAACATCTCTTTTCATGCCATCCCAATAGAAGTACTCTTTCAGGTCCCTATACATCTTCGTGCTTCCAGGATGAATAGAGAATGAAGAACTATGAGCCTCATCCAGCAGATCCTTCTTTAATTTGGGGATGGGAGGAACACAAACCCAATTCCTGAACTTTATTATCCCATCACAATCAAGGTTGAATTCAGGAACATTTCTCACCTTCTTTTGTAACTCGACATCTTCTTTCTGTGCCTCTTTAATCTTCACATGTATAGATGGTTGAACATTCATTTGAGAAAGATACGATTTTCCCCCTTCCATTATAATTCCAAGATCCATCCTTTGTAAATCCCTAAATATTGGATCTTTTGTGATCCTCATCATGGATAAACTGGCATGGTCTTGTCGACTTAATGCATCTGCCACCTTGTTTGCTTTCCCAGGGTGGTAATGAATTGAGCAGTCATAATCCTTAATCAGCTCCAACCATCTTCTTTGGCTCATATTCAGCTCCTTTTGTGTGAAAATATACTTTAAAATTTTATGATCAGTATAAATGTCACACCTTTCTCCATAAAGATAATGCCGCCAAATCTTTAATGCAAAGATTACCACAGCTAACTCCAAATCATGTGTTGGGTAATTTTGCTCATGGATTTTCAACTGTCGTGAGGCATAAGATATCACCATATCATTTTTCATAAGAACACACCCCAACCCCTTCTTGGATGCATCACTGTAGATCACAAACCTTTCTCCACTACAAGTCAGTGTGAGCACAGGTGCACTGGATAACCTTCTTTTCAACTCCTTGAAATTCTCTTCACATTCCTCCGTCCAAACAAACTTAACTCCTTTTCGAGTCAACCTGGTGAGTGTATTAGATAATCGTGAAAAATCTTTCACAAAACGTCGATAATATCTACCCAAACCAAGAAAACTTCGGATCTCAGTTACTGTTGTTGGTCTCGACCATCTTTCGATAACCTCTGTTTTTGCTGGATCCACAGATATCCCCTCTTTTGAGATTATGTGACCCAAAAATGAAACTCTTTGAAGCCAAAATTCACACTTGGTAAATTTGGCATAAAGCTTCTCCTTTCTCAGGGTCTTCAATATAATTCTCAAGTGATCTTCATGTTCTTCCTTGCTCTTTGAATAGACAAGAATATCGTTTATAAAGACTACCACAAACTGATCAAGATAGTCTCTAAAGACTCTATTCATCAGATCCATGAAGATAGCAGGGGCATTAGTAAGACCAAACGGCATCACTATAAATTCATAGTGTCCATACCTTGTACGGAAAGCCGTCTTTGGAATATCCTCCCTTTTGACCCTTAATTGATGATACCCTGAACGAAGATCAATCTTGGAAAAGTATTGAGCTCCGCGTAGTTGGTCAAATAAGTCATCAATGCGTGGGAGAGGATATTTGTTCTTGATAGTGATCTTGTTAAGTTCTCGATAATCAATGTAGAGTCTCATTGATCCATCTTTCTTCTTAACAAATAGAATAGGTGCTCCCCAAGGTGATGCACTAGGGCGTATGAATCTCTTATCAATATTCTCTTGGAGTTGCTTCTTCAATTCCTACAACTCAATTGGAGCCATTCTATAAGGTGTATTTGAAATAGGCAAAGCACCCGGTACAAGTTCTATTGAAAACTCAACTTCACGATTTGGTGGAAGACCCAGAAATTCCTCTGGAAATACATCATCAAACTCCCGTACAATGGGAATATTATTAATTGTGAGTTTCTCACCAACCATTTGAGATAAATAACCCTCATTTAGTGGAATCAAGACCCATAAGATGGAAGAAATTTCCACTGGAAGGTTATGTTCATCCTTGCATCGATAGACGATCATAGATTGATCTGGAATATGAAATGTGACTTCCCTTCTTTGGAAATTGATATGAGATCCATATAAAGAAAGCCAATCCATGCCAAGAATCACATCAAATTACACTATAGGAAGGATCACAAGATTTGCAGGAAGCAATTTCCCACAAACTTCAATCGGGGAAGAATTATAAACTTTTGATGCGACTGTTGTGCCATTAGGTGTTGTCACAGCTAACTCAACATCTAATTGTTGAGGTAATACAGTGATACCCTTAGAAAAATCTTTAGAAATAAAATAGTGGGTGGATCCAGAATCAAATAAAACATTTTCTACTTTAGAGTGGATGGTAAGTGTACCTTTCACCACATCATTATCGTACTCCGCATCGCTGATAGAAATTGCATGTGACTTTCCTTTGTCTTTAGCCTTAAGATTTTGTTGATGTCGATCATCATCAACAACACTTGGATTAGGGAATTTATTGGCATAATTCCCCATCTCCTTGCACTTGAAACATTGAAGTGTAGTAGGTTCATTCTGTGTGTCCCTTCCTTTGTTTTCATCATTAGACATCTTCTTCCCATCATTGCGGAATTCAAATGCCCAATGACCTTCCTTTCCACATTTGAAACATTTACTTGCCCCTTTAAGACAACTCCCTCCATGTTTCTTTCCACACTTTGAGCATAAGGGAAATCTCATCTTCTTTTTATTGTGCTCTTTAGATTTTCCTTTGAATTACATTTTCCTCTTCTTATCAAACCCATATGACTGATGGGTTACTCCAATCTCCATCTCAACTTTGAGAGCACATCGAACAATTTTCTCATAGCTATTGAAGTCCCTTATGGCTAAGGCCCTTTGAAGACTTGGTTTCAAGCCACTAAAGAATCGATCGATCTTACTCTCAGGTTGGATAATAATACCAGAAGCATACCTTGAAAGTCTTGTAAAATTTTCTTCATAGGTACCAACAGATTCATCATCCTTTTGCTTTAGTTCAAGAAACTCTTTCTCCATCTTTGTTCAGAGAATACGAGGGAAGTACTTATTGAAAAATAAGTTCTTGAACTCGTCCCATTCCATGGAATCAATTTCATCTCTTTGCCTCGTATTCTTGATAAGATTCCACCATTGATCAGCATCACCTTCCAAACGATACACTGCTAAGATGACTTTATCATGTTCAGAACATTGAAGAACTGAAAATATCTTTTCAGTAGTACTAATCCATTGTTTAGAAATTAATGGATCAGTAGACCCGCTGAATGAAGGTGGACGCTGCCTCATGAAGGATTCAACAGAATGTTGCTCCTTCCTTTGCTCTTTTGGAAGTCCTGCATGATTCATATCTTGAGAAAGTTGTGTGAGCATGGCTACAATATATTGCATTCCAGCTCCCATAACGTTTGGTTTCTCAGGGGGACAATCATTGCATTTCCCGTCGCATTCCGCATTAACACGGTTCCTTCGGGTTCCAGCCATTGACTAAAACCAAGAAGAATAGTGTGAGCAACACTAATTATAATAGGAAAACCACATAATCAAGAATAAAATTTCACACTTAAGGTCTTATCCTAGGTTATTCATGGCCATTTCTAAAACACTATGATTGTGTTCTATGCTTAGACTTATCCTTAGGGTTCTTACTAAGGCTTTCACATCCTAGTTTCCAAAGGTTGACTATACCTTTCCTCTGATACCAACTATAACGACCCATACTTTACATACATTGTTATTACATCAGAATTGAAGCACACTTATTAAAACATATAACAAAACCAGGAAAGGACCGTATAGGTATAGTGTCTTTAGAAACTGGGAAACATAAACAACTGGTTCATAAAGCTTCTTCACTGTCTCCCATTTATTTCATCATATATATAGTCCCTTTTGGCATATCTTACTTAATAACCTTCTTCCTGACCTGGGGAAAGAAAACATACAAAAGGGTGAGCTCAAATGCTCAGTAAGGGTAAACAAAAGAAATATCAATCACATCATATTCATAAGAACATAACTTTTGGAAATCTTAACCTGCAAAAGAGATCATAATTTCATAACATGGGATAAATCATAGTAGTGAAATATAATCCCAATAATCATAACTTAAAACATGAAACTTTGTGGCATATACACATAATCATAGATAATAATTTCTTATTAGTCAAGACTCATTGTCAAGACTATCTTAGTGGACAAAGTCCATTTCTGAACCGAGTTCACTCCTCGTTTCAGTCCTGTTTTACTGAACCGGTTTAACCTGCCATTCCAGCCATGTATATCTCATGAGATATAAAATCTTTACCCAATTAATTGGAGGGAGATATAGGTCCCACCCATCTCATAATGATACCATTCTTATGTGTTCCACAAAATCATAAATCATACATCATTGCATAACCCATGTAATAAAAATGGGATTCTTAAACATCATGACATCATAAAACAATTCATATAAGATAAAGGAATTCATAAAAATAATTCCATCACAACATAATCAAATCAATGTAATAATAGGGATAGAAACAGAACCCTATATTATCTTAGATAGAAAATAAACACTTGAACTTCATTCTTGAGGAAAATATCCTTTCTACTTCAAAAATAGTTTTCCTTTCTTAACATGTAATACAATCTTAAACTAAAAGAAGTTGATTAAAAATAAACTTTAAAACTTGTAAAGGAAGCTTCTTGGAAATAATTTTTTAAAAATCCATTCATGCCGTATAAGTTAAAAAAACATTCTTCTCGTACTTTTGTCGGAAAAGTCAAAAAGTACCTCGTATGAAAAACGACAAAAGATTCCTTTCATATCTTTTACTAAAAACTCACCGAAGGGTAAAATTGGATTTTAACAATTGTAGGTGGATAATATTACATATTTAAGAAACATGGATGTGGATGATAAAATACACCCCAGTAAATTCCAAAGTATAAACAATCTCGTATAAAAATGAGATTGTGATATTTCCCTTACCTTAGGTCCAATTTGCTTTGTAAGTGTCTGAACCTCTTGTATAATGATTTAAATAATGTTATTGACTTATTCCAGAATCATACTTATTTTTATGATATCATATATGGTCATATTCTTAGCTTATTATTAGTAATATTTCATTGCTACTTGTTATTCGGGTGTTTATTACTTTTTGTTCTTATGCGTGTTTTATCGAATAAATTCTTATTTTTCTTTTTAGGTTATAGATACCTCATTTCCAGAATGGTATTAGTGTAATATATATAATATTCATTCATTAAATTCATTTATATAATCATTATGCAATGAATATCATGTAGAACGAGTCACATCACATCGTGGAGACGGTATTTCGTACGTACGCACGAGTGATGATATCGTTCCCATGATTGTGGAATTGTATTGGAGTGTATATATACTATTTCAGAATCAATATCACTTTACAATAATCATATATAGTCATTATTTACACCATTATACCCATCCACGTAAGGTGGTGGTGGAAAATAGATTACACCACGGCGTGAAGACGGTATTCCGTACGTACACACGCGCGGTGATTTCATTTTCCGTAGGATGGATAGATGGTGAGATAGGGTTGTTTCATACTTATAATAAAATATCAGTATATGAGTGATACTGATGTTATTACTTCATAATGAAACAACTAAATAAGAAGAAGTGGAAGAAGAAATAAAGATGAAAGAATCGGTAACGGACATTACCTCTTCTTTGAAGCGCTTCTTTGAGACCTCCTTTTAGGGCACTAAAATTGGTCTTTGAAGAAGACCAGGACCTCTAGGATGTCTCTAGGGAAGTGGAGAGAAGAAATTGGCAGGGTTTGTCTGAGATTGAAGGCTCAAATTGGTGTGAGTAAGAGAGGGAGGAGGTGCCCTTTTATAAGGGAGGAGAGGGGCACCTTTGGAATAACTAAAAATATTATTTTATTATAAAGTAAAATTAGGTTTTTAATAGCTCCAAATTGATATATTTCGAAGATAAGGTGGGTATGGGTCTAAATCCTCTCATCCAATAGAATTTCTACAAGTTTAGGTATCAATTTTAACCTTATCATTTAGATTTAATTTTAAGTTAGATAATTTAACTTTTACCGTGTCTTCTTGTTTTCTAACACTATAAGGTTAATAAAATTACTATATCAAGCCAAACAAACCCCAAGTTGTTTATTATTAATATATATAACCTTATCTAAGTCATTTGGATGAACCTTATATTTTTAGGAATAAAAAACAATTAATAATATAATATTTGTTTTAAAAACTATTTTATGTCAATTTTGACACTATTTAGTAATTGATTTTTGTGAAAATCATAACAGAATGATTAGTTTGAACCAAGTTAATTAAATCAATACTAACATGTCATATTAACCTAGAAAATTAGTGTAATTCATAAAAAGTGTCAAATTACATTTATTTGGGTATTTATAACATCAATTATGTCAATATTTCTTTAATAAGATAATTACTGCATCATCTTTCTGTCATAAATAAATTAACTTATTTAATGTATAAAAATAAAAAATAAAAATACCATTATGTAGGAAATGTTTTTTATCTTTATAATGAATATTTATAGTTGAATTTATCTTATGTATAACCCCATATTAAAAATTATTTACTTATTAAACTTTGATTTTAACTATTTTAACCCTTCTTTAAATAAATTAATAATAAATGTCCTAATCTAATCCAAGTAGGCCTAAATGGTCATATTTTATTCCTAAGGTTGTTTTTGGTCGAATTACACTTATCCAATATAATTAGGACATGTGTTAGGGTAATAATAATATCATTTTTACCCTTAACTACCCTATTTACTTTTAACCGTGGTAAAAAAAAGTAAAAAGTTACTATTCACCAAAAATTATTTTCATCTCATTGAACCACATTTTAATCCTCGATATTAACCGTGTCTCTCGGATTTTCGAAATTCCACTCACAGAAGCGGTAAAATTAAGTTTTATGAAAAATTCAATTTTTTTAACTACCACTTAGTGGTTTCACTATTCATCAAAAATTGAAAGTTTTCAGAAAAATACCAAAATTTCACCCTAGGATAATTTCGATATTCCGAATCCAAAAATGAAGTCCATTTTGAAAAATAAAATTTATAAAATTTCAAAAAGTGGTTATTACTATTCATAACGGCTAGTTTTAATAATATTTTAATAGTATATCGTTGTTTAGTGAAACTCGGTATTGCGTACGACGCAAGCTATTGAGGAAGTCCGCAATTGCGTGTAAAGCAAGCCAAGCTAGTGTTGTGTGTAGTGAAATATTCCTTTGATAAAAATAAAATATTTATCATAAAATTCTCGGGCATTACAGATCACATATGAGTTGTGGCCTATCCTCCAACACTTCCACCGAATATGGATGAAGTTCATGATGTGTTCCATGTATCACTCTTGATAAATTACATACCAAATCCCTCACATGTACATAACTCGGAGGTGGTAGAGATGGAAGATGATATCTCTTATGACGAGAAGTCAGTAAAGATTCTAGACCGAAGAGATAAGGTTCTACACAAGAAGATAACCCACCTTGTCAATGTGTTATGGAGGAACCATAAGTAGGAAGAAAAAACTTGGGAATCGTAGGAGGTGATGAAGGAGAAGTACAATAACCTGTTTAAGTAAAATGAAATTTTGAGGGTGAAATTTCAAAAGGAGGGAAGAGTGTAAAAAAACAAACTTTTATCAATGGAATTCCACCCTTCTTATAGTAATGTCATATAGTATAAATCACATAAAATCACTTATAAACCATAATAAAAAATTTATAAATGATTAATTGATGAAATAAGAAGTATTTTTATAAGTTAAGGAACCAATACTGATGAAATAATAACTTGACCTTATGAATATTAATATGACCCTTATGAATAGTAAATCGGCCGAATGAATAGTAACCACACCCATGAGAGTATAAATAAAATTTAGGCATATTATAAATGAAATTTTGGTATAATTATATCATAGTCTATGTAAATAAATGTTTCAATAATTAATAATTAAGTGTTGGCATTTTTTAAGTCATAAATATTTAATTAAAATTTATAATTAATTTAATAATTTAAAATAAAATTTATTTTCATAAAATGTATTCAAAAATTATTATTATTATTTATTATGATTTTAAGATAATTTTATGATACCATAAGTAATTTTTCAAAGTGTTATAATATCGGTTATAATTTTAAAATCTGTATTTTCTAAGTAAATGAAAATTTTAATTAAAAATTAAATTAATCATATTTAAAAAAAATATTTTAAAAAATTGAGTTTATTTTTTAATTCTACATGTTAAGAAATGGTTAGGTTAATTTTTTGTAATTTTTCTAAAATACTTAAATTTTTATGAATAGTAAAATACGATAATTCAAAATAAAAGCTAAATACATGAATTATGGATTCAAAAATGCTTTAATCCTGATTTAAGCCCAAACTCTCAAACTCTCCCTCGTTATTTTAATATATTTATAGATAATTCTCAAATTATTCATGGTCTTGAGCCAAAATAAAAAACTAATGGATATAATAATGAGAAAACAACCTCTCCTCCACTATAAATACCACCCCTCACCCCCTCTTCTCTTCACACGTCTCAAGCTTTGAGTCTTGTCCAAATTCTATCCAATAATTTGTTGGAGTTGGTTCCCTATAACTAAATTCTATGTACTTTATGATAAAAATATATTCATTATTTTGAATATTAACTAACTACTTATCCCATCATGATTGTTATTCTGCGTGACATAGTATATGATAATGTCCTAAGAGTAATTGTTTAACTAAAAGGTCATAGAAGTTCTCTGCTATGATGAGAACCCTGAAATGAAATGACACTATTTTTGAATATATATGTTCTATATCCAGATGATATCATTTGAGGGACAAAAAATATATAGGTTATCAGGGGCGTAGACTCATAGGACTTTGATGCACCTTCTCATGGTGTTCGCCCTTGGTAAAATCCTTTGGGATATTATGAGAACAGGACCCACCAGTACGAAATCCACATTTATATGTGTCCTTGGATATTCCTATCTTCAAATGTGTGTATTGGTCCCTAGACTTTAGGATCATTATTAATGGATATTATGAGTCGCGTACTTTAATGTATTGATGAAAACCATGACCATAGATGCTCTCGGTGAGGTATGATATGTTAGGTGTGTCACGAGTAATATTGCATTAATGAATAATGCGAGAAAGGATTTATCCCTCTTCTTTATTAACATAAGTTAATATCTTTGTCCCTTTGATGGAAATGATATAGCCTAAATAAATCCATGGCTATGGTGTTCTATAGGCAAGTTCTATTTCCAGAAAGTCAAAGAAAGAGATATCAAGCACATAGGTTGATGGAACTGGAATTAAACCTACTTGATTATAGATATTGTGATAAAGGTATTATATTACATGGTAAGAGTTCATATGAGGTGACATGTTTTCACAACATTAACTTCTTTCTCTATGGGTTCCTTGACATGCTGCTAGATGTTAACCTTCGACTTTAGGCAGGTTCGCCTAATGCCACTAAGAAAGAGGCCTAGAGGGGCCCACACTAAGTGTTTCCAAGATCTCAGTTAAATAATATATTATTATGTATTATTTAACAAGTTGAATAAATACTATTCACATACGTGGTTTAATAATTATTCATATATGCATGATTGCGTTTATTTCATCACTAATAATTCGAGATAATATATTATGAGAAGGATATTTAATAAATATTTATTTTCTATTTAGTGAATATAATATTTATTTATTTATTGCCAAATAATGAAATGATATTTATTTAATAAATAAATAGACATTATTCAAGGACTGATAAATATTGTGGAGGAATGGTGAGTTGAGTTTAATGGTCCGATGAGAAATTATAAATATTATATATTATTTTATTAAATAATATTTAATTATAATTTGTTGGTTAAGCACATGTTAGTAAATAATAATACTTCTATTATTATTTGATATGGGGTTTTTCTAGGATTAAATAGATAATAAAGGTACTTGTTCAAATTATTTTATTTTAACACTAGTAATTTAAATACCCAATTATATAATTTTTCATAAGCCAAGCCAAAGTTGTTGTGCAAAATATATTGGATAAAAACCTCTCAATCCTAGAGAGTTCTTCCTTATCTAAGAACACTCCCAAGAACAAGAGCGATCCTCCTCCACTGGATCAAGAAGAACGCTTTGGAAGCAGTTCTCAAGGCGATCAAAGGTGGATGACGTAGCACAAGGATCTTGTGTGCTAGCACCCAGAGACTCCTTCGGTAATTTCTGGAGATTCGTGGAACATATGTGGATCACTGCTAGAGGAAATATACCCTTTATTTCTACAACATAATGATGGTGCACTGCAGATTAGTGGTTGGACGCATCAATGAAGAAATAATTCCTTAGAGGTAATTCTTTACTTAATTAAATTAATTATAAACAATATGTGTTGACCTCCTCTATCTTGGTTTCTGCATGATTAACCAATCTGATTTCATTGACCAATTTTGTGGATCACAGCATTCATCATCATTTAGATCTCAGATTGAACATCAATCATGAAAAAATAAAAGTTCGGAACTGCCCTTTCTGCGCTTCTGCTATGCTTGAAACCTACAAGTGGCATCAGAGAGGGCACATAATTATTTTTAATTATTTTTAATATTTAGTGATTTACACATTCATAATTTAGTTTTTCAATTCATGTTTAGTTGTTCTTTTAATCTAAATTACGATATATTTTTCTTCCTCTATTGTTTCTCACAGATCTAATGGAAATGATTAATTTTATGATTAAAATAAAATAAAGGAACTCATCTGAAGGTGCCAAGAATTATGCCCGAATAACTCATCAGTACACACTGTATAACCGGAGTTACACATTGTGTAGTTTTGTTCAATGCACCCATAGTTAATTTTGAATTTACTCAACCCATGTGCATTAATGAAATGTGGTGTAGTTAATTATTACACCGCGTTTTGACTGGGACAGACATGTACATGATCAATCCAATTACATTCCATGTGGCCCACTAGACACGGTGTGTAATCCATTTGGGTCCAAGATGGTATGTGTATTCAATACATGACCTATCATATTGGTGACTCTGTAACACATATTCAACACATCCTGTGGCCCATTGGACATGTCGTGTACTCTATGATTTCTGAAGTACACCTCACACACTGAGTTCCTAGGTTTTTACTTTAGATATATGGTGAAGGGTGTACACTCTGTGTAGATTGGATCTACACGCTGTGTGATTTTACCAAATTATGTAGATTTAAAATTTTAATATACATAAATATTTAAATTATTAATTAATATTTATGTAATGTTCAGATCTGCATATCATGTAGAAGTCATATTACAAGCTGTTACTCTAAGTTCATTGAATCATAACACGTGTATGGAAAAATCATGTGATTCATGTAATCAACTATGAAGTACACATTGTGATGGTACGTATTAAATCGTGTATACTAAATGTCATAGGAGTAAAATAGTGTACGAGTACAATACATGTTTGGTAGATCCAGATGGTTATTCATCATGTTACCTCCAAGGTATATTTATGTAAAAGGTTGATTTTAAATGAATTTTTTTAATTTTTTTAAAATTATAATGGATGAGAATCTCAAGGAAATTTAGGTAATGATTAATATAAAAGGATTGATTAATTAAAGATAATAATTAATCAATTCGAGCATGCTTTATCTTAAATAAGAATGATTAATTAATTGGATGCTAGTTTTATTAAATGCATAATTTTTTGTAATCATGTGGATGATCATGATCTATACTAGACCTTTGTATGGATTGGTTTCATTTTAATTTATTATTTATTAAATTAAATTGTTAGAATGTGTGCCTTCTCTTATCATTAATATATAGGGCCTCCATTCCTATGGTTTCTTTTATGTAAAACCCATTTTACCCCACTTAGATGTGTGAGTAAAATCTTATGTAATGGATAGAGATCCCAATCTAGTGGAGCTGGTTCAAGTTAGGAGCTGAGGTGAAACCAATCCAAGCAAGATACAAAGGTGAACAGGTGGAAATCTATAAACATGAACCTCATATTGGTTCATGGTGTTTCTCCCCTAGGTTAATGGTTAGTTAATCAACTTCTAAATAAACTAAACATTAGTATAAGCTCATGATCATACCCTTTATTTTATTTCTGTTAGTTACATGGTTATTTCATTATGGATGTTTTTTCATGATCACATAATTAATGAATTAACAATCATTCAATATGGAACTAAAATAAACTAACTTATGCGTAAATATTATCTAAGACATGGTTAATCACTTAAGTATTCTCTATTAATGTTAACAATCATGTGATAAAGATAATAATTATAAATTTACGCATAAAGGATAAAATCAATCAATATAATATTAAGTCGGCATAGCCTTCTATTACTTCGGTTAGAATCGAACCATAGTACAAAGTTCTTAACTAGAAAAATTTCGGTACTTTCAATTATTGGGTATTTATAACTAGAAGTTTTGGGATGAATTAACTTGGTTTACATCAAGGGTTGACTTCCAAAGTAGGAATTTGTGTAACTGATAGGAAAAGATTGAGGAAATCCAAATTAAGGATTTCAGTATTGGGGAGTCACTCAACAGATCAAGGAACTGTGAGTTAATGAAGTTTTCATTTTGAATGCCTACCTAAAACCATTAAATTTGATTGACCAACCATAGTTGGGGTAATGAGAAGGTAAATAATGATCCTTGCCAATAGAATGTCCAATAAATAGGATATTTCAAATCCAATGGTGAGGGATAGTGGGTTTCAATGAAATAGTGGTTGAATAATAAATATAATATTTATTTTTCCAAATTATAGTAGATAAAGTAAAAAGATTCTACTCATCTTATTTTCAGAAATAGAAATGAAATAACAACAAACATATCATTGTGATCCATACTTGAGAAGGAAAACCTTCTCACTAGAACTAATTTATAGGAGTGGAAAAGGCTCCTACAGGTCATCCTTCTCCATGAAAAAAAAATATATGTAATGGAATAACCTTTACCAGTTGTGACTAGAAATGAGTCAAGTAATGAAGATTTATCTATCTATGAGAAACATATAAATGATGCTATATATGTTCAATGGTTCATGCTATCATCCATGTCCAATGATCTTTTAAATAAACATGTGGATATAGATTTTTGTAGCATGATACCTCACCTTTGGGATCTCTATCAAGAGAATGCGAGACAAGAGAGGTATGAGATATCCAATGCTTTGTTCACAATTAATCTTGGAGAGTCTGTGCTAGCTGGTCATCATGTAGTCAATCTGATTGACTACATTGAATTCTTGGACATCTCAGGGATTAAATTCCCAAATTATTTTCATATAGATATTACACATTCATCGTTGCCAAAGACCTTATCCAACTTTATTTTTAATTAAAATATGATGAATAATGAGAAGAGTCTTCCAGATTTTTTTACTTTAATTCTACAAGTGGATACAGACATGGGGTGTGAAAAACCCACAGTCCTTAAGGTGAATAAGAAAAGAAAGAACAAGGAAAAGGGGCCCAAGACCTATAAATAGTATAAATCTCCTAAGCACCATCCTTTCAAGAAGAAGAAGATCTAGAGGTATGGAAAGGAAAAGGAGGTGGTATGTTTTTCATGTGGCAAGTCAGGCCACTAGAAGAGGAACTACACCTAGAGGTAAGGGGAAACCAAAGGTGTGTTCGTTATCAAGTGCAGTCTTTCCATTTATAAACATTGGGTATTAGATACATCTTGTGGTGATCATATCTATATCCAAATGCAGGAACCAAGTAGATTTTGGAAAACTTCCAGAGGAGAGGTGGATCTGTGAGCTTCCAATGGCGTGAGGCTGGCTACTCTTTCCATTGGTGACTACCACATTTAATTTCAAGTAGTAATGATTTTGGTTTTACATGATTGTTATTATCTACCTATTGTTACCAAAAATATAATTTTGTATCAATTTTAAAAATAGATTGGTTTATTTTCACATTTGTAAATAAAAGTTATTTATTTTATGAGTAAAACATATATTATGGTATGGGACATTTAAATAACAGTTTGTATGTATTAAATTATGAAAATCCTATGTTTCCAATTGATAAATAATCAAGTTCACATGACTCATATAACACCTAGATTTGGCATCACTGCCTTGGTCATGAAAATGAGAAGCGTTTGACAAATATCTATCATGATGGTTATTTAGACTCACCTGAGATAAAACCACTTGATATATGGAATGCTTGTTTATAAGAAAAAATGACCAAACCACCATTTGGTGTATAGGGATGAAGGGCCATATATATTCTAGGATTGGTACACACTGATGTGTGTGGACCATTTCTAGTAGAACCTAGAGGTGTACATTCTTACTTCATAACTTTTACTAATGACTTGAGTAGATATGGCTATATTTACTTGGTGAGGTATGAGTCTGAGTACTTTGAGAAATTCAAGGAATTAAAGAATGAATTAGAGAAAAAACTTGATAAGAAGATAAATAATCTTAGATCAGATTGAGTTAGAGAATATATTAACCAATATTTCATCGACTTTATATGGGAGTTTGGGATTTTATCACAACTCACTCATCCTTATACAATACAGTGGAATGGTTTTTGTGAAAGGAGGAACTGTACCTTTTTGGAAATGGTAAGGTTGATTATGAGTCATGAAGATCTTCCATTATCCTTTTGATGATATGCATTAAAAATTGTGTCATACACATTATACTGAGTACCAACTAAAGAGTAAAATGGAATTCCCTTAGAGCTATAGAGTGTAAAGGAACCCATTTTATTATATACATGTGCATGGGGATGTGAGGTGTTTGTCAAGGATTTCTCAGGAAAAAAATTAGAACCCAGAGCATGAAGTATATCTTTAGAGGGTATACCAAGGAAACAAAAGGATACTACCTATAAAACCCCTCCAATAATAATGTGACTATTTCTAGACAAGTCATCTTTTTTGAGATGGATCACATTCACAAAAATAATAGTGTGATCAAGATTGACTTTGACGAAGTTGATCTTCAAGATACACATGGGTTGGTAGAGGAACAATTTATACACACAAGTACTACGTAGGAGTGTAAGAGAGGTAAAGGAACTAGAGAGATATGGTTTTCTAGTCACTGAGTATGGTGACTCGTTATTGTCTGAAAATGATGAAACTCTCTCATTCAATGAGGCAGTAGAGAGCTTACAAAGTGCGAGATGGATAAAATCTATGAATTCTGATATAGATTCCATGTTTCAGAACCAATTTTTTGTTTTGGTTGATGTGTCAGTTGATGTAAATCAGGTTGAGTGTAAATGGTTATACAAGAGGAAAATGGGCATGTAAGGGAAAGTTAGTACCTGTAAAGTAAGTATAGTACCTAAAGAGTCTAAACAGCATCAAGTAATTGACTATGATGAAACCTTTTCACTAGGTTCCATGTTTAAATCCAGTAGAATCATACATGATATAAAATCTTACCATGACTATAATATTTAGAAAATGGATGTCAAAAACTATATTCCTTAATGGGAACCATCTGGAAGATGTCTATATGACACATCCATAATGGTTTGTGACTTCAGGTGATGCCAAAATATTTCAAGCTATAGTGATCCATTTATGGATTGATGAAATCATCTAGGTCATGGAACATTCAATTTGATGAATCCATAAAATAATTTGGTTTCATTAAGAAAGAATGTGAGAAGTATGTTTACAATTGGTTGAATGGGAATGTGGTTGTTATCCTAATAGTATTTTTTGATGACATATTAATTATTAGAAATGAAATACCAATCATACAATCTATTAAGGACTGGTAGAACAAGTGATTCTCCATGAAGGACTTAGGTGAAGTAGCCTGCATTCTAGGGATCAAGATCATTCATGATAGATCCAAGATGATGATTGGACTAAGTCAATGTTCATATATTGACCAAATACTAAATAGATTTAGTATATAAAAATCCAAGAGGGGAATGGTTACAGTGTCACATGGATTAAATCTTTCTAATAAAATATTCCCTCAGACACAATAAGAGAAAGATATAATGAGTAATATCCCATGCGCTTTCATGATATGATCAATCATGTATGTCATGTTATGTACTAGACTTTATGTTTCCTATGCATTAATCATGGTAGGAAGATATCAAGAAGATATAGGAGAACAACATTGGACTACTCTTAAGGATATCCTTGAGTATATGAGAAGAAATAAGGATATGTTCCTGGGGTATAGAGGAGATGAGGAACTGGTCATTAGGGGTTATACTTATGCTAGTTTTCAAACATATAATAATGATCTATAGTCCCAATCAGGATATCTATTTTGTCTCAATGGAGGGGCTGTGAGTTGGAAGAGTTCAAATTAGCCAGTTGTCGCTGAATCTACAATGGAGTCCAAGTATATAGATGATTTTAATGTATCCAAGTAAGTCATTTGGATTCGAAATTTTTTTCCAAGATCTTGATGTGGGACCCAGTAGTAAAGACCCTATCACATTGTATTGTGATAATACTATAGCGGTGGCTCTTGAAAAAGAGATAAGGTCACACCAAGGGGCAAAGAACATACTCCAAAAGTATAACCTCTTGATGTATTTTCATCAAAGGTGTGAAGTTGCAGTGAGCAGAGTACCCATGGAAGAGAATGTGGTAGACCCCTTGACTAAAGGAATGTCTCAGTAGAAGCATGAGTATCATGTGAGAGCTAGTAGACTAAAGGTTGTTAGTAGTTGGCTCTAGTGAATTAGAGTTGGTTCCCTAAAACTAAATTATATGTACTTTATGATAAACATGTATTCAATGTTTTGAATATTAATTAAATACTTAAAACATAATGATTTTTCTTCTGTGTGACATAGTATGTGATAATGTCCTAAGAGTAGTTGTCGCACTAAAAGGTCATAAAAGTTCCCCTCTATGATGAGAACCTAGAAGTTCTATGACACTATTCATGAATATATATATTTTATATCTAGAAGATATCATTTGGGGGACACAAATGATGTAGGCTATCAGGGGTGAAGACTCATAGGTCATTGAGGCACCTTCTCATGGTGTTCTCCCTTGGTAATATCATGCAGGATATTATGAGAATGGGACCCACCAGTAAGAAATCCACATTTATACATGTAATTTGATGTTCCTATCTGTGGATGTGTGTGTTGGTCCTTAGACTTTAATATTATTATTAATGGATATTATGAGTCACATACTTTGATTTCTTGATGAAAACCATTATGATAGATGTTCACGGTGAGGTAGGATATATTGGGTGAGTCATGAGTAATATTGCATTAATGAATAATGTGAGAAATGATTTATTCATTCTATTCAATAACGGAAGTTCATATCTCATGACCTTTTATGGAAATGATATAGCCTAAATAAATCCATGACCATGGTGTTCTATAGGAAAGTTATATTTCTAGGAAGTCAAAGAAAGATATATCGAGCAGATAGGATGATGGCACTAGCATGCAGCCTACTCGATTAGTGATATTGTGATAAAGGGATTATATTACATGGTAAGAATTCATATGAGGTGACATGTCATTGAGGAATTAAGTTCTTTCTATATAGGTGACTTGGTGTGTTGCTAGATGATAACCTTGGATGTTAGGTAGGTCCAGCTAATGCCACTGAGAAAGAGGCCTAGAGGGTCACGCACTAAGTGTATTTGGGATCTTAGTTAAATAATATATTATTATTTTTTATTTAACAAGTTGAATAAATATTATTCTGGTATGTGGTTCAATAATTATTCATGTATGCCTAATCACATTTATTCCATCATTAGTTATTCAAGAGAATATATTGTGAGAAGGATATTTAATAAATATTTATTTTCTATTTAGTGAATATAATATTTATTTATTTATTGGAGAATAATGTAGTGATATTTATTTAATAAATAAATAGACATTATTTAAGGCTCGATATATATTATGGAGGAATAGAGGACTGAGTTTAATGATCTGGTGATAATTATTAAATATTGAGTATTATTTGATTAAATAATATTTAATTATAATTCACAGGTTAATCACATGTCAATAAATAAGAATATTTATATTATTATTTGACATGGGGTTTCTCTAGGATTAAATAAATAATAATGGAACTTGTGTAAATTATTTTATTTTTAATATATCAATTTAAATACCCAATTATATTATTTTTCATAATCCAAGGCAAATATTTTATGCACAATGTATTGGAGAAAACCCTCTCAACCCTAAAGAGTTCTTACTTCACCAAGAATGCTCACAAGAACAAAAGTGATCCTCCTCCACCAGATCAAGAAGAGAACTTTGGAAGAGATTCTTAAGGAAATCAAAGGAGGATGACACTAGTGTAAGGATCTTCCATGATATCACTCGGAGACTCCTTTAGTGACATCCATAGATTCGTGTAACACATGTGGATCAACACTAGAGTAAATCTACCCTTTATCTCTAGAATGCCACGATGGTGCACTGCAGATTTGTGGTCAGATGCATCAATGAGGAAATAATTCCTTATAGGTAATACTTTATTTAATTAAATTAATTATAAAAAATATGTGTTGATCTTTTCTCTCTTTTTTCTGGCATGATTACCCTATCTGATTTCATTGATCAATTCTGTGAATCACGGCGTTCATCATCATAGACATCTCAGATTGATCATCAGTCACAACAAAAGCAAAGTTGGGCACCTACCTTTACACGCTTCCACTGCACTTGGAACCTACATAATCTTCCCTAGAACCTCCACCACATATAGGAGAACTTGGTATCACCAAAATACCAAAACATTTCCCTAATTAAGTTCTCAAGGAGGATAAATCCAAGAGGTAAAATCCTCTTCCATTTTCTTTTAATTTTATTTCAATTTCATTTATTTTATTCTCTTATACTCACCTTATGTTATCCAAATGGAATTATAACTCAATATGTTTTATATACTAGTATGATATAATTTTAATGTAATATCCATCATTAAACTCTTTTCTATCTCTCATTTATTCTAAAAATGAAGTTATCGCCTGTGATGTGTCAATTTACAACGATCGTGGGTGATGCAATTTCATTTTACTTTAACACCTTAAAGGATGTTAATAAAACCATAATAATGGTTAAAAAATATTATAAAATTTATTTTATAGACCCTATTTATGTTCTTTAATGATCATTTATACATAATATTAAATGATAATGAAAAATGATTCGTTGTGATCAAAAATCACCAAAATTAACCTAAAATGATCATCATTAACTTTTATCTAATGATTAATCCTCATACCATATAACCCCATTATTTTTAAGATCATTTAATCTAATATAAGATCATTAATAACATATAATAACAATTTTTTATATTTATCTACATTTTAAATGAACTTCCATTCATGTATACAAGTGAACTGATCATGAAAACTAAGAAAACATACACTCCCAAACGATGAAATTAATCAAAAAGCCCATAAATGAACTTAATAAAAACATAATTAATAAAATTTAGGTATAAATGGTTTTTTTCTATTAATGTATTTAGTTTTATTAACTAGTATATTAAAGAGAAGAGAGCATTCATACATAAGGTAAGGGGAATTCTCGAACCCAAACCTCTTTCTTTGGGTTTTCCCTATTTCACCCCATTTTCAATATGTATATTCCTTTATTGTTCATTATATATAATTTATTCATAATTATGTTATTTTTTTGGGATATACATGTTACTAATCTGGTTTTATGAAAAATGCAGTGATTTTTCCAAAATAACTCTTCCTTCTAAAAACACGTGTTTTACTTCTCTTGATTTTGTTTCTTCTTCACTCAAGATGGATGATTCTTAAACCAAGATGGTATTCCCTTTTTATTTTGGGAACCCCAATGATTATCCATAAATATATGATTTATCAATCCCATTTCAATTCCATGTGTTATTTTATTTCCATGATTGATATACATTCTACGTGGCATGCATGGTAATGCAAATGTAATGATGTGATGGGTGTTCTAAGAATTTTATAGCACAATGTAAATGTTATGATGTGATGGGTGTGGTTAGACTTATATAGAGATCCAATACATTGGTTAATGTGATGTATCTCATGAGAAAAATTGAAATATGCATGAACATGATGCTATCATTGTTCACAACTCTATGTGTAAGTTGACCACTAAGACATGATGTTTCGTTTTTATACATTTCCACATTCAATGCCCTTATCTAATACTTCCTCTCATGATTATGATGATGATGTTATGATTATGATAACTCTATGTTATATTGTTCTTATATATCCTTTTATTGGGCTTTTAGCTCGCCCATTTCTTTGATGTATATCCTTATGTGACTACTTGTACTAAGGAGAATTCAATGGACAGTAAGAATCTAGAGAAGAAATCATTAAATAAATATTTATGTTTTATTTTTTAAATGTCATGTATGGTCCTAATTTTTCCAAGACAATAAACATTTGGATCCTGATCATGTAATGCTTTATGCTTTTTATCATTAAAGTGAAGTAATGGTAATGTAAGAAAAAGTAGGGTCACTATATGATCAACCATCTATGCCTGCTACTGGGGAAACATATAAGATGGCTAAGGTTATAATAGTGGTGCTTACCCTCTTAGAAGAGACGGCTAGGGAGGCTCTAGAGTTTAGGAAAACCACATAGGTACCACCCGAGTGGGATGCTAAGACTGTACCCCCGTCGAAGGGGGTCAAGGAAAGGCCTACAATAAGACCTTCATAAGGAGATGAGTTGGAGGATCCATGAAAATAGGTACCACCAGGGGAAGCCAATTGAGTTGATGTTATAATGGAAGGGGTCAAGACTATGACCGTGAGAGGGTTATCCAAGATAGTCGTGGTGGAGGATCTTATGATAGTGGCATTATCAAAAAAGATTTTTGGGGAAGGAAGTGTGCCAGTGGAAGTAATGATGGAGTTAGCGGCTGAGGTGACTTGGGAGGTTATACTAGATGTGTCTGCCTCGTAAATTCCACCAGTGGAGGGTTCGGAAGACATAGATAAGGTAGAATCACAAGTAGGAGTATCCAAGGTGGTTGGGATGATGGCGTCCACCTCCATAATTCCTCAAGTCATGGAAGATTCTTCTACCATGGGTGGAGAGTCTAACAAGGATATATTCCCAGGAGTAGTCATCAAGCCACTCACATTCAAAGAGAGAACAGTCCTCCAGCTAATTACACTCAAATATATTCACTTAGAGGATCCAATTGGGTACATATTGGATATCTTTCCTCTTCATGAGCATGATCTATCTACAGATTTCAAGGATTTTGGCCTAGAAGTCACTGAGGATAACTACGTTATCCATCGAAAGGCTTTGATGAACATGTGGAACTTTATTACCTATGTATGGATAGCTGAACTACCATAAATGGTGGGAACTCTATACTATTATTTAGGTAGTATATGGACCATTAGGGTGGATTCAAGTACTCTTCAAGCACTGGACTGGGACTTCCTTTTCCAAAGGGCATGTGTAGAATGGTAGGAGATCAATCTGGCCTAAATGAAACACAACTCTGAGATCTCCTAGGATCTTTAGAAGGATGAAGAAGAGATATCCCATCTGGAAGAGTTTCCATAAAATCTCACAATGGTCGATGATACTTGGGATCATATTACAAATAGTATGAGGGCTCAAATGGAATTGTTTGAGGCCAAGGTATCATTGATCAAAAAGGTGGAGGCTTAGTATCGAGCAGAGTAGAACTAGTATCAAATTAGGTCCAACAATGTTTGATATGAGGCCAATGAGGAGAAGGAAGATATGGTAGTGCAATAGAAAGTATTTTAGGCCACCCAGTAGTGGATGGACGAGCTCAAGCACTCAATCATCAAAACGAATTTGTATGGGAACATTTTTAGAGAGGAGTATCCGACATATGAATCAACCCCTGAAACACTGTTTTTTCATCTACATACTGAAACATATTTCATTTACTTGATTTTTATTTTCTTACTTTGATCAAATTTCAGAGACAACCAAAAAATGATCCTCAATCTCGTGTGGGTCATTCTCAATGTGAGAAATAGGGGACGGCCTTATGATTTTTCTTTACATGAGAATGCTAGAAAATCAACAAACACCCGGTGGTCTGCTATTGTCGCTTGACCAACGAGAGTGTCTGAGCTAAGAGGGGTTGTGTATAGAGAACATGGCTCATAGAACAACCAACTTTCTTCTTCTTCTTTTCAATGTGATCTAGCGTAGGAATGGGATAACATGAATGGAATAGGATTCTATATGAACAAATGGGAATGAGAAGTGTAGATCATAAGGCCCGAGATTTGGAACATAAGGAGAGTGGAATGGCAGTATGGGATAACAGCTAACCATGTTCGAAATAAAGAATCCATATCATTACTCTGGATTGAGGACAAACAAATGAGGGTTTACTGTTGAACATATTAAAAACATATAACCTATCTCAGAATGTCATCCAAAGTCTTACTAGGCATGTACCCAAGATGGTAGGTGAGCCTTATCCAGCAACCATTCTATTATGGGGGTCCCTTTAGACATGAAAGAGGATATGGATCTAAATAAGGGTCACCCAAATCATGGGAATGAAGTTATGGAATTTTTGAATGGATTAAAACACTCTTGGAATTATGCCACCATGGATTAAAGAACATTGGTGTAAGTGTATTGTTCTGAAAAAATATCAAATCTACCATCCTGGGTAACATATTCTCATATGTCGAGTGATGGCTAAAAACATGAATGATGCAGCATATGGCATGAAACAGAAGAGAGGGCCTCTCAAGTGAGGACACTAGACCACCTTACAGTTTTATGTTATGCAATGAGGATGATAGACACATAGATTATCATCATACAGTAAGGATGATGTTTGGAATAGTTTAATGTCATTTTATTAGGACATGTCTAACAGTTCAACATCATGTAACTAGGACATTGCATAAATTTTAGGGCCATACTTTCTGGACCATGGAAAGTAGCTTAAATTCATGCTGTATGGACTAGGTTATGATCCTAGTCTAAGACCATAGAGTTTGGATCATGGAATACCCCATCTGATATGTGTTATGTGGTGATTTGAAAAACTAGATTTGAATTATGGATGACAAGTCCTAACACCACACTACACATTCCAAGGAAGATTCACATACAGTTTAAAGTCATGATTCTTAGACATGGCATTCTATTTTAAGGTCATAAAGCAAGGACCATGGGTCTAATATCCCTAACAGACATGTGTAGTGTGATAAAGGAGACCCAAAATCCACAAAACATATCTCTGAGAGAAATCCACAAACAGTTTAATATTGTGATTCTCATACATGAAACCCTAGTTTAAGGTCCTAGAGTTTGGAAAAGGGATCCGTTTACAGCTTAACCACAACAGCATACACCCTACCATAACTCTTAACCCCATGAAATATATACTCAGTATGGGAAATAGGGAATGTTAGGGGGTTTCATGACATGTGGAGGAGCATGTTATAGGGTTCCATGAAGTGTATTAGAACTCCACTGAGATATAGGGAAGTGTAAAGGAGTTATGCCAAGACTTCCGATATATGGATCAAGGGTGACTAATTGGTAGGGATCAACTATTTACCAGATTTTAGACATAGGAATCTCAATCACACTAGTTAGAAATAGGGAAATCAAATGAAAGATAAAATTCTAATGATGTTCGAAACACGTGATCTATTTTTTTACCTGGAATCAATTAGGGTGTTGGACCAGAACAGGAGGTGAGCCAAAATGGAATGATACCAATCCATTAGGGGGTCCATCTAGGTTTAAAGGATGATAGATATCCAAACTAAGGAAAAATAAATATGTGTAAGGGAGTAAATTTTAAAGTGGAATTCAAACACATGTCTTACTAATAGTTTAAGGTCATATTGCGTGGACTATGGATGCTATTTTATGGTAATAAAGCTTATAGAAATGAGGATTATCTCAAAAATGGAGATGCATAGTGTGGTAAAATGACTAAATCGGCATGAATGATGACAAGGAATCATATCAACACACCACACATTCCTTAAAATACTCGTATACAGTTTATGGTCATAATGCTTGGCCCATGGAAAATAGTTTAAAGTTGTGTTTTTTGGACTGTGAGGGGACCGTTCAAATCCTAGGGTATATATATATATGGTATTCTAGATGTAAAAACTGACATAAATAGATCCAAGGAGACTCACATACCACATAAAAATCTTAATATGAACTAAATATAGTTTAATTTCATGATTCATGGACTATAATGGGGGTTAATGGGCCAAAGATTAATAGATTTGTGGCTAGGATCGAAGAAAAAATTTCTAAGTGCCACTAAATATCCCATAGGTTGGCAATCAAGCCACAAATGGTTATAAAACAAGGAGTAATAAGAGACAAACATGGGTAGGGGTGATTCTCTCTAATGAGGGAAATGAGGTATCCCACGATTATCATGAGGCATCCCATGTTCAGAGCATGGGGTAACATCTGTTAACCATCCCATACTTATTGTTTGAGGCATCCTGATTTAAATAGGGGTAAACATCATCTCTTAGTAAGTCATTATATTCGTCCCAATGTTATATGGACTAGTATCACAATTTAATTTTGTTTTTTTAGGATGTTAGGATATTTATTTTAAAGTCATACAACTCAAACTATAGGTACTGCAAATAGATTTAAGGTCCTAGTTCATAGACCTACTGAAAAAAGTTTAAGGTTTTATTTCTTGTACCATGGGGTGGCTATTAGTTTAGGGTCTTAAGTCTCAAACCATAGGTGGGTATATCGAATAGTTATACGTAGTGTGGTGGGGTAAGAAACCCGATGCTAATGAGGGCTCAGAAGGCTCATGTCACACAACATATTCTTGAGGAGAGTCTTGTATACAGTTTAAATCCATGATGCTTGGACCACTGAGTGAAAAGTTCTAAAGATTTGATGGATTTGTGTCTAGCCCTAAAGACTAAATGTATAGGATCCACTACATTTCCCATAAGGATGGGAATCAAGTTGTACATAGTTATGGATATGGATGTACACCATTTAAGGTCATATAGTCTGTACCAAGGGTCGAATTCTATGTAATCTATGTGGCATGGGAGAGGCATAACCCAATGTGAATGAGGACTGAGAAGGAATTTGTACCATGTACATTCAATTAAATTTACTTCTTACAATTTAAGGTCATGTTCCCAGACCATAACTGAGGCCAATGGATTGAAATATGAATAATTTTGTGGCTGGGCTGAAGAAAAAAATGTATGGACGTCGCTACATATCCCATAAGGATGGGAATAAATCCACATGTAGTTTTGGAACATATAATGGTGGTAGACCAACACTAATGGGGGAACCGCAGTTTAACATCATGTTTTAAGGATGATAAATCCTAATTTAAGGTTCTATAGTTCAAACTATTGGTGGGGAAATTTTCAAATGGGGTGTCGTGTGGTGTCCTAAATGATTCGATGTGAATGAGGTCTAAGAAGGCCTGATATCACATGACACACCCTAGAGAAAACCCACATATAGTTTTAATTCATGATTCCTAGACTAGGTGTAAAAGGTTTAATGTCATGTTACCTAGACCATAGGATCTTGGATTAAGGTCATTGAGTTTGGACCATGGGGTTCTTAGTTTCATGTCATAGATTTCGGATTGTGGAATTTTAAAATGAATGAATATAGAATGGTGGATTGAAAAACCAGACATGAAGTAGGTTCATGGAAGCCCAATTCCACACCACATATTTCTAAGGATTCCTAACTTGAACGAGGAATAATAAGGCCCATCGTACCATGAATGGGTCTAAAGAATGAAGGGGGTTGATGAATTTGTAGCATGACCTAGAGATTATAATTCTAAACATCACTCCATATCCTGAAAGGGAAGAAATCAAGTCATACAGATTTCTTGATGAGGAATACCCCTACATAGGTCTAAACTATATGCAAATAGGGGTTATATTTTTTTTGGGGGGGTGGATAGACTAGGAATTAGAGTCCAGGAATCACTATGTATCCTAAGAGGGCGAGAACCAAGCCATACATAGTTCTTGAGAATGGAATGGTAGATGACTGATGCTGAATGTAGCGCCCTCTCAGGAGAGGACATTATAGTATTGTGCAGTTTCTCATCATGTAGCTAGGATGATTATGCTATGTATTTTCTCTTCATGCATCTATGAAGTTGGTTGTTATATTATTTAATGTTATACAATAAGGATGATAGCACTAAATAGTTTATTATCATGTGGCTAGGATATTGGCCGCAAATCTTAACATCATGTTGTAGGGATTATGAAAGCACGGCCGATTGTCACCTATAGACCATTCAAGGTTCTGATGCTCTGCTAATCTGTATAACAGCACTCGGGTCAAATCCTCGATGATGATACTTTTTAATAGTTGATTGTTTTTAATTGATTGTATTTTGATTGGGGGTTTGTTTGAAGAGCTTATGAAATAATTTATGGATGGTGTTTGATTTAAAAAATTGATAAATATTGGGTTGAGTTCATTATTAGGGAGTTAATCTTGTGATATCCTTAATCTTTGCTTTATATTTAATTTAAATTAATACCCACTTCACAAGATAACGTTGATTGGAATTCCTAAGTGTTAAGGCTTTAATCCAAGCCTTAACTTAACTTAGGGTTCTAATATCAATTAGATTTTGTTTATGGTATTGTATTTATAGTTCCAATAATCCATGGAAACCATACGTTAATCAAAACAAATCATCAATCCATGACATGTTAAGTCCAACATATACAATGTTAGTTTGAAGAATATTCATCGAGCAAATACTCTCAATCACTTAACATCCCTAAATTTTGACTCAACCCAATGATATATTTACTCAAAAATTAAGATGGTTATTAATCTAGTAATATATGTTTTTGTTGATGAACTAATAATTGAAGAAAAATAAAGGGATAAGAAAAGAGTTTTACGTCGAACACACACACACAAACAGTGAAGGGAATTAAATACTGACTTTAGATTGAATGAGAAAGCAAAATAAGGGAAGGTTTTTTAACTTGATTTAAAATATTTTAATAAAATTAATATTAAACTAAATAATTTGGTTGAGAGTAAGAGATATTGAAGAATAAACTTGCATTAAAACAGAATTACAAAAAAAAGACTTACAAGATTACTACAATGAAGAACACAAAAGTAAATGAAAACAAAGAGAGGGGGGAAGGTCTCTCAAGTGAAAACTTGAGTATTTAAGTTACTCTAAATCCTTTTTAAAGTCTTTGGTCATTCCAATATATTCTCCTCTCTTCTTAAATTTCAACTCTTGCAAGGTGAGGAGGGGGATGTATTTATAGCCCAATGTTGTGGGCTGTTTGCATTCCAAAACTGCCCCTACACTTGCATCGCCAATTTGATAAATTAGAAAGCAGAATATAGAGATATTATATTATTACAAGTTGTAGATATATATCCCCTCTGTCTAATATGAAAATTTGGAGGCCATTTGACTTAAGGAGCCAATGTTATGGTAGTTTGATTAAAAAAATTTAATCTGTCCATTTCAATCCAAACTTTTTAAAGGACAAAATTTGAATGGGTTTTTGAATAGGAATATTCCCTCAAATACGAACACTTTATTCAAAAAAGTAGGCATTATATATCTCCTCTTTAACACTGAAAAATTTCATCTTGATTTTATGAATAGATCATGAGAAATGTCATGAATAGTGTCCGGATTTTAATTTCCATCCAGAATGGTAGGCTGGACATCAAAGCATCATTTAGGCCCCTTTTTCGTGTATTTGGACCTTAAAATTTTTATCCATGATTATTTTGGATAATCAAGAACATATGGTGGAGTTTCATAAAATTTTGGATTCGAGATTTAGACCAGTAACTCAATCATCATGGCTGGTCCAGTTTCTTCACATTTTCTTTGGGTCATCTTGTGTGGACTATATGACCCTCCAAATGGACGATTTGGCCAAAGGTTACTTATAGTGAAATGTTTGAATTTGAGTAATTAACCCTAAAAAACAATAATCATTCAATCTAGATAAGTAGGGTGATAGTTATTATTAAAACATTAAATAGACTTGAATCTAGATGAATTTAAATAGTGCTCTAAAATTATATTTAATATTTAAACATTAATATTTCACACAAATTATGCATATTTAAAATAAAATCAGAAAAGGGAGTATATAAAAATTTATTAAAATATTAATAACATCATATGACAGTGATATGTGGTTTAAATTCATACAACTCACACTATATGGGCCTCCTTGTGAAAATTACTTCTTGAGAAACTTAGAATTTTGGAGGGGTGATGTGATCTATGTCCATGGTGACCAAAGAATATTAACCATTGGGATAGACCTTTTTAATGATGTAAAGTCCTTCCCACATGGGCTCCAACTTCGGTGGATTCTTTCTAGGTATCATCTGTGTTCTGAGAGCTAGTACCGTATCACCATGGAGAAAGGAGTGGAGGAAAAAATTCTTGTTAAATTATATACCTATCTAGTTTGGTGCCTTTCTAGATTATGGATAGCCTGGAGCCTAATTTCTTCAAGGGTTTCCATATCATCTAGATGGACTTGTACCACTCTATCTATCATCTACTGAACATAGACAGTTGTTCGGAGTAATGGAAACTAGATCTTCACGGCCATAACTACCTATATTCCGTACACCAGGGAATATGGAGTAACCTAGGTGAAATTATAAGTCATCATATGATAATCTCATAAAGCATTGGGAAGGTTTTCTGGACAACTCTTCTAATTCTGGCCCACTATATTCTATAGAATTTTGGAGAGGGTTTTAGTGAACGCCTTAATCTATCCATTCACCTACATGTGATAATGAGAAGTATGGTTGGACCGAATGTTGTACCTAGTGTAAAACTTCATTAGATTAACTGATCAGATGATGGATATATTTTATATGAGAATACTATAAGGAACACCGAATTTATGGATGATTATGGGAGTTCAATAATTCAATCACTGATCAGGCCTTGACTTCCTTGAGAGGAATTTCTTCTGCACACTTTGAGAATAAATTCATCATGATAAGAATGAACCTACACTAGAGAGATATTAATGTAGGATACGATCCCAAGACATTGATTCCCTAGACTACAAAGGGATAATAATAAATAGTAGTATGAAGAGGCTCCTGCAGTCGATGTAAAAAATTAGAATGAATCAGACACACATGACACCTGTTGGAAATCTTGATACAGTCATAGACCATGGTGGGCCAGAAGTAGCCCATCCTTTGAATGTGGTGTGAGAGACTCAACCCTAACTGATGGGCACCACAAGACCCAGTATGAAATTCCTACATAACCTAGGTAATATCCTTTCCTTGAATGTAATGGAGTATAATTCCATCAAACTCACATTTTAAGAGAGTCTTCTCAAGGTTAGGCACACTCTAGAGAGTCAACTACATTGCACGTCGATGGATTCACTCACATTTGGATTTGTCTGGTGGGAGAACACTGCACAGGAAATACTTGATGAAAGGAGTCTTCTAATCGGAGGTTTTTTCCTCTATAGGGGGATCCAATGGTCTTGATGTAGAAGCACTAGTACTTATCTAGTTTACCTACTTACTATCACCATTGTTTGGGGTGAATAAAGAGATGACTCGCTGATATGCCACATGACTGAATAGTTCATCCTTGTCAAGATCTACAAGAGAGGTGGATAATATATCCAAGGAATTGTCTTGACTATTATGTGACTAAGTAACATGAGTCACCTCCATATGAGAAGGGAAATGGGACATCATTAGGAGGGTGTGATCCAACAAGGGAATTAGTTTTGACTTTCTGAAAATATAGTCACCAATGATTTTCTTGATGAATAACTTAGAGTCTATCTTCACATGCAAGTAGGAATGTCAATCTTGTGAGATAGATCAAGATCAATAATGAGAGCCTGATACACTACATCATTGTTGGTGCAGCCTTCTGATAACAAGAATTCATAGGGTAGAACGACATGTGCTGGGGTGATGAAAACAATCCCCAGGCCTACTCAATTGAGCTTGGGATCATTGAGCCTTCTACTGGTCAGGCTCTAGGAGGCACTATCAAAATTCATCTTCCAACTCGGCATAGACTAGTCCACTAATATGATGACAACATCTGGGAATTCAATACCCAAGGGATTCTCTTTGAGAGATGGGTGAGCATCCAGGAAGTCTTCCAATTACAAACCCTTTACATCTTTATATGGAACAGACCTAATGTTGAGATGACAAAGAATCACTACCCATCACACTAGTCATCCTATCAACATAGAGAGATCCAGGATATACTTTAGTAGATCCCCTTAGGATACCAATTGTATCTTGTGATACTGTGTATAATGCTGCAACTTATTCATTGAAAAAACTAGTATGAGGCATCACTTATTGATAGGGGAGTATCTGAAATCCATGTCAGAGATAATGAGATTGAGATAGTATAAACTTTTATTTATGCCTCTATTGTTCTTCTGAGTGAGGATAGTGTCAAGGGACTATTCTAGGGAAGTCATGTAAATTATCAAAGGATTTCCTGGTATGGGTGGAATCAAAACCATAGGTTGTGGAAGATATTACTTCATTTCCTCAAAGGAATTATATCGCTCTTCATTACACTAATAGGTGGTACCTTTTTTCATTATCCTATAAAAGGGATTAAAGTTCCCAGATAGATTCTCTGTGAATCAACGTACATAGTCCAAGTGGCCTTGAAGGCCTTGGATCTCCTGAAGCTTACTTAGAAGGGGAATCTTCCTGATGAACTTGATTTTCTTTGGGACAATATCAATGCCTCTATAACTAAAGAAAACACCAAGAAACTTCCCATACGTGACCCCAAAGGCACACATCATGGGGTTCATCATAAAATTTCTAGAGTGGAGGAATCCTAATACCTTATTAGGATCACTGAGATGGTCCATATACTGGCAGGATTTGACCACCAAATCATCCACATAGAAATCAACTAGCATCTTAAGGATTAGTTTTAAGATGTAATGCATGGGCCGCTGATAGGTGTATCTTGAATTCTTCAAACTTAAGTGAATCATTGGATATAAATAATTCCCTTTCATCACTCTGAAGTTGTTAGACACCTCATATTTGTGGGACATATGGATTTGATTGTATTCGGAGTATCCATCTATGAAGAAGAGAACCTAGAACCTAGTTGCGGCATTGATAAACAACTCTATCTCAGGTAGGGGAAAAGAATCCTTCAGATACTGTATGTTGAGATCCAGGAAGTCAACACAGACTCTGATTTTTCCATTATTCTTCCTAATGAGAATAATGTTGGGTATCCACTTGGGGTACTGGACTTCCCTAAAGAAGATGTCTTTAATAATCTTATACTTCTTGGTCCTGACCATAGAACCACGAGAGGGGTGAATTTTTTTGGGAGGCTTATTGAACCTGTGATAGCCCACTAAGATACGAGGATGGTGGATAGAGACCCAAGGGTATAGTCCTGAAATCTAATCATAACTCTAGGAAAATGTATCATAGTGCTACTTCAGGAAGGCTACATAATTCTATTATTCATCTGATGGCATGGATGTACTAATTAGCATTGGCCTCAAGTCATCATTAGTACCAAGGTTCTCCTATACCAGCTCATCAACGATGGTAGATATGCCCTCTTTAAATGGATGGGGAGCATATTCAAAATCCTCTTGATCTTCTAAGGAATTAGAATATGTGGGATGATGTGGTTAATTCGGGCTAACTTGTCCCAAGGGAACACCGGTGCATGCTTAGGAAGATTTGTAATACTTGCTGAGGGACTCCTGACCTGATGAAACCATGGTGAAAGATTATTTTGAACCAGTTACATCGGGCCTTTCACCACGGTTCCCATGCTTGATGTCAAATAAATGTTGGTGGGTCTATTTTTGGTGATTCAACCCGGCACCATGGAATAGATGGGAGTTCCATGAAATGGTGACCATTGGGGAAACATATTGATATCTCATAGGGTCACGAGTTTCTAGAATCACCTGAGCCTATCCTTTTTATGAGTACAAGGTAATATTCTGACATTAATTGAATTTAGGGACACAGCACACCTTCCTCTCAAAAACAACAAAACAATTTCCCAAGTCTGTTGTCGTGGCCTCCAACTGGTGAATCAAAAGGATAAAAGTGTCATCCAAGTCTTTCCATGGACAAGATGAAACAGTCATGAACTCAACATCATTGGTATAAAATTTATTTTCCTTACTCTTGTAGTATATTATAACCAAATTATGGGCTTCATAGGAGTCTAAGGGAGATATATCACTCTGGTGCACTCCTACTCGACCATTGAGAGAGTACTTGAGGCATTGGTGATATGAGGTGATAACTGTTTCATGTAGATGGATCTAAGGTCTACCCATTAATGCGTTGTAGGTCATATCATGTGAGAAAACCATTAATTCATCACAATCTACCAATTCTCCTAACTATTTCTTCAATCGAATTCTGATACACATTCTCTACTCGATCCTACCATAACCCTAAGTTTTCATGTTAGAGGGACTCACATATGCTTTAGTGCGTCTCAACTTGTCGAGCATTTGGGTTGGAATGAGATTGATCCCAAAAACTATGTCCACTAGATAGTGATGGTCCTACACACCATTAAATTGGAATGTTATGTATAGTGGGAGAATGTGTCCATGTACTAGAGAACCCTTATCTTCTCTAGAGAATGAGACGATGGCATTAACTCTGAATACTCAAATTATTCTACATTAAAGTTCTCTGTAGCTAATACCTCTTCTTAAAAATGGAAGGGGATCCTTAAGGTTTCATAAAGGGCCTCATACATCTATTTTTATAGGTGTAAGGACTTAGGATTTAGATCCTTATAGGTATGTTTGATAGGTGCATTAATGCATTATACTTCCATGCCAGATGCAAGTTCCTGACTATAGGGTCTCTCTCTTTGGTGGAAGGCATGATGCAGGAATGCTAGATGAACCACTAAATTCTTTATGGTGTTGGAAATGTCTTGTTTCTCGTTATCAAACTTGTCCATAACCACCATTGGTAGACTTTTGGCTGGTTGGGACCTAGATTCAGCTAGACACAGTCGATCACAATGTGGTTGTGGCTATTCTACCATGTCAATTAACATGGTCAACTGTGGCGGCGTGTCTAAAAGAGTGTGTTGGGAGGACTGTTCCAGCTAATCTCTATGAAACACCTTCCATTTGGTCTTGATAGCATGCATGGATTGGCTTGAAGCACTAGCCTGATCATTTTGATGGTTTTCATTTCTTCGACTTACTCTTCAGCGGCATCGACTGAAGGTACTCAGGGAACCTTTTGGATATTACTCATCATCGGGGACTAGTAAAGGGTCCACCAAATTTATGGTGTTAATGAAGGCATACTCCTAGTCATCATTATAGGGGTCCTCCAATGATGGGTGTATCTTGGGGGTGATCCCCAACTCTGGAGGCATGAAGTCACTGAGTGTATAGGATACCTTCGCCATTGGGGTGGGACCTTACTTTCCCTTACACTGTCAGCACCTACACTTTTGAGACATAGAAGGTTGTGAAGTGGATACAGAAGACTTATCTAGAGAATTCACAAAAAAATAGGAGATTTAGTCCATCCTCAGTGGGCACGGATAACGCCATGGGCACAAGCAGCTACCTTGTGAGCTAATAAGTCATCAAACTTCTAAGTCCCACAAATGGAAACCTGACACCATTCACCAGAACCTTCACTTCCATTATTTTCCTCAATGGAGATATGTGCTACCTATGCCAGGATATCACCCAAATTGACCACACCATCATTCACTTGGTCCTGGATGCAATCCTTGAACACATAGCATTACTTGATGGTATGTACAAGGATTATGTGGTGAGGGAAATAGTTGGGATGGTTAGTAAGATTAGCTTCCTGGGGACTCCTGTATTCTAGAAGCTTCAAAAACCTCTATTCCATGGCACTGAATAATAAGGAACCTAGGAATCATTAAAGGAATATAATGTATTTATCCTATCTGGGAAGTTAACTCTAGGAACCTAGACCTGGCGAGGGGATGGAGCCTGACAGGGGGATAGAGCCACGTTCTCTTATCTGGGTGGATGTGCTTATCGGGAGGCCCATACCGATTATAAATGGGATAATCTTAATAATGATACAGAATTGAGTGATGCTACGATTGGTAAGGATTTTACAGTAATAACCCTAGTGGATTAAGGGCCTCTACCTGCACAATGATCATAGTCTCTACCTTGGAGGCTCTTCTTGCAATGGATGGAAAGGGTAATGGGCATTCCTGCATGGATTGTTTTAAGGATTTCTCTAGGAACAAGACATTATGATAGAAATACTATAATCCACATGGAAAGTTATGAGTGATGGGGGTGGGGTAAAGCTCAGTCTTGACATTCCCCATACACATAGTTAGTAGCTACTCCTAAGTTAGTGGCATATCGAGTTAATACGTGAGGACCTTCCACCAGGACTTGATATATACAACATGATTTTTAGATTGTTTCTTGCACTTGAATAGGGTGGAAATACTTTTCTTTTATGAGTTGTAGTTTAATTGGTAGAGAAACTAGATATGGTGGTCTTCTCAACTAGTGGTGGACACGATGGGTAACTAGTTATTAGAGATGAATGCATGCCCTTCCAATTTCTAAATGAAACATCGGAGCATGGACACCTCATGCTGCTCTGAGTTTCCTAACATGGGATCAAACCACAAAATGATGTGGTCTATATGCTATTGTGGGTCACCTATCCTATTGAAGGGGGAGAATCTAGGATTCAGGAAATCTGGGAGCACTCACATGTCATCCACACATTCCTGATATGGATTTACATCATGTGGGATTGCCACATATCATGTCACCAAGGCTTTGAGATGAGTGGTGAGAGTAGTTATCAAATAATCTTAGCGGGGATATTTTTCTTGAAAATGGTTCCTGAATAATAATGTATTGACAAGATATTTGACCTGGTAACCAGTCTCGACAACTCATGGATCAAAATGATCTGGGTCCTGAGGAAGATGATCACATAGCTCGGGTGGATTGGGGGACTCATATCATTGCCAATTTCCATACACTCCTATTTCTACTCTGTCAGGATTCATAGGATCAATGGGCTCGACTGGTAGAAATTTTCCAAGGAGGAATTGCGGCTTCCCCTACTGCCCCGGTAGAGGAGGGAATAGAAGCATTGCAATCTGGGCAATGCTCAGCCATGAGCTCATCGATGATCCTTTTCTTATCTGTAACCTACTAGAAAAAGGTAATGATTGTGGGGTCGGCCTCTACCTTTGTAATAGTATTAGGAAGATTATATGGCTCAATGGGTCCCTTTCTCTTGATGGTGTTCCAACTAGTGGGAAACAATGTGGAGGTATTTACGAGGGAGAGTGCTAGCATTTGCAATATATTTATAACACTTATACGAGGGTCCACATGGTATGATACTTCCCCAAGGGGAATGTTCTCTCTTTCAAACCCTACATCGGTTCCTCTATCCTTATATGTCTTGAGAACAACCATATTCACCGTGATTGTACCATGAGGCATATCCTCAATATCAATGGGTAGGTTAGGATGAGAGATGATAGGGTTGAAATAGAGTACAGCATACTGTCCCCAAATTGTAATCTGCACATGTGGGGATGCATCTTCCATGATTATGTAGATCACTATAAATCTCTTAATGCATATATTTTGGAGGGTACAGTGGTAGCCGGGTAAGGATGGGTGTTGGGCCACTAGGAGTGATGCCAACTCAACCGTGGGGCACTGTTGTTTGAGGTCGTTGAAGTGTTCCCAGCTTCATGGCTAGACTAGATAATAGTCATGGAGGTGAAAATGCATCATCCAGATAGTCTTGTGAATGAAAGAAACCTATCCCTCAGTGATGTACTCTAGAATATCGAAGTTGAATTTTGCATTCATCCATAAAACCGATAACAACTGATCATCAGCTTGCATCTACCACGTGATTTCTTGCTCAGAAGTGGGATCCTTCTCTTGGTTGGACCAAGCTCTGATCGGAGATGGATGGGAGACATATAATGGAACTGTCATAGTGTGTTACATCCATGGGATTACCATTGGAAAAATAGTTATGTGATCCAACTTCCCACTACATTTTGGAACATTTCTTGGTGGAAAGACCATTGACATCACTACAACTCTACAAAATGAGGTGTCTGCCACTTCCTCAAGTGAAAGAGCGGCAACGCCCAAATGTGATTATTCAAGAATCTCTCCATCTAAAAGATTCAACCCATACCAAAATAGTTCTCCATGGTATTGAGTAGTCAGGGAATGGGAAACTGGTGAAAATGGGGACAGTTGCATCGTGATCTCCTAAAAGGGAGGAAAAACTTCCTCCACCTACATGTACTTATAGAGGGATTTAGGAATTGTGAGAACCTCACCTTATATGATAAAAAACATCATCTAGAGAGATCCTACCCTAGACTCTTATGTAAATTATTGGGGTAAAGTCTACATCATCGAGTCTAATTCCCCCTCTGAGTCTGAGAGAATGATGGGATTGATGGTGATTTTCCACTTCCAAGGATTTTTCCTTTGATGGTTATGGTTCACCCTTCTACTTCGGGATGATTCTTTAGGGTAGGCTAATTTTTCGGCACTGATAGGACCTATGTGTTAGTTAGTTTTTTATGGGGAGGACCTCCACTTTGATTAGTTGGGATATTAGGAGGTCCTCCATATTGGTTTTTGCTAGAGTGGGGAGGACCTCCATATTGAATGGTGAAGGAGTGTTAAGGACCTCCACTCTGGCTGAGGATGAAGTGAGAGGGACCTTTTATTTGATCGCTGAGAACATAGGGAGTACATTCATGCTGATTAGTGATGATGGAAAGGGGAGGACTTCAATACTAGGTATTTAAAGTGCAAGGAGGGCCTTTGCACTAATCAAAATGGACACGGGGAGAACCTCTATGTTGAGAATCAGAAATTTGGAGGGGACCTGTGTACTGAATTCTATAGGTGAGGAGAGGACAATCACTCTGGTTGATTATAGAGTGTGGAGGACCTTCACTTGATCTAGTGGAGAAATGGGTAGGACCTTCATGTTGACCAATGAAGGAGTGGGGAGGGCCTCCACTCTGGTTGCCTACGCCATATGGAGGGCCTTCATGATGTGAAGTAAGAGTATAGTGAGGGTATTTATATTGACTTAGGATGAATAAGATAGGACCTTTACTCTGATTGGTAGGAACATGGGGAGGACCTCTATGTCTATTATCAATCAAGTGGGGAGTACCACTTCTTTGAATGGTGATGGAGTAGGGAGGACCTCCGCTTAAGCTGGTATCGACATGAGGAGGAACTTTATGTTGATGGTGAGAGCGGGGAGGACCTTTGCTTGGGTTATTGATGGGATGAGGAGGACATATGCACTGAAACTCATCATCATAAACCAGCCCATAACAATTTCTAGTGACGTGGATGATTAACATAGCCATGCCTACCTACCTATCAAGAGGCTGATTTATCAATCCCAATTGGGTGTAGATGGGTCCCTAGTTGTCAATTTCATGGATCTGGTGGAATGAGCTGGTGGTGGCAGGGGCCACTATAACTATAGAAGATGATTCCTCACGATATTAATCCTTCTAATCTTGCTTCTGAAATTATCATTGGGTGGTTCGGACCATGACTGGTAGTGTAGGTGTATAGTCAAAAAGTTATTCAGCCTGATGGAATGATCATGGCTAGTGTTGATGAGGTATTTTGGGAGATCTCAATAGAGGTTCATGGGTATTAGTCATAGAATGTGTGACTCAATCATCCCCCACGTCCCTGGCATAGGGGATAAAGTCATGGGAAAACTCTGGGAATAGACTTCCAAAGAGATTCGTTGTTTGAGTGGGGAATAGTAGCTCCCTATACAGCCCTTGGGGTAGCAGTTTCAATGAAGAGTTAGAGACTCTAGGTTATGGAGGGCCATATCCCTTATTAAATTGACCCCGTCATACTCATACTAATGTACAAGGTTGTCCATCTCCCTCCTATAGATGATTTCTGAGGGTGATACAGGGCGTGGGTGCCCTGTAGCCTTAGTCGCAACTGAAGTTATGGTGAAGGTGGAGTTGTGGGAGATTCCTACATTTATGTTTCTACTACCCTTGTGTCCAAGGGCATTGGGTGGTTGGTTTTCTTCAGATTTAGTCCTATAATGCATGAATATTAAACTGTTAGTATAGATATAAGGAAAGAAATTCTCAATGCACCAAATTCTTCAAATCATCCATAGTTGGAGAGAGATATCCACGTTGATAATGTTGTAGATCAGAATTCCCAATGTTTTAACTGTCCCAATTTCTAGTGAGTTCTATGTTGGGCCCACTATTTTTCTTAGTGGGTCCTTTCACTAGATAACTGGATCTAGAGACATTATCATCTGGTGATGTCTCAAGCACTATAGGTCTCCTTATTGAGAAGAATATTTTGAAATTGGGTTCACCATTTATGTTGGTGTCCCGATATTATCTATGTTTGAGTACAATCCTTGATCTGATGACCAGCATGACCAGTCTCCATGGTGGAAGGAGAAAAGATTCAAGTCAGGTTCACCATTTCTTTTTCTGACGCTTTCTCTGGGGCGCCCCACCATCACGTGTTGATGATGCACTATGACATTGCAATTTTTACACTGTATTCATGCTTTCCAAAGGTAGGCGAATTTCATCACATTCATTGTAAATGTATACTCCTTGATTAAAATGGGATAATGGAATGTCATTTCCTCCTTCCTTGGATTCATCCATGGAATTCATTGCCTAGTCTAGGTCTCCCTCAAAGATTTGAGTCATGTTTGTGAAACTCATTCTTAGTGACATCACTATGTGGATGCTGGTTAATTATGCTACTTCTGTCTAGACATTTCAAGGGGTCTTGAAAGGGAAGAAACCTTCAATCATGATATCAATCATTTTGGGAATCATTGGAATATTTGGATAGTAGGAACATGGGTCACCTATATTCTTCCTCATATGAGGAAATCTCATGGATGCATCTCATGTGTGGAACCCATGTCATCATGTTTCAATCAAGGGGTATCTAATTACAAAGGCATATCATTCAAGGCTTTCATCTCGGGCATCCCAATTTTAGAATGAGGTGGCTGACTCCATAGGTACATATCTTCCAAGACTTTCAACTAACACATCACATCCGATTGATTGGTGAGAACACCCCTTTATACGAACCCGAGATGGATGGATCAGAACACCCCTTGAGACAGATCTGGGTAATGTGATATAGAATTTCCCTTGAGGAAAATCTGGGATAAATAGATCAAAATTACCTATAGAGGTGAACCTATAAGATACATCCTTAGGAGGGACCACCAAGGTTTACCATTGGTTGGGATTGAACCACATGGAGGTGTCATATGTACCCTTCTTAGAATATAGGGATTAAACCCACATAGTTTATTTCCATAGTTTAAGGTCATGTGATAGGACTAGTCCATGTAGTTTAACATCATACGCTAAGTACACTCACGTCGCAAGTGGTGTGCCAATAAGAGATGGTGTATCGATTATGCATGTAATCTTCCCTTGGTAAGAGGACTTCACTAGGTTGTATTGAGTGGGGATTATGCCTTGATATTCTCAAGGGATGCTAGGGGAATTTATGGTGTAGATGGGCCTTACGCATGAAGGTGTCCCAAAGGGACTCAAAGGAGATATTCTCCCCAGGTAGGGGTATGATCTTACTGGGAACATAGTGGCCTGGGAAAAATCTGGATGGATATAGATGTTGGGCTTGAACCTTAGTAATGCTTCCTACATATCCCAGTTAGTTAGGAATCAAATTATACATAGTTCAGGATGGTTGGGGTTATGCATGGAACTAGACCAAAGAGAAGTGGGGACATGGTTGGGGATTCCTCATAGGAGTGTCTTGTGGAGCATGTATGGTTGGGGCTCATGTATATAATCCTCCAATTAGAAGTTGGAGATTAGGGATTACTCTAGGAGGGATACCCATTGGAAGGTTAGAGGGATTTCATGACCTATGCTAACCTTTAAGATCACATGATTCATTCTTTGTGTGAGAAATAAGAGGAAGTAATAGACCTGACACTCATGTGGGGAAAGATATGTCACAACCTATCCCAAGCTAGGGATCAAGCCAAAAATATGTTGAGACTACCTCCATAGTCTAGGGGTGGTGAAAATAAATGAAAGGAATAACCTAAATGGGAGGCCTTTTCCTATGTACCTATATGCCCACACATAGTCATCTAGATGCAGAAGTTTAGGGGAATAATAAAAAATGCAATATCTAGAAAGTAAAACAAGCATGAAAAACCTCTAGGGAGTACAAGAGTACAATAGTGAAAATTGAAAATAATGGGGTGAAATACTCCAAGATATTACCACCATACACGGTCCAAAGTACCAGGTATCTCTAATCTCCACTAAATTCACCACCAACTAGTCTGGAATTTTTATAAGACACAACACTTGTAGGAAAATACAATGCAGGGGAGAGTATATACATACCCATTAGGAAGCCCCAAAATCTGAATGGGAGTGTAGTAAGAGATACAACATGGAAAAGAAAGACAAGAGAATAGTATACAAGATGCAAAATAAAGTGAAAGATAACATCTCAACTTATACCAAGAGAGAGTAGCCTCATACAAGAACAAGGGATTGACATGGTGAGTAGATAAACTATGTGTCGAGTCTTCACCACCCATATCAAGAGAGTAAACTCATCTAACCATGAGAAACTAAACACAGAAATCACATGGCATACCATGTGTGTCTTCACCTCCCATGGAAAGAGAGTAACCATATCTAAGGTATGAATACAAATATATACATATATATATATATATATGCTCAGTCAAAATAATCCCAAATGAAAGAATAATGGGATCTCTATTTCAAAACTCATCCTAATAAGATGAGTATCCAATAGTTCCAAAAGTCTGTCAATGATTCCTAGCATCTCACATGTCTGGCCAGCAGTAACCACTCAAGTCAAACCATGCCTAGTCACTATGCATCATAGTCGAGGGGCCAAAAACTCTAGGTAAGGGAAACATCCCATTGTACAATAAGAGGGTTCCACTCTTAAGTCATTGATAAAAAACTTACATACTCTATAGAAGGTTACCACTCGGTATTTATCTAGGACCCACTGCCCAACCCTACTAGAGGGTACCACTTGTTAGTCATCGAGGACTCACTAACTAGATCTACTAGAGGGTACCAATCAGTAGTCAGCAAGCACCCACTTCACAGCTCTACTTGAGGGTAACACTTATTAGTCATTGAGGACCCACTGCCTAGCTCTACCGGAGGGTATGACTCAATAGTCATTGAGAACCCACTACCTTTATCCAGTGGAGGGTTCCACTTAGAATGTCTCTGGTGATCCATCACAATCACTACCATTTTCAAGCATCGAATAACCGAGATTCATGCCCAACCCATTTCACATCATATCCTAAAAGCCTCAATTGAGGGTATTATCATGTTATACATGGAAAACAATCAGGATAGGCTATTTGTGGGCTATAATTTGAGATTAAATGAAGGAGATACATAACATTGAAGTTTACTAAAAAAGAACCAAGTGGAACATAGCATGTTAGGTGACCCACATAGCATGGGGTCCCGATCCACCACCTAACCATGTCCCTATCTAGTACCCATCTCCCAACACATGTTGTATTACATGCCATGTTGGTGAACTACACGGTGTGTCCAAGCAATCTGGTATAGTTTCATATCCTTCTGGTCATGTCTGTGTACTCAAGTCATGTCTATGTACATAGTACATTCTATGTTTCTTCTCACAGTGTATATACCATGTGATCATGTTGTTTCCTTGTACTATGGTACACTGCCATGTACCTGGCCATATACTCCTACATGAGGTACCACCTGTATGATCCATCATATGACTCGTCCATATGGGGACGAGGTACACAATGTGTAAGAGGCATACACACTGTGTCATCCTGATGATATCCAAAACCCTAGACACAACACTCAAGGGTCTACGCACCGTGTGTTCATCCTTGTACATGGCTTGTAGTCCGGTTTTTCACAGGATCTCCAATCCACTTCCCATATGTTTAATCGGTCCATTACTCCACAAATCATGCCTTAAATTCACCCAAAATTAGGAAATCTAGGTTTCGTCGTCGTTTTCGACCATCATTCATCAGAAATCGTATTTTTTCACTCGTTGGTGGTTCATCATCTAACCCACACACCACTGATCCATTTTCCTAAGAAGATATGTACTAAGATCATCAAAATGATCATCATTATCCCGTAACAATCCCAGATATGTTCTCATTTCATCGATCCTCCCCTCATTCGTGAAACAGTTGCGGTTATGGGGGTCTAATCAGGCTCAGTACCTCCCATAAATGTCAAACTAGGACCAAAGGGTCCAACTGATCATGAAAGAAAATAAAATGTATGGGGAGAGCATAATTATTATTTTTAAATTATCATTTCCAAGAATTATTGGACAATGATCAAGAATAGGGCATCTAAGGCTTTAAAAAATTTAAATTAACTAAGTTTCAGTACATGGGCACATGCAATTGGTCATAATTGTCACATATCCAAGAACTAGGATTGATCTACTCAATCTATTTAATCAAAGAGGGTATCAAACTCAAATTGAAAAGTCCTACCTAGATATTAGATCATTCTTCATCTAATATTGCATCCAACAACGATCTAAGGAATTTGTTTCATTTGATGCATCCCAGTCTGCTTTGATCCGGAGTTTCATCATCGTCCTAGGTGATTCGCCAATAGAATGTGGAAGGAGAAGCTCTCGAAAGATCCTAGGATTATGAGGATAACCATGTTTGAATCACGATTGGAGTATATTTATAAAAATTTATTTTAGGTAAAAATGAATGAATGAATGAATTAACCAGTCCACTGAATATATAGTAAATGAGAGAGGTTTCTAAACACCCCACACCGACCTATTTTAGATTATTCCTAGAGTGAAAAACATGTCTTGGACTCAATCATGGTTTCAGATTTCCAATCTGATCTTCCATTTAATATTTATCAAATTTTATTTATGGAACTGAATGCATTAAATAATAAATATATTTAATATTTTTATAAAATTTATTTTGAGCACACTGGGCCTTTTGAATCACAGTCGGTCTTAGTGCCTAGATCTAGAAATATATATAGAAATATTTCAAAGTATTGCATGGAAAAAATGGGTCTCTATATCATTATCACCTTCAATATTTTCATCCCAGAAAATTAAGACTAAACAAATTACTCAGGATACAGAGCCATCACTTGGCTCTCATGCTCCCAAGAAATCTATTGCACCTTCTCATGCTGCTATAACCCACGAACCAAGGGGATGGTCTATCCACATAGAGTCATCTCCTGTCAATCCTCAATCACTACCAAGGGATCCAAAAATGTGTATCCATCTGTGATGTCAAGATCTCCCCAGTCAGTAATGTGTGTGGGGTCATCCATGTATCGCCTCAGGTGGGACACATGGAAGACATCATGAACTCACTCCAACTGTGGGGCTAGGGTGAGGTGGTAAGAAAACTCTCCAACCCTCTGCATGATATCGAATAGCCTGATGAACCTCTAGGATAGCTTTCCTCCCTATATGAACCTCCATGATCATTGTCATTAGGAGACTCTTAGAAAAATTTGGTCTCCCTACTCGAACTCCATGCGCCTATGACGGTGATCTGTGTATGATTTATATATGCTCTAGGCTATCCTCATCCACTCTCAGATGACCTGGACCTTCTCTGTCATCACCTGCACCATCTTTGAGTCAACAAGTGAAGTCTCAATGATCTATTTCCAGCACATGGGTAACCTTCAAGGTCTCCCATATAGAAACTCAAAAGGTGTAATGTCGATAGTATAGTGGTAGATTTTGTTGTCCGCAAACTCTACCAAGGGCATGTGATCCTCCCATATCTGACTAAAGACTAACACCCAAGCACTCAACATATCCTCCAAAACTTGGATAGTGAACTCGTTCTACCTCCTGTAGGCCTCTACACAATCATAATGTAAATCACACCTCACGATTGGATACCAACGTCAAGGGAACCCCATGAAGGTGAATGATCTCCCATATGTACAAATGCTTCAAACACTCCATTGAAATCTACTCCCTGATATCAAGGAAGTGTTACAGCTTCATGAGTTGATCAAATATCACCTGGATGGAATAATTACCCTTCATTGTGTGTGTAATCCCTGTCACATTCTCCATGGATATATCATACCACATCCACTCCAGGATCTCAAGGTGTTACAACAAACCTGTCAGGAGTTGGTGCTCAGCCTTCACCTGATGATAGGTGAGGCTCTAAGAGAAAAACTCTATTATGCTTCATCACATGTCAATCCACCAGAACTGACATTGAATGTCTATATACATCTTTCCTGCACTAGTATGTACAACTAGGGGAGAAGTGTAGAACTCTCGCATCACCTCCTCCCATATCCCGACTAGAACCACCTTCTATCCCTGAAAAAATATGACATGATTACATCCTTTAAAATATACTTCTAGAGAGTCTCCAATGGATTCCTAATAATGTATGACCTTAGAGTCAGTGTCTCCCAACTACAACTCTCTCTCTCTCACACTCAAAAAGAGGAGTATTCAACCCCATTGATTGCAAAAATGTTGTACCCTCCTTCTCCACTTGGGTTAGCTATAGGGTGGCCAACTGCTCTGAAATTTCCTACACCAAATAAGCATGGTAATTCTTGATAAGGTCATCTACTACTACATTTCCATTCCCTGAATTATAGACTATCTTAGAGTTATAGTCCTACAGGAACACCAACTAGCGTCATTGTCTCAAGTTTATATCTCTCTGTGTGAATACATACCTAAGACTTTGAAGGTATGAGTAAACCAAAAAGCATTCCCTTATAAGGTATTTCATCCAAATCCTCAAGAATAAAACTACTAATTATAGATTTAGGTCATTTGTCGCGTAGTTCTACTAATGTGGGTTCAACTCCCTTGACCCGTAGGCCATAACTCCCTACTGCTGAATCAACATACAGCCTAATCCAGATCTTGAGGCATCATAATACACTACATACTTCATTCCCTCCTATGGTTGTCTCAAAACTAGAGAACTAATCATCCTCATCCTCAACTCCTTAAAGAACTTCTTGTACTACTCAAACAAGATAAATTGATGAACTTTCTATGTTAATGTGGTTAAAGTGGCTCTAATTCTGGAGAAGTCTTCCAAAAACCTCATGTATTACCCCACCAATCCATGAAATATCTTCACCTATGAAATGCACTTGGGTGGATCCAAAGAAATAATTGCATTGATCTTCACTGGGTCCATGGATAAACCATGCTCATAAATGACATGCCCCAAAAAATGAAACTCATGAATCAAGAACTAGCACTTCAAGAGCTTTCTATAATACTGTTGCTCTAGAAGTAAATCTATGCCCATCCTCAAGTGTTCTACATGCTCCTCCTATGATGTAGATTATAAGAGTATTTCATCGATGAAGACAATAACAAACCTGTCCATGTATGTTTGGAAGACCATATTCATCAAATCCATAAGCACATCAGTGGAACTCATCACACTAAAGGGAATCACTAGGAACTCATAGTGTTAGTACCGACATCAAAAATCCATATTTGAAATATTAACCTCTCAAAACCACAATAGGTGATATACAGGCCTAATATCGATCTTCAATAACTATCTCACACATCACAATTGGTCAAAGAGGTTTTAAATCCTTGGTAAGGGGTAATTTTCTTTATCGTGTCTTAGTTTAGGTGATTATAATCCATACAAAGCCACAAGATCTTGTCTGCATTTTTCATTAACAATATTAGAGCTACCCAGGAGACACACTAGGTCTAATGAAACTCTTCTCTTGATGGTCCTCCAACTACAACCACAGCTCCCATAGCTCATTAGGGGACATCTGATATGCCAAAGAAGATATCAGAGCAGTGATGGGATGAAATTCGATGTAAAAATCAATCTACCACCTCTAAGGTAGTATCAAAACATACATGGGGAAGATTTTCATGTAATCCTCCACAAATGAAGGAATCTAGATGCTTAAAGATCCTACTCACTAAGGGTTATACTCACTAACTTATGGGTGATGGGATGCAGCCACTTGCTCGTAGAACCCACTTGTCCTGCCATGAGATATCTCTCCCCATAATGGTGAATCTCATACCATCAGTCTAAAGGCATCTGATTCATTTGTGGTGACAATTAATCTAACCTCGAGCTAGGGAAATCCAATCCAAACCCAAGATGATGTTATAGGGTTCCATTATGATAACCAAAAGGTCCCACATGAACCTCTCTCAACCAAGCGATATCTCACATTTTTAGAAGATAGAAGATACAGAAGAAGTATTCCCTATAGGAACCTTAACATGAACTTGCTGGGCTAGCGCCTCTACTGGGATCTCCATCTTTTGAACTATGAGTATAGAGATAATTTAATGACTCGAATTTGTGTCTACTAATAGAGAAGAAAGAGTAGAATAAAAACATATCATACCTATAATCATCTCATGCGATGTGGTGTATAACGGCCCATACTTTACATATAGATATTACTTCAACATTAGAGCATATTTATTACATAACATAATAAAACCATTCCAGGATATTATAGGGTTAATGTCTTTAGAAACTGGGAAACATAAACAACTTGCTCAAAAAAAATCTACATTGTCTCCCACTTATTTCTTCAAAAGTAGACTCCTTTTTGATATATCTTACTTAATACCCTTATTCATGACCCAGGTAAAATAAACATTTGAAATGGTGAGCTCAAATGCTCAGTTAAGGTAAAAAAGGGAAATACCAAGAAGAACATAACATTTGAAAATCTTATCCTGCATATAAAAGATCAAAATATCATGTCATGGGATAAATCATAAAAGTGAAATGTAATCCCAATAGCCATAACATTAAACATAAAATTTCATGGAATAAACACATAATAATATAAAATAATTTCATATTAGTTAAGGCTCATTTCCAAGACCATCATAGCGGACAAAGTCTATTATTGAACTGAGTTCACTCCTCGTTCCAACCCTGTATTACTGAATCGGATTTACTTGACATTTCAGTCATGTATATCTCCTGAGATATAAATATTTACCCAATTCATTGAAGTGAGATATATGTCTCATCAATATCATAATGAAACCATTCGTACATGTTCCACAAAAACATAAAAACATTCACCATAGCATAAACCGTGAAATAAAATGGGTTTCTTAAACATCATTCCATCATAATTGATATAAAAAAATGGATTTACAAAATAAAATTTCATCATAAACACAATAAAATAATGGTAATAATAGGGATAAAAATATAACCCTTTTTAAAAAGTTTCATATTATATGGAAAATAATTTTGAGAAAACACTTGAAATTAATTCTTGAATAAAATATCCTTTCTTCTTCAAAAACGTTTTCCTTCCTCAAAAGGCCACAAAATTTTAGAAGAAATAATTTTAAGTGATAATAACCTTGTAATCTTGTAGGAAAATATTCAAGGAAATAAGGTGTCATGAAACCGTAAAAATCCATTCATGCTTTATAAGTTAAAAAACCATTCTCCTTGTACTTTTACCCGAAAAGTCAAAAAGTACCTCAAATCGAATAACAACAAAATATTCCTTTCATACCATTTTATAAAAATTAACCAAAGGTTAAAACTAACTTTAAAATTTTTTATAATAATAAAAATAATATTACATATTTAGGAAGCATGGATGTGGATGATAAATTTACCCCAGTAAATACATACGTATAAACAATCTCGGATAAAAATGAGATTGAAAAATTATCCCTTACCTTAGGTATGATATGATTTATATGTATCCAAACCTCATGTATAATTATTTAAATAATGTTACTGGTTTATTTATGAATAAAAATCATTTTTATGATAACATTTATGATCATATTTTCATCCATTTGTTAGTAACATTTCATTGTTACTCGTTATTCGGGTATTAACTACTTTATGATCTTATGCATGTTTTGTTGGATAAGTTCTTATTAATATTTTTAGGTTATAGTTATATCATTTAAATCATGGTATTAGTGTAATATATATAATATTCAATTCATTTATATAACCATTATTTAATGAAGATTGTGTAGAATGAATCACATCACATCGTGGAGACGGTAAGTCGTACATATGCATGAGCGACGATATCGTTCCCATAATTGTTGAATGGTATTGAAGTGGATGGTTTATAATATCTAAAAATAAAAATAATTTTATAAAAATCATATATATTTATTAATTCCATAATTATACCCATCCATGTAAGTTGGTGGTGAAAAACGGATTACACCACGGTGTGGAGACGGTAAGTCGTATGTACGTGTGCGTAGTGATTTCATTTTTCATAGGATGGGTAGAAGGTGGACTATGGTTGTTTAATGTTTATAATAACATATAATTATATGATTGAAACTGATTTTATTACTTCATAATGAAACAACTAATTAATAGGAAGTATAAGAAGAAAGAAGTTTGAAAGAATTGGTAAATGATATTACCTCTTCTTCGATGTGCTTCCTCTAAATCTCCTCTTAGAGCACTAGAGTTGGTCTTTGAAGATGACCAGAATCTCTAGAATGAAAATAGGGAAGTTGAGAAGGAAAAAAGGTAGGGTATTGACAATATTGGAAGTCTCAAAATGAAGTTAATAGGTGAGGGATGAGGTGTCCTTTTATAATTGAGGTGAGGGGAACTTTTGAAAACTCCATAAATAATAATTTATAATAAAATAAAACCCTATCAAAAAACCTCTAAAAGGTCCCAATTTCAAATATGAGATGATATAGGGTTATAATATCATCAAAAAATAAATTTTTTACAAGTTATTATATCAATTTAAACCATATCTTTTTAATTTACACTTAGTTATTCTATTTAATTTTAATTGTGGTAATAACATTCTAAATATTTAAGGGTTATAAATATTTACTTATATGGAGTTAATTGACAATAAATGGACATTTTCTGAAATTATAGACCTTATAATCATCACTTTGTAATTTTTAAATATTTTTATTATTTTTAAATAATTTAATAAAATGTTATTTTTATAAAATATCAATAGTGTCAATTTTGACACTATTAATTTATTTGACTTTAAATAAAATACATACATAAGATAAATTCAAAAAAAATATTTAATAAACTTATAACATGTCATAGCCACCTAGAAAATTTGTGGAGAACATTAATTAGTTCATATGATATTTCTTTTATATTTTTAAAACTTTTTTTTTGATATTTCTATTAATAAAATAATTTCTACATCACTATTGTGTCATCATTAATGGTGAATATTTAATCTCTAAAAATTATAAATGAATTTATATGATGTATTTAATTGTTTTATATTTCCAAAGGATATATATAGTCTATATTATCTCCTAGTAATCTATATATTAAAATTAATATACTTATATAAAATGAGATTGTGACATTTTGTCACATTCATTAATTTTTATTACATTCATGTCATATTCATAGGTAAGTAGGCATAAAGTGGTTCCATTTCATACAATAGATGATAAGGGTCTAATTTAGTCATCCAATAGGATTTTTAAAGGTTTTAAGGTAATTTTTTAATATTATTTTTACCTTTAATTACCCGATTTACCATTAACCATGGTAATAAAAATAATTACCAATGTTACTATTCATAATGCCCAAAAATAAAAGTATCCTATTAACATAATTTGAACCTACTAATTCCAAATATGGAATCCATTTTTCAAAATTTAAAACACATAAGTTTTAGTAATTAATTTAAAATTAATCCTGTTGTTGAAATGAGAAAAATAGGTTTTAAAAGTTAAAATATTGCAAAAGATTGAAATGTTTTTACATTTGAATTTAATGAAAAATTAATTCCAATTACAGAAATTATATTAAATGATAAAAATATATTCTATTTATACTTTGAAACCATTCAATAATATAACTTAACCATATAAATAATTTCAATGAAAAAATGTTATTTTCAATTAAAATTTAGTGTATTTTTACTATTCATAAAAACATGAAAGTTATCATAAAAATATCAGAAATTAATCCAAAGTAAATTTTTATATCCTGATTCAAAATAACATGTTTATGTTGTCATATAAAAATTATCAATGTGTCAAAATATTAATTTAAAAGTGGTTCTCCATTCAAAGGTGTAAAATTAAACTTTAAAAAATAGGTTTTTATACATCAAATAGGGTTTTATTCATACCCTATGACTAAAATATTCATTGGATGAATATAAAAAATATTTTATTAAGTACATAACACATATATATCTCATTAATTTCATTACCAAAAGTAATTCACTCAAAAATAAAAATATCTAATTGATTTATATTTTTCATAAATAATTGATAGCCAATGAATTCAAAATGCATTTTCATAAGTTAGTTATAATTATTCCTGCTAACCTAACGGCTAGGATATAATGGTAATTTTATAATAAGGGCATATCGCGGTTCATTTAAACTCACTATTGCATGCAAAGGAAGCTACTGAAGAATAAATATTATTTAAAGAAAATATTTCATAAAAACATTCAGGTGTTACATTTTGCCCCCCTTAAACTGAATTTTGCCCTTGAAATTCATCACTTGGAAATAAAAATATGAGGATACCTCTCCCTCATCATATCCTTAGGTTTCTATATAGATTATTCAAATTGGTGGTTCATCTATAAAACTTTAACCAAGTGAGGGGTCTTGTTTTGTAGAATTTTTTGCTACGATCCAGAATCTCTATCGATTATTCTTCATAAGAATGATCTTGATCTAGCGGTACGACTTCGGAGCTTAGTACATGTGAAGTATTGGGTATGTACTTTCTCAGGAGAGATACATTGAACACATCATGAACTTGAGAGAGATTCGGTGGAAGCGCCAATCGGTAAGCTACCTTCCCAACATGATCTAGAATTTCAAAAGGACCAATATATCTAGGGCTCAGCTTGCCCTTCTTTCAAAATCTCATTAATCTCTTCTAGGGAGATATTTGTAAGAACACCTTATCACCCACTTCAAACTCTAGGTCTTTTCTTCGGTTGTCAGTATAACTTTTTTGTCGACTCTGAGCTGCTCTTATGTGGTGTTGAATAGATCTAACCTTTTATACCATTTTATCAACAAGATCAGGTCCTAATATCTTTCTTTCCCCAAATTCATCATAGAAAGTTGGAGTTTTGTACTTCTTTACATATAGGTCTTCATATGAATCCATCTGAATACTGGTAAATTTGGATTAAATCTTCTCCTTTCTTAGGGTCTTCAATAAAATTCTCAAGTGATCTTCATGTTCTTCCTTGATCTTTGAATATACAAGAATGTCGTCTATAAAGACTACCACAAATAGACCAAGATATACTATAAAGACTTTATTCATTAGATCCATGAAGATAGCTGTGGAATTAGTAAGACCAAAAGGCATCACTATAAATTCATAGTGTCCATACCTTGTACGGAATGTCATTTTTGGTATATCCTCCTTTTTAACCCTTAATTAAGGATATCCTGAATGAAGATCGATCTTGGAAAAGTATTGAGCTCCATGTAGTTGGTAAAATAAGTCATCAATGCGGGGAAGATTATATTTGTTCTTTATAGTGATCTTGTTAAGTTCTCTATAATCAATGTAGAGTCTCATTGATCTATCTTTCTTCTTAAAAAAGAATAGGTGCTCCTCAAGGTGACGCACAAGGGTGTATGAATCCCTTATCAAGATTCTCTTAGAGTTACTTCTTTAATTCTTGCAACTCAATTGGGGCCATTCTATAAGTTGTCTTTGAAATATGCATAGCACCCGGTATGAGTTCTATTGAAAACTCAACTTCACGATTTGGTGGAAGACCTGAAAATTACTCTAGAAAGATATTATCAAATTCTTGTAAAATGGGTGTATTCTTAATCATGAGTTTCTCCCCAACCATTTGAGATAAATAACCTTCATTTATAGGAATCAAGACCCATAAGGTGGAGGAAATTTCTACTGGAAGGTTATATTCATCCTTACATCGATAGATGATCATCGATTGATCTTTAATATGGAATGTAACTTCCCTTCCTTAGAAATTGATATGAGCTGCGTATAGAGAAATCCAATCCATGCCAAGAATCACATAAAATTCCACTATAGGAAGGATCACAAGATTTGCGGGAATCACTTTCCCACAAACTTCAATTGGAGAAGAATTATAAACTTTTGATGTGACCGTTGTTCCATTAGGAGTTGTCACAACTAACTGAACATCTAATTATTGAGGTAATATGGAGATACCCTTATAAAATTCTTCAGAAATAAAAGAGTGGGTGGATATAGAATCAAATAAAACATTTTCTATTTTAGATTGGATGGTAAGTGTGCCTTTCATCACTTCGTTATCGTACTCCACATCACTGATAGTGATTTCATGTGACTTCCCATTTTCTTTTTCCTTAAAATTCTTTTGATGTTGATCATCATCAATAAACCTTGGATTAGGGCATTTATTGGCATAATTCCCCATTTCCTTTCACTTGTAGCATTGAAGTGTAGGATGTGCATTTTGTGTAGCCTTTTCTTTGTTCTCATTATTAGACATCTTTTTTCCATTACTTCGGCATTCAACTGCTCGATGACCTTCTTTTCCACACCTAAAACATTTACTAGTCCCTTAAAAGACAATTCCCTCCATGTTTCTTTCCACACTTTGAGCATAAGGGAAAGTTCATCTTCTTTTCAGTGTGGTCTTTAGATTTTCCTTTGAATTTCATTTTTCTCTTCTTATCAAACCCATATGACTGATGGGTTACTCCAATATCAATCTCAACCTTGAGAGCACATCGAATAATTTCCTCATAGCTATTGAAGTCCCTTATTTCTAATGCCCTTCAGAGACTTGGTTTTAATCCACTAAAGAATCGATCCATTTTACTCTCAGGTTGGATAATAATTCTAGAAGCATACCTTGCAAGTCTTGTAAAATTTTCTTCCTAGGTACCAACAGACTCATCATCCTTTTTCTTAAGTTCAAGTAATTCCTTCTCCATCTTTGTTCAAATAATATGAGGAAAGTACCTATTGAAAAATAAGTTATTAAACTTGTCCCATTCCATGGACTCAATTTCATATATTTTCCTCGTATTCTTGATAAGATTCTACCATTTATTAGCTTCACCTTCCAAATGATAGACTGATAAGATGACTTTATCATGTTCATAACATTGTAGAACTGAAAATATCTTTTTAGTGGTACTGATTCATTGTTCAACCACTAATGTTCAGAAGACCCACTGAATGAATGTGGATGCTTCCTCATGAAGGATTCAACAAAAATTTTCTCCCTCCTTTGGTCATTTGGAAGTCCACATGATTCATAGCTTTAGAAATTTATGTGATCATGGCTACAAGATTTTTTATTCCAACTCCTATAACATTTGGTTTCTCAGGGGGATAATCATTTCATTTCTTGTCGCATTCAGCATTTACATGATTCCTTCGAGTTCTATCCATTGACTAAGACTAAGAATCATAGTGTGAGAAACACTAATCATAATGGGAAAACCACATAATTTGAGAATAAAATTTCAATTTAGGATAATTTAGGTTTTATCTTAGATTATTCATTAACATATCTAAAACACAAGGATAGGATTGTAGCCTATACTTTGACACATCCTTAGGGTTCTTACTAAGGTTCTCTCATCCTAGTTTTCAAAGGTTAACTATACCTTTTCTCTGATACCAACTATAATAGATCATACTTTACATATATATATTACTTCAACATTGAAGAATATTTATTACATAACACAAAAAACCACTCTAGGACTGTATAGGTTTTGTGTTTTTAGAAATTGGGAAACATAAACAACTGGTTCATAAAACATCTACATTATCTCCCACTTATTTCTTCAAAACTAGACTCTTTTTTGACATATCTTACTTAATACCCTTCTTTATGACCTGGGGAAAAGAAACATCTAAAAGGGTGAGCTCAAATGCTCAGTAAGGGTAAACAAAGGAAATATTAATAAGAATATAACATTTGAAAATCTTATCCTTCATACAAAAGATCATAATATCAAGTCATGGGATAAATCATTAAAGTGCAATGTAATACAAATAGTTGTAACATAAGACATGAAATTTGGTGTTATACATACATAAACATATAAAATAATTTCATATTATTCAAGGCTCATTTCCAAGACCATAATAGCGGACAAATTCCATTACTGAACTGAATTCACTCCTCGTTCCGGCCCTGTATTACTGAACCGGATTTACTTGTTATTCTGGTCATGTCTATCTCATGAGATATAAATCTTTACCCAATGAATTGAAGGGATATATAGGTCTCACCCATCTCATAATGAAACCATTCTTATGTGTGCCACAAAAACATAAAAACATTCACCATAGCATAACCCATGAAATAAAATAGGTTTCTTAAACATCATTCCATCATAATTGATATAAAACAAATGGATTTACTAATTAAAATTTCATCACAAACACAATAAAATCATGGTAATAACAGGGATAGAAATATAACCCTTTTTAAAAAGTTTCATCTTATATGGACAATAATTTTGAGAAAACACTTGAAATTAATTATTTAGGAAAATATCTTTCTTCTTCAAAAATGTTTCCTTCCTCAAAATGCCACACAATTTTAGAAGAAATAATTGTATGTGAAAATAATCTTGTAAGATTGTAGGGGAATCTTAAAGGAAATTAGTTTTCATGAAACCATAAAAATCCATTCATTCTGTATAAGTTTAAAAAAACATTGTCCTCGTACTTTTTCCCAAAAAGTCAAAAAGTACCTCAAATCGAATAACGACAAAAGATTCATTACATACCATTTTATAAAAATTCACCGAAGGGTAAAATTAACATTAAAAATTTTATAAGAATAGAAATAATATTACATAGTTAGGAAACATTTATTTGGATGATAAATATATCCCAGTAAATACATACGTATAAACAATCTCAGATAAAAATGAGATTGAAAAATTATCCCTTACCTTAGGTTAGATATGCTTCATACGTATCCAAAACTTCTGTATAATGATTTAAATAACATTACTGATTTATTCCAAAATCATAATCATTTTTATGATAAAATTTATGATTTTATTTTCATCTGTTTGTTAGTAACATTTCATTGTTACTCGTTATTCGTATATTAACTGCTTTATGTTCTTATGCATGTTTTGTCGGATAAGTTCTTATTCCTATTTTTAGGTTATAGTTATATCATTTATAGAATAGTATTAGTATAATATATATCATATTAAATTCATTTATATAATCATTCTTTAATAAATTTTATGTAGAACGAATCACATCACACCGTGGAGACGGTAAGCCGTACGTACGCACGAGCGACGATATCATTCCCATAATTGTTTAATGGTATTGAAGTGGATGGTGTATAGTATCTCATAATAAAAATAATTTTATATCAATCATATATATTTATTAATTCCATCATTATACCCATCCATGTAAGTTGGTGTTGAAAAATTTATTACACCACGACATGGAGATGGTAAGTCGTACGTACGTGCGCATGGTGATTTCATTTTTCATAGGATGAGTAAAAGGTGGAATATAGTTGTTTCATGTTTATAATAACATGTCAGTATATGATTGATACTGATGTTATTACTTTATAATGAAACAACTAATTAAGATAAAGTATAAGAAGAAGTTTTAAAGAATCATTAAATGATATTACCTCTTCTTCGACGTGCCTCCTCTAAATCTCCTCTTAGAGCACTAGAGTTGGTCTTTAAAAATGACCAGAACCTCTAGAATAAAAATAGTGAAATTGAGAAGGAAAAATTTCAGTGAACGTCTGAGCTTGAATCTCAAAATGAAGGGATGAGGTGAGGGATGAGGTTCCCTTTTATAAATGAGGTGAGGGGCACTTTTGGAAACTCCATAAATAATAATTTATAATAAAATCAAACCCTACCAAAAAACCTACAAAAGGATCCAATTTCGAAGATGAGATGAGGTGGGGTTGTAATCACATCAACCAATAAATTTTTGACAATTTATTTTATCAATTTAAAACATATATTTTTAATATAAACTTTGTTATTCTATTTAATTTTAATTGTGGCAATAACATTATAAATATTTAATGGTTATAAATATTTACTTATATGGTATTAATTGACCATAAATGGATATTTTATGACATTATAGACCTTATAATCATCACTTTTTAATTTTAAAATATTTTTATAATTTTAAAATAATTTAAAAAAATGTTATTTTTATAAAATATCAATAGTGTCAATTTTGACACTATTCATTTATTTGACTTTAAATAAAATCCACACAGAAGATAAATTAGAAAAAAAAATATTTAATAAACTCCTAACTTGTCATAGTCACCTATAAAATTCATGGAGCACATTAATTAGTTCATATGATATATTTTTGAATATTTTTAAAACCATTTTTTGATATTTCTATTAATAAAATAATTTCTATATCACTATTGTGTCATTATTAATGGTGATTATTTAATCTCTAAAAATTATAAATAAATTTTTATGATATATTTGATTGTTTTATATTTACATAGACTATATATAGTCGATATTATCTCCTATTAATCAATATATTAAAATTAATATACTTATATAAAATGAGATTGTGACATTTTATCACATTCATTAGTTTTTATTACATTCATGTCATATTCAAAGGTAAGTGGCCATAAAGTGATTCCATTTCAAACAATAGATAATAAGGGTAGAATTTAGTCATCTAATAGGATGTTTATAGGTGTTGAGGTAATTTTGTGATATTATTTTTACCTTTAATTACCTGATTTACCATTAACCATGGTAATAAAAATAATTACCAAAGTTACTATTCATAATGCCTAAAAATAAAAGTAGCCTATTAACATAATTTGGACCTACTAATTCCAAATATGGAATCCATTTTTCAAAATTCAAAACATAGAATTTGCAGTAATTAATTCAAAATTAATCCCGTTGTTGAAATGAGAAAAATAGGTTTTAAAAGTTAAAATATTGCAAAATATTAAAATGTTTTTACATCTGAATTTAATGTAAAATTAATTCCAATGATCTAAATTATATTAAATGGTAAAAATATATTCTATTTATACTTTTAAACCATTCAATAATATAACTTAACTATATAAATTATTTCAATGAAAAAAAATTATTTTCAATTAAAATTTAGTGTATTTTTACTATTCATCAAGACATGATAGTTATTAGAAAAATATCAGAATTTCATCCAAAGTAAATTTTTATATCCCTCTTTAAAATAAAAAGTTTATGTTGTCATATAAAAATTATTAGTGTCAAAATATTAATTTAAAAGTGGTTATCCATTCAAAGGTGTAAAATTAAACTTTAAAAAATAGGTTTGTATACATCAAATAGGGTTTTATTCATACCCTATGACTAAAATATCCATTGGATGAATATAAAAAATATTTTATTAAGTATATAACTCATATATATCTCATTAATTTCATTACCAAAAGTAATTCACTTAAAAATAAATATCTAATTGATTTATATTTTTCATAAATAATTGATAGCCGATGAATTCATAATGAATTTTCATAAGTTAGTTATAATTATTCCCACTAACCTAACGGTTAGGATATAATGGTAATTCTATAATAAGGGCATCTCATGGTTCGTTTAAACTCATTATTGCGTGCAAAGAAAGCTACTAAAGAATAAAAATTATTTTAAGGAAAATATTTCATAAAACATCCAGGTGTTACACATTGTCATAAACCTTCAAAACCTATAGTTATCCGTGACCCTAACCACTATCTCCCCAAGACTAACATGGGTTGTCTGGTGGTGGTGGTAGAAGGATCAAATAGTGTCCCCATTACTATCTCCTCTGCCAACTCATCTTCTGTGGGGACCACCCTACCCTCTCCTGGGATATCCCCGATCTGGTGCTACCTCTTCTGTGGTGGTCCATCGGCTACCTACCTACACTCCTAAACATATCTGTTTGGGAATTCATGTGTTATGTGACATCATCCATCATAATAATAGCAATGAACTTATCTAATTTTTTTGGTGATCTGTGTTGTCTTTTTACCAAAAAAACACATTCCAAAGTCTTCTCATGAAAGGGTCTCGTGTTCCAAGATCCCTATGACTTGTGCCTGCAAGATACTATAAGAAACTCAGATCTATGACTCCCGTTGTGAACTCTAGCTACATAGCATCCCTTTGAAAGAAATATCTTTATCACTAGTGTCTGCTCTAGCACCCTTGAATATGTGGGGATACACAATGGAAACATGCTAGAATGTATATCTCTAAAGAGTCCCTCATCAAACTTTTTTTCTTAGAAGTAGCTATCGTGGATCATGTTAGGGAGTACCAAGTAAGGTCTGTGAACCTTGTTACTAACTCATCCACTATCATCCATCTTTATTGTATCTCTAGAATCCCTTGAATCCTAACTGAGTGAATGAAGGAGGAATAATACTCATAACAAAAGAAATGATGGAATTAGGTCCACAAGAGTGTCAACTCATCATGCATCTACATAACAAGGCTCCAGTAGTGGCTAGCTGCTCCATGGAAGAGACTAGATGCCAGTGAAACCACCTAATATGTCAGGGTATGAATGAGATTGTAGATACAGAATGCTTACTCTAGCCAATTTTATACTGCTTAAGGATATATCTCTCCATGGAACATCAGTGGCCTCTAGATCTGGAACTTAAATAGTGCGCTAAGCCTATGTGTATCCACAGCCTACACCACTGGAATGATATGTTGCTCACCAAGTGGAGGTGCTTCTACCTGCCCACATAGAGGAAGAAGCTTGTTGGATGGACCCTAAACTGAGGCCTCATATCTCATCAGATCATCATCACGATCTAGAACTTGTATCATGGCTGGTTGCATCATAAAGGCATCTTGAGAGTTATCAAGATGTACCATAGTAAAATGAGAGTTATCAAGACATATCATGGTCATATGAGAATATATATATAACAATAATGGGGATCAGACTCAAGAAGTATATTCAAACACTCAATTTTATATGATACATATACCATTGATCCCTATAGCCAATGTCTCAATATATTGAGTCAAAAAGTAGGTAGTCAAGGTTGGTCGTCTGCACCATCACTAGATTCCCTAACCTGAGAGCCTCACTTGAGACACCATGACATTATAGTCATATTCCCAACCAAATAATCATAAGGGGAATACTCCTGAAAAATTCCCAAGGAATGAACTAATCTGATACCAATCTATCATGACCCAACCCAAGTCGATATCAAGTCGTAACTACCCCAATCTCGCCTCCCTAGGCCAGGGGGTGGTGATAAGCAATGAATGGAATAACCTAAATGGGAGGCCTTTCCTCAGTACCTATATACACGCACCCGACCATCTCGATACAGAAGTGCATAGGAATAATAATAAAAAGATGCAATATCTATAATATAAACCAAGCATGAAAAACCTCTAGTGTTTACAAGAGTATGATAGTGAAAATTCAAAACTAAAGGGGGAAATACTCTATGTTGTGACCACTGTACGCAGTCCAAAGTACCAGGTATCCCCAAGATCCTCTAAAGTCACTAATGACCTGTCCATCATCTACCTAAGACATGACATGTGTGGGAAAAACCCATGTGGGGGTGTGTATATACATACCAATTAGGATGCCCCAAAATATGAAAGGGGAAGCAGTAAGAGATAAAATAGTGAAAAGAAACACAGTATAATAGTACACAAGATGCAAGATACAATGAAAGAGAACAGATATACCCCAACCAAGAGAGAGTAAACTCATCCAATAATATAGGGATTGACATAGTGAGTAGATAAACTACACATCAAGTATTTTCCACCCTGATATGGAGAGTAAACCCTTCCAACCACAAGAATCTAAATATGAAAAAAATGTGGAATACCCCACGCATCATCACCTCCCATGGAAAGAGAGTAACCTAATCCAAGGTATGGATATATATATATATATATATATATATATGATCAGTCAAAAAAATTATAAATGAGAGAGTAAGGGGATATCCATCTTGTAGCTCAGCCTAGGAAGAAGAGTAACCAACTGTTCCAAAAGTCCATCAACAATGTCTGACGTCTCATGCGTCTACCTAGAAGTAACCACTCAAGTCCAACCATTCCTTGTCACTGATCTGTATAGTCAAGGTTCCATAATCTCTAGGTAAGGGACCCATGCCCTGGTACAATAGTAGGGTTCCACTCTGAAGTCGTTGAGGACCCACTACCCAACTCTACTATAGGGTACCACTTGGTGGTCATCAAGGACCCACTACCCTGCTCTATTATAGGGTACCACATGGTAGTCATAGAGGATCCACTTCCTATCTCTACTCGAGGGTACCACTCAGTAGTAATTGAGGACTCACCATCGATCTCTACTAGAGGGTACCACTCAGTAGTCATCGAGGACCCACTGCCCATCTCTATTGGAGGTTACTACTCAATAGCTATCGAGAACCCATTGCCCCAGCCCTATTGGAGTGTACCACTTGATAGTAATCGAGGACCCACTGCCCAGCTCCACTAGATGGTACCACTCGGAATTCCTTTAGTGATCCTGCATGATCACTACCACCATCAAGCCTTGACTAACCAAGCTTCATTCCCGGAACATTTCAAATAGTATCCCAAAATCATCATCCTAGTGAACCATCATGTTATATGTAGAACAACACTCAAGATAGGCTACTCACATGTCAGAATTCAAGTTCAAAAAACAAGATATGGAACATTGAAGTTTCCTAAAAAGAAACCAAGGGGTATATAGCATGTGAGGGGACCCACAAGACATGTGGCCCCGCTCCACTACTTGGCCATGTCCTTGTTTATCGCACAGCTCCCAACCCATGTAGTAGTAAATGCCATGTAGGTGGACTACACGACATGTCCATGCTATTTGGGACTATGAAGTGTCCTTATGGACATGTTTGTGTACTCAATTTGTGTCTGTGTACTTAGTACATGATCTGTTTCTTCAAATGGGGTACCACCCATGTGATCTGATCATGTCAGTGTACTCCAGTACATGGCCATGTACCCATACATGTACTCCCACATGGGGTACCACCTTTGTGATCCATCACATGTCTCATACATCTAGGGATGAGGTACATGGTGTATAGGAGGGCTAGACACCCTTTTATCCTTAATATTTCCAAAACCCTAGCCACCACACTCAAGGGTCTACATGCAGTGTGTTCATCCTTGTACATGGAATATAGTAAGTTGTTCCACAGGATCTTCGATCCACTTCCTGCGTGTTGATTCATTATGTTCTGTTGTAGATCCCACCTTGAATCGGCCCTAAATTAGTATATCTAGAAACAGTTCATCATTTTCAATTTTTGTTCATCGAAAATCGGATTCCATCGCTTGACGAGCATTCGTTGTCCAACCCAAACATCACTGATTCATCTGCCTATAAATATCTAGCCTCCAATATTCTAAACAATAATACTTGTCCCACAAAAATCCTAGATTTGTTCTTGTTTCATCGATTTTCTCCATATTTTTGAAACCCTTGAAATTATGAGGATCTGATCATGCTTGGTACCATATGAAAATGTCGAACTAGGACCGTGATTTCCAACCAGTGATGAATGTAAAGAAAATAAGGGGTAAATGCATAAGACAATTTTTTTAAATAATCCACTCTAACAGTTTTTGGCCAACGATCAAAAACAGGGCATCAGGGGTTAGAAAACATTGAAATTAATTAAATTTCCTTACACAGGTGCATGAAATTGGCCACAATTAGTGTAGATCTAAGAACAGGGACCAATCTGCTCAATGTATTTAATCATAGAGGGATTAAACCAAAAATTGATGATTCCTACCTAGATATTGGGTCATTCGTCTTAGAATAACACAACATCCAATGATCAATGGAAGTCTTTGTATTCATTGCATCTCAATCTGCTTTGATCTGTAGTTTCAACATTGTCTGAGGTTATTCACCAATGGAAGGAGGAAGGAGAATATCTCAGCTAATCTGAATATTATGAGGATATCCCTAGGAAAATATCCATGGAATTATATTTATAAACATTTTTAGGTCAAAATGAATGAATTAATTAATTGATTAATTAATTAATTAATCAACTAAACATACATCCAATGGTGGAGGTGTGTGAATAGCCTATATTGACCTATTTTAGTTTAATCCAAGGGTAAACAACACTTTACAAACTCAATAGTGGTCTCAGATTTCAAATCTGAGCTTTTGATTAAGAGTTATTCCATTTTTTTAAGGAATCGCATGCATGCAATATAAAATATATTTAATATTTTTTATAAAATTAATTTTGGGCACACCGGGCCTCATAATCACACACTGTCTCATCTCCAAGGTCAAAAAATATATATAGAAATATTTTGAAGTCTTAAAAGGAAAAAAACGGGTCTCTATAAGATGTGCTGATGAGATATGGTTTTGGGATTATGCATGGAAGTTGTAAGAGGAGGATGTCCTTCCATTTAGGGAGGATCTAATTCCATATGAGGAATACCTAATCCCCTATGAATGTGGGAGGTATGGGGACCATCCCATGACACTGATACATAGAGCATCATATGACCATGGTACTGGGTAAGGTCATAGTTTAACATCATGTTCTAAGGACATTGGTACCAGGAGGTTTTACGTAATGTAGTGCATATGTGAATGACTCGCACCTCACCCCATGGGAAATTATTACCATATCTCATGACCCCTTAGTAGGGGAATGTATTTATCAATTCTAAGTTTTAGCGGTGTGGAGAAGTGGCCAATCATGAGGTCTGCATTAGAGTGCCAATGCAAAGAATAAAAAGGCATTGGAGTACCTATCCTCAGAACCAAAAGGAAGGTGGTGGTCTCAGGCCACACTTGAAGTGGGGTGGGCCATAGGAAAAGTGGAACGTGTAACATAGGAACTCAAGTTACAGCTCGTCTGGTCTTGGATAGGTATGGGGGCTCTAGGAACTCAACCTTCATAAAGTGGTTTCAGTAGAAGGGATGAAACATAGATAGGCCCATGAGAGGGGATTTGTGAAGGATAGGACCTTAAAGAGAGGTGCTTTGTGAATCTTAGGTGTTTCGTGTTGGTCAAGGGCTTCACAAAGGAGGATGCTTCATGAAATAGTGTGACCCTACTTCGGGATGAAGTCCTGGCTCAAGAAAGGAGTGCTTTGTGAAGGCTAAATGCTTCTCAAAGCCTCAAGTACCCTTGAGGGCCTTCTTCCTTTGTGAAGGGTGAAGGTATTTGAGAAAGGAATATCAAACAAAGGTATAGTAATTCAAGAACACATATAAGGGGGTTTCACAAAGTCATAGTACCTTGGATGATCTACTTTTGGTCTAGCTCACAATGCTCGGGTGCTTTGCGAATTCAGAGTAATTTAGTAGCTAAAAGGTCTGAGTAACTATCTCAAATGATCAAAATGAGAGGCTTATTTTTAGACAAGGGGTTTTGTGAAGGTTATAAGTTGTTCAAAAAGGAATAATGGACATCACTAACGAGTGAGTCTCTATTTTATTCATAAAGATCATTGTCAAGGGTTTGTGTGGTCGTGAAGTGGCGGTATAAGACTCACGAAGGTTACCTTTAAGGGTTCGTGTGGTCACAAAGAGGCGATGTTGGACTTGGAAATATTATCATTGACACTATTCATGTTTTAGAAGGGAACTCCCTGGTTGGGAGCTTCGTGATCATGGCCACACGATGCAGACAACTAGAAGGGGTCTTGGGCCATTTTGTCATGGATTTTCTCCAAACTGGATACACATTTCTAGGCTATTTATGGGGAATGTATTTTATCACAAATAGATACCATAAAATTTCATTATCTAGATAAATAATTATGACTATTTAATAATGACTCAATGAAACCTATTTATTTCTCATGGGTTAACTAATTGGTGATGAGACTTTAATAAAACTCATTTCTTTTCCATGAATTTTTCTGTACTTCTATGATGAAATGTTTAGGAAACCCATTTTCTTTCTATAGGTTATGAAATTATAATTTTTTGATATTATGGAACAAATATAGATGATTTTAATTATCTGATAGGTGGTATTATAATTAATCATCCCTCTAATGCATTGAGTAAATATCAATATCTCATTTAATAATAAGGACAGATATGGGGAGTGAACCCAGTTCAGTAAGGGACATTGTATAGAATGATATTCTTGGGAGTGAACCTTGACTAATGATATGATGTATTGGGAAGTTATCCCAATCCACTATGATAATCTTGGAAGTTAAAAATGATTACAAAAATTCTTTTTCTTGTATATACACATACCTGAAACTTATGTATTATTTGAATATTATGATCTCATGGATCACGTTCTTTGATTACTTTAAGATTAATGTCTTATGAACAACTATGGTTTATTCCATGACTAAATATTATGATATATGATATGTTAGGTATGATTTTCAAATTTTATGATGATGTTCTCAATCCCTTATGCTCATGTTAATCCTAATTGATCATTCATATATCCCAGGTTTACCCTTTCCATGATTCTGAACTCACACATTCTTATGTTTACTTTACACATTTTATGAAGAAAGTTTTTGAGTATTATTTGTATAAGAAGGTTTATAATTGTGAATAACTTTGTGGAATATGATGTAGTTCCTATATGAAATAGTTATGTATGTATTCAAGTTTCTATAGTAACTGAAGCTATATGATTATTGCATAGATCATAATGTTATGTACTATATATTTATCTATTAGTATGTAGTGTTTTTTTATGAAAATTATGGGCATATATGTGTGGCTTTAAAATCAATCCAAAACCATTTTTTTCAAAATATAATTAAATTTATGAAAAAAAATATTGGAAAATATTACATAGGTTCCTATATTGTTATTCACGGGTCTTCTAAATTCAACATATTTTAATTTTAAATGTATAATTTTATTATTAAATATATATTTTCCAATTAAATAGTTTCATACACATGTAGTTCATTATTGTAAATTCATGAAATTTATGGTTTATGTAAAAACTATATTTTCACTATTCACCTAAAAATTAAATCATTTAAGAAAAATATCAAGAATCCATCTTGAGTAAATTTTTCCATTATAAATAATAACGTGAATTAAATTTAGTGAAATTAAAATTCTAAAATTTGAAAAAAAATATCTTTTAAATAGAAATATACTCAAATCTATTTTCCTAATAAAATAACATTTTAAAAATTTTAACTATTCTTATTCTTACTTATTTTCAATTAATAATAAATTTGGTTTTAACATATTATTCATATAAATATTATATTTTATAAATAATAAATTAAGTATCTTAAAATAAAGCATAGGAAATCCAATTTTAGAAGTTTTTTATCTTAATCCATAAACTATTCTTATTAGATGAATTGTTATACTAATTGAATTTTTTCAGTGCCTTTGTAATAATTAAATACCTTCGTTTTTTATTTCTATAATTATTTTATAATTTTATTGCCTCAATTTTTACCTTTCAATTCTATGGCTATATGTTAATGAATATATTCTAATTTTTGGCTTCTTAGGGTTTGAGATTGTGTATATGCTATCACAAATTTTAGGCCTTGAAGGATAATGTAATTTAAAATCATGGGGTGTTATAACAAAACCTACTAGTATTTAATTAATCTTGAACTCAACCTCGATGGATAGAAATTTTCTTCTTCCCCAAATTCAATTTTAGAATTAGGGTTTTGCATGAATAGATTCTTTAACGCCACTCTTGATGATGACCATTACATATATTTTGAAGTGTTGGTTATCACTATAACATAAAGACAATAACCCCTCTTAAAATGAACACATGTGCACCACCATGGGTTCAATGGCTATGAATGTACTCCTACAGACCTAAACTCCCCTGAACCATGTAGATAGAACTTCATCATCATCCAAAATTTTGATAAACCCGTAAATAATTCTTTTTCGACCACTATTTCCAATTAGATTGACAAAAATATTATACTCTCACAAATTTAATTGAAGCATATTCACAGTAAGTCCAAACTCAAAAATCTAGGAAACTAAATTCAACCATCCATTATGTTTGAACAATTAAGTATCAAGTCAAAACCCATCATAAAATATCTAGATATGTTCCCGATTTGAACTGGTCTTCCCAGAACATCAACTGATAGCTTGAAATTTCAGAAAAAATAGTCAAACACCTTGCATTCAAAAACCATCATTCATGCATCCATAAAGAAATATAAGTGTGTGGTCTCCTTCATCTTCATCAATGAAACTATGAAAAAAATTATTTCATGCATTTCTTCCTCACACATTCATCACAAATAGATTCAATGATCCATCCTCTTCGACAGATGGTTATATTCATTATTTCAAAATCAATTATCCATATTATTTAAATAAACTATAAGAATCAAGTCATTGTTAATCCTCAATATGGACTCATATATGCATGTTATTTTTTATTCATTAAATACAATCAATCACCAATTTCACTAATGAAACAAAGTGTGTACACTTCCTCCCATATCAGATGCAGCCTCTCAGTAGTTCGCATTTAGGATCCTTAAAGAAAAATTGTTCCACTCATATGTATTCCATATTAGTTCCCTTATTTATAAATATCCATCAGGAATAAATCTAGGTGAATCTTTAATGGGTATCATTTATAAGCATGGGTCTTCCTTTTTCCCTCATAGTCGGTTGATTTATGTCACGCAGTCACATGACTGACATGGGATTCACGGTCAAGCCCAAAATCATGGTAGATGGAATATTTATTGTTCACGGTCAGTTTAATTGAGACATTGTTATTGGATGGACCTTTACACAGTCAGCTATTTGACTTATGGTCAGTCATCCATAGTAAGTGGACTTCCCCATTTGAGGGAGTTTGACCAACCATAAAACATATTAAACTTATGATATTTCCACTCTTATGATCACTCAGACATCCATATTCCAGAAAACATAAGTAGTCTAGAATTAAATCTCAATGCATAAAGGAACATTAAATCTTTAAAACATATATTTATAAAAATCATTCCAAGCTTCAAGGGTTAAATCCCAATTAAAGACAAAATATAAATCATCAAAACAATTCTAAAATCCTATTTCCAAATGATATTTTCAAAAATGAACATTTATTACAAATACAAAATTAAATCAATGGAAATTCAATTTAAATAAATCTTTAATAAAAAAATATAAAACCCAATTAATTTCTCTTAAAGATTATGAAAATTGATCCAGTAATAATTGAGTAATTATGCACCCTAAAATCCTTATTTTCTTGAAAATGTTTTATGAATCATGAAAACAATACATAATAATGATTATTCATATAATTATATATTAAATATATTTTATCATAAAAAAATTAAAATTTCATTATAAATTATGTAGAAAATAGGTAATGAAATAAATCCACATCACCTACAAAAAAAAACAAGCCAACATATTTGTGAATAAAATTGTTCATTGAAAATCCAATAGTGATAGTGAAAAGTTTGAGAGTTATTTCTCAACCATGAAACACTTTTATTTTCATATCCATTAATGAGAAAACTAGTATTTATTATTTTTATAGTTTTAAATATAGTAATGTCTCTAGAAAGCATGGTTTATTTCTTTCTTCTAACTTTTTCATTGTGTAGAAATTATTCTTTCACAATAGTAATCAAAGCAGATAACCTTCCTTATGATTACTGCATTCTCTTTAACATTTATTATTATGATAGAAGTATTTTCAATTTTATTGAATTGTATCAATATTTTTTTCTTCTTCCATATAGCTTCATTGAAATCTTAGTTCCACCTTTTGTTAGAAACCTCTCAAATTATCGTTTATTCTCAAAGATGTCTTCAACCAAAAAAACTTTTATTTCCCACATGGATTGTTTATTTTCTTTATTTCAATAGATTTAATACAATAACATCAATAACAATGCATTGTTAGAAGAAAGTCAATTGTGTTTCCTTTTATTCCATAATAGAAGAAACATCTTCTTTACATTGGTATACCATACTTTATATGAGTCCTTGGTGTGATTTTATTCAATAATTTCATTTATCTTATATCCCAATGTAATCATTCCTTATTTATTCTCTTTATTTAATCTCTAATATTATGGCTATATTTCTTTAAATAAATTTGACATATGCATGGTTAATTTGAAAAAACTTTCACCGCCACTATAACCATATTTATTTAAATTTTTTGAATAATTTTTTAAGCAACAAAATCTATTTCAAATAAAAAATATTTCCCATTATTCTATGTTCTTTTATTTAGAAAATATTTTCTCCCACTTAATGCATGAATTATTTGTCTTTATGAGCTAAAATGTTGTGCCAAAAATCAATATACTATAAAAAAATCTTTTAAAGAACATACAATATCTAATTTACCATGATCTCTCTCTTTCAAATTAAAATTGGAACAAATTTCTTCTATTCCTTTTTCATTAAAACAAATTTCTCTTGGGAAGTTTTTAGTAAACTACATTAGTTTTTGATAATCACATTGATCATTGAGGTAATAGTTTTTCTCATAATCTCTATATCAATCACCATTTTTTCATATTTTCTTTTATTATTTTCAATTTGAGCATATGATAGATTCATCATTATGTGATATCAAGATCATATATAAACTACAAAAACATGATCATTTAGAAGTAATATTCTCATCAAAATAGTTGTCAAGGAAAAATATTTCTTTCGTGTTTTTTATAACTCACCATGTGTAAATTCTAGATTTTTTAATTTCAATTCAAACTATTATTATCATATTCATGGGACCTCACAATTTCTTCACATTCACTTTTTACTATCTCATAATTATCATTATTCATATCACTCTTCACTTGTAAGGAATTATCAAGATTATTAATTTTATATTCTTTTATTTACTATTGGTTATCCTGGAAAAAATGATTTTTTATAATTAATGGATATTTTATCTCTCCCATTATTGGTTTTAGATTCCTCTTTTATTAAATTAAGAAATTCATTCTCAATTTTGGATCACTTTTCTTGAAGATCGATTTTCTTATCACTTTTGGAATTAATTTTTTTAGTGATATAAATGCAAATTATCACCTTATTTTCTAGTAAATCCCCCAAAATTTCTAATTTTACATAAATTTGTTTGATATCCTCATATTACTCACTAAAGGTGATATATATAAATGTTTCACCTTGTTTAGTAAAATTTTGTTGGGTTATTTTAAAAAACATATATGAATCACCATATGATTCCACTAAATCACTATCTTCTCCACATGTACATGGATTATATATTGGAAAATCACAAAAAAAACATTAGTAACCTTATATCCATGTAAAGGATTTGAAACTTATGTGGTATTATTTTATTCTTTACTCTCACTACTATATTTGTCACGAGGTCTCCTCTATCAATTCTAGGTATAATTTCACTAGGATTATAGAATTTATATGCTTGGATTTCATCCATGTTACCCATGCATGGGGAATTCTTCATTTTTAACATGTCATTCTTCTTTATATGATTATGTGTTTTAGAAGATATTTTATCTAGATCTGATGTTGAAACATTATCTTTATGTCTGAACTTCATCATACCTTTTTGAAGTGAAACTGAAAACATAAAATTTCAAATTGATGAATAAACAATCTTACACTACGGGAAAAATGGGTATTTGCGACGGGGGTACTTACCCGTCGCAAATAAGTAGGCTTTTGCGACGGGATTGCTTTCCCCGTCGCAAATAGTTTTCCCGCGATGCGCGCCAAATCGCGGGAAAACTATTTGCGACGGGAAAATTTTCCCGTCGCAAATAACCGGCGGCGGTAAAAGGTATTTGCGACGGGAAAGTATTCACGTCGCTAATAGTATGTTATTTGCGACGGGACCCGTCGCAAATAACTATTTACTCGTTGACCGTAATTAATGCGGGCTAATGTATTTGCGACGGTACCCGTCACAAATAATACTATTTGCGACGGGAATCCCGTCGCAAATAAACCCGTCGCAACTAATCTAACCTATAAATACCCCCATCCGTTTTTTTCAAATCATTCTCATTCTCTACCTTCTCCTGCTCTCAAACTTCTGTTTCTACAGTTCAGTTTTTTTTCAGTTTAATTTTTTTCTTCGGAGCTGATATTAAAGTTTTGAAGAACGATCAGAGCAGATCAATTTTCAAGGTATTTATGTTCATTTTAATTTAATATTTATTTTTAATTTTTTATTAGTTTCAATTATTCTTAATTAGTTGTAATTTAATTATGTTTACATTGTTTTCTTACTTAATAAATTTAAATTATTAGTATTGATCATAGTTAATGGTAATTAGGAATAATTAGTAATAATTTTTAATAATTAAGAATAAATATTAATAATTAGTAATAAATACCAATAATTAGGAATAATAACATTATTACATTATTAGTATATTTTATTATTAATATTAAAATAATATAAATTTTTATATATATACAATTCTTTTTTCATCTGTGTGTTTACTGTCTTCACATGTATTATTTGTATGTGGAGATAGAAAACGCACAGATGAAAGGAGAATTGTATATAAATCAGAAAATTATATTATTTTAATATTAATAATAAAATATACTAATAATGTTATTATTTGTAATTATTGGTAATTATTCCTAATTATTGGTAATTATTCATTTAATTACTAATAATTAGGAACAATTATCAATAATTATCAATAATTAAGAATATTTAGTAATAATTAGTAATAATTACCAATAATTAGTAATAATTAGTAATAATTATCAATAATTAGTAATAATTAGTAATAATTAGTAATAATTACCAATAAGTAGTAATAATTATCTATAATTTGGAATAATTAACAATAATTAACAATAATTAGTAATAATTACCAATAATTACCAATAATTAGTAATAATTAGTAATAATTAGTAATAATTACCAATAATTAGTAATAATTACCAATAATTAGTAATAATTACCAATAATTATCAATAATTACTAATAATTATCAATAATTACTAATAATTATCACTAATTAATAATAATTAGTAATAATTAATAATAATTAGCAATAATTAATAATAATTAGCAATAATTAATAATAATTAGCAATAATTAATAATAATTAGCAATAATTCGTAATAATTAGCAATAATTACTAACAATTAGCAATAATTAGGAATAATTAGCAATAATTAGGAATAATTAGCAATAATTAGGAATAATTAGTAATAATTAGGAATAATTAGTAATAATTAGGAATAATTAGTAATAATTAGGAATAATTAGTAATAATTAACAATAATTAGTAATAATTAATATTAATTAGTAATAATTAGGAATAATTAGTAATAATTAGGAATAATTAGTAATAATTAGGAATAATTAGTAATAATTACCAATAATTAGTAATAATTATTATTAATTACCAATAATTAGTATTAATTACCAATAATTAGTATTAATTACCAATAATTAGTAATAATTACCAATAATTAGTAATAATTACCAATAATTAGTAATAATTACCAATAATTAGTAATAATTACCAATAATTAGTAATAATTACCAATAATTAGTAATAATTACCAATAATTAGTAATAATTACCAATAATTAGTAATAATTACCAATAATTAGTATTAATTACCAATAATTAGTAATAATTACCTATAATTACCAATAATTAGTAATAATTACCAATAATTAGTAATAATTACCAATAATTAGTAATAATTACCAATAATTAGTAATAATTACCAATAATTATCAATAATTACTAATAATTATCAATAATTACTAATAATTATCACTAATTACTAATAATTAGTAATAATTAATAATAATTAGCAATAATTAATAATAATTAGCAATAATTAATAATAATTAGCAATAATTAATAATAATTAGCAATAATTCGTAATAATTAGCAATAATTACTAATAATTAGCAATAATTAGGAATAATTAGCAATAATTAGGAATAATTAGTAATAATTAGGAATAATTAGTAATAATTAGGAATAATTAGGAATAATTAGGAATAATTAGTAATAATTAGGAATAATTAGTAATAATTAGGAATAATTAGTAATAATTAACAATAATTAGTAATAATTAATATTAATTAGTAATAATTAATATTAATTAGTAATAATTAGGAATAATTAGTAATAATTAGGAATAATTAGTAATAATTACCAATAATTAGTAATAATTTTTATTAATTACCAATAATTAGTATTAATTACCAATAATTAGTATTAATTACCAATAATTAGTAATAATTACCAATAATTAGTAATAATTACCAATAATTAGTAATAATTACCAATAATTAGTAATAATTACCAATAATTAGTATTAATTACCAATAATTAGTATTAATTACCAATAATTAGTAATAATTACCTATAATTACCAATAATTACCAATAATTACCAATATTTATCAATAATTAGGAATAATTAGTAATAATTAGCAATAATTAGTAATAATTAGCAATAATTACTAATAATTAGCAATAATTACTAATAATTAGCAATAATTACTAATAATTAGCAATAATTAGTAATAATTAGGAATAATTAGTAATAATTAGGAATAATTAACAATAATTAGGAATAATTAGTAATAATTAGGAATAATTAGTAATAATTACCAATAATTAGTAATAATTGTTATTAATTACCAATAATTATTATTAATTACCAATAATTAGTAATAATTACGAATAATTAGTAATAATTACGAATAATTAGTAATAATTACGAATAATTACGAATAATTAGTAATAATTACGAATAATTAGTAATAATTACCAATAATTAGTAATAATTACCAATAATTAGTAATAATTACCAATAATTAGTCATAATTACCAATAATTATCAATAATTACTAATAATTATCAATAATTACTAATAATTATCACTAATTACTAATAATTAGTAATAATTAATAATAATTAGCCATAATTAATAATAATTAGCAATAATTAATAATAATTAGCAATAATTCGTAATAATTAGCAATAATTACTAATAATTAGCAATAATTACTAATAATTAGTAATAATTAGGAATAATTAGTAATAATTAGGAATAATTAGTAATAATTAGGAATAATTAGTAATAATTAGGAATAATTAGTAATAATTAGGAATAATTAGTAATAATTAGGAATAATTAGTAATAATTAGTATTAATTAGTAATAATTAGGAATAATTAGTAATAATTAGGAATAATTAGTAATAATTACCAATAATTAGTAATAATTATTATTAATTACCAATAATTAGTATTAATTACCAATAATTAGTATTAATTACCAATAATTAGTATTAATTACCAATAATTAGTATTAATTACCAATAATTAGTATTAATTACCAATAATTAGTAATAATTACCAATAATTAGTAATAATTACCAATAATTAGTAATAATTACCAATAATTAGTATTAATTACCAATAATTAGTAATAATTACCTATAATTACCAATAATTACCAATAATTACCAATATTTATCAATAATTAGGAATAATTAGTAATAATTAGCAATAATTACTAATAATTAGCAGTAATTACTAATAATTAGCAATAATTACTAATAATTAGCAATAATTACTAATAATTAGCAATAATTAGTAATAATTAGGAATAATTAGTAATAATTAGGAATAATTAACAATAATTAGGAATAATTAGTAATAATTAGGAATAATTAGTAATAATTACCAATAATTAGTAATAATTGTTATTAATTACCAATAATTATTATTAATTACCAATTATTAGTATTAATTACCAATAATTAGTATTAATTACCAATAATTAGTATTAATTACCAATAATTAGTATTAATTACCAATAATTAGTATTAATTACCAATAATTAGTATTAATTACCAATAATTAGTATTAATTACCAATAATTTGGAATAATTACCAATAATTTGGAATAATTACCAATAATTTGAAATAATTACCAATAATTAGGAATAATTACCTTATTACATTATTTGTGTATTTTATTATTAATATTAAAATAATATAATTTTCTATATTATATACAATTTTCTTTTCTTCTGTGTTTTTTCTGTCTCCACATGTAATATTGGCATTCTTTTTCAAAATTATCAACCTACTCGCCAATGGAGAGGTGAAAGTGAATGCCAATATTACATGTGGAGACAGAATGTGAAACACACAGATGAAAGGAGAATTGTATATAATATAGAAAATTATATTATTTTAATATTAATAATAAAATATACTAATAATGTAATGATGTTATTATTCAATCCTTGCTTGTGTTTTTTCTAAAAAATTATTCAAAACCAGTAATGCTTTTATATTTTATAGAAAAATATGGAACAACGAGGTCGTCAACAGTCATTATTAGATGACCGCATATGGATAAATCAACGTAGAAATCCAAATGGTTCTGGTTTAAATCCAGTATATATAGAGGGTGTGGAGATTTTTTTATCATTTGCGGCATCAAATCCAGAATTTGTTTCAGAAGGAAAGATAAAATGCCCTTGTAGAAAATGTGCATTGAGAACGTTTGACACGTTTGACAAAGTGGGGGAACATCTCTTGCGTTTTGGTTTTCAAGCAGATTATGTTTTTTGGTATCAACACGGTGAACGCAGTTCCAGAGCAGGTGATACCAACTTGATTCCGGATCCATCCCAGTTTCAAGATTTAGTACATGATGTTGCAGGTTCATCTGTTCAACATACAGAAACTCCGGCTGATATAGCTTCAAATCCTGAGTTGGGACCGTCTGAATTTTATGAGTTGTTGAAGTCTGCTGAGGATGCATTATATCCTGGCTGCAAGATGAGCAAATTAGAAGCAGTTGCAAAATTTATGGCTATCAAATCAGATAATGGAATGTCAAACACCTGTTTTGACCAGATATTTTCTTTGCTGAAAACACTGTTACCCGAAGGAAATGTTTTACCTGTAAATTACTATGAAAGTAAGAGGTTGGTTCGAAATTTGGGACTTACTTGTCAGAAGATTCATGCATGTTCAAATGACTGCATTTTATATTCTGGAGAAAATGAGTCGTTGGATAGTTGTCCCACATGTGGGCAACTGAGATATAAAGAAGGACAACACGGGAAGTCTGGTTTGATTCCTGTAAAACAGTTGAGATATTTTCCGCTTACATCCAGACTTCACCGTTTATTCATGTCTAAGAATACAGTGACAATGATGTCATGGCATAAAGAGAATATTTCAACCGATAAAAGCTTGAATCATCCATCCGATGGTGATTCATGGAAACATTTTGATAGAGTGCATCCATCCTTTGCTTTAGAAGCTAGAAATGTTTGACTGGGCCTTTCCACTGATGGTTTCTGTCCGTTTGGATCTTATGGTAGTCAATATTCATGTTGGCCTGTTTTTTTAACTCCGTACAATTTACCTCCATGGATGTTGATGAATGAGCCATATATCTTTTTGACTTTACTAATTCCAGGACATCCGAAGAAAAATATTGATGTTTATTTGAAGCCATTGATTGATGAATTAAATTTATTGTGGAGTACTGGTGTCAGTACATATGATGTTGCAACGAAACAGAATTTCATACTGAGAGCAGCATTGATGTGGACAATAAGTGACTTCCCGGCTTATGGGATGTTATCTGGCTGGAGTACACATGGTCAGAAATCATGTTCTTACTGTATGGGAGAGAACAAAGCATTTATGCTCATTCATGGAAAGAAACCTTGTTATTTTGACTGTCATCGCAGATTTCTTCCAGCTGATCATCCTTTTCGCAGAAACAGATCTCATTTCAGAAAAGGAACAGCTGAAAGGGATGGACCTCCAAAAATGCTATCAGGTTCGGAGTTAAAATCGGTTGTATTTTCATTACCTCCCATCACTTTTGGTCCCACAATAAACCAACAGAAAATTTCTGGTTTTGGAAAAGAACACAATTGGATTAAACGTAGCATATTTTGGGATTTGCCATATTGGTCTGATTTGTTGGTCCGACACATGTTAGATGTCATGCATATTGAGAAGAACTGTTTTGATAATTTGTTTCATACAGTTTTGGATACGCCAGGAAAGAGCAAAGACAATGTAAATGCACGTTTAGATCTTGCCCAAATTTGCAGGCGTCCAGAATTGGAACTCTTTGAGAATGTCAGAACAGAAAGGTTACTGGAACCAAAAGCAGCTTATACACTGTCTAAAGAAAACCGTTTATTATTTTGTCAGTGGATTGCAGATTTGAGACTTTCAGATGGCTGTGCTTCCAATTTGGGTAGATGTGTAAAGAATGGTCATATTACTGGATTAAAAAGTCATGATTGTCATGTTATAATGGAGAGACTTCTACCCATTGGATTAAGAGGTCTGTTGAATTCTGTGATTTGGGATTCCATAACAGACATGTCTCATTTTTTTCGGGAAATTTGTGCGGCTACGGCAGATTATGATGCTCTAGGAAAACTTGAAAAAGATGTTGTTGTAATTATATGTAAACTGGAAAAAATATTTCCGCCGTCTTTCTTCGACTCAATGGAACATTTGATGTTACATTTTCCATATGAAGCCAAATGTGGAGGTCCGGTACAGTTTCGATGGATGTACCCATTTGAAATATGCATGCAAAAATTGAAAAGAAAAGTACGCAACAAAGCATCTGTTGAAGGATCTATTGCAGAAGCTTATTTGCAAGAGGAAATATCTTTTTTCTGCTCCCATTATTTTGAATCTGAGTATCCTTCAAAACACAACCGAATGGGACGGAATGAGAGGAATATTGATGAAATCGACAATCAATTATCTGTTTTCAACCAGTCAGAGCTTGGTTTTGGTGGAGTTTCTGAACGCTGGCTTTCAGATGATGAACATCATAGAGCTCATACGTATGTTCTGCTCAACTATGAAGAGATGACATCAGTTGTACTGTAAGTGTTTATATCACTTATTCTATCATTTATGTTACAATAAATAACTTTGGTTTTTATAGGTTGTATGATAATCATATCAAGAAACAAATTCCACAAATTACAGCAGCTTCTCTCGAAGAACGTCGACTGAAAAATTTCTCTCAGTGGTTTCAAAAACTGGTAACATAAATTCTTTATCTTTTAGCAACTCATTCAATGTGTAGTTTACTATATTGATAATTATTTCACAAATTTTCAGGTGTCTCGACATGCTGATAAAATTGACAAACGGCTGTGTGTATTGAGTAACCCACCTTCCAAACTAGTTAAAACTTATAATGCATATGTGGTGAATGGATTTCGATTCCACACACATGCATATGGGGAATCGAAAAAAACAATGAACAGTGGAGTTAGCTTGAGAGGATCTCATCATCGAGAAAATGAAGTTGACTTTTATGGAATACTTGATGAAATCATTGAACTCTGTTATCTTGGACAACATTACATAACCATGTTCAAATTTCGGTGGTTGGATACAGAGAGAGGCGTGTGTGTTCATCCGACTCATGGAATCATCGATATTAAATGTAAAAGTGTTCTCGCAGTAAATGAACCATTCTTATTGGATCAACAGGCATATCAAGTTTATTATGCAAAGTACTGTGCAACATCAAGAGACTTGACTGATTGGTGGAGTGTAATAAAAATCAAAATTCGAGACAATCAGTTTAGTCAAAGTGAATGTGCTTTCACTGATGTGCAAAGAATTGAAGTTTTTCAAGAGAGTACTCAAAATCAATCTTTTTTACAAAGAGACATGAGTATCGATGACGACACCCCACATTTAAGAGTCGGTGATGACGATGATGTTAATGATGTCACACGTGAATTTGAAATGGTAAGAGATGAAGCAACTGCAACTCGAATGGATATCGATGATGTTGAGGAGGAATATGAAGATGACATTGACATATATGAAGATGATGATTAAGATGAACACTTATAGAATTCCATGGTATTTATATACAATCATAATATGTATATATGTATATATAATAGTAATTATCAATTATTTTCTAACATTAACATTTTCTGTTTCAGATGGACGAGGCCACATTTCGTGAGTTGGCGGAGGCTGACCTGCCTTTCGATGCGGATGAGTTGCTGGCAGATGACCCTCAGCCTGCAGGCGCTCCAGGGAGTACGCGGAGGGGGCGCGGTCTTGCACGATTGATGATTCCTGACCCCGTCCCCGAGCGACGTCCACGTCTTGGGTTTGATCCGCGCACCCGGAGGTGTGATAACCTGTGTGATAACCTGTGGATTTGACTAAGATTTCATTAATCTATTCACATAATAAATGTTTATTATTTTTTTCAGTTTTCCGCATATAGCAGTCGGACAGGGCAGCGCTATTTTGCGCAACTATTTCTCTCAGCCGTGGACCACATGGGAGCAGATTCCCATTGATGTGCAGCAGGCCATGTTCGGCCATTGGTTGGTACGTACGTAAATAAATAATTTTTATTTTGAAAATTATTTCATTTCTAACTTGATATTTTGATTTATTTGTAGGGTTTATGGTATCCGATCGAGGATACCATGCGTGACGCCATCCACGAGGCATGGGAGGTGGCCATGCGTGATCGCCTTCGTCAGTTTTTGCACAATTTAAGAAAAGCTGCGATGAAGAAAGCAGGAGTGTCAGATTTTGAGGAGTCATGTAGAGCACACCGACCAGAGTACATTTCATCCCATGTATGGGATGGATTATGTGCGCACTGGTTGAGTGGTGCCTTTCAGAGGAGATCATCGGTGGGGAGGCAGAATCGGGGGAGACAGGAGGTGACTCATCGAGCTGGGAGTCGTTCTTTCAGTACTCATAGACATCATCTGGTACGTACATTATTTATAAATATTTTATATAACTATAAATATTAACAGTTTATTTTTTATTCTTATAGGCTGTCGAGCACCCCGATATTACAGAGTACGACGTATATCGGAGGATGTATAGTGATCCTGCTACTGGGGAGCTCAGAGGTGATCGTCAGCATCACATCGTGGTCAGTATTATTTGTTTTCAAGTTTAAAAATTAACTGCATATAATATATTCACAATTTTAATTTTAAATTGCAACTATAGGAGTCATATGAGGCCGCAGCGTCACAGGCCCAGCCTGAGAGTCAGGCCGAGTCATCAGATCAGACCACTGCCCGTCAGTTTGATGAGGCGGCATGGATGCAGGCCACCCAGTATGCCTTCGAGAAGGGCCGGGTAGTTGGTATCGGCTCTCGACTGACTCCCGGAGATTATTATGGCAGTGCTGCGATGTCGGCGTCCAGCTCGAGAGGAGCTCGTGCATCTTCTTCTACACAGTATGAGGATCAGTTGCGATCTCAGACTGCACATATAGAGAGTCTCCGACAGGAGCAGGAGCAGATGCGTCAGCAACATGATGAGGAGCGTCGACGCCAGCAGCAGCTGTACGAGGAGCAGACGAGTCGGTGGCAGCAGCAGCATTAGGAGCAGATGGAGTATATGCGCCGACTCACTCATGCTTTAGGGATGGAGTTTCCTCCACCACCATCTGCAGATCCTCCACCTCCCCCCCTCCTTCAGATTAGAGTTTGTATTTCTGTTATAAAATTTGTGAAATCAAAATATTTTTTTTTCTATTCGTAGTTTCTGTCTCATTATAAAATATTAATAATATTATATTTTTAAAAAACAATATTAATATGAATAATAATATTATTTATATTTTATAATATTAAATTTTATATATATATTAAAATTTTATATATATATTAAAATTTTATAATATTATAATTTAATTATATTTTTTGTAATACTTGAATTATTTTAATATTTGAATGTAAAATAATTCTATTATTTTTATATTAATTAAAATAACTTATTAATATATTTTTTATTTATAAATTATAATTGTAATATTATTATATTAATTAAATCATTTATTAATATTCTATTATTTTTTATTTTTGAATTATAATTCTACTATTATTATAGTAATTAAAATAATTTATTATTTTCATTTGTAAATTATAATTCTATTATTATATTAATTAAAATAATTTATTAGTATTTTATTTTTTATTTTTTTATAGTATTTGCGACGGGATACTATACCCGTCGCAAATACTAGTATTATTAATAGTTTTTTATTTTTTTTTTAAATAGTATTTGCGACGGGTCCCGTCGCAAATACTATCAACAGTATTTGCGACGGGATACGATGCCCGTCGCAAATACTAGTATTATTAATAGTTTTTTATTTTTTTTAAAATCGTTTTTGCGACGGTACCGTCGCAAAAGGTATTTGCGACGGGACCCGTCGCAAAAACTATGTTAAAAGTTTTTTACAAAAATACGGAATACTATTTGCGACGGGAATAATGACCGTCGCAAAAAAAGGTTTTAGCGACGGGCCCGTCGCAAATAAGTGTAGTTGCGACGGCGTTTTCAGCAACGGGTTATTTGCGACGGGCCCCCGTCGCAAAAGGCCAGTTGCGACGGGATCCCGTCGCAAATAGCCTGTCGCAAATACCTGTTTTTCTAGTAGTGTTAGGTGGAACATAGTGAATTGAAACTAATAAGTGTTCCTATAGGATCTTATCAACTACACTTATATAAGATGATTCCATGTGTATAGATTTAATTCAGTTAAATTTATCCACACTGATCCACCCCCCTCCCACTCTCCAAACTCAGTGTGGTTGAATTGATCATGAAGAACAACAATTGGTTCAAGTGATCCATATTACACCTATGATTTTATTCTCAATAATTTTAAGATTTCATGTTATTAGTTTTTCTTATGAAGGGTTCCATTGATTACAGAAAAGGAGAATATTTTTAACTACTCATCTGAATAAAATGGATTAAAAATCATCATATTTTAATATCCAAAAATTTATGAAAAAATATGTCTTAAAATATCTAGTTTTATGAACTAAAATTTATAATATTTACTCAGTATATTCAATATAGAATTTTCTATAATTCTATTCACATTATTTTTTATTTATAATGATCACATGCATAAAATAACATGGCGGTGTGTACTCTCATCTCATAGAACAACATCCTCTTTTACATCATGAATATATTTGATCTTGTGACATGATCACAAATATTTATCTTGATGTTTTAATCCTTGAAGAATAATAAATAATCATATGAATTAATCTTACATTTCACCTATTTAATATTAAATGGTATTTGATCTTATGTATATAGAGAAACATTGAATTTAATTTTACATAATGTAAAATTACTCTTTTGTATCTCTAAGTTCCTCTAATATACCCTTCAGAAACATTGATGCATTCTTACACTATTTCTAGGTTACTCTTAAAAATCATTTAGTAATTTTTTTTATTTTTAAATGATTTCTGGTTATGTATATAGAGAAACATTGAATTTAATGTTACATAATGGAAATTAATCTTTTGTAGCTCTAATTTCCTCTAATATACCCTTCAGAAACATTGATGCATTATTACATTGTTTCTAGGTTACTCTAAAAAATAAGTCAGTAATTTTTTTTATTTTTAAATGATTTTTAGTTAATCTTATGTATTTGAAAAATTTATAAATATTAAACATATAATATTCTATGATATAAAATATCATAAAAACAATATATCAAGTCTTATGATATCCAATATCATATGAACAGTCATAAAAAAGAAGAAAATATCCATTTTTATTATAGAAAAATATGACCTAAATATGATATCCATGTTTTACCATTTTGAACAAAAAAAATATCCACATTAATATAAATTTTAACACCTTATATAACATTAGAAATCATTAGGACTCCAATATATTTTCTATTTTAATTACCAACGGACTTGTATCAGCTAATAAATCACTTTATCTAAGCTTTATCATCATATCATTGTTACTTACACTACATTTATATTTCAACACACCTAATATCATAAGGATGACATCTAGTAAATCTATTCCACATTATTCTCCTTAAATAACATTCATCTTCTCAATAACTCATCATAATCTTTATCAACCCAATTCTTTTTCATAGATATAATACATTCTGTAATATTCATACTATATGGAGATATTTTTCTCCTCATTATCTTATTAATACTATTGTGTAAAATTTTTATGTAAACCTCAAATAAGTAGAAACATAAAATATCAACAACCATTTCTAATATAAAAAATACGTACAAACTTTGTTTAATATAGTTTTTTGAAGTATCTATTAAGCTGAAATTTATTAAATTGACATAATACTATGTGATTATTGGTAGCGAATTCCTCAAATAGTATCATCTCAAATTTCATATCTGACTGAGATTCATACTTTTCTAAAAAAATGAATAGACCACTAATAGAAAGATCAAGTTTGGCCAACAAATGAACCATTTTGAATGTGAAATCCATGCCCTATCACAATTCTTATCCCTTATCTATAGTATTTCTTCGGTTTGTATCAATCCTAAGGGTACTTTAAATATAATCCAATCATGTGTCATCTCAACACATATCGAAATCATTGATTAATGAAAACAAATTAGACACCTCATTATTTGAAATACGGAAAATTATATTTGGTTAAAATTATTTTTTCTTCTTCTTAATAGATTTTCAACAATAATAAAAGACTACTATCATATAAAATTATTAAAAAAAAAATTAATTTTACTATCATTCCTATATTGGGTGGGTATTTATTTTATAATATTTAATAAATTTTTCTTATTTATGTGAATGAATACTTTATGGTTCTTCTATCATGTTTTTTGTAAATATATATGTGTGTGTGTGTGTGATCAGTAAGATTCCATTTATAATGTAAATTATAACAATGTAAAAATTAGTTATTTAAATTACATTTATCATTTTCATTTTTTCTATAATATATAAATAATAATCATATTCGGTTACTTTTCAATAATGGATTAAAGGGTAATATGACCAAACCTCAATTGATTTATAATTGCAATTGTTCTTAAAAATTTCCATAACTTATACATAATGATATGTGTGGATCTTTAAGTAATGTATCTCAATATAAATTTTAGTATGTAAATACCTTTAATAAAGAAATTAGTTGGTATGTGAATTTTAATTTTATTAAATAAAGTATAAATCCTTTGAAATTTTCAAATTGTTTAAAAAAATGTATTAAATAAACATTGTCAAAGTATTAAAAAACATTGATTGAATCGAATTAGATATTATTTGAGAAAAATATTGCGTGGTTTTCAAGGATATTGTTGAAATATATTAAAACTCATTATATTAGGTAAAACATAGTAAAATATAATTTCTAAAAGGTGAAGTTGAACTTGGTTAGACATGGTTCAGTCAATGATGAGTTGTGAAAACCTTCAAATATTTTATGGGTTATACTCAATGAAATAATTTTTCAAAATAATTTATATTCCATGAAAGGCTATTTAGAATAAATTATATAAGATATGGACTAGGAATCATCTTATTTTTAATTCCATGATGATCTGGGGTTTTAAGGATTAAGTATGATGCATTTCCTCATAAAAAACGAACTTGAATAAAATAAATTTTCATTTATTAGTTATCAAAAATAAATAATGGTCTATTATTTCTATAATACGTGATTTCACAATGTGTTTATAGCTTGAAAACCAATCACTATTTAAATAAAATATATTCCAAACTGAATTAGTGGGATAATATTCAAAATTTATGATCTTTAAGACTAACTAGATGATTTTATTTTTGAAATGAATGAGTTTGAAACACAAAGGGTTTTGGAAACTGAACTGATTCAATATACATAATAATAATAAAGGTTTAGTATATTTCATCAATATCACATGATATCAAGATTTATTTTTTTATGACTGTGATATAAAGATCATAGAAGATGATCAAATTTAATTCCAATAGGATATCATGCCATATAACTATGATAGATAGTTAAAAGTAATGGAATTTGAAATAGAATATACATAAACTAATCATTATTATAGACTAGTAGGGTTACTTGAAGGGTTAAAATCCATTTGCTACATATGGTTATTTTGAAATAAGACTAACGTGGATGGTATAATTTTTATCAATAAATATCAACATGTAGTTAATGGATTTGAAACAATTCATGGAATTGTTTATATAGAATCACTTTATATCATGTATATTATCAAATATATTAGGTTTATTTTATCCATAAAAGAAAATTATGATTATGATATATATCAGATTGATATAAAAACCATATTCATTTATAGGAATTTATTAAAGGATATATATATATATAATAAAATATAAAGGTTTAGAGAATCCAATAAATCTTACTGAGAATTATAAGTTACAATGATCCATTTATGTATTGAAATATGATTATCAATATTAGAATATTAATTTTGATAATGTTTATATAGTGTTTGAATTTATTAAATATATGGATGAAACATGTGTATAAAAATGGGTTATTAGGAGAAACATTTTTTTCTTATTTCATTTACTGATAAAATACATCACACATTAAATGATATCCCAATGTTATAATCAGTGAAGAATTATTTCTTGTATTTAAAATTAGTAGAGTGGATTTAGGACGAAATGTACTTATTAGTTATAAAGATAAATATAAATATATTTCAATGGGAAAAATAAATACATTGGTAAAGTGTTAAAAAGGTTTAACATGGAAAACACTAAAATAATATTTTTACTAATGTTTTATTACAAGATTCTTTCAAAGACAATGTTACCTTAAATAGTTTGAAAATAAATTCATGAGTAATATTCCATGTTCTTTGGAAATTTGGTCCATTATGTATGATTTGTTGTTAATTATTCATAACATATATTATAAATTAAGTATAATGTGTATGTTGGGATAAAATCATGATGAATGTTATTAGGTAGTCATGAAGAATTTCCTAAATTATGTGAAAAGAAAATCAAATTTATTTTTATTCATTGATGTTGGGGAAGTTCTTATTTTAAAATTTTATAGTAATTATAGTATTTAAACTGATAAATATGAGATTAAATCAAAATTAGGTCTTGTGTTTTTTTATTGAATAGTGGTGTGATAAGATAAAAATGTTCAAAGAAATTTATAGTTTCCAATTCTAAAAAAAATCCTTGAATATATCATAACATATAAAATGCCTTAAGAAGTAGTTTGAATAAAAAGGTTCATTATTGAACTAGGGGTGGTATCAAATATTGTGTATCCAATTGAACTCTATCATGAAAATAGTGGATCTATTTTATATGATAAAAACCCTAAGTCTATCTTGGGATCCATACATATTTTGTTTCAATTTTGTCTCATTAGAATGATTATAAATAGTGGTGATATTATTTTGCGTCGATTTCCTTTAGAGGATAATATTCTAGATACCCTTAAAACCCATTGTATAAGAAAAATCGTGAAATATAAACCACTTCTATATCTATTATATATATTGGTGAATAGATTTAGTGAATGATAGAGATAATTGTAGATTATTCTCTAAATTTAGTCAAGTGTTGTTTTCTTTGGGACATTTTGTATCATGTGATGTACATTATTAGAAACACATTATAATAAATTTATGTTTTTTTGTAGAAAATTTGAGATGATATGATAATACCCCAGTAGAATATATGTATTCAAGGTTATAAATGATTAATGATAATTATATGGGATTGTGTGGACATGTTATGATCAATAGGGTTGGGATAACTTATATAGAGATACTCTAGACACTCATGGTTTATATTTTTTTGGAAATTATATCCCATTGAGATACTTAAATTGCACCATAAACATTATAATATATATATATGTGTCATTAGTTTAACTTATGTGAAATTGGATATGGATAATTTTACATCATGTTGTTAAACAGTTCCTTTTGTGGATGTTTTCATTGATTGATATATATCTAAAGTGACTTGACAATATGGCCTAAAAAATGTTAATGTGTATAATAATAATCTAGTGGTGGGATTTTATTTATCTTGTTGGGATGTTTCTACCTATATGATGGGTTTATGAAATTAAGAACCTCGATTGAATGAAGGATGAGTATGTAAATTTTTATGTCACAAACTAGAATACTTTTAAAGTATTTGGTGTCAAATTAACATTTCTAAACTCTAATGGATGTTGTGAGGGTGGTGACCCCGGTTTCATCTGTCAAGGAGCATCGTTGGTATCAAAATATTCTAAATCACATATTCATATCTTTTGTGGTACTTCATGCTTAATTAAAAAGTTGGAAAATGTGGGATAATTTTGGTTTGGTGAAGTGAATGAAAAAATAGAAAAAACCTACAAAAGTGTTTACGATAAAGGTATAAACCCAAGTATTGGATACATGAGTTCCCTTATTTTATATCTTAACTATTTTACATCCATATGATAACTCATACCACTATTCATTAGTTATTATCCCATACATAAAATGTGGTACTTAGCATGCCTATGACATATCCCCGCATTTAAATCCCCACCTCTTCCATGTATTTGGTGGATAAACATGACACTACTATAATCAAGTCACCGATATCTATTCATGTACACATATTTTTTTCATATTGCATGCAAACCAACTACATCACATGGATGGATATTCAATAAAAGGCAGGGAATTATGATTTTTTAGAGAATGGAATGAAGCAATGAGAACACCATGGAGAAATTGACAATCAACACATCGACCTTTAGTATCCCCACTATTTCATCACCAAATAGAAGAAAATCATGATGAAATGGAAATGTGATTTCAAGAACACCATGAAATAACTTACTCAGGAAAAAGTGGTGGGTTATATACACTCCATTACGGTATTTAAAAAGGGGTAAGGAGGGTGAAAATGAGTGGTGGAAAAAAGGATAAAGAAGAAGGTAGTATTATATTAATATCATAAAATATAATTAAAGGATAAAAACTTCAAAAATCATTTGTGAGACAGATACACAAAAAATAAGATGTGGGTGTAAATTTATAGGTAGTAGAGGTGTTCCTCTCATGTATATATGAATGACAGGTATTCTAATCCTAAGAGTATGATTATTCCAAGACTATTGCGTCCACAATCATCCTTATCTCATTGGTTATTCAAAATAGTATTTCGTTCTCATTACATGATGTATGAAATCCACATGGAATATTTCTTGAGTCCTGTTGGTCGGAGTAGATCACTCAAAAGGGGGGTGAATTGAGTATTTATAAAAATTTCTGTTAAAAAGGTGTTCATTAAAATAACATCCCCCTATTAAAATAAAATCAATATCAGTTTGTAGTGAATTTATCTAAGTCCCGAAAGTTCAATTAGTTTCTCAGAAGATTGATTAGTTATCAGTTTTACCAACCTAAAGATTATTCAAACTTTTGAAACTAATATATTGATTCAAAACAGATATAAATACTTGTTAAACTAACTATCAAAGTTCAGTTTATCTTAATGTGAAACATACATATCATATTTAAAACACAGGAAAAACTGTACAGCGGATAAACCAATAGGTTTAGTCTCAAGCTGAGGCTTAGTCCTCTCCACTTGGTGATCACCTTCCACCAAGTAGTTTATATTAATAAAATTTTGATCCACACCTGGATCGGGGTTCACAGCAGCACATAAGGCTGTTCAGGTCACACTTGACCTCTATCATAGTTGTTCGTGGGAAAACTAACAAACAGATCACACAGGATCTCTTCCACAGTTTTGCGTGGGATACAAGAGTAAAAATGGATTGAGTATGAGGATATTTTAGTATCCTCCAGTTATGCTCAGGAGACAGTGTGTGTGGCACAAATATATGCACACACTGCTCAAAAAGTAAACATAATAACACAATAGAGTTATAAAATAAGAATAGAGTTTAGAAATCTCTGTGTGTTGTACAGTAAAGCTCTAGACTCAATGGATGTAAAGAATATGATATTTGAGCCCTCTTTTGGAAGTTGGATTCAAAGCAGAGTATCACAATATCTGTAATCTAGTTCCCAGGTGTGTAAAGATTCAGCTCTTCGATGTTAGGGTGTTCAACGAGCTTCAGCAGGATGCAACTTGTAATATTAAACTTCTTGTACACTCAAGCTTTGACTTATTCTATTTTCAATTTCTTACACATTCGCACAGCCATCCTTTTGTTTTTCTAGCGGGTTCCCAGCATCTCTATTTTTTTTAGGTCGAGAATGTAATTCTTTTATACTTCAAGGTCCAGTAGGCATGAGGATCTCCCCCACATGCATGTACCTTGTACTATCTACGGATAGTCCTACAGACAACATTAAATAATGTTAGAAACATTAATATTTCTAAATATGACCGTTAGAAATAAATTTTAATTAATATATTTGAAACAGTTATTTATGACTATCGGTGAGTCATAAGTATCAGTCTGTCATCATCGGTGTGTCATCTTCAGCATGTCATCTTCGGTGTGACATCTTCAGTGTGTCATCTTCGGTGTGTCATCTTCGGTGTGTCATCTTCAGTGTGTCATCTTCGGTGTGTCATCTTCGGTGTGTCATCTTCGGTGTGTCATCTTCAGTTTCTCATCTTTGGTGTGTCATCTTCAGTGTGTCATCTTTGGTGTGTCATCTTTAGTGTGTCGAACATCGGTGTGTCGAACATCTATGTATCGAACATCGTTGTGTCGAACATCAGTGTGTCGAACATCGGATCAGTGATAGGGAGTATGTGAAACTTATGAAGTGTCTGTCTCACACATAAGATTACTAGATTAAGTGAAATCCAAAAATACAGGTAATAATACACTTGTAAACATATTGATTTATAAATATAGGTTAATGAATTACTGAAATATATTGTTCTGTATGAAATAGTTGGTTTACTTAGAGATGTTAAATGGCATGAAATAGTAGAATCTGTAGATTGACATTATTTGTGATTATGAAAACTACTATAGAATAGAGGGTCTAACAATCTCCCCCTTTTTGATAATCACAAATTATGGCATACATGTAAATATAAGGAATAATAATAACTGGACTTAGCATATTCTTCACTGAATGTGATTAGTCAATATAACCAAAGTTTTCCCTTGTGTGAGTTTCTAAAACAAAGATCCCACTCAATAAATGGATTATGATGAGTATATTCCATGTGTCATATACCATAATTTCTCCCCTGAAAGGAATAATTTATGCCTTTTCTCCCACTTTTGGGATTATCAAAAAAATAAAAGGAGAAATATCATAAAAAATGAGAGACAAAGAGAATCCAAAAAGGAGTTTCATTAATCATCAAAAGAGTACAGGCAACAAACAAGAGAACAAATCCCTACCAAAGATACAATCCATCAATAAGGGTTTGGCTTCTGAGGGGCTTTGCCTTTATCTGAAGGATCCAGAGAAGGATGAGTAGGTTTGGGAGTGGCAGAGGGTATAGGTGGTTTGAAGATAACACCAGGTAAAGAAACACCTGTAGGAACATTTTCTAAAAGTCTAGGTCTTCTTTCTAACAACACACGATTGGGAGATTGCTTTGTTATGACTGGTCAAATCTGAGAAAGAGCCTGAGAGACAGTCATTGGAGTAGGAGGTCGAGAGGGAGTACCAATGGAAGCAGCAAGAGGGACCACAATTGCTTCATCTTGGACATGCAGATATGGATTAAGAAGATTGATGAAATCATTAATGATTTCACCACCATATTGCATAGCTTTCTCGAAGTCATCCCTATTCTCCAGGAACTTATTTAGAAAAGGGGTAAACTCCTTCAACTGAGTAACTTGCTTCTTGAACGCTTTTGTGACTGGAGGTATTATGAGATTCTCTGCTATATACTTAAATATATTTATTAGATCATGATTGGTATAAATCTTAGTAAAGTACTTATCCAATTTCTCTCTAATTTCTTTCTGAGCAGAAGAGACTTCATTAGTGCATTGTCTTACCATATTGTACACAAGGTTTGTGTTTCTATGCACCTTTTCAAGAATTTATTTGTCTGAAACGTTCTGAAGATATTGGAGTTCCTCTCTCATCATAGCCTTGAGAGATTCTAAATCAGACACAAAACCTTTCCCACTCCTAGAACTGGATGGGCCAGTGATCATTTTGCAAAGATCATCTTTCAACTTCTTCAGATCTACACTTAGTAGATGAGTCACCAAGTTCTTAAGAACTTCCAGTACACAACTAAAGGAGGTATTGAAATCAGAGGTCAGAGAATTTAATTCATTTCTCATCTTCCTTACTTCTTCTCTTAGTAAGGTATTATGTATAATGATAGTTTCTACTGTGGTAATGAGATTTGGTTGAATCTCCTGGATCACCATCCTTGCAATATTTGTTGCATCTGCATCTGAAATACTTATTGAAATGGAGGCTTCACTTCTAGATCCAACTGAGGATTTCGCAGACTCACATATATCATTTTTGAACTGCTCCAAATCATCCTTAGTGACATATTCACTAGGCATTTTCTGTGCAACTGGCTCTACTGCTGTAGATGCAACTGGTGGAATAGGTGAAACAGGATCTGATACAACTCAGGCTTGTGGAGTAGGAGTAGGAGGAACCCTCTCCTCATCTGAGTCACATTCCAACCCAAAAAGAATGTATCCTGGATCATTATTCCATTCTCAAGTGTAGGTCCAGTCTCTTGGCTCAACAGTGTCAATCCTTATCCTTCTTTCCTGAGGCACAAGAACAACTTCATCATTATCAACATCTTCATCCTATCCTCTAACCATAATAACATTTCTAGGTATAGGTACCAACTGAACTTTGGGTTCTGCATGAGCTCCAGTCACTTCCACTTCTCCAGGCACTTCATCAATTTGAGGCACCTGATCCTCAGCTTCTTCCTCATATCCACCAGCCATAAGTTCATTCAATTCCTGAATGATTTATTGATTTTCAATAATAGGATGGGGTGATCTGTCCTCATGACCAGCATCTCTATGATCAACATCCTCCTATTCAGTAGTCTCAGCACCATCAGCAGCTCCCTGTATAGATTCTACACTTGATCTATCAACTACTTGATGTCCCACTTTTAAAGAATCAATTACATGCTCATCATTTCCTCCTTCATCATCATCATCATCATCATCATCAGAATCCTCATTTTATTTACTCACACAACCTTCAGCTCTAGTAGCCTTGGTCTCTTCCTCATCCTTATCACCTAGTAGAGGTTCTCTTGAGGGTAAGTCCAAAGGCGGACTAATAGGACCATATGACATATCTTTGGGGCTGTCAGCAATATCAGGATCACTCCTGTCATCAAAAGGATATCCTTATTCCCTCGGCACTTCAGTCTCAGCTTCGTCATAAAAAAAATAGATTTCTCTCCGGGTTTGAGACCCGGATCAACTTGATCCTTTGGTCTAGTAGGATGGTTAATTGGATTGAAATCCTCATACAGCCTTTCCTCATCTTCTACCCAACATTTCTTCCATGGGTTCCAAAATATCTTCATCCTTTTGCAAATATCTTTTTGAAGACAGAACCCACTACATTCACTTATCACTTCATCTCCATCTTCCACACAACCCAACCTTTTTAACATGGCAGAGATCATCCTGGGATAGTACAAACAAGTTGCCTTCTTGGATGTCTTTGTCAAATTAGAGACATGCACCATTAGATACCTACACAGGTTCACTTTTATTCTATGTTTCAACAGATAGATCATGAATACATCTTGATACTTCACAGTAGAGAAATCTCCCTTGGGCAGGTTTGATGTTGGATAAATTTAAAAAGTAATCTTACTTCTCCATCAAATTCACTTGCAGTAGTCCTCCTAGATTCTCCATTTTTAGTCAGCTCCTTCAAAGCATCTTCATAAGAGAACAAATCGGAGGAAGGTGGAATATTACCTAGATAATTAGCATAGATACCTTCATGAGGCATCTCTAAGCACTCAGCCCATTCCTTAGATGAAAAATCTATTTCCTTTCCCTTTACCACTGACTTCATCTTAGCTTCCTTAGCTTCTTTCAGGGATATCTTCAAATGTTGATAAAACTCATGTACTAGATGGGGATAATAAGTCCTTTCAATATTTGAGAACCAGCTTAGTCACCCTTGAGATTCCATCACTCTTAACAAAAATGACTTGCTTGATAGAATCCACTCAGCAGATACTTCTTTTTCAGTTATAACCACTCGGCTTTCCAAGCTCGGTTTTTTAGTCCCACTGGACTCACCTTTTTTACGCTTAGTAGATGAAGACTTGATCAACTTTTCCATAACATGCTTGGTACTTTCCATTTTGAGGTTTCAGATTCCAAAGGAGTTGAGAAGACAAGGGTCGAGAGATAGAGTGACAAGGGGTATAAGGTTTGACGGTAGAGGGAAGGTGAAAGGTCGGGATGGATCAAACTTAATATATCATTTAAGGATTGTAAATCGTAAAGCATAAAATTTAAACGCGGCAAAAAAAGGATACAAAACAGCGTCGTTTTATTTACAATAGGAAAAATTACAAAAGAATCCTTAAATACATCGGTCTTATTGAATCAGTTTTACACGATCGGTTTCAAGGGATCGATTTCACAAGATCGGTTTCACGAGATCGGTTTCAAGGATCGGTTTCAAGGATTGGTTTCAAGGATCGGTTTCAAGGATCAATTTCAAGGATCGGTTTCACAAGATCAGTTTCAAGGATCGGTTTCAAGGATCATAGAGATTTATCATTCCAAGTTCATGTCTAATGTAGTTCATTCTCTCAGAGTTTAAGGGTTTAGTGAATATATCAACAAGCTGATGTTCAGTCCCAATAAACTCAAGAGTTATATCACCTTTTTTATAATGATCTCTCAAAAAGTGATGTATTACATCAATATGCTTTATCCTAGAATGAGAAATTGGATTCTTAGAAATGTTAATAGCACTTGTGTTATCACAGTTTATAAGGATATGTATGAATTAAAATCCATAGTCTAATAAGGTGTGTTTCATCCACAAAATTTGTGCACAACAACTTCCAGCAGTAATGTATTTTGCTTCAGCAGTTGATAATGAAACTAAATTTTGCTTTTTTACTACACCATGATATTAGATACTTTCCCAAAAAGTGACATGTTCTAGAGATACTCTTTCTATCTAACTTATATCCACTAAAATTAGCATATGAATAGCTAATTAAATCAAAAGGTTGTCCTTTAGGATAGAAAAATCCTAAATTAGTTGTATACTTGAGGTATTTAAAGATTCTTTTAACACCATTTAAGTGTGACTCTTTTGGGTTTTCTTGAAATCTTGCACACATACACACACTAAACATAATATTTGGCCTACTAGTAGTTAAGTATAGCAAACTCCCAATTATTCCTCAATAAGAATTTTGATCAACTGATTTTCCATTTTCATCATGATTTAACTTACATGAAGAACTCATAGGGGTTTCACTACTCTTAATGCTATCAAAGCCATATCTTTTCAAAAGATCTTTAGTGTACTTACTTTGATTTAAAATAATACCCTCTTTATTTTGAAATATTTGAAATCCAGGAAAATATTTAAGTTCACCCATTAAACTCATTTCAAACTCGCTTTGCATTATTTTTGAAAAAACATTACATAAAGAATTTTTAGAAGATCCAAAGATAATATCATCTACATATATTTGGGCTCTTAAAAATTCTTTTGAAATTATTTTTATAAATAAAGTAGGATCTGTAATTCCTTTTATAAAGCCTTTAGAAATAAGAAAATTACTCAACCTTTCATACCAAGCTCTTGGATCTTGTTTCAAACCGTATAATGCTTTAGATAATTTGAACACATGATTTGGAAAGTGTGGATTTGTAAAATCTTGGGGTTATTGAACAAGAACATCCTCAATTATATAACCATTTAATAATTCACTTTTGATATCCATTTGATAAAGTTTAAAATCTAGGTGAGCTGCATAGGTGAGTAAGATCCTAATTGCTTCAAGTCTAGCTACTGGTACAAAGGTCTCTTCATAATCAATTCCTTCTTCTTGATTATATCCTTGTGAAACCAATCTAGCTTTGTTTCTAACTATATTTCTAGCTTTATCTACTTTATTTCTAAACACCCATTTGGTTCCTATGGTCAAATTGTCCTTCGATCTATCTACAAGTTTCCAAAATTTATTTATTTCAAACTGATTAAGTTCTTCTTACATGGCCATTACCCAAAATTCATCATTGATTGAATCATTAATATTTTTAGGTTCAAGCTGTGACAATAAAGCTTGATGTTTAACTTGGTTTCTCAAAAGAAGATCTTGTTTGTGTTCCTCTATCTAAATCTATAATGGTAGCATCTATGGGATGATTTTTAAGGGTCTTAGTTGGTCTAGAGAAGGTTGGACTTGATATTTCAAGCTGGTCAGGTTGATCTAGTTCACTATGGTTAGGATCTAGAGAATTTCCAAAACTGGATGTTTTCACATATTCCTTCACATGATGATTTGAGGTTTTATCATTAATGTTCACATTGGACATATCCTCTTCAATATTTTCTAGTGAGGTCTTGGGATCATGTGGATATTCTTCATCAAACTTGATATGTACAGATTCCTCCACACATTTGGTTTTCTTATTAAAGACTCTATAGGCTTTGCTTGATGTAAAATATCCAAGAAATATTCCTTCATCACTTTTGGAGGCAAACTTATCTAGATTATCTTTAGTGTTCAGAATATAAACTTTACATCCAAACACTTTAAAATAACTTACTTTGGGTTTCCTATTATTCCACAACTCATAAGGAGTTTTCTTAAGTATGGGTCTGACTAAGACTATGTTTATTATGTATCAAACTGTATTAATAGCTTCAACTCAGAAGTAAATGGGTAGGTCATATTCATTAAGCATAGTTCGGGCAATTTCTTGTAGAGTTCTATTCCTTCTTTCTACCACACCATTGTGTTGAGGTGTCCTAGGAGCATAGAAATTATGACTGTAGCCATTTTGTGAGCAAAAAGAATCAAAATCTTGATTCTCAAACTCACGACCATGAACAATTCTTAAGGATTTAATCTTAAGTCCACTAAGATTTTATACAGTCCTAACATACTTGGTAAAGTGTGACCAAGCCTCACTTTTGTGATCTATGAAAAAGGTTCATGTGTACCTAGAGAAATCATCTACAAGAACATAAACATAGTGCTTCTAATTGAGACTCAAAACTCTAGATGGTCCAAAAAAGTCCATGTAAATCAACTAAATAGGTTGATAAGTAGTTACTTCTTTCTTTATTTTGAAAGAAATTTTATGTTGCTTTCCTTTTTGACAAGGATTGCATACTTTATTGTTTAGAAACTTTAATTTGGGTAAGTCTTTAACTAAACCTTTTCTAGTTAACTTTCTAAGAGAGTGTATGTTTCAATGTCCTAGTCTTCTATGCCAGAGCCAAGACTCTTTGTGAAAGGCATTTAAACAAGAGACATTCTGTGAGGCTAGAGTGTCTAGATTTATAGCATATACATTATCATTTCTAAAAGCAGTAAATACTAAATTATTCTTGGCATCAAAAACATGGCATGAATCATTTTTGAATTTAACATTAAATCCATCATCACACAATTGAGATATGTTGAGCAGGTTATACTTTAATCCATCAATATACAGTACTTTAGAAATTGAAATAGAGTTGGAGTTACCAATCTGTCCTAGACTGATGATTTTTCCTTTACCATTGTCACTAAATGTGACATGTCCTCCATCAATATTGATAAGACTTTTAAATCTTGAATAATCCCCTATTATATGTCTTGAACAGCCACTATCCAAGTACCACAGCTTCTTACATGATCTCTTTAGGCAGTTTACCTACAAAACAGTTCATCCAAGAAACGACTTTGGTACCCATATTTGTCTGGGTCCATATACATTAGTAATATAAGCTTTGGGAACCCACAACTATCTTATGGGTTTCCTATATGTAGAATATAAAGTGTTTGAAAAGTAAACTTTGTTTGGTCTTGAGGAATTGGATACAGTAAAAGAATTCTTAGAACTGGAACTTGCTATAAAATTCTAGTTTTTGAAAGTGGTAGTAGATTTTCCATATTTGGTTACAAACTGCAATTTGGATAAATTCCTTTGACCTGGTTGATATCCTATCCTAGAAGTATACTTAGGAGCTATTTTTTTACCAAGCATTTGAGTAAGAGTATTTTTCCCATTAGTAAACTTCTCTAAGTCTTTCTTTAATTGCTCATTAGGCATTTTTAACTCATTGTTCTCCTTGAATAGTTGAGAATTTTTCTCTTTTTCAGTTGTAAGTTTAGAGTTAATAGTCATAGTAAGAGCATATTGTTTCTTCAAGACTTTATAATTATCTTTCAACTAATTGCATGTTTCTTCTAGAATATTGCAATATTCAAATAATTCATCATTTTTCATATTCTCAGACTCACTTTCAGAATAATAAGAATTATGTACAAGAGAGACTAAGGTTACCTTAGTTGTGTTTTTCATAAAACACATATTATCCATATCATCTTTCTCATTTTGAGAAGAGATAGATTCACTTGAGTTGTCCTCAGAGGCACTCCAGGTGGCCTTCATTGCTTTCTTATACCTTCTATCCTTATTTTTATACTTTTTCTTGTATTTCATCTTTGGATAGTCTGCCTTGATATCTCCCTTACTTTTACATTCGTAGCAAATTATATCTTCTGACTTATAATTTCTCTTCCAATCCTTTTTCCAATTTCCCTTGTTATGATACTTTCCTTTGTAATTAGGATTTCTAAAAAAAATTATTCTTCCTATAATTTTTTTTAATCTTCTAGCCAATTAGGCAATTTCTTCATCATTGTCTGAAGCTACTTCATCACTGCTTGAGCTTTCAATAGCAGCTTGAACTTTCTCCTTGTCTTTACTTTTAGATGTAGTTGTCTTGAAGGCTACAAACTTTCGTTTTGGTTCATCCTCTTCTTGATTTACCTTCAATTCATCTTCATACATCATTAGTTTACCAATCAATTCCTTCACTAGTATTTTATCAATATTGCATGATTCCCTAATAGACACAGATGTTCCACACCATCTTTCTGGTAAGCGTCATAGAATCCTCATAATCTGCTCTTTGTCTATTACTTCTCTTCCTAAAGAAATCATGGTATTCACAATTTCATTGAACCTGAGATACATATCAGAAATAGAATCATCAGGCTTCATTCTGAAGTTGTCATATTTAATAGTATAAGTATTTAATCTTATTTCTTTAACATTATATGTTCCCTCAGGAGAAACAAACAGAGTGTCCCAAATCTCATGTGTAGTTTTACAAGTAGAGATACGGTTAAACTCTTCATCTCCTACTGCACAGTACAGAGCATTCATTGCTTTACAATTATTGTTATAGGCGGTCTTGATAGGTTCATCCCATGTATTTCTAGCAGTTTCAGGAATTTCATATTTACTTTCAATAGCAGTCCAGATTTCAAATCTCATGATTTCTAGATGTATTTTCATTTTAAGCTTCCACTGAGCATAATTAGTTCCATTAAAGAAAGGTGGTTTATTGGTAGTAGATCATTCTAATCTATTATCCATGATACAGATTGTATAAGAATTTCAAAGAGATAAAAAATTTAGAAATAACAGAAATTTTGAGATCTTTGAAAAACAACTATAATCACAGTTGACAAGATTTGACAAACTGATGATAACTTTCAAAATCCTTTGATACCAAATGTTGGTCAGAGTAGATCACTCAAGAGGGGGGTGAATTGAGTATATATAAAAATTTCTGTTAAAAAGGGTTCTTTAAAATAACATCCCCCTATTAAAATAAAATCAAAATCAATTTGTAGTGAATTTATATAAGCCCTGAAAGTTCAATTAGTTTCTCAGAAGATTGATTAGTTATCAGTTTTACCAACCTAAATATTAGTCAAAATTTTGAAACTAATCTACTGATTCAAAACAGATATAAACATTTGCTAAACTAACTATCAAAGTTAAGTTTATCTTAATGTGAAACATACATATCAGATTTAAAATACAAGACAAACTGCACAGCGGATAAACCAAGAGGTTCAGTCTCAAGCTGAGACTTAGTCCTCTCCACTTGGTGATCACCTGGAACCAAGCAGTTTATATTAATAAACTTTTGATCCACACCCTGGATTGGGGTTCATAGTAGCACACAGGGCTGTCCAGGTCACACTTGACCTCTACCACAGTTGTTTATGGGAAAACTAACAAACATATCACACAGGATCTCTTCCACAGTTCTTCGTGGGATACAAGAGTAAAAAGGGATTGAGTATGAGGATATTTTAGTATCCTACAGTTATGCTCAGGAGATAGTGTGTGTGACAAAAATAGATGCACACACTGCTCAAAAAGTAAACAGAAGAACACAACAGAGTTATAAAAGAAGAATAGAGTTTAGAAATCTCTGTGTGTTGTGCAGTAAATCTCTGGACTCAATAGATGTAAAGAATATGATATCTGAGCCCTCTTCTAGAAGTTGGCTTCAAAGCAGAGTATCGCAGTCTATGTAATATAGTTCCCAAGTGTGTAAAGATTCATCTCTTTGATGTCAGGGTGTTCAGCTAGCTTCAGCAGGATGCAGCTTGTAATATTAAACTTCTTGTATACTCAAGCTTCGACTTCTTCTATTTTCAATTTCTTGCACATTCGCACAACCAGCCTTTTGTTTTTCTAGCGGGTTCCCAGCATCTCTCCTATTATTTTTTAGGTTGAGCGTGTAATCCTTTTATACTTTAAGGTCTAGTAGGCATGAGGATCTCCCCATGTGCATGTACCTTGTACTGTCTACAGATAGTCCTACATACAACATTAAATAATGTTAGAAACATTAATATGTCTAAATATGACTGTTAGAAATAAATTCGAATTAATAAATTTGAAACAGTTAGTTATGACTATCGGTGAGTCATAAGTATCGGTGTGTCATCATCAGTGTGTCATCTTCGGTGTGTCATCTTCGGTGTGTCATCTTCGGTGTGTCATCTTCGGTGTGTCATCTTTGGTGTGTCATCTTTGGTGTGTGTCATCTTCGGTGTGTCATCTTCAGTGTGTCGAACATCAGTCTGTCGAACATCGGTGTGTCGAATATCGGTGTGTCGAACATCGGTGTGTCGAATATCGGTGTGTAGAACATTGGTGTGTCGAACATCGGAGTAGTGCCAGGGACTCTGTGAAACTTATGAAGTGTCTGTCTCACACATAACATTACTAGATTAAGTGACATCCAAAAATACAAGTAATAATACACTTGTAAACATATTGATTCATAAGTATAGGTTATTGACTTATTCAAATATATTGTTCTGTATGAAATAGTTGATTTACTTAGAGATATTAAATGGCATGAAATAGTAGAATCTGTAGATTGACATTATTTTTTATTATGAAAACTACTATAGCATAGAGGGTCCAATAAGTCCTTTCATGAAATTTCCATGTAATGCAATGTAAAATTTGATTTTAATCAAATAACTCATGCATTATTTCCAATTGGAAATAGATGTGATCATTAGATCATGTATAGATGAGTAAAAAGATGAGCTCTTCTTCATCTTAGAAAACTATAATATCCTACATGAGCATTACCTTAAGCATATAATATTCATAGAAGATATCTTATGTGAGTGCTTCCCCACTAGAATTGTCTTGCATATCATAGTTTTCTCATAGTGGTATTTTTTAGCACAAGCTCGTTATAGAATTACTTATGTATGAGTAGTTCAATGAAAAATATCTTATGTATTGGTGAATTTCTCCTCCTAGTGAAGGAAAAAATCTTATATATCCATCTTTATATCATACATATCATCCGAGGGATATTATTCATGCGAGTAGGAATATTTTGTATTGCTTGTAGGCTTTATAAATAATATTTTACCCTTTACATCAAAAATCATCAAAATTTAACTTTAAAGTTTATCCATCAACATTTATGAAAGGAATAATTATTTAAGTAATAAAATTAAAAAGTTTGTCCATTTTCATATTAATATAATTATTTACCCTATAATATAAATACACACTAATTTACATTATTCTAATATAATATTTATATTAACTATAGTGATAATATATAGTAAAAATATAAAAAATACAGATTCATCAATTCCCCCACACTTTAATTATTCCTTGTACCCAATGAATGTCTCCTAATACTTTAATTCACTTTTATTCTACCACATCTGATGATATATCCTTGATCATTGAATGTTAATAAATAACGATTTATCTAAATCTCAATATTAACTTACAATCACTTTTCCAATTTCCTCTTATTCAATTTCCTCATTCACTTCCTAATTTTACATTTAGTTTATACATCTTAAATGGAAACTTTTAATTCATTTTCACCTAATTAGTTTGAGATAAACATTCACCTCCCCTTCCATTCATCTTAATAACCAATAACATGTTTCCCAAAAAAAAATCTATCTATGAATTGTGCATAGAATCTATGGGAGGTGTATGGAAAATTTGGAACATATAATTTCAAAAAAATGCATCTTTTTTTAGAGGTGGAGCCTTGGTCAAAGACCAAGGCAGTATTTATTGCTCAAATAAAGGAGTTACAAAGCTCTGAAAGACGGAATCTTATTACAATCCTTACCATAAAATGGGAGCGAAACATCAGGCAATTCATCAAGCCAGGTAACATCCTGATTGACCCCTTTGTTGGCAAGACTATCAGCAACCATATTCGCTTCACGGAACACATGTGTGGAAATGTAATCGAGGTCCATGAGCGAAGCAAGGCATTTCATCCATTGAGGGGTAAGCGGACATGCAAGATGCACCACCCCTTTCCAAATAGCTTGAACAATAGTGGTTGAATCACATTCAATCCATAGTTTTTGCCAGCCCTTTTGTTTGGAAAATTCCACCGCATGAATAACACCCATCATTTCCGCTTCCAAAGCTGAGGTCGTGCCACATCCACCGAAGAAGCATCCAAGGCATCTGCCAAGGGAGTCTCTAAAAATGGCACCACAACCTGCCGGACCCGGGTTTCCTCTAGAGGCGCTGTCGACATTCACTTTGATCCATCCTAGAAGTGGAGCTTGCCAGAAGACCTCAAAGGTGCATCGAGGTTGCCTATAAGATCCCGCAATCCGAAGGCAGTGAAGAATCTCAAAATCTCCAACAGAGTTGTCACAATGATCTTTCTGAAGAGAAGTAGCATCCTTGATGGCAATGAGAATACGCGTTTTACCTGCATTGAAACTGAAAGCGCAATTATTATGAATGAAGTTATTTCTATCATACCAGATCACATGCAGGAGTTCCGCCACTGCAGTCAGAAAAAGGTTCTTGATTTGCTTCGAAGAGTCCCAATTAACACAGAGCTGCAAATGGGAGTTGATAGTAGCGGGAATACACCATCTGCAACCAAAAATGTCAAAAGTGAAATTCCAAAAAGCTGCAGCTATAGCACAAGACAAAAACAAATGGTTAGCATCCTCACGATGTTGATTGCATATATGACATCTAGAGCAAAGAGGAATCCCAAAGGATTGAAGGCACACATCGGTGTGGACCCTATTATGGGCAACACGCCAAATAAGAGTAAGTCTCGAGGGCTTGATCCAAGGTTTATTAAAGGCTTTCAACCAAACAAAATTAGAAACAGAATTGTTGAAATTGTTTTTGTAGAAACTTTTGGAGTCAAGGACTCCATTAAAAGCAGGCTCCCAAATGAGGAAATCGTCCGTGTTAGAGAAAGGATAGTTGTGAACAATGTGACTGATGTGGTTTGTAAGGGAGATGTTTTGGGAGTTAATAACATCCCTGATAGTGTAGTTGGTGTTGCCAGGAGAAGTGGTGGACGTCAACATTGAGATTAAGGGGACACCAGTCCAGTTGTCCATCCAGAAATTCAAAGAGGAATTAGCACTAACCGTCCATCTAGAGTTATCCATGATATTAAGAAAATAATTTCTAATGGAGGGCCATATGGAAGAGTTGATGTGACCAAATTTTCCATTTCGAAGCTTCGTAACAAATCTTTTCTTGAGGAAGTCTAGAGAATCAGAGTTGTTATGAATCAGATTCCAATTCTTCTTCGCTTGAAGAGATTCATTGAAAAGCTTAAGGTTCTTGATACCAAGACCACCCTTGTCCAAAGGCTTGCAACAAGTGACCCAAGGAATGGTGACAAGTTTTCTTTCAATCGTACTACCAGACCAAACGAAATTTTTAATATAGGCATTGATTTTCTTGAGAAGGCTGGCAGGCCAATTGTACACCATCATTGAGTAAACCATCTTGGATACCACCATAGATTTAACAAGACAAATTCTGTCAGCCATAGAAAGAGATTTACCCTTCCATGCTGAAAGTTGATTGGTAATTTGATCAACAATGTTGTGAAAATAGTTGGATTTTGGTCTTCCCCAAAAGATGGGAACACCCAGGTATGTGAAAGGAAAAAAGCCTTCTTTGATTCCTAGATAATTAATGATGTGACTTTTTCTAGTGGGGGCAAAGTTCTTCCCAAAGAAAACAAAGGATTTGCTCCAACTCATTATTAATGGATTATATTTTTCACACCCACACAAACATAAAATGCTTTGTAAATATCATGTAACTTTAGTTTAAATAACAATTGCTCATTTTACTCTATTTTGAATAACCTATATACTTTTCAATTGAGGTGGCTCCCAGTTATGTTACTTTTTTTATAAAATAATTCACCATAAATGAATGTTCATTGATACAATTCTTGTAGTGAAATTATGCGAACATAAATATTTTTTCATTTAGATATTCATTTTCCAAATCCCAAACAATGGATAATATTTTTTTTTAAATGAACCTCGTCTCCTAGATAAATGAAGGATAAGATTTATTCAATGTGTAAGAAATTTCTCCACCACATTTATCGTAATAAAAATGAATTAATGTAATGAAAACAAATCACACAAAACTACAACAGTTTGGAAATCACCCCAAAGACTCACATAAAATTCACTAAACACCTCAAATACCCAAAATAGATAAATATCATTAAATAAAAAAGGGTGATAGAGAAGTTTAACCTTGTTATTCCACTGCGGGTCAGGAATTAATTATTTGTGATCTCTTCTTGACCCTATAAGATAAAAACATATAAAAACATACAATATTTTTCTCAAATAAAAATAGAATAATAAAATAGGTAAGAAAGGATTTCATGGTTATTGGTATCATGAAAGGTCAATACCTTCTGATTGGAGGTGAGTTAGGGTATGTCATTTATTTTCTCTTAACCCTCACAAATGATCTTGTTCCACTTTTATTATGGAGAGTCTCTCACTCACATTGATAATAAAGTTATAAACTATAAAAGAGAGGTACCAAATGGTTCCCCAAAGATCACCCAAACTAATATATCCCAAGGATCAAACACCAATAATGTAACTATATTTCAAAACACTATATAAACTACATTTTCAATTCATATTTTCAGACTGACCCTCTTGGTTTACAACCTTCAAAATGACAAAAAGCTCATGAATCTCATTAACTTGGGGAACTCACTAGACCTCAGAGTGCTATAGTTTTGTTACATGGACCAAAAATGGGTTTACACCCCAATGGTGTACAGATTTTATTTTCCTTCTTCCACTAAAATGACATCACAATATTTCCAGTGAGATGATATTCTTGAATCCTTTTTTTAGTTTTTTTATTTTAAACACTTGACCTAGAATTCCCTCTTATCCTCTATCTCTATTTTCTCTCTCTTGTTCTAATGTGCCTACAATCTCCTTTATTTCAAGTCCTCTACAACATAATATTTTCTCCTCATTTGAAAGAATTTCTGATATAATTTCTTATTTTTATAAAAAAAATAACATTTAATTTTTTTAAAAAATATATTTTAAATAGGTTGAGTCAACTACTAGGTTTCTATATATGCAGTAAAAATCAATCCATCAAATCTGATAAATATCCCACTCACCATGCGATAGACTCCTTCATGAAGTAATCCTCAATCAAAGAATAAACCCATCAAATATTCTCCAAATATCATTTTCAGTTCCCCAAAAACAGTGGCTCATTATTTTGTTTCGAAACTCTATCTTGAACAGGTCATCGTCTGACCATCTCCTTTATAGTGCGGGGTTCTATCAGACATAAGAACAAAAATAAACCTAGATCGAATCACAACATTCCCTATTTTTTTATGGGGTGAGCCTCACATGGGATTAACCACCAAAATCCATGCAAATCAAGTTATGGTGTGACACATTTATTCATGACCAGAGCCTTTACTGAGCAAAACCAATGAAATCTAATTAGAATATTTCATAGTGTATCATGATCTGTACCATCCTGAATGATTTTCCACGAAATATAAATGGATGGGATCCTTTCGATGTGTCAATCAACTAACTCATAATGTCCCGTTGAGTAATATTCTAAAGTGCGGCTTATCCATGTGTCAAGTGCATACCCAGGTGCCTATAGATGCTTCTGAGCTTACAACATCAGTGGCACCACAGCGGGCGGATATGCCTCCTCCCTTCCCCGGCTCTCCTATCGCAACTCCCTGCTCCTCTCAATCTACAGATCCACGTCAGATGATTCCTGAGGTCACGCATAAGTCGTTGATGAAGGATGTTCTATGCGGATCTTCTACTCTCCGGTCCCAGCCCCCTCTCAGTTTCCGAATGTTTTTTCTGAACTCCTCCTACTCTAGCTGGCGTGATGGTTCTCTAGTGATAACTATCTCATCCTCAGCCTTTGATGAAGCTTCTCCCCTACTAAAATGGTTCATGGTGGCTCGTTTTGGGACGCAAAAGCCTCCTTTGGCCCTCTTTCAGAATTTCATTCAATACGGGGGTCATGATCGGCCAACCTATGTGTATGAGATCAACCAAAAATCATTTTGTAGAGAGGACTTCATCAAGTCTTGGTCACGGGGATACCGAACTGTTAGACTTCGTTTGGCAGAGGGGATTTGGAGCGAAACGAAAGGAAATGAAGCGATTGATTTTCATTTCACCTATTTGGCTGCGTTAGATTGGAGCGAGAGAAACCCGTAGCGGAGAAACGGAGGGAAACCGATTTCCCTCACACTGCTGGTTTCAAATCACCCCAAAATTGGGGTGATTTGGAAAGAAACGAAACGAGATGTGTGGTTTTTTTAAAATTTCTTATATTATCCTACTGTGCAAATTTTATTTTATTTAATGTTTTATTGAATTAATATTTAGATAAATGGTATCTTTGTGATTAATAATAATAATAATAGTCATATTTTGATATGTATATAAATATTTTGTTAAACACGGTTTATAAATAATTATTTTTACAACTTCAACATAATTTTAAGTAATAAAAACAAATAATTATAAATAATTTTGATTATGTGTATAAATAATTATAAATAATTTTTAAATAATTTTTATTATAGATAATTTTGATTATGAATAATTTTGATTATCTTGATTTAATAATTTATATATATAATTTATATACACAATTTATATACATAATTTTTAAATAATTTTGAATTAATAATTAATTGTTTATATAAAGATTCATAAATAATTTATAAATAATTTTGATTTTAGATAATTTTGATTATCTTGAATTAATTGTTTATATAAATAATTTATAAATAATTTTGAATTAATAAATATTTTGAATTAATAATTTTGAATTAATAAATGTTTTGAATTAGTAATTATTTTGAATTAATAATTATTTTGAATTAATAATTATTTTGAATTAATAATTTTGAATTTATAAGTTTGATTACTTTTAATACAGTGTGCATGTGTTATTTTTTAACAAATGTTATTTGTGTCATTTGCACCAAAACAATTTATTTTTTTAAAAAAAATAAAAAATTGTCACCAAACATGAGATGAAAAAATCCAAATCATTTCTTTTATTTTACTAAACATAAAGAGAAAAATCACAATCATTTATTTCTATTTTTTTCTCTTATAAATTATCAAATCATTTATTTTATTTTACTGAAATTTGTTGGATTTTTTTGAAGCGTGTTTTTCACAACAAGAACGGCGAGAGCTCCTCAAAATTGGGGCTCGGTTTAGGTCGAGAGAGGGGAAATGAGAGGATTTCAGCGCTGCTACCTTCCAAGTGCGATTTGGGATCGCTCGGAGGGAGAAGTCGAGCTGCAGCTTGATGCGCTTGGTTCCTGATCTCGGCGGACATCGAAATCTCGATGAATCCGGATGAATGGAGACTCCATTCCAGGCGGAGAGGAGCGACGCCAGCAGGTTCTTGATTCGCCGAGGAGAAGTCGAGCGAGGGTTTTCGATTCGGAGCTTCTTCAGGTGCAACGGCGGCGACGACTGGATTCAAGGCGTCGGCCTTGTCTTCTTCATCTGGTCACAACGATGGATATGGGTTCATTCTTCCCGGTGGCTGGATCTCACGGCGGAGATCTGGCTCGGACAGCAGGCGTTAATGACGCACACGACTCCTCCGATCCTGGCCAACTGTGACTATCTTGGATGACCGAACATAAACAAGTCGACGACGAGGTTTCTTGGTCGGCACCGGCTCTGATTCACATCGGAACGGAATGGCGGTGGCGTGCCCGGATGGTTAGGTCGAACCTGTACAGCAAGCGGTGGAGCTGGACGGCTGTTGCGGACTTCTATAGTTTGACAGCGACACCAAACCCAGACAGCAACAGTAGAACTGGTTAAGCCGACCTGGAGGATGTCACCGACGGATCTGAACAGCTGCTGCGTACCTAGACAGCAGAGGAGATCTTGAAGAATTTAATTCCTCGACCACGATTTCTGTGGCTCGTGGCAATGTTTGTTCCTCGACAAAGGTGAGACTGAGTCCTGATAAGGGGGTTTCGATCCGGTTTATTGTTTTTTTTTTTGTTGTTTTTGTAAACCTTGCACTTGCTATTTGTGTTTTTATCTTGTGTGTCATGATTGTTTTTGGTCCTGTTTTGTTCCATGTGTCTTGGTGTTTAGTTGTTTTTGTATTCCTTCATTCTTGCGTAGTGAAAACCCATGATGATCCTGCCCCGTGCACGTAGCCCAAATTGCCAAAGCACGTAAATCATCTGTTCACCATTTACTGCTTTCCTGTACTTTTCTGCATTTATTCGACATGTAAAATTATGAACTTTCGCTCCTTAAATATTAATTTGAATTCTGATTTTGAATTTAAAGGTTAATTAGAAGTTGTTTGAGTGTGTGTGTTGGCTCGGTTTCATAGCTGCTGCTTTGTTGTTTTTGCTTTCTATTTGATTCTGTATTTGTATGTTAGTCTAGAATTGTTTTACTTTGTCTCTTTTCTACTGTTAATGTGACAAGCTTTTGAGTTAATGTAACTGCCACTGCCCATATGCAGTTTATATCTGTTATGTGTGTTTTTTGTTCACTACTGAGTTCATTTGATGTTATGAAATTGCAACTCAAACATTATTTGTTTATCAATTTACATGTAAGAAATTGAATATAAACATTATGTTTTGGATTTTAATGAATCAAAGCACCCAATTGATCTTGGGATATTGCATGGGAATGTCTCTTGCGCAGGGGCATCCCCACAACAATCTGCAGGTTGCAAACCCTTCATCATGCATCCTTGCGTCAGCATGATCCACTGGTTAGCAGTAAATCTATGTCTTTAGCTCAAGGGGAGGCTCAACCTCTAGCTCCTGTGGCCTTGGTGGTTAGCGAGAAATGTGATGTTTCAGTGGATCTTCCCCCGGTTTCTCCTCTCCATTCTTCATTCCTGCCAGTGGCCGGTTCTTCCCCACAACAACCCTTTCATGGAGATTATCCCATTCATTCCACCAATAACCCTTCCTCCTCAGGTGGCCAGGTTTCCGACCAAGTCTCCTCCCACAAGATTAAGAGGGCTTGGAAAAGAGAAATCTCCCCCTGCTACTCCCCTATAAGCAGGGAAGCTGGCTTGTTAGCTCTCTGCTCGGTCCTAACTTCTAATAGCTGTAGTTTTTTATTTTATTCTCAGGATAACCCAGAGTTTCATCCCTCATCTCCTTCTTGTAGTTTGTAATTCCCTCTTGCATCGGTGGCTAGCCCTCGGTCTCCCATATCCCGCAAGTCTCCTCTCATTGGAGTCTGCACCATGTCTCATTCCAAGAAGCTCTCTTCTGATTCCTGTTCCATGGTTAAGAGCCCTCCAGCTCCATGGGCTAGTTCCGGGCACTATCTTTTCCCATGATCACTCTTATCATCTGGAATTCTCGGGGCCTAGGATCCCAAGTGAAAATGGATTTCCTCTCCAATGTGGTTTCCAGGAGTGACTCTTCTCTAGATGTTGTGCTGGAATCGAAACAATGTTTTTCCATTCTTGCAGATTTTGCTGCTAAGATGGGAATGCACCATTGCATGCATGAGGAGCCTCTCAATATCCATATATGGGTCTTCTCGAAGTCCTCTATTTCTGTGGAGAAGATGGATGTTTTAGATCAGCATTTTTCGGCTAATGTCACGTCTGATTCTTCTTCATGTATTTTCTCCTTTGTCTACGCAAAGTGCAAGGCTCGGCTAAGGGATCAACTATGGAATGATCTTGATGGCTTCAACCCAAGAGATATGTCTTGGTTAGTGGGAGGATATTTTAATAAAATCGTGGATCCTTATGAGAAAAAGGTAGGAGGTTAGTATCTGATTAGGGATAGGCATGAATTGTCTTATTTTTCTGCTCGTAAAGGTCTCCTGGATATGGGCTTTTCCGGTGATAGATTTACTTGGTTAAATAATCAGAGAGGCAGTCGTTATACTTGGTGTAGTTTGGACCACTGTCTTGGCAACCTTCAAGCCATTTCTTTCTTCCTCAACGCTTCCGTATCCCATTTGGTTCATGCTCTTTCAGACCACTCGCTACTACTCATCAATCTGAAGGCTAGACCTCATGGAGGTGGGCATTTCTTTTTCTCCAACCAATGGCCTCATCAGTCTTACTGTCATCAGGTGGTGCAATAATCCTGGAATAATACAACGTGAGGCAATCTGTGGATTGGGTTTCATAATAAGTTGACTAGTTTGAAAAATGACCTTGCTGCATGGGCCTCCTCCCTTTCATCCAGAGGGCAGGACCTAGATGTTATTAAATCTTAAATCGATCACATGGAGGCTGGACTTGAAGAAATGTGGGATGATGACCTTTTTGCTTCCCTTGCATTAAAAAAAATCAGTTCAATGTGATGCTGCTTGAGCATGAAGGAGAACTTTGTGAAAGGTCAAGAGATATTTGGGTGAAAGAAGGTGATCATTATTCGACTTTCTTCTATTCTTTCATAAAATAAAGATGTTGTGGTGGCTCTCCCAACATTCTTCTGGATTATGGTTCCTTCACTAGTGACTCCGAGATAGTTGGGGGTATGATTGTTTCTCACTTCAATACCATACTTTGCAATCCTAACCCTTGTATGCAGGATGGTAACCATAGTGTCCAGGCGGAGTTCTTTTCTTCTATTTTGCATGTTGTATCTCCGCATGTTAACGACCTCTTGGTTCGTTGCTAGAATGAGGAGGTATGGAATACATTTAGGACTCTTAATCAAGAAAGGTCACCTTTCCTGGATTGATTTTTGGGATATTTCTATGTGTCTTCATGTGATATTATCTAGACAGATCCGGCTGAGGTTATCCAATAAATCTTCTGTGGTCGATCCCTCACTCAGGTTGCCTGCGCCACAATGATGGTTCTCATCCCCAAAGTGAATGATCCCTCCTAAATAAGGTAATTCAGGATGATTATCTTTTGTAATTTCCCATACAAAGTGTTCGCCTCCATTATCAACAGGTGGCTCTCTCAATTCCTTCACCTGAATATCAGAGGAATAACGTGGTTTTAAAAAGGAAGATCAATTCAGGGTTCCATTGGAATAGCTTAGGAAATGGCTGTAGACATTAACAAGACTGTTTTGGGCTCCAACTTATTTATTAAAATCATTATGGACAGGGTATATTATAGGATCGAATATGACAATATTATTAGAGTCTTTAGGTGTATGAGATTCTCTGAATGGGCGGCTGATCTATTCTTCGGATGCTATAGTTCACATTGGTTCTCTATTCAATTCATGGGAAGGCAATGTGGGTTCCTCAAGCCAGTTATAGGACTGATGAAGCGCGATCCTTTATCTCCCAGTATCTTTATCATGGTTCAAGATTCTCTCAATAAATAGGTGACCTTTTTCTTGCAACATGGAAGCATTCTGCCCTATTGCCACAAACCACACATCAATGGGGTGTCTCACTAACTCATTTTCAATGATATGGTCTTTTTTATCAATGGGTGAAGATCATCGGCCTGGAAGAGTATGCCAGGTGTAGTGGTAAGTCTATCAATCGGGACAAAATCTCTATGTTTGTAACCCTCTCATTCTCGGATAGAAGAGCACAAAATATTAAAACCATGCTGGGAATTCACTGGAATCGTTTCCCCGGGGAATACCTGGGTGCTTCTCTTGCACCAGGTAAGATCCGGATCTTCCGCTTCGAATGTGTGCTGGACAAAATTACCAGCCACATAACGAATTGGAATAACATGTTTCTCTCATTTTGTAGGAGGATTTCCCTCGTCAATTGCATTCTTTCATCCATCCTAATGCACATCCTCTCAGTGATCAAGGTTCCAAGTCCATTAATCAAGGATATTGACAATATGTTAGCCTCCTTCATCTTGGATGATCATGGTGAGGGGAGGTGTAACTGGGCCTCTCAGACAAAGCTTGAAAAACCAATGGAAGATGGAGACAAAAAAGTCATCAATATTGTGGGGGTAATGTATTTTTTTCAAGGAAAAATGGATTGCAAAGTCAGTGAAGGGAAATCTCACTAGAGAAAGTTAATTACTGGAAAATATGGAAAGGTTCTTACTTAGACTAGAAATAAGTGCACCCACCTATGGAATTTGTTAAATTTTATTTTTATATAAAATTTCCTTTTTATTAATTATCTCATTTAATTTTCATACATGCGTTTTATTAATTAATTTTCTCAAATGTCAGTCGTTGATGAAGCAACCGCCCATTTCATCTTGGGCGTCCACTTGTTCCGGAGGAGAAGAGCACGCCGCTGTTGAATCTATTCGGTTGTTGCATAGTGGCATCGTCTGCTTGGATGGGGAGGTTATGCAGTTGAGGGTTTGTTTGTTTTCTCATCCTTCCAGCAGGTAGCTTCATAGGACATATAGAGATTAGATCTGGAGCATCAGCCTAGGCAACAATTGTTCAACGATAAACCCGATCTTCAAATCCCGCTGGACCTCGCCGCTTGACCTCGCCGTTGCAGGGGTTTCAATCGCTGATGTTGGCTATCGTTTGAACCACTAGAGTTTTCTTCCGCGAGCTGCTCCAGTCCGGTGTTCTCTGACCGTGCTGGTCAAGTTCACACCGGCGTATCCAGATCCGATAGCAGTGAGTCCAGATCCAACATGCTTGCGTCGTTCGTGCGTGATTCTTGACCCCGAGGACAACAATCATCTTTTAGCGCCAATCTTGGGTGATCTTGAGGACGAGGAGAATCTTCTCATCGTGGTCGTCTTCGGGAGTTTGCTGGGGAAGGTTTCGGTGCCCCTGGTTCTTTCCGGAGCAGTGACCAGGGCCTCCGTGTTTCACATTGGTTGGGTTTTCCAGCGGGAGGGGGGTGTAGCTGGCTCTGTCTGCATAGTTGCATATCAATGTGATGGCAGAGCCGGATTTGAGATTTGTGTTTCAGTTCGAAGGTGAGCCAAAGTTCAGCCCCCAAGTGTTTTTGATCAAGGGTCGTCGTTGCAGTCAGAACCAAGTGATCCCACCGGTTGGCCATGTTTCGGTAGCAAGAGTGAGCAACCATGGAAAGAGCGAAAGGGATGGTCGATCTTAGTTCACGACTTCTCAGGATCTCGTTCACATCCAGATCGAGCCTTCGGACTAGCCAGGGCTATGCATACAGGGATTTGCAAGGCAAGAGTGTGCGTGTGCGAGTTTTCGAACCTGCGCACCGAGGACCGTCGAGTAGTGGTAATCTGTCCGGCTTGGTAAGTATTCTTCCTTTTTCTGCTTTGCAATTTATTTTCAAAGAGGTCATATGGTCCTACTGTTGATCTGCCTTTGTATGGTTTATCTTCTGTACTTGTTTTATTTTGAGCATAATAAAACGCGTGGGTCGGGTGGTGTTCTTGTCGTGCATGTAGGACCAAAAGAGGTCCGAAGCACGTTAAATCCTCTGTGTACCTTTTACCGCCTTTTCCTTTCCACATTTTATTCGACCCATAATGCTGAATGTTCATTGCTTCTGGTATTTATTCAAGGATGTCTTGAATTTAATGTGTTAATTTTAGAAGCTCTTTTGAGCTTTGTTTTGACTCGGTTTGTCATTGTTGATACTGCCTTGTAATTCTAGAAATATTTCAAGTCTTGAAATAGTGTATTAGCTATACTGTCCACTGCCATGTATTCATTTGATTTATTCCTTGTTGTTGGAATTCAATGTGAACGTTTTATTTGTTTATCAGTTTGCATGTTATAAACTGTAAATAAACATGGTTTTCACGTTTCAGATTTTAACGGACCAAAACACCCAATAGATCCGGGCTATTCCGTTGGGACTGCCTCTCGCGTAGGGGCGTTCCCCACAACAAAGTGGTATCAGATCCTAATTGGGTTTAAGTTTTGCTTTGTTAAAATTTGAAATCGATTGTTCATTGCTTTCAAATGTTTTGTTAGTGGCATTTACTTTGCAGCATGCTTTGATTGGTTTTGTTCAGTTAGGTCGTTAGCTTTCTAGGACTGTAATTTCATTCTACTGTTGGTAGTTTGTTTCCTTGTTGTTTTCCTTTTTTCCTTTACCTGTTTGAGCCTCAAAGATGTCTCTTGGTAGTTGCTACCTATGTGTGTCTAGGGCCTTCGGGGTAGGAATAGGTTCTATGTGAGGTTTTCCTATGTTTGAGAGCTGGTTAGCAATAAAGGTTTGACATGATCTTGTGTCTTTAGTGTCCACCTTTTGCTGAGGAGATGAGCTTATGTTAGCTCCGTTGTGTTCCTCCGCATCTTTTAGGACTGTTTGCTCCAGGTATGGTCCCGTTGCGAGTTCGGTGTTTAGTTTGAGTAGCTTGTGGGTGCAGTGTCGCTTGGCTAATCACAAAACTTCTTTGTTTACTGTTCTACCATGTTTAGCGGCTTTGTTTGGTTTCCTAGGAACCGTGTGCCATTAATAAATCTAGACTAGGATGTGTGGCCCTTTAGTGGCTTGTTTTCCCCTAGTTTCTAGCTGGCTCCCAACCTTTTGTTCTCGCTTCTTAGAGCTGTCCTAGGATGTTGGGATTGCTTGCACGTGTCTTTGCAGTTTCCCTTTTGTGTGAGGATGTCTCCTTTTGGCTTTTTTGTTTAGGCGGTCTTCTCCTATGGTGGAGATTATGAATCCATCTTTTGGGGATCTTATGGTGCCTTGCGTCGAAAGTCTAGGCGGCATGTCTCAGTTTTTATAGCTGACGGTTCTTGGTCCTTTGGTCTTGATATGTATTTGTGGGTTCAAGTGGAGACCTCTTTGGGTTTCATTTACTATGCATTTCCACTCTCCGCATTGCTCTTGTTGCTGCCTCTAGGCTTAGGAGAGTGAGCTGATATTTTGGTTTGGATTTGTTCCTCTAGTATGTTCTGGTTTTGGGCTGGTTTCTCTCAGTCGTGACCCGTTACGAGTGGTGATTGGGCCTGGACAGTGTTTAGAGTGACAATGTCATGTGAATAGGTTTGGTGACGATCGGGCTTCATGGCGGTTCTGTCGGGATCTCTTTAGCGATATTAGGCGGTTCCTAGATATCGTTAGGAAGCTAGAATGAGATGAGTTTTCTTGGTCGGTAGCGTGCTACCCTTGGATCGCTGGTATTCTTGTGGGTCTAGAGTTTTTCCTTAGGACTTTTGGGACTACATGAGATTTGTAGTGCTACCCGATTTTGAGGAACCTCTCTTGTTGGCTTGGTTCTAGGCAGTGTATTCTCCTTGGGTGAAGAGTTTTCTGAGTCTGTCTTAGATTTAGGTTGAGTGAGCGATTTGATTGCTTTGAGCTTTGTGACTTTTTTTGCTCTCTCTCTATGTTGTTTTGCATGATGTACTGTTTTGTACTGCGTTACATTCCATGTGATTTTTTATGAGTTTTGTTTTTCCATGTTTTGTGCGAGGTTGGATACTGCTATGTTTATTTGTGTTCTGCAGGCACAGGTGAGCTCGTATGGGGACCTGTTGGCATGTGATTTGCTGGTCCCATCTTCCTCGTTGGCATCATCTCAGAGGGCGACTCAGGTAAGTACATGTATGTGCTCTGTTTATGTTTAAAGCCTTTTATTTAGAGCATGTTTAGCAGTTGTTTAGACATCATTCAATTTGGGCACCATATATCACTGTGATACATGTTGGTAGATAGTTTGTGTCGTTCCCTGTAGCAATTTCCTGTTTAGGATGTGATGCCCCTATTAATGGTTGTAGGTGCAATAACATCGCCAATTTTATATGAAAATGGTGGAGATTTGTTAAATTTTATTTTTATATAAAATTTTCTTTTTATTAATTACCTCATTTAATTTTCATACATGCGTTTAGTTAATTAATTTGCTCAAAAGTTGGTCGTTGATGAAGCAACCATCCATTTCATCTTGGGCGTCCACCTGTTCCGGAGGAGGAGAGCACGCTGTTGTTGAATCTGTTTGGTTGTTGCATCGTGGCATCGTCTGCTTGGCTGGGGAGGTTACCTAGTTGAGGGTTTGTTTTTTTCTCATCCTTCCTGCAGGTAGCTTCATACGACGTATAGATAATAGATCAGGAGCATCATCCTGGGTAGCGGTTGTTCAATGATAAACTAGATCTGCAAATCCCGCTTGACCTTGCCGCTTGACCTTGCCGCTGTAGGGGTTTCAATCGCCGATGGAGGCTATCGTTCGAACCACTGGAGTTTTCTTCCGCGAGCTGCTCCAGTCCGATGTTCTCTGGTTGCGCTGGTCAAGTTCGCACCAGCGTATCCAAATCCGGTAGTGGTGAGTCCAGATCCAGCATGCTCGCATCGTTCGTGCGTGATTCTTGACCCCGAGGATAACAGTCATCTTTTAACGCCAATCTTGGGCGATCTTGAGGACGAGGAGAATCTTCTCATTGGGGCTGTTTCCGGGATTTTGCTGGGGAAGGTTTCAGTGCCCCTTGTTCTTTCCAGAGCAGTGACCAGGGCCTCCGTGTTTCACATTAGTTGGGTTTTCCAGTGGAAGGGGGTGAAGATGGCTCTTTCAGCACAGTTTCATATCAATGTGAACGCATAGCCAGATCCGAGATTTTTGTTTCAGTTCGAAGGTGAGCCAGAGTTGAGCCCCTAGGTGTTTCAGATCAAGGGTCGTTGTTGCAGACGGAACCAAGCGATCCCATAGGTTGGCCAACTTTCGGTAGCAAGAGTGAGCAGCCAGGGAAAGAGCGAAAGGGATGGTTGATCTCTGTTCACGACTTCTCAGGTTCTCGTTCTCATCCAGATCGAGCCTTCAGACTAGCTAGGGCTATGCATACAAGGATTTCCAAGGCAAGATGTGTGCGTGTGCGAGTTTCTGAACCTGCGCACCGAGGACCGCCAGACAATGGCAATCTGTCCGGCTTTGTAAGTATTCTTCCTTTTCCTACTTTGCAATTTATTTTCAAAGAGGTCATATGGTCCTACTGTTGATCTTCATTTGTATGGTTTATCTTATGTACTTGTTTTATTTTGAGCATAATACACGTGAGTCGGGTGGTGTTCTTGCTGTTCACGTAGGACCAAAAGAGGGCCGAAGAACGTTAAATCCTATGTGTACCTTTTACTTCCTTTTCCTTTCTGCATTTTATTCGACCCATAATGCTGAATGTTCATTGCTTCTGATATTTATTCAGGGATGTCTTGAATTTAATGTGTTAATTTTAGAAGCTCTTTTGAGCCTTGTTTTGACTCGGTTTGTCATTACTGCTACTGCCTTGTAATTCTAGAAATATTGCAAGTCTTGAAATAGTGTATTAGCCACAGTCCACTGCCATGTATTCATTTTATTTATACCTTATTGTTGGAATGCAATGTGAATGTATTCTTTGTTTATCAGTTTGCATATTATAAACTGTAAATAAACATGGTTTTTGCGTTTTGTATTTTAACGGACCAAAACACTCAATAGATCCGGGCAATTCTATGGGGACCGCCTCTTGCGTAGGGGTGCTCCCCGCAACAGAATTATATCCAAAGACATCTGCCAACACATCAACATCACTTAAGGTTGGTGGTTGCCCATGGAGATTTCAACTTATTGGACTGCAATTGGGCATGTGATGTGCTTTCCTTCCCAGGTTTCCCTACTCTAGAGATGACATTCAAGAAGTCCAGTTGCTATCCATCTTTTATTCCAGCGATTTTGAACCCCAATAAAAAATCTGTCCTTAATGATCCAGGAATGGATGATGTACCGAATGTTTGAGAATTCACAGTTAATACATCGATAATTTTTTCAACTGATGTGTATTTGTGCATGTTGATCTCATCTCATGATACCAATAAAAAATCTGTCCTTAATGATCCAGGAATGGATGATATACCGAATGTTTGAGAATTCACAGTTAATACATCGATAAATTTTTCAACTAATGTGTATGTGTGCATGTTGATCTCATCTCATGATACCAATGTGTGAGGTGACCTCTGGTTTAAATCCATTCCAACAAAATTCAATTTTCGGATTTTGAGGATATGTTACCAGGCCCTTCCCACTGATATAGTAGGTAAAGGCAAGGGCGTCTAATTAGCTTCTAGGTGCTCATATTATCAGATTCATAAAGAAGAATATATCACACATCTCTTTGGCTAAAGTAAATGGACTATCAATATATGGAGAACTCTAGGTGAATTCATAGGATTCTCAATTCCAACGGACAATTTTGAGGACTTTCTACATCTTTGGTTCAGTGGTGTCCACAACAACAAGCCTAGTAAGGATGTGACATCTCTCCTTCTAGAGGTAGGCTGTTGTTGTATTTGGGAGGAAAGCAACAAGGCTCACTCCAAGGGTAATCCCTCATCTGGCACTATTTAGGTGGTGAGGTCTAAGTGCCTTTCTGTTGATCTATCACACCTCCTGAATAACTATGGTGATTCTCCATCTCTATAGTGTTTTATATTTAGGAGCTATATTCCTTCTAGACCTACCACTTCAGGTCATTGGGCGTGCTGGGCTCCCCTTTATACTATTTTAAACTCAATGTTGATAGTTCCTTTGGTCACATGTGTATGTGTGGGGGTGGTGTGGTTCGTGAATCCCCAGGTTTGGTTTCTTTTATCTATACTATGTTTTATGGTAGTGGTGATTCTCTGAGAGCTAAGGCTAATGCAATTCTCACAGGCCTCGAACTATTCCATTCTCATGGCCTTCAATTGATATCACTGCAGGCTTGTTCGAAGATTATTTGGATTGCTATAAAAGGATTTGTTTCTAATCCTTAAAAATCTTGTATTCGATGCTTAAATTCAAGTCCTTTATCAATAATGATATGGATATCTTCCACACGTGGCATGAAGGTAACCATGCGGCAGATTTTCTGGCTACCAGAGCTTCTGAAGAGCCCCCTCTAATGATTTTTTCTAGTATAGGCTCCCTCCCCCTAGGTTGTGTGGACATTGTGATTTAGGATTCCCTTGTCCATCACTTTTACAGGCCGCCTTGACGGTTTTATTTTTATTTTTCCCTTTACATTTAATAAAAATTCCATTTATGGTATAACCACATACTTCATGGCGTGACTACTTCTCCACAACATATTTTTCGAAAATTAAAAACATCTTTCAGATCATCCATTCTATGTGACTTTGGTTTTCATAGAATTACCTTATCTTACAAATATTTGTTGATCATCTTATGTTTTATGTACTTCTCCAAATTTCCTATTGAGATTCCCTTCACTGAAAAATGTGGAGAGTCATGGTATAATATCCAAAATAACCATTCCAATTTCATTTTTTACTCTTTTGGAATCCCTGAATGATCCTTACGGTGTTTCCTTTGTTTTTCTTTTAGAATCACACATTGAGTATTAACCAATAGTGTCTCAGGGAAACATCTTATTTCATTATTGTTTTTTTTTGGGAAAGGTAAACATCTTTTATATTATCCTATTTTTTAAATGGGTATAGTACATATAAAGGAATTTTCCAAAATAATAATTGAGACACACATCGTAGTAAGATGCAGGATGTCATGAAATTACTCATTACCTATTGAAAGTCCTCGTTCTACTTTTTCCAAAACTCCTTAGATATTATTCATCACATAGTAATCCATTTTGGTTGTTACTTCTTTAGTATTTTAACCATAAAAACAAAATAACCACTTGATGGTATTTATGATAATATTTAACCCCTTTGGGATTTTTGACAACTCCAAAACTTTTAGAAATACCAATTCAACCCAACTCTACTCATATACCTTAGAAGAAACTAGTAAACTAGTTACAAATCACTTAGTAACTTATAGTTCTTCAATGATTCATTAATCTCAAACTCTAATTGTAAAGACCATAACCCCGGAAGCTTAGAGGTGGTGGTTACATTATTACATTAACAATAGATACAAGGAATCACATCATAGTTTAGTAACCTTTGAAAATTAGATACATACATGAATCTTTCATTACAATTGTAGACATAAATTATAACCTAGTATTTCCTTTGAAAACACCATTATTCTCTAAGATTATCTATGCATATCAATCATAATATACTTCTCAGCATCTTAGAAAAATAAACATAAGAAAAATGGTGAGCTCAGATGATCAGTAAGGATATGTGTACAGTGAAAGCTATAAACAAATAAGGCATAATCAATAAGAGAAGGTAAATAACTGAATCACATTCCATTTAATCAATAACTATAACAAAATATAGAAGGAATGAATGATGATAAAAACATTCCATATAAATAATCACATGAGCTTGAAACTTATCCAAGGATATTCTAACAAATCAATCAATAACATGTAATATCAATAAATAAATTCATAATGAAGGAATGCATAATTCTAGACATATAAAACATATCATTAGGGCCTCGGCCAAGTCATATATATAAATGAGTAAGGACTTGGCCAAAACCTAAGCTAGTTTTTATCACTAGACCTACTGATGCATTGAGGAGATATAACAACACCATTCATCACTTAATAATTCAAATAATTTCCTCATATGAAAGGGGAAAATCATAATAAACCTAACATATTGATGAAAAATCATACAAAATGATTATAATTACCCCAACCGATAAACATAATCACAAATCATCAAAATTAATATAAATCGTATCAAACTGGAATATTCATAAACCAATTGGAGAAATAAATATGATGGTATCATTAAAACGTATCTCCAGTGAAGAATTAATAGAATAAGGGTTATTGACTTTTTTGAATAGAAATTCCAAAAAGATATCATTAAAAATGTTTTTCAGGAAAATACCAATTTCACATTGAAATTCATTTTTTAAAAAGAGAATGTGCATGTATGCTAGAAAATATTTTCTTTAAAAATAAACTTGTAAAAATGTAAAGGATTTTTCAAAGCATCAAGGAGTTATGAGGGAAGGAAAATCTTCTCGTGTTATTTAAGTTAAAAATCATTCCTTTATTTTTATGGAAAATTCACAATGTACCTCATTCAGAAAATGAAAAAAAATCCTTTCAAACGATATTATAAAAACTAAAACATGGTTAAAAAGGACATTAGTTTTTTTTATAATAATAATAAAACCCTATTTGAACAACAATTTTAGAAAACATGGACATGAAATATAAATATTCTCCAATTGGGACTTAAACATAAACACACCCAAATAATGAAGAGATAGTGAAATAATTCCTTACAAATGCAGTAACTTTTCAATCAGAAGTGCCATGAAAGAAATAAAATCAAATGAAACATAAAATACCATGATGATAAAGAGATTTATGATATAATATATCAAATAGGTTTTATATACCCCACACAAAATAAATAAGTAGTGTATATGACATTTGTCTCAAAGAAGTAAAACTGAGACGAGAAACCCTTACCTCAAGTTTTATTTACTTCTCTCATGTTTGAACGTACTATATAATAAATATATATTTATATTACATATATTCCAGAAGCATAAATATATATATATCTTACTATATATGATTTACTTATAATATTTTATCACTGGTTTGTTATCAATTCATTGCTAAAATCACTGTTTTGGGTGATAACTAATTCATTTTTCATGTGTGTTTCGATTCGATAGTTCCAGTCTATACACTTTTATCATAGTTCCACCATATCCAAAATTTTCATTTATTGGGTAAATATAATATAAATTATATATATATATATATCCATCCATAAAAATTGAGGTAGAAAATGAATTACACCGTTCAATCGAGATGGTATTCCGTACGTACGGATGAACACTATTTTCATTTTTCAATGAATGGAATGAAATAGTGGAAAGAATAATTAGAATTTATAGAATCATTATTATTTCATATATATTAATTTTCTTTATTTATAACTATCCATGTAACATGGTGATGAAAAACGAATTACACCGCTATGCTGAGACAGTAAGCCATACGTACACATTAACGATGATTTTTCTTCTCCTAGGATGGAAGAGAGATGGAATATGGTTTTATAATATTCATAATAATATCTCAATATAATGATGATACTAGATTTATTATGTTAGGATGGGTACAACACATAAAGAGGAAGTAGAATAAGAAATGAATTGAAAGAGATGGTAAATATGATTACTTCTTTTTCAGTGGATCCCCTTTAGATCTTTTCTTAATGGACATATAGTTGATATTTTTGAAGGAAGAGAACCTTTGGATCATGGATAATGATACTGAGAAGAGGAATGGTCAAGGTTTGGTCATTATAGAAGTCTCGAAGTTGTGTGAATAAGTGAGAGAGGAGATTCCCTTTTATAATTGAGGTGAGAGACACTTTTCGAATTTCTCAGAATATAAAAATATATTATGACAATTCTAGAGATAAATTCTCCCAAATGGACTATAAATTCATAGGGGATGAAATTTTAGACCTTATCTTATCGTCGCTGTTCTTATTTATGATTTTTATGATTTTTAAATAATTTAATATAATATTAGTCCCATAAAATATCATTATTATCAATTTTTATACTATCCATTACATTGTCTTTAAAAATATTAAGAAAACCTATAAAATTTGATCCATCTATTTTATCATATCCTAGTAATTTCATGGTAATCTAAAGAACACTTTTATCACCTTAAATATCTCAAATAATTTTACTTTATTATTTTTAAAATCATTTATTTGATTATTCCATTAATGAAATATTTACTCCATCAGTGTTGTGTAAGAATTTAAGTTAAATATTTCTTTACAACAAATCAAATATAAATTACCATGGTGAAGATAATTTTTTTATCTTTAAAAATACTATTTATATTTGATCATATCCTCTGGATAACGCCACATTAAAAATATTATAATTATTAAAAACATGATTGTGACATGTTTTACTTTTCATTAAATAAAATACTATAAAGGTCTTAATCTCATCCAAGTGAACCGAATGGGCCATAAATTCAAACGTTTTATGCTTATATATGAAATGGACTCACCATATAATATTTAGGCAAGTTTTAGGTTCATCTTCTACTTCTTATCATTTTATTTTAACTTTACCAATGGAGATGGAGAGCCTCTCGCTCAAGAATGGAGAGACTCTCTCTCTTGATATCAAAGGGGATCGCGCAGGTAACCCAACCAAGATTGATGATGGTGTTGTTGGTCATTTTGACATGTTTGTGGCTTGTGGATTTCGCCGCAAGGTTGATTTTGATATGGGAGGTGCTGTTGTTCGTAAAGAAATCTCAGACGGTAATGAAATTACGGTCCAGAGTGACGCTCTCAGACGGAGGTGAGGCGTTGGTAGCGTACTACTATCCGGTCGAGGGATGATGACACACATTTTTATGACGATAGTGGGGTGTCAGAAGGGTACTTCGGTTTGGTCGGGAAAGAACTTTGTGCATATATTGGGGTAGATCTGGGAAAATCGCTAGCATCACCATATGGTGATGGCGCTGCAATGGCGATCTTATGGCAGGTCTTCTGCTTCGCGTGGCGAGGTGGGTTTGGTGACAGAGATCTGGCAAGGCATGTTTGGAATCCCAGCCGAAGATGTGGTGATTGCGTGGCTCAGTGCAACACACGGTGGTCAGCGATTCTGGTGATACCTCGGGTGGATGAGGGCAGCGTGTGTTCCTCGGCCATTGCGATGGAGCGAGACGACGCGACACGAATTATATCGAGTGACAAAATTTTTCTGGCCGTTGATTGGCGACAACATGAACGGGCGGGTGCGGAGCATATCAGCAGAGGGATCCCGACAATTTTGCTGCTGGTGACTACGTGCGAGTTATCGGGTGAAGGATGGTCGTGTGTGCGACTATCTGCTAGTAGTGTGGCGGATTTCGCTCGGAGGTGACCTGGTATGCCAGACGGAGATGTCGGAATGAGTTGGCAAGTGGTGGTCGACATCACTGTGGGACACGCTGAACAGGAGGCTGACAACGGTGGTTTGCAATGAGGGAGACCTCGGGATTCAAAAGATGACTTCAGGATGTGTGAGGGAAGCTAGCGACAAGCGATGATTTGGAAGTTGCGTGGGTCTCTGCTGGTAGGGAAGACTTTTGGAGATGCAGATCTGTGGACGATTTCACCCACTGATGGGGACTGCTTTTGGATTGCGGGTGGATGGCCACAACCTGGACCTACTGTGGGGATTTGGCCCAAGTTCTACATTATATTTCAGGTGGGTTTTGTGGATTTAATGGGTTATTTATTTTGAGGGTTTTAGGATCTTGTTGTTATTGGGTCATTCGTTGACCACTTTTGTGTTTGGGGGTATTTTTTGTACCCATGTTGTTTTGTTGTACTTTATCTTTTCTAATAAAATTTGGGGACCATGAGCTAAAATTCATGGTCTACACCATTTTGAGTATTTTAATTTTGCCAACTTGATTTACCCTTTACCGTTTTAACAATAATTAGTAAAGTTACTATTCATATTGAACAAAAATAAAATGATAAGAAATTAACTTTTTGGAAAACCTACATCATAGGAATGGTTAACAAAGCAACCTCTTGATAAGTGGGAAATGGAAGCATGAATTCCATATGGTTTATCACATACTAGGTTTCCATGTAAGATAACATAAATTGAAACTAACTCCAAATGAATCATAGAGACTGTTAGAGAAAATGTTCTTGAGAAATTTATCCATCAAAAAACTGTAAAACTATAGTAAGTTAACAGGCCATTGATTTCTAAGTATTAAAATTAGATGATTTTTTTTCCAAAATCCTTTTCTAAGAGTTGAGGAATTATTTTTCTACCTAGAATAAGCACATAGGGAAATATACTTAACATGAATAGTTTCATCCTTTAATCGATTTCCATGAAAAAAATCAACTTTTTCTGAAAATGATGAGTGTGATATTTCTTTCATTCTTGAAGCACTAAAATCAACTTCTACAGATAAAAAAGTCTATATAATAAAAAAATATCCCCCTTGTCTTTATATAGTAACCAAAACCAATATGGTTAGTTCAAGATAAGATAATTCTCAAAAAGAAAAAACCATCATGTGAGGAAAACTACATTAATCCCCAAAAATTCAATAGCAATACCCAAAATTCAAATGAAATCATTATAAAAATAAGTATCCTTAAACGTTCTAAAAAATATTCCAACCCATGATTAAAACCTAAAAAATAAAAAGGATTTGATCGTATTATCTTCCAATATAAATTTAATATTTATCTCCAAAAATGTGCACGACCTAAACATATAATCTCAAATATAAGATAACACTATTAATACAAAATAATATATATATATATTCCTCTAAAAGTCAATTCAGCCTTTATTCGTCAAATTTACATTAATGATATTGGATTACAAAAATATTGAGCATCTTCCAGCATAATTCATTTAACACCAAATAAATTTTCAAACACATTTTTATCTACATGATAAAACATATCTTCAAAAAATATAAATATCCATTATTTGTAATATCATTTAAATAAATAAAAAAACTATGATGTAGTAATCATGAAAATAGGTAGGCCAGTGGTAGGTGATGCACCCTTGTCGCTGTTCAGTTGAAGGTTCAAGCCTTGGTGCCTTACTGTAAGTGACAGGTTGTCACTCAACATGTGGTTTGTCCTTTCTATAAAAAAATATTATTATAATCCTTACAACATTCCCATAAATGTGATAAACATACAAAAAAATAACCTAAATATATTCAACATTTAAGAGATGTTTTATCCTCAAAGGTTATCTCATACATTTCAGTTTTCATTCCAAAAAATATTATAACCCACAATTAACTAAAAATAAAAGATTATATAAAACCTAATGGTTATATTTACCTTTAAACTTATGTCCACAAAGTGTATAGACACTATTCCATAAATATATTTTCCACTAAATCATAAACAAGAAAAATGGGTTGTACTTCCACAAATGTCTCCCAAAATATCATAATCTTGATTAACTCCAAAAACATAAGGAAGTTTAAGAATTTAAACTTATGGTCAACATTAAGCTCATAAACCCATGATTGTGTATATAAATCTTAAGTTAATGAAAACATTTATTCTTACAACATCAACAAATTTCATTAGATGTATCACGATTCTTCTAACCACAATACCATTGGTGAAGTACTTCTTCAATGTAATTCTTGAATCCCAATAAAAAATTGTTCCTTCATTCCACTTCAATGATTTGATAATAAAAATATAAATCTCTCCTTGTTCTAGTAGTTAACCTTTATAGGGGGTGGGTTGACTAAGATAATTCCTAGATTCCCCAAATTTAAGACAGTAAAATATAAATGAATCCCTAGGATGAAATTTATATTTTTTCCATCGTACTCTTCGTTTTTCCTCAGAAATGTTTTCTTTATGTTCTTCCTTCCCACACTTAAAACATTTTACCATTCCATTGAGACATTTTATAAGGTGTCTCTTTTCAAATTTATTACTTGAAGAAAATTGGGCCTTTTTTCCCCTATGGACTCCACTTCCTCTCAGAAAAAATATCCTTCTTTTCTTTAGCGAGTCTGAGAGTTTGTTAAGGTGTAGGTTGTAAATAATATATCATGATAACTAATTATGCATAATTACAATATCTTTCACTCACATTATCATTCCATTTGGTTTCTCAGAATAATGATATTTTCCATCACATTTTATGTTAATGAGAAATCATAAAACAATGATAATCAAAGTGAGATATCAAATACTCATGAAATATTATTCAAATGATGTCTATATCAAGACAAATTCTTCTCAATATATGAGTCCTTACATCTATACTAGGTTATCCATAGGCCATACCAAATCTTAACGATGTTATACTACACATAGGATTTTCCTAAATGTCAATCACATGGATATGCTCCCTAATCTATGTTTTCCTAAATCTAGTTCCTAGGATTTTGACTAAACTTCCTATGATACAAATTAAAAAGACACTAACCCCAGTATCCCAGAGTTGGTGGTTATTTTATTAAAATGGCACTAGATAAAAGGAATAAAATCCCAAAATATAGAATAGTTTAGTATTATAGGTAAACTATATACATTCTAGAATCATTCATTATAACTGAAAATATAAAATACAACCTATTGTTTCCACTGATATCACCATTATTCTCCTAACATATCACTACATATAAATAAAAATACAATTGTTAGAATCCTAGGGAAAATAAACATATGAAAAAGGGTGATACCAGATGCTCAGTAAGGATATGCGTATAGCCGAATCAATGAGTAAATAAGGTATAATGAATATGGAAAGTTAAAACACATGTCATTTAATCAAAAAATAGAAAATAATATTGCTTGAATGAATAATGATAATTTTTTTATATAAATAGTAACAGGAGATTCAAACATATCCATAGATATTACAACTAATCGAATAATTACATAGAACATAAATAATTAAAATTTTGACTATAGAATATATAATTATAGACATCTAAGACATATTGTAACAACCTCTTACGAGAAAACCACAACTAGTTTTTGTCATGAGACATACCGATGAATTGAGTGACTATATCAGGCCCTATCCATCACTTACTAAGTCTAATGAATTCATCATATGAATAGAGTGAAACATAATCAACATAAACATTTGTATTAAAAAACTAGCATAAGAAGTTTTAACAATTACCCTAATCAATAAACATAATCATAAACCATCTAGAATAATATGAATTGTATCAGGCTAGAACATTAATAAACCATCTGGAAGAGTAAATAATATGGTATCATTAAAACTATAGTGACCCATGATTTACGTATATGGACATTATATAAAATTTTCAGAATACTTAAAACATTACTCAAATACACACCCAATGATCATATTAGTTTAGTATCTTTGGAAACTTGAAACACAAACTTCTAGTCTAGTGAAAGATCTTCAACATCTCCCATAAGATCTTACCCTCTAGTTTTCCTACCTAAAACCTTTATTTTTTATCATTGGGAAATGAAAACATAAGAAAGGGTGAGCTCAGATTCTTAGTAAGGGTAAACATAGAAGATATGTAAGCATAATAAAAACATAAGGGTATGAAAACATGAGAATAACATTTGAAGATCATACCCTACATATCAAAAGATCAAATGCACGAGTCATGGAATAATGATTAAAAGTTCATAAGACATGAATCATAAGGAAATAAATAACATAATTCATGAAATCATAACATAATAATAAGGCATCGAATTTGTGGAAGAGGAAAAATCATATAGAATGATTTCCATAGTAGTCAAGTTATTACTGCCAAGGCCATATTAGCAATATGTGTTCACTTCTCATACCATCTTGGTAGTCATGGTTCACTCCCATAACCATATTGGTAGTAAAGGTTCACTCTGATAACCATCTTGGTAGTCATGGTTCACTCCCATAACCATCTTGGTAGTCATGGTTCACTCCCATAACTATCTTGGCAGACAAGGTCCTTAATGTATATCATAGGAGATTTAATTCTTTACCCAATTCATCGAAGAGAGATATAAATCCCACCCATATCATAATGAAATCATACATACATGTTCCATGAGATAATAAATGATCATATCATAACCTATGAAATGAAATGGGAATCATAAACCTGTAATCATATCATAACCTGTGGAAAAGATACAGGTTTCAAAATCAGTTTATCAAAATCATAACCCATAAAAATAAGTGGGTTTCTTAAGCATTATTCCATCAAAACATAAACTATTCCAAGAATGAATATGAATGGTATTCTTGAACAATAATAAAGTATGCCAACTTGGAAAAATAAGGATTTTTCAATATCACTAGGAACATTACTTTTCCTTCAAAATCACCAGTTAAAACATATTTTTTTTCCAAAATCCATTTATTTGAAACCACTTAGAAAACTTATAAAGGAATCATGAAAAATTCATTTAAAACATTTCTTAAGGAAAATATTCTTTCTTCATTGAAATTGTTTTTTTAAATAGAGTTAAATTTAAAAAGAAAACAATTTCTTTAAAAACAACATGGTAAGAATGTAAGGGAAGTTTCAATGCAACAACGCATCATGACTGCTTAAAATTCCATTCATACTATATAAGTTAAAAAAAATATTCTTCTCATACTTTTTTCAAAAAAGTCAAAAAAAGTACCTCATTTGGAAAACAAAATAACGATTCCATTCAAATTATGTGGAAAAAGACAAAATGGGTAAAAATGAATTTAAACAACCATAGGAGAATAGTAAAACAATTTATGAAAGAATTTTTAGAAAACATGGACATATATGATAAATATTACCTAGTGAAGACTTAAAATGAAACTATCCCAAATACTGAAGAGGTTGTAAAATAAATACTTATCACTTGAAATCAGTAGAATCGTATGACCCATAAAATAAATAAAATTATAAGGATTTGTAAATAGAATAATCATCTAGATAAGACTTATAAAATATATTCATGGGCAACATATACACCACATAGAAGAAACAAGTAGTGTATAAGGCATGTGTCTCACAGAAATAAAGGTGAGATATAAATTCCTTACCTTGGATCTGGGTTTCTTCATACATGTCCAAACCTCCTATATAAGATTTTAAATAATTTTATTAACTTATTCAAAAATCATAATCATTTTTATGATATAATATGTGATCATATTATTACTTGTTTGTTATTAACATTATTACTCATCTTTCGGGTGTTAACTGTTTTATGTTCTTATGCATTTTTTGTCATATAAGATTCAGTTCATGCACATAAGATATAGTTATTTCATTTCCATAATGATATTAAGATATTAAATATAATACTTATTCATTCTATACATTTATATAATCATTATTTAATGGTGAATATGGAAAATGAATCGCATCGTGCCGTGGAGACGGTAGGCCGTACATGCACACGAGCGATGATATTCTTCCATTAATAATAAAAATGTAAAGAAGTGTATAATATATAAGTTGTTACAGAACATTTATCATGTTATAATCACCATATATGTTTATTTATGTCATTATACCCATCCAAATAATGTGGTGATGAAAAATAGATTACACCATGGCGTGGAGACGGTAAGTCGTACAAACGTACACGTGGTAATTTCATTTTTTATAGGATGGATAGAAGGCGGAATATGGTTGTTCTATAATCATAATAAAATCTAAGAATATAGATTATAATATATTTATTATATTATAATGGAAAAAACTAAGGAATAGGAATTAGAAGAAATAAGTTTGAATAAATCAGTAGAGGAGATTACTTCTTCTTCGACGAGCTCCCTCTAGATCTTCTCTTAAAGGCACTAGAGTTTGTCTTTTGAGAAGACCAGAAACTATAAAATTTAAATAAGAAAGTTTAGAAGGGAAATAGGCAGGGTATGGCTGAGATTTATTTCTCAATGTGATGTGAAGTTTTGAGGGAGGATTTGTCCTTTTATAATTGAGTTAAGGGGAACATTTGGAATCTCCAAAAATATTAATTTATAATAAAGCCAAAACCCATCCAAAAACCTAAAAAATATTACATTTTTTATGATTAGATTATATATGATTTTAATATAATCAACCAATAAATTTTAGACAACTTTATCTGCCAATTTATACCTTATCATTTTAATTAACCCCTAGTTATTTTATTATAATTTTAACTAAGTTAACAAATTATTCAATATTAAAATTGTGTAATTTTATATTTTGATGTAAATTAGACCATAAATGAACCATTTAGAATATTTTAGACCATATAATTATTATTTTATAATTTTAAAATTGTATTATGATTTTTAAATAATTTAATAAAACATTATTTTGACAAAATATCAATAGCGGAATTTTTGACACTATTCATCTCTTGGATTTTTAAAAATATCAAGATAAGATGTTATCAAAGAAAAAAATATTTTATTATATCACTAAGGGGTCAAGGTAATATAGAAAATTAATTATATATATTAATTTTCCAAAATTATATTTGTTTTTATATTTTAAATAACATTAATTTGATATTTCCATTAATAAAATAATTACTAAATCAGTTTTGTGTAATTATTTAATAGACCTATTTGTTGAATAAAAATTAATAATAAAATAATATTATGAAGATAAATCCTATATATTTTATAATAATTCTTATAGTTGAATATATCTTCTAGAAAATCCAACATTAAAAATATTATATATTTTAAAACATAAATGTGGCAACTTTAACATTACTTTAAATAAAATATTATAAGTTACATAATCATTTCCATATGGCTCCAAATGGTGACTAACTAGACCCTTGGATTTTTATGGCCGAGATATACTCAACCAATGAAATTTGGTCATGTGTTTTTTTCTTTTAAAGGTTATCATAATTTTAATCAAAATTATTTTATTCATCTTTCGTCAATTAAATAATTTTTGCATCATTAATGTATGTCTTTAATGTCATTATTTATTTCCTAAAAATTAAAAGTAAATTACTGTGATGAATAAAAACATTTTATATTTCAAATAAGTATTTATTCTTTAACATATTTTCTATATAACCTTATATTAATAATGGTATTGTTATTAAAATTTGAGTAAGACATATGTAACTTTTCTTTAAATAAAATATATTAAATATCCTAATATCATTAAAGTGGCTTCAAAATGACACCATTTCAACTCAAGGATGATTTAGGTTGAAAAAAACCCATTAGATGATATTGGGTCAAGTGTTAGGATAATTATATAATATTATTTTTACCTTTAATTACCTAATTTACCTTTTTACTGTATTAATTAAAAAATTACTGAAGTTAGTATTTATAATGCCCAAAAATAAAAGAAATCTATCTACAAAATTTGGACCCAGAGATTTCAAATATGGAATCCATTTTTCAAAATTCAAAACACATAAGTTTTAGTAATTAATTTAAAATTAGTCTTGTTTTCGGAATGAGATAACGAGTTTTAAAAGTTAAAAAATTGTAAAAGATTGAAATGTTTTTACATCAAAATTCAATGTAAAATTAATGTAAATGTCCTACATTATATTAAATGATAAAAAAACTAATCTATTTATACTTTAAAACCATTCAATAATATAACTTAACCATATTAATTATTTCGATGAGAAAAGTTGTTTTCAATTAAAATTTAGTATATTTTTACTATTCATCAAAACTTAAAACGTAATAGAAAAATATCAAAAATTCATCCAAAGTAATTTTTTATATCCCACTTCCAATGAAAAAGTTTATTTTGTAAAATATAATAATAAAATGTGTTAAAAATTTTATTTAAAATGGGTGCTCCATCAAAAGGCATTGAAACTGCATTTTTTGAAAAATACTTCTTTTATTTGAAAAATTGAATTTGTTCTTATATCATGTCTAGAAAACAAATAAGATGAATTTTAAACATTATATTGAATATATTAAATATACATTTCATTAATAAAATTCATCAAGAGTGGTTTTGTTATTTTATAAACTCACTTATTTTCATTTAAATAGTTTGTTAGAAAAACGTTACCTTTTATTTAAAGAGGGTTTTATTTTAATTTATAATTAATTGCCCAGAAAAGAATTAATTATATATAAATGTGTAAAGAATATTTTAATAATTAAGTCACTATTGTTATTACCCACTATTAAAATATCTAGGTTATATGGAAACATAATAATATTTAGTTGTTCGCTTAAAGTCGGTCTTGCATGAAATGAATTCTATAAAAAGAAGTTGAAACTGTCTGTAATAAAATCCAAGCATAGGGTTGTGTATACTGCATGATAAACTATTGTTGTTTGTAGTGTAGTATTATCATAGTTTATCATACAACAGATGACATCAAATAAATTAAAAAAAAATCCATCTCATAAAAAACTCAGGGTGTTACATTCTACCCCAAAAAATGAATTTCACCTTCGAAATTCATCTCAGTTATAAAAATATTAATACATAAAAGTTTCTTTCATAGAAACCCACATCGTAAATAAAGACTAAAACTTAATTTTAAAAAGGAATAGTTAGAAAATAACAATTACCCAAAGTAAATCATTACCAGGTCTCTACATAGGAGAACATAGGTGAATATTTGGTTATAGAGGAAAAGCCTAAATAATCATAGATATTGATAAAGATCACCGATCGAAAGAAAGTGGGGGATATAGAGAAAGATAAAAATCACAAAACCATAAACTAAAGAAGCATGAAAGAGGTCATTGATATCATCAAAGATGATGATAATAAGACACCCTTTTACATCACGACCCCTTTTCCTAATTTTGAAGAATTTTCATGATAAGAAATTCTTACTTGATTTCTGTACAATCTCACAGTTGGTCATGCCGTCAACAATTTACACTTCATCTTTTATTCAATGAAATGATGTTGATTTTTTCATTCTTGAAGCATTAACAGATCATATGATCCATAAATAGAATGATATGTCATTTGATATGTCTTTATCAGAACAAAAATATTAACACAAGTTATCAAATATGTATAAGTCCACATACGGTGAGATAATACGTTATTCTAACAAACTTCATTCGAAGTTTAAATTAAACTTTTTGTAAATCGATGACCTTACAATCCTTCTAAAAGTTGAAAATCTAAAACTTCATAAAGATGAACACTAACTTTGCCTAACATTTTCCCCAATATATCATAAGGTATATCTTTTTGGTCACATTCTAAAAATGTGAACACATTCATCTTGTATTCTCTTAAGTTATGGTAACAACCTGAATTACCATACATCCTCATTGAAAACATACATGTTTCCTTATTCCAAATCTTATTGGATATTTTCCTTATGTCCCAAAAAGTTGTATACATCATTCATGATATCGAAACCCCCTTTAAAACAAATCAATATTTAGTTCCCAAGAAACTATTATCATCCAATTTACTTATTCATATCTAACATATCTATATCCAAAAATCATTATCTTAAAATAAGGGATATATTAAGGGATATCTTTCCCTTAATCATGTGTTCTCAAAATATATCACCATAACCTTAAATCACATTTCTCGGTATTTAGAACTATTCAACATATCCTTTCCAATCCTTTATGAAAAATTTATACTAAAAACACTTATATATTTCATGATTCGTATCACATAATCTCTGAATTTTGGTACATATACACCTCAAACATCCAACTTTATTCTTAAACGATTACTTAAGATCCATCATCTTAGTGTTTCCTAAAATACCAATCATTTCTTATGGTTCCATAAACATAATCCAACAAATATTCTTAGATTTAATGTAAAAAATAATGCAAGAACATCCCATCTCTTTCACTTGTCATTTACAATATCTTAATCCTTAGTAGTATAACCAATACTTGTACCACCTTCTTGATTCTCTTCATGAGATTTCTACTTAGGAAATCTATTTTCATAATACCCATACTTTCCACATCTAAAACAATTAATGATAACCGTGTTCTATCTGGTTTTGGATATTGACTAAGTCCATAAAGCAAAGTGTGAGAAACATTTATCATAAATGAAAATCACATTATCGAGGGAAATTACCTAAAATATTTCATATTGTGACACCAAAGGTTTAATCCTAGGTTATTCATGATTGTTACCAAAATTATAGGATTGTAACCTATACTTAGAATTATCCTTAGGGATAACCCTAGACATATCCTTAGAAATATCTCTAGGGATCTCACTAATGTTTTCGCATCCTAGTTTCCAAAGGTTAAATAAACCTTCACTCTGATACCAACTATAGTGACCCAAATTTGATGTACATGGACATTACATCTGGTTTTTAAATGACATAAAACATTACACAAACACATGCCCAATGAACTTGTTAGTTTAAAATCATTGGAAACTTGGTACAAAAACTTCTAGTCTAGCGAATGATCTTCAACATCTCCCATAAGATCTCCCCTTTAGGTTTTGTACCTAAAACCTTTCTTTATATCATGGGGAAAATAAAACATAAGAAAGTGTGAGCTCATATTCTCTGTAAGGGTAAACATGGAAAATATTAAGAATAATAAAAATATAAGGGTATGGAAACATGAGCTGTAAAACCTCGTAATTCCATGTAATTTTTTTTGTGAAAATTAAATAGGATTATTTCGAGACCAACCTTTGAGATGACACTTGATTTTGAGGCCTAGAGTGGCTAGAATGTATTTTCAGAACTATTTTTAAAGTTCATTAAATTATCACGTGAGTGGGTTTTCCTACCTTTTAAACCAGTGATCGAATCAAAAATCCGAGGGAACCATTTAACACTGAGAATTGGGATTCTCCTAGGAAGGGATTAACCCTGAATGACACGGGTCGAGGGAAAAAGTTAATTTTTGGACGTTTTAAGGGAAAAAAATAAAATAAACATAAAAAGTTTATTTTATTCGAAATTGTTTCGCTGCAACGCAACGACGAGACGACTGTTTCTTTCCATAAATGAAGCCACACATTAACGATGCAACACAAAATAACAGAAACATTATTTCATAAATGAAACAGTGTAACGGCTGCGACTCAATGTATACTACCACAAAACAGGGAAAGGGAAGTACTGACCTTTATCAGTGCTAAACAGAAAGTACTGATAAAGGGGTATGCCTTTATCAGCGCTTTTTTTAGCGCTGATAAAAGGTAACATTTATCAGAGCTTATTTTAGCACTAATAAACATTTTTATTCTTAATTTATATAAAATTATAATATTTATAATAAAAAATTATGTTTTTTTGTATATATTAACAATTATATACCAATATTTATAAAAATATATTCTTTATTGTTAAAATTATTAATAAATAGATATATATTTATCTTATATGCCATTTTAAATAAATATGTAAGAATATAAATAAATTATTAAATAAAAACCATTGGAACCTTTATAAGCGCTCGTTGAAAGCGCTGATAAAGGTATGTTTTTATCAGTGCTCAAATAAAAGTGCTAATAAAAGATACCTTTATCAGTGCTAAAAATGCGCTGATAAATGTATGTTTTATCAGGGCTTTTATTTCAGCATTGATAAAACATACCTTTATCAGCGCTTTTAATGAGCGCTGATAAAGGTTCCAGCAGTTTTTATTTAATAACCCTAACAGGCCCTCCTCTCTTGTACGCAGTCAAGATTTCACGGAAGCTGAACCATGCCCCTCTTCCGCCGCGACCTCTCCTCCTCCTCCTCCACCGCCGCCGCCACCGCCGTGACCATCACTGCCTCCGCCGCCGCTGCTGGTCAGTGTAGGCGTACTTTCCTTCTGTTGGGTTATTATATTCCTTTAGAGATGCCTTCCTTTAGGTGCTATCCTTGGGGAAGATTGGTGACCCTACCTAATGTGAGTGTTCATGGATGAATCACATGCCATTGATAAAGCTAACTAATGGGATTCTTAACAAGGGATATGAATATGGGCTTGTACCTTATGTTTTGCTAAAAATTGCTAATGGATCCCTTCAAACAAAAAGGGATTATGTTCCTACCTTTTAGTAGTTGTTGAGTTATGTCATCATCCTTTTTTAGTTTGTAGAGGAGCAGGAATGTGTGATTAATTCAAAGATTCAATTAGGATATACTAGTTCTCCTTCAAGACATACGTGAGAATATGAATCTAGTCCTATGTTTTTGTTGGGATATGCTAACATTCCTATTGAATGGGTGTGGGGATATAGGCCTGGTATTATATGGAAATTGGGATATGATGTTACCTTGATCAACATTTATGGAAGCATGAATATAGGGTTACCCCTATGTGATATTTGAGATATTTCGATTACCACTTTTTACTAATGCTTCTAATATATGTTGACAAATATTTAAGACATGGGTGGGGATATAGGGTTGTTTTTATATTTCCTCCAAGTGGTATTGATGGGATTCTATAATTGCAATAGGATTATGAGCCTGTTTGTTTATAGGAGTGGGAATATATACCTACTCTTTCCCCTCATCCACTTCCACAAGAAATTGGTGGAATTTATGCATGGGTGTGGAAATATGTGAATTCCCCCTAATTTTTGTCAAGATGTATGGGTAGGCTCATTGAGTTTGAATAGGGATATGATCCTACTCACTAGATACCACGTGTTGTGTTGGAAAACTTATTATGGGGAAGTGGGGATACGAACCTTCTCCCTATGATCAATATATATTAATTCTTAGAGAGACCTCATAGCTTCTTGGATATAAGATATTAGGGAAGGGGTCTGCATGGTAGTGACCTCAACAGGCTTCTAAGGGTTAGTGGTCACATAATGTTGGCGATAGTGGCGATTGTTAGGAGCCCTACTGGGTGACCCCTGAACTGAGTTGAGGTCATGGATGACTTCTTGATCCACCTTCCTAAGATAAGGAATATAATGATTATCATTCTCTAGGGATATAATTATAAATTAATTAATGGTGGTGGTAGGTGCCACTTGATTTATTATAGTTTCCCTATAATGGGGTGGGTTGTGAGGCTTCAACACGTGAAGACCCTCATATGAAGCTTCAAGAGTAGGGATGGTACTGTGTTAGTGGTACCCCCTTACCATCATGTCATCCACCTAGTTTTGAGGTCTCTGAATAGGTGATGTATTCCTTTGGATCATGGGGGTCGTAGATTTGGCAGAAATTGAAGCATGGGAACATCTAGTGGATGAAGATACCTTCACTTTCGATTGAATGGAGCTCATAAGGGGTACCTATATACAAAAACTACCAAAAAAAGAACACTGATTAGTGAATTATTACAAATAAGTATATTCGATTAATCATTTTAACAAGTAAAGGATTCATGTTATATTAAAAAATTTTGTTTACGTGGAAAACATGAAACAAAATAGCCTGACATCCTAGGAACACCATTATATTCTCATTGAAGGATTCAAATTGGGTTCACTATTTTTTTGTATGTGACACACAAATAAAATGTCCTGACATGTGGGGAACCTAATTTATTTAGTCATTCAATAATTTCATGTTAGTTTCATCATTTTTGTTTCAAATCAAAACAACATAGCCCGATTCTCGGTTGTGAGGGGGACTGAATATGGTAGCACAATATTTGTGTCAGGTTATGATTCTTTTTCAGACAATTTCCAATGGGTTTATTCATATAACTAGAAACACCTAATGTCTCACACATTCGTAACATGAAATATTAACTATGGAACTGCTTTCCAAAGGTAGACAGACACTGGGGTTTCTCACTAGTGATTCTTAGGAACTCGCATTAGTCAAGATGATGGGAGACCGGTATCATCACACCTAGTTTGGGGGAATTATTACCTATTATAGAACTCTTTTATTGATTCAATACATATTAGTGAATTATTCCCAAATTTACATGATGATTCTTGTTATTCATGTTCTATTGATGGATCAAATACATATAAAAATGTAAACATCTTTATATATAATAGGTTTCTTATCTTCTATTTTCTTATTAGTGATGCTTAGTTCAAGGCACTATGGTTTTAAAGCCATATAGATGGGCACTACAGAATTCTTACCATATTCTAAGAAGGTGGTGGTTGTTTTAGAGTTGAGATCATTCCCATGGGTATACCTATGTATCCTTGTGAAAGGAATCATAACCCATATAGTTTGATTCCACTTAATGGGATTCATCATACCTTTTAAGGTCATGAGACAAGGAGTGGTCCATGAAATTTTACATCATGTGGTAAGGAAACCTAGGTGAGACATTCCTGGTAATGGTTGGTGTGGGACTTATATATGAATGGCCCTTTCTAGTTGGCATCTAAGAAGATATGACCAATAAAGATAGGTTGTGCCTCATAAGGAATATGGCCTTCTGATGTAAATATTGTGGTCACCTAGAGAGAATATAGACCTCCATGTGGGGGAATAATAAGACTTTGTGGGAATAGGGTATTCAAAGTGGATACATGTTATCATTAAGAATATATCCCAATAATAAGGGTTTTCCCAGGAGATATATCCCTAGTGAAAGGGGTGTCTAGGCTTGCGGGAGTATAGTTAGAAAAGGGAAAGATGTGGATGATCTCATGAGGAAGATGGATTCATGAGGATGGGTATGAAATATGAATATAGGTTTAGAACTCAAGATGGAATATTACATATCTTATCGAAATAGGAATCAAAGTCCACATAGTTTAAGGGAAATAGTTTAAGGTTGTTTGAAAAGATTGTACCATAAAGTTTAAAGTCATGCGATTAGGATGTATGTGTCGTGAAAGGTGTGATAATAGATGATTGATAAGAGCTTACTCATTTGGGATATACTATATATAATAAACTTGGGGATTATACCTAGTAAGGAGGACCTATTGGTTAGGGCTTACCCATTGTATGTTCATCTTTTATATTTTAAAAGTCTGTTGAACTCATTCTATCGAAGGTGGGTTCTATACTTTCTTGTTATATTAAGGTGTGTTTAACCATGGTGTGGTTTGATTTTAGTTTTAGTGGGTTCTTGGGGTTTTTGGGATGTGGTAAATGGTGTAATCGGTTTTAGATTATTTTATTCTAATGGGTTTCCCCTATTTTATGTTTTCTTTTCAGTTGGAAATCTCCTCTGCTGTGCGCCTCTCCACTGCCACGAACGCACCTCTGCCGTGTGCTTAACGACACCTTCACAGTGAGTTTTCTCCTGTTACTCATTGGTTTCCTCTTGTTCGCATGTTATAACTATTTGATATTGATGGTTATAATGTGAAATGTATGGGCTAAACGCCCTGCTGAAAATCGTGGCCATTGGTGGTCCTTGTTTGTGCACTAAATGAATTGCATGTTGGTTGGTTCCTGTTGAACATTTGAATATAAAAATTGGTAATTTACGTATACTTGAATTATGAATGAATGCCCCTGGATGATAAAACTTCTGTGATAACCCCTGAATTAACAAACAAAATTGAATAAGGTATGCTTTGTAAAATCTGAAATTGTGATTGTTTGGTTTGTATGGTGTTGCTATTGTGAGCACGATTGTGTTTTTGTATGGTGTTGCGGTTGTTGGCATGATTGATATGCCATTTTTTTCCATGTTGTAGTTCTTCCACCATTGAATATCAATACAAACTTTACCCATTTCAATGGAACCACCACTTTGTTACTAGTGCAATTCCACTGAATCCTAGAAAACCACTTCTAGAGGACTCTATGAGGCACTTTATGGTGTGAAGATGATGTTTTTTAGATTCTATATATTTTTAAAATACATGGTATGTAGTATTGTTAAATGGAAGATGCTTCACCATACATAGATTTCATATAGATTTTAATTCCACACAACATTTATCTCCAAAATTTACACCACATGACTCATCTTCTGACTCAAACTTGGAATACGTTTCATTTTAAATGTTACATGTCATATGAACCTAGGTCACACACAATGTATCTCCAAGACATATACTTCAGCATTAAACCATGTACATGCCATGAAATAATGGTAGAACCATATGATATGTGTTTTACTTCACTCACACCATGTATAGATACCATAGAAACTTGATGTGTATATACCATACACCCCTAGTGGTCATGTAAGGACTACACACCATGTATTCCACAAAAATGTGATGCATAGCCGGTGAGGTGACTCAGTATGTATCTAAATTACACACCTTTAGCTCAAGTTGTTCTATATGTCATGTATTTTTAAAGGCATCATGCAGTCTTTGTAAGACTAACTTGGAATTAATTTGATATATGTCAGATTAAATCAGGTATCTTATCTATACACAATGTTCACCCTACTGGACTCACCATGTATATGGATTTCACATGAGTTTAGAAATGGTATTATACAACCAACCTTGACTGAGAACCCTACACATTGTGTATCCATTAAACAAATTGTGTGCTATGTTATTTTCATTATTATTATTATTATTTATTTTTCACTTAGATGATAGTATTTCATGTATGAGTAGCCCATTATAAATATCTTCTCATGTAGATCACAATAGTATGATTCCCGCATTCATTGGAAATTTTACATGATGTGGTTTGGATATTTTAATTATCTTCACTCTTCTTGAGAGTTGACAAGTGGCAAGTGAGATGTTTGGAGAAAATATGGAGTATAGTACCCCCCCATGTTTCGGTGACGAGTCCTCCATGTATAGGTTTTAGGTACTCCTTGGAGATATACAAAATACATGGCACAGTCCCCCATATATAGATAGAGTTCAAGTACTTTCACATGTTTTGGGGTAGGTTCCTCTATTTCATGTATGAGTAGCCCATCATATCCTTACATTGTTTTTTGAGGGAATACTACTGGTTATGTTTACAATCACACCTGTATGGACTTTATAACCACATGTGATGTGTTTATTTTTATATTTTATAGTTTGGAGATGAAATTTGTGGACATAGAGTTAGTGAGGTTAGAGTAACAGTTAAATTGTATCCAATGATGGTTCATTGTAGAGGCATTTGTGCCATGATTTTTTTATAAAACCCAAAAAATGATACTTGATTAATTAAAACATAATATTAGGTAAGTTCGAGATCAAACCCATAAAGATGATGAACATGAATAAATAATGGATGAATGCCAATCGGTTGAAAAAAGAGTATGAAGATGGCGTGAAAGAGTTTATCAAGTTTGCAGAAGTTCATGCATGTGACCCTTCTCAAATACTTTGTCCGTGTTTACGCTGTTGTTATTCAAGACAAATTAGTCCAGAGGAGTTGGAAGAACACCTGATCTATCACAGATTAGATTGAAGTTATACATGTTGGAATAAACATGGGGAAAAATGAATGTAGGTAGTGGCTCGGATAACACGGTGTTTTATGGATCATCTGATATGATTACAAGTGTGAACAGTGAAGACGATCGTATGGAGGATGTGATTACAGATGTGAATTATGATGGAGATAGTATTGAGGAAATGACAAGGACAGTTGAAGATGAACTTTGTGATTTCCCAAAATTGTTTGAGAAGATAAAGAGTTGTGCAAAAACTCCATTGTATGCTGGTTGCACTAAATATACATCATTGTCAACCGTACTGAAGCTGTATAATTTGAAAGCAGACAACGGGTGGAGTGACGCCAGTTTTACGGAACTACTTGCTCTCCTGAATGACATGCTCCTAGAATATAATGAACTCCAAAGCCAAACATACGATGCCAAACGAATGCTACGATCGATGAGTATGATCTCTGAAAGAATACACGCCTTCCCGAATGACTGTATATTGTTTTGCAAGGACCACAAATCACTTAAAGAATTCCCAAAGTGTAGTGCTTCTTGATACAAGAAAGATGATTCTAGTACTATAAAATTTGTACGATACTTTCCAATCATTCAAAGGTTTAGACACCTATATGGAAGTGAGGAGACTACAGGACAATTGACATGGCATGCAGATACAAGAATTAAAGATGGGAAACTACATCACCCAACAGACTCTCCTCAGTAGAATAGAATTGATCACGAGTATCCTGAATTTGGAAATGAGCCGAGAAACCTTCTTCTGGCGTTATCTATAGATGGGGTGAATCCTTTTGGTTTTCAAAGTAGCAGTTATAGTACATGGTTGGTTATGTTGGTAAATTATAACTTACCACCGTGGTTATGCATGAAATGAAAATACATCATGTTATCTATGCTTATATCAGGACCAAAACAACCGGGTAATGATATTGATGTTTACTTGACTCCATTGATTAAGGATTTGAAAATATTGTGGGATTCAGGTGTTACGTTGTATGATGATTACAAAAAAGAAGATTTCACTTTGAAATCCATGTTGTACGGGACGATAAATTACTTTCCTGCTTATGTAAATTTTTCAGGATACAGCATTAAAGGAACTCAAGGGTGTCCCATTTACGAACAAGGTACACAGTCAATTATGTTGAAACATTCATTGAAAACCGTGTTTCTAGGACATCGCATATTTCTACCCTGAAAACATAAGTACCGATCTTGGGCGACATCATTCGATGGAAGTTCAGAAGAACGTACAACACCATCTCCACTAACAGGTGATCAATTGTTTGAGAAAGTAAAATATTTGGACACTACTTTTGGTAAACTGTTTTCGAAAAACCTTATTAAAACTGGTTGGAAAAAGAGATCAGTTTTTTTAATTACCATACTGGAATTGTCTGTATGTCAGAAATTTTCTTGATGTTATGCATGTTGAAAAAATGTATGTGATAGTGTCATCGGCACGTTTCTAAATGCACCCGGAAAAACAAAGGATGGAATTAAGGCTAGATTGGACATGGTTGAGATGGGAATATGAGAATATTTGGCACCAGTGAAGGGTGAAAAATGAACATTTCTTCCTCCTACTACTTACACTCTTTCCACGAAGAAGAGATATCAGTTTTGTAAGTTATTGAATGACGTAAAGGTTCTAGAGGGGTATTCATAAAATATCAAGAACATCGTGTCAATGAGCGATTTAAAATTAAAGGGTCTGAAATCACATGACTACCATGTTTTTATGCAAGATCTAATTCCTATAGATTTATGTTGCATTTTTCCCAAGAATTTCTACCATACATTAATGAAGCTCTATTTATTCTTCAAATATATATGCAACAAAGTTATAGACCCAGCGAAATTTCCAACTATGGAAAGAGAAATTTCTGTCATATTATGTGAATTGGAAATGTTCTTCTCGCCGACATTTTTCAATATGATGGTTAATTTTATGGTTCATTTGGTGAGAGAGATTCGACTACGTAGTCCTGTACATTATAGATGGATGTACCCCATTGAACGGTATATGAAGATTTTGAAAGGGTATGTCAAAAATCGAAGTCGGCCAGAGGGTTGTATTGCGGAGCAATATATTGTTGAGGAAGCCGTTGAATTTTGTACCGAATACCTATCTAGTGTGGAAAACGTTGGCCTACTGAAATCTCATCACACTGAGAGAATTGAGGGTGAAGAAATTTCTAGAAGAGAGGTTGTCACAATCAATATTACAGATCAGGAGCAGGCTCACCTTTACATTTTTCATAACAGTTTTGACGTTGACCCATATTTTCAAACCCACAAAGAAATTATTAGGCGTTTGAATCCTTCTAGGGATGAAAAATGGATATCAGATACACATAATCGACAGTTTATAGGATGGTTTTGGGACCATATTTTTAAGCAGTTAGATGAAAATCCAGACTCAATTTCAGAACGACTTTGATGGCTAGCCGGAGGAGCAAGTGTGTATGTATTATCTTACAATGCTTATGCAGTTAATGGTTATACATTCTATACTAATGAACACGATGAAGACAGCACCATGCAGAATAGTGGGGTTACACTTGTGGCTGAGGCGATGCATGTTTCTGGTGCTAAGGACAAAAATCCAATTTATGTGAATATATCATACTTTGGCATCATCAAATGAATATGGGAGTTAGAATATATGAAATTAAAAGTGCCAATTTTTCAATGCAAGTGGGTTGATAACATGAGTTTTGTTAAAATAGATGAATTAGGATTCGTGAAAGTTGATTTCAGTAAGGAAGAGGAGAAAGACGAACCATTTATAATGGCATCATAGGCAGTACAAGTATTTTATGTTCCAGACCCCGCAAACCGAAATTGGTCAATTGTTCTGTTATCGACCAAAACAACTGAAGGGTCAGATGAAAGTTCAACAGAGGATGACCCTTTTATAGGGACTTCACAATCATTTCGCAGTGGTCCCAATGTAGATGGCGTTTTGTATGTCAGAGGAGACCAAAATGAAGGGATTTACATAGTCGATAGAGGAGTCAAATCTCTTCATCCTTTAAAGAAAAAAAGAGAGTACAATAATCAGGTTATTTGTTTATTGTAATATATATTGTGTTACGTTATGTTATTATCTATTCGCTACTACTTTTATGTAATCTAAATTAAATGTTAAACCACTTCTGTAGATAATGACTTCTGTACCTACTGATGCACCCAATCCTGAGGCACAAAAGGTATCTCAACCAGATGTTGGTGGTCCCAGTGTAGAGCAACAACATATTTCTCAACCTGTTGTTGCTGGTCCCAGTGATGAGGTACAATAGGTTTCTCAACCTGTTGCTGCTGGTCCCAGTGCTGATGCTAGCACTCTGGAGGAACATATTGATGACACTTCTGAGGAAATGGTAGGAAATGAAACCTTGAAAGTGAAAAAAAACAAGAGCGCCATAGTTTGACAGTGTTAGCCAAAATCTTTAAGACAAAAGAAAAAGACATCAAATTTGAGGTGGGATGGAATAAGAGAGGCCAACATGTTAACCCCAACAGAGCTATCTTTAGTAGCTACATTGTAATCGTCACTCGACAACGTATTTCGATTGATATACAGTCATGGAACCATGTTATCACCGAGCTTAAGACACTAATGTGGGAAGAGATTATGGTAACATTATGATATCATTTTTTAATTTATTAAAATAAAATAAAATACCAAAACATTGACTTACTCTTCATCATCCATTGAAGAGTGCATTTATAATAGATTCCTCGCATAAGGAATATGTATTAAGAGTTACAGGAAGGATTCATAGAGGTTTCCACACAATTTTAACGAAATATCATCTTAAAGATGCTGAAGGGAAAATCAAGATGCACCCACCTCCTCTTTATGAACACTTTATATCCCAAGGAGCGTTGGATGCGTTTAGCAACCGTCGTGGGGAGAAGACTTTTTAGGTACATTGTGTGGGGTAATACGTTGTTTGACATTGCTTGTATTCATCACTTTGATTGATAGTTTTTTATTTATGAAACAACAACTGAGTGTTGAAAATAAAAAACGCACAACAAAACCAGTGTACCCTTATCATAAAGTAAAGATGAGGTACGCTTCACTTGAGAAAAAATTGGTACGTCTTTTAAATCTACTATACTACTTGTATGTGACATAAAACAACACCATAACCATGTTTCTCTGTTTATATGAATATTGATGAATCGAAATTGAAATCCATATCCATCCCACACCATGTGATATAGAAGGAGGATCGTGTAAATAAAGAGGGGATACTGATAGATGAAAACACACAAAAAGTGTGGGAAACATGTGTAAGTATGACATAATATAAATTTGATTTGATTTAAATCGCTATTACATTACAATGACTACTTATTTTTCTATATTTTCTATCTGACATAGTCATAGGAATCAAAAACACCCGCACCAGATGCAGACATACTTTCAGTAGCCTTGAAGCAGCCAGGATAGTATGGCCGCGTCAGAGGTGCGGGTTTTGGGGTGACACTCCGAACATATTTTCAAAAACAAAAACAAGCGGATGATCAAAATGAAAAAATGGAAAAGCTGCAAGAAAAAGTATCTATTTTTCAAGAAGAATTACAATACCAGAGAGAGATGATAGAAACATTTATGGGGGAGAGGCAAAGAGAAGAAACAACTCAAAAACAACCTGTGCGTGATGATCCTGTCCCACCCCCACCAGCTTTGAGGCCAGCCATTCCCCTAAAAAACTTGACTTAGCTGAGGTAATCAATGTTTTAATAATTATTTCTGTGAAATGTGATTCATATAGACACTGATACCTTTCCTGTAATAATATTCTATAGGGTGAAAATGACTATGATTTATATCTTTCAACTCCAACCTATCACCTTGTAGCGAGGGCTATGATGTTTAATACGCAGAATGACATGCTACACAACAGAAAACTTCCAACATATCATTTCAGAGTGTCAATTAACGTAGCTAATGAGCCGAGTGTTGAGCTACCTATTCCAAATGAAGATGACGACATTCATACGGTTGAACAAGCTATTGGAACATTCATCGCATGACCTGCAATTCTTGTAAAAAAACATGTCGACAAGGAGGTATCCATTTACAATTTATTTTTCAAGCTGGACCTTTAACATTTAATGAAAAAAGGTCTGAACCAATGAATGTTATTACAGAATGAAAAAGAGATGGGGGTGAAATGAAATATCAGCTCAAAACTATCTCAAGGATCAACCAACCGATTGAAACAGTCTATTGAGAGCACCTTCACCCCGCCCGTTCTATATCCACAGTTAATATCATTGCAGGATCACGTGGATACAAATTTGATAGACAACAATGCTCACACAATTGATTTTGAAAAAAATATGTACGAAGACGAAGCATCAGATTTCATTAGTGCTGAAAATGTAAATGAAATCCTCAAGTATGAATAAATAGGTGCCTCAGTTATAAATGTATACATGAGGTATGTTTTCATGATTTGATTTTACAAAGGATGATATACTCTGATAATTATGACTAAATACATTTTATATTTTCCACAGGCGTATATATGAAAAAAATTTGAAGGGATTTCCCCATGAACAAAAATTTGGACTCGTTAGTCCTCACACCACCTCTTTAAAAGACGAAATAGATTCTGATAAAGAGGCTGCAATTATGTCATCCCTGCTCAAATCATTTGAAAACAAAATTAAGGATGACAGACTCTTTTTAATACCAATGATGCAGGGGTAAAAATCTACAATTTAATCATATCAACTATATTTTCATTTCTTCCTTTACTTATTCCTTTTTGTATTTTTAGGCAGCATTGGATGCTGATTGCAGTCAATTTGGATACTCCAAAGATTTATTTTCTGGATTCAATGCATAGATATCCAACAAACCGACCATGCATGATGGCGTTTGTTAATTTGTAATACACTAGATCCAACATTTTAAAACTAAACATCTAGTTATATAATTTATGTTATCTTTTAATGAGGATTCTGTTATGATAGGGCGTTGCATCAATATCATCTAATGCATGGAATGAATCCAGGGCCTAAGGATAAGAATGCCTACAAGATCTACAACTGAAAAAATATCCCAGTATATATAATAACATTTCACTATCCAAACACATATAAAAAAAAATTACTTATTGTTGTCGATGTTTCTACAGTGTCCAAAACAAACAAACATAAAGGACTGTGGTTATTATGTTTGTAAATTTAAGAAAGAGATCATATTTCATCAACAAACTAGCATCCCTGACGAGGTACTTTCAAAAATAATTAAGAGTTCATTTAAAATATTTATTAATCCTTTGTGTATTTATATTTTTTCAGTACTACCATGAATGTCGCAAAAACTCATATTCACAAGATGATATAGATGTGTTTAGAAACGAATGGGAAGCATACCTGATGGAAGATTGTACACAAATAGGATGAAGGTGAATTCCTATTACTTATGTTATCCATATATGATCATTGATATCTCTCTTGTTTACACTTATTGAGAATATATGATCACCATTTATTATGTTTTATATCCTTAGGTTATGAATAATGGTTTTAGAAATGATTTGTCTTTTTAGTAAAGCATAACTCATTAGACTACACTGGTCGATAGTGTGGAAGTCGACCAATGCATAGTCATTCAGTCCACTCATGAGCATCTTAAAAGCTTGATGGGAACCAATATCTTGGATTTTCAATTTTCTAATTTTAGTTTCCCTTATATGTGGGTGGGGGGTGTCCAAGAGGGAGGGGGGTGTCCAGAAGTGGGGGGGGGGGGTGTGTCCAGGAGGGAGAGGGTGTCTAGGTGTGAGGGTGTTCAGGAGGGGAGGGAGTGGGTGTGTCCAGGGGGTGTCCATGAGTGGGGTGTCCAGGAGGGGAGGGAGGGGGTGTGTCTAGAAGGGAGGGGGTGTCCAGACAAAGATCCATTCAATTACATCCAATACTGATAATATACAATGGGTAGATTACTTATATAGTAGCCTGAAGTGGGTCCATAGCGAGGCATCAAAAGTTCCAACCAACCAAACCAATTCCAAGCCTATGTAAAGGCCCAAGAATTATACTCCAGTTCAATTTGGGGTCCAATATATCTTATTTAATGTCATAAAGACACAACATATGAATCATTTACCTTTCTCACATTAGATTTATGTGAAATTTTGTTCCTATTCCTCCAATATATTTTTTGTTTGTGTTTTTCCTTGATTTGTTGAACTGTATCTCTTCAAAATATATATGATTTTATAATTCATATTATCGAATGATGGCGTATGAATAATATTTATTCCATTATCAAAAATATGATGAAAATATAGTTGGATAAAGAAGGTTATTAATGGGTATACACTAAAGAACTAGGAGGGAGGGGGTGTTCAGGAGGGAGGGGGTGTCCAGGTGGGAGGGTATGTAGGGGGTGTCTAGGAGGGGAGGAGGGGCTATCCAGGAGGGGAGGGGGTGGGAAGGGGGATGTCTAGGGAAAGGGAGGGGGGTTGCAAGGGGAGGGAGGGGGGGTTGTCCAGGAGGAGGGAGGGGGGTTGCAGGTGGAGTGGTGGGAGGGAGGGGGGCTGCAAGGGGAGGGGGGGGGGGCTGTCCAGTGGTAGAGAGGGGGCTATCTAGGGGGCTATCTCAGGGAGGGGAGGGAGGGGGTTTTACATAAAGGAGGGGGTGTCCAGGAGGGGAGGGGGGGCTATCCAGTAGAGGAGGGGGGGGGGGGGGGCTGTCCAGGAGGTGGGAAGGGGGGCATTGATGTTAACTGGAGCGTTGAGGTAGATCAGAAAACATGATAAAAGAATGTTTTGAGCCTTTAACAAGATCACCATGTTGCCTTTAAATAGACTTTAATATCTTCATTTAGTCCATCAAAGGCATGACTAAAATCCCAAAAGATAAGACTGAAATTCACTCAAATGTAGGCTGTAGAAACCATGCATTATGTGCCAGGTTTTTTCCAAAAGTTTCACCCAGGTTCTTAAAATAAGAAGCTGTTACAGTTCACTATCTCAAGAGTGATGGTGTGGTTCCATCAATGGGTTTTTTTCCTCTGAACAATAATGTCAGACGATAGCACTGGATTAAACAACACTGATTCATAATCAGCCGCAGTCTGAATGGTAGTGAAAACATCTTTTATGGCTAAGTTCTTGCATGTTTCCACTCATGTGTCCCATCTCCTCAGTTCCCTTCCATCGAACAAAGATTTTTCAGTTCCTTGGGCAACTTGGTTCCCATCACATGTGACTGTGATCACGTTCTCCATGTTGTTATCACCTTTGTGCTATATCCTCCATGATCACTGTTGATCGAGCATTGTCTGCCGTAGTTTCTTCGAGTCCAGATGCGTGCTTTTCCAGTTTCACCATACTTTCCGACTGCCGCATGTGGTCCCGTGTCAAACAAAGTATAGATGGATCCTCTTGCTCAGTTTCAGTCGCATTTGACGCCAAATATGCGATCAACATCCTGATCGCATCTCTCCCATTCGTCTCCCTATTTCCGCCTCTGTCAAAACGTGTCCGTCTCCTCCGTAGCCAGCATCAACCGATTGTCTTCCTTTGCCTGCATCTCAGTCATTATCATCACCAATGTAAGTTTCTCCCCCTCTTGTTGTGGCAGTTTCTCCATGCTACGCAGCATGTTAGTGGTGTGTTTTCAGTATTCATCTTACTCCATCAACTCATGTTCCCACCTGCGCTGCTCTTGATCCCACCGCTACTGGTTCAACGTGAGAGCTTCCATTTTGGATACAATGGATTAATTCTGAAAATTTCAAGGGTTTCTTCCGCTTTTTGTAACAGAAAAGTTTTTTATGGAAATATGTTCATTTGGTCATACCCACTAAAATATATTATTATTATTATTACTATTGTCATTGATAGATTTGTAGTTGATTTTCTTTTATTTTCCAAAGATATCATTTGTTTTTGTTGGTTCAAGTTCACTATAGATTTGCAGAACAATATGTTTTTGTGTCTGTCCAGGGGGGCTGTCTTGGGGAGGGGAGGGAGGGGGGTTTTCTAGGAAGGAGGGGGTGTCTGGGAGTGGAGGGGGGTGTCTAGGAGGGGAGGGGGGGCTATCCCAGAGGGGAGGGGGCTGTCCAGGGGGTGGGAAGGGGGCTGTCCAGGGAAAGGGAGGGGGGCTGCAAGGGGAGGGAGGGGGGTTGTCTAGGATGAGGGAGGGGGGTTGCCGGTGGAGTGGTGGGAGGGAGGGGGCTGCAAGGGGAGGGGGGGGGGGGCTATCCAGGGTAGAGTGGGGGCTGTCTAGGGGGGTTGTCCAGGAGGTGGGAATGGGGCTGTCCAAGAAAGGGAGGGGGTTGCAGGTGGAGTGGTGGGAGGGAGGGGGGTTTTCCAGGAGGATGGAGGGGGGCTGCAGGTGGAGTGGTGGGAGGGGGGGGGGCTATCCAGGGGTAGGGAGGGGGCTGCACGGGAGGGGGGGGGGTGTGGGGGTGGGGGGGTTGTCTAGGAGGAGGGACATGGGCTGTAGGTGGAGTGGTGGGAGGGGGAGGGGTTTGGCTAATCACACTAAAGAACTAGGAGATAAAAAGAAAAGTGAACCGGTATAATCATGACCTATCTAATTGTGTAGGTTCTCATCAGGCCCTCTCTAAAACTGAGAAATACAAAACAATATTTATAAGTCAATGCATGTTGAGCCTCTTCTAAAATATTAATTCAATCCAAGGAAATATGGACATGTAAAGGTTGTAACATGTAACATAGTAATATTTAGTATTTTTCTTAAACATGGTCTTTCATGAAATTAATTATATCAAAAGAACTTGAAATTGTGTGTAACACAAGCCAAGTGTAGTGTTGTGTATACTGAAATCTAATCCGATGTTTCATTTAGTGCAATATTATATTGGTGTAGCGTATAACACAATATATCAAATGAATTAAAAAAAAATTATCTCATAAAATTATCGGGGTATTACAAAAACATATCCCCAGTGAATAATATACAGAATAAGGGTTTATAATGTAGATGAGTATAAATTCTAGAAAGGGATCATTAGAAACGTTTTTTAGGATAATATATTTTTCTCTATGAATTTTATTTTTTAAAAAGAAATTTTAAAAATATGTAGGAAAACATTTTCATTAAACATAATCCTATAAAAATTTAATTAAACCATCAAACCATTAAAAATAATGATATTAGGTGAATCCACCCATGAAATATATGTTAAAAAACATTCCCTTGGTATTTTTTTTCTTCAGAAAATCCACAAAGTAACTCTTTCAGAAAATGATAAAAATATTCCTTTAAAACAATTTTGAAAAGATTAAAATATTGTTAAAAATGAATTTAAAAATTTTTAGATGAATAATAAAACCCTTTTTGAATAAAACGTTTAGAAAAAATGTATATGTATGATAAATATTATCCAATGAGGACTTAAACATAAACAATCCCAAATAATGAAGAGATTGAGAAACAAACACTTACCAATGTGGTAGTTTTTTAATCACAATCCCCATGAAAGAAATAATTTCAAATGAAACATAAATTACCATGACTAAGACTGGAATCATGTTATAATATATCAAATAGGTAGTATATATAAAAACATAAGTTGTGAATATGGAATTTGTCTCACAAAACTAAAAGTGAGATGAGAAACCCTTACCCCAGGTTCAATTTCCTTTACAAGTGTTGGAACCTCATGTATAATAAAAATAGATATATCATAAATATATTTTAGAACAAAACTCATATATATCATACAATATATTATTTAATTATAATATTTTTTCTCCTGTTTATTATCAATTCATTGTTAAAATCACAGTTTTGGGTGGTAACTGCTTCGTTTTTCATGTATTATTTGATTCGGTAGTTCCACTCCATATTATTTTTATCATAGATCTATTATATATAGAATATTATTTATAGGTTAAATATCATATATATTTAATATATATATATATATATATTTATATTCATCCATAAAAATTTACATAGAAAAATGAATTACACCATTAATGAAGACTGTAGGTTGTACCTACACATGAATGCTATTTTTATTTTTTGATGAATGGAATGAAATAATGGTAAATAATAATTAATCTTTTTAAAATCATATATATCTCATATATATAATATATATTCATTATGTTCTTATTTATAACCATCTATGTAAAGTGGTAATGAAAAACGTATTACACCGCTATGTGGAGATGGTAAGCTGTACATATGCACGAGTAATGATTTTACTTTTCATAGGATGGAAATGAGATGGAATATGGTTGTGAAATAATCATAATAACATCTCAGTATATTTATGATACATGATTTATTAATTTCTAATTGGTACAACACATGAAGGGGAAGTAAAAGAAAAAATAATATTTAATATGTTGGTAAAGATGATTACCTCTTTTTCAGTGGATTCCCTTTAGATCTCTTCTTAAGGGACCTAAAGGTGCTATTATGGAAGGAAAAATACCTTTAGAAAAACTAAAATTATGTTGAGAAGAATAATTTTTAGGTTTTGGTCGATCTAGAAGGTCTAAAGTGGTGTGAATTAGGAAAGGAGGAGGTTCCCTTTTATAATTGGGGTGAGTGACACTTTTGGAATTTCCTGAAATATTAAAATATATTAATAATATTCTAGAACCAAATGATTTAAAATAGCCTAAAACTTAATAGGGGATTAAGGTTTCATCATTTCATTATACTCTTAGTGATTTTTATGATTTTATTGATTTTTTAATAATTTATTAAAATACTAATCCCAAAAAATGTCATTATTGTCAATTTTGATACTATTCATCACATTGACATTAAAAACATCAAGAAAACAAGTAAAAATTTAAACAAATATTTTATCATATAATGAAAATATCATATCCATCTATAGAATTCATGGATCACCTTAAATATCACAAATTATTATAATTTTAATATTTCAATATTATTTTATTTGATTATTCCATTAATTAAATAATTACTGCATCCAAGTTGTGTAAGAATTTAAGATAATTATTTCTTTAATAAAAATTAAATATGAATTATCATGATGTATAAAAATATTTTATATTTAATAATACTATTTATAATTGAACATTTCCCCTAGATTTCACCATATTAAAAATATTATTCTTAATAATAACATGAGTGTGACTAGTTTGACTTTTTTTAAAAAAAATACTATAAATGCCATAATCTCCTAAATTTGGCCCCAAAATGTCTTAAATTTGACACGTTGATGACTATAGGCTGAATGGACTCATCCAATAATATTTATTCAGGTGTTAGGGTCATCTTCTAGTCTTTATAAATTTATTTTTAATATTACTTACATGATTTACCCTTTATCGCGGTAACAAGAATTACTAAGGTTATTATCCAAATCAACCAAAAATAAAATCAAGCTATTTTTTGAATTTTTACCTCCTGAATATCAATATTTATTCCATTTTTCAAAAATCAAAATAGATAAGTGGTGGAATTTAATTTAATATTAAACCAGAAAAATGAAATGAAAAACTATTTTTAGAAGGAAAACCCTTTTCAACTATAAAAATGTTTATATTCTAAATTAAAACATGAAATTGATTCTGATAAACTTAATTGAATTATTAATAATATATTTAATTTTAATTTTTAATAGTTTTCAAATAAAATGAACTTTTCATGTGATTGAAATAAAAATATAGTTTTCAATAAAAATTGTAATTTTTCACTTTTTAGTAGAAAATAAATCATTTCAGAAAAATAAAAAAATTTCACCCTAAGATCATTTTCATAAGATAATTTAAAAAATTATGTTAGTTTAATAAAATACATTTTCTAAATGTGGAAAAATAATTATAATATTTTCTCCTAAAAAGTAATAAAAATAATTTTTTAAGAAAACATATAAAACGACTTTACTAAAATTTGAGTGGATATTTTTATAAAGTTTGGGGCCGAAGCCTCAATTTATTATTAAAGAAAATACCTCTTTAGACTGGGTAGAAGGTGAACCATTACATAGCCCGAAGGCCCAAGTCCAAGTGACCTGCATACAGGGCTAGAAAGCCCATTTTTTTCCCAAAGGACCCCTCGGTAAACAGTACTGCTACAGTACCCGCACCGCTACAGTACCTGCTACAGTACAACCACCGCTATAGTACCTGCAACAGTCCCTCTGCCGCTACAGTACTGCCGCTACTATAGTACTCGGGAATTCTCCCCCGCCCGGATTTGATCCTGGGTCTTTTGGATGCCAAGCAGGAGCCTGAACCACTAGGGTACAGGCTCGTTGGAAAACGAGTTGTGGGTAACGAGGTATTGGTGATTAAGACCACTATATATATTTCATAATCCAATTAATCATATTCTCATCCACTGATTTAATGGTTAGGATATAATGGTCATAATATTACTTTTGGGTTCATTTAAGCTCAATGTTGCGTGAAATGCAAGCTATCAAACATAGTGTTCTTTTTAAATCTTGGGGTTTTACATTAGGACCACTTGAGTAAAGATTATTATGAGAATGATGAGTTATGAAAAATTATGATCTTTAAATCAATTCCTTGATAACTAATTTTTTTCAAACTTTCAAAACCAAACCTCTCAACCTAAATAAACATTATCACACTCTCTCTTTAATCAATCATCAGAATTCGATTACTCCCACTTTTTAAATAGGAAATAACACTCCTAGCCCCAAAATTATCCTTTTCATATCTTCTCCACCATTTTATTATGGATTTGATCTCACATTATTTCAATAAACCTAAATATCACTTATTTGAATGTTTTTTATGGAGGGTTGGAAATCCAAACTATTGTGTCAAGAAAGAAATCATAATATTCTATTAATAGTAGATAAAATAATGGTGTTGGGTTCCCTTATCCAAATAATATAGTTATAGGGGAATATTTGTGAATAAAGATCCAACCTATGTTTTTTTAAATATTACCCAAGTATTTCCTTGGTCATTTCTCCCCAATTTTATCTTGAGTTAACACATACTCCCACATCATATTCATTTCCATAACATTCAATTTGGTAAAATGATACTTTTTGGTAATATGATTCATCTTGAATGATTTATGGGATTTTTTATATTATTAATAGAACTTGAGTTATCAAACATGATATAAATAGTAAATTTCACATCAATTCCAACAACTTTAGGTTGCTGTTTCATCTCTATCCATTTAGTGGAAATTTGAGTAGTTGAAATGTATTCAGCCTCCATGGTCCTCAGGAAAATAAAATCTTGATAATTTATTATAAATTAAATGCATAACTTTGACAATAAAAAACACAACCTAATTATGACTTATTATAATCCATAGAACTAACCAAACCTACATAAGTATATCCCAACTACTTTTGATGTATTTTTCTATGAAAAAAATAGTCTGAAGTCCTCCCCGATCTTAACATAATGATGTTTTTTTCTCCATTAACATGTGATATTCCTTGGGAAATCATAGGTATCATATATCTTCATTTATAAAAAACTCAATTTATATAATTCTTGTGGTAATGTACAATAAAAATCTGATCATTTCCTAATATTATGTGATATGGACCTCCTTACCACCATAATCTTTGGGACAATTTCATGTCGAATCATCCATTGTAAATATCTTGATCACCTCTATAGAATATTTTGATTGGGAAATAAATGTATCAACCAAAAATTAAGTCATCTGTAAACCATGAAAAAATGTTTAACTAAGCAATCATAGAAATTTCGAGCTCACACATCATGTGCTCTAAAATTTCTTGAATTATGATTTTTATGATACTGTAAATATTTTATCATTGACATATTTCATCACCAATATTAATTGATTATTCTCCTTCTTGATGTATATGTTTTTATCAAATCTACTACAATAATAACTTATTTTTCTTAAGTATTGATCTATTAATGAATACAAGGCCTCTGGTTCTTATTTCATCCCACACAATATATTTTTAAACTACCACACCTTTCTTCTATATTCATCCACAGGAAAGAGATATGGTTTATCAATGTATACTTACACTTCGAGGACTATATATTGGATATCATATATGATGAACATTTTAAAATCATTTTATTGATTTTTCACTAACATAGCCATGAAGAGCAATATAATTTCTAACTGAGGAATGGGTAAAAATTTCTCAGTGGGAGTACCACCTACACACAAATTATTCTTTGTTCTATATAACTATTCCGTATTTGTTAATTTTATGCTATATAATCCACTATTTCTAATGAAATTCATGTTCCATGACTATATAAAAATATCCCATACCCCATTCATCTCAACCTACTCATGCTCCTCATGCATGTCTTTGACTAAGTTTTAAACCATGGAAGTCTCTTCAAAAGAGTTAGTAATTATTTGAGATATATGAGAGGTTTTTTTTCAATTATTCATCATTATTTTTCTGAAAATCACGTTCACTAATTTTTAATTTTTGTTTAGTCTCCATAATAGTTACATATTCAATTCCTATAATTTTTCAAGGCCCTAATTTATAGAATTTTTATGCTTTCCTTTTGGTTGAAAAATTAAAGAAAATACCATATCCCCCATGAGAATAATAATATTTTTATCTCTATGGGGATTAATTTATTTTGTTTTAAATAATAAATATTATTTCAATGTAATATTCTTCCCATAAAAACTTTTCTACATTTTCTCCACTTTACCTGGATCAAAAAAATCCTAGATAGAGATATATACTAATGAAAGAACTATGTTTTCAAATATTAATCTTATTGATTGTTATAAATCCACATCCATTAGGTCATGTGGTTTATGATCTATTTACTCCCCTAAAAACACCATTTTTTTGAATAGTACTCACTACTGACACTTGGTGCCTTATTCCATGTTTTCTTAGATATTCCTAAACCTGATTGTTTTTTAAAATTTATACCATTATTGATGTTGAACATAATAATTTTCATCCCAAGAATTATCTTTTATAATATTTGATATCATTTAATTCACATGAATGCTTAAAATTTATGGGATATGACAATCATCCATTCCATCCTAGAGAAATCATAAATAAATATAACATAATATCATTTTACATCAATGAATTTGGGTGATATCTTCCCACATACATAGACTTGCACCCATTCAAGAAACAGTGTTGACTTTTTGTCCTTCGACTTGTATTTCTTCCATGTAAACATCCCCTTTTCACAAGTTTCACATGTTTGAGTGAAATAATGTGTGAGTTTAGGGATGTCATGTGAACCTTCAATATTTACTGATTCCTCTGAATAATTTTCTCTCAAATGGCCAAGCAATTTCTTCTACTACTAGTTTTCCTATTCCTTGGATAATTAGAATATATATCCTTCTCTATCATTAAGATATAAAATTATGTTCATGAATATTACTTTAATTAATATAGTTTCAGATATTCATTTGATTATTTAAGACATTTTTTTGATGTTCTTCATATGTCACAAGTGACATAAATAACTTAAAATTTTCAAGTGGTCACTATGGCCTTCAACCACAAATAAATCCATGTGCCATAAAACTTTTCCTCTAATTTTGTTTTTCAAAAAGGAAATAATATTCAACCATTCATCACTTCCAAATAAAAAAAATCATATTTTTATTATCTGATGTATGTGAACATATAATTTTCCTATCATATAGAAATTAAAATAGTTATCTAGAATAAGTAATCCATTTTGGTTAGTTTATTACAAATAAATTACTGCTATATTTTCCTTTTCAACCTTTTAGTTCTTGGTAAATGTCTCAAGCATTGATTCCTTTTATTATGATTGTGAATATTCCACCTAAGGCTATAATGGAGAATCCTCATCTTCCAAAATTGAAAATACATATATGTTTCCATATTTTATTATAAATATTCAAGAATTTTAGATTTAAATTTTTATATACCTTACGTATATCCTTATATAATAATGATGAAAAATTCATGTCCTTATGTCCATAACCTCTATAAAAATTTCCCTTGAAAAAATATGGAGCATAGGAAATTCTTCTCATCTATTTTAATTTATCCTAACCCTTGAAGTTCCATTTGGGTATGGAATACTCATATTGTGTATTCCCTATATTTTCAAAATAATAATATTTGATTGATGGTAAATTATTGTGTTTTTTTGTTATATCACCTAGGGCCTTTAGAACATTTTTTTTCACACAAATCAACCCTATTTTGTGGTGTGTTTTCTTATGGTTTTTCATTAATAATTGTTTCTTCTTAAAATCAATAACCTCAACATAAATTCCATTATTTTTTAACTTATACACTACTGGGTAGGTTTTCACCTTCTACATTGACTTTTCATGAAACTCCTTGACCTATTTTATAGCTAGTGCAGTCTAACTTCCCAATTCAATACAATAAATTATAAGTGTCTCTTGATCCTTAAGTTTTCAACACTACTGCATGACTTCATTTTCATTTTCCTCAGATATTTTAACTTTAATTTTCACAAAATCTATCAATTCATATTTGATCTAGGTCTACACTTCAACTGTGATCTTTTTCTCAATCACATTTTATTAGTTCTTTATATTTTATATTTTTATCTATTCAATATTAGACTTCACATCATACATTTCTTATACTTAATAATACATATAAGGTTTGGAGTCTTATACCACTCAACTGGATTTCTCTGTTTTTAGCAACCAACATCAATCTTCTCAAGAGTAGATTTCATCTCAAGTTTAAGTTCAAATCTTCCACCAACATTAGAGTAATTACCATCACTATACTATATTTTTGTAATTTCTATGACAGCCATAAGAAATTCCTCACTAAGGTATTCATAATCCTTAATTTCCTTGACTTATATTTCTTCCATGTTTCCATCTTATATTTAGATAAAAAATTTATTCATGAATAAATTTTTAATTCACTCCTTTTCCCTCTCACACCCTTAATAGCTTTCATTTTGGGTTCTTTCCCTTCATCATCATCTCAAAATTTCATTGGGCACTTTTTAGTGTGATTCCAAATTTTACCACATCATAAGAAATCATGTGTAATAATGACACTTAATTTTATTTTCCCCATTTAGGTTAGAAGATATAAAAAATATAACCTCATATACTTCCAATTTATCAATATCCTCTTATATAGTGAGATGCTCCATCACATTTATCACCACTTTGGGATAAATATTCTTCATTGTGGATTCATTATCATTATTTCTCATCAACATTATTTATTTTATTGGAATGAATGGAGGAAAATACAAGGAGGAAAAACAAGAGAAGCCAAGAACTAAGGGGGTTTGAAGTAGTGAAGGTCAAGGGAGTCCCCTATAATGATGTTCACCCCCTCCACTTATAGGAAACTCAAGTCATAAAAATAGGAGACATTGGAACCTTGACCCATAATGGATGAAATATAATCAGCCACCATGTTAACTTCGCACCATGTGTGTCTCAAATGAACATTTATAGATATCAAACCATGGTAATTCCTAATGGCATAAGTGATCAACCAAGGAGGATTGGTAGAGTCATGAAATTAATTTTAAAGGACCAGGGAGTCTATTTCAACTTACGCAATGACAATGCCACCCTTTTGACAAAGGGAGAGGTTGGTGAGGAAGGAAAGAGCCTCCACTTAGAGGGGAGAGCCGAGGACAAAGTATGCAGTGAATACCAGAATGACCAATCCACTGGAGTTGCAGACCAGACTGCCACCTCTCATGATCCCCAAGGTGCAGGAGCCATCAATATTGAGTTTCAGGCCCCACACGGGAGGGTGCCAGTGAACCTAATTACCTCTCAAAATTCACCTATAAATAGGAGTCTGGGGATAAAACTGCAAGATGTGTAAATAAGAAGCGTCCCTCCAGGTCTCAAAGTGCCTGACCAAATCCAGGTGAAGGCTCAGAGTCCTCGTGATGATAGCCTTCCTAGAAGAATGAGCCCCCTCGTGCTGAGCTTTATTTATGGCCTTCCATAGACACCAAAAACCTTCATTGGGGATGAGGATTCTATCATGTCTCTCTGCTCCTCTTTCGTGCCTATCCCACCTCGAAGAAGAGATGGTCGGTGCTCTCTTCCTGGTGACGTTTGCATCATGAACAACAAGAGACCATAGGGATGCCACATTTTATAACATTCTCATATGTAGGGATGACGTTATGTCAAAGACTCCAGATAAGTAAATTAATCTTAGTTGAGATTTGATTGGTCCAAAGTACCTCATTCCAGTGGTCCCCCATCACTTGAGAGACCATCGACCAGTAAAAGATGCTACCTGAGAAGGCCCCTCAAGTTGGCAAGGGTAAAAAACACCTTTCTAGATTGGTGGAGGTTTCAATGAGATGATAGGAGCATTATTGATTTTTATTGAGTATCACCTTGATGAACTTGGGGTACATGATGGCTTCCATAAATGTGATTGAGAAGGCGGGGAAACCAAGGAAACGAAGACACAAACCAAACATGTTTTAATGCCAGAAGGACAACATCCCCTCCTTGATGATCCAGTAGGACATAGGTTGTAGAGAAGAGAAAATGGGGAGAAGTGTCGAGAGAAATAGGGACATGTGGCTCATCACCATAGTCAATTTTCACTCCAGATCCTCACTGATAATCTTACCCCAATTATTATGACGTTCATGGATATCCTAGGCCAGTCTTGCATGCCTGCAAAACAGAGTGTCTGCCATGCTACGAACATTGATCCCACCTTCATGTATGAGCTTCTCCATCTTCTACTAAGCCACTTAGTAGTGTTTACCTTATGCACAATAATCCTAATAAATATGGTAAAATATCTTGTCAATTTTTATGATGATGCCTTTTGGGACCTTGATCACAGATAGGGCATGAACTGGAGTGGACAGAAGGACGCTGTTGATGATAGAAATACAGACCCCACAGGAAAGGTATTTATTATTCCAATTGAGAACTATATCCACTAACATGGAAACTACAGTGTCAAAGTCTCTAATCCGAAGTCAGATTGAGGAGATCAGGGTCGCCCATATAGTACACGTGCAAGCTATCATGTTGCATGGCCAGGGTATTGCAGATCCAGGCCGCTCGACTAGGAGGGAAACTTTTGGAAAGGAATAGATCAATTTTGGACTTGTTGATGACTTGGACGCTCCACTTGCTATAAGTCTGAACCACTTTTATAAGTCCATATATGTAAATCCTTCTATAATTGAGAAATATCAGAGTATAATCTATATACAAGAGGTGAGAAATGGATGGAAGGTTCCCCTTCCTACGATAGGGCTGCACCTCCCCCTATTGAGGCTTCTATGAATAAGGAGGATAAAGAAGTACTATGAGATATTAAAGAGGGTAGGGGAAATAGGATCACCCTACCTCAAGCTACGAGTCACTTTGAAGAAACCATGAGTCTTACCCATGAAGTTGACTTCCATCCAGGAGGACCTGAAACAGCGGAAGATGAGATCGGTGTAAGCAGGAGAAAATCCCATACCTATCAGCATGATGTTGATATAACTACATTAAACATGATCATAGGCCTTAAAAATATCTAGTTTAATCGCAAGATTATATCCATGGTTCTTATTATTAAGATTCCACAGTATCTTCTGGGCTGACATGGTGGCACCTTGAATGGTCCGACCCTTTATGAAGCTGTTCTGCTCTTCAGAGACCCATTGAGGGAGATGTAAAACCATACTAGCATTGATGGTACTAGCAATTATTTTATAGGTGATGTTTCACAAGCTAACCAGGAAAAAATGGAGGATGGAGTAAGGGTTCTTATTCTTGGGCAGGAGGACAAGCATAGTGGCCACCACGACCCTCAGAAGGTGGACAACTTGAAAGAAGTCTTGGATGGCCTTAGATAGATCTCCCTCAACCACCTCCAAGGAGTCCCTATAAAAAGAACCAGGGAACCCATTAGGACGGAGCACACTATCATCCTTGAGGTTCAAAATAGCCTTGTGGATTTCTTCCTTGTCAGGCATGGCCACCAGCATGTCATTGTACTGGGGAGACATGATCTTTGGAATATCTGCTAGGGCCTCCGCCACACAACTAGGGTATCCATTAGGCATGCTAGAGTTTGGAATTTCCAAAATATCCTTGAAAACGTTGAGCGCTAGGTTACCCACTGTATCTCAGTCATTCGTGTAAGACCCATCCTCCATCAAGATGTTGGGAGTGACTGAGTGATTCCTCTCCTTGATACACTCATGAAAAAATGTAGTGTTCTTGTACCCCTCCTCCAACCATAGGATCCTTGAAGATTCCCATTCCATTTTCTCCTGATGAAGGATCACGTCTAATAAGGTGTCTTTATTTATTGACAAAGAATGAAACACCCGATCATCCCAGGACTCCTCAATGGAAATTTCAATATGCTCCACCTCCTACATGGAATTATTCAAGTCTAAGTCATCTGGAGGAAAGTTCTTTATCCAGACCTAAAGGCGGTTTTTGAGCCTCTATAATTTGGATTGAAGCACAATCCAAGGACTTCCTTGGGCAGGCTCGGACCAAGATGAATTGATTATTTGATAGTAACTAGGCCGACCACTCCAATACTGGGAGAACCTGAAGGAGTCCCTGTTATCTTAAGATGAATCCATATTAATAAGGAGTATATAGTGGTATGAAACACCTCACATGATATGAAACACATTAAAAGATTACCTGTTATCCTGATAACCTCACATTAAAACTTATTTGTAATATTATATGAATTCTCTTGACAATTTTCATAATTTCTATAGTTTATCTGAGTTCGAGCATATATTCCACAGGAATGTTGACTTGATTAAATAATGTTTCTATGGTCACATTCAAGTGAATTTTTAAATCCTCATTCAGTTTCCAAAAAAAAAAAATTAAATTTAGGATCATGTTCCTTTCAATGACCTTCATAAATGATAATAAGTTTTCCCAAGTGTCATGTAAGGATTTACAGGACACCACTTTTGTGTATATAAAATTAAATAGTGATCATCTTAAAGTATTAACTCCTTTGGAATCAGTATCATGTTCCCTTAAATATTTTTTTGATTAATCTCTAGTTCAGACGTTGGTTAAATTAAATTAATGGATATTATGCAAATGTACATTCCCAAATAAAGGAAATAGTGCTGCATCAAATTCTTCCATAACTCAATGCTATTTTTATTGATGATTGGAATACCATTATAGTTTATGACTCTTTCAATGGATTTAAATAGATTTAAATACTTCACGAATTATTAGTTCTAATATCACTTTTTGGTACTAAGATAAGTAAATACCTTGAGAGTGGGGATGACTCATGTTTTTCTATCGACATTAATTTGACCATTTATGAAAATATTATTCTATGGTTATTAGGAAAAATATCTACCTAACACTGATAATGAAATAAAAAAGGATAAAATAGAGGGATTCAATATTTTTATATTGTTCAACAAAACTGTTCTAATATATTGAGATCAAACTGATAATGTGTTAATTTTACAATAAAAAAAGTTTACTACTTTTCCAATTTGGTGTAGTTATACTTACCCTCCAGGATTTCAACCCTCACATTAATAAAATGATAACTTCTCTTAATCATATATAGAATTCACTGCTTCAATGAGTTACATATTTTTCATCCATAAACTAGAAAATTGGTTTACAACTCAACGTTGTACAAATTTTCCTCACCTTACCCCACTTGAATAAAATTATAAATTTTTTAACAAGATAATTTCATGGAATCTATTCTTATATTTGATTTATTTCTAGAACGTATCCTAAAATTCCTAATTATTATATATTTTTATTTTCCATCAATTTTTCTGTAAATCATTCTTACTCCTTTATTTAATTCCTTTTTAATTGTAATATTTTATATTCTTCTCAAATAAGATATTGACTCTATTTTTGGAAGATATTATTCTTCAATATTATCCACAAATTGACATGTACCATTTTAATGAAATATATTTCAAATAGTGTATGTCAAATCCTGATTTTCCACATTATACAACTTAATCTAAAAAAATATAGAAAATATCCCATTCATATCCTGAATGTCTCATACATTGAGATACCCTTTTTAAAATACTATATACAATAAATCCCCCTCAAATATAATTTTCGTCAAATTATATTACTTTATGTATGTCTAAATAAAAACTGAATCTAAAAAAATCCATGGAGAAACTATCTCCTCCATGAAATAGGCTCTCATTATTAGAACCACAAAATTCTTCCCTAATCCTATCATAACATGGTATGTTTCATAATAGTTCATGCCTCACCTTTGGAGTACCATTAAAATCCACCTATGTTATGTTGTGACATGGAAATTCCATTCTGGCATAATCCTATATGAAAAAAAACCATAGAAATCCACTTGAAATTATTACAGGTCGGTATGAGCATTCATGGAATGAATTATTTTCCACGAAATATAAAATTATGGGATATTTACTTAGTCACGTTAAATTTACATATGAATTCTCATTGTGTATTCTCATGATATTATCCTATTTGATTTTTAAACTTCATATTTCGATAATGACATAACCTCATATTCCAGGGAATAACTGTTTCTACACATCAAATTTTAGTAAAGAAAAAACATCCATTACATTCACCACATGGTGAATTGATGGTAATAATGAAATGAGTTTACCTTATAATGTTCCCTAAAATATCTTTCATTTTAGTTACTTTTTCAAATTTCCAATGCAAACACCCTTTAGGGTGAAATATGGGGTGTCAATTCATAAATTCTAAAATGAATCCTTTTATTTACATGAGGAATATTATGAGAACCCAAAATTATCCTTTCGATGCTTAAATTTTTGTTTTCTAAAATCGCTTATCATTTGATGAACAATGGTGTTGCGGTGCGATAACATCTTTCATTCTATAATCTTTTGAAATGGTAAAAATATTATATTTTATATTCTTACTTCAATGAACATTGTAAATATAAAATAATTTTCCAAAATACAAATAAAAACACACTTCATAGAGTGATGTGGGATGTTTCAGTATTACTCTTGTCTTACATATAGACCTACTTCAGCTATTTCCCAAACACATTAGGAATTATTCATTACATATTAATAATAATTCCAATTTCCTTTCATAGTATTGTCTATAAAAATTACCTAAAAATGAACTCAAGGGAATTTTGATAAAAATGGTGTAAACCCCCAAGCCTGTAAAGAATTTATACTACCTATGGTTGAGATATAGTGACCCTAGCCTTTTAAATATAACATTTCATGATTTTAGGCATAAATAAACATTAGAGTAGAAGCCAAGGATTGTGAAGTCTAGTGTCTTTGAAGACTAGGTACATAAAACCTAAAACACGAGACTAAAAAAAACATATTTATTTAATATTCATAATGATATCCTAACTTCCTTTGAGCCGTTACATCTGTATAGGGTACCCGTGGGATCACATGAACAAAGGGATGATCTAAAATCCCAGTAAGGGAATAAACATAAGAATAAGTCATTAGCACATGGTTTAGAGATCATTCTATAATGATATAAAATTTCATATAGAATCATAAAATATAAACATGGGATCATATAAATATTGAACCATAGAAATGTGTCAGAAACATAAATCATTACATTAGTATGATTTAAGTCTAACTACCAAGACCATTGCACATGGTAGCACAAGCCAAGGCTAACTACCAAGACCATCGCACATGGTAGCACAAGCCAATGATAACCGCCAAGACCATCACACATAACATCTCATTAGAATCAACATTACCCAATTCATTGGTGTGCTATTTGGGAACACCCATATTAATGTTTCATGAATATTTTTTCCACATAAATAATCATACATACTCAATCTTACATAAACATTAGGGTTACCCATGGAAATAATTGAGTACCATAATCATGTCATAAATTATAAAAAATAGGCGTATCATAAAAGTGTCCATGAAAAAAAGGAACTAAAATATACATGGACATTTATAAAGGAAAATAGGCATGTATCATAGAAAGTGATGTCAATTATAAGTGACAACATATAAGAAAATATTTAAGAAATTTTAGCATTAAAACATTTTTGTGCGGTTTTAAGGAAAATACTAGAGCCTTTAAAATATTAAAGGGAACATCATTTATATAAAAAAAAGTAAACCAAGAAGGTTTTCATAATAAAAGGACATAATTTATAAAGACAATGGTAGATTAAAAAAGAATATAGATTGCACTTGAAATTGGGTAAGAATTCAGGAAGTTCCCTTGAAACAGGTTTGCTTATCGGGAAGTATTGGGGAGGGAAACATGTATATCCCCAAAAGATAATGATGGAAGAGTCTTGATAAATGAGTTTCGTACATGTAAAAATCATTTATAAGATACACATAAAAAGATAAGACAACTTCACTTTGGTAAAAATAAGATAAAGAAACCCAAAGGAACAATGGAGGATCGGGTAGAATCCCTTACGGATTATCGACATGGTATCAGGTGTACTTACGAGGGATTAATGAGAGATAAAGGGGTTTATCATCACTTATAAATCATGAGGGAAATGTGAGAGAGGTGATAAATCATACCCCATCATTATGTATTACTCATAAAAGGGAATAACATAGAGGACATTATTGAATAAAATTGAAATGGAGAGGATCCCTTACCTTAAGTCCAATGGTGTTCTCCACTTGATATTAATGACCTGAATAATAAAATTAGGTTAAAGAACCTAAAATACATTTTATTGATTTATTATAACCTTATTAAGTTCATACATGTCCATTTTGATGAGTTAATAAGTTCAATTTCATTGTTTCGGAGCATTTGATTCCTTGGTTTTAATGATCGGTTCACTTATATTCATGTTCGGATAAACATATATGTTGAAGGTGGTTGTACATAATTGAAGTTATATGAAATCAGTGAACATAAATAATATTAAATGGTTATAAAATTTATTTGGTAATTTTTAGTGAAGGTGAATCATTATCTAAAACATTAATGATAAATGCTTGGATTAACTTGGCGAATTTTCTTAAAGCTAACTTTTTTTGTATTATTATTTTAAATCCTGAATTTATAAGGATTACAGAAAATTAAATAAGATAAAATACATATATTATGATCTTATTTAACCATTAAAATTGTTTTAAGACCATTCTAGAATATGGTAAAAGAAATTGAAAACCCATCATCCTTGAATGTGGTAAATTAACACATCTCAGATGGTGTCTTTACTACTAGTATAAAAGAAGAGTAAAGGGGATATGATAATAACTTATTCCATTATCATAAAAAAAATTATATTAAATGTAAGGTACTAGAGTTTTCATAACATTTGGATGATGACAGGTAAAGATATAAAAGAAAACAAATGAACTTGAAAAGACATTAAAAGAATTTTAAAAGAAGAATTTACCTCTTAAATAAATCTTCCTTGAGAGGCTATTAAGGGGAGAGAATTTAATATTTTGAAGAGACTATGGGATATTGGATGTGGTGGAGGAGATTGAAGAGATATTTTTGAATAATTTAGGTAAGGCACAAGGCTTGAGAGGAGTGAAGAGAAGAGGTAAGGAGGGGTGATATTTAAAGTTGATGAGAGGAGGGTTTTCATAATATTTAATTTCTTAGTTTATTAATTTCCCTCAAGACTATAAGTAGTGATGATTACATGAAAAAAATTGTAGTAAGTTCATGTAAGTTACAGATTTGGGTTCTTACATCACTCATGATGTCAGGAATAGTGGATTTAAATTATAATGTATTTATACGGTAAATTAATATATTTTACTATTCACAAAATTCAAGTATTGCAGAAAAATCTTAAAAATTCACCATAACCATTTTTCGACATGTAAAATCCAAAAATTAACTACATATTTCAAAAATAATTTTTTAAAAATGATTAATTTAATTTTTAATTAAAATCATAATTTACTTGAAAAATACAGATTTTAAAACTATAATTGCTTTTATTATGCTTTCAAGAATTACATAAAGTATTATAAAATTATCTTAAAACTACAGGACATAAAATTATTAATTTATGAACACCTTTTAGGAATATATATTTTCTTTTAAATTAATTAATTAATTGTAATTAATTATTTATGACTTATAAAAAATACCAATACCTTTACTATGGTCATATTATCAATTATAAGAAGCCTAAATTTTATTTATACATTCAAGGGTGAGGTTACTATTCTTTTGGATGATTTACTATTTATAAGGGTCATATTACTATTTATAAGTGTAGGTTATTATTCATAGGGGTAGGTTATTATTCACCAAAAATTATGTTTGTTCCATCAGTCTCCAAACAGCTTACTGATCGCAACCATATATATCATATTTTTGAAATTCAAATCATATATGTGACAATATTATGTTTAATGGTCACATAGTACTTAGTAGTTCATTGTATTATGATTTAATGTGATTATATGACATAATTATAAGAATATAATTTCTATTTATATAACATTGGGTCGTTACATTATTCCCCCCTTATGAAATTTCTCCCTCAAAATTTCATTTTACATTCTAAGCCACATATAGGTGTGGGTACTTCTCCTTCATTTCCTCCTCCAGTTCCCATGTTTCCTCTCCATACTTATGGTTCTTCCACAGTACGTTGGCCAGGTGAGTAGTCTTGTTACATAGCACTTTGTCTCTATGATCCCAAATCTTCATTAGCTACTCCTCGTAAGAAAGATCATTCTCTAACTGTCACATCTGAAGAGATTACATGTGAAGGGTCTGTTATGTAATTCCTTAAGAGGGATACATGAAAGACATCGTGTACTTTGGACATGGTAGGTGTAAGTGCTAGTCGATAGGCCACAACCCTGACACGATCAAGAATATCGAAGGGGATAATGTACTTGGGACTTAACTAAATTTTCTACCCAAACCTCATGACCTTCTTCCATGAAGATATGCTTAGAAATACCATGTATCTAACTTTGAACTCAAGGTCTTGTCGATAGTTGTCTGCCTAACTCTTTTGTCGACTTTGAGCTACCTTGATGTGCTGCTGAACGGTTTCCACCTTCTCCACCATTTCTTTGACCATTTCAGGTCCTATCAGCTTATGCTCACTGACTTCATCTCGACACACCGATGTTATGAACCTTTTCCCATAAATGGATTCATAAGGTTCCATTCGAATGCTCGAGTGGAAACTATTTTTGTAGGAGAATTTGACCAGTGGAAGATGTTAGTCCCATACTCCTTTGAAGTCCATAGAACATGATCTCAACATATCTTCTAGTGTCTGAATAGTTTGCTCATATTGGCCATCAGTTTGATGATGGTTGGCTATACTGAAGTTCATTTCAGTGCTTAGATCATATTGGATACTTTTTCAGAACTTCGAGGTGAATATCAGATCTCTATAAGATACAATAGATAGTGGAACCCTATGTATCCTTACCACTTGTTTGATATATATCCATGTAAGTTGATCCAATGAGAAGTTCTCTCGAATTGTGATAAAGTGAGATGTCATTGTAAGACGATCCATAATGACCAATATAGCATTGTTTCCTCTGGATGTCCATGGAAGTCCATTGACAAAGTCAATGTTTATAGTCTCCCACTTCCATGTCAGTATGGTTAGTGGTTGCATCATTCCCTTAGACTTATGTATTTTAGCCTTCTATTTTTGACATACCGGGCACTTTGATATATATTCAGAAATCCCCTTATTTATATTTTCCGACCAAAACTTCTCTCAGAGATCTTAATACATATTTGTGCTCTCTGGGTGGATAGTTAAGGTTGATCTATGTGCATCATTAAAAAGCTCCTTATTTATCTCTAGATCAGATGGTATACGTAATCGTGACCCAAATATTACAAGTACTTCATCATCAATATTGAACACTAAGGATTTTATATTTCTAACAGCATCCACCCTTTTCAGAATTTCCAAATCTTTTATTTGAGCATCCTTTATTTTCTCCATGAGGGATGGTTGAGCAATCATTTTAGAAAGGACTGATGATGATCCTCCCTTAATGATTCCCATGTCTATCCTCTAAAAATCTAAGAAGATTGGATCCTTTTCAATTCTCATCATTGATAAAGATACAAGATCCTTTCTACTTAGATCATCCACCACCTTGTTTGCCTTATCAGGATGGTAGTAGATTGAGCATTTATAATACTTGATGAGATCTATCAATCTTCACTGGTGAATATTAAGCTCTTTTTTTGTGAATATATATTTGAGATTCTTGTGATCAGTATATATCTCAATCTTATCCTCATAAAGATAATGCCTATGTATTTTTAATGAAAAGATCACAACCTCCAACTCTAGAACTTTCATTGGATAGGTTTGATCATGGATTTTCAGCTGCCTTGAGGCGTAGGCTATCACTTTTTCATTTTTCATCAACACACAGCCTAAGACCTTCTTCGAAGCGTCACTTTAAACCACAAATATTTCTCTACTTGTTATGAGTGTGAGTACTGGCACAATGATTAGCCTCTTTCTCAAATCCTTAAAGTAGTCTTCACATTCTTGAGTCCAGAAAAACATTAATCCCTTCTGTGTCATCTTGGTCATTGGGTTTTACAATTGTGAAAAGTTCTTCACAAATAATTGATAATACCTAGATAGACTCAAAATTCTTCGAATATCTATTATAGATGTTGTATTGGGCCACTCTTCAATCACCTTTATAAGGCCCCAGCCTTAAACCTTACTTAATCTTGAGTTATTACAAGATTACACATTGAGGATCTTTTCAGGTTTAGAGTTTTAGAGAATTAGATCATAAAACTTGCATTACATTCCACATATAAACAAAGTGGTTACATAAAGATAGTATTCTTCATTCCCATCAATGGAAACACATTTGAAATAAAACATGGATTATTTCTTGACACTTCCTTGACACTATCATCATATCATGTACCTTTGACCTGTGAAAAACATTTCAAAAAAACTTGGGATGAGCATAAAAAGCTCAGTATGGGTTATAAAAACATGGAAAGGAAACATGGGTACATATATACATAAGAACGAAATCATAATTTACCCATAAAACATAAGCACTTTAACATACCTCATCAAATCATGAATAAATCATAGAAATCATAAGACATAAAGGTAACTTGAGGCATTCATAACATTCTTACGTAGGGAGTAACCCTCTTGGTTACGTTTGGAATACCCATCACAGTATATTCCCTAAAATCTCTTCAGAGAAACCTTAACGTTTCACTCCTTCGCGTTACCCAATGCATTGGAGAGATATATCGGGCTCACCCGCCCTTAGTTTATCACGGAACCACCCGTCTTCATAATAATGCCCAAGAACCATAACATAATCCTATCACATAAAACATGCATAAAGGAAACATAACATTTCCACATTCCAATCACAAGATATCAATACAACACAAAAAACATTGTGAAAACCATTTTCAATACCAAAATAAAATAAAGGTAAAACATGGTATTTTTTTCTTTTAAAAAGAAGGTATGGCTTGTAGAGGAAGCCGAAACTCAAATAACGGTCACGACGGCGGAGAAGTCGTTGTCGCCGCATACGTACGACAAAAACATTCCCTTTTGTCGTTTAGTAAACGCTTCATATAAAAAATATTCCTTTTGAATAAACGTAAAAGTCAAAGGGGTTTATACACCGTATAAAAGAAAGTTGTGTATAAAATAAAATATGCCTCAATGAAAGGAGATTGAGACGAAGTCCCATACCTCGTATCCGACTTGACCCGACCGTTCTTTAATCTCCTGAATAATAAACTTGAGTTAATCTCTACTTGCTTAAGAACCTTTTTCAAGTTCATTATTCCTTTTATACCATGTTATGAACATCATGTAATCATTTAAGTTAATAATGTTCATTTTGTCGGTATTTGGTTCTTAAGTCAAAAATAGACCTCTTACACTTACATGTTGTTAATTTGGTCAAAGTTTCGTTATATACAGAATGATATTAATTATTTGGATAACATATATATCATATATATTCATCATATACATGTATTTATAATATTACATCACATTCAGAGGTAAGAAATGAAATGCACCGTTCATGGAGACGGTAAGCCGTACGTACGCATGAACGCTACTTACATTTCTATTTCGTATTTTCTGGAATGGAATAATAATTATATAAGAGTATATTATAATTCAAGTATAATAACATATATAATATCATTAACTTTATCCTTTACACATCCCACATATGGTATTAACGAATCAAATCACTTTCAGGGGCGGTAGTCCGCACTTCCTAAAATGAAGATATCGTGTTTACCCATAATGGAAATAATAATGGTATGCCATAAATGAAAAATACAGAAGCTTAAGGAAGGAATAAACATATTATATATCATATATAAAAATAGTGACATCATAATGGCCACCTTTGAAGGTGTTAAATGAGTATTGAACAATCATCGTTTCAGGAGGCAGAATTTCGCCATCCACGGAAACCGTATGTTCTTTAACCATTTGATGTAGTTTTGTGAGAGTGTAGCTCAAATAAATCTTATAACAACATCATAGTATATTTAATATACTGGTGTTGTTACAAAATAAGTAAATAAAAAGAGTTTAGGGGGTTGGAGAAACAAAATAAAACAAATGAACATGAGAGAATGAATTACCTTTAAAAGTGTAACTCCTTTTGATTTGAGCCTAAAGGCTTCCTTTGAAAGAATTCTTCCCAAAGGGAATCCTCTAGGATGAGGAGAGGGATTTGGAGAGAGTAAATGGGTAGGGGTTGGTTGAGCCAAAGGCTTGAGGAGTGTGTGAAATGAGGTAGAGGTGAGGGCCTTTTATAAGAGGAGAGGAGGGGCACTTTTGGAAAGTAAAGAAATATTACTTTATTTGAAAAATGTGTTTCGGTTTCAAAAGGTCCCACATTGATAAAATTCATGGATACGGTGATAAGGGTTCTAAATCTACCCATCCAATAAGTTTTGGACATGTTTAGTTCATAGATTTTACATTATCTTTCCATTTTATTTAAATCGTCAAATAATGATGTCATTGCTGCATCATTATTATGTCATAATTAATTTAATTTATTTAAAGTCTAAAAATTATAAAAAAATACTATGATGTAGGAAATCTTTTTATCTTTACAATTACTATTTATAATAAAAAATCTGATCTTTATAACCTCATTTAAAAATTGTTTTCGTAAAACATATTATGTTTGTGTCATTTTTACTTTTACATTAAATAAAAAGTAATTTATGTCATTTCCCAACCAAAGTGGATCCATGGGGTCCCCAAGTTGACCCATGGCTTTTCTTGGTCGGCCATGACACAACCAATGAGGGTAGGACATGTTTCAAGCTCATCTTATTTTATTAAAGCATTATTTTTACCTTAAACTACACTAATTACCACTAATCGCGATTAAGAACTTAATAAGTTACTATTCACCAAAAAATTATTATAATCTCATTGAACCACATTTTACTTCTTAATGACAACTATGTATGTCGGATTTTTGAAATTCAAAACACAATGATGGCAAAATTTCATTTAAACGGAAAATCAGTCTTTATAAGTACCACTTAGTAGTTTCACTATTCATCAAAAATTGAAGTTTTTCAGAAAATTACCAAAAATTCACCCTAAGCTATATTTGATATTCCGAATTCAAAAATGAAGTCTATTTTACAAAATTCAAAACATATAAGTCACATTAATTAATTTAATAATTAATTCCCGCTGTCATGACAAATAGCGTGTTTTTATGAAACAATAAGTATCAAAAGATTGACACTAGTTTAAGTCCAATTTCAAAGTGAAATTGATTCCAATGACCACCATTGGATTAAATGGTAAAAATATATTCATATTAAACATTAAGACCAATTCAAAAGATAATATAATCATATAAATAAATTAGATTAAAAAGTAGTTTTGATGTAAAATGCAGTATTTTTCACTATTCATTAAAAAATGAACATTGTCCGAAAAATACCAAAAATTCACAAAAAGTAAATTTTGATGTCCCAATCATAAAGAATAAGTTTATTTTGAAAAACATAGTTTATAAAATTGTCAAAAGATAGATTTAAAAAGGGTTTTCCATCATAAGGCAGTAAAACAATCTTTTAAGAATATTAGTGTATTCCATGCTTAAGATTGGATTTATTTTCATTTTAAGCCTCTAAAACACTATCTTAATCATTAATAGACATAGATAAAAATATCTATTATTCATTAATTACTTGGGATGTTACAACCTTTGTCTTATAAGGGTCCACAGATATCCCTTTTCTAGTGATAACATGCCCCAAGAATGATACTTCCTCCATCTAGAACTCACATTTAATATACTTTTCATACAACTTCTCCCTTCTAAAAGTCTTTAACATAGTATTGAAATGATCCTCATGTTCCTCATTGCTCTTGGAGTATATCATAATATCATCAATAAAGACTACCACAAATTTGTCTAGGTAATCTATAAAGACTCTATTCATTAAATCCATGAAAATTGATAGATCATTATTGAGTTTGAAGGGAATCACTATGAAATCATAGTTTCCATACCTCGTTCGAAATGTAGTCATGGGAATGTCTTCCTTCATCACCTTTAATTGGTGATATCCCAACTGAAGGTCAACCTTAGAAAAATAATTGGCCCCATGAAGCTGATGAAACTAGTCATCTATACGAGGAAGGGGACACTTGTTCTTTATCATGATGTTATTGAGCTCATGATAATAAATTCATAGGCGCATTGAACAATCCTTCTTCTTGGTGAAGGGGACTAGATCTCCCCACAGTAAAGCACTTGGGCATATAAAACCCTTATCTAGATTCTCTTATAACCGCTTCTTCATCTATTCCAGCTCTATGGTGGCCATTCTATAAGGTGTATTTAATATAAGCAGAGATCTAGGAATAATTTCAATTGATAACTCAACCTCTTAGTCAGGAAGAAGACCATGAAACTCTTCAAGAAATACATTAATGTAATCCCTCACAATGGGCATGTCTTAAAGCATGATTCTATCCTTTGTATCAATCATTTGAGCAAGATATTCTTACTCATAGGGCAGAAATATCCACACTTGAGATGATGAATCTAATGGAGATTCAACTTCCTCCTAACACTTGTAAAGAATTGGAGGATGCTTCGGGATGTAAAGGTGATATCCCTTTCCTGACAGTTGATGTTGGATTTGTATAAAGATTTCCAATCCATGACCAATATAACATCAAACTCCACAAATGAAAGTATGATAAGATTTATCAGAGGTTCAGTCAAAAAACATTTACCAGGGAGGAGATATAAACCAGGGATGCAATAATTGCTCCATTTGATGTTATCACAGGTAACTTTCCCTCCAAATTTTGAGGTGGTGTTTGAATAATTATACTAAACTTGAATGATATGAAATAATGTGTAGAACCAGAATCAAATAGTACATTATCTATTCTTGGATGAATAACTAGCAAACCTATCAGCACATCATTTTCTGGATCCACCTCATTAGTAGTGATAGCATAATCCCTTCCTTGTTTCATTAGAGGTTGTTGTTGATTGAAAATGACAAACCTTGGATTAGGGAAATTGTTCTCATAATACCCATACTCCTTGGAGTTGTAACACTATACTACAGGCTGAGGGTTGTTCTGAACCTTCTTTTATTCTTCTACATTAGTGGGATTCTTTATATATCATCGGAAATTTTTAGCCAGATGTCCCAACTTTCCACATTTGAAGCTATTCATGGTTCCCTTTAGATAGTTCCCAAGATACATCTACCCAAAATTTTTACACATGGGATGATCGAACTTCTTTCCATCATGGAATTTATTTGTAGATCCACCCACATAAGATTCCATTTTCCACCTTTTGTCCCTAGGCCCAAAATACCACTGAGAGTCTTCGATCTCCATTTCTACCTTAAGGGAACAATATAAAATCTTCTCATAGCTGTTGAAGTCTAGAATCTCCAACGCTTTTTGTAGACTCGGCTTTAGTATGCTAAAGAAGCCATCCACCTTGCTGTCGGTGTTCATGACAAAGCCAGAGTTGTACTTTTTAAGCCTTGTAATGTTTTCTTCATATGACACGATTGAATCATCTTACTTCTTCCTGAGTTCTAGGAACCCTCTTTCCATATTTAGATGAAGGTTTTGGGGAAAATATTTATTAAAAAACATTCTCTTGAATTCCTCCCAATCCATGGAATAAATTTCCTCTTGGGGATTCATATTCTTGATCAGTTTCCATCACTGATCAACTTCCACAACAAAATGATAGATCACCAGTATTAATTTCTCTTCTTCTGAGAACTGGAGGACATATAATATCTTTTCAATGTAGTTAATCAACTATTCCGTGATATGGGATTAGAAATATCCACTAAACGTAGGAGGACTTTTCCATATGAAGGATTCAGTGACAAATTTCTCTTTCCTTTATGCAGGAGGGTGTTTTACATGATTCTAGTTATTATTCATAACTTGATCCAGTTGAGAAAGTACTGTAATGAAGTTATGAGCACCCATTCCCATCATATCAGGCATATAATTAGGGAAATCTTCACATTCCCAATCAAATTTATTGTTGGGATGTGTTCTTATATTTCCTGCCATTAGCTAAGAAAAATAACATACAATTAGAGGGATTGAATACTTAGCTGTTGAGTATAAAAATTAAACATTGAACATAAGATGATAAACTTGTAAAGGAGAAGTATATCCTAACTTGTGATTCCCTACGTTTCAATCTAGGTTGTCCTTGACCTATTTCATAACTTATATTCTTATAGGGTTTTTTCTCCCTTAATAATGGTTTGTACTAAGCTCTTGAATTTACCAAAGCATATCCCCCAGGAGTGTTAAACCAAGAGTGCATCAAGGGCCATTGTCGTGCACCAGTTCCCGTTCGAGTCTAGCTCAAAGCGGCGTTTTAAGGTTTTAACCCTAGATACATCTGTTCCAGATCCACATCTACCTATTTGTATCCAGACAGGGATGTTTTTTCTTGAAAACCCACTTACTCTATACTTACCAAAATTTAGGGGTGTTTTATTATACTTAGTATAATAATTAAAGTTATTACTAAAGTGTTCAAATCTAAATCTCAAAAAATAACTAGAGAATCCTCTCATACCCACTATAGTGACCCTAGCCTTTTACGTATAACATTACATGATTTTAGGCATAAATAAGCATCAGACTACAGGCCAAGGATTGTGAAGTCTAGTGTCATTAAAGACTAGGTACATAAAACATAAAACATGGGACTAAAAAAATACCTATTTATTTAATCTTTATAAAGAGATCCTAAATTCCTTTGATCCATTACATCAGTATAGGGTACCCTTGGGATCACATGAACAAAGGGATGAGCAAAAATCCCAGTAAGGGAATAAACATAAGAATAAGTCTAGCACATGGGTTAGAGATCATGATATAATAATATAAAATGGAATATAGAATCACAACATATAAAAATGGGATAATATAAACATTTAATCATAGAAATGTGGAATATACATAAATAATTACTTTATCATGATTCAAGGATAACTGCCAAGACCATTTCACGTGGTAGTACAAGCCAAAGCTAACCGCCAAGACTGTCATATATGGCAGTGCACGCCAAGGATAACCGCCAAGAACATCACACATAACATCTTATGAGACTCAAATTTACCCAATGAATTGGAGATATATCTAGGAACACCCATCTTAATGTTTTATGACTATGTTTTTAACATAAAGAATCATACATAACCAATCTTACATAAACATAAGGGTTACCCATGGAAATAATTGGGTACCACAATCATTTAATAAAGAATAAAAAATGGAAGTATCATAAAAGTTTCCATGAAATAAAGGAATTAAAATATCCATGGAAATTCATAAATTAAAATAGGCATGTATCATGGTATGTGATCTCAAGTAGAAGTGACAACATGGAAGAAAATTATTGAATAAATTTTAGCATTAAAACATTTTTTGCGATTTTATAGACAATACCATAGAGCATTTAAAATAAAAAAGGGAAAAATCCTTTATATAAAACCAAATTTGAACCAAAAAGGTTTTCATAATAAAAATAATGATTTTATAAAGATAATGGTGGCTTAAAATAGAAGATAGAGTGCACTTGAAATCAGGAAAGAATTCAGGAAGTTCCCTCGAAACAGATTTTCTTATCGGGAAGTATTGAGGAGGGAAACATGTATATCCATGAAAGAGAATGATTAAAGGGTATTTATAAATGAGTTTGGTACATGTAAAAATCATTTATAATATGAACATAAAAAATAATACAACTTCATTTTGGTAAAAATAAGATAAGGAAACCTGAAGGAATAAAGGAGGTTCAGGTAGAAACCCTTACAGATTATCGGCATGGTATCAAGTGTACTTAAGAGGGATTAATGAGAGAGAAAGGGGATTATAATCACTTATAAATCATAATTTCAGTATAGGGGAGTTTTGAAATCATACCCCATCATTAGGGATTACACATAAAAGGTCATAACATAGAGGACATTCTTGAATAAAAGTGAAATAGAGAGGATCCATTACCTTAAGTCCGTTGGTGTCATCCACTTGATATTAATGACCTGAATAATCAAATTATATTCATTAATTAATTATTAAAAAACAAAAAATACATGGTATTGATTTATTATAACCTTATTAACTTCATCCATGTCCATTTTTATGAGTTAAGATGTTCAATTTCATTGTTTGGGAGCGTTTTCTTCCTTTGTTTTAATGATCGTTTCACTTATATTCATGTTTGGATAATAATGTATGATGGAGGTGGTTGTACATAATTGAATTTATATGAAATTAGTGAACATAACAAGGATTATATGTTTATAAAATTCATTTTTTTATTTTTAGTGAAGGTGAATCATTATATAAAACATTAATGATAAACGCTTGGATTAACTTTGCGATTTTTCTCACAATTAACTTATTTTGTATTATTATTTTACATCATGAATTTATAAGGATTAAAGAAAAATAAATAAGATAAATTAAATATATTATGATCTTTTTTAACAATTAAAATGGTTTCATTAATAGTATAGAATATGGTAAAAGAAATTGAAAACCCATCATCCTTGAATGTGGTAAATTAACACATCTCAGATGAGGTCTTTACTACTAGTATAAAAGAAGAGTAAAGGAGATATGATAATAAATTATTCCATTATCATAAAAAAATATAGTACATTTAAGTTACTGTATTTTTAATAACATTTTGATGAGGATAGTTAAGGATAGAAAAGAAAAAAAATGAACTTGAAAAGAAAGTAAAAGAATTTGAAATGAGGAATTTACCTCTTGAATCAATCTTCCTTGAGAGCCTCTTAAGGGGAGAGGATTTGGTCACGGGAATAGAATATGGGATGTTGGATTTGGGAGAGGATATTGAGGAGAGATTTTGGAAAAATTTAGGCAAGGAACAAGGCTTGAGAGGAGTGAAGAGAAGAGGTAAGGAGGGGTGGTATTTATAGTGGAGGAGAGGAGGGTTTTCATAATATTTAATTCCTTAGTTTATTAATTTCCCTCAAGACCAGAAATAGTGATGATTTAATGAAAAAAATAGTAATAAGTTCATGTGAGTTTGAGATTTGGGTTATTACATCACTCATGATGTCAGGAATAGTGGATTTAAATTACAATGTATTTATATGGTAAATTAGTGTATTTTACTATTCAAAAAATTCAAGTATTTCAGAAAAATCCTAAAAATTCACCCTCACCATTTTTTGACATGTAGAATACATAAATGAACTTAATTTTCAAAAATAATTTTTTAAATATGACTAATTTATTTTTTAATTAAAATCATAATTTACTTGAAAAATACAGATTTTAAAAATATAACCGATTTTATAATGCTTTCAAAAATTACATAAGGTCTTATAAAAATTTATTAAAACAAGAAGACATAAAATTATTAATTTATGAACACCTTTTAGGAATATATATTTCTTTTAAATTAATTACTTAATTTTAATTAACTATTTATGAATTACGAAAATACCTATACCTTTAGTATGGTCAAATTATCACTTATAACATGCGTAAATTTTATTTATACATTCAATAGTGAGGTTACTATTCTTATGGATGGTTTAATATTCATAAGGTTCATATTACTATCCATAAGGGTATGTTACTGTTTATAAGGGTAGGTTACTATTCACTAAAAATTAATTTTGTTCCATCGGTCTCCAAACAGCTTACTAATCACAACCATGCATATCGGATTTTTAAAATTCAAATCATAGATGTGAAAATATTATGTTTAAAAGTCACATAATACTTAGTAGTTCATTATGTTGTGATTTTTTGTGATTACATGAAATAATTATAAGAAGAGAATTTCCATTGATATAACATTGGGTCGTTACATTGGATGTACTAGTTTATTATCCCCGTTTTAAAGATGGATGATGTTTTAATGATGTAAACCAAAAAATTTCAATTTTTCCTTTTGCATTTGAGTAGGGATCAATTTTAGAGTACCCTAAGGAAATAGAAAAATGAACCCAACCCTAGAATTAAAAAAATGAATTCCAAAAGAATAAGGGTTCAGGAGAAGTAAAATGGTGTGCTATGTGTCTTTTATATTGGATCCTCCTCAATGTTGTGTGAATGTTGTTTTTTAGGAGGTTGTCACATCAGTTATCCCCCCCTCCAGATCTTCTTTTTAACTAATTCCATCTTTATATAATATTCATTAAATTTTGCTATTATATTCTACTTTATAGTGGTTATTTCATTATCATTATCATCACTCTCAAGGGAAAGGTTTGATTCGATCACTTATACACATAAAATATTAAGGTTGATAAGATTGAATGAAATTAGTGAAAATTTAAAAAAATTGAGTCTGATTTAATTGTTTAATATTCATATGATAATGTGTCAAATAATTAATGAGATACCATACCCTATATAGAATATGGTACATAGAATAATTATGAGATATCATCAACACTTAATACCACATATACTCCATGTATTTGGTTGATGATCATATTGTTGTAGAAGTGATGTCACCAATCACCACCAAACTCCATCATATGTGGTTGATATCCTGAACAACCTGAATAAATTTTGAAAAGGGTTTTCTGGAGGAGGTGATTGAATTTGTTTTGTACGGAATGGAATGGAATAATAAGAACACTAAGGGAAATATGGAAAACTACAACACCAACCATTAGAATTAGTAATTATTCATTAAATTAGATTAAAATAATGAATAGAATGAAGATGGGTTTTGGGGATAATAAGAAACACCTACCTTATGATCAATCCCCATGTTAGATGGTCACCATTATGAACATTAAAAAGTGTCTTAAAGTGGGAATACAATAAGTATGGTAAAGTAATAATAAGAAGCTATATAATGTTACTGCATGATGTTAGAAATTGATGTTGTAAAATTTTGTTAAATGATTTATTTCCACAATAATATCGTTAAATGCCTAAGGATATAGTTATGTTACTTACCTAAGGGTTTTATCTCATGGATCATGGAATTTTTCTCACTATTCTAAATTAGTTATTAATATTTTTTGTTTTTGATACATAATGTGAGGATGAAATAAGTGGGGTTTGTTATAGTGTGGTGGAGTGTAAAAAATGATGTAAGAGGTTAAATCCAACCCAAATGTTTATAAGAATTGCCTCAATACTAGGGTTAGTAACATTATTTCCTTCATTATATATCATAATTATTTAAAACCCATCTAATAAATCATCCCACTATTCATTAGCTATAACACCCTTAGATTTTAAAAGAATAAAATTATGTTTGATAGATTAATGGAAACAAAACACTAAACATAGAAGAGAATATAAAATCATAAGAATTTATGATATATTTATTTTTAATTAATCATAATCACTATAATATATTTCAATATAGGAAACCCTGAGAGTTTTATATTCGATAACAAATGCAACACGCAACACAGAGCTTAAACGACCCATGATATATAAAGATGTCACAACCTAGCAATTAAATTGGAGAGTATGAATAATATTAACTATTTTAGGATATATATTTATAAATAACCTAGTTAATATAAATCATTGATAAATTTTTAGTAAATAACCAATCTATTTTAAGAAAAGTAATTTTATTCTTCAAAAATATATTTTCTTATAAAATATTTGTAATTTAATTTCATGAAAATAATTTTATAATAATTTTATTGGTACTTTTAGAAATTTTATTTCGTAAAATTAACTTCATTTTTAACATAAATATCAAAATTTACTTTTGGTGAATTTGTTTAATTTTTCTTAAAATAATGATTTTTCAATGAATGTTAAAAAATAACGCTTTTTATAAAACCATCATTTATTTTTAGTAATTTAGGTTTTATAAATTTTAAATTATGTTTTAAATTAAAATAAGTATTATTTAGTTATATTTAACCCACTTTTTTTTTTCTTTTGAATAAACTTTAAATTGGATTTTATTTTATGTTTATTTTTTTAAAAGGTTTTTTTTCTGAAAAATATTTTAAAGGGAATAATGTATGTCCATTTTAATTAATTAAAATAATCCATAATAAGTAATTCTACAAATGAAATTTATTTATTATTTATAAATAAATTTTATTTGATATTCCTACAATTATTATTATTAGACATAGAGTTAATATAAAATCATCTTGCACTTGTAAAACACTTCATGAAATCCCTCTTTTCCATCCCGTCTGTGGGTTTTGTTTTAAAAGTTAATTTTTTCTATTTTTATAAAATTTAATTGAAAAAATAAAATTAATTTTTGAAATAAATATTTCAAAATTTTATTTGGGTGAATTTTGGATAATTTTATAAAAATATTAGTTTTTCTGATGAGTATTGAAATTACTGAATTTTAATTGAAGATGACCTCTTCCTTTAAATTATTTAAAAAGATAAATTATATTTTATATTTGTTTTAAAGTAAAATTAGTAAAATTATATATCTATATAAACAAATTTATTTCCTTATAACTAATTTCATATTAAAATCGGTTATAAAAACATTGTAAAAATTTGAACATTTTCTCTTTGAAACCCCGCTTTCTCAACACGTCCATGGGATTAATTTTATATCCAAATTTCCCATACCTATTAATTGGATTTGTAAAAATGGATTACATATTAATAATAATAATATTTTCTAATTTATAAAATGTTTAACTTAATTTTTTACCAAATTTAATAGTGAAAAGAGTAAATAAATAATTAATGTGGTCAAGGATATAATAAATTTATTGTGGGGTTAAACAAAGAAGATAAGGGTTCAAATGACATACCAACTTTTCCAACACCCATTGGATGGACATAGTTCAAAACTATATATTTAAGGTTCTATAATAGCCCATTTTGGAATATTTTGTCATGATAAAAATGTGGTTATGATTGAGTCATTTCAAAATAATTACAGGAGTTCCACTCACCTCAATTATAAAAGGCCTCCCCCTCTCCTCTCTTCTTCACACCATCAGACCTCTTTGGTTCGGCCAATACCTAAAAAAATAAATTCCCAAAACCCCTCCCCTAATCTTATGAGACTTATTTTGGATACAAAACCAACATTGGATGGATTTTATTGAAAACCTAAGGATGATCCTAAAAGAATAGGTAATGTTCTTCTGCAAGAACGTTTATTTAATTTCTTTCTCCAACTTCATAAATTCTTATTAAAAATGATGATATAATAACATCAGTATCATCCATATACTAGGATTTTGATATAATAAGTTAATGACCTACAAAAATCTCCTCTTCCATCAAATGGAGTAGTAAATAATCATTCTTATATATGGAAGACTATCGCCTTGTGAACAGACGTCATTCATTTTTTCCATTACAACCTATCATTGTTGGTTATGATGATGAATTTAAAGTATATATATGATATTTATAACATTATTATACCTCTATAATAATTTTATCATATATATATATATATATATATATTTAATTTCTATTCTATAGGGGATACAATAGCATCGCTCATGTGTACCGCCAACTACCGCCTCATGAAGCGATGATATTCATCTTTCACTAACACTTTACATGGAATGAAATAAAGATAATGTTAATAAATATATGTTATATTAATGATATAATTTTTATATTAATTAAATATTTATCATTATAAATAGATATTAGATCATTTTATTTCTTTACACTATATAGATGACAACATCGTTCATGTATGTGTGGACTACCGCCTTCACGAAGTGATGTCACTTGCTTTTCATTACCACACCACATGGAAGATGTATATAAGTAAATTTAATGAAATAATATGGTATATATGATATTATTATACTTTGGTATAGGGAAAATTATAGTTATGTCCTTTTCATAATTATCACTATAAAATGGAAATGTTAGTCATGAATACGAAATTCCTACCATCTCCATGTTCGTAACTTACTTAATTTATCAAAAACAAGGTTTATTATTCATATTAAAAGTATAATTGACTTAAAAATATTATAATAATTTCATAATTATTATTAATTATATTAAGAAAATATAAAATATGAATAATATCTGGAACATTCATAACAAATCCCAAATGAGAAAACATGGCAATTGACACCTGAAACAATGAAAATAATGAAAGATTATTAAATAATGGCTGATAATATGTTATAAAAGTTTCAAATATGAAATTATAAATATTAATATGGTTCTATAATAAGTTTATTTTTTTAAAAAAATATACATGAGGATAAAGTATGATCAACCAATAGAAAGTGTGAAGTAAGAGATTTCTATCTCACTTTATACTTCTTTGAGACACATGTCATATTCATGAACTATTTATTTTATATGATGTATATACATTACATTAATGTATTTTAGGATAATTATCATGAATATTTTTGGGATTTTCATATCCATTAGAGGATCTTTTTTTCATGGGGCTTACATTTAAACATTACCCAAGTGGTAATAGTTTTATGTTAAAATCTCATCATTTATCTAGATTGCTTATGATTAAGTCTCCAATGTAAAATATTATTATCTATCTCTCAGTAATTATAATAAATATTATTCTCTAATTGTTATTCATGATAATTTTAAGTAATATTTTCATGTTTCCACTCAATGGTTCTAAAAATTATTGAGAAAATGCTTTTAAGAAAGATCTTATTTATTTCTCTCTTCTGTCAAAAACCCTTTTCTTCTGAAACCATGTTTTCTAAGAAAAATTAAAAAATGTTCTCCAAAATGGAAAGGATATTTTTATACATAAATGTTTTAAATTATTTATAAATTTATTTTCAATGAGAATTATTTTAACTATATCTTTTTAATTCTCATTTAAAAAAAAGTGATTTTCAAAATAAAATAGTTATTTTACAAAAAATATATTAAATGATCTTTTAAGTTTACTTATATTCCTAAATATCAAAAAAACATATTTCAATTATTTTATAATGGGGACATGTTTTTTGATTCCATCCACATTATTTCTCTGTGTGGAATAATATTGTTTCAAAGAGATTATTACAAAACTTGTTTCTGTTCTATAAGTTAATCATGTTTCTAAGATATTGTTATGAAACCCATTTCTCTTCTATTAGTAAATAATGTTTCAAATATATTATTATGGAATAGATTTATTTTCTATGGGATAATTTATGTTTTAGAATGATTAACATGGAACCCATTTCTTTTCCATAGGTTCATCATGATATGAAAGGAATAATGATTGTTTTTATGAGTTTAATGATGAAATGAATGATCTATGTACTGTATTTTTGGTTCTTGAACATTTTATATGATGGGTTCACCCAGATATTTTAGGGAAATCCCATTAGAGATTATACAATGGGAATCTTATATAGAGTTTTGTGCACCCATTACAGCTTGTAAGATTGGGTGACCATGATAACTCTAGGGGAACATGTTACAACTTATATGATGGGGTGTCCCATATTACACTAGTTGAGCCCATTACAACTTATATAAAGGGGTGATCTAGATAGTTCTGGGTGAGCCTGTTATAGCTTATATGATGTGTGCACCCAAATAGTGTCATAATGCATTGGGTAATGATTATGTTCTTTGGATAATTATATTGGAAGTCTCCCATTTTGTGAATGAAATTATAGGGGTTCTACAGGGGTTTTATGATGATAATTATCAAAGATACCAACAATTTTTCTACTATTTTAATGGATTTATATTGTTTCCTTTGATCAATATTGATATCACATGGATCATGATTATTTATTTTTATGTCTCTTTCAATTTTAAAATACATATGCCATTTTTCTTGTTTTATGAGTCATATATTGATGGCTATGAGTTCTTTTATGATTCTCTCATGCACTCTAATTATGTATCCATACCATTATGAACTTTTTGTGCTCATTGATGATTTTCACTTATTAACGATTATTTTTACCTTTACTGAGCATTTGACGTCACCCTTATTATGTTTCCTTTTCCCTATGTTATTAATAAATTATGTCAAATGAATTATTTCTAGAAGATATTTCATATGGACGATGACAATGACTTAATGTGAAATAATAAAATATTGATTAGGTGGGATAAATGTTCATTTAATGACATGTATATAGTTTATGCAGGAGTTTTTCATAATTATCTAAATCTATAATCCTAACAATTCCATGAGAATGTAAGTGATCCATTTTTTCCATTTGAATTTTTAAGGTTTGGATATAAGATAACATGGTCACAATTATTAGTATCAATGCCAGAAATGTAAATTTTATGATTTCAATGCCGGATCTAGGAGTGTAGATTTTGTTCTGTTATAGTTGATATTAGAGGAAAAGGATTAGATAAAATTTTAGATTAGTATTTTTAATGTGAGGTCATATTAAGATTTATCTACATCATCATAGGTCTATGAGATTAATAATCATCATAAGTTCAAAGCATTAAATACTATATTTTAGGTTTAAAGTGATGAGATATTAAATTTATCAATGAAACATTAGGAGACATTTTATTGGGTTTAAGTGTTTGTAAAGATTTAGTTTAATGTAAAGTATGAATTTATATATTTTAGGAAATATTATTTAAGGTATTCCTAACATTTAATTTTATAAGATCTTGGAAATTTAGAAAAAACTATTGTATAGATAACCATGGGATTCAAAATTGATTTGATGAGTAAGTGATTAATGTTAAATCAAAATAAGATCACCATATTTTTGTACATGAAATTTTAATTGTATAAGATAACTTTTGAGGTTAATACACTCTTTAATTTTGAGGTTATTGAGATCATTTTGGTTATAGGGTTATGAAATGATTTAATTTACACTTTGGGTATTACTATTTAATTTTTATCATTAAAGTATCCTATGAATATTTATTAATTTTTGGAATTATCTTACCATGTCCTAACCAGTTTAGTTTTTGTTAATTTATAAAGACATGAAGAATATATAGTTATCAATTTTATGGTTATGTGATTTTTAAAGGTTTATTTTAGTGCTTTGTGCATGAAGAATTCATCTTGAGTACAAATCATTTAGAGAAAAAGATAATATTTTGGTGGAAATTGAAAAAATGTGGAAATTATACTCATCAATTTAGTATACTTCCTTACTCTCTTATTATAGATGGAAAATAATTACTCAACTATAAGAAAGTATTTAAAAAAAAATTATTTCTTATTACATTCATGTTTGATTAATAATATGGTATTTTAGATCATAACAGATTTATGGTTTTGACTCCATTAACATTCCATTGATCATTCACTTACTTGTTATCAATGACCTCAATCACTCTATATAATTATTTACACTTTTCTTTTATTCCCATATATGTTATCCAATTTGAAAACCTAGTTATGTGTTATTCCATATGACCATTATACTTCCCTTTCTCCCAAATTAAGAGGATTTTTAATATAACCTTTTTAAAATGTGGGTTTATAATAAATGTATTTTCAAATTTCCATCCTTGGATTACTAATATAAAATTTCAAAATGTGAGGACACTATTTATTAAATGGGGGCGAGATGTAATGCCTTGAGATTTTAAAAGAATAAAATTATATTCGATAGTGTAAAGGAAATGAAACACTAAGATTAGAAGATAATGTCACACCTTGATAATTTAAGATATATTTCTTTAAGAAAATATCTTCAATATTTTTTAGTACTCACAACCTTGGGAATTTAATGTTTAAAAGTTTATTCAACATGCAACACCAAGCTTAAAAAACCTAGGCTATATATAACTATCATAACCTAGTCATTAAATTAGTGGGTATTGATAATATTAAATACATTATAATATATATATATATATATATATATATATATCCTATTACATATAAATTACTGACAAATATTTAGTAAAGAATTGATCAATATTTAGTAAAGTGATTATCTTCCTCAAAAAAAAAAAATATTTTTTTAAAAAATGCTTTTATTTCTTTTCATAAAAATAATATCACAATATTTTTTTTGAAATTTTATAAAATTTATTTGATAAAATTAACTTTATTTTTTGAATTAAAATATCAAAATTTTATTTGGGTGATATTTTTGAATATTTCTAAAAATACTAATTTTTTAGTAAATAGTAGAAAATTAACATTTTCTAAATAAGTGTTTAATGCACGTGTTTAATGCATGATCAACCAAGAGGAAGTGTGGGGTAATGGATTTTCATCTCACTTTTTATTCTATGAGACACATTTCTTATTCACCACCTATTTATTTTATGTGGTGTATATATATACCATGAATTTTATTAATTATGTTTCTCTATAAAATAATTTTCATTTGAATATCCAATTTAGTATCTCTCTTTCACGGGGCTTACATTTCAAAGTTACCTAAGTGGTAAGAGTTTTTAATTACAATCTCATAAATTATCGGTATTGTTTATGATTAAACCTCAAATGTTGAAATCTTATGATCTATATATCAATAATTATATTGGGTTTTTATCCTTTGTATATTCATGAAATTTTCAGGAAATAGTACCATTTTTCAAATCATTGGAACTAAAAATGATTGAGAAAATGTTTTTAAGAGAAACTTTATTTATTTCTCTCTTAACTCGAAAACAATTTTCTTCCAAAACAATGTTTTCTAAAAAAATTACAGAAATTAAAAATGGAAAGGATACATTCCTCTAGAAATGTTTTACATGATTTTTTTAATGCATAATTTATGTGTTACAAGTTTTTTTTCAATAAAAATTATTTTAAAAACTACTTTTTGGTTTTTAACAAAATTAATTTAAAAAAATGTTATTTTCATTAAAATTTATTGAATGATCTTTTAATTGTATTTAAATTAATTAAAATTAGAAACCCTTATTGTTACTTATGCTACACTAGGTATATTTTTTGATACAATTTTCATTCTTTATCAGGATGGAGTAAATTTGTTTCAAAGAGATTGATATAAAAATCATCTCTCTTCCATAGGTTAATCTTGTTTCAAAGAGATTTTTATAAAGCTCGGTTCACATCAACAAGTTAATCACGTTTCGAAGGGATTTTTATCATGGTTTAATTTTTCTTTCAAAGTTATTGACAAAGAAACTATTTAATTTCCATTGTTTGATCAAGTTATTAATGGAATGATGATTGTTTTTATAGGTTTTGTGATGAAACTTAAGCTCTGTTTAATTTATTTATTGTGGTTGGACATTATATACAATGTATTCCCCTAGATATCACTTGGTTATCCCATTAAAAATAATATGATGGGGCATCCCAAAATACACCAGGTGAGCCCGTTACAACATATATGGTTGGGAGGCCCAGATAGCATCAGGTTATCCAATTACAACATATATGATGATGTATCCCAGATAGCATTCAGTGAACCCATTGTAGCTTATATGATGGGTCAACCTAGATAAAAATGGATGATCCTTTTATATATTATATGATTTCATGACCCAGATAGCTCTAGGTGAGTCTGTTATAGATTATACGATTGGTATTCCTAGATAGTGCTCTAATACCATGGGTAATGATTATGTTCTCTAGAGAATTATATTGGAATTCAGATATATGGTTATACTAATTATAAGGGTTCTATACAAGATTTTTGATGATGATGTTCCATGATACCAACATGTTTTATCTATACATTCCATGGGTTTATAATGATTCCTTTTATCAATATTGATATTACATAGATTGTGATTATTTATTTTTAAAACTATTTCCTTTCTAAAAGCCTTATTCCAAGTTTCATGATTGATGATTTTGGTATTGATGTGTATGATCACTTTTATTATTCTATCACACACTCTAATTATATCATCATACCCATATACACTTCTTAATATCATCGATGATTTTCACATTTTAATTCTTATCCTTACAATTACTGAGCATTTGAGCTCATCCTTCTTATGTTTCCTTTCCCCCTATTATCAAGAAATGATATTGAATGATTTGTGTCTAGAAGGTATTTTATATGGATGATTATAATGACTTAATGTGAAATAAGAAAAGATTTTTTCATTAAGAGAAATTATCATTTAATGACATGGTTATTACTTCTATAGGATTTTTCCCCTATTTCTCTAAAACTACAAAACCTAAAAGGTAATTGAGAATGTAAGTGATCTATTTTTTCCTTTTGATTTGGTAAAGTTTTTATGGGAAAACATGTGGGTCACAATTATTGGTATCAATGTCAAAAATTTAATTTTTATGATATGAAAACTGAATCTATAAGTGCGGGTCCTGGACTATTATATTAGGTACCATTTAAACATCGAATATGGTACAACTCATACCCAAGAGATCACTTCGACACACGAAGACCCACCTCATTGGTTAATGAATATGTCACTATAGAAGAAATTCCATACACACACACACACAAAACTCCTTCATATGTTTTTTATATCCTGGATAACCAAACTCCTTCATGTGAAGAGTTGGATAATAGTGGGTGGTAATTATTATTTAGTATGGAATAGAACATACCCATAAGGACACTAAGTAAAACATGGAAAATCACCACACTATCCATCTGTATCCCCACTCTTTCAAAACAAATATATGAAAATCATAGTGAAATTGAAATGGGTATTTAGAAACATTGTAAAATACCTTCACAATGACAAAACATTCAGTTAGTTACTCTCTATCATGAGAAATGAAATGATTTATAAAGAGGGGGGATGATAAGTACAAATAAAGAAGAAGAATCTACTACTATTTTTTGATACCCTTGGTTGATGGATGATGTCCATGTAGAATATCATTTGATCATTTTCTATAATTTTCCTTATAGTAAAATAAATAATATTCTTTTTAAAGGATTGAGGTATGGAGGCAATAGGGAAAAATGGGATTGAGGGCATGAGATTAGTTGAACAGGAAGATAAACTATTCTTCATCTTTGGAAATTATGATATTATAGGTGATAATAACCATTAAAATTAATTACATATATATTTACCATATAAAATATCTTATGTGATTTATTCAGTAGAGTAATTATCTTATGTATCATGGTGTTCTAGCATCAGTTCTCAATAAATCTCACATATGGTATAATTCCCTACATACCAGTTGTTCAATCAGATAAATCTTATAAATATTATCATTTATCCCCCTTGGTAAATTCAATGATTTTACTTTAATAGTATAATATTTTACGTATAATCTATTGTATTATATACATGAGAACATGAATATTATGTAACCCTTAGAGGTTCCATAAAGAAATTATTCCCTTTTTCTTAAAAATCATTAAAAATCATATTAATTTTTGGAATTCATTGTTTAAACATAGGATAATTATTTTCCTAATAAAAATCACATTATAGGTTTCTTTAATATTAAAATCATTATTTACACAATAATATAAATATGTTTTAATTTAAACAATTGTAATATAATATTTACTTTTACTACATAAAAAATATATAAAAGAATTTATTGGTCACTATGGTAGTATAATAACTTTTGTGTAGTTATATAAGTTTTAGCCATCTCAGGAATTTATGAAAGAGAAATTCCATATGATGTTAGAAATTACCTATGTCTTGGTTGTAATCTTGATATTAAGGATAAAATAACACTATTGTGGGACAAGTGGTAAACAAGATTATTCCAAACTCCATTGTAATTTGGCCAACAATGACTTGTTTCTCGATACCAATATTATTTTATTATTAATAATGAGATTCATACTTATTTATATCTTTATATAAATTCATTTACATCACACATAATATAATGAGAATTTAGAAATTTATATATAATGCGACTCATCCATATATAAAAATGATTAGTTTTATAATGAAAACAAATAGATTTTTTTGTTTTTCAAATTTGATATATTTAATTAAAAATAAATTATTTAATAAAATAATTATTGGTTTATTTTTATATAAATAATTATTTTTTTATAAACAAACACAAGGAAATAACAAAACCCAATGTTATTTAGGCTTAGGACTAATATAATGGTCTATTAAGGTCCATTACATGAGATAATTTTTTAGTCCAACCTAAAGTGGAAATTTAAGAAACTCATTTTAAAGATTTAATCCCATTTAAGGACTATTAATTCACCTCTAATAGTGATTTATCACCATATCTACTTTTGTAGTATATTAAATGTATCAAATAACCTTTGGAGGCTCTTTACTATTCCCAAATAATCATGTAATGAGATTATCATTTATGAAGGTTATTGAATTACCCTATTACTATAAATACAATAGAGGGATGCAGCCTTCAACTCATTATGAGAGTGAAAATTTTATTCTTAGAATTCTTTAGTTTTCCTCTTATAAAATAGTTTTATATTTTTCTTCACTGGAGAGGTTCTATAGTATTTTTATCTTCCCTTCTTCCATTACATTACTTTTTTAGTGACTAGAATCACAATAAAAGGGAATATATCCTTCCAAGGGGTTAGTGATTATCAATATTAGTGATTAGATAAGAGGTATTATATTTGGTAATTCAATCTTGATATACATATTCTAAACACTATTAATAATTCTTTTATTTTTATCATTCGTTCACTATATTTTTCAATTATTTTGATGATCATGGATAATAATTAATAATACTTCTTCTAAATGTTTATTGTTGGTATCATCTCTAAAATCTATAATCAAATATATAATTTTATGTACATTAATTTACCTCAGGAATACATTATAGTCTAGTAAAATATTTCATCACATTTCCATTCATGAATTCCTAAACAACATCAAAATAGTAAAATCCATTATTAATATGATGAGGTTATTCCAATATAATAAAAATTATATATCCATTTATCATATGAATTTACAATAAAATGTTTGATGTTATGTTTTTTGGTAAAAATGTATACAATAATTTTACACACAATATTGTTTTTCCCTTAGAATCTAATGATAAAATATTAGTTTTCCTAGGGTAAAATATCTTAATGATGTTTTAGTTTTGTTAATGATTATAAAAAATTTACATTTGTAAAATGTTTTTTTCTATAAATATCTAAATAGTAATGTTATTACACAAATTCTAGTTTATATTTATCAGTGATGGAAATGAATCACCTCAATAAAATATAATGTGATGAAATCATTATATAAAAACAAATTTTTTTAAATAGATTAACACTATATAAATAAAAATATAATGAAATGTATAACTACTGATTTTAGTTATAATAATAAATAAATTAAATTTTATTTTTAATTCAAACCTCTCAGTGGGTTACAATCCAAGAACAACTAAATAATGGATTTTTTTATAATACCTAAAGAGTAAATCAATGAACCTTAATAAGTTAAAATAATTTAATGTTTTCTTAAAATAATTCAAAAATTTTGTGTCCAAAAGATAAATAAAATTTGAAATATTTTACATTAAGTACATTATTTTTCTGGAATAAAATGTAATTAAAAGTAATTATAGTGCATGATAATTATGAAAAACATATGGTTTAGACTTTATTAATATAAAATATTTTAAATTGGATAGTAAAATTTTGAATCCTCAGAGCTACACTATTGGATTTGATGTTCATAGACACATACTTGATCGCATCCATTTTATACCAACTGAAAAAGCCTATTATTTCCATACATAAATAAAAATTTAAAATAAATTATTTAATCACTTACATTGGAAGGCTATTTTTAGTTTTAGAGCATTAGAGAATTAATAAAAAGATATAACTATCAAAGACTATGTTCTTTGAATAAACTGGACATTTTTTCATCATATAGAATAATACATAATCTATAATGTGTCTTCACTATATCCCATAAATTCATTCTAATGTTTATCTTGATAAACATGTCATGTGAAATTATTTTCCTCATAACCAATAGAATCATAAACATAATAAGGTGTGATCACAAACACTCAGTAAGGGAAACATAGAACTGTAGAAATCATGGTATAAATATTTTTGTAGAAATAGGTAAACAATATAAATCCATAATCAACTTGAAACCAATAGAATTATATATATAGAAAATAAATAAAAAATGGATATAAATAATACTGATATCCTAATGATATAATTTATAATTTTTGACATTAAAAACCTATTATCAAGGCCTTGTTCCCAGACACTTTCCTTGATGTCAAAATTACAGTTAATAAATCTTAATGAATTATGCATGCATACACCAAATAAAAAAACCTCTTTTATCTCATGAGACTTGTGAATTCATCAAGGGGATATATATTTCTAGGCCCTTCACATTACCTTTTTGAGACCATTTACGTCACTATAAGATTCATGGAGAGCTTCCATACCATATCTTAAGGAATGACATACTGAATAAAAAACATTTAAATCCATATAATGAAAAATATGGAATGTTAATACTTTTACCTATGCCAATAAAAGGGGTAATATTATCATAACACATAAATAGAATGAATATGGATTATCAAATAATATAGAGTCAAATTTCCAATTATTATCTGTATTGGAATGCCAATACTTTTCCTCATGTTAATAAAAGGGATAACATGATCATAACCCATCCATTGGAAGACAAAGAATGGTTAAACTATACATAGTAAACTTCCAAATAACCATCCATATTGGAATTAAAATAAATTTACACATGATAATAGAATAATAATATTTTTAGGTTAACATAATCCAATCTAAGTTATGTATTATGTGATTTTCAAATTGTCCAGGTCAATGGATATATGACTAAGATATTACTGGAAAAACCTAATCAAAATCCATCTAGAGAAATATAGTGGATGGTTTTATCATATCCCTAAAAGATAGAAAATATTTATCAAACTATTTTTTGGTAAGAATATATATCCCCATAAAAAAATTAGAGAATTTTGTATAATAAAATTATTGGTAAAAAAAAACCCATCTTATATGCAATATGTTCAATGAATGATTAATACAAAATGAACAAAAAATTTGTGACCAATAATCCTCACAACTTTGAAAAAAATGAATCAATAGGAACATGAATAAGGGAACATATTTGGATATTAAATCCCATAAAATACACAGATTACAATAAAAATATATCCATGGGTTATGAATAATCTATTTAGGGAAAACATGGTGCAAAAAATGTATTATGTACCAAAGAATCAAAATTGAGACTAATAAAACCCTTATGAATATTGAAATTTTGAATAAAAACCCCATGAAATAGAGGTATTGAAATTAAAAATTAAATATCATGATTAAAATATAATTCATGATATAATATCTCAAATAGTAATTATATACACTATCTAAATGAAATTAGGTGGATAAATACAATACTTATCTCAATGAAGGTAAATTAAGATGGAAACCCTTACCTATTGTCCTAACTTCCATCAATTTACATTAACCTCTAGTATGAAAACATATATATATATTATTACATTAATTTATAACCTTAAAAATATCTATTTTCATTCAATATATTTATAATACTTCATTGTCTATATGAATTCTTCATATTTTCCACATAATTTATTTATAGATTTGATTTCTTGTACTAGTTTCATTATAGTGGTTTGTTGTTAATCATTCATTTAAATTTAATCATTAAAATTTCATTAGAATTTAAATAAGTTATTATATATAATTATTTATAATGTTTTAAATTCAATTCATTGGGGTTTTATTATTTTTTATGTAGGTGAAATCGACAGCTAACATGTTATATTTATTTTTGGTGATCAAAGTGTGTTCTATTAATTAATGAATTATATATTGATATAAAATTTATAAAACCAATAATAATAATAATTTAATAATATATATCATATTATACAAGTAAATAAGATCACATAATCTTCCATGGTATAAATACATAATATTGTTCAGGTAAGTGTTTGAATCGATTAAAACATGAACCTACTGTGATTAATAGATGATTCTAAAATAGTTCAGATGCACTACCATTATACCATAATAATAATTAGATTTAATAGTTTTAATTAGTATGATATAGTATAATTTTAAGGAAGTATAATGTGAAATAATTAACCTGAAAACATTTACTCAATTTGAATAAAAAAATTATCCTCCCATTACACTTATTTTAAATTATTTTATTAATGATCATCATTTTTAATCATATAATTAATTAGTTCTTATATTTATCATAATATAAACTTATTTATATAATTAAAATAAAATTTATCCTTTAATACCTTCCTTATATCCTTATTTTTATGTAATTTAATGAAAACAAAAAACATTGCAACGTGGAGGCAGTAGTCCACACAATCCATAAATGATGGTTTTGTTTTACATAATTTATGTTCTATAAGAATAAATAATTACAAAAACCTTACTATAGTAACATTAAATTATATAAATAAAACTTCTATAGACATATTAGTGTGCCTTGGATGAATTTGAACAAAAATAATTAATAATAAAAACTAAGTACTAGATAATTCTCACGTCGGCACTTGTAATTTCCTTGGAAGTCTCTAAGGAAATGAAATATTTTTTATATCTAATAGTGACCAGAATATTTTGAAAGTGGGAGTGGGTTCTAGGATGGTAAATTATCATGTTTGTTATAGAGAAATTCTAAGGTCATGGTTGTTTTGATGTGGTGAAAGAGTTACTCTTTTATTAGTAAAGGGAATGGTATGTTTAGGAGAAAACATAACATTTTAAAAAATGGGATGTTACTAGTCAAGTGTCAATGGCCAAAAAATGGATAAAGTAAGAGATAAAATACATGTGGTTAAAAAATCATATCATCCACTCCTTATTGAGATGACATTATGTTTTTATGGCTTTTTTAACTTTTTAATTTTCACCCTAATCAACATTCACATTGGAAATTAATTTCCATCCTTATAAATTAATTTTAATAACACATATTAATATTTAAAATTTTATGTAATTTTATAATTATAAATTAACTTTGAAAATGAACTTATCAAATAAAATTGAGAAATATATAAAGACTTTTTTTAAAATAAATAAACTTAATTGCGTAAGAATAGTTTTTTAATGCATATCATTTTTATGATTTAAATATAGATATAAGATAAAATTATCTTAAATATTTATTTTAATTATATAAATTTATTTAATATAGAAAATGGTATTATTATTTTTAGGAAATTAAAACATGAATCACACTTGAAAATACTATATTTTGAAGAAAAATACCGAAAAAAACTTCTATATTAATGTAACATTTTAATTAGTTATAAAAAAGACTGACATAGATTTTCTAGGTTTAAAAAATATTTTTAAATGAAAAAATATAATACAAAAATTAACATAGTATTACATTAAATTATTTTTAAATGTACAGGTCATTCATAAATAACGTTAAAGTAATACAAATTATGAGTTTTTTTAAAAATAATATTTTTTTCATAAAACCCATCATTTTCGTAAAAAGCTAAAAAGTTCATACTAAGTCAATTTTCAAATGAGGAATTGAAAAATGAATCCCATTTTTATTAATTTATAACTAATATGTTTATAATTTTATTTTTCAATTGAAATCATAAAATATAATTGAAAAAATGTTTAATTGGAAAATGAAATTTTAAATACTATATTTTATTATTCTTATTTCATATAACATAAAAAATAATTTAGATATAAATATTTATTAATATAAAATATAATTTATTATTAATCATGTTTTTCTTGAAATATAAAAGTGTATCATAAAAAATAATTTTTTATAAAAATTTAGTTCTAAATAGTAAATTATTTTTTATTTGTTTTTAGTTAACTAATTAAATTTCATTAATTTTAAAATAATAATTTATTTTCTATTTATATATACTTTTCATAAAGACATTACTCATATTCATTCATTCCAATTAAAAGGCTATATTTTTAATTTTAATACATAAATATTTTTATTTTGTCAAAATATATGATGGTTTCATTTATGTTTTGTGTTCCATTTAAGGAAATCTATCAAAAAATTGATTTATTTAAAGGTAATAATATATATGAATTTTGGTGTGTAACATAAATACTTAAATTATAATGTGAAATGTAAAGAAAAAAAATTAATTAATGAAGTAAATATTTGTAACTATTATATCTAATTGTAAAATCTTAAACAATTTATTTATAACTTTACCAAACTATGAAACTAAGAGAAGTGAATAGAGAAGTAAAAAAACAAACATTAAATAAAATATAAAATTAAAGACTAATACACAATAAACTACATAATGAAATAAATTTGAAAAAATAAAGTCCAAAATATATAACAATATTATCTATAATCTAAGAATTGAAATTGTTGAAAACAATAAAATAAATAAAAAATTATTTCTATATTGTAGTTAATAAGAGAAGAGAGTCAAGAAGAAATAAAAAAACAAATCCTAGAGATATACACAAAAATATTATCCTAAAAAATATTTTTATCATATATGGAAATGAAATTAAATAACATAGAATCAAAAAGAAAAAAACTTTGATCTAGAACTAAGCTTTGAACTTTGAGATTATCTCTATTTAATAGATGTTTATCTCATCTGATAAACATATAGATCTGGATAATTGAGTCTTTTTTTCAATGTTTTTGATTTAATCTTCCTTAAATTATTCTCCTATAAACCTAAACCAATTGAGACCATTTAATTGGGAACCAATTGGAGAAGAATGATAAACACTCCAATATAGTTAATTTATATTAATCTTAATTCAAAAAACTCCCAATATCCTTTGAATACACCATTAATCTCTTATTCACATCAAATTAATTCATTACATATAATCAATATAATTTAATAATTAAACATAAAAATCTCAAACAATTACAATGTACAACCACTTAATTCGGAATATTTGTTTCTATGTATTTTATATGCAATCACTAATCTTAATCTTTTTTAGGAACTATGGGCTATCTACACCTAGTGAAATATATGGGCTCTGAAACCCACTCTTCCCAAACCCTAGATTTAACCATCATTCAAAACTTGAGTATCTAATAGATCCCTAGAATTATTTTTTACCCTTCAAACATAACAATGAAATAGGTACCATGAAAAAATAACAATGTTTTAATAATAATAATAATAATAATAATAATAATAATAATAATATTATCTTTTAATAATGATCCCATCACAAAATGGAATAATATAGGGTTTCTATCAATGTTATTGGGGGTTTAAAATACTAATACCTTGAATTTGTATAACCCAATTTTATATTTAGTGGTTACTACCCATGATTATTAATAGATGGATTCAAATTAAAAATGTTTGAAGGCATTGAATGTCATATGTGGGAAGCGTGGAGTGAAAACTAGGCATGATGGTCATATGATATGTTGACGGAATGAAATGCATCATAAGGATAAATGAGTAGGCATATCAAACTATAAATGTTGTAATCAAAATTTCTATTATAAGAGGATCTTAATTCTTCTTGGTGTTATACATGTAGGATTGTAGGACTGTTAATGTTAAACTCATGATTACGGGCATAGGACTCATGTATTAAGGGTTGAGGGTGTAATTTGATAACTTGGAATGATGATCTGAGGATAATTTAAAGGAATAAAATTCATCTTAAAGATAAATTTTTATAAAATCTTGACTATCAATGTAATACTCGTGATGTAATTATGTTAGTGGCATACACTCTTTCACTATTAAATATTTTTGATACTTTATTTATTGTTTTATCTTTTGATTCTTCATAGTATTGGCTCAAACCAAAATGTATTATTTAACAGGTTGGAGATTATATCTTCCTTCTATGGAAATTCAAAGCCTTATTCAAATATTAACTAAAAATATAAATTTAAAAAACAACTAAGAACTAAAATAGATCCAATCAAAGGAAAAATGTAATAGCTCTAATACAAAGTCATATGCCTCAGATGGATTATATAGTCACTCAGATAGGGGGCTAAATCAATGATGCCCTATTTTATTATTTTTAATTTTTCCCTGAATATTAGAACCTCCATATTGATTAATATATATGGATCTACATATGAGTTCCCAACACATAATTAACCCCATCATAAGTAATAATGAAAGTATGAAATGAAACACCCTATAATTTTACATGGTTTGATCCTAATGTTGAGGTATACTCCTTTCTATGTTCAGCTTGATTCAGAGGCACATATCATCTCTATATTAGTTAAGTGAACATAGGTTAATGATACATGTCATTATTTAATCTCATGATTTCAATAGGAGAAGGTAAGAATATATTCATGGCTTATATATTGTTATGTATGTGATTATAATATATACAAAGAATACATCCTTGATTCTCATGAATTTATCACTCAATATAAGTTTTATCCTAACATATCTATAGTTTCCTGACTTGTTTTAATATGATTTTAATCGATACCTCTTATATTTGATGTTCCTCCAGCATACTCCCATGAATGATATCATCCTTTTCTCAATTATTTCATTACATAACAACAATAAAATATTCATTAATAGTAATATGACTTTTATGGATCCTTTTATTCTTTAACGGGCCTAAAATATCCTACCTTGAATGATATATTGCTTTTTATTTGGGATTTCATTGAAACAAAATAATAATATCTTCTTCCTTAGTTATAGGTCATTGGTGGATAATCAATATTTTCATACTGAATCATTCTTGGTATACTTGTTGTTTCATGAATACTAATGTTAGGAACATATTTATTATTATTATTTTTAACATCATCTCCTAAATCTTATCTATTCTTCTTCAAGAACCTATATAGAAATATACATAACAAAATAAAAATTGTTTTTTCCTTACTCGATATTCTTCTTCTTTTATCTCTTTTTATATGATAGATATGGTTAGGCAGTAGTAGTACCATGTTAGCTTCCTTTTTATTCTTTTCTTCTTATTCATCCATAACACATAAGATCTACTCTTTCTAAATGTGTTTGGATACACTCTTTCTTCATTAATTAGAATCTTTAACATGAATGTAGTATAGGATATATTCACCTACATTCCACAACTATATTTTTCTTCTTTTCTATTATATAATTGAAATTATTTTAAAATAATTTATACATATTGAGTGAATATATTTAATGATTATTAGAACCATTATTTTATCAATATTTTTTTATTCTCATTGAATCATATTCAAAGATATCTTCATTTAATCTTCTATGTGACTGATGATTTTTATTCTTCCAAACTTATATATAATCTATAATCATTTAATACATGTTGGAATATATGTTCATATAATAGATATAATATTATAGTTTGATACTTATCTTAAAAATACATGATAAAAATTATTCTACTCTAGGTATTTCTTATATGAAACATAGAAACCATTTGTAGTACAAAAACCCTCATCATAGAATAATATTCATCATCAATTATCACCCAAATTATAATTATCTATAATGATGGATATTCTAAGAATAATAATGTTTATGATTTAAATATCAAAAAAAAAAATCTTATAACATTAATCTCATGTAATATTTTATTTTACTAAATGGTAATCATTACGTAAGTATATCTTATTCTTAAATATAACATAAACTCCTTAGGCTACCCTTACATATGGACTACAAGTTTTGAGTCTATTCTATGTATCATAGTGTGGATATGTTAATTTATCAAACCATTAGTCACTAAAGTACCATTTTTTATCTACCAGAGAACTTTGATAACCCTTAAATATCATTATTTTAACTCTTACAAGTCACTATGTCTTTATAGTACATCATGAAATATTTGAACCCCTTATTAACTCTATGTTTACTATTGTGAACTATGACAACATTTAGGCATTGAAAAATTCACATTGATGTATCACAGTGTGACTCAAGAATTCTCATGTTTTTAGTATTCAATGTCTGAGTAACCCTGATGAATACAGAGTAATTTCATATATATTATTACATTTTCCTTGGACTCTTAGAGTGAATTATATATCATATATGTCTACCTAATGTATATATTACATTTTAAATTTCATCAAATTTATCTTAGATGTTCCAATAATTGTTCATGTAATTTCAAAAAAATATTTAGAATCTTCTCAAGGATTCTCAAATAAATCCAGTTTATCTCAAAGCACATTAAATAACTTAAAATATTTAACAAATCATCTAAAAACACTTATCCATAATTCCCAAAGCTTCTTTTAATTAATTTAAACTCCATGTGAGTATTTCAATACAACTCCAACTACCTCAACAACTCGAGATTCAATCTTATCTTTCTTCAAAACATCATCTATTTGATATTCAAAATTTATTACAAAATTGATTATGATTGGTAATACAATGATGAATTTTCATGGAATTTATCTATATTGATTATCTTCAAACACAAAATTATCTAAAAATTAATTTGAAACCTATATTAGAAAGTGATTATATCAACAAACCTTCCAACATCATGAATCTAATAATATATCATCTCTATATTTATCAAATGTGTGCTTTGTTGCATCTATGAATCTTCTTATCCATGATTTACAAGAATTATTAGACCTTTCCCATTTTTAATTGATGAATTTAAATCTTTATTTTTACTAAAAAAATATGAATAAATCCCTATAAATATATCTAATGGTAGTGAGAAAATATACATTTCATAGAAACACTATGCTACAACTCACACATTCAAATATGCAACACATATTTATCTCAATTATCCATTGAAATAATGACTACAGATACAACCAATGTAACTCTATTTATCACAATCCATTTTTCACATCAATAGAAACATGATTAAGAATGTTATAAAGTTAATTTTGAACTCATAATTACATGTGTAGGTGGATGGACTTCTTTTTTTTGCATTTTTCAAGATATTTCCCTAAAAGACTATGAAAATCTAAAAGAGTATTTACTTTTAATTATAGGTGGGTGTGATCGACTAGAGAGAGGAATGTGGACCAACATGATTCTTAAGAGGATTGATTTATATAGGTTTAATGAAGAAAGAAATAGGATTTAACTGGAATCTGAATTGTGAGTGTAAGTATCCTAATAGATGTAACATGACCCTTTAAGTTTAGATTTTTGAAATTATTCATTTGGTTGAACATAGGTCTATCATTCATTATTCTGGATTACCGATTGGATAATTTCCTTAGTCATCCTCTACTAAGCTATGTGATAGATAGTAGTGAAAAGGTATCTGCACAAACATTAACACTATAACTTCTATAAAATTTCTCACTTACCATCACATATCCACTTCCACAATAACATTCTTGAAATAAAAATGGAAAATATAAAAATTTTAAATATATATTTAAATATTTCTACTATACAATAATAGATAATAATTTTGAAATCACAAGATAAAAACATCATATCGAGAATAGATTCTATCATAAAAACTAATGACATGATAATAGACAAAAAAATGAGATATTTGTTCCAACATCTATCCAAATATTCCTTTCATTTCTAGGATCCACAATCCTCCATCATCGATATAAAATGATCAACATAGTCACAAAGAGAGCAATAAAAAAATTTCATGTAGTGGTGTGTATGATATTACCCATTTTGGACTTCACAATTAGTGAGATGACTCAATTACCATTTAGTTTATATGGTAATCAATAAAAAATAATCTATTGATAATCTGACATCACTAGAATTCAAAAACAACATTGATTTTGATCAATCCTAATAATTTAAATCATAAAATAATTTTAATCATATTTGAAAATATCAATTTTTCTTCTATAATGAAATAAAATACATATCTTACAACCTATAATAAATTTAAAGTTATATAATTCACCCAAGATACAATAATCTTGAGATAATGGAAAAAATATATGTCTCTACCTATCTCAGGATAACTGGAGGAAATAAATACCCCAGAATATCTTATAAGTATTGAAGTAAATACATATTTCCACCAATATTAAATAAATATCCATAAATATATCATCTTATATATGTCTATTTTACATATGTAATTTATATGTATATGTATAATTTTTCATACAAACATACTAGGGTAAATTCAAATCCCTATGGATGTAACTTCTATATCAAGTCCTCCATAGTCATAAAGATATGGGTTGGATAAGTGATCATATTTAGACCATAATATTTCAGATCAATCCCTTTATTGTGGAATAAAATGGGAGTCACAACTTAGTTGAATCATTATCTATCATATTCTCAAAACTAGTATTCTAGAGTATGTACACATCTCCATCAACCTCATACCAGATATGTTGGGGGAAATACACATCACTAACTATCTCTGAGAAATATATAATATATCTAATCATAGATTAGTGTATGAGTAGAGGTAGATAAATAATTATTACATTATTTGCCTTTACCTAGATAGATGGGTGAGACAGGTAAGTCAACCATCATCTTACTCTATCCCAAATCCCTAGGTTACGATAAAGAGATATACCATAATATCTTGTATCTATCTATATCCATCAATCATATTATGTATCACATCCAAGAATAGATGTGTATATATTTTCAATTACCTAAAATATGATTAAAGATCCACCAAACTATCTCAAAAGGATTCTATATAAAAATATGGAGTTAATACACCATCCTAATTGGATTCCCATTGGCTATAATACAAGAAAAAAATGATAATTCAATTAAAATTCAATGTTTTTTATTGAATTACCCATATATTTATATCATACCTCAGTAGATGTTAAATTCAAATTTATCATATATTAATTTAAAAACATACCCAAAAGGTTTTTACATATAGATCTCATTTTATTATAGTGATACTAATTCAATAATGATAATGGTTGTTATTGAATTATTTAATTGGGAACATTAGAACCCGGAAAATAAAACATTCTCAACATATAGTTCCATCTGCATCATCTTAAGTAACTACGACTCTCTACTTAATTAACCAATTATTCTCATAGATCACAAAATAATTATTTACTAATCTTTAGTACCATATGCCCTATGGTTTGTGTCACTATTCATTTTTATATTTTATTGATTACAACTCATTCATTAAGAAACTCTGATTTCCTTAGTAATTATGAAACACCATATAAGGGAATCCACATACTCATTGTTATATCAATATTTTATTCTCATTAATGGATTATTAAAATAAACATCATTATCACCCTTTTTAATTAAATATCTTTTTCCACATCTATAATTATAAAAAATTTCTCTCTAGATTTTGATATGAATGAACACACTTATATATTCCCACTAACTCTACAGAGTTCCATTTTTGAACACACCTCTAAATTATTTAACATACCCTCTTAGACACTGTTTCATCATTAACATATCCATCATTCACATTATTCATGCTTTATTAAACTTCAAGACAACCCAACATCACGACTACAATGAATTCATATAACCCATTTTAATTAAAGTGATTATTCTTATCTATCTCAGCCTTATATGTTTGGCAAGAAAAATTCACTTGGCTTAAATGAATTTGAGAGACTCATTTTGGTTCCAAATATCATTATAGAGATGTTTTTATAATTATTAATGATTCCAATTTCATTATCCTCAGTTTATTCTATATGATATATCTATAATAGGTTTATCATCCCAAATACATCTTATTATTATTCATCTAAGTCTCTACCAATTGAATAAAATAATATTTTTATTGAATGTCATCAATATCCCATATTATAATACTATTATTCAATAATAATATTATTTTTCATAATTTTATCAGATAATTAAGATATCCTAACTAAGCAATTGAGATTTCACTAAGACACTTTTAGTTATTCCATTCAAACTATATGACTCGTGCTATCAAACTATGCAACCATTATGCCTCAAAAAATTATAATTATTATTATATATATATTTTTAAAAATTCATATTAAAAAATTCATTATTTTCTTAATTTATCAATCAATGGATATATAAATGAAACAAAGTAGCTTGTATAATGTCTCTACTATTTAGAGTAATCTAATGGCACTTTCTGCAACAAATTTAGAGCCCACACAAGCATAATTAATTTAACCACACCATATTAAATCCAACAATGCCACATGAAACCCACACACACCAAAAATTAATTCTAAATAGATCCACATCACTCTTTTTAAGTCGTGGATATTATATCTCTATGTTCTATTGATCCAATGGGTGTCTTCATGCCACATCACCTCAATCATATTCTGGTCATGTTCATTGACTATATCCATCTGATATGATTATCTGATGATATATATCATCACAACCATGAATCACATGGTTGCATGTATCTACCATTTTTATGGGAACATGTCCCTAGATGACAATTTCTAATATATATAATAGAAAATAAATATATTTCCCTTTAAATTTTCACAGTCATAACCTTCTAGGGCTACATGGCCCACCATGTGTCATTCTATCTTAGTTTAAAATATTTTGAACTCCATGACCATTCCACATAGAGAATTCTCAACACCCACTACCCTTCGTCCACACATTTCCATTTTACATATCACACTACCCCCTATTATCATTTTATCATGGTTAAACTCATCCTTTATTCACTAAAATTGATGGCTGGAAGATCAAAAATTTCATATTACTGATTTTTTCTTAGTTTCATGGAATTTGTTCATAGTTATCACAAATATTATAGTGAAGGATGTATTTTAATAAATTATCTCTAGATTTTATCCTAAAAAATAAGTCCAATTGAATTGATTCTATGAGATTTGTATTAAACTCATTGAGGCCCTTCTAAAAATGTATATAATGTAAAAAAGAGCATATAAAAAATGTAATAAATTTATTTATCATTTCATAAAAAAACAACATAAGATCATTACTGATGTTTTACTTTTCAGATTATGATAGATCCAAAGTGAGTTGATTCATTTTGAAATATGGGAAACATATTAATATTTCATACTATGAATCAATTTTTCTATAGAAAAAATATACGTGGTAAGTTAAAGATTGAAATTGTGGTGTTATATTAAAGAACTTGTAACACCCCAAGATTTCATAAATTAATTTTTTTGAATTAATTTAATATTTTCAGTATTTTTCATTATAGGATACACCAAGTTAAGGTTGTGTTACAAAAAAAAAGGTTATATTTTGGTACATGGAAAAATTTGTCTATATTGTGATATATACAATGTTAAGGTATTTTGATATCTTATGTTACATGCAAGACCAAGTTTTACCGAGCTGCAACATAATTTTAATATTGTTTTTAAAATATTATCATAGATGCAATCTATCCATTGGAATGGAAATTACAAATAATATTAACTAAATTATCAAAATATTATTGATAAATATATATAAAATAAAATTTTTGGTTATCAATTATCTAGGAGTTAAAGTAATAACTATTTGAAAATAAAGAAATTATTTTTCTAAGAAAATTATCTTTCTATGTAGAAACATCATTTTATCTAAGTAAATTAAACAAATAAATAATGATGGATGATTTTAATAAAATTTATATATTACATATTCAATAAATTTTTTTTGACATTCATCTAATAGATTTTATAAGCATAAGACATGAATAAATCTGATTTGATGAATAAAAAGATGTATTTTTTCAAAAAAGATATTTTTACCGACTTTTAATGGAAAAAAAATTTTAAATGTAAATTTTGAAACATTTATAATATTAAAATGAAAAAATAAACCTATTTTTAGATATATTAATATTATAATTTACTTTGGTGGGACTTTTGGTATTTTTTGGAGAATTTTTGTGTTTTGATGAATATGGAAAAATACTGAATTTTACTTGAAAAATGTTTTTAAGTCTAACTTACTTATATAGTTAAAGTACACTTTGAATTAGTTTTAAAGTATAATTAGTAAAATTTTACATTAATTAATCCAATTAAGGTTATTTTTAACCAATTTTACATTGAAATTGGATATAAAAACATTTTAATCTTTTAAACATTTTCACATTAGAAAACAATTTTTTCACCCCGTATACTAGATTAATTTTCATTTAATTTAAGACATTTCTATTTTTTTTATTTTTAATAATACATTAAGTTTTTAAATTATAAGTTACAATATTTATTAAATACTTTTGCTTTAGTTTTAGACAATATGAATTATAACTTTAGTAATTTTTATTACCACAATTAAATATAAATCAGGTAATTAATGGTAAAAATAATATTATAAATATTATAAAACTTCCCTGAAACATGACCAAATATTATTGGATTATGTTAATAATACTATTAAAACCTAATTTAAGAATTTTAATTATTTAATGGATAATTTTCCATGAAAATGACTTATCTATTATTAATATCAAATAGGGTGAAAAAATGTCACTCTTACTTTTAATAAGTATAATATTTTTACTAATGGGATAAATAGAAGGTAGTCCTTACTATATATATCATTATAAAATATAAAAGGGTTTTCTACATAATTTAAATTTATTTTTAAATTTTATTAAAGATATAAGTTTCATAAATAATTTCACAATGATGATACAATTATTATTCAATTAATGAAAATCTTAATTAAGTGATATTAAAAATATTAAAATAGATATGAATTTAATTAATTAAGGTGATAAAAGAATTCTATAGGTTAAAATTTCATATTATGGGTGTATTAAATGAATAATTCAGAATCTATCTTGCTATATTGATTTTCATAAAGTCATTGTAAAAAATAATGTCAAAATTGACACTAATGATATTTTATGAAAATAGTATATTATTAAATTATTTATAAATCATGAAAACATTAAATAAGGACAAAAGGGATTATATATGGTATACAATATCATATATAGAACATTTTGGGTCTAATTTACACTTTATACCTTAAAATTAGATCCTCTTAATATTGAATCATTTCTTACCGTAGTTAAAATTAAAATCGATTAACTAAGGGTTAATCAAAATGATAAGGATTAAAATAAGACAAAAAATTGTCTAAAATATATTTTATTATGTTATTAAAACCATAATATATCATATAATATATTTTATTGAATTTTGGATCTATTATTATTGAGATTTAAATTATTATAAATTAATATTTTGAGAAATTATAAAAGTATCCCTCCCCTCTCTTATAAAAGAGATCCTCTTCTTCACTTTTATTCAAACTTTAAAACCTATTTTGTTAAATAAAAACTATAAAAATATCCTTAAAACTACCCTCCCTTAATATTAGATTTCATACCTTTGGAATAAATGTAACCAAGGAATTCCTTTGGTGCAAACCAAAAGAAGATATCTGAAGAAGAGGTAACATTCTTCAACAAACGTTTCTGTTTTTTTCTTACTTGAACCCCATAAATTATTTTTATTAAATGTATATATAATAACCTATGTATCCTAAATATACTTAGTTTTTTTAAATTAAGGGTCCAACCTACACTCACACACACTTCCATCAAATGGGATATACAATCATCATTCGTGTGTATGGTGGACTACCTCCTTGCGAACCGACGTCGGCTGTACTTCCATTGGAATTTTTCATGGTTGGAAATAATGATGGAATTTATATGTTAATATTAAATATATGATATTTATGGTGAATTTATTATCCTTTAATTATAGTATAACACATACATTCATGTCTTTCATTTTATGGAAATACGAAAACATCGTTCGTGGACGTGTGGACTACCACCTCCTAAAAGGGATGTGATTCATTCACACATTACCTGGAATGTATCATGTATGGGTTTAGTGAAAATATATTATATATATGAAATTATAATTCTAATTTAATGATAATATATATATATATTTATGTCATTTACTTTCATTCATTCAATATGATAATAAAATGGAAACAACATTCATACGTATGTATGGCATACCGTCTCCATCAATGATATATTTCATTTTCTATTTATATATTTTAAAGATATCCATAAATTTATATATAATGAATATTTATGATATTTATATAATTTTTATAATTATAGATATTTTGAAATCATTATATAAGTATGAGGACTATGAATAACAAGTCAAAACATGTACGAGAAACAAAGCGGTCATTACCCAAAACATAAATTAAACTTAGAATTGTTAATAATAGTTTAATACAATGTCATAAGTAAATAATATATGGTATTATATATATTAATATGGTTATGTGTTATATTTATAATAAACAATTATTTATTATACATGAGGTTTGAACATGTATGAAGGAAGTCAAGACATAAGGTAAGGGAGATTTGTAGTCCTACTTTTATTTCTGCGAGACATATACCTCATTAGACACTAATTTATTTCTTATGATGTATATAATTACTATTAATTTAATATATTTTAAATATCCTTAAATTTATTGGTATTCACATATCAATTTTAATATCTCTATTTTAAGGGGTTTACGGTTTAGAAGTTACCAAATCAGTAAAAGGCTTTTGTCTTAATTTTCCTTCTTTGAGACACATGTTATATTATACACCTATATTATTTTTATGAGGTGTATATAATGCTATTTTACATTAGTATAATTAATATACTTATTTTCATTATATTTTAAGTTTCATTTAATCTTATTTTCACTTTGGTTGGAAATCTATGTTCATTCAAAACAATGTTTTCTAAAAATGTCTTAAAATTATTTTAAATGATATTTTATAAATTTTCATGGAAATAAATTTCAAATATGTTTAAAATGGTTTAAAATAATACCTTATATGTTTTCATTTTTATTTTTAATTAAATTTTTTGGTAATTTTTTTTTATTCAAAAATAATTTTTCAAAGAGGAAATGACATTTTCCCCAAGAAATGTTTCAAAAAGATCTTTCAAAATTATTTTTCCATTTAAGATGACATATGTTGGTGTTACTCATGAATTAATGGGGATATGATCCAAATATTCAATTAATATTTTATTTAATGAATGTATTGTGTTTTTATTGAATTATTTATATGAATTCTATTACATTTCAATAAAATATACCATACTGAAATATTTACAAAAACCATTTCTCTTCATGATTTATAACTTGATGAACAATTTAAAATATCATGGAACATATATTTATGATCACATAATGTGATAGGTGGGACCTATATCTCTATCCAATGCATTGGGTAATGATAAATGTTCTATTATCTCAAAGGGTACATGGGAGGTCATTAAAATCCCAAAACAGGAGTGTACATGAGAGTTTATTCTACACCTAAAACTAGAGGGTGCACGAGAGGTCATAATAAGCCCGAAACTAGAAGGTACTTGGGAGGACATACCAAGAACAAATTTGGTACATAGTTGATTAGCCCAATCCTAACATACTATGAATTACATGGAATGTATCTTTGATATAAGATATTCTTAGATTATGTGTATGCCAGAAATTCCATGTTTTATTCAATTGTTATACTCTCATGGATCATGTGATTTATTTATATTATGATTGATGTCTTATGAACTACCGGTATTTAATACCATGATTCAAGATTATGATCTTTCATATGTAGTGTATGAATTTCAAATATTATTCTTCTATTTTCATACCCTTATTCTCAAAATTTTGATACGTATCTTCTATGTTTAATCTTACTAAGCATCTGAGTTCAACCTTTCTTATGATTCCTTTACTCAGGATATAATTAAAGTTATTAAGTATTATATGTAAAAAGGGGTTCTAGATATGGAGAAATAGGTGGGAGATGATGTAGATGTATTTTGAATAAGTTATTTATGCTTCCATGTTTCCATAGGCACTACACTATTACAGTATTTGGATGTTTGTTTGTGTAATGTATTCATTATTCTACAAAAAATAATGTAATTTATATGAATGGTCAAATAGGGTGGTTATAGTTGGTATCAAATAAAAGGTTTAGTAAGCCTTTGGAAATTAGAATGAGAAAACTTTAGTGAGATCCCTAGAGATATTTCTAAGGATATGTCTATAGTTATCTCTAAGAATAATTCAAAGTATAGGTTAATATCCTAGTAATTTATTAATGATCATGAATAACCTAGGATTAATCCTAATATTTTTTAGATTGAAGGTAATTTACCTTTATTTTTTGTTTCTCCCTGTAATATTATTGTTTCTTACATTATTATTTTTGTTTTAATCAATGGATAAAACCTGAATAAACCATGTTAATGATGAATATAATGTGGAATGAAACAATGTTGATCCCAAGAAAACAAAGTTTATGGGAATTGGAATGAAAATTATTATGGATATACTCACATAATTTATGAATCATGATGGACTTCTAAATGAGCTGAGGTGGAAAAAAATATCTATTGAGTCCTTCATGATGCGACATCCACCTTCTTTCAGTGTCTCTTCTGATCCACTTGTAGTTAGAAAATGGATCAGTAACACTAAAAAGATATATTATATTCTTTAGTGTTTAGAAAATGAAAATGTCATTTTAATTTTTTATTATTTGTAAGGTGAAGTTGATTAGTGGTGGATTCTTATTAAGAAAATAAGGGAATTATAAGAGATTGAATCTATAGAATAGTAAGTGTTTAAGGGGATATTTTTTAGTAAGTATTTTCCTCTTATTCTATGAAAAAATATTGGATAAGGAAATACTTGAGTTTAAGAGAAAGTATGATGAGTCTATTGGTACCTATGAATATAATTTTAGAAGACTAATAAGGTACACTTCTGGTTTAATCAACAAACTTGGAATCAAATAGATCGATTCATTGGTGTCCAGAAACCAAGTCTCCGAATGTCCTTGTCTATACGAGAATTTAGTAGTTATGAAAAGGTCATTTGATGTGAACTTAATGTAGAAATGGAAATTGGATATTCCCATAAATCTGTAGGTTTTGATAAGGAAAGGAATACTAAATCTCATTAAAACATAAATGGTATAAATAAATTTCTGGGATCTGTATGCCAAAAGTTTTGGAAGAATCACTCAAGTTAATGCCTAAAAGGGATAAGTGGGTGTTACAAGTGTGGAAAGGAAGGATATCGAGTGACTGAATGATGGATTAATATAAATATAATATATAATTATGTGAATAATTAGAAATCCATACAAAATAAACTTCCCATAATTCAATGTTGAAATTTCAAGGAGTTTTGGGATTATGCTAATAACTTCCCCAATCCAAAGACTAATATAGATTACAATCCACAAAACCTTTGAGGAGAATGGAAAAAGGAAAATGGGAAATGTTATTCTATCATAACTAATGAAGTGAAACACAATAATTATAGAATACTTATCATCCTCTCATTAGTTGGGAATTTCATGATTGAATTTGTTATTGTTCATCCATTAGTGATATTTCATGTGATTATCTACTTGGATTATTGAATAATTATATCAAATTTTCTATTGGTACAAGGAAAAACCCATTCTTCCATGGATTTTTTTATTAAAAAATTGCATATATAAGGAATTAATAATAATTTTCATGTTCAATATGGTTTTATAGAATACAATATGAAGATATTCACATGTTTGGTTTGTGGAAATCAAGAGAAACTTCATGATGTACGGGGGATTAATTTTTATATGTTTTTGAGAAATGTAGTGAAATTATTTATAATGTTCTAGACATTCATATTTTAAAAGGTTCATAAGGAAAAACATTTACAGAATAGTTTATTTTAAAAATTAGATTTAGTTTTATAGATTAAAGTATTATCTCTCTATATGAGGATTTATGCATATTGGGTAACTTGTGATAAAATTTTTGTTGTGATAAAGATAGATGTAATGAACTATCATTCTATTTATGGATATCATGATCTTCTAATTCTTTAGGAATGAAAAATTCAACTTCATTTCATTGAATAAGATATGAATTAGAAATTTATCAAGGCACAATAAAGGGTGATGTTTTCTTGAAATTATGTAAGCATATCTTCTCATGAAAATTATTGAACATTAGGAAAAGGGTATTGAAATAAAATATTGTCCTATTATCATCATTTTGTTGATATCATTGAAAAATTTTCAAGAATATTTTGGTTATGGATTTTTTATCATTAACTTCCTACTAACCATGTTCTCCTTCACTCTCCATCAGAACTTGATAGTTACATTTCTTATCCATGCCCACGATTTCACTTGTCACATATGATCTCATATATAGAAACCTAGTTATGAGTTACTTTGGTTTACCATTATGTTTTAAAAAAAACATTTAAAAGAAATTTTATTATTTATTTTTATGATGTGGGATTCTATGAGAGGATAATTAAATTATTAAACCTTTGATTACCCATATGATTTTTTTGGGTGGAATTCATTTTACATGGGTAGAATGTAACACCTCGAGATTTCATGAATTACTTTTATTTAAATAATTTAATATATTTAATATTTTTCATTGTAGGAAACACCATGTCAATGTTATGTCATAGAAAAAACTTATATTATATTTCAATACATGTAAAATTATGTTTGGATTGTGTCACACACAATGTCAACTTATTTCGATAGCTTGTATTACATGCAAGACCAAGTTTTACCAAACTACAACATACTATTAATATTGTTATTAAAATATTATTTTAGTTACCACCTAGCCATTGGAATTGAAATTAAAAATAATATTAACTAAATTGTGAAAATATTTTATAAAATTTATATAAAATTAATCATTTTTTATCAATTATCTAAAAATGAATGTAATAACTATTTGAAAATAAAGAAATTCCTTTTCTAGGAAAACTATTTTTCTATGACTAAGTGCCATTTTATCTCAATATATTAAAAAATCATTACTGATGAATGGTTTTAATAAATTTTATATATTACATATTCAATACAAATTTTTGGAAACTCATCCAATAGAGTTTATAGGCATAATATTAGAATAAATCTAATTTTATGAATAAAAATGTGTTCTTTTCAAAAGGATAATTTTACCACATTTTAATGAAGAACCCATTTTACATATAATTTTTGACACATTTTTAATATTTACATGAAACAATAAACAAATTTTTTGAAATATTAATATCACAATTTACATTGGGTGAGCTTTTTGTATTTTTCTAAGTAGTTTCATGTTTTGATGAATAATGAAAAATACTGAATTTTACATGAAAATTGATTTTCAGTCTAAATTATTTATATAGTTAAATTGTGTTTTCAATTGTTTTTAAAGTATAATTAAAACAATTTTAAATAAATTAATCCAATATAGGTAACTGGATGCAATTTTACATTGAAAATGGATATAAAAACACTTCAATATTTTGAACGTTTTCACTTTAAAAACTTATTTTCTAACCTCGTCTACGAGATTAATTTTAAATTAATTTTATCCTATTATGTGCTTAAAAATTTTGAATAATGGATTAAATATTTGGAATGAGAAGTTACAAATTTATTAAAATGGTCCCTTTTATTTTTGTACATCATAAATAGTAGATTTATTAATTTTTATTACCCTGATTAAGGGTAAATCGAGTAATTAAGGGTAAAAATAATATTATAAATATTATAAAACAACCATAAAACTTAACCAAATATTTTTTATGAATTTAATTAGACCCTTAACAACTAAGGTTTTAAATTAAGTTATTTAATGGACACCTTCCCATGAAAATGAATTAGATATTATTAAAATCAAAGAGAGTGAAAAAATTTAACACTCTTATTTTTAATAGGTATAATATTTTTAATATGGTGAAAAATAAAAGATATGATCAAATATATATATTATTATTAAATTTAAGAGGTGTATATAAATATTTTAAATTTATTTTTAATTTTTAGTTAATAAATAATTATCCTAATTAATTACACAATGGTCATACAATAATTATTCAATTAACAAAAATCTCGATTAAGTGATATTAAAAAAATGTTAAAAGGGATATAAATTTAATTAATTAAGCCGATAAAAAATTTTATAGGTTAAAATGATATATAATAGGTTTATTAAACTAATTTTTATGTTATATTACTGTATTTATATTCATAAAGTCAATGTAATGAATAATTTCAAAATTGACACTAATGATATTTTATGAAAATAATATTTTATTATTTTATTTAGAAATAAAGAAAATATAAAATAAAGAAAAAGGGTATTAGATATAGTCTAAAATATCATAAATTTTCCATTTATGATCTAATTTAAACTTTATATGTAAAAATTACATCCTCTTAATATTGAAAGTTTTATTAGCATAGTTAAAATTAAAATGGATTAACTAAGGGTTAATCAAAATGATAAGGGTTAAAATAAACGCAAAACATGTATAAAATATATTGGTTGATTGTATTAAAAGAATTACATATTTTATCTTATAATAAATTAAATTTTTGAGGTTGTTTTATTGATATTGAATTTATTATATATTAATCTTTTGAGAAATTCCAAAAGTGCCACTCCCCTCTCTTATAAAAGGGAACCAATTATTTTCTATTATTCACAATTTAAAAGCTATTTGGTATGGAAAAAAACTATTTAAATCACCTTAAAACTCCACTTCCTACATTCTAGAAGACTTACTTTTTTGCATAAATCTAACCAAGGAAGTCCTTTGATGAAATCCAAAAAGAGACACCCAAAGAAGAGGAAACATTCCTCAACAGACATTTTTTTATTATTTATTCTTTTAACCCTATAAATTATTTTTATTTATTGATTATATAATTATATATGTATACTAAATATACAAATATATTTTTCTGTAATTGTTTTTACCTAAACTCACACATAATTCCATAAAATGGGATACACAATCATCATTCGTGTGTATGAGGGACTTCCACCTTGTGAACTCACATCATTCGTTCTTTAATTTCCACCTTTTAGGGTTGAAAATATTGATGAAATATTTATTTTTATATGATATATATGGTATTTTTTATTCACTTATACTTATTTAATTATTATATAACACATACCTTCACGCTTTTCATTTTTTTTTGAAATATGAAAAGTTCGTTTGTGGACGTGTGGACTACCGCCTCCTCAAAGTGATGCGATTTGTTAACACATTACATGGAATGTATTAAGGATGTATTTAGTGAAGTTATATGATAAATATGACATAATAATTCTAATAAAATGATAATATATATATATATATTCCAATTACTTTCTTTCTTTCAATACGACAAGAAAATGGAAACAACGTTCATGTGTACGTACGACTTATCATCTCCATGAACTATGTATTTCATTTTCTATTTATATCATTTATATATAACCAAAAATAAATATATATTGAATATATATTATATTTATATCATCTTAATCATTCTGAATATTATTATATCATGATCTAAGTACGAGGACCAAGAATAACAAGTGAATACATTTTCGAGAAACAAAGCAGCTATTACCCGAAACATAACTTAAACATGGAATTGTTAATAAGAGAATAATATAAAGCCATATGTAAATAATATATAGTACTATATATATATGATTTTATTTTTTATATTTATAATAAAATTTAATTTATTATATTGGAGGTTTGAAAGTGTATGAAGGAATTCAAGACTTAAGGTAAGAGGGATGTCTAGTTTCATTTTTATTTTTGCGAGACTTATAACATATTCACCCCTCGTTTATTTTATATGGTGTATATATTACATGAATGTAATATATGGTCATTATCCTTAAATTTATTGGTATTAACATATCTATTTTATGATATCTCCTTCATGGTCCCAACTGTTTAAAATTTACCAAATTAGTAAGAGAATTTTGTCTCAATTTTCCTTCTTTTATAAACATGTTATATCATGCAACTATATTATTTTTTAGGGTGTATATAATGAAATTTAACATATTGTATCATGATTATACTTCCTTTCATTATATTCTATTTTTTTGTTATTTTATTCTCTCATATTTTAAAAATCTATGTTCCTTCAAAATAATGTTTTCTAACAATGTTTTAAAAGTGTTTTAAATGTTATTTTATGCATTTTTAAGGAAAATTATTTCGAAGATGTTTATTTTTTTTTGAAATATTCATTTATATTTTTTCTAGTTTATTTTAAATTAAATAGTTTTTATAAATATTTTATGATTTTAAAATCAATTTTCAATGAGGAAACGATATTTTCCTCAAGAAATGTCTCGAAAAGATCTTTAAAAATTATTTTCCATCTATGATGACATATATTGGTGTCACTCATGTACTAATGGGGATATTATACAATTATAACATTCATATTTTTTTAAATAAATGTTTTATTTTTCTGTGGAATTATTTATAATAATTCTATTACATTTCAATGAGATATTCTATGCTAAAATGTTTACAAAAACACTTTCTTTTCATGACTACTGACGTGATGAATGATTTAAAATATTATTCTACATATGTGTATTATTTAATTATGTAATGGGTGGGAACTATATATCCTTCCAATGCATTGGGTGATGATAAATGTTCTAATACCTCAAAGGGTACATGGGAGGTAATCCTAAGCCTGCAACTGGAGGGTACACGGGAGGTAATCCTAAGCCCATAATAAGATTGTACATAAGAGGTCATACAAAGACCGAAACTAGAAGGTACATGGGTTTTAATCCCAAGACCGAAGTAGGTACATGCCTGATTAGACCAAGAATAACTTACTATCAATTTATTGGTAGGTATCATTGACATAAGATATTCTAAGCTTATGTGTATTCCACAAATTCTATGTTTTATGCAATTGTTATACTCTCATAGATCATGTTCTTTGTTTAACTTATTATTCCAATATTATGATGTTCTAATATTTAATCCTATGATTCAATATTATGATATTTGATATGAAGTGTATGGTTTTAAAATTTTATGATCCTATTTTCATTCCCTTATGACTATGTTTTTCTTATGTGTCTTCCATGTTTAACCTTACTGAGCATCTGAGCTCACTATTTCTTATTATTCCTTTCCCTAGGATATGGTGAATGGTATAAAGTATGGTATGTAAAAAATGGTTGTAGATATGGATAAATAAGGAGATGATGAAGATGTATTATGAATAATTGTTTTATGCTTCCAAGTTTCCAAAGGCACTAAAATATTATTTTATTTGGGTATATAGTTGTGTAATGTATTAAGTATTCCAAAAAAATAATGTATTTTATATATATGATATGCTATGATATTTATAAAAATATACCTATTTTTTATGATCTGATTATCCACGGGCCAAGATATCCCAATTTCAATGATCACTATAGTGGCCCCACCAGATGGATCCTCCCATAAACCTTAGATACCCTATAAGTGATGAAATTATATTACAGTGGTGAGTTCATTGAATAAATAAATGATTATTTTATTTACTAATTCATTAAAAACTATTCTCCACAATGAAAAACTTCCATATCATAGGTTGAAATTATGTGACCACCTATCCTATGGCCACCTCATTTCAAATCCCACAACATAGTTCCATTATCAATCAGACATTTTAATCAAATTGAATTTTCCATTCCACTTTGTAAAATTAAAAAAATAACATCTATATTAAAAATCTATTGTGGTGATCAATAAAATTATCTTAAGAATGTTATAACCTGAATGGACCAAAGGCCTTATTTTTATTTATTTTTGATCATCCCCCTTTCAAGGGTTGAGGGGGAACCCTTACAAGGCCTGTAGACATAATAAATTACATGACCCGAAGGTCTTATAGTAATTCATCCTAGACATGACTACTTAGAAATTCCCCTCCCCAATGTCTAGATCATGAATTCAGCATCCCACCTTCGCATCCCTTGTTCAGCTAGCAATAATTGTGTATAGATGAGCATGCCTGGTCCTGATGGCAATTTCCATACCCTCTTACTCATCTAAATATGGATAGATTTGATCTGGTGAAACCGCCTACTCTAAGTTCTCATCTGGAGCTATATCCTTCGGCATGTCTGGTTGTATCTGTACTTAAAGTTCTGAATGAGGTGGCCCAAAGTCCTTGAGGTGGCCCGAAGGCCTTGAGGTGGCCCGAAGACCTTGAGGTGGCCCGAAGGCCTTGAGGTGGCCCGAAGACCTTGAGGTGTCCCAAAAGATTTAACTATCCTAAAGTCCTTGGTTGGACCGAAGGCCTTATGGAATCCAGGCCCAAACTAGAAGCCCAAAGGTGAATAGTTCCAGCTACTACAGTACCTAACAATACCTTCTACATTAACTATTATAGTACTGCTGTATTAACCCATAATTATGCTTCCACCCAGATTCAAACCTCAGTCTCGTGGATGTACTTGAAAAGTCCTCACCAAACGGGTTGCGGCTCATGTGCGTACTAAAACCATATGATTGTAATTAGTTCTAATAAGTTCAATAGAAATGAATAGCCAATTAGTTATGATCATAGGAAAAGGAATACTCTTACAGAAATCCAAATGGTTACATTAAACAAAACATAAAAAAACCATCCTAAAAAAATGAATGACCAACACTTCGGTCAAAATGATCATTGATAATCTATATTAGAAGAAAGATCCATCCAAATAACCACTAAGAGTTATTAAGGGAATTTTAAAGAAAGGAAAGAATCATAAACTACCAAAAAACAATCCAGACTTATAGGATAACATAAAAATAAATATATACTCCTTGAGTTGACCTCCTTAAGGGTTCCCTTCAAGAAAAACACAGTTATCCTATTGAACATGGTATAAAAGACATATATATGAAAACCATGCTCATAGAATAGCATAATCATCACAAGGATTATCTACACCAGTTTTATCACATAACCAACTACATAATCCAATTATACATCTAATCAAACGTCACAATTTAAGATATTAAAGAGATCACAACTCAAGAGTGTGAGTGTTACTCACCACATTCCTTCATATATCATCATTAATTACCACACATTCCTAGTAAGGCAACCAATATCACCAATTTTAATTAATGGATAAAGGTTTCCATGAACATGAAACCCAACAAAATTAAATCTTCCTATAACAACTACTCATGACTTGACAACGAACACTGTATTCATCCATACTCAATGAGAATAAAAAAACTATGCAATATAATCATTAAATATCCAATGGTATTAGGTTATTTACCAATACCAACCAATGAATATTCATTCATTGTAAAAGAAAACCAAAAACTAAATTTGTATAGGATTTTAATAATAATTCAATGCTATCATACAACACCCTTTCATTATTACTTTAATCATTCATCATATTTACAAAACTCTTCTAAAAAGGTATTGAATGGTCCTCTCAAGGCCCTATTTAGTAAAAATAAATATGAAAAATAAATTATTGAACCCTTAAAAATGTAACAACATATCTAGTGTTCAAAACCCATAGAATAATTTAGTTCTACTTAGATATTATCAATAAAATCATCACATATTGTACCTATATGTTCTCAACCATTAACTCTTCGCATAATGATAATACTACATACATCATGTATTATAACTTAATCCTATAAAATCATATACCAAATCTATTATATTTCCCATGATATAACACATATCATCACCAAATACCACATCACAATATGATTCTTTCATCTCTCAGGAAATCAATACCATACAATAATAATCACACCTAGCTAAATTGAATTGAAAATGCCTAGTGTATGGAAATCATCATTTTTCACTACTCATGGTTATATGCTACTAGTAATGTGATTATTCATAACAATAAATTTCCATCAAGAAGGAATCATTGAACACCTTCCTACCATGATTTCATTAATATTTTACTTGGTGAATATGATTATCACTATCAAATAAATCATACCAACATTATAAAAAATTCATTAAACATAAACTTAGAACATGAGGGATTTCCTAATCCCCGGATAAAGGGTATCTCAACATAACATCACTCTACTGAGAATTCCACTAACATGGTTTTGCCTATATAAGAACTCTATTATCCCTGCCATGGTATATAATAGCTAAATGTTTATCGAGTACTATGACACCTTATCTGAAGTAATTGATTATTTTCATTTTCAAATGACATCAAATGTTCTGGTCAAGAATCTTATATACCATCTTACCAGAGTATACAAATATTTAAGATATCATTCAAGGGATCAACATCAATATCATTATCATCCCCACAACTAATCTCCAGAGTGAATTCCAATTTTTTTTTTATAAAACCCCATATCAATAGAGAACCACAACCTAAATGAGATGTAATTAAATATAATCCCATATGGAGTCCCTTTTTCAAGAAAATAATAATATAATCATTTTTAACTTCCTTTCAATAATTATACATCTATCATCCAAAATAATTCATATTATAGAAAGAATAAATTTTTAGTTCATTCATCAATATAGGAAATCTCTTATCTCCAAATATAATTATGATGTGCTACAATTATAATAAGGATCCACATATCAAAACTCTCACCGGTAGAAATCTAATTGGTTAAAACTTAGTGGAATAGATCTTGGGTTCATATAGAATTCCACATATACTAAAATATCATTTAATAAATAATTAAATATTTAAATTTAATCCAATGGAACAGATTGAGATTTAGAAAACCTCAATGACATTATCTATCATCCCATAATGAATCGATACCACTGCATAGAGAGACTACTATCCAAGTCTACTGCATCCCCAAGAAGTTCATCATTCAAATATATTCTATAGTATACAGTTTAATATATCTATATCATCTCTTAACTATAACCATGTATTCATAATAATATATCTTTATTTTCATAATATCTACCCAATATCTCATAGAGAGTATCTATACCTAAAAAACACTACAATAGATGGGAATTTCAATAGATCTCTGACTAATATAGCCCATAAAGATTATTTTTGGATTTAGTCAAATAAATATTGAAAATATAAAATAATGTACTAGATCTATTTGAATATCGATCGACCTGTTACATTTATAGTCCATTAACTAAGGTCCCAGTGATGTGTCATAAATATTATTCATGCTTAGGAATATGTTGGTTACCACATCGTATTTAGAGTCCTAAATTAGGGAAACATGTACTTGAGATCCTTAATAAGAATCTATTTAACTATACATACCAATCCTTATATGTGTATAAATCCATAATAAATCCTTTAAATATAATACAACTATGTAACATTTGAAATTCCTAAATGTGAAATCCCAAATCCCACCTCAAGTAGTGTAGGAGATGGAAACTAGCATTGCAGTTTACACAAAATCATTAGATCAATTATCTTAAAATAAAATTTAACCTAAAATAAACACACACACACACACACATATATATATAATAAAATGAATGAAATATAAAATGGAAAACATAAAGTATGTATATATATATCTTAGGTATAATATGAGATAATAAAAATGAAACCACCAGATAAAACCATCATATCCTGAATAGATGTAATAAAACATATTATTTAAACTAAATTTTCATTATGTTGATATTTAAACACACTCATGAATCATAATCCTTAATACATTTCTATTATATATGAACATCAATCCTCTAGAACGCCTGATCTACATGGAATGAAGGCAACAAATGCTTTGGTGAACATGAAGAGTGAGTAAAAAAATACATAGTTTGGCCATATTGAGTAGTTAGTTTACCCCATAAACATCTAATTTGTTTTTTAATAAAAAAAATAGGACATATAGATAGTCTAACATCATAAAACATCAGAAACTTATGTACCAAAAATCCATCCATATCGAACAACCCATAAATCACTTTCATCATGCAGGCCAAATCAAAATGTTTCTTTCATAATGAAATAATAATCATATTTTACAAAAAATCCTAGATTTCTCTTCCAATAATTATAATAAGATGAATTGATAATTAGATGGTAAAAAAAATACACATCTTCACTGACCTAAGAATCCCTAGAGGAAAAAATCAAACATGTATACCAGGTCCTCCTATAGTGTATAAATATACATAATCTGTAGGAAATAAAAATATATAGGGATAAATTTTTATCCTAAAATTCTAGTGGAAATACCCATCTATAAGGATAAAACATGTATACCAGGTCCTCCTAAGCCCAAAATTGAAGTACCTTAGGATCATTAAACCACTAAAATGGGGGGGGGGGGGGTTGAATCCGTGGGTATCCTTTTAAAAATTTAAATATTTATGAAATTTGACACATATAACTTGTCAGATATATTTTAATCATAAAAAATTATTAAAATATCCCAAGAATACAAAGATATGAAAGTAAACAGAAAACATAAGATTTATATGGTTTGACCTCATTGTGAGAATCTAAATCCATGTCATGGACACTCTTATGGGTCCATGAAAATTTACTATAATATAGAAGTTAATAAAACATATGAAACCCTTTAGACTCCTTGTATAGCCATATAGGAATGATTATACTGAATCTTAGTAGATTAGAAAGTTCGTTTTACAAGACTGATCAAACTCAAGAAATGTATCTTTGTAAAAACTTCTCTACAAAAGTTCATCTAGATATTACATCATATTTTATCCATGTGATGAATGTCCATCTAGTGCAATTTACTAAAACCGAACCTGTTTCTAACATGTGTACATTTTGATTAAAAAAATCACAATATGTAAATGTTTTATGAGAACTCCATATGGTATTTTGGACACAAAATCTATTCTTATAATTATTTGAAAACTACCTATGTCTAATTCCACTAATTGAAACCTGTATTTGGTATTATAAACCAAATATTCATCTACAACCTTTTCTTCAACATGAAAATAAACTCTATTAGAAACCCACTTTTGAAAAAAAGTCTTCAGCATTTGAACTTTTTTTAGTAAACCATTATAAATACAATTTTACGTTTTAACCATTTATTTTGGTGCTCCCAAGAAAGAAATTTTAGGAAACTAAATTCATTTTCCTTCTCACTAAATAATAGATTTCAGGACTCACCCTAAAATCAATTTCCTTGAATGCTTCTTAAGCCTTCTAGAATATTCTTGAATATTGTTATAAATTTAGCATCACCAACATTTCCATGAATCTTATTAAACATATTATTGATGAAATTAATCAATCTATCTTAAATTGGGGTTTTAAGAACTTTATTAAACATCATTAACCTTATAATTACGAAACTTCTTCCAAAATTCTAAAAACTCTACCCTGAAAATGTTTGTTCGACATACTATTCATCCATCTATTTTTAAGGTTCTCGGTTTTATTACTATTCATCAATTGTCTTTTCAAATTCTCTTTCCATTTATTGTTCATCCATTAATTTTTTAAATTTTTCCATCTATTTACTATTTATTCATCCATTATGAACTTTCTCCATCCATTTAGTATTCATAGACATTATATAGTAGAAACATAAACTTTGTTACATTAACATTGTAGATCTCATTACAAAAGCTTTGTTACCTAAAATTTGTAACGCTAAAACAAGAAATTTTTACATATTGTAACTTCAACATTGTATAGATTACAACTTCAAAATTTTAAAATTATAAGCTACATTTATATATATATTTTTGATACATTTCTTTAATGATTAATAATTTTTTATTTTATTTTATACTATATTTTGTGGTTTTTTCATAGGAATTAGTAATTCAATACTCATAAGTGGAATGTTGAAAAAATAGAAAAATTACACATTACACATTATGAATTTAATGTACATGACATGTAATCCATGAGAAGTCCAAATTCCTACTAAATTAAAAGTCATAAATCCCAAATAGAAATAATAATCCAAGTACATGATGTGTTTCTTGATTACACATTATGAAATATATGACGTCCAAATATGAATATTTCAAGGAATGAACTCATTGAATGTCATGAGAAGTTCAATACATAGTTTCCACCAAATATTATTGACAAAAAATATGTATAGATTCAAAATATTCAGAGGATTTTGTGGATTTTAAGTACATAATATGAAAACTAGTTAAAAGTCATGTAAGTGTCGAAGTAGAATCAAAATAATTCATTTTCACAATTTGAATACTATACACATCATAAATAGATTGGGATCTATATATATGCAGCACCTCTGATGTGAAGTGATATTTGAAACATATTTTATTCTATCCTTTCATTATTCTTTTTTTCATTAGTTTTCAATTTATTCTATCTCTACTACTTTGTTTTATCATTACACACTTTCCATTGTTGTCCCTTTCAATTACATGACATTTTTGTTGTTAATTTCTATTTCAATATTCGGTTTTGAATCCCATTTTCTATGCAACATCAATTACCACAATGTTCATCGTTGATAAATCATTCAAGTTAGTATTTAGTCAATTTTTTATGATTTTAATTTTGGATTGTTTTTCTTTGATTTGTTTATTTGTTAATCCAAGCATGTTGTGATATATTCCCCCACTTTTTTTTTCATTTATGTCATGTGCGACTAATCCACCTAGTGTTAGGGGTCAAGAGTAGGGGTGTATTGAACCTAATGAATATCTAAAATCAAAATTTGGTAACCCTATGGATAATAACATGGCTTAATACAATTTCCAATCTCATTATTTCCACTATCCCTGACCATAAAAGGTAAAAATTGAAAAACCATGGTCTAGTTAGATAAGATTAGACTCGGACCTAAATCCTATAATTATTTCTTCTTAGAATCCATGCTTCACACACTTAGGTTGTTAATTATTCTAGACTAAGGAGTCTTTATCATCATAGGTTGATGCAGTTGGTTGAACCAAGATCATTTGGTGCATTTTTCAGTACTTTACAGCGAAATCCATAGTTCTATCCCAAGTTATATTTCTCAATTACCGTTTCCATTACCTTGAAATTGACACTAAACCCTTCCTTTAATCCATTTTAAGACCCAAGAGACTTAGTTTTATTCAAACCAAACCTAGAAGAGTTATACATAGGGATACTACTCTAACTATTTTGACCATTGGGTTTCTTTTCTAACAAGACATATCTATGTATTCGACCCTGGGCTGCAATGTACTATGAATTAGAAGTTGATTTGATTTTGGGAAAATAAATTTATAATCTGATCAATTAATGGAGGAATCAAAAACACGTCTGGGCATAAAAAAATTTGGAATCATTTTCATGGAAAGACCATACATAGGCACAATAATCTATGGTACGAACCTCACATTACATAAATCCATCCCCCATTATTCAATTCCTTCCCCTTATAATTTTAAAATCTTTTTTTATCACATACTAGAACCTTTATCCACTTATTCTCATCTAGGACATTCACTAGGGACCTCTGAATCGCACAAGGATCCTCAAATCTTATGAACTATTTCTATTCGATCCAGAGATCGATTGATATTTAGCTACATGTCGCTTCTTCACAATAGCTGAGTTCAATGATCTTACACCACCACACATTTAGAACCCCCAATATTTGCCTCCAAAAAATCACAGTGAGAAACCACTGCTACAAGAGCACTCTATAATTGATAATGGATTTTAGTCCATCAATGGTTCTATTACTTGCATTGTGCACCCACCTATTAAAGAGAATACTTTTGAAATAAAACCTTGACTCATTAATAATATCTTGAAAATGGGTAAACTCAGTAGACATCAGAGCAAAGACCTCCATGAGCACATTTCTAATTCTCTTAAGGTTTGAGATACCTTTCGTAGCCAAGGTATATCATCAAACACTCTAAGACTGAGGTTTCTCCCATTATCCTTGCACGACAGAGAGAAATATAGGCTAATAATTCAAGCTCCTAATTCCATCATGACCTGGGATTATCTATCAAATAAATTTCTAAATAAATATTTCCCACTGATTTGAACATGGAAACTATGAAATTAAATTTTAAATTTCAATCAGGTGGGCATAGAATCAACCAGAGAATCCTAGGATAGATTTATAGAGTTATCCTAGAAATTAACACTTCAAAAACATGATGTGCAGTTACCACATAATACTTTTTAATAGTGATTCCATTCTACAACCTATACTATTATGGGCACAACTGCTGAAGGTGGAATCATGATTAAGATGCCTAAAGTTAGAAGAGCCATTTAGTATAATGTTTACCAAATTTCCAGTTCATAGAAAAGTGATAGAGGACTACCCTGGCATTGAATACATCATGTGGAGGATATTACCCACCAGAAAACCTAATTAGAATCCTCTTCCAATAATCTAAAATCTTTTCAAATTCCAACTGCTATACCACCACCCCCTCTAATCCCTGTTATGGAGATAAAATCTTGTGATATGTGCCAAGTCCCACATTCATACCTTTATTGTCAGGGAGGAATGGGGGAAACCCAATTTCAAGATTTTAATTTCATTAATTATAATAAAAAAATGAACAGTTTCAGTAGTCCCATCAATATTAACAAAAAAATTATTAATAGAGAATGACTTAGTATCCACATCCAAAAAATCATTGTTATTATAAAAAGAGTAGTGGTGAAACACCACCAAATAATTAAAGAACACTTGTTTATCCACCTCGAGGTCCATCTCCTTGACCACAACAAAAAATCCAATAACATTTCCCAAGATCTCAATATCTTCAACCTCCTCAAGAGAATAAATTTCAACAAAATATGATAAGACCACAAAAAAAGCACAAACCCTTCAGTCATATCTTGAAAACTTGATCACCACCTTTATGCAGAGAGTAGAACAAATGATAAAAACCTAATAAATTTAAATGAAACCCCACAAAATTTACCTATTCATCCTTGAGCATCATGTGTGAAAAATCTTAAAGACTATATAAAATTGACTAGAAGGTAATTTTCCTAGTAATATTGAAGATAATATGAGGAATGAAGCTAAAGATATAGTTTTCAATAGTGGAAAAATGTTGTACATTTATTGTAACACCCCAAGCTTCCACGGTACATTTCTCTTTGAATAATACAGTAGCGTGTGTTGTACGCAACTTCGAGTTCTAACACACACCACAACCAATCAAAGTAGCCATTATGAATAGTAATACCTACTTTTTGAAATTTTATAAATTTTATCTTTCCAAATGGACTTCGTTTTTGTATTCAGAATATCAAAATTATCCTAAGTTGAATTTTTTGTAATTTTCTGAGAACTTCCAATTTTTTATGAATAGTGAAGAATACTTAAAAACAAATTTTTTATTCAAAATAATCTATAGTGATAAATTATACTATTGAGTGGTTTTAAAGTGTAATTATAATATATTTTTACCATTTTATACAATGGTGGTCATTAGAATTAATTTCACTTTGAAATTGGACATAAACAATTGTCAATCTTTTGATATATATTGTTTCTTAAAAACACTCTATTTGTTGCGAAAATGGGAATTAATTATAAAATTAATTAATTCAACTTATATGTTTGGAATTTTGTAAAATAGACATCATTTTGGAATTTGGAATATCAATTATATCTTAGGGTGAAATTTTGGCATTGTTCTGAAAATCTTCAATTTTTGATGAATAGTGAAACCACTAAGTGGTAGTTAAAAAACTAATTTTTCATTTAAATGAAACATTACCACTTCTGTGATTTGATTTTCAAAAATCCGTCATACATGGTTTTCATTAGGATGTAAAATGTGGTTCAATGGTATTAAAATAATTTTTTGGTGAATAGTAACTTTTAAGTTTAATTAATCACGATTAAAGGTAATTAGTGAAATTTAAGGTAAAAATGATATTATAAAAATATGAAAATACCTTTACACTTGTCCTACCCCTATTGGATGTGTCATGGATGACCAAGACAATCCATGGGTCAACTTGGCGACCCCATGGAGCCACTTTGGTAGGAAAATGACATAAATAACTTTTATTTTAAGTTAAAATAAAAATGTCACAAACATAAGTTGTTTTACTAAAACAATTTTTAAATGGGGTTATACAAGTCATATTTTTGACTATAAATATTCATTAGAAATATAAAAAGATTTCCTACATCATGATATTTGTTTTATAATTTTTAGACATTAAATAAATTAAATTATTTATGACACCATGATGATGCAGCAATTACCTCATTAATTAACGATTTTAATAAAATGGAAGGATAATGTAAAATCTAAGAATTAAACTTGTTCAAAGCCTATTGGATGAGTATATTTCGAACCCTTATCACCTTATACTAGAAATATATAAGTTTGGGACCTTTAAAATCCGAAACTCATTATATAATAAAGTAACATTTCATGACTTTCCAAGAGTGCCCCTCCTCTCCTCTTATAAAAGGCCCCCACCACTACCACCTTACTCACACCATCAAAGCCTTTTGGCCCGGCCAAACTCTACCCAAATACTCTCTAAACTTACCTATATTACTCCTAGAAGCCTCACTTTGGTCAGAATTCTTCCCAAGGAATCCTTTGGCTCAAATCAAAAAAGAGTTACCCGATTTTAAGGTAATGTCTTCTCTTATGTTATTTTGTTTTATTTTGCTTCTCCAACCCCTTAAACTCTTTTTATTCCTTTCTTTTGTAACAAAAACAGTATCTTAAATATACTAGGATGTTGTTATGATAAGGATCTGATTTACACTTACACACACTTTCGTCTAATGGTTAAAGAACGTACTATTTCTGTGGTTGGAAAATTTCTGCCTCACGAAATGATGATTGTTCAATCTTATTTTAACACCTATAATGGTGGAAATTATGATGAAACTATTTTTATATATGATATATATTATGTTTTGTTTTATTATGATTCTGTATTTTTCATTTATGGCATACCTTTATGATTTCCATTATGGGTAAACGCGATAATTTCATTTTAGGAAGTGCGGACTACCGCCCCCTCAAAGTGATTTGAATCGTTAATGCCATATATGAGATGTATAAAGGATGGATTAAATGGTATTATACATTATATTATACTGGAATTATATTATACCTTTATATAATTATAACTTCATTCCATTAAATATGAAATAGGAATGAAAGCAGCGTTCATGCGTACGTACGACTTACCGTCTCCATGAACGGTGCATTTCATTTCTTACCTCTAAATGTTATGTAATATTATAAATGAATGTATATACTGGATATATATGATATATATGATATCTACATCATGGATATAATTCTGGAGATAATGGATATTCTACCACATAAACAACTTTTAATTATAAGAAGTTTATTGTTGACTCAAGTACCAAAGATCGACAAAACGACCGTTATTAACTTAAATGACTACATAATTTTCGTAACAAGGTAATAAGTGATATAAAAGGAATAATGAACATGAAAAAGGTTCTTAAGCAAATAGAAATTAACTCTAGTTTATTATTCAGGATATTAAATAACGATCGAGTCAAGTCGGACACGAGGTAAGGGAACTTCTTAACCCAATTTCCATTCTTTGGGTTAATCTCCTACTTTCAAATTATGTAATGATATTATCATGTCCTATTTTGTATTTGTACTGTCTTTATGTGTACTTATAGTGAATACACATAATCGATCTATTTTATTTAAAAAAATGATCTTTGTAAGGGACATCGTCTGAATCACCTTTCATTGAGGCATATTTGATTTTATACACAACTTTCCTTTATACGGTGTATAAATCCCTTTGACTTTTAATTTTATTCAAAAGGAATCTTTTTATATGAAGTGTTTTTACTAAAAGACAAAAGGAATGTTTTTTTACGTATGCGGCGACAACGGCTTCTCCACCGCCGTGACTATTATTTGAGTTTCGGCTTCCTCTATAAGCCATAATTTTTTTTTTAGAAAAATAAATACCATGTTTTACTTTTCTTTTATTTTTGTATTAAAAATGGTTTTGATAAAGTTTTTATTATATCAATGTATTGTATTGATATCTTTTGATTGAAGTGTGGAAATTTTATGTTTCCTTTATGCATGTTTTATGTGATACGATTATGTTATGGTTTATGATATGTTTAAACCTGTTCATATGAGGAATGCATTAGACTTAATAAGTGATGGGTGGAGCCCGATATAGCTCCTCGATGCATCGGTAGGTCTCATGAGACAAACTAGTGTCTTGGCATGAGGCCTTGACAAAATCTTATTTGTAGTCTTGGCACGAGGCCTTGGCTACGTGGTTATGATAGTCTAGAATTATGCATTCCATCATTATGAAAGTGGTTATTGATATTGCATGTAATTATTTGACTAGTAGAATATCCATGTGAGTAAGTAAATGGAATTATTTAATTTTATTTTTTCCATATTATGCTGAAGTTCAAGTTTAAAAAGGCTTTTGTTTTAGTTATACATTGCCTTAAATGTTAATGTTTATTTATGAAAGTTTCTGCAATATTGTTATCCTTACTGAGCATCTGAGCTCACCCCTTTCAATGTTTTAATATTTTCCAGGATGTGAAGAAGTATTTTATAAATGACCTGCAGGGATAGTCATAAGAGGATATGAGTGTGAACTATGGAGACTTTGTTATTGTAGATTTTAACTTTATGATGTAATGTAACATTTATGAATGTATCTAGTGTTTACAAGGCTACTAAACTAATCGGTCTTTCGAGACATGATCTTTTGTGATCATGCCAATGTTACGCAATAATGCACCAACTCCGGGTAACTGGGGTCGGGGCGTTACAGTTGGTATCAGAAGCAGTTTAGTACTAACCTTGGAAGCTAGATTTAGATAAACTCTGATTAGAGAACATAGCCCAAAGATAGACTTTGAGGATTAGTATATAAGAACTTCCTAGAATTTTGGTATTATATATATTTTGTGAGTTTTCCAAGCAATACATCCCTGTCTGGATACGAGCAGGTAGAGGCGGCTCTGGCACAGATGTACCTAGGGGTAAAACCCAAAAACACCGATTTGAGCTAGACTCGAACAGGAACTGGTGCACGACAACGGGCCTTTCTGCACTCTTGGTTACGACACTCCTGGGGGATATGCTTAGGATAATTCTCATTTTCTTTACAAACCACTATGAAGGGTTATGAGTATATACTTCCTCAAAGAAAAGATTTTTATGATTATGGATTATATCCATAAATAGTTCAATTTATGTTAAGTATTTTACAAATATGGAATTATGTATTTTGATTCATAAACTAATCTAGTTTATGCCATTGTTTAGAAATGGCGCCTAGTGGAAGGAATGGAAACCGTATCAATGCACACACTCCGTGTAGGGATTGCCCTCCCGCTCAAGATAATTATTGTGGATCTGGAGATACAACTGGTACTGATCAACTTATTACCATACTGGGACAACTCACTCAGGTTATGAATAATAACCTTACTCGTATGGAGCACCCTGATCCGAAACGTGGAGGATCAATGTTAGACCACTTCACGAGGCAACAACTACCAACATTTAATGGGGGGTACAAATCCATTAGTAGATGAGCAATGGATAAACTCCTTAGAGAAAATATTCCACACCTTGGGGAGTAGCGAAAGGGAGAAGGTTGTCATGACAGTCTACCGCCTCACTGGAGATGCCGATCAATGGTGGTTGCTGATTCAAAACACAAAGGAAGATGAAGAAGTATCAAGTATGGAATGGAGGGAGTTTAAGGAAATTTTCTTAGAAAAATACTTTCCACATGACCATCGAGCAGATATGGAAAGGCAATTTCTGAGTCTAAGGCAGAAGGAGGATGAGAATGTCGTAAAGTATGAGGCTAACTTTACAAGGTTAGAAAGGCATGCTGCAGATTATATACGTAACCCAAGAAGTAAGATTTATCGTTTCTGTGATGGGTTAAAACCATTTCTCCGTCGAGCATTGGTCTCACAAACCTTCTCGTCATACAAAGATATTGTCTCGTGTGCTATCAAGATGGAAAAGGAATTCTCTAAGTCTCATGACTTTAAATCAAAGAAAGAAAAAAAGAGATCTTCTGATCAATCTAGAAATGGAAATAATGGGAAGAAGGGAAGAGTTGAATATCAGTCCTGCAGTAAATGTGGAAAGAAACACCCCGGTACTTTCTTGAAGGGAATGGGAGTCTGTTACAAGTGTGGTGAAAAAGGCCACCAATCTCATGATTGCAAGGGAAAGAAAGTTGCTGTCAATGTGGAATGCTATAATTGTAGAGAGATGGAGAATTATGCAAATGAATGTCCTAAGCGTTAGGGGAACTTATCTTAGAAGAGGCCAAGGGATCAAGGCCAAGCTTATGCTATCACTACTACTGAGGTTGAAGCTCTGAAAGACGTGGTGGCAGGTAATTTAATGGTTTCCTCAAGTTTAGCAAATGCATTATTTGATTCTGGATCATCGCATTTCTTCATATCTTCCCAGTTTTCTAAGAAAATTAGATATTTCCAATTTGATTTAACAAGATAATTGTCAGTCAAAACTCCTAAGGGAAGTATTATTGCAACAAAATTTTGTGAATCAGTCCCCATTAGAGAACATAACTGTTCTTTATCCACTGATCTCATTGTCATACCTATGATTGAGTTTGATATAATCCTCAGTATGGATTGGATTTCAGACTATGATGCAAAGATTTATTGTAAGAAGAAGGAGGTTACGATTTTTGATGATGATGATAAGGAACACCTTATTTTTAGAGCAGAATCGTCACCACCTAATTCTTATTTAGATCCACCCCCAGTAGCTCAACTAAATTCAATTATTGGGGAGGAAGAGAATGAAATGACTAATAGCGAGGAAAGGAATGTTCAAATAGAGGATGTACCTATTGTGAAAGAATATGTAGATGTGTTTCTGGAAGATTTACCTAGACATCCTCCAGAACGAGAAGTTGAGTTTTCCATTGATTTAATTCCTGGATCAAGGCCCATATCGAAGACCCCTTATAGAATGGCCACCGTGGAATTAGTTGAACAAAAGAAACAACTAGAGGAATTGAGTAATAAGGGATTTATTCGCCCTAATGTTTCTCCATGGGGAGCCCCTGTCCTTTTTGTTAAGAAGAAAGACAGATCTATGAGGTTGTGCATTGACTACAGGGAGATCAATGCTATAACAATAAAGAACAAGTATCCCCTACCTCGCATTGATGATTTATTTGACCAATTGCATGGAGCTCAATACTTTTTAAAGATTGACCTTCGATATAGATACCATCAGTAGTGTGTGAAGAAGGATGACATTCTGAAGACAACATTTCGAACAAGATACGGGCATTATGAGTTTACAGTAATGCCTTTTGGATTGACTAATGCACCCTCTGTATTCATGTATCTAATGAATAAAGTTTTCAAGGAATATCTTGATGATTTTGTGGTGGTATTTATTGATGATATCTTGGTATACTCCAAAATCTATGAAGATCATGAAAATCACTTGCGCATTATCTTGAAGACTCTTAGAAGGCATGAATTATATGGGAAATTTAGCAAGTGTGAATTCTGGATTCAGGAGATTTATTTTCTTGGCCATATTGTCTCTAAAGATGGAATTTCCGTTGATCCTTCTAAAACCAAGGCAATCCAAGAATGGCCAGCACCGACGAGTATAACTGAGGTATGCAGCTTTATTGGTTTGGAAGGTTATTATCGACGTTTTTTCCAGAATTTTTCCCGATTGGCTAACCCATTAACGAAGCTCACACGTAAAGGGGTTAAATTTTTCTGGACAAAAGAGTGTGAATAATGTTTTGAATAACTGAAGAGAAGATTAGTCAACGCTCCTATATTGACTCTACCATCAGGGAATGATGGGTTCGTTATTTATAGTGATGCATCAATGAAAGGAATTGGTTGTGTCCTTATGCAGAATGATAGGGTTATTGCCTATGCATCACGACAGCTAAAAATTTATGATTAGAACTATCCTACTCATGATATTGATTTATCTGTTGTAATATTTGCCTTGAAGATATGGAGACATTATCTCTATGGTGAAAAATGTGAGATATATACCGATCACAAGATTTTGAAATATATTTTCTCACAAAAAGAACTAAACATGAGGCAAAGGCGATGGCTTGAACTACTCAAGGATTATGATTGCACGATACACTACCACCCAGGGAAGGTAAATAAGGTTGCAGATGCTTTGAGTAGAAAAGATCATGGAGTTTTGAACATGATGAGAGTGGAAAGGGATCCTATTTTCATGGATCTAGTAAAGATGGATATGGGAATCACCATGGAGGGTGAAACATCAATTTGTTTTCAAATGGTTGCCAAACCATCATTACTAGAAAGGATCAAGTGTTCTCAGGACAATGATGAAGAGTTGAAAAAGAAGATTAAAGCTGTGAATGATGGGCGATTGAGTGACTTTGTGTATGAAGATGAAATTTTGAAATTTGGGAGGAGACTTTGTGTTCCTGATATACCTGATTTAAAGAGGGAATTGTTGGATGATTCTCATAGTTCCAATTTCTCTATACACCCTGGGTGCACCAAAATGTATAGAGATTTAAAGGGAAATTTTTGGTGGGACAACATGAAGAGGGAGATTTCTGATTTTGTGTCAAGATGTATGGTTTGTCAACAAGTGAAAGCTGGAAGGCAACTGCCTGGTGGAGTATTGCAACCTCTTCCCATACCTGAGTGGAAATGGGATAATATTACGATGGATTTTGTCATGGGACTACCAAAGACTCCTAGAATAAATGACGCAATATGGGTCATTGTTGATCGTCTCACGAAGTCAGCACATTTTCTTGCTATAAGGGAAGATCTACCACTTGAATGTCTAGCAAGACTGTATATTAATAAAGTTGTGAGAATTCATGGAGTACCCCTGTCGATTGTCTCGGATTGTGATCCTCGTTTTACATCAAGATTCTGGAAAAGTCTTCAGAAGGACTTGGATACTGAACTTTGTTTGAGCACTACTTACCACCCTCAAACAGATGGACAATCAGAAAGAACTATTCAAACCTTAGAAGACATGTTGAGATCATGCTCACTTGACTTTCAAGGAATGTGGGATCAATATTTACCTCTGGTAGAATTTTCCTATAATAATAGCTTCCATTAAAGTATTCAGATGGCACCATATGAAGCGTTATATGAAAAGAGATATCGCACACCAACCTGTTGGGATGACGTTGGTGAAAGAAAACTTGTAGGCCCAGAACTGGTGGAGGAAACGATGGAAAAGGTGAAAGTAATCCAAAACCACATCAAAGTAGCTCAAAGTAGGCAGAAGAGCTATGCTGACAACCGAAGGAAGGATTTGGAATTTCAGGTAGGAGATCTTGTTTTCTTGAAGGTATCTCCATGGAAGGGAGTTATACGTTTTGGTAATAAGGGTAAATTGAGTCCCAGGTACATCGGACCCTTCAAAATTCTAGAACGAATTGAGGCTGTAGCTTACCATTTGGCAATGCCGCCAAGTCTCTCCAAAGTTCATGATGTATTCCACGTATCATTGTTGAGAAAATACATGCCTGACCCAACGCATGTACTCACCTATGAGGAATTAGAACTGGAACCCGATCTGTCTTATTGCGAAGAGCCTGTCAGGATTCTTGATACAAGAGAACAAGTGCTGAGAAACCGGACGACTCATCTGGTAAAAGTTCTATGGAGAAACCATAAGATGGAGGAGGCAACGTGGGAACTCGAGGAACTTATGATGAAGAATCATCGAGTCTTTTTATACAGTGATATTATATGAAATTTTGAGGACGAAATTATTTGAATGAGGGGATAATGTAACACCCCAAGCTTCCACGGTACACTTCTCTTTGAATAATACAGTAGCGTGTGTTGTACGCAACTTCGAGTTATAACACACACCACAACCAATGAAAGTAGCCATTATGAATAGTAATACCTACTTTTTTAAATTTTATAAATTTTATCTTTCCAAATGGACTTCGTTTTTGTATTCGGAATATCAAAATTATCCTAAGTTGAAATTTTTGTAATTTTCTGAGAACTTCTAATTTTTTATGAATAGTGAAGAATACTTAAAAACAACTTTTTTATTCAAAATAATTTATAGTGATAAATTATACTATTGAGTGGTTTTGAAGTGTAATTATAATATATTTTTACCATTTTATCCAATGGTGGTCATTATAATTAATTTCACTTTGAAATTGGACATAAACAATTGTCAATCTTTTGATATATATTGTTTCTTAAAAACACGCTATTTGTTGCGACAACAGGAATTAATTATAAAATTAATTAATGCAACTTATATGTTTGGAATTTTTTAAAATAGACATCATTTTTGAATTCGGAATATCAATTATATCTTAGGGTGAAATTTTGGCATTGTTCTGAAAATCTTCAATTTTTGATGAATAGTGAAACCACTAAGTGGTAGTTAAAAAACTGATTTTTCGTTTAAATAAAACATTACCACTTCTATGATTTTATTTTCAAAAATCTGACATACATGGTTGTCATTATTATGTAAAATGTGGTTCAATGGTATTAAAATAATTTTTTGGTGAATAGTAACTTTTAAGTTTAATTAATCGCGATTAAACGTAATTAGTGAAATTTAAGGTAAAAATGATATTATAAAAATATGAAAATACCTTTACACTTGTCCTACCCCTATTTGATGTGTCATGGACGACCAATAAAATCCATGAGTCAACTTGGGGACCCCATGGAGCTCCTTTGGTAGGAAAATGACATAAATAACTTTTATTTAAAGTTAAAATAAAAATGTCACAAACATAAGTTGTTTTACTAAAACAATTTTTAAATGGGGTTATACAAGTCATATTTTTGACTATAAATATTCATTAGAAAGATAAAAAGATTTCCTACATCATGATATTTGTTTTATAATTTTTAGACATTAAATAAATTAAATTATTTATGACACCATGATGATGCAGCGATTACCTCATTAATTAATGATTTTAATAAAATAGAAGGATAATGTAAAATATAAGAATTTCACTTGTTCAAAGCCTATTTTATGAGTATATTTCAAACCCTTATCACCTTATCCTCGAAATATATAAGTGTGGGACCTTTAAAATCCGAAACTCATTATATAATAAAGTAACATTTCATGACTTTCCAAAAGTGCCCCTCCTCTCCTCATATAAAAGGCCCCCACCACTACCACCTTAATCACACCTTCAAAGCCTTTTGGATTCAAAAAACTCTGCCCAAATACTCTCTCAACTTCCCTCTATTACTCCTAGAAGCCTCAATTTGGGCAGAATTCTTCCCAAGGAAGCCTTTGGCTCAAATCAAAAAAGAGTTACCCGATTTTAAGGTAATGTCTTCTCTTATGTTATTTTGTTTTATTTTGCTTCTCCAACCCCTTAAACTCTTTTTATTCCTTTATTTTGTAAAAAAACCAGTATATTAAATATATTAGGATTTTTTATGAGAAGTATTTTATTTACACTTACACACACCTTCGTCTAATGGTTAAAGAACATACTGTTTCTGTGGTTGGAAAATTTCTGCCTCACGAAACGATGATTATTCAATCTTCTTTTAACACCTATAATGGTGGCCATTATGATGAAACTATTTTTATATATGATATATATTATGTTTTTGTTTTTCTTATGATTCTGTATTTTTCATTTATGGAATACCTTTATGATTTCCATTATGGGTAAACGCGATAATTTCATTTTAGGAAGTGCGGACTACCGCCCCCTCAAAGTGATTTGAATCGTTAATGACATATGTGGGATGTATAAAGGATGGATTAAATGGTATTATACATTATATTATATTGTAATTATATTATAACTTTATATAATTATAACTTCATTCCATTAAATACGAAATAGGAATGAAATCAGCGTTCATGCGTACGTACGGCTTACCGTCTCTATGAACGGTGCATTTCATTTCTTACCTCTAAATGTTATGTAATATTATAAATGAATGTATATACTGGATATATATGATATATATGATATCTACATAATGGATATAATTCTGGATATAATGGATATTATACCACATAAACAACTTGTAATTATAAGAAGTTTATTGTTGACTCAAGTACCAAAGATTGACAAAACGACCGTTATTAACTTAAATGACTACATAATTTTCGTAACATGGTAATAAGTGATACAAAAGGAATAATGAACATGAAAAAGGTTATTAAGAAAATATAAATTAACTCTAGTTTATTATTCAGGAGATTAAAGAATGATAGAGTCAAGTTAGACACGAGGTAAGGGAACTTCTTAACCCAATTTCCATTCTTTGGGTTAATCTCCTACTTTCAAATTATGTAATGATATTATCATGTCCTATCTTGTATTTGTACTTTCTTTATATGTACTTATAGTGAATACACATAATAGATCTATTTTATTTAAAAAAATGATCTTTGTAAGGGACATCGTCTCAATCACCTTTCATTGAGGTATATTTGGTTTTATACAGAATTTCCTTTATACGTTGTATAAACCCCTTTGACTTTTACTTTTATTCAAAAGGAATATTTTTATACGAAGCATTTTTACTAAAATACAAAAGGAATGTTTTTTTACGTATGCGGCGACAACGACTTCTCCACCGCCGTGACTATTATTTGAGTTTCGGCTTCCTCTATAAGCCATAACTTTTTTTTAGAAAAATAAATACCATGTTTTACTTTTATTTTATTTTCGTATTAAAAATGGTTTTGATAAAGTTTTTATTATATCAATGTGTTGTATTGATATCTTGTGATTGAAATGTGGAAATGTTATGTTTCCTTTATGCATGTTTTATGTGATACGATTATGTTATGGTTTATGATATGTGTAAACCTGTTCATATAAGGAATGTATTGGACTTAATAAGTGACGGGTGAAGCCTGCTATAGCTCCTTGATGCATCGGTAGGTCTCATGAGACAAACTTGTGTCTTGTCATGAGGCCTTGACAAAATCTTATTTGTAGTCTTGGCACGAGGCCTTGGCTATGTGGTTATGATAGTCTGGCATTATGCATTCCATCATTATGAAGGTGGTTATTGATATTTCATGTGATTATTCGAATAGTAGAATATCCATGTGAGTAAGTAAATGGCATTATTTAATTTTATTTTTTCCATATTATGCTGAAGTTAAAGATTAAAAAGGCTTTTGTTTTAGTTATACACTGCCTTAAATGTTAATGTTTATTTATGAAAGCTTCCACAATATTATTATCCTTACTAAGCATCTGAGCTCACCCCTTTCAATGTTTTAATATTTTCCAGGATGTGAAGAAGTATTTTATGAATGATCTACAGGGATAGTCAGAAGAGGATATGAGTGTGGACTATCGAGACTTTGTTATTGTAGATTTTCACTTTATGATGTAATGTAACATTTATGAATGTATATAGTGTTTACAAGGCTACTAAACTAATCGGTCTTTCGAGACCTGATATTTTGTGATCATGTCAATGTTACGCAATAATGCACCGACTCCGGGTAACTGGGGTCGGGGCGTTACATTTATCCATTATGCTTATGTGAGAAAAATTAGTTAGAAGAATCTAATAAAGAGGGACATGATAAAACTATAGAAGTAGAAAAATATGAGAAAATCAAGTTAAGTTGTAGCCTAAAAAAAGTTTCTATGTGGAAATGCCACCATAAAAGTCACCCCTCCCCTTTACTGATAGGATTAAAGAGGCCAAAAAAATTTCCAATATAAAATCTTTCTATATATTTTTAAGAAACTGCATATTAACATTCCCTTTGTAGAGGAAATTTCTCATGTTCTAGATAATGAAAGATTATTTAATGAATTTATCTCAAGTAAAAGGAATATGGAGTAAATAGGAGTCATCACCCTAAATGAAGAATGATACATAGATTTTTAGTGGATGTAACATCCAAAAATTGAAGACCCTCTATGTTTCTCAATTAATTTCACTATAGGAACATGCAATTTTGAAAGATCCTTGTGTAATCTAAGAGTAAGTGTAAATCTCATTCCTATGAGTATCTTTATAATTCAGGGCTTAGTGGATTAAAACCAATGAGAGTGGAACTCCAACTTTCTGACCGATCAGTCAATGATCCTCAAAGATTTCTTGAGGAAATATTAGTATAATTGTAAAAATTCAATTTTCCTACATATTTCCTCATCTGGGACATGGAAGAAGAAGGAAATATCTACCTTATTTTAGATAGTCTATTTATAGCCAACGATCCTGTACCTGAGTGGTAAGGGCTCCTGCTTGGCATCCAAGAGACCTAGGTTCAAAACCGTGTGGAGGCAAATTTCCAGGGCACTATAGCAGTACTGTAGCAGGTACTGTTTGGTACTGTAGCAGTCGGATTTTTCACCTGATTTGGGCTTTCGGGCCACTAGTTTGGGCCTACGGGTCTCAGGGCCTTCGGGCCATCAAAGGACTTCGGGCCATTGAAGACCATGAAGTAGCCCAGTTCACACAGAGAAGGCCCCAGATGAGGATCAGAGAACCAATAGCAGTCACCAGAAGCAGAGCTAACCGAATTGGAAGAATGAGAGGGTATGGAAACCACCATCGGGACTAGGCACCGTGCAACTTTGTATGGGGGAATGCTAGCTGACCAACAATGCAAGTGGGGAGCTAAAGGCAATCAATGATGCAGAAGTTGGGGAGGGTAAGTTCTAGTGGGCTGGGCCTACGGGTCATGTATTGGGCATGGTATGCCTCTGGGCCTTCAGGTCATGTATTTTGGGTCATGTCGGGCCTTGTGCCTTGGTCCTACGGGTCATGTACAGGTTCCCCTTCAACCCTTAAATGGGGGATTATCTATAATAAAATAAAAAAGAAGGCCCTCGGGCCATTCAGGCTTAGATACTCTATTTATCACCACTGGGAAGTAAATGATTGATGTTAACCAAGGAAGATTAATATTCAGAGTTGGTGAAGAGTAAGTTGTTTTTGATTTGGTAAAAGCCACTAAGAAAGTGAGGATTCATTAGATTTTTAATCCATATCTCTCACTAATAATAAAGTTTGTAAAATTACTAGTATAGAACATTAAACATACCTCCTATTTAAAATTTATCTAGTGCTCACAAGAAAGAGAATTACAATATTCCTTTGAGGAGGAACGCCATCCCACATTTTTTCCACTATATTTTCAAGAATCATTATACACTTGGTGTCTAGTCACATTTGAATTTATCTGAATAGGATCATGTATAGATCTAGAAAATAAATAAAGATGAGAATTGTAGGTAACCTACGTTAGGATAGAGTTTGGAATATTTAATAATGTTGTGAATGGTTTATAGGTGTGAATTCTAATGTTTTTGAAATTATGAACTTAATTACAAAAAATGCAAAAAAAATCACATCATGTATTCGAAAAACACGATTCAAAAGTTTCAGATCCTCAAAAATAAAAACCTAGAGCATTACACATCATGAAATAAATACATAATGTGATAGCCTTTGTAAATTTTTAAGAATCAGTGTACCCTAGGTTCATGGAACCATCCCCCCACCCAATCCTTGGCCTCCCCTATCCCATGTTACCCTCAACCTTCTACCTCCCCTCCATGTTCAACATCCATACACCATCATTCATTAATATACTTTGTTACCTACTCAGCCTTCCCCATCATTTTTATCTTTTTTTGCCTCATTTAGGTAATGGAATGAAATAAATGCATGTCTCGGGGTGACGATCCTCCACCACTCAAGTTCTAGGAAGATAAATTTCCTTTACCAATGGAGGACTAGACTCCCTCACCATCTACATTTTCTTTGGGCCCCTATAGGCCAAGGACAATTCTAGCTCATCCTAGGGTGTTTCCATATTCTCTCACCTATACCATTTCCTTATTTTTGTTGACCCACAACATCAAATTTGGTTGGTCCATCTCTTAGATAGGTTAATGAGGTCCAACAAGACATTTGGTCTGTCTATGCTCAACCACATTCATGTGAACAATGGGGTTATTAAAATACTAGACCAGGTGAACCTCTCTAGCGTAAAAAATGTTTGAGAGGAGACCTCCAAGAAGTTATTCCTCATGTTTGTTTTTCTGGAAGGAGCTAGATGTTGTCCATGTACCCTTTAGCCTTTGTGGTACACCTTGAGTGATCTCTTTGGGTGACTTCAGCATCAGAATTGGTATCTACATCGAGGAGTTTGTTGCATCCCCAACCTACTCTTCCATGTGACCGCACCCAACCAATAAGAATTTGGATAGGAGATGGGTACTGATCGCTTGAGAGCCACAAAGCTTCCATGATCCTCATAAGGTAAAGACCACCCAGATGTAGGGTGCTACCTTAAAGATACCTTATCATGATCTGTAACATTCTTGGTGGGACAGAGAAGATGATCATGGGAGTATCAGCCATATTATGGTACTCATTATTTCATTATCCTTGGGAGGCATAGCCATCAAAATTTCACACCATTTCGTGCTTAACTATCATACATAGGTACGATGGACCATAGGTACACTCATGGTGGATAGTTTCATCACCCATCTTATATGCCATCTCAGTGCCTTCGATATAGCCCGACCAATTTCCTCACATTAGATGATGGAGCTCATTAACATCTTCATGCTCCACAAGATAGGGCACTTGAGGAAGGTCGAGGGAGTTATCAGTGGGCCCTAGAGTACTTGGACTATAGAGACTCTCGTTTAACAAACATTAACATTTCATTATTGTTTTGTGGAATACTTAATACATTTCACAAGAAGATTCCCATAAACCGTATTAGTTTAGTTCCTTTGGAAACATGGGGATATAAACACTGGTACATATGTGAGCTACATTATCTCCTACTAGGTTATCTATGATAAGTACCCTTCTTAAACTCACCAAACATAATACATGTCATCATAACCTAGGGAAATGAAACATAAGAATGGGTGATCTCATATTCTTTGTAAGCACTACTACAAAACATGATTTTAAAAGCGCTTGAATGGTCTTTTATCAACTCTAGAGAAGTTTTGATAACCTTAATATGGTTAAAAGTCCCTGAATTTTATCAACTTTAAAAAAGCGCTGATAAAGGGGAGATTTTGAAGTGCATATAAAAGCACTGATAGAAGACCCTATTTATCAGTGTTGATAAAAGTATGATTTATCATGGATTTTTAATGCATTGATATAGATAGAAATTATTAGTGAATTTATAAGCACAGATAAAGGAGTCCTTTATCAATGCTTATAAATATGATGATAAAGGATAGATTTATCATCGTAGTTAATAACACTAATAAAGGTGAAAACTTCAGTGTGATGCAACAACACACTGGATCACTAGAAATATGTGCAGTTTCCTACAACAAAACACTACATCAGCAAAAACATAAAAAAATTACCAAAATAAGATAAATATACTAAATTTAAATGAAATACAATTTGTAATATAAATACAAGAAAAAAAAACACTATTATAGATAATGTCAGTTATTTTTTTGATTAAAATGAATGTCACTTTTGAATAAAAAAGACACACTTAGAGTAATTCTGGTCACACCATTTGTCAGATTGAGGTGTGGCTAATCCCCACAAGTAAAAAATGACATATGGATTGTTTTCCTAAAGTACCAACACAATATTAACATGTTTGTCCAGTTTTGAGTATGTTAGTTTTTTTATTAACATTAATGTCAGTTTTGAATAAAAAAGACACCCTTGGAGTCATACCGGTCACACATTGTGTCATATTGAGGTGAGTATGAATGCTACACATCCCAAATGACTCATGTATAATTTTCCTAAAGTATCAAAACATTAAGAATGTGTTTTCTCAGTTTTGAGTTTTTCTATTGATTTTTGATTAAAATTAATGTCATTTTTGAATAAAAAGATGCACTTGGAGTCGTACTGGTCACACCATGTGTCGAATTGTGGTGCGGCTAATACCTATAAATAAAAAATCACATATGGATTATTATAATAATGTAAGAAAATAATATGAATGCATTTTCTCGGTTTGGAGTATGTTTTTTTTGATTAAAACGAATGTCATTTTTGAATAAAAAAGACGCACTTAGAGTCATACTGGTCACACCGTGCATTGAATTGAGGTTTGATTGAATGATACACATACAAAATGGACCATTCATTATTTTCATAAAGTATCAAAACAATCGGAATACATTTTCTTGGTTTTGAGTATGTCAGTTGTTTTTTTGATTAAAATTAAAGTCAGTTTTGAATAAAAAGATGCACATAGAGTCATACCTGTTACACCGTGTGTTAGATTGAGGTGCGGATGATCCCTACATATAAAAAATTACATATGGATCGGTTTAATCATGTACCAAAATAATATGAATGAATTTTATTGGTTTTTGATAATTTCAGTTGTTTTTTGATGAAAATGAATGTCAGTTTTGAATAAAAAAGACACACTTTGTGTCATACCGGCCACACCATGCATCATATTGAGGGATGACTGAATAATACATGTCCCAAATGAAACATGCCTCATTTTTATAAATTATAAAAACAAATATGAATGATTCTTCTTGTTTTGGATTATTTCAATTGTTTTTTTGATTGAAATTAATGTCATTTTTGAATAAAAATATGCACTTGGAGTCATACCAGTCACACCATGCGTCAGATTGAGGTGCATTTGATCCTTACACGTCATAAATGATGTATAGATCTTCTTAATAAATTAAAAAAAAACAATATGAATGAAATTTATCAGTTTTTGTGTATGTCAGTTGTTTTTTTGATTTAAAATTAATGCCAATTTTGAATAAAAAAGACACACTTTGAGTCATACCAGTCACAATGTGAATCAGATTGAGGTGTAGCTGAATGGTACATGTTACAAATAAATCATGCATAATTTTACTATAGTATAAAAATAATTGGAACATGTTTTATCAATTTTGAGTATATCACTTATTTTTTTATTTAAATTAATGTCAGTTTTGAATAAAAAGATGCACTTGGAGTCATACGGGTCACACCATGTGTCAGATTGAGGTGGGGTTGATCCCTACATGTACAAAATAATGTATGGATTGTTTTTATAAAGTAAAAAGCGATATTAATTATTTTTATCAGTTTTAAGTATGGAAGTTGTTTTTTTGATTAAAATAAATGTCAATTTTGAATAAAAATAATGAAATTGGAGTTATACTGGTCACACCGTGCATCAGATTGTGGTTTGATTGAATGATACACATCCCAAATGACTCATACGTAATTTTCCTAAAGTATCAAAATAATCTGAATGAGTTTCCTCGGTTTTGAGTAAGGTAGTTGTTTTTTATTAAAATTAATGTCATTTTTGAATAAAAATATGAACTTAGAGTCATACCGGTCACACCGTGCGTCAGATTGAGGTGAAGTATATCCCTACACGTCAAAAATGATCAATATGAATGAAGTTTCTCATTTTTGAGTATGTCAGTTGTTTTTTTGATTAAAATTATTATCAATTTTGAATAAAAAAGACACCCTTAGAGTCATACCAGTCACACCATGCATTAGATTGAGGTGCGATAGAATGCTACACATCCAAAATAATACATGGATCATTTTAATTGAGTATCAAAACAATCAGAATGTGTTTTCTCGATTTTGAGTATGTTATTTGTTTTTTGATTAAAATGAATGTCAATTTTGAATAAAAAATGCACTTGGAGTCATACCAGTCACACCGTGTATTGGATTGAGGTGAAACAAACCCCTACATGTCAAAAATGACATATGGATCATTTTCAAAAAGTAACAAAACAATATGAATTAATTTTCTCATTTTTGAGTATGTCTGTTGTTTTTTTTTGATTAAAATTAATGTCAATTTTGAATAAAAAAGAATCACATGGAGTCATACCAGTAACACCGTGTGTCAGATTTATGTGTGGATGAATGCTAAAAGTCCCAAATGACTCATGAATATTTTTCTTAAAGTATGAAAAAATAGGAATGTGGTTGCTCAGTTTTGAGTATGTTAGTTGTTTTTTTATTCAAATGAATGTCACTTTTGAAAAAAAAGATGCATTTAGAGTCATACCGGTCACACCATGCGTCAGATTGAGGTGAAGATGAATGATACACATCCAAAATGACTCATGCATCATTTTTCAAATGTATAAAAACAACCAGAATGTATTTTATTAGTTTTGAGTACGTCGCGTGTGTTTTTTACTAAAATACCATTTTAAACTTGAAAGACACACAATGGATATTATCTTAAGTGACAAGTATTGTGTTAACTTTTTAAAAATTATTCTCAAACATAATCATGGTATGATCCTTATTCTACTTAATTTCATAACAATTTAATTGTTTGTAAACCAGCGCTTCTTATCCTCTTCTACCTTGATCTTCACCTCGGTCTTTGCCTCTACCTCCACCTCTACGTTTGTCTCAGACTCCAACTTTTCCTCTGAATTTTCCTCTACCTCCACCTATGACTTTTCCTTAGCCTCTAACTCCACCTCTATGTTTTCCCAATAATTTTATTTTTTACAGGTCAGCGCTTGAAAACAAATTGAGTTCCTCCATTAATCTTCTCCTTGAGAAAGAGATGAAGAATAATATATAATCATTTTTACACTAATGCTTCACACACCAAATATGTTTTTATAGTCATAACTCATACTGGATCACAAACATAGCATGTAATCGCCTAAATTTGTTATTATCATATATTCAAAAAAAAGTATGCTACCCACTCATATCTAAACAAATTGACTTCTTCTTTTGAATAAACATTTTTTCAGCAATCTTGTTATTACAGAGAAAATATAAACAAACAAATGATTATGAAATTTGTTTAATGAAATTGTAATTACATTCAGAAATTACCTATAGAGGGGTGCTTGTTTTTTCATGTTGTATGATTTCTCTCATAAATTTGAAAACATAATATCCACAATTGATTTCATTATCATGTTTTGGATACTATAGAAACATTGACCAAAATAAGTAAACTGTTTTGAAAAGTATTGATTGTTAAATCTTTCTATATATACCTTATTTTTTTTCCATTTGTAGTAACTATTGGACTCATGTATTAATCATGTTTTAATGATCACAAATCTCTTTAATCATCACAAATCTCATTAATAATCACAAATCTTATTCAATATAGTTAATTGCTATAAAGTATATCCAATCATGTGTATTTATGCTTTATAATGGTTAAGCTTGATCCATTTCATGCATATTACTATTTAAGTCTGAATACAGTTATTTGCCTAAGTGAAAGACATAGTAAGAAGACATAGTTAGCAAGAAACAGTAAGCATAAACAGTTATCCAGACACCATAAGCCTAACACCGTGAAGCCAGACACAGTTAGCCAGACATCGTAAGCCTAACACCGTGAATCCAGACACAGTTGTCCAGACACCGTGAAGACAAGACACCATGAACAAGACACTGTGACACTCAGACTGTGAAACTCAGACCGTGACACTTAGACCGTGACCCTCAGACCGTGACACTCAGACACCGTGAAGGAGACAATGTTTTCATAGATTACTATGACACCGTTTCCTAAACTATTTTTTCATCTTTCAATTTAATTTCTAATGGTCATATTTGATGTCTTTAATGCACTGACATAATTAATGTTTTCTTTGTAGACATATCATCAGACAGGTACGAGGTACGAGGTGCAGAACACATGCAACCTATTGGCTAAAACTCATGCATTTGAAGATAAAAAGCGAAGTGTGCTCAAGAAGAACAGAAGCGAGAAGCACAATACTAAACGCAATACAAGCGTGTGAGCATGACCACAAAGAACATTTTTTTACATGATTTTCAAAGAAATAATTTTCACATGCATGCAATCCGACTTTTCTAAAGAACATAAGAAGTGCACTAAATCTAGAAGACATCCTTGCAGTATCAAAGCTCAAGAAGAACACAAGCCAAATTGTGATACTCTGTTTTTCATACAACTTCCAGAAAAGGACTCAAAGCTTCATCTGCTTCAATTCAAATAAGTCTAGAGCTGCAACAACATCACACAAGAGCATTCTAAAATCATATCTATATTCTTGCTTGACTATGATCATATTTTATTTACATTTATGAGCAGTGTGTGCCCCTGTTTGTTTTGACACACACTGACTCCTGAGCTGAACTGGAGGATACCGAAATCCTCACACTAAACTCATTACACTTTTTTTACCCACGAAAACTATGGAAGAGGTCCTTGTGTGGGATGGTCATTATTTTATTTACCCATGAAAACTGTGGAAGAGGTCCCTGTGTGACCTGGAAAGTCTGTGTACTGTTGTTAACCCTGATCCAGGGTGTGGATCAAAGTTTATTTATATAAACTGCTTGGTGGCAGGTGATCAACAAGTGGAGTGGATTAAGTCTCAGCTTGAGACTAAACCACTTGTTTCATATTCACCATTCTATTTAAATTTAGTCTTCTCTGTTTTACTGATTTATTTCATAATCCAGAAAACTTTAATTTCACTTTGATAGTTAGTCTTGGAAAGAAGTTATAATTGATTTGTCTTAGTAGGATAACTTCAAAAGTAATATTAATAATACATATTAAGATTACCGAGAATTAATCAATCTTATAAGAAGTTGTTTAAACATTCAAACACTTATAACAGTATAACCTTGATTAAATGGTCTGTATCTAAATTTGGGAAAACCAATTCTTGTAAAATAATATTTTTTTTAACAAAATTTTTTATAGTCACTCAATTCACCCCTCCCCTCTTGAGTGAACTACTCCGACCAACATTTGGTATCAGAGGAATGTTTATTAGAACTCTGTGTAATCTTATGAAACTGTGATTGTAGTTATACTTTAAAGATCTGTAAATTTTTGTTAATTCTAAATTTATAGCTCTTTTAAAGTAATACTTGAATATGGATAATAGATTGGATGGTGTTGCAACCAATAGACCACAATTATTTAAGGAACCAACTATGATCAATGGAAAATTAAAATGTAAATGCATCTGGAGAGTATGAGTTTTTAAATCTGGTCATCTATTATAGATGAATAAAAATTTCCTGCGACTAAAAGAATTAAATGGGATGAACCTACCAAACTTGCCTACAATAACAATTGAAAATCCATGAATGCTTTATAATATTCCTTAGGAGATGAAGAATTTAATAGGATTTCTACTTGTAAAACTGCCCATGAAATTTGGGATACCTTATCTGTCTCACATGAAGGCACATCTAGTGTAAAGGAAATGAGACTTAATACTTATAATATAAAATATGATAATTTTAAAATGAAACCCGATGATCCTATTTATGATATGTATCTTAGGTTTAATGAGATTGTCAACACAATGATTTCTCTTGGAAGAGAAGTCACTGCTAAAGAATAGATCATGAGAATCCTCAAACGTCTACCTGACAGATGGAGGGGAACCTCTATCTCTATTAGAGAATCATGCGACATCAACAAGCTACCTGTAAAAGAACTCATTGGGAAACTAATGATGTATGAGGAAGAACTGAAAGTCAATAAAGAAGAGGAGGATGAACCAAAAAGTAAATATGTGGCATTCAAGACCACTACCTCAAAGCAAAAAAGACAAAGGAAAACTAGAAGCTTGTATATAAAGTTCCACCATTGAACAATCATCACCTGATAGTGATGATGATATGGATCAACTGGCTAGAAGGTTCAAACGTTTTTACAAAAAGAAGAACTTTTTTAGAAAGCCTAACTTCAAGGGAAAGTATGATCAAAAATGAAATTGGAAAAAGTACTAGAAAATAAGTGAAAAAACTGATGAAATTGTATGTTATGAATGTAAGCGTAAATGACATATAAAGGTTGAATGTCCAAAGATCAAGTATAAGAAGAAATACGAGGACAAGGACAAGAAGTAAAAAAAGGAAATGAAAGCAACTTGGAGTTCCTCTGAGGATTGTTCAAGTGACTCAGAGACATCACATGAAGAACATGCTAACAAATCTAATATGCATTTTATGACAAACACATATGAGGTAACACTGAACTCTTCTGTACACAATTCATACTATTCTGAAGATGACAGTGACTCTGAAAATATGACAAATGAAGAAATGTTTGAATACTGCAACATGCTTGAAGAGACATTAAATGAATTAAAAGATAAATATAAATCACCGAAGAAACAACATGCTCTCACTGTAAATATTAAATCTAAACTTACTACCGAAAAGGATAAAAATGATCAACTGCTCAAAGAAAACAATGAATTAAAAATGTCTAATGAGAAATTAAAAAGTGACTTAGAAAAGTTTACTAATAAGAAAAATACCCTTACACAAATTCTTGGAAAACAAATTTCCCCCAAATATAATACTGGCATTAGTTATCAACCTGGTAAAAGAAACCTTGGTAGAACAAATTTTATTTCAAAGTATAGGATATATAGTTTTATTGCCAGTTCTGGACACAACTCAGCTAGCTCAAGTCATGATACATGTTCTACTGTTTCAAGTCTTTATGGACCAAATACAATTTATTTTTCAAATACTTTACATAATGCTTATAGGAAACCTATGAGACAAATATGGGTTCCTAAAGAACTTATTACTAATGTTACTAGACCGAAACAAGTATGGGTACCAAAATATGTCTTTTCTTGATCATGTTATACGAAAGATTCTTAAAGAGATCCTGCAAGAATCTATAGTACTTGGACAGTGGATGTTCAAGGCACATGATAGGAGACTACTCATGCTTCAAAAATCTGATAAAAGTAGATGGAGGACATGTCACATTTGGTGACAATGCTAAAGGGAAGATCATTGGATTAGGCCAGATTGGTAACTCTGATTGGATTTTAATTTCTAAAGTACTGTTTGTTAATGGCTTAAAATATAATTTTCTTAGTATCTCACAATTATGTGATGATGGATATCATGTTAAATTTGAAAATGATGCCTGTAATGTCTTTAATTCTAAAGATGAATTAGTATTTTCTGTATCAAGGAATGAGAACGTTTATTCTGTTAATTTAGATTCTTTAGCTTCTCAAAGTGCTTCATGATTATGTGTATTTCATAAAGAATCTTGGCTTAGGCATAAAATACTAGGACATTGTAATGTTCACTCCCTTAGAAAGCTAACTAGAAAAGGCTTAGTTAAGGACTTACCCAAACTTGAGTTTCCAAATGTAAAAGTGTATAATCCCTGTAAAAAGGGAAAACAACACAAAATATCTTTCAAAACAAAGAAAGAAGTTTCTACTTCTCAACCTCTCTAATTGGTTCACATGGATTTTTTTAGACCATCTAGAGTTTCTAGTTTAAATGGGAAGCACTATGTTTATGTTCTGGTAGATGATTTTTCTAGATATACCTGGACCTTCTTCATGGCTCACAAAAGTGAAGCCAACTCTTATTTTAATAAGTATGCCAAGTCTATAGAAAATATTAGTGGCTTTAAAATTAAATCCTTAAGAAGTGATCATGGCCGTGAGTTTGAAAATCAAGAGTTTGAATCTTTTTGCTCACAAAATGGTTATAATCACAATTTCTCTACCCCTAGAACACCTTAGTAGAATGGTGTAGTAGAAAGAAGAAATAGAACCCTACAAGAAATTTCTAGAACAATTCTTAGTGAATATGACTTACCTATTTACTTTTGGGCTGAAGCTGTTAATACAACATGCTACATGATCAATAGATTCTTGATTAGACCAATTCTCAAAAAGACCCCATATGAACTCTGGAACAATAGGAATCATAAGGTAAATTACTTTAATGTTTTTGGTTTCAAAATATTTATTCTCAACAATAAGGATAATCTTGAAGAATTTTCATCCAAAAGTGATGAAGAAATTTTCCTAGGTTACTCAATGTCAAGTAAAGCCTATAGAGTTTTCAATAAAAGAACTAAATGTGTGGAAGAATCTGTTCACATAAAATTTGATGAAACTGACCCACAGGAACCTAAGACCCCTATTGAAAATCTTGAAGAAGAAATGTCCATTCTAAACCTTAATGAAAAAAATAGTGAACCTGTTGTTAAGACAACCAGTTCTGGGAATGTTCCAGAATCTATTTCTTTAGAACCTGAATCTGTTGATGAATTTGAAATCTCTACCCCTATCTTTTCTTGAACTACTAGGACTCTCAAAAATTATCCTTCAGATGTTTTAGTAGGATATTTAGATATAGGGACACAAACTAGAGCTTCTCTTAGAAATCAGGTTGAACATCAAGCCTTCTTATCACAACTTGAACCTAAAAACATTGATGATGCTATCAACGATGAATTTTGGGTAACTACTATGCAAGAAGAACTTAATCAGTTTGAAAGAAACAAAGTTTGGAAATTTTTTGAAAGACCCAAGGACATATTCACCATAGGCACTAAATGAGTGTTTAGAAATAAGGTAGATGAAGCTGGAAATATAGTTAGGAATAAGGCTAGATTAGTTGCACAAGGCTATAGTCAAGAAGAAGGAATTGACTATGAGGAGACCTTTGCACTAGTATCCAGACTTGAAGCCATCAGAATCCTACTTGCCTATGCTGCACATCTGAATTTCAAACTATATCAAATGGATGTTAAAAGTGCATTCTTAAATGGGTATATAGCTGAGGATGTATTTGTTGAACAACACCTAGATTTAAAAATCCTCATTTTCCAAATCATATTTTCAAACTATCAAAAGATTTATATGGTTTAAAGCAGTCTCTAAGAGCTTGGTATGACATATTGAGTACTTTTCTTATTTCCAAAGGTTTTACAAAAGGAATAGTTAATCCTACTTTTTTTATAAAATGAATCTCTAATGATGTTTTAGTAGTTCAAATCTATGTAGATGATATTATTTTTGGATCTTCAAGAAATTCATTATGTATTGATTTTTCTAAAATGATGCAAAACAAATTTGAAATGAGTTTAATGGGTGAACTAAACTTCTTTCTTGGATTTCAGATCTTTCAAAATAATGATGAAATTATTTTAAATCAAAGTAAATACACTAGAGATATTCTAAAACATTTTGGATTGGATAACACTAAAAGTAGTGACACTCCTATGAGTACCACCTGCAAGTTGGATATTGATGAAGATGGAAAATCTGTTGATCAAACCACTTATAGAGTAATGATTGGAAGTTTACTCTACTTAACTTCTAGTCATCTAGATATTATGTTTAGCGTGTGTATGTGTGCTCATTTTCAAGAAAATCCTAAAGAATCTCATTTAAATGCTGTAAAGAGAATTTTCAAATACCTCAAGCATACACCCAATCTAGGACTATTCTATCCTAAAGGACAATCATTTGAACTAATTAGTTATTTTGATGCTGACTTCGGTGGCTGTAATTTAGATAGAAAAAGCTCCTTTGGAACATGTCACTTTTTAGGCAAGTCACTAGTATCATGGTGTAGTAAGAAACAAAATTTTGTTGCATTATCTACTGCTGAATCTGAATACATAGTTTATGGTAGTTGTTATGAATAGATTTTGGGGATAAAAAACACATTACTAGATTATGGATATCAATTTAGACATGTACCAATACATTGTGACAACACAAGTGCTATTAACATCTCAAAAAATCATGTTTCGCATTCTAGGACAAAACATATTGATGTTTGATATCACTTTTTGAGAGATCATTATCAAAAAGGTGATATCACCTTGGAATTCATTGGTACTGAATATCAACTTGATGATATATTCACTAAACCATTAAATTCTAAGAGAATTGACTATATCATACATGAACTTGGCATGATAAATATCAAATAGATATCTTACTTTCCTTACTATTCAACTTTTTACTATGTTTTAATTTATTGTTTAAAGATTATGGTTTCTAAGTCACTGTCTCTCATGTTTATGGTCTCACCGTTAATAATTTTTACTTACCATCTGACACTTACTATGTCACCATGATGATCGCTCACTATCTCACCATGATGACCACTTGCTGTCTCACCACAATGACCATTTACTGTCGCACCGTGACATCCGATCACTGTCTCACCGTAACAACCATTCACGGTCTCACCATGAAAATTATTTATGATATTATTTAAACCCGTATCGATTTAATTTTAATTTCACCTCCTTTTCTTTCCCGTGTTTTTGTTTGTGTGATGTTTGACATTCCCAAATGATAAAATAAAGAGTTTCACTCAATTCTTCACTCGGACTCCTTCTCGAACCCTCTCAACCTTATAAACCTTCTCTCTTTATCTCCCTTTCGAACCTTCAGTGGATGCCAAGGATGAAATGTCTGTCTTCATCCACACCTGAGAAGCGCAGCTCGAAGAAAAAGAAGATAGCACCTAAGCTGACGCCCAAAGGACTGTTGAATCCAAACTTGGTAAATCGAAGTGTTGTTCCTGAAAAAGAAATTTGCCCCGAATGGATCTTGTCTAGAAAATCTTTAGTTATAAAAGTGTTAAGAGAACAAGGATGGTTAGAATGGTTCTCAAAGAAGGATAAACCCATTTATCTGAGGTTAGTTGCTCAGTTCTACTAGTACACATAGTTTTCTTTTGACTCTGGTGAAAGCTATGTTGTGAGGAGCAGGATTAATGGCCAAAGATTCTCCTTCTCATCGAGGTTATGGGCTGCATGCCTTAAGATACCTCGTGAAGAAATTTTTGATGATTATCAAAGAGAACCCCCACATACAACTGAGTTTTTGACCTTAAAGATGATCTGAAAACCTTAACCGGAAATGGCACTAAGAGAAGGGCCATAACTGCTGAACTTGATGGAGAAACAAGGCTATTGTTTATGTTTTTTCAAAATCTGGTTAGTCCAAGGAAAGGTTACTTTGCTGTATTAAAGTATCAAGATGTGTTTCTGATTCATCTTATGAATAATGGATACAAAATCAACCTGTGTAAGTACATCATTCACCATATGTGTGAATTGATCAAGGTTACATCCAAATCCACCTCTCTGTTCTACTCTCGAATGATTTCAGCCATGCTTGTTGCCAAAGGAGTAGTTGGACCTAATGAAGAAGTACTTATGGGATATGAGTACTATCTATCTAAATCCACTATCATAAGAATGAAGATAAACTAGAACCCTTAGAAAAAGGAGTGGGTGGAAGACAATGATAAGATTTATGATAAGTTTAATCCTATGGATTATCCATCAAGGCCAAAAGACATTGCTGATTCTGGTTTGGAACCAGATGAACTTGTTGAGTATTCAGAAGAAGAGGAAGAAGTAACTGAAGTGACATAAAAGGAAGCAGTCATTGATGAGGAAGAAAGGTTTGTTATTACTCATGTTTTTCTTGAAGAATAACCTCCTGTCCCTAGAGATGATGTTAATCTGGAAATCCAACCCAAGGCTGAAAAAGAATATTTGGTGACAGAATCTGAGCAGCAAGTCAAGGAAGATCCCATTGTAGAAGAACTCCCTACTGTGCAAGAAGAAAATCTAGAAGTACTCCCTGTGAAACAACCTATTCCTGAGATAATACCCTCTACTGAAGAGAGGATGGAGAAGGCCTTTTAGCTGGATAGACAAGAAATGGATGAGGAAATTAGAGATGAAATTGTGTCTTTAAACCAAGCTCCTGAGTCTTTGAATCCTGAAAAACAAGCATCTGTTGAGGGGGAGGAAATCCAAAATCATGAGACTAATCAAGCATAACATCACAACGAGTCATTTTCTGTGGCCACTCAGTACAAATTACCTAGTTTTTATGATGTGAGTGAATCTCAACAAGTTACTACCACTGGGCTTGATCTCTTTTCCCTATTTTAGTTGCAATCAGTTTCTAACTTTGCCCCTGAAAAGGAACCAGGACCAAAACCTGCCTCTGTACCAACTCCTGCACCTCAACCTTTACCTGAACAGTTGTCTTTTTTCATCAAGGATGATTTGAAAGCTTTTAGAGATACTCTTTTATCTGGTGTTGAGAAATTCATGTAATCCCAACCTCATCTTGTGAAAAATTTGAGTCAGGATGATGACTCAATGCTATTGGAAAAGATCATTTGGCACATTCAACCTAAGATGATCAATGAGATTCAAGAAGTAAGAGTTGAAAAAAAGTTGCTCAGTAATGAAGTTTCAACCCTAAAAAGCATGGTTGAAAACCTGCAGAAAGAACTACATTCGAGATCAGAGCCTACTCCTGCTCCTCTAGAACCCTCTGTTTCTCAAATTTCTCGAAATATTGTGTCTCAGATTCACCCTTACCTATTATCCTATGATGAAAAGATTACATAAAGTCACAAACAGTTGTTGAAAGAAATGATAGAACTTGTAGTGAACCTAAATAAGCTCACTGAGGAGTATATTGGTTGTCTTCAAAAGGTACTGAATCAGCTCAAATCTCTAACCACTACTGTCAAAGCTTCTCATTCCTCTGGTACAACCTCTACACCTTCCTTGGAAAGTGATATACTCAGATCTATAGTCCAAGAAGAGCTTCAGAATTATTTCAGTGGCTTTAATGTGACTTCTTTATCTGAAGTTTTCAAGAACATTGATAGAGTTCTTGATCTTGTGAAAATTCGTTCCAAGATTACAAATGATGCCCAACAGAAGATATCTAAGAAAGTGGATTTCTATTTCAACCAAATTTTCTCCAAGACTGATATGACCAATCACTTCAAATACCTTGTAGAGAATCTGAGAATTCCTCCTGTAACCCAAGCCTTCAAAAACCATGTCCAGAAGCTAACCGAGTTTACTAGATTGTTGGAAAAGTTCATGGAAAACAAAGATGACTTTTAGAAGGCAATGCGGTATGGTGGAGATATTATCATAGACTTCATCAAACTACTAAGACCTTATCTCCATGTACAGAGTACAAAAATTGTTGCTCCAGTAGATGCTCCTCTCAGACCTGGACTACATACCATTACCTTTACCTTAGCCCCAACTACCATGTCAGTTGGCCAAGCTCTCAGTCAGATCAAGCCTGTGATTCTTGACCAGCAACTGCCTCGATCATCTACTACTCCTACCTTGGATACCTCAGTCTTTGAAGGTCTCCCTTTACCCTCTCAATATACCATGTCTTTTCCTTCTTCCACATAAGCCACTGCCCCTATGGCTTCCTCTTCTGCTGCTGATCAAGGAAAAGAAAAGGCCAGTCCCTGAGGAAGACCAGTGTTTCATTATTTTTTATGGTAATGTATTTGTTTTTGTATTCCTATTGTGTACTAATCTATGTGAACTCTTAATGACATGTTCACTGGTTACCCTCTCTTATTTTAACTTTTTGATAATCCCAAAAGGGGGAGGAAAAGTTATATATATATTTTCTTCTATATGTTATTTTCTCTATAGTTGCATATAATTTACACTTTTATTGTACATAATTTGTGATCATAAAAAAGGGGGAGATTGTTGGGATCCTCATGTATTAATCATGTTTTAATGATCACGAATCTCTTTAATTATCACAAATCTCATTAATAATCAAAAATATTATTTAATCTAGTTAATTTCTATAAAGTATATCCAATCATGTGTATTTATGCTTTATAATGGTTAAGATCGTTCCATTTCATGCATATTACTATTTAAGTCTGAATACAGTTATTTGCCTAAGTGCAAGAAATAGTAAGAAGATACAGTTAGCAAGACACAGTAAGCAGACACAGTTAGCCAGACACTATAAGCCTGACACCGTGAAGCCATACACAGTTATCTAGACACTGTAATCCTAACACCGTGAAGCCAGACACAGTTTTCCAGACACAGTGAAGACAAGACACTATGAACAAGTCACCGTGACACTCATACCATGAAACTCAGACAGTGACACTCAGACCGTGACCCTCATACCATGACAATCAGACACCGTGAAGGAGACACCGTTTTCATATCTTACTGTGACACCATTTCCTAAACTATTTTGTTGTATTTCAATTTAATTTCTATCGGTCATATTTGATGTCTTTAATACACTGACATAATTAATATTTTCTTTGTAGAAATATCATCGGACAAGTATGAGGTTCGAGGTGCAGAACACATGCAACCTGTCGGCTAAAACTCATGCATTCGAAGATAAAAAAGCGAAGTGTGATCAAGAAGAACAGAAGTGAGAAGCGTGATACTAAACGAAATACAGGCGTGTGAGAATGACCACGAAGAACATTTTTTTGAAAGATTTTCAAATAAAGCATTTTCACATGCATGCAATCCGAATCTGCTGAAGAACATACAAAGTGCACCGAATCCATAAGACATCCTCGCAGTATCAAAGCTCAAGAAGAACACAAGCCGAATTGCGATACACTGTTTTTCATACAACTTCCAGAAAAGGACTCAAAGATTCATCTGCTTCAATTCAAAGGAGTCCAGAGCTGCATTGACATCACACAAGAGCATTCTAAACTCATCTCTATATTCTTGCTCGACTGTGATCATATTTTATTTACATTTATGAGAAGTGTGTGCCCCTGTCTATTTTTACACACACTGAATCCTGAGCTGAACTGGAGGATATTGAAATACTCACACTAAAATCCTTACACTTTTGTTTACCCACGAAAACTGTGGAAGAGGTCCCTGTGTGGCCTGGTCATTATTTTGTTTACCCACGAAAACTGTGGAAGAGGTCCTTGTGTGACCTGGACAGTCTGTTTACTGTTGTTAACCCCGATCCAGGGTGTGGATCAAAGTTTATTTATATAAACTGCTTGGTGGTAGGTGATCACCAAGCGGAGTGGATTAAGTCTCGGCTTGAGACTGAACCACTTGTTTCATATCTGTTGTACTATTTAAATTTAGTCTTCTCTGTTTTACTGCTTTATTGCATAATCCAAAAAACTCTAATTTCACTTTGATAGTTAGACTTGGAAAGAAGTTATAACCGCTTTGTCTTAGTAGGATAACTTAAAAAGTAATATTAATAATACATATTAAGATTACTGAGAATTAATCAATCTTCCAAGAAGTTGTTTAAATAGTCAAACACTTATAATAGTATAACCTTGATTAACTGGGCTGTATCTAAATTTGGGAAAACCAATTCTTGTAAAATAATATTTTTTTTTAACAGAAATTTTTATAGTCACTCAATTCACCCTCCCCTCTTGAGTGAACTACTCCGACCAACAGTAACCCACACACTTTATCTTTTTAGACACCGGCCTCCTGTCACTATTTAGCCTATATTTAGAGATTTACCTATCATATTAAAATTCTTGTTAAAACATAGAATGAACATATAATTCAATGTTTATCTATAAAACGTTGATTGTAGTGTATTAAATATTCACAATACACATAATTTGTGGTCTATTGGTTGGAAGTCCATGCATTGAATCCAAAAATTAAATAGTTATGGTGTCTATGTTTACTACTATCAGTATCTAGTGCTTCCTAAAAAGATAAAACAATTATGTAATGATAAAATTAAATATATATTTGATGTGATTAGATTTTAGAGATTTAACCTTGAAATGTAGGAATCAAAAAGAGTCTATCATCTGATACTTTTTTATTAAAATATTAGAGCAACCCATCTATTTTCTTATCTATTTCTTTCATATCCAAAGTAATTTCTACTGTTGAAATGATACTGGGATTAATGAATCCAAACCGTGATTCATGTTATCTTCCCTTTATTTAGTTTTAATATATACACCTGTAAAAAATATGAATAGTTATTAAATTTAATAAACATATTTGTCTCAGTATTTGGAAAAACATATTATGAAAATGTACCTTATGTGTGTATTCACAACTGAGATGACCAACCATTCATGATTTAGAATCTCATTTAGTGTCTTGAGACCAATTACATCCATAATGGAAACTCAAAATATTTCTTCTTCATAGTGAATATAATACATAGTTTTATCTTAAAATTTGGTCTCTTCATGAAGTAGTAATGCTAATAAATGTTTACCTAGAACTGGAAGAGAGAAGGTACTCTTGAAATTTTGTTTTGTTTTCTTGGAAGATTCAATAGATTTTCATGATTAGACCTTTCTTTTATCCACCACTTTACCCATCTATAATATCATACCTTACTTCATAACTTTTATCATCAAATGTTACATGTTTTTCATATGAAAAAATTTGTTAAATATGTACCTTATTTATATTTATATGATCATACAACCATTCAATGAAAGATCTAGTAGCATCTTGGACCGTTGTAATATCTGGATCATCGAGTGGAACAAGAAACTAAGTAATCAGCTCATAAACAACCCCAATCCCTACTCTCATGTGATCTTTTGGCAGGTGTAGATTGTGTATATGGTATCCTAGAATATTGTACATTGTACCCATCACAATAGGATGATACATGGGTGTTGATAGATAAAAATCACACAGAACTACACCCTACAGATGTTTAGTAATATAAAGTTATCAGAAGTTTTTTTATTCACATTTAGGAGAAAAATTAATGAAAAAATTTATTACCCTAGGTAATGTTTTGGGGGAATGACTAGCCTCAATGCTAGTGGGATCATTTGGATCATGTGTGGATATTTTCTCCACTACCAGTTAACTTTGACCACTTCTTATACATTGGTCTGCCAAATCAGATCATGAAATAATATCTTGTAGTGAGTCTATTTGTGTTTGAATTCGTCTCATTATATTATATGTATCTTCATGTGTTTTATCTTCTCAAAGAATGTTCAAGGATATAATCTAAAACCTAATTTTCTAACACAACCATATTGTTTAGGCTACTTCAAAGCTATTGAAAGTCACTTTTTTTTCTAGTATGGTCATTAACAATTATTCTTTCTAAACCATATAAAAGAATATGAACATATTTATTTTATGTAATATTTTTATAAATCACAATGAATTATAATTATGTCATACTTACACATGATTCCAGTACTACTTCTATGTTTTCATCAACTAATATACCATCCTTATTTACACAAGAATCCTTCCATAGCATATGACATGGGATGAAAGTGGCTTCAAATTTTGATGCATCAATCTTCATGTAAAAAAATGAACATATGTTGTTTCATATAAAACAATTAAACTTTTATTGTTGATTTAAAAGACATACTGATTTGTTCTCTAATGAAGCGTACCCCATACTTCCTTTGTGATAGGGGTATGCTGGTTTTGATGCACGCTCCTTATCTTCAGCACTATTTTTTTTGTTTCATAAATTAACAGTTTTGAGTCAAGTTGGATGAAATAAATAATTTAAAATAATATATTATCTACCGCAATGCACCTGAAATGATATATCATTGCGACGGATGATAAAATCAATCGACCTTTCCAACTTTATAATGTGTGCATAACAAAGTGGTGGGTGGGGATTTATTTTCCCCTCACCATCCCTAAGATATAACTTCTTTAGAAGAGTCTGGAAACCACTATGGGATTTTCTAGAGGCCATTAAGAAAAATTTCTTGTAGCAATCTTCTAAAATAAAAAAATTCTGTAAGGAATAATGAAAACTAAATCAACATTTCATTATATAATTTTTTAGTAAAATAGAGAACATATATTATAACATTATCATTATATATTTCCAATGGATTTCCTTTGTTACATGTTGGAAGTGGTGCCATGAGTCAATATCAATTGTCAAATTCATCATTGTTGTTACCCCAAGATAACTAATGAATGTTAACTTGTGGGGGTCAATAGGTTGTCCGTATTGATTCCAACCATTCTCAAATTTTATACCCTTACTTCGTACCTTGATAAATTTATTCAAAACTTTGATGCTTCATCGTTTTTGTTTTTTTTCCATCAACATGTTGTTGATTCCCTAATAATTCTGCAATTTCATCATCAACAATTTTTTCTTTCTTGGGATTGGAAACATCATCATGTTCAGAAGACATTGGCTACATGAGTAGTCAGACATTTAATTTCTCTTGAATAAAAACAACGCAATACACTCCATACACAAAAGTCCAAAATTGCATCCATCTTGCATGAAAATTATTACTATCATGAACAGAGATATAACAATTCAATAATATAGTATAACTAACCATCACTACCTTTATTTAATCTTTCCTCAGATGCTTGATTGTCTTCTATATCTTGATGATGAATTTGATGCTACTTATTCCCTCTTTCAAACTAGCCTTCCTGCCATCACTATTTGGGAGGTATGTCATCAATGCACTTTGGAACCAAAATGATGGGAGGAAATCTAGTTTGAAAGAGGGAGTCCAATCCATCATCAAGAGATGGAAAAAATCAAGCATCTAAAGATTAAAGTGTCATAGGAACCTACACTAATGGAATCACTCAAAAAGTATCCTCAATTGAAGAGTAATTGGAATACCTCCAATCTAATGGCCTTTTATAAACGAATCTCACCCCACATACATTGGACATCACTTCTGTATACTCAATGATTACTTACCTTCCAATTATGGATATTTTTTTAATCCACCATAAGATCCCTCCAATAACATTCATCTCTTTAAAGGGTTAATTTTTCAACTTATGCTCAGTATTGATCTATATTTTTTACTCTTATAAATTAAATGAATCTATTCAATGAAATATTAAATTTATTATAATGACATATTTCCATAAAATCTTAGAGAGGAACCATAGATACTTCCCGTCATTGAAAATTATACCACATACCTTGAATTAGATCTACAATTACTTTTAAGAACTTCCTACTTTACGAATGATAGTGATATTATCATCTGTAAAATATAATATTGGAGAGAGGTATCCCCACAACACAATCATATTCTATTATGAAACATTAATAATACACCATGACTGGTTAAAGATTAATAATAATATTCAATTAATTAAAAAAACAAAACTCTCACAACATGCATCACTAAAATAATTTTTGGAATGTGAATAATTAATTCAATATTTTTTTGAATTCAATAAAAAATTATTCATCAAAATAATAAATCTAAATAATCTATTTCACAATTTGACAATTTACATGAATAACCAAAATCCAAAAATCATGTTTTAATGATTTTTACACTTACCTTGGTCTATATATGTTCATTACCCATAAATGAGGGCCACAACATGGTATCCCTAAATCCTTAAAAACCCTCATAATTAAGGCATTCGAATCTATAATATAGTATATAAGATGAATTTTATTTGAGAAACTACCTAGATTTTGGAACCCTATATTATTAAAATGAAGTGAAAATTGAGGGGGGATGAGAGGTATACTTATTAATGTTGAGAGTAGAGTAAAACATATATGTGTGTCTCTAGGAACAAATGTGCTAGACACTCAAATATATATTAAAGGAGAAGAAGAAATAGAACAACACTCACTATCTTTTAGTGGTGTCGAGAAGAGATGTAGGGTTCGTCATGTTTAAGAAAAACGCAAAAAAACAAAACACGGAAGCCAAAACATCAAACAATTATTGAGGAAGAGTAGTAAATAACATACAAGGGTTTTTAGCCTTGATTAATCTGAGGGAAGGTAGAGGAGTCGCACCGAAAGAAGACGCGTTTCACGAGAGCTTGAGAATTGTGAGCAATTAAAAAAGATCCCTTTAATCAGCTCAAAATATATAAGCAATAATAAAAGGAGTATTTATTAGTGATTTTTTAGTGATGATAAATATCAAACATTTTCAGTTCTAAAAATGCACTGATAAAAGACATATTTATCAATACTAACATTTTAGCACTGATAAATATGTCTTTTAACAGCGCTAATAAAGCACTGATAATGATTGGTCTTTATCAACAATAAAAAAGCACTGTTAAAAGTTTTGTAATTATAATTATATAAATAACATTATTATAATTTTATACTTATTTAAATATATATAATTATTTATTAATAATTATATAAATACTTATTTAAAAATAATAATTATTTATTATAATAATTATTTATTTATATTTTTTATTTTATTTAGAAAATAATCATTTATGGACATATTTATTTCTAAATATTTATTTAAAAATTAATTTTTTACATTATTAATGGATATATAATCTTAAATACATGCATTTTAGAAATGAGTGAAATCGAAAAATTCAAAATGAGTACACTTTAAAAATATTGAAAAAATGGATAAGTTTTATTAATTAAATATAAGTTATTAAAAAATGGATATATATATATATATATATATTGAAGTGGATTAATACACATTGAAAATACTAAAACATATTATATATATATATATGTAAATAAATAATAAAAAATGGTCAAATTCAAAAACAAAATAAAAAATAAAAAACACTAAAAATGAACACCCTAACTGTAGTATATTAAAAATAAACAAATAAAATCGACCGATTAGAAACATAATATATATTAAATTTATCATGTTATAATTACATTCTATAATATATTAAAATTTGAATAAATTATATAAATATTTGGTGTATATGTTTCAATATATTGCATAATATATTTGTGTATGCATTTGTGTATACAAATACATTAAAATATATATATATATATATATATATATATATGTTTGTGTTTGTATGTGAAATAAATATAACACATAACGTTTAATATAGGTTGAATTGAAAATAAAAAAACATTAAAAATGAATAAGACATTAATATAACTTTAATTAACATTTTATATATATTATACTTATTCATTTAATATATTTATATTTAATATATGTTATTAATAATATTTATAATCTATACATATTTATATGAAATTTATTCATTTTTATCAATAATTATTTAATTAATAAAATGTTTCATATTTTTATTAATTTACTCATTTTATTTTTGTTTGTTTAATTGGTCATTTTATTTTGGACTTTTATCAGCACTAAATAAGTGCTGATTAATGGAAATTTTTTTCAGTTCTAAAGAAGTGCTGATAAAGGATACATTTTATTGGCATCATAAATAATGCCCTGATACAGGATTCCTTTATCAATGTTAAAATAAAGCGCTGATAAAGGTTACCTTTTATCAGTGCTAAAAAGAAGCATTGAAAAAGGGTGCATTTTATCAATGCTTTTTCGTAGCACTGATAAAGGGATTCCTTTATCATCGCTTATTTTAGCACTGATAGTTATGGACTTTATCAGCTATTTTTTTGAGCGTTGATAAATTCCAGTGCTATTATAGGCGGGTTTTGTAGTAGTGAAGGGAAAATAAGGGAGATACATGAGAATAATCATGAACATAATGATATGAAAAAATTATCATAACATTAGTAGATCATACCCTACATATCAAAGATCATATACATGAATCATGGCATAAATATTTACAGTTCATAAGATATGAATCATGAGGGAATCAAGAACATAATCCATGAAAGCATAAAATAGGAATAATATATGGAATGGTGGTAGACACATAAACATTTACTATCAATCCTTATAAGTGGATTCATATTTCCAAAACATATCAAGGAACTTCATGGGGACTACACCTACTAAGTAGGATACACCACCACCCCCGGTCATAGTCATTTCCTTATAAGGGATTGAGTTTCCCCTTCTTCCCTTAGTGGAATAGTTTTCCCATTATTCTTATTGTGGATCGGGTTTCCCCTTCTTCCCACAGTGGATCAAGTGCATCAATTTATTTCCCATTATTATCTCATTAAATATAAATATTCACCCAATGCATTAGAGTGAGATATAAGCACAACCCATAAAAAAAATAAAATCATATATATGTGTGCCACAATATCATAAACAATCATAGCAGGAAGACCCATAAAAATATATGGGTCACATAAACATCATATCACAACCCAAGAAATGAAATGGGTATCATAAACATGTCACCATATCATAACCTGTGGAAAATATATACAATTCATAATCATTTAATCAAATAATAACCCACAAAATAAGTGGATTTTAAAATCATATAACCCGTGGAATAGAAACGGGTTTCACAAACATATAACCCATGAAATAGACATAGGTTTCATAACCATCATTCCATCCAAAAATAAACTATTCATAAAAATTATATGAATGGATACCTTTGATCATATCGCTAGAAAGGAAAGAGTAACACCAAAAAAATGTAATCTTGGATGGTAAATAATTTTGAAATATCTTTTAAAATCATTTCTTCCATAAAATACCATTTTTTCTTTGAAAAACTATTTTTTAAACATAAAACCTTTTGAAAACCAATTTCTCTAAAAATAAAATGGAAAACTTATAAGGGAATCTTAAGAAATATTTTGAAATTATTTTTATTAAAATAGATTTGAAACCAAATAAATAAATATTAAATAATATTTTAATCATTTACGATCATAATAAGTTTAATATATCACTTAATTTTTTTTGAAAATATTTTTAGAAAACAGGATTTTGGAAAAAAAAATGGATTTCTAACCGAAGAGAGAAATAAGGCCATGTTTTCTTAAATAAAATTTCATAATAATATTAAGTAACAAAGGGTGGTAAAATTGGTACCACTAAAAAAGGATATAATTAATAACCAGTGGATAAGAAGCTTCAGGATTGTTCTTAAGATATATATCATCGTCTTTTATCAATTGAAGAATAATCATAAACAATCTTGATAAACGATGAGATTTTAGTTGTAAAATTTTATCATTTTGGTAAAATTAAATCATTATCACCAAGAGAGAATAAAATTACACAATATTATAATATAATTAAAAGAATAATATTCTTTATATAACTTGTCTAATGGATAGTGCATACATCTTGTAAAAGAATACAGGTGTATAGAAAAATATTTTTCTCAAAGATAGAAAATTAAGACAAAATTACCTTACCGGTTGGGTAACTTTTAAAACATAAACCCCATGAAATAGAAATAATAAAATGTATATAAAAATTCACATAAATTTAAGGATAATAATACTATAATTAATTCATGGGAATGATATACACTACATAAAATAAATGAGTAGTGAATATGATATATGTCTCATAGAAATAAAAGTTAGACTATAAATCCACTTACTTTATGTCTTGACTCACGTCATACTCATCCAAAGCTAATGCATAATAAATTTTAGATTAATATAAATTTTATAAATATCCATATTAAATTATATCATACTATATAATATTTACTTGTCCTTCTATTACCCATTTATTAATAATTAAATGTTAATGTTACGTTTCAGGTAATAACTGCTTTGTTTTTCACATAACTTTTGATTTGTCATATTTTTGTTCCCATTAATTATATCATGATTTAATCATCTAAAAAATTATATAAATATCATATATATTCAGTATATGTCTATTTAGAATAATATATAAAATATAGAAATAGAAAATGAAGTACATTGTTCATAGAGATGGTAGGTCATACATATGCATAAATGTTGTTTCCATTTTCATGTCGTATTGAAAGAAAAAAGTAAATGTCATATATGTTTATATATATAATATCATTAAATTATAATTTTTATTTAATTTATATCATATACATTCACTAAACCCATCCTTAATACATTCCATGTAAACTATGAACAAATCAAATCGTTTTGGGGAGGTAGTAGTGCACACATCTGCAAACAAAGTTATTGTATTTACAAAAAATGGGAAGCATGGATTTATGTTTTATATAATAATTATAAAAGAGTAAATATATAATAAATAAAATATATATCATATATAAACATAATTTATATCATTATTCCTAACCATGAAAGGTGGCAATGGAAGAATGAACGACATCGGTTAATGAGGCGGTAGTCCACCGTAAATAAGAAAGATTATTGAGTATCCCATTTGATAGATTTATTTGTGTAGGTATAACATTTACTGTAGAAAAATATCATTATTTATAGGATAGTTATTTTATTATATAATCATGTAATATGAATATTTTTATGGGTGAATAAATAAATAAAAACAGTATGCTTGTTGAGGGATGTTACCTCTTATTTGGGTAACTCCTTTTGGTTTACACCAAAGTGAATCCTTGGACAGATTTATTCAAAAATTGAGAATTTTAGGAGGAATAGGGGGATATTTGGAGGAAATTTGTGCATGTTTTTTCTGATCCAAAGTTCTTGAGAGTTTTGAATCAGTGAGGGGAATGTATACACCTTTATAGTGGAGAAGTAGTGTCATTTTTTTAAATATAAAAAGATAAACACCTTTGAGAGGTCTAACATAAATCTGTGCCTCAAATAGTGTCCATTTTTATGAAAATATGGTATTTGGTCGAAATATTTTCATAAAATTTCTTTTGTACATGTGTCTAGATTATTTTAAACCTTAAATTAATGTTTAGCCACTGTGTAATCTTGTTTTTACCTTAATCGTTGTAATTAATTTCAATTACTTTCACTAATATTTTTTATCAAAAACTAAATTGAAATTATTATAAATTATAAATTATTATTATTCCAAATATGGAATCCATTTTGAAAATTTATAGTCACATAAGTGGTAGAAATTAATCTAAAATTAAACCTATAGATGAGATGAGATGCAGAGTTTTTAAATTGAAAAAGTCCAAAATATTGAAATGTTTTTATATCTAATTACAATGTGAAATTAGTTCTAATGAAAAAATGGATTAATTTATGTATGATTTAGTTAATTATTATTTAGTAACAAATTGAAATAAAATTTAACTATATTAATAAATTAGATGAAAAAGAGATTTTGAATTAAAATCCAGTATTTTCATTGTTCATCCAAAAATGATGTTTTTTCAAAAAAATACCAACAAGGCACATTAAGATAATTTTGATATTCTAAATTCAAAAATTATGTTTTAAATTAAATTTCTTTAAGTTTCTAAAATTAATTTTTTATGGTTAAAAAAAGGACATGAAAGGAAGTTCATTTGTGAAAATAGTATTTTTTTCATGACATATAGACTTTACTGAAAATTATATATTTCATTATCAATATGTTTTATTTATATGACACCCTAATAAATAATAGTTTAAAATTAGTTATTACTATTAATATTAGTATGTATAATGTATGTGTTATAACTATCTTGTTTAAATAATTATCATAATAAAATGATATTTCATAGAAACTCAGTGTTTTATATAGCACAAGCTATGTCGATGTTGCTTGTAGCACATGCTTATCTTGGTGTATCATATAACAAAAGATTAAAATTGTGTGTCATATAATGAATTTCATAAAAGATCATTAATTTATTTGAATAAAAAAATGGTTCATAAAACTTGTGGTATTACATTTTACCCCTATTAAAGTGATTTTTTCCCTCAAAATTTGTCATTATGATATAATCTAATGAGTATATTCCTGCCTCACCATATCCTAAAGTTCTCGCATAGTTTCCTCTTACTGGTGGGTTCTCCACCAAACCATTTCTAGGTGAGTGGTCATGTTTTATAGAACTTTTTCCTTACAATCCAGAATTTCAACTGGTTGTTCCTTATAAGAAAGATCACACTCCAGCGAGATGACCTCTGAGATCAGTACAAGTGAAGGGTAAGGTATGTACTTAATCTGGAGAGATACATATAACACATCAAAGACTTGAGAGATATTTTTATGAAGTTACAAGTGATAGTATACCATCTTTATATGTCCATGAAATTGAAAGTGACCGATATACCTAGGTATTAGTTTTCTTTTCTTCACAAAACTCAAAAACTTTTTCTCAGAAGATATTTGTAGAAACATCTTCTCACCAACTTCAAATTCATGATTGTGCTGCAGTTATCGGTATAACATTTCTACTAACTTTTATTTGCCTTGATATGCTGTTAAATGGTTCTAACCTTCTTGACCATTCCATCAGCCATCTCAGGTCCCAATAGATTTATTTTTCTAAATTCATCTCAGCATGTTGGCGCTCTACATTTCTTTCCATAGAGGGAATCATAAGGTTCCATCATAATTATTGATTGAAAGAAATTATTTTATAAAACCTCAACTATACAAAGGTGTTGATCCCAACCAAATTTGAAATCCAGATAATAATATCTCAACATATCATCAAGGTATTGAATTGTTATTTTAAATTTATATTCTTCCTAAGGATGATAATAAGTGATGAAGCTCAATTCTCTATCAAGTTCTTGCTGAAGACATTACCATAAATTTTAGGAAAACCTTGGATCCCAATCAGATATAAAAAAATGTGGTACTCTATGAAACCATAATAATATCTTAATGTATATCTTAGAATGTTGATAATGAAATAATTCTTCTCTGATAGAAATAAAGTGTGCTGACATTGTAAGGTGATTGACTACAACCTGTATAACATTAAACCCTTTAGACATTTTGGGGAGTCCAATGAAAAAATCCATAGTTATGTTCTCCCACTTCTATTCTGGTGTGGGTAATGGATGCAACATATAAAGACTAGAACCCAGAAATCTAGATCCATAACATATAAATGTTATGTATATAATATTTTCTTAAAGAAACTAAACAAATAAAAAACATTTAATATATACCTGGAATATTTATTGGTCTAGGTTTTGGAGAATTAGAGACATACCATACAACATACAAAATCTTACAATATAAAATAAATTAAATAAAAATACTTCGTATGAGCTTTATTAACAATGAAAATATACTGAACCTGTAAAAATAAATTTAAAATATAATGCGGGAAATTATTTTCCCAGTAAGGGGGTATTAATATCATTTATAAATACCTTTAAAATATTATTTTGAAAATAATTTAAAAAAAATTAATTTAGAAATACCCTTTGAAAACATTTTTGAAATTATTTACACCTAAAAAACAGTGCATTTCTTTGAAAATTAATTACATAAAAAAATTTATTTAAACATATTACTGGGATTTTTCTGAAAAAAGTAAGCAAACCTTCGAAAAAAAACCATAAGGATGCCTCAAACATGGAAGGTTTTCTGGGCCTACCCACTTTTTTGAGGGATGATTTCACTCTCCTCCCTATCATGTTTACCACGTCCATGTGCCCATTTTATAAAATCATTTTGATATTGCCTCATATATATAAATTTATCACTGGGTTTTTTTCTTTAAAACAAAATTACAAAAACATTTAGTTATATGTTTATATATATAAGTATGAGCATCCCTTGAAAATTTCTTACGAGTTTTGATTCACTCAAAAATCATGTCCCTTAGAATTTTCATAATCATCCATGTAACCAAACTTTCATTCATTAATTCATGAAATATATTTTATATAAAGTAATAAAATTTATTATTTAAAACTCAATCTTAAATAAAAATACCAAAGGGTTATTTTCATAATTTATTATATGCATAAAATAATGACATGAATTTATAAACCCTTAATATAAAACAAAATCCAAGATTAATAGATAAGTAACCATAATCATGCACATAAAATTATAAAAGAAACATTTTATATCAAACATTTCATCCATGAGTAAATTGAAAATATAATTTTGTACAAGATCTTGATTTGAAATTTAATCCATACTCATTCATGATTTTCTTAAGTATTCAAATCATGTATTAATGGTTAAATATGTTTATATATATATATATATATAATCAACATAAAATAAGAAATGAATATATACATAGATTTGAAACATGAAATTTTTTACCCATATTAGGATAAATAAATTAATTTTTATACAAAAAATCAATTAAAATCAATATAATCACTTATAGTAGAATGTAAGAACATAAATTTCATAAATAAAATACTTCCATAAATTGCATTGAAATAAAATATTTTATTTATAAAATTAAAAATCTAATATAATATAATTTTCCAAATAAATATCTGGTTTATAAAAATAAAATCTCTTTTAAAATTATAAATTCCCATTAAAACATTAATTAAGAGTTATAAAATAAAAATAAAATCAATCCCTTAGAATAACCATAAGAATAAAATTAAATAATCCCATTTGAATTTAAATCATGAATTAAAAGTCTATAAATAGTTATAAATTCATAGAATAAATAATTATAGGTAGATATATATATGTATTTATTTTACTTCCTTAAATTGATAAATTAGAAATCAAAATCAAACTCATTCAAGAATAATTTAATAATTAACAATTTCCTTACTTGAATTACTGGAACCGAATATAATACCTTTTGTTGTTGCAGACTCCCAGTCTCCAGACTCCTAGTTTGATTCCCAAAATTACATTTACATGCTGGTTTAAATGGATTTTGTTGCCATAATTTCTACTGTTTATATAACAACACACACACACAAGCTTGTAGATAAATTTTAGGATGATGATGAAGATAGATAAAATGAAATTTCATTTATATATATTTATTCATTATCTATAGTTGAATAATCATAATAAAATAGTCACAAAACATAAATAGAAATAATTTAAAACAACCAAATAAATATTATAAAATATTATAAGATAATACCAATTAGTTTCATCCACTCAAGATTCAAATCAAACCACAAAAGAAAATGATGAATAAAAATTGATGACTAAAGTGAGAAAAGGATGCACAGATCACTGTTAATCTGAGATAGACAAAAGATTAAGAAAAAAACCTACCTTAACTAGATTGAAGATGAAGAAGAGGCTCACACCTTATGGCAATCGAACCCTAACTGCACCTAGGAAGCCATCGATGTCGCATGGTCCATCAGTGACCAATCTCCTTCTGTGACGGAATCCAACCTTGATCAGTCTACTTTGATGAAGCTTCAATGAAGGATGAATCCAAAACTGATCCTACAGATAGTGTTTGAAGCATTATTTTGCCTCCGTTGGCATCAACTTGGAATGCCTCGAAACCCTATGTTTTAGTTCTACTCAAATTCATCCCCTTCACTCAAAACATGATTTCACTTTTTCCCCGTATCTTGTTTTCATTTTTTTGATATAAATATTCAATTACGTTTTTATAATTATATAATTCTACTTATTAATATATTTATAGTTTTCTAAACGTATTATATTCCGTATTCAGAAGTATATAATCCATTTTTTACAAAATAAAAAAATAAAATATATTGGTTTTATTTTTTTAATTCCATTAATATTACCTTTTATTATAAAATTTTACATATAAATTTTCTTAATAAAATAAAATATTTTATAATCATTTCATTTTTTATATATATTTGAAGTGATAAATTTATAATTCCTATAATTTATTTATTTTCATTAAAAATCTATTATACTTCTTTAAAATATTGTGAACAAAATGTAATTTATATTTTAACTAATTAGTGATAATCATTTTTAGTTCCAAAAATGGTTTATTATAATAAAACCTTTTTCTATTAATTTTTAAATATCACATGTATTCATATATTATAATTTCATAAAAAATTAATACCACATTTAAAAATTTATTTTATTATAATTTAAAATCAAAATAGTTGTCTAAAAAAGTTAATATATTTAGGATATTATAAAATATTTTAGATTACTTTAATAAAATTATAGTTATTTAAAGAAAATAATTTTTCTTAAAACATTTAATTTTTGAATCAAATCTTATTTCCATTAGAAAAAATACCTTTCTCAAACATTTATTAATTGGTTTAAAATTATGAAAAAATTATTTAAAAAATAATTAATTAAAATTAAAATTTAATTATTTTGGGATGTTACATTCTTCTCCCCTTAAAGGAATTGTGTCCTCGCAATTCATTCATCAGGATAAATAAAATTCCAAATTTCTATCTTCAAAATTAAGAACAAAAATCATGATGGTTAAATTTATATACACTACCGCTTAGAGGATAACATATAATAATCAAAGTTGTCTAGACCATTACTCTGATACCAACTGTAAATACCCGAACCCACAATTTTGGGTTCAACACATATAAATATAGTTTATATATATATTTTTATTAAACTAAATAAATACACAACATTTAATACATACTAGTAACTTTTACCAGTCTAGGTTTCATAGAATTAGATACATTTCATAAAAACTAAAAAACTATAAAAAATAAAATAAATTAAACAAAAATAATTTGTGTACACTACCTCTATAATGAAAATATACTCAACCCATGCAAATAAAATTTAAACATAGGGTGAGAAACTATTTTCTTTGTAATGGGGTTTTAAAATCTTTGATAAACACTTTTAAAATATACTTTTGAAAATAATTTCGAAAAAAATTAGAAATACCTTTTGAAAACATTATTAAATTTATTTACACCATAAAAATACTACATTCCTTTTGAAATAAATTACGCTGAAAAATTGTTTAAACATATTCCATTGATTTTTCTAAAAACGATAAGCAATCCATTGAAATAAAACCATAGAGCCACCTAAAACATTGAAGGCTTTCTAGGCTTACCCATATTCTTTAGGGATGGTTTTAATCCCCAATTCATATCATTTTTACCATTTCTATGATCCAATTTTATAAAAATATTTTTAGCTTTCATTATATATATACATTTATCACTGGGTTCTTTTCTTTAAAACAAAAAAAAACAAAATTTTAATTTTATGTATATATATATATATCAGTATGAACATTCCTTGAAAATATCCTATGAGTTTTGATGCACCCAAAACTCATGTCACTTATCCTTTTCATAAACATCCATGTACTTAAACATTCATTCATTAATTCATGAAATAAATTTTATATAAAGTTTACTATTTAAAACAAAATATTAAATAAAAAGATTGAATGCTTATTTGTTTAATTTATTCTATGCATAAATTAATTACATGAAGGTATAAACCCTTCATATAAAATAAAATCATATATTAATATATAAGTAATCATAATAATGCGCTTAAAATTATAAAGGAAGCATTTTAAATTAATCATTTCATCCTTGAGTAAATTGAAAATATAATATTGTACAAGATCTTAATTTAAAATTTAGTCCATATTCATTCATTATTTTCTTGAATATTCAAATCATGTATTAATGGTTAAATACGTCTATATATATATATAATCAACATAAAATAAAAAATTAATATAAACATAGATATGAAACATGAAGTTGTAGTTTACATAATAGAATAAATAAATTTATTTTTATAAAAAACATCAAAAAAATCAATATAATACCTTTTAGTTGAATATAAGAACATAATTTTGATAAATAAAATCCATTCCATAAATTTAATGAAAATAAAATTTTTTCCTTATGAAATTAAGACTCTAATGTAAAATAATTTTCAATTTTAATATTTTCTTTATAAAAATAAACCCTCTTTAAAAATTATAAATTCACATTAAAACATCAATTAAGTGTTCTAAAATAAAAATAAAATCAAACCTTTGAAAAAACCATAAGAATAAAATTAAATTATCCGCTATAAATTTAAATCATGAATTAATAGTTTAGAAAATGTTTTAATTCTTAAAAAGTTAAGGAAAGGTAGATATATACATGTATGTATTTTATTTTAAAAAATTGAGAGATTTGAAATCTAAATAAAACTCTTGAAAGAATAATATGATAATTAACAATTCCATTACTTGAATTGTCAGAATAAAACATAAGACTTTATGTCATTATAGACTCTAACTCTCTAGACTCTAAGTTGGTTTCCCCAAATTACATTTACACAACGGTTTAAATGGCATATATAGCTATAATTTCTACTTTGTAAATAACTACACACACACAAAATCTTGTAGAAAATATAAGGATGATGATGTTGACAGAAAATGATATTTAATTTATATATATTAATTCATTTTATAGAATGGAATCATCCAAAGAAAACAATGACAAAACATAGTTATAAATAATTTAAAACAACGAGATAATGATTCTAAAATTTTATAAGCTAATACAGATCTGTTTCATTCACACAAGATTCACATCAAACCACAAATGTAAATGATGAACATAGATTAATGACTAAAGGGAGAAAAGGGCACGTAAATCACTGTTAATATGATATCGACAAAATATTCAGAAAAAATCAAATACTGACCTCGCCTAGATTAAAGATGAAGAATAAGCTCACACCTTACCACAATCAACCCCTAACCACACCTAGAAAACCATCGACATTGCCTGGTCAATCAACGACCGATCTACTTCTTTATTTGGGTCCAACCTCTACCAGTTTCCCTTGATGAAGCTCCCATAGAAGATCAATCTGAAATAGAACCTACGATCTACACCTGAATCATCGTTGTGCCTCTCTGAGCCTTCCTCAGAACCTAGGGTTTTTGTTCTCCTCAAATTCCCCCTCCCTCAAAACATTATTTCACTTTTCCCCCATATCTCATTTTTATTTAAAAAAAATACAATTACTTTATTATAATAATATAATTCTATTTATTAATATATTTATAGTTTTCTAAAAGTATTATATTACATAATCAAAATTATATAATCTAGTTTTACAAAATAATAATAATAAAATATATTTGTTTTATTATTATTATTTCATTTATATTTCCTTTTATTATAAAATTTAAAATATAAATTTTCTAACTAAAATCACTTATTTTGTAATCTTTTCATTTCTTATATATTTAAAGTGTTAAAATGATAATTCTTATTATTTATTTATTTTCATTAAAACTCTTATATTTTTTAAAAATATTATGAAGAAATATAATTTATTTATAAACTAATTATTGATAATTTTTTTATTTCTAAAAAAGTTTTTCTTATATTAATACATATTTTATTAATGTCTAAATATCACATGTAGTCATATATAATATTTTCATATTAAATTAATACAACATTTAAAAATATTATTATTTTTATATTTATCAATCATATTTTCCTAAAAAAAGTTTATATATTCAAGACATTATAATATATTTTAGCTTATTTTATGAAAATTACACTTATTTAAAGAAAATCTTATTTCTTGAAAAATATAATTTTTGAATCAAATCATATTTTTATTAGAAAAAAATATATTAGTAAATCCTTTTTTATTTGTTTTAAAATTATAGAAAAATTATTAAATAAATACTTAATTAAATTACTATTTAAATTTTCTTGGGATGTTACACAAGAACCCCTTCGAATTCTTTCATTTAGACTTAACTTGCTAACCTACCCAGAACTGATAAAAAAAATCTACAATATCCATCTTCATGCCACACCACAGAAGTATTCTTTCAAGTTTCTATACATCTTCATACTTCCAGGATGAATAGAGAATGAAGATCTAAGAGCTTCCCCTAACTACTTCTTCTTAGAATCTAGTATGGATGAAACATATACATGGTTCCTGAACCTTATCATTCCTTCCTAATCAAGGTTAACCCCAAGAAAAATTATAACCTTATTTTGAATCTATACATCTTTCTTTTGTTCCTTGTTAATCTTCACTTAGACAGAGGGATGAACACTCAATTAAGAAATATATGATTTCTCCTCTTCCTTTAGTATTACTAGGTCTATCCTTTGAAAAACCTTAAATATTGGATCTTCGGTGACCCTCATCATGGATAAGCTATCATGACCCTTTCGACTCAAAGCATCATCCACCTTGTTCGATTTTACAGGGTTGTAATGTATTGATTAGTTATAATACATTATCAGCTTTAAACATCTTCTCTGGTGAATTTTCAACTCCTTATGTGCGACTATATACTTCAATATTTTATGATTAGTATATATAACACAATATTCTCTATAAACACAATTCCTCTATATAATTAATGAAAAAATTACCACAGTTAACTCTAAATCATGTTTTGGGTATTTTTATTACGCATATTAAATTTTCATGAGGCATAGGCTATAATAAAGTTATTATTCATAAGAAAACATCCCAATACCTTCTTAGATGTATCACTATAGATTACGAAACCTTATCCACTATAGGGTAATGTAAACACAAGTGCACTGCCCAACCTCCTCTTTAGTTCCTTGACATTTTATTCACATTCATCTGTATAGAGTAACTTAGAACCCTTTAGTGATAACTTGGTTAGAGGATTAGATACTCACGATAAATTATCCACAAACCGTAAATAATTTCCTACTAATCATTGAAGGTTATGAATCTCAGTTACCGTGGTTGTTCTAGGAAAACAGTTAATATCCTTCACCTTTGATGGATGTACTCATATACCATCTCTTGAGAATGTGTGACGCAAAAATTAACCCTTCTGCATGAAAAATTCAAACTTTTTTAAAATTTTCACACAATTTATCCTTCCTTTTATTCTTTAGTATATTTCTCATGTGGCCTTCATTCTGTTCCTTGATATTTAAATAGATAAGAGTATCATCTATAAATACTTCCACAAACTGATTAAGTTAATCTTTAAGGATAATATTCATCATATCCATGAAGATAGTTGAAGAATTATTAAGACCAAAAGAAATCACTATATATTCATAGTTCCCATAGCTTGTATGGAATGTCATCTTGCTTATATCCTCATTCTTGAACCTCAATTGATGATATCTATAATCAAGGTCAATTATGAAAAAATATTGATCTCTACAGAGTTGATCAAAAAATTCATCAGTATAGGGAAGGGGATACTTGTTATTGATCATGATCTTTTTCAACTCTAGATAATCAATATATAGTCTCATTGATCCACCTTTCTTTTTAACAAAACAAATAGGTGCACCCTAAGGTAACACACTTTTTCAAATGAATACCTTATCAACGTTTTCATAAGGTTTCTTCTTCAATTCACGAAACTCAATTAGGGCCATTCTATCAGGAGACTTCGAAATTGGTGTGGAATTAGGTATGAGTTCTATTGAGATATCAACTTCATGTTTTAGTGGAAGTCTTGGAAGATATTACGGGAACACCTCCACAAATTCCCAAAAAATAATAATTTCATCGATGTTAATTTTCTCCCCAACCATTTGAGATATACAAAACTTATGAATGGGAATTTATACCCATACACTAGATGTAATCTCCACAGGAAGCTCATACTTAACGTTGTATTGTTATATGATCATCGGTTGGTTTTCAATATCAAACATAACTTCATTTTCTCAAAAATTGGTGTGGGATTTATGTAGAGAAAATAAATCCATGCCTAAGATGACATCAATTTCAACCAATGAAAGAATGAAAAAATTATCAGTAAGAACATTCCCACAATCATCAACGAGAGTGGAATCATATACTTGAGATGAAATCATCATATAATTAGGGGTTTTCACTTCTAATTACACATTTAATCATTTGGGTGGAATATTAATACCTTTATAAAATTATTTAGATATGAAATAATGGGTAGATCTAGGATAAAATAAGACATTAGTAATTATATAGTGGATGGTAAGTGTAACTTCAAAACATAATTATCAAACCCCTCATCAAAAATAGTGATCGTATCAGATTTCTCCTTTTCCCTTCATTTAAGAGGTTTTTGACCCCAATCATCATCACTAACCCTCATGCATGGGCACTGGTTAGCATAATTCTAATTCTACTTACACTTGATGTACTGATGTTTAGGAGGTAAATTATATGTAGCTTTCCCTCAATTTTCATCATTATCCGACTTCATCCCATAAGTTAAGAAATCAATTGCTTAATATCCTTTTCTACCATACTTAAGATATTTATTAGACCCCATAAGACAATTTCCTCCATGATTCATTCCACACTTAGATCATAAAAGAAAGTTTATCTTATTATCTCTATGTTTTTAGGTTTTCCATTGAAATCCATCTTCCTTTTATTTTCTAAACCATGATATTGATATATAACTCTAACTTCCTTTTCATCCTTGATTGTACAAATCACAATATTTTCACTGCTACTAATGTCTCTTATAGATAATCCTCTTATGAGACTTGGATTCAAGCCACTGAAAAATCGGACAACCTTAATTTCTTGTTGAATGATTATACCAGAAGAAGACCTCCCAATTATTGTAATATTTTCCTTATAACTACCAAATGATACATATTCCATTTACATTAACTCAAGGAACTCCTTCCCCATCTTTGTACGATGAACCTGTGAAAAGTGATTATTATGGAATAAGTTCTTGATCTCATCCCAATCCATTGATAAAATTTAATATTGCTTCCTCATAATCTTTATTAGAGTCCACCACTAGTATGATTTACCATCTAAATTATAAATAGCCATAACAAATATTTCATGTTCAGAAAATTGGAGGAAAAAATATATTTTCAGCGGTACCAATCCACTATTCAGCCAAAAGTGGATCAGAAGACCCACCAGAAGAAGGTGGAAATTTACTCATAAGGGACTTAATATATTTTTGTTCCCTCCTTTTCTAATTTGGATGTCTAGAATGATCCATATCTTGAGAAATTCGGGTGATCATAACACTAAGATTTTTCATTACTTCTCCCATAGTATTTGGCTTCTCATGAGGAAAATCATTGCATTGTTTGTCAAAATCAACATTAATATGGTTCCATAGGGTTCTAGCCATGTACTAAAACCAAAAATCATTGAGTAAGAAACATTTATCATAGTTAGGAACCACATAATCAAGAAAAACCATTTATAGGATGTCTAAATTATAACACCTTATTTAATCTATCATATCTTTGGTTTATCCTAGGTTATTCATAGCCAACTTATATTTAATTCCTTCACGATGGTTCATGAATAGTTTGTGAATTCCCAAGGAATATCACTCAGGAGTGTCAAACTAGGTGTTTATCAAGGCCCATTTTTGTTCACCAGTTCCCAATTGATTCTAGCTAAATATATTTTTTTCAAGTTTGTTACTCATATGTACATATGTTCTAGATCGACATCAACATATAGTATCTAGAAATGGATGTATTTCTAAGAAACCATTCACTCAATCATTTAATAAAATTCCAAGACATTTTTATATACTTTTTTTCATCCTTATAATTATCTTAAGAGATTTCCTTAGGGTTCTCACTATATTTTCCTCATCCTAGTTTACCCAGGTTAAAAAAACGATTCCTCTAATACCAATTATAGTGACCCAATCTTAACATAAATTAACAATACATCATTTTTTTCAGAATACATAATAAATAAAACAAACTAATACCCAAATAAAATATTAGTCTAGTGCCTTTTGAAATATGGGAACATAAACATTGGTATATAAGTGACCTACATCATATCCCACTAGGTTATCTATGAATATAACCCTTCTTAGACACATCAAACATATTACATATCTTTATAACCTGGGGAAATGAAACATAATAATGGGTGATAATTAGATTCTGTGTAAGGACATACAAGGGAGATACATAAGCATAATCAATAACATAAGGGAATGACAACATGGTCATAACATTAGAAGATCCTACCCTGCATACCGAATATCATATACATGAGTCATGGAATAAATATTTTCATTTTGTAAGACATGAATCATGAGGGAATCAAGAGTATAATCCAAGAAACCATAACAGAGGAATAAGGCATGAAATCATGAAAGAGAAATAGATATGTAATATCATAAATGATAAGTCATAACACATTTCCAAAACCTATAACAAAATTTCATGGGGACTACACCTACTAAGAGAGACGCACAAATATCCTTAGTCATAGTATTTTACTTATAAGGGACCAGGTTTCCCCTTCTTCTCATAGTAGATCAAGTTTCACCTTTTTCCCATAGTGGATTGGGTTTCCCCTTCTTCCCATCGTGGATCAAGCCTCATCGACTTATTTTCCATCATTATCTCATGAGATATAAATCATTACACAATGCATTTGAGGGAGATATTGGTCCTATATATCACATAATAAAATCATGCATATCTATACCACAAGATATTAAATAATCATCATATCATGACCCATAAAAAGTTACAGGTTTCATAAAAATTATATCATAGCCCATGAAATGAAAGAGGTATCATAAACATGCCATCATATCACAACCAATGGAAAAGATATTGATTTATAATCATTTAATTAAATCATAACCCAGGAAAATAAGCACATTTCAAAAGCATATAACCCATGGAAGTGAAATGGGTTTCACAAACATATAACATGAGAAAGAGAAATGGGTTTCTTTACCACCCTACTATCTAAACCTAAACCATTTATATAAATAATATGAATGGATCCTTTGGACCATATCCCAAGAAATGAATGAGTACAATAACATATTACATCTTGAATGGTGATTAATTTTGAAATATATTTTAAAAACATTTCTTGAAGAAAATATCATTTCTTTTTTGAAAAAAATTCTTTTTTAAAGATAAAACTATTTGAAAACCATTTTCTTTGAAAATAACCATGAAAACTTATAAAGAAATGTTGATTTTTTTGAAAACATTTTCTTTGAAAATTAATTTGAAAAAATATAAAAGATGATTTGAAATTATTGGTATCCTTTAAAATTAAAATATGTTTATAAGACCACTTAAAAAATTTGAAAACATTTTTTTAGAAAACATTGTTTTTTGAATAAAATAGATTTTCGACCGAAGAGAGAAATAAGGCCAGGTTTTCCGAATGAAATTTTCTTAATAATATTAGGTACCATAGAGTATAAAAATGGTACCATTAAATGATAATATCATGAATAAACATATGAAAATAAAATTCAGGTGATTTCTTGAGATATAGATTATAATATTTCATCAATGGAAGCATAATCGTAAACATTCCCAATAAACGATGAGATTGTAGCAATAAACTATTACCACTTTGGTAACAATAGTTCATAATACCCATGAGATAAGAAAATTACATAAAGATTACAATATCATAAAAGAATAATATTTAGGATATGAAATGTTGAAGGGACATTATATACACCTTGTAAATGAATTGAGGTGTATAGCAAAACATGTGTCTCAAAGAAGGAAAATTGAGACAAAATTACCTTACCAATTTGGTAACATTTGAAATGTAAAACCCATCAAAGAGAGATCATAAGATGGATATGAAAATGAAAATAAATATAAGGATATTAATAATATATTATATTAATGGGTAGTATATACACCACACGAATATAACGAGTGGTTAATATGGCATAAGTCTCACATAAATAAAAGTGAGACTTGAAATCCTCTTACCTTTTATTTTGACTCTCATTTTACCCATTAAAATATCTTATATAATAAATATAAGATTATTATAAATTATTTATATAAAAATATTTATTTCAATAATTCCATATATGATTTACTTATGACATTCTATTACCAATTTATTAACAATTCCAAGTTAAAGTTACGTTTTGGGTAATAACTACTTTCCTTTTCACATTGAGTTTTGGTTTTTCATATCTTGGTCCTATTTATTATATCATGATTTCATAATCTAAAAAACGAAAAACCTGATATTAATATCATATATATTTGGTATATATTTATCCATAACAATATATAAAATATATAAATAGAAAATGAAATACACCGTTCATGGACATGGTAGGACATATGTACACAAGAATGTTGTTTCTGTTTTCCTATCATATTGAAAGAAATAAAGTAAATTAAATATATGTATTTATATATATTTACTATCATTAAATTGGAATTATTATTCAATATATATCATATAAATTCATTAAACCCATCGATAATACATTCCATGTAAAGTGTGAATGAATCACATCACCTTGAGGAGATGGTAGTCCACACGTCACAAAACAAAGTCATCGTATTTACACAAAATGTAAAGTATAAAGGCATGTGTTATATAATAATTAAAGAGAAATAAATACACCATTAATATTATATATATTATATAAAAATATAAATTCCATCATTATTCTCAACCATGAAATGTGGTAAGGAAAAAACAAATGACATCAGTTCATGAGGCTGTAGTATACCGTACTCACGAACGATGATTGCATATCCCATTTAATGGAAGTTTGTGTGAGTGTAGGTAAAAAAATTAATATAAAATATATTAATATATTGAGTTCACTGATGTTATTATTTAAGCATGGAAGAAGAAGATTTTTGGGGGTGGAGAAAGAAATAGAAACAAAGTTCTTATTGATGGCTGTTACCTCTTCTTAGGGTAACTCCTTTTAGTTTTCACAAAAGGGAATCCTTGGTTGGATTTATTCCCAAAGGGAGGCTTATATAATTAATTTAAGGAATTTTTAAGGATATTTGGGTGATGTTTTTCTAATCCATAGGTCTTTATATGTGTGAAGAAGTTGGGGGGGGGGGGCGAATGCCCTTTTATAGTGGAGGAGGAGTAGCATTCATGTAAATATAAATATGTAAACACTATTGAGAGGTATCCCTGACATCATATACCTCCAATAATTGTTTTTATTCTATAAAATAAAGTAAATAGTTGAAATTATTTCAAATAATTTCTTATGGACATGTTTCTAGGTTATTTGTCCCAATAAATTAATGTTTAACCACTAAGTAAAATTGTTTTTACCTCAATCGATGTAATTGATTTTAGTTACATTTACTAATATTTTTTTGTAAAAAACTATGTTAAACTTATTATGAATCATAAATTATGAATATTCCAAATACAAAATCCATTTTTTTTAAATTCTAATCAAATAATTTTCAGAAATTAATTTAAAATTAATCCTATAGATAGGATGAGATGATTAGTTCTTAAAGTGATAAAGTCTAAAAATTTGAATTGTTTTAATAACCAATTTCATTGTGAAATAGGTTCAAATGACCTAAATTAGATAAATTTATATATAATTTATCAAATAATACTTTAAAACCAAAAAAATACAATTTAACTATATAAAAAATTAGAAAAATCAATTTTAAATTAAAATTTAGTAATTTTCATGATTCATCAAAAATAATGTTTTTCAGAGAAATCCAAAAACATCACCATAAGCTAATTCTGATATTCTGAATTAAAAAATTATGTTTATTTCATCAAATTAAATTTCCAAATTCATCTAAAATTAATTTTATCTTTCTTCACAGAAGGACATCAAAAGTGATTCATTTGAAAAAATAGTATGTAAAAAAACCTATTCATTTTACTGAAAATTTTATTTTTCATTATCAATAAATTTTATTTATATGAAACCATTATAAATAAATAGTATTCTACCCTATTCAATTTCATGAGAAAGAAGTTAGACAGTCAAAATACTATACTTAATGACAGAAATATATAGGTAACTGTAATTTTGAAAGAAAAATTTCAATCACATGAAATAACATTGATAACAGTACAAGTCAAGTTGCATATACATGGATAAAAATTCAAATAGTTGAAAAACCCAAAGAAGAGATTTCAATAGAAAATTAAATAGATAATTTATCTTCACATTTCACCAAAAAATACTTCAGTCAGATGTCCATAAAATTCTTTAGTTAGACGTTTGAAAATCTATCCTAAATATATTGGTAAAACGATTAACCAGTATCTTAAATGTGACTATGATTCTAATGATAATAAAATGATTATCAAACAAAAGCTTTAGTCCTAACTTGTACATGAAACCCTTATAAATGAAAATATTAATCCCTTGGAATATAAAAATCAATAGTTCAAGTCAACTACCATATAGTTGGATTTAAAAAAATTAAAATAGGTAAATAAACATATATAAACAATGTATGGAGTTGTATATTTTGGAAACTATCTGTAAGAAAAAAAAATTTATCTGAACATAAAATATATTCATAACATGTGAAAAATCCATCAAATTCTTATATAAGTACTAAACTATGCATATTAAAGTAACAATTTGTAAAATAAACACTCACAGTTAAAAAAATTATTCAATTGAATAAAAAAATCAACATTACCATACAAGTCACACACACATGGATTAATAGAAATTCAATCATTAAAATAAAAATATATATTAAATCTATAGATTTTTATATTTTTAGAACTCTGTAATATGAATGAATATGAACATGAAAATCAAGTTTATTTTAAACATATGAAACTACATCATGTTTTTATAGAAGCACTAAATTATGCATATTTCATCCCTAATAACTACATGACATCATTAAAAATCAAATAAACTAAACAATTGTTCAACAATGTAACCCTTGACGATGGTGGTTGCTGTAACCCCCGACCATTTCGTCCCCTCTCCAACCTCGCATTACATTGTGCCTATCCAAGTCGGATTTGGAGAAACGATTACTCAACAGTTTTGGGATAAGCAGAGTGGTGATCAAGGGCTTTTCAAGTGCTCCTATGTCGGTATAATCTTGGTTTTGGCTTCTGATTTCAATTTAGGTGAGATGTAGTCACTTGAAAGCACTGTCTTCCCTTATCCCTACCCTGAACCCAAGGCCCTTTGCTTCACTCTGAGTTGGAGATGGAGCTGTAGTTCCTCAAAGGTTTTGGGAGGTGGGATATGGTGGTGGTTTTTTATTTTTATGCAAAATGTTTCTCATGGTTTTGATAAATATTTGTGTGTTCCTTCTACAACAGTGGATATTATTAAGGTTTTTTCGGTAATGGTTTCAACTTATGCATCTGGTAAGGTTTTTCATTGGCTTAGTCATGTCATAATAATGTTGTGTGACATGTGGTGTTTTGCCGAGGATGATGATGGTGGTGTTGAGATAACAATGTCTCTGCTGGTAGTATGGTGTTGGGAATCGTCTAATGTAGTTGAGGAAGGTGTGATATTTCATGTTTCGATTATGGTGGAGACGATGAAGCTTCTTTCGACGGTGACAATGGACACCAGGGGAAGCTCACTGATGATCTGGTTTGATGTGACAATGGGTTCATTCCATAAGGTGAATCTCGAGGATAGGGTGGCTGTTGTGATGGGAGTGATATTTGAATAAGATACATGAATTGAGATGTCTTGTTTACCGATATGGGGTATGGTGACATAAAATTTGAAATTTGAATTTTTGAGGTTTCTTTGATGGCGGCGTGGTAGTTTTTGGTTCAGGTTTATCTATAGTGAAGTGGGATTTTGATTTGATTTTTGATGTTTTATGATGTATGTTGATATTCTAAATGGTGGTTGTGGGGTGGTTGTGGAGTTTTTTGTATGATTACCACTTTTCCAAAAAGCATCTTCTTAAAAAATAAAAAAATAGACTATGGTGGTAAAATAAGATTAAAAAATATATGAATTAGTTTCAATATGGAACTGAAATTATTAGAACATTATTAAAGATATATTACCTCAATGGAAGAGTCTTTCTATCTTCTTAGATTTAATCTTCTTTTTAATGCAACATGATGGAAGTTGTATTTGAAGCTCAGTGTTTTTTTGAGCTTGAACAGTCATAATTTGTTCCATTGCTTCCTCTTCTGTGGTCATCTAATTGTTAAAATTCATAAAGAAAATTCTTATGCACATATAATATATATTATCATTAGGGAATTTTTCTATAAAATATTAGTATAATATATGAATCCACATGAAAATAAAGGAAACATATATGACAATGTTAATGAATTTTTAGTAACATCAAATTTCAATAGATATTATAATTTTTTATAGAAGTTATAATAATGGAAGGAGACATGTCAACAATTTCAACATGATGATTTCCAATTATTTAATATCAAACGTGCTCCATACCCTACATAAAAATGTTGAATTTAAAAAAGTAACTGATTATTGGATTTTATACTCCTGTTAAATAATGTTTGAATATAGCTGTAAAAAATTTATAATTTGATCCTTGTAATAATATATTATTTTTCATTTTACAGTTTAATATGGTTTTAAGAAATGAAAACAAATACTATAATAGTTGACAATGTATTCAAACAGTACCTCATTTTCATGTGCAGGACTATCATGAACTTTCAACTCATTTACATCATAGAGAACAAAAAGTACCTTGAAGGAATGTTATTTACAAGGTCTATGTCTGTTGTATTCATTGTAATCTGAAACATTAATAGTCATTAGTAGTTCATTATGTTTGAATACATTCAGCTCAGCTGGAAAACAAAACTCATCATTTTCCTACATTAAAAAAATTTTGTTAAGAAACAACATTAAAAGTTTTTGATTAATATAAAGTAATTTACTATTTCCTTACATGAATAAGTTTTTTTCTTAGCTCAAATGCTGATTTTGATACAAATTGCATCACTTGTTTTTAAAATAGTACAATGGGCATACATCTGGTACTATCCCTGACCAGTACCTACTGTCGGTATCTATGAAAATATATAATATAATTAGCATAATTTTTTTAGAATAACATGAATTTGTAATCATTCAGCAATATTTTAACTTCCTATATTTCTGTACACAACATAGTAAATTATTTTAAAAAACTACAGTAATAATAAAATGGCCTTTTTTTCAGAGATGTCGTAGACATGAATAATACTAGTCTAAAAATGAAAAAAAACCTATTACTGACATTAATGTAACGTCTTCCTATTATCAATATTGTGTACCACATACTATTACCTTGGTATAGTTAATAGTGGGAGTACACTACAATTTTGACATTCATCCTTATCAATGAAGAATTCTAACTTCTTTTTGAATGAAGTACATGATTCATAATACCAGTTGTGATGAATTTTATTTTTTTTAACAATGGATAACATGGTAAGACAATATCATAGGGTAAATCTGGTTAATCTAGATTAAAATAAGTAATAAGGCCATAATTTTTCATCATATATCTTATTGGATGAAGGTAATTCAACCCTTAAAACATGTGGTTCAAAACTGAGTTATTTAATAGAAACATTTCCATGAAGATAATTTAATTTTTCATACTAATATTTTAAGTCTATATGATATATTTGGGGGACTTTATGTCATTTTATTTGAATTTACCCTTTTTTAATGTATTAATGTTAAATTAAATGAACACTATCCAAATTTTAAATAATATTGTTTATCAAAATAATATTTTATTAAATAATTTTAAAATCACAAAAAACATGAAATTATACAAGGTTATTATGATATTGTTGAAGATTTCATAATTGGGACATTTATAGTCCAATTTTCTTTATTAAATTAAAAAATTTCAACCTTTTAATATTGAAAAATTTGTGACCATAATTAATATTAAAATTGGATAACTAAGGGTTTATCAAAATAAAAAGGTTTAAAATTACACCAAAACTTGCAAAAAAATTTATTAGTTTATGGTTTTATTATCATATCCCACCTTATCTTCAAATCCCTTTCCATTTGAATGTATTTTTTATAGATACCCTGGATTTTCATACAAAAAAATTATATCATTTATTTTAATATTAATTACATTATACAAAGACACACATGGGAATCATAATAGTTTACTACTATTGGAATCATAGAAATATAAATAATGCTCCCTAATTGAGCCACTTTATATCCCAATACATTCTTCATAATTAACACCCTTGTTAGAGATATCATAAATAATACATTTATTCATAACCTATATAATGGAAACATAATAAAGGCTGAGCTCAAATCCTTAGTAAGGGTTAACAAGGGAGATACATAAACAGGACAAAAGAATTAGGATATGATGACATGAGCATAACATTTAAAATCCATACCATTTATATAAAATTTTATAATAATGAATCATAGATTAATGATTAGAAGTTTGTAAGTCATGAATCATAAGACGATCAATGAACATGACCCATGAGATCATAAAATTGGAATAAGATAGGGATTTGTGGCATACACATAATCATAGAAAATAATTTCCATATTATTCATGGATCATTTCCAAGGATATCATATTGGAAGGGGTTAACTCCATAAATCATCATAGTAGTCAAGGTTAGCTCCCAAGACCATCATAGTGGACAAAGTCCCTTACTGAACTATGTTTACTCCCTATTCTCATCCTATTTGATCTCATGAGATATAGATCATTTCGAAATGCATTGAAGGGAAATATATATCCCACCCATCACATAACTAGGACCATATTTATTTTTTCCAAATGATCTTAAACATTCATCATATTATAACCCATGAAATGAAATGGGTATCATAAACATTTCATCATATCATATCCTGTGGAAAAGAGATAGGTTTCATGGTTAGTTCATCATAACATAACTCGTGAGAAGAAGTTGGTTTGATAATAATTTACTCATGGTATAACCCGTGAAATAGAAATGGGTTTCATAAAAATATTGCCATCAAAAACATAAATAATTCAGAGAAAGAATTATAATTTTATCTAGAGGTACTATCTATAGTAAGGAATAGGTAACACCAAATGATGAAATCATATATGGAATATGATTTTGATATATCATCTAAAACATTTCTTGAGGAAAATACCTTTCCACATAGAAAAACACATTTCAAAATAAAAAACATTTTGAAAATATTTTTTAGTAGCCAAGAATACATATAAATGAATATTTGATATAGGTATTGGTCATGAAATTTGAAAATTTTCGTTCATGTAGGAAATGTTAAAACAAATATTCCTTTAAGACTTTTATTAAAAGAAAAAAGGGATTTTTTTTGAAAAATAAAAGAAGGATCCTTTAAAAAAAATTTAAAAAGGAAAAAATGGAAAAAATACCTTTAATAAATCATTTTAAGAATGATAATTTTTTTATAAAATATGGTTATAAAATAAAAGATATTTCTGATTGATGATTGAAATAAATTTATATTTTGTTAAAATCATTTTATAAATTAGGTTAAGAACTAAAGAGTGGTAAAATGGCACTATTAATTGAAAATATCTTTACTAAATAAAGTATAATAGAATTTATGAGTTTCTTGAGATATTGATCATAACAGTTTATCAATGTATATATAATCATACACAATCCTAATAAATGATGCGATTTTAACATAAAATATTTACCACATTGGAAACTTTGAGTTGAAATCCCCACAAAGGAATATAATAAAATGGAATGTAAAATATCATGATGATAAATAAATTCATTATATTACATGTAAAAGGATATTTATATACACCTTATGAAATAATATATGTTTATAACCTAATGTACGTATCAATGAATAAAAATTGAGCCAAAAATATCTTACCTTAAGCCTTAATTATCGTCATACTTATTAATTTTTTTTTATAATAAATATAAGTTTATTAAAAATAAATTATAGAAACATATTCATATATCTCATACCATATATGATTTTATTATGGAATCTTATTACCTACTTATTAACAATTCTATATTGAAGTTACATTTCGGGCAATAACTGCTTTCTTTTTCTTGTATGTTTTGATTTGTTATATTTTTTATCCTATTACATTGATAATTGTTCCATAATATATATAATTATAACCAAGATATAAATATCATATATTTTCTATATATATGTATATATAGTAATACAAAAAAATAGTGCTAAGAAATGAAATACAGTATTCATGGAGACAGTAGATCGTACGTATACATCAAGGTTATTTCAATTTTATTATTTTATCAAAATAAAGAATGGTATATGATATATTATCAATTCAGATTAATTTTTATTTCATATATATTACATATTTTCATTAAACTGATCCTTAATAATGTCTAATTAAATCATGAATGAATCACATCACTTTACGAGGTAGTAGTGCATCATACACACAAGAAACGTTATCGTATTCTCATAAAATGGATATCATGAAGGTATGTGTGATATAATAATTATAGAATAAAAAAAATAAAGAATAAAATATATAAATAATATTTTAATAATTATGCTAAACCATGAGAGGTGGTAATACAAAAATAAACTATATCAGTTCATGAGGCAGTAGTCTTCCGTACACACGAATGATGATTTTGTAACCCATTTGATGGAAGTGGAGATGGTTATAGGTCATTAATTTGTTATAAATAAATCTAATTATATGGAACATACTGATCTTATTTTATAATAATTATATACTAATAATTTAATTGGGTAGAGGTAAAAACAAAACAAAAATCACTTATTGATTAATGTTACCTCATTTTCGGTTATCCTACATACATTTGCACAAAAATACTTCATAATATGGCATTATTTTAAAAAAAGGATTCTTGGATGATTGGGGAGAAGTTGTGAAGTGGTTGGGGTATTTCCTGTGTGAACCAATAGGGTTTTAAGGTGTGAATAAGAGAGGACAAGGGTGGCCTTTTATACATTGGGGAGAGGACACACTTTGTTTTTTTGAAAAGAATTGAGTGCTCCTATGTTTTGTTATTTTTAAGAATGGTCCAAAATGGATTAAAATAGAACCTTGTACAATAAAAGGTCTAATTATAGACATAAAAGTTATTTTATACAAGTTTATAGTTAATTTTATCCCTTTTATTTTTAGTCTAACCCATGGTAAACCCATTTTTACTTAACCGTGATAATTAATTTTTTACTGCATTCATAATTTATTTTGTTAAAAAATTAATTTGAAATTATTATATAATATAAATTATTCTAATTATAAATATGAATTCCATTTTTTTGTATTCCATTAACATAAGGGACAAAATGGAATTTAAATTTAATCTCATAGACAAGATGAGAAAACATGTTTTTAAAGAGAAAATGTTCAAAATTTATAATGTTTCTATATCCTGATTCAATATGAAAATTATTACAATGTATTAAATTCTATAAATAGATTTATAATAAAACTAATTTGACTTTAAAATATATATAAAATATAATTTATTTTTATAAATAAATTAAAATAAAAGGCATTTTTCAATAAGAATTCAGTATTTTTCATTATTCATAAAAAATGAAATATTTTAGAAAAATCACAAAAAATTAACCTAATGTAATATTGAATTTCTTGTTTAAAAAATGAACCTTGTTTTATAAAATTATTTTTTAAGAGTGTAAAAAATTAATTTTATTAATTTTCACTATAATATATAAAATGAATAATTTTTGAGAAAATTTTATTTTTGAAACATATAAAGACTTTACCTAAAATTAGGTATTTTTTTATCAGTATTTTTTCTTTATAAAAAAACCATTATACATAATATTTAAATTTTAATTATTATTATTCATCTCACTTTATTTGATAAATTGGTTATAATGGTCATTTTTTTAATAATTTTAATGATATATTTTGGTTTTGTTAAAACTCCGTATTGTTGATTATAGAAGCTAACCCAATGTTTCATGTAGCTAAAGAATAACTTGGTTTTGTGTATATTGAAATATATCAACATAACTTAATTTTTTCAAAAGAAATAAATTCACAAAAAACCAGGGTGTTACATTCCTCCCACCTTAAAATTAATTTCGACCATGAAATGTGTCACTATAATACAAAAAATAAAGATATTTATATCTTATAATATCCTTAAGTTCCCACATAGATTCCACAAACTAGTGGGTTCACCATAAAAATTTTACTTGGTGTGTGGTATTGTTTTATAGGACTTTCTCGTTATGATCTAGAATCACCACTAGTTTTACCTCATATAAATTATTTTTATCTAAGGGTATGACTTTTGAATTCAGTACTTGTGAAGAGTTAAATATATATTTTTTTAGGATTGATACATGGAAAACATCATTAACATGATAGAGGTTTGTTTAATGTTCAAACAGATAAGATACCATCCTGATTTGATTAATAATTTAAAAGGGACCAATATAACTATGGATCAGTTTTGCCTTATTTCCAAATCTCATTACCTTATTCCATGGAGATATTATTAGAAACACTTTATCACAAAATTAAAATTCTATATGATGTCATCAATTATCAGTATAACATTTATATAAACTCTGAGTTTCCATGATGTTTTTATGAATTTCTATAACCTTATCTACCATTCCTGTAGCCATATTCTGTCCCAATATCATTCTTTCTTCAACTATATTTCATAATGTTAGAGCTCTACATTAATTTTCATAGTAGGCTTCATAATGATCCATATGAATTTTTGAGGGAAGGATATTTTGTAGGAAAACTCAACTAGAGGAAGGTGTTGATTCTAAAAATATTTTAAATCTATATAATAAGGTCTCAACATATCCTCTAAGGATTGAATTATTCTCTCAAACTAACCATCTATCAGAGGATGATACACAATGATTAAACACAACTCTTTATAAATCACTTTATGAAAAATTTTGCAAAATATTTTGGTAAACCCCATATTATGATAAATAATAGTTTAATGTGGTACTCCATGTAACCTTACAACTTCCTTAATGTATATTATAGAAATCTGATCTATAGAGAAGTCTTATATGATATCAATGAAGTGCACTAACTTAATAAGGTGATCAACTAAAAGCCATATATCATTTATCCCTTTAGTGTTTTTAGGAGTTTAATGAAAAAATACATGGTGACGTTTTCCCATTCCCATTTGGGTATAGATAATAGATGTGACATACCATTAGTATTTTTTTTCCGACCATAACTTGTTGATATACTAAACAAAAAAATTCAAAATCTGTGATATCATTATTTATGAAATCCCAGAAGTGTTATTTCAAAACTCTACACATCATGCTTCTTAATGGATGAATAGAGAATAAAGAACATTGATATTCCTCTAATAACTCCTTATTTAAGTTTGGTATGGATGGAACAAAAATATGATTATTGAACTTGATCATTCAATTATGATCAAGGTTAAACTAAGTAATATTTCTACCCTCCTTTTTAATCTCTATGTCATCCATCTATTCCACTTTAACCATCACTTGGATAGATGGTTGAATATTCAATTGAGTAAGATAAAATTTTAACTCTTAATTTAGGATTTCTGGATCTATCCTTTGAATATATATAAATATTTGATCATTTTTTATCCTCATCATGGATAAGCTATCATGGTACTATTAACTCAAATCATCAACTAAATTTTTTACCTTCCCAAGGTGGTAATGTATTGGGAATTCATAATCATTTATTAGCTATACCCATCTTCTCTGGAGTAAGTTCAACTCTTTCATGTGAATATATGCTTTATAAATTTGTGAGTAGTATATATAGAGAAATTTTATCCATAAATATAATTCCTATACATTTTTAATGAAAAACATACCATAACTAAATCCAAATCATGAGTTGGGTAATTTTTGTCTGGAATATTCAATTATTGTGAGGAAAGAGAAATAACTATGAAATTATGCATAATAACACAACCCTACCCCTTCTTGGATGCATCCCTATATATTAAAAATCATTTTACACTATAGGCCAATGAAAGGAAAGGTGTAATAACTAATCTTCTCTTATGTTCCTTTATATTTTCCTCATATTCAACTATTTAGAAGAACTTGGATCCCTTCCAAGTTAACTTGGTTAAAGGATTAGACAGGCATGAGAAATTCTCCACAAACCATCGATAATACCAAGTTAAAAAAAAAACTATGGATATCAGTCATAGTGGTTAGTCTAGTCCAACATTTAATATCCTTAGTCTTTCATGATATCCACTAATTTATCCTATCTTGAGATTATATTACCTGAAAATGAATCCTTTATCAGCCAAAATTCACACTCTGTAAATTTTACATATAGTTTCTCCTTCCTTATAGTGCTTAGTACAATTCTCAAGTGCTCTTAAAGATATACCTTAATATTTTAATATATAAGAATATTATTAATAAATACTACCACAAACTGGTCAAGGTAATCACTAAATACTCTATTTATTTGATCCATGGAGATAGAATGGGCATTAGTAACACCAAAAGGGATAACTATATATTCATAGATTCCATACCTTTTATGGAATTATATATTGGGTATGTCATACATATTGACACTAAATTGATTATATATAGAGTTAAGGTAAATATTAAAAAATTATTGAGATCCACACACTTGATCAAACAATCTATCAATACGAGGAAGACAATACTTGTTCTCAATTGTGATCATGTTCAGCTCCTGAAAATCAATGCAGAGTCATGTTCATCCATATTTATTTTTAATAAAAATAATAACTTAGCCTTTAGGTGTTACAAATGGCCTAATTAATCACTTTTCAATGTTTTTATGATTTTTCTTCTTAAATTCATAGAACTCAATTGGCTCCATTCTATAAGAAGCCCTTTAAATTAGTGTGGTACCAGGTCTGAGTTCTATCAGGAACTCAACTTCATTTTTTAGGTGTAAGGCTAGAAAACTCTAGCCAAAATACATCAAAAAATTCACACACAATAGGTATATCAATTATATCTAGTTTCTCCCCAACCATTTGAGTTAAACACCCCTTCTGATTGAGAATTTGGACCCATACCATGGATATGATATCTATCAAAAGTTAGTACTTATCATCACATTGATAGAAGATCATAGGTTGGTTTAGAATATAAAAAATGACTTTTATTCCTAGAAAATTTATGTGGTATTTTTATATATAAAGCCAACCCATTCCCAATATAACATCAAATTTAACCATAGGAAGAATGAAAAGATTAACAGGAAAAAAATACCCCCCAACGTCAGCCAGAGAGGAATCATTTACATGGGATGTGATCATTGTACCATTATGTGTTTTCACTCAAATTAAACATCTAATAACTTGGGTGGAATATTGATCTGCTTATTATAAAATTTAGATATGAATTAGTGGGTAGTTCAAGATTCAAATAAGAAATTATTATTTCTAAAGTGGTTGGTAAGTGTACCTTTTACCAAAACATTTATACACCCCTCATTAGAAATAGTGATCACATGATATTTCCCTTTCTCTCTAGTCTTAAGAGGTTGTTGATGTCAATCTTCATCATTAACCTTCATATTTGGGAATTGTTTACCATAATTCTAATAATCCTTGAATTTTAAGCACTATAGTGTGGGTGGTACATTCTATGAAACTTTCCATCCATTCACACCGTTGTCTAACTTCTTCCCATCACATTAGAAATAAATTTCCTGTTGGACCTCTCTTTAACACATAAAAAATTTATTAGTCCTCCTAAGTCAATTCCCTCTATGATTTTTACAACACATTGATCATAAATGAAATATCATCTTCTTCTCTCCATGGTTTTTAGATTTTCATTTTAACTATAACATTATTTTCTTATCAATTCAATGAGGTTGATTCTTAACTCCAACCTCCATTCTGTAACGTCCCGGTTCCGGGTGCCACTCAACGGGTGCCCCGAACCCGGTTCGCCACGTGACCTCAAGCGCATTTCCCCAAACACCAGAGGCTACCGACTAGCAGCGAGGGCCCAGGTCTGATAGTGGGGAAACTATGCCCTCATTTTTCAAAGTGTAGCTCAGCGAAATTTAAATAAAACATACAACAAACAGAGGAAACAGTAAACCATACACAACTGAAATAAACAACAACAATGGATATAACCATCAGTATATAAATAATTATGCTACATGTCTCAAGTTCTAAGAAAACAACCAGAACATGTTATACATCAATACAGTACAACCAAATAAAGAGTATAACAAAAAAAAAAAAAAAACAACTGGCAGCGGCATCGCGAGCATAGGCTCGGTCCCATGCCCTCCTAATCCTCAACAACAGTCAAGTACCTGTATAGGGACTCTTGCCCGTATCTACACCTGCAGAAACATAATATGTTTGGGCCATAAAGCATGAACCAAACAGGGTGTGAGAAATATATCTCAGTAGGCACCCACCGAAGGCCCGTGCCCAACTGCGTGTAAGCATGCAATAATAGTGTGTAGTAGTAAAATGTAATAAGGTAAACAATACTCAAAAGTAACTAATTACCAGTTATATTACCATTTTTATTATCCATTTAATTCATTTAAAAATTAGAAAACACCATAGTGCATTTCTACGTAAACAGTCAACATCCTCAGACAAGCAAAACCTTACCCTCAGGTAATCAGAATCCAACCCGCAGGTTTATCCCTCAGGCATAATAAGAATTGCCCTCAGGCATAGTGAGTTTCACCCTCAGGCATAGAGTCTATTTCCCTTAGGCATGGAAGAAGTTGTCCTCAGGCTGAAAATATCTACTACCCTCAGGCTAAATAGTGCAGTGCCCACAGGCTAATCACAACAACGCCCTCAGGCTAAACAGGTAACTGGTCCATGCCCAACATGTTAAAATACAGTAAACAAGAAATTCCTCTCAAGGAAATTCTACAATTACTACATTAAAGGCATACCCTCGAGTACCCTGGACAAACTGCTAAATAGTGGAACACACCCCCGAGGTGGTTCTGGATCCAAGAAACGATCCCAACCAGTATTTTATTATCACAATTTAATCACCTATGCAATTCTAGGCATTTATTATAGCAACGACCTCAGCCACACGACACCCCAACAAGGATTCGTGGCACAAAAATTCACAAAACACATGACAATTAAAAAAAAACACCAAGCCACCTACATTATAATCCAACGAACGTTAAACCCGAATGATGACTCCAGAAACGACCAAGAACAGCGTAGATCTGATGAAGAACAAAAACCATTCAAACGTAAAATAACTTTCCCTTGGGAAAGAATTGGTAATAACGGTACCAGGAGAGGAGAGGGCTTACCCGTGCGGTTCCAACGAGGTCGTCCGAAGCCGAATCGGATTCCAAACGAACACCTGGAGGATCTTCAAAGGTTTGGCCGTCCTCCTTGGCTTCAAAACGGATCAAATGCCTCCTCTGCCTAATGAGGAAGCTACTGCCTGTTTTAAGCTGGAAAAACAAATTACACGGCATGTAATTCCTTCATTTAACTCTTCCTCTGGAGGCACCACCACACTATTCATCCGTCGATAAGAGTACACGGCATGTACTACCATGTACACGGTGTGTACTGTCGACCAGCTGGCGGCTACTCCACTGCCTTACCTTTTAGGCCTGCCGACTGACTACACAACGTGTAAAGAACCACTACACGACGTGTAGTCGGTTCCTACACCCCTCGTCACCGACATGGCTACACGCCCCGTGTACCCATCCCACACGGCAAAAAGTACACGGTGTGTGGAAAAGTACACGACGTGTAGTTCCAAAATTTAGGATTTTCCCCCATTTTCCATATTTTCTCAAAAACACTTATGGAAAAGGAAAAAGAAGAAGCCCGTACCTCAAAACTAAGAACCAGGTTCTTACAAACTTCCCCCATTATAGTAATTCTTCCCCGAATTTCCCTTCCTAAGGTGGCGAAGATAAAGCTTAGAACAGATCTGGCCACTGAGCATGTACGTCGGTCTCCCGCTCCCAGGTCTCGTCCTGCACTCGTCCATGCTGCCATAGCACCCGTACAAGAGGAACTGGCCGGCCTCAGAGAACCTTTGTGCTCCTGTCAATGATATGAATCAGATTCTCCTCAAAGGATGCATACGCCTCTAGATCAACCTCGTCAGGCTGAAAAACATGAGATGGGTCTGAATGATAGTGGCACAAGTGAGACATGTGGAAGATGTCGTGCATGGCTCGATACCACTGTGGTAACAGCAACCAATAGGCGACCAACTCGATTCTCTCCAGAATCTCAAATGGCCCCACATATCTCGGTGAAAGCTTACCCTATCTCCTGATTCTCTTGTGTCCCAGCCTCAGTGAAACATGCAAGAAAACCTGATCCCTGACCACGAACTCTAAGGGTCGTCTGCGTCGATCAGCATATGACTTATGTCGAGACTGCGTGGTAGCCATCCGCTTCCGAATCAACTGGACCTACTCAGATATCTCCTTCACGAGCCGTGGTCCTAGTAAAGCTCCCTCACCTGCCTCTAACCAGCACAAAGGTGATCGGCATGACCTACCATATAAAGCCTTTTATGGTTCCATCTTGATAGTTTCCTGAAAACTATTGTTATAGGAAAACTCGACTAAGGGTATATGCTTCTCCCAAGAGCCCCCAATGTCTAGGACGCATGCAAGAAGCATGTCGTCTAGAACCTGTATCGTCTGCTCTGACTGGCCATCTGTCTGAGGGTGGTATGCTGTGCTCAGAAGCACTTGTGTACCCAGCTCCATTTGAAAACTCTACCAGAAACGATACGTAAAGCGGGCATCCCTATCCAAAATGATAGAATGAGGGACCCCATGAAGACGAACGATCTCTCAGATATACAGCCTTCTGAGTTCATCAACACCGAAGGTATCCTTGATCGGCAAGAAGTGAGCTACCTTCGTGAGTCTGTCCACAACAACCCACACGACGTCATTGCCTCAAGGTGACCTCGGCAAACCCGTCACGAAATCCATCGCAACATCATCCCATTTCCACTCTGGAATGGGTAACTGCTATAACAGCCCAACTAGCCTCTGGTGCTCTGCCTTCACCTACTGACAGGTGGAACACCTTGTAAAAAAACCATCTATCTCTTTCTTCATACCCGGTCACCAGTACTGACACCTCAAGTCATGGTACATCTTGGTAACCCCGGGATGAACTGCCCAAGATGATGCATGAACCTCCCGCATCAGCTCCTCATGGATATCCCTTGGAACCCACACTCATCCATGGAAACGTAAAACCTCATCATTGCCTATCGTCCATCCAGGAGAAGGGTCCCCACTTTCCATCGACTCCCGTAGAACTAGGCCTTCTGAATTAGATAGTTGTCTCATCCTCACTCTGTCTAGGAGGGTAGAAGTCACAGCTAATGATGAAAGATAAGTCTTCCCCTGACTTTCATGCACCTCCAGATGAATCTCAGATAACAAATCCATAAGCTCCCACTCACCTCTGGCCTCCTGTACTGCCTGCATCTGAGTCTTCCTACTCAGTGCATCAGCTACTGCATTACCTTTACCAGGTGTGTAGGCAAGCTCAAAATCGAAGGACTGTAGTTACTCGACCCACCTCCTCTGCCTCAGATTCAATTCACACTAATTAAAGATATACTTGAGGCTTTTGTGGTCGGTGAAAACCACAAAATGCTCCCCCAATAGATAATGTCTCCAACAGTGCAACACATGTACAACTGCAGCTAACTCGAGATCATGGGTTGGGTAATTCCTCTCATGTGGCCTCAACTACCGAGACCCGTACGCAACAACTCAGTCACCCTGCATCAACACTGCTCCCAGCCCAATCCCTGATGCATAGAAGTAAACTATATAGCTCTTCCCCTGCTCTGGGAGTATCAGGATCGGTGCTGATGTCAACCTTCCCTTCAGGTCCTGAAAAGATGCCTCACAAGCTTCTGACCAAACGAACTTCATACCCATCTTAGTCAGTCCTGTCAACGGTGCTGCTAAGCGGGAGAAGTCCTGTATGAAGCATCTTTAGTAACCAACCAGCCCTAAGAAACTCCATATGTCAAACACGTTCTTAGGCTGCTCCCAGGAAACTACTGTTATCACCTTCTCTGGGTCTACTGCAACTCCTGCCTCTGAGATGATATGACCCAGGAAGTGAATCTGGTCCATCCAAAAGTGGCACTTCGAGAGCTTAGCATATAGCCGATTCTCTCTCAGTGTACTCAACATGATCTCAAGATGGGTGGCATGGTCATGTCGAGTGCGAGAGTACACCAAGATGTAGTCCACGAATACTACCACAAAAGAATCAAGGTACAGATGGAACACATGATTCATCAGAGCCATGAAAACTGCTGGCGCATTCGTGAGTCCGAACGGCATAACCGTATACTCATACAGACCATATATGCTCTGAAAAGCTGTAAGCGGTATATCCGATGGCCTCATGCGCAACTGATGATATCCGGATCTCAAGTTAATCTTCGAGAACACTCGTGATCCACGAAGCTGATCAAAAAGATCATCAATCCTCGACAAGGGATATTAGTTCTTAACCATAAACTGGTTCAGCTTCCGATAATCCATGCAAAGTCTGAGGGTACCATCTGCCTTTTTCGCGAAAAGGACTGGAGAACCCCAAGGAGAAGTACTGGGTCAGATAAAGACCTTGCCTGAAACTCCTCTAACTGCCTCTTGAGCTCCTAAAACTCAGGTGTAGTTATCCTATAAGGAGGAATGGACACCAGTGCTGCGCCTGGCATGAGATCAATAGAGAAATCCATCTCACGCATCGGAGGTAGACCTGAAAAGTCATCCGGGAAGACATCCCTGAAATGATCCACAACTGGAGGGAAATCTGTCTGACAAGTCCCTTGATCATCTAGATATAAACTCGCAATCTGGGCTGTGACCCCACCTCACCCATGATGCTCTGGTCCAGCTCGACTTGCCTGAACATTCCACTCTCCCTTATATAGAAACTCTCTGCCCTCTGGTGACGTGAAATTCACCCTGCGACGATAGCAGTCTACAAAGGTTCGATAGGGAACCAACCAGTCCATACCGAGAATGATTTCATAACTCGTAATCTCTAAGACATAGAGGTCCCAAAGAAAGTGACACCCACCAACCTCAAGGGGGCACTCCTTGCACTGACACACACCAGTCGTTCTAGTCCCCAACTAAGTGTCTAGTGTCATGATATCAGAAGAAGAAGAAACACAGAGCCCAAGGCTCTCCACAACAGGTAAATATATGAAACTATGTATAGCACCCGTATCAAAAAGTACTGAAGATAAGACAGAAGCTACTAAAATAGTACCTATGACTGTAGAAGGTCCGAGATCCTACTCCTGCTGGGTCTGTTGCACTGCATAAGCCTGCCCAGTGCCGCGACCCTGCGACACAGCCTGACTACCTTGAGTTGTCCCGCCCTGCTGCCTCTGAGATCCTAGTGTCTGGCTACCACGGCCATGACCACCATCTCTGCCTGTACGCCCTGACGTATTCCAATTCCCAGACTGGTAAGAAGCCACTGGTCCTACTCTCGCACGCGGAGTCTGCACAGAACCCCTCTCACTAGCCGCTGATGTAAACTCCCTGCAAAAGCACTACAGATGACCCAACTTGCCGCAAGCTCGACACTCCACTAGATCACGTGGACAATGAGGTCTCTTATTCCCCTCTCTGCCACACTGTTAGCACCTGACCAGACCACCTGAAGAAGCTGCCTGGCTGGTACTGCCACCCTGAGAGAAGTCCATCTATCTCTTTCTCTTGCCAATAGAAATAGTACTAGTAACTGGTGCTGAACCGCCCTAGCCCACACCACTAGATTCCCGCAGGTTCCTCTATGTAATCAGTGCCTGATTCACGATAGTGTGTACAGAAGGAAACCTAAAAACATTTACCAGCACTCGGATTTCATAACGAATACCATCCTCAAAACGTCTGGCTCTCAACATCTCATCACCCACCAGCACGGGTGAAAAATGCTGAAGCTCCATAAAACGAGCAGAATAGTCCATCACCGACATGGCGCCCTACTACAGATTCATGAACTCTCGAGCTCTATCTTCCCTCAGCATCTTTGGGAAAAATAATTCATAGAAGACTGCCTGAAAATCTTCCCACGCCATGTCTCTGTGATGCTCTGACTGGGTGGTAACATCCCACCACCTCTTGGAGGAATCACGCAGCATGTAAGTCGCGAGCTTGACCCTCCGCCCTGGAGGTGTCTCAAGATGCTCAAAAATAGTATTCATAGATCCCAACTAAGACTCCGCAGCCTGTGGTCCTCCATCCTCTGAAAATGTAGGCGGATGCTGCTGCTAAAAGATACGTGTCAACTTGGCCATAGATGTGGCAGCCTGCAGTGCTCCCTGAAAGTTCTGAATGAACCGCAATAAGTCTTCGTGGAACTGCGCCTCCACGCCTGTGTCTGGTATAGAAGCTGGTGTCGCATCTGGATCTGCTGGAGGATCCACTGGTAGCCCATGGCCCATTATCTCCGGAGTATTCTCGTTGCCACTCTCCTGGAGAAAAACACACGGTCGTTTAGGAGACATGACACTACAAGGTAAAAAACACGCCTTAGAACAAGATTATCAAAGACCAAAGATGAAGAAAACCAAAAGGGAATAGGAGGAATAAGGCATTCAAAATTTTAAAAACAAGACTACACGGCATGTACAATGACTACACGGGGTGTACTTGACTTCCCTTCCCCTGGCCGGGTCCTTCTACACGGCTAATCCACATGGATCCCCTTAAACGAAAACTACACGATGTGTATAGTATCTACACGGCGTGTATGGTGTTATTTTCCAACTACCCGTGTCGTCTGTGACACGACCGACTACTCGACTTGACACTACATGGCGTGTTACACCCGCACACGATGTGTACACCACCCTGTTTCCCCACCACATGACTAATTCCACACGGTCTATCCTCATACAATACTACAAGGCGTGTCCCATAGGTACACGACATGTTCAAGGAATGGTGACATCGACCCGTGTTGTTAGTTACACGGACGAGTCCCCAGGTCACACTACACGGTGTGTACATTATTGAAACGACATGTTCTGTGAAGGAGTTCCCCGACCCGTGTTGTTAGTTACACAGCCGGACTCCGGGTCAATACTACACGGCATGTACATCAGGTACACGACGTGTTTTACCCAAGCCTTTCCCTACCCCGTGTCGCCGCCCACACGGTTTGTGACACGGGAAGAGACTACACGGCATGTACTCAGGTTACACGGCGTGTACTCAAAAAGTTCATTTTTCTTCCTGAACAGAAGTTCATACACGGCGTGTATAAAGATACTACATGGCGTGTATACTGGGTTTCTGGGCAGTATGCCTCATAAACTTCCCCAAAACCCAAAAAATACCAAAAACTAACACCTAAGTGTCAAATTCCGACCCGTGAGGGCCCATACTCCCTACGAATCAAAGTTTGACATCTTATCTATGTTATAACTAATAAACAATCAATGATCCACCAAATTCCGGTAAATGGGGGCCCATACTCCCCAAAAACCAAAGTTTGGCATCCATTTCATGAACAACTCACACAAATCAGGTATTTTATCAGAGCAGCTATCACAACAGCATGCGTTTCTAGCACAACAACTATCACAATAACATTCACATTCTAATGCACCTACATGGTATGGAAATATGCATGGCATGTGAGTTCTAGCATGTTCCTATATGATGCATGAGATGGCATACCCTCATCTCATCAGGTTGCAACTAAATAGAACCCATAAATAAAGCATAACAGCACAATCCAAGTGCGTCACCCAATAGTGAAAACAAATCAACTGTAAATTGAAAAATCAATAAAATTGAAATCACGAGGTAAATTGGCTTTTCCCTGTATGCGGGTTAGCTATGCCCGAGCAAAGCTTATTACCAACTACTGTTCGTTCTATCCCTGACTACGGCTCCAAATATTTAGTCACAGAAAAGAAAACCCCCTATGATACCACTTTGTAACGTCCCGGTTCCGGGTGCCACTGAACGGGTACCCCGAACCTGGTTCGCCACATGACTTCAAGCTCTTTTCCCCAAATTATAGAGGCATCCGACTAGCAGTGAGGGCCCAGGTCTGATAGTGGGGAAACTATTCCCTCATTTGTCAAAGTGTAGTGCAACAAAATTTAAATAAAACATACAACAAACACCAGAAACAGTAAACCATACACAACTGAAATAAACAACAGCAGTGGATATAACCAACATTATATAAATAATGATTCTACATGTCTCAAGTTCTAAGAAAACAGACAGAACATGTTATACATCAATATAGTACAACCAAATACAGAGTACAACAAAACAAGCAAAACAGCTGGCAGCGGCATCGCGAGCCTAGGCTCAGTCCCATTCCCTCCTACTCCTCAACAACAGTCAAGTACCCGTATAGGGACTCTTTCCCCTATCTACACCTGCAACAACGTAATCTGTTTGGGCAAGAAAGCATGACCCAAACAGGGTGTGAGAAATATATCTCAGTAGGCACCCACCAAAGGCCCGTGCCCAACTGCGTGTAAGCATTCAACAATAGTGTGCAGTAGTAAAATGCAATAAGGTAAAAAATACTCAAAAGTAACTAATTACTAGTTATATTTCCATTTTATTATCCATTTAATTCATTTAAAAATTAGAAAACACCACAGTGCATTTCTACGTAAACAGTCAACGTCCTCATACAAGCAAAACCTTACCCTCAGGTAATCAGAATCCAACCCACAGGTTTAGCCCTCAGGCATAACAGGAATTGCCCTCAGGCGTAAGAAGTGTCACCCTTAGTCACAGAGTCTATTTCCCTCAGGCACGGAAGAAGTTTTCCTCAGGCCGAAAATATCTACTGCCCTCAGGCTAAATAGTGGTGTGCCCACAGGCTAATCACAACAACGCCCTCAGGCTAAACAGGTAACTGGGCCATGCCCAACATGTTAAAATGTAGTAAACAAGCAATTCCTCTCAATGCAATTCTACAATTACTGCATTAAAGGCATACCCTCGGGTACCCTGGCCAAACGGCTAAATAGTGGAACACACCCCCGGGGTGGTTCCGGATCCAAGCAACGATCCCAACCAGCATTTTATTATCACAATTTAATCACCTATGCATTTCTAGGCATTTATTATAGCAACAACCTTAGCCACACGACACCCCAACATGGGTTCGTGGCACAAAAACGCACAAAACACACGATAGTTGGAAAAACAAACACCAAGTATAAAGCCCCAGCCTTAAACCTTACTTAATCTTGAGTTATTACAAGATTACACATTGAGGATCTTTTCAGGTTTAGAGTTTTAGAGAATTAGATCATAAAACTTGCATTACATTCCACATATAAACAAAGTGGTTACATAAAGATAGTATTCTTCATTCCCATCAATGAAAACATATTTAAAATAAACATGTATTCTTTCTTGAAACTTCCTTGACACTATCATTATATCATGTAACTTTCCCTTGACCTGTGAAAAACATTTCAAAAAAACTTGGGATGAGCATAAAAAGCTCAGTAAGGGATATAAAAGTATGGAAAGGAAACATGGGTACATATATACATAAGAATGAAATCATACTTTACCCATAAAACATAATCACTTTAACATAACTCATCAAATCATGAATAAATCATAGAAATCATAAGACATAAAGGTAACCTGAAGCATTCATAACATTCTTACGTAGGGAGTAACCCTCTTGGTTACGTTTGGAATACCCATCACAGTTTATTCCCTAAATCTCTTTGGAGAAACCTTAACGTTTCACTCCTTCACGTTACCCAATGCATTGGAGAGCTATATCGGGCTCACCCGCCCTTAGTCTATCACGGAACCACCCGTCTTCATAATAATGACCAAGAACCTCAACATAATCGTATCACATAAAACATGCATAAAGGAAACATAACATTTCCACCTTTCAATCACAAGATATCAATACAACACATTTATATAAAAACATTATGAAAACAATTTTCAATACCAAAATAAAAGAAAAGTAAAACATGGTATTTATTTTTCTTTTTTTAAAAAAGGTATGGCTTGTAGAGGAAGCCGAAACTCAAATAATGGTCACGGCGGTGGAGAAGTCGTTGTCGCCGCATACGTACGACAAAAACATTCCCTTTTGTCATTTAGTAAACGCTTTGTATAAAAAATATTCCTTTTGAATAAACGTAAAATTCAAAGGGGTTTATACACCGTATAAAATAAGGTTATGTATAAAACAAAATATACCTCAATGAAAGGAGATTGAGACGAAGTCCCATACCTCGGGTCCGACTTGACCCGGTCGTTCTTTAATCTTCTGAATAATAAACTTGAGTTAATTTCTCCTTGTTTAAGAACCTTTTTCAAGTTCATTATTCCTTTTATATCACTTATTGGCATGTCATGAACACTATGTAATTATTTAAGTTAATAACGGTCATTTTAACGATCATTGGTACTTGAGTAAAAAATAAGCCCTTTATAATTACAAGTTGTTCATGTATCCATTATATCCAGAATGGTATTCATGATGTAGATATCATATATGTCATATATTTCCAGTACATGCATGCATTTATAATATTACATAATCATTTAGAGGTAAGAAATGAAATGTACCGTTCATGGAGACGGTAAGCCGTACGTACGCATGAACGCTACTTTCATTTCTATTTCGTATTTTATAGAATGGAATCATAATGATATAAAGTTATATTATAATTCCAGTGTAATATAATATATAATATCATAGTTCCATCCTTTATACGTCCCACATATGGTATTTAACGAATCAAATCACTTTGAGGGGGCGGTAGTCCGCACTTCCTTAAATGAAGATATCGCGTTTACCCATAATGGAAACCATAAAGGTATGCCCAAAATGAAAAATACAGAAGATTAAGGAAAACATAAACATATTATATATCATATATAAATATAGTGTCATCTTAATGGCCACCTTTGAAGGTGTTAAAAGAATTTTGAACAATCATCGTTTCGGGAGGCATAAATTCGCCATCCACAGAAACAGTATGTTCGTTAACCATTAGATGTAGGTGTGTGTAAGTGTAGCTAGAATCCTTATTATAACAACATCTTAGTATATTTAGGATACTGGAGTTGTTACAAAAGAAAAGAATAAAAAGAGTTTAGGGGGTTGGAGAAGCAAAATAAAACAAAAGCACTCAAAAGAAGACATTACTTAAAATCGGGTAACTCCCTTTGGTTTGAGCTCAAAGGCTTCCTTGGGAAGACTTCTTCCCAAAGTGAGGCTTCAAAGAGTAATAGAGGGAAGTGGAGAGACAAAATGGGCAGGGTTTGTCCTAGCCAAAGGCTTTGGGAGTGTGGATAAGGAGGTAGATGTGGGGGCCTTTTATAAGAGGAGAGGAGGGGAACTCTTGGAAAGTAGTGATAAGTTACTTTATTTTAAAATGAGTTTCGGATTCAAAAGGTCCCACATTGATATAATTCTAGGATAAGGTGATAAGAGTTCGAACTCCACCCATCCAATAGGTTTTGGACATGTGTAGGTCATAGATATTACATTATCTTTCCATTTTATTTAAATCCTTTATTAATGAGGTAATCGCTACATCATTATGATGTCATAAATACATTTATTTATTTAATGTCAAAAAATTATAAATAAAATACTATGATGTAGGAAATATTTTTATCTTTCCAATGAATATTTATAGTAAAAAATCAGACTTGTATAACCCCATATAATTTTTTTTTTGTAAAACATATTATGTTTGTGTCATTTTTACTTTTACATTAAATAAAAAGTTATTTATGTCATTTCCCAACCAAAGTGGCTCCATGGGGTCCCCAAGTTGACCCATGGATTTTATTGGTCGGCCATGACACATACAATAAGGTTAGGACATGTTTCTAGGTCATTTCATATTATTAAAGCATTATTTTTACCTTAAACCACACTAATTACCACTAATCGCGATTAAAAACTTAATAAGTTACTATTCACCAAAAAATTATTTTAATCTCATTGAACCAAATTTTACTTATTAATTACAACCATGTATGTAAGATTTTTGAAATTCAAAACACAAAGGTGGAAAAATTTCATTTAAACAAAAAATCAGTTTCTTTAACTACCACTTAGTGATTTCACTATTCATCAAGAATTGAAGTTTTTCAGAAAAATACCAAAACTTCACCCTAAGATATATTTGATATTCTGAATTCAAAAATGAAGTCTATTTTACAAAATTCAAAACATATAAGTCACATTAATTAATTTAATAATTAATTCCCGCTGTCAGAGCAAATAGCGTGTTTTTATGAAACAATAAGTATCAAAAGATTGACACCAGTTTAAGTCTAATTTCAAAGTGAAATTGATTCCAATGACCACCATTGGATTAAATGGTAAAAATATATTCTTATTTCACTTCAAAAACAATTCAAAACATAATCTAATCATATAAATAAATTAGATTAAAAAGCAGTTTTGATGTAAAATGCAGTATTTTTCACTATTCATTAAAAAATGAACATTGTCAGAAAAATACCAAAAATTCACACAATGTAAATTTTGATGTCCCAATCATAAAGAATAAGTTTATTTTGACAAAAATAGTTTATAGAATTGTCAAAAGATAAATTCAAAAATGGTTTTCCATCAAAAGGCAGTAAAACAATCTTTTAAAAATATTAGTGTATTCCATGCTTAAGATTGGATTTATTTTCATTTTAAGCCTCTAAAACACTATCTAGTTCATTAATAGACATAGATAAAAATATCTATTATTCATTACTTACTTGGGATGTTACATCCTTCCCCCCTTTAGAAAATTGCGTCCCCGCAATTTATTTACTTATCGAATAAATGGGGGTACTTATCCCTCATTGCATTTTCAGATTCCCATGTTGCCTCTTCAATCATGTGATTTTTCCACAAAACCTTTACCTGGTGAATCACCTTATTCCGTAACACTTGCTCCCTGTGGTCAAGAATCTGGACCGGTTGTTCCTCATAAGATAGGTTCTCTTCCAGCTGAACTACCTCTGGACTCAAAACATGAGATGGATCTGGCATGTACTTTCTCAACATCGAAACATGAAAAACATTGTGTACCTGAGACAAACTCGGAGGTAAAGCCACTCGGTAAGCAACTGATCCAACTCTCTCCAGAATTTCATATGGTCCAATAAACCTTGGACTCATCTTTCCTTTCTTACCAAATCTCATCACACTTTTCCAAGGAGAAACCTTGAGAAAAACATGATCACCTACCTCAAAAGAGAGATCTTTCCTCCTGTTGTCCGCATAACTCTTCTGCCTACTCTGAGCTGTTCTCATGTGTTTCTGTATCAGCTGAACCTTTTCTGCCAACTCTTCTACCAATTCTGGTCCCATCAACTTCATTTCACCCACTTCATCCCAGAAAGCTGGAGTTCGACACCGCTTCCCATATAATGCCTGAAATGGTGCCATCTATATACTAGAATGAAAACTGTTATTATATGAAAATTCAACCAATGAAAGATGTTGGTCCCAACTTCCCTGATAATCCATAGAGCAAGAACATAGCATATCCTCTAATGTCTGAATTGTTCGTTCTAACTGCCCATCTGATTGAGGATGAAAAGCTGTACTAAAATTTAATTCAGTACCCAACGACTTCTGAAGGCCTTTCCAAAAGTTAGAAGTGAACTTGGGATCATGATCAGATACAATGGAGAGAGGAACTCCATGTAACCTCACTATCTCTTTAAGATACAAACGGGAAAGTTGATCCAGGGAAAAAGTATCTCGTATATCAAGGAAATGATCAGATTTTGTCAAGCGATCAACAATAACCCAGATTGCATTATTACCTCGAGATGTATTCGGTAATCCCACAACAAAGTCCATAGATATATTCTCCCATTTCCACTCTGGCACTGGTAATGGCTGAAGCATCCCTTTCGGTAACTGTCGCTCTGCTTTAACCTGTTGATAAGTCAAACACTTCACAGTAAAATTAACAATATCTCTTTTCATTCCATCCCACCAGTAATACTCCCAAATATCTCTATACATCTTAGTACTGCTTGGATGAACTGAAAACGGAGAACTATGAGCTTCACATAACAACTCTCTCTTCAACTGTGAATCACAAGGCACACACAATCTCTTCCCAAATCTCAAAACGCAATCATTATCAATGTTGAATTCAGGCAACTTACCTTTCTGAACCAGCTCTACCTTTTTCTGCAACTCACTGTCTTGCTTCTGTGCTTGCTTGATTCTATCTGATAGAGATGATCTCACTGATACCTAAAACAAAACAGAAGAACTTCCTACACCAACAACTTCTATGACAAAGTTCATCAAATCCCTAACCAAAGGATCACGTTCCAAACACAACATTTCTAATGAATCATTACTTTTTCGACTCAAAGCATCAACCACTTTATTTGCTTTTCCCGGATGGTAATGAATTGTACAATCATAATCCTTGATTAATTCTAGCCATCTACTTTTTCTCATGTTCAACTCTTTCTGAGTGAATATATACTTTAAAATTTTGTGATCTGTATATATTTCACACTTTACTCCATACAAATTATGCCTCAAAATTTTTAAAGCAAAAACAACAGCAGCTAATTCCAGATCATGTGTAGGGTAATTTACCTCATGAGTCTTCAACTGTCGTGAAGCATAAGCAATTACCTGATCATTCTGCATCAGGATGCAACCAAGTCCTTTCAATGAAGCATCACTGTATATAACAAACTCACCATTCCTGGAAGGTAGTGCCAAAACTGGAGCATTCACCAATCTTCTTTTCAATTCCTGAAAACAATCATCACATTCTTTTGTCCAGATAAACTTAACACCCTTCCGAGTTAGCTTAGTCATTGGACTAGATAATCATGAAAAATTTCTAACAAACCTTCGGTAATAGCCTTCCAAACCAAGGAAGCTACGAATCTCGGTTACATTTGTGGGTCTTGGCCAGTCTTCCACAACTTTTGTTTTTGCAGGATCAACAATTATTACCTCTTTAGAAACAATATGACCAAGGAAAGAAATTTGTTGCAACCAAAACTCACACTTGCTGAATTTTCCATATAGTTTCTTTTCTTTTAAGGTTTTCAAGATAACCCTTAAATGTCTTTCATTCTCCTCTTTACTTTTAGAAAACACCAAAATATCATCAATGAAAACCACCACAAACATATCCAAGAACTCATGGAAAATTCTATTCATTAAGTCCATGAATACAGCAGGTGCATTGGTTAGCCCAAAAGGCATTACTAAAAATTCATAATGGCCATATCTCGTACAAAACACGGTCTTCGGAATATCTTCCTCCTTTACCTTCAGCTGATGGTACCCCGATCTCAAGTCAATCTTTGAAAAAAACTGAGCTCCCTGGAGATGATCAAACAAATCATCGATATGAGGCAAATGATATTTTTTCTTAACAGTGATATTATTCAAGGCCCTATAATCAATGAAAAGTATCATAGAACCATCTTTCTTTTTAACAAATAAAACCGAAGCACCCCAAGTTGATGTGCTAGGTCGAATGAAACCTTTCTCTAATAAATCTTGCAATTGCTCCTTCAACTCTAAAAGTTCAATTTGAGCCATTCGATAAGGGGGTTTTGAAATTGGCTTAGCATCAGGAACTAAGTCAACAGTAAACTCAACTTCTCGATCTGGTATTATTCTAGGCAACTCATCAAGAAAAATATCAGGATACTCATTTACCACTGGCACATAATTAATCTAAACAGTTCCCTTGTTTTCAACAATATGTGCAAGGTAACATTAATTTACATCTTTTACAAGTTTCTCGGCCTCCTGATAAGTTATCAACAGTAAGGGTTCATTATTGTACACAAACTGAAAGTCTTTCTGAAAAGAAACTTCTTTAGCTCTACAGTCAATCTTAGCATGGTAAATAAAGAGCCAATCCATACCCAGGATAACATCAAACTCTACTAGAGGTAGAACAATAAGGTTTGCAAGTAGGTTCTTTCCACAGATAAGGATAGGAAGATTCTTATAAATTCTTTTTGCCTCAACATTTCCCCTAGGTGTTTTTACCAAAAGTTCAGGAGTCATTTCTTGAGATGGTATTCCCATTTTACTAGAAAAGGTTTCAGAGATGAAAGAATGTGTATACCCCGAATCAAACAACACACTGGCATAATCTGAAAAAACAAACAAAGTACCTAATACAACTTCATTTGATGGCCCGACATCTTCCGAAGTAGTTGCAAAGGATTTCGCCACCCCTTTCTGCTTGTAGTCCAACTACTTCCCATCACTCAAGCTCTTTGTCGGACACTCGTTTTCATAGTGACCCATCTCATTGCACTTATAACATTTCACTAACTGTAAATCAAATTTGGTCTTACCTTCACCTTGACCCTTTTCAGTGCAATCACGAGCCTTATGTCCCATCTTACCATATCGGTAGCACTTTCCAGAATTCAGAAGACATTCCCCAGCATGCCTTTTGCCACATTTATCACAAACTAAAAACTTAGTTTTCTTACCATCAAACTTTTTTGAAGAATTTTTACCTTTCTCCTGCCACCTCAGTCTCTTCTTCTGTTGGTTGTTATAGAACACTTGATCATCGGCAAACTCCATTTCCACCTTCTCAGCACATCGAACAAGCTTTTCATAACTTTTAAACTCACGAGAAGCTAATGCCCTTCGATATTTTGGATTTAATACTAAGTAAAAACGATTGATTTTACTATCAAGGTATCGAATAAAATTTGGAGCATACCTTGACAATCGAGTGAACCTTTCTTCATAGGTAGCCACAGAGTCTTCCTCTTTCCTCAATTCCAAGAATTACTTTTCCATCCTAAGTCGAACAGCCTTAGGAAAATACTTCTCAAGAAACATACCTTTGAATTCATCCCAGTCGAGAGCATCAATCTCATCAGCGTCCCTGATATTTTTAACCATCGACCACCACTGATATACTTCACCCTCCAAATGGTAAATAGCAAGACTAACCTTTTGATTGTCTGAACACCCCATGACATCAAAAATCTTCTCCAGTGCTTTAATCCACCCTTCATCTAGAACATGGTCAGATGATCCTCTGAATGATGGGGGATGTTGCCTCATGAAATGTTCTACCACTGACATGTTCCTATGCGGTTGATCTGGCTGATCTCGTGCATGGATACCACCACCATTTATAGCCTGAGTAAACTGTGCCATCACTGCAACAAACTGTTCAGTTCCAATTCCGACCATATCAGGATGCTGATTCGGAAGGTTATTTCCTTTTGTATGCCTTCCTAGCACTGCTTCCCTGTTTCCTTTGCGGAAAACCATTCTGAATAAACATGTCTTAGATGAAGCAACATGGTAATCTTCAAATGCTATATCATTTCAAAAAAAATATTTTTGGATAATCATTTAATATAATTCTAACTCCTAAAGTTATCTAAACCGACCTCTGATACCAACTATAAGGCCCCAACCTTAAACCTTACTTAATCTTGAGTTATTACAAGATTACACATTGAGGATCTTTTCGGGTTTAGAGTTTTAGAGAATTAGATCATAAAACTTGCATTACATTCCACATATAAACAAAGTGGTTACATAAAGATAGTATTCTTTATTCCCATCAATGGAAACATATTTAAAATAAACATGGATTCTTTCTTGACACTTCCTTGAAACTATCATCATATCATGTACCTTTCTCTTGACCTGTGAAAAACATTTCAAAAAAACTTGGGATGAGCATAAAAAGCTCAGTAAGGGATATAAAAGTATGGAAAGGAAACATGGGTACATATATACATAAGAATAAAATCATACTTTACCCATAAAACATAAGCACTTTAACATACCTCATCAAATCATGAATAAATCATATAAATCATAAGACATAAAGGTAACTTGAGGCATTCATAACATTCTTACGTAGGGAGTAACCCTCTTGGTTACGTTTGGAATACCCATCACAGTATATTCCCTAAATCTCTTCAGAGAAACCTTAACGTTTCACTACTTCACGTTACCCAATGCATTGGAGAGCTATATCGGGCTCACCCGCCCTTAGTCTATCACGAAACCACCCGTCTTCATAATAATGCCCAAGAACCTCAACATAATCGTATCACATAAAACATGCATAAAGGAAACATAACATTTCCACCTTTCAATCACAAGATATAAATACAACACATTGATATAAAAACATTATGAAAACAATTTTCAATACCAAAATAAAAGAAAAGTAAAACATGGTATTTATTTTTCTTTTTTAAAAAAATGCATGGCTTGTAGAGGAAGCCGAAACTCAAATAATGGTCACGACGGCGGAGAAGTCGTTGTCGCCGCATAAGTACGACAAAAACATTCCCTTTTATCGTTTAGTAAACACTTTGTATAAAAAATATTCCTTTTGAATAAACGTAAAAGTCAAAGGGGTTTATACACCGTATAAAAGAAGGTTATATATAAAACAAAATATGCCTCAATGAAAGGAGATTGAGATGAAGTCCCATACCTCAGGTCCGACTTGACTCGGTCGTTCTTTAATATCATGAATAATAAACTTGAGTTAATTTCTACTTGTTTAAGAACATTTTTCGAGTTCATTATTCCTTTTATATCACTTATTGCCATGTCATGAACACTATGTAATTATTTAAGTTAATAACGGTCATTTTAACGATCATTGGTACTTGAGTAAAAAATAAGCCCTTTATAATTACAAGTTGTTCATGTATCCATTATATCCAGAATGGTATTCATGATGTAGATATCATAAATTTCATATATATCCAGTATATGCATGCATTTATAATATTACATAATCATTTAGAGGTAAGAAATGAAATGCACCGTTCATGGAGACAGTAAGCCGTACGTACGCATGAACGCTACTTTCATTTCTATTTCGTATTTTATAGAATGGAATCATAATGATATAAAGTTATATTATAATTCCAGTATAATATCATATATAATATAATAGTTCCATCCTTTATACGTCCCAAATATGGTATTTAATGAATCAAATCACTTTGAGGGGGCGGTAGTCCGCACTTCCTTAAATGAAGATATCGCGTTTACCCATAATGGAAACCATAAAGGTATGACCAAAATAAAAAATACAGAAGTTTAAGGAAAACATAAAAATATTATATATCATATATAAATATATTGTCATCTTAATGTCCACCTTTGAAGGTGTTAAAATAATGTTGAACAATCATCGTTTTGGGAGGCATAAATTCGCCATCCACGGAAACAGTATGTTCGTTAACCATTAGATATAGGTGTGTCTAAGTGTAGCTAGAATCCTTATTATAACAAAATCTTAGTATATTGATGATACTGGAGTTGTTACAAAATAAAATAATAAAAAGAGTTTAGGGGGTTGGAGAAGCAAAATAAAACAAAAGGACTCAAAAGAAGACATTACCTTAAAATCGGGTAACTCCCTTTGGTTTGAGCTCAAAGGCTTCCTTGGGAAGACTTCTTCCCAAAGTGAGGCTTCAAGGAGTAAGAGAGGGAAGTGGAGAGACAAAATGGGCAGGGGTTGGCCGAGCCAAATGCTTTGGGAGTGTGGATAAGGAGGTAGAGGTGGGGGCCTTTTATAAGAGGAGAGGAGGGGCACTCTTGGAAAGTAAAGATAAGTTACTTTATTTTAAAATGATTTTCAGATTCAATAGGTCCCACATTGATATAATTCGAGGATAAGGTGATAAGGGTTCGAAATCCACCCATCCAATAGGTTTTGGACATGTGTAGGTCATAGATATTACATTATCTTTCCATTTTATTTAAATCCTTTATTAATGAGCTAATCGCTACATCATTATGATGTCATAAATACATTTATTTATTTAATGTCAAAAAATTATAAAAAAAATACTATGATGTAGGAAATCTTTTTATATTTCCAATGAATATTTATAGTAAAAAATATGACTTGTATAACCCCATATAAAAATTGTTTTCGTAAAACATATTATGTTTGTGTCATTTTTACTTTTACATTAAATAAAACGTTATTTATGTCATTTCCCAACCAAAGTGGATACAGGGGGTCCCCAAGTTGATGCATGGCTTGTATTGGTCGGCCATGAAACATAAAATAAAGTTAGGACATGTGTCTAGGTCATTTAATATTATTAAAGCATTATTTTTACCTTAAACTACACTAATTACCACTAATCGCGATTAAAAACTTAATAAGTTACTATTCACCAAAAAATTATTTTAATCGCATTGAACCAAATTTTACTTCTTAATGACAACCATGTATGTCGGATTTTTGAAATTCAAAACACAAAGGTGGCTAAATTTCATTTAAACGAAAAATCAGTTTCTTTAACTACCACTTAGTGATTTCACTATTCATCAAAAATTGATGTTTTTCAGAAAAATACCAAAACTTCACCCTAAGCTATATTTGATATTCTGAATTAAAAAATGAAGTATATTTTACAAAATTAAAAACATATAAGTCACATTAATTAATTTAATAATTAATTCCCGCTGTCAGAGCAAATAGCGTGTTTTTATGAAACAATAAGTATCAAAAGATTGACACCAGTTTAAGTCCAATTTCAAAGTGAAATTGATTCCAATGACCACCATTGGATTAAATGATAAAAATATATTCTAATTTCACTTAAAAAACAATTCAAAACATAATATAATCATATAAATAAATTATATTAAAAAGCAGTTTTGATGTAAAATGCAGTATTTTTCACTATTCATTAAAAAATGAACATTGTCAGAAAAATACCAAAAATTCACACAAGGTAAATTTTGATGTCCCAATAATAAAGTATAATTTTATTTTGAAAAACATAGTTTATAAAATTTTCAAAAGATAGATTCAAAAATGGTTTTCCATCAAAAGGCAGTAAAACAATCTTTTAAAAATATTAGTGTATTCCATGCTTAAGATTGGATTTATTTTCATTTTATGCCTCTAAAACACTATCTAGTTCATTAATAGACATAGATAAAAATATCTATTATTCATTACTTACTTGGGATGTTACACCAAGCCACCTACCTTATACTCCAAAGAACATTAAACCCGAACGCCGACTCTGGAAATGCCCAAGAACGACGTAGATATGATGAAGAACAAAACCCATTCAAACGTAAAATAACTTTCCCTCGGGAAAGAATTGGTAAGAACAGTACCAGGAGAGGAGAGGTATTACCTGTGCGGTTCCAATGAGATCATCCAAAGCCAAATCGGATTCCAGACAAACACCCGGCGGATCTTCAAAGGTTTGGCCATCCTCCTTGGCTCCAAAACGGCTCAAATGCCTCATCTGCCAAATGAGGAGGCTACTGCCTATTTTAAGCTGGAAAAACAAAGTACACGACATGTACTTATGAGAACATGACATGTACTTCCTTCATTTAACTATTCCTCTGGCGGCACCGCCACACTGTTCATCCGTCGACAAGAGTACACGACATGTACTCCCGAGTACACGGTGTATACTGTTGACCAGCAGACGGATACTCCGCTGCCTTACCTTTTAGGCCTGCCGACTGACTACACGGCATGTAAAGGACCACTACACGGTGTGTAGTCGGTTCCTACACCCCTCGTCGCCGACATGGCTACACGCCCCGTGTACCCATCCCACACGGACAAAAGTACACGGTGTGTGGAAAAGTACACGGCGTGTAGTTCCAAAATTTAGTATTTTCCCCCATTTTCCATATTTTCTCAAAAACACTTAAGGAAAAGGAAAAAGAAGAAGCCCGTGCCTCAAAACTAAGAACTGGGTTCTTACAAATTCAAACCTTGATAGGAAATCAAAAAATATCTTTATAACTAATAATGATTTTATGTCTAGTAACCTTTGGAGACTTGGTCTTAGGACAATGATGAATCAACCCACATTACATTCAGGTTGGTTGATAATACCAAAAGTGCACCTCACAATTCTTGTAAAATATGCCTCATAGGTACCAACATAATCAAAATTATTTTATTTTAATTTAAGGATCTACTTATCCATATTCACATAAAAAATATTAGGAAAGTACTTATTAAAAAATATGTTCTTGAACTCATCCTAATTGATGAGGCCAATTATATCATGTTGCCTCATATTATTGATAAATTCCCACAATTGATCTGGTTTACCATCCAAACAGTAGATAGCCAAAATGGTTTTTTCATATTATGAACACTGTAGATTGGGGAATATCTATTCATCAGTACCGATCCATCTCTCAAAAACTAGAGGATCCTCAGATCCAATGAAGTAATGTGGGTTTTGCCTCATGTAGGACTGAATGGAATGTTGTTTCCTCCTTTTCACATTTGGATGTTGAGAATGAATCATAGCTTGAGAAAGTTGTGTGAGCATAGAAACAATATTTTTCATTCTAGATACAATAATGTTTTGTTTTTCATGAGGAAAATCATTTCATTTTCCTTTCCACTCAGCATGAACAAGGTTCATTAGGGTTCCATCCATCAACTAAAACCAAAATCATAGTGTGAGAAACACTAATGATAGCTAGAAACCACATAGTCTGATAAATCATTTAGGAGGTTAAAATCAAAACACCATATTTTATATCCATGACACATTAGGTTTGTCTTAGTTAATTCATACTCATAATCTATTTAATTCCTTTATTATAGTTCATAAATATTTTCTAAAATTTCAAAGCATATCCCCTAGGAGTGTCAAACCATGTGTGCAGTAAGGTCTATTGTTGTGAACTAGTTACCGACCGAGTCTAGATCAATAAAGTGTTTTCAAGGTTGTTTCCCCTAGGTACATATGTTATAGAGCCACATCCACTTGTAATATTTATACATGGATGTATTTCTAGGAAACCTCTCGCTCTATCCTTTATCAAGATTCTAAGAAATTTTCTTATACTTTGACTCATCCTTAGACGTATCCTTAGTGATGTATTTAGGGATCTCACTAAGTATTTCTCATCCTAGTTTCCAATGGTTAACTAAAAGTTTTCTTTATTAGCAACTATAGTAACCCAAGTTTATCATACATAAAAATTACATCATTTTTTATAAATATTCATGACATTATACAAGAAAAATCCAGAGTAAATTAATATTTTAGTTCCTTTGGAAACATATTAACATAAAAAATCATCCATATGTGAGCCATGCTATCTCCCATGATGTTCTTTATAGCTAGAATGATTCTTAGAAATATCATATATAATAAATTTATTCATATCCTTGGGAAATAAACCATAAGATAGAGTGAGATCAAATTCCCAGTGAGGGAAAAAAATAGATATACATAAGCATAACATGAGAATAAGGTTATGAGAAAGTGAGAATAACATTTTGAAACCATACTCTTCATATCAAAGATCATAATATTGAATCATGGAATAAAGACTATAATTTCATAAGACCTAAATAATAATTTAATTGGGGAACATGATCTATAAGATCATAATATTCCAACAAGACATGGATTTTGTGGCACATACAAAAGAATAGAAAATCATTTCCATATTAGACAAGGAATATTTTCAAGGCTATCATATTAGAATAAGTTCACTCCCAAAACCATCATAGTAGTCAAGGATCACTCCTAAGACCATAATAGAAAACAAATTCCCTTATTAAAATGGGTTCACACCTCATTCCAGTCCTGGTTATCTCATGAGATTTAAATCACAACCCAATGCATTGGAGGATGAAATAGGTCCCATTATTCACATATTAAACACCATATTTATGTGTTCAACAAGATCATAAGCATTCATCATATCGTAACCTAGGATATCAAATGGGTATCATAAAAATTTCATCATACCATAACCTATGGAAAAGATAATTGTTTCATAATTATTTCATCATATTATAACTCATGAAAATAAGTTGTTTTTGTGACACCTCAATTTTTTTAAAAGAATATAATTTTATTCAATTGTGTGTATGATATGAAACCAAAAGGGTAGAAGGGAATATTAAATCCTAATACATTATGATATATATATATATATATTTATATATATTATTTAAAATAAAATCAATCTATGATATATCCTTCAATGAATGAAAAACTAAGTTAACATGTGTTATACATAACAATATCTTTCTTTGATAACTTTCGTTACACCTTTTAATGGTGCACTTGTTTTAAAAAAAAATCTTTAAAATTTTAAAAAATTAATTTGAAAAAATGAACTTCATTTTTTAAATCATAATTTAAAAATTAGTTTTGGTGTTTTTTTATTTTTCAGAGAAGTTTCATTTTTTGATGAATAATGAAAAATATAGAATTTTATATGAAAACTGCCATTTTGTTTAAATTTACTATAAATTTAAATTATATTTTAATTATTTTTAAAAGTATAATTAGTTAAATTATAAATATATTAATATAATATACTTCATTGGAATCAATTTAATATTTAAATTGGAAATAAAAACATAGTAAAATTTTGAACCTTTTCACATTAAAAACATGTTTTGTCGCTACGTCTGTAGGATTTTTTTTCACTTATGTGGATCAAAATTTTAAAATGGATTCCATATTTTCTATTAGTATAATTTATAATTTCTAGTAAAGTTAACTTAATTTTTTACCAAAATTATTAGTGAAAGTTAAAAACTAATTACTGTGATTAAGGTAAAACTCAGTTTAATTAATGGTTAAACATTGAATATACGGTGTATAATAGACCAAAACTTGTACAAATTCCATTGGATGTCCATGGATCGACCATTAACACTCCGGGGTCAAATTTTTTGTTTTATGAAAACTTAAATTTAGGTAAAAATGTGGGTTCACCTAGCTTATTTTAAAAAATACCAGGTGTGTCATCTCCCCAAATTATAGAAGGCCACCCTGTCTTCTCCCCACTTCACAAATTAAAACTAATTTGGTTTAGACAATATCTAAAAAAATCAATTCCCAACTCCACATAATCCTATAAGCCTTATTTTTGGTATAAATTAATCCTTTTAAGGTTTTAGTGCAAACCTATGGAGGAAACCCAAAGAAGAGGTAATGTTATTCCAAAATCATTTTTATTTTATTAATTTATCCACATAATTCTATTATTATTATACTTTGATTGAATAATTAACTTAGAATATTACATATAAATATATGTTGTTTTTATAATGCAAATAACTATAAATTCACACAATTTCATCAAATGGGTTACGAATTGTTCGTGTGTACGGAGGACTACCACCTCGTGAACCAATGTCATCCATCCTTCCATTACCTCATATCGAGGTTGGGAATAATGATGTAAATTTACTTTATATAAGATATTTATGATTTTATTATTATTTTTAAATTATTATACAACACATCCTTCATGATTTCCATTTTTTTGGTAATATGATAACATTGCTCGTGTGTACAACGGTCTACCGCCTCGCTAAGTGATGCGATTCGTTCAGGCTTTTCATAGAATGTATTAAGGATGGGTATAATAAAAATATGTGATATATATGAAATAAAAGTGAAATTAAATTATAATATAAATATATATCATTTAATTCTATTTCATTTAATATGACAAGAAAATGGAAATAATGTTTATGCGTATGTACGACCTACCATCTACAAAAACAATGCAATTCATTTCCTATCACTAAATTTTAGGAATTAATCTAAAAACATATATAAAAAAAATATATTATATTTAGATCATGGTTTGAATTATGGATATGATTAAATTATGATCTCATAAAGCTTAAAAAATAACATGTCAAAACATACTCAAAAAATAAGGCAATTAACACCCAAAACAATGAAAATAATGAAAGATTATTAACAAACAGTTAATAAGATATTATAAGAGCAAAATATTTTACATTATAAATATTAATATGGTTCTATAATAAGTTAATTAACTTATTAAAACAATTAAATAGGATTTTAAACAAAGTTCTACCAAAATTAAGAAGAATGTAATGGAATTCTTAAATTAATTTCCATTTGTTGGGTTAAACTACTACTTAATTGATTATGTATTACTAATATTATGTGTGTGATTAGTTTTTATTATATTACTCTTTATTACACTTTTTTATGTGTATTTATAGTGTATAGACATAATTTATTCATTTATTAATTATCACATCAACGTTATGATCATTTAAAGGGTTTACATCACAATATCATTCTAATCGAGATTTTTTATTCTTGAATATTATTTAAAGGAAATTACATAACCATTTCCTATTAAAAACATTCATTTTATTCTATTATGGTTATTAATTATCACAATTAAGTAGTATTACCATTTTCCACTATTTTTTACTTAATCTATTTTTGAAAATGATTTTAATAAAATCTAACTTCATTTCTATCTTCGGTCGGATATATGTTTTCGTTCAAAACCATGTTTTCTAAAAATGTTTTCAAAAACATTCTTACCTTTTAAAAATTATTTATTAAAGGTATTTTCACCCATTTTTACTCATTATCTAATTTTTTTTCAAAGGATTATTTGTTTCATTTTTAAAATTATGATTATTTTTATTTTATTAAAAAATTGATTGAAAACATTGTATTAACGTGTATGACATGAATAGACTTTATAGCCATCTTGTATAGTCAAATATTTTCAAAATTCTTTCATATTTTAAAAAGGTTATTTTCAAAGAAAATTACTTTCATAATTCTCTCTGAATGTTTATTTTTTAAAATTGATTTTCAAAGAAAAGGATTTTCAAAAAACAAAATTCTTATTGAAAATGATATTTTACTCATGAATATTTTTAAAGATATTTTATGGTATTTATATTAATCAATGATAAAATCAATTTATTATTAATACATCTGGTATATGATATATTGATACCATCCTTATTCTTAAATTGGACCTTTTATGATCATTCTGACTAAAGAAATTATTTACATTCACTTCATTAATTATTTTTTTTGTCAATAACATTCTGTTGAAATGATCACATTACTATGATAATTATAAATTATAATTCCCTTAAATATCCACATTATTTATAATGGGTATTATTATTTCTTAAACCATATATAATTTTTTATATACAGTGTTCACTTTGAATTAAATTTGATTATTTAGGAAAATATTGATAAATCAATATTCTTTACTCAATACAGAAATTTGATAAGGAACATTGTTTATGAATTAAATTGATTTTTAGATATATGGGGAATTATTTTTACTTGTATGACATGGGTTTTAGACCACTTAAGGTAATCCCCTTGGTGCATCAGTAGTCTCATGAGATGAAATTAGTTGGAAACAAAACCTTCATGTTTTCAACCAAGCATGTTATATACTATACTGTGAATGGTCTTGATAGTAGTATGTTTTAAACCCTCTTGTGAATGTTCATGATGGTAAAGGTGTCATGTACCAGGGAAATATGATGTCAGTAATTAAGTGTTATCTTCATTCAGAATTTTGTTATTGTTATCCATGATATTTTCAATATTAAGAAAAATCTATGAAATATTTTCATTTTCAATTTTTTGATTAAATGGAATGAGTTTTTAGTTATATAACTTTACATATTGATTGGAACCTATCCATTTATTTAAATGGAATGTGTGAAACCTTATTTTCCTTTCGATGTAAATCATTCTTATTGATTAATTGTTTCTTCTATTATATATAACCCTTACTGAGAATTTGATCTCACCATTATTTTTTCCCTTTCCCCATGATTTCATAAATGGGGTTTAAGGAATAGAAGAACCCACATGAGGTCGAAAACCCTAGGCCTCTGAGCGGAGGATTCTTCACCCTCCTTGCACAACTAGGGTTTCCCTCCTAGATTTCTCCTCCCCACCTCCGGCTGGTCTGGCCCAGCCTCGACGTCGGCTGTCTCACATAGGATCAACAACGATGGGTGGAAGATTTGCGTTGTCCATCTTTGTTGCCGGACTGACAATGGCTTCGTTGTGTCTTTCGTCTTCGAGCTATCTCCTCGAACCCAGTACGAGAAGCGACGACCTCAACATTCCTCTTTGGATTTCAGCTCAACGTCAGCGTGCGTCGTCTTCGGGTGGTCCAGCTTCAGGATCTTGGCTTGGGATGTTGGATCTAGTGATTTTGGTGAGGAATTCGGCTTGGTTTTGGCTTCATAATCTTGTCATCTAACTGATGTGCTCGTCGTCGGTGGATCCGGGGTGCTCATCTATGGATTTGGCGGGATTTACGACTCTAATATCTCAGCTCGGATTCATCCCGGTTCATTGTCGGCTCCGGCGTTTATAGTGTTCTCGGGGTCGGTTCCACTGGCTTAGAGTGGGGAGGTTTTTCTATTTGGTGCTGGCATAAGTTGTTTCCGATTTTGAGTTAGTTTTTGATTTTGCGAAGATGAGTCTATGTTTGTCTGGATATACTTTTTGTGATGCTGTGAATCTGCTGGTAATGGATTTGTCTGGATGTGATTTTGGTGATGTTGTAATCTGCTGGTAATGGCTATGTTTGCTGGTAATCTGCTGGTTGATTGCTGCTGGAGGTGAAATTGGACTTTAGGGGAACCTAGACAATCTACAAGGTTTTGATTTAGATGAGGATAGAGATGGTCGTCTTCACCATGCATGACTTTTCATATTTTGTTGATTTAGAGGGTATGGTATAGCCATCGGTTCCGGGCTCGTGCATTCTTGCAGGAGACAGTTTTCTGAGCAGCCATGCTTTGGTGGAGTCGTGCCTTAATGTTGTTGATACTGGGTTGAAGCATTTCTTTGTAGTTTTTTATGGGTTGCAACCCTCTGTTTTCTCAAATTTTGTTAATGTCTTGATGTCTTTGAAGTCTTGGTTTCCCCCCTTTACCCTTAAAAGGGGGATTATCCAAAATCAATAAAAATTTTGGCCTTTGGGCCATTCAGGCATGATTTTATAAATTTTACTATAACTGATATGCAAGGATAAAAAATGGAATAACGTTGTTTTCATGAAAAAAAATTATATTTTAATTTGTGTATCATAAATTTAATGTATGAATCTTGTATGTATCTAGTTTATCATATCAACTAAACTGATTGGTACTTGAGGATATTTTTATTTTATCATTTACTAATGTAATGTTAGCAGGCACTAGATCCGGGTTGTTGGGGTTGGGGTCTCTACAGTTGGTATCATAGGAATTTCAATAGAAACCTTGAGAACTATATCTAGGAAAACATAGATTATGGAACATAACCCTAAGATATAATTTGGGGATAAGTATAGAAGAACACCCTTAAGTATGTGTAAAATAGATATTATATGGTTTTTCCAAGAAATACATCACTTTCAAGAGACTACATGTGGATGTGTTTTTGGAACATATGTAACTAATGGTAATAACTCTAAAAAGGGCTCATCAAAAATAAGTTGAATGTAATCTGGTACATGAAAACACGCCTTACTACACACCCACTATGACACTCCTAGGGAATATTATTAGACATTTTCTTTATAATACATTATGAATTATTTAAATAGATAATGATAATGAATGATTTAGGTTAAACCCTATACCATGTAAGGACCTATGTGGAAATAAAATGGATGAAGTGTTTATGTATTGGGATTAATAATTAAATTGTTGAAGTATTTTAAAAATTATATTTTGGTTATAATTTTTTTGAATCATGTGTGTATTCATTAACTTAGGTGTTATTAATAAAATCATGGTTTTAATATTTATTATAATTTTAAAGTCATAAAAAACTATTTTTAAGTTGTTTTAATGGGAGACTATAAAGATTAAGGGTATTATGGGAGAAATTTATGAAAATACCACCTATTGGTTTAGTATATTTTTTCCAAAAATGTTATAGGCATATGTTTAAAGGTATTGATATCCCTTTTAGTTAATATGATCACTAATGAAATTTTAATAATATACAAATAATATTATTGGATTTTTTAAAAACAAACATTGAAAACCTTATAAAAAGGTTATTTAATGACTTATTTTATTTCAAGGATTTCCATCATATTTCTGAGAATATTATTGGAATATAGTTTATAAAAAAGGACAACTCCCATACATGGTGAAAAATAAACACATTCATCAAAGAGGTGGGTCTTGAACCCTTGATCAAAGGGTGATAAGTATTTCACACTTAACATTGGAATACACAATGTCTTGGTTAACAGGTCATTATTTTTAGGAAAACAATTTGATAAATAAATACTAATTATGATTTTTTAGTGTTATTTATGAGGTTTATAGATTAATATATTAACCATATTGGTTTTGGATAATACCTAGAGATAGATATAAATACTTGTTTTATGATTAATTAAAATTAAATTTTATTGCTTCTGGAAAAAAATTCATTTATCGATATTCATTTCTTAGAGTAAGTGATTGAAGCACAACCAAGTGATGAAATTTTTCTCATGAAATAGAATCATATCAGGTAAGAATATTTCCTTATATTCTTATATAGTAAAATTATTCCTCAACTTTATAAAAGTTTTCATGACATAAAATGATATCTTATTACCATCGGGTCTTATGATATAAGTGAACTTTTCACACCTATTAGATTTATGAATTTTAGGCCCTCAAAATCCCATTGACCATTAAAATTATTCTAATAAATGATCTCAATCACTCACTACAATTATTTATGCTTTTCCTCTATGTCCATATCTTTACACGCCACCAACGTTTTCTTACCTAGAAACCTATTTATGTGTTACTGTAGAAAATTCCATACTTCCTTTTCACTATTATTAAGATGATATTTTATCAACACATTTACAATATGGGTTTTTAAATAATGGTACTTCTAAATTTTAGACCCTATAATAGCAGGATCAAGATTAAATTGTGAGTACATAATTTTTTTTAGGCTGGGGAGAATGTAACACCCTAAAAATTTCAAAAGAATAACTTTTTATTCGATAGAATGTATAAAATGCAACACCAAGGTTAGAAGGTAATATAAAATCCTGATACTTTATGATATATTCAATAATTTAAATAAATTAAATCTATTATATAGCTTAAAATGCACACAACACAGGGTAAGATTTCTTTAAACACAACTATGATATTATTCGATAGATTGTGTCACACATAAGACTTAGTTTTAACAGATACTGTTATTATTTAAAATTATAATAATCTCGTATACATTAAATTAGTTGTTATATATATATTATTAACTAACTTATTTTAAATTTATGGTTTAATTCATTTATTACCAATTGACTATACATGAATATAAAAACTGATTGAATAAAAAAGAAAGAGTTTTATAAAAAAAACTATTTATTATGTGCTATACGAATTTTTTATTAATAAATTAAATTAATTTCTATTAGATTATTAATTTAATGAAATTTATATGTTATATATTTAATAAAAAATTTATATTTATCTAAAATATTCGATAGGAATAAAATAAGAACAAATCCAATTTTACGCATAAAAGTTGTGTTTTTCTAAAGGAAGTTTTCCACATTTTAATGGTAGAATTATTTTAATTTTATTTGAAACTTTGATAAATTTTATATAAAAAAATGAAATTAATTTTTGAAATATTAATTTCAAAATTATCTTACTACTAATATTTGGTATTTTTTGAGAAGTTTCATTTTTTGATGAATAATGAAAAAGAAATACTTTAAACAGAAAACTAATTTTTTTGTTAAAATTATTTCTAATGTTAAATTATATTTTAAATTGGTTTTAAATTAAAATTTGTTCAATTTTTTATATATTAATCCAAGTTGTGTCATTAAAATAAATTTTATAATGAAATTGGATATACAAACATAGTAAATTATTAAATATTTTCACATTAAAACCCCACTTTATCACTACATCTATATTCAATTAATTTTTTCCACTTATTTGGATTGAATTTATAAAAATGGATTTAATATTTTGAATCAGAATAATTTATAATGATTAATACAGTCAAATTAATTTTTAACCAACATGACTAGTGTAAACAGTTAAAATTAATTATATTGATTAAATGAAAACAAGTTTACTTAATTGTTTAAAATTGAAAATAAGGTATAAGAATGACCCAAAACATGTCCAATGAAAATTATATGGGAATATTTAGACCATTACACATCCAGTATTGATGTTTGGGTTTTAAGGAATCCTATGGTTTGGTAAAAACATGGTTTCACCTAATATCTTTTAAAAAATGCCAAGTGTGTCCCCTCCCCCACTTATAAATGATCACCCCCTCTCCTCCCCACTTCACACCATCAAACCAGACTTGGTTAGCCAAAATATACCCATATCACTTCCTAGATTCCCTAACATAATCCTATAATCCTTATTTTGTGTAGAAAGAAAACCATTTAATGATTTACTACAGACCTGAGGATACCCGAGAAGAGGGAATATTCTCCTCAAAGCATTTTTATTTTATTACCTTCTCCACCTCCATCAATATTGATTTTAACATTCCTATATAATAAAATACATATATTAAATATATTGATACATTTTTATTATAATTTTATGACCTAAAACATCACAAACTTCCATCAAATGGGTTATAAAGTCATCATTCAAGTGTACGTTGGACTATAACCTCGCAAAATGATGTAATTTTTTTCCCATTACCACCTATCAAGGTTGAGAATAATGATATAAATAAAGTTTATATATGATATTTATGAAGTTTTTATACTTATTAAATTTTTATATCATGCATACCTTCATGATTTCGTTTTTGTGGTAACACAATAACACCGCTCATGTGTACGGCGTACGAGCACATCGTGAAGCAATGCGATTCATCCACACTTTTAAATGGAATATATTAATGATGGGTTTAATAGAAATATTTGATATATATCATTTAAATTTTATACTGGAATGATAATATACATATATATCATTTAATTCTCTTTCCTTTAATATGACTATAAAATGGAAACAACGTGCTTGCACACAAACTGCCTATCATCTCCGTGAATGGTGCATTTCATTTCTAGTCACTAAATTATAGTGATTAATCTAAATAAATATATAACAAGTATATATATGATATTTATACCATGGTTTAAATATTGATATAATAAAATCACGATCGATTTAATATGAGAAAAAAAATTAAAAACAAAATCGAAAAACAAGGTAATTAACACCCGAAACAAAAAAAACAATGAAATATTATTAATGAATAGGTGATAAGTTGTTTTTAAAAGAATAACATATGATATTATAAATATTAATATGTTTCTTTTATATATTAATATAATTCAAAAAAATTAATATAAATGATGTCAAATAATGTTCAACCAAAAGGAAGAAAAAGGTAAGAGACTTCTTAACTCAATTTTTTATCATTGTGTTAAACCTTCACTTCATTGATTATGTCATTCTATGATTATGTATATAATTAATTTTGATTATATTATGTTTTATTTAATTTTTTAACATTTATTTAATGTGGATACACTTAATCAATTAAATTATTAATTCTCACTTCATCATTATGATCATTTCAAGGGTTTATTTCAGAATGTCATTTTAATCTTGATTACCTATTCTTGAATACCAGTTGAAGGAAATTACATGAACATTTCCTAATAAAACCTTCCATTTTCTAATACTATATTTATTAATGAATTATTTAAAGTAATAGTATTATTTTTTCACACTTTGAAACTTAAAATAGTTTAGAAAATGTTTTCAGGAAAATCTATCTTTGTTTCTCTCTTCGATCAGAAATATGTTTTTTTCCAAATCCATGATTTCTAAAAATGTTTTAAAAAATGTATTAAAATTTTACAAATGATTTATTAAGTTACCATCCACCGATTTTTACTCTTTAAAGGAATCTTTTTATTATTTTCAAAATATGCATGTTTTTATTTTACCAAAAAAGTGAAAGAAACGATTGATTTAACGTATATTACATGAATGATAATTCTAGCCATCTTGAACACTAAAATATTTCTAGCTATATTTCATGAGTTTCAAAGGATATTTTCAAATAAAATCATAGTAATTGTTTTTTTTCCAAAAAATTCATTTTTCAAAAGTGAATATCAAAAAAAAGTATTTTCAATTTTTTTCACAATGATATGGATATTTTTAGTATAGAATGTTTTTGAAGATATTTTATAGAATTTCTATTAATTAATGAAAAAACATTTAATATTACACTAATTAGAGTATTTTATATTAATACCATCATTATTATTCCTGTGGATGGTTTATGATCATTTTGACTAAGGAAAGTATTGACTTTAACTTAATTCAATTATAGTCAATAAAATTCCTTTGAAATGTTCACTTTCCAAATAATGTTAGACACTAAATTTCCCATAAATATAAACAATATTTATCTTAGGTATTATTACTGCATAAACCATATACCATTATTATATGTGGTGTTCACTTTGAATATTATTTGATTATCTGGGGAAATATTGATAAATCTGTACTCTTTACTTAATATGGGGATTTGATAATTCAAATTGATTATGAATTATATAAATTATTAGATATATGCGGAATTATTTGTAATATTATGAAATGGGTTGATATCCATTTGAAGTAATCCCCTCGATGCATCGGTTGTCTCATTGAATAAAATTAGTTGGAAAAAATCCCTTTGAGTTTCTAACTAAGAATATTTTAAATTGTCTTGTAAATGGTCTTCATAGTAGTATGTTTTAAACAATATTGTTAAATGTCTTTATGGTAAAGGTATCATTCACCTAGGAAACATGGAATCTAATAATTAATAATTTCCTTCATTCAAAATTCAGTTATTACTATCCATAATACTTTTACTAGGACAAAATCTGTGGATTCATTTCATTATCAGTTTTTTGATTAAATTTCATGTGTTTTCAATTATTTAACTTACCATATTTTTTATGCCTTATAAAATTATTTATATGTAATAAATCCTTAGTTATTTACCTTTCCATGATGACCATGCCTGTTGGTTCATTATTTCTTCAGTTATACTTAACCCTTACTGAGAGTTTGAGCTCACTATAATTTTGTTTCCTTTCACCAAGAATCCATGATGTTTACTATGACTGATATATAGGGATACGATAGATGGAATAATGTTATTTTCATGAAGAAAATTATTTTTTAATTTTTTACAAATGTAATGTAATAATCATGTATACATCAAGTTTACAAAGGCTACTAAACTGATCAGTCATTTAGGATGTGTTTATTTGTATCTTACACCAATGTAATTGTAGCAAGAACTAGCTCTATATTGCTGGGGTCGTGGTCGCTACAAGTTTCATAAGAATTCACTCATGGTATAACCCCTGGAAGAGAAATGGGTCTTATAAACATTATTCCATAATAAATATAAACCATCAGAAAAATAATAAGAATGGTATCTTTGGACGAAATCCTTTGTAAGGAATGGGTGAAATCAATAATGAGATCATATATGGAAAATTATATTGATTAATAATTTAAAACATTTCTTGAGGAAAATATAGTTTCCACTTTGAAAACCTCTTTTTAAAATGCAAAAAATATGTAAAATTATTATTTTTAATTAACCTTGAATACATAAAAAGAAATATTCAATGAAATTATTAATCATTATATCTAAAAATTTACATTCATTTCTTATACATTAAAATAGAGATTCTTTTCCCTCTTTCGATACAAGCCAAAGAATAATTGTTTTGGAAATGACATAAATATTCATTTTAATTTTTTTTGTAAAAAATAAAAAATTGGTAAAATTTTATTTAATAAGGTATTTTAAGAAAATTAAAATATTTTTTGATAACAATTTTTTAGAAAACATGGTTTTGGAAGAAATGTGATTTCCATCTAAAGAGTGAAATAAAGTCAAATTTTATTAAAAACGTATTCTCAATTATTGTATGTAACAAATAGTGGTAAAATTTTAATATTACATGGGAATATAATGAATAAAAATAGTTGAATAATACCCATTATTTTCTTGGTATATAGTTCATAATATTTTATCTTCGGAGACACAATCTTATACAATCCCGATATATGATGACATTGTAACATAAAATATTTACCACTTTGGTAACATTGAATCATAAGACCCATAAAGGAATAAAATATAATGGAACTTAAAATATAATTAGGATAAATAAATCAATTATATTACATGTCAATGGGTTTATATATACACATTGTGAAAGAATAGGTTCATAACATAATGTATGTCTCAAAGAAGGCTAGTTGAGAACAAAATCCCTTACCTTACATCTTGAATTTCGTCGTACTCATTAAAAAATCATGTATAATAATTATAAGTTTATTATAAAACTATTAAAGAACTATATTAATATATATATAATACCATATATGATTTTTTCATTACCTTTTATTACACATTAATTAACAATTCCATGTTACAGTTATGTTTTGAGAAATATTTTCTTTGTGTTTATTGTATATTTTGATTTGTTATATTTTTGGTACTTATAATTTTATAATGGTTTATAATCATGATATTAATATCATATATATTAATTACATATGCATTTATAGTAATCCATTCAATTTGGTGATAGAAAATGAAAAACATCGTTCATGTAGATAGCAGGCCATACACATACATGACCATTGATTCCATTTCGTTGTTAAATCAGAATATTGAAAGGTAAATGATATTTTAACATTTAAAAAACATTTTTATGTCAAATATACCTTATATTATAATTAAAACCATCCATATAAATCATTAATGAATTAAATCACTTCGTGAATCAGTAGTCTGGCATACACATGAGCGACATTATCATATTCCCAAAGAATTGAAATCTTCAAGATATGTGTGATATAACAATTAGAAAGTAATAATAAAATCATTAATATCATATATAAACAATAAATAAATCATTATGTCTAAACTTTATAGGTGGTAAATAAAAAAATGAATGACATCAATTCGTGAGGATGTAGTCTACCGTACACATGAATAATGATTTCGTAACCAATTTGATGAAAGTGCAGATAGTTGTAAGTCATTTCCATAACATGAAAACATATCATTATATTTAACATAATTTTTATTATTATATAATAATGGTATACTAACAATTTATGGGTGTGAAGTATGAAATAAAAAAAGGCTTATTGATGAATGTTACATCTTCTTCTGGTATCCTCCTTAGGATTGCACTAAAAGCCTTTATATGATGGAATTATATAAAAAAATAAGTATTTTATAACTGTGTGAGGAAATTTTAGATATAATTTGGGTAGTTATTTTCATAAAAAATAGCTTTAATGTTTGAATAATAGAAGAGAGGGGTGGCCTTTTATAAGTAATGGATAAAACACACTTTGTATTTTTTAAAATAATTGAGTGCTCCCGCATTTTTGATACATCATAGGGGTAAAAATGGATAATATTATAACCAAATTCATGATAATGTCCGAATATGTCCCTATAATAGATTTTAAGAATTTTTATAGGTAAATTTATCCCTTATTGTTTTAGTCTAACCCTTGGAAAACCCATTTTTACCTTAACCGTGATAATTCATTTTTTACTACATTCACTATTCATTTTGGTATTAAATAAATTAAACCTTATTACATACTATAAATTATGACGATTCCAAACATTTAATCCAATTTTTCAAATTCAATTCACATAAGTAGATAAAATTAATTTAAAATTATACCTGCAAACGTGACGAGAAATCAAGTTTTTAAGGAGTAAATATCGAAAAGTATACAAGTTTTTATATCTAAATTCAATATGAAAATGATTTCAATGGAAAAATTTTTATTAATAGATATACATTTGAACTAATTTAACTTTAAAATCCATTTAAAATATAATTTTACTTTATAAATAATTTAAATAAAAAGGAAATCTTAAATTAAAATTCTTTATTTTTCACTCTTCATCAAAAAATGAAATATTTCATAACAATCAAAAAAATTAACCTTAATATAATTTTTAAATTTTTATTTAAAAAATTAATGTTATTTTATCAAATTAATTTTCTAAAATTATAAAAAATTAATTTTATTAATGTTCATAAATTGAAATAAAAAGAACAGTTTTAGGAAAATAGTATTTGAAAAATATATAAAGAAATTACCGAAAAATTAGTATTTTTTATCAATATGTTTATTTACTTAAAAATAGTATACAATATATTTAAAAATATTTTGTTAATTTTAATCTCACTATGTTTAATTATTAGGTTATAATGGTTTTATTTGAATAATATTACTAATATATCCTAATTTTGTTAACACTTGATATTATGTGTAATGAAAACTAACCTGGTGTTGCGTACAATGCAAGATTAAAATGGTTCATCATGTAGCACAATCTATCAAAGAAATTAAATTTATTTTAAAAAAATAAATTCAAAAAAACCTAGGGTGTTACATTTTTCTTGAGATTACATTTATTATAATTTATTCTTTTGTGAAATTCTAAAAGTGCCTGCATCATAATTATAAAATGGAACCTACTACCTCAAATAATTATAATGATTTTTTCCTTATAACTCAAATATACTCAAAAATATTATCTTATATAATCCCCTAGAAACATTCTATAGGCTCTTTTCTCCTTAAAAGACCAACCCTATATCCCTCTAGAGGAGATCTTAAGGAGTCATTTCAATGAAGAGTTAATCGCCTTAACCAATCACTTTATTTTTATACTCTTATTTACCTCCTATAAATATGTGATATTTATCTTAAAATAATATATTAAGTATCATAAATATGATTAAATATAATAATTATTATTAAAAAAACTATTAAAAACCCTCTTTCTGATTAAACATGATGTGAAATAATCACTCGCGTGTATATACGGCTTACCATCTCCATGTACCAATACAAATCATTTTTTATCACCATATTTTATGTATGGTTATTATGAAGAATTTTATATTTTTATATGATATTTATGAAATAATTATACTGATTAAATGATAATATAATGTTTAATTTCTTACCATCCAATCCTTTGGGAATCGATAACATCACTAGTGTGTATATATTGACTATCATCTCCATGATGTGATGTGATTTGTTTTTCATTTATATTTTACATGAACAGTAATAAAGATGAGTTTAATGAATATATATATATATATATCATAAAAATTATTCCATAAAGTAGAATTATTATTTACCATCCTTTTATTCTATAAGTCGAAAAAGGGAAACAATGTTAATGCGTACATAAAACTTACTATATCCAAGAATGTTGTAGTTCATTTTTCTATATCTGATTTTTATGAATGATTATATATTTTTATATAATTAATATATATGATAATTATACCCTGATTAAAATTATAGAAATTATGGGACTATGATTAAACTATGAGGACCAAGAATTTTACACTAAAACATTCTTGGAAAACTATGCAGTTATCACCCATAATAGTGAGGTTAGTAAAAAATTATTAATAAACAGGTGATAAGATTTTATAAGTAAATAATGAATGGTTTGATAGATTTGACTATGGTTAGGAAATTAATTTATTATAAATCAATATTTACTATAAAGAAGGTTTGAATGTGAATGAATAAATCCAAGTATGGAGGTAAGTGTTTATTTCAAAATCTCATCATTATTCAGGATTATTTATGTTTAAGACTGTAACATCCTAGGTAAATAAAGAATAAAGAATTTTCATATTTATTAATATTTATGAATTAAATATTAATTTTAATTAAAAGGGGTTTCTACGTTCGATAGCATACTCGATACGCAACGATGAGTTTCTTTGAAAACTTACATTGCACACTAAATAATATTATTTTAAATGTTAGTTAACACGTAGCCGTTGTACTGGAGGGAATGGATATAAATAACTAAAATATGATTATATATGTTTTTACATTTATCCAATAAAAGATAAAGGCTTAAAATACGGAAAGAATTCAATTTTAGGCATTTATACCCTAATTTTCACTAAGGGTTCACTTATCACCTTTTGACAGCGAACCGTCATTAAATATAGTTTTGACCAATCTTATAAATTCTATTGAACCAAATATAAATCTTCTTTAGAATCGGGACATCAAAATTTACTTTGTGTAAATTTTTGGTATCTTTCCGATAAAGTTCATTTTTTTAATGAATAGTGTAAAATGTTGTATTCTAATTCAAAACCTCTTTTTAATCTAATTTATTTATATGATTATATTATCATTTGAATTAGTTTTAAAGTGAAATTAGAAAATATTTTTACCATTAAATCCAATAGTGGTTGTTGGAATTAATTTCACTTTGAAATCGGACTTAAACTAGTGTCAATCTTTTGATACTTATTGTTTCATAAAAACAAGCTATTTGCTCTGACAACGGGAATTAATTATTAAATTAATTAATGAAACTTATATGTTGTGAATTTTGTAAAATGGACTTCATTTTTGAATTCGGAATATCCAATATAGCTTAGGGTGAATTTTTGGCATTTTTCTGAAAAACTTCAATTTTTGATGAATAGTGAAACCACTAAGTGGTACTTATAAAAACTGATTTTTCATTTAAATGAAATTTTACCACTTCTGTGTTTTGAATTTCAAAAATCCGACATACATGGTTGTCATTAAGAAGTAAAATGTAGTTCAATGAGATTAAAATAATTTCTTGGTGAATAGTAACTTATTAAGTTTTTAATCGCGATTAGAGGTAATTAGTGTAGTTTAAGGTAAAAATAATGTTTTAATAATATGAGATGAGCTTAACACATGTCATAACCTTATTGGATGTGTCATAGCCGACCAATACAAGCCATGGGTCAACTTGGGGACCCCATGGAGCCACTTTGGTTGGGAAATGACATAAATAACTTTTTATTTAATGTTAAAGTAAAGATGACACACACATGAGATGTTTTACTAAAACAATTTTTACATGGGGTTATACAAGTCTGATTTTTGACTATAAATATTTATTAGGAAGATACAAAGATTTTCTAAATAATGATATTTTTTTTATAATTTTTATACATTAAATAAATTAAATTATTTATGACATCATGATGATGCAGCGATGACCTCATTATTTAACGATTTAAATAAAATGGAAAGATAATGCAAAATCTAAGACCTAAACATGGACAAAACCTATTGGATGGGTGGATTTAGAACCCTTATCACCTTATCCTAGAAACAAACCAATGTGGGGCCTTTTAAATCCGAATACCATTTTAAAATAAAGTGACTTTTCTTTACTTTCCAAGAGTGCCCCTCCTCTCCTCTTATAAAAGGCCCCCACCTCTACCTCCTTACCCACACTCCCAAAGCCTTTGGCTCGGCCAACCCCAGCCCATTTTGTCTCTCCACATACCTCTATTACTCCTTGAAGCCTCACTTTGGGCATAAGGCTTCCCAAGGAAGCCTTTGAGCTCAAACTAAGGGGAGTTACCCAATTTTAAGGTAATGTCTTCTTTTGAGTCCTTTTGTTTTATTTTGCTTCTCCAACCCCCTAAACTCTTTTTATTCTTTTCTATTGTAACAACTCCAGTATCCTCAATATACTAGGATGTTTTTATAAGAAGTATTCGAGCTACACTTACACACACCTACATCTAATGGTTAAAGAACATACTGTTTTCGTGGATGGCGAATTTCTGCCTCCCGAAACGATGATTGTTCAACATTCTTTTAACACCTTAAAATGTGGCCATTAAGATGACACTATATTTATATATGATATATAATATTTTTATGTTTTCCTTAAGCTTCTGTATTTTTCATTTTGGGAATACCTTTATGGTTTCCATTATGGGTAAACACGATATCTTCATTTAAGGAAGTGCGGACTACCGCCCCCTCAAAGTGATGTGATTCGTTAATGCCATATGTGGGACGTGTAAAGGATGGATTTAAAGTTATTATATATGATGTTATACTGGAATTATAATATACCTCTATATCATTATTATTTCTTTCCATTAAATTATGATATAGAAATGAAAGTAGCGTTCATGCGTACGTACGGCTTACCGTTTCCATGAACGGTGCATTTCATTTCTTATCCCCAAATGTAATGTAATATTAAAAGTACATGTATATAATGGATATATATAATGAATGATATATATAAATGATGAATATAATTCTGGAATTAAAATATACATACCTCTCATTTAGTTTTAATTCCATTAATATGACAAAGAAATGAAAGTAGCGTTCATGCGTACGTACGGCTTACTGTCTCCATGAACGGTGCATTTCATTTATTACCTCTAAATGATTATGTAAAATTATAAATACATGTATATGCTGGATATATATGATATATATGATATCCAAATCAGGAATGTCATTCTGGATATAAAGAACCTTTGACAACACGAACAACATGTAATTGTAAGAAGTCCACTTTCGACTTAAGGACCAAATATCGACAAAACAAACATTATTAACTTAAATGGTTACAAAATGTTTATAAAATGGAAATAAGTGATATAAAAGGAATAATTAACTTTAAAAAGGTTCTTGATCAAGTAGAAATAAACTCAAGTTTATTATTCAGGACGTTAAAGAACGATTGAGTCAAGTCGGACCCGAGGTAAGGGACTTCGTCTCAATCTCCTTCAATTGAGGCATATTTCGTTTTATACACAACTTTATTTTATATGGTGTATAAACCCCTTTGAATTTTACTTTTATGCAAAAGGAATCTTTTTCTACGAAGCCTTTTACTAAACGACAAAAAGGAATGATTTTTAACGTACGCGGTGACAACGACCTTTTCCGCCGCCGTGAGTATTATTTGGTCTTTGGCTTCCTCAACAAGCCGTAATGTTTTTAAAATAAAATAAATACCATATACTCTTTTATGTATTTTGGTATTGAAAATGGTTTTGATAAAGGATTCTATTATTTCAATATATTTATGATATATTGTGATTGAAATGTGGAAATGTTATCATTCCTTTATATTGGTTTTATGTTTTATGATTTTATATTGGTACTTGGACATTTTAACGGGTGGTTTCATGATAAACCATATGACGGGTGGTGCTGTGAATACCAGGATGGGTGGTTACGTTATAACCTCCAATGCATTGGGTATGGAAGTCGGCCGTATGGCTATTCCATTAAGTATGTATGGAAGTTGGCCGTATGGCTATTCAATTAAGTGATATGTGTGGAAGTCGACCGTATGGTTATTCCACTTAAGTATTTTTATGTCCCAAGTTACCTTTATATATGTCATGTGTTCTTTATATGGGTTTTATGGTAATCCTTTGGTTACAAAAAGGTAAGTAATGATACTTTATTAAGTGAAGAGTTTTTAATACTTCATGAAGGTGAAGGTATTACTTTGATAGAGTATACATGGTTTACTTGATATTTGAAAAACTAATAGTTTTCATTATTTGTGTATCCCTTACTGAGCTTTTTATGCTCACCCCAAGTTTTTGTGAAATATTTTTCACAGGACTTAATGTGGAATAAGGTCAAGGATGGGATCAAGGGAATGTCATGCTATATAAAACATGGAACTAGACATGTTTCTTTTTAAGAGTTTTTTTTATTATGGAAACTTAGTAGAAGTGTCTACTTTGTAATCTTTTGAGATGTAATAGTTATGTTCTAATTATCTAAAACTCTAAACCTAAAAAGATCCTCAATGTGAATTATTCATTTAATTCAATATTAAGTAAGGTTTAAGGCCGAGGCCTTATAGTTGGTATCAGAGGTCGGTTTAGAAAACTTTAGGAGTTAGGGTATTGTTAAATTAATGTCCATAAATTAATTTAAGGTCAAATTAAAATGATATATCATTTACAGATTACCATGTTTCTTATCCTAAGATATTATTGTGTTAAGAATGGTTTTTCATAGAGGAAACATAACCGATTTTCTGGGAAGGAATACAGAGGGAAATGACCTTTCAAATCTGTATCCTGAGATGGTCAGAATCAGAACTAAACAGTTTGATGCAGTGATGGATCAGTTGAATCAGGTGATAAATGGTGGTTATGTTTATTGATGATATTTTGGTGTTTTCTAAAAGTAAAGAGGAGCATGAAAGTCATTTAAGGGTTATCTTGCAAACCTTAAAAGAAAAGAAACTATATGGAAAATTCAGCAAGTGTGAGTTTTGGTTACAACAAATTTCTTTCCTGGGTCACATTGTTTCAAAAGATGGCATAACTGTTGATCCTGCTAAAACAAAAGTTGTTGAAGAATGTCCAAGACCCACAAATGTAACCGAGATCTATAGTTTTCCTGGTTTGGTAGGTTACTACCGAAGGTTTGTTGGAAATTTTTCACGGTTATCTAGTCTAATGACTAAGCTAACTCGTAAGGGTGTTAAGTTCATCTGGACAAAAGAATGTGATGATTGTTTTCAGGAGTTGAAAAGAAGATTGGTGAATGCTACAGTTTTGGCACTTCCTTCTAGGAATGGTGAGTTTGTTATATACAGTGGTGCTTCGTTGAAGGGACTTGGCTGTGTCCTTATGAAGAATGATTAGGTAATTTCTTATGCTTTACGTCAGTTGAAAACTCATGAGGTAAATTACACTACACATGATTTGAAATTAGCTGTTGTTGTTTTTGCTTTAAAAATTTGGAGGCATCATTTGTATGGAGTAAAGTATGAAATATATACTGATCACAAAAGTTTAAAATATATATATTCACTCAAAAAGAATTGAACATGAGACAGAGGAGATGGCTAAAATTAATCAAGGATTATGATTGTACAATTCATTACCATCCGGGAAAAGCAAATAAAATGGCTGATGCTTTGAGTCGAAAAAGTAATGCTTCATTAGCAATGTTGCGTTTAGAACGTGATCCTTTGGTTAAGGATTTGATGAACTTTGGAATAGAAGTTGTTGGTGCAGGAAGTTATTCTATTTTGTTTCAGGTATCAGTGAGATCATATCTATCAGATAGAATCAAGCAAGCACAGAAGCAAGACAGTGAGTTACAGAAAAAGGTAGAGCTAGTTCAGAAAGGTAAGTTGCCTGAATTCAACATTGATAATGATTGTTTTTTAAGATTTGGGAAGAGATTGTGTGTGTCTTGTGATTCAAAGTTGAAGAGAGAGTTGTTATGTGAAGCTCATAGTTCTCCGTTTTCACTTCATCCCGGCAGTACTAAGATGTACAGAGATCTGCGGGAGTATTACTAGTGGGATGAAATGAAAAGAGATATTGCTGATTTTACTGTGAAGTGTTTGACATGTCAACAGGTTAAAGCAGAGCGGCAGTAACCTAAAGGGATGCTTCAGCCTTTACCAGTGCCAGAGTGGAAATGGTAGAATATATCCATGGACTTTGTTGTGGGATTACCGAAGACATCTCGAGGTATTAATGCAATCTGGGTTATTGTTGATCGCTTGACTAAATCTTCTCATTTCCTTGCTATACGAGATACTTTTTACCTAGATCAACATTACCGTTTGTATCTTAAATAGATAGTCAGGTTACATGGAGTTCCTCTCTCCATTGTATATGACCGTGATCCCAGGTTTACTTCTAACTTTTGGAAAGGCCTTCAGAAGTCATTGGGTACTGAATTAAATTTTAGTACAGCTTTTCATCCTCAATCAGACGGGCAGTCAGAACGAAAAATTCTGACCTTGGAGGATATGCTACGAGCTTGTTCGATGGATTATCAGGGAAGTTGGGACCACCATATTTCTTTGGTTGAGTTTTCTTATAATAACAGTTTTCATTCCAGTATACAGATGGAACCATTTGAGGCATTATATGGGAAGCGGTGTCGAACTCCAGCATTTTGGGATGAAGTGGGTGAAAGGAAGCTGATGGGACCAGAATTGGTAGAAGAGATGGCAGAAAAAATTCAGTTGATTCAGAAGCACATGAGAACAACTCAGAGCAGGCAGAAGAGTTATGCGGATAACTTAAGGAAGGATATATCTTTCGAGGTAGGTGATCATGTTTTTCTCAAGGTTTCTCCTTGGAAAAGTGTGATGAGATTTGGTAAGAAAGGAAAGCTGAGTCCAAGGTTTATTGGACCATATGAAATTCCGGAGAAAGTTGGATTAGTTGCTTACCGAGTGGCTTTACCTATGAGTTTATCTCAGGTACACAATGTTTTTCATGTTTCGATGTTGAGGAAGTATATGCCAGATCCATCTCATGTTTTGAGTCCAGAGGTAGTTCAGCTGGAGGAGAACCTATCTTATGAAGAACAACCAGTCCAGATTCTTGACCACAGGGAGAAGGTGTTACGGAATAAGGTGATTCATCAGGTAAAGATTTTGTGAAAAAACCATGTGATTGAAGAGGCAACGTGGGAATCTAAAAATGCTATGAGGTATAAATGCCCCCACTTATTTTGATAAGTGAATAAAATTACGAGGACGCAATTCCCAAAAGGGGTGAAGGATGTAACATCCCAGGTAAATAAAGAATAAAGAATTTTCATATTTATTAATATTTATGAATTAAATATTAATTTTAATTAAAAGGGGTTTTTACGTTCGATAGCATACTCGATACGCAACGATGAGTTTCTTTGAAAACTTACGTTGCACACTAGTAATAAAATAATATTATTTTAAATGTTAATTAACACGTAGCCATTGTACTGGCGGGAATGGATAGAAATAACTAAAATATGATTATATATGTTTTTAAATGTTTTTACATTTATCCAATAAAAGATAAAGTCTTAAAATACGGAAAGAATTCAATTTTAGGCATTTATACCCTAATTTTCACTAAGGGTTCACTTATCACCTTTTGACGGAGAACCGTCATTAAATATAGTTTTGATCAATCTTATAAATTCTATTGGACCAAATATAACTCTTCTTTAGAATCAGGAGATCAAAATTTACTTTGTGTAAATTTTTGGTATCTTTCCGATAAAGTTCATTTTTTTAATGAATAATGTAAAATGTTGTATTTTAATTCAAAACCTCTTTTTAATCTAATTTATTTATATGATTAGATTATCATTTAAATTGGTTTTAAATTGAAATTAGAAAATATTTTTAACATTAAATCCAATAGTGGTCGTTGGAATTAATTTCACTTTGAAATCAGACTTAAACTAGTGTCAATCTTTTGATACTTATTGTTTCATAAAAACACGCTATTTGCTCTGACAGTGGGAATTAATTATTAAATTAATTAATTCAACTTATATGTTGTGAATTTTGTAAAATGGAATTCATTTTTAAATTCGGAATATCAAATATATCTTAGGGTGATTTTTTGGTATTTTTATGAAAAACTTCAATTTTTGATGAATAGTGAAACCACTAAGTGGTACTTATAAAAACTGATTTTTCGTTTAAATGAAATTTTACCACTTCTGTGTTTTGAATTTCAAAAATCCGACATACATGGTTGTGATTAAGAAGTAAAATGTGGTTCAATGAGATTAATATAATTTTTTGGTGAATAGTAACTTATTAAGTTTTTAATCGCGATTAGAGGTAATTAGTGTAGTTTAAGGTAAAAATAATGTTTTAATAATATGAGATGAGCTTGAAACATGTCCTACCCTTATTGGATGTGTCATGGACGACCAATAAAAGCCATGTGTCAACTTGGGGACCCCATGGAGCCACTTTGGTTGGGAAATGACAAAAATAACTTTTTATTTAATGTTAAAGTAAAAATGACACACACATGAGATGTTTTACTAAAACAATTTTTACATGGGGTTATACAAGTCATATTTTTGACTATAAATATTCATTATGAAGATAAAAAGATTTCCTACATCATGATATATGTTTTATAATTTTTAGACATTAAATAAATTACATTATTTATGACATCATGATGATGCAGCGATGACTTCATTATTTAACGATTTAAATAAAATGGAAAGATAATGTAAAATCTAAGACCTAAACATGGCCAAAACCTATTGGATGGGTGGATTTCGAACCCGTATCACCTTATCCTAGAAAAACACCAATATGGGACCTCTTAAATCCTAATATCATTTTAAAATAAAGTGACTTTTCTTTACTTTCCAAGAGTGCCCCTCCTCTCCTCTTATAAAAGGCCCCCACCTCTACCTCCTTACACACACTCCCAAAGCCTTTGGTTCAGACAACCCCTGCCCATTTTGGCTCTTCAAATCCCTCTATTACTCCTCTAAGCCTCACTTTGGGCAGAAGTCTTTCCAAAGAATCCTTTGAGCTCAAACTAAGGGGAGTTACCCGATTTTAAGGTAATGTCTTCTTTTGAGTCCTTTCATTTTATTTTGCTTCTCCAACCCCCTAAACTCTTTTTATTATTTTATTTTGTAACAACTACAGTATCCTCAATATTATAGGATGTTTTTATAAGAAGTATTCTAGCTACAATTACACACACCTACATCTAATGGTTAAAGAACATATTGTTTCCGTGGATGGAGAATTTCTGCCTCCCGAAACGATGATTGTTCAACATTTTTTAACACCTTCAAAGGTGGCCATTAAGATGACACTATATTTATATATGATATATAATATGTTTATGATTTCCTTAAGCTTCTGTATTTATCATTTTGGGCATACCTTTATGGTTTCCATTATGGGTAAACACGATATCTTCATTTAAGGAAGTGCGGACTACCGCCCCCTCGAAGTGATGTGATTTGTTAATGCCATGCGTGGGACGTGAAAAGGATGGATTTAAAGTTATTATATATGATGTTATACTAGAATTATAATATACCTCTATATAATTATTATTTATTTCCATTAAAGTATGAGATAGAAATGAAAGTAGCGTTCATGCGTACGTACGGCTTACCGTCTCCATGAACGGTGCATTTCATTTCTTATCCCCAAATGTAATGTACTATTAAAAGTACATGTATATAATGGATATATATAATGAATTATATATCTAAATGATGAATATAATTCTGGAATTAAAATATACATACCTCTAATTTAGTTTTAATTCCATTAATATGACAAAGAAATGAAAGTAGCGTTCATGCGTACGTACGGCTTACCGTCTCCATGAACGGTGCATTTCATTTCTTACCTCTAAATGATTATGTAATATTATAAATACATGTATATTCTGGATATATATGATATATATGATATCCAAATCAGGAATTTCATTCTGGATATAAAGATCCTTTGACCACACGAACAACATGTAATTGTAAGAAGTCCACTTTCGACTTAAGAACCAAATATTGACAAAACAAACACTATTAACTTAAATGGTTACACAGTGTTTATAACATGGAAATAAGTGATATAAAAGGAATAATGAACTTTAAAAAGGTTCTTTATCAAGTAGAAATTAACTCAAGTTTATTATTCAGGACGTTAAAGAACGATTGAGTCAAGTCGGACCCGAGGTAAGGGACTTCATCTCAATCTCCTTTCATTGAGGCATATTTTGTTTTATACACAACTTTCTTTTATACGGTGTATAAACCCCTTTGACTTTTACTTTTATACAAAAGGAATCTTTTTCTACGAAGCGTTTTACTAAAAGACAAAAAGGAATGTTTTTTTAACGTACGCGGTGACAACGACCTTTTCCACCGCCGCGAGTATTATTTGGTCTTTGGCTTCCTCAACAAGCCGTAATGTTTTTAAAATAAAATAAATACCATATACTCTTTTATGTATTTTGGTATTGAAAATGGTTTTGATAAAGGATTCTATTATGTAAATATATTTATGATATATTGTGATTGAAATGTGGAAATGTTATCATTCCTTTATATTGGTTTTATGTTTTATGATTTTATATTGGTACTTGGACATTTTAACGGGTGGTTACGTGATAAACCATATGACGGGTGGTGCCGGGAATACCAGGATGGGTGGTTACGTTATAACCTCCAATGCATTGGGTATGGAAGTTGGCCGTATGGCTATTCCATTAAGTATGTATGGAAGTTGGCCATATGGCTATTCCATTAAGTGATATGTGTGGAAGTCGACCGTATGGTTATTCCACTTAAGTATGTTTATGTCCCAAGTTACCTTTATATATGTTATGTGTTCTTTATATGAGTTTTATGGTAATCCTTGGTTACAAAAAGGGAAGTAATGATACTTTATTCAGTGAAGAGTTTTTACTACTTCATGAAGGTGAAGGTATTACTTTGATAGAGTATACATGGTTTACTTGATGTTTGAAAAACTAACAGTTTTCATTTTTGTGTATCCCTTATTGAGCTTTTTATGCTCACCCCAAATTTTTGTGAAATGTTTTTCACAGGACTTAATGTGGAATAAGGTCAAGGATGTAATCAAGGGAATGTCATGCTATATAAAACATGGAACTAGACATGTTTCTTTTTAAGAGTTTTTTTTTATTATGGAAACTTAGTAGAAGTTTCTACTTTGTAATCTTTTGAGATGTAATAGTTATGTTCTAATTCTCTAAAACTCTAAACCTGAAAAGATCCTCAATGTGAATTATTCATTTAATTCAATATTAAGTAAGGTTTATGGCCGGGGCCTTATAGTTGGTATCAGAGGTCGGTTTAGACAACTTTAGGAGTTAGGGTATTGTTAAATTAATGTCCATAAATTAATTTAAGGTCAAATTGAAATGATATATCATTTACAGATTACCATGTTTCTTCTCCTAAGATATTCTTGTGTTAAGAATGGTTTTTCATAGAGGAAACATAACCGATTTTCTGGGAAGGCATAAAGAGGGAAATTACCTTTCAAATAAGTATCCTGAGATGGTCAAAATCAGAACTAAACAGTTTGTTGCAGTGATGGCTCAGTTGAATCAAGTGATAAATGGTGTTTGTGTTTATTGATGATATTTTGGTGTTTTCTAAAAGTAAAGAGGAGCATGAAAGTCATTTAAGGGTTATCTTGCAAACCTTAAATGAAAAGAAACTATATGGAAAATTCAGCAAGTGTGAGTTTTGGTTACAACAAATTTCTTTCCTGGGTCACATTGTTTCAAAAGATGGCATAACTGTTGATCCTGCTAAAACAAAAGTTGTTGAAGAATGGCCAAGACCCACAAATGTAACCGAGATCCATAGTTTTATTGGTTTGGTAGGTTACTACCGAAGGTTTGTTGGAAATATTTCACGGTTATCTAGTCCAATGACTAAGCTAACTCGTAAGGGTGTTAAGTTCATCTGGACAAAAGAATGTGATGATTGTTTTCAGGAGTTGAAAAGAAGATTGGTGAATGCTCTAGTTTTGGCACTTCCTTCCAGGAATGGTGAGTTTGTTATATACAGTGATGCTTCGTTAAAGGGACTTGGCTGTTTCCTTATGCAGAATGATCAGGTAATTGCTTATGCTTCACGTCAGTAGAAAACTCATAAGGTAAATTACCCTACACATGATTTGGAATTAGCTGCTGTTGTTTTTGCTTTAAAAATTTGGAGGCATCATTTGTATGGAGTAAAGTATGAAATAAATACTGATCACAAAAGTTTAAAGTATATATTCACTCAGAATGAATTGAACATGAGACAAATGAGATGGCTGGAATTAATCAAGGATTATGATTGTACAATTCATTACCATCCGGGAAAAGCAAATAAAGTGGCTGATGCTTTGAGTCGAAAAAGTAATGCTTCATTAGCAATGTTGCGTTTGGAATGTGATCCTTTGGTTAAGGATTTGATGAAATTTGGAATAGAAGCTATTGGTGCAGGAAGTTCTTCTGTTTTGTTTCAGTTATCAGTGAGATCATCTCTATCAGATAGAATCAAGCAAGCACAGAAGCAAGACAGTGAGTTGCAGAAAAAGGTAGAGCTGGTTCAGAAAGGTAAGTTTCCTGAATTCAACATTGATAATGATTGTTTTTTGAGATTTGGGAAGAGATTGTGTGTGCCTTGTGATTCATAGTTGAAGAGAGAGTTTTTATGTGAAGCTCATAGTTCTCCGTTTTCAGTTCATCCCGGCAGTACTAAGATGTACGAAGATCTGCAGGAGTATTACTGGTGGGATGGAATGAAAAGAGATATTGCTGATTTTATTGTGAAGTGTTTGACATGTCAACAGGTTAAAGCAGAGTGGAAGTTACCTAAAGGGATGATTCAGCTTTTACCAGTGCCAGTGTGGAAATGGTAGAATATATCCATGGACTTTGTTGTGGGATTACCGAAGACATCTTGAGGTAATAATGCAATCTGGGTTATTGTTGATCGCTTGACTAAATCTTCTCACTTCCTTGCTATACGAGATAATTTTTCCCTAGATCAACTTTCCCGTTTGTATCTTAAAGAGATAGTCAGGTTACATGGAGTTCCTCTCTTCGTTGTATCTAACCATGATCCCAGGTTTACTTCTAACTTTTGGAAAGGCCTTCAGAATTCGTTGGGTACTAAATTAAATTTTAGTAAAACTTTTCATCCTCAATCAGATGGGCAGTCAGAACGAAAAATTCAGACCTTAGAGGATATGCTACGAGTTTGTTCGATGGATTATCAGGGAAGTTGGGACCAACATATTTCTTTGGTTGAGTTTTCTTATAATAACAGTTTTCATTACAGTATACAGATGGCACCATTTGAGGAATTATATGGGAAGCGGTGTCGAACTCCAACATTTTGGGATGAAGTGGGTGAAAGGAAGCTGATGGGACCAGAATTGGTAGAAGAGATGGCAGAAAAAGTTCAGTTGATTCAGAAGCACATGAGAACAGCTCAGAGCAGGCAGAAGAGTTATGCGGATAACCGGAGGAAGGATCTATCTTTCGAGGTAGGTGATCATGTTTTTCTCAAGGTTTCTCCTTGGAAAAGTGTGATGAGATTTGGTAAGAAAGGAAAGCTGAGTCCAAGGTTTATTGGACCATATGAAATTCTGGAGAAAGTTGGATCAGTTGCTTATCGAGTGGCTTTACCTCCGAGTTTATCTCAGGTACACAATGTTTTTCATGTTTCGATGTTGAGGAAGTATATGCCAGATCCATCTCATGTTTTGAGTCCAGAGGTAGTTCAGCTGGAGGAGAACCTATCTTATGAAGAACAACCAGTCCAGATTCTTGACCACAAGGAGCAGGTGTTACGAAATAAGGTGATTCATCAGGTAAAGGTTTTGTGGAAAAACCATGTGATTGAAGAGGCAACGTGGGAATCTGAAAATGCTATGAGGGATAAATACCCCCACTTATTTTGATAAACGCAATTCCCAAAAGGGGGGAAGGATGTAACATCCCAGGTAAATAAAGAATAAAGAATTTTCATATTTATTAATATTTATGAATTAAATATTAATTTTAATTAAAAGGGGTTTCTACGTTCGATAGCGTACTCGATACGCAACGATGAGTTTCTTTGAAAACTTATGTTGCACACTAGTAATAAAATAATATTATTTTAAATGTTAGTTAACATGTAGCCGTTGTACTAGCGGGAATGGATAGAAATAACTAAAATATGATTATATATGTTTTTAAATGTTTTTACATTTATCCAATAAAAGATAAAGGCTTAAAATACAGAAAGAATTCAATTTTAGGCATTTATACCCTAATTTTCACTAAGGGTTCACTTATCACTTTTTGACGGCGAACCATCATTAAATATAGTTTTGATGAATCTTATAAATTCTATTGGACCAAATATAACTCTTCTTTAGAATCAGGACATCAAAATTTACTTTGTGTAAATTTTTGGTATCTTTCCGATAAAGTTCATTTTTTTAATGAATAGTGTAAAATGTTGTATTTTAATTCAAAACCTCTTTTTAATATAATTTATTTATATGATTAGATTATAATTTTAATTGGGTTTAAAGTGAAATTAGAAAATATTTTTACCATTAAATCCAATAGTGGTCGTTGGAATTAATTTCACTTTGAAATCGGACTTAAACTAGTGTCAATCTTTTGATACTTATTGTTTCATAAAAACACGCTATTTGCTCTGACAGCGGGAATTAATTATTAAATTAATTAATGCAACTTATATGTTTTGAATTTTGTAAAATGGACTTCATTTTTGAATTCGGAATGTCAAATATATCTTAGGGTGAATTTTTGGTATTTTTTCTGAAAAACTTCAATTTTTGATGAATAGTGAAACCACTAAGTGGTGCTTAAAAAAACTGATTTTTCATTTAAATGAAATTTTACCACTTATGTGTTTTGAATTTCAAAAATCCGACATACATGGTTATCATTAAGAAGTAAAATGTGGTTCAATGAGATTAAAATAATTTTTTGGTGAATAGTAACTTATTAAGTTTTTAATCGCGATTAGAGGTAATTAGTGTAGTTTAAGGTAAAAATAATGTTTTAATAATATGAGATGAGCTTGAAACATATCCTACCCTTATTGTACGTGTCATGGCCAACCAAGAAAATCCATGGGTCAACTTGGGGACCCCATGGAGCCACTTTGTTTGGAAAATGACATAAATAACTTTTTATTTAATGTTAAAGTAAAAATGACACACACATGAGATGTTTTACTAAAACAATTTTTACATGGTGTTATACAAGTCAGATTTTTGACTATAAATATTCATTAGGAATATAAAAAGATTTAATACATCATGATATTTGTTTTATAATTTTTAGACATTATATAAATTAAATTATTTATGACATCATGATGATGCAGCGATGACCTCATTATTTAACGATTTAAATAAAATGGAAAGATAATGTCCAATCTAAGACCTACACATGGCCAAAACCTATTGTATGGGTGGATTTCAAACCCGTATCACCTTATACTCGAACCACACCAATGTGGGACCTCTTAAATCCGAATACCATTTTAAAATAAAGTGACTTTTCTTTACATTCCAAGAGTGCCCCTCCTCTTCTCTTATAAAAGTCCCCCACCTCTACCTCCTTACCCACACTCCCAAAGCCTTTGGCTCGGACAACCCCTGCCCATTTTGGCTCTCCACATCCCTCTATTACTCCTTGAATCCTCACTTTGGTCAGAAGTCTTCCCAAGGAATCCTTTGGGCTCAAACTAAGGGAAGTTACCCGATTTTAAGGTAATGTCTTCTTTTGATTCCTTTTGTTTTATTTTGCTTATCCAACCCCCTAAACTCTTTTTATTATTTTCATTTGTAACAAATCCAATATCATCAATATACTAGGATGTTTTTATAAGAAGGATTCGAGCTACACTTACACACACATACATCTAATGTTTAAAGAACATACTGTTTCCGTGGATGGAGAATTTCTGCCTCCTGAAACGATGATTGTTCAACATTATTTTAACACCTTAAAAGGTGGCCATTAATATGACACTATATTTATATATGATATATAATATGTTTTTGTTTTCCTTAGGCTTCTTTATTTTTCATTTTGGGAATATCTTTATGGTTTCCATTATGGGTAAACACAATATCTTCATTTAAGGAAGTGCGGACTACCGCCCCCTCAAAGTGATGTGATTCGTTAATGCCATATGTGGGACGTGTAAAGGATGTATTTAAAGTTATTATATATGATGTTATAATGGAATTATAATATACCTCTATATCATTATTATTTCTTTCCATTAAAGTATGAGATAGAAATGAAAGTAGCGTTCATGCGTACGTACGGCTTACCGTCTCCATGAACGGTGCTTTTCATTTCTTATCCCCAAATGTATTGTACTATTAAAAGTACATGTATATAATGGATATATATAATGAATGATATCTCTAAATGATGAATATAATTATGGAATAAAAATATACATACCTCTCATTTAGTTTTAATTACATTAATATGACAAAGAAATGAAAGTAGCGTTCATGCGTACGTACGGCTTACCGTCTCCATGAACGGTGCATTTCATTTCTTACCTCTAAATGATTATGTAATATTATAAATACATGTATATGCTGTATATATATGATATATATGATATCCAAATCAGTAATTTCATTCTGGATATAAAGATCCTTTGACCACACGAACAACATGTAATTGTAAGAAGTCCACTTTCGACTTAAGAACCAAATATCGACAAAACAAACATTATTAACTTAAATGGTTACACAGTGTTTATAACATGGAAATAAGTGATATAAAAGGAATAATGAACTTTAAAAAGGTTCTTGATCAAGTAGAAATTAACTCAATTTTATTATTCAGGACGTTAAAGAACGATTGAGTCAAGTCGGACCCGAGGTAAGGGACTTCATCTCAATCTCCTTTCATTGAGGCATATTTCGTTTTATACACAACTTTCTTTTATACGGTGTATAAACCCCTTTGACTTTTACTTTTATACAAAAGGAATCTTTTTCTACGAAGCGTTTTACTAAACGACAAAAAGGAATGTTTTTTTAACGTACGCGGTGACAACGACCTTTTCCGTCGCCGCGAGTATTATTTGGTCTTTGGCTTCCTCAACAAGCCGTAATGTTTTTAAAATAAAATAAATACCATATACTCTTTTATGTATTTTGGTATTGAAAATGGTTTTGATAAAGGATTCTATTATGTCAATATATTTATGATATATTGTGATTGAAATGTGGAAATGTTATCATTCCTTTATATTGGTTTTATGTTTTATGATTTTATATTGGTACTTGGACATTTTAACGGGTGGTTACGTGATAAACCATATGACAGGTGGTGCCGTGAATACCAGGACGGGTGGTTACGTTATAACCTCCAATGCATTGGGTATGGAAGTCGGCCGTATGACTATTCTATTAAGTATGTGTGGAAGTTGGCCGTATGGCTATTCCATTAAGTGATATGTGTGGAAGTCGACCGTATGGTTATTCCACTTAAGTATGTTTATGTCCCAAGTTACCTTTATATATGTTATGTGTTCTTTATATGGGTTTTATGGTAATCCTTTGGTTACAAAAAGGTAAGTAATGATACTTTATTCAGTGAAGAGTTTTTACTACTTCATGAAGGTGAAGGTATTACTTTGATAGAGTATACATGGTTTACTTGATGTTTGAAAAACTAACAGTTTTAATTCTTTGTGTATCCCTTACTAAGCTTTTTATGCTCACCCCAAGTTTTTGTGAAATGTTTTTCACAGGACTTAATGTGGAATAAGGTCAAGGATGGGATCAAGGGAATGTCATGCTATATAAAACATGGAACTAGACATGTTTCTTTTGAAGAGTTTTTTTTATCATGGAAACTTAGTAGAAGTGTCTACTTTGTAATCTTTTGAGATGTAATAGTTATGTTCTAATTCTCTAAAACTCTAAACCTGAAAAGATCCTGAATGTGAATTATTCATTTAATTCAATATTAAGTAAGGTTTAAGGCCGGGGCCTTATAAAGAATCCAAAGGGGAATATGTTTCTTCTATTTCTCTATTTATTAAGAATTATTTCAAAAATGAATTTACTTCTCTCCAAAAAAAATTTAAATTAAATTTTAACCTTGTTTTACTTTTTATAAAATGGTTTGAAAGGATTCTTTTTTTTATTTTCTTAATGAGGTACTGGTGTGAAATTTCTAAAACAAATATGGATGGAATTTTTCTTAACATATAAATCATGATCATATTTTTCTACCATCATGGCTATATTTTTCTTTTCATCCTCCTTAATATGTTTATAACTTTATATTCAAATAATTTTTTTCATTTATATGTACATAGTTTTTTTAATAAGTGGTTTCAAAAATAAAAAATATATTTTACTTGGGAATGTTTCTAATAATTTTTTTATGTCATTTCTATTCGTCAATGACAACAAACTTTAATTTTTCATATACATTATTGGAGATATGATCCAAAGATAATATCCTTACAATTTCTGTGGATGGTTTATATTAATGATTTCATGATTTTTATTATTCAAATTTCTTTTCCATGAATTATGTTATGATGAAATGTTTCGTAAACCAATTTCTTTTCATTAGATATGATATGATTAATGCACTCTGATCTTGTGGCACACATATATTTTATTTTTATTATATAACTGTTTGGACCTATATCTCCCTCCAATTCATTTGCTAATGGTATATATATCATGATATAAATAGGACTGAAATATAGATAATAACCTAGTTCAGTAAAAAAAATTATCCACTATGATAGTCTTGGGAGTGATCCTTGACTACTATGATGGCTTTGAGAGTGAGCACATTCCACTATGATAGTCTTCAAAAAGATCATATATGAATAAGGAAATGGTTTTATAAGTTTATGTGTATTCCATAATTCCATGTCTTATTCCAATGATATATTATTATGGATCATGTTACATTATGATCCATGTCTTATGAACTCCCAAACATTTTTCCATGACTCAAAATTATGATATATGCTATGCAAGGTATAATTTTCAAATGTTAAGTTCATGTTATTATTCTCTTATTCTCATTTTATTATTATATAATCATTTATATCTCTCTTTTTGTACCCTAACTAATCATCTAGGATCACAATTTTCTTATGTTTTGTTTCCCCCAGATAAAAGAAAGGTAGTAAGTATGATATTTTTAAAAAGCTACTACTTATAAATAAATAAGTGGGAGATGATGTATATATTTTATAAACCCATTATTTACGTTTCAATGTTTCCAATGACACTATAGCTATAAGGTTCTAGCATGGAATGTTATGCTATATAATTAATATCCATCTATTTAGATATAATATATATGTATGAAAACCATGGTTTGTTATAATACCTCTACAAGATATAAAATGTAATTTTTCAAAATTTTATACTAAATTAATTTTAAAACACTTATTTAATATATATTAGATGGAAATTAAATAGTATTCAAAAAAATTTTCTGAAACATTAAATATTTCAAAAATATATAATAAAATACCTCATAATTTCATAAAATAAAATCATCATGAAACTTTGGAATATAATTGCGTGATAAAATCCAAAAAGGAACCCCCTGCATATAAAAAATTATAAACGGAAAATTAAATATGGTCTTAGACCGGTCTGTAGTTTCTATTATAAATTTACTATAAACTATATAACCATCATGGTAAAAATTTTATTTTCCATTTAACATTTTAAACATTTAATATAATAATGAAAATGGATAATGAATTTTTCTAGTTGTCTCATTTAATCTCAAATAATATATGAAAACCCATAAATTATCTTATTATAATTATGGGTATTAATTATACTCGTTTATCCTTTATAATAGATTTTGCACACTTTTTTTGGAATTATTATATTGATACTGACCATGTTATAATTTAAAATAGGATATATTATATCATCCTATAATATTTTAGTGACTTCTTCTTTAACCTCTTCCAATATTAAAGGATTTAACTTTCTTTGAGGTTATCTTATATAATTAAATTGGTACACTAAATATTTTTTTCTTATAAAGGGGTGAATTAAGTATAGTAATTTCATATGATATCATAACTATAGTTGCATTACTTGATCTAAGAAATTTGATTATCTTTTTATTCTATTCAGCAGTTAATTTAAAAGAAATAGCCACATGTAAATTTTTATTTTCTTAAGATATACTGACAATAATTTTTATGGATGTTCATTAATTTTAGGAAATAATATTTATATATTAGAATCAGTAATTTTATAATATAAATTACATTAATTCCTTATAATATTAAAAGATATACAATTTAATTGAGATTCTATAAAGTTGTTTAAAGTAGTTTTTTATTTATTTTTCAAATCCAAAATCAATATAAGGACTAAAAAATCATTTTTAAAACATATTTTTTGTTATATAACATAAAAATTATATATTTTATGTTATATGGGAAAATTTTTATTAATAACATTTACATATTCATAATTATTAATATTTCATATTAGTGTTTTTGAATTATATACATTTTAGATATAAATAATAAATATAAAATTATGTTGTTGAGAATAAATTATAAGTTAAGTGTATAAAAAATATAATTTTTATCCGCAAAATAATCTAGAATTTTTGAAAATATTCAACTTAATAGAAGTTTCTTAAATTACAAAGGCTTCAAAAAAATGAGTTTTAAATATGTCTTTATCTAATGTGACTATTTTAAGGACCCCAACTCTAGTTGACCAGATATGGTGGTTCATTCAATCATTCATTCAAAGTATGATAATTTATTGAGCATAAATCGGATGGGAAAAAATTCATGTTAGGTAAGACGAAAGAAATGAATCCCCAAGGTACCGACCTTTAAAAAATTAATACACTCGGTGGGTAGGGAGCCCACCATAGAATAAATGATACAAGGATTACACTGATTCCCCCATGAGGCATGGATGTCTATAGAAAAGTTTCCTTCTCGCCATGTATACTTTCGGGTAGCTTGACCAATAAAATCCTTTTATCTATGGGTAATATAAATGATAAACCAATGTGATTCAAATCTCACATAGAGGGAGTTGTATGTAACTAAAGAATCATTTTTAATATATACGAGGGAGAAATTATTATAGAGACAAATCTCTAAATCATTAAGAAAATCCTTCACCTCTACAATAAGAGAGTCACCATGACCATAAAATCTGCTAAAAGAAATCACCACTAAACTGTGGGAGACACAAATAATTCCCCCACCTACCACGATGCCAAGGTTTCAAGAGACACCAGTATTGAGATTGATACCATTACACGGGGGGTTCTATCAGATCTATATTCATAATGAAGACCCCTATTGAGAAGAGGATCTGGTTCACATACTATTCATGGAAATTCTCTTGGATTTAGATTTTTTCCAGCCTTTCAAAATATCCCCCAGGTCCACTGTAAGACATCAAACCCGATTTTGAAATCCCATGAAAGAGGTAGAAATACCATCCACCTGAGATTTGTTTCTAGCATTACAGATGATCCATCATCCATCAAAAATCAAGGAAGACCTCACCTTCCTCTCCAATCTATTTCCTTCCATATTGTGAAACCATGAGAGGTAGATGTACTCACCATCACTCACTTGAATATTGATACAAATAAGGTTCCCAAGGTTTTTCCAAACCATTATTTCCCAATATCCCTCATCAAATAGGTGCTTGAATGACTAATCCTTAGATATACATCATCAAAAACATTTGGATACCATACTGATCCCTTTATGCTTTATCACATAATCAGTTAGAAGGAAAAAATGCTAGATACACCACACCCGAAGGATGAATTTGATTGGAATTTCTTTACACTAAATAAGATTACTCATTCCCACATCATTATTACCTTGTAATTAGAGACGATATCCCTTAGATGAAAAAATTTCTGACATTGCTCTAGTGAACATGAGTTTGTCTTGTTCAGAATAAATATGGATATTGTCAAAAACCTCACACTATTATGCATCAAGGGTGGAATGAATGAAGTTTAGAAAGGAGTAGGCCTCAGATAATGAAATTATAGGATTCGAGAAACGCGAAATACAAGAGATTTACCAGCCCTATTTTCATTTAAATAATTAATCTCACCATATCCAAATATCTATCTTGATTGATGCAGATGTCTTAGAAGATGACCACACAATATTTTACATAGGGAGGGAACTTTAACTCTCAGTGTATTAGAAACATCCCCATGTTTTCCATTGATTAAATTTCCCCAAAAATAGATCCCTTCCTTAGAATCCCACATCAATTTTGACTATAGGCTGTACATAACCTCACCCACACATCTGATTCTAGTACCACTATACTCTACTGGTTTGGCCATTCTGGCCCAATACGGCCTGCGACATCTTCCCTACATATGAGAATCCTTGATAAATGATGGCAATATTTTTTTCAATATATATAACAATAGTTCTTTGGAAATTATTCACTAAGAGAACATGAATTGGAATGGATGAAAGAACACAAATGACCAGTATAATAAGCCCCCCCAAAAAGAGAAGTTTTGTCTTCTAATTATTGATATGACTAGAAATTTTTTCAATAAGACTCACATAATGGTGGATGGATCAACCACCCAGAGAAATAGGGGAACCAAAGTAATCCATTGGAAAAGGATTTCACTTGATTCTCAAATTTTTTTAAATCTTTTTAGCTCAGCTCTTGGAGTAGGGTTTGGAGACATACATACTGCTCTTATCATAATTGATATGGTCACTGCTTCATTTTTAATATTCCTTGATAACCTTGGAGATACCCCAAAGAGATCTTCTACATCCATTAAAAAAGGAAATAAAATCATCTGTGAAAAGAATATGATAGATTTCATTGAAGTGATTCCCACCGTTTAATGGAATTTTTCCTTTATTATGCATGGAATGGGTCAATAATTTACTAAGAGCGTATTGAACTTGAATGAAATGGATAGTATAAAGAGGATAAACCTTTCACAAGACTCACACAACATTGAAAAGACCACACATTTTTTCCATGAACATCACTGAAGTCCAAGTGGAACTGAAACACCTGAAAGTCAGATCGAACACCCATCTAGAGAAAACCATGGATGGAATCACATTTAAGACAAATCCCCATTCAATCTTGTCATAATATTTGTATATATAGATTTTAATTTCCATGTTATAGCCTAGACTCTTCCTGTTAATGTATCAAATCCCCTTCTATTAAATAAAGTCCAATGATAATGTAAAATATATTTAGGAAGCCATTTATTTTTATACAAGATAATTTTTTAAAACATTTAAGAAAAAATGGATATATAAGAAAAATATTCTTGCTATAAATGATTATACAAGATCAGGGTCACTTACAGTTAAGTTTCTTGATGTTTCTTTAATAAATAAGGGATTAAATAGAAAATAAAATGTAAATAATATTAATAACCAAAGGAAACAAAAATTTATTTATTTAATAAAATAATATCATATGATTTATTCTAAATGAACCTTGAATATAAACAGTCAAAAAAGGAAATGGTATTATATCATAAAACATTTTCTGCTTTGGTAATAGTAGCGTTATAAGACCCATGAAAGAATAACATGTAATTAAACTTTAAATATCATGAAAATATGTATATTATTGATATAAAATTTCAATGTATTATTATATATACCATATAAACATAAATAGTTTCATAATATAAAATATGTCTCACTAAAACAAAATTGAGATGAATATCCCATATAATGATCATATCACTAAAGAGAGCATTATTCAATGAAATGAATTAGCGTAAAAACTTTAAATCCAAAAAAATAGTTTGAAAAACATCATAATTCAATAATAGGTTATTTAACACATTAAAATGGTGTAACATAGTAAACGAGGTATATTTATAACACAATTAATATAAATTTAGTTAATAAACTGTTTACCTCAGTCTAACATCCTCCAAATTTGTTCAAAACTATTATATAATAAATACAGATTTATTATAAATCTGTTATAGAACCAAAAACACACACACACATATATATATATGTATAACCATATATTATTCAATAATAATCTTTTATCACATGTTTTTTAACAAATAATTACTAAAATAAATTTCTTGGGTGATGAAAACTTTATTTTTCATGTATATTTTGGTTCTGTAGTATTGTTCCTTGTAAAATGATCATGGTTCCATCACTATATAAATTTAATCATGATTTAAATATCAAATATATTAATTATATATTTATTTATAGTAATCTGTAAAATATATAGATAGAATAATGAATTACACCATTCATGGAGATGGTTGGTCGTATATATGCCTAAACGATGTTTTCACTTTTCAACTGATGGATCAAAAGAAAGATAAATAATAATTCAACATTATATAATAATAATTTTATCATATATGTAGAGGTGGTAGTCCACATGTACCCATGGGCAACATTATGATTTTATAAAACATTGTATCTTAAGAAGGTAGATATGGCATTATGATTCAAAAAAAAATTATTTCATAAATACAATATATATAACATTTTTACACATAATAATAATCATATATAAAATATGGTGTTGAAAAATGAATCATATCGCTACATGAAGATGATAAGTTGTGCATATGCATGAGCAATACTTTCGCTTTCCATTTGATGGAAAAGAGGGGGGATAATTGTGATTTTATAATCAGAATATAATTTAATTATATTTAGGATACTTAATGTATTATTCTATGATAAATAACATATATTTATATGAGAAAAAATATGAAACAAATTTAAAGATATTGTGTAAGACAATTACATCTTCTTCAGAAGACCACATTTTGATCCTTTCATATTGATTCTAGATTTGGTATTTATAGGATTCCAGAACATCTTGGATGTTTCTAGGGAATTTGAAAATAGAAATGGGCTGGCATTGGTACATATAGGTTTCTCAGGGTGGAGTAATTGAGATATGGGATGGGTTTCATTTTATAAGACATGGTAGGGGTATTCATGGAATTTCATAAAGTATTAATTCAATATAAAATATTATTATTGTAAATATGGCTCCAAATTGAAATAATTTTAAGATAGTATAATTATGGGACTATATTCTCTCATAAAATATAATTTTAATTAATCGTGGTTATTTTTTACAATTATCATTTAGTATTAACCTCCCATTAACCCTTTTGATAATTACCGAAATGTTAAAATTTTCTACCCTTCAAGGGTCAAGAATATTTAAATAAAAGGGAAAATAACCCATAAATAGACCATGGTTGAATTTATCAATCATATAACATTAATTTTCCTAATTTAATAATTTTATAAATTTTAAATTATTTAATAACATATTATTTGTTATAAAATATTATTATTGTCATTTCTGATACATTTCAATTAATATGACATTAACAACATAAACATAGAGGGGGGATTTGAATATAATATATTGAGAATTACCTAACATGCAATATATATTTAAAATATTTGTGGTACATATTAATAAATTCAAATTATGTCACCTTAAATATTTTTAAAATCATTTATTTTAATTTTCTATTAATTGAATAAATAATGTGTCGGTGTTGAGTAAATATTTAAGTTAATTATTTCATCACTAGAATTTATAAATAAATTACCACAACAAAAATAAGTTATTTATATTTACAATAAATATTTATAACTAAACATATCCTTTTTTATACTTATGTCACATATTTTATGATATTAAAACAAAGAGATTGACATTTTTCACTTTTCATCAAATAAAACAATATAAAGGTGAAAATCAAATCCAAATGAAAAAAGGGAATATGTTAAAATATTGGATTATAATGGATTAATTAGGATAATAAAATAAAATCAACAGAAGTGTTATGTCCATTTTCTAGTCCTTATCATATTCTTTTAGCTATACTGACCCAATTTACCCTAACCATGGTGACAATTATTTATTATGGTTTCTATTCATAATGAATAAAAAATGGGCCAATTTAAAAAGTTTGGACTATATTATTCTAGATATGTAATTTTGTTTCATGATTAAATTTTTATAATTGTAAATAATTAAGTTAACCAAAAAATAGAAAAAAAAAATGGAAAATAGTTTTTTAAGAAAATACATTTTTATTTTTAATTTTTCTATACCAAATCCAAAATAAAAAAATTGATTCAAGTGAACGTAATTGGATTATTAAAAATATTAGAGTACCAAATTTAGTTTGAAACTGTTCTAAAACAAAATTATCCTTTGTAAATTCTTGAAACAAAAATATAGTTTATAATAAAATTTTTTATTTGTTCACTATTCACTAGAAAATCAACCTTTTTTAGAAAAATCAAAAAATTTCAGAATAAGATAATTTTGAAATTATAATTTAAAAAATTAAATTATTTTTATAATATGATATTTTTATATGTTCAGGAAATTAATTATAATATTTTTTAACAAAAACAATACATTTATTTTGAACAAAATGTATTTATAAATTAAAAATAAATTTACAAAAAATTGAGTATTTGTTTTCTAATAATTAAGGAATGAATTTGTGTTATAAAGGTTATTTATATAAATTTGATAATTTATTTAATTATATTTATACTCATTAATTCAATTGCAACATGATAACTATTACATTAAATAAATAAATCTTAATAGTATACTACACTTCTCTTAAATGGATTGTTGTGTATATTATATACTACAGAACATAGTCTTATTTTGAAATATCAAGATATTACATTTTACCCACTTAGATAATATTTTCCCTTGTAATTTCATCTCACTCATCATTGTTTTAACCATTGTTGAAAACCTACATCATATATAGGGATAATAAATCTTATTTTTAAAAAGAAGAGTGAGAAATATAATTGTTAACTAAAGTATCATATATTCAGGTTCCCAGATAGGGAGAGAATTGGTGGGAAGTTAAAATAAGTCCATTTAATATAATAATAAATCCCACGTACTAATATTGAGTGGTAAAGAATATGTTCAAAGTAAATTTAACAACCACAAAAACCTAAGTCAGTGAGGGTAAAGATAACATCAATTCATTAGAAATGAAGGTAAATAGATATCATTTTTATTTAAATATTCTTTTACCAAAGTTAGGTTTTTAATTTACCATTTAAACTAATAAGATAAGGAAATATACATAGTTTATAAGTCTAATATCATCCTTTAAATAATTTCTACCATAATCTCATTTTTTTCCTCAAATAATGAGTATTAAATATGATTTTTTCATGCTTGGAGTATTAAAATCAAATTATAATGGATCATATAATCCATATAAGGATTTCATTAAATTCAAATTATCATTACTTATTTAAAAAAATAGGAATGATTAATATAATTTAACATATAAAATATAAAAAACACCCGATATATAAATAATACATTTTACCTACATATTTCCATAATAAAAGAAATGATTAAAATTGTATTATTCAAAAAATAAATAACCCTACATCACAATTAAAATTAATAACCTCAAAATTATATAACATTTAACCTTAACTATGATATCACACATTTTAACATACATCTTAAAAAATTTATTTCATTATTCCCCAAATAATCATTTTTTGTTAAACCACATATTAAACCAAAATTTATATATACCTCGACCGAATAAAACACCCTTAAAATATCATTAATCACTATGTTAAATCATTTTATAATCTTATAACATATTTAACTTCGCCAAAATATCATGAATCAAATTTAAATACAAACCTAAAAGGTAATCCATATGTTGACTATAAATATTTATAAAAATACCACAATGTTATTGAATTAATTTTTAACCATCATGATTGTCCATATCACTCTATCTGATATACAATAATTAAGTTCACATAAAGTCATATACTAAACCAAATTATTATTTAAACCTCAATAGATAATTCTACCTAAACCCCAGAAAAAATTTCGAATCACCTCAAAAATTCCATTTTTAAAATATCAAAAGGGGTATCCATGACTTTGAATTAATAATAACTTTTAACATATAAACCCATGATAGTATCCATAACTCTTTTGTATACATCATATAAAAAAATATTATCTTAAAAAATTAATATAATCATTACTCCTAAAATAAAATTATAGAATATTTATATAAATTGAAAATTGTAATAAACTTCATCAATGATGTCCTAATTCACTTTTTCATAATGTCACTAACCAATTTAAAGGTCAAAAATACTATCACACTTACATTATCAATGTCAAACATCACCATACCATTAAATAACTTTTATTAGATATTGATACCATATATTTTAATATCATTAAAACTACTATGGAATAATACTTATATGTTTTATCATTTATATATTCAAAATATCATTGATTAAATAATTTGACAATATAGTTCTCGAATACTAATATATATACAATTAAACCCTTAAAATTTAATTATTTTCATATCATACTTTCTTACTCAGTCAAGAAGTTAACCCATGGATTGGGGTATGGCCTTGGATAATTCCCATATTCCCTATACAAAATACATTTAACTATAAATTGTTTAATAGGAAGAAATCTATTTTCTTTTATAATAATAATAATCATTTTCCTTGATAATTCATTGATCTAGGACCTTCTTTTATACACATAAAAAATTCCTATTCCTTTGAGACATTCTCCAGGGTTTCAATTTCCACAATTCTAACATGAAGTAAATAGAACCTTATTTTATGCATAGTCTCTACCACCTAATCTATTGGTGAACTCAATAATTAATTTCTTTGGTAGGTTTGAGAGTTTTTTATGTTACAATTTGATAATCACATATCATGAATATTTATTAGACATAATCACAGTATCATTCACTCTAGTTATCATTCCATTTGGTTTCTCATGATGAAAAAATTATCCATCACATTTGATGTTAACATGGTTCCATCTGGTTCTACTCATTAGATTATGTTAAAATTAATACTATGAGAAATATTTATCATAGTGGTAGATCATAAAATATCATTTATAGAATTTATAAATTATGTCACCTTATTTTTAATCTATGAAACATTTTGTTTAACCTAGGTAATATTTTATTATTATCTATCCAAATCCTTCATAATGTTTTATAATGAAAATTATATCTAATCCAATCATATTTCCCAGGAGTTTCAAACCAAGAGTTAAATTAGGGCACACTCACATACAACCTTTACATATTAGGTATCTTTATAATCGTATTCCCAATGAAATAATAAATTAAAAAGAATCACCAAATATAATTAACTTAAGTATATTCATGATATAAAATGTCAAAAAATCATTAAATATATCTCATAAACAAAAAAAGGTGCAAAAAATTAAATATATCTCAAATGAATAAAAATTGAGATGAATTACACTTTCAGAGATCGTATTATTGAAGTGATAATTAATCAATGAGGTGATTATGTGTAACAAATTTAAATACTTGAAAAACTAGTGGAAATGAAAATTAATAAAATCATATGTCATTTCTCATATAATCATGGAATAACATAGTCCATGATGTATATATACAACCCAATGAATAGAAATTGAGTTATGAATCCCCTTACCTAATGTTTGAATTCTTTTGTGAATGTTCAAACATCCTGTCTAATAAATAAAGATTTATTATAGATATATTAAAAAATCATAATCATATATATCATACTATTTTTTATTCACTTATAATCATTTATCACATGTTTATTAAAAATCCTTTGTAATAATCAATGTTCAGTGTGATAACTACTTCATTTTTCATGTATGTTTTGGTATGGTAGATTTGATTGATGTACTTTGATCATGGTTTCATAATCTATATATTTTTAATGATGATGTAAATATCATATATATTAATTATATATTTATTTATAGTAATCTAAAAATGTTAGAGAATGTAAAATTAACTACACCATTTCTCAAGACGGTAGGTCATATGTATGCATGAAAATTGGTTTAGAATTTTGATGAATGAAATAAAATAAAGCTAAATAATAATTAAACTCTAAAAAATAATTATTATGTCATATATATCATATATGTTTATTAAATCCATCCTTATTACTATCCATGAATAATATAGGTGAAAATTGAACCACATTACTTTGTAGAGGTGGTGGTCTACAAGTATGTACAAGGGACATTATCATTTTCCAAAAGATCAGAAAATGAGAAGGTAGAAATGATATTATCATTATAGAAGAACAATTATGTCATAAATATCATATATATAACTATTAAAATCCTCATAATATTCATCCATAGAATATCGTGATGAAAAATTATTCAAATTGATACCTGGTGACGACAAGTCATATATACACACGAGTGATACATTCAGTTTCTATTTTATGGAAAAGAGGATAGATAATTGTGTTTTAATAATCATAATAACATTTAGTTATTTTAAGTATATTTAATTTATTATTTTATGATAAGTACCATATATTTATAGGAGTAAAAAGAAAAAAATAAATTGAAAGAGGTATCATAAGATGATTACCTATACTTTAGAAGACCTCCTTTAGATCCTTTGTAATGGAACTTATGGTTTGTCTTTTTAGGATACCATAACGAATATAACATGTATATTGATTTTTATAATATAAACGGTATGTAATTTTTTGATCTAGGTTTAATAATTTTTCGTAAATAAGAGTGGGAAGGGGTGTTTTTTATAAGTAATGGGAGGGGTATTCCTTGAATTTCATGAATTATAAAATTAAAATAAAGCATAATTATTATAAAAATTCCCCCAAATTTAAATAATATAATGATAATACGATTATGTGTCTAAATATTTTCTTAAAATAAAATTTCAATTAGTTCTGGATATATTTTCACTCTTGTCATTTAGTTTTAACCACCCATTAACCCTTTTCACAATTCCACCAATATTAAAGGTTTCTACCATTTAAGAGTCAATAATGTAAATATGAAAGGTAAAAGGCCCTTAAATATACCATTGTTGATATTTTAAACAATTTACCATTTATTTTTTCAAATTTAATATTTTTATGCATTTTGAATAAATTAATAAAATAGTATTTATTATAAAATTTTATGATTTTATTTTTACAAAATTCATTTAATATGACTTTAAATACATCAAGATAGAGTGGTAATTCAAATATAATCTTGTAAAAATTCCTTAAAATGTCATGTATATAAATAAAATTCAGGGGACAGATTAGTTAATTCAAATAATATCACTTTAAATTTTTCTAAATCACTTATTTAATTTGTTATTAATTGAATAAATTATGTCTTAGTGTTGTGTAAGAATTCTAGGTAATTATTTCATCAAAATAATTCTAGGTAAATTACCAAGAAAAAAATAAATTATTTTCATTTTAAATTTTTATTTATAACTGAATATATCCTTAATTTATCCTAATATAAAAAATTTAGAGATAATAAATAATGAGAATTTCATTTTTGACTTTTCTTTAAGCAATATAATATAACGGACTGAATCATAGAATAATGGTAATGAATGCTCATATTTTATAATATTGGGTATGTGTGGATTAAATAGGTTTATTCAAAAAATTATTGCATTTTTGGGTCATTTTTTAGTCTATATCTTATTACCTTAATTAGCTAATTTACCCTTATATTGGTGATAATTATTTACTATGGTTACTAATCATAACAACCAAAAATAAAAGGCACCAATTTACCAAATTTGGATGTAAGTAATTAAAATATGGAATTAATTTTTCATGATTGAATTTCTATAAGTGGGAATAATTATTTAAAAATCCAAACATAAAGCGAAATTAAAAATAATTTTTTTAAAAATGGTCGTTTATGTATAAAAATATTTTATATCATATTAAATCATAAATTTATTTCAATTGACATAATTATATTGTTAAAAATATAATTGAACTAATTTTAATGTTAAATAATTTTTTTAAAAATCAATCTTTGTAAATTCCTGAAAAAAATATGGTTTTCAATAAAAATTGGTATTTCTCACAATTCAATGGAAAATAAATCATTTTTGAAAAATTTGAAAATTTCACCCTAAGAAAATTTTGATATAATTATTTAAAAAATTATATTATTTTTATAATATAAAATTTATAGATTATTCATAAATTAATTATAAGTTTTTCACAGAAATAAAATTTTTTTTTGAAGAAAATATATTTCTGAAGCATAAAATTTCTTTATAGAAAATTGAGTACTTATTTTCTAAGAATTAATAATTTTTTTTATGTGGGACATTTATATATATTTCATAATTTATTTAATATTATTATTACCTTCCAATTCAATGGCTAGCTCTTAACTATTACACTAAGTAAAAAAAATTAATAGTTTATCGTGGTTTGCATAAAATTCGTGTTGTGTATTTCGTATGCTATCAAACATAGTCTTCTTTTAAAATATTATGATTTTACAACTAAAAAATCATATATAAAAGTGTAAGATTCAGAAAAATTATAGTTAATAGAGAAAATATAAAAAATTATTCTTTTATTATTAGACATAAATTTATTATTCATATAAAACCCAATTTAATATGATGTTTGAGATTAAGATTGATAATTTATAACATATAAAATATCAGATTTCACAATTCAAGAAAAAAGTACCATAGTTTATATTCTTGAGTAAATATTACCCTCTTTTAAGTTAACAGGATATAAGTCCTTCCTACAATATAAAAAAATTTACACTTTTAAATATTCTTACTTTTTATCAAATTTGAGAATGTTGTTAGGAAAAACTAACACAATAACACCAATAAGATTGTCTTCAGAAAAAATGCCATAGTTGGTTATACTTTTTCTACATGATATTAAATTACATTAGTTTTTTATAGTTTTGGATACATATAATTCCATGAATTAAATTAAATAAACCTAGGAATAATATCTAAAAAATCTAACAAAACATCCAAATCATTCTCAATTTTAAAATCATTTATTTGAAATGGAATGATAATAAAATACTTGTGTCTTTACATTTGATTGGAACTAATCAATTAGAATTGTTATCAATATTTTTATGATTTTTTTAGAAGTACACATTTCCATTAAAAAGTTAACATACTATGAATTGTTTTAAATAAATTTATGCAATGAATTATTTTTCTCATCTTTCTTAATTATTACCAGAAATATAAGTTCATAAAATATAGGTTTTTTTTCTATTTTCCTCATCTAATGATAATAATATTATAGGTTTTGAAACAATAGATATCCCACTCAAAATAGTAGATTTTAATTATAAAAATAGTTTATTCTTGTAATAAATGGATTCTCATTAAAAATAACTTGTTTTTTATAAAAAACAATAGGTTTAGAAGATAAATTAAAATCATATGTTTTATTAGTCAATGCATATCATTCGAGTGAATATTGTAATACTTATTATTCTCCTAAATTTTTTACAAATCGAACAATATTTTTATCTTTTTTGTAAATTTTAATTATATTTATTTGTTAATTCATTCAATTATAATACCATTTTTTTGGATTTAATATCACCTTTAATATTTTATATAGGCGGTAAAGGTGAATAGTGATCAAAATTCTGAATAAATTTACATATTTTACATACAATAAAATTTAGTTGAACCATTTGAAATTAAAAATTTTTATTAGTTATATTATTGAGAATTTTGATTATTAGAATCTAGTAAACAAATATCCCTCAAGGTATTTTATAATATAATTATTAGTTATTATATTTACCAATTCTCCCCTGGTTAAAGTTTCAATAATTCTTTTTATTTTATTTATTTATTTTAGTTAAAGATATTAAGTCGAGTATTGATATTAAATGAATATGGTCCTTTTTAGTTTGAATATTTTAAGGTGGATTTATATAAAATAGATTTCTTATGGTATGGTCTCTATGATAGTGTTTGAGAGTTTTGGTACCTAGAGATATTTTTGTCTTTCCAAAGCAGAAGATCGTTTGATGAAGTGCATAAATTTCTCTTTTATATTATGAGGATGATGGATTTTGTTATCAATCCCAAGAAATTATAAATTAGTTAATTTAGATTTTTTGATGTGCTCGATTACATGATCAACATGACAAATATTTTTCGCATTATTAATGTTTGTATGTGTGGTGAATGTTTTGTAGAATTAATTATTGATGTAGAAGAAATCATTCTTTTATATGATAGTTTTATACAAGGACTGGATTATGATATGTAAAGAATATAAAGAAAATATTAATTCTATATCTGTTATATTGAAATGTGTAGGCTTCATTACAAGTGATATAGCATGGTACTAGTGTAAAAATACCACACTTTAAAGATTGATGATGTGTTGTCAATATCGATTTTATGTCCAAACAATATCTCATAATAAAAGTAGCAATATTCAATAAATTCAATATTATACTATAATGAAATGTGTCATGACACAATGATTCTTTTATAGGAATTTAAAAAAGTAGTTTTCATGTATCCACATTATATTTACACTCATTACAACATAATGTGTAATATTAATCCATGATTTTTGTTTTGGTTTAGTATCATTGTATATTGAAAATATAGATTCATGGTTAATAGATATGAAACTATAATATGATTCTTTAAGTACAAAATAATATCATGGATTACTAGAATTAATGGATTGATCCAATTTGTCAAATTAAACAAGGATAATTTCACTAGTAGAAAAATGGGCTTCTATGTCTGGGTTTTAAAATTTATTTTTCGAAATTGACATTAAATGTGATGGGGGAAACTTTTAATGTCATTTTATTATAAAATATACATTAATTTTGATTTAGAAGAACTTTTAAAATAGATTTTTAAAAAACCCAATGTAAAAACTCTTTAAAAAACCCTTTAACATCAGTTTTTAAGAAAAACTATGTTGGAAGTTCTTTAAAAAATATATCAACTTCCAAAATCCCTTATTTTTTTAGCTTGAAATGATTTCTCTTAAATAATTATGGCTCCCAATGACAACTGGTGACACTCAAAAATGGTTAATCATATCTTTAAATTTATCTTCATCCACTTTTCATGTCGTTTTTGCTTAATCTTCTATCCTTCATCAACATTTCATGATCCTCAAGCTATTCTAGTTGACCCTCAACTGTGGTTCATTTTTTTTATTGGTTCTTTTTCTACTTTATTTTTTCACACATTTCCTTCAATCTTTGGATCATTTACACTATTAACACAGCCTTCAAGTGAGTTTATCTATACTCATGATCTATTTTTCATCATCGATCCCAAAATATTTTATGTTATTTTATTATTTATGATAATAAATTAATTATCTACTAATTATACATTTTATTAATAAAATTAATTTTTGTATTTATTTTATTATCAATTATTTTTTCAAAATTTGGATACTTTTAAAAATATTATATGATTATAAACTGATTTTTACTATTATTTGTTTTTTTTATATTTTTCTATTTATAATTTTTAAGTATTTATAGATTTTTTATCATCATAATTTAATTTTTTTGTAATCCTTTTTTATTTTCTTTTCATTTAGAAATGGTTTATATTGATATAATGAATTTTGATTATTTTATTTTTTGTAATATGTTTATCATTTCTAAATTGTTCTTAAGACCTAAATTATTTGTTTAAAATTTATGCATATATAAATTATCTATATTTATATATCTTTAACAACTAGTATTTAAATTTTTCAATGATATGTTTTAATTATTATGTATAATGTTTTTTATTATCATATATTTATCAATAATTGATTTTTTTATTATATTATTATATGATCAAAATATATCTATTTATATGCATTTTTAAAAGATTATATGTTTTAATATATTCACCTTTTATATTGTCATATTTTATAATTTATGGACCATAATTGTATAAATTTACCAAGAAACATTGATGGATATATAAAAGGAGTTGATAATATTGTTAAACTTTTTGAACTAAGTCTTCAAAATAAATACCCATTTTTCTATACACACATGAAGTGTTAGAATATGATAAAGTTAAACACTGGAGAAATAAGAGATCATCTAATTTTTTATGGTTTAAACCATAATTATACACATTGGATCTTGTATATTGGAAAAATAGAATATTCAACAGGTAATATTGGTGAAAATATTCAGCATGAGATAAAGGATTATATTGATGAATTAATTCATGAAGCAACTAATGAAATAGTAAAAAAAAGAAAATGGATTTTATAGAGATTATTAGAAAACAATGTTCTTTGGTTGCACAAAATTTATAGTGTTATAAAAAATTCTATGATTTGTTAACTTAAAATAAATACAGGGGAGGAGTGATAAAATTATCATTAAATTTCATGAAATTTTAAAAACAAGTTCTTCAAGAAGGAAATTAAATTACAAATTATAACTATAACACAAATATAATATTATACCCAATAATATTTGGTTAAAAAATCAAACATTATTTCCCAAGTGATTGTGTGCTGTATTGGAATTAATATTAATGTTTATCAAACTTTCTTAAATGTGGGACACTACTATATAATATGTATAAAAAAATTAACTATGATTCATGCTCACATAGTGGCATCGAGCCTCTTACTAAGGAAAATTGGTTCCATCTAACAATTAATATTTTCATGGTTCTATTTTAAAATTTAAATGTTGAAATGTTTATATGGAATACATATGAGAATATCTCTGATAGAAACATACATTATCCGACTAATTCACCACAATGGAAGAGATTCTCTAAAAATATTCCTGATTCTGGAAGTGAAGATGGAAATATCATAATTGGACCAAAACAGCCTGGAAATCAATGGAGAAAAAAATATTTTGTGATGAGATTGATTATTTCTAAACCAAAACATCCAATAAATGATATTTTAGTGTATCATCACCATTGAATTATGATTTCAAACAACCATGGTTGAGAGGAGTTATAATAATTTATGCATACAGGAAAGAGTATTTTATTTTACGTTACATGATAATGTCCACTATAAATAACCTTCCTGCATATGGATAATTATCTAGATATAGTTTTAAGGGATATAAATATTGTACAATTTATAATCAAGAAATGACATATCATCCACTACATAATGGAACAAATATATATTACATTGGAGATTAGAGATTTTGGAAACAATTTCATCCTTATCCTAGATTGAGAAAAGAAGATAATAGATTACATGAATATAATCTATCTCCATAACCATTGTGAGACGAAAAATATTATGAAAATGTAAAAAATATTGATTTCACATTTTGAAAGAAAGTATGTTCTATTAATTAATAAAATATCTAGAAGAAAAAATAAATCTTATTTGAAAATCCTTATTATTGATTTTAAAAGGTATAAGATAACAATAATGCTATGCATATTGATAAAAACATAAGTGATTGTTTTTCTTGAACATTTTTAGACATAATAGGATAGAAAAATATTTATTTCATGATATATTGGACTTTATGTCCATGGGAATACATTTGGAGAAAGCTCCCACTATGAAATCAAATATAATATATTTAACTCAATCTTGTCACACATTAGTCAAGAGTGAGAAGTTTATTTTTTATGAGTATCTAAATGGTATTAATGTACCCAGTGGATATTCTTTAAATTTTAATAATTTTGTTCCATTTAAATATATTAAATTAATAGGTTTTGAATCTTGTAACATTCATGTATTGTTAAAACAACTGCTACAAGTCACTATATGTGGTGTATCAATGACACATTAAATAAATAATGTTATCAGGTTACGTTATTTTTTCAAATCAATTCATAGTAGATTATTTGATCTAAATTTTTTAGATGTGTTCTATAATGATTTTTTTTCTCATACTTAAAAAAATACTTCCCATAATTTTTTTTTATATAATGGTTCATCATGTGATTAATTTGGTGTATTAGACAGTATTATGTTGGCCTTTTTTATGTTGGTTGTATCCTTATAAAAATATAAACTTTTTGAAGCTATACGTTAGAAATCCTCATTGAATAAAGCCCTATTTTTTAAAAATATATATCTGATGGGGTGATAGAGTTATAACCTAATTTTTTGTATAAAGTGGAGAATATTGGTCTCCCTATACTGTTACATCTAGAAAATGATAGTGAAGGTAGAGGGATTGATTGAATAAAATTAACATTTATTCTTTGTGATAAAGTTATGTAGGAACATTTAAATATATTGGAAAACAAAGATGAGATTCAACCATATATATCATCACATGTTGCTAGAGTAATGGTTTATATCTTAAAAGAGACGAGAAGTGGTCAATGATTGAGTATAAAAAGGCATTTGTTTCATTTTTAAAGAGAAATTTGAAAAAAACTTAATTGCATCATAACATTTTAAGTGGTTAAAATGGGTCCATTTCTTAATGAGATCACATGCTATAGTTTTGATATTAATGGTAACACATGTAACTCAAAAAATTAGGATGACAAGAGTACAATTCTAAATAGTGGGTTAATGGCTGTCGCTGAAGCCCTTCACTTTTGAGCATGAATGAAAAAAACCAAATTTCTACATCAAAAACATATTTTAGAGTTTTTTAAGATATATGGGATGTTTATTAAACTAAATTTCGTTTTAACATTTCTAAGTATAACTGGGTTGATAGTAACATTGGTGTAAAACATGATGATTAGAGATTTATAATCATTGATTTGAAAAGATTTAGTTTCAAAAAGGGACCATTTATCATGGAGACACTTGCATTGGTCTATCATTTTTAAATTAAAAATAATTCATTTGGGTGATGAGGATAATGATGATATTTTGGATTGATGTAAGTATTATTAATCTATTACATTATTTTAGGATGATAATAATGATATTTTTTAGTTGCAATAATTTTTATTTATAATTATTTTTAATTATACATATATTATTGTTATTATATTTTTGTTGTTGAAATATTTTTTCCCTCGATTTGTTTTCATTTAAAAATTGATTTTCTTATATATTATAAACAATAAATGTTTTATTTACCATGGTTTCATAATTTTAATCAAATACAAGTACACAAACTTTTTTAAGGGAGCATAAACCTTTCAAAATGATAGAAACTAAGGTAGGAAAACTGAGGTATGTTTGTAATTTCATTTAAATATATATCCACAATAGTTAAATTATTTCATTAATAAAACTTATATATATAAAAATTATTTTTATCTGTTCATAAAATCTAAAGAGGATGGTACCTAATGATAGTATGAATGGGATTATACATTTACTCAATATTTCACTCACACATGGAGTGAAGAGGGTGATACTAAACTTTGATGAAAATGAATTTCCAACTGGACTGAATGTCACACAGTTTATGACTTACATGGTTGTATAATGTCATTGTAGGATAATTACTTTAAACCCAAATTAGAGGAGTGTTGAATAATTGGTGAAAGATATTTTATCATAATACCTAAAAAAGTATATAATCTTATCAATTAGTTTTCCAAAGATTAAATCATTATACATTTGTAAATGTTTTATTTATTCTTATAGAAATAACACTTTACTTTCAAGGGAAAAAAAGATTTTAAAAAAGTGTTTACCCTTAAAAAGATGTATATATTTTAAGACAAAGTTGGCTTAAAATTATATTTTTTAGAGTAAAAAATATAAATATCCTTGCATTATGTATGCGATTATAGATATAGGGACATAAATAAATATTGTCTCCAGTCGATACGAGGAATATTTTTTGGTATATTTTTTCTTTATAAAATTTATTTGTTTATTAATTTTCATTACTTAAATTATTTATTTTTTCTTATGAAACAAACCTACAAGAAAACTCACCAAGAGATACAGTCACACAATTTATACCTTCATAAATTATCACAAGAATGGTATCCTTTGTTATTGTAACAAATGATTTATAAAAAATATAGTGAATTAATAGAAATGTCAAGTAGAGGCTCGAAAGAGGTTCTACTTGACCCTACATCTCCTCCAATTTGTTAAGAAAAATGGAAAATGGAAATAATTTCAAAAATAAATGAACATATATTACTATTTAGAAAATATGTATCTTATTAAATTTAAGTAATTAATTGTTACATCTCATCAATATTGCTTTTTTAGTATACTTATATCTATAATATTATATTTAAAAATATTACCTTTGGATATACTTCAAGAGAATATAGTATAAGGAACCTTTATCCCCAAGGGTAGAAAGTATATTCATACTGCTACTTTAGGAAATATAAATCACCATGGTTGCATCAATGGCTATAAGGTGAGTGTTATATTTTTAAAAAAATTGGCCACGCCCCTAGTGAGACATATATAGGGGAATAATCTCGGGAATAAATAGATTATTTGATAGATAATCTATGACACTTAAATGTACTGACATAAGATAGGATTAAGTAAATTTTATTAGTTATGTTTTTAGAATTTATGATACAGACACAACCTATGTAGCCTGCCTACCCAAATCTACCACCTCCTCATTTGGACCTAACTGCGTATTGTGAGTTTCATACTAGGTATCCTTATGTACATATTGTATCATACAGAATTTCATATCATTTGGTGGATTATATACAGCATCATACTATGTATTTGGACCATGTAATAGTAGCGTGACATTATATTATTGATCCAGCTACACTAGTTTTGCTTCCTACTGAAGAAGCATATATATATATGGGTATATTATTAACAATTTTTTCACATCAACCAGTTGAACTTTACCATGAACCGACATATTAGGTATGAGTTTCTTTTCATTTTTTATTTTTCATTAAATACAAAAATTACTCATAATATTTTCTTACACTTACCTTATATAGGAGTATCTTATATCGAAAGAATCACTATAAAGGAAAGGAGAATTTTGGGTTCCACTATATTTGGATATTCCCCATGAAGTTGATTGTATAATTATATTATCACATTTTTTCCTATATTAGATAACTAACTTTTTTTATGAGTACTGTAATATATAGAATATATTATAAATTAAATAATTTCAATATCAAAATTATGGATGTTGTAAAGGTTGATCATTTTAGTGTAATAGTATTCGATTGATTTCCATGTAAGTAAATTTTAATTAATTTTTTTCCATTAAGTAAACATATTATTTATTAACATATTAATTAATTTTTTAATTAGGTATCTCCATATTCTTTTCATACAAAATGATTTCACTTTTATTAATGGTTTTATCAACCCATAATACATTTCAATAGATGTGAAAAATTTAAACCAAGAATCCATAATTCAATATTTATCTAAAGGATTAAAAATCACAAAGTTCACATGTTAGTTTTTTCTATTCCTGGGTGGGAAAAAACACATATATAATTATGAAACACTATGAATTATACTATTATTAATACTATAAATTTAATTTTCTAGTTTATATTGGATTTTTTCCATATTATATTCAAAATAATATAGAGAATATCGGTTATTCTCTTTACTCGATTATATTTGAAGAAGATTGAGAAAATTGTTAATGAAGTAAGTTTTATCCCTTTTTTTATTTTATAAATTATAATTTTACATTTTACTCTGTTCTTGATCATTAATATTTGAAATTTATATTGGTTGTGTATTGAGTTCAATATGGATTATTATCCAGTAGTAGGATTTAAAAAAATGGATTATGTGAAAGATCAGGTGAATAACATTTATATCACTGAATAATTTTTTTTTCTATATATATGATTTTTTGTTATTTTTTTTCCATAAATATAGTGTCATCATAAAAAAAGTATTTTTAATTTTCATATTATCATTTATGATTAATTTATCAGATAATCATTACCACAAAAAATGAAGATTTTGAAAAGCATAGATTCATTATAACCATAGTAATTTAAACAGATATGTTATTTTAGAAATTCATATAACTTGATTATGTAGGTTTTTATGATGTTTCTTTGTATAAATATGACAACATGAAACACCTTAAAAATTTATTTTCACTATAACTTCTATGTTTGAAATATTTGGATATTCAATTTAATTTTGAATTATATTTGTGAAAAATAGAGTAAATATTCTTAAGGACTATTGTTACTCTTTTTCTATTTTTACTATTTTTTTGTCAGTTTTGGTTCTTTGGTTTGAGATTATAGGTATGGGATTATGTAATATATATATATTTTAAAAAAATCAACTTCAAATTTCAGTTTATAAAAAAATGATATGGAAATCTCCCAGTAAGGAATTCTATGTCATTTTTACTATAAAAATATATCAAAAAATGCATGGGTGGATTTTTATGTCAATATTTTATAAAAATAATGTTTAAATTCCTTTAGATGTTAACATTATTTAAAAGTCAGTTTTTTTATAAAACATATGTGGAAGGATTCCTAGGAGGGCTTTCAACACATGATTTTTTATAAAACCAATTTTGAGATCCCTCCTGGAAGTCTTTCTATAATGGGTTTATAAAAAAATTGACATCGAAATCGCTTTTTAATCCCTCTTCTATAAGGAGTTTCAACATTGATTTATGAAAAATGATGTTTAACGTTACTCTTTCAACAACACCTGGATTAATTTTGATTATAGATATATATTAAAAGGTAAAAAAATGATGTTAAAGGTGATTTTCCCCTAGTTTTTAGGAGTTGATTTTTTTTACATAAATTTAAAATAAAAATTAAAAATACATTGATTTAATCAGGGTTAAAATTGTTTACATTTAGGTGTATATAGAGATAAATGATGAATAAATTAAATGTTTTTAATAAGGGTAAAATAAGTATATACATCTTAGGAGAGTTCTTGTTTTTTATTATGATCGATTCTTCATGATGAATCATCAAATAATGAATATTTAAGTATTTATTTAATTAAAATTAATTATTTTGGTCTTTTATTGTTTTATTGAGATAATTAGTATTTAATGATTATAAGTTTATATATTTTTTAGGATATTTTAGTTTGAAGAATATGGAAGGTGATGGGTGGACTATTGGATGTTTCTAGTTTTTGAATTTCAAATATGAGGAATACAATTGAAGAAGATGAGGTAATAATTTTTTGAGAAGGAATATAGAGATTATTTTTTTGTAATAGAATAACATTATCAATATTTCTTTGTAGATTTTTATTTTCTTTTACTGGGTGAAAAATTAATGTGCCACAACACATTTTTACACAAATGAGTTTCAATAATAAACCATGGGTGTTGTAATATATTTGGTGAGTGTGGTATAAAGTGTCATAAATTATAATAACACTCCATGTCTAATATATATCCATTAATTTTTAATAGTGATAATTTTACATCAATAAGTTCTTCTTTAATTTATTGAATGTAAAATTCATACCAAAAAACTAATTGATTAATATAAAAATGTTTTAGAGTTGAATGATATAATTATAAAAAGATTAATTGGTTCTTCTTCAAAAGTGGTAATGGGTTGTTGGTACAAGAATCACACATTTTTTTTATTTAGTAATTTTATAATATCTTGAGATTCTAAAAGAATTACTATGTTCAATAGTGTGCAAGATATGCAACACTGAGGGTAAACGAATCATGAAATATTTTTATTTAAATACTCCCTTTATAAAAAATTCATTGAATTTGAGGGTATGATTAGAAATAACTACATTATTCAAAATATATAATTTTACTAATCAATAAAAATGTATTTATTCACTCTTAGGAAATTAGTATTGAATTTTTAAATAATCCATTTTATTATTCAAAGATGTGCTTTCATCAAAAATGGTTTCTATTTCCATTTTTAAATGAATATTATAATTAATTTATAGAAATTTTATATTTTTTGATAAAATATATATATGTTATGAAATAATTATATTGAAGTTATCTTAAAGTGAAATTTTTGGTTTTTTTTGAAAATAAAAGTTTCCAAAAAATAGTGAAAGATGCTGATATTTATTTAAAAATGCATTTTTATTTCAAGAATTTACAAAGTTTAATTTTTTTATAAAATGGTTTCAAGGTAATATTAGTTCTATAATATTAGAAAAAAATAAATTATTCTTAATAGAATTAATTTTATTATTTAATTTGGTATAAAAACATTTTTATACTTAAAAGATTATTTTTCAGAAAAAGTGATTTTCATTAATTTTTTATTTTAATATTAAATTAATTTTTTTTCACTTATAAAAATTGAATCATGAAAAATTATTTCCATATTTTGAATCAATATTTCCATATTTGGTAAATATGTCCATTTTATTTTAGGTTACTGTGATTAGTAATCATATAAATAATTATCATTATGCTAAGGGTAAATCAGGTAATTAAGGTTAAAAAACATTATAAGGACCAAATAAGTGACCCTAACTCTTTTTGTTATCCTATTTAATGAGTGGTGTTTTTTTGGTTCCCATCCAATTTTCTAAAATATGGAAACTAAGTACTATATTTCACTTATTTTTTACCTTTACAATATATAAATAAAAGATAATATCAGAAATGCGACTTTCTCTTTTAATATCTATAATATTTTGTGATAAAGATAAAAATAACTAAATATTGGTTATAAATGGTTATTTTAAATTTTTTTATCTTGGTAATTTATTTATTAAACTAAATGATGAAATAATTAACTTAAATACATATTAAACGATACCACTGTATTTATTCAATTAACAGAAAAATAAAATAAATGTTTTTAAAAATATTAAAAGTAATATCATTTAAAAAAATTAAAATATTACCTAAATTTAATATATATACACATTAATTTTAAATTATGATATAAATGATTATATTCAAATTGATTATCTGTAATGATGTTTTAAATGAAAAATTAAATTCCAAAAATTCCAAAAATAACATTATTAATTTTTTATAAAAAATATATTTTACTAAATTATTTAATTTTCCTAAAAATCATATAGTAAGAAATTTGATTAGGATATGGTTGAAAATATCAACCATGGTTCACTTGTTGGCTAGTTTTCCTTTTATAGCAACTAGCATGACCACAAAATAGTAAAAAACGTTGTAATTGCACTAATCATCAAAAGGGGTAATGGAGAGTCAAAACAAAATGATAAGGGTAAAACAATCACCTAAAATTTTCCAAATTTTTTAAATGAGATGATTTCAACCAATAACCATGTTATCTTTTAATTATAATTATTTATGTTCATTTTAAAATAAAAAATGTTTTATATTAATGTAATACCTAATACAATTTAAAGAATTCCCCTTAACTAATTGTAAAAGGGTACCCCTACCCTCTTCCATAAACACTTCAATAGAAATTATATTCATAAAATAATAACCTATATCCATTCCCAACATCTATACCCATGTCCTAGAGGTCTCATTTTTTGTATAATTCCAACCGTAGATTGATAAATGTGTCAAACCTAGGAGGTTGTTTGAAGAATAGGTATAACATTGTATTTAATAAACCTCCTTCATGATGATATAATAACACCAATATATTCCAGATACTAAGATTTTTTTATGTTAATTTCATAACCTACATCCATCTCATCTTCAATCAAATGGGAAATGAAACTACTGTTCATGTGTACTATAAACTACCATCTCACGAACTGATGTATTTCATTTTCCATCACTACCACTCATGTCTAGTTATAATGATTTATTTAATGTATAAATATAATATTATTTTAATGAAATTAATATCATTATTTAAATATAATATATCATCTAATTTCTTACACTTATATCCATTGAGAAAGGATAGTGTTGTTAGATTACCACCTCCATGAAGCGATGTGGTTCATTTTTCCAGACCACATCACATGGATTCCATATATAAGTATATTTTAAGAAACAATATGATAATTATGATATAATAAAAATTATGGAAACATAAAATGATACATAACTTCCAAACGTCATGATGGTTGATAAATTGTAATGTTATTAATGCATACATACAACCTACAGTCTTCTTGGTTGTAATGTAATGCATTTTTCCTGATAATATTTCATTATTTGTTATAAAAGTATAACTATTGTATAACAATGATTATTATTTCATGATTATTATTCTTTATATGATGTAATGATGAACTCTTTGATCATAGTCATTATACCAAAGTTATTATGGATAAATGAGGAAAATATCAAAAAAACATTTGACATGAACTTAATTATTTATTTAAACATAACAATATAATTAATAGAATAAAATTAATAATAAATATGATAAAATATCTTAGGAAATTAACCAATGAACCTAATTCTATTATTTTGGACTATTAATAATTTTCATGAGGAGTAAAACTTGAGTTACGAGAAATTAAACTTTAAAAAATCTCATTTTTAATGTTTTAAGGATTTATTTTCTAAATATTTTTATTCCATGTCCATATTATTTAAATTATTTTATGAGGAATTTATGTAGAAATAAAATAAATAATAAAAAAAAAATTTATGTCACTTCAAATTTAATTCAAATTTTTTCAAAAGTAACCTTTTTACATATTTTATATGGAAGGATATATATTTCTTTAGAAATGGAAAATATTAATATTCTATTTTAACATATAAAAAATCAAAAATCTTTCCCACCACTATTACTACTATTTTTTTAGATTAATTTACTAGCTTCCATGGTTTATTAAAAAACCCCCCTCTCTCTTTTTTGGGTATTTTGTTTTTGAAAATAGGGTTTTAAAAAGGATAAGGTATTTTGATTTTCAATATTTTTTGGCATACAAGTTCAAAATTGTTTTTCTAGAGTTCAATGAATAAAATTAAAATCATAAACATATTACATTTTTTATATGGCACTTGATCATTATAGACGAATACAAGGTGAGACATATATATCTTATACAAATGGGTGAGCCCAATACAACTAGTATAAATTAGTGAACATGATATACCCAATATGATGGGTGATCATACATTTAGTCCACCAATGCCTTGGGTAATGTTCCCTTTCTTCAAAGGAAATTTGAAGGGAGTTAACCAGGGTGGTTTCTAATATGAATTTAACTGGGATATGACTATTTTTAACATGGATTATTAACATAATGCTCTATGTAATGTAAAACAAGTTTTAATTTTTCTTTTTATGAGTTTAAATATTTTTATATGAGCCAAAAGCTGTGTATTTTTCATGTAGATATGATTTATTTCATATAATCAGAGAATATTTCATAATGAAATAGATTTTATGGGTTTCATGCTTTTTAATCTACTAACCAAGTCTTTTCATTTATTTACTTTACTAATATTTTCATACTCATCCTATATTTTATAATTTTTTAATAGAGTTTAAGGATAACTAGGAACATAGATGAAAGAAATTTTAAAAGGGTAAATTTTTTCCATAAAATAATTTTTTGTATGTTTGATGTTTTGTATTATGGAAAAAATGGATACAATGAGTAAGTTTTTTTCTTGTTACTTATTGGTTTATTATTTATGAATTCTAATGAAATTCTCGAAAACTCTAAACCTAAAATGTTCCCTGAAATATAAGATATTGAATTATTTTCAAAATATTCATTTTATGGATGAATTAAGGTTGATTAATTACAGAAGGTATCATAGGAAATGTTTAGATAACAACCAAGATTAGGGCAATTTCATGAGAAGTTAACATAAGAGTTATGAATACCATCTTGAGTTTATAAGTGTAATGTTGATCATAATTTCAAAGGCATAAAGACCCATTTTGTGGTCTTAAGTGATGAGATTTTATGGTGATTAATGATATTACGGGAGGTTATTTATTGAGTTGTGTTATATGTAACCCTTAGGTCTACCATGAAGGATTATTTCAAAATAATGTTGTTAAATTTCTGGGGATGTAAGCTGAAATTTTTCATATAACTACTGAGGATAAAAAAATATTTAATGTTCATGTTATTAAGGTTATTTTTTAGGATTTTCATCATATTTAGGGAATATTATAGGAATTTTATTAATATTGTTTTATTAAAAAGAAAACCCATTGTTTAGGGAACAACACATCGAATCTAGAAAGGCCATAGGGCTTGAATACCTAAATAAAGGGAGACAAGGGTAAAATGAATACCACATGCCTATGTGATTCCCTAGTTAGTATGGAGTTGATTTTACATAAAATAGATAATGGATAACAATTAATTTTATTATAGGAACATATGTTTTATCATGTATATAATCATGGGATTAAAAAGTTGTTTGTTGATTAAGTGATTAATGTAATTTTTGGAAGAAGTAAACTATTTTTGGAAACTTATATAATTAAGGTAAAAATAATATTATGACAATGGTAAAATTATATTTTGGTATAATTTATGATTATAATGTGTCTTTATGGTGATTTAGAATATTTATAGAAATTATTAACATATTTTGGAGACAATATATTCTCGGTATATAAATTTTTGGATATATGACATTATGAGTAACTAATATAGATTGGAGGTAAAGGTTAAATTAATATCAGAAAAATATTTGATCAAATCCATATCATATTTGGGTTCTGAACTTGGTTGATAATAATTAATAAATTATTTTTTGTTCATTTATTTATTAAATTATATAAGTTGAATGTTGGGTGTTATTTTTCAGGCTTTAGAGGTAAATGTTGTATTTTATCATATAAAGGTATATTATTTTTTTGAATTATATTTCCTTACGAAAACCATTTTAGTTTTTTTAATATATAAAGACATGTGGAAAATATTTTTAACATTTTTTGAATTTATGTGATCTATTAGAAGTTTATTTTAGTTCTTTAGGTATGAGAATTCATCTTGAACACTCAACATTTGAAGAAAAACATTAGATTTTGGTGGAAATTAATTTAAGGACGAAATTATACTTTTCAAGTAACTATATATCCTTATGTTCATAGTAAAAATGGTAAAATGACTCCTAAACTCTATGAAAACGATCTTTAAATAAGAAATTTGTCTTATTACCTTTATTTTTTGAAAAATACATGGAATTGTTCACACATTTTGGTTTTGTAGTTTTGTGATCATTGAATTTCTCATAATCATTGAAATTATTATAGTCAATGTTTTCTATCACTCTCCATAATTATTTGGATAATAATGGTTCCCTCATGTATATTGTTTTAATTACCACTAATTTTCTCTTATTTGTAAACCTATTACATGTAATTTTGGATGACCATCTTATTTACCTTTCCCTATTTTTAATGGGATGATTTATTAACTTTTTTTATGAGGTGTGATTTAAACAAATATATTTTCAAATGTAATTCCAATAATTAAAGAGACAATGTTAAAATTGTGAGGAAATAATTTATTAAATTGGATATAATTTAATATACCCAGAATATAAATTATACACTATATTCGATAGTATACAAGATATGAAACACTAAGCTTAAATGATAGACAAAAAATATTATTTAAAAATGACCATTATAAACTAGCAATTGATTGGTAAGAAAAAATAGGATTAACCAAATTGTAAAATATATATAAATTTAAAATTAAATAAAAATTTATCTATTAATAATTATAAAATAAGAACTCATGTTTTTGTAAATTCATTTTATTCATCAAATAATTTTTTTCTTCAAAAATTGTTTTTATTTATTCTTGTGCGAAAATATTACAATTACTTTTTCGAACGTATAGAAATTATATTTGATAAAAATGATATCATTTTTTGAATAATTTCATCAAAATTATATTATAGTGAGTTTTTTTTGGATTTTTATAAAAATATTTATTTTCCTATGAATAATGAATATTACTGATTTTCAATGAAAACTATATTTTTGTTTCATGTATTTAAAAAGTTCCATTTTAATTTAATTTTTTTAATGTAATATTAGTTATATTACATTATTAATAATAAAATTACCTTTATTGGAATCAATTTTTTAATTTAATTTTGTATTATACTTAAAGGGATTTTTTCGAAAAACTATTTTTCGTTGTGTTTTTCATTTTAAATTTAAATTAATTTCTGCCACTTCTAGAAATCCAATCTTGAAAAATAGATTCAATATATAGAATCAAGAGGTCCAAATATTATAAATATGTTCCTTTTGTTTTTATTCATGATGAATGGTAATTATACTAAACAATAGTAATAATTGTAAGGGTAAATTGGTTAATTAAGGTTAAAAATAATATGATAAGGACTAGAAAATGACCCTAACACTTTCCATTATCCTATTGGACGAGTGGTTTTTTAAAATTTACATACAAGATTTGAAAATATGTAAACTTAGTTTCATATTTAATTGATCATATCATTTATAATATTTATGTAAAAGATAAATTGAAAAATATATCTTTCTTGTTTTTAATAACTATATTATTTATTGAGAGGGATAAAAATAATTTATTTTTGGTAATAATTTTTTATTTTAAAGATAAATGAAATTTTTTATCTTGTTAATTTATTTAAATTTTTTTCTGATCAAATATGGACCTTAAATTATTACACAATTCCCACATAATATTTATTCAAATAATTGAAAAATAATAAAAATGATTTTAAAAATATTAAAAGTAATATAATTTAATTAATTATTGTGTTAAATGATTTTTTATATTATTTTAGGCATGTTTGAAATTATTTTATTTGAATTCAATTTTTGACATATTGTTTTCAATGTCAAATTAAATTATTAGTTCAAAAAATGACATTAATGATATTTTCTAAAAAAAATAATTTTTTATTAAATGATTTAAAATTCAAAAAATCCAATATTAGTATATGTGATTGGTATATTGTTTAAAATATAATCCATAGTCCTTTTATGGTCTAACTTTTCTTTAAAATTAATTAACTTGACACCTAATGAGTAAAAACGTTTGTTACCCCAGTAGTCCTTAAAAGGGTTAATAGAAGGATAAAACCAAATGATAAGGGTGAATACTCCATCTAAACATGTAAAATTTTTATTATATGAGTTTATTTAAACTCATTATCATTTTATATTCAAATTATATTAATTTATAACAATTTTTATAGTGACCCAGACATTATATACAAGGATACTACATCTTTTAGATGAATAAAAATTACTTTAATTTAACACATGCATTAAGGATTTAATAGTTTAGTGCCTTTGGAAACATGGAACATAATATTATTAATTTATGAAATATATTAAATTTATCTCATAAAGATATCACCCCTTTATTTTGCCAACTTAAAAATGTTTCTTTATAATCAGGGGGAGGAAATATAAGAAAGGGTGAGCTAAGATTCTTAGTAAGGGTAAGTAAGGGAGATACATAAGAAAATCATTAGCATAAATGGATAATAAAATGTGAATAAACTTTTAAAACCACACACTACTTATCAAAGATCCTAATATTGAGTCATGGAATAGATAATCAAATTTTATAAGTTATGAATCACAAGGGAATCAAATAACATGAGTCATGAGAGAATAATAATGTCATAAGACATTGAATTGTGGCTTATAAATAATCATAGAAAATAATATGTCAATGATATATTCAATTACATTTAAAAAATGCTTGTCTAAGGATAATCACCTATGCACGTACTTTATGCATTGGATAACAACCCATATACCAACATGTTTCATACTAGGGATAACCTTTTATGTACCATCCTGTTTCAAGCTTGGGATAACATCCTTTGTACCCTCTTGTTTTGGGATTGATGTAATCTCCCATGTAACCTATTGTTTTGGTATTCAGACAACTTCCTATATACCATTTTAAATAATATTATAGTATTCATTACCTAATTCATTGGAGGGAGATATATGTATCACCCATTTCATATTGAAAATCGTACACATGTATGAAATAATGTTATAAAACATTCATCATTTCCTAACCACCAAAATTAAATGGGTTTCATAATCCATTAATCATATCCTAACTTGTATAAAAGAGATATGTTTTATAACTATTTTATCATTTCATCCTAGAATAACCAATGGAAGAAGAAGTGGGTTTCATAATAATTTTATCATTATATAACCCATAGAAAAATAAATTGGTTTAATGAACATATTATCGTTATAAAACATTTAATGAATGAATAATAATGGTATAATTGGTATATATCCCTCTAAATTCATAAGTCACATCATATTATGTCATGTTATATGGAGAGTTATTTTTAAAGATCACTTGTAACATTTCTTGAGGAAAATAAATTTTCATTGAAAATTAATTTCTTTTAAAAAAGTAATCATTTAAAAATAATTTCCTATGAATATAACCTTGAAAAATGTAATTTAATCTTGAAATATTTTAAAATTCATGATAGTAATAAATACTTCTCAAGCTGTTGTTACTAAAAAAAGGATTCTGTTAACATTCTATATAAAATCCAAACATGCATTGTTTGGAAAACGACATGAAGTTTATTTTAGGAAAAATTGTAAAATTTCAAACATGGGTAAAAATTATATTAATAAATAATTTTAATAATTCTAAAAACATTTTTGATAAATTTATTATAAAACATGGTTTTTAAAGAATATATATTTCTGACCAAAGAGAGAAATAAAGAGTGAATTTACCAAAAAAAATTTACTAATCATTTGAAGTATGAAAGTGTCAAAAAATGGTACTATTGATCTAAAATTTTCATAAATAACCATAGGATAATATATTTCATGAATTTATGTAAAATTATATCATAATATTTCTTCATATAAAGAATAATAATGAATAATCATAACAAACAATAATATTTTAACATCAAACCCTTACCACTTTGGTAATTTTTTAGTTTTAAGCAACATGAAATAATAACATCAAAGGAAACTTTAAAATATAATTAAGGTAAATATATTAATTATATAACATTTTAAACCGTCATAATATACGCCACATAAATGAAATTAAGTTCATAATATATCTTCTTCCACAAATAAGGAGAATGGTGAAAAAAATTCTTTAATGTTTGAGTAACTTTAGAATCACAACCCTCATGAAAAAATAATATCAATAAAAACATTTATTATCATAAAAATGTCTATATTAATGATATATAATGTCATAAAAGAAGTATATACACCACAAAAAATAAATGAGTGGTGAATATGGTTTAAGACTCTCAAAAATAAAAGTAATACTTGAAATCCACACACCTAAAGTCTAAACATCCTTCATACTCATTCAAAAATATTGTATAATAAATATAATTTTATTAAAAATATATTAATGTAAAAAATATACATATATATATAATACCATATATTATTTAAGTATTTTATTTTATTACCCATTTATTTATAATTCCATGTTAAAGTCACATTTCATATAATAACCTCTTTGTTTTTTGTATATATTATGATATGTTATTTTCAGTCCACTTTCTTTGATCATGGTTACATCATATATAGAATAATAATAATGATATAATTATCTTATTTTTTACTTCAATTTTCCTCATAATACTATTCATTAAATACGATATTATGAAATGAAGTTGGTACGATCATGAAGATGGTAGGTCATAGAAATTCATGATAAACATTTCTATTTTTCAAAGATCATTATGAAATTGAGAGCATGTAATATCTTATATTTCCAAAAAAATAATAATATAGTAAATAAAATATTATTTCTTTAAATATACTTATATATATAATCCCTATGATTTGGGGATGGAACATGATTCACATCACTTCGTGAAGGTGGTAGTCCGTACGTACACGAATAACATTATCATCATTCAGGGACTGAACATTTTAGAAAGTAAATGATATATTATCATTTTAGAATTATAAATATGTAATTAATATAATAAATATTATATTTATATCACATTATTCATTAAAATTATCCTTATTATCTTCCATATAAACCGTTAGTGAAAATAAATAACATTTCTTCATGAGGCAATAATCCACAGTACACATAAACGACATTATCATATACCTAATAGAATGAAAATTAAGAAATTTATATATGATAAAATTACTAAATAGGTATAATTATGTTATAAATATAATATATATACTTTATATCCATCATAATACACAATCATGAGAGGTAGTAATGAAAAACAATGAATGATATTGGTTCATGATGCGGTAGTCTCTAGTATACATGAACAATGATTTCATAACCCATTTGATAGAATTATAGATTTTTAAGTCATCAAATTAATTTAACAACACTACCTCTTCTCCATCTAACCTCATATTTTTTGCACCAAAAGCCTTCATTGGATGGATTTCTATAAAAAATAATGCTTCTATAATGATAGTATTGAAGTTAAAATTTTATATAGGTAGTTATTTTACAATAAAAAATTATTTGAAGTTATGAAGAAGACAAGAGAGGGGTATCCTTTTATAAGTGATGTGAGTGGCACACTTGAAAATTTTGAAAAGAGAATGTGTACACATGTTTTTAACATTACAAAAGGCTTCGAAATAGATTATGTTATATAATTAGACATCGTAGGTTCGAAATATGTCTATAAAAAGATTATTAGACAAGTTTTTAGGTCTTCTTTAACTCATATCATTTTCATTTAACCCCCTGTTAAACCAATTTTTACCTTAACAACATTAATTTTTTTTTGCTGTTTTTAGTAATCATTTTGGAAAAAATAAGTTTAACTTATAAGATAATATTAATTATTATTATTTAAAATTTTAAATAAATTTTTAAAAATTAAATTAATATAATTGGGATATTTATATTTAAAATTAATCTCATAGTAACGAAGAAAAAGAGGGCTTACAAAGTGAAAATTGATAAATGTTTATAAAGTTTTTATATCCAATTTCAACTTTAAATTGATTTTATTGACATGAAGTGGATTAATATATATATAATTGAAATAATATTACTTTAGAACATATTTTTATTATAACTTTTATTTATAAATATTTTAAACAATTCTGAAGTTTTCAATGAAAATTCAGTATTTTTCACTATACATAAAAACATATCTTTTTAGAAAATTATAAAAAACTCATCCTAAATCAACTTTTATATTCTAATTTAAAAATTATTTTTAATTTTCTAAATAAGTTTTATAAAATTTTAAACTATTAGTTTTAAGATAAGTGTGAAAATGTCAAACAAAACAAATTTTTATTAAAATATAGTTTTTAAGCATAAAATTGGATTTATTATTACATTTTTTATAGAAAATGCATAAGATAAAAGTTATTTTTTGAATTTATATATTATATATAAATTTAATTAAAATAATTCAATAGAAAAAATTTAATTCAAGTTTTCAAAACTTTTTTCTTCAAAAAAGTAGTTTTTCAAAAAAAAAAAAATTTCTTTTATTTTCAAATAGTTTTTATTTTCATTTTTTATTAATTGGTCACCAAATAACTAATTCTATATAAATTTCTAAACCTTTTATTTTAATAATTTAATTATTCATATTCATACCCTCCATTCCGATGGATAGAAGATAAATTTCATATTAAATAATAATATTTTAGTAATATATCATGTTTTGTTTAAACTCAGTGTTGTGTGTAATGCAAGCTAAGATCAGTGTTTCTTGTGACATAAGCCAAAATTAGTGTTTCATGTAACATAGGGTAAACTTAATGTTGCATGTAGTAAAATATAAACTCAATTTTTTGTGTATTAAAAACTATCAAAATGATAAAATTAATTTGAAAAAAATATTTTATTAAATCTCTGGTGTTACATTCTACCACCCTTAAAAAATGAATTTCACCCGCAAAATTCATCACGATAATCAAATTATTAACATTTTAAAATTCATTAATTTCATCCCACATCATTAAAATGACTAATAAATATTCCCTTAAGAATGGAAATATTGAAACATAAAGGTTACATAAAGTATCTCACAATAAGTTTTCTATATTGGACAACATAAGTGGGAAGCAGATATTTGGAAAAGGAAGAAAAACACAAACAATTATAAAAAATTATAGGTATAATTCATCAAAAGAAATTGGTTGATTCATATAAGTTTAAAATCCAAAAAACAATACACTAAAATTTTGTAAAAATGGTCATTTATATTATCAATTTTTTGGACAACAACATAATTATTTATTTCAAGATCATTTTCCTGATTTTGATTAATATTCATGACAATATATATATATATAAATATATACTTGATTTTATACAACTGAATAAGATAAATATCACCCTTTGGTGGTTTCTTGATCAATTTGAACTATATATATTAATCTAATAAATGAGGGTGAATGTTTTATACCTAGAGCACTAATAGATCATATGATCCATAAATAGAATGATAATTCATTTCCTCTATCTTCAGTTTTCATCACAAAAAATGGTTATCACGAGTTATCAAATATGCATAATTATTTATATGTTGAAATAATACATTAATATCTAAATCCATGTACAAAGTTAAAATTAAACCATTCTATAAATGGTAACTTTATCACCCTTCAAAAATATTAAAATAAAAAAATATAGAAAAAATGTTAATAAATTTCCAAAATAAACATATAATTAATCCCCCAATAAGCATGAAGTATCATTTAATTGTCACATACCAAACATGTGAATACCTTCATCCATTATTTTCTTGAAACATGTAAATAACCTAAATTTCTATAAAACCACATTGAAAAAATACATTATTTTTCCTTCCTTATATAAAATACATATTGTTTGATATATTACTTAAATCCAAAAATGTTATTAACTCCATAAATGATAGAATAAACCACATTGTTAACAAATAATTAACTAGTTTCATGTTAATTAGTATTATCTAGTATAATTTATCCTTATCAATCAACTCTTTATCCCAAAATAATTATCTCAACATTAGGAACATATTTAGGGATATGTTTCCATTAATCTTATGTTTTCTATAAAATATAACCCTCCCATTAAATCACATTTCTAGTTCATCAGCATCATTCAACATATTCTAATAAATCATTAACAAAAAACTTATACTGAACAATACTTATAAATTTCATAATTTTTGAATTCTAATAAATAAACACTTCAATAATCGCACTTCCTTCCCAAACCATTAACTAGGACTATTCATATTATTCCTTAATTCCTCATTTTTTTCATATGTCATTAGTACTCTCAATAGTGTTAATAAAAAAACCAATACTTATATAAACTTTTTGATTCACTTCACAATATTTCACCTTGGGAAATCAGTTTTCATAATGCTCATTCTTTCAATGTTTAGAAAATTTAACCATCAATGATATCATTGAGAGTCCAATATTCCCATATAGTACATTAACTAAACATTTATGTTTTCCTCATCAATTACAGTCTTTGTGTCCTCATTTTACACACTTGAAATGTCTTCCATTTCCACTAAGACAATCACCAAGGTGCTTATTCCCACATTCTCAACATATAAGAAACTGAAACATATTTTCTCCATGGTATACATTAACCAAACCCTAAATGAACACTATCTTTATCTTCTTTAGAGATTATATGAGCTTTTTATGGTGCACATTGTTAATAATGTTATACAATAACTGATTGGGAATAATCACAACATCCTTTACTGAAGTCATCACCCCATGTAGCTTCTCATCACCAATTTGTTCATCACATTCAATGTTAACCTATATCCTTCTAGTTCATTCTGTTTAATGAAACTCAAAAACATAGTGTGAACAATAATAATCATATTTTGGAACCACATAATTGTGATAATTACTTATAGGATATCTAATTCATAATAAATTTTTTAATCAATGAAACTTTAGGTTTATCCTATATTATTCATAGTAATAATATTATTAAATCCTCATAATTTTTTGTAAAGTGTTTAGGAATTTAAAAAACATATCCCATAGGTGTGTCAAACTAGGTGTGTAGTAAGGCCCATTATTGTTCACTAGGTGATTATTTAGTCTAGATCAAGGCACCCTTTTTAGAGTTATTACTCCTAGGTACCTTTGATCTAGAGCCACATCCACTTGTAGTACCCAGACATGGATGTAGTTTCTTAGTAATTACTTGTTCTATCCTTTTCCAAAATTTAGGATCTTTTCCTACACATTGGATCATACTTAATCTTATCCTTAGTGTCATACCTAGATATATACTCATAAATATCCCTAAGGATCTCACTAAAGTTTTCTCATCCTAGTTTCAAAATGTTGACAAAAACCTTCCTCTAATACAAACTATAATAACACATGCTTCACGTAAATGGATATTACATATTTTTTTTATAAATATTCATTAATTTGTATGAAAAAAAACATTAGGACCATAATAGTTTGTTGGCTTTTGAAACATGGAACAAAATATTCTTAATTCATTATAGAACTTTAATGTCTCCCATAATGATCTTCCCCCTTTTGTAGTCATACTTAAAAACCATTATTCATAACCTATGGAAAGAAAACATAATAAAGGTTGAGATTAATTTCTCAGTATGGGTAAATAAGGGAGATATATAGTAATAACTTGAGCATGAGGCTATGAGAACATGATAATAACATTTTAAAACCATACCATGCATATAAAAGATAATAATCTTGTGTCATGTAATTGATATTGGAAGTTCATAATACATGAACCATAGGGTAATCAAAGAACATCATTCATGAGATCATAAAATTGGATAAAGGCATATAATTGTGGCATATACATAATCATAAAAACTATTACATCAAGGATAACTACCAATACATTCATAACATGTTAGTATAGGGTTAATCACCCATGTACCTTCTTTGCAGTTGGGATAACCTCCAATGTACCATCTGGTTTCAAGCTTGGGACAACCTCACATGTACCCTCTTGATTCGGGATAGGAATGACCTCATATGTACTCTCTTATTTCAAGCTTGGGAATACCATTGTTTTTCCATTCCTTTTTAATCTTGGGATAACCTCATGTATACTCTTTGAGTCCATATAAAATTAGTCATTACGCAATGAATTGGATGGATATACAGGTCTTATCTATATCTTAATGAAAAATATAAATATGTGTGAAACAATACCATAAAATATTCATCATATAATAAACCATTAAATGAAACAGGTTTCATACAAATTTCAACATTTGAAAAATTGTAGAAAAATTATATGTTTTATAATCATTTCATCATTTCATCATATCATAGCCCATAGAAAAAGATGAAGGTTTCATAAAAAAATCAACCTGGTAAAACCCATGGAAAATAAAATAGGACCTATAAAAATCTTCTCCTCACAAACCATTCATTGAAAGAATAATACTGGTATCCTTGGTTTATATCCTGATAAAATCATATGTTACATAAAATAATGCCATCTTATATGAAGAATTATTTTAAAAAATCACATGGAAAATTTCTTGAGGAAAATAAATTTTATTTAAAATAACATTTAAAAAAACAAAAATATATTTAAAATAATTTCATTTTAATATAACCTTAAAAATTATAATTAAATCTATAAATCTTTAAAATTTCATGACAGTGATAAATACTGTCCATGTTGTGCATGTTAAAGATAAATGTTCTTTTCACATTTTCGATAAAATACAAATAGACATTGTTGGTAAAATGAAATGAATGTTATTTTAAAAAAATTCCAAAAAATAAAACATGGGTAAATATTTATTTAATAAATCATTTTAATAATGTTAAAATCATTTTTAGAAGATTTGGTTTTGGAATAAAATAGATTTCTAACTGAAGAGAGAAATAAAGTCAGGTTTTATTGAAAACCATTTCTCAAATGTTTTCAGTAAAAAAGAATGGGGAAATAGTATGACTGGTTTGAAAAGATCATTAATAACTAGTGTATAGTAAATTTAATTAATTTCTTGAGAAATATATCATAATATTACATCATCTAATGAATAATCATGAACAATCATGGGAAACAATGATATTGTAACATCAAACCCCTTCTACTTCTAACTTTTGAATCATAGACCCCATAAAATAATAACATCAAAGTAAAATTTTAAATATCATGTCTATATCTAGATTCATGATATACATGTTAAAAGGTATTAATATGTTCCTCAGAAAATAAAGTATGTGCATAACGTAACTTATATCACAAAGAAGGAAAATCGAGGCCAATGTCCCTTATTGTTTGAGTATCTTTAGAATCATAAGCCCCGCGAATGAATAAAATACATAAAAAAATTAATAATAATTAAATTATTTATATTAATTATATATAATTTCATATTGTAATTATATACACCACATAATATAAATGAGTGGTGAATATGGTATAAGTCACTCAAAAATAAACGCGAGACTAGAAATTCCCTTACCTTATTTCTCAAATTACATCATACTCATTAGAACCTCCTGTATAATAAATATAATATTATTATACACATAATACAGTATCTAACATACATATATCACATCATATATGATTTACTCATGTCCTTTTATTAAATTTTAATTTTAATTCCATGTTAATGTCAAGTTTCATGTAATAACTGCTTTGTTTTTCATATATGTTTTGGTTTGATATTTTTGGTCCTATTACATTGATCATGGTTCCATAATCTATATAATAATAATAATCACATAATTATAAAATATATATTTCAATTATAATTTTATGTCTAATTGGGAAATTCAGTTTTGGGAAATGATGTATGTTAAGATCATGGATATTGTGTGTGATATGTACACATTGGTAACATTTCTATTTTTCAACGATCATAATGGGAATGAGGTAAGTAATATTGTATCTTTAAATAATGGTCATAATATAATAAATACCATATTATTTATTGAAATATACTTATACATATCATCAATGTGGTGTGGTGGTTGAAAGAGATTCACATCGTTTTGTGAAGGCAGTAGTCCATATATACACGAACAATGTTGTCATCTTTTATTAAGGGAAAAGTTAGTAAAATAAATTATATATAATATCTTTAAAATTATTAATATGTAATTAATATAATAAATATGCAATTTATATAAAATATTTTCATTAAAAATATCCTTATTATGATCTATGTAAAGCATCAATGAAAACTAATCACATAGCTTCTCGAGGCGGTAGTCCACAGAACCCAAGAAGGAAATTATCATATTCCGTAAAGAATGGTGAGTAAAAAATTTATATTTGATATAATGACTAAAAAAGTATAATTATTTTATAAATATTATATATATACTTTATATCCATTATCATAACCAACCATGAGATGTGGTAATGAAAAAATGAATGACATCAGTTCTCAAGGGCGTAGGTTGACATACACAAGAACAATGATTTCATTAACCATTTGATGAAAATAGAGGTGGTTGTAGGTCATTAACATAACCTAAAACAATCAAAATATATGTATGATACTGAGGATATAATTTTAGTACGGTTTAAAAATTACTGAATGAGTTGGACAAATAAATATAAAAATTCTTGTTTAATAACATTATCTTTTATTTGGGTAACCACCATAGGATTTGACAAAAAACCTTGACAGGTTGGATTTATTCCCAAAAATAAGTCTTATAAGATGCAAATATGTATGTTGATAACTTTTTTGGGTAGGTATTATATAAAACAATATGGTTTTAAGGTGATAATATGATAGTATAGGGGTGGCCTTTTAAAACTGAGGTGAGTGGAACAATTGTAATTGTTGAAAAGAAAAAGTTCTACCCACGTTTTTTCACATGTAACAGGGATGAAAAGTGGATTAATATCCATATTTATACGTTATAGGGAAAAAAAATTTCCAAAAAAAGTTTTTATACATGTTTTAGGTAATTTAACCCTTATCATTTCAATTTACCCACATTAAATTAATTTTTACCTTAACTGTGGAAATTATTTTTCACTATTTTCAAAATTCATTTTTGTCAAAGTTTAAGATGAAATTATTATATAATATAAATTATTCTGATTCCAAATATGGAATCAATTTTCCAAAAATCAATTCTTGAAAGTGGAAAAATATGATTAAAAATTAATAATGCAAATGAGATGACAAACAGGTTTTCAAATAGAAAATCTTTGAAACCTTACAATGTTTTTTATACCCAATTTCAATATGAAATTGATTAAAATGACCTAATTAGGATTAATAGAAATATAATTAAACTAATTTTACTTTAAATACATTTTCAAATATAATTTGACATTATAATTAATTAAAAAAGCAGTTTTAAATTAAAATCCAATATTTTAAACTATTCATCAAAAAATTAATATTTTTATAAAATTATTGAAAATTTACCCTATTTTAAATTTTATATTTCGATTTAAATAATTATGTTTACCTTTAAAATAAATTTTCTTATAGTATAAAATATTATTTTGATAATATGTGCGTAAAAGTGCAGAAAAATTTCTTATTAGCATAATATAGTTTCTATGCATAGAATTGAATTTATTCATCCATCTTCTCTGAAAACATACAAGATGAATGTAAATATATTGGTTGAATTTATTCTATATAAATAACCTAAAATAATTCCTCAAAGTTATTTTTTTTGATTTATTTTTTTAATGTGTGTTTCATAAAATAGTTTTTTCAGAAAAAAGAATTCCTTTATTTCATATAGATTTAATTTTCATTTTATATTAATTTCTGACCAGATAATTTGTTCTATATACACATGGAAACGACATATATTCATTTTTTACATAATAATATTCATTCTCTTCATTCCAATGGTTAGGAGAAAACTATCATATTAAATAATATTATTTTAATAATATGCTATGTTTTTTTAAACTCATTTTTGAATGAAATGCAATCTAGGTCAGTGTTTTGTGTAACAAAATCCAAACATAGTGTTGTATATAACGCAATATAAACTTATTTTTGTGTGTAATGTACTCCAAACTTAGTGTTATGTGTAATTTAATATATCAAAATGATTAAATTAAATTAAAAAAATTATTTCAGAAAATCTCAGGGTGTTACAATTTGTAGATGAAAATCAACTCATATTAATTTAGTGACTGATGATAAAGATGTATCCTCAATGTTATCTAGAGAGTAGAAATAAAAAATCGAATTTATTATGTATCATTTCAATTTAGAATATTTTGTTTTTTAAAATTCAGAAAATTCATTTAATTTTTTTATGGTGGAGGAAGTGAGGGTTTATGATTATGAGAGTTGAGAAGATTCATCATTTAATAATCATATGAAGAAAATGAATACTTAGAATGTGAATAATAAATAGTTCATTAGCAGAGGTTATTTTAAATAATTAAAAAATTTATTCATATAAAAGATATATTTTAATTAATTTATTGTCAAAATATTTTAACTATAGAGGTTGAACTTGTTATTGGGTATGGTACATCAGGTTCTAAGTGTGGTTTTCAAAACCAAGGAGAAATAGATCTATCATTGAGGAAATAATTAGAATTTATAATAATAAATATCTCATAAAAATAATAAGTTAGATTATGTAATTAAGGATAATATAATTGAAACATTTAGATAATGATTATATTATATGTTAAATGGGTTGGAGGATGAAGATCAATTGATGAAGATCAAATTGGATTTCAAAAAAAAAATAAAATGATTATTAAAGTTTGATGAGTATTGAGAAAGATTATAAAATATAAAATAGTGGTTTAGATTACTAAATAATAAATAATATCATTCTATATATTCTAAAATTAAAGAAGTTAAGGATAATAATTCAAAAATTTATGTTATAAGAAATTTTAAGATTAATGTTTCTTCATATGGTGAATTCCAAAATTCTAACAAATCTGAATGTAGTGAGTTTAAAATAAACTCTACTAACAATATAATGGGATAATATATAAAAAACATAAATAGATATATTTTAGGAAGATCATAACATTTTTTTCATAAATAATAAATTGGATTAGTGGTTTGAAAGATGAAGGAATGGTAATCTCATTATCTAGATTACCAGTATCTTTTTTCTTTAAATTTTTAATTTTTCATCTATTATTGTAAATGTGGTGTCTAATGGCATATGGAAAGGATTTTTTTATTAATTTGTCATAATATTAATTTTATATATGTTTTTAGAATTATAAATATAGGGTAATAAAAAAAAATATTGTATAATAATTTAGAAAAACTGAAAATTCAAGTGTTGAAATAAAGAATATGTTTCATGTTATGAGTGAAAAATTTAGAAAATATCACCATCTGAATCACTTGGATGAGGAATTACTAACTATATCTCTAGTGAAATTGAAAATAACTGTCATAATTTTCATAAGAATAAAGAAAAAAGGAATGGAGAATTATTTTTAGGTGGATTTATACTTGAATGTATCATAAAATATTCACTCATGGATACATGAAAATGTGTGTTCATTACATATGACATGTGATATGATATTTCTTAGAGGATTTGATAAGTATAATGAAGAATAAATCTCATTTGGAAACAATAATTCAATTAATGTGAAAAAGTTTTTTCAATGAATATTGTATAAGAAAAGATTAATTTTATGTGTACACTATTTTTTATAGATTTGAAACACAACCTCATAATATTTTCTTAACTATTAGATAAATGTGATGAAATGAGTTTTAAAAAATATAGATGTTCGGTCTTGAGAATTAATGATGGATATGTTATGAATTGTGTACATTAGACTAAAGGAAATATATTTTAAAGGTAGGATTCAGAGATTTTATATTACTTGATCATGAAGGTAGAGAAATAGTTATGACATTGATAACTTAGAAATGTTTGCTAAAATAGAATAAATAAGTTTACTCAAAGTGATAATTTTTATAATGTAGAGTTAATAAAGTTTGAAATTAAATTTCAATTAATAATATAAAAAAATTATAATATTTAAAAAATAATATAAAAATTTATAAATTCAAATAACTCATCCCCTAGTGGTTTTCTATTCAAATATATATACACTGATGAGGAAGAAATCATAAAATGGTGATAAATACTTTATCAAATTTATTGATGAAATTATGATAATTAAATGCATCATATTCATAAAGAAAAATAAAAATAATTGAAAAGGATGAATAATTTTAGGTGAAATATAGGAAAGAAACATGGTCTTTCTATAAAGAGGTGTGTAACACCCGAAAAGTTTGACAATAATTTCATTTGAAATTAAATTGGAAGTATTCGATAACATTCATTACATGAAACCATAAGTCTAAATGAAGCATGATACAATATTCCATTATAAACTATATGTTGGATTATTGGGTATTAATAGGATTAAAAACATTATGACATATATTTATAATAATTTAGGATTATAAAAACTTATTGACAAATACTTAATTTTAATGAAATCATTTTATAATTAAAAGGCTTATTTTTCGAAGAAATGTATTTTTCAAAATATTTTGTAAGTTTTCTAAATAGTTATATTGATCAATGTTAAAAAATTAATGTAATTAAATATACTGAAAAATTAAATTAATAAATGAGTAATAATCTGAGAATTAGTTATATAATGGTTAGTAATAAAGATAAAATTGATTAATGGTAAAAGGGTTTATTTTTTTGAAAACATTTTTTATATGAACAGTGTGTTATAACCATACTAAATAAATTAAATAAATCATTATTAATTATTTTAATGAAATTTTTTTATTATATATTTATTGAAATAGTTTAACATTTATATGATAGGTTTTAGTAAGTAAGGAATGAAATTAATTTCACTTTTATTCTTAAAAATTCATTTTTTAAAAATGGGTTTTCATTGCATATTTTAGATGTGTTTAAAAGTAAATTTATTCCATTTATAAAAAATTATTTAAATAAAATTGAATCCATATTTTTAATTATAATTTTAATATTTTTTCTTCTATTTTAATTTATGGTCATAATGAGTAGTAAAAACAGTAAAACTCTATTACCGTGATTAAGGATTAAATGGGTTATTAGGAGGATAAACATGGGATTAGAGTATGAATTCAATTTAAACCTGTATAATTATTATATGATGATATTTATACCCTATATTATCTTACCATTGATTCCATGACCATTATTTATTCCAAATCCGCAATAAAATATCTTCATATTATTTAAATATTTAAGTAATTCCTTGTGTGACCTCTCCATCATTTATAAAAGGGAACACCCTCTCCTCCCTTATTAAGAAATTTTTAGACTTATATCTTAGATAATACCTAACCAAAACAATAACAGATTACATAAATTCATTCTAAATCACTGTTTTTTCTCCCAAGATCAATCTTTGAAATCGTAAGGTGTTAGAAAAAAAGGTCTCTCAATGAAGAGGCTTAAATCTTAACCAAAATCATTCACATTTATTTCTTCTTCCTCCTTCAATAATTGAATTATATCCTTAAAATTTTATTAATATGGTATAATAAAGATAATAAAATTTCATTATCATGATGGAACAACCATTTTTCAAATTCATTTCATTAAATGGGAAGTAAAAAATATCGCTCGTGTGTATATGTGGACTACGACATCCACATAACAATATGAATTATTTTTCCAAATAATGATGTAAAATATCATGTATTTACATCATTGATAATTTTATTATTATTATCCATGATATTATTTCATTAAATATTATCCATGTATTATTTTCATTCTCAAGTTATGGACTAAATGGACCATGTTTCCAGTTATTTACCTTCCAATAATGATTGTCCCTTATTTTCTCATAATAGATTCCATCATAGTTAACCCATAATAATAATATTATCTCACCCTTATTTGGTTTCATTTACCTCAAATATGGATATGAAATCTTTGAATGAGTTTCAAGGATGTCAAACATTTACTTTTGTTTTATATTTTACTTCCAATATAAAATGGGAATCAAATATGTATCAGATCTTTCAAGACTACTAAAATAATATATCATTCAGGAAGAGATACCTTGTGTCTTATGCCATTGTATTAAAGTAGACAATGGATTTGGGTTAATAGAGTTGGGGTTTATATAGTTGTTATCTATGAAATATTAGTAGAAACCTTGGGAACTAGTTTGAGGAAAAAATAAATTGGGGAAGACAACCATTTGGCTGGCATTGAGAGTAAGTCTATATATATGATAAAATCCTAATATTTTTTATAGTAGAGATTATATGGTTTTCATATAAATTCATCCCATATTAGATACTACAAGAGGATATGATTTTTGGCATAAATTCATCTATTGGCAATAACCCCCAAAATAGATGGTCGCATATATTCCAGCCATCATTCTAGTGCATGGTGAGTGTAACGACCCATAATCCTATCAATGAAATTTTCAATTATTCTAATTATTTCTTATAGTATAAAACCCAAAAAATAAATTAGATAATACAATAAAAACTTTATAAATGATGAATTAATGAAATAAGTGATATTTATAGATATTAAGAAAGCCAAACCAATAGAATAGTAACTTGAAATTTGGAATAGTAATATTAATATTATGAAAAATAAAATAAAAAATAGAATAGTAACCTCACCCATGAAATTATAAATAAAATTTATCCATCTTATAAATAAAAATATGATATAATTATCTCATAGTATAAGTAAATAAATAATTTTAAAATGATAAATTAAGTGTTGGTATTTTTATAAAACATAAATGTTTATTTACAATTTTATAATTAACATAATGTTTTAACATAAAATTTATTTTCATAAAATAGATTAATAAATTAGTATTTTGTTACAATATGATTATAATATAGTTTTATGAGGCCCTAATTATTTTTTTCAAAGTGTTATAAAATCAGTTAAAATTTTAAAATTGGTATTTTCCAACTAAATTATGATTTTATTTGAAAATTAAATTTCTCATATTTATAAAATTATTTTCAGAACATTGATTACACTTTTTTAATTATAAACATCTTTAAATAGTAGGGGTAAATTTTTGGTATTTTTCTAAAAAAGTTAAATTTTTGATGAATATGGAAATACATTAATTTACAGTATAAGCTAAATACAAGAATTATTATGTCATGGATTATGTATGTATGATGTAAGCACATTTGGTTCAAAATATGATGAACAATTTACTATAATTAGTCATAATAAACCACAATATTCATAGTCTTGAGCTAGAATTATAAACAAATGAATAAAATAATAAAAAACACCACTCTCCTCCACTATAAATACCACATCTCACCACCACTTCTCATCACACCTCTCAAAAACTTAATCTTATATAATTTCATTAAAATCATTTTCCTAAGTCTATTACCCATGTCCATAAGGTTTTGATCTCAAAAAAATACCAAAACCAATTTCCATAAGGAGGTTGTCAAGAGGAAGAATTCAAGAGGAAAACTTCTCTTTTGCTTTTTTAACTTTCTTTTCACTTTATTTTCATTTAATATATTATACTCACTTATTATGTCCAAGAATGCATGATAAATAAATTATATCATATATACTAAAATTTTATTATGTTAATGGAAAATCCATCATCAATTCTCTTCTCCTTTTACTTTTATTCTAATAATAGAAATATCATCTATGAGGGGCTGATTTACCACCTTTGAGGATCACACCTTTTCATTTCCCTTTACTAACTTAAAGGCTCAACATAAAAAATTTTAATGGTTAGTATTGATTCTAAAATTTATTTTATAACCCTTTTTATGCTCTGAAACTAACTTTTACACATAATAATGAATAATGAAACAAAACTAGTTTCTCATGTTCAAAAAACCACCAAAATAATCTAAACGATTATCACTATTCTCTTATCTAATTATTCATCCTAACCCTAAATAAAAAGTTAATAATATAAAAATTTAATGTTATATATTTTAATTAATAACTTATAAATTTAATTTTTGATATCCATTCTCTTTTTATATGATATTTCATACATTTATACAAGTGAACCAATCATGAAAACCCGGAAAGGAACACTCCCAAACAACAAAATTGAATCTTATAACTTATCAAAAAGGGAATAAATAAACATAATAGAATTATAAAAAATAAAATAAATGTTTAAAATGTTCAAAATTAATTAATTAATGGATTTAATTTGATTATATGTGACATTAATATCAAGTGCAGAACACTTTCGGACATATGGTAAGGGATTATTTCCAAACCTCCATTTTTCCCATGGGTTACACATTATAACTCTTTAACCTAATGTAATAACTATTTGTTTTTATATAATTATTTTAAAATATATTTACATGTTCCAAAATCATGCATCCCAATTAGTACATCCTTATTTTATTGGGAAATACATGTTCTAAAAAGGTTCCCTTCTCAAATATTTCAGATAAGAAACCCCAATTAAAGGGAATTTCCTTTTTTCTCACCCTTTTTCAAGTACATGCCATAATATGTTTTAATCCACCATTATTTTTCTAAAAACACTCATTTTTTCATGAAAAAATGCTCTCAGTTCATTTCTGGTTTAATGAAAACAAATATTCCCTTTTCACTTTAAATTATTTTAAATATTTTCCCCTAAATCACACTAAAATGTTTCATTCCTAAGGTTTATTCAACTGGACCTAATTTTTCATGATATATTCCTATTGTATCTTATTAATATTTACTTATGGTTTAAATAAAATTGATCTTGGAAACTTATGTGATGTGATAATTTTTATAATTCATGATATGATTATGATACCAATCTCCATCCATGGGTAACCCTCATGTTTATATTTGATTATTCATATTGCACACATATGCATGAACATAATATAATGGGTGAAACCATATATCACTCTACAGGATTGGGTAATGTTTAGTCTCATGAGATTTCATGTTGGGACAAGTAGTGAACTTGATTCCTTTATGGGACTTTGTATGCCATGTGAAATGGTTTGGAAGTTATCCTTGACTCATGTCTATGTAATGTTGTGTATTGTTTACACATTACTGTGCTACTATGATTATATATCCCCATGCTCTAAATTTTATTATTCCTTTTATTTATTTGTGTTCCTTTAATTTTTATGTCATCTTGATATGCATTAAAACCCATGTGCTTTGATTTATTCTTATGTTTATACCCTTATTGGGATTTTTATCTCATCTATTTTGTTCATGTATTCCCATTGGTATCCTATGAATATGTAGGAGATAAATTAAATTTTCGATCTATTTATGGAAGTTTAAAATAAAAAAATTATTATATTTCCAAGTTTTCATTTTTATGTATCTAATCATCCAAATACACAAGAATTTACAATCATTGTCTTGTAATTTGATGGTTAATTATTATTAAAATAAGATAATAATATGTGTAAAATACTAGGGTCTCTAAAGATTGTAAAAGTGAAAGGTCCAGTTATTTTAGGATATTAGGACTATAATACTTTATTAAGAACCCAGAGGATAATTCTATCACCATGGATAACCTAGATTGAAAATTAGTATATCACAAGTTAGGATATACTTTTCATTTACAAGTTTATCCCTCAATGTTCAGTGTATTATTTTTATATGCTTATTAGATAAGTATTCAACCCCCACTTAATTGTAATTTCTTTTATTAGTTAATCTCTGGAAATAGTATAACTCGTTCTAATAATAAATATGATATGCAATGTGATGATTTCCCTAATGATATTCAAAATATAATAAACATGGGTGCTCAAAACTAAATGACAGTACTTTCACAGCTATTACAAGATATGAATAATAACATGAATCATGTTTTATGAAATCCTTATCCTAAGATAGATAATTTTTTGGTCAAATTCCTTTTGCATTAATGGTCTCCTATATTTAGTGGATATTCTGATCTCCTCATCGCAGAATAGGGGAATAATTCCATTGAAATGATATTCTCTTTCATCCACTACTCAGAAGAAGAGAATGTTGTGTTGGTGGTATGTTATTTTGATGAGGAAGATGATCAGTGGTGGAAACTGATCAATAAATCAATGTCCAAAGAGGAAATTGATTCCACTAAATTGTAATATTTCGAGAAAACATTTTTCAATTAATATTTCCCCCAAACCCTACATCTTAATATGGGAATAGAGTTCCTTAGACTAAAGAAAAAGGAAGATGAGTCTGTTAGAGAATTTGAGGAAAACCTCACAAGGATTTCATGATATTCCTCTGCCTCTGCCTTGAACATCAAAATCAAGGTAGATTTCTTCTTTAGAAAATTAAAGCCGAGTTTATGAAAATCATTGGTGATTCAAAACTTTTAAAGTTATGTAAATATTGTTCATTGTTCCATCAAGGTTGAAAATGATATCATAGACTCTCAGTGGTATTGTGGGACCGATCATAAAAATATGAAAATTATTTTTAATATGGTAGGATTAATAAATAAATCCCATGATGGAAAGAAGACATAACACCCCACATTTCAAAAGTGTCAGAATAAATATCCACAAAACTAATTAAATGGAACCAAGAGATGCTAAAAATTTTGAAGAGAGGGGAATATGGTTAATAACTTCCAAAGGAATATGAAAAATCACACCAATGTAGATGAAGAATGGAAGGTTTAGATCAACAATCAGCCTGTAGTTTAGTGTTTCAACTACAAGGAACATGGGAATTTTACAAGCCATTTCCTTAACCCAAGGTTTGTTAGGGGCAATCAACAACAAAAACCTCCAAGGAAAAAATGAAGGTCATTTTCTATTACTAATGCTATGGTGGAACCTGATAAGGATGTGGTGATAGGTATACTGGTTATTCATTCAAGAATTGTGAACATACTATTTGATTTGGGTTCTACACATTCTTTAATATCTATTAGTTTAATAGAACTATTCAATCACCACCTCAAAATATAAAGGTTGAGATATCTGTGAGAATATAAAATGGTGAACTTATTGCATCAAAATTATATAACTCCTCCCTAGTTAATGTTTGTGGACTAAACCTCCCAAAAAATCCTTTCGTACTTCCATTGGTGGAGTTTGATGCTATATTGGTCATGAATTGACTATCATTACACAAATGCAACATCAACTATCAGGAAAGGGAGATCACTCTTCATATCCTTAGACATCCTCCAATTATGTAAAAGTTTAAAGAGAAGGATAAATATCTATTAGAATCATCATCTCAATTGTGTATATTATTTCCTTATGAGCAATCATATCTATCTCAAATAATTAATACAAAGGGGGGAGTCATGATCGAAGATTCCCATTGTGAGGGACTACACTGATGTGTTCCCTGAAGAATTGTTTGGTATTCCTCCTATCCGATAGTTTGGGTTCTCAATCAAACATATTCCTAGATATCTAATTATATCAAAAACACCTTATAAAATGGCCACCATTTAGTTGGAAGAGCTGAAGAATAATTTACAGGAGAATCTGAATAATAGATTTATACGCCCGAGTGTTTCACCATGGGGTGTTCTAGTCCCATTAATCAAGAATATAGATGGATAAATGTGTCTATGTATTGATTATTGTGATCTTAACAAAATTATTATAATGAAATAGTACCCTCTTCCATAGATATATGTTTTATCACTCAACTACATGGGGCCAAGTATTTATTAAAGGTGGAACTTTGTTCAGGATATCACCAATTAAAGGTGAAGAAGGAAGATATTCCCAAGAATACATTTCAAATGAGGTATGGACACTATGAATTCATAGTAATTCCCTTCAGACTCAATAATGATCTAGAATCTTTCATGTATTTAATTAATAGAGTCTTTAGAGATTACCTTGACATTTTTTGGGTGTTTATTGATGTTATTCTGATATTATCCAAGAGCATGGTGGAACATAAGGAGAATTTGCATATTATTATAAATAAAATATGAATGGATAAACTCTATAAAAATTATTGTAAATTAGAGTTCTCTATGGAGGAATTATCATTATCAGGGACCGTTGTCACCATCAGAGGAATATCTGTGGACCCTTCCAAGAAAAAGGCAATCAAAGAGTGGACCCTGCCAACATCTATAATTGAGATCCATAGTTTACTTTATCCAAATCAGTATTATCAAATATTATTTAATAACTCATCATGAATTTCAAGCCCACTAATAAAACTGACCCAGAAGGAAGTAAATTTTATATAGACCAATGAATGTGAAGACTACATCAAAGAGATGAAATAGAGTCTTATCACTACACCAGAGCTCACACTACCAATAAATAGAGAAATATTTATGGTGTAAATAGATGCATAAAAGAAGGGATTAGGTTGTATACTAATGAGAAATGATAAATTTGTATCCCATGACTTAGGGTAGTATAAACTTTATGAGAAAAACTATCCCATGCAAGATATAGAGTTTCCACTGTGATCTTCGCATTAGAAATCTGGAGACATCATCTTTATGGGGAGAACTGTGAAATATATATTTATCATATGAGCCTCAAATATATATTAGCAAAAAATGATATTAATATGCAACATCAAATATGGTTATATATCATCAAGAATTATTACATCTCAATTCACTACCATTTGAGTGCAGAAACTAATGTGGAAGATTCTCTAAGTATAAAGGGTCCTAAAAAATTATCAATGATAATAATTCAAAAGGATACAATATTATTAGATTCTTAAAGGATGGAAATTTTAATAATTAAATAAGGATAATAATAAACCCTTTCTCAAATAATTTTTAAACCATCCCTCATTGAGAAAACAAAGGATACTCAATGAAATGAAGTGTAAATTTAGAAGAAAGTGGATGCCATGAGAAAAGAGAAATACTCAGAGTTAAAATTTTATGGGGATGGAGTTGTAAGATTTGGGTCATAATTTTGTGTACCATCTAATCCAGAGACAATGAAATAGCTTTTATGTTACTCGCATAACTCAGTATTCTCTATTCTCAGGGAGCATAAAGATGTATCCAGATCTATGAGAGAAATTTTGGTGAGATAATATAAAAAAGGAGATCGCTGGATATACATCAAAGTGACTGATATGTTAGAAAGATAAATTTAAATGGAAAGGTACAAGGGGATGGTACATCCATTACCCATACCAACATGGAAATGGGGAGACATCACACTAGACTTTTCACCATAATTTCAAAGGCATCCAGAAGAAATAATTCTTTATGGGTTCTTTTATTTCATATTACAAATATAGGTCACATTATATCTATTCAAGAGGAATTATTACTGGATTAACTTTCATAGATATAAATCATATAAGTTTTAAATATGCATGGAGAACCACTATCGATTGTATCCGGTCAGGATCTGAGATTTACCTATATGTTATAGAAAATTCTCCAATATTCTCTAAACAATAATTTGAACATTAGTATGACTTATCATCCTCAAACTGATGGAAAATATTAATATAATATTCAGAAACTGGAATATATTTTGAGAGAATAGTATATGGATTTCAAAGGATGATGGGACGACAATATTCCTCTGGATGAGTTCTCCTGTTATAATAATTTTCAATTAAGCATACAAATGGGTCCATATGAATCCCATTAAGGAAAAAGATATAGAACAATGATATAATGGGATGAAGCCAGTGAAAGTAAAATTTTAGGATCTGAAATGGTTGATTAAATGGCAGAAAAGGTGAAAACCATTCAATAACATATCAATGCATCACAAAGTTAACAAAAATATTTATGAAAATAATCCTCGACGAGAACATGGTTTTAAGGTTAGAGACATGTTATTTATCCTCATATATTCATGGAAGAGGGTCATTATTTTTGGGAAGAAAGAAAAGTTAATTCCTAGGTACATCGGCCCCATAGAGATTCTTGATAGTATTAGAGATGTGACCTATTTACAAGCACTTACATTAACCATGTATCATGTATATGATGTAGTCCATGTATCCCCCTTAAGGAAGTACACACTATATCCCTCACATGTAGTAATTTCACAGTTGGTATAATTGGAAAATGATTTATCTTATGAGGAGCAGTTAGTGAATATCTTGGATCATAGAGATAATGTTCTATGTAATAAGACCACTCACCCGGTCAAATTACTATATAAGAACCATAAGTACGAAGAGGCAACATGCAAATTAGTGGAGGAAAAGAAAGTGTAGTACACTAACCTGTTCCCCCTTAGTTTCTAAAACGAAATTTTGAGGGAGAATTTTTATAAGGGGGGAAGAATGTATTGACCTAGAATTTAATCAAAGAAAATTTCACTTTTTGAAATTATTTATTATAGTATAAATCACATAAAATCACTTATATAACAAAACCCAAAATTTATAAATGATTAATGAATGAAATAAGTGGTATTTATTTAAATTAATAAACCTAACCCAATGGAATAGTAACCTGACCTTTGGAATAGTAATATGACCCTTATGAATAGTAAACCAGCCAATAGAATTCTAGCCTCATCCACAAAATTATAAATTAAATTTATTAATATTAAAAATAAAAATATGATTTAATTATATCATATTATAAGTAAATAATTAATTTGAAAATGATAAATTAAGTGTTGTTATATATATATAACAAAAATGTTTATTTACAATTTTATAATTAATACAATGATTTAAAATTAAATTTATTTTCATAAAATAGATTAAGAAGTTAATATTTTTTATCTTATGATTATAAAATAATTTTATGAGACTTTAGTTAATTTTTCAAAGTGTTATAAAATCAATTATAATTTTAAAATTGGTATTTTTCAAATAAATGGAGATTTTTGTTAAAAATAAATTTCTCATATTTATAAAACTATTTTTATAAAATAGAGTTTATTTTTAAATTATACATGTTTAGAAATGGTAGGGGTGAATTTTTTGTATTTTTCTATGAAAGTTGAATTCTTGGTGAATAGTAAAATATGGCAATTTATAGTATAAGCTAAATATATGAATTATTGAGTCATATATGATGTATGGATAAAGTAAAAACATTTAGTTTGAACTTAAATGCACTAGTTACTATACTTAGTAATAAGAATCCACACTATTCATAGTGTTGATCCAAAATAATAATCAAATGTATAAAATAATAAAAAAAACACCCCTCTCCTCTACTATAAATACAACCCTCACCACCTCCTCTTCACACATGTTGTGCCTGAATCTTGTGAAATTTAATATAAATACTCTTCCCAAGTTTGGTACACACATCTATGAGGTTATGATATCAATAGAAGACCAAAACCAATTTCTCTAAGGAGGTTCTCAAGGAGAAGAATTCAAGATGTAAAATCCCATTTCACATTATTTATTTCATTTTCACATTATTTACTTTTCTTATAATCTCATCACCTCATCTATAATAAAATTAATGATAACTCTATTATATTATATATACTATAATTTTATTATGTTTAGTTAAAATCCACCATAATGTCTATTATCCTCTTCCTTTTATTCTAAAAATGAAAATATCATCCCCCGGGTGTTGATTTATCACCTTCGAGGATGAAAAGATTTCATTTTACATTACCACATTTAAGGATAGACATAAAACCATTATAATTATTTTTATAGATTTTTAAATTTATTTTATGACCATTTTTATGTTATGAAACTAACTTTCGTACAAAATAATGAATAATGAAACAAAACAAGTTTGTGATTATTGAAAACTCACAAAAATAATCAAAACGATTACCACTGATGCCTTATCTAATATTTCATCCTCACCCCAAATAACCAAATTACATATATAAACATTTAATCTTATGTATTTTAATTAATAACATAGAACATAAATTCTATATATTCATTCCCATTTTACATGATCTTTCAACATTTATACAAGTGAAACAATATTGAAAACCATGGAAATAAATACCGTCGAACGATGAGATTGAATCTTTTAACTCATACAAGAGGGCATAAATGAACACAATAAAATTATAATAAATAAAATAAATATAAAAAATGGTCTTAATAAATTTATTAATTGGTTTAATTTGATTATTCAGGACACTAAGACAAAGTGGAGAACACTTTCATACATAAGGTAAGGGATTCCTTCTGACCCTCCATTTTTTCCTTCATGTAACACTTTCTCTCTTTAAATAAATGGAAATATTCTTTAAATTTATATCAATCTTCTAAATTAGGTTTATATGTTCCAAAATATTGTATTTAGATAATTTCATCCTTCTTTTATGGGTAAATACATGTTTTGAAAAGGTTCTGTTCTCAAACCTTTCTGATAAGAAATCCTGATTAAAGGGAACTTCTTGATTTCTTACCCATTTCAAGTACACTCTATAATATATTATAATCCATAATTATTTTTCTAAAAATAATAATTTAACCATGAAAAACCTATCTTTTCAATTTCTGTTTTTATAGAAAATATCCATTTTTTACTTTAAATGCTCTTAAATATTTTCCTTAAACTTTACTAAAATGTTTCATTTCTAAAGTTTCTTAAACACTATTTTTACATAGTTACACTTCAATTAGACATAATTTATCATGATAAATGCCTATTAATCCTTATTAATATCAACTTATTATTTGAATCTATCCTTTTTTGGACACTTTTTTGACACACTAATTTGTTATGCTGCATGACATGATTACGATACCTGTTTCTTTCCAAGGGAAACCCTTATATTTACGTTTGATTATTCTTATGGAACACATATGTATGAAAATGTAATGATGGTTGAAACTATATAGATACCCAATTAATTGTGTTATGTTTAGTCTCATGAGATTTCATTTTTGGATAGGGAGTGTACTTGATTGCTTTATGATTCATTTTCTTCCCTGTAGCACGACCTTGACAGTTAGCCTTGACTCATGCTGATGTCATGTTGTGTGTCTTTTGAAAATTCCTATGATGGTATGATTATATCTACCCATTATCTAAATTTTATGATTCCTTATGTTTATTCAAGTTATTTCCCCTTTTATTTCATCATGTTATGCCTTCTAATCCATGTTATTTACTTTATTTCTATGTTTGTATCCTTACATGGACTTTTATCTCATCCCTTTTGTTCATGTATACCCCAAGTTATCCTATAATAATGTAGGATATCAATGGAAGTTAGTGAATCTTTATATATGATTAAAATAAATAAGTTTTATTATATTTCCATGTTTTCAGTTTTATATATCTCATCATCCAAAGGCACTGGAATTTACTATTCTTGCCTAGTAATTTTATTGTTAATTAATCTCAAAATCATGTAATAATATGTGTAAAAGTGTCAGGTCACTATAGTGAGTGTTCCCTTATTACACACATAATTTGACACTCTCGAAGGATATTATTGGGTTGGTTAACATTTAATTTACTAATCATTATGACGTACTTGAATAGGAGATGACAATAAATGACCTAGGTTTGATAGAATTTGTTTTCATGATTTAGACATAATATAATTAAATTTTTTGATTATGTGGTTTCACACTATGATTTTGGTTTCCCATAAGATTATTTTGGGTTTCATTAAATGTATGTAACAAAAATAACCATCTTAACATTGAATGTGATGGAAAAAAGTGATTTTGAGCAACCATATGGGATGATGATGAGAGTAAAATATGCTGTGATTATCCCCAATCATTTTTTGTGATATATGATTGAAAATATAAAAATTAACCAACTCTTGGTCTCCCAAAAAAATATAAGAATATTTTTTTCAAAGATATTGGGTTGTTCATACTACGGAGGAAAGAAATCTCAATAAACTTCATGTCTAGAATATTGGAAGTGACACCCTAGAGATTGACTCAAAAAATGGGAAAATTTTTCATTTGTGGAAACGAAGGGCCCAGATCAATGATTGGTTAAGGAAAATTAAATATTTCAATGAAGTTATATGAGATTCATCTCAAGTTTCTATTTATAGTTTTGTTTATTATGTCAAGTTTATATGGAAATTATCGAAACAGATTCCCTAATTCAAGGGTTAACTCCTCGAAAAAGGAAGAACATATGAATTGAATATAATTATAGTGTAATAATTGAAGTATTTATGTATTACTATTTGAGAATTATGTTTTATAGGTGTTGTATGAATTATATTCTATATATTTTAATCCTCATACACCCTTATATTATTCCACATTGGATTAAATTTTCTTGATTTTGAAGAAATATTCTAAAAAGTATCAATAAAAAATTAAATTGATTTAGTGGTGATATCATTATTTACATTAATGAAGTAAATGGGATTGTATTGGTGAAATTGAAATTAGTAAATTATTTGATGAAAATGTGATTTAGCTTATCTTTTATGATGTTTATTGATATTTTGGATTTTTGAAAATATTATATGTTGTTATTTTAGGAATAAGGATTGTGTTAGTTTTTGGAAGAATCTATGTTTTCATGTGAGGCTAAGTGAAGATTTTTTGATACCATTGCAGGTTTATGTGTTTACAGTTGATCATATATTTAGAAGCATTAATACAACTTTTTAGGATTTTTGTGATGGTATTTTGAGGTGATTTGAAACATTTACTTTTTTTAGGAATAATTCTCTATTAAGTATTAAATAATCCTTAGGGTTAGTATACGACTTGATGTTATGTTAATTATAGTCTATTAGATAGTGGGATATAGATAAATATGATGGTTAAAAATGAATCATTGAAAATGTGATACTTTCAAAGATATTAATGGAAATGATAAGGATTACCTTTAAAGTTATTATCTAAATTGGTTTAATGATATTTTTTTAAAGATCACTACATTATAATATCATAAAGTGATTTATTAGGGTGATTAAAGTTTATTTGGAATATTTTTATTGGGTTGAGGTATATATACACTTTAGGTTTAACACGTGGTTTAATATGAAATATTATTCGAGAAGAATGAAATAAAATTTTTCGGGAAGTAATTTATATACAATGAGATCACCATTGTGGTGAAAAACTTCTTTAATTTTTATTTTAATAAGTTTAATTGGGTTGTGGGGTTATTTATTATTGTATTAATCTACATTGAACCTTTTGTGATATTTTGGTGATTTTAAAGTAGAATGTTTTATTTATACTTATGAAGGTTTATGAATTTTGGATACTATATTAACTTTTGGTAGTAATTTTATTTTTTCTTAATATTTAGAGATAGGAGGAATATCTTATTATCCTTTTGTGGATTATTTGATCTATTAGAAGTTTTTTTCAGAGATTCTGGTATGAAAAATACATCTTGAATACTCATCATCTAGAGAAAAGATGAGATTGTGGCGGGGATTGATTAAAGGATAAAATATTTCTTTTCAATTAAGTATATTTCATTATTTTTCAGTCTATATGGTAATGAAATTCCTAAACTCTAGGAAAAGGATCTTGAAATAAAATTGTTCTCATATTACATTCAATCTTGGTGAATCAATGGTCTTTTTTACACCATATTGATTTGTGTTTTTATGGTCATTCAATTTCCCATGATCACTCACTTTATTGTGTTCAATATTCTCTATCACCCTCCCTTATTTTTAGGAAATTTAATTTGTCTCCATGTATATATATTTGGTTTTAACTAATGTTATACTATTTGGAAACCTAGTTATGTGTTATTCTAGATGAGATTTTTATTTCCCATTATTTTTAAAGGATGTTTTATTAACCCTTTTTATGATTATGGTTTCAAATAAAGCTATACTAAAAATTAGAATTGATTTATTTATAAGAAAATTTTCAAATTATAATGGTGGAATATATTAATGGGGTCGAGAATGTCACACCCCATGATTTTAACACTATGTTTTATTGCATATACCAATCACAATAGCGAACATAAATGAAACATGATATATTATTATTTAAATATGGAAGATATAACCTAGCTCATGGTTTAATGGATATGAATAGGATTAAACAATTAAAGAAACATATACAAATATTTATAACCTACTGAATACAAATGTATTGATCAATGATTACCAAATAAGCAATAATTTTTTTAATAAAGACATTTCTTCTTCAAAATTCATTTTCTTTTAAAATGATTTTTATTTATTTTTAAGACAAAAAAATTTAATTTATTTATTACAGTTTTATAAAATGAATTTTAAAAAATTCAGTTAAATTTTGAAATTATTATCTAAATTATATTTTGGTGAGATTTTGATATTTTTCTAAAATTATTGATTTTTTAGTGAATTGTAAAAATTACTTATTTTTCAAATACTGTCATTTATTTCATTTAAACTAGGAAATCAAAAAGTACCATTATATTTTTGAGTTTTTCATAATGTACCATAAAATCAATTTAATTTTGAATAATATTATTTTAATCAATAATTTTAAGGATTTTTATATAACTTAATTTTTATGCTTAAAAACACATTTTTCAAGAAACCAATTTTTTGTTACGTTTTACGTATTTATGTAAGATTTAATATGTAAGTATTCTAGAAAATAAATATTGAAAAATTGATTATGTGTTTGGAATCATATTGTTCAAATTTTGTTAATAGGTCCATTTAATTTTTTAGCATTTTGAATAGTAGATGTGGCAAAATGCGTTACATCGATAACAGGTAAATCGGGAAATTAAGGTTAAAAATAATGTGATAATGTTGGGACGGAGAGTGATGGCAAGAGGGGGGGGGGTGAATTGCCTTTTAAAAAAGTTTAACAATTTAAGAAAAAGTTAAAGCGCAGCGGAAATAAAAGAGGCAAGACACAAAATTGATAACGGAGTTCGGCCTAAATCCCAAGCCTACGTCTCCGCTCCCAACTCAACCGTTGAGAGATTTATATGACAGCTTGCTTTTTAATGGTTGTAGTAAGAAACCCACTAGACTTTAAGGCAGCCTAGAAACCTATTACAGCTTGCTTTTTATTGGTTGTAGCAAGAAACCCACTAGCCTTCTTACAGGTGAAGGCTAGCTCACCTATGACTCAAGTCTTTTACAGGGAAGGCTTGACTAACCTCTTCACACCTTGAAGGTGGTGTGAAAACCCAAACAAAGGGAGGATGAGAGAAAGAAGGGTTTGTATTCACAAACTCAAAATAATGCTCAAAATGATAAAACAATAAAAACCGTAAAGAGGAGAAGTCTTGGGCGCCAATGGATTGATTGGTGATGATGAAGAGCGCTCCCAAGCTTCTATGGTGGTGCTCCTTGATTGTGGAAGTGAGTTGGAGCAGGTGGGGATCCTTGAAGGAATGCGCCGGAGGTTCGCCAAATGATCGAAAAATGTTCCCGTGGGCTACTATATTTTTCCGGGGCTTCCTAGTCCTCTATTTATAGGAGAGGAACACCCAAATGGCCGTTGGGGGTCTTCGGAGCCATTGGAGAGGCCTTCGGAGCCGTTGGGAGTCAAAAGTACAAGTCTGGTCAAAGCCCAACGACTAGTTTGACTGGGCACACCGGCTGGCCGGTGGTGTCTCACCAGCTGGCCGGTGGTCCACCGGCTGGCCGGTCCTGAATCACCGGCTGGCCGGTGCTCCAGACAGAGAGAAAGCTCTCTGCCCAGGTTCTACCGGCTGGCCGGTGGTCAGCCACCGGCCGGCTGGTGACAATACCGGCTGGCCGGGGAGCTCACACCGGCTGACCGGTGGCTCTGGACAAAAACCATTGCTACTGCCAGAGACCACCGACTAGCCGGTGGGAATCCACTGGTTGACCGGTAGACTCAGAGAGTCTACTTTCAGTCCTTCTTGGCCCAACTCCTTGGTAACCTTTTTCCTATCAACAAAAACACTTAAAAATAATTTAGAACAAAATAAGAGTGATTGTGATCATTAAAATCCAAGAGAGAGGGGTACAACAATCTCCCCCTATTTTGATGATCACAATCACCAAAACAAGCAATGAAAAAGACTGAAATTAAAGGCATGCTTTAAAGGATAAATTGAAAAGTAAACCAAAGCATGAGAGAAATATTTCTCCCCCAATCAACCAAGGAAATCTCCCCCTTTGTGATTATCAAAATAGAACGGGGCATAAAATTTGATTGAAGGAAAGGATTGAAAAACAAGATAGAGTTTTTAAACCAATTGAAATTTTTGAAATTTGAATTGAAAGTTTTAAATTGAAAGTTTTGAATTGAATGTTTTGAATTGAAAGTTTTGAAAGAAAAACGCAAAAAGGCTTAAATGATCCTAACTCCCCTTAAATAAAAACAACAAATCACCGGGGAGAGGATTTTATAACCGAGACAAATTTTGGTCTGGAGAGACTCGCTAAAAGGGATTTTTCAATCCAAACTTGTCTTGTGGCGGGTCTTCTCCTATGAAATTCATCGTTAAAGGAAATGGTTTTGGGCCTTCCATACCGGGCATTTTTGTAGTCTCACTCGTAAATTAAGTGCCCGATATTTTTGCAATAGTTACAAAATTTATATTGGGAGCTCCACCTTACAAAAATAGTAGGAGCATGGGAAGAGGAAGGTTGCTTGGAATAGCCAAGCCCTTGGGTGGTTCTAGATATGAATTGGGAACCAAGGAGATTCGAAAGGTTATGTTCACCTTCGGTGAACTTAGCTAGGGATTTCCTTAAATCCTTGATTGTTGATTCCATAGAGTCAACATCAGGAAGGTTTTGGATCTTGAGGGACAAGTCTTCCTTCTCTTTGAGAAGTTGATCCTTTTTGGAAGAAAGAATTTTGAATTTGTTTTTTAAAGCAATAAATTTGGAAGAAAGTTTGTGGAAACCTTCCTCTAATTGATATCTCGCATGTTGGAGATCCTCGTAAGATAAATGATTGAATGAATTGGAAGAACATGAGGAAGAGGAGTCGGAAGAGGTTACCTCATGAAATGCCATTAGACATTTTTTACCGTTGTCTTTTGAGGAGGAGGAGGATGAGGAGCTATCACTCCAAGTGGCCTTGAATTCCTTTTTCTTTTCCTTTTGCTTGGCCCTTGTCTTGTGGAGTGGGCAATCGGGCTTGTAATGGCCTTTCTTGCTGCACCCATAGCATATTACCTCGGGCTCAGATTTTTCGTCGAGTTATTCCTTTCGAGCCTTGCGAGATTTCTTCTTTTTGTTCTTCTTCATGAATTTGTGCATCTTGCGGGCAAGGTTCTCTATTTCTGAATCGCCGCTTGAAGAGGAAGAAGATGAGGAGGAGGAGCTTTCTTCTTTTTGAACTTTGAAGGCGATGTTCTTTGGAGTTTTGATGAGATTGCCTTCCTTTTCAGCTTGCCTCCTCGTGGTGATCTCGTAGGTCATGAGGGATCCGATGAGCTCTTCGACCGGAATTTCTTTTAAGTTCTTCGCTTCTTGAATTGCCGTGACTTTTGGTGCCCATGAACTTGGTAAGATCCAAAGGATCTTCTTGACCATCATCTCTGCAGAAACATCATCTCCAAGAGACTTTCTCCCATTACAAACATCAGTAAAGCGAGTAAACATATCAGTAATATTTTCATATGGATGCATGGTAAAAGACTCAAAATCTTGACGGTACATATCCAATCGAGTATCCTTAACTTTTTTGGTCCCCTCATGGGTAACCTCCAAAAGTTTCCAGATTCCATGAGATGAAGTGCATGTGGAAACTCGATTGAATTCATTACGATCAAGGCCACAATGAAGAGCGTTCATGGCTTTGCCATCAAGCTCGAAATTTTTAATATCGGCTTGAGTCCATTTGGATTCATCGGGAGAAGAGAGAGAGTAACCATGCATGACAATTCTATAAATAGGATAACCTATACTTCTAAGAAAAGTAGACATGCGGGTTTTCCAATAGGTATAGTCGGTTCCATCAAAAAAAGGAGCACGACCCAATGAATAACCTTCGGGGGCGAAAGAAGATGAAGCCATCATAATGGATCTTGAATTTGAAACCGGTTAAGGTATTACACAAACACTACCTTTGATACCAATTGTTGGGACAGAGAGTGATGGAAAGAGGGGGGGGGGGGGGGTGAATTGCCTTTTAAAAAAGTTTAACAATTTAAGAAAAAGTTAAAGCGCAGCGGAAATAAAAGAGGCAAGACACAAAATTGATAACGGAGTTCGGCCTAAATCCCAAGCCTACGTCTCCGCTCCCAACTCAACCGTTGAGAGATTTATACGACAGTATGCTTTTTAATGGTTGTAGCAAGAAACCCACTAGACTTTAAGGCAGCCTAGAAACCTATTACAGCTTGCTTTTTATTGGCTGTAGCAAGAAACCCACTAGCATTCTTATAGGTGAAGGCTAGCTCACCTATGACCCAAGTCTTTTACAGGGAAGGATTGAATAACCTCTTCACACCTTGAAGGTGGTGTGAAAACCCAAACAAAGGGAGGATGAGAGAAAGAAGGGTTTGTATGCACAAACTCAAAATAATGCTCAAAATGATAAAACAATAAAAACCGTAAAGAGGAGAAGTCTTGGGCACCAATGGATTGATTGGTGATGACGAAGAGCACTCCCAAGCTTCCATGGTGGTGCTCCTTGATTGTGGAAGTGAGTTGGAGCAGGTGGGGATCCTTGAAGGAATGCGCCGGAGGTTCGCCAAATGATCGAAAAATGTTCCCGTGGGCTACTATATTTTTCCGGGGCTTCCTAGTCCTCTATTTATAGGAGAGGAACACCCAAATGGCCGTTGGGGGTCTTCGGAACCGTTGGAGAGGCCTTCGGAGCCGTTGGGAGTCAAAAGTACAAGTCTGGTCAAAGCCCAACGGCTAGTTTGACTGGGCGCACCGGTTGGCCAGTGGTGTCTCACCAGCTGGCCGGTGGTCTACCGGCTGGCCGGTCCTGAGTCACCGGCTGGCCGGTGCTCCAGACAGAGAGCGAGCTCTCTGCCCAGGTTCTACCGGCTGGCCGGTGGTCAGCCACCGGCTGGCTGGTGACAATACCGGCTGGCCGGGGAGCTCACACCGGCTGACCGGTGGCTCTGGACAAAAACCATTGCTACTGCCAGAGACCACCGGCTGGCCGGTGGGAATCCACCAGTTGGCCGGTAGACTCAGAGAGTCTACTTTCAGTCCTTCTTGGCCCAACTCCTTGGAAACCTTTTTCCTATCAACAAAATCACTTGAAAATAAGTTAGAACAAAATAAGAGTGATTGTGATCATTAAAATCCAAGAGAGAGGGGTACAACAGATAAAGCCTTAAAAATCAACAAAACACCTACCCATATTTAATTTAATGAAATTTATTTTTCCATAGACATCAAAAATTCAAATATATGGAATTTTAAAACCATTTGACCTTGGTAATGACATTGATATTATTTTAACTTGAAGAAATTCTAAAATGACCCCCTTTTGGTTTTAATTTATTTTCTACATTCACATAAGGACAATAATATGTTATGTAAAAATATATAAATATATTTTTAGTATAATAATTTTTTTTATCATTATACTTTATCTTTAATTATTAGTGATTAAATAATTACCTTAAATGCTTACGCAAATCTGATAGAATATTTATTAAATTTATATAAAAACATGAATTATTTTAAAAATATTAAAAGTAATAAAATTTGGATAAATTATTTTCTCCCAAGAATATTAAAGATAACTATAAAATATTATTTATTTTTAAGATATTTTATTTGAATTTCATTTGTTATGATGTTCCCAATGATAAATTAAATGAATAATTTGAAAAATGTAATTAATGTTATTTTATGAAATTAATATTTTATTAAATTACTTAAAAATCATAATAATATTTAACTTGGAAAATTGTAATATCTTATGGTCAATAATTTCATCCATTATTCATCCAACTTTCTTATTATGGTAACTCTATTGGCTCCTATAATGTAAAGAATATTGTTATTATTGTAATTATCAAAAGGGTTTTGAGGGGGTAAAAATAAAGAAATGTTGAAACAATTTCCTAAAATTGTAGAAATCATATTTAATGACAGTTTTTAAATATTTCATAATATAATCTTCTAAATAAATTAATTTTGATCGATTTCATCTTGAAAAATGAATTATTTTGATTTAATACTTTAATAAAATCTAATAATGTTCCTCTCATTTATTATAAAAAGGCACCCCTTCTCTCTTTTCTTTAAACCACATTGAGAAACCTATATACTCCAATCTATACTCATTTAACTTATTAGTATCCTTATACACATTCTATAGGTTCTCATATTTATAAATTCTAACACTAGTTCTCTTAAAAAGAGATTTAAAGTAATCTTACATAAGAAGAGGTAATTGTCTTTATCAAATTTTCAAATATCATTCTTCTTATAATTATTCTAATTAAATTGTACCAATTCTAAATTAAGGAAACCAATATAATAAATAAACTTATATATTGTAATGAATATGGTATAACCATTTTCCACCATTTCCCATTATACAGAAAGAGAAAACATTCCCTATGTGTACGTACGACTTACTGTCTCCATGTGATCTATTTTTTATTTATGATTTACATGTATAGTAATAAAAAAATACTTAATAAATATGTAGAATATTTATATCATGATTAAGAATCATAAGATTATGGTACCCTGATCAAAGAACACATGTTGGATCTTTTGCAACAAAACATGCATAAGAGAATAAAGAAGTTAACACCTGGAAAATGATAATAATGAATGATTGTTACAAAGTTGTTTAAAAGTTGTTATAAGATGATTTTATATGATACTATAAATATAAATATATTTCTGGTTCTAGTATAAATTAAAAAAAATGTTAAAAGCATCATACACAGGGTTAAATAACATTTAATAGGGAGAAACTTGAGGTATGAGGTTTCATAACTCAATTTCCTTTCATTGGGTTATATCACTTCTATATTGATTCTATTATGTCATGATTATGTGTGAAATTAAATTCTATTATTCTGTGTTGTGTTTAAACTAGTTTTTTATTTAAATCTATTACAATTAATCACTTAATTAATTTTTTCACACATTAAAGATATGATCTTTGTAAAGTAGTACATATAAATTTCAACTCCATAGGGAAATATTTGGTATTATGAACCTTTTTATTTTTAAGTGGAGAATATACTGCCACATTGAGTTATTTTAAATGAATACCTATTTATTCATGATAATTATAGTTTAATTTCAATTTTACTCATTCAATTTTTCATAATTTTAATAATAACAAATACAAACGAATTTATTTTATAATCGCACATTTTTGGGATTGATCCTATTTTAATTGAGTAAATCTTATAATATATCTATCTTAAACTCCATCTATTTTCATATCCATTGGTTATTTATGGATTTTCAATATTTTATTCCAACTATTGCTCTCCTTCTAAATTGAATCAACAAATGTAATGTTTGGATGAAAATATGATCTTGTTTCTCTTTCGATCATGTATATTTTCCATCCATATTCGAATTTTTAATGTTATTTTCAAAAGTAATTTTATTTACTAAAAATATTTATTAAATAAATTTTATATTATCCATTAATTTTTAATTTGTTTAAATAGAATATTTTTGTTTTTTAATTTGTTTTCATTTTTGACATTCATTACAAAAAATAAAATAATTTTTTTAATAAATATTAAATTAACAGATTTTATCACTACTATAACTGTTGAATTATATTATCTTATTATTAAATATTTAAATTCTTATACAAAGAAAGATATTTATTGAAATATTATTTCAATATATATGATCCATTTTATTATCATTCCAATGGAAAATATTTTATTATAAACCCTATATTTGTGATGAATTGACATTTATATTTTATCTCTAGGTAATTATTTATTCATTAACATTCTCTTGAAACATTCACATTATTTTGATCATTGGACAAGAATTTTCCCTTAAATATATATATTCTTTGAATCATAGATATTATTATTTCCTAATTCATATACCATCTCAAAATATGGTGATTTACTTTTAATGTAATTTGTTTGACTGGGGAGATATTAATATTTTGTATTATTTACTAAATAGGGAAATTTCTTGATAAGGAATATTGATTTTGAGTTAAGTTTATCATTTAATATATGTGGAATAAATTTTTCATTTAGTGATAGGTGGGAAGTGGAATTATATAGACCATTAATTCATCGACAATCTCCCAAGACAGATCAATTTGATATTGTTATTAAATGGTTATTTAGTGTATAGTTTAAAAAGTCTAGGAGTAAGGCCCTGATGGTAGAGATATTATGAATTTTGAGATCCTAAAATCCAATAGTATTAATTTCCTTCATTGAGAATTTGGTAATTGTTATCCATGATATTATTTCTTTTTATAGTATCCATAGATGCCTTTCATGCCAAAGTTATTGATTAAAAATCATGTGTTTATAGTTATTTGGCTTGAATTATTTATTATAACTTATTTTATTATAATATATTCCGTTTTACTTAACCCTTTATGATAATTTTATCTCACCCCCATTTTTTTAAAATCTATAGGATATGAAGAAGATATCGTTGAATGAGTTTCAAGGATTCCAAACATATTTTTTATATATATTCTATTTCAAATATAAAATGGAAATAAAATATATATTTGGTTCTTAAAGAATACTAAACTAATCTAGACTTCATGATGAGATCCATTTTATCTTATGCTAATATAATGATGTATACATTGACTCTGGGTTACTCTAGTTGAGGTTCCTACAATAATTTAATATCACTGACCAGTAAAAATGTGTATGACGTTACCTCGCTAGTTAGGATATCACAACTAACTAGTGGAGAGAGACATTTTCCTTATTTAGTATTTCATTCCAAATTAACCAGGGGTTACCATGAGTTATAAACATGTAAAAACCATACACAATCAAATATTTTATCAGGAATTACCAAGGAAACATAAAATTATATTACAAGAAACTTTTAAATCACAATATTCATTAAAAAAGATGGAATGAATTAAAATATTTTAAAATTAATTAATCAATATACAACACATTTTTTACACCATTATTATAATTTTAGAAATTAATTTTTAGAATCCATGGATCAAGGGATTAATTAAAAAGGAAAATATGGTACCACCAACCTCTAAGGGTAAAATTTTAGGCAACCAGGATGAAACCACTAGAAATGGAGGGGAAATAAACTTAATGAAGTAAGTGGAGTCTCTATCATACACACCCACACCATTAAAATTCATTTAGACAAATACATAGGAAAACATGTCGTTTTGGTAGTGAGAAAACCTTGAATAAGGGAATAAGAACCCATAGGATAAAAGTAAACTCCCATAAATTGAGTTTCTTTGAATAAACATGAAAGAGATTCCCTAAATTTGATCCCTGTGTCAAGGGGGAAATTTTTTTCAAACAGTCAAGGGGTTTATGAGTCATGAGAGGGGGAAAACTATGGGTTATGGTATTCAATTTTTGTAAGGGTATTTTCATAATTTTAAAATTTTAATAAAATATCCAAATAACATGGTTTTCTTATGTGATTTCCCATATTGTGCACCAGATTTGTGAGAGGAACTTGATTCCCCCAGGAAGTTATGTGGTTCACCTTCATGGTTAAGTAAACTATATGATAATCATGGAAATCATTTTTGAGACACTATTATTAGAGTTAACTATTTTTTAATAATTTTTCCCCAACTATGAACCAACCGTGTGTTGATGATAATTTCCTATTTTCATAAAATATTGTAATAAAACTCCCATAGAGAAGAAAAATAAAAATAATGAATAAATAAATGAATTTTAATTTAAAAATTACATCATTAGGGTGATAATTCTCTCCGCCATTTTCATTTCTTCCTCCATAAAGTCATCTTGATGCTTTTTTATAGAAATAAATGAGGTCATTGTTCCTTAAAGTGGTCTTTCTACACTCGTGTTTCATGAGAGTTGGATTTATTCTTTCAAAAATTAATAAACTATATAAAAATATATTCCATAATTCATTGTGGCTAGAAATACAATGATCAAAATTTGTCTCTCATTCATTGAGATTTCTGGATCCATCTCAAACTCTTCTCAATTTAGCATATGGGGAGGATATGGGTGATACCTCTTTAGTTGGTAGATATAAAACATATTAATAAGGGATAATGATATGACCAATAGTAAATAAAATTAAAGAGGGATATCTGAATGGTGGATTTGTAAGTATCATTATAAGAAAACTTGAGATGTCTAAAATGGGTATCCCATAAACTAGAAAAGTTTAGAATATTGGATTGAACCATATATACAAATATTTTATTAGACTACTCGGATTTTTTAACTATATAGGAATTTTAAGGTTTACTCAAATTAAATTGGGATCCCACATCCTCTTGGAGGCCTTTCTATAACTGGGATGTGTGATGAAAATATCTGGAATAGATAATTATTAAAGTCACACCATATAGGCTCATTCCCTCATGCACATACAACTTTCCAAGTTTCTCTACCTCCATGATTTTTTTGATCAGTGTTAAATGGGATGATGTGGTCAATCTTTCAGTAACTACCTAAATATAATTCCTTCCCTAAGGGGTTTAGTGTATTGAAATGATAAAACACATGGAAACCTATTCCAACATTCAAGTAGTAATAGTGAGGGGCTAAAGAAAACTATAGGGTCATAGTTGTTCAGATTTCATATATTAGCAACTACAAAACTAAGGATTTTTTTTCTATATCTCATCTCATACAAAACCACCAATGTCGGTGTTTCATATCATAGTATATATGGGTTACAACATGATGGATGACCCAATAAAACCAATGATAGTCATCCAACACTAATATTCTCATAGGAAAAGTGACTACATTATTTCTTTTTAATCAAAGAGAACCTATTTAAGATAGAGGCCACTCTCTAATGGGTTCACCACCATATACAGTTTTCATGATATATTGGAACTCACATTATTTAAACTATTCATAGTTTATACAATCAAGGAGAGATGGTGTAAACTGGAGATTTTTAGGAAACATATTACAATTATCTTCTATAACTCATTCAAAAGACTCTAGAGATTCAAATCCTCTGTGGATTCCATTATGGTTTGATATGGAAATATCATTGTTAATGAATCATCTACAACATTAACCAATCCTATAAAATAGGCAAGATAAATGATTAAATGTATGAAGGTATTCCACCTATATCCTCTTTTTTAGGTTCATATATTTCTGAGGGAAAATAAATCATAGATATTTTATATAAAATACTTCTATAAACATCTCACCAAATAGGTAGTATCTCTAATATTTGAGGAAATCCATAAATGTTGCCGACTCTAGGTCATGGGTAGGGTATTTTATTTCATGTGGCCAAAGTTAACAAAATAAATTGGCCACCATATGATCAACCTATACTATAACACATCCCAATACCATAAATAAGGCATTAAAATAAACTACAAATCCAAAACCATCATTGTGTATGATTACTACATGGGTCAAAATCAATCACTGCTTCATCTCATCAAACGAGTCTTCACACTCTGATGTCTATAAAAATTTCACTCACTTATTCAATATTTAATCAAAAATAGATAAATACATATATAATTATATGATGAATCACTGGTAATAAATCTATAATATTAAGAATATTTTTATCCCAAAGGTATTATTCAGCTCCTCCTAAGACATAACAACCTTCACCATTTCATGATTGATGGAATTACAGGGTTTTGAAACAACATTTCAAAATATTTTCACTTCCAAGGTAAAAAAAAATAGTTGGTGGTCTTATCATAAAATTAATGATCCAAAATAATCCCCAACACAAACTATAGATGATTACTATACTCCTCCTAGATTTTATATATACTATGAAATCATCTACAAACACTATAATGAAAAATTAGGATATTTATTGAATATTAAGTTCATTAGATCTAGGAAGAAAACCATATAATTAGTAAATTTTACTGGAATGACATGGTACTCATAATGGATATACGTTCTTCAAAAATTCAAGTTCAAATTTCAACATATATCACATTAAATTGATGATAATCCAATGAAATATTGATCACAGAGAACTATCATACCCCCTTAAAAAAGTCAAACATGTAATCAATATGGGGTAGGGAGTAATTATTCTTGATCATGACCCAGTTTATATTTCTATAATCGATACACAACTAATGATAACTGGTATCATTAATATAAAAATGTATCAGGTATTCCCAGAGAGACACACATGAAAGAATAAGATAATGTGTCTCTAAATCATCTAGTTAAATTTTCAATTCATTTGGTTCCACTGGTTCCATTCGTTATGATGGAGAAGAAATACGATGCATCCACAGAATTATATAAATGGAGAATCTACCTCTTCCTCGAGGGGAAACCATGATAGTTTATCTAGGAATATGTTAAGGATGTACTTGGCCAAGGGAGGTGACAATATCATTGTATTTTTTTATTTAACATCAATAAATAGTGAGGAAACTTGAAATATAAACCCATTATCTTTTAGTAAAGTGGGTATTTTATAGCTAGACCATGGATCCCATTCCTATTGTAATTTATGAACACTCAAATTATGTGAAATAAAGAATTCCCTTTTATGGTAAAAGTCTATATAGTCTTTGATTGTTTCTACTTGTACTATCCTAAATATAATGATTAAGAATTTATTTCCAAGGATGAGGAAGTCCCATAATAACTTTAACATCCCAAGTAAGTAATTACTACTATATTTTCTTATCTATGTCTATTTATGAATTATATAGTGTTTTAATAGGTTTAAAATGATAATAAATCCAATCTTAAGCATGAAATACTCTAATATTTTTAAAAGATTGTTTTACTTCCTTTTGATGGAAAACCGTTTTTTAAATCAAACTTTTGAAAATTTTATAAGCTATATTTTTAAAAATAAAATTATGCTTTATTATTGGGACATTGAATTTTACTTTGGATAAATTCTTGGTATTTTTATGACAATGTTCATTTTTTAATGAATAGTGAAAAATACTGCATTTTACATCAAAACTGCTTTTTCATATAATTTAATTATATGGTTAGATTATCTTTTTAATTGGTTTTAAAGTGTAATTAGAATATATTTTTACCATTTAATCCAATGGTAGTAATTATAATTAATTTAACTTTGTAATTAGGCATAAACAAGTGCCAAACTTTTCATAGATATTGTTTCAAAAAAACCCGCTATTTGTTTTGACAACGAGAATTATTTTTAAATTAATTATTGAAATTTCTATGTTTGGAATTTTGTAAAATTGATTCAATATTTGGAATTATAAGGTCCAAATTATGTAATTAAGACTCTTTGGTTTTTGGACATTATGAATAGTAATGACGGTAATTATCTTTAATTATCGTGATTAATTAGTAATCAGGTAGTTAAGGATAATAAAATAATATCTTAATAATAACAAATGACCCCAACATGTGTCCTAATTATACTGGTTGTGTCATGGCTGACCATGGGATGCCTTGATCCAAACTTAGGGACCCCATGGAATGACCTTTGGGTGAAAGTGACACTTTATCATTTTATTTTTAAAGAAAGGAGAATATCACTAAAGAATGTTTCACCCGAGTAAAACATTTTTAGTTTTGTCTGTGTAAATGATCTATTAGACTATAAATATTAATTGGAAAGATAAAAATATTTCCTACATCATATTATTTTTTTATAATTGTTAGACATTAAATAAATTAATTTATTTATGACACCATGATGATGCAACGATTACCTCATTAATTAAAGATTTAAATAAAATGAAAAGATAATGTAAAATATAAGACTTACACTTGTAAAAAACCTATTGGATGAGTATATTTCAAACCATTATCACCTTATCCTAGAAATATATCAATGTGAGACCTTTTAAATCCGAAACTCATTTTAAAATAATGTAACATTTCTTGGCTTTCCAAGAGTGCCCCTCCTCCCTCTTATAAAAGGCCCCCACCTCTACCTCCTTAACCACACTTCTCAAGCCATTGTCTCGGCCCAAATCTGCTCATTTTATCTCTCCACATCCCTATCTTCTTCCTAGAAGCCATAAATTAGGTATAAAGCTCTTCAAGAACCCCTTTTGTTACAAACCAAGAGGAGTTACCCGATTAAAAGGTAAAGTCTTCTCTAATGTTCTTTTGTTTTATTTTGATTATCCAACCCCCTAAACTCTTTTTATTCATTTATTTTGTAATAGAACCAGTATCTTCAATATACTAGGATTATGTTATAAGAAGTATTCTAGCTACACCTACACACACCTACATCTAATGGTTAAAGAGCATACTGTTTCCGTGGATGGCGAATTTCTGCCTCACGAAACGATGATTGTTCAATATTCTTCTAACACCTTCAAAGGTGGCCATTAAGATGTCACTATATTTATATATGATATATAATATGTTTATGTTTTCATTAAGCTTCTGTATTTTTCATTTATGGCATACCTTTATGGTTTCCATTATGGGTAATGGCGATATCTTCATTTTAGGAAGTGCGGACTACCGCCCCTTTAAAGTGATTTGATTCGTTAATGCCATATGTGGGATGTATAAGGGATGGAGTTAATGATATTATATATGATTCTATACTAGAATTATAATATACCTTTATATAATTATGATTCCATTCCATAAAATATGAAATAGAAATGAAAGTAGCGTTCATGCGTACGTACGAATTACCGTCTCCATGAACGGTGCATTTCATTTCTTACATCTAAATGTTATGTAATATTATAAATGCATGTATATACTAGATATATATTATATATATTATATCTAAATTATGAATATAATTCTAGATATAATGGATATTTTACCACATGAAAAACTTGTAATTATAAAGAGTTTATTTTTGACTCAAGTACCAATGATCGAAAAAACGACCACTATTAACTCAAATAATTACATAGTGTTCATAACATGGTAATAAGTGATATAAAAGGACTAATGTACTAAAAAAAAATTCTTAAGAAAGTAAAAATTAACTCAAGTTTATTATTCACGAGGTTAAAGAACGATCGAGTCAAGTCAGACCCGAGGTAAGGGACTTCGTCTCAATTTATTTCATTGAGGCATATTTGGTTTTATACACAACTTTCTTTTAAACAGTGTATAAATCCCTTTTACTTTTACGTCTATTAAAAAGAAATCTTTTTTATACGAAGCGTTTTACTAAATTACAAAAGGAATGTTTTTTTTGTCGTACGTATGCGGTGACAACGACTTCTCCGCCGCCATGACCATTATTTGAGTTTCAGCTTCCTCTAAAAGACATAAATTTTTTTGAAATGAAAAATAAATACCATGTTTTACTTTTCTTTTATTTTGGTATTGAAAATGGTTTTCATAATGTTTTTATGATATTAATGTGTTGTATTGATATCTTGTGATTGAAATATGGAAATTTTATGTTTCCTTTATGCTTGTTTTATGTGATACAATTATGTTATGGTTCTTGGGAATTGTTTTGAAGATGGGTAGTTCTGTGATAAACTAAGGGTGGGTGAGCACAATATAGCTCTCCAATGCATTGGGTAATGCCAAGGGGTTAAAATTTAAGGTTTCTCTGAAGAGATTTATGGAATATACTATGATGGGTATTCCAAACGTAACCATGAGGGTTACTCCCTACGTAAGAATATTATGAATGCCTCAAGTTACCTTTATGTCTTATGATTTCTATGATTTATTCATGATTTGATGACATATGTTAAAATCCTTATATTTTATGAGTAAAGTATGATTTCATAGATGGAATATTGTTTTCATTTCGTACTTTTATATCCCTTACAGTGCTTTTTATGCTCATCCCAAGTTTTTGAAATGTTTTTCACAGGTAAAGGGAACGGTACATGATGTGATGATAGTGTCAAGGAAGTGTCAATAAATAATCCATGTTTTATTTTAAATATGTTTTTGTTGATGGAAAAAATGAGTAATATCTTTTATGTAACAACTTTGTTTAAATGTGGAATGTAATGCATGATTTATGATATAATTCTCTAAAACTCTAAACCTGAAAAGACCCTCAATGTGTATTCTTGAAATAACTCAAGATTAAGTAATTTTTAAGGCTGGGGCCTTATAGTTGGTATCACAGGTCAATTTAGATAACTTTAGGAGTTATAATTCTATTAAATGATTATCAAAAAATATTTTTTTATGGTCAAATTGAAATGATATAGCATTTGAAGATTACCATGTTGCTTCATCTAAGACATATTTGTTCAGAATGGTTTTCCATAGAGGAAATAGGGAAACATTACTAGGAAGGCATACAGAAGGAAATGACCATCCGAATCAGCATCCTGAGATGGTCAGAATTGGAACTGAATAGTTTATTATAGTAATGGCGCAGTTGACTCAAGCGATAAATAGTGGTGGTATCCATGCACAAGATCAACCAGATCAACCGCAGAGGAACAAGTCAGTGGTGGAACATTTCCTGAGGCAACATACCCTATCATTTAGAGGATCATCTGACCCTGTGCTGGCTGAAGGGAGGATTAAAGCACTGGATAAGATTTTCAATGTCATGGGGTGTTCAGACAATCAAAAGGTTAGTCTTGCTGTTTTCCGTTTGGAGGGTGAAGCAGATCAGTAGTGGTCGATGGTTAAAAATATCAGGGACGCTGATGAGATTGATTCTCTCGACTGGGATGAATTCAAAGGTATGTTTCTCGAGAAGTATTTTCCTAAGGCTGTTCGACTTAGGATGGAAAAAAAATTCTTGGAATTGAGGCAATAGGATGACTCAGTGGCTGCTTATGAAGAAAGGTTCACTCTATTGGCAAGGTATGCTCCAAATTTTATCCAAGACCTTGATAGTATAATCAATCATTTTTAATCAAGATTAAAGCCAAAATATCGAAGGGCTTTAGCTTATCGCAAGTTCAAGAGTTATGAAAAGCTTGTTCGATGTGATGAGAAGGTGTAAATGGAGTTTGCCGATGATCAAGTGTTCTATAACAACCAACAGAATAAGAGACCGAGGTGGAAGGAGAAAGGGAATAATTCTTCAAAAAGGTCTGATGGTAAGAAAACTAAGTTTCTAGTTTCTGATAAATGTGGTAAAAGGCATGATGGGGAATGTCTTTTGAATTCTGTAAAGTGCTACCGATGTGGTAAGATGAGACATAAGGCTCGTGATTGCACTGATAAAGATCAAGGTGATGGTAGGACCAAATTTGAATTACAATTAGTGAAATGTTTTAAGTGCAATGATATGGGTCACTATGCAAACGAGTGTCTGACAAAGAGATCGAGTGATGAGAAGCAGTTAGACTACAAGCAAAAAGGAGTGGTGAAATCCTTTGCAACTACTTCAGCAGATGTTGGGCCATCAAATGAAGTGGTATCAGGTACTTTGTTTGTTTTTTCAGATTATGCCAGTGTGTTGTTTGATTTAGGATCTACACATTCCTTCATCTCTGAAAACTTTTCTAGTAAAATGGGAATACAATATCAAGAAATGACTCCTGAACTTGTGGTAAAAACACCTGGTGGAAATGTTGAGGCAAAAAGAATTTATTAGAATCTTCCTATCCTTATCCGTGGAAAGAACCTACTTTCAAACCTTATTGTTTTAACTCTAGTAGAGTTTGATGTTATCCTGGGTATGGATTGGCTCTCTATTTACCATGCTAAGATTTATTGCAGAGCTAAAGAAGTTTCTTTTCTGAAATAAATTCTATTTGTGTAAAAGAATGAACCCTTACTGTTGATAACATATCAAGAGGCTGAGAAACTTATAAAAGATGGAAATGAATGTTACCTTGCACATATTGTTGAAAAAAGGAACTATTCATATTAATGATGTGCTAGTGGTATATGAGTATCCTGATGTTTTTCCTGATGAGTTTCCTGCAATAATACCAGATCGGGAAGTTGAATTTACTGTTGACTTAGTTCCTGATGCTAAGCCAATTTCAAAACCCCCTTATCAAATGGCTCAAATTGAACTTTTAGAGTTGAAGGAGCAATTCAAAGATTTATTAGAGAGTGTTTTCATTCGACCTAGCACATCACCATGGGGTGCTCCTATTTTATTTGTTAAAAAGAAAGATGGTTCAATGATACTTTTCCTTGATTATAGAGCCTTGAATAACATCACTATTAAGAACAAATATCCTTTGCCACATATCGATGATTTGATTGATCAGCTCTAGGGAGATCAGTATTTTTCAAAGATTGATCTGAGATCGGGGTACCAACAGTTGATGGTAAAGGAAGAAGATATTCCGAAAACCGTGTTTCGTACAAGATATGGCCATTATGAATTTGTAGTTATGCCTTTTGGGCTAACCAATGCACCTGATGTATTCATGGACCTTATGAATATAATTTTCCATGAGTTCTTGGATAAGTTTGTGGTTGTTTTCATTGATGATATTTTGGTGTTTTATAAAAGTAAATAGGAGAATGAAATATATATAAGGGTTATTTTTCAAACCTTCAAAGAAAAGAAATTGTATGGGAAATTCATCAAGTGTGAGTTTTGGTTGAAAAAAATTTCTTTCCTTGGTCACATTGTTTCTAAAGATGGGATAACTGTTGATCCTTCAAAAACAAAGGTTGTGGAAGAATGGCCAAGACCCACAAATGTAACCGAGATTCGCAGTTTTATTGGTTTTGTAGGCTATTACCGAAGGTTTGTTAAAAATTTTTCACGGTTATCTAGTCCAACGACTAAGCTAACTCGGAAGGGTGTTAAGTTTATTTGGACAAAAGAATGTGATGATTGTTTTCAGGAACTGAAAAGAATATTGGTGAATGCACCAGTTTTGGCACTACCTTCCAGGAATGGGGAGTTTGTTATCTATAGTGATGCTTAATTGAAAGGACTTGGTTACATACTAATGCAGAATGATCAGGTAATTGCTTATGCTTCATGTCAGTTGAAAACTCATGAGGTAAATTACCCTACACATGATTTGGAATTAGCTGCTGTTGTTTTCGCTTTAAAAATTTGGAGGCATCATTTGTGTGGAGTAAAGTGTGAAATATATACCAATCACAAAAGTTTAAAGTATATATTCACTCAGAAAGAATTGAACATGAGACAGAGGAGATGACTAGAATTAATCAAGGATTATGATTGTACAATTCATTACCATCTGGTAAAAGCAAATAAAGTGGATGATGATTTGAGTCGAAAAAGCAATGCTTCATTAACAATGTTGTGTTTGGAAAGTGATCCTTTGGTTTAGGATTTGATGAACTTTGGAATAAAAGTTGTTAGTGCAAGATGTCCTTCTATTTTGTTTCAGGTATCAGTGAAATCTTCTCTATCAGACAGAATTAAGTAAGCACATAAGCAAGACAGTGAGTTACAGAAAAAGGTAGAGCTGGTTCAGAAGGGTAAGTCACCTGAATTCAACATTGATAATGATTGTGTTTTGATATTTGGGAAGATATTATGTGTGCCTTGTGATTCAAAGTTAAAGAGAGAGTTGTTATGTGAAGCTCAAAGTTCTCCATTTTCAGTTCATCCAGGTAGTACTAAGATGTATAGAGATCTTCGAGAGTATTACTGGTGGGATAGAATGAAAAGAGATATTGATGATTTTACTGTGAAGTGTTTGACTTATCCCCAGGTTAAAGAAGAGAAACAGTTACCAAAAGGGATGATTCACCCTTTACCAGTGCCAGAGTGGAAATGGGAGAATATATCCATGGACTTCATTGTGGGATTGTCGAAGACACCTCGAGGTAATAATGAAATCTTAGTTATTGTTGCTCGCTTGACTAAATCTACTCATTTCCTTGCCATACGAGATACGTTTTCCTTGGATCAACTTTTCCGTTTGTATCTTAAAGAGATATTCAGGTTACATGGAGTTCCACTCTCCATTGTATCTGACCGTGATCCCAGGTTAACTTCTAACTTTTGGAAAGGCCTTCAGAAGTCATTGGGTACTGAATTAAAATTTAGTACAACTTTTCATCCTCAATCAGATGGGTAGTCAGAATGAAAAATTCAGTGCTTATTCGATGGATTTCCAGGGAAGTTGGGACCAACATCTTTCTTTGGTTGAGTTCTCTTATAATAATAGTTTTCATTATAGTATACAGATGGAACCATTTGAGGCATTATAAGGGAAGCATCATCGAACTCCAGCTTTTTGGGATGAAGTAGGTGAAAGGAAGTTGATGGGACCGGAATTGGTAGAAGAGTTGGAAAAAAAGTTCAGCTAATACAGAAACACATGAGAACAGCTCAGAGCAGGCAGAAAAGTTATGCAGACAACAGGAGGAAGGATCTCTCTTTTGAGGTAGGCGATCATGTTTTTCTCAAAGTATCACCATGGAAAAGTGTGACGCAATTTGGTAAGAAAGGAAAGCCGAGTCCAAGGTTCATTGGACCATACGAAATACTGGAGAGAGTTGGATCCGTTGCATACCGAGTGGCTTTACCTCCGAGTTTATCTCAGGTACACAATGTTTTTCATGTTTCAATGTTAAGGAAGTACATGCCAGATCCATCTTATGTTTTGAGTCCAGAGGTAGTTCTGCTGAAAGAGAATCTATCTTATGAGGAAAAATCGGTCTATATTCTTGAACACAAGGAGCATGTTTTGCGGAATAAGGCGATTCATCAAGTAAATGTTTTGTGGAAAAACCACATGAGTGAAGAGGCAACATGAGAATTTGAAAATGCAATGAGGGATAAATACCCCCACTTATTCGATAAGTAAATAAATTGCGGGGACACAATTTTTTAAATGGGGGAAGTATGTAACATCCCAAGTAAGTAATTAATAATAGATTTTCTTATCTATGTCTATTTGTGAATTACATAGTTTTTTAAGAGGTTTAAAATGAGAATAAATCCAATCTTAAGCATGGAATACTCTAATATTTTTAAAAGATTGTTTTACTGCCTTTTGATGGAAAACCATTTTATAAATCAAACTTTTGACAATTTTATAAGATATATTTGTCAAAATAAAATTATTCTTTATGATTGGGACATTGAAATATACTTTGGATAAATTTTTGGTATTTTTCTGACAATGTTCATTTTTAATGAATAGTGAAAAATAATGCATTTTACATAAAAACTGCTTTTTCATATAATTTAATTATATGGTAAGATTATTTTTTAATTGGTTTTAAAGTTTAATTAGAATATATTTTGAACATTTAATCTAATGGTGGTAATTATAATTAATTTAAATTTGTAATGGGGCATAAACAAGTGCCAAACTTTTCATAGATATTGTTTCAAAAAAACCCGCTATTTGTTTTGACAACGGGAATTATTTTTAAATTAATTATTGAAATTTATATGTTTGTAATTTGGTAAAATTAATTCCATATTTGGAATCATAAGGTCCAAATTATGTAATTAAGACTCTTATGTTTTTGGACATTATGAATAGTAACGACGGTAATTATCTTTAATTATCGTGATTAATTAGTAATCAGGTAGTTAAGGATAATAAAATAATATCATAAAAATAAAAAATGACCCCAACATGTGTCCTAATGCTACTGGTTGTGTCATGGCCAACCACAGGATTCCTTGTGCCAAACTTAGTGACCCCATGGAATCATTTTTGGGTGAAAGTGACACTTTATCATTTTATTTTTAAAGAAAGGAGAATATCACTAAAGAATGTATCACCCGAGTAAAACATTTTTAGTTTTGTATGTGTAAATGATCTCTTATAATATAAATATTAATTGTAAATATAAAAAGATTTTCTACATCATAGTATTTATTTATAATTTTTAGACATTAAATAAATTAATTTATTTATGACACCATGATGATGCAACGATTACCTCATTAATTAACGGTTTAAATAAAATGAAAAGATAATGTAAAATATAAGACTTAAACTTGTCAAAAACATATTGGATGAGTATATTTAGAACCCTTATCACCTTATCCTCGAAATATATCAATGTGGGACCTTTTAAATCCTAAAATCATTTTAAAATAAAGTAACATTTCTTGGCTTTCCAAGACTACCCCTCCTCCCTCTTATAAAAGGCCCCCACCTCTACCTCCTTAACCACACTTCTCAAGCCATTGGCTCAGACAAAATCTGTTCATTGTATCTCTCAACATACTTCTATTCATCCTAGAAGCCTTAACTTAGGCAGAGATATCTTCAAGAAACATTTTTGTTACAAACCAAGAGGAGTTACCCGATTTAAAGGTAGTCTTCTCTAATGTTCTTTTGTTTTATTTTGCTTCTCCAACCCCCTAAAATATTTTTATTAATTTCTGTTGTAACAACACCAGTATCCTAAATATACTAGGATGATGTTACAAGATGTATTTGAGTTACACCTATACACACCTACATCTAATGGTTAAAGAGCATACTATTTCCGTGGATGGAGAATTTCTGCCTCACGAAACAATGATTGTTCAATATTCTTATAACACCTTAAAAGGTGGCCATTAAGATGTCACTATATTTATATATGATATATAGTATGTTTATTTTTTCCTTTAGCTTCTGTATTTTTCATTTGTGGCATACATTTACGGTTTCCATTATGGGTAAACGCGATATCTTCATTTTAGGAAGTGCGGACTACCACCCCCTTAAAGTGATTTGATTCTTTAATGCCATATGTGGGACGTATAAAGGATGGAGTTAACGATATTATATATGATATTATACTAGAATTATAATATAACTTTATATCATTATGATTCCATTCTATAAAATACAAAATAGAAATGAAAGTAGCGCTCATGCGTACACACGACTTACCGTCTCCATGAACGGTGCATTTCATTTATTTCCTCTAAATGTTATGTAATATTATAAATGCATGTATATACTAGATATATATGATATATATGATATCTACATCATGAATATAATTATTTATATAATGGATATTTTACCACATGAACAACTTGTAATTATAAAGAGTTCATTTTTGACTCAAGTACCAATGATCGACAAAACGACCATTATTAACTTAAATAATTACATAGTGTTCATAACATGGTAATAAGTGATATAAATGGAATAATGAACTTGAAAAAGGTTCTTAATCAAGTATAAATTTACTCAAGTTTATTATTCAGGAGGTTAAAGAACGATCGAGTCAAGTCGGACCCAAGGTAATGGACTTCATCTCAATCTCCTTTAATTGAGGCATATTTTGTTTTATACACAACTTTATTTTATACGGTGTATAAACCCCTTTGAATTTTACGTCTATTCAAAAGGAATCTTTTTTATACTAAGTGTTTTACTAAATGACAAAAGGAATGTTTTTTTGTCGTACGTATGTGGCGACAAAGACCTCTCCGCCGCCGTGACCATTATTTAAGTTTCGGCTTCCTCTACAAGCCATAACTTTTTTTTAAAATGAAAAATAAATACCATGTTTTTCTTTTATTTTATTTTGGTATTGAAAATGGTTTTCATAATGTTTATATTATATCAAAGTGTTGTATTGATATCTTGTGATTGAAATATAAAAATGTTATGTTTCCTTTATGCATGTTTTACGTGATACGATTATGTTATGGTTCTTGGGCATTGTTGTAAAGATGGGTGGTTCCGTGATAAACTAAGGATGGGTGTGCCCGATATAGCTCTCCAATGCATTGGGTAACACGAAGGGGTTAAATATACTGTGATGGGTATTCCAAACGTAACCATGATGGTTACTCCCTACGTAAGAATGTTATGAATGCCTCAAGTTACCTTTATGTCTTATGATTTATATGATTTATTCATGATTTTATAAGGTATGTTAAAATGATTATGTTTTATGAGTAAAGTATGATTTCATACATGGACTAATGTTTTCATTTCATACTTTTATATCCCTTACTGATCTTTTTATGCTCATCCCAAGTTTTTGAAATGTTTTTCACAGGTCAAGGGAAAGGTACATGATGTGATGATAGTGTCAAGGAAGTGTCAAGAAAGAATCCATGTTTTATTTTAAATATGTTTCCGTTGATGGAAAGAATTATTACTATCTTTTATGTAACCACTTTGTTTAAATGTGTAATGTAACACATGATTTATGATCTAATTATCTAAAACTCTAAACCTGAAAAGATCCTCAACGTGTATTCTTGAAATAACTCAAGATTAAGTAATGTTTAAGGTTGGGGCCTTATAATAAATCCACTTCAGATAGAGTAAAAAAATAATAAGGGAACCAGAATCCATGTTCCATATTCTTACCATGGGGGGTCAATGTTTCCATTACATAAGCCAAGAGTATTAATGATAGATTTAGTATATCTATAATATGAGAAGAAATAAATGAGTACGGACCACTATTATCAGACAAATTAACAAAAATAGATGATGAAATATGTATTTTACCCCTCATTAAAGCTGGTATTGTCTCAAATATGGGTGTCAAATATACTGTCTAATGATTTATTCTCTCCACCCTTATATAGGGACAACCACTAATTTCAGTTGAGTCCTTAACTATTTCTATATGGATGATGACCTGCCTCTTCCTCCATGTCCATGAGAAGTAAACCTAGATTTATACAAGGCATCTTATATCATATAGAATACAATAAATCTAAGGATCCTAATCTAATTCTTATTATATATGATTCGTCCTATATAAATTATGAGGTTTTCCTATATATCAACATAGATGGTATGTATTTGGTGACTCTAGAAACGTGGTATTCATGTGAAAAACATTGATACACAAGTGGAAGGTGTGAGACCTACTTCCCATAGGGATATAAGTGGTTGGATAATAATATGGTATAGGAACACTACTTTTACCTCCAATATGATCATCATACTTCCTCTTTTTTTAGGAAAATAACCCTCACTACCTCTATATATGATATCAGTTTTAAAAATTCTATAAATCCAAAATTGATTAATATCTACAATCAAATATTGATCCACAACACCAATATAAGATATAGTTTTTAAGGTAAATGATTCAGATTGAATATTTAATTGAAGAATCATTTCAAACTAGTATCCCTTAAGTTCCTCAAAATACACCAACTCTATATAAAAATGAATAATATCTTTAAATTTAGTTTCATACTCCATAACATTCTAGTTACCTTGCTGAAGGGTTACAAACTACTGATACATAATGAGGGTATAAATTTCTAGATAAAACTATTGATTTTACATCACTTTATTTTCCTTCCTTTTGAGTCATTTATTGATTTTATCCTAGACCACATATTCCCAACACATTATATTGGGTTCATCAATAATAAGAGATTCATTTTTCACTCTAAATACCTAGGAGTCTTGAGAATTGCTGAGAACCTCTCTATATTCTCTAACTAGTCTTCCACATAAAGAGAGTAATTACCACCTTATAAATCATACAACTAATCCCTAAGAATATATTGATATAGACCCTTTTCCTAAATGGGACCTAAACATACCTCTTGATGTGGGGCTATAACAGGTCATGTTCCCCTCTCAATGGTATATACCTTCCTCACAACATCTTCAATCAGATTTTGATAAAAAATTTGGTTTTACCTTAGTAGTTTTCCAAATCTTCTTTTGGAAGGTTTGTTGGGGTTCTTAGAGGAGGCATGTTATTATATGATATTAATAAACAAAATTATAACCTTCAAACATATAATAAATTTATCAATATAAATCATAAAAATCAATTTAGAACTCTAGGAGATTATAAATAATGGAACACAACAACCAATACTCTTCCATATATCATGTCTTGAGGACATGGTTTATGGCCCATGTAACATTCCCAAATGAAAGTGGGAACTCAAATCTAAAATCAATATCTTATTCCCCAAATCCCATAGATTCTCAAGGTTGTGTACTAAGAGCATTATAAAAATAATCCTTCCCACATATTTCTTGATCCCCAATAATCCTATCTCCAATGTACCTTGCATCCTAAATAACATAACAAAAAATATATCTGTGATGAAATTTTATCATGAACTAACCTAGTTTTCCACTTACATAGGCACCTAAACTGGTTTTTGACATGTCTAGAAAATAATTAATGATCTCAAGGGGTAGGAAACTAGTGTTTCGGCATTAATAAATATATCTTTTGGAATAGTTCCACCCAAATAATAGAAATATCATAGGTAAATTGATCAGGGGCCAAGTATAGATTCTCTATATACCGAGGAGTAATGAACTCAACTACATATTATCAACAAAAATATCAATCAAATGGAATAATGATAATAAAATAAATAAGGATACATAAAAAAACATGATATCATTAGATTAAAATATACAAGGAACATCAAATGTATATGAAAGTAAAGGGTGGTGGGATGGGTAGCCGAATAATAGATACAATGTCTATTATACCCATACTGGGAAAAAATAAACTAAATAAACTATAATTCATTACTATGTAGCATAAGGGAATCATAATACCATTTCACCTATATAACCTTAATGAAGTTGACCATAAATATATTTTACCTTGAAGTTGAATAATTCCCTTTCCTATATCAAAAAAAATAAGGCCAATATTCCCCCATTGGTGTATGTAGGGTGTACATAAAATGATCCCTATAAGATCACACCAAAAATTAAATATAATTCTTTTTTTTAGAAAATCTATAGCATTCTAGTTTATAAATAATTATATAAAAGTGATATTTAAAAATTTAAATGACTGAAAAATGAATCATTTTAATTTTCCTTTATCAAATGAATCCAAGGAATACATGATAAATTCAACATGACATCGAAACATAAAACATGGGAATGCACCCTATGGTCATTGTGGGTGGGATAACATATTTTATAACTTCATTAGGAATATAGAATAATGGAAAATATAACTTAACCATCCAGTGGAAATGTGTTTATCATTACATTACATGTTAGTATATCACACATAACTGGTGGGGTAGGACCTCAACACTTTTTTTTATTTCATAACAAAGTACCTGTGGGTTCCCATGAGGTATAAAAATGGAAGAAACCATTCACACTCAAATTTTTCATCAAGTTTTCCAAATATATCATAAAATCCAATTACAAAAGTCTTTTAAATAACTTTATGCTCTTAAAATTAAGGACATAATTAAGGGATTTGTATCACATATAAATCAATCTCAACACATCTTCAGAAAACCACTGTTATAATTTTTAGAAATTTAATTATAATTCAATAATCAAGGGTTAAATTAACAAAGGGGGAACACATAACCACCTACCATTACTAATGAAATCACAAGTAACCTAGATGAAACCTCTAGATATTAAGGGTAAATACCATTATAGATTGATAAGAGTCCCTAATATAAAATTCAACTATATTAAAATTTGGTTAAACCAAAAACTTAGCCGTCATGGATTCTAGGTAGGGGAAAAACCATGAATAATGGAATGAATAACCCAAAATAGAAAAATAAAGACACATACATGGAGTTTCCATAAAGAATTATGAATAAGAATCACTAAAAAATAATATATATGAAAAGTGGGAAAGGTGTTATTGTGTGAGGGGGTGTGGGGAGTCATGAGGTGGAGAAAATGATGAGTTAGGGAATTTATTTTGAGTAGTAGTAAAATCATAATTTCAATATTTTTGAACACCGGTAAGACAACATGGTTTATCCACATAGTTTAAAAAATAGTGTGCTATCCATGTGTGTGAAAATAGATTCACCTGATTCATACACGGTTTGTACACATGGTTAAGTAAACCATATACCAACTATGAAAATCACCCTTGAGACAATATTGGAGGTTTAACAAGGTTTCCACATGGTCATCCATAACTTCTCACCATCAATGTACAAGTGAGTATTTCATAATTTATAAATATTTAAGAATAAAAAAATATGGAAAGAAGGGAGATGATAAAAAATGAATAAAATATATAATAAATATATAAAAATCAAATTATGTGTGTCACATAATAATCCAAAACTAAATCCATATATAACTTGTTATATTTTTTTGGTATAATGTGGTTATACCAATGGGTTTTTATTACTGTCAGTATAATGTCTAACCTCAATTTCCCAACATGACCTTACCAACCCCATGATACCAAATTTCCCCCTTACCCACATGAATAGACTTATTTTACCTAACCAAATAACACCCCTCCATTGAATTTTTTTATTCAATTAATTTTCAATATAAAACCAATTAATTATAATCCCATCTTCTATTATATGGAGAATTAATTTCATTTTTATCATAGTATCAAAAAGTAAACGAGTTATCATTTCTCATTATGGAACAATTCATCCCGATTCATTGATTTTTGGTTTATTTAGATTATATTTTTTATAGTATTGATTAATAAATGTGATCATCATGGATGTATTTATTTAAATATACATTTTCTTCTTAAATAAAAGTTATGTTTAAAAATTAATTCATTTCTATTTTAATATTTACACTTTTAAATAAGTTTATTCCTAATTATAATTAATCTACTATTTATACCAGTAAAAAACCTTATTAGTGTTGACTATTAAATGTGATCATAGTTGATTTATTTTTTTTTCAAATATATATCTTATTATTAAAGAAAATATATGTTTTATAATTAATTCATTTATATTGTAACATTTAAACATTTAGATGTGTTGATTCTTAATTATTTTATCAATGATGTTTGTATTATTCTATTCTGTTATAAAAAAATCCAATTAATTAGTTGGGTATGTCTTGAATATTTTATAATATTCTATTCTTACTGGTTGTATGTCTCAGTTCTCAGAAACATATTCAATAATATTTTTTTTCTAAACCCTATTATATTTTATTCATTTATAACAAATATATGTTCTATGTTTATAAAATTAACTTTAAAAAGAAAAAAATCATTTGTTTTTTCAGTACATTTATAAATTGTTTAAAAACAATAATGTTCGAATCTATTAAGCAGAAATGTTCCATTTAAAAAACTAAAATGTTTGATACTATTAAACTATAATGATTGAGTATGTTAAACTATAATTATTTTTTTGAAATATATAATATTAGAATAAATTAAATTCAAATATTACCAATAATTCAGTCTAGGATATTTAATTTCCCAATAAATAAGTGACACATTTTCACTATGAATGCTGGTCATTAAAAATTTTAAAACATAAACTAAACCATGAATAAATAAACTAATCCATGACTTTATAAAATGAACCATGCCTAAATAAACTAAGACATGTCCTAATAAAAAAACTTAAACTGAACTAACTATAATAAAACTACACTGAACCATGCATTAATAAAAAAACTCAGCAAAAAATGAAACAAAATGGAACAAAAAAAACAAAAAAAAACCAAACCCAACAAAATAGAATAACACAAAAATAGAATTCATGGAGACCAATACCTAAAACATATTCATATTGCATTAAATTTTTTCCTAATACAATTTAAATTCATTTAATTTATGTTTCTTTAGTTTTATTCCACTGATTTCATGTTGGATTGTAATGGCTTAAAAAAAAACGAAACAAATGACCCAAATTAATTGAATAACCTTACCCACAAATGAACAAAATAGCATAACTCAAAATGAACCAAAAGTCCCAACTGATTGATCAAATTAACAAATAATATAAAACAACGATGAACCAAATAACCTAATCCAAAATTGACCAGGACCTAATGAACCAAATTGAAAAATAAACCAAATGACCTCACTCAAAAATGAACTAACTAAAAAGTGAACTAAATTTTGTAACAAAAAAACGACCAAATAACATAACCCGGTGACTAAAATGAACTGAATAAACTATTACAAAATGAAGCAAATAACCAAATAAAAAATGACTAAACCCGAAAATTAATTGAATGACTTAACCTAAATTGAACCAACTTAAAAAAACCGACAATAAACTCAATGACCTAAACCCAATGAGATAAAAATGAATAGAATGACTATATAGACCATATAAACTATCATAAAAATGAATAAGGATTTATAGCCTAAAAATGTCAAACGAACAAAATAAATTTACAAAGTGAAAAATTTCCTTACACAAAAATGATCCTAATGACCTAATAGAATTACCATGTAAAAATATGATAAATTATCCAAATCAAATAACCTAAAAACAAACCAAATAACCTAACTAAAAAACCCCAAATGATGTAACAAAAACCAAATAACCTAACCCAAATGAAAAAAATAAACTAAATGATCAAGTGAACCAAAATTTTAACATCATAATTTATATTCCTTGATGATGTCACTCTGCCTTTTTTCCTTATATGTCTTTTCAATTAGTATTCTCTAGTTATGGAACATCACATCCTTTTCATTTTTCAACTTTCTAATTATTATACCTTAATTATTTTCAGCCACTATTTATACCTTATTTTCCCCCCACTTGTTGCTAAAATCCAAAATTAAATATATATTTTATACTTATAAATAATATGGACTATTTCAAATAAATACACATGAAGATATTATTTGAAATGATTAATTTAATGTGAGAAATGGGACTACCTCCTCTAGGATGTTAGATAGGACATAAATTATAATATATATTGATTAAAATATGTTAGAAATAATTTTTAATCCCATTATAAATTTAATTTAGCAAAAAATATATGATACAAATACTCTATAGTCATACTACTAAAAATTGATAACAACATATGCACTTGAGTGGGGTTGGTACTAGAGATATTTGGAGCACTTTCCCTACCTGTTTTCACCCATACCCCCGCACCATTTATCCCCTTAACCATAATTTTTTATCCCACTCTTACACATGTCTTTACAGAGATGTTCCCACCTACAACTACTCATTCATTTTAGATAGGCTATTCTTCACATATGAGTGTTTTTGTCCTTTGATGGCTCCTCGTCATTTCTATCCTTTTCACCCACTTCATTAACTCCAATATTTCTTTTTTCGATTATATATATTTTTTTATTAATAGGAGCATGTATTAGATCCCACCTATCATTTTGGTCCAAAAACTCAACCACAGACTATGGATTCATAAGTTCCCACTAAAGAGACAAAATGGTATATGATTAAAAGTTCATTAACTCTATCCCATTAATTTTATTTAAGTTGTAATGTGTATAAAATATATATATTTTTCCTTAATTCTTAATAGGATATTGTAATATGTGACATGAGAATACTCATATGTATGATGTCTATAACAATCCTAAAAAAAATTATGGTAGTTGATAATTAAGAAACCAATTGATTGGTAATCATGTTTGATATTATAGATGTTTAATGGAGATTTTATCCACGTGTAGTCACATAATTTCAGTTCATATAATCTCATTGATACATATACAAGATAAAATCAAGGAGAACTCATGGAATGAGATGTGGGTAAGAACATTTTTCATATAAAAAAATCTATTATTATAGTATTTAGATGATTTAAAATATTTCTCATAGCTTCGATTTAATATTGTTTTTGATCAAACAGTGTAAGAGGCACAATTGATGGAATTAGGAGAATTATGGAGATAATGAAATAATGAGTTATATATTTTATAAACTAGTTGAAATGACATCATGTTAGAGTATATACTGACCATCAATAATAGAATAGTTTTATAGCACCAAGAAATAGTGGATTATTTGATGTGTAGTGAGTTTATGGTATTATTAAAATTTAACAGATTTCATTCAAAATGATTATTACTTTTAATAATAGGCTGTTCCATAATATTGAGTTTTCATTTTCATTCAACATCACATTGAAATAAAAACAAGGAAGATGTAATGTATATACACATATTAGGGAGAACTACTATGTAAAAACATGAGAGAAACTGGGTATTTTAATATACAACTATGTTTAATTTGGAGTAAAAAAACTGAACCAACCTAATCAAACCTACAATATCTTTCAAGATTCAGTATGAATCAAAAAAACTAAATTGTATGAATATACATAGAAAATAAACTAACTATATAATATAGGCATGAACATACTATAATAATGATGAACAAACCCATCCCAAATAAAATTTATGTAACCCATCCTAAATCAGGCTAAATAGACATGATGTGATCCAAATAGACATAAAATGATCAAAATGATATATAAATTGTTTCAAACAAAACTAATATGGATCAAACTCAACTCACATGGCCCAACTTGAATCAAATAAGATTTACCAAAACTAAACCATACCAAATGGAATAAAATGGATTTGAAATGGATTGAATAAAATGAATATAAACTGATATAAATTTACTAAAACTCATCTGAAATAAATCAATTCAAAAATAAAATACTTCCCAGATAAAACAATTCAAACTAAAAAATAAAATATTTTATAAAAAATAATAAATAAATATTGATCCAAAATGAAAAAACTCAAATAGAACATTATCACACCAAATAAGTTAATAAAAATCAATTCAAACAAAATTGAACTTTTAAAAACCAAAAATAACATTTGAAAATCTAAAACATATTTATTTTTACTAATTAAATTGATCCAAACTAATATCAATTGAAATTAATAGACTTGACTAGGAAATAATTGAATTGAACTAACAAAATATGAACATAGAATAAAAAAAATTGAACTAGGATAAATATATTTGAAATAGATAAAATAAAACTAAGCTAGGCTAATTAAAATGTTATTAAAAAATAAAATATAATATAGGAAAAAAATTCTATTGAATAAAATTGAACTAAACTGAAAATAATTGAGCTTGCCCCAATATAAATTTACCAACTTAATGAGATTAATAAAACATATATAATATTAATAGAAAAATTTTCAAAACATATAAAATATTTTAAAAAAAACTATTATAGCATATAACTATATAAATATTATTTACTTATAATCAGTAATAAAATTTAAATGGTATTTTCAATTGAACCATATTTAAATATAAAATATATTAGCAAATAAATTGTGTTAATAGATAAAATATTTCACATAAACTGTAGAAAGAAATAATAATAATAATATAAATTGTATGAACATATAAATTATACTAACATTTGAAAAATGATAGTATATAAATTATATTAAAACATAGAGTAATAACACAAAAAATATATTAACATAAAACTATAATAAAATATAAAATTTTTACCTTATACTTTATTGATAAAAAATATAAATATTTTATTGATATATAATATATTACAATAGTAAACTATATTAACATATAAAAAACATAGTTTAACATGTTAAACTCCTCAGTGTAATCAAAATATATTAAAATGTGTTAATTTTTCCATTATAATAGTATTAGCATATAAAAAGATACAATAAGTTGTTCACAGTTTCACTTAATATAAAAATATAAACCTAAAAACATGAAAACTATGCAAATATCAAAACATGTAAGATATATTAACATGTTAACATATAAATAATATGCTAGATTATCATGTAAACAAATTCATATAATATTAACATATAAAATTAAAATCAATTTCTCTTAATATTCACATATAAATAAGTTAATTGTAAACTATATTAATATGTAAACTAAAAACCCTGAGTAGTATTAACTTTTAAATAACACAAAAATATATACATTTTTATATAATCAAAAAATGTTTCACATTAAATAGTATAAATATTATTACATAATATTAACATATAAACTAAAAAAGTATTCACATAATATTAACATATGAACCTTTACAAATTTAATCATAATTAATATTCAAAAATATAAATTGTTTATATATATATATATTAGAAAACTCTAAAATTTATTAAAATGTATATTTTTTCAATTAATATTAATATGTAAATATGTATATATATTAATTTAATATGAACATATAATATTGAAAACTATAAAATCAATTTAAGCTGATAGTTATATTATTAAACAATATATGATCAAACATAACTATTTGTTAGTATACAAATCTAAATAAAACATAACAAAAAAAATTGAACCACAAGGGAACATGATTACGCCAATAATCATGAACCAACTATACCCAAAAATATTGAATTGAGTAAAATTAAATACACTCATATTCTAACTAATATGGAAAACAATAATATGTATAAAAACAAACTAAAACATACTGTATTTAACTAAAAAAATAAAATTAAATTGGACCAAAAAAATGTTAAAAATTAAACTGAGCTAAACTGAATTGAATTTTATCAATCTTTCCAAGGAAAACATTATCAAAATAACATAAAACAACTATAAATTGAACCAGAAAAATAAACTAAAAAAAATTACATAAACTAAAATGGACAAAGATAAACTAATCCATATTAATCCAAACTAAACTAAGGTAAAATATTTTATTCATCACTAAATCAAATAGTATTTTAGTTGAACTGAATGTTCCAAATTGACCTAAATAGTTCTTAATCAACGTAACCCACCAAAAAAATAGTTTTTTAGAAAATATAATGCCTTGTCCCAAAATGACCAAGGAAAATTATTATTAAAATAAAGTTTAAAAGAGTCCAAAATACAGGATCATATTAAAATCTTTGTCATGTAAGGAAATAAGATTAGCGGGGAGGTATTCAGACCAGGTGATGACTTGATTTACTATAAGGACCCGACCTTAATCATTACATAATCTAGAGTTAAAACAAGAATTTACATTGAGGATATTTTCAGGTTTAGAGTTCTATAGAATTAGGACATAAATATTACATATCAACTTAAATATTACATGTAGACACTACTACTCAATATCCATTTTTTTCATAAAATAAAAACTCTTAAAGAGAAACATGTCTAGTTCCATGTTTTAGACAACATGACTTTTCCATGATCCTATTCTTGACCCTATTAATATTTAAGTACTGTGTAAAACATTTAAAAAATATGGGATGAGCATAAAAAGCCCAGTCAGGGTTATAAAATAAAGAAGGAGAACATTATCCCATCAATAAATACAAAACAATGAAACCATACTTTTCCATCATAACATACCTCATGAAATCATAAGATTTATGAATAACACATAGAAATCATAAATCATAAAGGTAAATTGTGGAATCCATATCAAAATTACATTCTAGATATCACATATACATAGGGAGTAACATTTGGAATACTCATTACAGTATATTACCTAAATCTTTTAGGAGAAAGATTCATGTTTACCTCTGTCACGTTACCCAATGCATTGGAGATCTATCTCAGTCTCACCCACCCTAGGTTCATCACAAAACCACCCGTATATGTAAACAATTACAAATATATATAACATATTCATAACACATAAGACAAACATAATAGAAAGATAACATTTCCACATTTCAATCACAATATATCATTTCAAAATATTTACAAAATCAAAGCTTTTATCAAACCATTTTCAAAACCATTTAAAATTTTAAATAAAGAGATTTTTTTGAATCAAAGTGTCCCATACCACTTTGAAGCTTTTGAAAGAAACTTAAATTTCAAAACATTCATGTCCATATTAATAAATAATTAAAACCATTTTTAAAACATGGACATTAATGTGAAAGATTTAGAAGAATAAACATATAAAACATATAAAAGGATATTCTAGTTAAAGAGTTTTTAACAAAATGAGAGATCCTAGAATAAAAATAATTGAGGAATAAAATTTAATCATAACTTAATAATATCATGTTAATAAATTTATTCATGATATAATATTCCAAAGGATATTATATACACCACACAAGAGTGAATTGGTGCATATCAACAATTAAGTCTCAATGCAAATGTAAATTGAGACGAAATCCTTTATAAAGAAGGTATCCTTAGATTAAAGATAAATAAATTAAATAATTATGTGTGACAAATATAAATACACCCAATATAAGTGGATATTAAGTGTAAAACAATCAGAGTTTATTCACACATATTCATAGTAGGACATAATCAAGAAGTGGACATTTAACCCAAAAATTGAAATTGGGTTGAGAAGATTTCTTACAGAAATTCGACAGCCTAACGAAGTCACTTTAAAATTCATAAAATAAGTTAATGAGAGAGAAAAGGATATTTCATTACTTGGAAATTATATTTACATCAATAAGGATATATAAGAACATATCCTAACATAATAAGATGTAAATTAAAAGACATAACAAAAATAAGTCTTTTAAAAAGAGGAGGGTGACAGGTTCCCTTACTGATTTGGTAACTTACGAAACATACACCCCATGAAAGAAAGATAACACAATTAATATGTAAATACCCATTATTAAATTATATTACACAAATAATACAATCATGGGCAGTACATCCACCACACCAAAGGAAATAGTGGCTAATATAGCATGAATCTCACGGGAATAAAAAATGAGATGAAAAACCCTTACCACATTGTAATCAATCATGTCATATGAGAAAAAGTTAATAACCACCAAATTAATCACATAATACAATAAATATAAATAGAATAATGAAATTAAAAAACAAATTTCAGTACAAAATACACCACATGCAATAAATAAGTGGTGAACGATGGAAATCTCACGTAATTAAAAGTGAGATAAGAAATCAGTTACCTCGTGTCTCACATGACTCGACTATTCTTTAATCTCCTGAATAATAAACTAAAGTTAATTTATACTTGATCAAGAACCTTTTTCAAGTTTATTATTACTTTTATATCACTTATTACCATTTGATAAACATTATGTAATCATTTAAGTTATTAACGGCTGTTTCGTCGATATTTGGTACTTGAGTAAAAACGAACACCTTATAATTACAAGTTGTTCATGTGGTCAAATATAAATTATCTTCAGAATGATATTAATGATGTAGATATAATATATATCATATATATCTAGTATATTTATGTATTTATAATAGTACATAACATTTGGAGATAAGAAATGAAATGCACCGTTCATGGAGACGGTAAGCTGTCCGTACACATGAATGCTACTTCCGTTTATATTTCTTATTTTAATGGAATTAAAACATAATGGTACATAATTATATTATAATTAAAGTATAATATGATATATAATATCATTAAATCCATCATTTATACATCCCACATAAGGCATTAACGAGTCACATTACCTTGAGGGGGCGGTAGTCCGCACTTCCTAAAATGAAATTATCACGTTTCCCATTATAGAAACCATAAAGGTATGATATAAATGAAAAATATAGAAGCATAAAGAAAACATAAAAATAATATATATCATATATAAATACAGTTCCATCTTAATGGCCACCACGAGAGGCGGTATAAGATAATCGAACAATCATCGTTTCGTGAGGCATTAGTTTTCCATCCATAGAAATGGTATGTTTTTCACCCATTAGATGGAGGTGTGTGTAAGTGTAGTTATAATACTTCTCATAAAAACATCCTAGTATATTTAGGATACTGGTTTTGTTACCAAATAAAGTAATAAAAATATTTTAGGGGGTTGGAGAAGTAAAATAAAACAAAATAACTTAAGAGAAGACGTTACCTTTAAATCGGGTAACTCCCTTTGGTTTGAACCAAAAGGGTTTCTTGAAGTGCTTTATACCTAAAGTAAGGATTATAGGATGAATAGAGGAATAATGGGAGCTTATTATAGCAGAGGTTTCATGATCCAAAGACTTTAGAAGTGTGGGGAATGAGTTAAAAGTGAAGGCTTTTTATAAGGGAGAAGAGGGGCTCTTTAGGAAAGTTTGAAATAATTTTTTTATTATAGACTCATCTTCGTTTTGAAAAGGTCAAAAAATCATTAAAATATAATTTAAGATGAATAATGGTTGAAATAAAATAATCCAATATGAGTTGGACCGGTTTTGGACATTTTTTTAAAATTTATAATCTTATTTATTTAAACCATTTATTAAGGAGGTAAATATTGCATTATTATTGTGTCATAAATAATTTAATTTATTTGATGTCCAAAAATTATAAAAACATACCATGATGTAGAAAATATTTTTATCTTTCCAATGAATATTTATATTCTAAACTATAACTTATATAACCCAATTTAAAAATTGATTCACTAAAAGATATTTGTTTATGTGATTTTTATCTTTACTTTAAATTAATTAATATAAAGTGTCATTATTACTCCCATGTGGCTCCATGGGGTCGCAAATTTGACCCAAGGATGAACATGGTCGGATATGTATCAGAAAATTGGATTAGGACACATGTTAGGGTAATTTAATTTTATTATAATATTATATTTTACCCTCATTTACTATACTTACTTTTTAATTATGGTAAATAAAATATTTACTGAAATATTTAAAATGTCTAAAAATAAAAGTTACCTATTTACACAATTTAGACCTATAGATTCCAAATATGGAATCCATTTTTCTAAATTCAAAACACAGAAGTGGCAGAAATTAATTTAAAATTAATTCCCACTCTCAAAACAAAAAGCGTGTTTTTAAGGAATAATAACTATCAAAAGATTGACACTTGTTTATATCCAATTTCAAAGTGAAATTAATTACAATATAAAAAATTTGATTAAATGGTAAAAATATATTCTAATTTAACTTTAGAAAAAATTAAAAAGATAATCTATCTATATAAATAAATTAGTTTAAAAGGAAGTTTTGAATTAAAATACAGTATTTTTCATTATTCATCAAAAATTGAATTTTATCAGAAAAATGCCAAAATTTTTCCCAAAGTAAATTTTGATATCCCAATTCTAAAGAAGAATTTTATTTTGTCTAATGAAACATATAAAAGTGAAAAAATAAGATTTAAATAGGTTTCTCTATTAAAAGGCGAAAAATCAAACTTTTAAAGTAAATTATGCTTAAAATTAGATTCATTCACATTTTATGCCTCTAAATTTTATTGGATAAATGTATGAATATTCAAAAAACATGTATAATCATATTGTAGTTAGTTCTATCCATTCCCTAAAATAAAATGGCTAGGCGTTAACTACCATTTAAAATAATAATATTATATTATTAGTGTGCAATGTAAGATTCCAAAGAAACCCATTGTTGCGTATCAGGTACTCCATCGAACATAGCATCCCCTTTTGGAAATTGCGTCCTCACAATTTTAAAGTTGGGCTCATGAACTTAATTTAAAGTCCCACATCTAAAAAAGAGTCAACAAAACTATCACTTTAAAATAAAGAAAGATAAGTACAAAGGTTACCTGAGATAAAAGATACTAGGAATCCATGAAAACATGGATATGAAGCAGAAAAAACCATCAAGTTCTAATGGAGAGTGATAGAAAACATTACTAGGAGAAAGTTAACCACTATAAAATCAAAAACTTGTGATGGGTTAAATAGTCCTTGATTCCCCGGTAGAAAAAGTTAACAGAAAACGTTTTTATTTTAAGTTACTTATCATTGAGTAATTTATTTATGAGATTAACTAAAAACATAAGGAAACATACTTACTTGTCATATAGAGGTTCATATATTACTAAATTCTACCCCAAACTCATCTTTTCTCCAAACGATGAGTATTCAAACCGACTTGGTCACAATAAAAGTTCTAGAATCAACTTATAGAGTTTCAAATAATCCAATAAAGATTAACACTATATTTTCCATGTCTTTAGAGATCAACCAAAACCAAAATGGTTAGTGCAAGATCAGACAATACCCAAAAAGGATAATCCTTTATAAAAAAAATACTATTCTTAATCTCCAAAATTCAACAAAAAGTACCCCAAAATCAAGAAAGACCATTCAATACATAATTGTCCTTAAAATTATTCAAAGTAATCCCAACTAAGATTGAAACCCAAAACTAAGAAGGATTTAATCCCATAGTCTTCCACATAAAATCTTAAAAATTATCTCCAAATAGCATCGACTACACTTAAAGTCTCATACTAAAGTGTAATTAACCTAATCACATATTCTCTACAATAGGTTAGTGATTTCCATAAATAACCCAAATATCCATATTTCCAAAACAAAACATAAATTCTTCTAAAAATAATATTTCAACCATTACTCCACAATTTAAATCCCATAGTATTCCATTTTCCTTAGGTATATATTGTTCCCTAAAAGATATAACGTCTTCCAAAATAACATTTATCACTTAATTACCAAAACATATCTATAATAAGGATATCCATTTGATAAAACATAAGATCAAATTATTCTTGATCCATAAAATCATCTAACTTAAATAATTATTCATACTAACCAGGGACTTCACGTAGGCCAATGGTAAGAGATACACCCTTGTCGCCCTTCGGTTGTGGGTTCGATTCCCGCAGCCTTGATGAACGCGACAGGTTGTCACCCTTCCTGCATGTTTTCCTTTTTCTAAAACCATTTAATTTTATAACATTCCCCAAAATGATATAAATTCATCAAAAATAACCATAACATATTTTAACCATAATGGTTATCTAATAAATTTCATTTTGCATCCTATAATGTAATAACCAATTTCACCTCTAAAATAAATATGACTATTTCTAATATTCTAACCATTATGGTTATGTCACTTATGCATAAATAACACCCTAACCTATAAAGTTATCTAAACCTATCTTTGATACCAACTATAAGGACCTAGCCTTAATCAGTACATAATCTTGAGTTAAAACAAGAATTCACATTAAGGATCTTTTCAGGTTTAGAGTTTTATAGAATTAGGAAATAACTATTACATATCAACTTGAATATTACATATATACACTACTACTCAGTATCCATTTTTTCATAAAATAAAAACTCTTAAAGAGAAACATGTCTAGTTCCATGTTTTAGATAGCATGACTTTTCCTTGATCCCATTCTTAACCCTATTCATCTTTAAGTCCTGTGGAAAACATTTAAAAAACATAGGATGAGCATAAAAATCCCAGTAAGGGTTATAAAATAAGGAAGGAAAACATTATCCCATCAATAAATACAAAATAATGAAATGATACTTTTCAATCATAACATACCTCATGAAATCATAAGATTTATGAATAACACACAGAAATAATAAATCATAAAGGTAACTTGTGGAATACATATCAAACATACATTGTAGCTATCATAACTACATAGGGATTCACATTTGGAATACCCATCACAATATATTCCCTAAATCTCTTAGGAGAAACATTCATGTTACCTCCGTCACGTTACCCAATGCATTGGAGAGCTACCTCGGGCTCACCCACCCTAGGTTTATCACGGAACCACCTGTATACGTAAACAATGACCAATAGCCATAACATATTCAAAACCCATAAAACAAACATAATGGAAATATAACATTTACACATTGAAATATCTTTTCAAAATATTTACAAATACAAAGCTTTTATCAAACCATTTTCAAAACCATTTAAAATATTAAATAAAGAGATTCTTTTTGAATCAAAGTGTCCCATAACACTTTGAAGCTTTGAAAGAAATTTCAGTTTCAAAAAATTCAAGTCCATATGAATAAATCATTAAAACCATTTTTAAAACATGGACATTAATGTGAAGCATTTAGAAGAATAAACCTTTAAAACATTTAAAACGATATTTCAGTGAAAGTGTTTTTAACAAAATTAGAGATCCAATAATACAAATAGTTGAGAAATAACATTTAATCAGAACTTAGTAATATCATGGGAATAAATGTATTCATGATATAATATGCCAAAGTATAGTATTTACACCATATAAGAGTGAATTGGTGCATATCAACAATGAAGTTTCAATGGAAATGTAAATTGAGACAAAATCCCTTATAAAGAAGGTATCCTTAGATTAAGGATAAATAAATTACATAATTATGTGTGAAAAATATAAATACAAAAAATATAAGTGTATATTAAGTGTAAAAAATAGAGGTTATTCACACATATTAATAGCACGACATAATCATGAAGTAGATGTTTAACCAAAAAATTGAAATTGGGTTAAGAAGTTTTCTTTCAGAAATTTGACAGCCTAACGACATCACTTTAAAATTCAGAAAATAAGTTGATGAGAGAAAAATTATATCTCATTACTTAGAAATAATATTTAAATCAATAAGGATATAGAAGAACATATCCCAACATAATAAGATGTAAATTAAAAGACATAACAAAAAGAAGTCTTTTAAAAAGAGGAGGGTGAAAGGTTCCCTTACCGATTTGGTAACTTACGAAACACACACCCCATGAAAGAAAGATAACAGAATGAATATTTAAATACCCATAATTAAAGTATATTACACAAAGAATACAATCATGGGAAGTACATCCACCACACAAAAGGAAATAGTGGCTAATATAGCATGAATCTCACAGGAATAAAAAGCGGGATGAAAAACCCTTACCACGTTGTAATCAATCGAGTCGTATGAGAAAAAGTTAATAACCACAAAATGAATCACATAATACCATTAATATAAATAGAATAATGATAATATAAAACAAATGGTAGTACAAAATAAACCACATGCAATAAATAAGTTGTGAACGATGGAAATCTCATGAAATTAAAAGTGAGATAAGAAATCACTTACCTCATGTCCGACTTGACTCGATCGTTCTTTAATCTCCTGAATAATAAACTAAAGTTAATTTATAATTTCTTAAGAAAAATTTTCAAGTTTATTATTCATTTTATATAACTAATTACCATTTCATAAACATTATGTAATCATTTAAGTTATTAACGGTTGTTTCGTCGATATTTGGTACTTGAGTAAAAATGAACACCTTATAATTACAAGTTGTTCATGTGGTAAAATATCCATCATCTTCATAATTATATTAATTATTTAGATATCTTATATATCATATATATCAAGTACATGTATGTATTTATAATATTACATAAAATTTGGAGTTAAGAAATGAAATGCACCGTTCATGGAGACGGTAATCCGTATATACGCATGAACGCTACTTCCATTTATAATTATTATTTTAATGGAATTAATACATAATTATACATAGGTATATAATAATTACAGTATAATGTGATATATAATATGATTAACTCCATCCTTTATACATCCCACATAAGGCACTAATGAGTCACATCACTTTGAGGGGGCGGTAGTCCGCACTTCCTAAAAAGAAATTATCGTGTTTACCCATTATGGAAACCATAAAGGTATTATATAAATGATAAATACAGAATAATAAAGAAAAAATAAACATAATATATATCATATATAAATACAATTTCATCTTAATGTCCACCATGAGAGGTGGTAGGAGATAATCGAACAATCATCGTTTCGTGAGGCGTTAGTTTTCCATCCACAGAAACAATATGTTCTTCACCCATTAGATGGAGGGTGTGTAAGTGTAGTTCAAATACTTCTCATAAAAACAACTTAGTATATTTAGGATACTGGTTTTGTTACCAAATAAAGGAATAAAAAGATTTTAGGGGGTTGGAGAAGTAAAATAAAACAAAAGAACTTAAGAGAAGATGTTACCTTTAAATCGATTAACTCCCATTGGTTTGAACCAAAAGGGTTTCTTGAAGTGCTTTATGCCTAAGATGAGGATTATAGGATGAAGAGAGGAACATTGGGAGATTATTGGAGTAGAGGTTTCATGAGAAAAAGTCTTCAGAAATGTGAGGAATGAGTTATAAGTGAGGGCTTTTTAAAAGGGAGAGGAGGGGCTCTTTAGGAATGTTTGAAACAATTATTTTATTATAAACTCATATTCAGTTTCAAAAGGTCCAAAATTGTTAAAATAAAATTTAAGATGACTCATTGTCTAAATAAAATAATCCAATAAGAACTGGACAGGTTTTGGATATTGTTTTAATATTTATAATATTATTTATCTAAATCATTTATTAATGAGGTAAATATTGCATTATTATTATTTCATAAATAACTTAATTTATTTGATGTCCAAAAATTATAAAAAAAATACCATGATGTAGGAAATATTTTTATCTTTAAAATGAATATTTATAGTTTAAAATATAACTTATATAACCCCATGTAAAAATTGATTCACTAAAATATATTTGTTTATTTCATTTTTGTCTTTATTTTAAATTAATTAATATAAAGTGTCATTATTACTACCATGTGGCTCCATGGGTTCCCCAATTCTACCCAAGGATTCCCATGGTCGGATATGTATTAGAAAATAGGATTAAAACACATTTTAGGGTAATTTAATATTATTATAATATTATATTTTACCGTTATTTACTATATTTACCTTTTAATTATGGTAAAAAAAATATTTACTGAAGTAAATATTTAAAATACCTAAAAATAAAAGTTAACTATTTACACAATTTGGACCTACTGATTCCAAATATGAAATATATTTTTCTAAATTCAAAACACAGAAGTGACAGATATTAATTTAAAATTAATTCCCGCTCTCAAAACAAAAAGCGTGTTTTTAAGGAATAATAACTATCAAAAGATTGACACTTCTTTATATTGAATTTCAAAGTGAAATTAATTACAATATCAAACATTGAATTAAATGGTAAAAATATATTTTAATTATAATTTATAACCAATTAAAATTATAATCTAACCTTATAAATAAATTAGATTAAAAGGCAGTTTTGAATTAAAATACAGTATTTTTCACTATTCGTCAAAAAATGAATTTTATCAGAAAAATACCAAATTTTACCCAAATTAAATTTTGATGTCACAATTCTAAAGAATAATTTTATTTTGTCAAATGGAAAATATAAATGTGACAAAAATAAGATTTAAAGAGGGTTATCCATTAAATGGCGGTAAATCAACATTTTAAAGTAAATTATGCTTAAAATTTGATTCATTCACATTTTATGCCTATAACTTTTTTTTGGATAAATGTATAAATATTTAAAAAACATGTATAATCATATTGTAGTTATTTATATTTATTCCCTCCAATACAACTTCTAGGTGTTAACAACCATTTAAAATAATAATATTATATTATTAGTGTGCAACGTAAGATTCCAAAGAAACCCATTGTTGCGTATCGTGTACGCCATCGAACATAGAGTCCCATTTAAAGTATAATTAATATTTAATTCAAAAATATTAATAAATATGTAAAATTTCATGCTCTTTATTTACCTGGGATGTTACATCCTTCCCCCCTTTTGGAAATTGTGTCCTCGTAATTTTAAAGTTGGGCTCATAAACTTAATTGAAAGTCCAACATCGGAAAAAGTGTCAACAAAACTATCACTTTAAAATAAAGAAAGAGAAGTACAAAGGTTACCTGAGACAATAAATACAAGGATTACATGAAACCATAGATATTAAGGAGAAACAAAACCATCCAGTTCTGATGAAGAGTGATAAAAAACATTATTAGGAGAAATTTAACCACCAGAAAATCAAAAACTTGTGATGGGTTAAACAGTCCTTGATTCCCCAGTAGAAAAAGTAAAAAGAAAACTTTTTTGTTTTATGTTACTTATAATTGAGTAATTTATTTACTAAATTAACTAAAAACATAATTAAACATACTTACTTGTCATATAGACTTTCATATATTACTAAATTCTACCACAAACTCATGTTTTCTCCAAACGATGAGTATTCAAACCGACTTGGTCACATTAAAAGCGCTAGAATCAACTTCTAGAGTTTCACATAATCCAAAAAATATTAACAGTATATTTACCATGTCTTTAGACATCAACCAAAACCAAAATGGTTAGTGTAAGATCAGACAATACCTAAAAAGGATAATTCTTTATAAAAAAAATGCTACTCTTAATCTCCAAAATTCAACAAAAAGTACCCAAAGTTCAAGAAAGACCATTCAAAACATAATTGTCCTTAAAATTCTTCAAAATAATAAAAACTAAGATTAAAACCCAAAACTCAGAAGGATTTAATCCCATAGTATTCTACAAAAAATCTTATCATTTATCTCCAAATAACATCGACTACACTTAAAGTCTCATACTAATGTGTAATTAACCTAATCACATATTCTCTATGATAGGTTCGTAAATTCCATAAATAACCCAAATATCCATATTAAAAAAATAAAACATAAATTCTTCTAAAAATAATATTTCATCCATTAATCGACAATTTAAATCCCATAGTATTATATTTTCCTTAGGTATATATGGTTCCCAAAAAGAGAGAACGTCTTCCAAAATAACCATTATCACTTAATTACCAAATAATTTCTATAATAAGGATATCCATTTGATAAAACATAAGTTCAAATTATTCTTGATACATAAAATCATTTAACTTAAGTAATTAGTCATACTAACTAGGGAATTCACGTAGGCCAGTGGTAAGTGATACGCCCTTATCGCCCTTCAGTTGTGGGTTCGATTCCCGCAGCCTTGCTGGGTGTGACGGGTTGTCACCCTTCTTACAGGTTGTAATTTTTCTTAAACCATATAATTTTATAACATTCCCCAAAATGAGATAAATTAATCAAAAATAACCATAACATATTTTAACCACAATGGTTATCTAATAACATTCATTTTTCATCCCAAAATGTAATAACCATTTATCACCTCCAAAATAACTATGAATCTTTTTAATATTCTAACCATTATGGTTATGTCACTTATGCAGAAGTAACACCCTAACCTCAAAATTTATCTAAACAGACCTTTGATACCAACTATAAGGACCCAACCATAATCATTACATAATCTTGAGTTAAAATAATAATTCACATTAAGGATCTTTTCAAGTTTAGAGTTTTAGAGAATTAGGACATAACTATTACAAATCAACTTGAATATTACATGTATACACTACTACTCAGTATCCATTTTTTTTCATAATATAAAAACTCTTAAATAGAAACATGTCTAGTTCAATGTTTTAGACATCATGACTTTTCCCTGATCCCATTATTGACCCTATTCTTCTTTAAGTCCTGTGTAAATCATTTCAAAAACATTGGATGAGTATAAAAATCTAAATAAGGGTTATAAAATAAGAAAGGAAAATATTATCCCATCAATAAATACAAATAAATGAAACTATACTTTTCAATCATAACATACCTCATGAAATCATAATATTTTTGAATAACAGACAGAAATCATAAATCATAAAGGAAACTTGTGGAATACATATCAAACATCCACTATAACTATCACATCTACATAGGGAGTAAAATTTTTAATACCCATCACATCATATTCCCTAAATATCTTAGGAGAAACATTTACGTTTACCTCTGTCACGTTACCCAATACATTGGAGAGCTATCTCGGGCTCACCCGCCCTAGGTTTATCACGGAACCACCCATATATGTAAACAATGTACAATAGCCATAACATATTCATAACCCATAAAACAAACATAATGGAAAGATAACATTTACAAATTGCAATGACAATATATCATTTAAAAATATTAACAAAATCAAAGCTTTTATCAAATAATTTTTAAAACCATTTAAAATATTAAATAAAGAGATTGTTTTGAATCAAAGTGTCCCATACCACTTTATAGCTTTTGAAAGAAATTTAAATTTAAAAACATTCATTTCCATATGAATAAATCATTAAAACCATTTTTAAAACATGGACATTAATGTGAAAGATTTAGAAGAATAAACCTTTAAAACATTTAAAACGATATTCCAGTTAAAGAGTTTTTAACAAAACGAGAGATCCTAGAATATAAATAATTGAGGAATAACATTTAATCAGAACTTAATAATATATTGGGAATAAAGGTATTCATGATATAATATTCTAAAGGATAGTATATGCACCATATAAGAGTGAATTTGTGCATATCAACAATGAAGTCTCAATGGAAATGTAAATTGAGACGAAATCCCTTATAAAGAAGGTATACTTAGATTAAAGATAAATCAATTACATAATTATGTGTGAAAAATATAAATACACCCAATATAAGTGGATATTAAGTGTAAAACAATCAGATGTTATTCAGACATATTCATAGCATGACATAGTCAAGAAGTAGATGTCTAACCCAAAAATAGAAATTGGGTTAAGAAGTTTTCTTACAGAAATTCAATAGCCTAATGGTGTCACTTTAAAATTCAGAATATAAGTTGATGAGAGAGAAAAGGATATCTAATTACTTGGACATAATATTTACATCAATTAATATATATATGGACATATCCCAACATAATATGATGTAAATTAAAAGACATAACAAAAAGAAGTCTTTTAAAAAGAGGAGGGTGAAAGGTTCCCTTACCGATTTGGTAACTTACGAAACATACACTCCATGAAATAAAGATCAAACAATGAATATGTAAATACCCATAATTATATTATATTACACAAATAATACAATCATGGGCATTACATCCACCACACAAAAGGAAATAGTGGCTAATATAGCAAGAATCTCACGGGAATAAAAAGTGAGATAAAAAACCCTTACCACATTGTAATCAATTGAGTCATATGAGAAAAAGTTAATAACCACCAAATGAATCACATAATACCATGAATATAAATATAATCATTATAATATAAAAAAATGTTAGTACACAATACACCACATGCAATAAATAAGTGGTGAATGATGGAAATCTCACGGAATTAAAAGTGAGATAAGAAATCACTTACCTTGTGTCTGACTTGACTCGATCGTTCTTTAATCTCCTTAATAATAAACTAAAGTTAATTTATACTTTCTTAAGAACATTTTCAAGTTTATTATTCCTTCTATATCACTTATTACCATTTTATAAACATTATGTAATCATTTAAGTTATTAATGGTTGTTTCGTCGATATTTGTTACTTGAGTAAAAATAAACACCATATAATTACAAGTTATTCATGTGGTCAAATATCCATTATCTTAAGAATGATATTAATTATGTAGATATATTATATATCATATATATCTATTATATGTATGTATTTATAATATTACATAACATTTGGAGATAAGAAATGAAATGCACCATTCATGGAGACGGTAAGCCGTATGTACGCATGAACGCTACTTCCATTTCTATTTATTATTTTAATGGAATTAAAACATAATGATACATAGGTATATAATACTTTCAGTATAACATCATATATAATATCATTAACTCCATCCTTTATACATCCCACATAAGGCCTTAATGAGTCACATCACTTTGAGGGGGCAGTAGTCCGCACTTCTTAAAATGAAATTATCACGTTTACCCATTATGGAAACCATAAAGGTATGCTATAAATGAAAAATACAGAATCATAAAGAAAAAATAAATATAATATATATCATATATAAATATAGTTCCATATTAATTACCACCACAAGAGGTGTTAGGACATAATCAAACAATCATCGTTTCGTGAGGCGTTAATTTTCCCTCCACAGAAACAGTATGTTCTTCATCCATTATATGGAGGTGTGTGTAAGTGTAGTTCCAATACATCTCATAACATCATCCTAGTATATTTAGTATATGGGTGTTGTTTCAAAATAAAGTAAAAAAAAGAGTTTAGGGTGTTGTATAAGTAAAACAATACAAAATAAATTAAGAAAAGACGTTACCTTTAAATCGGTTAACTCCCTATGGTTTGAACCAAAAGGGATTATTGAAGTGATTTATGCATAAGGTAAGGCTTCTAGGATGAAGAGAGGAATATTTGGAGCTTATTAGAGGAGATTTTCTATGAGAAAAAGGCTTGATAAGTGTGAGTAATTAGTTAGAAGTGAGGGAATTTTATAAGGGAGAGGAGGGGCTCTTTAGGAAAGTTTGAAACAATTACTTTATTATAAACTCATCTCCAGTTTCAAAAGGTCAAAAAATGGTTAAAATCAAATTTAATATGATTCAAGGTAGAAATAAAATAATAAAATAATAATTGGACTGGTTTTGGATATTTGTTTAATATTTATAATCTTATTTATTTAAATCATTTATTAATGAGGTAAATATTGCATTATTATTGTGTCATAAATAATTTAATTTATTTGATGTACAAAAATTATAAAAAAATACCATGATGTAAGAAGTCTTTTTATCTTTACAATGAATATTTATATTTGAAAATATAACTTATATAACCCCATGTAAAAATATATTCACTAAAAGATATTTGTTTATGTTATTTTTGTCTTTACTTTAAATTAATTAATATAAAGTATCATTATTACTCCCATGTGGCTCCATGGGGTCCCAAATTTGACCCAAGGATGACCATGGTCAGATATGTATCAGAAAATAGGATTAGTGCATATGTTAGGGTAATTTAATATTATTATAATATTATATTTTACCCTAATTTACTACATTTACCTTTTAGTTATGGTAAATAAAATATTTACTGAAGTAAATATTTAAAATGTCTAAAAATAAAAGGTTTACCTATTTAAACAATTTGGACCTACTGATTCCAAATATAGAATCTGTTTTTCTAAATTCAAAACACAGAAGTGGCAGAAATTAATTTAAAATTAATTCCCACTATCAAAATGAAAATCATGTTTTTAAGGAATAATAACAATCAAAAGATCGACACTTGTTTATATCCAATTTCAAAGTGAAATTAATTCCAATATCCAAAATTGGATTAAATGATAAAAATATATTATAATTACACTTTAGAACCAATTAAAAATATAATCTAACCATATAAATAAATTAGATTAAAAGGCAGTTTGAATTAAAATACAGTATTTTTCACTATTCATCAAAAAATGAATTTTATCAGAAAAATGAATTTTTTTTTACCGAAAGTAAATTTTGATGTCCCGATTATAAATAAGAATTTTATTTTGTCAAATGGAACATATAAAAGTGACAAAAAGAGGGTTCTCTATTAAAATATGGTAAATAAACCTTTTAAATAAATTATGCTTAAAATTAGATCCATTCACATTTTATTCCTCTAACTTTTATTGGATAAATGTAAGAATATTCAACAAACATGTATAATCATATTGTAGTTAGTTCTATTCATTCCCTCTTATAGAATGGCAAGGTGTTAAGTACCATTTAAAATAATAATATTATATTATTAGTGTGCAATGTAAGATTCCAAAGAAACCCATTATTGCATATCAGGTATGCCATCGAACATAGAATCCCCTTTAAAGTATAATTAATATTTAATTTAAAAATATTAATAAATATGAAAATTTTCATGTTATTTATTCACCTGGGATGTTTTATTTACTCCCATGTTTGCCAGGCCATCTACAATTCTGTTTACTTATCACTAAACATGTGTGATGATATAATTGAGGTCGATAAGTAAATGGGTGAATTCCATCCTACAGGTAGTAATCGACCAAGAAAGGTGTGACGCACCATTCCAAATTACTTGCACGATGGTCGTTGAGTCACTTTCAATCCAGAGGTTGTTCCAACCAAAGTTCTTGGAAAAGGAAATGAAATGTATTAAGTTCACCATCTCAGCTTCAAGGGAGGTGGCTGTGCCACAGCTAACCATGAAACATCCAAGGATATGACCAAGGTGATTTCTAAAGATACCACCACATCCCGCAGGGCCCAGATTTCCATTAGAGGCACCATTAATATTTTTTTGATCCAACCAAGAAGTGGAGCTCTCCAGAACACCTCTAGAGTTTGATGAGGTTCACAGAAATTGCCATTAATATGAAGATGCTGCATGATTCCAAAGTTATGGACAATGTTGTTGCGATGTCTATTTTTCCTCAAAGAAGCTTAATGCATGGTAATAAGGATCTACATTAGATCAGCATTTTTATTGAGTGAGCAATTTTTATGAATAATAACATTTCGATCATACAATATCACATGATGAAGCTTAGTAACTGCATCTAGGAAAAGGTTTTTGATTTTATGAGAGACTTCCATTTCTACACATTCATTTAGATGAGTTTTTACAGAGTAAAGAATCAACCATATGTAGTAAATAATGTCGAGAATATAGTTCCAAAGAGAAGAAGTAGTAGAACAAGAAAGAAGGAGGTGGTTATCATCCTCTATGTGTTGATTATAGATTCTGCACTTAGAGTATAGATGGATTCAAAACGATTGAAGGAAAATATTTGTGAGAACTCTGTTGTGATAACATCACCAGATGAGATTGAATCTTGAGGGATTTATCCAAGGATTTTGGTTATAGTTTATCCAACTATACTCATTTTCAGAGTTATAAAAATATTGACTATATAAATTTTTTAAGTTAAGAATCCCATTGTGAGGAGGTTACCAAATTAAGAAGTCATTAGTATAAGAAAATTTGTAGTTTTCAATGAAATTTATAATAGTATCAGGGAGGTGGTCATGATGAGAGTTTATAATTTCTTTAATATATAAGTTATCAATCTAAGGGATTTTATCAGGAGAAATCATAGAAATTTATGGAGTTCTGGTACAGTTATCCAACCAGAATTTGATGGAGGAGTCTCTAGAGACCATCCATCTATAATTATTCATAATATTAGAGTAATATTGTTTGATGGATGGCCATATGGAAGAGTTAATGAAATTATACTTTCCCATATTATGTTTGACAAGAAATCTATTTTTAGGAAGGTAATGGCATCAGGAGAATTGTGATAAGGGGTCCAAGTAAGTATATATTGAAGGGCTTCATTAAAGTACATTATATTTTTAATTCCAATACCACATTTATCAATGGGTTTTCAAAAATTTGACCAGGGGATAGTCATAAGTTTCTTTTCTAGATTACTACCAGTCTATATGAAATTCTTTATAGCGGTGTTTAATTTTTTGATCAGACCAATATTCCATTTATAGACAATCACAGAGTCAACCATCTTAGAGACAATAGTGGATTTAATAAGGCAATTCCTACCAGCCATAGATAGAGATTTACCTTTCCAAGAATGGAGTTGGTTTAGGAATTGGTCAAATATAGTCACAAAGTGGAAAAATCGGGCCTATCCCAAAAGATGGGAACACCAAGATAAGTGAAAGGGAGTGTACCTTCTTTCAGACCTAAGTCACTGTCAATGTATCATTTTATACTGGTAGGAAAGTTCCTCCTAAGGAAGATGCAGGATTTGTTCCAACTAATGGTTTGACAAGAAACTTCCTCATAGTGTGAGAGTGATATTTTTAGGTTAATAATGATTCTTTTATCACCATAAAGGAAAAGGATGATTTCATCATCGTAAAACAGGTGTGTAGGAGCATTCACGTTCTAAGAGACATGGATGCGTTTTATTTTATTCTGGTGCACCAGATTAGAGATCAGACGACTAAGATCGTCGTCCAAAATTGATAAAATAATGACAAAAGAGGTTCACCTTTCCCGACACCTTTCGTGCATATAAAGTATCCCTTGGGAGAGCCATTGATCAAAATGGAGATAGATGCTGAGGTGAACAATGATCTAATTGGAGTGATAAAAGAGGTATTAAAACTAAATCTTTGAAGAAACTTGAAGATAAAGCTCCAATCCATGGTGTCAAAAGCTTTCATGATGTCAAGTTTAATAGAAATATTTCCTCCTCTGTTAGCTTTATTCAAGTTATTGACACACTTCGTGGCAAGATAGATGCATTCTTGAATGGATATACCTTTAATAAAACCAAATTGGTTCCAGGAGACAATTTTTCCATGAGAGTTGAAAGTCTATTTGCAATGATTTTAATGAAGATTTTATAAAGTGTGTTAATAAGAAAAATGGGTTTAAACAGGTGAATCTCATAGGCATTTTCCACTTTTGGGATCAAGGTGATAAATTGGGCTTTAAGAGCATGAGAAAGCACACCATTGGTAAAAAAGGATTTGACAAGTTTACAAACATCGATATGAATCACATCCCAATAATGTTGGAAGAAACCATTATTGAAGATATTAGAACCCAGACCACTATCAGGATTCAGACTAAATATAGTGTTTTGGATTGCATGATCTAGCAGAGTGTTGATAAGGAAAGTGTTGTCCTCTTTAGGGATCACTATTGGAATGACTTCAGGAAAGATGTATTTGTTGATATCTGGACCGTTAAAGTTGGATTCATAGTAGGAGACTATATGATGAGAAATGTCATCTTCATTGTCAAGAAGTTTTCCCCATCTATTAGAGAGGTTACCATCCTGCAATCCTTCCTAATTAGTTGAATATAATTATAGGACATTGTATTTCTGTCACTATCTGAAAAAAAATTAACTTTAAACTCTTGTTTCCACATATTTTATTTAAAGTGAGCAATGAGTTGAGTTTAAACGCAAGGTTTATTTCTTTAGTTGGACCATTGTTGAGGTCAGAGTTGGTGTTCTTATTTTGAAGATCATTGAGTTCTTCCTTAAAAAGAAGGATGTAATTGTTAATTTGTTTGGCTTTGGAGCTGCACCAAGTTTTGAGAGTTTGTTTAATATGTTTTAATTTGACATTACATGTACCATCCCAAGTAAGTAATGAATAATAGATATTTTTATCTATGTCTATTAATGAATTAGATAGTGTTTTAGAGGCTTAAAATGAAAATAAATCCAATCTTAAACATGGAATACACTAATATTTTTAAAAGATTGTTTTGCTGCCTTTTGATGGAAAACCATTTTTGAATCTTTCGTTTGAAAATTTTATAAACCATTTTTGTCAAAATAAACTTATTCTTTATGATTGAGACATCAAAATTTACTTTGTGTGAATTTTTGGTATTTTTCTGACAATGTTCATTTTTTAATGAATAGTGAAAAATACTGCATTTTACATCAAAACTGCTTTTTAATCTAAATTATTTATATGATTAGATTATCTTTTGAATTGGTTTTGAAGTGAAATTATAATATATTTTTACCATTTAATCCAATGGTGGTCATTGGAATCAATTTCACTTTGAAATTGGACTTAAACTGGTGTCAATCTTTTGATACTTATTATTTCATAAAAACACGCTATTTGCTCTGACAGCGGGAATTAATTATTAAATTAATTAATGTGACTTATATGTTTTGAATTTTTTAAAATAAACTTCATTTTTGAATTCATAATATCAAATATATCTTAGGGTGAATTTTTGGTATTTTTCTGAAAAACTTCAATTTTTGATGAATAGTGAAACCACTAAGTGGTACTTATAAAAACTGATTTTTCGTTTAAATGAAATTTTGCCACCTTTGTATTTTGAATTTCAAAAATCCGACATACATGGTTGTCATTAAGAAGTAAAATATGGTTCAATGCGATTAAAATAATTTTTTTGGTGAATAGTAACTTATTAAGTTTTTAATCGCTATTAGTGGTAATTAGTTTAGTTTAAGGTAAAAATAATGTTTTAGTAATATAAGAAGAGCTTGAAACATGTACTAACCTCATTGTATATGTCATGGCCGACCAAGAAAATCCATGGGTCAACTTGGGGACCCCATGGAGCCACTTTTTTTGGGAAATGACATAAATAACTTTTTATTTAATGTAAAAGTAAAAATGACACAAACATAATATGTTTTACGAAAACAATTTTTACATGGGGTTATAAAGATCCGATTTTTGATTATAAATAATAATTGGAAATATAAAAGGATTTCCTACATCATAGTATTTTTTTTTATAATTTTTAGACTTTAAATAAATTAAATTATTTATGACATCATGATGATGTAGCGATTACCTCATTAATAAAGGATTTAAATAAAATGGAAAGATAATGTAATATCTAAGACCTACACATGTACAAAACTTATTGGATGAGTGGATTTCGAACCCTTATAACCTTATACTCTAATTATATCAATGTGGGACCTTTTTAATTCGAAAATCATTTTAAAACAAAGTAACTTATCTTTACTTTCCAAGAGTGCCCCTCCTCTCCTCTTATAAAAGGCCCCCAAATCTACCTCCTTACCCACACTCCCAAAGCCTTTGGCTCGGCCAAACTCTGCCCATTTTGTCTCTCCACTTCCCTCTCTTACTCCTTGAAGACTCACTTTGGGCATAAGTCTTCCCAAGGAAGACTTTGAGCTCAAACCAAAGGGAGTTACCCGATTTTAAGGTAATGTCTTCTTTTGAGTCCTTTTGTTTTATTTTGATTCTCCAACCCCCTAAACTCTTTTTATTCTTTTCTTTTGTAACAACTATAGTATCCTAAATATACTAGGATGTTGTTATAATAAGTATTCGATCTACACTTACAGACACCTACATCTAATGGTTAACAAACATACTGTTTCCGTGGATGGTGAATTTTTGCCTCCCGAAACGATGATTGTTCAACATTCTTTTCACACCTTCAAAGGTGGAAATTAAGATGTCCCTATATTTATATATGATATATAATATGTTTATGTTTTCCTTAATCTTCTGTATTTTCCTTTTTGGTCATACCTTTATGGTTTCCATTATGGGTGAACGCGATATCTTCATTTAAGGAAGTGCAGACTACCGCCCCCTCAAAGTGATTTGATTCGTTAAATACCATATGTGGGACATATAAAGGATGAAACTATGATATTATATATGATATTATACTGTAATTATAATATACCTTTATATCATTATGATTCCATTATATAAAATACGAAATAGAAATGAAAGTAGCGTTCATGCGTACGTAAGGCTTACCGTCTCCATGAACGGTGCATTTCATTTCATACCTCTAAATGATTATGTAATATTATAAATGCATGTATATAATGGATATATATGATATATACATCATGATTATAATTTTGGATATAATTGATACATGAACAAGTTGTAATTATAAAGGGTTTATTTTTGACTCAAGTACCAATGATCGTTAAAACGACCGTTATTAACTTAAATAATTACATAGTGTTCATGACATGGTAATAAGTTATATAAAAGGAATAATGAACTTGAAAAAGGTTCTTAAGCAAGTAGAAATTAACTCAAGTTTATTATTCAGGACATTAAAGAACGATCGCATCAAGCCGGACCCGAGGTATGGGACTTCATCTCAATCTCCTTTCATTGAGGCATATTTTGTTTTATACACAACCTTCTTTTATATGGTGTATAAACCCCTTTGAATTTTAAGTTTATCATAAAGGAATATTTTTTATACGAATAATTTTACAAAACGACAAAAGGGAATGTTTTTGTCGTATGTATGCGGCGAAAACGACTTCTCTGCCGCCGTTACTGTTATTTGAGTTTCGGCTTCCTCTACAAGCCATACCTTCTTTTTAAAAGAAAAATAAATACTATGTTTTACTTTTCTTTTATTTTGGTATTGAAAATGGTTTTCATATTGTTTTTATATCAATGTGTTGTATTGATATCTTTTGATTGAAAGGTGGGAATGTTATGTTTCCTTTATGCATGTTTTATGTGATACGATTATGTTGAGGTTCTTGGGCATTATTATGAAGACGGGTGGTTCTCTGATAAACTAAGGGCGGGTGAGCCCGATATAGCTCTCCAATGCATTGGGTAACGCAAAGGAGTGAAACGTTAAGGTTTCTTCGAAGAGATTTAGGGAATGTACTGTGATGGGTATTCCAAACGTAACCAAGAGGGTTAATCCCTACGTAAGAATGTTATGAATGCCTCAAGTTACCTTTATGTCTTATGATTTCTATGATTTATTCATGATTTGATGAGGTATGTTAAAGTTCTTATGTTTTATGGGTAAAGTATGATCTCATCCTTATGTATATATGTACCCATGTTTCCTTTCCATATTTTTATATCCCTTACTGAGCTTTTTATGCTCATTCCAAGTTTTTTTGAAATGTTTTTCACAGGTGAAGGGAAAGGTACATGATATGATGATAGTGTCAAGGAAGTGTCAAGAAAGAATCCATGTTTATTTTAGATATGTTTCCATTGATGGGAATGAAGATATTTATGTAACCACTTTGTTTATATGTGGAATGTAATGTAAGTTTTATGATCTAATTCTCTAAAACTCTAAACCCGAAAAGATCCTCAATGTTTAATCTTGTAATAACTCATGATTAAGTAAGGTTTAAGGCTGGGGCCTTATAGTTGGTATCAAAGGTCGGTTTAGATAACTTTAGGAGTTAGAAGTCTATTAAATTATTATCCAAAAATATTTTTTTTGGTCAAATTGAAGTGATATAGCATTTGAAGATTACCATGTTGCTTCATCTAAGACATGTTTGTTCAGAATGGTTTTTCGCAGAGGAAATAGGGAAGCAGTTCTAGGAAGGAATACAGAAGGAAATAACCTTCCGAATCAGCATCCCGAGATGGTCGGAATTGGAACTGAACAGTTTGTTGCAGTGATGGCACTATTGACTCAGGCTATAAATGGTGGTGGTATCCATACACGAGATCAGCCAGATCAACCACAGAGGAACATGTCAGTGGTGGAACATTTCATGAGGCAACATCCCCCATCATTCAGAGGATCATCTGACCCTGTGTTAGCTGAATGGTGGATTAAAGCAATGGAGAAGATTTTCGATGTCATGGGGTGTTCAGACAATCAAAAGGTTAGTCTTGCTATTTACCATTTGGAGGGTGAGGCAGATCAGTGGTGGTCGATGGTTAAAAATATCAGGGACGCTGATGAGATTGATGCTCTCAACTGGGATGAATTCAAAGGTATGTTTCTTGAGAGGTATTTTCCTAAGGCTGTTCGACTTAGGATGGAAAAGCAATTCTTGGAATTGAGGCAAGAGGAAGACTCAGTGGCTTCCTATGAAGAAAGGTTCACTCGATTGGAAAGGTATGCTCCAAATTTTATCCGAGACCTTGATAGTAAAATCAATCATTTTTACTCAGGATTAAAGACAAAATATCGAAGGGCATTAGTTTCTCGTGAGTTTAAAAGTTATAAAAAGCTTGTTTGATGTGCTGATAAGGTGGAAATCGAGTTTTCCGATGATCAAGTGTTCTATAACAACCAACAGAAGAAGAGACCGAGGTGGTAGGAGAAAGGTAAGAATTATTCAAAAAAGTCTGATGGTAAGAAAACTAAGTTTCCAGTTTGTGATAAATGTAGAAAAAGGCATGCTGGGGAATGTCTTCTGAATTCTGGAAAGTGCTACCGATGTGGTAAGATGGGACATAAGGCTCGTGATTGCACTGAAAAGAATCAAGGTGAAGGTAAGACCAAATTTGATTTACAGTTAGTGAAATGTTATAAGTAAAATGAGATGGGTCACTATGAAAACAAGTGTCCGACAAAGAGCTTGAGTGATGGGAAGCAGTTAGAATACAAGTAGAAAGGGGTGGTGAAATCCTTTGCAACTACTTCAGCAGATGTCGGGCCATCAAATGAAGTTGTATCAGGTACTTTGTTTGTTTTTTCAGATTATGCCAGTGTGTTGTTTGATTCGGGGTCTACACATTCTTTCATCTCTGAAAACCTTTCTAGTAAAATGGGAATACCATCTCGAGAAATGACTCCTGAACTTTTGGTAAAAAAACCTGGGGGAAATGTTGAGGCAAAAAGAATTTATAAGAATCTTTATATCCTTATCTGTGGAAAGAACCTACTTGCAAACCTTATTGTTCTACCTCTAGTAGAGTTTTATGTTTTCCTAGGTATGGATTGGATCTCTATTTACCATGCTAAGATTGACTGTAGAGCAAAAGAAGTTTCTTTTCAGAAAGACTTTCAGTTTGTGTACAAGAATGAACCCTTACTGTTGATAACATATCAAGAGGCCGATAAACTTGTAAAAGATGGAAATGAATGTTACCGTGCACACATCGTTGAAAATAAAGGAACTGTTTAGAATAATGATGTGCCAGTGGTAAATGAGTATCCTGATGTTTTTCCTGATGAGTTGCCTGGAATAATACTAGATCGGGAAGTTGAGTTTACCGTTGACTTAGTTCCTGATGCAAAACCAATTTCAAAACCCCCTTATCAAATGGATCAAATTGAACTTTTAGAGTTGAAGGAGCAATTGCAAGATTTATTAGAGAAAGGTTTCATTCGACCTAGCACATCACCTTGGGGTGCTCCTATTTTATTTGTTAAAAAGAAAGATGGTTCTATGAGACTTTGCATTGATTATAGAGCCTTGAATAACATCACTGTTAAGAACAAATATCCTTTGCCTCATATCGATGATTTGTTTGATCAGCTCCAGGGAGCTCAGTTTTTTTCAAAGATTGACTTGAGATCGGGGTACCATCAGCCGAAGGTAAAGGAGGAAGATATTCCGAAGACCGCGTTCCGTATGAGATATGGCCATTATGAATTTGTAGTAATGAATTTTGGGCTAACCAATGCACCTGCTGTATTCATGGGCTTAATGAATAGAATTTTCCATGAGTTCTTGGATAAGTTTGTGGTGGTTTTCATTGATGATATTTTGGTGTTTTCTAAAATTAAAGAGGAGCATGAAAGACATTTAAGGGTTATCTTGCAAACCTTAAAAGAAAAGAAATTGTATGGGAAATTCAGTAAGTGTGAGTTTTGGTTGCAACAAATTTCTTTCCTTGGTCACATTGTTTCTAAATTTGGGATAACTGTTGATCCTGTAAAAACGAAGGTTGTGGAAGAATGGACAAGACCCAAAAATGTAACAGAGATTCGTAGTTTCCTTGGTTTGGCAGGCTATTACCAAAGGTTTGTTAGAATTTTTTCACAGTTATCTAGTCCAATGACTAATCTAACTCGGAAGGGTGTTAAGTTTATCTGGAAAAAAGAATGTGATGATTGTTTTCAGGAACTGAAAAGAAGATTGGTGAATGCTCCAGTTTTGGCACTACCTTCCCGGAATAGTGAGTTTGTTATATACAGTGATGCTTCATTGAAAGGACTTGGTTGTGTCCTAATGCAGAATGATCAGGTAATTGTTTTTTCTTCACGACAGTTGAAAACTCATGAGGTAAATTACCCTACACATGATTTGGAATTAGTTGTTGTTGTTTTTGCTTTAAAAATTTGGAGGCATCATTTGTATGGAGTAAAGTGTGAAATATATACTGATCACAAAAGTTTAAAGTATATATTCACTCAGAAAGAGTTAAACATGAGACAGAGGAGATGGCTGGAATTAATCAAGGATTATGATTGTACAATTCATTACCATCCGGGAAAAGCAAATAAAGTGGCTGATGCTTTGAGTCGAAAAAGTATTGCTTCATTAGAAATGTTGCGTTTGGAACGTGATCCTTTGGTTAAGGATTTGATGAACTTTGGCATAGAAGTTGTTGGTGCAGTAAGTTCTTCTGTTTTGTTTCAGGTATCAGTGAGATCATCTCTATCAGATAGAATCAAGAAAGCACAGAAGCAAGACAGTGAGTTACAGAAAAAGGTAGAGCTGGTTTAGAAAGGTAAGTTGCCTGAATTCAACATTGATAATGATTGTGTTTTGAGATTTGGGAAGAGATTGTGTGTGCCTTGTGATTCATAGTTGTAGAGAGAGTTGTTATGTGAAGCTCATAGTTATCCATTTTCAGTTCATCCAGACAGTACTAAGATGTATAGAGATCTGCGGGAGTATTACTGGTGGGATGGAATGAAAAGAGATATTGCTGACTTTACTGTGAAGTGTTTCACTTGTCAACATGTTAAAGCAGAGCGGCAGTTACCAAAAGGGATGCTTCAGCCTCTACCAGTGCCAGAGTGGAAATGGGAGAATATATCCATGGACTTTGTTGTGGGATTACCAAAGACATCTCGAGGTAATAATGCAATCTGGGTTATTGTTGATCGCTTGACCAAATCTGCTCATTTCCTTGCTATATGAGATACTTTTTACCTGGATCAACTTTCCCGTTTGTATCTTAAAGAGATAGTTAGGTTACATGGAGTTCCTCTCTCCATTGTATCTGATCGTGATCCCAGGTTCACATCTAACTTTTGGAAAGGCCTTCAGAAGTCGTTGGGTACTGAATTAAATTTTAGTACAAATTTTCATCCTCAATCAGATGGGCAGTCAGAATGAACAATTCAGACCTTGGAGGATATGCTACATTCTTTCTCTATGGATTATCAGGGAATTTGGGACCAACATCTTTCTTTGGTTTAATTTTTATATAATAACAGTTTTCATTCCAGTATACAGATGGAACCATTTCAGGCATTATATGGGAAGCAGTGTTGAACTCCAGCTTTCTGGGATGAAGTGGGTGAAAGGAAGTTGATGGGACCAGAATTGGTAGAAGAGTTGGTAGAAAAAGTTCAGCTGATTCAGAAACACATGAGAACAGCTCAGATCAGGCAGAAGAGTTATGCGGATAACCGGAGGAAGGATCTATCTTTTGAGGTAGGTGATCATGTTTTTCTCAAAGTATCACCATGGAAAATTGTGATGCGATTTGGTATGAAAGGAAAGATGAGTCCAAGGTTCATTGGACCATATGAAATTCTGGAGAGAGTTGGATTAGTTGCATACCGGGTGGATTTACCTCCGAGTTTATCTCAGGTACACAATGTTTTTCACGTTTCGATGTTGAGAAAGTACATGCCAGATCCATCTCATGTTTTGAGTCCAGAGGTAGTTCAGCTGGAAGAGAACCTATCTTATGAGGAACAACCGATCCAGATTCTTGACCACAGGGAGAAAGTGTTACGGAATAAGGTGATTAATTAGGTAAATGTTTTGTGGAAAAACCACATGATGGAAGAGGCAACATTGGAATCTGAAAATGAAATGAGGGATAAGTACCCCCATTTATTTGATATGTAAATAAATTGCGGGGATGCAATTTTATAAAGGGGGAAGGATGTAACATCCCAAGTAAGTAATGAATAATAGATATTTTTATCTATGTCTATTAATGAACTAGATAATGTTTTAGATCCTTAAAATGAAAATAAATCCAATCTTAAGCATGGAATACACTAATATTTTTAAAAGATTGTTTTACTCCCTTTTGATGGAAAACCATTTTTGAATCTATATTTTGACAATTTTATAAAATATGTTTGTCAAACTAAACTTATTCTTTATGATTGGGACATCAACATTTACTTTGTGTGAATTTTTGTTATTTTTCTGACAATGTTCATTTTTTAATGAATATTGAAAAATACTACATTTTACATCAAAACTGCTTTTTAATCTAATTTATTTATATGATTAGATTATCTTTTTAATTGGTTTTGAAGTGAAATTAGAATATATTTTTACCATTTAATCCAATGGTGGTCATTGGAATCAATTTCACTTTGAAATTAGACTTAAACTGGTGTCAATCTTTTGATACTTATTGTTTCATAAAAACACGCTATTTGCTCTGACAATGGGAATTAATTATTAAATTAATTAATGTGACTTATATGTTTTGAATTTTGTAGAATAGACTTAATTTTTGAATTCAGAATATCAAATATAGCTTAGGGTGAATTTTTGGTATTTTTCTGAAAAACTTCAATTTTTGATGAATAGTGAAACCACTAAGTGGTACTTATAAAAAATGATTTTTCGTTTAAATGAAATTTTGCCACCTTTGTGTTTTGAATTTCAAAAATCCGACATACATGGTTGTCATTAAGAAGTAAAATGTGGTTCAATGAGATTAAAATAATTTTTTTGGTGAATAGTAACTTATTATGTTTTTAATCGCGATTAGTGGTAATTAGTGTAGTTTAAGGTAAAAATAATGTTTTAATAATATGATATGAGCTTGAAACAAGTCCTACCCTAATTGGATGTGTCATGGCCGACCAATAAAATCCATGGGTCAACTTGGGGACCCCATGGAGCCACTTTGGTTGGGAAATGACATAAATAACTTTTTATTTAATGTAAAAGTAAAAATGACACAAACATAATATGTTTTACAAAAACAATTTTTACATGGGGTTATAAAGATCATATTTTGGATTATAAATAGTCATTGGAAAGATAAGAAGATTTACTACATCATAGTATTTTTTTTAATAATTTTTAGACTTTAAATAAATTAAATTATTTATGGCATCATGATGATGCAGTGATTACCTCATTAATAAAGGATTTAAATAAAATGGAAAGATAATGTAATATCTAAGCCCTACACATGTCCAAAACCTATTGGATGAGTGGATTTAGAACCCTTATCACCTTATCCTCGAATTATATCAATGTGGGACCTTTTGAATCCGAAACTCATTTTAAAATAAAGTAACTAATCTTTACATTCCAAGAGTGCCCCTCCTCTCCTCTTATAAAAGGACCCCACATCTACCTCCTTACCCACACTCCCAAAGCCTTTGGCTCGGCCACCATCTGCCCATTTTGTCTCTCCACTTCCCTCTCTTACTCCTTGAAGCCTCACTTTGGGCAGAAGTCTTCCCAAGGAAGCCTTTGAGCTCAAACCAAAGGGAGTTACCCAATTTTAAGGTAATGTCTTCTTTTGAGTCCTTTTGTTTTATTTTGCTTCTCCAACCCCCTAAAATCTTTTTATTCTTTTCTTTTGTAACAAATCCAGTATCCTCAATATACTAGGATGTTTTTATAATAAGTATTCGAGCTACACTTACACACACCTACATCTAATGGTTAACGAACATACTATTTCCGTGGTTGGTGAATTTATGCCTCCCGAAACGATGATTGTTCAACCTTCTTTTAACACCTTCGAAGGTGGCCATTAAGATGTCACTATATTTATATATGATATATAATATGTTTATGTTTTCCTTAAGCTTCTGTATTTTCCTTTTTGGTCATACCTTTATGGTTTCCATTATGGGTGAACGCGATATCTTCATTTAAGGAAGTGCGGACTACCGCCCCCTCAAAGTGATTTGATTCGTTAAATACCATATGTGGGATGTATAAAGGATGAAACTATGATATTATATATGATATTATACTGGAATTATAATATACATTTATATCATTATGATTCCATTCTATAAAATACGAAATAGAAATGAAAGTAGCGTTCATGCGTACGTACGGCTTACCGTCTCCATGAACGGTGCATTTCATTTCTTACCTGTAAATAATTATGTAATATTATAAATGAATATATATACTGGATATATATAGTATATAAATCATGATTATAATTATGGATATAATGGATACATGAACAACTTGTAATTATAAAGGGTTTATTTTTGACTCAAGTACCAATGATCGTTAAAACGACCATTATTAACTTAAATAATTACATAGTGTTCATGACATGGTAATAAGTTATATAAAAGGAATAATGAACTTGAAAAAGGTTCTTAAGAAAGTATAAATTAACTCAAGTTTATTATTCATGACATTAAAGAACGATCGAGTCAAGTCGGACCCAAGGTATGGGACTTCGTCTCAATCTCCTTTCATTGAGGCATATTTTGTTTTATACACAACCTTCTTTTATATGGTGTATAAACCCCTTTTACTTTTACTTTTATCCAAAAAGAATCTTTTTTATACGAAGCATTTTACAAAACGACAAAAGGGAATGTTTTTGTCGTACGTATGCGGCGACAACGACTTCTCCGCCGCCGTGACTATTATTTGAGTTTTGGCTTCCTCTACAAGCCATACCTTCTTTTTAAAAGAAAAATAAATACCATGTTTTACTTTTCTTTTATTTTGGTATTGAAAATGGTTTTCATATTGTTTTTATATCAATGTGTTGTATTGATATCTTGTGATTGAAAGGTGGGAATGTTATGTTTCCTTTATGCATATTTTATGTGATACGATTATGTTGAGGTTCTTGGGCATTATTATGAAGACGGGTGGTTCCGTGATAAACTAAGGGCGGGTGATCCCGATATAGCTCTCCAATGCATTGGGTAACGTGAAGGAGTGAAACGTTAAGGTTTCTCCAAAGAGATTTAGGGAATATACTGTGATGGGTATTCCAAATGTAACCAAGAGGGTTACTCCCTACGTAAGAATGTTATGAATGCCTCAAGTTACCTTTATGTCTTATGATTTCTATGATTTATTCATGATTTGATGAGGTATGTTAAAGTGATTATGTTTTATGGGTAAGTTATGATCTCATCCTTATGTATATATGTACCCATTTTTCCTTTCCATATTTTTATATCCCTTACTGAGCTTTTTATGCTCATCCCAAGTTTTTTTGAAATGTTTTTCACAGGTCAAGGGAAAGGTACATGATATGATGATAGTGTCAAGGAAGTGTCAAGAAAGAATCCATGTTTATTTTAGATATGTTTCCATTGATGGGAATGAAGAATACTATCTTTATGTAACCACTTTGTTTATACGTGGAATGTAATGAAAGTTTTATGATCTAATTCTCTAAAACTCTAAACCCGAAAAGATCCTCAATGTGTAATCTTGTAATAACTCAAGATTAAGTAAGGTTTAAGGCTGGGGCCTTATATTACAGGCAAAGGCATCATCATTGTATGAAATTTAATACCAATAGGTTTTAATGATATTAGTGAAATCGACATCATAGAACCAAACATTATTAAATATAAAAGGCAACCAGGGTTTCATGTCTTTGGTGGAGACATTGACTACGATGGGGTGACAGTCAGAGTTCAACCTATGTAGAGTGGTGCTGGAGATATTGTCCCATTTATCCAAAGTAGGGACATTCATGAAGGCTCTATCCATCTTGAAATCAACCACTCTATTGTAATGTATTCTATACCAAGTGTATTTATCACCAATTATATTAATTTCAATGAGATTTTTTTCTTAAATCGAAGCTTTAAATTTTCTTGTGAAATAGAATCATGAGAGGATCCAATATTCTCACTTGAGTTGAGAATGGAATTAAAGTCTCTAATAATAAACCAATGATAATTAATATTAGAACCTAGATATAAACGGTAATTCCAAAGAGTTATCCTTTCTTGGTATCTATTCTTAGTATAAACAAAAGAGAAAAAAAGATTTGTTCCATCAGTATTCATGTTGCAAGTAAAAATCTGGTCAGTGACATTGTAAATACTAACATTTTGAATGGAAGAGTGAAACAAAATCCATAGAGATTCACCATTGGAGTTTTTTTTGATTGCACCTGTAAAACCATAATTATGCGAGAAAAAATGAGTGTATTTATAAGAAATGGTAATTTTTGGCTCATTAATAGAATATAAGATAGGATTATGAGTATTAAACATTATTTTTAGAATAGTGAACATATCAGGGTTGGAAATACCCTGACAATTCCAAAATAGAATCTTCATTTAAACCTAAATTTATAGTTAGAACTCCCTTTTTTATTTTTTCCCGAACCTTTGTTTTTAGAAGACCTTCTAACCTTTTGAGTATTGTCACTATTAGTTGTCTATTCCTGGTCATTATTAGATATTACATGTTTCTTCTTAATAAGTTCATTTATTGAAGAATTCATAGTTGAGTCTGTAGAGTTCTTATTGGTCAACATCAAATAATTGGATTTTTTTTAGATAACAAATTTCTAGGATGTTCATAACAATAATCAATATTAATATATTAAGTAGAATATAAAGGGAAATTTGTAAAAAGAGGCAAATATGTACCTAGATCCTCTAAAGCAACTGATTCCTATTGTGAGATAGTTCCCAGATTAGATGGAATAGACTGCATCTGCTTCGTGGTGTCGTTATTAGCCTGCATATGAAAAGGATCCTATACAGAGGGTATATTTCATGTTACATGTTTAACAGGTTCCAAGTTCATGGAAACATTGTTTTTAGGCTTAGTGTTTTTGTTCAGTGCTTCAGCCTGAACGACCTTCAGTCTAGTGTGTAGTTCCCCAGGTTTTACAGGGTTTCCAATGGGTGTACCTGGATCTTTTGTCTCCTCTACTAGTTAAGCAGATAAAAAATGAACAAAATTGAATAGAATTAAACTAAAAAAACATTCAACTTGAACCAATACAATAATTATAAAACTGATCTATGTATACATTAAAAATAATGATCCTTTTTTTCATTTTCTTAAACTTTTTCTAGATTTGATTGGGTTTGGATAATATGACTCATTTTAGTGAAATTATGATAGATTTGTTTTTTGTTTTTGTCAATAATATATTCTTTATAATGGAATAATTTGAATGAAAAATTCAATATTATTGAATTATATTTTTACGCTAAATTTCATTTACAACTATTGTTGTTGAAAATCAACATGCTCATACCGTGATAAAAAATTATTAAGTAAAAAATAAGATATACCGGAGTTTTGTTAATGAAGTGACATAGGAAAAGGTTATATGTATTATACTATGTTTTTAAAATTTTAATATGTATTTCATAACAAAATAGCTTTTTTATATTTTCAATAATTTTCTTCAGAGTCCTATTATGAGATGGAAGATGAAAACATCGGGACAAATGATAATTTAAAATACAAATTATATAATCCGCACTAGGGAATAATATGTTGTTAAGAAGGTAAAATCATCATATACACAAGGTATTGGGTTAATTTAGGGTACTCAAGTACCTCTTTTAGAACTAAGATATTATAGGATCATTACAAATTAGCATAGGCTAAAAAATTATAAATTTAGAAAAATTAAAGTTGTAAAAGATGTCACCATGTAATTAATTAAATCTATGATATATTTATATCCAACTCTTATAATAGATATTGTTTTAGTATTTGATACAATCGTGTCTATGATGTAAACCTTATATGTGTAGTGGGAGATGGAAATGGAAGTCTTGGTGGTGTTCAAGAGGATGATATTCCTACTAGTATTGGTGATGGATATAGTAAATGCGATAATTCTAGTGAGGAACCTCATGGTGAGGGTGATGATAGTTATTACCATAATGGTTGTGGTAGTTATGAAAATGATTATTATGGTGGAGATATTGATCCTCTACATTTACATATTAATGTAACCTACATTTTAAATCATATGGATAATGTATATTTAAATTGAATGTATATGTTTGTTAGGATTTTTTTATGTTTTAAAATCATTAAATGTAAAACATATCATTTATGTGAGGTTTTGAAAGATAATTTTATCTAGTTGATTGTATATATGAGTTATATATTTTTTGAGGGGGTATGGGTTGGGTGGAGTGTATTTAATAGTGAAAGGGAATATAAAAACTATTCACTAAATTTTTCATATAAAACATATTCCAATGGTTCTCTAGAACCATTGGAGAAGCCAAATCATGATGGGTCTATACCAAATTAACCACTGAACCATTAGTATATGTCTTTCCTAATGTATATATACCCAACAATTCTAGGAAGTGTGATTGTGTACTAAACCGTTGGTTCTCAGGCTCATACCATTAGTTCAAATCCATAATTTTAGCCGTATATTCCATCAATGTTGGTATATACCTCAACTAAACCCCACCCCACCACCTCTTAATGTTTCTCTATTTGAAAAAAGTGGTATAAGAGCCAAAATGCTTGGAATATTTTTCCAAACCTTGTATTTGTATTTTTTATTTTTTATATAGATGGGTTGTATGTTGAAAAAATCTTTCTATAATGGTGTTAACATTTATGTATGGAAAAAGGAGTTCATGACATACATAGAAGCACATGTTGGAGTTCCTTGTGAAGTGTTTGTAAGGGGAAGCATTCTCATAACTCATAAAAGTGTATTTTTTCAAACAAATCAAATAAATTTCTATATTTATTCTTGTTATAAGAATCAACTACAGTATGATTTGACATAATATTTTTTTAAATAATATAGATCACTATATGTTTTTAAAATATATTTAGATAAAGTTTGAATATTTTTATATAAATGAATGTATATTGAAAAAAGATTGAAAAACTATTTAAATGAGAAACCATGGAGAAATTATCATGAATAATACCATGTGTCCAGAAGCAATGAGATGATAAATAATCAGAATCCTTAAGTAGGATGTGATCACCAACTGAGGTAACCAATTTTGAATCAACTATAATATATAGTTATATCTCTGGTGTTGATAAAAATTTTAAATGATAATAGTCATACATTCCAATATGATTGAAATTATATTTTAAATCTAATTAAAAATTATAAATACATAATGGATTTAGTCTCTATAATTCTCAGATTGAAATCAAGATAAGATCCAATACCTTTTTGAAAAGGTGGATCAACAAGAGGTCGTGTGTGAATTTTATTTTTCATTTATAGAAGATTTGGACATGGAAAACAGAAGGATTTGAAATGTTTAAAGGGATTTAAAAATTAAAATAATGAATATGGGAGAAAAAAAATAAAGGGCTTCCCAGATTTTCTTGAAGAAATATCAATGAAAATCAAAAAACAAAAGGCTACAAAAAAGATTCTAAAGGAAAGAATCATTCCTATCAATATACCAATTGAAGGGAAAATAAAACCCTAAAGAGAAGATGCATCAAGTTTATATTAGATAAATTCACAAATAATTAAGAAATATGGGACAATTAAGGGACTTGAAACAAATCTTTGTTCCATGATAGGAAATCAGAGACAAAGGATTCCCTCTATGGAAGCATTAATAAGCACAATAAGAAAAAATTTAAATCCAAAATCATAATGTAAAATAAAAAATATTGGAAGATCTAGAAAAATAATTTTGAAACTGAGGATAGATAAAAATTACCAATACTATTTAATATTGGTAAAAATAATGGGTTTGTGTATATAAGTGAAATAGATCAACAGTACAAGAACACATGTTGCGCCCAAACCTCAACCAAGTGGTGTAAAAATAATGCATGTTTTATTTTGGATATTATATATATAGTGTAACAATATAAAATACAGAAAGAAATCATATTAAGATGGAAATGGTTTACACTTAAAGAAATACAGAAGCTTAAGGAAAATAAATTATATAGTGTAACCATTTAAGGAAGTGCGGACTACCAAGGGAGTAAACATTAAGCTTATATGTAAAACCCCCATTCATGTGATATAAATGGAAATGGTTTACACTTAAATAAATCATATTAAGATGGAAAATATGTTTACAATTGTAGAGGGATGCATGGAGCTCATAGAAAGGTGAACCCTTATGGAGATAAAAAAACTAACCTAGATGAAAATGGAGGAGGTTTTATAGTTTTCACGAAGGATAAAATACATATAAATAAGGACTCAATAAGGACAATTTAATATTTTGTGACTCACATGGAAATTTAAGATGAAAGACATGAATAATGCCTTAGTGGTTATGAAAAACATACCACAAATAAATTGGTGAAGTTTAGAGGAATATCCCTCAATTATATTATTAAGAACAAATAAAAATATTAAATGGTTTCCTAAAAAGAATAAGAATTTGTTTTTTATTTATCTCATAAGGAAGATGGGACTCAGGTGAAATAATATAAAGAATCCTGGTGAAATAATCCAGAATGAAATCTACATAAGTGGTATCATTCAATGGAAACCCAATAATAAGACTTTTAAGAAGGGTGAAACAACTTCGATGGTTTATCATAAACTACTATAATCCTCAAACTAAGGATATTAAAGGTACCCCTCTCCCTATGTTATCAGTTTTTTCTAACTATTGGATATAATGGTGCATATATAAGTTGGAGGTACAATACATAGAGTGTGTTTTTAAGCTAAAATTATATATGAATAAGGAATATAATTTATATATTAATTGGATTCAATGAAAATAAATTTTTAATTCGATAACTATCATGATAAAATGTGATAAGGCTTAAAGAAACTCAACATGTGGTGAAAAGTAATAAATTTTATTTTCAAAACAAAATAAACAATTTTAGGATAGATTAAAGTTTATTATTGAATTTAGAACTAAATAAATAATATCTTGATCACAATGGGAAATTTCTGAAAATCTTACATAAAACTAGAGATATCAAGATAAAAATAGCATACAAAAAGTGGTACTAATACATGTATTTAGTGTAATTAAAATACCAAAAAGTGGAAGATATATTGAAAGATGGAATTAGATATATTAATGAATCCCATGTTATTTTTTTAATATATAATAACGTGTGGTATCATCTCTATGATATTATAGGATTCTAAAATCTTTTGAAAAAAGGGTATAAATATTAGAAATTAGTGTCCCCAAAATAATTAATTATCAAATATTTGATACTATAATTCATGGGGGTGATTATCTCTCAAAGGATGAAAAAACTCATATTGAAGTGGAGATATTTTTGAAGAATAAATGACCATGGTTTCCATTTGGTTTAATTATTTTATTATTAACAAGTTATTTTGATTTACTAACGAAGTGGTAAGACTCTCTCACTTGATATTTTATTATTTACATGATTACAATTTGGTGTAACTATTTTTGAGATCATAGGAATATCTTTAAAGGAATGTGAAAGGCTCAAGAATCTATGTTTTTAAAAATAATTTGGTTATATAGATTTATTTATGGATTTTGGATTTAAATATTATTTCCTACATGAATATTTATCTTAATAGGCTTAGAGGTTTTGTAAAAAAATCAAATCCAACATAAATTTATTTTTGATTTTTTCTGTGAAATAGTGTATAATCATTGAACGAGTTTATAAGATTAATAAATGATAACTCTGTAATTAATTCATTAAACAATAGGTTTGGATTATAAAATGAGAAATAGTGTATTTTTATTCAACATTTTATATTATGTATAAAAAGTGTTTTTGATATTTAAGGGTGGATTTTTTTGTTGGTTTGTCTAACCAAAAATATTTGAAGGTGACAGGAGTATATAACGTATCACTACATTAATTTGAATCAAAATAATGTAAAATAAGATAAAGGTTGAACTAATAAGTGGAACAAGAGAGCCTAAATTATGGAATGGTAGTAATGCAACCAAAATTTATATAACATAATTTACTTTGTAGGAATTAAAACTAACTTAATTTTAAATCGGTGTGAAACAGAGTTCATGAAAAAATAGAGAGATAAAACTTTGATTGAATAAACTCTATAAAATTTAGTACTATTGGTGGAGAGAACATGATGCTAAATCTTGTGGCGAGATAACCATTTATATATTATTGATTAAGGGGAAAAAGAAGATAATGCATCTAAAATATATTCTTTATTTTGATGGCTTATAATGGTATGAAAGGATTATTTATTTTAAATGGATATTATAAAAAAATAGAAAGGGGAGAATATTTCAACCAATAGGTCATGTATCAAATTTTCTAAAAATACATGTTCATGTTTTGGAATGAATTATAACAGTGTATATATAATTGGTGTCTCTAGATCACATGATTTTTTTTGACAATATTTGTGAAGGTTATTGACAAGGGATTGGAGTATAAATTCTTATGGGATGATTCCTTAAAGAATGAAATTATGGGTTAGTCATTACATTTAATTACAAAAAATATGGTTATCATATACATGGTACCCATATGATGAATATATGAATAATTTATAATTATGCTGATTCGATACCTATGAAGAATTTCATCGGAGAATCATAAGTGTTGAATGAGATTTGAATTGGTTTTGGAATAGATATTTTCAAATCTTTTTTTCAGAAATTGTAAAAAAAATTTCCATGTCCAAAAAACTAATGAATTTTGGTAATTGAATAATGAATAGGACTAAAAAAGTGTCTAATCCATTTCTATCCATACGAGCAGTTGGCCAATATGAGGTAGTCAGGCACACTTAAATGCATCTATCCAGGGTGGTAATGAATGGGAATAAAGGTATTCCATGGTGCAACACTAAAATGGGTGGAGTATTCATGGCATGGTGACACACCGGGTAGAAGAGATCAGGAAAACGAGTCATAGAATGTGGTGGTACCATAGGAGTTCAATGCTCGGTAATAGCAATTTTTGGGTAATTAGGGCATGATTTCCCAGTGGAAAAAATAAGGTGGGACTCACTGTATGAGGGTATTGTTCTCAATTTAAAGAAGTTTATGACATTTAATTAACATCATATTAGGATCATATTAATTATGAGATATTATTGAACTGCACCTGGTATATTTCCATCATTATTTCAGTAATAATCTAAAAACACTAATGGTAACACAAAAATACTATAAAATATGGTTGTGTTTGGTTGGAACCACATTATGAGTATTATGATTATATTTTTAAGGGTATATAACAACCCAGTATTTTCACACATAGACATTAAATCATTTTTAGGAATATTTATTTTATTACATAACTACACCCTCAAGTACCATAATAGTTTTTTACCTTTGGAAACTTCGGAAGATAAACACGGGTCCATAAGTTAGATATGTCATATCCCACTACATTCTTCATAACTAGAACCTTTCTTAGATATATCATTAATAATAAATATATTCAATACATATGGAAAGGACACATAATAAAGGATGAAATTAGATGATTAGTAAGATAAAACAAGGGAGATACATAATAATAAAATTAACATAAGGGTATGAGGACATGTACATAATATAAACATAAGGGTACATGGACATGAGCATAATATTTGATAACCATACCCTGCATATCAAGTATCATGATCGTGATTCATGGAATAATGAATGGGAGTTCATAAGACATGTTTCATAATATAATCAAATAATATTATCCATGAGAGAATAAGACATGGAATTTTTAGAAAACATAAAATCCTAGAGAATCACTTTCCTATTAGTTAAGGTTCGTAGAAAAGACCATCATACCAGACAAAGTCCTTTATTGAACTGGGTTCACTCCCCATTAAATCCTTGTATTACTAAATTGGTTTCACTTCTCATCCCATCCCAATCTTACTAAACCGAGTTCAAACACTATTCTGATTATCTATCTCATGAGATATAAATCTTTACCTAATTCATTAGAGGGAGATATAGGTCCCACCTATCACATAATGAAATCATATATATGTGTTCCATAAGATCATAAAAATTCATCATACAATAAACCATGAAATTAAAAGGGTATCATAAATATCTCATCATTTCATAACATGTGGAAAATATAGATATTCTATAATCATTTCATCGTATCATAACCCATGAAATTAAGTGGGTTTCATAAAAATTTCACCATGTATAACCCATAGAAGAGAAACAAGTTTCATAAACATCATACCTACAAAATATAAAAAAATTCATAGAAAAATTTGAATGGTATCCTTCAATCATATCCATTCATTGACATGGGTAACACCAATAGATTTCATATTAGTTTTAAAATAATTTTTACATATCATTTAAATCATTTCTTGAGGAAATTATAATTTTATATTTGAAAAAATATTTTTAAAACATAAAAAAATTTAAATACCTTTTATTTGAAAATAAAATTGAAAATTTATAAAGAAATCATTGATTCAAATATTTTTTATAACATAATAAAATTGGTTCATATTGTACACATTAAAAGGATGGTTCATTTTACATTTTCAATAATTTCCAAATGGGAATTGTTTTTAAAAACAACCTAAAGATTTATTTCAATTTTTTTATAAATGTAAAAATTGGGTAAAAATGTATTTTAAAAACTCATAATAGAGTAATAAAAAATTCTCAAATATGTTTTTAGAAAACATGTTTTTAAAGGAATACAGATTTCTGACTGAAATGGGAAACAAATTTAGGCTTTATTAAATAAATTTTATTCATTATCATAAGTACCATAAAGTGGGAAATAGTGAAATTACATGAAGATGTCATTAATAAATAAATTAGAATAAAAGAAATGATATTTCCTAAGATGTAGATCATGATATTTTAATATTTTGAGACTTGATTATAAACAATCCCGATAAATGATTAGATCATAACATAAAATTATTACAATTCTGGTAAAATTGATTCAGATTACCCCTGAATTAATAAAATATAAAGAAACATAAAATATAATTAGAATGAATATATTCATGATATTAAATTTCAATGGTTTTTATATAAACCTTTTTAAGGAATATAGGTGCATAATATAACATATATCTCTAAGAAGGAAAATTGAGACAAAATTCCCATACCTTACGTCTTAGCATCTATTGTACTCATTTAAACATCATGTATAATAAATATATGTTTATTATAAATATATAAAAAAATCATATTAATATATATCATACAATATATTATTTTCTTATGAACTTATATTACCCATTTATTAAAAATTCCTTGATAAATTTATGTTTCAGGTAATAACTGCTCTGTTTTTCATATATATTTTGACTATTTATTCAGGGTCTTCTTATATAGATCATGGTTTTATTATCTAAAAATGATATTCAGAATATAAATATCATATATATATATATTGAGAATATATTTAGTAATATTAATTCATAGAATTTTTTGATAGGAAATGAAATACACCATTCATATAGATAGTAGGAAAAATGTACGCACGAACTTTGTTTCTCATTTTATTGTCTGTTTGAAAGAATGAAAAGTAACATATATATTATCATTATAAAATTATATTTATTTCATATATTTAATATATGTTAATTAAACCCATACCTAATACATTCCATGTAAATAACGAAAGAAGCACATCACTTCACGAGGCGATGGTTCACCTTACACATGAATGAAATTATCGTATTCTCACATTATGGAAAGCATGATGTTATATGAAATATAAAAATCATAGAATCATAATAATATTATTTATTTAAAAAATATGATATATAAATAGTTTTTCCATTATTATTCCAAACCATGATAACTGTTAATGGAAAAAAGAACAACATCAGTTTGTGTGGTGGTAGTCCCATGTACACACGAATGATGATTTCATAAACCATTTGATGGATGTGTGTGTTGATAGGTACCGACCTTAACATAACAATATATTAGTTCATTTAAGATACTAAGGTTATTATATAATCATGATATAAGAATAATTAAAAGTGTTTGAGGAATAAATAAAACAAAAACATTCATTGATGAATGTTTCCTCTTCTTCGGTTATATCCTATTGGTTTAAATTGAAGGACTTAATCAGTTATATTTAATCCCAAAATAAGCCCTATATGATCATATGATGTATGTTTAGAAGTGAATTGGGTTGATATTACCTGAAAATATTGGTTTTAATCTTTAATATAGGGGTATATTCTGTGGCCTTTTATAAGGGTGTTGAGTGACACTCTTCTTACATTTTCAAATTAAAGAATTAAACCCATGTTTTTTACCTTTCATGTTACAACAATAATTGAAAAATATTATTAATATAATTGATAAAGTCTATATATGTCTAGAAAAATGATTTTTGATAATTTTATAGGTAATTTTCCCCTTAAGATTAATGTTTAATCCCTTGGTAAACTCATTTCTCTCTTAATCTCTGTGATTAATTTTAAATATTTTCACTAATTATTTTTTTTCAAAAAATAATTTGGATTTATAATAAATTATAAATTATTCTGATTCAAAATATTGAATCCATTTTTTCAATTATATTCACATAATTTAGAGATAATAATTTAAAATTAATCTTACAGATGTGTTGATAAGGAAATCTATGCCGATGTTGTGTGTAGTTCTTTCTAAACATGATGTTTCTTATGTGGAAATATTAACAAAATAATGGGTACATCATATTCCATTAAATAAATTTAATTTATTCAAAAAAGGATTATAAAAACATTCAGTGTTATGTTCTACACTAGTTAAAATGAATTTCTCCCTCAATGTTTGTCATTCTGATACAAACAAATGAGGATACTCCTACCTCATCATATCCTCAAGGTCTCACATAGCTTCCTCAAATTTGTGGTCTCACCATAAAATATTAACCAAGTCAAAGTTCATATTTCATAAAATATTCTCTATACACTCTATAATCTTCATCAGCTATTTCTTGTAAGAAATATCTTTCTTCAACAGTATAAACTCTAAGTTAAGTACTTGTGAAGGGTTAGTTATGTACTTTAAAAGTAGAGACACATGGAATACATCATGGACATTAAAGAGATTTGGTGGAAGCTCTAAGAGAAAGGATACCTTCCGGATATGGTAAATAATTTCAAAGGGACTGATATAACAAGGTCTTCATTTCCCTTTCTTTGTATATATAATAACCTTCATCCATAGAGAAATTCATAGAGACACTTTCTCATAAACTTGAGATTCTATATCACGTCAAATATTATTTTCATAACTTTTTTCAAACTCTGAGCTGCATAGATATACAAATGAATGTATTAAACCTTCTTTTCCATTTCATCAGCTATCATAGGTCCTAATATCATTCTTTTCCGACTTCATTCCATCATGATGGATATCTTCATTTATTTAAATAGAGGTATTCATAAGGATCCATCTAAATACTTGAGTGAAATATATTATTGTAAGAAAACTCAACTTGAGGAAGGTTTTGATCCCAACCAACTTTAAAATAGAAATAACAAGACCTCAACACATCCTCTTATGTTTTAACATTTATTTCATACAAAATATCTATTTTAGGATGATACATAGTGTTGAAACACAATTCCATATTAAGAGCATGATGAATAATTATCTATAACTTTAAGGTGAACCTTAGATTATGATCCAATACAATGGAATGATATACTCAATGAAACCAATCTACATAATGTATATCTTGGATATCTGAGCTAGAAAAAAAGTTTCTCTAATAGTGATACATTGTGCGGACTTAGTATAGAGATTGACTATAAAAAATATAGTATTATTCCCTTTACATGTTTTGTTAAGTCAAATGAAAAAATCCATATTGATGTTCTCCCATTTCCATTCTGATACTATATGAAAAATACCACTATATTTTTTTTGTTTTATCCTTAAAGTTTTTGCATACTAAGCACTGGGATACAAACTCGGTAATATATCTCTTCATGAAATCCCACTATAATTATTCTTTCAAATATATATAAATATTCTTACTTTCAGTATGAATAAATAATAAAGAACTATGATATTTCTTTAACATCACTATCTTTATGTCCAGTATAGAAGGGACACATACATAGTTCCTAAACCTTATCATTCCATCATGATCAAGGTTAAACTCAAGAACATTTCTAACATTATTTTTAGCTCTACATATTCTTTATATACCTTTTTAATATTAACTTGGATAGATGGTCGAACATTCAATTAAGCAAGATAATACTTTTCATATTCCTTCATGATTTCCAGATTTTTTATTTGTAAATCTATAAATATTATATCTTTTGTGATCCCCATCATGGATAATATTGAATAATATTTTAGAATCAAAACACTGGCCACCTTGTTTAGTTTTCTAGGGTGGTAATGTATTGAGAAATTATAATTATCTATTATCTCTTATCATATTCTTGGGTGCATGTTCAAATCCTTCTATATGAATATATAATTCAAACATTTATGATCGGTATATATATAAATTGTTTCTTTGTAAAGATAATGTCTTCATACCTTTAATGAAAAAATTAATGTATCTAACTCCAAATCAGGTGTTAGGTAATTTTCCCTATTAATCTTAAATTATCATGAGTTTAAAGTTATAACCATGTTATTATGCATAATAAAACAACTGAATCCCTTCTTGGATACATCACTATAGATTACAATCCCTTCTACACTACAAGGTAATGTAAGAAAAGGTGAACTAAATAACCTTCTATTCAAATCCTTGAAATCTTTTTAATATTCCTCTATCAATATGAACTTGGATCCATTTTGAGATAATTTTTTTAGAGAATTATATATTCATGAGAAATATTCCATAAACCATTGATAATATACAGCTAAACCAATAGAAATATGGATCTCAGTCAATATGGTTGGTCTATGAAAACATTCAATAGCCTATATCTTTGATATATCTACTAATAGAGCCTCTCTTGAGATTATATGACCCAATAATTAAACCTTTTATATAAAAAATTCACATTTTTTAAATTTATCATATTTTCCCCTTCAATATTGTCTTTAGTAAAATCCTCTAGATGTATTTATGCTCTTCCATTTTCTTTGAATAGATAATAGTATCATCTATAAAGACTACCACAAAATGATCAAGGTAATATCTAAAGACTCTAGTAATTAAATTGATGAAGACAATAGGGAAATTACTAAGACCAAAGGCATATTTATAAAATCATAGTGTTCATAACTTATAAAAAATGTTGTCTTGGATACATCCTCATTTTTGACCCCAATTTGATGATATCTAAAATGAATTTAAATCATAGAAAAGTATTTATCTCCACACATTTGATCAATAAATTCATCAATATGGGGAAGATGATACTTATTTTTAATAATTATCATGTTTATATATTGATAATCAATGTAGAGTCACATTTCCCATATTTATTTTTCAAAAAAAAGAATAGGTTCGCCCCAAGGTGTCACACTTGGATGAACGAATCGCTTATCATTTTTTCTTAATGTTTATTATTAAATTACTATAACTCAATAAGGGACATTCTATATGGAGTATTTGAAATTATTTTAGAACTAGGTATGAGTTTTATTGAGAACTAAACTTTACATTTTGGTTATAGGCTAGATGATTCTTCTGGAAACACATTGAAAAGTTCCCCAACAATAGGAATATAATCGATATCGATTTTCTCCACAACCATTTTAGATAAATATCCCTTATGAATTTGAATTAAGACCAATGTAATGGATATAATCTCCATCGGAAGTTCATACTTATCATTAAATTGATAAAAAATCATAGGTTGGTTTGGAGTATCAAACTTAAATTCCCTAAAATGATAATTGAAATGGGAATCATACAAAGAAAACCAACAAATTCCTAGGATGACACCAAATTCAACTGGAGGAAGAATGAAAGGATTTGTTGGAATCACATTCCCACCGATATCAAACATAGAGGAATCACATATTTCAGATGTGATCATCATACCATTAGGGATTCTTACTACAAATTCTATATCTAATCATTTGGGTGGAATATTGATATCCTTATAAAATTATTAAGATATGAATGAATTGGTAGATCTAGAGTCAAATAAGATATTAGAAGTTCTATTTTGGATCGTAAGTGTACCATTCACCACATCTTTTTTTCACCCCTCATCAAAAATAGTGATCGTATGAGATTTACCCACATCCTTTGATATTATAGTTTTCTATCAACGATCATCATAATCAACACTCAAGTTTATTAATCGGTTAGAATAATTTCCATTCTCCATACACATTAAGCACTAAAGTATAGAAGGTGCATTTTATATAAATTTCTCTCCATTAGAATCATTATATAGCTTCTTATTATCATTGTTTCAATCAATTTCTTAATGAACTTACCTTCTACAATTAAAAAATTTACTAATCCCCCTAAAACATTTCCACCATGATTATTCCCACACATAGAGAAAAAAAGGAAATCTCATCTTTTTCTTCATGGTTTATAAATTTTCATGTTAACTCCATAATCCATTTCTTTACAAAACCTTAAGATTTATAAATAACTCTGACTTCCATTTCCACCTTTATTTTACATAGAAAAATATCTTCATGGCTAACTCCTTTTACAGAATTGGTTTTAAGCCAAGGAAGATTCAATTAACCTTAATTTCAAGTTAAATGATAACAACAAAAGCGTACCTCATAATCTTGTAAGACTCACCTCATAGGTACCAATGGATTCATCATAATTTTTTCATTATCTTGAGTAACTATTTCTCCATCATCATATGAATAATAAAAGGAATGTAATTATTGAAAAATATTTTATTGAACTCCTGATAGTCCATGGATTAAATTTCTTCTTATTGCCTTGTATTCTTGAAAAGAGTCCACCAGTAATATTCTTCACATTTCTAATAGTAGAAATATATAATGATTTTTCCATGACATGAAATTTAGGGACTATAAAATATCTTTTAAACAGTACTAATAAACAATTCAGAAACTAATGGATAATAAGACCCACTTAAACAATGTGGTTATTTCCTCATCAAGTAAAGAATAGAATGTTGTTCCATCCTTTATTAATTTGGATATCCAACATGATTCATAGATTGAGAAAGTTGTGTGAGAATATAAATGATATTTTTCATTTTGGGTCTAATAATATTTGGATTAACAAAAGAAAAATCATTTCATCTTCCATCTCACTCAGCATTAACATGGTTACATCGGGTTCCATCCATCGACTAAAACCAAAAATAATATAGTAAGAAACAATATTCATAATGGGGAACCAATTAATCATAAATATCACTCATATAATTTCTAAATTATAACAACATATTTAATATATGACACCATAGGTTTATAATAGATCATTCATAGTCATCTTCTATCTAAATCCTTCATGATGGTTTGTGAAGGGTTTTTGAATTTCCAAAGAATATCCTTCAGGAGTGTGAAACTAGGTGTATAGTAATCCTCATTTTCATGAACAAGTACCCCATAGATTCTAGTTCAATACAATGTTTTCAAGGTATTTTCTCATAGGCACATGTGTGTTAGGTCAACATCCAATTATAGAATTCATATAGGGATGTATTTGTAGGAAACCACTCACTCTATCCTTTACAAAAATTCTAGGACATGTATCTATACATTGACTCATACTTAGACTTAGCCTTATAAATTCCATTAATGATCTCACTAAGGTTTTATCATCCTATTTTACAAAGGTTAACTAATCTTTTTTTATAATTCTAACTATAAGGACATGTGATTTTCATACATATACATTAAATCATTTTTTCAGAATATTTATTTCATTACATTACTACACACATGAGTACCATAATATTTTAGTGCCTTTGAAATCATAGAAAAATAAAAAATGTTCCATATGTTATCTATGTCATATCCCACTGTGTAATTCATAATTAGAACCCTTATTAGACATATCATACATAATTAATATTTTCATAACCTAGGGAAAGGAAACATAATAAATGGTGAGCATAGATGCTCTGTAAGGTAAAATAAGGGAGATACATAAGTATAACATGAACATAGGGGTATGAGGATATGATCATAACATGAACATAATGGTATAAGGACATGATACTAACTTTTGAATACTATACCCTATATATAAAAGATCATAATCATGAGTCATTCCATAAATATTGGTAGTTCATAAGACATGAGTAACAAGGTAATTAAAGAATATGATCCACGAGATCATAATACATAGATTTTTTTTCACACATAAGAATATAAAATCATTCCCATATTATTAAATTATCATATGCAAGAACATAATAGATAATAAATTCCCTTAATGAACCAGGTTCACTCCTAGTTCTAGCCCATTATTACTAAACCAAGTTTACTTCTTATTTCAGTTCTTCCTTACATAACCGATTTCACTCACTATTCCAGTAAAATTTATCTCACGAGATATAAATCATTAGACATTGAATTAGATAGAGATATAGGCACCACTGGTTGCATAATGAAATCTTACATATGTGTTCCAAAATATCATAAAAATTCATCATATCATAACCCGTGAAATGAAATGGGTATCATAAATATTTCATTATACCATAACCTATAAAAAATAATCAGGTTTCATAATCATATCATTGTATCATAAAACTTGAAAAAAATCATGTTTCATAAGTATTTTATCATGGTCGAACCCGTGGAAGAGAAACATGTTTCATAGACATCATGCTATAAAAACACAAACCATTCAGAAAAAAATGTAAAAGGAATACTTATATCATATCCCAAGTTAGTAATTTGAAACAGAAAAGTATGTAATCTAATAAGGAATAATTCTTTGAAAAATCATTTAAATATTTTCTTCAGGAAAATATCCTTCCGGCTTCTAAAAATACATTCTAAAACCTAAAACATTTTGAAATCCCTTTTTTATTTTTAAATAACTTTGATAACATATTAATTGAAAAAAATTTTTTAAAACATATAAATTAATCTTCAAACCAATAATTTTTCATTGTGTCAGAATGTTTTTCAGTCTATACACATTAAAATGAAGGTTCCATTCCAATTTATGGTAAAAACAAGCATTATTTTGGAAAATGACATGAAGATAAATTTCAAAAATAAATTTTGTAAAATTAAAAAAATGGGTAATAATATATCATAAAAATAATAAGATGCTAATAAAAAATTTTGAAAAACATTTTTAGAGATAATATTTTTGAGGGAAAAAAGATTTCTGACTGTAAAGGGGAGTAATGTATGACTTTCACAAAAAACATCTTAATTATCATAAGTAGAGAGGAGTGGAATATTAGGACCATTACATGAATATATCATTAATAACAATATCATAAGATAATTAATGAGAATTATTGGGAGGTAGATCAGGATATTTGAATATTTTGAGACTTAATCATAAACAATCCCGATAAATGATGAGATTATGACATAAAATCATTACCACCCATGTAACATTGATTCTTAGTACCCATGAAGGAATAACATATAAATAAATTTAAAATATAATTTGAATGAATATATTCATTATATTAAATTTTAAATATATTTATATACACCTTGTGAAATAATATTGGTGTATAATATTACATACATCTTAAAGAAGGAAAATTGAGAGAAAATTCTCGTACCTTAAGTCTCGAATTCCATCTTACACATTCAAACCTCTTGTATAATAAATATTAGTTTATTATACATATATAATAGAACCATATTCATTTATATCATTCCTTATATTATTTTATTATGACTTTGTACTAACCTTTTTTACAATTCTTTGTTAATGCAATGTTTTGGATAATAATAAATTTTTTTCATATATGTCATGACTTTTTGTTCATGGTAATATTACTTGGATAAATATTTTATAATATACAGAATGATAAAAAATAAATAAATAAAATATATTCTTAATATATATGTATTTATAGTAATCCATTAAATTTAGTGATAGGAAATGAAATACAATATTCATAGAGATGGTAAGTCATACATATGCATTAATGTTGTTTTTCATTACCTTTTTCAATTTGAAAGAAATAAGTATAATGTTATATTAACATTGTAGAATAATTTTTATTTGATGTTTTTAAAATATATTTATTAAAATAATCCTTAATACATCCATGTAAAACTTGAATTTATTACATCACTTCACGAGGCGGTAGTCCACCGTACCCATGAATTTCATTATCAAATTCTAAAAAAATGGGAAGTAAGAAGATATGTGTGATATAAAAATTAAAGATGCATAATAATATCATTAATATAATAAAAATAATATTTAAATAGTATTTACATGATTATTCCTGACTATGATATGTGGTAATGGAAAAAAAAATGACATAGGTTCGCAAGGCGGTAGCCCGCCGTACACAATAATGACAACTTGGTAACCCATTTGATGGATATTTTAGAGGTTATGGGTCTTATCCTTAACATAAAAAATATATTTAAATTTAATGAAGTGATTCTGTTATATAAGTATTATATAAAAGTAATTGAGGTTATTTTGGGGAAGAAATAAAAAAAATGCTTGTTGTTGAACGTTACCTCATCTTCAGGTATATCCTTTTGGTTTCCACCAAAGGACTTCCTTGGTAGGATTTATACCAAAAGTAAGGATTATAAGATGAGTAGAGTGAATAAGATAGGTTATTTGTTCTATGATTTTAGGAAACAATTTTTCTTTAAAGTGTCAAGATAGAGAGAGAGGGTTGACCTTTTATAAGGGAGGTGAGAGGCACCCTTGTAATTTTTTGAAAATAGAAATTCCACCCAAATTTTTCCAATTTTAATTGGATAAAATAATGGACCAATATAAATAATATATAAGAAAAGGTAAAAATAAATAGATCCAATGGATATTGGAAAAGTTTCTAGGTCATTTTATTATATAAGCTTAATGTTTACTCCCTTGGTAAACTCATTTTTCTCTTCATTACCGTGATTAATTTTAAATGTTTTCACTAATAATTTTGTTAATAAATTATGTTGTAATTATTATAAATTATAAATTATTCTCAATAAAAATATAGAATACATTTTTTCAAATTTAGTTAACAGAATTGGTAGAGAATAATTTAAAATTAATTCTACAAACATGTCATGAAAGGTGGTTTATAAAGCAAAAAAGATCAAAAGATCACATGGTTTTTATATTCAATTTCAATATAAAATTTCTTCCAACTACCTAAATTCGATTAATATATTTACCATATAAGTAAATATAATTTGAAAAGAAATTAAAATATAATTTCACTATAATTAAATTAGGCGAAATGACAGTTTTCAATTGAAATTCAATATTTTCACTATTCATAAAAATAATGAAAGATTTCGAAAAAATCCAAAAAATTCACCATAAACATATTTTTGGATTCTTAATTAAAATATTTTTTTATTTTATCAAATTAATATTAATTTTTTTTTAAAATATTAATTTAATTATTTTTCACAAAAAGTAGTAAAAAGTAATATTTTTGGGAAAATAGTATTTTCAAAACATTTGAAGTCATTGTAAAAAATATTGGGTTTTTATCAAAATATTTTATTTATATGAAAAATTATATTTTATCTTTATTTATTACTATTAATATTACTATTTTTAATGGCTATGTTGTAACTCTCATGTTTGAATAACTATATTAATAAAATTTCATTGTTTAGTTAAAACTCACCGACATGTGTAACTCGAGCTAGGTTGGTGTTGTGGGCATTGAAAGTCTAAATTTTTATTTCTTATAATTTAATATTAACATGGTGTATCTTGTAATGAAATCCATCAAAAATTTAAATTTATTCATTAAATAAGTCCCTAAAAACATTGGGTGTTACAGGGCATATGTGGAGTGTGAGCTGTTTTGCATTATTTTTGTCAATTACACTGTGGAAAAATGGTTTCATCCAAAAAATTATGATTATAAGGACAAAATTTTATGGGGTTGATGAATTTAATAAAAAAATTAAAATTTATTGATTATGTATAGGGAATACATATTATTGTACATTGATTCAATAAAAATATGTAAGATATATGTTTATCCAAATATAGTGATTCACTAGATTTCGTAAAGTGGGGATTTAACTTCATAAGGATATAATAAACACTCTTAAGTTGATTCTATAGGAAATTAAGGTGCATGTATTTTTTAAGTGGGTGATAAGATTTTTATATACAGTGAATAGATAATTCTATATGGTGGATTTCTATACCTCATAAGGTGAATGACTAGTCTTCATAAAGTGTATTGAGATTATTTGTAAAGTGTACCATGAAACCTTGTAATATTCATTGGTATAATTTATAAGGTTAATTACCTTTATCTATTTAATTATTATAGTGTTCTATTATAGTTACATGAGGCTCCACTTTAACACATTAGTATTAAGGAAACCCAATTTTTATCATCCACATGGGATTGGAAGAAAATTATAAGTAATAATTTATGGTAGATAACAACATCAAGGATAAATAAATATGGTCAACAATTTTTTGTAAATTCATTGAATGTAATATTTGAGAATGATTTAATGAAATAAATAAGAATTATTGATGGTGTTTTAGTTTATGAAATTAATTCACAAGATCATATCAAATAATTTAATGGATAAAATTTTTGTGGTGTAAGGAGGTATAAGATATTTTTGATGTTTTTATATTTAAAATATAGAAAATATTTCATGCAAATTTATGAAAGATATTGGACTAAGATTAAAGACATATTTATAACCACCCTTCTTTTATTACACACTTAAACATGATTTATTACATAAAATATTCACTTGATATAACCTAGAAGATTGAGAGGTCTAGTTTCTTTGGGGCTTAGGAACATTACAAAATGACTTAAAACATGAAACACAACATCTTTATTGAAAACTTCCTTTACATGACCTCTAAATTCCCTCGTACTTACCATTGCATTGGATAACCTGAGGACATGCATAATAAAAGGGTGAGGTATAAAGCCTATTAAGGGAGTAAAAAAGGTATAAAATGAATATTACAATACATTTTAGGAAATAGTTACATCAATGGAGCACAAGAGAAAAATGAATATAAAGGCATGATATAGCACAATTATCATAACATGGAAATGTGGAAAGAACACTTAACATGGTACTAGCATGAGCTGAGGCTCATTGTACATGGAGCATGAGTAAACCCTCATTGCACTTGAATTAGCATGATGAAACCCTCATTTCACTTTAATTATTGTGAGTAAACCCTCATTGCACTTAACGTATCATGATACTAATCTTTACCCAATGCATTAGAGCGCTATCAGGGCACACACTTCTTAAACATTTCATTTCATGCATAAGTGTCCCACATGGATCTTATAACATGGATTAAATAAATATCATAAGTTCTTCCACGATTAATTAATGTGTAATAAATACATGAAAGTACCATTAAATACGTATATGTACATAAAGGAGAATATCCTTGATAGAGACATGGGTATGGTATTTACTACACAATGATCTTGGCTTGGAAAAACGTAGTGCAATTTCAACAGCATAAGAACATGACATAAGAATTCATAAAAATGGTTGATGAGAGAGAAATGGGTGCCTCATCATATTTACATAAAATATATAGTAAGAGGTTCATATAGATACATGTCTCAAAAAATGTAATCTTATTTAGATACATAATACAAAATTATTGCTTGAATGTAAATGAGGAGAGATAAATTCCTTAAGGAATTTAGGCATGGTAATAGGTGTACATGGGAGGCATTAATGAGAGATAAATGTGGTATATAATTATTAAAACATAAATAGGGAAGTATGGGGGAGGTGAAAAATTATACCCCAACATTTATAATTGAAAATAAAAGGGCATAACAATATAATGAAACTTGTACATAAATAAGGAATGTGAGAATCCCTTACTTAGAAGTGTGATCCAAAAGGCTTGAGAGAGGCTTCTTGTGAGCTTGGGGTGCCTTGTGAGGATTATGGAGAGAATAGGTAAGAGGTTTGACAAACTCTAAATGATTTTAGTGAAGAGGAAGTGGGATCTTGGGTGGGTTTATATAAGAAAGGAGAGGGAATTATTTATTATTTAGGTTTGGGACACGACACATTAAACTAATCAAAATCACAAACCAGCCCATGGTTTTTGCCTATATTTTTTGAAAAAGGGGAGTGGAAAACAATATTTTATAATTCCAATTTCCTAACTTCTTAAAATAATAGGGTTGTTTATGTGGAGGTGAGTTACACTCTTAAGGAAAACAATTTAAAAAGATAAAATGTTTTATAAGTCATGGAGGATCCACTAAGGCTTTGTAAAATAAATAAAATAAACCTAAAATCAATTTATTTTAATTTTAAAACATATATTGGCTGAAAATAATGTTTATAGTATTTTATTACATCACTCTTGGGTCATTATGATGTCATAAAACACATTATATATTTAAACGGTATTTAAATTTTACCCGAAAATTTGACTGTCTCAAAAAATTATGAAAAATTAACCATTATATAATTTCAACATCTTGATTCAAAAAATAATATCCATTTTATCTAAATAATTTTATAAATATGTTAATTTTTACTTTTAAAATAAAACCGACATTTATAAAAAATTCACGGGTTTTGAAAAAAAAATAGATTTCATACCTTAAAAAAATTGAAATTTTATTATAAAAATTATACGATAATTTATATTTAATAAAAAGTAATTTAATAATAATATTTTATCAAAATATTATTTAATTAAAAAATCCATTAATTCATAAAAATAGATTTGTTAGTTGAATATTAACTAAAAATACTATTTATTCTTTAAAAAAAATTTACAAAGTAACAATAATAAAATGAATATATATTCTTTATAAAAAAATATTGTACATGGTCAGAGTACTAGGGTCTTGTTACATAACCACTTAAAACACCCTCATAAGACATGGGGTAAGGTGCGCGATGGTGACAGACTCTTGGGGTGGCTCGGATAACATCAATCGATGGGTAATCTCTATCAACTTACACTTCTACCGTAGAAAGTTATGCTTGAGCTTAACATATTCAAGCTCGGATTGGGATTGGTCAAGAGAAAATACCAATGAAACCACCTCCTTTTTGAGCTCCAACAAATGGTCTTCGTATAGAGCAATTCTACTGGATGAGACCATCTCTTCCTTTGTCTGAGTAAATTGGATTTGTTAAATCCTTATATTTATACAAATCATGTGATCACTTTTCAACAACTATATTAGTAACGATCACAATTATTAAAGGTATTTTAAAATCCAAAAACATAAAACCAAGGAATCCCACATGTTTTACATACCCATTTTACATAATTTGACATTTAAATAGACCAATAGGAATTTCCATAAATGAATGCTTGGGTCGTTATAATCTTCTCCTCCTTAAGAAATTTCACCCTTGAAATTTCCTTTTACCACACTAAAATAGATGTGGGTAACTCTACCTCATTACTTCCTCTGGTTCCCACGTTTCCTCTTTAAACTTGTGGTTTCACCACAAAACCTTGATTAGGGGCATTGTTTTCTTTAGTAGAACCTTTTCTCTACGATCTAAGATCTTCACTAGTTTCTCCTTGTAACAAAGATCATCCTCTAACTATAATACCTCTGAAGAGAGTACATGTGAATGGTCTAATGTGTACTTCCTTAATAGGGATACATGAAATACGTAATAAACTTTGGCCATGGTAGGTGGAAGTGCTAGTCGATTGGACAAAGATCCGACACGATGAACAATGTCGAAGGGGCGGATGTACCTAGGGATTAACTTTCCTTTCTTTCCAAACATAATGACCTTATTAGATGGAGGTATGCGTAGAAATACCATGTCTACAACATTGAACTCAAGGTCTCGTCGACGGTTATCTACATAACTCTTATGTCGACTTTGGGATGCCTTGATATGATGCTGAATGGTTTTCACCTTCTCCACCATTTCTTTGACCATTTCAGGTCTTAACACCTTACACTCACCAACTTCATCCCAACACGCTGGTGTTCTGTAACTTTTCCCATAAAGGGCTTCATATAGTTCCATTCGGATGCTCGAGTGGAAACTGTTATTGTAGGAGAATTCAATCAGTGGAAGATGTTGGTACCATCCTACTTTGAAATATATAGAGATTGATCTTAACATATATTCTAGTATCTGAATAGTTTGCTCAGATTGGTCATCAGTTTGAGGATGATAGGCTGTACTGAAGTTTAGTTCAGTGCTTATAGCATGTTGGATACTTTTCCAGAACTCTGAGGTGAATCTCGAATCACAATCAGATACAATGAGTAGTGGTAGTCCATGCATCCTTACCACTTATTTCATGTAAATCAGTGTGAGTTGATCTCATGAGAAGTCCTCTCGAATCATGATAATGTGAGCTGTCTTTATAAGACGATCCAAAACGACCCATATAGAATCATTTTCTCTGGATTTCCTTGGAAGTCCAGTGACAAAGTCCATGGTAATTTTGTCCCACTTCCATGTTGGTATGGGTAGTGGTTTCATCATCCCCTTATACTTTTCCTCTTAGCCTCCACCTACTGACATACCAGGCACTCTGATGTATATTTAGCAATATCCCTTTTCATATTGTCCTACCAAATGTTTTCTTGGAGATCTCGATACATCTTTGTGCTTAATGGGTGAATCGAAAAGGTTGAGCTATATGTGTCATTCCGAAGCTCTTTATTTATCTATGGATCAGATGGTACACATAATCATGACCCAAACCTCATAATTTCATCCTTGTCAACCACGAAATCTGAGGATTTCCATTTCTGACAGCTTCCACCCTTTTTAGAATTTCCACATCCTTTCTTTGAGCATCCTTTATCCTTTCCAGAAGAAACAGTTGAGCAATCATTTGTGAAAGGATTGATGATGTTACCTTCTTTATGATTCCCATGTCTATCTTCATCAAATCTAATAAGATTGGATCCTTTTAGATTCTCATCAATGATAGAATTGCTGGGTCCTTCCTACATAGAGCATCTAACACCTTTTCCTCTTTCCTAGGGTGGTAATGTGTTGAGAAATCATAGTCATTGATCAGCTCTAACTATCTTCGTTGGTTCATGGTCAACTCTTTCTCTGTGAATATATACCTGTGGCTTTTGTAGTCCGTATATATTTCAAACTTCTACCTAAAGAGATAATGACGCTACATTTTTAAAGCTAAGATCTCTACAGCCAGCTCTAGATCATGTGATGGATATTTTTTCTCATGAAATTTCAATTTACTTGAATCATAGTAAATGACTTTGTCATTTTTCATCAACACAGATCCTAAGCCCTTCTTTGAAGCATCACTGAATACCACAAAAAGTTGTCCACTTCTAGGTAAAGTTAGCATGGGCATAGTGATAAGCCTCTTTTTCAACTCCTTGATGCACTCTTCACATTCATCACTCCCTGAAAACTTTACTCCCTTCTGAGTAATCTTGGTAAGAGGGTTTGAAAATCGTGAGAAATTTCTCACAAATCGGCGATAATTTCCAGTTAACCCCAGGAAGCTACGGATATCTGTTACCGATGCTTGCATCATCCATCCCTCTATTACAGCTATCTTCGAGGGATCCATAGATATACCATTTCTTGTGATGATATGACCCAAGAATGAGAAATTATTCAACCAGAACTCACTCTTTCTATACTTTCCATAGAGATTATCCTTTCGCAATGTCTCTAGTATAGTTATTAGATGCTCTCATGATACTCCTTGGTTTTAGAGTATATTAGAATATAATCTAGAAAGACTACCACAAATTTGTCAAGGTAATCTCTAACGACTTTGTCAATCAAGTCCATGGAGATTTATGGAACATTAGTGAGTTTGAAAGGCATTACTATGAATTCATAGTTCCCATATCTTGTACAAAAAGCAATCTTGGGGATATCTTCCTTCTTCACCCATACTTGATAATATCACGACCACAAATCCACCTTGGAGAAGTATTGTGATCCATATAGCTGGTAAAACAAGTCATCAATTCATGGCCTAGGATACTTGTTCTTTATCATGATTTTTTAAAGCTCACGATAATCAATGCAAAGGCATATTGACCCATCATTCTTCTTGACGAAGAGGACTGGTGCACCCCATGGGGAAGCACTTGGGAATATAAACCCTTTATCCAGATTCTCATGTAGTTGTTTCTTCAGCTCCTTAATATCCACAAAAACCATTCTATAAGGAGTCTTGGATATTGGAAATTCCCCATGTATAATGTCAATTGAGAATTCAACATATCTTCTAAGATGAAGACCAAAAAATTCCTCAAGAAACACTTCAGCGAATTCCATCACAATAGAAATGTATTCAAGGATGGTCTCTTCCTTGAACTCAATCATCTGAGCCAGATATGTTTTCTCATAGGGTAGTAATATCCACACTTGAGATGATTGAGCTAAAGAAGATTCATCCTCCTCCTTGCACCTGTACAGAATCAGGGGATGATTCTCCACATGGAGAGTGATTTCCCTCTCATGGAAATTTATGTTGGATCTATATAAGGGAAGTCAATACATGCTGATAATTTCATTAAATTCCACTAGAGGGAGTATGAAGAGGTTTTCCTGGAAGTTAGATCCACAAATTATGACACGAGAGGAGTTATATTCATGGGGTGCAATGATTTCCCCATTTTCCGTACTCACCGACTTATTCACTTCCATGATTTGTGGTGGTGCTGGGATTGTTCTACTAAAATTTTGAGATATAAAAGAATGAACAAAACCATAATGAAAAAGTATGTTCTCTATTCTTGAATGAATAACTAGCGTACTTGTCACCGCTTCGTTGTCGGGGTTCACTTTGGTGGTAGTTATGGAAAAATCTCGCCCTTGCTGCCTTGGAGGTTGTTGGTTTCCTCCATAAACCCTTGGCTTAGGGAACTAATTTTCCAAATGCACTGTTTATTTGTAGTTGAAGAAATGAAAAACACGTTGATATTTGAACGAAGTGTTTCTATCCTCTATTGCAGCCGCATGTTTTTCTTAACGATGGTTAATAGCTAGGTGTCCTTCTCTTCCACACCTAAAGCATTTTCTCGTCCCCTTCAAGCAATTTCCTAGGTGGTTATTTTTACAGCTTTGGAAAGTGGGGTGCTGGATCTTCTTAGCACTGTTAGATTTATCCATCAGACCACGAGAATTGAAGTCCACCTTAGGCTTCTAATCCCCATGATACCCCTTAGATTCGTCGATCTACATTTCAACCTTGAGGGAACATCAGCCAATTTCCTCATAGTTATCGAAGTCATGGATCAACAGGTCTTTCCACAGGATAGGTTTCAGCCCACCAAAGAAGCAGTCAACCTTTCATTCGAGGGTAAAGACAAAGCCGGAGGCATATCGTGAAATATTTGTGAAGTTTTCCTCATACACTCTGATGGATTCGTCATCTGTTTGCTTGAGGGAAATGAAGTCACTTTCCATATTAATCCAGAGGGTGCACGAAACATATTTATCGAAAAACTTCTTCTAGAAATCCTCCCATTACAATGCCTTGATTTTCTCCTCATTCTTCATATTTTATTATCAATTTCCACCATTTATCATCTTCACCCTCCATATGATAAGCAGCCAGAAAAACCATCTCTTGTTCAGAAAATTGAAGGACTTATAAGATATTTTCAATGGAGTTGATCCTTTGTTCGGTGATTGAGGGATCAAATGACACATTAAAAGTAGGATTCCTTTGTCTCATGAAGCTCTAAATAGTGACTTATTCTTTCTTAGGGGGGTTTAATGTTCCCCTTGACCCATGTTTCTATTCATAGATTGAGTTAAATGAGGGATAATCGTGACAATGTTTGCGATTCCCACTCCCAATGTATTGGGCATCTCATTAGAACAATCATCACATTAGTCTTACCATTGTTTGTTAGCCCAAGTCCTCCTATTACTGGTCATTGGTTGGAATAAATTAATGTTAGGGGTAACACATAAAAGGTAATCCAAGGACAAAAACAGATGACTTATAAATAGATTTTATTTTTTTAACTTATGAATCTATATGCTTCAGTCTATGTTATCCATGATCTACTTTCTAAAAAATATTCAAGGGGGAATTTTTTTAATTCCCTTAATAATGGTTCATAATAAGCTTGTGAATTACCAAATCATATCCCCTGGGAGTGTTGTAACCAAGAGTGCATCAAGTCCTCTTTTCGTGTATTAGGATACCCTGGGTCATGGTTGAAAGTCCTTGTTGGAGTTTTCACTCCTAGCTACATCTGTGCAAGAGTTTCCTCTACTCGTTCATATACAGAAATGGATGTATTTTATTGATAAACCACTTAATCAATACTCCCAAAAAATATAGGGATGTTTTTTTATTATACTTTGTCTTGTCTCTAAGGTTTCACTAGGGTTTTCTAATCCTAATCCAAAAAATAACTAAACCTATCCTCTATTACCAACGATAACAACCCTGCTTTTATTACACACTTAAAAATGATTTATTAAATAAAATATTAACTTGATAAAACATAGAATATCGAGAGGTCTAGTGTCTTTGGGGATTAGGAACATTATATAATGGCTAGAAACATGAAGCACAACATCTTTATTGAAAACTTCCTTTACATGACCACTACATTCCCTCGTACTTAGCATTGCATAGGATAACCTAAGGGCATGCATAAGAAAAGGGTGAGCTATAAATCCCATTAAGGGGGTAAAAAAGGCACAACATAAAGATTACAATACATGTTAGGAAATATGCATATCAATGGAGCACAAGAGAAACATGAACATAATGGTTTGATATAGCACGATTATCATAACATGGAAATGTGGCAACAACACTTAACATGGTATTAGCATGAGACAAGGATCATTGCATATGTAGCATGATTAAAACTTCATTGCACTTGAATTATCATGAGTGAACCCTCATTTCACTTGACATATCATGATGGTAATATTTACCCAATGCATTGGAGCGTTATCAGGGCGCACCCTTATTAAGCATTTCATTTTGTGCATAAGTGTGCCACATGGATCATATAACATGGAATCAATAAACATCATAAGTTATTACATGATTAAAGAATGTGGAATAAATACTTGATAGTACCATTAAATATATATATGTTCATAAAGGTGAATAACCTTGATAGAGATATGGGTATGGTATTCACTACACATTGACCTTGTCTTGGAAAAACACAGTGCAATTTCGGCAGCATAACGACGTGACATAAGAATTCATAAAAATGTTTGATTAGAGAGTAATGGGTATCTCATCATATGTAAATGAAATGGACAGTAAGGGGTAATATAGATACATGTCCCATCAAATGTAATGGAATTTAGATACATAATACAAAATAATTGATTGAATGTAAATAAGGAGAGAGAAATTCCATATGGAATTTCAACATAGTAACAGGTGTACATGGGAGGAATTAATGAGATAGAAAGGGGGTATATCATTATTGAAACATTAAGAGGGAAATATGGGGGAGGTTAAAAATCATACCCCAACATTTATAATTGAAAATAAAAGGGAATAACAATATAAGGAAACTTGGACATAAATAAGGAAAGTGATAATCCCTTACTTGGAAGTGTGATCCCAAAGGATTGGGAGAGGCTTGAGAGAGGCTTCTTGGGAGCTTGGGGTGCCTTGGGAGGATTATATATAGAGGAGGGAAGATTTTGTGTGAAATTCAAAGGCTTTGAGTGAAGAGGAAGTGTGGGATTTGGTGGGTTCATATAGGAATGGAGAGGGAATTATCTATTATTTAGGTTTGGGACACCAAACATTAAACTAATCAAAACCACAAACCAGCCCATGGTTTTTTTCAAAGGGGAGTGTAAAAAAATATTTTATAAGTCCAATGGACGAACTTCTTAAAATAATAGTGTTGCTTATGTGGAGGTGAGTCACACTTTTAAGGAAAACAATTTAAAAAGATAAAATGTTTTATAAGTCTTGGAGGGTCTACTAAGGCTTTGTAAAATAAATCAAATAAACCTAAAATCACATTATTTTAATTGTAAAACATATATTGGATGAACATAATTTTTATATTATTTTATTGAATCACTATTTAGTCATTATGATGTCATAAAACACATCATATATTTAAACAATATTTAATTTTTACCAAAATATTATACTATCTTAGAAAAGTATGAAAAAATTACCGTTGGATAATTTCAATGTCCTGATTCCAATAAATAATATCCATTTTATCTAAATAATTGTCTAAATATGTGAATTTTTACTTTCAAAATAAAACCGACATTTATAAAAAATTCATGGGTTTTGACAAAAATATATTTCAAACCTTAATAAGAATTGAAATTGTATTATAAAAATTATACGATCATTTATATTTAATAAAAATTAATTTAATAATAATATTTTATTAAAATATTATTTAATTAAAAAATCCATTAATTCATAAAAATATATTTCCTAATTGAATATTAACTAAAAATACTATTTATTCTTTAAAAACCATTTACAAAGTAACAATAATAAAATGAATGTATATTCTTTATACAAAAATAATGTACATGGTCATGATACTAGGGTCTTATTATATAACCCCTTAAAAAACCTACATAAGTCCTTAGGGTAAGGTGTGCGATGGTGACTGACTCTTGGGGTGGCTCAGATAACATCGCTCGAGTTGTAATCCCTATCAACTTCCACTTCTCCCGTAAGTAGTTCCGCTTGAGCTTAAAGTATTCAATATCATCTTGGACTTGGTCAAGAGCGAATATCAATGACACCAAATCCTTTATGAGTTCTGATAAATGGGATTCGTACAGAGAAATTCTACTGGATGAGGCCATTTCTTTCTTTGTCTGAGTAAATTGGATTTGTTAACTCCCTATATTTATACTAATCATGTGATCACTTTTCAATGGCTATCTTAGCAACGGTCATAATTCTTAATGGTCTTTTAAAATCGAGAAACATAAAACCAAGGAAGCATATATGTTTTAAATAAACAATTTACAAAATAAGACATTTAAATAGACTAATATGAATTTTCATAAATGAAAGTTTGGGTCGTTACAATATTTCCATATTAAAAATATTGAATAGTTTTCACAAAAATAATTTAGTGGATATAAATGAGAACAAGAGGAAAAAGAGAGAAGATGAAATTCTATTGAACAACTATGAGAAGAAGAAGAGACAATGATAAAATTATTTTTTGATAAATATTTACATTTATTAATAGAAAAATAAGTGGATGATATAATTAAATTTATTTTAATTAAATAATAAAATAAATTGGTGGGCCACTCAAGTGTTCCATCAATAAAATTTCATACTACTAAAGAATAAAGTCTCCAAGGAAGGTAATGTATCACTTACACATTAGGTAGCTAAAGAAGAAATAAAATATGATCATTCTAATTTGGAATTATCCTCAAATGAAGATTTTTTTGTTTAATATTATGATTTACTATACACAATTACACAAGCCTCTCATTGAGGCATTTATCTCATTAAGAATTTATAAGAAGAGTGTGGTATATGTTGATAATAATTGAGTATCATTCTAGAATTAAATATGCACAACATTTGTACTTACTAAATTCTCTATGAAGTTAACCACATGTTTAAAAATTATTTATTACCTCAATTGAAGTAGTGAGAAAAGGGGATAAAGAGGGAGTGTCCCTTTAATCATTAGTTAAACTTTCCTAAATATTCATAGCAATATGAGTTCATATTATTACCTTTTTGGTAAATCGACACTCAATCAGTGTATACCCCATATATTATACTATAGTGGTGAACTGTTTAGTACCTTAGTATCCCTTGAATTATTTACTTTACGATATGATAGTTTTTCATTTTTTGAGAAATATTTGTGATGAAATTAAGTAGTATGCTGACCATGGTTCTTGCCTATTCACAAAAAATCCTATGAGATAAAACCAATTAAAAAAATGAAATGTATTAAATTAGTCAACACCTAGATTTACAACCCTCCCAAGGTTTCTCTAGTTCCAACAATGATGTATAATGAGGTTGATTTATAAATGAAATCTTTTATGTGAGAATTGGAGATATCTTTTTTGATGACAAACATTGTAATGAAATTGAAATTGAACAAGGATAAGATAAAGAATCTATGGAAATCAATACTATCATATAATTCATTTGATTATCCCCTTAACTATGAATTATAATTAATTCAAAATTTTACTTCTCACTCATAACTTAAAAAGAACTAATATATATCTTGTGATAAATTTTTCATGATTTTTCATCCATATTGTTGAAAAGTGATCTATCAATAGTACGATTTTTATTAATAAATGTTCCACAAAAATAATCATCTATCACCACTTTATCAATAGATAAAATACCTCACAAAAATATTTAATGATAGTTTACTTAGGAAATTAATGGCAAGGTCATGAGGATAAATTATTATTTACTAGTTCTATGTATTTATATATAATTTTTTAGAAACTTTTCTTATTCAGATAATATCAATCCTATAAAAGCTTGTTGTAAATAGAAGAGAATATTTTTAATGAAAATATTTTTTAAAACCATCCCGCTATGTGATAGATACTTGGGGAATGTTATAGATCCAAATATTTAAATAATTTTTAAGAGAAAATTGAAACATTCTTAATTTAATATGATTTTCATACACTTTATTTAGTTTTATCATGGAAACAAAACATAAAACTATTTCTAATGAAAATGATGATCCTTCCTCACTAACCCTTTATATATATAAAGAAGCGATATCAATATGGGATTTTAATTTAATATCTGTATCCAAAGATTGATATTAAGATACATAGTTTTGGTAATTAAAATCAAGGGATGCAAGATCATTCAAGGTATTTTCAGCATGAGGAATCATTATTTTAATATTTTCTAAAAAATTTTGAATTTTGTTTTTTTATTTCATAGCTTCTTTTAAAAAATTAGTGGGCATTTTTGGATTAATTTTTTTTATTTCAGTAGAATAATCATTCCTCGTATTGAAATTATTTACTTTTCTAGCCCAAAATATTCAAAATTAAAGATTATAACTATATAGTTCAACGAGAAATAAATTTTATTACATATGATAGTAAGTAGGTTTTAATACAAAAGCGATAAAGTGGATTTTTTTATTTATTTTTGTATAAAAGGAATTAAATCAGTGGTTATAACACATTCTCGATAATCAATAGTATATATCATATTTAATGTCTAATAGCTAGAAATAAATTACTAATCAATGTAAATATAAAGGAAAATTAAGAACATTTATATCCAAATAAAAAGGTTATTTCAGTTCTAGAACATGAAATTTTTAGTGCTAGTGGTAGAAAAGATGTTTTTTTTTCATTTCATAACAAATATAAACCCTTATAATCTAAGGATATAATAAAAACGTAAAAAAATAAAAAATATATATCAAAAATTGATTTATGATATTATTTAAATGATGATTTCAAAATTTATATTTTAAATAATTATATAGAAATAGAAAAATAGAAAATTAACCAAAATGTTTTTTTTGAAAAAATATTTAAATCTTTCAAAAAAAAAAATATTTTTATTATTTAATATGATTTTATATTACATTTTTAAATTTTTTATATTTACCTAATTTTTTTATTATAATTTTTTTGTAATTATTTTTTATATTTTATTTTAAATAGTTTTATCTTTTATCGTCGTTAATTTTTTATAACACTTAAATTAATAATATTTATTAAAATTATTTACCCTCCTAAAAAACAATAAAAAAATTCATGTCATGAAAATGTATATCATAGTTTCACACACTAAAGCTATTAAACTAAGACTCTACTAACATTTTTTAGTGTTTACCTTGTTTCAAATCACATTTAATAGATTTTATTTTGATAATTATAATCGACAGTCTTAAAATTTTTAATTTCATTAGAGTGTATATAAACTAGAAGGGATTTAATAACACATATTAATGTTTTATTTTATCAGAGTAGATTTTGGTTAACGTTTTATAAATATGGATCAATTAAATCATTTTTCTAATTGACTAATGTTTTATTGAACTTTATAATACATAAATAAAAATAGAATAATATGTCTCACTAATGATTCTATAGATAAAGTATCAATAAAGGGAAGTTTCATTCTAATTTGGGTTATGTGGTCTTATGTTTGTTAAAAATATTAGCGAGTCTTACATAATGACTTCTTTAATCCATATTTATTAATGTTAAATCACAAACATCTATGATAAATAAAAATTTCCATTTGTTTAATTTCACTCAAGTTTAGTTATATATACAATTTTTTTGAATATAAAAACATCTTATATTAATTCTTAAAACAAATCGTTATTAAAGAGATTTGAAATTGGGAAAAACTAATAAGTAATTATTTTGAAATTATAAAAACAATTTTTGTGTGTAAAATGATGAAATATATTTTCACCACACCAAATTAGTAGGTAGAAATTATAATAGCAAGTATATCCCCTTTTATATGGGTGATCTTAGCTTGATCTCTAAAATGTTAATTCTATAATTCACCTATCAATAATTATTTTACTTCTCATATTATTAATGGGTATTTTTTCATTAAGAACATCAACATTAAATATTATATTTTTTGTAAAAAATACAAATTATGTCATAATTTGGTCAATAATAAATAATTGGGAAGTGTTAAATATTTAAATATATATGTTATTAAAAATATTAAATCTAGAGGAATCTATGGATTTATATGGTGTGAGGGTGTGTCTAGGATTATATGTGAGGATTTCATTTATTGGGTATTTACTATGTACATGTTATGTGTGACTCTTCTATGAGTGTATACATCTCACGCTATGTGATTCATGCGACACCCTCCCAATGATGACATAGGGAACTAATCCTACCCATCAGACATCCTCCAATTCAAATAAAATTACATTTTACCTCCAAATAATCTGAGAGTTTTCATTTTATTTCCATATATATTCAATATTATGATTTTCTATATATATCATAATACTGATAATATAAAAATCAATTAAGATTAGATAAAAGTTACTTTTTCCATAACATAAAATTTTTCCCCTAATGATTATGGAATTCGTTATGATTTTTCTACTATTACCATTATTCTTACTCTCTCATTTATAATACAAGGAGATCCTTCCATTTATCATTTTGATAACAAAACTCAGTGTATTATATAAATGAATAATTTGGGAATGTATATGTTTTTAGATTTAGTTTCCAGCATTTAAAATAGTAGTTCCTTGTAGATAACTTATGAGAGGTCCATTCAGTTGGATAATGTTCATTAAGATCATCTAGGTTTAATAAAATGACATGACATGGAAGTTTGATGATATGATTCTCATACTCTCAATTATAATTACTTTGTTTTTATAGACATGGTAAGGAGGTAATAGGGTCATCTATGATGATATCATATTATTAAAAAATCATTAATAGTCAATGTATAATGTTTGTATATATGATATTCCTATTATATAAACTTATAATTGACTAATATTTAATTCATGAATTTATTTTTTCTTAATATGATTATAATCATATATGAGTTGATATGATATTCTGGAATGGATTTATCTTCTCTCAGAAATAGTGATGTAGTTGGAAAAAGAATTTTCTCAATTTATTGTGCCTCTGACATTAGGTGAATGATTTTTCGTGGGTTTTATATATTCCTCCATTTGACACTTCTATTACTCTCTTTAGTGTTTTATCCTCCCTAATGTTTTTCTTCTATTTATAGGACTATTTTTTCTCATCTTTATTTTATGGACACCAATAAATTCAGTGATTTATTCTATGGTGGTTGAGGTTTTAGGCATAATGAATCTATTTCAATGTACTTATCTTCATGAGACATGATATATATGACAAAATATTCATATTACTATTGATTATATATTTATCAAATGAGAAATATTTTTATATAATTAGTTTTGGACTACAATAATGAGGAAGTCCCATAGTTAAATGTTTCATAGGTTTTTTTAATGAGAGTTAATGAGTGGAGAGACACCAACATTATATTATGTTTCTCATAAATTATTATTACTAATAAACAAATTTGGAGAGTTTTTATTTATTAATTTTTTGATTATATGTGGATGGTTTTATACTTACATGAGAACGTTTTCAGTGGAATACGCACACTAATGAAGATTCATAATATTTTTCAAGACATCACGGAGGATATAGAGTAATTGGGGTTATCCTATAGAGTTAATCTAGCCATGAAAATTAGAGGTGTCATTTTTGAGGAGTTGATAATCAAGGGTTTATATGTTTACAATTTTTTCATTAATGGGAATTCATTATGATTTTTCTAGTATTTAAATCTTGTTTACAACCTAATTAGGATATGAAATATCATGTATGTATATAGTTTCTTTTACAGAATTAAATTTATATCATATCAACACTTTTATATGATATTTTATCAGTTGTGTAATGATATAATGATATTGGTATTATATGAAAGTTCCTCCCATCATAAGTGAATTAAATTTTAATGTGGAATATTAGAGGTAAATTTTGGGTATTTCACTCATCATTTTCATTGAATTTCATGGGAACCCAAAGGGATCAAGTCACATATTTAATGGTCATTTGATAAAAAGTAGGTTAATCTTCTATGTACTCAACTTCACTATAATTATACCCATTTAATTTAAATAACATAAGATTCTGAAAAATCCCACAATATCTTCTAGGTTTCAATGAAACATTAGGGTCTTTTTATAAAACCTATTACAAAATTTTCTCACATTTTACCTCATAAAAAATATACTTAATTGATTATAAAAATTAATGAGATTAATTTTACTCTAACTATATTATTAAAGATGATATTTCTTAACATTAAAGACACCTCCTTGATCCATAAACACTTTTATATATGATATATTATGAAAATAATAATCCATTGTTTCCTTAAGATACTAAAACAATTAGAATGTATATTTTTTCCTATGTTCATATAATCCCAAATTTTATTCATATGATTCACAACCCTAAATAATTATATAAAAAGTGTTAAGTGAATTTCATTATATATATATATATCTTATGGAGACTTACAGTCAAATTTTGATGGAAGATGGTGAAGTGTGAAAGAAGAAGTCCAATGAACATAACCCTAAAGGGATATAGAGTAGTCAAGTTGACTTATCATTAACTAAACCATACATAAATGTTTCAAATACTTTATTGAAAAAACTGTAAGATTATATAAAACATGATGAAGTTAATTTTGATACACTTCCACATTATCTTTGATAATAAACAAGAACACACTTGACATCACCCTACTTTCATCTAGTAAAATTATATTAATACTTTTCCCAAAAATATTTTTAACATTTTATTATACTTTTAAATTTTTATAGGTTGAAATATTTTTGTTAATAAGAAATACATCATTATACATGCATAAATCATTAGTAAATATTTAAATGTATCTTCAACCAACATAATCTTTTATTATAATAAATCAATATATTTCTGGTTATATTAAGTATAATAATTCATTATCTTTTTTCTATATATCCACTAAAATGATATATAGTCATTTAGCCTAATATAATAAATCAAATTATAATTAATGATTAATAATTTAAAAATTATAATAATGCATCCTTATGTTTTTTTCATGACCGATATGGGGGCACGAGGTGCATGTGTTGTAACTGAACAAACATGGAGTTGGTTAGTATATAGGCATCAGGTCTGATTTGTGATTTGAATAAGATTCAAAAGAATAAAATTGAATTATGGGAATGAATATTTATATATATTATACTGGATATCATTTTTGAATCAAATGTGATTCCAATTATTTTTCAACCATTAGTTTTGATATAGGGCTTTTTGGGCATTATAGATAATTCCTGGAGGATTTGATCATCAGATGTGATGCAGAGACTTTTAGGAATCCGTTGCGATGCAGGAAGGTGGGTTTATGGGTTACATTGTTATGAATTGAGCATCTAGATAGGTTCAGGAATGACAACAAGTCATGTGGGGATTTTTATTTTTTTAATATGGTTAGTGGAACTAGTATAATGTTAGTTTTGGGCGGAAGGTATCGGGTAGGTATTTCCTAAGGTGGGGTGCCAGGAGATGAATTGACATGTGACTGAGTAACCAAGGTATAAAGGCATGATTTTTATGATATGGTTATGTTTGGTACAATTTTTGAGTGATAAAAAATAGCTCGGGGATGAGAAATTATAAAGGGTGGAGATTGTAACAACCCACTTTTTTCAACAGGTTGTAATTTTTGGGGAAATATGAATTTTTAGTTTAGTGAGTGGTCCAAATTTCAAATTGGGATTTAAAGAGTAATTAAAATAATTGAAAAAAATTAGTATGTTTTTATATGGGTTTTAAGTCTTGGTAAATATCTTGGATATAGTGATTGAGACTTAACATGCATGGATATTACATCATTTTAGATGAATATTCAATACATTATAAAACTACATTCCATAGGACCATAATATTTTGTTGTCTTTGGAAACATGGAACACAATATTTTAAATTTTTGGATTTTATTCAAAGTATAACACATTGATATTCTATTTTAGTACACCAACTTAAATCCTTTCTTTATAACCTAGGAAATTGAAACATAAGAAGGGGTGAGATCAGATTCTCGGTAAGGAAAAATTAAGGAGATATGTAATCATAACATGAGAATAAGGATACGAGAACAAGAGAGTAACAATTGAAGATAATTATCTGCATATCCAAGATAATATACATAATTCATAGAACAATAATTAGTGGTTAATAAGACATAAATCATAATGGAAACAATAGAATGATCCATCATATAATAACATTTCAATAAGGCATAGAATTTGGGGTACATATGTAAGCATATAAAATCATTACCTATAAGTCAAGGTTTATTTCCAAAAACCTACTAGGCTATATCAATGGGGATATAACTACAAGGTGGGACACACCACCATCCCCAATCATATCCCTTTATTTTTAGTGGAATGGGTTTACTCCTTAAACTAACTTAGTGGTCAAGGATCACTCCCAATACCATATTAGTAGTCAATGTTAACTCCCAATACCATCTTAGTTATCAAGGTTCACACACAATAACTTCTTAGTGGACAAAGTCACTTATTAAACTAGGATCACACCCAATTTTAACCATATATATCTCATGAGATAAAAATAATTACCCAATGCATTTGAGGGAGATATAGGTCACACCAGTCACATAGTGAAATCAAACATATGTGTTCCATAATATAGTAAAACATTTATTATTTCTTGAATGATAAAAAAAGAATGTTTTTGTAAAATTCATATCATAACCCATGAAATGAAATTGGTATCATAAACATTTCATCTTATCATAACCAGTAAAAAATATACACATTTCATAATTATTTCCCCATAGAATAACATGTTAAATGAAGTGGGTTCTAGATGCATTTTTTCATGGTATAACACATGGATGAGAAATGTGGTTCACAAATAACTTTTCAATTTAAATATAATTCATTTAATGAATTAATAAGAATGGTGTCCCTAGATTATATCCCTATTAAAATATAAACTGTCTCAAATGATTTCTTCTTAGATGGACGTATATTTTGAAAGATCACTTGGAGAATTTTGTAAGAAAAATAATAATTTCATTGAAAATAATTTTCTTATATAACATAAAACATTTTCAAAACCATTTTCTTTGATTTTTTTTTAAAACTTACGAAGTAAGATTGAAAAATCATTTAAAACATTTATTGAAGAAAATATGATTTTCTGATTGAAAATCGCTTCTTAAAACATAATCATTTTGAAAAAAACTTTCTTTGAAAATAGCACTGAAAACATATAAGGAATCTTATTTTTTTTTAAAAACCTTTATTTGGGAATATATTTTAAAACATATAAAGTAATATTTGAAAAAATTTTGAAATCATTTTCTTTAAAAATTTATTTGAAATCTTATAAAGAAATCTTAAAAAAATTACCATGTAATTTTTAGAATCCAATTAAAAAAATGAATTTTTAGAATATTTAAAAAAAAATTTATTTGAAAATTACCTTGTAAATTTTAATGAGTTTCATCATGGAAATGACATTGATGGCGATGGGTAAATTCATACATGTCGAACATTCCTCTTGTAACATAAAATGTTTATAAAATTGCCTTAATCAGGAAATGACAAGAAGATTACTTTTAACACCATTTTAAAAAGGTAAAAAATTGGTAAAAAATTCCATTTAGTAATCATTGGATAATAGTATAACAATTTTGAGAAACTTCTAGAAAACATGGTTTTGACGGAAAAAAGATTTCTGACCGAAGAGAGAAATAAAGTCATATTTTCTTAAATTTGTTTTCTTAAATATCTTATGTAACAATGAGTGAAAAAATGGTAAAATTACTTGAATATATCATGTATAATTATAGAATATTAAAATTCATGAGATTTATTTATATATGTATCATAATATTTTATCAATGGAAGCATAATAATAAACAATCCCGATAAACAACAATATTATAACAATAAACTATTACCACTTTGCTAACTTTTAATGGATATCTACATGAATGAAAAAATTAAACGAATATTAACATATCATTAAAATGAGTATATTCATTACATAACATGTCAAATGATAGTATATACACCTTGTAGAGTAATATAGGTTCATAACATGGAATGTGTCTCAATGAAGGAAAATTGAGACAAAATTACTTTATCGATTTGGTAACTTTTTACCATAAAACCCATATAAGAGAGATAATAAAATTGACATGAAAAACCAAAAAATTTAAGGATAATAATTTTATAATACATTATTGAACATTATACACACCAAAAAAATGAAACTAGTGGTCAAAAAGGTATATATCTCATTGATATAAAAAGGTGAAATGAAATACCCTTACTTCATGAGTAACTTTTGAATCATGATCCCTGTGAAATAATAACATAAATTAGAACTTTTAATATCATGAAATAAATTATATTCATGATATTAAATGTTATATTTCAGTATATATGACAAACAAAAAGAAATAGTGGTGAATATAGCATATATCTTACAGATATAAAGGTGAGACGAAAAAACCCTTACCTTAAGTCTTGACATTAATCGTACATGTTCAAACCTTCTGTATAATAATTATAAGTTTTTTATTAATCTTAAAAAGAAATATATTATTATATATCATTCCATATATTAAATTATTATTACATTATATCACCCATTTATAAAAAATTTCATGTTAATGTTACGCTTCGTGTAGTAACCTCTTTTTCTTTCTTATATATTTTGACTTGTTATTGTTGATCCCCTTACATAGATTTTTATTTAATTATTACCAGAATGTAATAAATGATATAAATATCATATATATTCATTAAATTTTTATTTATAATATCCTATAAAATATATAAATATGAAACTAAATACACTATTTATGGAGACGATAGGTCGTACAAATGCATGAACACAGTTTCCATTTTCAAGGCGCATTGAATGAAAGATAGTAAATGAAATATATCTGTGTATATATATATATTGAAATCATATTATAATTATAATGTCATATATATGATATAAATTTACTAAACCCACCATTAAGGCATTTCATTTAAAGTATGAATGAATCACATCGCTTTGAGGAGGCGGTAGTCCACACATCCATAAATAAAGTTATCATATTTCCAAAAAATGGAAAGCAAGAAGGTATGTGTTATATAATAACTATATAATAAATAATACATAATAAATACCATATATATTATATAAAAAGACAAAATCCATCATTATTCTCTACCATGAAAGGTGGTAATGGAAGAACGAATGACATCGATTCATGAGACGGTTGTCAGCCGTCCACATTAATGATAATTGTGTATCCTATTTAATGGAAGTGTGTGTGATTGTAGTTCATAACCATAACATAAAAATATATCAACATATTTAGGATACTGTGGTTATTATATAATCATATAATAATAATAATCAAGTGTCTAGAGAAATAAATAAAACAAATGTGCTTGTTGAAGGATGTTACCTTTTCTTTGGGTAACTCCTATTGGTTTGCTCGAAAGGGATTCCATGGATGGATTTATGCCCAAAAGGAGTATTCTAAGATTAATTTAGTTAATTTTTGAGGATATTGGGTTAGGTTGTGAATGGTCCAAATTGATTAAGAGGTGTGATGAATTGAGGGGGTGAGTGTTCTTTTATAGGGGAGGAGTGCCATTATTGTAAATATACACATACAATCACTATTGAGAGGTCTCTGTAAGGACATAACCTTAAACATAAAATAATCTATAATTTTATTCAACAAATTACTTAATTTTTTTAGGTTTATTGATTTAGTTAATTAAGTTATGATGCATACATAACTTTTCACATTTATACAAATTGGATACAACTTAAATTATATCAATTTATTCCACAATATAAAATTTTTAAAAGTAAACATGATTTCTTTTTATTGATAAAAATATTAATAACATTCATATTTATATCCCCATTTCTCTTACCCATCCTTATAACCTATGAAAAACATTTTAAATTTTGGGATGAGCACAAAAATCTCACTAAGGGGCATAAAAGAAGGAAAGAAACTGTTAGTACATAGATAATTTAAACTCATGAAAACATTTTCACAAAATCACACATTTCTCCCATAAAAAAACCCATTAGATTAACTCATGAAATAATAATATTCCTATAAAATCTATATAAATCATACATGATAATGGTTACTTGTGGGATCCATTTCATTCTTACATTATAGCTTTCATAGCTACATATGGAGTAACCTTTATGGTTAAATTTAGAATAGCCATCGTGGTATATTCCCAAAATATATTAAGAGAAACCCAACTAGTTCACTCTATCTAATTATCTAATTCATTGGAAAGCTATCATGATATCACCTTCCCTCGGTTTATCATAGAACCACCCATACTCATAAAAAATTTCCAAGAACCCTAACACAATCATAACATATAAAACAAGCATAAAGGAAAAAATAATGTTTCCACTTAAAATAACTATATATATTTTCAAGATATTGAAATAATAAATCCATTACCAAAACCATTTTCAATACTAAAATACCTAAAAAAGCTAATATGGTATTTATTTTTCATTTAAAAACATTACGGCTTGTAGAGAAAGACAAATATAAATAATGTTCAGAGCAGCAAAAAAGTCATTGTAGCTGTATAAATTAAAAAAATATTCCTTTTTTGTTTAATAAGGTAAATATCATCATATAAAAAGATTCCTTTTGAAAATTTTTTAATGAGATTAAAATTCAAAGGGTTTGATTATACACCTTATAAAAGAAGGTGGCGTATAACATCACAATATGTGTAAATGAATGTAGATTGATATAGAGACCCTTACCTTGAGGATGACTCATATCGTATGTTATTTATCTTCTTAAATAATAAACATAGGTAAATTTATAATTTCATTAGAACCATTTTCAATTTTATTATAATATAGACCCTTGTTTTTCCCTATAATAATTCAAAATATTTGTAGGAATATCATTGGAGCCAAGCGTTGAGACGACATGCGATTCTGAGGCCCGGTGTGCCCAGAATTAATTCTAGAATAATATTTATATATTTTAATTTCACATGTATGGTTACAAAAAAATAATTTAATATATTTTATATATAATAGCAAATCATAAAATTGAGTGCATGGTTGAGTCTGGAACGTGGTATTTACCATAGGCACAACATGATTTTTTTCAGCGCGGGTAATCTGTAGAAAAAGTCACCAAGGATGTTACCATAAATAAAATAATTAAATAAAATAATTTTATTTTTAATGTTAATCCTAATAAATCATAAATGGAGAATCATATTGGAAATTCGAGACCACTTTTGAGTTCATAATGCAGTCTTTTCCCTAGACGCGACATAACCTTTATCGGCACAGGGCATTAGTGAAAAAGTCATCACTGGAATAAATAATAGATTAATTAAATAATTTTTTTTAATTGATGACATAGAGACCTAATAAAATTCTATTTAAACTTGGTTAAAACTAAATTTTAGGGTTGGAGTCAAATCCTTAGAATTTGAGAGAGGAACCAGTGGAGAAGCTTCTGTGGATGAACATCGACAGATTGATATTTAGCCGTTGGTGTGCCAACAAGAATTGAGGATCGCACCAATGCCAGTGATATAAATTAATTCTTCTTTATATTTTGATCCAAAATCAATGTAGTACCCATCAATTGGTGTTTTCTGCCCTTTTTATTAAAATAATGATTATTGATTTTACCTACCTTTGATCTGTGATCATTTTTCATCGAATGATCCACATATTTTATTGAGCATTATCATTATTCTTCATTAATAATTATAAAAATGATGAATCAAGGATAACCCAAAAAATAGTTGAGGTTATTCATCAAATTTTTTAATCATGATTTTTTTCTTGATTCTTCATACATTTATCACCGTTATTTATTTTGGTTGGTAGTTCAAAAAATACCCAATAACAAATTGATGTGAAACTGATCCTTGACACATCAGATCATTTATGAGGGCATGGATTCATGATCAGTTGAGGTTCCATATTGTTTGATGGGATTTTGGAAATGGATTGGAGAAAAATATGAGGGTTTTTATACTCGTCTTGGTAAAGTGGTGGTGTGATTCTCGGATGGTGTTTCTCAAGTATATTGAGTGGTCAGAATCTAACCACCTTTAACAGATCAATCGAATGAGGCTGATGTTCGAATAGAGGGGGTGCCTCCCTATGAATAATGACACACGACGACTCATAATAGATCCTTGAGATAGGTGAGTGGTGGTGGAATTCTATGGAAACCAGCAGAAATGGCTGGTGAAGGTCGATAGAGAGGCATTATCGGTGGTGGCCGGCGATGAGGCAGTGACATGGTGGTACGACTTGGAAAATTCCATTGGTCGGTTACAGGGATAGTGGTTCACATGTGAGATTTCCACATTTCATGCAAAGAGGATCCATGTAGGATGAGGACCCACATGGGGTACATTTCTAGGGTTTATAGGGGGAATGAGTTGGGGAAGAAGATAGGAGGCGATGATTAAGGTTTCATTTAGAGAAAAAAACATGAAAGGGGTTGAGGATGATATAAGAGAGAGTAATAATAAATGGGTTAAATGAAATAACCCCATGAAAAGGGGTGTAAAGTCGTGTAAACTAGGGAACTGGGGGATAGATCTATGATTCACATGCCATAATTTTAATATAGTGATATAATAATAATAATAATAATAATAATAATATTATTATTATTATTATTATTATTATTATTATTATCTTTCTTCTAAACCCTATTAATCCATCTGTAAGTTGTTTATATGTTGTATAATTAATAAACCATCAGTGTTAGTGTGACTCTGGAATTGAGATGATCATTTCAGGACTAGTGTTGGATTCCTTTTTTAGACTTCTACCTCGGGTCAATTAGACACCCAATAGTAATAAAATTATTATTATTACAGAATCATATATCCAATATATCTCCATCATACTGTGTCAAAATGATGAACCATCTATGATTTTATTTACCTTGATTTGAGGTAAATCTTTTCTTACTGTTTTGGAATATTGAAATCGAGATTGAGTTACAAGACCTGCGAAGCCCGGTTCAGACGTGTTGAGGAAAAATGTTACTTTTCACCAGGTTTCTATTTTGGACAAACAAATATTTGATCCTATTCATTTTTTTTGTGAGGATCACAATCGATCAATTTTTATATGTTATCTCAGGATCTATATGTGGGCTCCATGAGGTGATATTCATGCGTTATGCTATGAAATACAGCTTCTACATCTGGTGTCCAATTTGATCGAATGACTAGTCAATCCTTTGCAATTTTCTACAAGGATAAAAAAACTGTGATCTGTTTGGTTATCTAAGGCCATTTGAAGAGGCATATAAATGAAACAATTTTTCCCCTCAGACTGGTAATGATCCTCATGTGTTCATCAAGACTTTTGTTGAGACACATCATTTGGTATGCTTACACTTTGTGAAGTGAAACATGGCCAACAGGTTATGTTCTATAGAGGTAATTGCTAGACAATAGAGAGGGACCACACACTATGTCAGTCCCCAGCATGCCTTGTTCCTATTGTTTTGAAGATACATCAATGTTCAGTATCTCCTTCGTTTGAACTCAAATTTTGGCCCATAAGAAGCCTATACTCAGCATATTTCCACATAGAATGAAATGCCTCTCTCATTTATAGCTTTGGAGTTATGATGTGAAATGTTCTGGGAAAGGATCGTATCTGAGGAAAATATTGACAATGGTAGTGATCAGTCCTGATCATTAGAGACTTCTTCTAGATTGAAACCCCCCATCAACATGGGAATGGGTCCTCTATAGTTATTTTGTGTGGAACCCCATATCGAGTAGGGTGTGGGTCCCTTATGACCTAGGGTGGAACCCCCTTGTGATCCCAAGGACCAGGTTATTGACCATTAGAGTGGAACCCCCCATTAGAATGGGTGTGGGTCCCATACCTTCCGATTGGAACCCCCTATGGGATAGGGTACAGGTCCTCGATAAACCAGGTGGAATAACCCTGTTGTACCACAACATGGGTCCTCGTGAAACTAGAGTGGAACATCCCATCATCATGGGAGTGGGTCCTCTACAATTACATTATAATGGATCCCCCTAACACAAAAGGGTGTGGGTCCTCTACTTCACGTTTTCTCCACCTGACTGTGTGACACAATGACAAGATGTGTTCTAACGTACCTTTAGACTCATGAGAAAGAGGGATTATTTCCCCACTGAGATTCATTCTTTTGATGCAACCTAAAACCTTTAGGGTGAGTCATTTCCACCCAAAAAGGATAATATAAAGGTGTGGTGATTATGTTTATTTGACTCGAATGTTCAGGGTAAATGTGTGAGGTGCTCGACATTATAGATGGACTTACCTTGGAACTATTGGAGACACTTCTTCTTGGGATAAGCCGTGAGATTTAGATCCCCTTACTTTCTCATTTGGGATTCCTTAACCGAGTATATATATATATATATATATATATATATATATCGTCCTTCAGTACCCACTACTTGGGTTTTGGTTACTCTCCTTCTAGGAGAGCAGCAGAAATTTATGGATGCCATGTACGTTTTGTTTCTAGATTCTTGTGGTTGGATGAGTCCACTCTCCTACTATAGGTAGTGAATACTAGATGAGAAGTACATCTTCTCACCATTTAAAGCTCCTTGTGTTTGGATGTGTTGACTTACACTCTATTATTGTGTTTATTTTTACTCTTTTTACTGAACATTTTTCTCTCTAATAATTTCCTCTTCATTTTTATCTCTTACTTCTCCCCTTTTATGTTTTTGGGTCATTTTACTGGGTATGTATATACTCACCCCTACATGGGTTTTTTCCCAAAATGTGTCGTGTATTTTGCCGATGGGGGATATGTTGATCGTGAAATCAATGGAACTTAGGGATACAGGGTTATTGGACAAATTACAGTTGTCTTAGCGTGGAAGTTAGGATCTTGGATCTCTCATTTATTTTACTTTTTCAGTTTGTGTCTTACTAGGGAATATTTCTAGTTGGGCTCATATTTTTTCCTTTTTTCCTTTAAATATACATTATTATACTCTTGTATTCCTTTGTGGTTATATACATGTGTTGTTATCACTCTAGTTGTTTCAATAATTTATTTTATTCCTCTCAACTTCTGTATTGAGATGGTTGGGTTTGTGTATACAGATAAATTTTTAAATGTTATCCCATTTTAGTTATGCATTTCGGCGCTTGTCACTAACCCCTGGCCTATAGAGGAAGGCTTGTGATAGTTATGACTAGACCTTTTGTTAGCCAGGTGGGATTAGGTGGGTCGAGTCATGAAAATTATTTCTTTATATCACTTATTTATAATGACAGAAAACAAATTAAAAAATTATTTTTGTTCATGTTTTAGGATTTGTCGATATTCGGTTCGAAAATGAATTAGTAGGATATAAATAGTCATTGTGTTGAAAATTCCATAATTTATATAACAATATTGATGACATAATGATAAATTTTATACATTAATTATACTTCTAAATCAAACCATTAATTATGGTCATTAAAAATGAACAACCTTATAATCATGGAGACATTAGGCCATACAAAAACATGAGTAACATTTTCCATATATCATTGATCACTATAGAAAAAATTTAAGTAATATTTTATCTTTCCAGAATGATCATTAAATCATTAATATCATATTAATCAATTAAATATACTTATATATACTATCGAAGTGATTTGGTGAAAAAAACAAATCACATCGCTTCAAGGAGGTGATAATATACACATACAAACGGACAACGTTATCATTTTTATGTGTTGGGAAAGTAAGAATGTAATTGATATATTATTATCTTATAAAGATTAATATTTCGTGAATATCACATATTAACATTAATTCCATAATTATTCCCATTCATGAGATATGGTTATGGAAAACCATTTATATCAGTTTATAGATGTGATAATTTATACGTACACACATATGATTAATTCCTTTCTCATTTGATGTAAGTAGAGATTAATTTAGGTGATTATATTAAAATAATAAAATGGAATCATATTAAGGATATTGAATTTATTATATCACCATGGTTGAAGAATATTTGAAGAAAGTGGAAGAAGAAATAAAATATAAACACTTAAATAAAAATGACACATTTTCTTTACTTGGTCATCTTTGATGAATGACCTAAAACCTATAAGGGGGTTGTTTTTTCTAAACTACTGTATTAAAAATATAGGTAGGTATTCTAGGAAGAGATTTTAGTAGATCTTGGCTAAACCAAGATGGTATTGAATTGTGAAGAGATGACATGAAGTAGTTTCATTTTATTATGAATTTTTCCAACTATTTGGTTGAATATAAGTTTTTTGGAAATTTTATAACATTTAATAAAAGATTTTATATTTTAAAATATCAATAGTTTCAATTTTGACACTATTCATTAGTTTACTTTTTAAAAATATCATAACAGAAAGATAAGTTCAAAAAACTAATTTAAATCAACACTAACATGTCAAATCCAACATGAAAATTCATAGATGGAATCAGTTATGTCATATTATATTTATTTTTAAACTTATAATATTATTTATTTGATTCTTTAATTAATTGATAAATTAATACATCATCATTATGTCATAATTTAATTTAATTATTTATTCATTAAAATTATAAAAAATTTCCATTCAACAGATAATCATATTAGCTCTCTAAAATCTATTTATTGTCAAATATGTCACTTATATAACCCCATGTTAATTTTTTATAGTTATGAGAGGAACGATTTTGATATCTTTCTCTTTACTGTAAATAAAATGTCATAAGTGTCATAATCACACCAAAGTGGCCTACAAAGCCAAAAATATCTGCCCAAGGATTTTCTTGGAAAATACAAACTCATCCAATAAGATTAGGACAAGTTTTAGGGTAGTTTTATAATATTTATAATATTATTTTAACCTTTAATTACTCAATTTACTCTTAACCTTGGTAATAAAAATAATTATTGAAGTTACTATTCATAATATCCAAAAATAAAAGGGATCTATTTTCATAATTTGTACCTTGTGATTATAAATATTTAATCCATTTTTCGGAATTCAAAAAACATAAATGGCCGAAATTAATTAAAAATAATCTCATTGATGGAATGAGAAAAAGAGGTTTTAAAGTAAAACATTCAAAGGTTCACACAATTTTTTTATTCAATTTCAATATGAAGTTGATTCTAATGAAATAAATTGGATTAAATTATAGCAACATAATATATTTTTAATTTAATAAAATTATAATTATAATTTAACAATATAAATAAAATAGTTAAAAAATAGTTTTGAATTAAAATACATTATTTTTCACTATTAATGAAGATATGAAATTTATCAAAAAAATACCAAAAATTATAGAAAAGTAAATTCTGATACACCACTTCAAAATAAGTAGTTTATTTTTTCAATAAGAACTAATAAAAGTGTCAAAATAAGATTTAAAATGGGTTCTCCAACAAAAGATGAGAAATTATTTTTTAGAATAACAATGTTTATAACCATAAAACTATTTCTATCATATACATTTTTGAATGTAATGTCTATTTTATTTAATATCTAATTAATGAATAAAAAAATTATTATATCTTTACCTGGGTTGTTACATTCTTCCCCATTTTCTAAATTGTGTCCTCACAATTTCATTAACTTATCAAACCAAAGGGGGTATTTTTTTCCTCATAGAATTTTCAAATTACTACGTTACATCATCAACCATATGGTTTTTACAAAAAACCTTAACCTAATGGATCACCTAATTCTAGAAAACATGCTCTATATGGTCTATAATTTGGATTATGTATTCCTCATAAGAAATATTATCTTATAACTGAATGACTTCTGGACTCAAAACATGAGATGGATCCATCATAGACTTTCTTAACATTGAAACTTGAAAAAATTGTGTACCTTGGATAAAAATAGAGGAAAAAACACTCAATGGGAAAATGATCCAAATTTCTCTAGGATTTTATAAGGTCTAATGAACCATGGAGATAACTTCTCCTTTTTTTCAAACTGTATTACACTTTTCCAGGTAAATAATTTTAGAAATACATGATCACCTACCTAAAAAAATATCCTTCTTCTGGTTATCAGCATAAAGTTTCTTCCTTATCTGAGCTGTTCTCATGTATCTCTATGTAAAATTAACTTTCTCTACCATTTCCCCTATAAATTCTGGTCCCATCAACTTTCATTCACCTACTTCATCGAAAATACCTTGAGTTCAACACCGTTTTCCATATAATGCCTAAAATGGTTTCATCTAGATACTATAATGATAAGTATTATTATAAGAAAACTGAATCAAAGAAATATATTGATCCCAAATTCTCTGGTAATCCATTTAACACGCATGTAGAATATCCTTCAATGTTTGAATTATTCACTCTAACTACCCATCTACTTGAGGATGAAAAGTTTTACTAAAATTTAATTCAATACCCAATGACTTCTATAGGCCTTTACAAAAGTTAGAAGTGAATCTAGAATCCTGATCATATAAAATAGATAGAGGAACTCCATGTAACATAAATATATATTTAATATGCAATTTAGAAAGTTGATCTAGAGATTGAGTATCTCAAATAGGAAGAAAATGAGAAGATATAGTCAATCAATCAACAATTACCAAAATCGCATTGTTACCACAAGAATTATTTGGTAATCCAACTAAAAAATCTATGGATATATTTTCATATTTCCACTCTGGAACTAAAAAGGCTAAAAAATCCCCTTTGGAACCTATCATTATAATTTAATCTGTTGAAAATTAAAACACTTTACAGTAAATTCAACAATATCTCTTTTTATTCCATCTAACTAGTAATACTCATGAAGGTCTCTATTTATCTTTATACTATAATGATAAACTGAAAATTGAGAACCGTGATCTTAACATAATAAATCATTCTTCTACTATGAATCACAATTCAAACATAAATTCTTACTAAATCTCAAAACACAATCTTTATCAATGTTAAATTATGGAAACATACCCATTTGAACCAATTATACCTTTTTCTATAACTCAATGTCTTCCTTCTATGCTTGCTTAATTCTGTCTCATAGAGACAATTGTAATGACGACTGAAAAAAATAGAGGAATTTCTTTCACTAATAGCTTCCAAGAAAAAATTCATTGTTTCATTAACCAAAGGGCCATGTTCTAAACAAAACACGGTTAATGTATCATTACTCTTTCTTCTCAAAGTATTGACTAATTTATTTTATTTTCTAGGATTATAATTAATCATGAAATCATAATCATTGATTAGTTCTAACCATCTTATTTATCTCATGTTCAATTCATTCTGAGTGAATATATAGTTAAAACTTTTATGGTTAGTATATATTTCACATTTTACTCTATATAGATGATGCCTCTAAATTTTTAAAACATAAAAAATAGAATCTAATTTCAAATAATGTGAAGGGTAATTTAACTCATGAGGTTTCAACTGATGTAAACCATAAGCAATTACCACCTCATTCTACATTAGCACACAACCCGATCCTTTCAATGAATCATCAATATAGATAAAAAACTCACCATTTCTAGAAGGTAGGTCTAGAACTTTATAATTCACCAATCATCTTATCAATTCCTGAAAATAATAATCACATTATTTTTTACTGATGAACTTAACACATTTTCTAGTTAACTTAGTCAGTGGGCTAGATAAGTGGGAAAACTTTTCATCAAACCTCTGGTAATAGCCTTATAAACTAGGAAAAATATGAATCTTGGTTATATTTGTCAGTCATGGACATTCTAAAACAACTTTCTTCTAAGTAGGATCAATAGTTATGCCTTATTTAGAAACAATGTGACCAAGGAAAGAAATAGTTGAAACCAAAACTCACACTTTCTAGATTTCCCACATAGTTTCATTTCATTTAAGGATTTGAAAAAACCACCTTAGATGTCTTTAATATTCCTATTTAATTTTATAATATATCAAAATGTCATCAATAAACACAACCATAAAGTTATCTAATAAATCATGAAATATTCTATTCATAATATCCTTTAATTAAACAGATCCATTAGTCAACCCAAATGGAATAACTAAAAATTTATAATGTCTATATCTAGTATGAAACATTGTCTTCGAGATGTATAATTCCTTTACTTCAACTGATGTTATCCTGACCTCAAGTCAACATTCTAAAAATATTTTTCTTCCTAGAGATTATCAAAAAAATCATCAATATGAGTAAAAGGACACTTGTTATTAATAGTGCTGTTATTAAAGGATATATAATCAATGCAACGTCTCATTGATCTATCTTTATTTTTAACAAACAAGACAGAAGTACTCCATGGTGATGTGATAGATCCATTGCAACCTTAATCTAATAACTCTGGAAATATCTTCTTTAACTCTAGAAGTTAAATTTGATCCATTTGATAAGGGGGTTTTGAAATTGGAATAACCTCCTGAACTAAGAAAATAGTAAATTCAATTTCCCATTTAGGAATAATTCCACAAAACTCATCAAGAAAAACATCATGATACTCATTTATCAGTGGAACATCATTAATATGAATAATTTTTTTGTTTTAAAAAATAACTTCAATATAACATTCATTTCAATCATTTAATAATATCTCAGCTTCCTGATATATTTTCAATGGTATGGGTTCATTCTTGCACACAAATTTAAACTCTTTCTAAAATGCAACTTGTTTAGATCTATAGTCAATTTTAGCATGGTAAATATAATACCAATCCATATCCAGTAAAACATCAAACTCTACTAGAGGGAAAACATGGTTTGGAGGTAATTGCTTACCATAAACAAGGGAAATAATATTCTTATAATTTCATTTTCCCTCAATATCTCCCCATGGGGTTTTTACCATAAGTGTTTGGATTAATTTCATGTGGTGTAATTTCTAATTTACCAGAAAATTCATCAAAAATAAAAGAATGTTTTGAACTCAAATCAAAAAACACATTGGAATAATATGAAAAAGCAATGTACCTAATACCACTTTATTTAATGGCCCAACATCTGCTGAATTAGTTCCAAATGATTTCACCACACCTTTCTACTTATATTCTTGAAACTTCCCATCATTCGATATATTCATCAAATACTCATTTTCATAAAAACCCATATCATTACACTTAAAACATTTTACTGACTATAAATCAGATTTTTTATTACCACTACTATTATATTTTTCATTATAGTAATATGCCTTATGTCCTAGTTTTCGACATCAGAAGCACTTACTTGAATTCTAAAGTCATTCTCCAGTGTGTTTTTACCACAAATTTCACAAACTGTAAACCTTATTTTCTTACCATCACACTTTTTGAGTAATTATTTCCATTCTCCTACCACCTTGACCTTGTTTTCTATTTTTTTTAAGAACACATAATCATCAAAAAACAATATTTCCACCTTATCCACACATTAAAGAAGTTTCTTGTATATTTTTAATTCAATAAGGGCCAATGACCTACAATAATTTGGTTTTAATAATGAATTAAAATGATTGATATTAGTATCAATATCTCATATGAAATTTGTAGCATACCTTTCCATTTGAGTGAATTTTTATTCTTATACAGCCACTAAATTCCAATCTTACCTCAATTACAAGAATTTTTTTTACATACTAAGTCAAACCACCTTATGATAATATTTCTCAAGAAAAAATATTTTTTAATTTATCCCACTCAAGAGCATAAATCTACTAACTATCCTTGATATTCTTAACCATCAACCACCACTAATAATCTTCACTTTCAAATGGTAAATAGAAAGACTAAAATTTTTATTGTTTGAACACCCCATGACATTGAATATTATTTATAGGTATTTAATCTACTCTTCATATAGCATGGGTTCAGATGATCCTATGAATGATGGAGGATGTTTCCTCATGAAATCCTTAGCAATCAACATGTTCCTTTATGGTTGATCTGGAAGATCTCATGCATGTATACCACTACCAGTTATATCTTGTGACAACTATGAAATTACTGTAAAAAACTATTTGGTTCCAATTCCAACCATCTCAGGTTTCTGATTTGGAAGGTTGGTTTCCTCTGGATGTCATCCTATCATAGCTTCTCTTTTCCTCTATGGAAAACTATTATAAAAAAACACATCTTAGATGAAGAAACATGGTAATATTAAAATGATATATCATTGTACGTAAAGTAAAATCATTTATAGATATAATTTTAACATTATTCTAACACCTAAAGTTATATAAACTGACCTTTGATACCAACTATAAGGCACAGATCATAAACATTACATAATCTTGTGTTTTAGTCAAGAAATTGATTTCTTTCACATTGAGGGTATTTTTAGGGTTAGAGTTTTAGATACTTAACTGATAATTCACACATAACATTTCCCATTTAAAAATCTTTTATACAACTAAAATAGTATCAATTTCTTCCACAATATGAAAATTTAAAAAGTAAACATGATTTATTTTTCTTGATAAAAATATTCATAACATTGGTCTTGATATCCTCCTTCATATTATCCTTATACCCTATGAAAAACATTGTAAAACATATGATGGACATAAAAAGCTTATTAATGGGAATCAAATACTGAAAGAAACATTTAGCCCATAGATATTTTATACCGATGAAAACATTTTCAAAAAATCATTCTTTTCACCCATAAAACGAAAAACATTTATCTTACCTGGTGAAATAATAATATTCCTATAAAACTACATAGTAATAATAAATCATAGAGATAACTTTTGGAATCCATATCAAATTTACATTTTAGATTTCATGGCTATATAGGGAGTAAAATTCATGGATACATTTGAAATACCAATCACGGTATATCACCTAAATATCCTAGGAGAAACTCAAATTGTTAACTATGTATCATTAACAAATAAATTAGAGAGATATCATGAGCTCACCCACCATCAGTTTATCATGGAACCTCCTTTATACATAAACAATGACCAAGAACCAAAACATAATCACAACATATAAATCACAAATAAAAGAATAAGAACTTTTCCTCTTGAAATAGGAAGATATCATTTTAAGATATTGAAATAATCAATCAATTATCAATGGAATTTTCAATAAAAAATACCTAAAAAGGAATATGGTATTTAATTTTCTTTTAAAAACATTACGTCTTGTAGAGGAAGCCAAATATCAAATAATGGTCACGATGGGGGGAATTCATTATCGCCATATACATTACAAAAAATTTCCTTTTTAATTTAATTAGGTAAAATTATTTGTATAAAAAGATTAATTTTGGAAAAATTTGAATTGAATTAAAATTAAAAGGGGTTTATTATACACATTATAAAAGAATATGGTGCCTAACATCACATTATGACTCAATGGAAGAAGATTGGGATGAAATCTCTTACCTTGAGTCTGACATATCTCGTATATTATTTATCTTACTGAATAATAAAAATAGTTCAATTTATAATTTCTTTATAACCATTTTCAATTTTATTATTTCCTTTATATCCCTTATTTATAATGTTATAAAAAATCAGATAATTATTTAAGTTAATGTCATACATTTTGTCGATATTTATTACTTGAGTTGAAAATGAATTTGGTATGATGTCAATAACCCTTGTGGTCATAATTCCATCATCTAAAAAATAATATTCATGAATGAATGACCAATTTTATACATTAATTATAATTTTAAATGAAACCATTAATTATAGTTTTGAAAAATGAACAAGGCTATAATCATGAAGATGGTGATCCGTATATACCTGTGAGTAACGTTTTCCATTTTTCATTGATCATTATAAAAAGAAAGAAAGTAATAAATTATATTTAAAAAACGATAACGACAAAATTATTATCATATTAATCATTTAAATATACTTATCTATACTATCCAAGTGATGTGGTGAATAAAAACGAATCACATCACTTCATGGAGGTGATATTTCACACGTACGCATGAACGTCATTATCATTTTTATGCTCATGGAAAGTAAGAAAAAAATTGATATATTATTAACTTATAAATATTAATATTTCATGAATAAAAAATTTGAACATTAATTCCATAATTATAACCAGTCAAGATACATGGTTATAGAAAATGAACTATATCGGTACGTGGAGGTGATAATTCACACATATGAACAACCAATTAATTCCTTTCCCATTTGACAGGATTGGAGATGAATTTAGGTGTAGATATTAACAAAAAAAACATATCAGTATATTTAGGATACTTGAGTTATTATATCAGCATTGTTGAATAATATTTTAAGAAAGATGAAAAAGAATAAAATTGAAACACTTAAATAAAAACAATACCCCTTCTTCGATTAATCATCTTTGATGAATTCCATATCACCTCTAAGGAGGGTTTTATACCTCATCTAAGGCATCAAGATAGTGGGTAAAGATTAGAGGAAGGTATTTTAACAGATCTTGGACAAACCAATAAGGGTTGTAAGTGTGAAGAAATGAATGGAAGTAGTCCTCTTTTATAATAGTGGGGAGGGGAACTCATGGAACTCCTTAATATATTAAATCAATATAAATTAATTTCCAATCCCAAATGGGTCCATATTGATTTAAGTAAAATATAGGAGTATTATGGGTCTAAATACATTCATCTAATAAAAATTAGACATATTTTGATTATTTTTTAATCCTTATCTTTTTGTTCAATGGATATCGGTATTCTATAGTGTAAACATCATTGCTATCATCATGTGTGCAAGGATCAATTATTCACCACTAAATACACTTTGTTACTTATCTTCAAACATAAAATATTTATATATTTATATCCCAAAATGGTTTTAAATTGGATATTTTCAGATTTCATGTCAATAAAATTAGATTTTTTATTATACATTGTTAAGATAATATACAATATGAATATATTTCATTTGTAACTGTGATTTTAGTTGCATGTAATCTGATTGTTGCATATAAAAACTAGAGGGAGAGATATTCAATTTAAAACCACTCAACTTATTGACATAAATTATATAGTCCATAGGAGAGTACTCTTCTTATAAATAATATTAAAAACCCCTATGAATTTCACATATTCACTACCCTATGCTTGTAAATCCTAAGGCCCACACATTTTTATTCTTCTTCTTTTAATTAATAAAGGTAACAGTATGATTACATTCCATTATTGTTTACTTAAAAATTATATATTCATTAGAAAGATATTCATATACTTTTACACTCATCATTTGAAATTTTAATTTCCTGGGAAATCTATCGCTTTAAATATTATTTTTATTTATTATATATTATCAAGTGTTTCTCAATTTTATTAAAAAATTGTATTTTTAAATTTAGTTCCAATTGAGTTTATGTTTTAAATGATTTATTTCATCATTTAAAATTTCCATTCATTAGAATTACTTCATCAAAATCATTCTGTTTATACTTGAAATGTATTATTTCATATGAATTTTTTAAATTGATGTATGTTTTCAGTCATAAAGACTATCATTTTATGTGTTTAAATAATTTATACAAAAATGGTTATCATTTAACATATATGATATGACCAATATATGTATATGTTATGACATTTCATTTATGTTTTAGTTTAATTATATTATGACTTTGATATATGTACAAAAGTGAATAATTAATTCTCCAATGGGAAATTTATTTCAAGATAGATGTTAATAATGTTTTAATTAACATTCCATATAGTAAATGAACGTATAATAAAAGAGAGATTTGGTTTCTCCATGATTAATTTTCATATTTATATATGCAAATGTTTATAAATGAATGTAGAAAATTTTTCATGTTTTTAAACTAAAAACTCTTGTGAATATATATATATATATAAATGATTTCATAAAATCTAGAACTTGAATATTATAACTATGGTAAGGAAGTGGGGAGTGAACCCATCGCCTTACAAGTGGGTATGACCAACTTAACCTTCAATGTTTCAAGTGGCCACTATATTTGGTTTTCTAAATCTTGCTTAATAATTTCTGAAAAATCATAGGATGATTTTTATACCAGTTTTTAAATATAAGCATTTTAAAGTACGATGGAGTTTCAAATGCATAGGATTTTTAATGATATTTCCAAAATAATTTCAAAAGAATTTCTCATTGTTTATTATCAAATTAATAATTATTTATAAGTATTTAAATGATTTTAAAAACCATTACTGGGAAATTTTGTGATCATCTTATGTTTAAAAATGGTTTTTAGAGGTATCTTAAGAGTTCTAATCCACGTGTCTTAACTTTTTTGAGTTAGAGAATGCAGAAGTGTAGTATAAATATTGGTTTATTTCATCCCTGATAAATTGTATGATATAGTCTAATTTTTCTGAACCTAGACCAGAAAAGGACCTCATTTTTATAAGCACAGTGTATTTTTTAGTTATATTTTATAAAAAAATGAACAACATATTTTTTTAGCACTGAATCTGAAATCATATGTTTAGGGAATTAATTTATATAATTATATTCAAATTATTAGTATTTTGTTAATGATATTATTATCATTATGAAATTATAAAATTACAATTACCTTTTTTCCATAATGATCATTGAAAAATTGAAACGTAACTCATGCATACATACAACATACCGTCTCCATGATTATAACATTGGTCATTTTTTATAAACATAATTAATAATTTTATTTAAAAGTATAAATAATTTATAAAATTAATTATTATGTCATGAATATTATTTTATAGATAATGGAATTATGACCACATGGACAATTTAAATCATTCCAAGTTCATTTTTGAAATCATGTACCGAATATGGACAAAACATCCGATGTGAACTTAATTAATTAATTAATTTATATAAAATTATAAATAAGTGATATAAAGGGAATAATAATCTTTAAAAAGGGATCTAAAACAAGTTTAAATTAACCTAGGTTTATTATTCAGGAATCTAAAGAACATACGAGATGATCCAGACTCAAGGTAAGGGACTTCATCTCAATATCCTTTCATTGAGGCATATTTTGATTTTATACACGAATAAACACCTTTTATTTTTAATTTACTTCAAAATTATTCAAAATTAATCTTTTTATATGAAGAGTTTTACCTTATTATATTAAAAAAGGAATGTTTTTTAACATGTAAGGTGACAATGAATTTTTCGCCGCTGTGAACATTATTTGGTTTTTGGATTTCTCTAAAAGTCATAATGTTTTTAAAATAAAAATAAATACTATATTCCATTTTTATGTATTTTGGTATTGAAAATGTTTTTGAGAATGGATTGATTATTTCAATATCTTGAAATGGTATCTTGTGATTTTAATTGAAAAGTTATTATTCTTTTATGCATGATTTTTATGTTATGCTTATGTTTTGGTTCATGGGAATTGTTTATGTATACAGGTGGTTCCATTACAAATAAAGGGTAGGTGAGACCATGATAGCTCTATAATGAATTTGGTAATGAAGTGGAGTAAACTAGTTGGGGTTCTCTAAGAGATTTAGGGAATATACCATTATGGTTATTCAAAATGTAACCCTGTAGGTTACATCCTATGTAGTCTTGAAATCTACAATGTAAGAATGATATGTATGCCATAAGTTAACTTTATGATTTACGGTTTCTATGGAGTTTTATAGGAATTTTATGATTTCATGAGGTAAGCTAAAGGGCTTATGAAATGTGGGATGAGAACAAAATATCAGTAAGGGGAATACAAAAAGGAAATATTAGTTTAATATTTTTAAGAATTCCAATATTTTTTATCCCCTTTCTTATAAAAGTTAACAACATCCTATATTTTATGTAAACATAAAAACCATCTTGTTTTGACCGAGAACTTATAAAATCACTTCCTAGAATACCTCCTAAAATTCTATAGGCTTAGGTTTAGGCAGAACACCCTCTTTATAGCTGTTAGGCATTCATCAAAGGTGATCAACTGAAGAAGATGTATCTTTTTTATTTAAGTGTTTCTATTTTATTTCTCCTTCCAATTTATTCAAATATACTACAACCAAGATTATATAATAAATCCAATATCCTCAATATATTGGGATGCTATTATGGTATACGATGACAATTAATTTTTTGCCATCGTGACCACTATTTTATATTTGGATTTCTCTCTAATATACAATGTTTTTAAAAGAAAAATAAATACTATATTAACTTTTTAGGTATTTTGGAATTGAAAATTGTTTTGGGAATAGATTTATTATTCAATATCTTTAAATGACATCTCGTGATTTCAAAATTGGAATACTATTTTCCATCATGCTTGTTCTACTATCTTCTGATGGTGAAACCATCTTAGATCTAGTTTTTGACACTTTTATAAGTACTTTTTGAAAACAAATAAACTACTTATTGGTAATAGGTCCATAAAATATTTCTTTGGTTGAATTTTAGGTATTTTTTTATGATAAATATAATGTTTTAATAAATAGTGAAAAATACAGTATTTTAATTCAAAGATTATTTTTTGTATAATTTGTTTATATTGATATATTTTCCTTTTAATTCTATTTAAAATATAAATAGATTAAGTTTTTCTCATTTAAAAGAATTTAGTTCATTGGAATAAATTTCATACTGAAATTGAATAGAATAACTTTTTGAACTTTTGAATGTTTTACTTTAAAAACCTGTTTTATCATTCCATCAATGGGATTAATTTTTAATTAATTTTTTATAATTATGTGTTTTTAATTTGTAGAAATAGATTATATATTTGGAATCATAACTTCAAAATTATGTAAATAAGTCCCTTTTATTTTTTAGACATCATAAATAGTATCATTTGTAATTATTTTTGTTACCACAGTTAATGGTAAATTAGGTAATTAAAGGATAAAAAATATTATAAATGTTATAAAACTACCCTAAATCTTGTTACAATATTATTTAATGAGTTAATTTCAACAAATAAAATATATGGGATGAAATTGCGTCCTTTTAAGCCCATTGGCTGTGATTATGACACTTATAACATTTTATTTAATGTAAAGAGAAAGATGTCATAATCAGGACCCTCATAAATATAACAATTTTCATAAGGGGTTATATGAGTGATATATTAGACTATAAATAGTATTTATAAAGTTAAAATGACTAAATATAGTATGGTAGTCTATTTATATTTTTTAGGAAATAAATAATTAAATTAAATGGCGACACAAGGATGATGCACTAATTTCTTAATTAATGAAAGAATCAAATAAATGATATTATAAATTTTAAAATAAATATAATTTGAAATAACTGATTCCATTCATGAATTTTATGGATTAATTTTAAATGTTGGTGATTATTTCAAGTAGTGTTTTAACTTATCTTTCTGTTATGATATTTTTAAAAATTTAACTAATGAATAGTGTTAAAATTAACACTATTCGTATTTTAAAATATAAAATATATTATTAAATGTTATAAAATGTTTAAAAAAATCTAAAATTCAGCCAAATATTTGTAAAAGTCCTAATATTTAATAAATGACACTTTTATTGGTATTTTGGAATGTTATGGTAATTATATTAACCCACAAATGGAAAATAAAATAATATCACAGAAAGCTTAAAAAGGGAAAAAAAGAGTTGAAACAAAATAGATAATGATTAACAAATTATAAAAACAAGTGTAATTTTTTATTGTATGAATGGATTTATACTTATATTCATCATATATTGTAAAATAATTAATTTTTATCCATTTGTGATAGAATATTAATTTATATTAATTTAATATTTTGAATAATTCCAACAGGGCCCCTCCAGTCTCTTATAAATGGTAAATACTTCTTATCATTTATTCACACTTCAAAACCATCATTGTTCATCCATGATATGATAAAATAACATAAAATAACATATATCCACATACTTAAGGATTTAGTTTAGGTTAAAATCCCTCTTTAGATTTGTTAATTCATTCATCAAAGTTTATCAAGAGAATAAGAGGTATCGTTTTTTATTTATGTGTTTTTGTTTTCTTTTTCTTCCAATTTCATAAAATATTATTCAAAAATAGTAATATAAAAACTCTATTATCCTAAATATAAATAATTTTATTATGTTAATATCATCACCTAAATCCATCCCCACTTCCATCACACGGGAAATGAATTAATCGTTTGTGCGTATGTGTGAACTACGACCTTCACAAACCGATATAAATAATTTTACACAATTGTCTATCATAACTGATTGTAATTTATGGAATTAACTTTAATATGAAATATTAATGAAATATTAATCATTATAATATAATAATATATCAACTACATTCTTATATTCCATGAACACAAAAATGATAACGCTGTTCGTGCGTACGTGTAAACTATCCATGAGGCGATGCGATTCGTTTTTATTAATTTCATTACATTAATGAAAAATATAAGTATATTTAAATGGTTAATATTATTTTAATTATATTATTATCATTATGAAAATATAAAATTACATTTACCATCTTTTCATAATAATCATTGGTAAATAGAAACATAACTCTTGCGTATGTATGGCCTATCATCTCCATGATTATAATGTTGTTCATTTTTCATAACCATAATTAATGGTTTGATTTAAAAGTATAATTAATATATTAATGTGAAAATTATTTCATGATTCTTATTATGGAGATAATATACTTATGGCCACATGGACTATTTACAATGTACAAAGTTCATTTTTGAACTCAAGTTCCAGATATTTACAAAATGTTAGATGCGAACATAACTAATTATGTAATTGTTATAAAATTGTAAATATGTTATATAAGCATATTAATAAACATGAAAAAGGGTATAAAGTGTTTATAAATTAACCTATATTTATTATTTAGGAAGATAAATAATTTATGAGAGGAGTCTGACTCAAGGTAAGGGACTTCGTCTTAATCTCATTTCATTAAGACATATTGTGATGTTATACCCCACAATATTTTATAAGGTGTATAATCAACCCATTTTAATTTTAATTTAATTAAAAGGATTTCAAAATGGATATTTTTATATGAATTTTTTTACCTTATTAATTTAAAAAAGGGATGTTTTTATGGTATACGATGACAATGAATTTTCCACCAATGTAACCATTATTTGATATTTGGCTTCATCGAAAATTCTTAATGTTTTTAAAAGAAAAATAAATACCATATTCCATTTTTAGGTATTTTGGAATTCAAAATGGTTTTGAGAATGGATTTATTATTTCAATATCTTTAAATGATATCTTTCGATTTCAAGTGTAAAGGTTATTTTTCATTTATGCATGATTTATATGTTCTTCTTCTATTATGGTTATTAGGAATTGTTTATATATATGGGTTGTTATGTGTTAAAACAACATTCAGTGAGCTCGTGAAAGATCTCTAATTCATTTGGTTTATGAAGTAGATTTAACTAGTTGGGTTTCTCCTAAATTTTTTTTGGAACATATCGTGATGGGTATTCCAAATGTAACCACGAAGGTTACTCCCTATGTAGCCGTGAAAATTATAATGTAAGAATGATATGGAAGCCACAATTTGCCTATATGATTTTTGATTTATTTTGAGTTTTATAGGAGACTTATTATTTCATGAGGTAAGCTAAATGGTATATGATTTATAGTAAAAAGTGTGATATTTTGAAAATGATTTCATGAGTTTAAAATATTCATGGAATAATGGTGTCTTTCCTTCTTTTATACCCCTTACTGAGATTTTGTGCTCATACCATGTTTTTAAAATCTTTTTCAAAGGGTATATGGATGGGTAAGGAAAAGGAGGATGTCAAGATGAATGTTATGAAAATTTTTATCTAGAAAGAGAAATCCTGTTTTCTTTTAAAATGTTTTAGATTATCAAAAAATAAATAGTTAGTAGAATTGTTTATTTTGTAATATTTGAGTTGTTAGGTAATAATTATAGCCTAATTCTCTAAAACACTAAACCTAAAATGATCCTCAATGTGAATGAATGAAAATTGTTGACATAACTCAATATTATGTAATGTTTTTGGTCTGAAATTTATAGTTGGTATCAAAGGGAGGTATATATAACATTTGGGGTTATGATATTGTTAAAAGAATATCCATCAATGATTTTCACTTTATGGTAAACGATATAGTAGTTAAAGATTACCATTTTTATTTTTCTAAGATATGTATGTTCCAAATTTTTTTCTATAGAGGAAACATGGAAGTTGGGATGGGACAAAATATTGAGGAAAACAACCTTCCAAATCAGAAAACTAACATTGTCAGAATCAAAACTAATCATTTTGCTGTGGTGATGGAGCTGTAGACTTTGGATATAAATTGAGGTAGTGTCCATGCATGAGAACATCCAAATCAACCATATAGGAAAATTCCAGTAGTGTATCATTTCATGCGGTAGCATCTTCTCTCATTCAGAGGATCGTATGACCCTATGCTAGCTGAAAGGTGTATTAAATCCCTAAAAAACATTCTATTTCATGGGGTGTTCAGGATATCAAAATGTTAGTCTTGTTGTTCAAATTTTTTATGGTGAAGCTGATCCATGGTGGTTAATGGTTACGAATATTATGCATAATGAGGATTTTGATGATCTTCAGTGGGATGAATTCAAAAATATTTTTTATTGAGAAATATTTTACTAATGTGGTTCGACATAGGATGAGAACACAATTTTTGGAATATAGGTAATATGAGTATTCAATGGATATATATAAAGAAATATTCACTTGACTATCAAGGTATTCTCCTAATTTCTTCAGAGATATTGATATTAAAATAATTAATTTTTACTCAATATTAAAACAAAAGTATCAAAGGGCGTTGGATTCTCGTGAATTCAAAAGTTACAAAAACATTGTTCGATGTGAGGAGAATGTGGAAATGGTGTTTCCTGATGATCATGATTTCTTCAATGAATAGTAGGAAAAAGAGGTCGAGGTGGTATGAAAAGGGACAAAATTCATCAAAAAATTATGATGGTATGAAAATTAAGTTTATAGTATGTGATTTTTTTAGTAAAAACATACTTTAAAATGATTTCTGAATTCTGGTAAGTGCTTATGATGTGGTAACATGGGATATAGGGCTTTTAACTAAAATGAAAAAGATAATAGTAGTGGTAAGACCAAATATGATTTATATTTAGTAAAATTTTTAAAGTGAAATGTGATTGGTTATTATGAAAACAAGTATCCGATTAAGAATTTGAATGATATGAAGCAGCTAGACTATAAGAAGAAACATGTGGTGAAATCATTTTCAACTACTCTAACATAAGTTGGGACATCAAATGAAGTTATATCAGGTATGGTTTTTGTTTTTTCAGATTATTTTAATGTGATTTTTGATTCAGGGACTATATATTATTTCATTTCTATGAAAGTTTATGGTAAATTTGAAATTCCACCTCCAGAAATGAATCCAGAACTTATGGTAACAACACATTGGAGAAATGTTGAGGAAAAAAGAAATTATAATAATCTTCTTGTCATTGTATATAGAAATAATTTACCTGAAAACCTTTTGTTTTTAATTTATTAGAGTTTTATTATTTTGGGTATGGATTGGCTTTCTTTTTACCATGCTATGATTGATTGTATTACTAAAGAAGTTGATTTTTATATATAGTTTCATTTTTCATACTGGAATGAACCCTTACAATTAATAACATATCATGATTACAAGAAAATATTAAAAGATGGAAATGAAATTTATCTTGCACATATTATTGAAAAAAATGAACTTTTCAGATTAATGATGTTCCATTAATAAATGAGTATCCTTATGTTTTTACTGATGATTTTCTTGGTATTATACCTAATTGGGAAGTTAGATTAACTATTGACTTAGTTCCTAATGCTAATCCAATTTCAAGACTCCCTTATCAAATGGATCAAATTGAACTTTTAGATTTGAAGAATAAATTGCATGAGTTGTTAGATATGGTTTCCATTTAACCTAGAACATCACCATGGGTTGTTCCAATCCTATTTGTTAAATGGAAGTATGGTTACATGAGACTCTGTATTGATTATAGAGTCTTAGATAATATAATTGTTAAGAACATGTATCCTTTTCCTCATATTTATGATTTGTTGATCAGTGAGCACAATATTTTTTAAAGGTTGAATTGTGGTCGGGATACCATCACTTGAAACTAAAGAAAACAGACATTCTGAAGACCACATTTTGTATTAGATATGGCCATTATGAATTTTTATTTATGCCATTTGGGTTAACTAATGAAACTTTTGTATTCATGTATCTTATGAATAGGATATTTTATATGTTCTTGGATAATTTTTTGGTTGTTATTATTGAATAAATTTAGATATTTTCTAAAAGTAAAAAGGAACATGAAAGACATATAAGGGTTATTTTTAAAACATTAATAGAAAGGGAAATATATAGGAAATTCAACACGTGTGAGTTTTTGTTGCAAAAATTCCTTTCCTTAGTCACATTGTTTCTAATGATGGTGTAACTATTGATCCTGATAAAATGAATGTTATTGAAGAACAACCAAGACCCCAAAATATAAATGAGATTCGTAGTTTTCTTTGTTTAGTAGGCTATTAATAGAGGGTTTTTTAATTTTTTTCACAATTATCTATCCCACTGATTAAGGTAACTTGAAAAATTGTTAAGTTTAGTAGGAAAAAATAATGTGATCATTGTTTTCATGAATTGAAAGAATATTGGTAAATGTTCTAGTTTTAGCTCTTCCTTCTAGGAATGGATAATCTCTTATCTACAATGATGATTCCTTGAAATGACTTAGTTGTGTCCTAATTCTGAATGATTAGGTAATTTCTTATGCTTTACATAATTTGAAACCTCATGAGTTAAATTACCCTACACATGATTTCAAATTATCTTTTGTTGTTTTTTATTTTAAAATTTGAAGGCATCATTTGTATAGAGTAAAATATGAAATATATAATGGATATAAATGTTTGAAGCATATATTCACTTAGAAAAAATTAAACATGACACAAATATGATTGTTGTAACTAATGAAGGATTATGATTTAATGATTCATTACCACCCAGGAAAAAAAAATAATGTTTCGGATTCTTTGAGCTGAAAAGTAATGAAAAATTAACTATGTTATATTTGGTACATAACCCTTTAATTTAGGATTTGATAAAAAGTTTCTTGGAAGTTATATGTGTTAGAAATTACACTGTTTTATTATAGGTTTTAGTGAAATAATATATACAAGATAGAATTAAGCAAGCATAGAGGGAAGATAGTGAATTTCATAAAAAGGTATAATTTGTTAAAAGGGGTAAGTTTCCTGAATTTAACATTGAAAATGTTTTTATAGATTTAGGAAGAGGTTATGTGTTCCTCATGATTAAAAATATAATTAAGAGTGGTTATATTAAGGTTATAGTTCTTCGTTTTCAGTTCATCCTAGTAGTACTATGTTGTACAGAGACCTTCAGGAGTATTATGGGTGAGTTATAATTAAAATAGATATTTCTAACTTTATAGAGAAGAGTTTGACTTTTATAATGGTTAAAGTATAATGACAGATTACAAAAAGGATACATGATCATTTTCTAGTGAGAGAGTGGAAATGGAAAAATATATCCATGGATTTCCTAGGGGTATTACAAAAGACATATTAATGTGACTATGAAATTTTGGTTACTGTTGATCGATTAACAAAATCTTCTCATTTTCTTCCTATTTGAGACACTCTATCTCTAGATAAACTTTCTCAGTTATATCCTAAAGAGATATCCAGGTTACATGTAGTTACCCTCTGCATTATATCTGATCATGATCCCATATTCACTTCTAACTTTTACAATGTCTTTCAGAAGTCATTGGGTACTAAATTAAATTTTAGTACATCTTTTAATCCCCAATCAGATAAGAAGCCAGAATGAACAATTAAAACCTTGGAGGATATGTTATGTAATTTTCAATGGATTACTATGGAATTTGGATTCAAAATCTATATTTGTTTGAGTTTTCTTATAAAAACATTTTTTATTCCAATGTATATATGGAACCATTTTAGGAATTATCTGGAAATCAGTGTCGAACTATTTAATTGTTGGACAAACTAGGCGAAAGGAAGTTGATGAGACCAAAATGGGCAGAGGAAATGGAATATAAAGTTCAGTTCATTTAGTTACCAATGAGAAAAGCTCAGAGGAGGTAAAAAAATTATGAGGTCAACTCAAGGAAGTATATTTATTTTTAGGTAGGTTATCATGTTTTTCAAAAAGTTTCAACATGGAAAAGTGTGATGCATTTTGGTAAGAAGGGGAAACTGATTTAGTGGTTCATTAGACCCTATAAAATCCTATAGAAAGTTGAATTAGTTTCCTACTAAGTGGATTTACCTCTGATTTTATCCTAGGTAAATAATGATTTTTAGGTTTCAATGTTAAGAAAGTACATGTCAGATCTATCTCATGTTTTGAGTCCAGAAGTAGTTTAGTTGGAAGTGAATATTTTTATAATGAACAACCTATCCAGATTCTTGACCATATAGAGAATGTTTTTCGGAATAAGGTGATTTATTAGGTTATTGTTTTATGTAAAAACCATATTTTTGAGGGGGTAACATGGGAATCCTAAAATGCAATGAGGTAAAAATACCTCAACTTCTTTGATAAGTTAATAAAATTATGAGGACGCAATTTCCAAGAGGGGGAAAAATTTAACAACATGTGTAATGATAATTTTTTTTCTTTTACTAATTATATATTAAAAAAATAGATACTACATTCAATAATTTATATGTAAAACTTCTTTTATGGTAAAAAATATTGTTTTTCCTAAAAATATAGTTTAAAATCCTTTTAATGGAAAACTAATTTTAAACCTAGTTTTTTACACTTTTATAAGTCTATTGGATAAAATAAACTTCTCAATTGGAATTTGGTCTTATAAATTTACTTTGGTTGAATTTTTGATATTTTTTCTGATAAAATTAATATTTTAATGAATAGGGAGAAATACTGCATTTTAATTCAATACTTCTTTTTCTTATAATTTATTTATATAGTTAAATAATAATTTAAAATTTTTTAAGATATAATTGGATTAATTTTTTATCATTTAATCCAATTTAGTACTTTCAAATCAATTTTATATAGAAATTGCATAGAAAATCTATGTGGAATTTTGAACGTTTTACGTTTAAAACAAGTTTTCTCATTCCAACAACATGATTAATTTTTAATTAATTTATTCCAATTTGTGTGTTTAATTTATAAAAATAGATTCCATATTTGGAATCATAACATCCATATTATGTAAATATGTCCCTTTTATTTTTGGAAATTATGAATAGTAACTTTAGTAATTATTTTTATTATCATAGTTATGGGTAAATTGGGTAATTAAAGGTTAAAATAAAATTATAAATATTATAAAAATTCCCTAAAATTTTTCCTAATTTATTTTATGAGTTATTATCGACAAATACAATCCTTGGGTTAAAATTATGGCCTTTGGAATCCACATGAATGTGATTATGACACTTATAATATTTTATTTAAAGTAAAGAGAAAGATGACATAATTATGTCTCTCATAATTATAACAATTTTCATATGAGATAATATAAGTGATATATTCAGCTATAAATAGTATTTAGAAAGATAAAATTATTATCTAAAGAATGGTAATTTATTTATTTTTTTCATAAATAAATAATTAAATTAAACCTTGACATGATGATGATAAAATAATTTCTAAATTAATGAAAGAATCAAATAAATGATATTATAAATCTCAAAATAAAAAACAATTTGACATAATTTTTTCCATACACAAATTTATAGTTACATTTGACATGATGGTGATAATTTAAAGTAGTTGTTTAGAACTTATCATATTTTCATGATATTTTTAAAAACTCAACTAATGAATAGTGTTAAAATTTACACTTTTGGTATTATAAAATATAAAATATTATATCAAATGTTGTGAAAATTTGAAAAAGTCAAATATTAATCCAAATAGTTGGTAAAAGTCATAATATTTCATAAATGACTATTTTGTTAGTTGTTTGGCATGTTATGGTAATTATATTAACCCACAAAGTGTAAATAACATGGTATCATGGTAAGATTAAATGGTGTAAAATACGTGTTAAAACAAAACTATATGGATGAAAAAATAATCAAAAGAGGTATAATTTTTTTGATTAATTTATTTTGACCCATAATCATCATATATTCAAAATAAATCAATTTGGACACCTTTTTTTATAAAATTAATTTATATTAATTTAATATTTGTAGGAATTCCAAGAGTGGCCCTCCTCTCTCATATACAAGTGCACTACTGCCTATCTTTTCGTCACATTTCAAAAAAATATTGGTTTATCCAATATCTAATAAATACATTCCTAGAGTCCCTACCCATATTATTGAAGCCTTAGTTTTGGTATTACACCCTCCATGGAGGTGCTAAGGCGTTTATAAAAAGTGATCAACTGGAGAAGAGGTATCGTTTCTATTTAAGTGTTTCAATTTTATTTCTTTATCCACTCTTATCGAATCATCTTCAATGATGATAATATAATAATTACAGTATATTCAATATATTTAGATGTTATTATTTTAATATAATCACCTAAATCCATCGCCACTTCCACAGAATGGGAAAGGACTAATCATCCGTGTGTAAGTGTGAACTATCACCTCCACGAACCAATATAATTCATTTTCCATAACCATATCTCATTACTGTTTATAATTATGAAATTAATGTTTATATTTTATTTTCTTATTATATTAATAATTATAATATATTAATCTTTAAATTAATTTCTTACTTTCCATGCACATAAAATTGCTAGCGTCATTCGGGCGTACGTGTGAACTATCCATGAAGCGATATGACTCGTTTTTACTCATTACATCACCCGTAGGAAATATAAAAGTATATATAAATAATTAATATTATGTTAATGATATTATAATAATTATTAAAATATAAAATAACATTTACATTCTTTCTATAATGATCATTAAAAAGTGGAAATGTAACTCATGCGTATGTATGACATACTCTCAACATTATTATAACGTTGATCATTTTTCATTAACATAGTTAATGTTTTGATTTAAAAGTATAATTAATTTATAAAACTTATCATTATTTTATTAATATTATTCTTCAGATAATGTAATTATGTCCACATTGACTATTTACATCATACCAAGTTCATATTTGAACTCAAGTAACGAATATTGACAAAACATCTAATGTGAACTTAAATAATTATTTAATTATTCTAAAATTATAAATAAATGATATAAAGGGAATAATACACTTTAAAAATGTTTTAAATCAAGTATAAATTAACTTAATTTTATTATTCAAGAAGGTAAAGAATGTATGAGATGATTCAGACTCATGGTAAGGGACTTCATCTCAACCTCCTGTCATTGAGGCATATTGTGATCTCATACACCACCTTATTCTATATGTTTTATAGTCAACCCCTTTTATTTTTAATTTCATTAAATTAATTTTAAAATGAATCATTTTATACAAATCATTTTACCTTATTAAATGAAAAATGGACTGTTTTTAACATATACAACGACAATGAATTTTCTACCATAGTGACCATTATTTGATATTTGTCTTTATCTACAAGCAGCAATGTTTTTAAAAGAAAAATAAATACCATATTTTCTTTTTTGTGTATTTTTTTTTATTGAAAATGGATTTGATAATGGATTTATTATTTAAATATCTTGAAATGATATCTTGGGATTTCAAGTGTAAAATTTGTTATTCTTTTATTCATGATTTTTGTATTGTGCTTACATTTTGGTTATTGGGAATTATTTATGTATATAGGTGGTTCTATGATAAACTGAGGGTGGGTGAGCTCATGATAGATCTCCAATGCATTTTGTAATGAGATAAAGTTAACTAGTTGGGTTTCTCTCAAGAGATTTATATAATATACTATGATGGGTATTCCAAATTGTTACATTGAATGTTACTCTCTATATATCTGTGAAAGCTACAATGTAAAAATGATATGGATGCCACAAGTTACCTTTATGATTTATGATTTCTATGTAGTTTTACAGGAATTATGTGATTTCTTAAGTTAAGCTAAAGGGTTTATGTTTTATAGGTGAAAAGTGTGATTTTTTAAAAATAATTTATTGATTTTAAAATATTCATTGAATAACTGTTTCTTTCTTTATTTTATGCCCCTTACTAAGATTTTGTTATCATCAGATGTTTTTGAAAATTTTCACATAAGGTATAAGGATTAATAAGAGTAAAGATGATGTCAAGATGAATATTATGAATATTTTCATTAAAAAAAATCAGGGTTTATTTTAAAATGTTTTATATTATGAAAAAATAGATAGTGAGCAGACTTTTCAACTTTGTAATATTTAACTTTTTAGGTAATAGTTTTGGCCTAATTATCTAAAACTATAAACCTAAAAATAACCTTAATGTGAATGAATGTAAAATTCTTGATGTAACTCATGATTATGAAACTTTGAATTATGAGGCCTTATAGTTGGTATTAAAGGTTGGTTAGGATAAATTTATGGGATATGATATTTTTAAAATAATATCCATAAATTAATTTTTTGTTATGATCAATGATATATCATTTTATGATTACTATGTTGCTTCGTATAAGATATTTCTATTACGAATGGTTTTCCTCAGAGGAAATAGGGTAGTTGTGCTGGTACGGTATCCGAAGGAAAAAAAACCTTCTAAATTGGTGATGTCAGTTGGTTGGAATCAGAACTGAATAGTTTGTTTTAGTGATGGAATAATTGACTTGGGCTATTAATGGAAGTTGTATCCATGCACGAGATCATCCAGATCAATCTCCTCACTCTTTCGGTCCTACATACGCATGAGTTACGTTTCCATTTTTTAGTGATTATTAGGGAAATACTTTAATTGTCATTTTATATTTTCATAATGATGATAATATCTTTGAAATAATATTAATCATATATATATACATATATACAATACTAGTGATTTAATGAATAAAAATGAATCACATCGCTTCATAGAGGTGATAGTTCACACGTACGCATGAACAACATTATCATTTTTATGTGTATATAATGTAAGAATGTAATTGATATATTATTGTCATATAATGATTAATATCTAAATAATATCAAACATGGACATTAATAATATAATTATATCCTATAACGAGAGATGATTATTGAAAATTAATTATATCAGTTCGTGGAGGTGATAGATCACACGTACATACGAATGATTAATTCCTTTCCCATTTGATGGAATTCAAGATAGATTTTGGTGATGATATTAAGATAACAACATCCCAGTATAATTATTCTATTATATGTATTATATAATCTTGTTTGAATAATATTTTAAAAATGTGGAAGAAAAAAAAATAGAAATACTTAAATAAAAATGATATATCTTCTTTAGTTAATCACCTTTGATGAACGCCATAACACCTCAAAGGAGGGTGTTCTGCCTAAACTAAGGCCTCAAGAATGTGGGGAGGAATTATATAAATGGATTTTATTATATATTTTCCAAACCAATATGGTTTTATATGTGAATAAATGATACTAAGTAGTTCCCTTTTATAAGAACTCATAGGGGTACTCTTAGAATTCATCAAAATATTAAACTAATATAAATTTATTTTCTAACCCAAATGGGTATAAATTTATTTAATTATAATATATTATGAGTGTGGATCTAAATAAATTCCTATAATAAAAATTAGACGTGTTTTGATTATTTTTTAATCCTTATCTTTTTAACACTTATTTTACCCTTTTTAATCCCACCCTGATATCATGTTATTTACACTTTGTGGGTTAATATAATTACCATAACATTCCAAAATACCAAAAAAGAGTCAATTATAAAATATTAGGAATTTTCAAAACTATTTGAATGAATATTGGTTTTTTAGAAATTTTAGAACATTTAATAAAATATTTGACATTTTAAAAAAACCAATAGTGTCAATTTAGACACTATTCTACAGCTGACTTTTAAAAAATTTCATAACAGAAATATAAGTTCAAACTAACTACATTAAATCATCACCAAGATTTAAAATCAATCCAAAAAATTCATGGATGGCATAAAATTTTCAAATTATGTTTATTTTAAAATTTATGACATCATTTATTTCATTCATTAATCAATTAATAAATTATTACATCATTCTTAGGTCAACATTTTATTTAATTATTTATTTCCAATAAATATAAATAAATTTCTGTTGTATAGATAATAATTTTATCTTTATAAATAATATTTATAGATGAATATATAACTTATTTAACCCCATATTAAAATTTTTACTATTATGAGAGACATGATTATGTGATCTTTATCTTTACATTAAATGAAATATTATAAGTGTCATAATCACAACCATGTGCCTTCCAAAAACCCCAATTTCGGTACAAGGATTTTCTTAGTTGAAAATAACTCATATAATAAGATCAGGAAAAATTTTAAGGTAGTTTTATAATATTTATTTTATAATTCTAACCATTAATTAACCGATTTACCATTGACCATGGTAATAAAAATAATTACTAAAGTTACTATTCATAATGCCCAAAAAATAAAAGGTAATTTGTTACATAATTTGGAAATTTTTATTAAAAATATTAAATCTAGTTTTCCAAATTCAAAACAATGAATTGGCATAAATTAATTAAAAAATTAATCTCATTGACAGAATGAGAAACTAGGTTTTTAACGTAAAATGTTCAAAAGTTAACATTATTTTTCTCTTCAATTTCAATATAAAATTGTTTAAATGAACTATATTGGATTAACTGATAAAAACATAATATAATTATACCTTAAAACAAAGAAAAATGATAACATTAAAATATAAATAAATTAGATGATAAAGTAGTTTTGAATTAAAATCTAGTATTTTTCATTATTCATTAAAATACCAATTTTATAAGAAAATATAAAAAATACAACCAATTTAAATTTTCATATCCCACTTCCAATGAAGAAGATTATTTTTTCAAAAAGAAATTATTATAGTGTCAAAAACTATATTTAAAACGGATTCCCTATCCAAAGGTGGTAAAATGGTTTTTTAGAAAAAAATGTTTCTAACCATAAAACTTGTTTTATCATATACATTTTTGATTGTAGTGTCTATTTTTAATATATAATTAATAAAATAAAACTCGTATTTTATCATTAACTAGGTTGTCACATTCTTCCCCCCTTTTGGAAATTGCATCCTCTGAATTTTATTCACTTATCAAATAGGTGGGGTATTTTTACCTCATAGAATTTTCAGATTCCCATGTTCCCTCTTTAACCATATGGTTTTTCCACAAAACATTAACCAAATGAATAAATTTATTTGAAAATCGTTGCAATATGTAGTCAAGAATATGGGCTATCAGTTCCTCATAAAAAAAATCTCATCCAACTAAACTACTTTTGGACTTAAAACATGAGATGGATCTGACATATACTTTCATAAAATTAAAAAATGAAAGAAATTTTGTATATCAGATAAACTTGGAAGAAAATACATTGAGTAGAAAAATGATCCAAATTTCTCCATGATTTCATCAGGTCTAATGAACTATGAACTCATCTTCTCTTTATAACCAAAACGCATCAACCTTTTCCATAGAGAAACTTTTAAATTACATGATCACCTACCTCAAAAGAAATATTCATCCTTGAGTTAGTTGTATAAATTTTTTATCTAATCTCGGTTTTCCTCATGTGTTGCTGAATCAAATAAATTTTATCTTCCATTTACTCTACCAAGTCTAGTCCCATCAAATTCGTTTCCACCAAAATCATCCAATAAAGATAGAGTTTGATAATGCTTTACATATAGTGTCTCAAATGGTGCCATATGTATATTGGAATAAAAATTGCTATTATAATAAAGCTCAACCATATAAAGATGTTAATCCCAACTTCCCTAGTAATCCATTGAACAAACACATAGCATATCCTCCAAGGTTTGAATTGTTCTTTCTGACTTCCCATCTGATTATGGATAAAAATATATACTAAAATCTAATTCAGTACCCAAAAAATTCTAAAGGCCTCTCCAAAAGATAAAAAGGAACCTGGGGTCATGATCTAATACAATGGAGAGAGTAAATCCAAGTAACCTGACTATCTATTTAAGATACAACTGAGAAATTTGATCTTGAGATAGAGTGTCTCAAATAGGATGAAAAAGAGCAGATTTAGTCAATCGATCAACAATAACCCAAATCTCATTATTAGCTCGAGAAGTATTAGATAACCCCACTATGCAATTCGTGGATATATTACCCCATTTCCACTCTGGAACTTGAAAAAGATGAAGCATCCCATTCAAAAACTATTATATTATATTAAACTACTGATAATTCGAACTCTTTATAGTAAATTCAACATTATATTATTTAATTTAATCACACAAGAAATACTCCCAAATGTTTTTGTACAACTTAGTTCTACCCAAATGAACTGAAAATGGATAACTATAAGCTTCACTTACTAAATCATTCTTTAATTATTAATCACAAGGCACACATAAGCTCTTCCAAATTTAAAAAACACAATATTTATCAATATTATATTCTGGTAAGTTACCCTTTTGACATAATTATTCCTTTTTATTCAACTATCTACCCTTTGTGAATTCTTAATTATATCTAATAGAGGCAATTGTACTAACACCTAAAATAAAACCAAGATATTTCTTTCACAAAAAACTTTCGAGAAACAATTCATTAATTAATTACCCAAAGGGTCAAATTCCACATAAAACATGGTTAATGTAGCATTAATCTTCCGACTCAAAGCATCAGACACTTTATTTTCTTTTCCAGGTTGGTGAGAAATTGTGCAATCATAATCCTTAATTAGTCTTGTTTTTTACCCTTTGGAAGGGGAATCCAATCAGTGGTGGTCGATGGTTCAGAATATCAGGGCAATGAGGGGATTTATTTTCCTAAGTGGTATAAATTCAATAATATTTATTCTTTGGAAATAGTTTCCTAAGGTGATTCGACTTAGGATTGAAAAAAAATTATTAGAAATGAGTTAAGATAAGGATTCAGTGTCTCCATATAAATAAAAAATCACTCGACTGACAAGGTAGGTTCCAAATTTCATCTGAGATTTTGATAGTAAAATATATTATTTTTACTATATATTAATACCAAATAATCCAAGGTTATTTTCTTCTCATGAATTAAAATTTTACAAAAAACTTCTTAGATGTGTGGGGACTGTGGAAATGGAGTTTTCTGATGATCATGTGTTTTTTGAAAATGAGATGAAAAGGGTCAAGGTGGCATATGAGAGGAAAGAATTCATTAAAAAAGATTGATTTTAAGAAAATTAGGTTTACAGTTTGAGAAATTTATGGAAAAAACATACTAGATAATACCTTCAGAATTTTTGTAAGTGCTTCCGATGTGGTGAAATGGGATATAAGGCTCGTAACTATAATGAAAAATATTATTTCTATGGTAAGAAAAAAATATAATTTGTAGTACATAAAATGTTTTAATTTCAATGGGATGGGTCATTATCAAAATGAACATCTGATTAAGAATTCGAATGATGCAAAGAATCCACACTATAAGAAGAAAGATGTGGTGAAATAATTTTCAAATACTTCAGCAGATGTTGGACCATCAAATGAAGTGGTATCAGATATATTTTTTGTTTTTTTATATTATGATAATGTGTTGTTTGATTCAAGGTCTACACATTATTTCATTTCTAATGTATTTTTTTGGTAAATTAGAAATTTAAACTCCAATAATGAATCCAGAACATATGGTAGAAACACTTAGGAGAAGTGTTAAGGAAACAAGAAATTATAAGAATATTATTATCCTTTAATGCAGAAAGAATATATCGAAAAACTGTGTTATTTTTCCCCTATTAGTGTTTGATGTTATTCTGGGTATAGATTAGATTCCTGTTTACCATACTAAGATTGACTGCAGATCTAAAGAAGTTTCATTTTAGAAAGAGTTTTAGTTTGGGTAAAAGAATAAACCCTTACCATTGATAACATAATAGGGAGATAGAAAACTTCTAAAACATATTACTTAATTTTATCTTTTACATATTGTTGATCATAGAATAATTGTTCAGATTACTTATGTTCCTATTTTAAATGAGTATCTTGATGTTTTTTCAAATTATTTTCCAGGTATTATTCTTAATTTGGAAATCGAATTTACTATTGACTTAGTTTCTGATGATAATCCAATTTCAAAACCCCCTTTTATAATGGCCCAAATTGATCTTTAAGAGTTAAATAAGCAATTAAAGGAGTTTTTAAATAAAGATTTCATTTGACCTACCACATCACCAATGGTTTCTCTTGTCTTTTTTTTTTAAAATAAAGATGGTTCCATGAGGATTTTCATTAATTATAGAGCCTTTAATAACATCACTGTTAAGAACAAGTATCTCTTTCCTCATATTGATGATTTGTTTGATTAGCTCTGAGGTACAACCTATTTTTTAATGTTTTACCTGAGTTTGTGGTAACATTAGTTGAATATATAGGAAGTTGAAAATTGGAAGACCGCATTTCATACTAGATACATACATTATGAATTTATTGTTATTCTCTTTGGGTTATCTAATGCACATACTCTATTCATATATCTTAAGAATAGAATATTTCATGAGTTGTTAGATAAGTTTGTGGTTGTATTTGTTAATTAAATTTTGATATATTATAAAAGTGAATAGGAACATGAAAGATATCTGTGGTTTGTTTTTCAAACCTTAAAATAAAGGAAATTGTATGGGAAATTATATAAGTGTGAGTTTTTGTTGTAATAAATTTCTTTCCTTTGTCACATTGAGTCTAAATATGTCATAACTGTTGATCATGATAAAAATAAAGTTATTCATGAATGTATAATAGAAAAAATATAACTGACATTCGTAGTTTTCTTAGTTTACAAGGATATTACATAAGGTTTGTTGAAAACTTTTCATGGTTATCCATCACACTGACTAAGTCAACTAAAAAAGGTGTTAAGTTCACCTGGAAAGAAATAATGTGATGATTGTTTTCATGAATTGAAAAGAAGATTGGTGAAAGCTCCAGTTTTTTCCCTACCTTCTAGAAATGATGAATTTTTTATCTACAATGATGCTTCTTTAAAAGGAATTGGTTTTGTCCTAATACAACATGATCAGGTAATTACTTATGATTCAAGTCAGTTGAAACCTCATGATTTAAATTACCCTACACAATTTTTGTAATTATCTTCTATTGTTTTTGCTTTATAAATTTGGAGGCCTCATTAGTATGGAGTAAAGGGTGAAATATATACTGACCATAAAAGCTTTGAGTATATATTCACTCTGAAATAATTGGAAATGAGACATAGAATATGGTTGTAACTAATCAAGGATTATGATTTCATAATTCATTACCATAATAGAATAGAAAATAATGTGGTCGATAATTTGAGTTGAAAGAGTAATGCTATGTTAAGAATGTTATATTTAGATCATGGCCCTTTAGTTAATGAAATGATGAATTTTGTCTTGGAAGTTGTTGGTGCATGAAATTCCTTTGTCTTATTTCTAGTGTCAGTATAATCATCTTTATTAGATAGAATTAAGCAAGCACAAAAATAAGATAGTGAGTTTTATAAAAAGGTTTAATTGGTTTAAATGGGTAAGTTTCCTAAATTTTACATAGATAAAGATTATGTTTTGAGATTTGGGAAGAGATTATGTGTGCCTCATGATTCATAGTTGAAGAAAGGGTTGTCATGTAAAGCTCATTTTTATCTTTTTTAGTTCATGTTGGCAGTATTAAGACGTATAGAGGCCTTCGAGATTATTACTAGGGGGTGTGATGAAAAGAGATATTGTATATTTACTGTGAAGTGTTTGGCCTGTCAGCAGGTTAAAGTAGAATGATAGTTTCTAAAGGGGATGATCTATCTATTTCAAGTTCTATATTGGAAATTGGAAAATATATCCATGTATTTTTTAGAGGGATCACAAAATACTTATAATGGTAATAATATTATTTGGGGTATTGTTGATCAATTGACTAAATATTATCATTTTCATCCTATTAGAGATACTATTTATCTAGATCAACATTGTCAGTTGTATATTCAAGATATAGTCAGGTTATATGGAGATCCTCCCTATATTATGTCTAATCGTGGTCCAAGATTCACTCCTAACTCTTTTAAAGGCTTGTATAATTCGTTGGGTACTGAATTAAATTTCAGTAGAGATTTTCATCCTCAATCAGATGGGCAGTCAGAGAGATCAATTTAGAAATTGGAGGATATGCTACATTAATGTAAAATGGATTAACATGGTAGTTGGAATTAATATCATTATTTGGATGTGTTTCCTTATATCAACAATTTTCATTCCATTATAAAAAATGCACTATTTGAGGCATTTTATAGAATGCGTTGTTGAACTCAAACTTTTTTGGGATGAAGTTGGTGAAAGGAAATTGATTGGACCAAAATTGGTGGAGGAAATGATAGATAATGTTCATTTGATTCAGGGACACATGATAACATCTCATAAAAGGTAGAAACGTTATGAGGATAACCAGAAGAAGTATATTTCTTTAGAGGTAGGTGATAATGTATTTCTAAAAGTTTCTCCATGGAAAAGTGTGATGTGTTTTTCTAAGAAGGGGAAGATGAGTCCCTATATCATTGGACCCTATGAAATTCTAGATAATGTTGGATTCATTTACTACTAAGTGTCTTTTCCTCCATGTTTATCCCTGGTACACAATGTTTTTTATGATTCAATTTTAAGAAAGTATACATTGGATCCATCTCATGTTTTGAATGTAGAAGTAATTCAGTTGGAAGAGAATGATTCTTTTTAGGAACATCCAGTCTCTATTCTTAACTATATATAAAAATTGTTGTAAAATAATGTGATCCCTCATGTTATGTTCTTGTGGAAAACCATATGGTCAAAGAGGCAGCATGAGAATCTAAAAATTCTATGAGTCAAAAATACCCCCAGTTGTTTGATATGTGAATAAAATTACCAGGACGGAATTTCCAAAATGGGGGAAGATAGTAAAAAACAATGTAATAATAAATTAAGTCTTTTGATTTATTAATTATATAGTAAATAAAATAGGCAGTACATTTAATAATGTATACGTTAAAACTAGTTTTATGGTTAAAAACAATGTCTTTCTAAAAAAAATTGTTTTACTACCTTTTGATGGAGAAACCATTTAAAATATTATATTTCATACGTTTTTAAGTTATTTTTTTTAAAAATAAACTTCTTAATTGTATTTGGTACATCAAAATTTAATTTTTAAGAAATTTTGGTATTTTTCTAATAAATTTTATCTCTTAATGAATAGTGAGAAATACTACAGTTTAATTTAAAACTGCTTTTTTGTCAAATTTATTTATATTATCAGATTATAATTTTAATTGATTTTAAATATTAAAAAGATTATGTTTTTACTTAATAAATTTTAGTTCATTGGATGAAATTTCATTTTGAAATTGAATATAAAAATCATTTGAACTTTTGAACATTTTTCTTAAAAAACATGTTTTCTCATTCTGTTAATGGGATTAATTTTTATTTAATTTCTGCCAATTATATGATTTGAATTTGAAAAAATGGATTCCATATTTGTTACAAAAAGGTCCAAATTATGTAAATAGGTCCCTTTTAATTTTTTACATTATGAATAGTAACTTTAGTAATTATTTTTATTACCACAGTTAAGGGTAAATCGGGTAATTAAAGATTAAAATAATATTATAAATATTATTAAAACTACCCTAACATGTTTCATAAAATTATTTAATGATATATTTTCGACCAAAACAATCTTGGGGAAAACATTTTGGCCTTTGCAAGCAAGTTGGGTGTGATTATGACACATATAACATTTTATTTAATGTAAAGAAAAATATGTCATAATCATGTCTCTTATAACTATAACTATATTAATATAAAATTATGTAAGTGATATATTAAACTATAAATATTATTTAGATATATAAAATGATTATATAAATCATGGTAATTAATATTTAATTTTTAGGATATAAATAATTAAATTAAATGGGGACATAATAATGATGCAGTAATTTCTTAATTAATGAAAGAATCAAATAAATGAGATTATAAATTTTAAAATAAATATAGATTGTATAATTTTTGTCATCACAGAATTTTATGGAATAATTTTACATGTTGGTGATGATTAAAAGTATTCATTTCGAACTTATCTTCTTGTTATAATATGTTTTGAAAGTCAACTAATTAATAGTGTCAAAATTGACACTATTGGTACTTTAAAATAAAAAATATTTGACTAATTGTTAAAAAATTTATTAAAAACCTATATTCCTCAAAATACTTTTTAAAAGTCATAATATATCATAAATGACTCTTTTATTGGTCGTTTTTTCTATTATGGTATTTATATTAATCCGAAAAGGGTGAATAACATGATATAACAGTAAGATTAAAAAGGCTAAAACATGTGTTAAAACAAAAAGACACAGATAAAAAATAATTAAAACATGTATAAAATTTATATTATGAATTTATTTAGACTATTAATAATCATATCTTAAAATTATATCAATTTGGACCCATTTAGAATAGAAAATTAATTTATATTAATTTAATATTTTGAGGAATTCCAAGAGTGCCCCTCCCCTCTTTTATAAAAGGAAACTACTTGCTATCATTTTTTCACACTTCAAAACCATCTTGGTTTGGACCTGTTATACTTAAATACCTTCCTATAATCCATCCCTACATTCTTGATGCTTTATTTTAGGCATAACACCCTCTTTATAGGTGTTAAGGTGTTAATCAAAGGTGATGAACTAGAGAAGAGGTATCACTTTTATTTATATGTTTCTATTTGAATTCTTCTTACACTTTCTTAAAATATTATTAAACCATGAGGATATAGTAACTATAGTATACTCAATATAATTTTGTTTTATCATGTTAATATAATCACCTAAATCCATCCCCACATCCATCAAATGGGAAAGTAATTAATTGTTCGTGCGTACGTGTGAACTATGACCTCCACAAACCAATATAATTCATTTTCCACAATCATCCCTCATGACTGGTTATAAGGATGGAATTAATGTTCACATGTGATATTAATGACATATTAATCATTATAATATAATAATATATCAATTGTTTTCTTACTTTCCATGAACATAAAAGTGATAACGTCATTCGTGCATACGTGTGAACTATCGACGAATCGATGTGATTCATTTTTATTCATTACATTACTTTTATGATATAAATAATTATATTAATGAATAATATTATTTTAATTATATTATTATAATTATGAAAATATAAAATTAAAATTACCTTCTTTCCATAATGATCATTGAAAAATGGAAATATAACTCGTGCATACGTACGACCTACCTTCTCTATGATTAAAAGTTTGTTCATTTTTCATAACTATAGTTAATGGTTTTATTTAAAAGTATAATTAGCATATAAAAGTGATAATTATGTTTTCAATATTATTCTAGATAAAATTGAATTATGACCACATGAACTATTTACATCATACTAATTTCATTTTTGATCCCAAGTACCAAATATTGAAAAAACGTCTGACATGAACTTAACTAATTATGTAATTATTATAATATTATAAATAAGTGATATAAAGGTAATAATAAAATTTAAAAAGGTTATAAAGAAAGTATAAATTAAACTATGTTTAGTATTCAGTAAGATAAATAATTTACGAGATGAGTCAGACTCAATGTAGGAGACTTCGTCTCAATATCCTTTCATTGAGGTATATTGGGATGTTATACACTACCTTCTTTTATAAGGTGTATAATAAAGCCATTTGACTTTTAATTTCATTTAAAGTTTCCTAAAAAGAATATTTTTATTTGAATTGTTTTACTAAATGATGAAAATAATGTTTTGTGTTTTGTGTTAACCTATACGACGAAAACAACTTTTATGCCGCTATTACCATTATTTGATAGATTGCTTCCTCTAAAAGACGTAATGTTTTTTTAAAAAATAAAAAAAAAATATAGCTATTATCCAATTAGGAAGTCTCCCAAAAATAAAGTTTCACCTTGTTCACATGAGTCATATCATTTTGTCATTTAACCATTTACCATTCCAGGGTTTTGCATTCACCCCCCCAGAGAACACTGTCCTCGTTGTAGACCCTATATCTCAACCCAGGAAGTGCACCACAATAAAATCTAGGTTCATGATATGATACCTAATGTAAAAATAGGGCCCCACTAACAGCACAAACATCCCGCCTTAACATGGTCATCAGGTCTTTGCATACCAGGTACGACCCGTTCCCCTACAGACATATGGTCCCCACCCTAAGGCCCACCCACATGTCCGCATGGGTTATTTGACTAATGAATATCCCCATAGGACAAAACATGCTCTTACCACTATTAATTTTCCCTAATCACACAAACCCTCAAAAACTTCTTCTAAGGTCACCCATCTTGATAGAAAATTAATTTAAGAGGGTGGCCAATGTTGATATAATAATTCCACGACGTTAAATGTTGATAATCTTGAGTGATGTCAACAATTTTAAATTCATTCACATTGATGATATTTTTAGGTTTATATTTTTATATAATTATCCCATAAATATTATATAAAAACTAAAATATTACAAATCGTGAATGTCTACTCACTATCCTTTTTTTCATAATCTAATACATTTTAAAATAAAACATGATTTCCTTTTCTTGATAAAAATATTCATACCATTTATACTGACACCTTTATTTCTGTTACCCAGACTTATAACCTATGTAAAACATTTCAAAAACATGAGATGATAAAAAATATCAGTAAGCGGTACAAAATATTGAAATAAATAGTTAGTCCATGAATATTTTAACTCAAGGAATCATTTTCAAAAAATCCTCTATTCACCCAAAAAACTAAAACCCTTTATCATACCCCATGAAATCATAATATTCCTATAAAACTCTATATAACTCATAAATAATAAAGGTAAATTTTGGAATCAATATCATTCTCACATTGCCTCTTTCAAGGCTACATAGAGATTAACCCTCATGGTTACATTTGAAATACCCATCATGATATATTCCTTAAATCTATTTGGAGAAATATGACCAGTTAACTCTGTCTCATTACCAAATACATTGGAGATCTATTAAAATCTCACCCACCCTTGGTTTATCACAAAACTACTTGAACTCATAAGTAATTCCCAAGAACCAAAACATAATCATAATACATAAAACAAGCATAAAATAAAAAAAACATTTCCACTTGAAATCACAATATATCATTTCAATAAATTGAAATAATAAATCTATTTTCAAAACAATTTTCAATACCAAAATACTAAAAAAGGAATATGGTATTTATTTTTATTTTAAGGAAATTATAAATTATATTGGAAGTCAAATATCAAATATCACAGCGGCAGAAAATTCATTGATGTCGTATACGTTAAAAGAATCATTTGGTTGTTAAATAAGGTATGAAGCACCATATAAAAAGATTAATTTTGAAAAAACTTGAATTAAATTAAAAGTAAATGGGTTTTATTATACATCTTATAAAATAAGGCAGGGTATAGCATCACAATATGCGTCAATGAAAAGAGACTGAGACGAAGTCCCTTACCTTGAGTCTGAATCAGATCGTATGTTATTTATATTCAAAAATAATAATCTTAAGTTAATTTCACCTTAATTGAGAGCCATTTTCAAATTTATTATTCCCTTTATATCACTTATTTATAATTTTATGAAAATTATATAATTATTTAATATCGCATCAGATATTTTGTTAATATTCGGTACTTGAGTTAAAAAATGAACTCAGAATGATGTAAATAGTCTATGTAGCCATATTTCCATTATCTCTAGAATAATATTTATGACATAATGATAAATTTTATTCATTAAATATACTTTTAAATTAAAACATAAATTATAGTTATGAAAAATGAATGATGTTATAATCCTGGAGATGGTAGGTTATACGTACACATGAGTTATGTGTCCATTTTTTCAATGAAAACTATAAAAAGAAGGTAATTATCATTTTATCTTTTCATAATGATAATAATATAATTAAAATCATATTAATAATTTAAATTTACTTATATATATCATACAAATTATTTAATTGATAAAAATGAATCATATCGCTTCGTGGATAGTTCATATGTTTGAACTAACGATGTTATAGTTTTTATGTTCTTGGAAAGTAAGAATTTAATTGATATATTATTATATTACAAGGATTAATATTTAATTAATATCACATATGAACATTAATTCCATCATTATAACCATTCATGAGAGTCAGTTATGGAAAAAAAATTATATCGGTTTGTGGAGGTGATATTTCACACAAACACAAGAATGATTAATTATTTCCCCATTTCATAGAAGTTGGTATAGATTTAACGGTGATATTAACATAATAAAATATTAGTATATTGAGTATACTAGATATATTATATCATCATGGATAAATAATATTTTAATAAAGTATAATAATAAATAATATAGAAACACTTATATAAAAATGATACCTATTATTCGGTTGATCACCTTTGATTAACACCTTAACACCTATAAAAAGGTGTTATTACTAAAATAAGGCCTCAAGGATATAGGTATAGATTATAGGAATGTATTTCAGTAGAACTGGGCCAAACCAATATGGTTTTGAAGTGTGAAGAAATGATAGAAAGTAGTGCCCATTTATAAGAGGGGGAAGGGGAACTCTTGGAATTCATTAAAATATTAAATCAATATAAATTAATTTTCTAGCCTGAATTGGTCCAAATTGATTTTTTTTGAATACATGATGTGTATGGTTCATAATACATTCATCCAATAAAAATTAGACATGTTTGGATTATTTTTTAATCCTTATCTTTTTGTTTAACACTTATTTTCACCATTTTTAATGTTATTGTGATATCATAATATTTACACTTTTTTGGGTTAATATAATTAATATAAAATAGTCATTTATGACATATAAGTACATTTCCCAAATATATGGCTGAATATATGATTTTTATAAATTTTATATCATTTAATAAAATATTTTATATTTTAAAATACCAATAGTATCAATTTTTCAATATTCATAATTTGAATTTTTAAAAATATAATAACTACATAATAACTTTGAAAAAAACATTAAATCATCAAAAAAATATTTAATTCATCTATAAAATTAATCAATCTAATCAATTATGTAAAATTATATTTAATTTAAAATTTATAATATCATTTAATTGATTCTTTCATTATTTAAGAAATTACTACATCATAATTATGTAACCATTTAATTTAAGTATTTATTTTATAAAAAATATAAATAAATTACTATGATATAGATAATCATTTTATATTTCTAAATAATAATTATAATGAAATATATCACTTATATTACCCCATATTAAAATTTTTATAGTTATGAGATACATTATTATGACTTCCTTCTCTTTACATTAAAAATATTATAAGTGTTAAAATCACACCCATGTGGCTTCCAAAGTCCAACATTTTAGCTTAAGGATTTTCTTGGTCGATAATAACTCATACGATAAAATTAGGATAATTTTTAGGGTAATTTTATAATATCTATAATATTATTTTAACCATTAAATACATGATTTACCCTTAATCATGGTGATAAAAATTATTAATAATGTTACTATTCTTAATGTCCAAAAGGGACCTATTCATAAATAGGGCCTTATTATTCATAATATGGAATAAATTGTTTAAAAAATAAAAATATTTAATTGGTATAAATTAATTAAAAATTAATCTCATTGATCGAATGGGAAAACATGGTTTTAACGTAAAACATTCAAAATTTCACATAGTTTTTCTATTAAATTTCAATATAAAATTGAATCCAATGAACTAAATTGGGTTACATGATACAAAAATAATCAAATAATACCTTAAATATAATTAAAATTAAAATCTAATAATAAAAATAAATTATATGAAAATGATGTTTTGAATTAAAATATAGTATTTTTCACTATTCAGAAAAAACTTTTATCTAAAAAATATGCAAAATAAAAAAAAAGTTAATTTTCATGTCATGATTCCAAATAATAAGTTTATTTTGCCCAATAAAACTTTTAAATGTGTCAATCCGAGATTTCAAATGTGTTCTCAATCAAAATTCGGGAAAAGAATTTTTTAGAAAAAATAATGTTTTTAACCATAAAAATCGTTTTACTATTTACATTAGTGAATGTAGTGACTATTTTATTTAATATATAATTAATAAGTAAGAAGAATTGTTTTATCATTACCTGGTTTGTTATATTCTTTCACCCTTTTAGAAATTTTTTCTTCACAATTTTATTCACTAATCAATCAAGTAAGGGTATTTTTCCCACATAGCATTTTCAGATTCCCTTGTTGCCTCTTCAACCATTTTGTTTTTTTCCAAAAAACCATAATATAATGAATCACCTTATTCCATAACACTTTCTCTATATAGTCATTAATCTATAATATTTTTTCCTCATAAAAAATATTTTCTTCTAACTCAACTAGTTATAGACTCATAAGATGAGATGGATCCGACATATTATTTCATAACATTGAAACATAAATAAAATTGTGTACCAGAGATAAACATGTAGGTATATATACTATGTAGGAAACTAATCCAAATTTATCTTGGATTTCATAGTGTTCGATGAATTGTGGAATTAGCTTCCCCTTATTACCAAAATGCATTACACTTTTCCATTGAGAAACTCTGAGAAAAACATGATTTACTACCTTGAAAGAAATATCCCCTCTTCAGTCATCCTCATAACTTTTATGCCTGCTTTGGGTTATCCTCATGTGCCGCTGAATCAACCAAAATTTCTCTTATATTTTCTCTTCCAACTCAAGTCCCATTTACTTACTTTCCCCAATGGCATTCTAAAAAGATGGAGTTCGACATCACTTCCCATATAATGTCTCAAATTATGCGATATGTATACTATAATGAAAACTGTTATTATAAGAAAACTCAACCAAAGAATGATACTGATCCCAAATTCCCTGGTAATCCATTAAAAATGCATGTAGCATATCCACAAATGTTTTAATTATTCATTCTGATTCCCAATTTATTGAGGATGGGAATTTGTACTAAAATTTAATTTAGTACCCAATGACTTATGAATTCCTTTCCAAAAGTAACAAGTGAACCTAGGATCATGATATAATAAATTGGAGAGAGTAACTCCATGTAACCTAACTATATTTTTAAGATATAACCAGGAAAGTTGATCTAGAGATAGAGTGTCTATAATAGGATGAAAATGAGTAGATTTAGTCAATAGATCAAAAATAACCCAAATATCACTACCACCTAGAGAATGATTTGGTAATCCCACTATGAAATCCATGGAAATATTTTCACATTTACACTCTAGCATTGGAAAATACTTAAGTACCCCCTTTGGACACTATCTTTCTACTTTAACCTTCTGACATGTCAGAAAATTCTAGTAAAGTCAGTAATATCTCTTTTCATTATATCCCACTAGTAAATTCCCAAAGTTCTCTGTACATCTTAGTTCTACCTGTATAAACTTAAAATGGAGAACTATGAGCTTCACTTACCTGAACATTCTTCAAATGTGAATCAAAAGGCATACATAATCTCTTCCCAAATCTCAAAACATAGTTCTTATCAATGTTAAATTAATGTAACTTACCCTTTTGAACCAATTCTACCTTTTTTTTAATGGAATATCTTCTTTCTAATATTTCTTAATTCTTTTTGATAGAGACAATTATACTGGAACCTAAAACAATACAGAGAGATTTCCTACACTAATAACTTCCAATAAAAAATTCATCAATTCATTATCCAAAGTGTCAGGTTCTAAATGTACCATGACTTTGAAATGTTAGGGATTAATAGAATTAGTTTTTTAGGAATCAAGTTGTTATGATATTTTTAAAAAGGAAATTACTAAATAGTGTCAAAATTGGAATTTATGATATTTTAAAATAATTAATATTTAACTAAATGATATAAAATTTATAAAAATATAAATTTCACCCAAATTATTTTTTATGTATAAAAATTCCATTAATGACTCATTTTTTTTCATTTAGAAATTTTAGAGTAATTATATTTACTCTCAAATTTTAAATTACATAAAGTCATGGTAAGAATTAGTAAGTGTTAAAAAAATGACAAGGATTAAAAAATAATCACAACTTTTAAAATTTTAATTAGATATATGTATTTTGAACTAAAATCATTATATCTTATAATTAATTTAGTTTGGGTACATTTGTAATATATAATGATTTTATTTTAATTTTATACTTTTTAAAATCCCTTGAGTTCCCCTCCCATCCCATATAAAAGGGCACCCATTCTTCTTTATTCCTTACACTTTAAAAACCATTTGGTTCAGCCAAGATCTTTGTAAAACCATTCCTAGAATACCTCCCCATATTATATAGGCCTTAGTATTGGAATAATACCCTCTTTAGAGGTTTGTTATGGTGTTAATAAAATGAGATTATTCGAAGGAAATACAACATTTCTGTTTAAGTGTTTCTATTTTATTTACTATTCGACATCCTTCAAATCTTCTCCAACCATGATGATAAAACAACTATTGTATCATCAATATAATAATATTTTTTTATGTTAATATCATCTACAAAATCCATCCCTAATTTCATTAAATGGTAAAGGAATTAATCATTCCTGTGTACGTGTGAACTATCACATCCACGAACCGATATAATTAGTTTTCTGTATCTCTCTCTCAAGACTAGTTATATTTATGGAATTAATTTTAATATGTGATATTCATGACATATTTTTAATTATAATAAAATAATATATCAATTAAGTTCTTACTTTCCATGTATATAAAAATGATTACATAGTTTTTGCGTATATGTGAACTATCACCTCCACAATGTAATGTGATTAGTTTTTAATCACCACATAACATGGATAATATATATATGTATATATAAATAATTAATACGATATTAATGATATTATCATCATTTTTTAATGATTAAATAATACTATCCTTATTTCCATAATGTCCACCAAAATATGTTAACGTTACTCATGCGTACATACATCTTACCATCTCCGTGATTGTAATGTAGTACATTTTTCATAACTATAAATAAATAGTTTTATTTAAAATTATTATTGATTATTAAAAGTGATTATTATTTCATGAATATGATTATGGAGATGATGTAATTATGACCATTTGGAATATAGACATCATTTCAAATTCATTTTGGACTCCAGTACAGAATATTGACAAAACATCCAACATGAGTTTAAATAATTAAGTAATTGTTATAAAATTGTAATAATTAAAATAAAGGTTATAATAAACATGTAAAGTTTCTCAATAATGTAATTAGTAAACTATATTTACAAATTATGAAGATATATAATGTACGAGACGATTCATACTTGAGGTAAGGGACTTCGTCTCAATCCACTCTCATTGAGGCACATTGTGATTTTATACTCCACCTTCTTTTATATGGTGTATAATCAACCCATTTGAATTTTTATTTCATTAAAATATTTTTAAAAGGAATATTTTTATAGGAATATTTTTAATTTATTAAACGAGAAAAGTAATTTTTTAACATATATGATGAAAACAACTTTTCCTTCGGCGTGACCATTAATTGATAGTTGGATTCCTCTAAAAGCTGTAATGTTTTATAAAAAAATAAATACCATATTACCTTTTTAGGTATTTTGGTATTGAAAATGGTTTTGATAATGGATTGATTATTTCAATATATTTAATTGATATTTTATGATTTCAAGGGGAAATGATATTTTTCATTTATGGTTGTTTTATGTATTATGATTATGTTATGGTTCTTGGGTATTCTTTATGACTATGGGTGGTTCTGTTATAAACCGAGGGCGGGTGAGCCTATGATAATTCTCCAATGCATTGGGTCTTGATATAGAGTTAAATGTTTTAGTTTCTCCTAAGATATTTTGGGAATATATCATGATGGGTATTCCAAATGTAACCATGAAGGGTACCCTATATATAGTCTTAAAATTAAAAGTGAAATGGTTTGATTATACACCTTATAAAATAATGTGGTGTATAACTTCACAATATTCCTCAACGAAATGAGATTGATATGAAGTCCCTTACCATGAGTAGCACCGGTCTAAAAATAAATCTATTATTTTTCTGAAATTATTAAGGGAGCTCTAGAAAATAAAACATTATGGCTACCTGAAGGATTGAAAACTATCTTGGGCCTTCCTACTTTCCAAGGGATGGGCTCACTCCCTAATTCTCTACCATATTTACAACATTAAAGAGATGTATTTAATGAAATAATTTTTAATCTTTCTCTACAAATAAATACCTTTATAGGAATTTTTACTCTAAAAACATTACAACTTTTATACAATAATTTATAAACTTTAACATTTGTACTTATAGAAGGAAACATGAAGAAACTAAATCTCACATTTATTGGATGTTAATTTTTTAATTGGAATGTTAATTAAAATATAATTAACATCTATCTAGAAAAAAACTTCACATTATTTATTTAATAGTTCACTTTTGTACATATATCAAAGACTCAATAAAATTAAACTAATGCATGCATGATATGTCATAACTTACATATAATAGACATATCTTTTTTTTAAACGACAAACATGTATGTATAAATTTTTACACACATAAAATGATAATATTTGTATCTTAGAACTTACTTAAATTTTGAAAATTCATATTAAATAATAACTTTCAGGTATAAATAGAGATATTTTGACAAAATAATTATCAAACATGGAAATTTTGATATGATGAAATAAATATTTAAAAAGAAAAACTCAATTGAAATGAAATTAAAAACACAATCTTTCAATAAATTTGAGTAACACTTTATAATATATAATAAATAAAAAATATATTTGTAGAGAGGGATTTCCCATGAAATTAGAATATTAAATGATGAGTTTAAAAGTATAAAAATATCTTTCTAAAGAAGATATAATTTTAAAGAAACAAATATTGGAGAGTAAACATCCCCATAAGCTAAACTATAGAATAGAAATCAAAATTTTGAACTAAAGAAACAAACCCCCATTACTAAAACCTATTCCTAAATTAAGAAAAAAAATTTGGAAAAAAATTATTTCAATTTCTATTGTATAGTTTATATTTAATTGAAAAAAGTAAATAAAGAAATAAAAATATTTTCCCATACCAATGATGGAAGAAGGATGATATCCATCTAATCCTTCCATTCCATTATCGTCTCTCTCTTCAAATCTCCCTCTCTACCATTTCTAAGTGATATTAATACAGAGAAACAAATGATGGCATTTATAGGGCCATTATTTCACTATTCAAATTCATTTTCAGTGGATATCCTTATCAGTATCAAATTGAAATATCAACTTGTCGAGAAAGCAAAAAATATATTATACATTTATTTTTACAACTGTTAACGAGAAGAAAACCGTTAATCTATTAAATTAATTATATTCACATGATCACAAATGCATTATAGTGATGAGAAAAAATAGGCCAAAAACATTGAAAAATGGAATCTCCATAAACTTATTGAAGATCAGAAACATGGACATATAATAATTTTTTTGAAAAAAATGACTTCAAATTAAATCATATATTGATGTGAAATCAATAGACAACATTTAGACCAATATACTATTTTACACAATGTCAGTTAAAAAATCAGATGATAAAATAATTTTCAAATAGCAAAAAGTGATTCCAAACCATAACTAAAAGATTTCAAAAAGGTAAAAAATAACATGAAAACAACCAATTTAAATCTTTATCGAATGGAGATATATTTATGGAAATGATAGACAAAGGAAATCAATACACTAAATACCTTATTGATAAGAATTTAGAATACTTAAATCCTACTTTTATATTTTGATGACACAAGGTAGATCACTAAAAACTAAGTTAATTTTCCCCTAGAACTCATTCAAAACTTCCACACGACACAGATTTTTCATTCCAAAAGCTCACTAGCTGTCAGAACTTAGTATAACATCAACATGCACTCAGAACCATTCTGCGAACTCAGATCTAGATTTGGACTCAATCCCATCATCTTTAGTAGATTTCACTTTATCTTCATCCAAAAGTTGAAGAAGCCTTGGGTATTTGACTCCATCTTCGGATACTCGTAATAATACCTCATAGACCATTGGCTCGTCGTCCATATTCTTGAACCATAAAACTCGAGAACCGTTGTCCCTTATCCTTATTATGATTTTGTTTTTTTTTGTTTTACCTTTTGTTTTTTTATTCATTTCATATATCTTTATAAATAAAATTATACATATATTATAATTCATTTTTTAACAATAATACTCATACAATTTAAAAAGTATATAAAAAAGTTCATAATAATATATTAACTTTAATATAATAAAAATAGTAATTTTTTAAAAAAAAGGTAAACACTTAACGATGTAATCTTTTATCATTTATTGTTATTAAATAATAAAGAGTTTTTTTTTCAAATTCTCAAAATAACATTGAAATTATGTTAAAGTTTTAATTATCTTAAATTGAAAATTGTAATAAAATTGTATTTTTAAAATATAAATTAATGAGTCTATAATTAAATAAGATATGGTTTTAGAATATTTATATGTTAACTTATAATCACCGCATATCATTGTTTAATAAAAACCATTTTAAAATTAATTTATTAAAATATATTTTTATTTCTTTTAATATAACATGTATTTCAATATATTTATTTATAGCAATTTCGTAATTCAAAAATTATTTAATATGATTTTATAAACCTTACAAATTAAAATTTAATTTGTTATAAAATAATTACATTTACAATAAAATATTATTTAAAAATAAATACATGTTTATAAATTTAATATTTATAATTTAATATTAATTCTTATTTCTTGGGGTGTGTGCAAGTGATAAAAAATAACACTGTAAAGTAAATAAGATTTCATGTGGGGATATTTATTATTATCATGACCAATTCAGGAACCTAGGTGGGCCCTAAGATGGGAACCACAAGTTTTCATGGAAACTAGTAGTTCTTGGAAGGCTAGGACTAGAAGGCAAGGTTAATACGAGGTGTCTATGTTGTCTTTTGGGACCAACTATTAGAATCTTACTAATATTTCTCTAATTTTTTATAGTTATAATCAATGGTATAGTTTTCAAGGATAAATATAAGGGTAAATATTTCCATTTTTTATACTTTTTATTTATCAACAGTCATATTCCTCATATAATTTTTATAATTGTACTTTATATTGAATTATCATAATGTATTAATGTTTATCATGTATTATAATATTTTACTTTAATAAAATAGTGAATTTTTTCATTTATTTCAATTTCCCATATAAGATATGCTACTCAACATATACAACGATTAAAAACAGGGGGTATTCTATCTATGGACAGTTTCCATTTTATCGATAGTTCATGGGATTATGTCTCTATTCCCATATTTTGGAGGATCTATATAAAATCTATCCAACTATAGTAGAACTGATAAGTGACACTGAAAATGGGTAATAAATCCATGTTTACATTACAAAACTTATAGCTATAGAAGTGTGTACTTTTCCAACATGGGTACATAAGTAGAGTGGACTACTATGCAGATACAGAATTGTAGTACCACATGTTAATATATAACCATGTTTTATTATGATCTCATCATTATGATAGGGTTTTTAGAAAAAAAAATTTATTTTAATTTTCTCATAAATTAGTGAAACAATTATAACTCTGCATAGAGATAAGGGATTTTCTTAAACTAAATATATCAAAATAGTCATGTTCATATGTTTTTAACATCTTTATTTTTCCCCTATCCACTCATATTTTTGAGTATTTTATCATTTCATCCCCATTTATTTTCATAACAAATATTATCATAGCATGAGTTCATATGATTAGTGTATGATTTACAATGTCGAGTGATAAATATAGAAGAAGGTATAGTAAATATAAATCATTTAAATTGATAAAACATAATTTTCTATGAAATAATGGTTGATAAATATCTTTATATAATTAATATTCACTTAGAACCGAAGGGTATGAAACCAAATAAAATTTAAAAGAGGGAGAAGGTATTTATGGATCAATAAGTTCTCAGATTTGTTCATTTGATATTATTAAAGAATTTTTTTTTCAACAATAGAGAGGTATGGAAAATGGTTGGGTAGATTAAATAGTGAATATTTATTAGAATCCATCTATATTTAACAAAAACTACATGATTCAAAACTTATTAAATATTAATTATAATTAAGGGAAGCTTTTTCTAGATCCATAAATTAATTAACCACTACCACATATAATTTAACATCATGGGGAACTATTCTAGATGATAAGGCGTGTAAATGAGTTTTATTTTCTTTGTTACAATATATTTAAAAGTTTTTACTAATATTTTTGAGAAGAACTTAAAGGAATAAAAAATTGATGTTGAATGATTTATATGATTAAATCTTTAAGGTTGATATTCAGAAAAGATTATCAGGAATATTATTTATATTTTCTGAAGACATTGATAGAAAAGGTAGATATAAAGAATGAGATAATCACATAGGATGATCAAAATTAATAGGAAAGATATGAGACTTGGAAAAGTATCCAGGTCCAATTTACTAATGTTGTTGGAAGAAAGGATATATTGAGAGAGTTTGGGTGGATAAAGATAAGGAACCAAAAACCAATTTAGAAAACATAAATGGAAAGTGGAACTAATTGTGTTTTATTATTCAATGTCAAAAATCCTAGAGTCTTAGATTTCGTATACAAGAATATCATACCATTCCAAATCGGAGAATTTTATAATAATTATATTTCAAAAAAATATATAGATTGAAGTAATAATGATGAATCTTTATATATAGTTGAAAATGGTGATGCATTGGTCAGGAATAAATGTGTGAGTTTTCCCATTTTATATAACATGTGATATTTTCAAATTTTGAGAGTGAAGCTTATTTCTATTAGACAAAATAATGATTCAGGATTTAACACCATGGTAACTTGTAGTGAAAGAAGAATTACCAAGGGAACTATGGTAACAGCTCAAGGACTAAATAATGGAAACTTTTAAAAAATATGACATATTTTTTCATGGACATGTATGTAATAAAAAACTCTATTAGGAATTCACAAATAAGGAACTGAAATATAGGTCACTTGAGTGATAAGGGGATGAAATTACTATAAATAAAATGAATTTTACAAAATTTGAATTAAGTTAAAGTTGTCCTATTTGATGATTTTATGATTCGAAATAAAATGATAGATTCTATTAAAAAAAGGAAGAACACCAAGGGATATTTAGCTAGTCATGTTACAAACTGATGTTTATAGACCTTCAATAGTGAATTCTATTAGAGGGGAACTATATTATGTGGTATTAATTGATTAATCAATAAGGAAGGTAAGGTTTTACACAACAAAAAGTAAATATGATGTGTTTTGTATGAATTATAATCATACTACTATAATAGTGAATGATTCAAGAGTAATGTTGAAATGATTGTGGTATAATAATGAAGGTGGGTAATATAGTGTAGAGGTTGTGTTAATAATGTAATTAAGTGGGAGAATAGTCTATATGGAACAAGATAATAGAATTACCTGACTTAGTAACCAAATAATATTTTAATTAATTTTTTAGTAGTATGAGTCGACACTCAGGGACTCCCGATAATTTCTTAGCATAAGAATTGAATATTTTATTGTATGATTTCAATACGAGTTCATGTGTGAAAATGGGAGAGAATCTTATTTATGATTTATTGTGAGGAAAGGTGGTCATATCTCTCATTTATAATGCTTTAGTTTTTTTCATATATATATATAGTTTTTAATGTAATGGAAAATATTGATTCTAATCCTAAATCTTATTTATTAATTTGTTAATTGAGTAAAATAATTTTGATGTAACTTCTGTGATAATGAAAAATAATAATATCATCACAAGTAAAATTTTTATATTTAATAAAGATTTCATATTAAAGGAAATTAATTATGATGAAAGTAACAGTAGTAATAATGAATCAAAATGACTTAATCAAGTCCATATTGAAGTTATACCAGAGCACGTAACCACATAGCTAGCACAACCCACTCCTCATGTGCTATTGAGGATTTGGAAAAAAGGTATAAGTTATATAATAAGGTATTCATTATCCTTACACTCTTTTTTTAACTGGTGATGGATATCTTGAATTCATTAAATAATTTATATAGTTAAAGGAGTTTATTTTATTGAATTTTTCTATGTTTGAGGAGATTTATTCATTACATACAAATGATACATGGGATTTGAAATCACTTTCATGATAAAATAATTTGTTATAAAACTAATTGGAATATAAGTTCAATTAATAACATGACACTTAGATAAAATGTAATGAAATTCTAGGTTTAAATTGTTTTAGTAGAATAAAGTTATGTATTTTAGTAAAATTTTCTAGCTTATAGTGAATCTCACCACCATTTAGGTGGTACACATGATTGTTGATCAAACTATTTTCATCTTGCTTAAATTTATGTATATAATACATTTCCTTATAAAGATATAGAGGAATATATAAATATAGTGTATCTAGAGAAATATGATGAGTTGGTAAAAAATACCTTATGTGAAAAGTTTAAAAGAGTTTATATGGGATGATGGAAAACAAATAACAATTTTGATATATTCATAAGTAAAAAGGTATTCAAATGAATTCACATGAACCAAGATGTTAGTTGAAGAATTTGGGTCATAAATAATTTATATTTATTATTTATGTCGATGAAATGCTCGATTTATGATCATGTATGCAATGGATAGATGAGATAACATGGTATAAAGCTGAGGAGTTCATAGTGAAATATCTTTGAGAGTTTAGAAATATTCATAGGATGAAGACCAAAAGAGACCAGGTTACTATGAAATTGATATTATCATCGGTTGAATACATTATAATTCTTTTGAGTTGGTTTTGTAAGTTGAAAAAAATAAATTTAATATTCCCAAGGACTGATATTTTAATTTATTCATGGAGAAAATATCAATGATATATGATGATGTTATTTTTATGGAAATGGTTCCTTAAATATCAACTACTGGAAACTTGATATAAGAATCTTTTTGTACTTGAATTGATATTTATCATGTGGTGGGAGCTTTCAGTTACTTCATAGTTAATCCTATAAATAGCATTCGTATTTTTTTAATTTAATACTTAAGTATTTGGAAATATGTATGGAAGTATCTCGGGGTTTTTAGAAAAATAAATTACAGGAGGGGTAGGTGGATGATTATCATAGATGTGGTGTTGATTGAAAAAAGGGTAACATATTTTAGGTATTTTCTAATCGAGTTACTAAAATATATAGGATATCTCAATTCCATAATGTTGTGGAACTGTCCACCATAATGGTGGACTACATTTCAAAAATATAAGTTTAGAAAGAGATTATTTTTTTATAAAAATCTTAGAGGAGTTAAATTAAAAGAGAAAGAAATAAGAATTTCAATTTGATAATAAGAGTTTTATATATCTTGGGAAGAACCTAGTGTTTCATGCTAGGGTGAATCATGTTCAGTTAAACTATGAAATTATTAAAGGATTAATGAAATATGGGCAGTTGAAATTATAATATTGGTGAGGAACTAGTAATCTAAGAGATATATTTATGAAGTTGATAGTGATTGAAATGTTTATGTGTTATTTCCCCTCTATTGTTCTATATTAATTAATGGTTTAATGAGAATGTTACCGTTAGGAAGTAATTTAGAGGAGGATTAGATTAATATTTTGTATAAAGTAGAAGCATGGAAGGAATTACATTACTAGATTAGTATCCATATATGATATTGTTATAATATTTGGTCTTGATCCATCTGACACTGTTTTTCTATGTGAACAAGGACTTTTCTAAACCACTTTCCAATAACCCTTGTGGCTTAACCTCTATAGTGAGGAGACTGGGGGTTATAAGGATGAAGGTACCCAACCCAAACTTTAGAGGCATTGGCTCAATGCTCACCAATTCGTAATGATTCAACCAGTCACAAGAAAAATGTGTGTTGTACCCATGTGTACCTTATCGACCTGGTAATTATAACACTATCTATTTTACTGGTATATGTACTATAGTAATGTGAAACACTATACAGATCCTTCACTATAGTAATAAAATTTACTATATTTTTTTCTTTTTGATCTTATATTTAAGATAGAGTTTCTAAACATTATGTTTATTCCCTATAATTGTCTATTTAAAATAATGAAATGATTCAGCCTATTCATGGCCTTTGACCTCTAATATTTTCTCACTAACTCTTATATAATTCCAATATATTCAAATTATAAAAATAACAATTATGTCATATAAATTTTTTTAATTAATTTATGTTTCCAATTGATTCATGTGTTTTCAAACTGTTTAAAAATATGTGTAAAAAAAAAATAACACTAGTGCCACTTATCACACCCACTTCACTTTTCATCAAACAATAAGATCCTTTTTTCTAAAACAACAAATACATGTGGTAATTCCATTTTCAAACATTTATATGTTATTAATAATAACCCTCTTTTGATATTTTATCATCCATTAAACATAAATATCTCTCAACTAGAGTAATAAATAATTAAGCAAGTACTTTAATCCCATATTAGTGAACTAGTTGTGGAAAATAAGAACAATGAGTAATAATATTAAAGGTGTTAATAAAAATAAATTATACTCAGTATCAAATAGCCATACTCTACTTATCTTCTCAATTTCTCTTCTTATAACTATCCCTCTACATTGTCTAAAAAACATTTCTTACACTTATACTCAAAAAACATGTTATTATATTTTATACATCAATTAATTCACACACTTATTAAAATCACAATATCATGTAGAAATAACCATATGATGATACTAAACTCACATTATTCCCCATTTTAAAACTCACCTTAAATATATTATAACCCTTAAAAAACATGTTTTTCAATTTATATTGTCATCTTCTTCATTTTAAAAAATCAAAGATAAAAAGAGAGGTTATAGAACACTATACCATAACCTTGAGAATGTTGAGGTTGAACTCCAATCATTAGCCCTAATTCGTAAATAGTTTCCTTAGGTAGTTTTTTTTTGGGAAAAATCATATGCCACGTTCGCCATTTTTAAAAATATACTCTATTCCTAAGTATCCTTCTTCCAACTTCTCCTTGATAAAGTGATATTAGATAATAATTTGGTTCAATTAAAAATATTGAATTACTTTTCTTGAATAGGTTGACAGAGAAGGTGGAAGTGGATAAAGAAAAATGATTGGAGCACATTATCCATATTGTGGAAAAACTTAAAGAAGGAGTCATCGATATCAATGATCCTCAGGGGTTGTTAAAAAAATATATTATATAATTATTCAAGTGGATATTAATGTGGATCAAAGGGTGTGGATCAAAAAACAAGATCTCATTTGTGCACAAGTCTTAAATTAATGGAAGATTAATTTGGAGGAATATATCCAAACATGGGACAAGATGGAAAATCATTTTTAAGATATTTTCAAGGAAGATCTAGATATATAGGTAACCAAAATTTTATGATTGTTATACAGGGTGATTAATTCCAATAATATATGTTTTTTCATTATATATTTTGTGATTTACTTCTGTGTTTAACGAACTTATGTATTAACTATTATGGTCTCCCAGTTCTTCCATAAATGTTCTTTAGAAATAAAAATTTAATTGTAGGATTTATTAAATTATTTAGGGAACTTTTACAACTACATCATGACAATAATGGGAACCTCAAGGAATAACCGCATTCCATTTTTTAATCCTTATAACTACTAAATTTTATTAATTCTTAAGAATCATGTTTAATGAATATGATCTAGATCATTCAAGAAATTTAATCCATGAATATGAAAATATATTTAATATCATTCCTAGATTTATTCCAAATTACTCTAAATATATTAGAATGGAAGAATTACAAGGGATGATTCATTTGTATCCCCACATGTTTTTGTGAATAATTCACTATTTTCCCTTTTGATATATGTGTTATTCCCATTTATTCTCTCTCTTCAAAAACATCACATCACAAACATTGTATACTTGATTCAACATATTCATTATGTATATACTTATTTTCACATTCCTTTATTTATTATCCATTTATATATAAACAATTATATTTTTTCTAGAATAAAATTATTTTTGAATGGGTTTTTAAGAAAATTGACCATAATATCTTAAATATAGAACTTTGAAAAATAGGAACACTTTTAAAACAAATTATTCTATGGTGTATCAATAAAAATGATACACTAATGATTTTTATGGAATTATTGGGATTCTAAAAATGTTTATATAATATAGGACACATTAAATTGTTCAAATGGATTCTTTTCTCAAAATCATTTTAGAGGAAACACTTGAGGTCATGATTGGAGATTTCTTATCGATTTTAGTAAAAAATTAAAAATTAAATATATTGTGGTGTTGATAAAACATTCAATTTGAAGGATGGACCTGAAATCAGTAGATAAATATTTGAAATTTATTTTCCATAATAAGTTTCTATAAATTTGTGAATATTGAAATTAAATGGAGTGATATTATTCACCATATCATATGATATGTTCTGGTGACGGTGGAAATAAAACATTAATATTATTTTGAGTAATAAAATTTTATTAGATAGTTGTTTCAACATAGGTAGGAACCAATTATATCATAAAAATTCCCATGTTCATTAGGGGATTTAGTTTTAAAAATATTCTGTATGGTGCACCCTTTTCAACAACCTTATCCCAGGTTTTACATTTCCTTTGTTCAATTGACTTCATATGTACATGTGTTCATTCAAGAAACCTATGTATGAAGAATAAATATTTTGTTCTAGATAGTTTTAATACTTATTAATAAATTTTATCATTTAAAAATTTCTTTACCAATACTTTATTTCTTTTGTATAACTATTATAATGTTCAATATATTTTATGACAAAATCCATTTATATCATATGTGGCTGGTCATATATGGAATAAATAATAATGAGTATATAGATGAGAATTAAATTTCATATCTACTTCATTAATGGAAAATAGTATTTAATAGAAATCTCTTTGGGATTAAAATTTTATTTTTTTTCCTTAGTAAATCCTCTACCAATATATTTGTTAGGGGTACATATCATAAGAAGTTTAGCAGATTAAAATAGTATGTATAGTATATGTTTCTATTTTTCTAATAATATTTCACATAATGAATTCAATTTAAAAAAATACATTAATCCGAATATTAATATGATATTAATTTTAATCAATTAACTAGATCATAAAAGATGATTACCTTATAAAAATATTGAAACAAATTGATTTAATTAATTCCAAAATTATTGAAATATACATCTTTTCTGAAAAATAATCCATTAAAATTGGTTTTTTATTTTTTTAATTGATTATTAGAAACACTTTAGAATTAAATTTCTTTAATTTTAATAATTCAGTTTTAGTGAAATGTGGGTTAAAAATTAGGCATACAATAAACTCCTAAGGTAGATTAATTTTAATCACAGGAACATCCTTGTAATTGCACTATTCAATGATATAATATCCTAGAAAATGAGTAATCACATTATTCAAAACTCTAAAAATAAATTTAATGTTTTTACACATTACTGTAAGTTAATGTTTTAGAATTGTTTTATGGGAAAATGGTATGATTAAGTGATTCCATACACTCCTCAATTAATGAAATTCTCTTCCCATCTTACTTATTATTTTACTTTATAATATTTGTATATGGGTTGGTTGTTTCTGTTATTGTCTTGTAGGGTAATCACAATATTTTTAGAATGTCAATAATTTGATCAAATATAACTCATTCATAAAATCATTTGGAGTAAAATCTTAATATCAATATATTTATTTTCTATTTGAATAACTATAAATTGAACAAATTGCTAATCATGTTTCACCTGATGATGTTAATTTGTAATATACCTATGAGGATCCAAAGGTGGTCCACAGAAAGTTCAAATGGATTGAATAAGAATGGAGTATAGATTATTTTCTATCAATTAGGATTCCATGAGAATAATTTAACCTTTATTATATGTCAAAATAATTAAAATCAAGTGTATTATTCTCCAGATGAATCAAAATACATGGTAATTTGGAGGCATGAAACACAAGGATTCTCATGGATACTTATACAGGTTTTTAAAGGAATTTGATATTTCAAATTATAAAAAAAATAATCATATGCTATATGATTAAAGGAATTTCTATTCTCAATAAAATATAATATTATAGATTAGATCATACTCTAATCAATGAGTTCCATTATAACTTAGGTTATTTAAAAAAACATTCCTAGAAGAATAGTTTTAATTTTTGAGGATATTTTGGCTAAACAAAAAACTTAATAACTTTTGTTATCATAATGGAGAGACTAAAAACAAGGGATGGGGTCAACTTAAGGAATGTTTGAGGATGTTCCCATATAATAGTCTTGAGGTTTGTCTAGAAATGAAAATATTATATGATTTTTTTATAAGTAACTTCTCCCCCTTTGATTTAAGATTCATGCAATGGTGTCAATATATTGAAAACTTTCAAAATAAAAAAAATCATTCTTGATGAGGTATCTCTGGGTTAATTCTGTTAGAAAAGTGATAGGGGTCCAATAAGAAGGGGAATCCACCATTTTGAGTATATAACCCACTTTACTACCATAGTGGAATAATTTTCTAAAAATATCAATAATTTCTAATTAGTACCACCTACTCAAACCACACAAAAAATAACCACTCCAATTTAAAAATCTTTTCATATGTGCGGAGGACCTAAGTTATACTATGAGTGTCTAGCTAGTTTAAAAGATAGCTAACATCTGGATTTTAATTATGTGAGTTATAACAGACCTCCACCAAAATTATAGAATACCATTAACTAATAGAGGATAGTTAATAGAAATTAGAAATGCATGTAGAAATCAATAAAAATATGGGCAAAATATCAAAAAAAAAAACATTGTGAACTAATATAAACCACTCAAAAAAGAGACCTAGACCATTCCAATATGGATTTAAAAAACCCTAAACTCAATTTACATAGGATACTATACAATTAAATTGACACCCAAAATATATACACCAAAAAAATGGATTGAGTATATAATCAATTACTTTATCCTTACTTCTTATTAGTGGATGAAAACCCAAGAAAAATCATTGATAAATTGATAAGGTCCACTCTGAAACATTGACTATCAATAGGGAAATTACTTAAGCCTTATCAAAGAATGTTTATTTTACACTACTTGGTAACATGGATAAAAAATCATGGTCAAAGGTTAAGGTTGTTAAACTTCATAACAGATGGTAGCTGGAGGAAATGAAGTCAAAATAACATAATAAGATGTTTGAAAAGTGGAAAAAGAATAAGGAATTTTATTATAAAAACAGTGGATAAAACTTAGCATGAAAAATGATATATATAAAAAATAACTTAAATAAATAATTATGGAGTAATATATGAAACTATAACCATATAAACACATCCATCTTTTATGGAGAGGATAACTGAATTAATAGTGAATAAGAAATAAATGAAATTATTAGTTACAATAAAAAAATACCACATTAACAGTCCATTCACTATTATAATTTTGTTAATATTGGTATATGAAAAAATTTAAAATATTTCATCACAAATAAGAATAAATTTAAAGATCTTGGACTTACCACTATATGAAAAGAACATTCAGTTTTTTCTAAAGAAGGTTTACCAAAAAAATAAGGCATCGAAAGTGATTTTTTATCCCATGAACTATTAGACCGTGAAAATTTGGGAATCAAATTTGTGACTTGGGAGATAATTTCATTCTAAATAAATAAGGTTCGTTTTCCATCTATTTATTAGATGGACCAACGTTAATGCGAGTGGAATTTTAACTTGATGACCAATCTGAATTTCATTTTCAACAACTAACCTTCAAATCTAGAGAATAGAAAAAAATCAATCATTTTAAGTCCTCTTGATTAATTTATTTTGATTTCATAATTAGGAATTGAGATAATTTCCAACAATATAGATAGGCTATATATACTTGAGGTTCATCATAACTCTAGTTTCTAATTTATCTTAAGTCATGGGGGTAATTTTTTAGGAAATTCATATCAAAATGTTTGCATATATTTTTAATGATTACTAAAAAATAACGATGGAGGATAAGAGAAATTGTAATGATGATTCAAAAATTAATCATTATTGAAAACCTAAAGGGAATAAAAACTTTTAAATTTAATTATTTTAAAATAATTAATTATTTTATTAGTATGTGTGATATTGATTTTCTATTATTGAATGATTTCATTCTTTGAAATTATTATCTATATTTTTTTACATGAGGATAAGATTTTTTTTGTTAATTTTATACATCTTATTAAATTTATCAATTAATTTATATTTAATCCATAAATCATTATTATTTTCCTGAATAATGTTGTTCATTGAATATTTTTCAATTGAATCTACCAATGGTATTATAGGGAGAAATTTTTAAATGGGGAATAATTTTTTTATATATTATGCCTTGGTGGAGCCTTGAATATGATTTGATAAAGATTAATAAAAGTAAATATGGAGTTAAGAACTGTCTGTACTGTGGAGGACACACACCATTGTTCCTAGTGGTTTCCCCCCACATTATGGATTCTTACCCTTCATATTAAACCATCATCTACACTACTTTAAGAAATTCATATGAAATGCCTAAGAATAATAAAAACATAAACTTTTCCATTTTTCATTAATGATCCGGAAACATTTTATGTTATGGTGATGATTTAAATGTATTTTAATGGAAAGATGAAATTTATAGATAGAGGTTTGAAATTATTTTTCATATATTATCTCCAATAAATTCAATAATATACTAGAAATACATGAAGGTGTCCTTACCCATGCCATAAGGTAATCTATTGTGACTTTGGAGATACAAAATCTAATTTTGAGCAATCTACGATGATTAGATAGTTATATCACCATTTATAGGAACCCTATAGGACATGAATATTAGGTCTCTAAGAGGTGATGGCAATGGAAAAGAGGGGAGTGAATTTTAATTTTTTTTAAAAATAATAATTAGAGTATCAAATTATTGAGTGGAAAGTGACCAGTTCAAATAATAAACAATTCAACCACATTGATATAAGAATTGATGGCAAAAATAAAATGAAAAATGTAAAAGATTAACAGAAGATATTTTTACAGTATTTGGATCTAAATTATCATACCTCTACTCTTCACCCACAAACCTGGTGTATGGTACCTACTATTGTAACATCCCAAGTAAGTAATGAATAATAGATATTTTTATCTACGTCTATTAATGAATTAGATAGTGTTTTAGAGGCTTAAAATGAAAATAAATCCAATCTTAAGCATGGAATACAGTAATATTCTTAAAAGATTGTTTTACTGCCTTTTGATGGCAAACCATTTTTGAATCTATCTTTTGACAATTTTATAAGCTATGTTTTTCAAAATGAACTTATTATTTATGATTGGGACATCAAAATTTACTTTGTGTGAATTTTTGGTATTTTTCTGACATTGTTCATTTTTTAATGAATAGTGAAAAATACTGCATTTTACATCAAAAATGCTTTTTAATCTAATTTATTTATATGATTAGATTATCTTTTGAATTGGTTTTGAAGTGAAATTAGAATATATTTTTACCATTTAATCCAATGGTGGTCATTTGAATCAATTTCACTTTGAAATTGGACTTAAACTGATGTCAATCTTTTGATACTTATTGTTTCATAAAAACACGCTATTTGCTCTGATAGCGGGAATTAATTATTAAATTAATTAATGTGACTTATATGTTTTGAATTTTGTGAAATAGACTTCATTTTTGAATTTATAATATCAAATATAGCTTAGGATGAATTTTTGGAAATTTTCTAAAAAACTCCAATTTTTGATGAATAGTGAAACCACTAAGTGGTAATCAAGCAAACCGATTTTTCAGTTAAATGAAAGTTTACCACTAATGTGTATTGAATTTTGAAAATCTGACATACATGGTTGTCATTAAGAAGTAAAATGTGGTTCAATGGGATGAAAATAATTTTTTTTGGTGAATAGTAACTTATTAAGTTTTTAATCGCGATTAGTGGTAATTAGTGTAGTTTAAGGCCGAGGACGGTGTCTACTAGGTCCTCTGCCAAGAATGGAAAAGGGAAAGAAGTAAAATCAAAGAAGGGAAAGAATAAGGCAGTGATCAGGACATCTATGACTAAAAGAGAGTTATGTCTTAGGGAGCAATACCTCAACATGCTCAATCAATATGCTCCATCTGAGTGGGAGTCGGTGGATCTAGATGATTCGGAGGATGGAGACGTTGGAGATTTTGACACATTTTGACTGGCACTGTTGTTGGGGGTGTTTTCATATCATTTCATTTTCTTTGTACTTTGTACTGATTTTTCTTTAATAGATTCTCATGGGACCAGGCATTCGGCCTGGGCCTGCATCTTTCTGGTTAGTGTAGTTTAAGGTAAAAATAATGCTTTAATAAAATTAGATGAGCTTGAAATCATGATGATGTAGCGATGACCTCATTATTTAACGATTTAAATAAAATGTAAAGATAATGAAAAATCTAAAACGAACACATGTCCAAAACCAATTGGATGAGTGGGTTTCGAAGCCTTATCACCTTATCCTCGAATTATAGCAATGTGGGACCTTTTGAATCCGAAAATCTTTTTAAAATAAAGTAACTTATCTTTACTTTCCAAAGGTGCCCCTCCTCTCCTCATATAAAATGCCCCCACCTCTACCTCATTTCATACACTCCTCAAGCCTTTGGCTCGGCCAACCCCTGCCCATTTACTCTCTCCACATCCCTCTCCTCATCTTAGAGGATTCACTTTGGGCAGAATCCTTTCAAAGGAAGCCTTTAGGCTTAAATCAAAAGGAGTTACACTTTTAAAGGTAATTCATTCTCTCATGTTCATTTGTTTTATTTTGCTTCTCCAACCCCCTAAACTCTTTTTATTTACTTTTTTTATAACAACACCAATATCTTCAATATACTAGGATGTTGTTATAAGATTTATTTGAGCTACACTCTCACACAACTACATCAAATGGTTAAAGAACATACGGTTTCCGTGGATGGCGAAATTCTGCCTCCCGAAACGATGATTGTTCAATACTCATTTAACACCTTCAAAGGTGGCCATTATGATGTCAATATTTTTATATATGTTTATGTTTTCCTTAAGCTTTTTTTTTTCATTTTGGGCATACCTTTATGGTTTCCATTATGGGTAAACACGATATCTTCATTTTAGGAAGTGCGGACTACCGCCCCCTGAAAGTGATTTGATTCGTTAATACCATATGTGGGATGTGTAAAGGATAAATTTAATGATATTATATATGTTATTATACTGGAATTATAATATACTCTTATATCATTATGATTCCATTCCAGAAATATGAAATAGAAATGGAAGTAGCGTTCATGCATACGTACGGCTTACCGTCTCCATGAACGGTGCATTTCATTTCTTACCTCTAAATGTGATGTAATATTATAAATACATGTATATGCTGAATATATATGATATATATGTTATCCAAATCATTAATATCATTCTGGATATAACGAACCTTTGACCAAATTAACAACATGTAAGTGTAAGAAGTCTATTTTTGACTTAAGAACCAAATACCGACAAAATGAACATTATTAACTTAAATGATTTCATGATGTTCATAACATGGTATAAAAGGAATAATGAACTTGAAAAAGGTTCATAAGCAAGTAGAGATTAACTCAAGATTATTATTCAGGAGATTAAAGAACGGTCGGGTCAAGTCGGATACGAGGTATGGGACTTCGTCTCAATCTCCATTCATTGAGGCATATTTTATTTTATACACAACCTTATTTTATAAGGTGTATAAGCCCCTTTGACTTTTTACATTTATTCAAAAGAAATGTTTTTTATACGAAGCGTTTACTAAACGACTAAAGGGAATGTTTTTGTCGTACGTATGCGGTGAGAATGACTTCTCCACCGCCGTGACCATTATTTGAGTTTCGGCTTCCTCTACAAGCCATACCTTTTTTTAAAAGAAAAATAAATACCATGTTTTACTTTTCTTTTATTTTGGTATTGAAAATTGTTTTCATAATGTTTTTATATCAATGTGTTGTATTGATATATTGTTATTGAAAGGTGGAAATGTTATGTTTCCTTTATGCTTGTTTTATGTGATACGATTATGTTGAGGTTATTGGGCATTATTATGAAGATGGGTGGTTCCGTGATAGACTAAGGGCGGGTGAGCCCGATATAGCTCTCCAATGCATTGGGTAATGCGAAGGAGTGAAACGTTAAGGTTTCTCTGAAGAGATTTTAGGGAATATACTGTGATGGGTATTCCAAACGTAACCAAGAGGGTTACTCCCTACGTAAGAATGTTATGAATGCCTCAAGTTACCTTTATGTCTTATGATTTCTATGGTTTATTCATGATTTGATGAGGTATGTTAAAGTGATTATGTTTTATGGGTATAGTATGATTTCATTCTTATGTATATATGTACCCTTATTTACCCTTATTTCCTTTCCATGTTTTTATAACCCATACTGATCTTTTTATGCTCATCCCAAGTTTTTTTGAAATGTTTTTCACAGGTCAAGGGAAAGGTACATGATATGATGATAGTGTCAAGGAAGTGTCAAGAAAGAATCCATGTTTTATTTTAAATATGTTTCTATTGATGGGAATGAAGAATACTATCTTTATGTAACCACTTTGTTTATATGTGGGATGTAATGTAAGTTTTATGATCTAATTCTCTAAAACTCTAAACCCAAAAATATCCTCAATGCGTAATCTTGTAATAAATCAAGATTAAGTAAGGTTTAAGGCAGGGGCCTTATAGTTGGCATCAGAGGTCGGTTTAGACAACTTTAGGAGTTAGAAAATTATTAAATTATAAGTTAATTTATGATAAGATTGAAATGGTATAGCATTTACAGATTACCATGTTGCTTCACCTAAGATATTTCTGTGTTCAGAATGGTTTTCCACATAGGAAACAAAGAAGCTATGTTGGGATGACATCAAGAGGAAGAAAAACTTCCAAATCAGCATCCTGAGATGGTCGGAATTGGAACTGAACAGTTTGTTGCAGTAATGGCGCAGTTGACTCAAGCGGTAAATGGTGGTGGTATCCATACACGAGATCAGCCAGATCAACCGCAGAGGAACATGTCAGTGGTGGAACATTTCATGAGGCCACATCCCCCATCATTCAGAAGATCATCTGACCCTGTGCTAGCAGAAGGGTGGATTAAAGCACTGGATAAGATTTTCGATGTCATGGGGTGTTCAGACAATCAAAAGGTTAGTCTTGCTATCTACCGTTTGGAGGGTGGGGCAGATCAGTGGTGGCCTATAGTTAAAAATATCAGGGATGCCGATGAGATCGATGCCCTCGACTAGGATGAATTCAAAGGTATGTTTCTTGAGAAGTATTTTCCTAAGGCTGTTTGACTTAGGATGGAAAAGCAATTCTTGGAATTGAGGCAAGAGGAAGACTCAGTGGCTGTCTATGAAGAATGGTTCACTCGATTGGCAAGGTATGCTCCAAATTTTATCCGAGACCTTGATAGTAAAATCAATCATTTTTACTCAGGATTAAAGCCAAAATATCGAAGGGAATTAGCTTCTCGTGAGTTTAAAAGTTATGAAATGCTTGTTCTATGTGCTGAGAAGGTGGAAATGGAGTTTTCCGATGACCAAGTGTTCTATAACAACCAGCAGAAGAAGAGACCGAGGTGGCAGGAGAAAGGTAAGAATTCTTGAAAAACGTCTGATGGTAAGAAAACTAAGTTTCCAGTTTGTGATAAATGTGGTAAAAGGCATGCTGGGGAATGTCTTCTGAATTCTAGAAAGTGCTACCGATGTGGTAAGATGGGACATAAGGCTCGTGATTGCACTGAAAAGGATCAAGGTGAAGGTAAGAAAAAAATTTGATTTACAGTTAGTGAAATGTTATAAGTGCAATGAGATGGGTCACTATGCAAATGAGTGTCCGACAAAGAGCTTGAGTGATGGGAAGCAGTTAGACTATAAGTAGAAAGGGGTGGTGAAATCCTTTGAAACTACTTCAGCAGATGTTGGGCCATCGAATTAATTAGTATCAGAAGTTAAAAAGAAGATTGGTGAATGCTCCAGTTTTGGCACTACCTTCCAGGAATGGTGAGTTTTTTATATACAGTGATTCTTCATTGAAAGGACTTGGTTGCGTCCTATTGCAGAATGATCAGGTAATTGCTTATGCTTCACGACAGTTGAAAACTCATGAGGTAAATTACCCTACACATGATTTGGAATTAGCTGCTGTTGTTTTTGCTTTAAAAATTTGGAGGCATCATTTGTATGGAGTAAAGTGTGAAATATATACCGATCACAAAAGTTTAAAGTATATATTCACTCAGAAAGAGTTAAACATGAGACAGAGGAGATGGATAGAATTAATCAAGGATTATGATTGTACAATTCATTACCATCCGGGAAAAGCAAATAAAGTGGCTAATGCTTTGAGTCGAAAAAGTAATGCTTCATTAACAATGTTGCGTTTGGAACGTGATCCTTTGGTTAAGGATTTGATGAACTTTGGCATAGAAGTTGTTGGTGCAGGAAGTCCTTCTATTTTGTTTCAGGTGTCAGTGAGATCTTCTCTATCAGATAGAATCAAGCAAGCACAGAAGCAAGACAGTGAGTTGCAGAAAAAGGTAGAGCTGGTTCAGAAAGGTAAGTTGCCTGAATTCAACATTGATAATGAGTGTGTTTTGAGATTTGGGAAGAGATTGTGTGTGCCTTGTGATTCACAGTTGAAGAGAGAGTTGTTATGTGAAGCTCATAGTTCTTCGTTTTTAGTTTATCCAGGCAGTACTAAGATGTATAGAGATTTGCGGGAGTATTACTGGTGGGATGGAATGAAAAGAGATATTGCTGATTTTACTGTGAAGTGTTTGACTTGTCAGCAGGTTAAAGCAGAGCGGCAGTTACCGAAAGGGATGCTTCAGCCTTTACCAGTTCCAGAGTGGAAATGGGAGAATATATCCATGGACTTTGTTGTTGGATTACTGAAGACATCTTGAGGTAATAATGAAATCTGGGTTATTGTTTATCGCTTGACCAAATTTGCTCATTTCCTTGCTATACGAGATAATTTCTCTCTTGATCGACTTTCCCGTTTTTATCTTAAATAGATAGTCAGGTTACATGGAGTTCCCCTCTCCATTGTATCTGATCGTGATCCCAGGCTCACTTCTAACTTTTGGAAAGGCCTTCAGAAGTCGTTGGGTACTGAATTAAATTTTAGTACAACATTTCATCCTCAATCAGATGGGCAGTCAGAACGAAAAATTCAGACATTGGAGGATATGCTACGAGCTTGTTCTATGGATTATCAGGGAAGTTGGGACCAACATCTTTCTTTGGTTGAATTTTCATATAATAACAGTTTTCATTCTAGTATACAGATGACACCATTTCAGGCATTATATGGGAAGCAGTGTCGAACTCCAGCTTTCTGGGATGAAGTTGGTGAAAGGAAGTTGATGGGACCATAATTGGTAGAAGAGTTGGCAGAAAAAGTTCAGATGATTCAGAATCACATGAGAACAGCTCAGAGCAGGCATAAGAGTTATGCGGATAACCGGAGGAAGGATCTATCTTTCGAGGTAGGTGATCATGTTTTTCTCAAGGTTTCTCCTTGGAAAAGTGTGATGAGATTTGGTAAGAAAGGAAAGTTGAGTCCAAGGTTCATTGGACCATATGAAATTCTGGAGAGAGTTGGATCAGTTTCATACCGAGTGGCTTTACCTCCGAGTTTATCTCATGTACACAATGTTTTTCACGTTTCGATGTTGAGAAAGTATATGCCAAATCCATCTCATGTTTTGAGTCCAGAGGTAGTTCAGCTGGAAGAGAACCTATCTTATGAGGAACAACCGATCCAGATTCTTGACCACAGGGAGCAAGTGTTACAGAATAAGGTGATTCACTGGGTAAAGGTTTTATGAAAAAACCACATGATTGAAGAGGCAACATGGGAATCTGAAAATGCAATGAGGGATAAGTACCCCCATTTATTCGATAAGTAAATAAATTGTAGGGATGCAATTTTCTAAAGGGGGGAAGGATGTAACATCTCAAGTAAGTAATGAATAATAGATATTTTTATCTACGTCTATTAATGAATTAGATAGTGTTTTAGAGGCTTAAAATGAAAATAAATCCAATCTTAAGCATGGAATACAGTAATATTCTTAAAAGATTGTTTTACTGCCTTTTGATGGAAAACCATTTTTGAATCTATCTTTTGAAAATTTTATAAGCTATTTTTGTCAAAATAAACTTATTCTTTATGATTTGGACATCAAAATTTACTTTGTGTGAATTTTTGGTATTTTTCTGACAATGTTTATTTTTTAATGAATAGTGAAAAAATACTGCATTTTACATCAAAAATGCTTTTTAATCTAATTTATTTATATGATTAGATTATCTTTTGAATTGGTTTTGAAGTGAAATTAGAATATATTTTTTCCATTTAATCCAATGGTGTTCATTGGAATCAATTTCACTTTGAAATTGGACTTAAACTGATGTCAATCTTTTGATACTTATTGTTTCATAAAAACACGCTATTTGCTCTGACAATGGGAATTAATTATTAAATTAATTAATGTGACTTATATGTTTTGAATTTTGTGAAATAGACTTCATTTTTTAATTTAGAATATCAAATATAGCTTAGGATGAATTTTTGGAAATTTTCTAAAAAACTCCAATTTTTGATGAATAGTGAAACCACTAAGTGGTAATCAAGCAAACTGATTTTTCAGTTAAATGAATGTTTACAACTAATGTGTATTGAATTTTGAAAATCAGACATACATGGTTGTCATTATGAAGTAAAATGTGGTTCAATGGGATGAAAATAATTTTTTTGGTGAATAGTAACTTATTATGTTTTTAATCGCGATTAGTGGTAATTAGTGTAGTTTAAGGTAAAAATAATGCTTTAATAAAATGAGATGAGCTTGACATCATGATGATGCAGCGATGACCTCATTATTTAACGATTTAAATAAAATGGAAAGATAATGAAAAATCTAAAACCTACACATGGCCAAAACCAATTGGATGAGTGGATTTCGAAACCTTATCACCTTATCCTCGAATTATAGCAATGTGGGACCTTTTGAATCTGAAACTCTTTTTAAAATAAAGTAACTTATTTTTACTTTCCAAAAGTTCCCCTCCTATCCTCTTATAAAAGGCCCCCACCTCTACCTCATTTCACACACTCCTCAAGCCTTTGGCTCGGCCAACCCCTGCCCATTTACTCTCTCCACATCTCTCTCCTCATCCTAGAGGATTCACTTTGGACAGAATCCTTTCAAAGGAAGCCTTTAGGCTCAAATCAAAAGGATTTACACTTTTAAAGGTAATTCATTCTCTCATGTTCATTTGTTTTATTTTGCTTCTCCAACCCCCTAAACTCTTTTTATTTACTTTTTTTGTAACAACACCAGTATCTTCAACATACTAGGTTGTTGTTATAAGATTTATTTGAGCTACACTCTCACACAAGTACATCAAATGGTTAAAGAACATACGGTTTCCGTGGATGGTGAAATTCTGCCTGTTGAAATGATGATTGTTCAATACTCATTTAACACCTTCAAAGGTGGCCATTATGATGTCACTATTTTTATATATGTTTATGTTTTCCTTAAGCTTCTGTTTTTTTTTCATTTTGGGCATACCTTTATGGTTTCCATTATGGGTAAACATGATATCTTCATTTTAGGAAGTGCGGACTACCGCCCCCTGAAAGTGATTTGATTCGTTAATACCATATGTGGGATGTGTAAAGGATAAATTTAATGATATTATATATTTTATTATACTGGAATTATAATATACTCTTATATCATTATGATTCCATTCCAGAAATACGAAATAGAAATGTAAGTAGCGTTCATGCGTACGTACGGCTTACCGTCTCCATGAACGGTGCATTTCATTTCTTACCTCTAAATGTGATGTAATATTATAAATACATGTTATTGCTGAATATATATGATATATATGTTATCCAAATCATTAATATCATTCTGGATATAATGAACCCTTGACCAAATTAAGAACATGTAAGTGTAAGAAGTCTATTTTTGACTTAAGAACCAAATACCAAAAAAATGAACATTATTAACTTAAATGATTACATGATGTTCATAACAAGGTATAAAAGGAATAATGAACTTGAAAAAGGTTCATAAGCAAGTAGATATTAACTCAAGTTTATTATTCCGGAGATTAAAGAACGGTCGCTTCAAGTCGGATACGAGGTATGGGACTTTGTCTCAATCTCCATTCATTGAGGCATATTTTGTTTTATACACAACCTTCTTTTATATGGTGTATAAACCCCTTTGACTTTTTACATTTATTCAAAAGGAATATTTTTTATACAAAGCGTTTACTAAACGACAAAAGGGAATGTTTTTGTCGTACGTATGCGGCGACAACGACTTCTCCGCCGTCGTGACCATTATTTGAGTTTCGGCTTCCTCTACAAGCCATACCTTTTTTTAAAAGAAAAATAAATACCATGTTTTACTTTTCTTTTATTTTGGTATTGAAAATTGTTTTCATAATGTTTTTATATCAATGTGTTGTATTGATATATTGTGATTGAAAGGTGGAAATGTTATGTTTCCTTTATGAATGTTTTATGTGATACGATTATGTTGAAGTTCTTGGGCATTATTATGAAGACGTGTGGTTCCATGATATACTAAGGACGGGTGAGCCCGATATAGCTCTCCAATTCATTGGGTAACACAAAGGAGTGAAACGTTAAGGTTTCTCCGAAGAGATTTTAGGGAATATACTGTGATGGGTATTCCAAACGTAACCAAGAGGGTTACTCCCTACGTAAGAATGTTATGAATGCCTCAAGTTACCTTTATGTCTTATGATTTCTATGGTTTATTCATGATTTGATGAGGTATGTTAAAGTGATTATGTTTTATGGGTAAAGTATGATTTCATTCTTATGTATATATGTACCCTTATTTACCCTTATTTCCTTTCCATGTTTTTATAACCCATACTGAGATTTTTATGCTCATCACAAGTTTTTTTGAAATGTTTTTCACAGGTCAAGGGAAAGGTACATGATATGATGATAGTGTCAATGAAGTGTCAAGAAAGAATCCATGTTTTATTTTAAATATGTTTCCATTGATGGGAATGAAGAATACTATCTTTATGTAACCACTTTGTTTATATATGGGATGTAATGCAAGTTTTATGATCTATTTCTCTAAAACTCTAAACCCAAAAAGATCCTCAATGCGTAATCTTGTAATAACTCAAGATTAAGTAAGGTTTAAGGCAGGGGCCTTATAACTATGGTATATCAATTTTAAAGGAGAGTGATAACTCTTTAAACCTTCCATTTTTCACTAGGAGGCCTTACCCAATTCCATTATATTTTATGAGTTCAAACAAAAACCATAATTTTACATGAGAATACCCAACCTAGAATTTTATAGGATAATTCTTAGAATCTTTCCTTTTTCGAGTTCATAAGGAACCTGGTATTTTTTGGGGGAAAACATAACCTATTATTTTACAAGTGCAGACCCAACCTATACTTTCACAAGATCAGTTATAACCTCTTCTATGTTACGGGTCAAGAGAAGCTCAGTCATCTAAGGGGACATATTGAACACAAAATATTATAGTAGAATATATTTTCTATTAAATTTTACATGTTAAACTACTCTTCTATGAGGAAAGAAAAAACAGTCTTATAAGGTGAATGACCAAACCCAAACATATTGTTTGTTAGTATACTATAAACATGGACAAGATGCACTAAAAAGAAAATACAGTAAAGACAAATAAAGTATAATGAAAGAATAAAACAGTTTAACCTGTTGAATTAAATTCAACAAATAAGATGGTGAAAGAATTAGGCAGCACTCAAGCCCTTATAGATGAGGTAACTAAGAAACCCATGCATCCATCAATGTACTTCAACAAGCAGATAAACAATGAAGCTCTAGCACTCATTTTAAAGCTATAAAACATGAATCTATAAAAACAATGTCACACCACTAATCTCTAGTACATTATTTTGTCTTTTTTATGCAAAAAAATTAAATGAATATTTTATTCACCTTAAACTCCATGATTCTCCTTCAAAAATACCAATAATAAAAACATCACCTAGAGGCAGCATTAATTTATCCTTTTAGAGGAAAGATCAGGCTATATAGCTAATAATTAAAATAATAAACAATTAATATATCATTAATATGTCCATATATGTTGATAATAAATTACTTGGAATAATCCCATAGATCATGTGATAATAAGTCTTCATTTTCCTATTTTAGATTTGAACTTCACTGATGCTTGTTTTTTCGATAAATGATCCATGATGTATTTTTCAGAAAATAGAGATAATTAATATCCATGCGATCTTTCTCTCAATATCAAGTATTGAAAAATTAAAAATTCAGTTAATAACATGAATTTTTTTCCCTGTAAATTTTGTAGATAACAATTGAAGTTGACTCTTTATATGCTAGTAGATTCAAATTTGAATATTTCAGGTTTGATAATTTTCAGTGTGAATATCATTACATGATTTAATCGAAGAGAACCCCATTTAATTAATGATAAAGAAATATTGGACATTTTCTCATGTATTAAAAATAATTAATAAGTAACTATAGAATAGATAAAACACTAATTATAATAATAAAAAGAAAACTGCATGTGAAAAAGAGAAATGTTTCATAAAATAGTGCATATTTCCAGATATTACAACATCATATAAAAAAAAGAAAACCACATTGAAAAATAAACATATGTGTTTTATGTAGGATATTAATATAGGGGATTCACAAGGTAATATTTGTATCCAAATATATATAAGTAAATATACACACCTGATTTCACATAGGCATTTCTATAAAATGGTATACAACATAACTTATAATGTTTCGGACAATAAAAATACCTTTAGGACAATAAAATCAGATTTATCTCCAATTTACTTATTTTTAGAAAATTTTATTATATTTACATAGAATATAAAATCACCTTAATTGGAATTCTACAACTCCAGATATCATCAAAATATAGTAAAATATTTATTTTTGGAAACTGTAGAATTTTTACTAAAGAACTTGCAGTGAATTAAATCTAATTTTTATAGTTATAGAGATAGATTCAGAGTTTGATTTCTTCTATTTAAATGAATATTTTTTTTATATTTAAAACAAAATAGGAATCAATTAATTTGGAATTTTTTATCCCATGATAGATTCAAATAAAATACAATTTCCCTCCACATGGGTTCCATGGTTTGGTGATACGGTCAGGTCACACGGTCAGTTGACTCCCACATAGTTAGTAAATTTTATTCATGTAGTAGGTTGACATAGTTAGTTGAAAGGGTAAATTGACTCCCATAAGGTCAATAAATTTTTTCATTTGATAAGGTGACATGTTCAGTTCACTACCATAGGGTCAATATATTTTTCATGTCATAGGTTAAAACAGTCAGTTGGCTCTCATATGGTCAGGTGACACATTCAGTTATCTTCTATATGGTAGGTTCCAGACTTTTAAAAATTCTCAATTTATATAAATTCCAAAACTTTCATTCTTGAACAAGTGAAATGATATTATAAATTCTCAAATGACTTATTTATCAAAGGAAAACTCAATGAAACTAGTTTCAAATGTTATGAACTATCAAAACATAAGGACTAAAGACATTTCAAGTAAATACATATTAATAAATGATCATGATTAAGAATACTTTACATAATTTCAATAATAAACATTGAAAGGAAAAAATAAATATTTGTAATGATCAGAACATAAATTGGTTCAATGATCCACTCAACATTCCCCCCTTCTAATAATTCCAAAATAATGTATTATTTAAAAAACAACTCCCCCTATTTGAAATTATCAAAAAGGTAAAGTTTAAATAGAAAAATTATCTCTTTCAAATCAATACAAAAAAATTAATTCACTTGAAATATAAACATACTGATAAAGAACATTGTGTTTCATTACATCATTAAATATTACTATTTCAATACATATATCAAGGGGCACACAAAATATTTATTTTTCAAAACATGAATCAAGAATCCACTGTTCAACAAGAATAATGTTTACAGATGTTTGTAAAATTTAGTTAGTAACCCTTCAAAAAATAATCTGTTATAAAATTGAAATTTTATATAGTAATTTAACATTATGCAATATTTATAAGAATAATTAACCCAATAATATAATTAACATATATGTAAAAAAATAAAATAATATTAAACTGTAAAACTTTTTCTGTATTTTATATATGTCATTTTAAAACTATAAATTTCTATATATAAAAATACTCAAAACTCCCCCTAAATTAAATTTTAAATATTGATATTTATAATCATTTTAGAATAAAAATTATTCTAACTGATAAAAATAAAAGTTTTCAGTATACAAAATATAAAAAATATGATACTAACTAAACTATACTAGTTTTTAGGGAATGTTACTAGAATGAAAATAAGGTTATCTCCACTTAAATTGATGCATTATATATTTCAGTTATAAAAATACGAATTTCCAAAAAAAAACTCAACCTAAATTTTTTATTCCTTATCATGATTAAATATACTAGTTTATATTTAAATTCAATTACAACTTAGATAAACTAGTGAATACACTTTTGAAGTACACATATTTAAATTGATAAATCAGATTTTAAAACTATACATATTTGAATCATGAAAGAAATCTCCACACTTTGAAATAATTCATAATTAAACTTAAAAAAATATTTAAAATTAATGCTTAATAAATTTGTTAGTAGGGAATAAATTTGAAAATAAGAAACCATAATTTATTCCCCTTTTGATTTTACTTTTGATCTTTCTCAAAAATAAGAGAAGTTAAATCATATTTTAATAACTCAATAAAAAACAAAAATTTAATGTTTTGAAACCAATACATATAAAAATTTTCTATAATAGGTTTCAATAACTAAAATATCCAAGTAGAATTCAAAATTAAGAAAAAGAGTAACTCCACCTAAATTGATTATTTCCTTCCAAAATAACAATATCAAAACAGTATGAGCATAATCATAATTCAAGTCATGAACACATCTCCAAAAACACACATTAATGTTATAAGGAGCCACAAAACATCTTATAAGGTAATCAAATAATTAAGAACGTAACGAAATGATAATATAATAAATGAAAATTAGAGTTTAAAATTAAAATAACATATTTATTTTCCATATAAGGATATTAAACAAATTTAAGTACATGTCAGTTCATAAACATAATAATACGCAAGTCCACTAAATAAAAAAGAAAGACAAATATTGAAGTATGTGTTAGAATCCCAAAATAATAATATGTAAAAAAGATTATCCAAAATGAAATATTGATTCTTATTATGCTTATTAAATCATCTTGTGGATAAATCTATAATGATATACATTGTGAACATAAGAATATGATGTTTTAAATTTATTGGGTGTAAAGAATTGATTTATTTTACATTAATATTAATGCATACCTTTAAGTACCCAACAAGTATACATTTTTTTATAGTTTTTCCTTAAAATCATATTTTGGGATAAAGACCTTTTGAGACCAAGATATTGAGTGAACTTTAAATTATGTTCCCAATCATAATAAAAATAATATCCACATTTAAAATAATTACCTGAAGACATTCTAAGAGACTTTTAATTATCATAATTACTTATATAAATAATAGGAACAATAGAATCACAAATATGTCTAATCCTTTTATCATTATATTTCCTCAAATAAGTAGTCTTTCCAAAATTAAAATTTTATGTACATTTTTTATAAATATTCATTTTCTAGAAAACCATTTCATTTTTAATTTTATATGTTTAATTCTTTAGTCTTTCAATTTATTTTTAAACAAATTGAAAATCAACACAAACCTTTTCATGTAATGAAGAAGGTATGTTTCTAAGATTTTAAATTTCTCTTTTATGATTCTAACATTGATACGAAACTTTAGTCATATCATCCAAAAATAAATTAAACCTTATTTATTGCGTTGTATTATTCATTGAAAGATAAAATTTAATACTATCATTGTAATCTTTAAGATTCAACATTTAATAATTAAAATAATTTTATGTAAGAGATAAATCATATTTCTTTTCATAAACCCTTCCATATTTTTCTTTTAGTAATATATGTATAGAAGTAATTTATTCTATTTGATCCTCATATGAATCACACATTTCCATTATTTCTTCAATACATGGCTCATCATTTATAGAATTGATAAAAAAATAATCAGAACTATAATCACTATCTTTAGTTATTATTTAAAACATATATTTCCAAATTTTATAGCATATGAACCATGATAACTATAAAAATAATTTTGAGGTGAAAATGTTACCGTAGAATTTTTATCATGAAATTAAAAATTAAAAGATTATTTTATTCTTTTATCGTTGTTTCATGAACTTTCAGAATCAGTCCAATTATTCATATATTACTTTTCATTATTCTTGACCTTATTCATATATTTGATCTTTATACAATTGGGTGTAATAATTCCTCTCTTCCCGAATACATAGAAAATAATATTGGAAAAATCTAAATTCAAATGTTAATTACCTTTAGTCACATATTCTTAATGAAAATGATGTTTCCCCTTTTCATATCTCTAGACTTTCTATAATTGTAGTGAATAGATTTCATGGAATATTCCTCTTCACAGGTAGTTTTTCATGGTCTTTACAGATCTCATATTTAGTGTTGCAACTAAAAAATTTGTGAAAAATATTTCAATAAAAATAATATTATAGAATATTTGAATCTTTATAATTAAGAGTATATTTAACAATATATTATCCTTTAAAATCAACTGGATCAGGTTTAGGTAGATCATAAGATTTAATAACAATTTCCAAAAATATAATATCATTAATCTTTAGATATGCCTCCATCAGGATCTTCCACTGAGTATAATTACTACCATTGAAGTTTGGTGGAAATGTTTGATTCAAACCACTTTTATTCCTCAAGTCGTCTATCGCTGAAAATGACATTTCCATTAGTCTTGTTATCGATTAGGATAATAAGTTATCACAATTAATATACAGAACAAAATAAAGAACAATATTTCTTAAATGACCCAACATATTATATCAATTATGAGGTACCAAAAAAGTGACAAACTGAATTATAAACAAAGGGACCTACTCTGATACTAGTTTTTAGTTATCAGATAAATAGACCGACTAAACTTATCCGTATAATATCATCCACTAATACCAACTTTTAGGTCTCAAAACGTTTATCTAAATCGACAAGAGGGAGTGAATTTACTTTCTTTTAAAAAAATATCTAGAGTATAAACCTAATGAGTGGATAGTGATCGGTTCAAATAATAAAATAATCTACTACACCAATCTTTGTACTGCAAGAGAAAAGAAGATGAAAAAATTTAAAAGATGAACCAAATATATTTTTAAATAATTTCATATCTAAATGATCAAATGTTTACTCTTCAAACACCAAATTGGTGTATGATATCCACTATATTATATCACTTTTGAATGAAAGTGAAAAATATTTACATCCACCTTTTTCACACGTAGAGTCTCAACCAAATTACCTTATCTTTAACGGGCTAAGAAAAAAACCTAGCCCTTTATAGGAGAGAACACAACCTAAAATTTTAATGGCTCAATAAAAACCACTTTCATTTCTTTGGTTTATACATAACCAAGTATTTTATGACAGAAAAAATAACCTAGTCTTCTTTAGGTGTATAAATAACCTAGACTTCCACAGTCTCAGTCCTAACCTCTTCTAAGTTACGAGTCAGGCGGAACCCATTATTCTAAGGGGATAGACTAAATCTGAACCCTTTTAAATGAAGTCTTTTCCTCTAATATTTTATAGATTTAGTAGATCCAAATCTTAAAAGGGGAAAGACTAAACCCAATATTCTAAGAGGACAGACAAAACCTATATGCAACTTTTTTTACGGTAGTACAACCATGTAAAAGACACACTATGTGAGATAATAAAGTACCAACATATACATCACAATGAAAGAATAAAATAGTTTAACTCGATCAATGAATATCATTAATGAATTTAGTGAATGAAATAGGTAGTTCTCTGACCCTTCTAGATGTCTACATAGTGAATTTTGGGCATCCAGTAGTGTACTTCAGTAAGCATGTTAACAAAGAAGCTATAAGACTTGGTTTCAAACTATACATCATGGAAGTGTAAAAACCGAGTCACGTATTTACACTATACATTATGATTATGTCTTTTTTATTCACAAAAATGTCACTACATTTTTCTTCACTTGAACTCTATGATTATCCTTCATAAATACTAATAATAATAACCTAACATGGAGATGATATTTTATTATCCAGAGAGAGTGGAAATCACGCTATAAAAATAATCATTATAATAAAAAACAACTAATATAGAGGTAAACATATCAACAATTTTTTTTAATAAATTCCTTGGAATACTCCTATAGATCATGCTATACTAACTCTTGTTATTCCAAATTAAAATTTAAACTTGGCATATGCATATTTTCCAGATAAATTATGCAGGTGTATTTTTTCAGAAAATAGAGGTAATTAATATCCATGTGAGCATTAAATCAATACAGATAATCAAAAAATTAAAACAGTAGTTGATAACATGAATTTATATCCCTGGAAATTACTCATATAATAATCAATTAATAAACTTCATATACTAGTTAATTTAAATTTGAATATTTCTTGTACCATAATTTTCAATGTGAAAATCTTTACACACTTGAATCCAATAGAACCCAATTTAATTCATGGTAAAAACATAAGAAATAAGATCTAATGGCTTGTAAATAATTAATAAGTAATTATAAAACAATTAAAATACTAATTATATGGATAAGAAATATACTACAAATGGAAAATTCAATTCTTACATAAAACATAATATTTTCAAATTTTATAAAATCCTATAGAAAAACAGAAATATGCATAGAAAAATACTCATATGGGTTTCACATAGGAAATTTATGCGAGGGATTACCAAGTGACTCTATTTATCAATACATACATAAGGAAATACATATACAAAATTTCACATTGGAAATTCTAGAAAATGGTATATTGTTTAACATATAAATTTTTCATACATAAAATATAGATTCAATATAGAATAATCAACATTATATAAAGTTTTATTATATTTATAAAATTTTATTATATTTCCATTGAATCAATAATTACCTTAATCGGACTCTTATAACTCAAACTATAATCAAAACATAGAAAATAAATTATTTTATAAAACTACAGATTTCAAACTAAAAACATGGAGATATTAAATATAATATCTATTATTAGAGAGATCTATTCAGAATTTTATTTATTCTAATTCAATAAAGATAATTTTTTATCTTTAAAACTCAATAGGAATCACTTAATTTATAGTTCTATTTCCCATGTTATTTTAAAAATTATAAGATAATGTTACTCATGGTAGGTTCCATGGTAGTTTCCACGGTCAGGTGAAGTGGTCAGTTGACTCCCATATGATCAGCTGATATGATCAGTTGACTCTCACATGGTCAATAAATTTTATCATGGGTTAGGTAAACATGGTCAGGTGACATGTTCTATTTACTCCCTCACGTCATGAACATTTCGTTCATGTGGTATGGTGAGATAATCAGGGAACATGTTCTATTGACTCCCACACAGTTAATAAATTTTTTTCATTTAGTATGTTGACATTTACAGGTGAAATGGTTAGGTTAATCTTATATGGTCTGGTGAAATGGTTGGTTGACTCCCATAAGGTAGGTTCCATACATTTCTATGTATTTAATTTCTATAAATTTAAAAATTTTAGTTCCTAAACAAGTAAAATGATTTAATATGGTCTAAAATGATTGGTTTTTCCTAGAAACACTTCATGAAACTTGTAGTATGTGTTTTCAATGATCAAAACATATGAAATAAACTAATTTTGTGTAAAAAAATATTAATTTATGATCATTATTATTCATAGTTTAAATAGTTAATTTTTTTAATAATTTTAAAGGAAAAAAATAATGCTTATAATTATTAAAAAATAAAGTGGTTTAATGATCCAATCAACAATGCACATATCCCCTATGTCATAGTGGTTTTATTTTTATTAATATTTAGTTTTAATCCTTTTTTAATAACTTTTACACATAGTTTTGAATTTCATTTGGTTCATTGAGTAAATTTGTACACATTTTCATTTTAGAGACCTATATTTGATATGTTGATATTTAATTATTATTATTTTTATTTCCCCTAAATTTTTTCTATTAATTAATAATTTCTTTATCATTTTTTTTTATTTTTCACATAATTCAAAAAATTAATATTTTATTTGTGATTTAATTCCTTCTAATCATCAGCAGATAATTGACTGTGTGATAAGGAGACACGAGTAAAATAAAGGATAGTTAATTTCATTTTGGAATAATTTAGGAATATACAATCAGGATTAGGAGTCATTTTGAGATTAAAATTTTATATATTCTTCCATAGTAAATCTTTAAGAAAAACTTTTTTTTAATGGTGGACCTCAAAACATGAGGATATGAGTAAACTATTCACAGTTGTTTAGATAATTAATTTTCATAAAATATAGAACATAAAAAAATAATTTATTTTATATATTCATTTCGAAGATCTTGAATAAGAATAAATGATATTGGTGTTAATGAGATTTATTACCAAATCAAGATTACCGAACCAATCTATTCAATTTATTGAAATATTAATGAGATATAAAACTTTTAAAAAATACATCCATTGAAATTTCATTCATAATTCTACATTTAATTAATGTTTCTAAAAAATTAATAAATATTTTTTATTAAACATTTATCATTAATTCTTTTATCATTAATTGTTCAAAATATTTTAAACTAAACAATATCTATGATTTTTTGTTTTCTCCTTGGAAAAGACCATATATTTAAACTAACTTAAAACTAGTGGTTTCGTAAAGGACTGATCACTTCATTATAAACAATTAAAACATATCAGAAGTAAAAAAATAAAAGGAAAATACAATCTCCATAGTCAAATGTAACCAATTTATCAATATCAGTACTTTGTGACATTCTTCATGCTAATGTTGCAATAATTTTCGTAATCTCTCACTTGAAATAGATATTATTTGGTCAATTATGATCTGATCAAGAAATATCCAAACTTTAATATCTTCATGATGCATCCACATTTCAGAAATCCAAACTTATTTACATTACCTCATAGTAAACAAACACTTGTGATCTTTTTCTCCAAAACCCTAATAAAATATTACTCTTAGATTATATCTTATCTTTACCAATTTCTATCAAGAAAACTAAATTGATTTTAAGTGATTAATCATTAACGAATGTGAATGATATTTCCCAAAGTATCTTAAATACTTCATGTGATCTCAATTAACCTACTATATGTGATTAACACTCATGGTGATATGTCAATGGTTGATTTGTTTGAGATGTTATCAATGAAATTTCCATGATAATAGATTTATAATAAATTTTATATTTTTTATTCCTAACGAATGTATAATTATTAAAATTAATTTAATATTCTAAAAATTTAGGAACACATATTCCAAATCTATTATATATTAACATATTCCAAAAGTATCACTCAAAATTTGAAACTAATTATTCATTTGAAATTATGAAGATTCACCCTCATTCTAAACTAATATTAGTTGAGTGGATTCAATACAACTTTGTTCACGACATTAATAATTTATAAAATTGTTAAAAGATCATTCATTGAACCAGTAATTCTATGACACATGGGCATATCCATTATAAAAAAATAGCATTGAAAATAATTAGAATCCTCTACTAAAAAGTACTCACTATCCAGAATCTAGAACTTCTATTCCTTATCAATTTAAAAATTCATTTAATTTACTTTTAGAAAACATAATATTTGGGATGTCAGTATAATATTTACCTTCTTAAAATAATTTTTAATTAAATTTACAAAATTTCCATTTCTAGCATATTTCAACTTCAAAATTTCACATCTATATTTTTTATAACTCTTTAATTCTCATTGTGTGGAAAATTATTCTTATTCTTTAAAATATAATTAAATTTAGGCGTATTCTACTTATCTTCATGACATTTATAATATATAGATTATTTTTTTTATTTATTATAATTATAAAATACATTTGTTACTTACTTTGTCTTCTCAATTATCTTTGAATTATCCACAACTGTGTCTATATATTTATCAGAATCAAACTGGGATATCATCAGTGAATATTCATCATCTACCACCTTTTTTTGGAATAAACAACTTATTATTTTTCCTTTGTTTAGATATTATCCATTAGTCTAGGATTTAAATTCTTCTTCACAAAAATTTAGTCATTTATATATTCTCCTTCTCTTGAAAATGATTGATATCTCTCTCCTAGGGTTTTTCAAACTCATTTAGAACATGGATAAATTTACCCGCCATATTATTCCAAGTTATTGGTTTTGATATTTTAATGAATAATTATTTTAGTTCATTATTTAGTATGAGTTTTTTTATATTTATTATATATTTTCTTCACTATAGAGATATTTTTAATTCACATTAGAAATCATTAATTTCTCCCTATAATATCTAAATGATACATCTTATCAATATTCATTATAATGAATTTATTCTTCTTCCATCACTGAAATATTTCTATTCCTTTTTAATTTTGAAAATATCCTTTCTTTTATCTAATAATATGACTTCTTCTTATATAATTTTGAATACTTATTCCAAAAGATATTCCTTGATAAGTCCTCCTCCTCTTCAACCACATCATACTCAAACATTTGAAACTTTATAAAACAACTCTAACACATATATATCTAAAAATATAAAAAGTTAGAATATAATGGTATCTAGATTTCCCTATTTGGGTAGTCCTTATAATGGTTGAAGTTAACTTTCCTATAATCACATAAATGTATCTAATTTGAGTCAAAAAATTCACTTTCTTCATTGATTTACTTTGAATGAATTTAATTTTTTCAAGGTTTTTATAGAGAGTTCCTAATTTCAATAACAACTCTTCATGAAAGAATCACACATCATCAATTTTTTCACAAATAACACTCAATTCAAGTAATCTAATAAAAATGTATTCAAATCATGGTCTTACAAAGTATAAATCATAGAATCAAACCTGTTTGGAGATATATGAGTAAAATTATTAGAAACTATTGGATACTATATAGTTTATAGAAAACCTATAATTGGGTTAACAATCACACTAAATATAGTACTAATGATATTCATTATGTCATAAAACGTAATGATATAACCCACCACGACTCTCATGATGACTTGTTATAATGCATGAGGTTCATTTAGGATCATAGTGGGCTAGAAACTAGGGTCAATGAAGAAAAACATACAATTATGGGAAGGATTTCTCTCAAAAAAATAAAAATTAATAGGGATAATCCACCCAAAATCTCAAAAATATGTTTCCATAATTCAGATTATCACTTACCATAAAAAAGAAGTTTTGAAAAATAAACTCATGAAAAAAGAATCATAAGAACATATATAACAAAAAATCCATATCTGAATTTTTATATATAGAAGATTTAAATAAATCAAAAATGTAATTGTAATGATAAAAAAATGATTTTTTGAGGTGTCATAATACAAGAGCTGAACCAAACATAAATAATCTGCAAGAAAACCACAAAAATTAAAATCTATATATCACAAGTGAACAATATTCATAGGTCACCTCAAAAATACCCAAACCTAAAAGCTATCAATCACCAGATATATCTTGTTAGTTCATGTATTAAACCTGACAATGTAATATAGAAATGAGAAAATTATGTCTAGTTAGAATTATCCATACATTGATTAAATCCTCATTTAAGATGAATCTTTGATATGCCAATTTCAACTAATGATATTAAAATACAATTTCAATTTCAAAAAAAAACAAGTTGCATTGACATAATAAAAAAACTTTTCTAAAATGAACTAGTTCTCAAACATTAGTAAAATAATCTTTTGAAAACATTTCCATGATGGAAACATGGTGAATTGGTTTTTGGGTGCAAGATTAAAATTTTATACAACAATTACCCCATATTCCATCAAATTTTATAAAACAGTTCAATATTTCAAAATTAACTTAGTGAACAAATGGTTATTCACTTAAAACTATTGAAAGAAGCTTTATGAAATGATTTATTTGATTAGATAAAAAGAAAAATTCACTAATCTAGTGTTAAATATCATCAAAATTCCAATGAATCCATTTAAGAAAAAAAAAATAATTTTATTCTTTAAAAATAATACATTGATGAAAATCATAAAAGATAATTCCTTAGTGTCCCTAAACATCAAAGAGATAACAAAAATTATTAAATATTACAAACATTATCATGTGATTCCCTAGTAACCCTATAGATAATCTAGGACAACATGGCATAAAAACATATCAAATTGGAATTCCTGATGATCAAACAACTTAACCCTCAGTTTTAGCATTCCTTCTATAAGTGATAAGTAAAATACCCAAAACAGAGCAATAAAATAACTCAGGTCTCACTGGAAAGAGTGTCATCAATCCGAGTGATGTACTAAAACCAAGAACCCGCACATAATTACCATTGGTTTCCCACGATATTTGAATAGAGGTGATAAACCAAAATATATCACATATCAATTTATGAATAATAAATAACAATAAAAATCCAACATCACTGATGAACAACCTTCACTATAGTTTCCCCTTCCATTAAAAACACTAATGAAATAAAAAAGACATTCCTATCAAAAATAATTTCATGTTCTAATCACGTCCCAACATCAGGTTCAAATCTATATAATGGATTTTCATCAATTATTATAAATGATGAGAAATGACAGAGATATTATTAAAAATTCCATAAATATATTTAACTATTTAATGAAATATTTAAAACTGTGATATTCCATTTATAAAAAGTTGTAAAGACCCGTAAAATTCAAGGGAAATTTTTTCTTAATTTTCTTTGGAATTTTACAAGAGCGCGGTTTCTGACGGCACCTGATTCTGAGGCCCGGAGTGCCTGGAATCAATTTCCGAAGTTCGGCTCGGGTACGTTCAGTGAACGAACGAGAGGTAATTTCTAACTATTGACCTGGTGCTCGGAATTGAAATCCGAGGACACCGATGAACTCGCAGCACCGATATTCGATTAAGGAGACCTTTTCCGAGGTTGCGTTTATTTCGGGTTGAGAGTTAGTTTTTGGGAGTTTAGAATAAGTTAAATAAAAATTGCGAAGAACCTTCGAGCTTCGACGAAGAACGCCACGTTCTCGGGAACCGTCTTCCGCGACGCCATACCCGCGACACCGTCGACGTCCTCTTCTGCGTCATATCTTTTGCGACGATTTCCCGCGACGAAATCGTCGTCAAAGAACTTCAAATCCTCGCTTCACGACATCGACGTCCTTCTTCCGTGATGCCGACCACCACGACGCGTCTTCCGTGGGTCGTTGACGATCATCGTACTTGAAACCGAGGTAGGGGTTTGTTGTTGCTTAATTATTTATTCTCGTTCTTGGTTCTTGACAATCTTGAGGATTTTTGTTAAGTGTTATCGACTAACGAGAGGGGGGCCGGACTGCACAAACACGGCCGAATCCCCCCTCCTTTGTTCTCGAATAATATTATTATATTTCTTGTGGATGAACGAGAAGGCGTGGTGCCGTCGCACCACGCGGGAATCGCACGGCTATATTGCGCGGCGCCGTCGCGCCATGCCGTGGAAGGATTATCATGAACGCGACGCCGTCGCGCCGCGTCGAAGGGAACCGAAGGCGCCGCGGCCGGTGCGGGGCCGCGGTGGAGGGGCGCGGTGCCGTCGCACCGCGCCGGACGACGAACACTCCTGCCGGTTCCGGGCCGCGGCGAAACGGGAAGACCGGCGGCTAGCCGGGCCGCCGGTGTCGGAAGCCAGAAGGGGACCGGCTTTGCCGGTCCGTTGAAGAAGAACCGGCCGGAAGGGGAAAGACCGAGGGAATTTAATTCCCCCAGCCAAGTAAATTGGCCCCCCATTATGAGGGGGGGGGGGTTTCACAAAGGGGGGGCAGCGCCCCCCCGTTTTTCCAAACAGAAGGCCCCCACGAGGGGGGGGGGCATTTGATCGAGGCGCAACTCTTAGCCGCGCCGCCAACAGGGAAGCGGGGGCTTTGCCCCCCGCGCATGGCACCCGAGCGGCGCCCAGGCCGCACCGCCGCCGGCCGGACCGCGCCGCCGCGCCGCTGGCCGGGCCGGGCTGGGTCGGACCCGGGTCAGGTCGACCCGGTTAGGGCCGACCCAGGGGGGGGGGGGGGTGGGTCGGCCCGGGTCGGCCCTGACCCGGACCCCCCGTTTTCGAATCGACTTCGGTCTTTTGCCCATAACATGAGCTACAGACCTCCGTTTGACGAACCGTCAGTGGCGATGTGATCCTTGGATCGAGACGGTCGTTTCGATATATCGCACTGAAAATTTAGGAATACTTTGAGTTCGACCGGGTTGGTTCGTACACAAAACCAACCGGGCCCTCGGAGCGGAAACACTCATATCATGAGCTACGGACGTCCGATTGACGAGCCGTCTGTTGCGTTGAGTTCCTCTTAGTGATACCGATCTTTTGGCATACTCCGCCAGAGTTTTGGACGTAGGTGGAGTACGGTCGGGTTGTTTTTGCCTTAAAAACCAACCGGGCCCCTGGGACGAAAAAGCCAGTAACTCTCAGACCGGGCGTCCGATCGACGCGCCGTCTGTTGCGTTGAGTTCCTGTTGGTGATACGGAACTTTTGGATACATCAACTCTAGACTTAGTGACAGTTGATGTATCAGCCTCTCGGCTCGTGGAGCGGACCCTCCCGAACGAGCTTTCTGTGTGCGGGAACCCTAGTGCTGGCTGCGACTGTGACTGCTATAGCTACTGCTACTGCTACTGTGACTGCGACGACGACAGTACAGAGATCCTTGGTGGATTTGACGAGGACTACAACACTCAGCGATCCTATGTGGATCAGTGCTACAGGTCCTGTGTGGGCCCGATCCTGTGTGGGTCCGATCCTGTGTGGGTCTTTGCGCTCAACGGTCCTGTGTGAACCAGCGCCTACAGGTCCTGTGTGGGCCCGATCTTGTGTGGGTCTTTGTGGGGGTTAGTTACCTATCGATCCTTCGTGGGTCCGACGACTTAGATGGATCAGAGATCATCTTTATCATCCTTTGAAGAAGTATACCTGTGTGAGCTGAATCCTGTTGCTTTCCTGTGTGGATTGAGTTGTGCTATCCTGTGTGGATTTCGTTTTGCTTTCCTGTGTGGAATACGTTTACTTTTTTGTGTGGACTGAGTTGTACTTGGTCTCGGAGGTTGGAGCGTATTGGAATTGATGACTTAGGAATATATATTGGCATATACCTAAGCAGTGTCGTTTGTTACTTCGTGATTGTACCTTTCTTTGTGGTTTATCCTTTGTGGATTTTGAGAGACCTTCAGGGGTCTCGGGGTCCCTACTGAGTAGCTTATACTCACCCCTGCACGGGCTATGCCCGCACTACGTTGTGTTGGTTGCAGACGACGAACAACGTTGATCGTGGCTGAGTCTTGCAGAGAAGAACGATACCTGGAGGTGGACCACTGGGCGGGACGTACCCGGAGCGGACGGTGGGACCTGAGGAGCAGTGGAGCTATCTGTACCCACCCTTTAGGTGGGATTTCCGGTGGACAGGTCGGAGTAGGGGCTTTTACTTTATAGTTGCTATTTTCTATTTTGAGTTGTACTTTACTTTCAGTTTGGGTTTGTATACTGGCCCATTTACTTTTCCGCACTTTCAGTTGTACTCTGTTCTTACTTAGTGTTTACTTTTCCGCTTGCTTACTCTGTGGTGGTTGTTTACTTTTCAAAGGCAATGACTTCCATTTTTGTTGGGATTTACGCCTTGGTGCTAGTCTCCAGCCCCTGGCCTATGGAAGATGGGCTTGGGGTAGTCACGGCACGGGCCCCGAGGGCGGGTCGTGACAAAAGTAATCAAACTATTTCCAATTCATTAAAAGAAATCATAATAATAAGATTTTGGATAATCAAAAATGTCAATATTCAAATGAAAAAAGGGGTCCTTAATTCATTAATACCTTGATCAAAACATGATGAAAAATAATTATACATCCTTAGAAATTATTCTATAAAATAAAATATTATGAACTCATTAAAATAAAAAATATATAAAACTCTTAATGTGAAATATTACTAGGGAAAAAAATTTAGGTTTTTAAATTTGAAGTGAATAATGGATTTTAAAGGAATTAAAAGTGAATAATTTATAATACAATTATACTTATATAAATAAAAATAATAAAATTAAATTCGTTAGAAAACAAGGATTGAAGGAAAATTCACACCCAATATTCAGAATTTAATGATAAATGAATAGATCCAACTTCTGAAACCACTATAAACAGTTTATGGAAGACTTAATCCATCAAAGAGTTTATATAATGCTCATACAACCATGTATAAACCTAAAATGATTATACCATCTTATAAAATATATCTAACATGAATACCTATCTTTTATGTCCATGAATTTTATGAAGAATATAAGAAGATGGAAGAAGACGATGAAGAAGTAATTGGGGAGTTACTCATGTGAATGATTCAAGATTATTGTTGGGTAAATACACATTGAATATAATTTTATATAGAGAGTAACGTAGGTATATAGAATGTGGCTTTAAATAGGGTTCTATTGAAATTTGGGAGATAAAATAAGAGTCTTTTAATGTAATACACCACTTGAAAACATAAAATATAAAACAAATTGGTTGTTGTACTTATAAGGTTAATCAGTAGGGATATTGTGTATATTTCTTGTAAAACTAATTACCACCCAGGTAAAACTCTCTCAAATTTATATATTATGCCTTAAACTCAATTCAAAGTCTTAGACCAATAAATGACCAATTAAAATTCCTAAAAATGAATTTGACGGTGTGATGTTTCTCTCCAACATATCACAATCTACCACAATAAATTCCCTATAGAAGTTTTTGGTCTACAATTAAATAAGGATTTCTAATATGTTTATTTCATGAATATATTTTAGGTTGTTTTAATATAGTATTTTTTGTAATTTTATTGACATTCCTGAAAATAATTGGACAATTTGATTTTTTTTAATATTTTATGGAGGGATACTACCAATATATGGAAAAACGAAAAAAATAGATACATTTAGGAATTGAAATACACTTTGCTTCCCTGAATGATGCTAAAAATTGATGATTGGTTGAAGTAGGATCGCAATTATAAAATTTAGAGATGAATATTTTCCCATCGTGAGATTCTTTCACATTGTAACTTTGTCAAATAAAATATCGGTGAGGATAAACATGAAATAAAGATTCACATCATATGGAAATAAATGTCATGAGACTCATTTACATTGTGAGAGTTTTGAGAAAGCAGTGATATGTAATAGCTTATTCCACAACGTCATACATATTGTTTAAAAAAATACACATCATGAAACCATCTTAAATTTGGATTTTAATATGTCAGCTCTGAAACATTCACAAAAAAGAATACTTATTTAGATATTTGGATACAATTTTTAGAGACCTAGGGAGAATTTTAATACTATTAGAGACACACATTCTGCCATGGATCATGGATCCTACTACGTCCATTCTTCTCCAAGTATCTTTGGTTCTAATAATTATTTTTTTCAGCATGATATAGTTGTAATTTTTGTACTAGGTATTAAATCAATTTTATTTTTTGAAATATTTGTTTCGAATTAATTAAACCTCTTTGATATTTTTCATTTCACATAACACTGAATATAACTTTTGTCATATTAAAGAATTGCATTTGACTTGCTCTATTTGAAAAACAAAGTTAATATTTTACTAAATTCAATAATTATATTGTCTTATAATACAATAAACACTTGGTTTGGCTTTTATTAAATAAAATATCGCATCTCTTCGATAGCTTGTGTTACATGCATGACCGAGTTTTACTAAACTAATAAATACTAATAATAATATTATTAAAATATTATTATATTTACCACCGATACGTTGGAATTGAAGTTAAAAATAAGATTAAATAAATTTTTAAAATATTATTTACACATGTATATAAAATTAATCCATTTTTTATCAATTAGTTATAAATGAAATTAAGAACTATTTGAAAATCATGAAATTCCATTTATGAGAATACTATTTTTCAATGTATAAACACTATTTAAAATCAATAAATTAAAAAACCACTTTTGATTAATGATTTCAGTAAAATTTATATATTATATATTCAATTAATATTTTTTAAACTCATCCAAATTTTTTTATAGGTATAAGGTAAGAATAAATCTAATTTTATGAATAAAAATATGTTTTTTTTCTAAAAGGTAATTTTCCAACTTTTAATGGTGCACCAATTTTAAATATAATATTTGAAACTTTAATAGAAAATATTTTAAAAAATAAAATTTCATTTTGAAAATAGATGATACCAATTTAATTTGGGTAAGTATTTGGTATTTTTCTAGAAACATTAATTTTTTTTACGAATAGTGAAAAACACTGAGTTTGAATTAAAAACAAAATTTTCATATAATTTATTTATATATTTAAATAATATTTTATTTTGGTTTTAAAGTGTAATTATAAAAATTTAATCCAATTTAGATCAATGTAATTAATCTCACAATGAAATTGGATATAAAAACATTTCATACTTTTGGACTTATTCGCTTTAAAAACTCGTCATCTTGTCACGTCTACAGGAGTAGTTTTAAATTAATTTTTTTAACTTATGTGATTAATATTTTGAAAACTTTATTCCATATTTTGGATAATAATAACTTATAATATCTAATATGTTCAAATTAATTCTCTACCAAAATTATTAGTGAAATTAATTAAAATTATTTATAGTGATTGAAGTAAAAAATGAGTTTACTTAGTGGTTAAAAATTAATATAAGGGGCCAAATACCCTAGAAAAAGTTTTAAAGATATTTTTAATATATATATTTAGAAAATAGACTACATTTTATATAAAATTAAAAATTATTTTTGGCACATTATGTAAGGGAGACCTCTCAATAGTTTTTACGTTTTTATATTTACACAAATGTCACTCATCATCCACTATAGAAAGGAACCCACTCACTCACTTCATCACACCTCTCATGACTTTTGGATCAGAAAAAACCTACCCAAATATGCTCTAAAATTCCTTTTATTCTTCCTATAATACTTTATATTTGAAAAAATCCGTCCAAGTAATCCCTTTGGTGAAAAACAAGAGGAGTTGACCAAAGAAGAGGTAACAACCTTCGACAAGATCTTTTTTTTAATTTTCATTCTCTACCCACTAAAATATTCTTATACCATTATTATATAATAACATAAGTATAAATAATATCCTAATATGTGTTTATTCTAAGAGATAAATCTATACCTACCCACACTTCCATCAAATGATTAACAAACTTACCATTCATGTGAATGATAGACCATCACCTCGCAAAATGATGTTGTTTGTTTATAATTTACCACCTATCATGGTTGGTAATCATGACAGTTATACTATTTTTATATTATATATATGATATTTAAGATTTATTTATTCTTATTTAATTGCTATATAATATATACCTTCATTCTTTCTATTTTTTAGAAATATGATAACTTCGTTGGTGGACGTGTGGACTACCTCCCCTCAAAGGAATGTGATTCGTTCACACATTACATGGAATGTATTAAGGATGGAATTAGTAAACTTATTTTATATATATGAAATAATAATTCTAAATTAATGATAATATATATATTTTGGTTTGTTTTTAATTTATTTCTTTTAATATGATAAGAAAACGGAAACAACATTCATGTGTATATACGACCTACCATCTCCATAAACGGCGTATTCCATTTCATATATCTATATTTTATAGATTATTATAAATATTTATATAATTAATAAATATGATATATAAATAATTTTTTAAATTCTTGAATTATGTAAATTAGGATCTAAAAAGAGGGTCAAGAAAAACATGTCAAAACACATATGATAAACAAAGCAATTATTAACTAAAACATTTCTTTAACATGGAATTGTTAATAAACAGGTCATATAAAGTCATAAGTGAATTTTATATTGTATGATATATAGGGATATTATTATTTGGTATATTTATGATAAACATATATTTATTATACAATAGGATTGATAGTGTACAAAGAAATTCAATACATAAGGTAAGGGTTTTCTCGTCTCACTTTTATTTCTATAATATTTATGCCTTATTCACCACTAATTTCTTTTGTATAGTGTATGTACTTACCATTAATTTATTATATGTTTCTTATAAATAAATTTATTTTTATTTAAATAAACATTTTATGATCTTTTATTTCATGTGGTTTATGGTTCAATGGTTACCAAATCGGTAATGTAATTTTAGTCTTAATTTGCCTTTATTGAGATAAATTCCAGTTTATGCACCAGTATTTTTTCTACGGGGTGTATATTGTTACCTTTGACAAGTTACACCATGATTATTATTATTTTAATGATATTATAGGCTTCATGCAATGCTATTACCTCATGGGGATTATGACTTAAATTTACCAAATGTTAAGAGTTTACGGCTACAATCACTATATTTATTGTGATTGTTTATGATTTTACTTCCATTTATTTAATCTTATGATCTATATCTCAATATATCTCATGAGGTATCTTATAATATGATTCTTAGTGTAATATCAATGTAATGTTACAATTTTTTCACTATTTATAACTTAATATAATTAATAAAATATTTTTTTAGAAAATCAAATTTTACTTCTCCCTTTAGTTAGAAATCTGTGTTCTTTCAAATCCATGTTTTCTAAAAAGGTTTTAAAAAATTCTTCATTATTAAAAATTGTTTTCATGCTTAAATTATAAATTTTCAATGATTTTTTTAAAAAAATATTCCAAGTTTATTTTATATATTTTTAATGAAAATTGAAAAAAAATTAGGCTTCTTTTATATGTTTTCATGGAAGAAGGTCTTAAAATGTTTTAAATATTATTTTATAAGTTTTCAAGGGAAAAGTTTTTCAAAATATTTTTAAGATTCCTTACTAAATTTTCAAATATATTTTAAAATATAAATGTTTTAAAATTTTTATCAATATTTCTTTAAACTTTTTAAACGTTTTTTAATGAAAATTTTTTCCATAATGTTTTCAAGCATCCATTATAATTTTTAAAAGATATTATCAAAGAAAAATGTTTTCCAAATGATTTATGTTTTAAAAAGTGTCTTCAAATTAGAAAATATATTTTCTTAAATAAAATTTTTAAATGACATTTCAAAGATTTTTTTATAAAAAATTTGATTGTTGAAATTTTTTTATGAAACTGATTTATAAAGAAAGGCTATTTTACTTAAGGAATCTTCCAGGTGAGTTTTCAAAATCCTTCTCTATCTAAGATGAAATTATAATAAACCTAATATTTATTTCACATTAGTATAAGATTTATTATATAATATTACACTTAATTTAACCAATAATATTAGTAATTATAGTGTCTTTGGGAATTAGGTACATTAAAAAACAATTTAATATGGTAAAAATATCATGTTTACTGAAAACTTCCTTAACATTCTCTCACTTAAAAATTCATGGGATAACCTGGAGACACACATAAGAAAGGGGTGATCTATAAATCCCAATAAGGGATTAAAAATGTAATAACATTAATAATTTAATACATGTTAGATAACATGAATATCAATGGGGAATAAAAATTACATGAATAATAAGGCATGATATATCAGGATAATCATAAAGGAAATATGGGGAATATGGAAACATCTTAAGACACTGCATCATAAATATAGGTCAAGGATAACTACTATGAAATCATAATGTTCAAAGTCCCAAAAAGGAATTTGGTTCATCCCTATCCCAACATGAATTATCATGAGAATAAAAATTACCCAATGAAATGTAGTGTAGTATAATTCTGGGTTAACCAACCACTTTCATTCCATCCTAATGCTTAAGTGTGCCTCGTAGAACATAGAACATAGATTCATTCATCATTATATTTTATTAAAATATTTAGGAGTGTGAAATAAATACATAAAATTCCCCTGTCAAATACTTCTAAGTGTATAATTGTGAAAACCCTTGATAGGAAATGGGTATTTTATTCACTAGACAATTTTTTTGGTATGGAAAATTACGATGAAATTTTTACAGCACAATGGATTCACTTAAAAAATCATAAAATGTGTTAATGAGAGAAAAAGTAAACTATAATAATTTTGTAAATAAAATTTTTAGTAATTGTGACATGTAAAGTCATATCCCAACATTATGAATTTAAAAATATAAGGAATAAGATATCAATGAAACATTAAAAAATGGGAATCAGACGATCTCTTAATTGAGTGGGTGAATCTAAATGCTTGGGAGGATCTTTATAAGGTACTGGGGAACCTTTTGAAGACTCTATAAATTGGTATAAGAGTAAGGATATCATTTCTATGTTTTTAGTGAAGATAATTGGGAGCTTGGGTGGGGTTATATAGGAAATGAGTCGATATTTCTTTAATATTTCTCAAACATAGGTTTTTGGACTCTTTATAATAAAATAAAGAAAAAAAAATATTCCAATAGTTTTTGTGTATGTTTTACTCTAAATGGGATTAGATTAAATTATTTTAAAAGTCCAATGGATGAACATAACAAAATAATACCCTTTATTATATGGAGGTGAGTTATATTCTTAAAGAAATGATTTTAAAAACATAAACAATATTAATGGTTTTGGAGGATCCATAATTTATTTATAAAATAATCAAATAAACTTAATTTCTAATTATTTTAAATAGAAAACATATATTTTTTATTCTATAAATTTTATATAATTTTCTACATCACTTATGGGTCATTATGATGCCATAATACCCATCATATATTTATAAGGCATTTAATTTTTACACAAAAATTCAACTGTCTCTGAAAATTATGAAAAACTGATCAATGAATTATTTTGATAATCTGATTCATAAAATAATATTCATTCTGTATAAATAATTTTTAAATATATTTATTTTCACTATTAAAATAATAATTGACATTTATTGAGAAATGTTGGGTTTATTTAACAATAACAGTTTTCCAAACCTTATAAAATTTACATTTGACATAATAAAAATTATATGATAAATTATATTTGATAAAAATTATTTAATAATAATATTATAGTATTATTTATTAAAAAACCATTAATTCATAAAAATAAATTCCTTAATTGAATTTAAATATTATCCAAAAATATTATTTGTGTTTTATTGTATTAAAATAAAAAACATTTGTAAAGTAATGATAATAGGATGAAAATATATTCAATATTTTATAAAAAATAATGGAAATACTCCTACTTATAGGGTCTAGATTCATATCCCTTTGTAACATTAGAAATATTCCTAAGGTTAAGGTGCATGATTGTGAGACTTTCATGGGGTGGTTCAATGACCATGGATTGGAACATGATCTCAATGATCTTGAACTTCTACCAAAAAACGGTTTTCCTCATGCTTAAGTTTTTGGATCTCAGCTTTGGCATGGTAAAAAAAATCCCAGTTATTCTATCTCCCTTGAAATCATTGATAAATGGGTTTCATAGGGTATGATCCTACTAGTTGAGGTAATCACTTTCTTTGTCTATGTTAGTTGGATTTGTTAAAACTCTATATTTATAATAATCATGTGATCACTATTCAACGACTATATTATCAATGATAATGATACTTAACATTATTTTAAATACAATTGGGTATAAAAAAACCAAATAATTTCATTTCTTTTCTATAACCATATTACTTAATAAGACAATTAATTATAACAAAAATGGAAATTTTATTTATAAAAGTTCAAGTCGTTAAAATATTCCCACCTTATGAAATTTATCCATCAAAATTATATTTTCCCACATCAAAAAATATTAGGGTAACTCTATTTCTTCACCTCCTCTAATTCTCATGTTGTTTCTTCAAACTTGTGGTTTCTCTACAGCACTTTGACATGATGCATTGTCTTATTCTGTAGAACTTTGTCTATATGATCTAATATTTTCAACGATAGCTCATCATATGTAAGTTAATTCTCCAATAGTAACACCTCTAGATTGTGTACATGTGAGAGGTCTAGTATGTACCTTCTCAATAGGGATAGATGGAATAAATCTTGTTTTTGAGATAGGATAGGTGGGAGTTCAAGTGTGCTGGTCACCGCTCGAATGCAATCAAGGATCTCAAAGGGGGTGATATATCTTTGACCAATCCTTCCCTTATTCACAAATCTCAACACATTATTGCATGGAGATATATGGAGCAATACCATGTCTCTAACATTAAACTATAGGTCTTTTCAATGATTTTCATAACAGCTCTTTTGTCGAATCTGGGAAACCTCTATGTGCTACTGAATCGTCATAACATATTCCACCATTTCATCAACTATTTCAGGACCTAGCATTATTTGTTCCCGAACTTCATCTCAACATACCAATGTTAAACACCTCTTCTAATAAAGGGATTCATATATATCCATTATGAATCTTGAGTGGAAAAATTAGTTTTAAGAGAACTTGACCAGATGAATATATTGATCCCATACTACTTCGAAGTCAATTGAACTTTATCTCAACATGTCCTCAAGTGTCTGGATAGTCCACTCATCAGTTTGGGGGTGATAAAACGTGATGAAGTTCAAATCATTATTGATAGAATATTTGAAACATTTCTAGAACATGGAGGTAAATCTTAGATCTTGACCATATAAAATAGATACTGGTACTCCATGTAGACTAACCACATCACTGATGTATATTTGTGCAATTTATCTAGTGATAAACCCAATCAGATTGCGATAAAGTGACCTGTCTTTGTAAGAAGATACACAAAAACTAAAATTTCATTATTTCCTTTAGATATATTTAGATGTATGGTGCCAATGTCTATTGTGATTTTCCCCATTTCCATATCAGTATGGGTAATGGTTGCATCATCCCCTTTGAATTTTTTCTTTCATCCTTCACTGTCATACAGTAACATTGATGTTTATTCTATGATATCCATTTTCGTATTGTCCTACCAATAGTTCTCTTGGAGATCTAGATAAATATTCATGCTTCCATGATGGATAAAGAAGGTAGATATGTGTGAATCCTCTAATAGATCATTATTTAGCTAAACATTTGATGTTACACATCGTCATAACCCAAATCTTACAACTCCTACTTCAATAATATTGAACTCCAAGGATTTACCTTTTCTAATAGTTTTCAATTTCTTTAGAATTACCACATCATTCATTAAGAATATATTATTTTATTTAGAAGGGACAAATTGGAAAAAAAAATTGAATGGATTTATGGTGTTCCTTCCTTTATGATTCCCATGTCTATACTTTTCAAATCTAAAAAGATTGGATCCATCTCAATTTCCATTAATGAGAGAGTTGTTTGATCATTTCTACTTAGAGCATCTTCCATTTTATTTTGTTTCCTAGAATGGCAGTGAATTGAGCATTTATAGTCCTTTAAAAGGTTTAACCATCTTTGTTGTCTCATATTCAAATCTTTATATGTGAATATATAATTGAGGATTTTGTAATCCCTATTTCTTTCACACCTCTCCCAAAAGAGATAATGCCTCCATATTTTCAATTCTAAGATCAATAAACTGAATTATAGATCAGGAATTGGGTAGTTATGTTCAAGAAATTTTAACTGCCTTGAAGCACACGCTATGATTTTTTCATTATGCATTTACACACAACCCAATCCCTTTTTTAAATCATCATTGAACCCCACTAAATGTTCTCCACATGTGGGTTGTGTGTGTATAGTTCAATTCATAAGCCTCATTTTCAACTCTTGTAAGGTCTCTTCACATTCATCACTCCAAGAAAACATGATTAACTTTCAAGTTAACATGGTGTGAGGGTTGGAAAATCCTGAGAAATTTCTAACAAATCAGTGATAATACCCAGTTGAGATAAGGAAACTTTGAATATATGTCACAAATTTTGGCCTCATCCATCGTTCAATTGCTTCCGTCTTTGAAGGGCCCACATATATTCCATTTCTTATGATGATATACCCCAATTAATATACTCCCTTTAACCAAAACTCACATATGATGTTCATGGAATAAATATTATCCTTTCCAATGGTGTTTAGAAAAATGATCAGTTACTCCACATGTCCTCCTTGATTTTGGAGTGTATTAGAATATCATCTTCAAATACTTCCAAAATTTTTTCAAGGTAATGTATAAAGAGTATATTCATTAAATCTATGGAGAATTTTATAGAATTAGTGATTCCAAGTGGTTTTAATATGATCTCATAGTGCCCATACCTTGTAAAAAAATTTAGCCTTGTGGATATCCTCCTTCTTTACACAAACTTGGTAATATTATGAAAGCAGATCCACCTTGGAGAAGTATTGTGCTCCACATATCATATAAGGACCCAACCATAAAACATTACATAATCTTGAATTAAATGAATAATTCACATTGAGGGTCTTTTCAGGGTTAGAGTTTTATATAATTAGGACATAACTATTACATCTCAAAAAATTAAAAAGTAGACACTTCTACTCAGTTTCCATTTTTTTCATAAAATAAAAAATCTTAAAAAGAAACATGTATAGTTCTATGTTTTATATAGCATGTCTTTCCATGATCCCATCCTTTACCCTATTCATATTTAATTCCTGTGGAAAACATTTCAAAAGCATGGGATGAGCATAAAAAGATCAATAAGGGTTATAAAACAAGGAAAGAAAACATTAGATCATCAATATTTACATAACATAAGATTTTTAACATACCTTATGAAATCATAAGATTTGTGAAATACACATAGAAATCATAAATCATAAAGGTAACTTAAGTCATTCATAACATTCTTACGTAGGGAGTAATCCTCATGGTTACATTTGTAATACCCATCACAGTATATTCCCTAAATCTCATCAGAGAAACCTTAGAATTTAAATTCTTCTCATTACCCAATGAATTGGAGAGCTAGATCGGGCTCACCTACCATAGGTTTATCATGGAACCACCCGTATATGTAACAATGGACAAGAACCAAAACATAATCATAACACATAACTTAAGCCTAAAGGAAAGATAATATTCCCACAATGAAATAAAAATATAATATTTTAAGATATTGAAATAATGAATCCATTATAAAAACCATTTTCAATATCAAAATATGTAAAAAGAGTATATGGTATTTATTTTCCTTTTAAAAACATTACGACTTGTTAAGGAAGCCAAAGATCAAATAATACTCACGGGGGCGGAAAAGGTCATTGTCACCCCTTACATAAAAAAAGAAACAATCTTTTTTGTCGTTTAGTAAAACGCTTCATAGAGAAAAGATTCCATTTGAATGAAATGAAAATTCAAAAGGGTTTTATACACCGTATAAAATAAGGTCATGTATAAATCAAAGGATTCCTCAATAAAAGGAGATTGAGACGAAGTCCCTTATAAAGACGATATCCTTTGATTAAGGATAAATCAATGACATAATTATGTGTGACAAATATAAATACACCCAATATAAGTGGATAGTATGTGTAAAAAAAAATAGGTCATTCACAAATATTCATAGCATGACATAATCAAGAAGTAGAGGTTTGAACCGAAGAATTGAAATTGGGTAAAGAAGTTCCCTTATAGAAATTTGACAGCCTAACAACATCACTTTAAAATTCAGAAAATGTGTTGATGATAGATAAAAAGGTTATCTCATCACTTGGACATAAAATTTATAGAAATAAGGATATATAAGAACATATCCGAACATAAGAAGATGTGAATTAAAATACATAACAAAAATAAGTCTTTTAAAAATAGGAGGGTGAAAGGTTCCCTTACCGATTTGGGTAACTTTCGAAATGTACACCCCATGACAGATGGATCATAAAATGAAGATTTAAATACCCATAAATTAAAGTATATTACACAAATAATAAAATTATGGGCATTACATACACCACACAAAAGGAAATAGTGGCAAATTTAGCAGGAATATCGCGGGAATAAAAAGTGAGATAAAAACCGCTTACCACGTTGTAATCAATCGAGTCGTATGACCAAAATATAATAAACACCAAATTAATCACATAATTCCATGAATATAAATATAATAATGATAATATATAGGAAATGTAATTACATAATACAACACATGAAATAAATAGGTGGTAAACAATGGAAGTCTCAAGGAATTAAAAGTGAGATAAGAAATCACTTACCACGTGTCTGACTTGATTCGCTCGTATGTTCCTTGTTATTCTCAAATGATAAAATTAAGTAAATTTATACTTTATTAAGAATATTTTTCATGTTTATTATTACTTTTATATCACTTATTACCTTTCTATAACAATTATTTAATTGTTTGAGTTTATATCATACATTTTGTTGATGTTCGGAACTTGCGTCAAAAATGAACTTGTTATAATTATAAATTGTCCATGTAGTCAAGAGTCCGTTGTTTCCAGAATGAAATTAATCATTAATATGTCATATATATCATATATATCCAGTATATATATGTATTTATAATATCACATAACATTTGGTAGATAAGAAATGAAATGCACCGTCCATGGAGACGGTAAGTCGTACGTACGCATGAACGCTACTTTCATTTCTATTTCGCATTTAATGGAATGAACAAATAATGATAAATAGGTATATTATAATTAAATTATAATATATATGTTATATAAGTTACATAATTTCATAAATTCTTTCCTTTATACATTCCACGTATGGCATGAATGAGTCATATCACATTGAGGGGGCTGTAGTCCGCACTTCCTAAAATGAAATTATCGCATTTACCCATTATGGAAACCATGAAGGTATGACATAAATGAAAAATACAAAAGCACAAGGAAAAAATAAACATAATATATATCATATATAAATATAGTGACATCTTAATGGCCACCATGATAAGTTGTAGGAAAATATTGAACAATCATCGTTTCGTGAGGCAGTAATTCGCCATCCGCATAAACAATATGTTATTTAACCATTAGACAGATGTGTGTGTAATTTTAGGTATAATCCTTATCAAAAAAACATCCTAGTGAAATTGAGGATACTGGTCTTATTATGGGATCAAATAATAAGAAGATAGTTTTGAGTGAAGACGGAAAATAAAAGAAAGAAACTCGAGAGAAGACATTACCTCTAAATTGGGTAACTCTTTTTGATTTGAGCCAAAGGCTTACTTGGAAATACTTCTGCACAAAGTGATGCTTCAAAGAGTACGATAGGTATGGGGAGAGATAATATGATCAGAGTTTGGATGATCCAAGGGCTTGAGAGGTGTGGGTAGGGGGGTAAAGGTGGGGGCCTTTTATAAGAGGGTGGAGGGTCACTTTTGGAAAGTCTTGAAATGTTACATTATTATAAAGTGATTTTAGGATTTTAAAGTTCCCACAATGATATATTTTTAGGATACGGTGATAAGGGTTCGAAAGCAAGCGATAAAATAGGTTTTAGAAAAGTGTAAGTCTTTGATTTGTCCTTATCTTTTCATTTTATTTAAATCGTTCATTAATGAGGTAATCAATGCATCATCATGGTGTCATAAATAAATTTATTTATTTAATGTCTAAAAATTATAAAACAAAATACCAAGATTTAGGAAATATTTTTAGCTTTACAATGACTATTTATAGTCTAATATATACTTTATGTAAACTAAATTAAAATTTTATCACTGAGGATATACAAACCTTTGTTATATTTCTCTTCTTTTTAAAAATAATGTCATAAATGTCACTATCACACCCATGTGACTCCATGGGACCTCAAGTTTGGTAAAAATATTCCCATGGTTGGACATGACTAAAAAAAGAGTATTTGGACACATATTGGGGTCATTTTATATTATTATGATATTATTTTTTTACCCTTAACTACTAGATTACTAATTAATCATGATAATTAAAGATAATTACGGTCGTTACTATTCATAATGTCCAAAAAAAGAGTCTTAATTACATAATTTGGACCTTATGATTCCAAATATGGAATCCATTTTATCAAATTACAAACACAGAAATTGCAGTAATTAATTTAAAAATAATTCCCGTTGTCAAAACCAAAGACAGGTTTTTAAGAAGTAAAATCTATCAAAAGATTGATTTGTTTTTACATCCAATTTAAAAGTGAAATTACATACAATGACAAAAAATGTATTAAATGTTAAAAAATAATTAAATTACACCTTAAAACCAATTAAAATGGCAATTTATCTACATAAATAAATTGGATGAAAAGGCTATTTTGAATTAAAATGCTGTATTTTTCACTATTCATTAAAAAATGAACATTATCAGAAAATTACCAAAAATCAACCCTAATATATATTTGATATTTAAAATTCAAAAATTATGTCCATTTTACCAAATTAAAAACATAGAAGTTTTATTAATAAGTTATATAGTTAATTCCCGTTGTCAAAACAAGTAGCGTGTTTTTAAGAAACAATATCTATCAAAAGATTGACACTTGTTTATGTCCATTTTCAAAGTGAAATTATTTCTAATGACCAAAATTGGATTAAATGGTAAAAATATATTCTAATTAAACATTAATACCTATTAAATGGATAATCTAACCATATAAATGAATTATATTAAAAGGCGGTTTTGAACTAAAATACAACATTTTTCAGTATTATTTTAAAAAATAAATTTATCGGAAAAATACCAAAAATTTACACAAAGTAAATTTTGATGACTTGATTATAAAGAAGTATTTTATTTTTTATAACATATAAAAGTGAAAAAAAATAGATTTAAAAAGGGTTCTCTATCAAATGGCGGTTAATTTACCTTTTAAAGGATATTAGAATATTTATGCTTAAAATTGGATTCATTCGCATTTTAAGCCTCTAACATTTATTGGATAAATGTAAAAACATTTAACAAACATGTATAATAACTTTTTAATTAGTTCAGTTCATTAGCTCCATTACAACGGCTAGGATTTTACTACCATTTAAAATAATATTATTATATTATTAGTGTGCATCGTAAGATTTCAAAGAAACTCGTTGTTGCGTATTGGGTACTCCGTCAAAAATAACATCCCCTTTAAAGTAATATTAATATTTTATTCACAAATATTTACAAATATGAAAATTTCAAATTCTCAATTTACCTGGGATGTTACATCCTTCCCCCCCTTTTTGGGAATTGTATCCTTGCAATTTTAAAATTGGGCTCAGAAACTTCATTGAAAGTCCCACATCAAAAAGGCGTCAATGAAACTATCACTTTAAAAAAAATAAAGAGAAGTACAAAGGTCACCTATGTTAAGCCATACTAGTATTCCATGAAAACATGGATATGTAAGAGAAAATAAACCATCAAGTTCTGATGGAGAGTGATAGAAAACACGATTCGGAGAAAGTAAACAATCTGAAAACCACAAACTCGCGGTCGGTTAAAAGGCAATTGATTCCCCAAAAGGAAAAGTTAACGGAAAACATTTTTGTTTTAAGTTCCTTTACATAAAGTTGAAGAATTTATTTAAGAGCTTGAATCAGAACATAAATAAACATACTTACTTTTCATGTAGATTGTCATCCTTTAATAAAATTTTACAACAAAATCATATTTTCTCAAAGCGATAATTATTCAAGATGACTTGGTTATACCTGAAGTGCTAGAATCAACTTCTAGACTATCACATAATCTATAAAATATGAACTATATAATTCCACTTTCTGTAGACATCAACCAAAACCAAAATTGGTTAGTAGAAGATCGGATAATCCCTAAAAAGGACAATCTTTTAAAAAGAAAAACTACTCTTAATCTCTAAAATTGGTCAAACAATACTAAAAGTTCAAAAAAGACCATTCAAAACAAAATTTCACTTAAAATTATTCAAAATAAACCAAACTATGATTGAAAAACAAATCTCCAAAGGATTTGATCACATAGTCTTCCAAGATAAATCTTAACATTTATCTCCAAATAACATCAGTTTCTCTTAAATTCTTGTATTGAAAAGTAATTAACCTAATCACATATCCTCCCTGATAGGTTAATTATTTCCCTAGATAACCCAAAATCAAATTATTCTTGATTTATAAAATCATCTAACTAAAAATAATTAGTCAAACTAACTAGGGACTTCACGTAGTCCAGTGGTAGGCGATAAATACCACTCGCACATTGGTTGTGGGTTCGATTCTTGCAGCTTTGTCTGACACGACGGGTTTTCACACGGTCTGTGTGTTGTCCCTTTTCAAAAACTATATAATTTAATAACTTTCCCAAAAATAGATAAATTCATCAAAAAAAAACCATAAAATATTTTAACCATGAATTTTATATAATAACTTTCATTTTGCATCACAAAATGTATTAACCGGTAATTGCATCAAATTCAAGGATATAACCCAAAATGGTTCTTTATAACTATATCCAAAAAAGAAAAGATAATTATTGAATAAAATTTTCATATATCAGACACCAGGGTTACACATACTATAAAAATACTTCTAATGTAATATCATCATCAAAAGAGACTTGATACTTTGAAGAATATCACCATCCTAAAATCTACCGTAACTCTTGAATCACTTATATGTTGACTTCTTACTCATTCAATGTTATTCATGATCCGTTAACCATTACTTTCCAACTTATTCTGAAATAATTCTTTCCTACAAAAAAATCATGAATCATATCCTAAGATTCAATAATAGGAAAACATATGTTAAGAAATAATCCATACGTTTCATTGGTGATTGTCAGTTTCTTTATCCTCAATCAGAATGGAATTAAGTATTGGTAGATAAATATTTGTATGATCCTGGTGATCCCATTATTGAAACTTCTTCGTAGGACATCTATTTGTATAATGGTCATACACACCACAATTAAAATAATCAATTTATCCCTCAGAAAGAGCTTCTTTTTCTTTCCTAGAGTCAACACAATGCTTCATTTTTCCATGGTAGGTTCTTGCTTTATTATCCTAATTTCAACATCTCTAGCATCTTTATGTCCCTTTGAAACATTTTCCAAGGTGTTTCTTTACACATCTTTGACACATAGGTTTTTTGAACGTACTTACCTTTATGATTATTACCCAAACTTCTGTAGGGATTTGTTTCTCGCATATATGATGCCTTATAAAAATCACTAAGGTTAAGGTGGTCAATCCTGACTCCAGATAGTTGGTTGAGAATAACCACAAGAGTTCTCATTGAATCTCCCATATCATTCAGTTTCTCATTCAGAAAACTGTCACAATTTTCTTCACATCCATTTTTTACTTTGGTTCCTGATAGATCCGGCCATTTACTAAAACCAAAAAGGTAAGTGTGAGTATATTAGTAAAATCATCATATAATATCTTATGATGAGGGTAATTACTAAGATATAATTGCTCATTCTATCTTAAACTCATTTACTTTATCTAAAAAAACTATGACTCTTTTTGAAATCCTAACCATTATGGTAATGTCACTTATACATAAATAATACCCTAACCTCTAAAGTTATCTAAACCGACCTTTGATACCAACTATAAGGACCTGAACTTAAAACATTACATAATCTTGAATTAAATGAATAATTCACATTGAGGATTTTTTCAGGTTTAGAGTTTTATAGAATTAGGACATAAATATTACATCTCAAAAGATTAAAAAGTAGACACTTCTACTCAATTTCCATTTTTTTCATAAAATAAATACTCTTATAAAGAAACATGTCTAGTTCCATATTTTAGAAAGCATGTCTTTCCATGATCCCATCCTTGACCCTATTCATCATTAAGTCCTATTGAAAACATTTCAAAAACTTGGGATGAGCAAAAAAAGATCAATAAGGGTTATAAAACAAGGAAAGACAACATTAGATCATCCATTTATACATAACATAGTATTTTTAACATACCTGAAAAAATCTTATGATTTTTGAAATACACATGGAAATAATAAATCATAATGGTAACATAAGAAATTCATAACATTCTTATGTAGGTAGTAACCATCAAGGTTATATTTGGAATACCCATCATAGTATATTACCAAAATCTCTTCGGAGAAACCTTAGCATTTAACTCCTTCACATTACCCAATGCATTGGAGTGATATCTTGGGCTCAACCGCCATAGATTTATCATGGAACCACCCATATACATAACAATGGACAATAACTATAACATAATCATAACACATAACTTAAGAATAAAGGAAAGATAACATTCCCACATTGTAATAACAATATAAAATTTTAAGATATTGAGATAAAAAATCCATTATAAAAACCATTTTCAATAAAAAATACATCAAAAGAGTATATGGTATTTATTTTCCTTTTAAAAACATTATGGATTGTTAGGGAATCCAAAGATCTAATAATACTCGTGGCGGTGGAAAAGGTCATTGTCACCACTTACGTAAAAAAAAGAAATATTACTTTTTGTCATTTAGTAAAATGATTCATAGAGAAAATATTCCCTTTGAATGAAATTAAAATTCAAAAGGGTTCTATACACCATATAAAAAAAGTCGTGTATAAATCAAAGGATGCCTCAATAAAAGGAGATTGAGACGAAGTCCCTTATAAAGATGGTATCCTTTGATTAAGGATAAATAAATGAAATAATTATGTGTGAAAAATATAAATACACCCAATATAAGTGAATATTAAGTGTAAAAAAACATAGGTCATTCAAACATATTCATGTCACGACATAATCAAGAAGTAGAGGTTTGAACCAATGAATTGAAATTGGGTAAAGAAGTTCCCTTACAGAAATTTGATACCCTAACAACGACACTTTAAAATTCAGAAAATGAGTTGATGAGAGATAAAAAGGGCATCTCATCACTTGGACAAAAAATTTACCGAAATAAGGATATAGAATAACATATCCCAACATAATAATATGTTAATTAAAAGACATAACAAAAATAAGTCTTTTAAAAAGAGAAGGGTGAAAGGTTCCCTTACCGATTTGGGTAACTTCCGAAACTTACACCCCAAAAGATAATAAAAACCAAATGAATCACATAATACCATGAATATAAATTGGATCATGATAATATATATGAAATATTTGTACAAAATACACCACATTAAATAAATAAGTGGAAAACAATGGAAATCCCACGGAATTAAAAGTGAGATAAGAAATCCATTACCACGTGTCTGACTTGACTCGCTCGTATGTTCCTTGTTCTTCATGAATGACAAACTTATATTAATTTATACATGATTAAGAATATTTTTAAATTTTATTATTCCTTTTATATCACTTATTACCTTTCTATAACAATTAATTAATTGTTTGAGTTCATATCAGACATTTTGTTGATGTTCGGAACTTGCATCAAAAATGAACTTGTTATAATTATAAATTGTCCATGTGGTCAAGAGTCCATTGTCTCTAGAATGATATTAATCATTAATATGTCATATATATCATATATATCCAGTATATATATGTATTTATAATAGTAAATAATATTTGGTAGATAAGAAATGAAATGCACCGTTCATGGAGACAGTAAGCCGTACGTACGCATAAACACTACTTTCATTTCTATTACACATTTAATGGAATGAAAACATAATGATACATAGGTATATTATTATTAAATTATAATATATATGTTATATATGTTACATAAGTTCATAAATTCTCTCCTTTATACGTTCCATGTATGGCATGAACGAGTCATATCACTTTGAGGGGGCGGTAGTCCGCCCTTCCTAAAATGAAATTATCGCCTTTACCCATTATAGAGACCATAAAGGTATGAAATAAATAATAAATACCGAAGCATAAGGAAAAAAATAAACATAATATATATCATATATAAATATATTTAAATCTTAATTTCCACCATGAGAGGTGGTAAGAGAAGATTGAACAATCATTGTTTCGTGTGGCAGTAATTCGCCATCCACAGAAACGCCATGTTCTTTAACCATTAGATGAAGGTGTGTGTAAGTGTATGTAGAATCCTTATCATAAAAACATCCTATAATATTTGAGGATACTGGTGTTGATATGGGATCAAATTATAAGAATATAGTGGTGAGTGAAGAAGGAAAATACAAGAATGAAACTCGAGAGAAGACATTACCTCTAAATCGGGTAACTCTTTTTGATTTGAGCCAAATGATTTCTTTAAAAGACTTATGCCCAGTGTGAGGCTTCAAGGAGTAAGATAGGGATATGGATAGATAATATGAGAATATTTTGTACAAGCCAAGGTCTTGAGAGGTGTGGGTATGGGGGTAGAGGTGGGGGCCTTTTATAAGAGGGAGGAGTGTCACTTTTGGAACGTCTTGAAATGTTACATTATTATAAAGTGATTTTCGGATATTAAAGGTCCCACAATGATATAGTTTTAGGATAAGGTGTTTAGGGTTCAAAATCCACCCATCAAATAGGTTTTATAAAAGTGTAAGTATTAGATTTTACCTTATCTTTTGATTTTATTTAAATCGTTCATTAATGAGGTAATCACTACATCATCATGGTGTCATAAATAAATTTATTTATTTATTGTCTAGAAATTATAAAAAAAATATCAGGATGTAGGAAATATTTTTAGATTTCCAATTAATATATATATTCTAATATATCATTTATTAAAACAAAATTAAAATTGTTTTACTTAGGATATACAAACATTTTTTATATTTCTCTTCTTTTTAAAAATAATGTCATAAATGTCACTATCACACCGATGTGACTCCATGGGCCCTCAAGTTTGGTAAAAAGATTCCCATGGTTGTAAAAGACTCAAATAAGTGGATTTTGACACATGTTGGGGTCATTTTATATTATTATGATATTATTTTATTACCCTTAACTACCAGATTACTAATTAATCACAACAATTAAAGAAAAATACTGTCATTATTATTCATAATGTCTAAAAACAAAATAGTTTTAATTAAATAATTTGGAACTTAGGATAAAAAATATTTAATCCATTTTATCAAATTACAAACAAAAAAATTTCAGTAATTAATTTAAAAATAATCCCCTTTGTCAAAACCAATGATGAGTTTTTAAGAAGTAAAATCTATCAAAAGATTGATTTGTTTTTACATCCAATTTAAAAGTGAAATTAAATACAATGAAAAATATTGTATTAAATTATAAAAAAATAATTAAATTACACCTTAAAACCAAATAAAATGAAAATCTAAATATATAAATAAGTTGGATGAAAAGGCAGTTTTGAATTAAAATGCTGTATTTTTCACTATTCATTAAAAAAATGAACATTATCAGAAAAATACCAAAAATTTGCCATAGGATATATTTTATATTCCAAATTCAAAAATGATTTCCATTTTACAAAATTAAAAACATAGAAGTTTCATTAATAAATTATATATTTAATTCCCACTTTCAAAACAAGTAACATGTTTTTAAAAAAGAATATCTATCAAAAGATTGACACTTGTTTATGTCAATTTTCAAAGTGAAATTAATTATAATGACCATTATTGGATTAAATGGTAAAAATATATTCCAATTAAACTTTAAAAACAATTAAAAATATAATCTAACCATATAAATAAATTATATTAAAAGGCGTTTTTGAACTTAAATACATCATTTTTCATTATTCAATAAAAAATGAACTTTATCGGAAAAATACTAAAAATTTACACAAAGTAACTTTTTATGTCTTGATTCTAAAGAAGGATTTTATTTTTTATAATATATAAAAGTGACAAAAAGTATATTTAAAAATGGTTCTCTATCAACAGGCAGTTAATCGACCTTTTAAAGTATATTAGAATATTTATGCTTAAAATTTGATTCATTCGCATTTTAAGCCTCTAAAATATATTGGATAAATGTAAAAAAATTTAACAAACATGTATAATCACTTTTTAGTTAGTTATGTTCATTCTCTCCATTACAAAGGCTAGGTGGTTACTACCATTTATAATAATATTATTATATTATTAGTGTACATCATAAGATTTCAAAGAAACTTGTTGTTGCGTATTGGGTATGCCATCGAACATAGAATCCCCTTTAAAGTAATATTAATATTTCATTCAAAAATATTAATAAATATGAAAATTTCATATTCTTTATTTACCATGGACGTTAAATATCTAATTTAATAAGCCATTAATACTTGCAATAAGATAATTTTTCTTTATCGTTATTTAGATCAGATCATGATAATCATTTTGAAGGTGCATTGACGCAATTGTATTCTTGATGAAGGGGGCCGGTGCACCCAATGGTGAAGCAATTGGGTGTTTGAACCCTTTATCTAGATTACCCTGTAATTGTTTCTTCTCCTCAGGTTCCAAAATAGACATTATATATGAATTCTTGGAAAATGGTAACACCCCATGTATATGATCTACTTAAAATTCAACATCTCATCTAAGAGGAAGACCAGTCAATTCCTTGGGAAGCACATTAGTGTATTCCCTCACAATGGGCATGTATTCAAGGATGATTCTTTCCTTAGAATCAATCATTTTATCTAGATAATATTTCTTAGAGGGAAATAATACCCATTCTCGTGATTTTTGTGGTAAAGAAGATTCGTCCTCCTCCTTGCACTTGTACAAAATTAGAGGGTGATTCGAGATACAGAGAGTTATTTCCTTCTAGCGTAAATTTATATTGTAACTATATATGGAAAGCTAATACATTCCTATAATTGAATAAAATTCCACCAAAGTGAGTATGAATATTTTTTTGGAAGTTAATCCCAAAAGTTTTTATAGGGGAGGAGTTATATACTTTAGATTCAATAATTTCCCCATTTTTCATTGTCATGGACAATAATACTTCCATTCTTTGTGGTGGTGATTGAATTATTCTACTAAACATTTGTGATATGATTAAATCTATAGAATGAAAATAGAAAATTATGTTCACTATTCTTGAATGAATAACTATCGTAAGACTTTAAAAAATCGACCATTAACAGTGCTTGAATAATCCTTTATCATTTCTAAAAATCACTGATAATCAAAGTGCAGTTAAAAGCCTGAAACTTTTATCAACACTAAAAAATAATTGTTAAAGGGCGCCTTTAATAGCACTAAAAAATTACTATTAAAAGGGTCCTTTAAAAGTACTTTTTTAGCATTGTTAAAAACCCCCTTTATCAGTGTTTTTTTAGCACTGTTAAAGGGGGCTTTTAACTGCAATTTTTTAGCACTGATAAAGGGTATATAATTTTTTCCCCATGACCCACCCACCTCACTTTATTAGTGCTTATCCCCATCCATTTATTAGCATGTCCCCCACCCCTTTATCAAAACTTTAGATAATACTAATCTCCCACGTGCGCCCCTACCACCAGCGAGTTTCAAACCCTATACCTCCATCATATACATCAAATCCTTTTCCACTCCCCTTTACTATTTTTGTTCCCATTTTATGATATATCTATATATCTATATATATATATATCATTACAAATTTTTATCCATATATTTATATATGTGTTTATATTTTTGTTTATATATTAATAAATATATTTCATATGTAAATATGTTTAATTATTTATTTATTAAATTTTTATGTTTAAATATATAAAAAATATGCATTTATTTTTATATATTTTATTATAAATAAAATAAAATTATGAAAAAAAATTAAAATCCACAATATAAATATGATTGTAATACATGGGAATAAATTTCATCCCCACTAAAAAGGGGAAAAAAGATCCCCATAAACAAGGATTAAATTCCATCAAAAGTTAAAAAATGGGGTACCCTGACAAAAAAATCAGTTTTAGAGGCCTTCTGATCCTTTTTTGGCCTCTAAAAATGATAAAAATAACTCTTAATTATCTTCCTATCACATAGATATCATCCTAGGCTTTGATTTGATATGTTGTGGAGCCCAAGCAGACACCATGATCAAAAGATACGGTTGTTTGAAATTTGAGTTTCATTTTCAAATTATTTTAGTTCTTTTATTAATTTTTTGATTTTTTTATATTCAAATTTATATTAAATGAATATTACTCAGTAATAATAGAAACATTATTAATTTCAAAAAAATTAGTTATTTTATGAACCATTTTTATTAAATATCCTATATATTAAGTGTAAATTCCTATTTACCTTATCTAAAATATATTTCCAAAACATTATGTTATATTTATATTAGTATAAATATATTTATATATTAATATATTATTTTTAATGAAATGTAATTTTTTTTGAAGAATACTTTTATCAACTGTTGAAAAGAAGCACTGTTAAAGGGGGTTTTATCAGTGCTTCTAAAAAAGAGCCGATAAACCCCCCCCCATTTATCACTACTTTCTTATGAGTGCTGATAAAAGAATTCATTTATTAGTGCTTTTAAAAAAGTGTTGATAAAATCCCCCTTTTAACAGCGCTAAAAAAGCGATGATAAAGACCCCCTTTAATAGTGAATTTTTTATCGCTAACAAATGGGGTATTTAATGGAATTTTTATCTTGTGATGTTAATTCCCTAACACTAGATAAACCCATTTTTATTGTAATGTATCTATCACCACTTCGTTTTCAGGGTCCTCTTCGGTAGTTTTGATAGAAAAATCCCACCATTTCTTCCTAGATGTTATTTGTTTCCTAAAAAAACCATTGGATTAGTGCATTGGTTTTCAAAGTGTCATGGTTAATTTTAATTAATGTAATGAAAAATGTGATTAGGGTTTAATAGAGTATTCCTTTCCTCCACCACATTAGTGAGTTTCTCCTGTCGGCAATCACTGGCTAGTTTCCCTTTCTTCCCGCACCTAAAGCATTACCCCACCCCCCTTAGGCAATTTTCGATGGGCTTATTTCCTCAAATTTTCAAGTGTGATGTTGAAATTTCTTAACATCATTATATTCCACCATCAGACCACCATAATTTAAAAAAACTTTTAATTTATTATCCCCATGATACCCTTAAAATTCACTAATCTCCATTTTGATATTGTGGTCACATCAAAAAATTTAATCATAGCTTGCAATTTCATGGATCACCAGTTCATTTCATAAACTAAGTTTTTCCCCACCAAAGAAGTAGTCAACCTTGCATTCGAGGGTAATGACAAGGACATAGGCATGTCGTGCATGTCTTGGGAAGTTTTCCTCATGCACTCATGTAGATTCATCATCTTTTTTCTTGAAGGAATGGGAAACACTTTCTATTTTAAGTCGAAGAGTGTGAGGAAAATATTTATTAAAAAACAATTTTTGTAATTCATTCAACCCCATTGATTTGATCTATTACATTGGATTAGTATTCTTGATCAATGTACACCACTGATAAGCTTCTACCCCAATATGATAAAAATCTAGTAGAACCTTCTCTTGTTCAGAAAAATGATGTACGGTGAACATATTCTCAGTGGAGTTGATCCATTGATCTGTGAATAAGGGATCAGATGATCCCTTGAAATGAGGGTGTCCTTATCATATAAAGGACTCAATTGAAATTTGTTCTTTCTTAGGGGGATTTGGGAACTCCTCATGATCCATGTTTCTATTCAAAACCTGAGTGATGTATGAGATTATTTTAAAAAAAAATTGATTCCTGCTCCAAACGAGTTGCATATCTCATTGGGGAAGTCATTACAGTGCCCGTAACATTGATTTTTTACCAAATTCCTTATATTTATTGCCATTGGATAGAATATAAAAAATTAGTTATACATATTTTTAAACAATTAAACACATAAATTAGGAATCCATTGAAATTAAAGGGATAAATATATGAATTAAATTTATTTCTTAAATTATGATTTTATAGGCTTCAATATATGTTATCCATGAACTATTTCATAACATATATACTTATGCAAATTATTTACCTTAATAATTTTTTCTAATGAGCTTATAAATTTAAAAAATCATATCCCCCAAGAGTGTTAAACTAGTTTTGCATCAAGGATCATTGTCGTTTACCATGTTACACAGATTCAGGACCAACACACCTTGTTGGAGATGTTACACCTAGGTAAAAATGTGCCAAAACCATGTCTTCTTTTAGAATACAGATAGGGATGTATTTTATAGACAAACCAATTATACATAAATTACCAAAATTTAGGTTGTTTTTCTTATAATTAATCTTCCCCCTAATGGTTTCTCTAGATTTTTTTAATACTAAACCCAAAAATTTCTAAACATTTTCTTTGATTCCAACTATAACAACCATACTTTTATTTCACATTAATACATGATTTATTACATAATATTAAACTTAATACAACCCATAATATTGATAAGTCTAGTTTCATTGGGAATTAGGTACATTACATATTAATTTAAAATTATAGAAACATCAAATTTATTTAAAACATCCTTACCTTGATCACACATAAAATTGCAATGGATAACCTAGGGGAATACATAAGAAAGGGGTGAGCTATAAGTCATAGTAAGGTAATAAAAATTTCATAACATGAAGAATGTAATACTTGTCAGACAAAATGAATATCAATGGGGAATAAAAGGAACATGAATAATAAGGAATGATATTGCAAGATATTACCAGAGAAGCTCAGAGATGGGATAACCCACTGGACATTTATTAAAATAAAAGAAAAGGACAGTGAACAAGTACAAAAAGCCAAAATAGAAAATTACATATCATAAAAACCATACATGTCTCTACATTCGTACTAAAAATTTTCCTCCGGAGTAGCCGATTCCCATTCAGAGATTTCATAATGCTTCAAAAACATAGGATACTTCCTTCGTAGGTTCATCCACTCCAAGGATAAAATCTCAGTATTTCTAATGGAAGACCTGGTGGACATCGGCATTAGCAGATATGAGTAGTCCTTCCTTGACCTTCGTTGTGGTTGAGTAGCCATGACTTCATGATTCTCATTCATCTTCGTGCTTCTGACCTGAACCACTTCACTAAACGAAGGCTTGATCACATCACCATCATTATCCTTATCACTCTTAGATTAATCCCCCCATTTATCAGGGATATGCACCTCATAATATACATAATTACCTCCTATTACCGTCTAAAATTGACTATTAGTTTCTATAACTTCTAGACACTTTGTCTGTTCTATAGACTCAAAACCAAACATTTTCCCCCGCTGCATAATTTCTGTTCTGGTGCCATCCTCCTGAGAAGGAATCCCAAGCTGCATACTGACACCATAATTCATTGGAATTACCTCCACCGCATTCTCCTGCTCTAACTATTGGAAACAAATTATAGTATCAATTGTGACCACCACACCTCCATCACTCACATCCCACCCTTGTATCCCATCTGAAACCCCAAGGGACCACTATCCCAACCTAAAAAATCCAATGTCTCCTCAACTACAGGAGATGACCCCTTGAACTCACCCTCAGTATTCTTATTAGTAACTAATGGCACACAAACTTATTTCTATATGACCTTTGTAACTAAATTGACACTTGATGGACCTCCTATGTCTCAAGCACCAGAAACATCCTTGGTAGCAGCCTGTTTCACCCCATCCCCCAAATTCAAATCATACTGAAGCTGACTGAACACTGCAGAAACAGTCAGATTTGGGGGTTCCCCTGTATAATTCCCTAAATTTGATGTAACCTGGTTTAACACACCATCTTCATTTCGTGAACATGAACCCACAACATACATTAGCCTCGGACTAGAGGACATACCTAGCTTCTCCCTTAGATCAAAGGTCCTTCTGTTCATAACCTCACATTAACATTTAGAGGCCATATGTCCCAATCGATAGTATGTCTTGGAGTAGTCCACCCAAGATTAAAAGACAATGTCCTGCTTCCATATGAAATCTTCACCAATGGTAATATAGATCCAATCGACCAAAGGCCTTCAAAAATCCACCTCAAAACAGAGGCGGGGGTGGATCTAATGACTTACAGTGTATGTTTGAACATCACAATAGAGAAATAGAACCACCATATTACCAATCATATGAATAATTGTAAGATTTTGGAAAGGTAGGGGATCTGATGGAGACTTACCCATGTTACTATGGTGGATGGATCACGATTCATACAAAGTTCAAACGACCAATGATGGAGGAAAAACCTGCATCCATTGCATCGATGGGGGGTGCAGGACCAAGCCCACACCAGATAATATTCTGAAGAAAACCATATCATGAAGTCGAATTTTTCAAGAATAATGACAACCACACAGTCTTGAAAAACCCACTTACCAAAGATGAAACTTTTATAAAGATAACATTATTTTCATTTCCTCAAAGCAAATAACCACTTATTATCTTATTCTCCAAACCATTAAAAAAATTACTCTTATAATCTATATTCTCTTTACCAATTTCTATCAAGACAACTACATTGATTTTAGGTGACAAATCTTTAATGAATGAGAAGTATCCTTATCAAATATTCTTAAATCCTTTATGTAATCCAAATTCACCTATTTTATGTGATTAAAACTCATTGTGAGATATCTATAGCGGAATTTTTTGATATGTTATCAATAAAATTTCCATGATGAGAGATTTATAATTTATTTTATATTTTTTTAATCTTAATAAATTTATCATTATTAATATTAATTTATTCTTTAGAAATTTAGCAAATCATTTTCCAAATTTACTATATATTAACATCTTCAACAAATATCACTCAGAATATGAAACAAATTCATTATTTGAAATATGGAAGATTAAACCTCATTCCAAACTCATCTTATTTGAGTGGATTCAATCCAACCAAGTTCATGAAATTAATAATTTATATAACTATTTAAAAATAATTCTTTAAACCTAGAATTCCATAAAACACGGGCATACCAATTATAATAAAAATAGTAGTGAAAATAATTAGAATCTTCTACTAAAAACTACTCACTATCCAGAATCTGAAACTTCCATTATTTATTAATTTTAAAAATTTATTTAATTTTATTTTGTAAAAACTAATATTTGGGATTTTAATGTAATATTTATATTTAAAAAATAATTTTGAATTAAATTTACATTCTTTCCTTTTATAGCGATTTCAACATTATATTTTTATATCTTAAATTTTAAGAACGTTTTAATTCATATTATGAAGAAAATTATTATTATTATTTAAATTATAATTCACTTTAGAATTATTACCCTTATCTTCTTGACTTTTTAAATATATAGAGTAATTTTTTTTATGATTATGATAATCATAAAATCACATTATTGCTTACTTTTCCATCTTAATTCTCATTGAATTATCAGTAACTGCATACATTGATATCTTAAAATTAAACTTAGATATCTTCATTGAATATTAGTCATCTACAAAATATTTTTGGAATAAAAAACTTATTTTTTACTTTCTTTGATATTATCCATTAGTTTATGATTTAAATTATTCTCCTCAAAAAGTGATCCATTTAGATATTCCACTTCTCTTACATATGACAGATCTTTTTCTCCTTGAGGTTTGTCAAATGCATTTGGAACATGGGTAAATATACCAACCATACTATTCCCCATAAAAGTTTTAGAGATATTGAGGAATAATTAATTCAAGTCATGCTTTAGTTTGAGTTTTTTCTGTTTCTTCTATATTTTCCTCACTAGAGACATATAATTCATTCACTTTAGAAATCCCCAATTTCTCACCATAATATCTAAATAATGAATCTTATCCATTTTCAGGATAATAAATTTATTATTCTTCCTTCAATTACATATATCTAATTCTTTTGAAATTTGAAATGTTCCTTTATTTTCTATTAAAATATGACTTATTTTTATATAATTTTGAAGACTTATTCCTAAAGATATTCCTTGATGAGACCGCTTCCTGATCAATCTTCTCATCAAAAAACTTTTGAAACATTATAAAAAATCCCAAATCCTATATGTATAAAAATATTAAAAGGAATATTATAATGGTATCTAGCTTTCTCTATTTGGGATGTCCTTTTAATGGATGACATTTACATTCCTAGAATAAAATATAAATATCTATCTGAGTCTACATATTCACTTTCTTCCTTGAAATCCTTTGATTAAATTTAATTTTCTGAAGCTTTGAAAGATAATTACTTCTTCCACTATAGCTCTTAATTAAATAATCACATTTTATCATTTCATTCACAAGTAGCACGCAATATAGGCAATGTAATGAAAATGTTTTAAAATCATGGTATTCCAAAGTATAAATCATGTCATCAAAAATATATATAGATATATCAATAAACTTCTTATTTATTATTGGTAACTATAGTGATTATATAAAACCTCTAATTGAGATAAGAATAACATTAAATATAGTAATGTGATTATTCACTGTGTCACCAAACATCACGAGCTAACTCACAATGAAACTCATGCTGGCTTTTTATAAGTTCTGAGGTGCATTAATTATCACAGTTGTATAGAAACTAGTGTTAGACCTACAATATATACAACTATGTGAAGGAATTCTCTGAAAAAATTAAAAAACAATGAGAAAATTCCACCAAGGATCTCAACATTATGTTTTGATATGGTGGATTATCCCTTACTATGAAATAAATGCTTTGAAAAATAATATCATGAAGACAAATTTGTATGAAAATAAATAAAAATAATCACATATCTGAATATGTACAAAAAAATATTTAAAGAAAATAAAAATTCAATTATAATGAAAAAATATGATTGTTTGAGGTGGCCCATTATATGAGGTGAGAAAAACATACATAATATGATAGAAACCCCCCAATATGACAATCTATATGTCAAAAGTTAGCAAGATTTATAGGTAACCTCAAAAATACCAAAACCTGATATATCCCAGTGGTGCATGTATTAAACCTGTAAATTTAAAATAGAAATGAGAAAATTATTCATAGTTGGAATTATACCTACATGCCTTACATCCTAGTTGAATATCATTATTTTAAATTCTAATTTGGTCTAATGATATCATAATACAGTTTTCATTTCTAATAAATTAATTTTCATTAACTCCCTAAAACACCTTCTTTAAAATGAACAAGTTAATATAAATTTCTAAAACAGTCTTTTTAAAACATTTATATGATGTAAAAATGATGATTTTTTGGGGGGACATTTAAATTTTACCACATAATTACCCCATATTCACTCAAATTTTATAAAACATTACAATCCTTCCAAAAGAAAATAGTGGAAAAAATAAATATTTTCTAGAAAATTTTGAATGAAACTTTACGAATGGTTTCATTTGAATGGTTAAAAAAATTACTAAGAAACTTTTAAACATCATAATGATGTTAATAAATCCATTTAAGAATTAAAAAAGCTTTTATTCTTCAAAGAAATAATGAATTGATGAAAATCATAAAAGATAAGTTATTAGTGTAATTGAACATCAAAAATATAACCAAAATTATTAAATATAAAAATAATTTTCATGTGAATTCCATGTATACCAACAGATGATCGAGGACAATAGAGTATAAAAACTCATCTAATTAGAATGTGTGATGATCAAACAAACCAATACTAGGTTTTAGAATTACTTGAATAACTAAGATGTAAAATCCCCTAAACATAGCAATGTAATAACTTAGGGCTCAGTAGATAGAGTCTCGTCATTCTGAGTGACGCACTAAAACAAATAACTCTCACCTACATACCCATGGTTTCCCATGATATCTAAATAAAGGTGATAAAAAGAATAATTCAGAAACCCATTGTACTTATATTAATAGAAATTTAAAATTTCCTTTAATAGAAAACATGGATTAAAGGAACATTACCACCCAAGATTCAATATTTGATGAGAAATTAATGGATCCACCAACTGAAATTACTATAAAAATAGTGTGTATGAATTAATATATCAATAAGAAGTAAATATAATAATTATACATCTATTTAAAAACCTAAAAATATAAGACCCATAAGTAAAATATGTCAAACATGAATACTTATCTTTTATGGCCATGTGTTTGATGAAGAATAGAAGAAGAAAAAATTTGATAAAGAAGGAATTTAGGAGTTACATACGTGAATAATTGAATATTATTCATGGGAAAGTAAAAATTTAATATAATTATAGATATAGTGGAATGTTGGTAGATATTAGGTAGTTTTAAATGGGGTTTTATGGAAATTTGGGAAATGAAATAGGAGGCTTTAATGGGAATCCACCACCTAAAAGCATAAAATTTTAAAAAAAATGTTGTTGTACTTGTAAGGTGAATATATCGGGATGTCATGTATATTTCCTGTAAAAATAATTACCTCCCATGTCGAAATCATAAACTTCTATATTCCGATTTGAACTCAATTCAAAGTATTAGACCAATAAATAACCAATTAATATAACAGAAAATAAATTTGTTGGTGTGAAGTTTCACTCAAACATATCACACTCTACCACAATAAATTCTCTATAAAATTTGTTGATCTACAATTAAATGAGTATAACTAAAATATTTATTTCATGCATATGTTTTACGATGTATTAATATAGTAGTTTATAAAATTTTATTGATATTTTCCCAATATTTGGAATATTTTATATTTTTATATTTTATGGAAGGATACTACCAATATTTGGAAAAAGTAACAAAAAGAGATAAATTTAAGAACTAAAATGCACTTCACGTCATGAAACGACACCTTAAATTGAATATAGGATGAAACTGGTTCATGATTACATAATTCAAATATAGATATTTTCCTGTTGTGATATTCTTTGACATTGTAACTATCTAAAATAATGTTTTTCCCAAGATAGCCATGAAATGTAGATTCAATGCTTCTTGAAATACATGTTAGGTGATTCATTCATGTTGTGGGAGTTTTGAGAAAGAAAAGATATGGATTACCTGATGACATAACATTATATATTTTATTTAAACAATACACATCATGAAACTGTCAAAAAGTAGAATTTTTATACAATGGCTATGTGGCTTTCACATTGAAGAATATTTATTCGGACCTTTGGCAGCCACTTTTAGAGACCTAAGGAGACTTGGAAGACTATTAGAGACACACATTCCACCTCAAATCCCTCATTACACTATCTACATTCTTCTCAGGGTATCCATTTTCCTCGTTCCAATCATATTCATCATAAGAAAGTATTTATTTCTATGCTGGGTTGTAACACCATGAGATTTTGTGAAATCTATTTTTCAAATTAATTTTATAATTTTTATTTTTTTTATTTCACACAAATTTGAATATAAATTTTGTTATATAAAAGCACTATGTTTGAATTATTCTATATGCAACACCAAGTTAATATTGCCCAACATGGAACAATTATATTGGAAAATTAATGTAATATTTTTTATATTTTTTATTTCACACAACTTGGAATATAACTTTTTTTATATAAAACATCTGAGTTTGACTTACTCTATATTTAACACCAAGTTAATATTGAACAACAGGAAACAATTAGATTGGATTTAAATACACACAAAACTATATTTGTCTGGTGTTACACAAAATACTGAGTCCCTTCAATATCTCTCATTACATGCAAGGCCGAGTATTACCAAACTACTAAATACTATTAATATTGTTATCAAAATATTATTTAGTTACCACCAAGACGTTGGAATAGAAGTTATTAATAAGGTTAACTAAAATTTTAAATTATTATTTATAAATTTATATTTATGCTAATAATTTTATTATCAATTAGTTATAAATGAAATTAAAAACTATTTGAAAGTAAATAAATAACTTTTCTATGAAAACTATTTCTCAGTGTAAAAAACACAATTTTAAATCAATAAATTAAAAAGTCACTTTTTATGAATGTTTTAAATAATTTTTTTATTATATCTTAATTAAATATTTTTATAGTAACCCAATTGATTTGATATATGATATGAATAAATCCAATTTTAGGAATAAAAAGATATATTTTTCTAAAATTTAATTTTTCCTCCTTTTAAAAGTAAACCTACTTTAAATATAGTTTTTAAAACTTTTATAACATTTGTTTTAAAAAATAGACTTCCTTTTTGAATTTTGAATATAATAATTTAATTTTTATGATTTTTTTTTGCTTTTCTAAAAAGTTTTATTTTTTATGAATGTTAAAAAACCCAGAGTTTGAATACAAAACTGTCGGTCATATAATTTATTTATATAGTTAAATAATTTTTTAATTTAGTTTTGAAGTTTAATTAGATTAATTTTACATAATTTAATCCAATTTATGTTAATGTACCTATTTTTACATCTAAATTCTATATAAAAATATTTTAAACATTTGAACTTTTTCACTTTAAAAACTGTTCTTGTCATCCCATCTACAAGATTAATTTTAAATTAACTTATATGACTTATATGATTATAATTTTGAAAATTTGATTCTATGTTTCAGATAAGAATAATTTATAATATCTAATATGTTTAAATTATTTTTTAAACAAAATTTTTAGTTAAAGTATTTATAATTAATTGTAGCGATTAAGTGAAAAATGAGATTACTTAGTGGTTAAATTTTACCTTAAGGGTCCAAATACCCTAGAGACATGTCAAAAATATATTTTATAGAAATATTTATACCATAGACTCCATTTTATATAAAATTAACAATTATTTTAGTAACATTATTTAAGGGATAATTCTCAGTAGGGTTTACCTTTTTATATTTATAAGAATGTCACTTCTCCTTCACTATAAAAAGGCACTCACCCCGTCACTTCTTCACACAATTAATGAAATTTCTCTCATAAAAACCCTGTAAAATATCTTAAAAAATCCTTTAATTCATCGGAGAAGCCTCCCTTTGGTCACAAATCCATCCAAGTAAGCCCTTTGGGAAAAACAATAGGAGTTACCCAAATAAGAGGTTACATCCTTTCACAAGCTCTTTTGTATTATTTTATGCTCCGAACACTCAAATATTCTTATTATATGCTTATATAATAACACAAGAAGAATAAATATAGTGAGACTTTTTTATTCTAGGGTATATAACGACACCTACACACACTTCCATCAAATGTGTAACAATCTTATTGCTTGTGTGTAAGGTGGACTACCGCCTTGGGAAATAATGGAGTTTGTTTTTCCTTAACCACCACTCATAGTTGGAAATTATGATGTAAATACTATTTTTATATGATAAATATTATATTTATGACTAATTTATGATTATTTAATTATTATATAAGACATAAATCATGATTTTTATTTTGAGAAAATATGATTACTTCATTTATGGGTGTGCGGACTACCACCTCCTCAAAGAGATGCGATTCATTCACACATTACATGGAATTTATTAAGGATAATTTTAGAAAACATTTATGATATATTTGAAATATTAATTATACTATGATGATAATATATATATATTACATTTATTTTATTTCCATTAATATGATAAGAAAATAGAAACAATGTTCATACATACATATGGTCTACTGTCTCCATGAATTCTGTATTTAGTTTCTTATATATATATTTTATATATTATTATAAATAAATATAATATATATATATTATATAAATAATGTTTTAAATTATTTAAATAAGTAAATCATGATCTAAGAAGAAGCATCAAGAATAACAATTCAAAACACGTACGACAAAAAGATTAGTTACTACCTGAAACATTGCTTTAACATGGAATTGTTAATGAATAGGTAATTTAAAGTCATCAATGAATAATATATGGTATTATATATAAGGATATGATTAATTGGAATATTTATGATAAACTTATATTTATTATACAGGATGATTGAATGTGTATAATGAAATTCTGGACTTAAGGAAATGGTTTTCTCATGTAACTTTTATTTCTGTGAGACTTATGCCTTATTCACCACTCAATTTATTTATGTGGTTTATTTACTAAACATGAATGTATTATTTGTTTCTTATACAATTTTTCTGTTTATTTAAATATCCATTTTTTGATTTTTATTTCATGGGGTTTATGGTTCAATGATTACTAAATAAGTAATGTAATATTAGACTCAATTTTCCTTCCTTGAGATATATTCCATGTTATGAAACTATATTTTTATTTGGGGTGTATATAGTTCCAATTGAAATGTTATATCATGAATATAATTATTTTAATGATGTTATAATATTATTTTAATGTTATTCTCTCATGGGGATATTCACCTAAAGTTAACAAAATGGTAAGAGTATTGATGAAATGTTATGATCCATATCTCAATATAACTCATGAATTATCTTATCCTTTAACTATTCATGTAATATACAAGTAATGATGCCAATTTTTCACTCTTCAGTACATAATATAACTAATAAAATGGTTTTATGAAAATCTAATATTATTCTTAATTTCCCTATGAAATATAAGTTCTTTCAAAACCCTGTTTTCTAAAAAGGTTTGCAATAATATTTTATTATTTTTTTTCAGGATTATATTATAATTTTGCAATTTAAATGGTTTTCATAATGTTTTCAATCTTATTTTATATATTTTCATGGAAAAAGTTTTTCAAATATATTTCAATATTATTTTATAAGTTTTAATGGAATTTGGTGTTTAAAAGTTTTTCAATCATTGATTTAATGTTTTCACGAAAAAAGGTTTTCAAAATGTTTTGAAGCATCATTTATAAGTTTTCAAATCTATTTGTAGATATTTTTTTTTCAAAATGTTATCATTATTTATTTATAAATATTCAAAATATTTTCAATGAAAAAGTTTTTCATATTGTTTTTAGCTACCTTTATATGTTTTCAAAGATATTTTCAAATAAAAAGTTTTTCATAATTCATTAGGTTTTAAATATTTTTTCAAAGTGGAGAATATATTTTCCTCAATAAATGTTTAAAATAAAATTTCAAATATGTATTTATAAGAAAAATATTTTTGAAAATTTTTTATGATAGGGGTTCTCAAAGAAAGGATATTTTCCATAAGAAATGTTCTATGTGAGCTTTAAAAATCCTTCTCCATCTATGATGTCATAATAACAACTGTAATCTTTATTTCAAATTAATACATGATTTATTAAATAATATTACACTTAATAAAACCAAGAATATCAAGAATTCTAGTGTAATTGGGAATTAGGTACATTACATAATAATTTAAATTAAGAAAAAACATCATCTTTATTTAAAAATTCCTTAAAATGATCGCACATAAAACTGCATGGGAAAACCTTGGGACATACATAAGAAAGGGGTGAGATATAAATCCCAATAAGGGAATAAACATGTCATAACATGAATAATATACTACATGATTGACATTAAGCATATCAACAGTGAATAAAAATAACATGATTAAAAGTAATGATATATAATCATAATCATAAGGGAAAATGGGAAATGTAGAAATATCTGTAAATATTGCATCATAAGCATAGGTTAATGATAAATTCCACACCATCATAGTAAGAAGAGTCCCGTAAAGGAATAAAGTTAACTCTATATCCTAACATGTAGTCTCATGTGACTAAATATTACCCAATACATTTGAGTGCTATATAATTATGGGTTCACTCGTCACTCTTATTTCATTCTATTGTATAAGTATGCCCCATAAATCATAGAACATGAATTCATTCATCATAATATTTTATTCCAAGATTAAGGAGTTTAGAATAAATACATGTATTTTACAAGTCAAGAAATTATAAGTGTATGAAGGTGAACACCCTTGATAGGAAATAGTTACAATTCTCACTACATAATTGTTTTGTCATGGAAAATTACGGTGAAAATTCGAATATATAATGGTGTAACTTAAAAATTTCATAGGATGTTTTTATGAGAGAAAACGGGGTATAACATCATTTTTAAATAAAATTGGTAGTAATATAGACATTTAAATACATATCCCAACATTAGGAATTGGAAAACAAAACATATAATAAAATAAAGAAACTTAAATAAAAATGTTTATGAGAGGATTCCTTACATGAGTGTGTGACAACAAATGCTTGGGAGCGTCTGCTTGAGAGCTTGGGGATCATTGTAATCTAGAGAGGGGATGAAAGAGTAAGGTAATTATTAACGGATTTTTAGTGAAGATAAGTGGGATCTTGGTTGGATTTATATAGGAAATGAGTGAGGATTTATTTAATATTTCTCAAATGTAGGTTTTTAGACTCTATATAGTAAAATAACCAAAAACAAAAAAATTAACATCGTTTTCATGAATTGTTTCTTCCAAATTAGAGTGGTTTCCATTATTATATAATTTCTACGTCTGAACATAATAAGATAATACCATTTCCTATGTGGAGGTGAGTCATACTTTTAAATAAATAATATAAAAAACTTTAAAGATAGTAATTATTTTGGAGAATTCAAAATGGATTTATAAAATTAATAAAATAAGCATAAAACATAATTAATTTAAATAAATACATTTATTTTATGATGGATAAATTTTAATGTATTTATTACATCACTTTTTTTCATTATGATGTCATAATACACAGTTTATATTTATATGGTATTTAATTTTTACATGAAAATTTGACATCAAAAAATTATGAATAATTCACCAATGGATAATTTAGATGTATCAATTCCAAAATTAGTATTAATTTTATCTAAATAATTTTCTATATATTCTTATTTTCATTTTTAAAATAACAATCGACCTTTGTTGAGATATGTTGGGTTTTTTGAAAATAAGAGTTTTCCAACAATTTATAAAAATTACATTTAACTCAATAAAAATTATAAGATAAATTATATTTCATAAAAGATTTTTAATAATAATATTATGATATTATTCATTTAAAAAATCCATCAATTCATCAAAAAAAAATCTTTAATTGAATTTGAATATTATCAAAAAAATACTATTTCTGTTTTATTGTATTAAAATAAAAATCCTATTTAGAGTAACAATAATAGGATGAAAATATATTCATAATTTTATACAAAATAATGTACATACTCATATTTTTATGGTATTGATACATATCCCTTTAATACACCATAAAATTACCTAAGGGTAAGGTACGCCATAGTGAGACTTTCATGGGGTGGTTTGAAGAACATGGTTTGGTACATGATCTCGATGATCTTGAACTTCTCCCATAAATAGTTCCGCTCATACTTAAGTTATTGGATATCATCTTGTTCTTGATCAATGGAAAATTATAGTGATGTAATCTCTCTTAGAAGCTCTGATAAATGGGATTCATAGGGCATGATCTTACTAATTGAGGATATCACTTCCTTTATCAATGTCAATTGGATTTTTTAAAACCTGATATTTATACTAATCATGTGATCACTATTCAATGGCTATATTATAAATGGTTTTGATAATTAAAGGTCTATTAAATCCTATTATATGTAATAAAAAAAATAATTTCATGTGTTTTAAATAACTATGTTACTTAATAAGATATTTAATTAAAACAAAAAGGTTAATTTTATTTATAACTATTCTGGTTGTTACATACTTACTTTGTTATAGTTTATTCTTTAAGGTAGATATTTTCTAGTAATACCGTTCATATTGTTTCATGAATGGTTTTTGTTCTTTATGGTATGATGTTTGTGGAAACTGTTTCTCTTACACAAGTTATATGCTTTTGAAACCCGTTTATTTTCATTTGTTATCCTTTGATAAAATGGTTATGAGACCTATTTATTTTTTAAAGGTAATGATATGATGAAATTTTTATGATACCCATTTCATTTATTGGGTTATTATATAATGTTTATAGAGCCCATCTATTTTTATGATTCATGATATGATGAAATCTTTGTTAACTAGTGGAAAACATATGTATTATTTTAATATGTGATGGGTGGGACCTATATCTCCCTCCTATACATTGGGTGAATATTTATATCTTACGATATAATGAAGGGAAACAAGTCAAAATGCTTTATACATAATGGGAAATGGGTGTTTCATAATCCACAATGGGAAGATGTTTTGTCCTAATTCACAATGGGAAATAGGTGCCTCCAAATTCAAAATGGGAAGAAAGTGTGTCCGAATACATAATAGGAAATAGATGTATCCTGATCCACTATGGGAAACAGGTGTGTCATGATCCACTTTTTTGACGATATGGGTAGTTAACCTTGATACATGAAATGGTTTTATATATTTATAATTGTTCCAAATTTATATGACATGTGATTATGGTTCTTGATTGATTTATGATGATTTATCACCCTTATAAATCATATCTTATGAACTAACAATATTTATGAAAAGACACATAAATATGTTCTTTGATATGTTGGGCATGACCTTTTAATGTTATTATAATATTCCCTTACCCTTATTCTCATTTTATGGTTTTCAACATCCCATATTTACCCTTACAAAGCATCTAGAATTAATCCTTTCTTATGTTTCCATTACCCAGGTTCTGAAGATAGGTTTTTAAGTAGGTAAAATAAAGGGAAAGATGTTTATGGTAGATGTTGATTATCTTTCAAAAAATTATAAGATTGTGTTCTAGGATTCAAAATATGCTAAACTATTTCTGTCCTTAGCATGTATTTTTTAAATGTGATAAATATTAATCTAAAATCATGTAATATCCAAGTATATTTAGACTGGGTCACTATAGTTGTAACATCCCAGGTAAATAAAGAATAATACATTTTCATATTTATTAATATTTTCGAATTAAATATTAATTTTACTTTAAATGGGTTGTTATGTTCGATAGCGTGCCCGATACGCAACAATGAGTTTCTTTGAAATCTTACGTTGCACACTAGTAATATAATAAAATTTTTAAAATGGTAGTTAACACGTAGCCGTTGTATTGGCGGGAATAAATATAAATAACTAAAATATGATTATATATGTTTTTTAAATGTTTTTACATTTATCCAATAAAAGATAAAGGCTTAAAATAAGAAAATAATTCAATTTTTTCCATAGATACTCTAATATTCACTAAAAGGTCGAACTATCGCCTTTTGATGGAGAACCCTATTTAAATATAGTTTTTTCACTCTTATACATTATATTGGACAAAATAAAACTCTTCTTTATAATTGGGACATCAAAATTTACTTTGTGTAAATTTTTAGTATTTTTCCGATAAAGTTCATTTTTTAATGAATAGTGAAAAATGTTGTATTTTAATTCAAAACCTTTTTTAATCTAATTTATTTATGTGATTAGATTATATTTTTAATTTGTTTTAAAGTAAAATTAGAATATATTTTTACCATTTAATCCAATTGTGGTCATTGGAATTAATTTCACTTTGAAATTGGACTTAAACTAGTGTAAATCTTTTGATACATATTATTTCATAAAAACATGCTTTTTGTTTTGACAGTAGGAATTAATTATTAAATTAATTAATGCAACTTATATGTTATGAATTTTTTAAAATAGAAATCAATTTTGAATTCGGAGTATCAAATATAGATTATGCTAAATTTTTGGTATTTTTCTAAAAAACTTCAATTTTTGATAATAGTGAAACCACTAAGTGGCAGTTAAAAAAACTAATTTTTATTTACAGGAAACTTTACCACTTATGTGTTTTGATTTTCAAAATTACGACATACATGGTTGTCATTAAGAAGTAATTTTTGGTTCAATGGGATTAAAATAATTTTTTGTAAATAGTAACTTTTAAGTTTATTAATCACGATTAGAGGTAATTACTGTAATTTAAGGTAAAAATAATGTTTTAATAATATTAAATGACCTAGAAACATTTCCTACGCTTATTTTATGTGTCATTACCGACCAAGAAAATCCATGGGTCAACTTGGGGACCCCATGGAACCACTTTGGTAGGAAAATGACATTAATAACTTTTTATTTAAAGTCAAAATAAAAATGTCACATTCATGTATTATTTTGCTAAAAAAATCTTTACATGAAGTTATACAAGTCACAATTTTGACTATAAATATTAATTAGAAATCTAAAAATATTTCCTACATCATGATATTTTTTTATAATTTTGAGACATTAAATAAATTAAATTATTTATGACACCATGATGATGCAGCGATTACCTCATTATGTAACGATTTAAATAAAATTAAAAGATAATGTAAAATCTAAGACCTACACTTGTAAAAAACCTATTGGATGGGTGGATTTCGAACCCTTATCACCTTATCCTAGAAATTAATAATTTTGGGACCTTTATTATCCGAAAATCATTTTATAAAAAAGTATATTTTCTTAACTTTCCAAGAGTGCCCCTCCTATCCTCTTATAAAAGGCCCCCACCTCTACCTCCTTACCCAAACCTCTCAAGACATTGGTTAGGACAAGATCTCATCCTTTTATCTCTCCACATCCCTCCCTTCATCCTTTAAGCCTTACCTTGGGCAAAAATCTCTCCAAGGAACCCTTTTGGTTCAAACCAAGAAGAGTTACCCGATTTTAAGGTAATGCCTTCACTTGTGTTCTTTTGTTTTATTTTGCTTCTCCAACCTTCTAAACTCTTTTTATTCCTCTATTTTGGAACAAAACCGGTATCTTCAATATTCTAGGATTTTTTAATGAGAAGGATTAGAGCTACTGTTATACACACCTTCGTCTAATGGTTAAAGAACATATTGTTTCTGTGGTTGGTGAATTTCTGCCTCACGAAACGGTGATTGTTCAATCTTCTTTTAACACCTTTAATGGTGGACATTAAGATGTAACTCTATTTATATATGATATATATTATGTTTATGTTTTCCTTATGCTTCGGTATTTTTCATTTGTGGCATACCTTTATGGTTTGCAATATGGGTAAACATGATAATTTCATTTTAGGAAGTGCGGACTACCACCCCCTCAAAGTGATTTGATTCATTAATACCATATGTGATACGTATAAAGGATATATTTAATTATATTATATATGATATTATACTAGAATTATAATATACCTTTATATCATTATGATTTCACTCCATTAAGTAAGAAATAGAAATGAAAGTAGCGTTCATGCCTACGTACGGCTTACCTTCTCCATGAACGGTGCATTTCATTTCATACCTCTAAATGTTATGTAATATTATAAATTCATGTATATAATTGATATATATGATATATATGATATCTACATCATGAATATAATTCTGGATATAATGGATATTTTACCCCATGAACAACTTATAATTCTAAAGAGTTTATTTTTGACTTAAGTACCAATGATCGAAAAAACGACCATTATTAACATAAATAATTACATAGTGTTCATAACAAGGTAAAAAGTGATATAAAAGGAATAATTAACTTAAAAAAAGGTTATTAAGAAAGTATAAAATAACTCAAGTTTATTATTCCGGATATTAAAGAGCGATCGAGTCATGTCGGACCCGAGGTATGGGACTTCGTCTCAATCTCCTTTCATTGAGGCATATTTTGTTTTATACACAACTTTATTTTATGCGGTGTATAAACCCCTTTGAAATTTAAGTTTATTCATAAGAAATATTTTTTATATGAATCATTTTACTAAATGACAAAAGAAATTTTTTTTTGTCATACGTATGTGGAGACAATGACTTCTCCGCCGCCATGACCATTATTTGAGTTTCAGCTTCCTCTACAAGCCATAACTTTTTTTAAATGAAAAATAAATACCAAGTTTTAAATTTATTTTATTTTGGTATTTAAAATGGTTTTCATAATGTTTTTTATATCAATGTGTTGTATTGATATCCTGTGATTGAAATGTGGAAATGTTATGTTTCCTTTATGCATGTTTTATGTGATACAATTATGTTATGGTTCTTGGTAATTGTTTATGAAGACAGGTGGTTTCGTGATAAACTAAGGTGGGTGAGCCCGATATAGCTCTCCAATACATTGGGTAATGTGAAGAATTTAAACGTTAAGGTTTCTCCGAATAGATTTAGGGAATATACTATGATGGGTATTCCAAACGTAACCATGAGGGTTACTCCCTACGTAATAATTTTATAAATGACTCAACTTACCTTTATTTCTTATGATTTATATGATTTATTCATTATTTGATGAGGTATGTTAAAATGATTTTGTTTTATGAGTAAAGTATGATTTCATACATGGACTAATGTTTTCATTTCGTACTTTTATATCCCTTACTGAGATTTTTATGGTCATCCCAAGTTTTTGAAATGTTTTTCACAGGTCAAGGAAAAGGTACATGATGTGATGATAGGGTAATGGAAGTGTCATGAAAAAACCCATGTTTTGTTTTAAATATGTTTCCGATGATGGGAAAAAAATGAATACTATATTTTTTGTAACCACTTTGTTTAAATGTGGAATGTAATTCATGATTTATGATCTAATTCTATAAAACTCTAAACCTGAAAAGATCCTTAATGTGTAATCTTGTAATAACTCAAGATTAAGTAATGTTTAAGGCTGGGGCCTTATAGTTGGTATCAGAGGTCAGTTTAGATAACTTTAGGAGTTAGAATTCTATTAAATGATTATCCAAAAATATTTTTTTATGGTCAAATTGAAATGACGTAGCATTTGAAAATTAACATGTTGCTTCATCTAAGACATGTTTGTTAAGAATGGTTTTCCACAGAGGAAACATGGAAGCAGTGATAGGAAGGAATACAGAAGGAAATGACCTTCCGAATTAGCATCATGAGATGGTCGGAATTGGAACTGAACATCGTGTTGCAGTAATAGAGTAGTTGACTCAGGTGATAAATGGTGGTGGTATCAATGCATGAGATCAGCCAGATCAACCGCAGAGGAACATGTCAGTGGTGGAACATTTCATGAGGAAAAATCCCCCATCATTCAGAGGATCATCTGACCCTGTGCTAGCTGAAGGGTGGATTAAAGCACTGGAGAATATTTTCAATGTCATGGGGTGTTCAGACAATAAAAAGGATAGTCTTGCTATTTATCGTTTGGAGGGTGATGCAGATCAGTGGTGGTCGATGGTTAAAAATATCAGGGACGCTTGTGAGATTGATGCTCTCGACTAGGATGAATTCAAAGGTATGTTTCTTGAGAAGTATTTTCCTAAGGATGTTCGACTTAGGATGGAAAAACAATTCCTGAAATTGAGGCAAGAGGAAGACTCAGTGGTGGCCTATGAAGAAAGGTTCACTCGATTGGCAAGTTATGCTCCAAATTTTATCCGAGACCTTGATAGTAAAATCAATCATTTTTACTCATTATTAAAGCCAAAATATCAAAGGGCTTTAGCTTCTCGTGAGTGCAAGAGTTATGAAAATCTTGTTCGATGTGCTGAGAAGGTGGAAATGGAGTTTGTCGATGATCAAGTGTTCTATAAAAACCAACAGAAGAAGAGACCAAGGTGGCAGGAGAAAGGAAAGAATTCTTCAAAAATGTCTAACGGTAAGAAAAATAATTTTCCTGTTTGTGATAAATGTGGTAAAAGGCATGCTGGGGAATGTATCCTGAATCTTGGAAAGTGCTACTGATGTGGTAAGATGGGACATAAGGCTCGTTATTGCACTGAAAAAGATCAGGGTGAGGGTAATAAAAAATTTGATTTACAGTTAGTGAAATGTTTTAAGTGCAATGAGATGGGTAATTTTGCAAACGAGTTTCTGAAAAAGAGCTCGAGTGGTGGGAAGAAGTTAGACTACATGCCAAAAGGGGTAGTGAAATCCTTTGCAACTACTTCAGCAGATGTCGGGCCATCAAATTAAGTTGTATCATGTACTTTGTTTGTTTTTTCAGATTATGCCAGTGTGTTGTTTATTTCGGGGTCTACACATTCTTTCATATTTGAAAACTTTTCTACTAAAATGGGAATACCATCTCAAGAAATGACTCCTAAACTTGTGGTAAAAAAACCTGGGGAAAATGTTGAGGCAAAAATAATTTATAAGAATCATTCTATCCTTATATGTGGAAAGAACCTACTTGAAAACCTTATTGTTTTACCTCTAGTAGAGTTTGATGTTATCCTGGGTATGGATTAGCTCTCTATTTACCATGATAAGATTGATTGTAGAGCTAAAGAAGTTTTTTTTTCAGAAATAATTTCAGTATGTGTACAAGAATGAACCCTTACTGTAGATAATATATCAAGAGGCTGAGAAACTTGTCAAAGATGGAAATGAATGTTACCTTCCACATATTGTTGAAAACAAAAGAACTATTCAGATTAATGATGTGCCAGTGGTAAATGATTATCCTAATGTTTTTCCTGATGAGTTGCCTGTAATAATACCAGATAGAGAAGTTGAGTTTACTGTTGACTTAGTTCCTGATGCTATGCCAATTTCAAAACCCCCTTATCGAATGGATGAAATTGAACTTTTAGAGTTGATGGAGCAATTGCAAGATTTATTAGAGAAAGGTTTCATTCAACCTAGCACATCACCATGGGATGCTACTGTTTTATTTGTTAAAAATAAATATGGTTCAATGAGACTTTTCATTGATTATAGAGCCTTGAATAACATTACTGTTAAGAAAAAGTATCCTTTGCCTCATATCGATGATTTGTTTGATCAGCTCCAGGGAGCTCAGTATTTTTCGAAGATTGACTTGAGGTCGGGGTACCATTAGTTGAAAGTAAAATAAGCAGATGTACCGAAGACTGCATGTCAAACTAGATATGGCCATTATAAATTTGTAGTTATGCCTTTTGGGTTAACCAATGCACCTGGTATATTCATGGACCTTATGAATTGAATTTTCCATGAGTTCATGGATAAGTTTGCGGTTGTTTTCATTGATGATATTTTGGTGTTTTCTAAAAGTAAAGAGGAGGATGAAAGACATTTAAGGGTTATTTTGCAAACATCAAAAGAAAATAAATTGTATGGGAAATTCAGAAAGTGTGAGTTTTGGTTGCAAAAAATTTCTCTCCTTGGTCATATTGTTTCTAAAGATGGGATAACTGTTGATCCTGCAAAAACAAAGGTTTTTGAAGAATGGCCAGGACCCACAAATGTAACTGAGATTTGTAGCTTCCTTTGTTTGGTAGGCTATTACCGATGGTTTGTTAGAAATTTTTCACAGTTATCTAGTCCAATGACTAAGCTAACTTGGAAGGGTGTTAAGTTTATCTAGACAAAATAATGTGATGATTGTTTTTAGGAACTGAAAAGAAGATCGGTGAATGCTCCAGTTTTGGCCCTACCTTCCAGGAATGGGGAGTTTATTATCTATAGAGATGCTTCATTGAAAGGACTTGGTTGCGTCCTAATGCAGAATGATCAGGTAATTGATTATGCTTCAAGATAGTTGAAAACTCATGAGGTTAATTACCCTACACATGATTTATAATTAGCTGCTGTTGTTTTTGCTTTAAAAATTTGGAGGCATCATTTGTATGGAGTAAAGTGTGAAATATATACCGACCACAAAATTTTAAAGTATATATTCAATCAGAAAGAATTGAACATGAGTCGAAGGAGATGGCTAGAATTAATCAAGGATTATAATTGTACAATTATTTACCATCTGGGAAAAGCAAATAAAGTGGCTGATGCTTTGAGTCGAAAGAGTAATTCTTCATTAACAATGTTTTGTTTGGAACGTGATCCTTTGGTTAAGGATTTGATGAACTTTGGTATAGAAGTTGTTGGTGCAAGATGTCCTTCTGATTTGTTTCAGGTATCAATGAAATCTTATCTATCAGACAGAATTAAGCAAGCATAGAAGCAAGACAACGATTTGCAGAAAAAGGTAGAGCTGGTTCAGAAGGGTATGTTTCCTGAATTCAACATTGATAATGATTGTGTTTTGATATTTGGGAAGAGATTGTGTGTGCCTTGTGATTCAAAGTTGAAGTGAGAGTTTTTATGTGAGGATCATAGTTCCCCGTTTTCGGTTTATCCTGGCAGTACTAAGATGTACAAAGATCTGTGGGAGTATTACTCGTGAGATGGAATGAAAAGAGATATTGTTGATTTTACATTAAAGTGTTTGACTTGTCAGCAGGTTAAAGCAGAGAAGAAGGTTACCAAATGGGATGCTTTAGCCTTTACCAGTACCAGAGTGGAAATGGGAGTATATATCCATAGACTATGTTGTGGGATTACCGAAGACATCTCGAGGTAATAATGCAATCTGGTTTATTGTTGATCGCTTGACTAAATCTGCTCATTTCCTTCCTATTCGAAATACTTTCTCTCTAGATCAAATTTCTCAATTGTATCTTAAATAGATAGTCAGGTTGCATGGAGTTACCCTCTCCATTGTATCTGATCGTGAACCCAGGTTTACTTCTACCTTTTGGAAGGGCCTTCAGAAGTCGTTGGGTACTGAATTAAATTTTAGTACAGCTTTTAATCCGCAATCAGATGGGCAGTCAGAACGAACAATTCAGACCTTAGAGTATATACTACGTGCTTGCTCAATGGATTATCATGGATGTTCGGACCAACATCTTTCTTTGGTTGAATTTTCATATAATAACAGTTTTCATTCCAGTATACAGATGGCTCTGTTTGAAGCATTATATGGAAAATGGTGTCAAACTCCATCTTTTTGGGATGAAGTAGGTGAAAGGAAGTTGATGGGATCAGAATTGGTAGAAGAGATGGCAGAAAAAGTTCAGTTGATTCAGAAACACATGAGAACAACTCAGAGTAGACAGAAAAGTTATACGGATAACCGGAGTAAGGATATATCTTTCGAGGTAGGTGATCATGTCTTTCTCAAAGTTTCACCATGGAAAAGTGTGATGTGATTTGGTAAGAAAGGAAAGATGAGTCCAAGGTTCATTGGACCATATGAAATTATAGAGAAAGTTGGATCAGTTGCATACAGAGTGGCTTTACCTCCGAGTTTATCTCGGGTACACAATGTTTTTCATGTTTCGATGTTGAGAACGTATATGCCAGATCCATCTCATGTTTTGAGACCAGAGATAATTCAGTTGGAAGAGAATATCTCTTATGAAGAACAACCAGTCCAGATTCTTGACCGTAGAGAGAAAGTGTTGCAGAATAAGGTAATTCACCAGGTAATGGTTTTTTTGGAAAAACCATATGGTTGAAGAGGCAACATGGGAATCTGAAAATGCTATGAGGGATAAATACCCCCACTTATTTTGATAAGTGAATAAAATTGCAAGGACGCAATTCCAAAGAGGGGGGAAGGATGTAACATCCTAGGTAAATAAAGAATAATAAATTTTCATATTTATTAATATTTTTGAATTAAATATTAATTTTATTTTAAAGGGGTTGCTATGTTCGATAGCATGCCCGATACGCAATAACCAGTTTCTTTGAAATCTTACGTTGCACACTAGTAATATAATAATATTTTTTTAAATGGTAGTTAACACATAGCCATTGTATTGGCGGGAATGAATATAAATAACTAAAATATGATTATATATGTTTTTTAAATGTTTTTACATTTATCCAATAAAAGATAAAGGCTTAAAATAAGAAAATCATTCAATTTTTGGCATAGATACTCTAATATTCACTAAAAGGTCGAACTATCTCCTTTTAATGGCAAAACCTCTTTAAATATAGTTTTGGTCAATATTATACATTATATTGGATCAAATAAAACTCTTCTTTAGAATCAGGACATCAAAATTTACTTTGTGTAAATTTTTGGTATTTTTTCGATAAAGTTCATTTTTTAATGAATAGTGAAAATGTTGTATTTTAATTCAAAACCGCTTTTTAATATAATTTATTTATATTATTAGATTATATTTTTAATTGGTTTTAAAGTACAATTAGAATATATTTTTAACATTTAATCCAATTTTGTTCATTGGAATTAATTTCACTTTGAAATTGGACTTAAACTAGTGTCAATCTTTGGATATATATTGTTTCATAAAAACACGCTTTTTGTTTTGACAACGGGAATTAATTATTAAATTAATTAATGAAACTTATATGTTATGAATTTTTTAAAATAGAAATAAATTTTGAATTCGGAATATCAAATATATATTAGGGTAAAATTTTGGTATTTTTCTGAAAAACTTCAATTTTTGATGAATAGTGAAACCACTATGTGGCAGTTAAAAAAACTGATTTTTTGTTTAAATAAAACATTACCACTTCTGTGTTTTGATTTTCAAAATTATGACATACATGGTTGTCATTAGGAAGTAATATGTGGTTCAATTGGATTAAAATAATTTTTGGTGAATAGTAACTTTTAAGTTTATTACTCGCGATTAGAGGTAATTAGTGTAATTTAAGGTAAAAACAGTGTTTTAATAATATGAAATGACCTAGAAACATATACTAACCTTATTGGTTGGGTCATGGAAGACCAAGAAAATACATGGGTCAACTTGGGGACCCCATGGAGCCACTTTGGTAGGAAAATGTAATTAATAACTTTTTATTTAAAGTTAAAATAAAAATGTCACAAACATGTAATGTTTTACTAAAACAATTTTTTACATTGGGTTATACAAGTCATAATTTTTACTATAAATATTCATTGGAAAGATAAAAAGACTTCCTACATCATGATAGTTTTTTTATAATTTTTAGACATTAAATAAATTAAATTATTTATGACACCATGATGATGCAGCGATTACCTCATTATTTAACGATTTAAATAAAATTAAAAGATAATGTAAAATCTATGACCTAAACTTATAAAAAACCTATTTTATGGGTGGATTTATAACCCTTATCACCTTATACTTGAAAATAATAATTACAGGACCTTTTTTATCCGAAAATAATTTTATAATAAAGTATCTTTTCTTAACTTTCCAAGAGTGCCCCTCCTCTCCTCTTATAAAATCCCCCCAACTCTACCTCCTTACCCACAACTCTCAAGACTTTTTTTTGTCCAAGATCTGCTCATATTATCTATCCACATCCCTCCATTAATCCTTGGAGCCTTGCCTTGGGCAGAAACCTCTTCAAGGAACCCTTTTGGTTCAAACCAAGAAGAGTTACCCGATTTTAAGGTAATGTCTTCACTTGTGTTCTTTTGTTTTATTTTTCTTCCCCAACCCTATAAACTCTTTTTATTCCTTTCTTTTGTAACAAAACCAGTATATTAAATATAATAGGATGTTTTTATTGAAGGATTAGAGCTACACTTACACACACCTCTGTCTAATGGTTAAATAACATACTGTTTCTATGGTTGGCGAATTTCTGCCTCACGAAACGATGATTATTCAATCTTCTTTTAACACCTTTAATGGTGTCCATTAATATGTAACTATATTTATATATGATATATATTATGTTTATGTTTTCATTATGCTTCTGTATTTTTCATTTGTGGCATACCTTTATGGTTTCCATTATGGGTAAACATCATAATTTCATTTTAGGAAGTGCGGACTACCGCCCCCTCAAAGTGATTTGATTCATTAATACAATATGTGGTATGTATAAAGGATATATTTAATGATATTATATATGATATTATACTGGAATTATAATATACCTTTATATCATTATGATTTCACTCCATTAAGTAAGAAGTAGAAATGAAATTAGCGTTCATGCGTACGTACGGCTTACCGTCTCCATGAACGGTGCATTTCATTTCTTATCTCTAAATGTTATATAATATTATAAATACATGTATATACTAGATATATATGATATATATGATATCTACATCATGAATATAATTCTGTATATAATGGATATTTTACCCCATGAACAACTTGTAATTATAAAGAGTTTATTTTTGACTCAAGTACCAATGATCAAAAAATCGAGCATTATTAACATAAATAATTACATAGTGTTCATAAAATGGTAATAAGTGATATAAAAGGAATAATTAACTTGAAAAAATGTTCTTAAGAAAGTATAAATTAGCTCAAGTTTATTATTCAGGAGATTAAAGAGCGATCGAGTCAAGTCAGACCCGAGGTATGGGACTTCGTCTCAATTTCCTTTCATTGAGGAATACTTTGTTTTATACAGAACATTTTTTATGCGGTGTATAAACCCCTTTGACATTTACTTTTATTTAAAAGGAATATTTTTTATACGAAGAATTTTACTAAAATTCAAAAGGAATGTTTTTTTTGTCGTACGTATGCGGCGACAATGACTTCTCAGTCGCCGTGACCATTATTGGAGTTTCGGCTTCCTCTACAAGCCATAACTTTTTTTTAAATGAAAAATAAATAACAAGTTTTAATTTTATTTTATTTTGGTATTGAAAATGGTTTTCATAATGTTTTTATTATATCAATGTGTTTTATTGATATCTTGTGATTGAAATGTAGAAATGTTATGTTTTCTTTAAGCATGTTTTATGTGATATGATTATGTTATGGTTCTTGGGAATTTTTTATGAAGACGAGTGGTTTCTTGATAAACTAAGGGCGAGTGAGCCCGATATAGCTCTTTAATGCATTGAGTAACGTGAAGGAGTTAAATGTTAAGGTTTCTCCGAATAGATTTAGGGAATATACTGTGATGGGTATTCCAAACGTAACCATGAGGGTTACTCCCTACGTAAGAATGTTATGAATGCCTCAAGTTACCTTTATGTCTTATGATTTCTATGATTTAATCATGATTTGATGAGGTATGATAAAATGATTATGTTTTATGAGTAAAGTATGATTTCATACATGGACTAATGTTTTAATTTCGTACTTTTATATCCCTTACTGAGATTTTTATACTCATCCCATGTTTTTGAAATGTTTTTCACAGGTCAAGAGAAAGGTACATGATGTGATGATAGGGTCAAGGAAGTGTCATGAAAGAATCCATGTTTTGTTTTAAATATGTTTCCGTTGATGGGAAAAAATGAATACTATATTTTATGTAACCACTTTGTTTAAATGTTGAATGTATTGCATGATTTATGATCTAATTCTCTAAAACTCTAAACCCGAAAATATCCTCAATGTGTAATCTTGTAATAACTCAAGATTGAGTTCAAGGAATCTTAAAAAATGATTCATATTTCATATTCAAGGAAATGGGTATTTAGTAATAAGATTTATAATCTTTATTAATGGTTTAATAATAAAAATTGATGATTGAAGTGTATATATTTTGTAATTCAAATATTATGTTAAATGAATCATCAATTTTATAAGGATTTTATGTAGAGGTTTTCCATTAAGAATTTTCATGAATTTTTAAAATGATATTGATGAACTAGAAAATTGATTTAATTTCAAGGTAAAATTAAGTGATGGTGACCCATAACATGTTCCTGAGGATGATAAAATAATAGTTCATAGGTATAAAGAGATGGTGATATGGGTAAAGTAAATTGGATAGAATTTATCACCTCAAAATGTAAAAGGATTTTTTGAAAAAAGTGATCTATGTGTCATGGATGAAGTTTAAAATTTTTTATGGATGTAATTAGTATATCCATTTATATTTGGAATAATAAATCATTCATGTTTTCAGTAAGTATGAGTGTTAATTACTAGAGGATACATGATAAATTTATTAAAATGTTTGGAATGCGACAAAAAAGATTTGATTTATGATATATAGGGAATCAATGTTAATATGATTTATTCACCTTCTTTTTAATGTCTTGTATTTTCAACATTTTTAAGGGTTACAATGTCAACCATTTAGGTAATGGTTCAAGTTAAACTTTAGATGAGCTTGCAGAGATTAAAGTATTATCTCGCCATATGGGGATTTAGGAATATTTCACAACTTTTTCTAACCATTTTACAGTGATTCTAACAAAAGATATATGGAATGAATTATCATTCTACATCAATGTGTTTTTAGTACTTATTGAATTAAAAATTCACTTTTGATTTATAGAGTAATAGATAAAGTGTAAATTGAGCAAGGCACAACCAAAGGGTGAGATTGTGCATAAGGAAAGGAATAAATTAAAGTAATTATATATCCTTATGTTATTAGATTTTAATATAATTCCAAAAATCTAGTAAAAGGATATTAAAAAGGTTTTATCCTAATACCTTTGATTTTGTTAAACCAATGGTCTTATAAATCATCACATATTTATGTTTTTGCGAACCATAACATTACATTGATCATTCAATTACTGGAAATCAATGATATTTATCAATATCTATAATTATTTATGTTTTTATTCAATGTCCAATATTCACTCCCAAAATATTTTCTTCTCTATGGAAACTTAGCTATGAGATTATTTGGGTCACCATTATGGTTCGAAATTTCTATTTTTAAAATATGTTTTAATATTAATTTTTATGATGCGGTTTTCTATGAAATAAACTTTCAAGTATTAAACCATTGATGAACTAGGTGAATTTTGATGGATAAATTCATTTTAAGGTGGGAAGAATGTAATAATCTAAGATTTTGTAATTTTTTTTTAAAATTAATTTAATCTCATTGGAATTTTTCATTTCTCAAAACATTGAATATAGCTTTTTTATATGAAATTGATATGTTTGAATAACAATATACATAAAAAGTTATTATATTTCAATAAATGAAACACATTTATTATTATGCAATAAACATAACACTAAGTTTGTCTGGATTTACACACAATATTGAATCCCTTTGATAGATTGTGTCACATACAAGGCTATGTTTTACCAAACTAGAAAGTATTATTAAAATTTTCATTAAAATATTATTTTATTTACCACCTTTCCATTTATAATGGATGTTGAGAATAAGATTATCTAAATTGATAAAATATTATTTATAATTGTATAGAAAATCAATAATTTCGTTATCAATTTGTTAGAAATGAAGTTTAGAACTATTTGATAATAAAGAAATTCCTTTTCTAAAAAAACTATTTCTCTATGTACAAGCACTATTTTATATCAATATATTAAACGAGCCCCTTTTGTTGTGTGTTTTTTAAAAAATTTATATATTATATATTCAATAAATATTTTTTATACTCATCTATTAGATTTAATAGATATAATATTCAAATAATTCTAATTTGATAAATAAAAAATGTAATTTTCATAAAGGTAATTTTACTTTCTTTTAATGGCACACCAATTTTAAATATATTTTTTACACTATTGTAATTTTTTTTTAAAAAATTGAGCATAATTTTTTTAATCTTAATATCAAATTTTTCTTTCAGTGAATTTTTGGTATTGTTATGAAAGATTTCATTTTTTTATGAATAATGAAAAAAATGAATTTTAATTCAAAACTACATTTTGAGATAATTTATTTATATATAAATTTATTTTTTTGTTAAATTGATGTCAATTTTACAAAAATTAATCCAATTATGTTCATTGTAACCAATTTTACATGAAAATTAGATTGAAAACATTTTGAGCTTTTGGACTCTTTCAATTAAATTTTTTTGTCTTGTCCCTTCCGCAGGATTAATTTTAAATGAATTACTAACACTTATATGGTGGTATTTCTGAAAAATGGATTTCATTTTTGGAATCATAAAATTTTATAAAATCCAATAATTTCAACTAAATTTGTTACCAATTTTTTTTGAAAGTAATTAAAATTAATTACATCGATTAAGGTAAAAATGAATTTACTTAGTGGTTATACATTAACTTAAGTGGAAAAAACCATAGAAACATGTACCAAATCTATTATATGGCCATATATAGATCGTATCCTCCATTGTATATATATTTGAAAATTATTGGAGGAAAATGATGTAAGGGAGACCTATCAATAGTGTTTTCCTTTTTATATTTACAATAATTCCTCACCCACTACACTACAAAAAATGCCCTCCCCCCTCACTTATTAACACCTCTAAAACCATTTTCTCAACCAAAACCTACCAAAATATCCTCCCAAAATCTATCCCATAATATCATAATGCCCACTTTGTGTATAAAACCATCCATGTAATCCCTTTTAGGGAAACCAAGAGGAGTTACCCAATGAAGGGGTAACATCCTTCCACAGACTCTTCTGTTTTATGTTCATTACCTACCCACTAAACTCTTATTGTTACATTATTAAATAATAAAATAATAATTAAAAATATAATTATATTTTTATAATAATTGTCCTACCTATTTCTACATAGACTTCCATCAAATGGGTAACTAACCAATCATTCATGTGTACGAAGGACCACCACCTTACGACACTATGTTGTTCGTTTTACTTTTACCACTTCTCAGGGTTGGGAATTATGAAAAAAATAATATTTTTATATTAAATATATGATACTTATGATTTTTTTCTTATATAATTTTTATATAACACAAACCTTAATGCATTAAAGTTTGGGGAAATATGATAACTTTGTTTTTGGATGTTTGGACTACGGTCTCCTCAAAGAGACATGATTCATCGAAACATTACATGGAATATTTTAAGGTTTGGTTTAGTATAAGTATATAATATATATGAAATACAAATTCTAATTTCATTATAATATATAAATACATATATTTGAGTTACTTTCTTTTTTTCTATATGACAATAAAACTGAAACAATGTTTATATGTATGTACGGCCTACCGTCTCCATGAAAGGTGTATTACATTTCTTATATCTATCTTTAATATATTATTATAAATATGTACATAGTGAAAATATATTATATATAAATAATTTTTTTATAATATATAAGTATTTAAATCATTATATAAGTAATATTATCAATAATAACAAGTTAAAACACGTACGGTAAACAAAATAGTTATTACCAGAAATGTTTCTTTAATGTGGAATTATTAATAAAAAGTTAATTTAATGTCATAAGTAAATAAAATATGGTATTATATATATAAATATGATTCAATGGTTCGTTTATAATAAAATTATATTTATTATAAATTTGTTTAGAATGTGTACAATGAAATTCAAGACTTAAGGTAAGGGTTTTCTCGTCTCACTTTTATTTCTGCAAGACTTATGCCTTATTAACCACTCATTTATTTTTTTGTGGTTTATGTAATTATGATAATTTTATTTTATTATTTTGTTTTTAATTTATGGGGTTTTACATATCAATTTTATTATTTTTCCTTCATGGAGTTTATGGTTCCAAGGTTACCAAATCGGTAAAGTAATTTTTGTCTAAATTTTCCATCTTTGAGATACATGTCATTTTATGAATCTATATTTTCTATGGGGTATATATACTACCCTTTGACATTTTATATAATAAATATTATTCTTTCAATGATATTATAAGCTCCATTAAATGTCATTATCTCCTGAGTATTATGATTTAATGTTACCAAACTTATAATAGTTCACTACTACAATCTCATCATTTTTCGAGATTGTTTATGATTATGCTTCCATTGATCAAATATTTTAATCCATATTTGAATATATATCATGAATTATATTCTAATATTATTATTCATTTTATATCCACGTAATTATATTATTTTTTCACTCTTTGGTACTTAAGATAATTATGAAAATAATTTATGAAAATGTATTTTAATTTCTCATTTCGATCAGGAATCTATGTTATTTCAAAATCATGATTTGTAAAATGTTTTCTAAATTTTTTTATGTTTTATATTTTTTTTCAATCATCTTTTATAAGTTATAATGGATAAAATTTAAATATTTTCAATATGCATTAATAATTTTTCAAAGAATAAGGTTTTCAAAATGTTTTTAAGCTTCTTCTATAAGTTTTCTTAGAAAAATGATTTCAAAATGTTTTCAAGATTATTTTTTTAATTTTCAAATATATTTTCTTAAAAAAGGGTTTTCAAATTTTTTATGCTTTCATTATTATTGATTAAATTTATGTTCAAATAAAAAGGTTTCTATAATGTTTTCAAGCTTCCATTATAACATTTTAAATAAATTTTCAAAGAAATATAATTTCAAAATAATTTAAGTTTCAAAAAATAATTTCAAAGCGGAAAATATATTTTCCTCAAGAAATGTTTTAAATTAAATTTGAAATATTTCCTTATAATAAAATAACTTTTTAAATGTATTTTTTTTCAAAGAATGTTTATTTTCATTAAGAAATTATTTATATGATACTTTAGAGTCTTTATACATAAAATATTACATACTTTGATGTAATTTATGTTTTATTGGAGATATTGTCCAATAATTATATTCATATTCTTTCTTCATTGGTTTATTTTTTTGATGGTATGAAGTTTATGACACTTGTTTTTCTGCCACATTTTTTTATTTTGAAACCTATTTCCTTTCATAGTTTATCCTTTGATGAAATTATTATGAAACTTATCTATTTTATACAGGTAATGATATGATGAAATTTTTATGATATATATTTCATTTCATAGTTTATGATATGATGTTTAGGAAACCCATATATTTTTATGGGTCATGATATGATGAAAGTTCTATTATCTTGTAAAATAAGTATGTAACAATTTATTATGTGATAGGTGGGACATATATCTCCCTCCAATACAATGGGTAAATATTTATAAATCATGAGATAACAAAGGAAAATGATGACCGTCTTGATCCAAAATTGGAAATTGGTGTATCCTAATCCATAATGGGAAATATTTGTGTCTTGATCGATAAGGGGAAATAGGTGTGTCCCAATCCATAATGGAAAAAAGGTGTGTCCTGATCCACAATGGTAAATAGGTGTGTCCTGATCCACTATGGTAAATAGGTATGTTTTGATTAAGTATGTTGATGGTATTCATAGTTAACCTTGACACTTAAATGGTTTTATATATTTATGATGGATCCAAACTTATATGAAATGTTATTAGGGTTCATGATTGATTTTTTATGATTTATAAAACTTATAATTCATGTCTTATGAACTACCAATCTTTATTCCATGACTCTTGTATATAATATTTGATAAGTATGATATGACCTAAAATTGTTATTATCATGTTCTATTATCCTTATTATCATGTTATTCATTATAAATGTAATTTTTACCCATATTGAACATCTGATCTCACTCCATTCTTATATTTTTTCCCTTGGTAATGAAGAAAATTATTATGTAGGTGTATTAAAGGGGAAGATCTTTATTTGTGATGTTGAAGATCTTTCATGACATTAGAGGAATTAGTTCAAAGTTTTCAAAGATACTATACTTTTATGGTCCATAGACATATATTTCTGTAATGTGTAAGATATTCATCTAGAATGATGTAATATATATATATATATATGTTAACCCCAAGTTACTATATAGGTGATGTCATTTTTGGGAGAAGTGCTGTTAGGTATTATTTATAATCTACTTTCATGATTTGGATTTCTGAAACTCTATTTATCTATTCTAATTCCTTTTCTTTTCATAGTTCATGACCACAGTTTGTGGTCATAGGACTTTCCATTGATTGCATCAATTAATTTCACTAATTTTTTGTGACCAGTACACAATATTGGTCAGTTAGTTTATAATAGGGGTTTGGGTCATCCAATCCCATGATTAATCCAAGTATAAAACTATTAAAATCGTGAAATTATAGGATTAGTGTTGGGTACCCAGAAAAAAGATCCCTAAAGGCCCAATTCTGAAACTAAATATAATGGAATCTATAATCAATTGAATCCCATGAACATGAATGATAAAATCAATGATCCTTGAAGGAATCTTCTCTTGATTTCAAAACTTATCTTTTCAACATTCTATATCACTCTCCAAAAATCCAAATAATTGGTAATTCTATTCATTTAATTTATTTAGTTCAAACAAACTGTCATCATGGGTTTACCACTTGGGATTTCTAATTAGTAACATTTTAGGTAAATTTTCTGAGTTTTTTTATATCATTAAATTTTTGTAGCATTGAAGGAATTTAATGATTCTATATGGTATATCAATTACCTTCATAGATTTATAACTGATTAAAAATTAAAAATTTTCCTCTTATTTAAATTAATAATCCTCTAAAAAAAACTTCCATAACAAGGATGTCTAAAAATAATTCTTCTCAATAATAGAATTCATATACCCCCAAGTGTATATATTCTAAGGGAACAATGTATAACCCAAATGCATTATATGTGGGTAAATTTATAAAAACTAAGAAAAAATAACATATAATGACCTAACAACCACAATAATATTATGAAACCCTTTATTTAGGTTAACAAACCCTTTTTTTCTCTTTTTGGTTGGGAGAGATTCGTTGAGGAATACTTTTACCACAAACAATAACAAAATAATGAAATTTTATTATAGTAAGATCCAAAACATTTTTATTTCTCCTCATATATTACTTCTTGAATAAAAAATGGTGACATTCCAAAATAAATAATGTAATAAGGAGAGGTTTAAGTGGTACAACATTTTACTAGGTTCTCAAAATACATTAGTCAGAAATTATCTAATAAAACCATTATTGATAATAGAAAATAATTTTAAAAAACATAAATAGATATATCATTAGATTTATACACCTATAATATCAATTGTTATGAAAAAAATTACTTTTGTAAAGACATATATATTTACGGGTGGTGCTTTTCAAAGGAATTTTAAATAATTGAGTTTTGGGTAAGGATTATTGGAGAACTTGTGTTTTGATCAAGATTTAGATTTTATGAACCCCTAGGGATATTGTTTATACTTTTATAGATTATTTAGAGTTGTTCTAGGTGTTGATAATGTCTATGAAGTATGTTCATGATACTTGGGTGTCATATGATGCACTTGGAGTCTACTGTGGCTTAGGCAATGACCTAGTGCGCCTAGTTTAGATGTTTTGGCTGACCCCAAAGAGCCCCATGGAATAAATCTCCTAGTGGTTCCTAGGGGGTGTCACTATAACAAATAGAGAGTTTTTATCCACTACATTTTATATCTAACCATTGTGGAGTTGGGTGAGTGATGTTATTGCAACACATACTATTCATACATAGATATTATATCTTAATATATGAGTATTAATTACATAATATTATGATCCATGCAAGAACCATATAGGTTTATTATTTTTGGAGACATGGACACATAAAATAGTTATCTGTAAGTGATATGAATTTTCTCCCAATTAGTTCATCATAACATACACACTTCTTAAAAAAAATACTGAATAACTTTCTACCGAACCTAGAGAATGGAAACATAACAAAGGGGTGATCTCTTATGCTAATTAAGGGTAAATAAGTGAGATATCAACGATCACTTAAACCTAACATGAGAATAGGTGGATGAGTACCTGATATTACCACTTGAAAATAATACCCAATGTATCATAGATCATAATATTTAAACATTTAATAAATCTTGGCAGTTTATAATATATAAATCATAAATGAATCATGAATAAATCAAATAACATGAGCAATGAAAAATATTAGCATAAGATTATTTCATAAAACAGTGGCATAAAGTGTATAATAATCATAATCATATAAATATTATGTCAAGTATTCCCACAAAGACATTAATAACATTTTATACTTGAGATAACTACCCATTTACCAGCTTTGGTCTTAGGATAACCTCATGTGAACCCTAGGGTTTCAAGCTTGGGATAACATCCTATAAAACCTATTATTTTGGAAGTTGGATAACCTCCCATGTACCCTTTAAGATCAAAGATCATTATTTTTTTCACAATTAATTTTAGGTATATATAATTCTTAGTCAACACATCACATAATAATAAATCCATGAATAGGTATTCTAGAAGATCATAAAATTCTTCATTGTGACTTAACAAGTAGAATATAAAATAGGTTTCATAAATATTTGATCATAAAAACCATAAAATTTATAGATATAAAATCAGTATGGTATCATTGGATAATATCCCAAGTAAAGAATAAATTACATAAAAGGATGTTATAATTTATGATATTTTTCATTATAACATCATTGGTATATTTTCTGATGGAAATAAAAATTTCATATTTAAATCAGTTATTAATTAATAGAAATTTACAAAATATTAAGTAAAACATTTTAATTGAAAAAAAATTAAAATTGTTTTAAATAATATTCTAATCATTGAGATATTATTATTGAGGGAAATTATATTCATTTCTTTTATAGAAAAACAAAGATTCATTTCACATTTTTTGGTAAAAATTCAGAAGTACCTATTTTAGAATACAATAAAAAGTTTATTTTTAGAAACTTTTTAAAAAAATAAATCATTGGCAAAATTGTATTTAAAAAATCATTTGATAATATTAAAAAATTATTGAAAACATTTTTAGAAATCAGAGACATTGATGAAAAAGTATTTTTGACCCAACAGATAAATAAAGATGGTTTTCCTTAACAACTTGTTTTTGGTATATTGAGTTATGAAGGAGAAGAAAATGATTGGAAAACATGAAATCTCAAAAAAATGTAGGAATATAATTTATGAGTTTCATGAGAGATATATCATATTTTTTTGTCATCAGAAACATAATCATAAAAATACCAATAAAATGAGATTGCTACATAAATCCCTTACCACTTTGGTAAACGTTGAATGAAAATTCCCAGAAAACAAATAACCAAATATGGATATTTATATCTAATAATTTTCATGATTATAATCCTAAAATAAATTCATGATATGTATATATATCACATAAATGATAAAATTTGTGAATATTTCTTGTGAGTCACAGAAATAAATATGAGACAAAAATATATCACCTTAGGTTTGATTTTAATTAAAAGATATACATCCTATGATATAATAAAAATAAATTTATTATAATTATATATTACAGAAATTAAAATAATTATTTTATCATATATTATCAACTTATAACATTTAAACACCCATTTATTAATAATTATTCATAAAATCGATATTCTCTGGTGTTGACTGTTTCATTTTTTAACGAGTATTTTGGTTCATGAATTCTAGTCCATGTAATTCTATCATGGTTAATTAATTGTATAATTGTTAATCAGGATATAAATATCATATATTTTCATTATATACATATTTAGAGTCATGAAAGAAAGACAAAGATAGAAAAATTAATTACACCATCCGTGGAGACAGTAGGTCGTACGTAACCATGAATGTTATTATCACTTTTTGATGGATGGAAGGAAATAAAATTCAAAAATAATTCACCATTAAATAATAATTTTATATGATTTTTATCATATATATTTATTAAATCTATACTTATTACCATACAATTAAAATAGAAACAGTAAATAAATCCCATCAATTAGTGGAGGAGGTAGTCCACAAGAATACAAGCGTAGCATTATTTTTTTCTCAATTAGATTGGAAGGTAAAAAAGGAATATCTGATATTATAATCAAAGAATAATAATTATGTCATAAATATCATATATATATTTCAAACCCATCATAAAAACAATCTTTGAATGTTTTTGATGAAAAATGAATTACACACCTCTAGGCAAAATAATAAGTCACACGTAAACATGAGTGATGTATTCATTTTCTATAGGGTGGAAAATATGTAGAAAATGGTTATTAAATAATCATATTAAAATATTAATTTATTTATTATACTCTATTGATTATTTTAAGATGGGTAAAATATATTTATAGGATGTATAAGAAGAAATAAATTTGAATGGATCAATAGATACGATTACATCTTCTTCACCAGACTTCCTTTAGATATCCTCTTAATGAGGCATGGGGTTATTATTTTGGGATAAAAAATCCTCTATAACCTCGATAATAACATTTAGAAGATAAATGAGTAGTATTTGTTTAATCTACATGGATCAATGTGGTTTTAATAAATGGGATAATGTGTGTCCTTTTTTAAGGGAGAGAAAAGATAGACTTTAAAATACCAAAAGATTTAAATATAATTAATTCATTTTATAGAAACATAATTCCAAATTTCTATATATTAAAATAGAAAGTGTCTTATGTAAAAATATCAAAATAAATTTATTCATATTTTGGTTTCATTTTAGACTTTGAGGTTTTTATTAACCCCGATATTATCCTTTTTTACCCTTAACCATGGTAGCAATTATTTCAATATTAAAGGGTTATAAATTTATTTATATTGTAAAAAATAGCTCATAAATGGTCCATGGATGAAATTTTAGACAATTTATCATCCTAATTTTCTCATTAATGTTTTTATGACTTTTAAATAATTTAATAAAATAGTATTGAGCATAAAATAACAATACTACCATTGTTTAGCTTATTCAATTAATTTGACATTAAATATAACAAGATAGAAAAGGAATTCGAATATAAACCTTTCATAAATCTATAATATGTTAAATTAATGGGTAAAACTCATTTAAAATAAATATTCTACCATATTTTATTACTTTTTATATAGTAAAAATCATATATTTTATTTTTATTGTAAATAAATTTTTTCTGTGTCGGTGTGGCGTCCTAATTTCAGGTAATTAGTCAATTAATAAAAATTATAAACAAATTACTATGATAAAAAAATATTTTATATTTAAATTAAATATTTATGACCAATATTATCCTCTTTTTATTCTTATGTAAAACATTTAGTGATACTAAAGTCATGAGAATTACATTTTGTATTTATAATTTTCTTAAATTAATATAAGGGTCATATTAAAAAGAAAATAACATCAATATTCCATATATTTGAGATTTTTATGGCAAATATTGAACTCTAATCATAAAAAAGAATAAATGCATGTGTTTGAGTAATTTTGAAATATTATCCCCAAGTTTTCACCCTATTTTACTTGTTTTACCCTTACTATGATGACAAAAAAAATACTATGGTTACTATTAATATTTACCAAATAAAAAAGGGAAAAATTTATAAAATTTGATCATACTAATAAAAAATATGGAATACATTTATAATGATTTAATTTTTATAGGTGGAATAAATTCATTTTAAAATAAGTGGAAAAAACACGATGATTACTATTTTATAAAAAACAATTAAGATTAAAACATGATATATACTCTTATCTCATGCCTACAAAGAAAATATTATATGAATGTCAATACATTTTATTGAATATATAATATATAAATTTAATTAAAATAATTCACTAATAGAGCTATATTTAATTTATTAATATGAAAAAACATTGTATGCATAAATATGTTTTTCTAAAAAACATCTCTTTTACATTGAAATGTTTTGAATTTTTATTTATAATCAATTGAGAACCAATTAATACATTTTATACATGTTTAAAAAATATGTTTTTTCATAATTTATAGAAACCTATTCATACCCACTAATCCAATGGCTAGGTGATAAATATCACATTAAATAATATTTTAAGAGTATATCAGTATTCTTTTAAACATGGTGTTGTATGTATCACATGATATCAAATAAATTAAATTTCTTTATAGAGAACTATATCATAAAATATCAATGTGTATCATTATATTACCATTGAATTAAATTTTATCCATAAAGTCCCCCCATATACAAATAATGGAGAATATCTCTGTTTCACTACATTCTTTGGTTCCCAAGTAGATTCTTAAAATTTATTAATCCTTTGAAAAACATCATTTGGGTGAGAAGTTTTATTCCATATCACTTTATCTGTACAATACAACATTTCTTTTGGTTGTTTTTCATAGTGAATATCATTATTTAGTGGTAAAAACACTAATTTTAGTACATTTTATGGATCAAGTATGTAATTCCTCAAGAGAGATGCAAGGATCAAAACATGACCTTGAGAGAGGTTCTGTGGAAGTGTCAAGTGATAAGCTAATTTACCTAATTAATCATGACTCTCTAATGGGAAACAATACCCAGGGTCATGGTGAAATTCAATGAAATACCTTTTCACCAACTTTCAATTCCACATTTCTATAATTATTTTCAATATAATATTTTTGTTAACAATATGTTTCCTTTGATATGATGCAGAATGAACCTGACATTCTATACCATTTACATAGATATCTTTGATCCCAATATCATTCTTTATCTAACTTTATCCCATTATGTTTGAGCTATTTAATTATTTACATAGTGGTATTCATTAGGATCCATCTGAATACTCGACTAAAAACTATTTTTGTAAGAAAACATCACTATGGGAAGCTGTTATCTCCAAAAAACATTTGAAATTAATAGATCAAGATCTGAAAATATCCTTTATGGATTGAATGTTTCTCTCAAACTAACCATCTTTCTATGGATGGTATGAATGTTTCCAAAGAATGTTGAATACTTTTCTAGAACTTCAAGTTAAACCTTGGATACCAATCAGATACAATGGAATGTGGTTCTCGATGAAACCTTACAACATTATTAATGTATATTTGGGAAGGCTGGTTAAGAGAAAAATATTCTCTAATGGAAATTAAGAGTGATTAATTTGTAATGTGATCCACCACAACCCAAATACTGTCATGTCCTTTTGACATTTTAGAGGATTATATAAAAGAATACATGGTGATGTTTTCTTATTTCCACTATAGTATAGTTAACAGTTGAATAATCCCATTATAATTCTATCTTTTAACCTTAACATTCTGATATACCAATCATCGTGATACAGAATCTACAATATAACTTTTCATGATGTACCACAAGAAATATGCTTCCAGATATCAATAAATTATAGTACTTTGAGGATGAATTGAGAGTGATGAACTATGAGCTTCATCCAAGAGTTCCTTTGTCAAATTTGGTATGCAAAAAAACACATACAAGGTTCATGAACCATATCTTTCTATCACAATCATGGATTAAATCATGAACATTTATAACCATCTTATATACTTCCACATTTTGGTTTATCATTATTTAATCCTCACATGGATAGATTGTTAAACACTCATTGAGAAACAAAATATTAATTTCATTCCTACATGATTTATTAATATCTCTTTTCAAATACAGAGACATTTGATCTTTTTCGATCCTCATCATAGATGAGATAATACAATCCCTTCGACTCAAAGCATCAACAACCTTGTTTTCTTTCCCAGGGTGGTAATGTATTGATCATTCATAATATTTAATCTAATCCAAACACCATATATTGAAAATATTCATCACTTTTTGAGTGAATAAATATTTATTATTAGTATATATATCACACCATTCTCTATAAATATATTACTCATATGTCATTAATGAATGAAATACTAAGATTTACTCCAAATCATGAGTTTGGTAATTTTTTACCTAAACTATCAATTACCAAGGGGAATAATCTATCACCATATAATTATTCGGGATAATGCATCCCGACCACTTCTTTGGTACATCACTATAAATCACAAAACCCTTTCCACTATAGGGTAGTCTAAGGACAAGTGTGCAAACTAAAAATCTCCTCAGTTACTTAAAATTCTTCTCACATTCATCTATTAAATGGAACCTATCTCCCTTCTAATTTAGCATGGTGAGTAGATTAGATATCCATAAGTGATTATCGATTAATCATGAGTAATAACTTGAGAATCCAAGAAAATAATAGATCTCAGTCAAAGTGATTTTTCTAGGCCAATGTTCAATAACTTCCATATTTTACAGATCCAAATATATACCCTCATATGAGATTATATGACATAAATATGAATATTTTTGTAGCCAAGATTCCCACTTGGTATATTTTTAATACAAATTATTCGTCTTAAGGGTCTTCTATACATTCCTGAAGTGATCCTCATGTTCTTGATTTCTATTTAAATATATAAGAATATATTCTAAAAAGAATACCCTAAAATGATGAATGTAATATCTAATGAATCTATTCATTAAATCCATGAATATGGAATGAAAATTAGTAAGACTAAATGGCATCGATATAAATTCATAGTGTCCATATATTGAACGAAATGTTATTTTGGGTATATCCTTTTTCTTGAACCATAATTGATGATATCCATAATAAATTATAATATCAGGATTGTACTGATCTCCTCAAAATTGATCAATCAATCATCAAATATAAGGTAAAGGATATTTTTTTGATAGAGATACTATTAAGTTCTCGATAATCAATTTATAGTAGCATGTATACATCATTCTTCATAATAAATAGAATAGATGCAGCCCATAGTGACACACTCATTGAACAAAACCCTTTTCAATATTCTCTTGGAGTTTCTTCTTTGGTTCTTGCAACACAATCATATTCATTATAAATGGATTCATTAAAATAGTTTTAAAACTAGGTATGACTTATATTGAGAACAAAAATTCATGTTTTGATTGAAGACTACAGAACTCTTCTAGAAATACATCAACGGATTCCCACACACTATGAATATCATCGATGTTAGGTTTCTCTCCAACCATATGTGATAAACTCCCATTTTGAAAAGAAATCCGGATCCATATAATGGATTTTATTTCCATTATAAGGTTATATTTATCATCACACTAATAGATAGTAAATACATGCTTCATAATATCAAATGTGACTTACCCTCCTTGTTAATTCATGTGATCTACATATAAATAAATTAATGTTATTCCTAATATAACAAAAAAAACTCCACTAAAGTAGCAATAAATAGATTTTTAGGAAGCACAATCCCAAAAACATCAATAAAATAAGATTCATAGACTTGAGATGTGATCATCATAATATTAGGTGTTTTCACTAATAAATCAACATATATTCTTTGAGGTTATGAATTATTATTCCTTGAGAATTTTCCTAATATATGGGAATTCACATAACTATGTTCAAATAGGGTACATCAATATTTTTGAATACTTGCGACCACATCAAATTTATCATTATATCTTCAATATATTAGAAAAGTCAAAATTATTAAAATGGTTGTCATGCATCACTGATCAGTGTGATCAATCATAAAAAATCATTCATAGAAGGTCTAAATCATCACATATTATTTTCAACATATTACACCTTATATTTAACTAAGTTAATTCATGACCGTCATCTATTCCAATCCTTCGTACTGATTCATAAATAAAATTTTACATAACCCATGAATTTTCCCTAGGAGTGTCAAACTAGGTGAGTATTATAGACACACTCACCATGCACTAGAATAAAGTTGTAGATATACTAGAACAACTATTTTTAGGTTTATTACCCTTGGATACATATATTCCAAAAACCACATCCACTACGAGTATCTAGAAATGATATTTTATAGGAAAATGACACACCCGTCTTTATAATAACTTAGTAAATTTACTTATACATAGATTTATCATAAGGGTTATCACTAAATTTCTCCTCTCCTTATTACCAAAGGTAACTAAAACATTCTCTAATACGAACTATATAGACCCATAATTTTCATACATAGATATTATATACCAATAACTAAATATTCACTAAAGAATATTATGATCTATACAAGAAACATATAGGTATTGTATCTTTGGAGACTTTTACACATAAATAATGGGTTCATAAAGTATCTACACTGTCCCCCCTTAGTTCTTCATAACAAAAACCCTTCTTAGTCATATCATACTTAATACCTTTCTTCATAACATGTGTGGATGAAACATAAGAAAGGGGTTTTCTCTGATACTTATTAATGGTAAAAAATGGAGAAATAAATGATTGTTTAAATATAACATGATCCCAAGAGTATAAGAAAATTAGATTAACTCTTTAAAATCATACCCATCAAATTATAGAGTAAAATATTGAATTATGGAAGAAATATTTTCAACTAATAAGACATGAATCACAAAAGAATCATATAACAAGATCTGTGAAAATATAAAATTTGTATATGATCATGACATAAAATATTGGAATAAAGTGTTGAATAATTATACTCATAGAAATATTTTTAGAAGGATACCAACCAAGACATTAATAACATCATAGTATTGGGATAAAAACTGATGTACATGCTTTGAGCTTGGGGTATCCCACCAAGTACCCTATTGTTTCGGATAGGGGAGGCCCTCCCATATACCCTCTTATTTTTCACTTGGGATAACCTCTCGTGTACCATTTTATATCATAAAAAATAATATTTACCCAATTTAATGTAGAGATATATGATTATGGGACCACACCCCACATAATGATAAATCTATTCATATATATGCCCTAATATCAAAAAAACATCAATCAAAACATAACCCATAGAAAATATAATGGGGTTCATCAATATTTTATCATCACAAATAAAAACAATATAGAGATATAATAATGACATTTTAATTGGATATTATCCTTAGTAAAATATAAGCAACATCAATGGATGTCATCATAGATATAATTATCCTTTAAAACATCATTGGAATATTTTTTGAGGAAAATACCATTTTTATTCTTAAATTGCATATTAAAATCTAAAAATTTCCATAATATTACGGAAAATATTTTACTTTTAAGGAATCATGAAAACATGAAGAGGAATATTCAGATTATCAATCGGTCATGATAGTAGGAGACTCCCTTCATGACGTGCATGTTAAAACAAATATTCCATTCAAATTCTTAATAAAATGTCAAAAGTTCCTATATCATAAACTGATTAAAACATTCACATTAATCCATTTTATAAGAATTAAATTGTGGTTATAATGGATTTAAAGAATAATAAGATAATATAAAACAATTATTAAAAACATTTTTATAAATCATTAGATATAGAAGAAAAATGATTTTTGACTGAAGCAACAAATAATGTTGGTTTTCCTTTAAATAATTGCTTCCGTATCCTGTGTTCTTAAAGTTAGGAAAATGAAAGAAACAATGTAATCCATAGAAATTAATAGAGGAGAATAAAAATCATGAGTTTATTAATATATATATCATTAAATTTCATCCATAAAAACAAAATTATAAACAATCCCAATAAATAATTATTTTTTAATTTAAATCTCATACCACTTTGGTAAATTTTGATTCATAAGGCCCCAGTAACAAAGAACCTTGAATGGACATGTATATCCCATAATTATCAGAATAAGTATCATAAAAGAAAAACATGGTTTTTATATAAACTATATAAAAGATATATGTGGTGAATATAGAATGTTTCTCACATAAATAAAAGTGAGATAAAAATCCGTTACCTTGAGTCTTACTTGATTTAAAATCACTTTAACCTCCAGTATAATAAAATTGAATTTATTATACTTATATAATAGAGTAATATATATACTTATAATATCATCAATGGTCCACTAATAACATTTCAACAACCATTAAAAAATATACATTTAAATAGAATTATTATTTGGTGGAAATATCATCAAACAATGAAATTTAGAATGCTTTTGGTGTCATTTGAAACCTTATCTTTTCTACTAACCCCTTCATCAACTATTTTTAACCTTAAATACAATAATAAATATTTCAATCTTAAAGGGATATAATTTTACTTATATGTTATCAACTAATTAATAACTGGTCAAGGGTGAAAATTTTATAACATTTATAATCATACTTCTCCTCTTAAAATATTTTTATGGTTTTTAATTAAATAAATAATGTATTATTTAACATAAAATATCATTAATTATATTTTTAGACTTTTAATTTAATTTTAATTTAAATGAAACAAGATATTAAATGACCTCAAATATAAAACTTTGAAATATCACTAGTATATTATATTAATCTATAGAAGTTACATAACACAAATTATTCACCAAAATTGTATTACTTTTAATATTTTTAATATAATTTATTTTATTTTTCTACAAATTGAATAATTACTTTATTAGTGTTTCATAATTATTTAAGGTAATTACTCGATTTATAGAAATTAAAAAATAAATTACTATGATAAAACAAATTATATATCTTTCAGATAAACATTTAGAACCAATTATCTCATCGTTTTATCTGTAGGTAAATATTAATGAGATATTAATGTCAAGAGAGTGAAATTGTTTATTTAATCATTTACTAAATATATATAAGTGTCATGTTCAAATAAAAGTGTAACCAATTAGATATATGTTACTTAATTTTATGGAAAATTCCATACTCCGCTCATCCAGTATGAAAATTTTATGTGCTAGTGAAATTCTAAAACCTAATCCCAAAGTCTTAACCCTCTTTTACACATTTTACCCTTACCGAGGTGGAAGAAATTTACTATTGTTATTGTTTATGTTTATAACACTATTGATTGAGTTTCATAACAAATATATTTATCACCAATTAAACTAATTAGTAATCAAAGAAACAAATAGAAGCAATTTAATCAAATAGAAGTCCATAAGATTGGAATTTATGCTTAATCATTAAATAATAGAAATTATCAAATCTAATTTCGAGATAGATGGAAGGATCATTCATCACCCCCACTGCATCCCCCCACTACCCCACCCCCACACCCACCCGGTCCCCTACCCCTTCTGCAATAGTAGTCCCCCCTCTACCCCCACATCCCCTACTACCCCCACCCCTACACCCACTCGATACCCTACCCCCTCCTCAACCCCAGGCCCCCACCCCCACTGCACCCCCACCCCACTTTCCCCACCCCACTGACCCCCACTGTTCCCACCCCACTACACCCCCATCCCCATCCCCACCCCCACCCCACCCCCTCCTTTACCCTCACTTCCCCCTCCCCCACCCATCACCCCCACTACCGCCACCCCTACACCCACCTCATCCCATCCCCTCTCCTTCAACTCCACCACTACCCAATATCCCCACCCCACTAAAACCCCACCCATTCACCCTCCTTCATCCACCCTAACCCCGACCCCCACTTCCCACCCTTCACCACCATCACCGTTGCACCCCCACCCCCACATGCATCCCCTCATCCCCTGCCCCTGCACCCCCATCGCCCCTGCACTCCCACCCCCTGCCCCTGCAAGAAATAGTAGCCCTTACAGGAATCCCACAATTTGCCCAAAAAACTACATACTAGTGTATTCATAAACAATTACACAAACATTATGTGAGACTAACTAAAATCTATGGAACTAAGGGCATACTTTCTTCTGTGAGAGTTTAGAGGGTATTTTTTCCCTTATGGGGGGAATTTACATCATAATATCCAAGGAAATTATCAAAATATAATAAAAATTCCCTAAATAAAACTAAATATTTAAACATCTATAATCCCAAACTATATAACATGTAACATTAATAATAAAATATAGTACCTTGAAAATCTATTTCTAGGCTCCACTCTGGTGACCTAATAAACAATATCTTCAATCTTCGTATGTTTATCTTAAAAAACAACTCATGAAAATTTTAGAGTGAGAATTTGGGAGTACTTAATAAAATAATTATTTTAAGAGGTCCTATATATATTTGAAATAAATGTTTTAGGATAAATAAGCATGAATATATAATAAAAACAAAGATATGTGTAGTTGGAGAGAAAAACAATACTTCACATACAATTTATCCTTACATGCATAACCCGTAGATGCCTTATCTTATTTAACCAATGGATTATCATGAGAAAGTAAAAATGCTAATTTCAGTTCCCAAGGATTTATAACAATAAAAGATAAATCCTATAGTTATATCATCATTGAATAATGAAGACACATTATAACCACCTCCATAATACCATAGAAATCAAACAACAATGAAAACATGAATGCCCATCTCTCAACCTTTGTTAATCATCATATCATCAACACATCCCTAAACCTCATACTATTGTCAAATATACAAAACTATCACATACCTACACCCTATTCATCCATCACATCATTTTTCCTACACCCCGTGAAACCATAACATCAACACCAACATCATAACTTTACACTTCACGCGTCCATCACATCAGTATTTGTGAACCCCGTGAAAAAATCATATCGTAACTCCTACACCATTCGTATCCTATCACAATAAAATACACCCATAATAACCTGAAAGACTCATTCTGTAACCATGACCAGTACAACCTAATAACATGACAAAACCTTCAAGACATCATACCCTAAGGAACAATATACATGTTAACTAAAATCCATTACCACCAGTAATAGGTGCATAATTCATAACCATGATACATTATATCCCAGAGATAATTTATCAAATAAACACAAACAACCATACAAATAAATAAACAATTATATTAAGAATTAATCTAGTAAAACAATAACATACATACATGAACATATATATAAAAGGATGTCCAAACCATAATACATAATAATATCTATTAATAATGAAATAGAAAAATGATATAGTAATTCCATTCCAAGATTAAATAATTTCCCATAGTTGATTTCCCCACTCATCCATATTTTATAAGTTACTAGTTTCTAAGTAATTATTTAATCACAATTAATAAATATTACTATAATAGACACGTTAATCATTATATTCCATTAATTATCCAATTTTCTACTTTACTTAATTATTTATTTAATTATATATTACCTCTAGGGAACAACCCAAGCTTACAAATCCTCATATAATCTCATAAAGAAATACTAACCGTCTAAAAGAAAACCAAAGAAAACTACCATTCTAATAATCTAAAAAAATCTATTATAAATGGAAACCATAATAATAACGCAATAAGACCACTCTTTTAAGTGGTACATATTACTCTTCTAGAACCGATATTACTTCTCTATAATTGTTATTCATTTTAGAAATAATAATCATATCTTAACACATCACTTTACTAATAATCAAGGTACCTTTTCTTCAATTATTATAAATTCTAGATTGATATTCATTTTTAACATAACTATTTTATCACCTCTATTACATAAAATATAGCATTGATTTGTTATAATAAGTGGAAACACATGAAAACATGACACTTCATATTATAATCAATTCAGGGAAGCATCCTTTAAGGAATGTTTTAGCTAGTTGTATTTATCCTTTCCCATTGTTCATTCCCATTATAGATTCTATAACTCCTTTCTATTATTACCACAATATCAACATTTAGTCACTCCCATTGGATTGATAATTTATGGTGGTCATGCCAACACAAAACAACTACAAACACATGCATTTTTCATCATAATATCAATAATCATTGCATCATTACATGCATAAACAATAGTAACAACACATCCATGAATCATAACCCATTATTGCATATTATCATTTCCATTCCATATTCTCTTCGTATCATTTCATTCCAAAATATCTCCCAACTACCATATGAAATCATATAAAACTAGTTTTGTGTGGTTAGTATATAATAAAAAAAATATAAAGGTACTCACATTCATCTTATATTTCTCATTCCCTTCCATTTTCCATATTCTATTCATTTCCAAAACACTTCCCAAATTTGATTTCCAAATACTCCCATTTCTCATGGATGACCACATATTATAATATCCAAAATGAATTCTTCACAATTTATATAACAATGATACACACAAAAAAACATTTCATGTAGGAATTTAAAGGAGAAATAATAAATAGAACTATAATATAAATTAATCATACATTGCATAAATAAAAAGGAATAAGTGAAATTAAATTCCCTCTTTCCTTGAATCAAAAAAAGTCTTGAGATATGAGTATCATGGTATTGTGAATTAAGTAAATTGGTACCCCTCCACCTGAACTTGATCATTTACACTAAGCATGAGGAGATAGTATAGTCTTAACATGATCTCTAGGGTTTGGGAAAGGTTGATTATTAATTTTTTGGTTTCTTTGAAAAATTCATGTTTTAGTGTAATAGTGGATAAGTTTTAATCAATACAATGAGGAAGTATCTAAACACCCATTTTTTAAAGGTTTAGAAAAGAAATTGAATGATTAATATTACTTTCATTCAGTAATAGGGGATGATAATTGAATAATAAAAATCTCAATTAAAAGTTTATAAAGTTTCACAACATATCAAGTACATAATATTCCACAAGATAAGAGAAAAAATATAAATCCCCTACATCAATAAACATGGAAATTATTATTATTGATGAAGCTAAAATTGCACATTGCAGAATCTATAAGGAGTTCCTACCTTCATATTTTGCACCTATTTTTATCCCAAAATCCAATATCACCATTTATCTATGCTACTATTTAAGATCATCACAAAAATTTGAATAAATCTGAAATACTATTTTTGGGGGAGTATTCAAGGGAGGTGACGGGGAGGGAATCTGGGTTGTCGACCTTGGTGTCATGGGTGTTGAGGGTTTTGTGGGAGAGCTGTCAGGAAGGAAGAGAGGAGGTGGGGAGGTCTCTCGGAGCTGCTTCGCTGGAGGAGGAGGATCAAGGGGAAGAGGGTTGCGGTGATGAGGACTCAGGTTGTTTAGGGTTATTTGGGAGGAGGAATTAGGGATGGAATAGGGGGTTTCAACCAAGGATTTCGGGGTGTGTTGGTGTGAGATCTATTGGGAGGGAATAGAGGAGGTGGGGAGGTTGTTCAGAGCGGCTTCGCTAGAGGAGGGTCGCCGAGAGGAGGAGTCGGAGAGGGCATCAGGGGGTGTTGAGGGTTTTTAGGGAGGATAGATCAAAAGGAACAGAATATATCAATGGTGGATTGACCTACTGCCATAGCTCCATGAAAAAATGTGATTTTTAGCCATTGTTTTCTTAACCCATGGCTATATAGGTGTGGCTATAGATTAGTTTTCCAGTAGTGTCTACGAAACGATGTGGTTCATTTTTCGTGATGACATCCCATGAATTGTATATATAAGCGTATTTATATTAATAATATTTTATTTATGATATTATTATTATTCTATAAATATAAATTAATTCTTACCATATTTCCACCACGATAGTTGAAAAATAGAAACATTACTCATGCGTTTGTGAGGCCTACCGTCTCCATGATTATAGCATAGTTTATTTTTTCTTAACCATCTTCCATAGTTCATTTTAAAATTATAATTTATTTATAAATAGGATACGTATATAATTATTATTATTTTAAATATTTTGTAAAAATTATACCTTTGTTCACATTCAACTTACCGAGTCTTCTTATACCTATAATCTGAATATTTTCAAAACATTCAATGTGAAGTTAATTGATTAAGAAATTGATTATAACATGGTAGAAGGAATAATTAATTTGAAAAATATTATTAAGAAAATAAATAATTAAGTTAAGTTTTCTTATTACATTATTGAAAAACATATGTAATGAGTGATACTATATGTAAGGTACGCTTTTACTTAAAAGCACGTTTAAAATATTTTTATGATTTATTTTAAAAATCTGTATCTTGTATGTACATATTATTAAAAATATTTTATGAATGTATTTATATATATAAAAATAATTATAAAGAAAAATTAATTTATATTTTTAATTTATAATAAATGTTATCAAAATTAATATTTATACATATTTTTTACAAATCATTTTGATTTTCTTTACAAAATACCAAAAATAATGTTTGATTTTAATATATACAAAATTACCAGTTTCTCCCACCACAATAACCGTTATATGATTTTTTTTATTCCATTATAAGATTATATGTTTTATTTACAGAAAATCTATCATTCCCATTTTTGGTTTTTTTCTTTTAAAAGTGATTTTTTAACATGAAATGGTGTTTCTATATCCAAAAGTGTTTGCCATAGGAGTTTAAAAAAGTTTTTCAAGGGTTTTATTCATGATATGGTCCTTTTAAATTAGTTATGATGAAGGTTGACCTGATATATATATTTCATGATGGGTGGTCTTGATATATCTCTCCAAGGAATTGGGTAATGATTATGTTCTTAGAATAATTATATTGGAAGTCGAATGTATGGTTATCCCAATTTTAAGGGTTCTTAGAAGGTTTCTATTGATATGATGTCACAAAGAACCTAAATGAAATTTCTATGCATTGTTATGTGTTTTTAGGGGAGTTATCTGATTTCATAACATAATCTAAATATCTATTTAAAACAAGGATTATGTCCTTTTGGGTAAAAATGCATGTTTCAAAAAATATTTTCCATGGAATCTCATGTTTAAAAAAGAAACACTCATGATTGTGATTTTCCATTATATTTTAATATAAAGTGTTTTTTGAGAAGATTTGGTTTCAATTTTTGATTTAATATCTATATAAATGGTTATATTGAGCTCACATTTTATTATGATAAAGAAAAACTACTTTTATTATTTCATTATTTTAAAAAACACTAACAAGTTTTTATCTTTATTTTTATATCCCTTTAAAAGATTTTTTGTTCTTATCCCATGTTTTTTAAATAATTTTCAAAATTTTTAAGGCTATCTAAGAACAAAGAAGAAGTCAAGTTGAGAGTTATCTAGATTATTCATGAAAATAAAACATGTTTCATTATAAATTCTTCACACTCTGAGAAAAATAGATACTGAGTAGAAGTTTCAATATTGTAATTTATGGATTTGTTATGTAAGAGTAATGAATAAATTATATAAAACTCCAATCCTAAAAGATATTAAGGAATGAACGAAAGTTATTCAATCTAAAAACATGAGAATATTCATTATTAAAAAAATATACTTGTATTTAGAAAAAAATAATACGTTTACATATCTTTATAGTTTAGGATACTGTAAATAAAATACCCTTGAGAGATTCAACATTATGGTTAATTAAAAATGATATAACATTTGAATATTACCATGTTTATTCAAATAATATATTCATATTTACAACGGATTTCCACAGAGGAAATACGTATGTTCAAGTAAGAATGTATGAAGAATAAAATGCCATACCAAATCAGTATCATAGAATGGTTGGAATTCGAACTGAGAAGTATATTACAATTATTGATCAGTTGACATAGGTTATAAATGGTGGTGGAATCCATGTTAGTGATAAAGTTAATTTACCATATAGAAACATGGTGATAGTTGATAATTTCATAAAATATCACCTTTTAATATTCAATGGATCATTTGACCGTAAGGTAGTTAAGGGATATATTAAAACCCTTGAGAAGATATTGTAAGTTATGGGTTTTTTAGAGCACCAAAATAAAATCATTTAATTTACCATTTTAAGGTGAAACTGAATGATTGGGATCAAGGGTAAATAAGATCATATAAAGAGAAGAGATTTATTCCATGGAATTTGATGAATTTAAAAATATTTTCTTAAAAAAAATATTTTCCTATAATTTTTTGAATTATGATGAAAAGAAATTTTTGAAATTGATACAAGAGCAGGAAGATTCAGTCGATATATATGAAGTAAACATCAACCAATTATTAAAGTATACACATAATTATATCTAGGATATTGATAGTAAAACTAATTATTAGGATTCAATCCAAGATGTCTAAGGGAATTAGATACCCATAATTTTAAAAGTTTTGAGAAAAATGTTCAATGTTCAAAGAAGTTAGAAAATTAATTTATCTGTGATTATGAAAACAAACAAAACCAAATTCTAGATGGAAGGGAATAGGGAATCACCTATAAAATAAAGCTGGAGGTAAGAAAGTTATATTTCAATACTATGATAACTGTGGTAAGAATCACCTAACTGAATTTATTATTAAATCTCAGAAGTGTTTATGGTGTGGAAATTTTGGACATTTGTCTTGTAAGTGTAAATAAAATTATCAAAAAAATAATGGAAATACGATAGTATGATGCCTTTATTATAATGATATGGGTCATTATGTGAGTTATTTTTCAAATATAGGAATAAAGGATATTAATAATAAAGATCACAAACATAAGGGTGTGGTTAAATCCATTACGGCCATATTAATATAATTTAAACCATTCAGTGATGTGGTGTCAGGTATATTACTTATTTATTAATATTATGTCAATGTGTTATCTGATTTTGGGTCAACACATTATTTCATTTAAGATAAATTTTCTGGTAAATTATAAATTTTACATGATGAAATTAATCAAGTAATTTTGTTAGAATCCCTTGGGGAAAGTATTAATGAAAAATGAAATTATATTAATATTCATGTTACTATCTATGGAAGGTCTATACATCCAAACCATCTTGCCTTCCCCCTTCTATATTTAAATGTTATTATTGGTATAGAACGGATTTATTTTTACCATGATAAGATAGGCCATAGATATAAATAATTTGTTTTTCAGAATAAGTTTCATTTGTGTACAATAATAAATTGATACCTTTGATAACATATAAAAAGGTGGAGAAACTGTTAAGAGATGTAAATGATAGTTATCTTGCACATATTTCATAGAATATGAGTTTTTTTCATTTTAGATATATCCCAATAGTGAATGATCATTTGGATGTATTTAAAAAGAATATTCCATGTATTACACATGATTGGTTAGTAGAATATTTTTTTGACTTAGTTCCTGATGCTAAGACTATTTCAAAACACTCTTATTGAATGGATCTAGTATAAATTTTTCAATTAAAAAATTAGTTAATTGGGATGTTTTAAAAATGTTTCATTTATCCAATCACTTCACTAGTGGTTTATAGTATTTTATTTGATAAAACAAAATGGTTCAATAGGAATTATGATTGATTATAGAGCGATACATAACATTACTATAAATAACAAGCATCCTTTTCCTCATATTAATGATTTTGTAATAAACTCCTGTGAGAATAGTATTTTTCAATGATTGATATCATATTAGGAAACTAATATTTGAAGGTGAAGGGAGAGGATAATCGGAATAATATGTTTCTTACTAGATACGGGTATATGAGTTTGTAGTTATACCCTTTTGGTTGTCTAATGAACCAATTGTATTTATCAACTTATGAATAACGGTTTCCCTGAGTTCAAGGTTAAGTTTTTGGTTTTGTTTTTTGATGATATTTTGGTATATTATAAAATTAATGAGGAACATTAAAGAAACATAAGGGTTTTTTTTCAATCCTTATATGAAAAGAATATGGATTGAAAATTTATTAAATATAAATTTTGGTTGTAGCTCATTTATTTCCCCAGGCACATTACTTATGAAGATATCAAAACTATTGACCCATATAAAACTAAATTTGTTGATTACTAACCAATAACTAAAAATATCAAGAATATTTTTTGTTTTATTGGATTACAGGTTTAATAATAGAGGGTTTTTTGAAAATATTGATCAATTTTCAAGCCCACTGACAAAGTCAACTAAAAAAAGAGTATAATTCATCTATAAAAAAGAGTGCGATGTTTATTTCTCAGAACTAAAAATAAGGTGGGTTAAATATACACTTTTGGAATTATACTCCTTAAATGGTGAATTTTTTATTTAAAGTGAATCTTCATTAAAAGGACGTGGTTTTGTTCTCATATAGATTGATCATGTAATTGTGTAAGTTTCACATCAACTGTAACCTAAAAATTTTAATTATCCTAATCATGATCTAGAATTAGGTATTGTAGTTTTATCTTTAAAAATTTTATAGCATCATGAATATAGAGTAAATTTTTAAATACATGTTGATAAAAAATGATTGAAGTATATGTTCACTCAAAAATAATTGAACTTCGGATAGAGGATATGGATAGAATTGATTAAGGACTACGATTGGATTCTTTATTTCCATCCTTGAAATAAAAATAAATTAGTTTATGCTTTAAGATATAAAAATAATGATATATTAACTATTTTACATTTAGAACATGACCCTTTGGTTAATTATTTAGTGAATATTTCCCTAGAAATTGTGAATGCAGTAACTTCCTATGCTTTGATTCAGTTGTTAGTACAATCATCTCTATCATAATGAATTAATATTTCTTATAAGAAGGGTTTAATTTTATATGAAAAGGTATAATCTATTGAGAAGGGTAAGTTTCTGCAGTTTAATACTGATAAAGAAATTGTTATTGTATTTTGAAGGAGATTGTGTGAGCCATGTGATTCCTAGTTCAAGAAATAATCCTTAAATTGAGCATGTAGTTCCATTTTTTCAACATAGAAGTACTAATATGTATATAGACTTTGGAGATTATTACGAGTATGATAGAATGAAAAGATATATTTTATAGTTTACTAGGAAATATTGACTTTTAATTACATTAAATACAAATGATAATTACCCAAGGGGATTATTTTTTTTATTTCCAATTACAAAGTGGAAATGGGGAAATATATACATGGAATTCTTGGTGGGATTTCGAAACAAATATCAAGGTAATAATGTGATTTGGTTAAATGTTGGTTGATTAAATAAATATACTCATTTCCTGTCAATTTGGTATACTTTTATTTAGATCGTTATTCTTTTCATATCCCAATGAGGTATCGAGGTTACATAGATTTTCCCTCTCAAATATATTTGATTGTGAACCTAGATTAACTTTTAATTATTGGAATAGACTTTAGAATTCATTGGGTATATAATTAAATTTCTCTAAAAATTTTCATACTAAGTCAAATAGAATGTTTCAAAACCTATAATACAGTCTCTATTGTTGTTCAAAGTTTTTCCAAGGAATTTTGGTTCAGCATCAATCATTAGTCGTGTTTTCTTATAACAACAGTTCCAATTATGGTATATAAATGGAACATTTTTAGGATCCATATCTAATGTATCGTCATACAACAATGTGTTGGATGAATTATGTGAATGGAATTTATTAAGACAATACTTGTTATACAAAATTGCTAATAAGGTGAAGATGATTCAAAAATATATTATGAAATCTCAGAGAATGAAGAATGTTATATGGATTACAGAAGGAATGATTATTTTTTGAAGTTTGTGATCATGTTTTTCTTAAAATATCTCTTGGGAACAATGTTATGAGTTTTGGTAAAAAGGTAAATCTAATTCAATAGTTTACTGGACCATATGGAATCTAGGAGAAATTTTTATATGTGACCTACCATATGGTCAGTCATTCGAGTTTATCTAAGGCACATAATGTATTTTATGCTTTGGGGATAAGAAAATATGTTCCAAATTCACCACATGTTTTGATTATAGAAGTATTTTAGTTGGAAAAGAACATTTCCTGTGAGTAATGGACTATTGAGATTATAATTCATAGAGAGAAATATTTTTTAAATGAGGTAATTCATTAGGTTGAGGTTTTATAAAAAAACTATATAGTTGAAGAATCATTATGGGAATTCGAAAATGTTATGAGTGAAAGATATCTCAATTTATTTAATAGGTGAATAACATTATATGGATTTAATTCCCAAAAGGGGGGATTAATATAAAAATATAAAAATATAAATATAAATCATTTACATAATTTCATTAATCTGATTTTATAAATTGATATTCATTATGACAATATTAGGTAATTTTATTTCAAAAGGAAAACAGATTTGTTTCTAATGAAATTTGGTTGGTATGTATTATATGGTTTAATATATAATCTAGATTTTGAAAATTATAAATTTTTAATTTCAAAAATTTAAATTTATTTACTTAAATCATCAAATAAAAAATTTCTTAGGATTAAAATTTGATAATATTATATGAATGTTTTTTTCAATGAATTGTAAAAACATACTGAGTTTTATTAGAAACTATATTTTTCATTTCAATGATTTAAAAAGTAAAATTATATTTTTACATAGTTTAAAAATTATAATATATATTTATAATTAATAAAAAACCAATTACGGAATTTGGAATTAATTTTATACTTGAACTTGGTATAAAAAGAGTTTTAAACATAAAAAATATAATTTTCTGGACAAATATGTTTTCATCGTGTTTTGAAGCATTAACTGATTCCACTTCTATGAAGTGAATAATTAAAAGTTGATTCCATATTTTAAGTTAAGGGGTCCAAATTTGGTATATATTTCCCATATATTTTTAGTCATTATGAATAGTAATCATAATAAATTTCGTTAATATGATAAAGGAAAATTGGGCTAATTGAGGGTAAAAAATGTAATAAAGACTAAAATTTAACCCTAAAACTAGCGTTAGTTTTATTGGATGAGTATATTTATTCCATAAATATAAAAACTTATAATATATGTTGTTTATTTCATTTTTTTAGGATTTGACCTTCATAATATTTTATTCAAAAAAAGTAAAAAAATGTCATTCCAATTTTCATTATAATTTTGACATTGTGATAAAAACAAGTTATGTTTAATTATAAAGATTATATTTAGGATAAATTAGTTCTTTATCATGGTAAGTTTTCTCATATTTTTAGTGATAAAATTATTGTATTAAATGCTTACGCAACACAAACACAGGGTTTATTCCATTAATATAGTAAACAAATAATTGATTTCAAAAATACTAAAAGTTATATAATTTAAATGAATTATTATATGTTATGAATTATTTATATAAATATAACATGTTATGAAATTTTTAATTAATTATATTAGAATTATTTTTTTCCTCGATGTTATTAAATTCAACATAATTGAATAGTTCAAAAAATGTCAATAATAATATTTTATAATAAATAATATTTTATTACAAGACTTAAAATATTAAAAAATAATATATTTATAAAATTGATAGGTATATATTATAAAATATAAAACATTTTCCATTTATGGGCCAATATTCCTTTTATAGTAACTATCTTGACTGCTAAATAGTAAAGATCTTTATTATCATGATAATCATCAAAATGGGTTAACATCTTTTTACTGAAAAATATAAGTGTAAAAACATAATATAAACTTGTAAAAAATTTATTTTATGATAAGTATTCAAATAAAACTCATATTATATTTTAATATTATCAATTTGGATATATTTGAACTTGAAAATTAATTTATGTTAATTTAATGCATTAAGAAATTCTAAGAGTTTGCATCCCCTCATTTATAGAAGATCGCCTCCTCTCATCATATTTTAACTTGTCAAAAGAATTTTTTGAATAATACCTTTCCAAATACCATCCTATAATACCTACACACATTCTATATGTCTTTTTTAGGAATAATATCATTCTTAAAGGGATTAAGTTGTAAAATAAAGGAGATTGTATGAAGAAGTGGTGTATCTTTTAACCGAATGTTTTGGTTGTATTTCATCTTCCATGTTATTAAAATATTCTTCAACCATGATAATATAATAATTTCAGTACCTTCCACATAAATATTTGTTATTATTTTAATTCCATAACCTATATCCATCTCTTTCTAAAGGTAAATGAAACCATCATTCGTGCGTATGGAATGCTACTACATTGCGGAATGATGTAGTTTGTTTTCAACCACTACCTCTCATAGTTAGATATAATTATGGATTTAATATATACATATATATGATAATATTTAAAAATATACCATGATTTAGAGATAATATTTCATCTAATATTTTATCTTTCCATCTATTGAAAAATTATAATGTGGTTCGTGTATGTGTGTGGACTACACAACCTATAAGAAGTGATTTGATTAGTTTTTCAGGGCCAAATCCCATGACTAGTATATATAACTATATAAAAATAAATAATATGGTATTTGTGATATAATTATCATTATATAAATACAAAAAACAATACTTATCATATTTCCATCATGATCGTGGAAAAATGGAAATGTTATTTTTGTGTTTGTATTACCAACCATCTACACGATTATAATTTAGTTCATTTTTCAAAACCATATTTAATGGTTGGTTTAAACATTTTTTTTATAAATAATATATGTATTACATATTTGTTCTTCTAAAGATGATGTAGTAATGATCACTTTGACCATAGTCAACCCACCGAAGACTTTTTAGACATATGAGTTGAATATCATCAAAACATCTGACATGAACATAATTGATTAAGTAATTGATTATAACATATTAAAATGAATAATTAACATGAAAAAGGTTCTTAATAAAGTAAATAATTAACATAAGATTATTATTTTTTAAGATAATGACTTTTCTTGGTGGGTATGACTAGAGTTAAGGGATACTTCAACTTATAACCTTGTTTTTTTATTTGAAAGAGTTATTTTCAAGTTTTTATATTCGTTGTCCATATTTATAAAATTATTTTACCAATATATTTATATGGACATAATAAAATTACAAACCAAATTTTATTTCTGTTTTAAAATTTTTTCACTATTTTTCAAAATAAATCTTTTTACGTATTTTATAAAAAATGTGTTTACTTTCTTTAAAAAAATAAAAAAATGTTCTATTGTAACGTATACAGTGTTAATGCATTTTCCATCCCCTAAAACCAATATTTGATATTTTTATTACTTGATAAAATTCCTTGATTTATTCAATGAGAATCCCTCATTCCCTTTTTATGAGAATTTATGTTTTGAAAATGGATTTTTAAACGGAAAGGGTATTTTGATATTCAAATTTTTTTAAAAATAGGTTTAAAAGAGTTGATCAAGGGTTTTATTCATGTTATGGTGCTTGAACAATACTTTTCATAATAGGTGATATTGATATAGCTCATGATGATATGGGATCCTAATATATATTATATTATGGTTGAGCCCGATATAGTTCTCCAATGTACTGGTAAATGATTATTTTCTTGGGATAATTATATTTGAATTCAACCATATAGTCATTCAAAATGTAAGGGTCCTTTTAAGGGTTCTATTGTAATTATGTACCAAGTAATATACCTAAAAGTTTTATTTTTTCTTATGAGTTTTCATAAAAGTTTATTTATTTAAAAAGACAATCTAAAGCCTTTTTAAGCAAATATTATTAACATTTTGGTAAAAATGTTTGTTTAAAAGAAAAGGTTTTTAATCTTTTCCCATGTTTTCTAAGAAACCCTCTTGATTTTTATTTTTCATTTATATTTTCTTATAAAGAGTTTTATGAAAACATTTGGTAATAAATGTGGATTTCATGTGTAATTAAATGATTAATTTGAGACCAATGTTTATTATGTTATAGTAAAACTCTTTTTATAATTTCATGGTTTTAAAATAGACTAAAATTTTTCTTTCTTTCTTTTTATGTCACTTGCTAAGGTTTTTGTAGTAATCCCATATTTTTAAAACATTTTTCAGAGAGCTTAAGTATGGTTAATAATAAATAACTATTCATGTTAAAATTCATGCAGTTTAGTCCTAAAAAGAAAGTATGTTTCATTTTAAGAGTATTATATTTTGTGAAAAATCAATACTGAGATGGAGTGACCACTTTGTAATTTATTAGAATTTTATATAAAAGTTATACCCTAATTTGAAAAAACTCTAATCTGAATTGATATTTAGGACTTCATGAAATTTAATTATTGTCTAATGACACTATAATATTCATTATTAATATTTAGGTTCTTTTAGTAAGTTTTGTATGTGGGGGATTGGTGAGTATTAGCTTGAGATTGTGATTCTTGAGGGGTGGTCTCATTTACATATTCCCATTGAGAATCATTTCCCTAATAGGTAGTCTTTTGGATTTTGATTTTAGTGTGTATATGATTTTATGGGATATTGATTCTCAAGGTGTATTCCCTTATGATTATGACTAATGAGAATCAGTTCCCTAATAGGTAGTGACATAACATGTTATGTTTCTGATAGATATAAAAACAATAGAGGTGGTAGTTTGGAATGTGGGTTATCATGTGATATTCTATATTGTAATATATATATGTTTACCATGATTAGTGATCTAAATTACATATGAATTATGGGTTAGGTTAGGGAGCGTAGTGATTTTTCATATGATTACTAGGTCCGGTGATTCAGGTGATTTGAGTGATTTGAGGTGATATATTCTTGGGTAACATGAGTGAGGGGTTATCCTGGACATAAGAATTCCTTAAATATTGGAATCGTGGGTGGGTTCTTTAAGTTGTAATATCAATGTATGGGCATTTTTTCAGGTATATGATATCGACACGGATATGACTTGTGAATTGATAATGAGAATAATCATGAGTACAAGTATTTATGGTATCAAGGTATGATTTTGAGGTATGTATTAGTTTGATGTATAGAATTGTGAAATTTGGATGTTTTTCTAAGTGGCATTGTGTTATATTTTGGATAGGAGCTGATGATTTTTAGAATTATGACTAGTTTTTCAAGTTATCGTGTGATTGACATTATAATAAGTAAAATTATTGATTTTAAAGAGGACCGTTGAGGTAGAATCTTTCTATTTGAACCTTACATGAATGAGGGAATGGTTAGTGAGTTTTGGTGCATGATCCTAAGTTTAATGATGTGTTCCTCAGGGTAGAATGATTCATTTGATGCAACATGGTGGTACTAGATTGAAAACTCATATGTTTAGATAAAATCAGGATGGTGTACCTGACTTAGGAATGGTGTCATTGAGTTTTAAATCGATGAGAATCCATGAATGCACTGGGGATTCATGTATTTTCATATAATTATTTTGACTTATTTTCCTAATGTTTGAGGAAAAAATTAATTCCATTTTCAGTGAAGACTATTTTTGGAAATGGATCGGGTGTGATCGCATGTTTAGTATCTGGACTGATCATGGATATGTCTTTATTTTAACAAAATGAGTATGTCATGAGATGTGGTACATTAATGGGATATTATAATTTGTTTATGTTCCACTTAAGGAATGAGATAATAGAATTAATATAGTAGGTTGTATATCATTGTCTATTTGAGGGTATAACCCTCATTATAGAAGGAATTTAGTGGACACTAAGGACGAAGATAAAATTGACCAAGAATGAGTGGTAATTTCTATTTTGTTTTAGTGATTAGGAATTACTAGGATCGTTACATCCTGTCATTATGTGTGATAATGGAGGGAGCATAATCTGTGGAGTTAGAACCTTCATCCTCATACAGTCATGGTCATTATAGCACTAGTCATTTGACAATCGATATAGAATTTGTATATCATTGTTCTGGTGTATTTTATTTATTTAATTCCTTTTAAAATACCATATTTCATATTTTGAAGTGATATTGGAGGGGTTTCATGTTCTAGAATTTTGATTCGAATAATCTTGACGTGATATGATGGTTATTCAGATTAAAGGAGTGTTAGTGCTCGGGTGAGGGAATGCATGAAATTTTGGTTGGTTGAGGATATAACATTTTAATTATACTAGAAATTAGGTTCATACATTAGTGGGAGTGTTTATATGTTCTCGGGATTCCTTCAATAATTAATTCATTGCAGTCGGGTGATATGATAATGCATCGATGGGTATAGCCAAGAATTTTCTAGAATGGTTAGATCAAGAAGGTATGAATAGTGTTTTCATGTTTATATGGGTGCGGTGATATGGGAATCATAGTGAGAATGTCAATGGTCCACTGAGAATGTTTTTCTCTAGATGATTCAGATGGTGAGAAGCATCACGGATTAGAATCATCTATTATGAGCTAGGTATTCTAGTGGGAAGAACTATATTCATGATGATAAATGTTTTTATGACACTATGGTATCTAAGAAATGGTGGTGGTAGGTAAGAACTGTCTCATTATTTTGGTGATAATGGAAAGTAATCTTTCAACCTTTTATGAATAGTGTGCCTCATGTTTAGAGTTTTGTTGCAGTAACTCATTTTTTGTTCCAGAGTAGAATATGATGAGTTGGATATGAATTCAAATCCGAAGTTTTTCATGTGTGTTAGTATAAATGATTTTTAGGATTCTTGATTATGAGAAGTTTTGTAGTGAGGAGGTTTTGAATATTGGTACTTTTACAAGTTTTATTTTCCCTAGGAAGTATTAATTTTTAACTTGGGCACAAGTTTTGTTTTATAACTATGTTTTAGATCAATAATTTCATTGTTAGAACCCATTGGGAGATGTTTTGAAACTTATATATAGGCATGATAGGTGTTAAGAGTGAATATTGATGAAATTAGATAGGTTCATGAGGCTCAAGATATGTGTGAGGTGCCCAAAAGTCACCAGGACATGGGTTACACGGTAGTTCCCACGGTCTATCAATTTTCACAAAAAATGGGGAATCCTAGTGCATTTATTCCCATGTGTTAATCAAGGGTTTTAATGGTGTAAAAAACGAGGTTTGATCCATAAATCCATAGGGATCATTGTAGTGGAGTACGATGAGCAATATGGAACCAAGAATTTTTGGAGGGTGTGGATCACTATCATGAATGGAAATTAGGAATCATAGAAAGATATAGAGACCTAGGATTGGGAGTATCAGTGGGAATCATGTGGGTTTGAGTTTTTATATAGAAATAGATAAAAAAATAGGATCTATTCCATTGGGACAAGCATGCTAGGCTCTTTGGGGGTTTCTTGGGTATACTCTACCATGTAGTGAAATCCATGGTGCAATCCATATTCTATTGAATGTTTTAATATATATATAAAACTACTCTTATTTCCCTTACTGATTTTTAGAGGGCCCATTCCCCATCCTTTTTCCTCTGTAGTGTAAGATGATCCAAGGAGGGTTTCCCCCTTCTTACGCTTTAATATAACGTTAGGTTCCCCTCCCTCTACTTTTCTTTATTATTTTCCTTTTACAATAATTTTATTTCATACAAAATAGGTTATAGAAATTATTTCTACCAAATCATAGTGGAAATAATCTAATATGATGGGTAATTTTTGTGTGATTCCTAGAGGATAACCAAGTATGAAGATCACATGACATTAGGCACTGTTATGATGAATGTGCATTAATATATGTATTTTTCATAATATTTTTTATTATATTAAATTAATTTATAAAATGAGTTATTCTTGTTGATAGGGAATTAATATAGAATGGAATTGGTAGTGGGTTAAAAACGATCTATATGGGGTTGGTCACAGTTTCTATGCGACAAGGTTGACTACTGTGAATTTATGCATTTATTCATGTTCAAATTAAATTGTAAAATTGTTGTAATTACTTAATTAATTAATTATAAATTGAATAAAATTAATTAATTCTATTATTATGAGATGATTTAGGTCTTTATGGTGAGAGGTTGTGGTCTTTTGGACTTAGAAAAGATCATGTGACAGTTTTGAGGATGTGAAAAAAGGGAATAACTCTATTATTTTGGTGGGTCGTCCCACAAAAATTCCTTTAGATATTATGAATTTCATTTGGGGATTTTGATATATGGTCTCCCAACTAATATAAATCAATTTTTTAATTAAAATTAAATTTTTTGTTTAAAATGAAAATCCTAGATTAAATAACCAAAGTGTCAAGGGACAATATAGACCCTTATAAACTGGCTAGTTTACCATAGTCATCGATGGTCAAGGCCTTGGTTATAACTTTTTCATTTAGAAACATGGAACTTTAGGGCTGTAAATTAAATTCACGGAACAAGATATATCATACCTAGTGATTGGATCCCTTAAAGACCTCTAGGTTGAGGTGAGTTCTCATTTGGGACATATTTCCTATGAATTGACTATGTTGGGACATTGAGATGTTGTAAAACCACTGGTCTTGGGAGATGAGAGTATGGAATGTGTTCCTCATTAATTAAGACAACATTACTCAGGTGGGTAGAAATTGGGGAGACTGATGGACCAGTTGGGTGTTCAAAATTACCTAGAGTGACTTGTAAAGGTAATGGTCTTAAGGCCAACTCCCCTATAAGAAAAACCTACAAGGCCAATGAGGTCTAGATTATACCATGATGACTTTGAAGGATACATCGCTCTTTGAGTGATGGTCTTATTCCCAAGAGATGTATTAAATATAATGGAACCAATAAAGGGTGTCCATACTCTGATTTTAGCTAGGGGACCTCAGCGGGTTCCTAGTGACACATTGACCACTGTGAGGGTGAATTTTGGAAATGGGTAATGATGATTGCTGGTATCACCATAGAACCTAAACCAGTAATGACACATGAGTGGTTTGATATGGAAACCTTTCCCATTGAGATGTAATAAATGGGATTATAAATACATTTTCCTAGGACATGGCCCTCATTCCTTAGATATAGTTTTGGATGCCTTGTATATGCTCCTAGAATATAGATAAGACATTTTTTGGGAAACCTTGGATATGCTCATTGGGTTTAGATATTCTAATGTGTGAATTGTTTTCCCATAAGGGAAATCCGTTGAGTTTTTAGATGATATTGGATTTCTTTGGACGTTTCTATTGGAATCAGGTTTGGAGATTTCACCCTCCCATGTGGCCTATGGACATGATTTTGAATGACTAGGGTATGCCCTCTGGATTAAAATATAATACGGTTTGGAATGCCTGGGATACAGTCTCAATATTTTGATGTCCTATTATTTGGAATTCCATTGAGGAGGTTATAACAACACTAGAAGTTTAAATATAACATTACATGATTTTAAGAATAATTATACGTCAGAGTACAATCCAAGGATTGTTAGGTCTCTTGTCTTGGAAGACTAGGTACATATTACATAAAACATGGGTCTAAAAACACTTCTTTATTTTATCTCCTTAAAGAGATCCTAAATTCCTTTGACCCCTTACATCTACAGAGGGTACCTTCAAGAACACATGAACAAAGGGATGAGTTAAAAATCCTAGTAAGGGAATAAACATAAGAATACATCTTAAGCACATGAGTTAGGAGACATGACATAATGATATAAAAAGCTTGGAACATACGAAATCATATCATATAAAAATAGGATCATATAGATATGGAATCATATAAATGTGGAAAAATCATAAAACATGTAATTAGTATGGGTCAAGTCTAATTGCCAATCTCGTTTTCCATATTAGTACGAGTCAAGGCTAACCACCAATCATCTTTCCCATAGCAGTATAGGTCAAGGATTACAACCAATCCTATTTCACATAGCATATCATGAGACTTAACTTCACCCAATGAATTTAAGCGCTATCTAGACGCACCCATCTTAAATTTCATGAATATATTCTCCACATAAATATTCATACATAATAAATCCTATATAAACATAAAATTTACCCATCGAAAGAATTGGGTACCACAATCATCACATAAAGCATAACCAATGGGCATATCCTGAAAGTGTCCATGAAAGAAATGAATTAGAACATAAATGGATGTTAATAAGGTTAAATAGTCATATATCATGGAAAGTGATTTCAAATAGAAGTGAAAAAATGTAGGAAATGTATTTGTAAAATTTTTTCAATAAAACATTTTTTGTGCGGTTTTAAGGGAAATACTATAGAGATTTTAAAATAGAAAAGAGGAAAAATATTTATATAAAACCAAAATTGAACCCAGAATATTTTCATAATAAAAATACTTATTTTATAAAGAAAATGTCGGGTTAAAACATAGTATAAAATTCACTTGATATTGGGTAAAAAATTTGGTAAGTTCCCTTAAAACAGGTTTTCTTATCAGATATTACTAAAGAGGGAATATTTTAAAAATATGTATATCTCCAAAACAGAGTGATGAATGGGTATTGAGAAATGATTTTTTTACAACTAAAAAGAATTTAGAATATGTACAAAAATAGATAAGATAAATCCATTTTGATATACAGAAAGATAAGGCAAACCAAAAGAACACAACAGGTTCGGGTAGAATTCATTATGGTTTATCAGCATGGTGTCATGTGTACCTAAGAGGGAATGATGAGAGATAAAAAAGATTTATCATCACTTATACATCATGAGGGAAATATTGGGGATATGAAAAATCATACCCCATCATTAGGTATTACACATAAAAAGTCATATCATAGAGGAAAATCTTGATTATGAGTGAAATGGAGGCGATCACTTACCTTAAATCCACTGGTGTTATCCACTTGTTATTAATTACCTCTTTAGTCAACCTCCTTTGAGAACCTATTAAGGGGAGAGGTTTTGGTATTTTGAAGTGACTAGGGCCCTTTGGACATGGACGAGAATCTTGGGGAGATATTTGAGTCGGATATTGGAAAGGCACAAGGCTTGATAAGAGTGAAGTGAAGAGTTAGTGTGGGGGTTTTTATAGTGGAGGAGATAAGTGTTTTTATAATTTTCTAATCTTAGTTTATTAATTTCCCTCATGACAAGACATAGTTATTATTCTATGACTATAAATATTAAATGGGACATGTGAATTCGTACCAATGGTGGTTACATCATCCATGATTCTATGAATATTCTATATTGCTTATAATGTATATATACGGTAAATTTCAGTATATTACTATTCATAAAAAATTCAAGTATTTCACAAAAATACCAAAAAATAACTGCAACCATTTTTTGATGTATAGAATCCAAAAAATGATTTCTATTTCTTAAAAATAATTTTCTAAATATTATCAGTTTAATATTTAATAAAAATCATAATTTATTATTAAAAACCAGATTTAAAATATTCATTTAGTTATTCTAAAATATAGATATGTCATAATTTCTTTCAAAAATTATTTATACGATATCATAGGTAAGGTTACTATTCATTACAGTATATCACTAATCATAAGGGTATGTTACTATTCATAAGCATAGGTTACTATTCACCAACAATTATGTTTTCATTATCAGAATCTAAATAACATACTCACTGCAACCATGCAATTCAGATTTCCAAAATTCAAAACATAGAAGTGACAAAATTATGTTTAAAGGTCACATTTTACATAGTAGTTCAATATGTTGTGATTTCATGTGATTATATGAAATATTTATAACAAAGTAATTTCCACTGAAAAATCATTGGTTCCTTACATTCATCCCCACTTATGAAATTTCACCCTCCAAATTTAGTTTTACATTCTAGGACATAAATAGGTGCTGGTACTTTTCCATCATTGTCTCCCCCAATTCCCATGTTTCTTCTTTGTACTTATGATTTCACCATAGTACTTTGACCAGGTGAGTAGTCTTGTAACATAGAACTTTATCTCTATGATCCAAGATCTTCACTCGCTGCTCCTTGTAAGAAAGATCATCCTCCAACTATACCACCTCTGAAGAGAGTACATGTGAAGGGTCTGGTATGTACTTCTTTAAAAGGGATACATGAAAGACATCATGTACTTTCGACAAGGTGGGTTGAAGTGCCAGTCGATAGGACACAGCTCCAACTAGATCATGGATCTCGAAGGGGCCAATATACCTTGGACATAGCTTTCTTTTCATCCCAAATTTCATGAACTTTTTCCATAGAGATATGTGTAGAAATACCATGTCTCCAACTTTGAACTCAAGGTCTAATCGATGATTATCTACATAACTATTCTGTTGACTTTGGGCTTCCTTGATATGCTTCTGAATAGTTTTCATCTCTTCCACCATTGTTTAGACCATTTCATGTCATAGTAGCTTATGCTCACTGACTTCATCCCAACACGGCAGTGTTCTGCATCTTTTCCCATAATGGGCTTCATATGGTGCCATTCAGATGCTTGAGTGGAAACTATTATTGTAGGAGAATGCAATCAGTGGAAGATGTTGGTCTCATCCTCCTTTTAAGTCCATATAACATGATCTCAAAATATCCTCTAGTTTCTGAATTGTTTGATCATATTGACCATCTGTTTGAGTATGATAGGCCATACTAAAGTTCAGTTCAGTTCTTAGAGCCTGTTGGAGACCTTTCCAAAACATTGAGGTGAATCTAGGATCACAATCAGATATAATAAATAGTGGTACTCCATGGATCCTTACCACTTTTTTTTGTATATATGTGCATGTTGATCCAATGATATGTCCTCTCAAATTTTTATAAAGTGAGATGTATTTGTAAGACGATCTGCAAGACTCATATACCATTATTTCCTCTGGATGTCCTTAGAAGTCCGGTGACAACGTCCATGTTAATGTTCTCCCATTTCCATGTTGGTATGGGTAGTGGTTGCATCACCCCCTTAGACTTTTTTCTCTCTTCATTCACTTGCTTACATACCATACACTTTCATGTATATTCAGAAATCTCCCTATTCATATTGTCCCACTAAAAGTTTTGTCATAAAAACTTATACATCTTTGTCCTCTCCGGGTGAATAGAGAAGGTCGAGCTATGTGCGTCATTAAAATTCTCAATATTTATCTCTGGATCAGATGGTACACATAATTGTGAACCAAATTATACAACTCCTTCCTCATCAATTTTGAAATTGGTGTATTTCCTATTTTTGATAGCTTCTACTCTTTTCTGAATTTCCACATCTTTTCTTTGAGTATCCTTTATTTTAACCATAAGATATGGTTGAGAAATAATTTGAAAAAAGGATTGATGATGTTCCTACCATAATGATTCCCATGTCCATCCTTATGAAATCTAAGAAGATCGGATCCTTTTCAATCCTTATCATTGATAAAGATGCAGGATCATTTCTACTTAGAGAATCCACCGCCTTGTTTGGATTCCCGGGATGGTAGTGGACTGACCAGTCATGATTCTTGATAAGCTCTATCTATCTTCTTGGGTTCATATTAAGTTATTTTTGTGTGAATATATATTTGAGACTCTTGTGGTTAGTATATATCTCATACTTCTATGCATAGAGATAATGCCACTAGATATTCAACACAAAGATCACAACCACCATCTCCAAATCATGTGTGGGACAGTTTTTCTCATGTATTTTTAGCTTCTTTGAGGCATAGGTTATCACTTTATCATTTTTCATCTTCACACAGCCTAATCCCTTTTTGGAGGCATCACTATACACTATAAATATTTCTCTACTTGTTGAAAGTGTGTGTACTAGCATAGTAATATGCCTCATTTTCAATTCCTTAAAACAATCTTCATATTCATGAGTCTTGACAAAATTTAATCCCTTCCATATTAGATTGGTCATTGGGTTTGAAAATCATGAAAAATTCTTCACAAATTGTCAATAATACCTAGATGAACTAAAAAAAGCTGCGGATCTCTATTACAGATCTTGTCCTGGGCCACTCTTTAATTTCCTTTGTCATGGAAGGGTCCAAATATATCCCTTTGTTAGTGATAAAAGTCCCCAAGAATGATACTTCCTCCATACAGAACGTACATTTTCTGTTCTTTTCATAAAGATTATCCCTTTAAAAATTCTTTAACACAGTATTCAAATGCTCCTCATGTTCCTCCTTTATCTTGGAGTAAATCATAATATCATCAATAGAGACTACCATAAATTTGTCGAGGTAATATCTAATGACTCTATTCATTAAATCCATGAAATTTTCTGGAGCATTAGTGAGTCTAAAGGGAATTACTATGAACTCATAACATCCATACCTTGTTTGAAAGGTAGTCTTGGGAATATCTTCCTTACCCACCTTTAATTGGGGATATCCTAACCGAAGGTCCACCTTAGTGAAATAACAGGCCCCAAAAAGCTGATCGAAAAAGTCATCTATCCGAAGAAGGGGATACTTGTTTTTTATAATGATTTTATTGAGCTCACAATAATCAGTGCAGAGGCGTATTGATCCATCCTTCATCTTGATGAAGAGGACTTGCGTACCCCAAGGTAAAGCACTAAGGCGTATAAAACCCTTCTCCAGATTCTCCTATAACAGCTTCTTCAGCTCTTTATTCTATACGGTGTCCATTATATAGAGTGTATTTGATATAAGAAGAGATCTTGGAATGTGTTCAATTGAGAACTCAACCTCTCAGTCAGGAGGAAGTCTAGGCAACTCTTTAGGGAATACATTAGTGTAATCCCTCACGATGGGCATGTTTTCAATCATGATTCTATCCTTTGTCCCAATAATTTGATCTGGACATGATTGCTCATAAGGAATTAATACCCACACACGAGACAATGATTTTAAAGGGGATTTATCTTCCTCCTTACACTTGTAAAGAATAAGAGGATGCTTCCGGATTTTAAGAGTGATCTATCTTTCATGATAGTTGATGTTGGATTTGTATAATGATAGACAATCCATTCCCAAGATAGAATCAAAATCTACTAAAGTAAGTATGAAGATATTTTCTTGGAGGTTCAGTCCACAAACGTTAATCGGGGAGGAGTTATAAACCATGGACACAACGATTTCCCCATTGACTGTTCTGACAGATAAATTTTCCTCTAAATTTTGAGGTGGTGTTTGAATAGTTCTACTAAACTTGAAAGATATGAAAGAATGTGTAGAACCAGAATAAAATAGTACATTCAATATTCTTGGATGAATAATCAGCATACCTATCACCACATCGTTTTCCGGCTCCACCTCACTGGTAGTGATAGCATAATCCCTTCCTTGTTGCCTTTGAGGTTGTTCATGATTTCCTCTAACAACCCTTGGCTTTGGGAAATTGTTTGCAGAATTCTCATGCTCCTTGTAGTTGTAACACTGAACCACTAGATGAGAATTAATTTGAACCTTCCTTTCTTCTTCTACATTAGCAGGATTTTTCATATCCCTTCGGCAATTCTTGTCCTAATGAACGGACTTTCCAAATTTTAATCAATTCTTGGTTCCCTTCATACAGTTCTCAGTATACTTCTTCCAAAACTTTTACAAGGGGAAAATTCATGGTTCTTTCTATCATGGGATTTTTTTGTTGAGATTCCCATGTTGTTCTCTATTTTCCGCTTCTTTTCACTAGGCCCATGAGACCACTGAGAGTCTCCAATCTCCATTTCAATGTTGAGGGCACAACAAATAGTCTCATCATAACTTTTGAAGTATCGAATCACCAATTGTTTTCATAGACTCGACTTTAGTCTGCTAAAGAAGTGATCCACCTTGATTTCAGTGTTTATGAAAAATCCAAAGGCAATCCTTACAAGCCTTGTAATGTTTGCTTTATACACCCCGATGGACTCATCTTCCTTCTGCTTGAGTCCGAGGAAATATATTTTGATCTTCAGATGGAGGGTTCAAGGAAAATATTTATTAAAAAACATCCTCTTGAATTCCTCCCAATCCATGGTATCAATTTCCTATTGGGACTTTTTACTCTTGATCAGTGTCCACCACTGATCAACTTACCCATCAAAACGATAGACCTCCAGTACAACTTTCTCTTATTCCGAGCACTGGAGGACGGAGAATATCTTTTCAATGGAGTTAATCCATTGTTCCGCGAGGAGGGGATCAAAAGATCCTCTAAACATGGGAGGCCTTTTCTGCATGATGGATTCTACAGAAAATTTCTCCTTTCTTGGAGGATTAGGTCATTCAACATGTTTCATGTTATTATTCATAACTAGAGCTAGCTGAGCAAGTATTGTTATGGAGTTTTGAGCACCCATTCCTATCATATCAGACAAATCATTAGGGAAATATTCACATTGCCTATCACATTGATTGTTGTCAAGTGTTTTTCTATTTCACAACATTCACTAAGAAAATAACTTATAATTATAGGTTATCCTTGATCTATTTCATACCTTATATTCTTATGGATTTTTTCATTCCCATAATAATGTTTTCTACTAATCCCGTGAATTTACCAAATCATATCTCTTGGGAGTGTTAATACCAAGAGTGCATCAAGCCTGTTGTTGCGTACGAGGATACCCTAGGTCAAGCCCAAAACTCCTTGTCAGAGTTTCCACTCCTAGGTACATCTGTGCCAGAACTGTCTCTACCTGTTTGTATCTAGACAGGGATGTATTTTCTTGATAAACCACTTACTCTATACTTACTAAAATTTAGGGAAGTTTTCTTATACTTCGTCTCATCATTAAGATTCTCACAAAGTTTCTCTATTCCTAATCACTAAAAATAACTAGACCGTCCTATGATACCAACTATAGAGACCCTATCATTTTATATATAACATTACAAGATTTTATGCATAATTATACATCATATCACAAGCAAGGATCGTTAAGTTTAGTTTCTTGGAAGACTAGGTACATAAAACATAATACGTGAGGCTAAAAACACTTCTTTATTTAATCTTCATAAAGAGATCCCAACTTCCTTTGAGCCCTTACATATGCATAGGGTACCCTGGGGAACATATGAACTAAGGAATGAGCTAAAAATCCCAGTAAGGGAATGAACATAATAATACATCTTAACCACATGAGTTAGGATGCATGACATAATGATATCAAAAGAAAGGAACAAATGAAATCATATCATATAAACATGGGATCATATAAACATGGAATCATATAAATGTGGAATAATCATAAAACATGTATTTATTATGAGTCAATGATAGCTTCCAATCTTGTTTCCTATATTAGTGCGGGTCAAGGCTAACCACCAATCCCATTTCCTATATTAGTACGGGTCAAGGCTAACCACCAATCCCGTTTCACATAGCATTTCATGAGACACAACTTTAACCAATGCATTGGAGTGATATCTGGGTCCCCCCATATTAAATTTAATGAAAATGTGCTCCACATAAAGATTCATACATAATCAGTCCTATATAAACATAAAGGTTACCCATAGAAAAAATTGGGTACCAAAATCATGACATTAAGTATAACCAATGGGCGTATCATGAAAGTGTCCATGAAAGAAAATAATTAGAACATAAATGGAAGTTCATAAAGTAAAATATAAATATATAATGGAAATTGATTTCAAACAGAAGTGATAACATTTAGGAAATGTATTTGAGAAATTTTAGCATTAAAACATTTTTTTTGTGGTTTTGAGGAAATTAATATAGAGATTTTAAAATAGAAAAGTGTAAAATCTTTTATATAAATCCAGAATTGAAGCAAGAAAGTTTTCATAATAAAAAGACTGATTTTATAAAGAAAATTTGTTCTTAAAACATAGGATAGAGTTCACTTTAAATTGGGTAAAAAATCGGGAAGTTCCCTTAAAACATGTTTGTTTATCAGAAAGTACTATGGAGGGAATCAATTAAACACATGTATATCCCCAAAAGAGAGTGATGAAAGGGTCTTGATAAATTCATTTTTTAAAACTACATATAATTTATAATATGTACACAAACATATAAGAAAAATCCATTTTGATATAAAGAAAGATAAGGTAACCCGAAAGAACAATGGAGGTTCGGGTAGAATTTGTTACGGTTTATCAACATTGTGTCGGGTATACCTAAGAGGCATTGATGAAAAATCAAACCCCATCACTAGGGATTACACATAAAAAGGAATATCATAGAGGAAAATCTCGATTAAGAGTGAAACGGAGAGGATCCCTTACCATAAATCCAATGGTGTTCTCCACATGTTATTAATGACCTCTTGACTATACCTCTATTAAGAACCTATTAAGGGGATATGTTTTGCTTTTTTGAAGATACTAGAGGCCATTGGAAATGTTGGAGGAGCTATGGGAGATATTTAGGTATAATATTGGCAAATCACAAGGCTAGAGAGGGAGTGAGGGGGGTTTTATAGGGGAGGAGAGGAGGGTTTTCATAATTTTTTAATCATTAGTTTATTAATTACCCTCTTGACTAGAAATTGTGATGATTCCATGACCAAAAATATTAAATGGGTCATGTGAATTCTAACCAAGGGTGGTGAAATCATCCATGATTCTAAGAATAGTATATTTAGCATATAATGTACATATAAGGTAAATTTCAGTATTTTACTATTCATAAAAAATTCGAGTATTTCAGAAAAATCCCAAATAATAACCCTAACAATTTTTTGACATGTAGAATCTAAAAATGAATTCCATTTTTTAAAAATAATATTCTATGTATGATTAATTTAATATTTAATTAAAATCATAATTTATTATTAAAACAAAAATTTTAAAACATTCATTTTCTTACTCTAAAATGTAGGTACAACATACTTTCACTCGTATCTTATTTATATACTATCATATGTATGGTTACTATTTATTAGGGTATATAAATATTCATAAGGGTATTTTACTATTCATGATGGTTGGTTACTATTCACCAAAAATTAAGTTTTCTTTATCGGACTCCAAATAACTTATTGATCACAACCGTATATGTCAGATTTTCAAAATTCTAAACATAGAAGTGACAAAATTATGTTTAAAGGTCACATAGTACTTATTAGTTAATTATGTTTTGCTTTCATGTGATTATATGAAATATTTATAAGAAAAAAATTTCCATTTATAAAATAGTTGGTCATTACAACGGTCCTCAGTTTCGGATGTGAAATGGTTCAAGATGCTTCAGACATGTTCCTTGGATCTGGATGGATTATAGGGGTTGGAATGACTTGAAAAAACCCATTGGATTTGCCTCATTTTTACTGTACATGATTTCAAAAGGGTTTTTTCCTATGAATAATCCATGTTCTTGGTATTTATTAGAACAGTTTTGAGTTGTTCTAAATTACATCCTAACACTAGTCAAACTATGATTGGGTTAATTGGAGTTTCATATGGGAATATAAGAATCAATAGTGGTTATTTATTTATTTATTCTTTTATAGTATTTTAGTTATATTGTGATCATATGACATGTATAAACTATATTTTATTGGTTATATAAGAGACCCCATGGATGGTCCCCTACTATGTTGTAATTACACCCCGCTCAGGTGGTCATGGAACTTGGGTACCCGAGTAGACTATACTGATTGAAAGACTAGCTTAGGTAGAGGCATGAGTTTAAATTATTCAGCTGGGTATATTAGATATATCCTTTTGAATAATAATATAAGGCTCAAATATATAGTATAGCTTGTGATTTTTATTATTATTTTTGTTTTATATTTGTGTTTAGTCTAGTGAGTGATCCTTGTTGTATGGTGGTATAACCATGATAATGTATGACTGTTTAGTTATTCATAAATATTTTTTATAAATGATTATGTTCATATTCTTTTATATATATTATTTTATGTTATGTATAATGTTTGGCTTATTTTCCTATTACTGCACAATATAATATGCGGTATATCCCCCAAGGTAGTACCCTGAACCTCTATTTCTAGTAGAAATACTCTGAGATATGGGGAGATGTTATTGTAATACACTAAATACTAACTTGGTTCATGCACCACTCAATGGTCATGGACCAAGGGAAGGATGTTACAAAATTAAATGAAAGACTAATCAAATAGTTCAATACAAGGGATCAATATAACATTTTATCTAGTAATAATTATATTATAGTAGAATAATTATTGTCAGGTGTGTCCATATTAGAACATGGAACTATAATTTAAACATGAGGGTCCTTATAGAGGATATAACTATATTTATCTTTCATATATGTTAATCCCATAAAAATAATCTTAAGGAAACCTATAGACCACAGTATTATAGGAACATAGAGTTACATGATAAGATGGATTCTTATTCCCTAGATTACTACACTAATGGTATAGAAAATATTTACTCTAGGATGAAACTAAAGTGATGAAAATTTGTTTTCTCTTCTTACATCTATCAATCTATATAGGATAAATATAATTCCTTATTTTCCTTTTATAATTACCTTCACTTATTCTAGTTATGGAGGAGATTTTGACTACTTAAAGTGTGTTAACATTGATGATTTCAAATCTCATATTCTGTGGTACTACATCCTCATTAGTGGTCAATCAAAAATAGACACCCTCAATTGAAGGTAAGGGTGAAGACCCCTTTTGAAACATTATAATTTCAATGCATCATCTGAGAGTGACCTAGGTATATAATGACATAACACAAAAAAGAGATGTGTATACTCTAACAGAAGTTTTTCATTCCTATCATGTATATATATTTACACTGCATCACACATATTCATAATTTCAAGAAAATATTTCTTAATAGTGGATATCATGAAACCATCCCATGGATAGAGATTCATTGTTTTATCCTGAATTTTAGACTTCCAAAACATCGATCTTGTAGCTTCTAGGATGAACATATAACATATCATCTTTGAGGATTTAGTTATTTCAAGAATACACATGATCATTTTAATCTTCTTGATTCACTCTTTGGAAAAATAGAGACCATATTCCCCTTATAAAATGGGATTATTTAGATCATAAAATTTTTTAGCTCAAAATTTGTGTTGAATTGGGAATGGGGGAACACATATACCTATAACATCATCTAGATATATAAAACAACCTTCAAGAATTTGAGAAATTATATGAAAAACTTGTAGTGGATCATTTATAGATCCCTTTTCTGAGAATTCATCAATAAGTATCTAGGAAGAAATACTATTAAATATCATAAGAAAAAATATGAATACACTTCAATATTTATAATCATTAAAATCCATATAAACAAATTATACCGGCTAAAACATTTTAAAATTCCAAGTTAACCATATTTTCTACTTATATATTTAACAAAAAATACAATATAATGAATTTAATTAAATGAAAACCTTATATAAAATAACAAAACACTCAATTTTCTGATGAATGTTCATTTCAAAAGAAAAATATAAAATTATTTTTATAAAAAAACCTATGTTTCTTTTATACCTACATAGTAATATATTTTAAAACTATTATGAAGGTATCTTTTAAAAAATAATTATTTAAGATTTACTATGTAAACTCACTAAGAATTTCTAAGAAATACTTCTTAAAAATCAAAAACAATTTAAATAATTACTCAAAAATCATTCTCAGGATAATGTGTATTTGTGATATGATGTTAAATGATAAATGAAATGATTTATATTAGTTCATATTAGAGAAAATCATTCTTATAATTTTCCCACAGATAAAAATATCTCTTTATATAAAAAATAAATTTTTAATCACAATAGATCCACTAAATATAATGTGAAAATAAACATAATTACACAATAAAAAATGTTTAAGTGCAACCTAACCACTTTTTTCTATTTTTTTAATTACAAATTTATTGTTTTATTACTCATATAATGGGTGATTAAATGTTCATTAAGTTTTCATTATTTATAGAATAAATATCAATGTTAATCTTTGTTTAATAATTCTTTAACTATTTATTATTTATGTTATTTATTTTCAGAGTATTATTATTATTATTAAATCATGTGCAAACAATTTACACTTACATGGAATATGATTTACCATTAGATATCAAATGAAAATTTTATTTTATCTCTACAAATATCATACTTACATTGATTATATAGACCATATACTAAATAATTCTAAGTCCCTTACTCTTATACATCATTTCTATTCACCTTTAAGTAGTTTTTTTAGTCTTACCATTTTCTACTGTATATAATTTATACATTAAACTTATGGATGTTTTTAATAATATTATTTATTGTATATTACCTTTATAGATTAAATGAAGTTATGTTATTATAAACCATGAATAATTGCATGAATAAAACTTCAATTGGCATAAAGACCTGAATAACCACATTAACAAAATTTTAGTGATTGTAAACCCTGACTAGTAGAATGAGAAAAAGCTGAGTGGTAATAGGCCTCAGATAACCACATTAACAACACTCTACTAATTGTAATATTGACCTCGTAACTACGGATTGATCATAATGCATATAGTGTGAACATTTATTACTATTCAACTGATTGCATGAAGAGATCTGATATATTTCACCAGTAAAGTGACCATAAAGGATTGAAAACACTTTATGTTTAGACTAACCATACCATAGAATAAACCAAAAATTAAATATTGATCAACCATATTAAAACCCATCGACCATGATTTGAACCTGTTGTAAGTTCCGACCTTCCATGAGTATAGTATTACTGAATGAAAAAACCAACCCTGAGTAATCTACCATAGCTAAATAACGGTAGTTGTTATATAATTATAAATTTTTCATATCATTCTAATTTTTATAGATTTTAATTTATTATAAAATTTTATTATTTTTTTATCTAAGAGTTTATTAAATAAATTTTAATCATTTTCATGCCATGGAATATTATTTGGAATAATTAAATTGATAATTTTATATTAATCACTTTGGTCAAATGCTCATTTTTATTTCTTAGAAAAACATGAGTTTCAAATTTAATTTTTCTGGGATTTGAAAAGTTTACATCACATGATTCTTAGAGTATTCCAAATAACATTAATGTTAATATTTAATGTTTTATTATGTTCTATAACATTTTTTATTGGAAGTCATTATTATAAGTTATACCTATTCGCCTGAACATTTAATAAAAACAATTTATTAAAAAATTTTGGGTCCAAATTGGTTCATTGTGGATACATACACATGTTTCTTTGAGAAATATCATGTACAAAAAATATATTATATTTAATATGGTGTGAATAAAGAAAATAAATATAATAGAGTTCAACGAGACCACTACTAAGGACAATGGTTGAGGTTATACTTAAAATATATTTGTTGAAAGAACTTGGTAAGAATTTAATGCAATAGGATGGGTTTCAGTCATTTAATACTTTACTTCTAGACAGAACATTGATACATTGACACTCATAGTTTTACTTGTTCAACCATTTTCTATGAATCATTATTCATTCTATGATTTTTTATGTGTTTAATTTTAATAGGTTATAAAACCCCTGAAATATAGGTGTTGAGTTATAATAACCCATACAAAATATACATGCATGTTGTGCTTCATCAGTAAATGGTAGAGGGATATGTTATTCCTTAGTTCAGGTAAAAGTATCATTGTTTTCATAATCCACCTTAAAATGAAGCTTGTGGTTTGTTACTCAAAGTGAGGAAAGTTTATTATTGAATTGTGCCTCCTGTGTTTAAAAAGGAACTTTTCAATTGTTTTGAGTCACTTAAAAATTCATATATTATATAGTTAGTGAGCCTCATTTATCTTTATATTTTTGTGCTGTGAAGAGTAGAGTTAGATCATTCGTATCTGAATTGATATAAAAATAAATATGTGAATATTATTTATATTACTTCTTACTTAATATTTGACATTGATAATAATTAATAAAAGTATTTTAGAATTCTCAATTCACCCCTACCTCTTGACTAATCTCAATAGGACATAATAATTGGTATTAGAGAAAGTAGAAATATTTTGGTATATAAATATTTATTCACTCTAAAAAATCTTGAATTAATTCTCATGGGTTAAATATAGATTTTATGATAGTAGAAACAATTGAAAATGATATCTATACACTCAAAATACCCTCATTCTTTGATTGAACTGATTCTAGTTATTGTAAGTATCAAATATAATCCATTATTAAAAGCTATAGGAATAGAATTTGGGAAGTCATTTTAAAACCATTCAAACTACTAAAAGTTAATCATTTTTCATTAACTCTTAATTATGTGGTTATATATGGTTTTATTTACAAAGTAATAAATCTTTTATACTATGCAATTAGAATAAATTTATAAAAACATCTGTCTACATGTAAAATAGCTAATGAAATACTGTGTATTCTATAGGTTACTCAATTAGGTTAATATAATATTATAATAAATATGATGGTCCTATTAGGAATTGATTATAAAGATCCTAGAATAGGAGAATAATAAATAATTAATCATATTTTTTATAAAATTATAAGTAATGTAAATGGTATGATTGGTTTAAGAGAAACTCTACATGATTCTATTTTGGTTGAAAGAGTCTTAATGGATTACCAAAATAATGCATTCAAGAAAGTAAGTTATCTATTAATGAAAAAATTACAAGGAATAAACATTGGATAAAATCATTGGATCCTTATTAAAAATAGAGTTAAAATTTAACAATTCTTATGAAGATAAAAATTCAAAAAATAAAGTAATTGGTTTTCTGTCAAAATTTACAAAATACATTTATGGATATGAGATACAATCAAGTGAACGAGATATAGTTTCTCATGTTAAAAAGTAGTATATATGAATAAGGTTACTATTAAATATTTATAAAGTATTATCCTAAACATTATTAAAAAGAAAATATCAATGGAATTTATATTTCTAATGATCATTATAATATTATTTATTATGAATCTATAAAAAGAGTTCATGTAAAGACTAATTTCCTAAGGATAAATAATTAAATGAATATGGGATAAGTTAACAAAAAGGAAAGTAATAGTAGCTGATAGGAGTGACACTTTGTATTCAAACTCGCAAGGTGAATTATGTAAAAAACAATTATAAAATCCTTATTTAATGGATTTACCGAAATTAGAAACATGTGTTTGGGGCATCAAAAAAGATATTTGTTAAATGGATAGTGGGTGTTTACAACATATGAACTGTGATATCTTTAAATATATATCCTTCAACAGGTTTGATAATAATAGTGTTATTTTTTTGATAACTAAAGGGGTAATGTAAAAGTCCTTAAAACAATATATAATTTAAAAAAAAGTCATTTCAATGGTTTTATTATTTGATGTATTAAAATTAAATTTAATAACTATTTTACAGATCTTCGATGATGATATTAATGAAAATTTTCAAATTGATAAATGTATTATTTTAAAATATGAAACAATTATTTTTTATGCAAATAAAAAATATAACATCTATTCAATTAATTTTAAAATTTTAACTGTGAAAAATGTTAAATGTTTAAATATTGTACAATCTGAAAATATTTTATGGAATATAATATTAGGTTTTATGAATTTCAAGTTGTTATAATTTTTATCTAAATAAATTGTATTTAATATGACTATGATTAATATAAAAAACACATATTTATGTAAATCGTGATTGAAAGGTAAGGAGCATAATGAATATTTTAATACAGTACATATGGTAATAAATTTAGGTAAAATTGATAGAATAATGTTTAATAAATATTATTTTCTAATTTTTTTAGTAGAATTTGATAACTTATTTATTCATGATTCTAATATAATATTTATTATACCATTATTAAGTAAAACACTTTATGAAATTTAGAATGTATGAAAACCTAGGATTTGTAATTTCATAATATTTGGTTAAAACTTTTTCATTATATATATCAAGGATTCATTGGTTAAATTCAATTCAAAATATCATGAAGAAATGTTTTTAAGATGTTTAAATTATAGTAAGTTATATAGAGTTTACAATAACCAAATATTAGTTGTTTAAGAATAAAATCATGTTAAATTTGGTAGAAATAATTTAAAAGACATAAATATAATTTAGACATGGTTGAGGAAGAATTTAGTGATTTTAACATTGGTGAACTTACATAACAAAAAACTGATTCATTTACTGATGGGGGGTCTCTCTCATGGATAAACATTAAAAGTCCATAAAGATCATGTGGTTGGCAATGTAATTGGTGATATAAATATCAGTGTCTAATGTATAAATTCCTTAAGGAATTTTTATGATTATCATGATTTAATTTCTAATTTTTACCCCAAAGTATATATGAATATTTGTCTAATTTAAACAACATTACGGTGATTTATGAAGAGTTAAATAACTTTAGTAGTTATAAAATGGGGATCATTTTTGAATATATATAAGGATCCAAATATTATTGAAACCAAATATATATTTAGAAATAAGTTAAATGAATTTAGTAAAATAATAAGAAAAAAATTCATATTTCTGCCTCAAGGTTATTATCATGACAAAGGAATATATTTTGAAGAATAATTTTACCTAATTGGTTGTTCAGAATCTATAAGAAATATTTTTTGAATTTTAATCCCCTTATATAATTAAACCTCTTTAAAAGGATGTCAAGGGTTTATTTTGAAATGGATATACTTTTGAAAATGTTCTGTAAAAAACCCAAAATTTCTAAGAAGGAATCTAAACCAAAAATGTTTCGATACCATCAAGATATATATATGGATTAAAACAAGCTCCTCTAGGTTGAAGTGAGAAGATTTAGTTTTTTATTTTAAATAATGTTTCTGAAAATGGAAAATTTGATCTAATTTTTTTTATTAAAATGGATTCAAAAGATATTTTAACTGATTAAATATATGATGATGATATTATATTTGGATATTTAAGTGATTTAATTTGTAATTAATATTCAATTTTCATATCATTAAAATTTGACATGAGTACCATGGGTGAACTTAAGTTCTTTTTAGCATTGAAAATAACTAAAAGTAAATATTTTTTCTTACTAAATAATTCCAATATACCAAATAATTGGTTGATAGAGCCTTTCTTGATGGTTGTAAGTGATCAAATATTCTAATGATGACTTATTTTAAACTAGATTATGATGAAGCTGGAAAAATAATTAATAATAATATGTTTACAACTATGGTTAGATGTGTTAATTATTAGATAGTATATTAAAAATATTTTTTTTTCAATGTGTATATTTGATAGATTCAAATATAATCCTAATAGATTCCATATAAAAGAAAATAGAATAATAAATAAGAATATTAAGGGTTCTTTTCATCTTTGATTGTTTTATCATGTACATAATTCATTTTAACTAATCAATTTTTAATTGTTTGATTTTGGTGGTTGGGATACATATAGAAAAATAAAAATAGGTATTTTTCACTTTCATGGTAAATTTTTCAGTTTCATAGAGTTTTAAGAAAAAAATATAGAATATTTATCAATTGTTGAGAGTTAGTGTGTTGTTTCTATATCTTATCGTTCATAGTAATTATGGATTAAAAAAACTATTTCTAAAATTGCATTTAATTTTGAGAAGATCCAGATTTATTTTGATTACACATCTATAATTTAAATATATAAATTTCCATCACATTTCTCTAGGCCTAAACACTTTTATTCAAATTATCTATTTATTAGTGGTAATATATAAAAAAGTGAATATAAATACAGAATCTATCTTTATGAAAGATAAGTTTGTATATATCTATACAAAAAACTGGATTTATCTTGGTCTGAAAAAATTGAAATTGATTATTATTTGATGTAAATTTAATTATATAGTAGGTTTAAGTTAGTTAAATTCTGATTTTCAACTACTTCTTTATTTATGTTCTCTTCCAGGATATTTTATATATTGTACTATTGTATGGTTCACATGCTTGTGTTTTACATGTTGGTTGCTACTTAATTACTTGATAAAAATTCCTCGATTATCTTAAAATTATATCAGGGAACCTTGAATAATTATTCTTAAAAATTATAAATTTTGAGGGACTATAAAATTTTCAATGTAACTTTTAGGGGTTAATTTCTTTCTGAGTGGTGATTTTATATTTTATAGGGGACAAGTTTTGACTTAGAATTTTAATTCCCTAAAGGGGAATAAATTTTTAAATAATTTTTTATTAATTATAAAAAGGTGGTAAATTTTAGAATTTACATTTGGTTTGTAATTATCAAAAAGGGAGGGAAAGTTGAAATAGATCCTAACCGCAATGTTTTTATCTTTTGGTACTTAAAAATTTATTATTTTTCACACAAACATGAATGAATAAATGGTAATTATTATTTAATTAATTTTAAGACAAATATAATTTTTAATATTTTTCTAGTTATTATTTAATTATATATTAATTCTGTTATTAAATTTTCTATTACTATTATTTTTATGATTAAATTCAATGTAAACAGTTCACCCATACAAAAATTTGTCTTTACCCATACATATCATGTAAAATATTCATAGAAATACATAACTCACCCTTAAATAGGTTATTAGAAATTTTTGTTATATATTTCTATGTTTTTTACTCTTAAATAGTATATTCATTCACTTTTATATAGGTTGCTATTTTTGGTCGTAACTTTACTCAGTGTACAAAATTTTTGAATTACCCTTACAAAAGTTCTATATATTCTTATTTATTATTTGTTACCTTTATGAATGAACAATATTCGTGTAATAGTAATATCTAACTGTTCATGTGAAAGAAATTCAAGTGACCATATTCCTTGACTAAGTGCCTAAAAAAATTCAAGTGATAGTAATCCCTAACTAACCACATGAACAATAGTCAAGTGACCATAAGACTTAACTATGCACATAAATAAATTTTGAGTGACTATAAGATCATATTCATGACTATGGATCAATAGTATTATGATTAGTTGGAATTTTACTAAATATTAAACTAATCACATAAAGAGGTTCAATATATTGTACTAGTTAAGTAACAACTATAGGTTTACTAAATGTCATGTTTCAAAAGATTGTACCAAAGTATCAATGTCATGTAGAATATTAATTGACCACATGATGAAACTGATTGACTCTGATTTTGGACTTAATATAAGTTTGAACCTAAAATGAGTGTGGAATTACCAAAGTTATTATCTTATCATATATAATCTACCATACATAAAAAAGGAAGTTGTTCTATGATTATTATTTTTTCATTTCTTTTGTATTTTCATAAAATTGTTTTTACTGGAGGTTTCTATCATTATTATTTTTTAATCTAACTATTTCATAAATACTTATTAATAATTTTAGTGAGATATTATTTTATTTGGAATCATTTTATAGAGAATTAAATGATCACCACAGGGGTTAAATACACAAGATTTTTTCTTTGAAACACATGAGTTTTAAATTTAAATTGTTAGGAATTTGAGAATTTTACATCACTTTTTTATGGTTGTATTCCAATAATAATTAAAATTAATATGTAGTATTGTATTAAGTTCTATGATGAGTTTTTATTTTAATTTTTTAATATAAATAATACACACATGGATGTATTCAAAAGAATATTTAATGAGTAAACCACACAAATGTTTTTTTGGAATGATAAATCAAAAAACTCAGAAGCAGTTCATTATAGATTCATATACAAGTTTCCATGGGAAATATGAAGTGAAGTGGATTTATTCATTGGAATATACTATGAATATGTAGAATAAATATAAAAGTGTTTTATAATAATTAGTCTAATAATAGAAATTGTGGAAATACTTGAATTGTATTATTCAACACACTTTGGTGATCATCTACTGCACTTTGTTAGCCTTCAATCGTTTGATCCAATTTTACTAGAGAGAACACTTATATCTCAAAACACAGAGTGTTACATATTCAACTAGTTTTGAATTAATGTTACATTTATTATTTTTTTATGTATGCAAAAATATATTCGATTATTCTAACCAAAAAAGGAATGAGTTCTATTTTAGTTACTCATACAAAATGTATGTTTGGGTTGTGATAAAATTGTAAAATAAAGTGGGTAAATTCTGATTTGGTATGGTGAAATTTAGGTTTGGTTTCTTTAACCTCTGGAAAATGTATCTAGTGGTTGCTGATTTTAAGAGATAAAATTTCATTAATGGTTTATGCCTCTATGGTTTCAAAACATTGATGTGAAGGGTTGTTACTACCATAAAAATTTAGAGATTCCAAGTTATATGGGCATAATTTCTCTCTAAATTTAAAAGGGGTAAGGATTAGAGTTAGACAATTAAGATCAAAACTAGTATAAGAACCACTATGTTTATATTATTTTTATATCCACACTACTGGAAATCTGACCTATCCCAACGCTTCTATACCAACAGTTCATAAAAACCGTTTGTATAGGTTCCCTTTCCCAACGGTTTGGCCAAACCGTTGGGAAATCCCACTTTGAGGCCAACTTTCCCAACGGTTTGGGAAAACCGTTGGGAAATCCCACATTGTGGGGACCTTTCCCAACGGTTTTGGCCAAACCGTTGGTAAAGGTCCACTTTGTGGAAATCTTTCCCAACGGTTTGGCCAAAACCGTTGGGAAAGGTCCCCATGAATCAACCTTCACCCAGAATCAAATCCAGGCTCAAAATCTTTCCCAACGGTTTGCCAAAACCGTCGGTATAGACCTATACCAACGGTTTTGGCAACCGTTGGTATAAATCCTTTGATTTTTTATCATTTTTTCTTACCCAGAACATTATATAAATCAAAATTTAATATAATTATGAGAATACATATATATATTTATGTAATTATATACACAAAAGTCATGTTAGGTTAGTGGTTAAGTAATTCAATAATAAACTAGGGGTGCTGGGATCAAATCCCAGCGAATGTTTTTTTTTGAAATACATATACCAACGGTTCCACAACCGTTGGTAAAGATTTTCATATTAATTATATCAACGGTTTCCAAAACCGTTGGGATAGGTCTATACCAACTGTTTCGGGAAAACCGTTGGTATAGACCTATCCCAACGGCTTACTTGGCCACGGTTCTCCAAACCGTTGGTATAGGCTATACCAACGGTTTGGAGGCATATACCAACAGTTCCAAACCGTTGGTATATTTTAGTTTTCCAGTAGTGCCACTATATTAATATTTATCCTTGATAACAATTTATAAAGTAATTTTAAAAGGGTAGTTCACCCCCTCCCCCCTTAACCTTATAGATAATATCATTGGGACCTAACAAAACAATCTAGGGAAATAATCTTAAATTAGTCTCAAATCTAGATTAAAATATGGTAATATAAAATTTATATCACCTAGTGACAGTTAAATCGATAATAAATAGTTTATAATGATTAATAAGAAAAACTAATGAGCATTGACAATGTAAAAACAAATTGAACCACACAATTAAATGATTCACGACCTATCAATAGTTTACATACTTTAAAAAATACCCATGTAACCTACTTTTTACCCTTACAACTTCCTTAAAAGATAAATTCTTCCCAAAATTTAGGATAAATCAATCCCAAAATTAAAATTTCTTATTTCTTATATCCCTAAGAAACTCCTTGTTTCGTCAAAAAAGTTTTTTCCAAAAACCTTTTTTCCTGCCTCCTGAGTTCTAATGATACTATTTTCATTCTACCTTAACTCCAAAAATAACATAAAACAAAACCGTGATCTGATGCCATTTCATGAATCAAACTACATCATACTACCACATCAATTGATTTTTTCTATCACAATGCCTGATTCTTGTTCCCCTTATTCCTAGCCTGGAAACATGGTTCATGGAATTAAAACATAGATAATTTTGAATTATTTTATTTAATAAAAAAAAAATAGGCAACATACACCTTGAATCCTAGAATGAACTTTCAGTAAATTGGAGGATTTCACATTATTCATATATACTTTCTCTAAATAAATTTATTATTAACAAGTTATAATTATAACACCCCATAGGTCATAATAAGTTAATGTTATGAAATCATGTATTACATGAAACAGTGAACTATAAAATAATGTGTTTAATTTTATTATGATTAATCACTCCAACAATAGAACATGAGTCCAAGAATTATACATCATGGATTATTAATAAATACCATGACCCAAGAAGCCTAGATTTAGTGGTCACTTTATTATAGTGATACGAGATACAAGCGATATAATTCCAATGGCCCAAATTGTTTGATAGTCTTGGTAAACTAGATACAAACTTGAATATCACAATATATCATAAAAAATTAAATACAACACCGAATTTTCATTGAAAACATCATTATTCCCTCTGTAATATACTTTTATATCGATCATAATACACTTATTAGAATCTTGTGGAAATGAAATATAAAAAATGGGTGAGATCAAATGATATGTAAGGGAATGGATATAGTGCATGATATCATATAATTAATAAGAAATGAATAATATTACTAGAAAAAATAATCATCAAATAAGTCTATATAAATTTACACATGAAAATTAAACATATACACATATATCATAACAATTTCAATAATAACACATACATCAATAACTGATTTCATAATGATGGAATGCAAAATTCTAGACATCATAAACATATCATTGATCCTTTGTTTCAAGACATCATATATAAATGGGTAAGGTCATATCCAAAAACCCAAATGATTTTTTCTCATGACCTAACAATGAATCATGTGGATATGTAATTTCAGGGCCCACCCCTCACTTAATAAGTCAAATTAATTCTTCATATGAATAAAAAATAAAAATAAATCAAAATTCTGTATGATCAATAACATTCCATATTTGAAAAACTCAATATAGAATGTAAGTAATTTTCTTAGTAAAACTTTTCATAAAAAATCCTTGTAAATATATTGTATTATATCATTAGATTATAACCTAAAAAATCATAATATTTCTCAATGATATTGGCATAGATGAGAATATATTTATAATAATATTGAGTTATTTCTTGTGTAAAATGCACTTTTCATTTTGAAATAACTTATTTAAAATTTATAAATTTGAAAAAATAATAGGGAAGAAAATTTATTTAAAAAGAATCATGTTGAATTATAAAGAAACCATTAATTAAAATATTAGTCATGACAGTGTAAAATGTTGTTCATGTCATGTAAGTTAACAAATATTTCATTCACACCTTCCATAATAGGTTCCTCATTTAAAAAAATACAAGAATATTCTTTTTGAAAAATATAATACAATTAAAACATAATTCAAAATGAAATTAATATATTATTGGAGAATAGAAAAAAAATCTTTAAATCATTTTAATTAAAATATGGTTATGGAAGAAAAATATTCCCAAATGAAATAAAAAATAATTCTATTTTCATTAAAAATATTATTTCAGTATCTTGAGTACTAAAGAGAGGAAAATGAAAGGAAAATAGGTAATTTCTATAAATAAACAAATGATAATAAAATATATTTTATTTAAGCTAAAAATATCATATAATTATTCCAATAGATACTTAAACATAATCAATCCCAAATAACGATGAGAGTTTGTAATAAACTCTTACCTCAATCTCGACTAACTTCAAAAGTTCACTAAACTCCTATATCATAAATTTAAATTTATTATAAATTAAAATAATAAAAATTTTAATACTTATAATATTATATATTTTATCGACTTATGACATTTCTACACAAATTTATTTAAAATAATTTAATAAAATCATCATTTAAGGTGTTAACTGTTTCGTTTTTAATGGATGTTTTGGTTATATAGTTTTGGTTCTTCTACTATGATCATGGTTACATCATCTCCATTATATTAAAAAATATATAAATATCATATATATTCATCACACAAAGAAATATATATATATATTTATCCACAAATGGTAGATACATGAAATGGATTACACCATTCATGAAGATGGTAGATCATAGATACTAATGAACGTGGTTTCCATTTTTTGACAAAGGGGACGTAGAAAAGGTAAATAATAATTAAGATTTATAGAATCATAATAATATCTTAAATATGATATATATTTATAATTTAATCATTAAAAATATCTAATTAAAGTTGTGATGAAAAAGTAATTACACCGCTATATAGATATGGTAACACATACGTACACACGAGCGATGTTTTGGCATTTTGTATGGTGGAAAGAATGTAAATAATGTTTGTTACATCATCATAATAAGAGTTTAGTATATCTATGATATTTAATTCATTATTTTTGAATGTATACTGTGGATTTAGAGAAGGTATAATAATAGATAATATTAAAAATTCTGAATTAAGTATTATACCTCTTCATTGGGAAATCTCTTTTCTCATATACCTTCAGCCTTAAAGGGATGGTCTTTTACATGAATATAATCTCTAGGATGTGGTGACGGAATATAATACGGTATTATGGAAGCAATTTTATGAACTGGAAGGCTCAAAATGTATAATTAATAGAGCATAATATGTTCCCTTTATAAGTGAGGGGAGGGGAACTGTTGGAATTACATAATGTATAGAATTGATATAAATTAATTTTTACAATAAAGTCATTCAAAAAATATAATATATAAAACATTTGATGAGGATAATTTTAACGACCATAATTTAATAAATTTTATATAATGCTAATTAATGTTTTAGCCCTTATCTCTTAGTTTTAAACCCCATTAATTTTTTGATAATTACTGTAATATCAATATTTTCTAATATTTTAGGGTAAATAATGTTACCATAAAATGGAAATTGACCCATAAATAATAAATGGATGATATTTAAAACAATATCTCATTAAAAATTCCCAATATATGAGTTTTATAAATTTTAAATCATGTAATGAAATATTTTTTATTATAAAATATCATTATTGTCATTTTTGGAATAATTCAATTACATCGTATTCAAATTCATCAAGATAGTCATGGAAGTGAAATATAAACCTTTCACACATACTTGAAATTTTATATTTATCTAAAAATTCATGAAACATAAAAACTATTTTAAATTGTATTTCTTTAAATATTTTTAAATCATTTATTTAATTTTTCTATTAAGTGAGTAAATATTTTGTCATCATTGCGTAAGAATTTAAGTTAATTAGTCTATAAAAATTAAGAATAAATTAAAAGGGATAAAATAAATTATTTATTATATAAACATTTAATATTGAATCTATCATCTTCCCATACTCAGGTAAACATTTTTTAGATATGAAATTAAAGAGTGTAACATTTTTTAGTTATTATTTTCTTAAACTAATATAAAGGTCATAATAAAAGACAAATGGCAAGAACTGGCCATATATTAAAGACATAGATAGAAATGGAAGAAATATAATTATAAAATAAGATAAAGTTAAGGGCTAGAGAAATTTTAAAGCCTTATCCCAATGGTTTAACCATATTTTACCAGTATTACCATTATCGACGTGATAGATATTTGTCAATGTTATTATTAATAATGACCAAATAAAAAATAGTTCTATTTAAAAAAATTACTCTCTTAATTAAAAGTATGGAATGTATTTTTCAAGATTTAATTCATAGAATTCATAGAATTTTATTTAAAATATATCCCACAAAATGATAAAAACACATTTTTCCAAAAAAAATATTCTAAAGTATAAATTTTTATACCAATATCCAACATAAAATTAATAAAAACAACATTAATTAAATTATTTATTATATTAATTAATCGATCTTTTAAAAACATTTAGAATTTAATGGAACTTTTTAAATATCTCAAATTAATGGATATTTATTTATAAAAATCAGTATTTCTCACGATTCATTGAAAAATAATCTTTTTAAAAGATTATCATAAATTCACGCTATGATAATGATAAATGTTGATTTAAAAAAATTAATTAATTTTTTCCAATGATTTTTCTATAAGTGGGGGAAATTAATTATATTACTTATCCACAAAAGGTAATAAAAATAATTTTTTATGAAAAATGTATTTTAAAATCATATCTCTATTTTGATAAAATTATACATTCATCATATAAAACCATTATAATTTTTTATAAAAAGTGGTTAATCCTTTTTATTCCTCCAATTTAAGGGAAATGTTATAATGGTATACTAAATTATGGTTCATTTATACTCAAGGTTGTGTATATCATAATCTATTAAATTAAATAAATTTATTTCAATAAATGTATATTATAAAATCTTACTGTGTTATATTATTACCCACTATAAATGAATATAATAATTAAAAGTGAAAAAAATAATTCTGTAAAATTAATATGAAAGAATAAAATCATAATGATTAGGGAATCCCCTAGATCATCTTTGACCTTGAGCACCACCAATACAAAAAACCTATAATGAGGAAGAACACTATGAAAGGAGAAATAATTATTCAAAATATGTAATATTAAATAATAACTATATCTTATGATGTGAGAAAGAAATTGGTTGATGATTTAGTAACGTTTTATCTTTGAAAAAATCATTTCCATTATAAATATTGTCGTGGGAATCATAATCATTGGATATACATGTATCCAATAGGTATACTCGAGTTTTATATTGATAATAGAAAATCTAAATAATATATTTTATAAATAATAAATACTGAAAAACAGATGTAATATTTAATTAAAGAATGTATAATAACTATATTTTTTTGTCCTAATTATTTTTACTTAAGAATTATGTAGTAAGAATAAAAGAAATATTTTTTTATTTATAGATTGAATTAAATAGATGATTATTATGTAAATAATAAGTCTTCAATCATTAACAAATTTCAAATAAGATTGTGAGCATAGAATGCATAAAAAGATAATTTTTTAGTAAAAGCTATTTTTTATATATCATATTTTACGTTAAAATATAAATATTTAAATTTTAATATTTTTATTAAATAAAAATAAATTATTCTTTGGATTCAGTATAAAAAATTTTATCTTAGGATTAATTTGTTTTCATTTAATCCGAAATAATTAATTAATATATTAGTTGTGAAAAAATACAACATTTACTAAAACCACACCACTTATAAATATATAAAGAATAAATTATAACATAAATTCTTATAAATAATTATATATAATAAAATATATATTTAATTATAAAAAATATTATTTTCAAAATACTATTCTGAAATAAGAAAACCTATTTTTAACATTTTATAAATATAAGTTATATTTTTCAATAAAATAAATTATTTTTGTCTTTTCTTTTAAATAAAAATAATTTTAGAAAATTTGGTTTTGGTATTCCTCTAAAACCACATAAAATTAATGTTTTAAAAAATATAAAAATTTATTTCATAAAAATTAAAGACATCAATAATTTTATCCTACATATAAATTTTATTCTTAAAAATAATGTCTTTAAAAAAAATTGGGTTTCACATGTAATTTTAACTCAGAATAAAATTAATATTTGACGCTAATAGAAATTTTATTTGATGAGATAGGTTTAATATTTTGAATTAGTATCACAAAATTATATAATAATATACATTTTATTTTTAGACATTAAATTAAATTACTTAGATAAAAAAATAACTATAGTAAAAACAAAAAATAGTAAATTAAAAAACTAATGGTAAATGACAGAAAAAAGGTTTAAAATACGTGTTTATACAAGATTTATGGGATTTATTAAACCTATACCACAATAAAAGTCCATTATTTTAAACTTGTAGATCATTTCACCCTTGAATAGTTGCATACCATGATTGAAATGTAATGAGTACTTCCAAAATTACCCTTATTCCCTTATTAAAAGGGCATAACTTCGACCACTTCATGTTACATATATCTCATTGAATTTCAAGTTAAAAATATTTGATTTTTATCATCATAAAAAGATATCTCAATTTAATAAGCCTATATTATCAATTATATACTCTATGTATTCAATTTCCAATTATATTTCCAAGAGAAATATTAAGTTCTCTAGGTGAGTATTTCATACTCCTTGTCTTTTATTTAATATTTCTCTTTTAAACTCCTTATATAAACCCTAATATAATAAAAATATTTTTTTAATATACTATAATGTTATTATACTAATTTTTCATCCATTATTTATTCATTTCTCATCCAATGATAAAAAAACAACATCGATTATACATAGGTGAGGACTAACTCCTATAAGAAATGTTGTGGTTCATTTTTCATCACAGCCTATAATAGATGGAAACCTCGATGGATTTGAGGAATTTATGTTATTACAATGTTTAAATTATTTTTATTAAATTAGAATTTATCATATACCTTTATTCCACCCCATTAATTTAGAAATTAAAATGTTAACATTTCATATGTGTAGACTACCACCAACCCAAAAGAAGAATTTCATTTGTAATCACCACCCTAAAAGGATAGTTTAATGAAAAAATTTAATGAAGTTAATATATATTTATGAAATTTTTAGGCTTTGATATTTCTTTGTTATCAAAATATAAAAAAACATTTACATAATCATTAAATCATTGTTACACACTCCCATTTGGGCCAGTTTTAAAACCTTTATGAACAATGTTATAATGGTTATATTATAAAGGAAAATAATAAATTCTATATAATGAAAATATCACTTAATAATGATCTATTTTACATTTTTTAATTATTTTAGAAGTTTTTTATTAGTATTTAATATATTTATTGATTTATACCATTTCGGTCAATAAACACGTCAAAAATGGGTCATTATAATTCCATTTTCATGAAACTATATCCATGTCATTCACCTAAATTTAAATGGAACATAAAAGGTATTTAAAAAATGATGATTATATCTCGAATAATCTCATAATGATGAACTTTAAAACTTTTAATAAGTGTTTCCAATAACTTTATGATGCTAGTATAAAATAAATAAACGAAACCAACAACGTCTGATGATGAAATTAAACTATATCTAAGTGATGTATTTAGAATAAATGAATATATATATATATATAAAATTTATATCTATGTATAAGGTTCTAAAATATGTTATTAAGATAGTTATATTGATTATACAAAAGATTAAATCACTTTTATGGAATTTAGTAATTAATTTAAGGCTGTTTTCATCTCAATTTTTCTTCATTGTGATATATTTTTTATTAACCACTTTCTTATTTTTGTAATGTATATATTATCTATGTAATTATTTTCTCATAATTCTCATTTATTCAAAAAAAATTAAAAATACATATCATTTTCAATTTTCAATTTTTTTAATTCCAATGATACCAAAGTCATAAGCATTCTTTGTCTCATTTTTTGATTTCCTTAAGTCATATTTCACAATTTTCAAAATGTTTTCTTTTTATGGTCTAATGAAATCCCCTTTGATGTATTATATAATGATTATTTTTCTATTCATGATATTCTGTTTTTCACTTAATTTTCTTATTGGACTAGTGTAGCCACATAATATGGGCCACCCACACTACATCCCAAAGACACCAAAATGGAACTGTAGTAGTGCAATCCAAATATAGAAGTTTGAGATATGAAACTAGATCTCCAAAATTTTCTAGAAAAACATTTATTGTAACATAATAGACTTATTATGTGATTGGTGGAATAGTTTCATTGTCCTTTATATGATCTCATTCAAGTTAAGGTTATTATGTTTAAAACTCTAATTTTTCTCTATAATTATGATCCAAAAAATTGTTATAATTCTACCTCTCCGTGGATATAAGGATCAATTACTGACCATGTAAAAATATGTATCCCACAATATCTTCTTATTCTTTTATTTTCCATTTTAATCTTCTTTTCTTAAGATACAATGTCTATTTCTCCATGAATATTCATAATAATTGACATCAAAAGTTGAGTTTAGAATATCAAGGTCTAATATCAGGAATTAAATTATTTCTATAGAAATATGAGAGGTAAATATTGATCGCTTTGATAAAAATAATTTAAGTTATTATAGGATGTAGATCAATGACAATATTTATTAGAAGAATTTATACTTTCTTTGTATGGGTGAAAAACCAACGGGGATGAATAATATGGAGTCGAAGCTAGTGGATCAATTTTTTGGGGGGTTTTCCACCTTATGTTATCCAAAAACATGGAATTTTGCATCATAGAAGACAATATAATGGCAAGGATGATCCACATATCATGAATTTGTATAAAAATCCTTCTGTATAGAAAAATGTGAACGTGATGAGATTACAATAAAATCTGAATATGACTAAATGAAATATTATTTTTGATCACATGAAAAAATTCAACACCATCAAAAGATAGTTAATAATATAGGTAATTATTCTTCATGATGATTTATATGCACTGGTCTTAAATTCATGATTACCTAAATGTTGGGAAGCAACTATAACAATCGTGAATAGTTTTTTAGGGAATTAAAATTTGGTTTTAAGTGATGTATAATACATGATCCTTTATTGGGATCTTTAATAAAGATAATCAGAAAAATATTCCGATTCTTCTATGAATATATAAGGAAAATTAAGATATGTGTAGTGATATAATCTCATTGGATGACCAAAATCAAGGGGAAATAATGACGACATGGAAAAGGGTCTGGTATTACTATCTGGATTAGTAAGAAGAAAGGATAATTCAATGAGTGTAGAGAAAAATGAAAGAAACATAAAACTAATAAAAATAAAAAATAAAACTAAATGAACCAATGATGTCTTGTTATTGATCATTTATGACCCTTTGTATTCTTTGATTTTATACCTTGAGAAACAAATTTATTCCACATTGGATAAGGGATTTTCAAAAAATTATGTTTCTAAAATTTTTGGAAAGATGTATCATACTGATGATAAACAATTAAAGAATGTGGTTATGGGAGATGAAAATTGTTGTAGTTTTCTTGTTCTAGATATTATAAGTTATACCCCTTGATTGAGTTGAAATCTTATTTTTTTCAACCATCTTGATGGTTTTTATTTTAGTACCATGTTCACTATTGGTTAAAGGATGATTACAAAGGAAGTAATGGTCATTGTTATTTGAGAAAATAACGGTACCCTATAAAACATAATAGAAACCTTTGTAGACATTCCATCATAAATAAATTTTATCGAAGACTAAAAACAATTTAATTAAAATATAATCCACATGAGTGATGAGGGATAAAGGTGTTGGAAACAAAAGGAATGCTACCAGAGATGAAGTCGGTGGAACTTGATTTACTTGAAGATTGTATCATTGGAAATTATAAGAAGCTATATTTTATCAAATATGGTATAACATCAAAGACTAAGAAACCGGACATGGTATACACTAATGTTTGGGGTCCAGCACCAATACACTCTATTGGAGGATCACTATAATATGTGGATTTATCTACGAATTATCCTGGCAGTTATGGGTTTTCATTCAGAAAAGAAAACTGTATGTACTTAAAATGTTTTATAAGTGGAATTACGTGGTGGAGAATGAGTCATGATCAAAGCTAAAATTCTTGAGGTATGATAATGTTAAAGAATATTAAAGTATATAATTTATTAAATTTTGTGAAAACAATAGAATTCAATGGGAGATGACTATTCTATGTAAGCTAAAATAGAACGACACAGTGAAAAGTATAAATAGACCATTGAATGAACCATCTAGTGGTATGAGGTTTCACTTAAGTTATCCCCAGACCTTCTCGGAAGAGGCAGTGAATATACCATTATATATCATCTATAGGATTCTATCTATAATAATGGGATAATATCTACCTATAGATCTCTGGTCAAGAAATTATGTTATACTATCTCAGTTATGAGTCCTTGGTTTTTTGTAATATTTCCATATAAATGTTTTATTAAGGGAATATGTTTAAGCTAATTCCAAATCCTATCTATTTATTGAATATGATATTGGGGATTTTAATTATTGGTTCAAGTTTTATAAGAATAAGATTATGACCATAATCTATAATTGGATATTCAATGAACGTTCTACATACAATGATCACCATGTAGATGAAGTTTACTATGGGAATAAGGAATCAATTTTTCATGAGTAAATGGAGATTAATAGTGTAAAGGATCATGTGACAATGAAACCATTTGAGTGAGGAGATCAATAAGGTTGATAAGGATTGTGCACATGTATTCATTACACGTAAATTATTTTTTATCCCTAGAAAATAGATATCAAGAATGTTTTGAAGATGAAATATAGATGAAGGGGTAAAGTAAGTGGGAGTTAGGTATGAAGGATAAAATTTCATCATTACATGACAATAATACATGGTATCTGACACCTTTTACATAATGGAAAAAATAATTACACCATGTTAAGGAATAATATTATGGTAAGAGGAGGTACAAGGAAAGGATGAGGGTGAAAATATCTTAATAGAAGGAAGGTGTGTACATTATTGAAAATTTCCCACAGTTGTTGAATATTAACACTATAAAGTTGTTCATAGTATTGTTGCATCAGAGGGAATAAATATTGAGAATATTGATGTGAATATGTCTTTCCTTCATTTAAATATATAGGAGGATATTTATATGCAACAGCCAAATGAATATGTTGAGTTTGTAAAAGAAGGTCTGTTGTGCAAACTCCAAAAGAGATTATATGGGTTAAATTCAGCACCCAAGAAGTGGAAAACTAACTTTAATGAATTATTTATTAAAAATGCATAAAAATTTTGTTTCATGGATAAATGATTCTATTATAAGTATTTTTTTGGTAGATAACTTTTATTTATTCTATATTTAGATAAAATGATCATTACTGCATCATGTATGCTATGGATTGATGATTTAATAGGTTATTTCAGTAAGGAGTTTGAGATGAATGATCTTAGAGAAGTTTGAAATATTTTTGGGATGAGGATCAAGAGATACCATATAGTCGGAACACCAATGTTATCACATATTGAAGTCATTGGAAAGGTATTGAGAATATTTAGTATGATAGAGCCAAATAAAATATATGTTACCCATGAAATACATTTTAAAAGTTCAATGGAGCTAGCAAAAAATATAGTTGAAGTGGGTGGGTAAATTGGAAAGGATTTATATGCATTGGCTATTAGAATATTGATGCATTCCATACTGTGTACTTGACCTGATATTATTCATACCATGGTGTTTTTGATCAAGAGAATCAATATCAATAGAAATAAACATTAGGATGTTATGAAGTGGATATTGAGGTATTTTAAATTAAGCTATTAATAATATATATACTTTGGAAAATGAATATTATTTCAACTGAATATGGATCTTGGCCATGGAGGTGATATCGACAGTAGGATAAGTACATAAATTTTTTTATTTACCTATATCGGAACTACAATGACATGCATACATAAATTTAATAGGATTTAGAGGAAGAATGAATTTATATAACATAAGGTGGGAAGGATATGGTTTAGTGGAAGAACATTTTGGAATATCTATATAGAAATATGGAAGAAAATGCATTAACCTATGATAGTTAGAGAGCATTTAATCTTAAAAATAACCTAGTCATTCCATCCCATATGAATCTTATTCCATTGAAGTATCATTTTATGAGAGGTTTGATAGAAGATAGTTTGCTAATATTATAGAATATTCATATACCCAACAATCATATATACATGTTCACAAAGACAATGGTGAGAGGTAATTCGATGAACTATTGTTACATTATCTATCTTCATTTATGTATAATGTATGAGAGGTAGAATGTGGGAGAATACTATGTGATCATGGAAATGAAAACATGTGTTAATATTGGAATATTCATCTTAAAATCAAACCATTGATGGACAAGAACCCATTGGTGAGTAGTGAAGACAAGTAGATTATATTAAGTATGTTTTTCTAGTCACTATCTTTGAATCAATTCAACATGGAAAATAAATATACAAGACGTAGATTGTGGGACTAGTATAGCCCAATCCTTGTATGAGGCTGGGGAAATAACTGGTGGTCCATACTGTAAAGTAGGCCCAAATTAAGGGAAATTGTTGTAATATTGTCTCACTATAGAAGAGGTGACTCGTGGCATCAATAGGGAACTATAGATGTGAAGACATATTGTGGTAGTATGTGATATGAAACATTAACACTATATACTTCTAGGTAACATTTGATATAGTATATTGTACTTATTATCTGTTTGGTGGCATAATTTCATCATATTATTTTGAAGCTCATTAAATCTAGGTTTCCAATGTTCAAAGCTCTAATTTACTATATGATTCTACTCCCAAACATAGTGATAATTCTACCTAACCCAAGATAGAGGGATCATTTCATGAACTAAGTAAATGTCAATGCCTTGCAATATTCTTATTCTTTTTATTTCCCTTTTACTATTCTTCTATTAAGATCAATCATTTTTTACTCCTTGTTTTTCTATAAAATTTCCCTCTTTCATTAGTTTTTTAAGATTATTTCCAAGTTATAATGGATTCTTCTCTAATAATAATTTAAATATCATGATTAGTTTTTAAATATAATCCATCTGAGAAATTTAAATACTATTTATTTCTAAAACCCACATCATTTTCTTCCCTATTGATATTTTTAGTGTTTTACAAGTCATATCTCTATTTAATTTCTCCCCTTAACTAAATATTTTTTTTATGAAGATAACCCTACCTATTTTTTTGTCCCAAATCTTTCCCTTATGCGGCCATATTTTTTGGATGATTTTATGAATTTCCTTATATAATCAATTTATATTTTATTATGGTTATTTCCTCCTACTTTATCCTTTTTTAAAAGTAGTTTAATCCACTATATATCAAATAAATGATCTAAAACATAATTTTACTTTCAAAATAATATTCTTATATAAGAATTAATTTTCTTCCAATATCTTCCCTTTATTATTACACTTTATTTCATTCAATTTACTATATAGTTTTCACCTAGATACCCATACATTATTCTAATGGGGACACAATTTATTAAACTATATTTTGTTTATCTATACAGTGTAAATATCATATACTTCATTATGTTAATTGAAGCTTATGTACCTAGAATGTTACACAATTTCATTGGATACACATTTATTTTCTCATGGGATTATCTTGTTATTATGGAATTATGAATGCTTAGCTCGAATGTTATTTCATTTATTGATTGGGGAAATATTGAAAAAAATTATAAATATTATTTCAATACATATGTTTGTATATTACTAAGTAATGTTTATTTTTTATTGTCTAACTATCCACATTCTTTCACTTAATTGCTTATGATCTTGTTATTCTATTAATTTACTGGGAAATTATTAACATTTTCCACGTTTTTATCTAAATACATATGCTTATGTATTTATAAGTAAACATTTTTATGAATTATTTTATCATTTATACCTTTACAATTGTGAAAAAATGAGTTAAATATGTTATAGGAGGTCCAAGGTTTATATAGCACCTTAATTCATTAATTGGTCTCACGAGACAAATGGTTTGGGTATTTGGTGTATGCATACCCAATATAGGAATGATGTCTTTGTTTTGTGATTTACTGTAAGAATGATGTATTCTCTACTACCAAGATAGATAGAATAATTCCTTGGTTAAGACAATAACTAAAATAAAAATTTCATGGATGAGGCCTTGACGGTAAAGAAAAAGACGTGTGGCATTAAAAATTCCCTCACCATGAATTCTGTTATGGTTATACGTGTGATTATTAATTTTTTATGTTATCCATGGATTTTTTAAAAGATCATGTATCCATACGTATGAAATTATTTTATTATTATTTATTCCTACCATATAACCCATGTCAGGATAACTTCTGATATATGATTTCCCTACCTAATAATTTTATCTCAAACTTCTTATTTTTTAATTTCTCTTGGTTATAAAAAAATTTTTTTACTCATGATATGTATTGAAAAGTATAAAGTGTGAAGATTTTATGGGAAATGTTGAAGATTTATTATGCATTAACAAGCTTCTTATATAATAGAGAAGAAATTCTCATTTGATGATAAATACAAGGGTTTTATTAGTTAATGATTTTTTCTAATTATTTTAATCCATAAACCTAAAAAACGTTCTTTGAATATAAGTGAATCTATATTTGTTATTTATATTTTAATTATTGATATTTAGAATCTGGTCACTTTGATTGATTTTAAAGATGGTATGGAGTAGAATGTCTTTATTTACATTGAATTCTAGGAGTATTGGTCTTGGATATTACATTTGGTATCTAATAAGGGTGTCTATAAATTTTTTCATTAGGATGTTATTCTCATAAAGATAATTTAAGTTTGATCATAAATCCAAATGCTATAAATTAAGTGCTACAAGTTTCAACAAAGGTCAATATATTAAGTTTGATCATGAATCCAAATATATATATATCCCATTAAAATTGGTTGAGGTAGTGTTGGATACTTTATGTTGTTTGAGGGTTGGGAGGAGAGAACATTAGAGAAACCCCTTGGTATAATTATATGTTTCTAAAAACAACCAATTTTTTTGTAATGTGTGGATTTTGTCACCTCCTAGAAATTAAATCCTTGTTTATATACTAGCATGTGGATGTGGTTTTAGAACATATACACTATGGGTAACCAACCTGATAGAGGATGGTAAAAATTCAAATTTGTCTTCACTTCATGCATGATGAGTGGGCCTAGGGCTACACATATGGTAAGAAAATTTGGGAATATATTCTTTATATGATTCACAAACACCATAAAAACTATTATAATAGATTTAAATATATTGGTCAGATAACCTAAAAGGAAATGATCATGTATAACATAGACTAAAACATATAGATTCCAATTTTAAGGTTTATAATAATTTATAATTACTTTTCCAGATAAAACAAATGTTGAATTTTAGGAGCATAGAATTCAATGATTTTAATGTTGAGAATATTAGTATAAATTTTATTATAATTTTCAGATAGTAATTTTTTTCAAAGAATAACATAATGAAAAACTATATTATACCAAAAGTTTTATAGGTTGAATTAAGAGTTTTGTTGTATAATAGATCTTAAGATTGATATTTCATATTCACGTGACCATTTACTATTGTCTTATTTGATATTATCATAATAATTTTGATTTTAATATTTTAAACAGGATCATGAAGATAAATCTTTGAAAGGGATGTCTCTATAAATTTTTAAAACATGTAACTGGATAGAATGTAATATTTGGAATATGATATGAAAACACTCAATTTTTTTCTCTTAAGAAGTAGTATATGAGTTTAATAGTCTTACATAAGATAGTGACATTGATATTATATATGGATCTAATACTATATTATAGATACCCTTATCCATTTTTATTAATGATTATTAATTAAAATTGTGAGGATGAAATTTATTTAATTGGGGAGAATATAACACCCCATTATTCATAATAATTTAGTGTTATGGTAAGTTTTTATACATGAAACAATAAACTATAACAAACAATGATACATTTATTATGATAAAAAATTAAAAAAAAAAGAATTACAAACTAGGAATTACAAATCATGGATTTTCACTCAAAATCAATGAATAAATACATTAAAAGTTCATAAATTAATTAGGGACAATATATATAAATGAATAAAATATTCATGATGAGGAAGTCCCCATGACCGTCTTCATCCTTGAGGGCCGCCAATATAAAAAAAACATATAATGAGGAAGATAACCATGAAAGTAGAAAGTATAATAAAAATATATATAATATTAAGTAATAAGTGCTCCACATGAAGTGTAAATGAAGTGAACGAATGATTTTAGAAGAAAATATAAAGGAAATAAACCTGACGGTTATATATATAGTTGTTTCAATATGGTCCCTAAAAATATAGTCATTGGAAATATGGTTATTTTCTTATGAATTTTTCCAATAGGCAAGCCCAAAAAATTATGTTTAATAATAAATTTAAAAATTTTATTTTATAAATAACTAATAATAAAACACAAATATAATATTTTGTAAAATAGTATTTTTATTAAGAAATTATACAGTGAATGTTCATATTAAAAAATTATATGATAAGAATCAAAAAATTATTTCAACATAAATAGATTCAAAAATTAAAATTATTATTATATAAATAATACTAATTCAATTATTAAATACGATATAATAATACTAAGAACATAGAAAAAATAAAACGTTACTTTTTTATAAAAGTATTTTTTTTCTTTTTATTTTTATGTTTTCATTTAAAAACCATGAATATAAATTTCATAATTCTAATTTAATAAAATTTACTTCATTTTTGGATTCAATAAAACAATATTATCTTAGGATTAATTTTTTTAATTTTATCCAAAATACTTTATTTTTTATCAAAAAGGGAAAAATAAAGTTTTTACTAAAATTGAAGCGTTTATGAATAAATAAAAATGAAAGTAAAACAGAAATACCTATAAAACATTTTATATGATCAATTATATATTTATGGAGTATGAATATAACTTTCAAAATACTATTTTGGAGTCGGAAAACTTATTTTTGTCATTTTTTAAAATTAAGTTATATATTCTCATAAAAGAAATTGTATTTTTCTTTTAGTTAAAAAAATAATTTTTTAAAATTTGGAATTGGTATTCTTTGAAAACCACATTACATTTATTTCTTTATTTTAGACTAATTAAAATCATAAACAAAATATATAATTTCACCTGATCCATAAATCTTTTTATTAAGTAACATTTATTTTTTTATTTTAATTTTCAATTTTATAATTAAATGTAAAAACTAATTACCACAGAAAAAACCAAAAATGGTCAAAGTAAAAATATAAGGGTAAATGACTAATAATATGTTTCAATCATGTGTTAAAATGAATTGTAGAGGATTTATGAACCTTATATCACCTAAAAATCCATTATTTTTCTCTTTTGGATCCTTTAACCCTTTAATATTATATTACCATTATTGAAATTTAATGACCTCTTCGAAAATTACCCTTATCTTTATCTATGAAAAGGTTATCACTTATAGTACTACATGATATAAATATCCCTTCAAATTTCATTTTATAAATCTGAAAATTTTCCCCTCCATGAATCCACTCTCAGTTTATTAATCCTATCATATGTTTTTTATTTCCCAAAGCCTTTGTTTCTAAGGTTTTTTCAAAGAGAAAACCTAAGTTCTCAATGAGATCATTTCTTAATCCTTATCCTTTTATTCTTAAAATTTATCTTCAAAAATCTTTATAAACACTAAAATATAATGAAACATGTATTAGTAGTATACCATAATGTTATTATATTAATGGAGAAACCATTATCCAATCCTTTTCTCCCACATAGAAAAAATAAAACAATATCAATCGTGTGTGTGTGCTGACTACCACCACTAAAAAAATATTTGGTGAATTTTAAATAACATCCACTCATAGTTGGTGAAAATAATGGATCTAAGGAATTCATATGTATCCATTTTAAAAATTATGAATATGAAGTGTTAATTTTTAATATAACTTCATTTTACCCCATTTTTTGAGAAATTGAATTGTTAATCGTGTGTGCGTGCAGACTATTTCCTCAATAAAAGATGAATTTAATTTATCATAATCACCTTAAATGGATGTTTCTAAGAAAAACATAATAAAATTATATTATATTTATTATATTTTTATTATTATCTAATTTTTATATCAACAAAATATAAAACAAATTGTTACTCATTAAGTCAATATTACAAGCTAATGTTTGGGTCAGTTTTACCACTATCATGAATGATTTTTTAATTTTTATATCATAAAAAATAAGTAATATTATATAATTATAATAGAATGTAATAAAGTTATATTTAATTTTTTTATTGATTATATAAGGGTGCTATTAATATTCATCATATTTTTTTATATCTCTCCTTTTGATTGTTAAACAGACCAAAACTAGTTCATCACAACTTTCATTTTCATGAAATAGTATCCATGTATTTCAACTAATGAAATTAATACATAAAGAATATTTAAAAAAAATATAATTATAAATTTAATGATGTAATAACTAATAACTTTTAATTCCTCAAAAAGAATACCCACCTCCTTTATAAAACTTTTCCAAAACTAACAACAGAAATCAATAACATTAGATGATTAAAATAAACTATAACTAAGTAATTTCGTTTTAATAAATTAATATAGATAAAATTTATAATAATGGATAAGGTTATTAAATAAGTTATTAAAGTAGACATTTTTATTATAAAATAGATTTAATCACTTTCTTGGAAATCAGTAATTAATGTAAGAATTTATTCATCTTGATTTTGGTTTGTTGGCATAAAATTTATATTCACCACTTTTTTATGGTATATGTTGTACAAGGATTTACATTATCATGTTTTTCATATTATAAAATAGATTTAAAAATAAATCTCCTTTTCTACTTTCTATGGGTTTTCAATTGAAAATATACTAATGTTATAAGGGTTCTTTGTCTCAATATTTGACTTCCTTGAGACGTCTTTTATAATGTGCACCATGTTTCCTTTTATAGTGTAATTAATTCCTATTGGTTGTATCATATAAGGATTTTGTATCTATTCATGATATTAAATGTTTTACCTATAATTCCCACTTTCATTGGGTTTTGATTAATATATTACCTAATCCATAATGTTTTCTTCCCCAATAAAAATTTTAAAATTTTTACTACATTTTAGACATAATCTATCTATAGAATTTTAATGCCTAATATTTATAAAACCCCAATTATTTTCTACACCTTTTTTAGTGTTTTTCATATTTTATCACTATTTTATTTTTTCATTTGACTCATTATTTAGTCATTGTAAGGAAACCAACCCTACCTCTTCTTTTTTAGTGGGAATATTTTTCTTTCATTCTTGTATTCATTGTATGTTTTTATGAATATACTTACCGATACAATAAGTAATTGATTGAGGTCATTTTCAACTACATGGGCCTTATTTAGACATATTTAAATCAAATCTAAATATGATAAATTATCCGTTGATGCAATTGTATTGTCAAACCATTCAATGTTTAATAATTATTTTTCATCCAATTATTTTCCTTAACGATCACCCTTTATTTAAATCCTTTGACTAAAGGGTGATCACCTAGATTCCCATAAATCAATTGAATTTGGAAATAAATGACTAAATAATATTCCATTTATCTATATATTTTATATATGATATAATACATTCTCATAAAATAAGGGTATTTACTAATAAATTCACCTAATATCATTGGATACACATTTATTATCACACGGGTTTATCTTGTAATGATGGAATTATGAATACCTACCTAGAAATATATTCCATTTCTTGATTGGGGAAATATTGAAAATATATATATAATTTTTATTTTAATAAGAACTTTTTTTTTCTTATGATGGAATGTGGATTATTTATTTTTTGACCACCCACATTGTTTCTCTGGATGGATTATGATCATGTTATTCAATTTATTGACATGGTAAGTATTGAGATTATATATGTTTATATATCAATAAGGATGTTCATGGATTACTAAATAATGTTGATTGTGTGTTTAATTATTATTCATATATTTCTTATGGTGAATGAATTTGACATATGGTACCAGTTATTATAAAGCCCCTAGATGCATCAGTTTGTCTCATGATACAAAAGGTTTCGATATTAGGTGTATGCCTACCCAATAAAAGAATGATGTATTAATTTTGACCATAAAGTCAAGAATTATGTATTGGGTATGGACTAAATAGATGTAATGATTTATTTATTATATCTTTAATAGTAATAATAATGACTTGGTTGAAGAATTTATAGAAAATTTTATGATTTCTGGCATTATGTATTCTATCACCATGAATTTAGTTATTATTACCCATATAATTATTTACATTATTTTTTTCATATATTTATTCCAAGAATGTTCATTCAATTATATGAAATTATTTGTTTCTTTCTTATTGCCTCTATTAATCATTACATTATAGCATCATATATACATTTTACCATAATGATCATTTTAGCCCACCCTTCTTTTTTACCATTTTCCATGGTTTTGAAGAAAAGTATTATAAATGAAATTTCTGGAAGAGTATCTTGTAGGGTAAAATTATGGGAGATGTTTAAGACTTATTATCGATTAATTGTCATTTATATATTGGTAAAAATTTCCATTTCATGAGAAATACATCAAATGTTTTGGTTACAAATTTTACTAAAATATATAAAAATAAAAACATTAAATATTATTTGAATATAAGTGGATCAATATTATTTACTGATATTATAATTGTTTATTCTTAAAATCGGGTCACGTAAATTTATTATTAATTTTCTATATATAATAATGGGTTTATTCACACCTAATTCTAGAAGCATGGTTCGGGGATATTGTTATTGTTATTAAATGAGGGTTTAGATAACCTTAGAGATCATAATGTTATCACTTGAAGATACTTTAAGAGTTATAAATGTCATCACATGTTAATATATTAAGGTTTATAATAATTTCAAAGGTATATATAACCCTTTATGATTGGTTGAGTTAGTAATGGATGCATTATATTGAATAAGGAATAGGGGGAGATAACATAGGAGAAAACACTATCGATGAGTATATTTATGGAAAAAAAATCATAAATTTTTCTCTATATTGTGGAAGGTATGTTTGTTTATGATGGTGTAGGTTGACGACACCTCGTGTTTTCACTGTACTCTTTCATTTTAATAAATTTCTTTTGGCATGTATTGGGAAACCAACCCATGTCACTTCCTCATCAATTTTGGAAAATTATGGATTTTATGGTATCCTATAATTTAAATCTCTATTTGGATACTCGTAAGTTGATATAGTTATTTCATAGATGCACTTAGGGGTAATAACGCTAAAGAATTTTTGTTAGTATCAACTCAGCCTTCACTCGGTTCATGAAGAGTGGTCTTAAGATTGCACGCCTAACTAGAAACTCCTATGGGATATTCTTTAGATGATTCACATAAACCATACAAACCATTATTAATTATTTCAATATATTGGTTGGAGATCCTAATAGGAAATGATCAGGGATATATAGTATTTTAAGAGTAGATATTTCGATGATTTTATGTTTAGAGTTTTTTAATAAAGTTCACGATAATTTTAGTACAATTACATGTAAAAAAAACCTATATTAAACCCATTAGATTAAACCAAAAGTTTCATATGTTTAATTAAAGGTATCATTAGAGAAGAAATCTCAGGACTGAGGATTCATTTTTAAAATCACCATGTACATTGGTATTATTTGATTTTAACATAACATTTTAGGTTTTTTATTTGAAATAGTATCATGAAAATAAATATATGAATGATATCTGTCTACAAATTTCACGTGTAACTAGAAAAGAATGAATATTTTGCATAATAAGTAGAAACTTGCAATATATGTTTTTTTATTAAAGAATAAATAAGTTTCATAGTCTTTATTATGATAGTGAGGTTGAAATTATATCTATATCCAAGGCTATCTTATGAATACCCTTATGAATTTTTTTTAGTGAGTGACAATAAGAATTAAGAGGATACAATTTATTTAAGAGGGAGAGAATGTAACATCAATTAATTCATAATACTTTGATGTGATTGTGGTTTTTCTTACATGAAACAATGAACTATAAAATAATTTGATACATTTTAATAAGACTAAACATTACAAAAAAACACATGAAACTTAGTATTTCACATCATGTAATATTACTCACCATGGATGAATACATCCATTAAAAGTGAATAAATTAATAGGACATAATAAAACAAAGTTAACAAAGTAATTACATCTAAAAAATCCCCTGGATCACCTTTAATCTATAAGATAATAAATATCCAAACAAAACCTATAATGATTAAGAATTTCATGAACTGATTAATTATTATGCAAAATCTAAAATATAAAATAGGAACTATGCCTTGCGAAGTGATAATGGAATGAATGAATAAAATTGTAGGGATATATATAGGAACTAACCTGATCATTGGAAATATGTTCATTAGAAATAAGGTCATTTGATATACATATATCTAATAGGCATAATAAATTTTTTTATTATTAATAAATAATTTAAAATATATATTTTTATAAATAAAAAATAAAAAAATGTAAATATAATATTTAATTAAGGTTTTTTATTATAAAGATATTTTTTATGAGCTAAATGTTATTATTAAAAAAAGAAATGATAAGAAGAAAATAAATATTTTAATATCATTAGATAAATAAAAATAGATGATTTTGATATAAATTACAATTATTCAATCAATATTTAATATGATATAAGACTATGAACATAAAATGGTTGAAATTTTATTTTTCAATAAAATCAGTTTTTCATTATTTTATATATTTTCATTTAAAACCCAAATCAATAAATTTTAGGATTTGAACTCGAAAAAATGAAAATTATTTCCAAATTTAATATAAAAATATTAATTTATTTTATCCTGTTTTGATTTCTTACAAAGAATTTTATTTTTTGATGAATAGTGAAAAATACAGTTTTTATAAAAACTATAGCAATTGTGAATATGTCAAGAAGAAAGTTTAAATTAAATTATTATAAAACAATTACAGGATGAATTTTTTATTTAAGGAATATAAAAAAATATCAAAATAGTATTATTATATTATAATAATTATATTTAATATTTTATAAACATAATTAATATTTTTCAATAAAATAATCTATTTTTTGTATATTACTTTAATTAAAAATTATTTTGGTAAATTATGATTTTGGAATTATTTGATAACCAAATAAAATTTATGTGTTTTATAATAAAATAATTTATTTCATTAAAATAAAAAACATAATTTTATCTTATACATAAATTTTAAGCTTGAAAAAAGGCTTTTTATGAAAATAGGCTTTCACACGTTACGTGCACTAACATTAAAAAAATAACACAGGTAGAAATTTTATGTAATAAAATTGATTTAATTTTAATAATCAATATTTCCAAATTATATAATATTTCTCATTTCATTTTTAGGATTTAAAAGTAAATTACATAGGTAAAAATTAATTACCACATTAAAAACCAAAAAATACTAAAAGTAAAAATATAATGGTAAATTACACAAACAATATTAAAAACCTATGTTCAAATTATTTATAGAGTCATTATCAATATTATCTCACACAAAACACTCTGATATTTCACTATTGAATACTTTTACCCTAAAATAATGGCATACTATTATTATAAAATGGTATCTGAGTAGTTCAGATATTATGAGACCTTTCATTTAAAAGAACCCTTTGTTATTTTGGGATATCAAGGTAGATGGAGTGGGATTTTCGGGGCTCTAGGGTTAGGTGAAAGAAGATAATAATGAAAATTTTCTATATCTAATCCTTGGGTATTTAAGGGGAGTATGGTTTTGTTAGTTTTTAAGTCATTAGGGATTTTTTGGTGACTAGGAGATGACAAGGTAGTTGGGCCAATGGTCTATGTGAGCTCTCAGTGCATGGAAAGCTGTGGATATAGGTGTATGGTGCTAAAAGGCTCTCGAAGTTAGTGGTGTGTTTTGAATATGGCCACCAACATATAGTCAAGTCACACACAGACACTAGTTCCCTCTTGTCAATCTCCTGGAAATTTCTTGAGCTTAGAAAAAAATTGTTTTCAAAATCCTTGTGTGAGAATAATGGAAATGAGTTTTAATGGATTTGTTTGAATTTTAATGTTATAAAATGGATTTTAATAATTTACATTAAGAAATGTTTTATAAATTTTAGTTTTTGTAAAACAAATCTTTCGGTAAACTAGACTATTAAAAGAGGGGTTGGTGAATTTTTAAAATAGAAAATGGTTGTTTGATAGAGTTTATCTGATTTTAAATTTTTTTTGAATGAAAAAATAATGGTATTTGATCAAAGGGTTTTGTGGAAATGGTATTTTTTTGAATTTTAGGAATATGATTTGAATGAAATTAAAATACTTTTTGACAGAAATCTATGGGATTTCATTTTCTTATATGATAAAATGGTTTATTTTGTGGAATCTAGAAAATGAATTTTTAACTTGGGGGTTAGTGAGCTTTTGGATGGTTCATTATTTCTAAAAAGTGTTAAATTAATTGGTTTGTAAGATGAGGTTTTTTTTAGCATTTGGTGTTCTCATGGGTGCTCACATGTGTGGTGGTTTGTCGAAATGTGGATGATACCTGGTATGTAAGGGTGAATGGTTTTCTAGGGTGGTATAGGAATACTCTTATGAATGAAACTCAATGGAATATCATCATTGAGTGTTAAAAAATCCACCATGTTGTTTAACTTTAAAATGTGTTTTAATGATGAAAATGTGGTGTTTTTGAAAGACATTGTTTATGTGTCATGTTTTTCTATGTCTGAGAATTGTTGTTTATTTGGTATGATCTTCCTTATCAACTAGAAGTGATACTCTTTTTGTATCTTGCATTGAGATACTATTTGTATCTCAGTCTTGAAGCGGTGTCTTAGCGAGATTTCAGAAAAGCTTTTGGGAAGTCTTTGATCTAGTTTCCCTATGATTTTGTGTTCCTTATATGAGAAGTTTTTGGCTCATGAGATGGTTTTGATAGAGCTCGTGATTTCCTTGTTTTCTTATGTTCACCCCCATAGAGATTTAATGGATGTTTTTCTATAGATACAGATGGATATCCATTTGAAATCATTCCAGTTGATCAACCTAAGTATTTCATTTACAGGTTTCAAGAGGTAAATCAACTTTTTTGGAGGATAACCTAGCCCATTTTTTTGAATAGAAAGTTATTTGGGATCAATCAAAAATGATTTCCTATTATAATAATTATCTCTATTATTGCAATGATTTTCATCTCAGTTTCATTTATATATTGACTTGTTTTATTCAACTTTATAATTTTTAGTTTCTTTATAATTTATTGGGAGAAATCATTCCCTTATTGTACTCTATTGATTCCTGACACTAGTTTCCAAACCATGGGGATCAGGAACACCCTTCGGCCAATGCCATGGATCAGTTCCGGTGACCGGTTTAGGGTTGACCTGGGTTGGATTGTGACACATAATAAGTGAGAAACTATTTTTTAATCCTTAATGTTGAGTCAAAATAATACTTTATACACTTTCTAACAATACTTTTGAAAATAAAAATCGACTTCCTTAAAGGTTCAAGCTTTATAACTTTTATAGTTTTCAAGTTAATAAGTTAATTTGTATAAATTCACAATTTTACTAGTTGAAGATTATCAAATTTATCTCAAGGAACTTTCTTAAGTATACCAGATGGACAAGTACGTTATACATCATATGGATGGATATTATGTTCACTGAGTTGAGGGTTGTAAAATTCATCATATATAGTGTGAACAATTCCCCCATATAACGATCTAAAAAATATATAAAATACACTTTATTGTATAGAGGAATGAATTTTTATAGGATTAACATTTAATAAACGTACTGGATAAAGAGCTTTATTCATGAAACCATATGAAATATCTTCATTTTATCATATGGGATAAATATACAATATAGTGGTGTAAACTGTGATTACTATTGGACAAAGAAATTGTTCTAAATATTCAAGTGAAACAAGTGTTCATCAGATTTCGTTAAAACCAACTATGTGAAATTTGGAATATGAAAATTATATTTCACCTATATATAAACATTTATTCATGGGGATAGAATCTTTTACAACATACACTATGTAAATTTTACGTGAAGTGTTTTAAAACAACTTGTTACTTGACTGCGCTTACTAAGTATCTTTTAGAGAGTTCATCTTAAGGAACCTGATTTTGAAGATATCATTGTAATTTCCATATGTTTTTTTTGTAATTATTATTGTGTCTAATTTTATTGATTGATGTCTCTAAATGTCTAAGAGATAGAGGTTTATTTTAATCAGTTTAATCGATTATTCTCAAGGATATGGAATCATAGTTATATCTAATATTTTTCATTGAGGGTATCATTTCTAGAGAAGATATACCATTACAATAAGGTTAATATTGTGGATACCTTAATCAAGCTTACAGACTTCACTTCCATAGATCCTTAATTTGTTGACACTTTCTTATAAAGATATTTTATGTTTTTTAATGTACATTGTAAAGTATTCTTTACTTTATTTTATATGTTTTAAATTCTAGTATGTATTTATTTAGAAAATTTGATATTATATATTATAAACACTTTCTCACTCTTATTACAATGTGTATTAGTATTAAACATCATCTGATAAAATTTCTTAAAGAGGTTGGTAAAGTTTTATGTTTTATTTTCATAAAATAAAATTCACCCCTCCCTATTGAATTTAATTATATTCTCTTTAAATAATAAATTTGGAGTTAGACATGCTTTATACTTATTATAAACTTCTACACTAATGTGTTTTTAGGAAAGGGTATCTTTTTTTATGATGGTAGGGTTTTCTGTTTAAACACTTGAAAATCTAAATCTTAGTAGACCACCAATCTTTGATGGTGTTAATTGTGAATTTTAGAGAGATCATAAAAAGACTTGTATTATAAATACTATTATGGAAAAACAATATGGTTATTGGATGATATAAAATTCCTAATAATTAATTCACTACTACTGATAGAGAAGAGAAATTTGGATATCAACTTAACAATTATATCAAAAATACTATGTTGTGTTAAATTAAATGTAATATATACAGGGTTATTTTATCTTGTGAAAATGAAAATAATATTCATATGAAACATAATGTGAGTCAACTTGGAACTAATAATGTTGTGGAAACAAGAATAAAAATTTTATGTGTATATTATAGGGTTTTTGGTTTTCCACCACGTGACTTTTTTCCCATAACCATCAACACATTATGACTATTGTAATTAGTGCACAGTATATTGGAGATAAATATTTAAAAGAAGAGAAGTTGGTTGAGAATATTATAAATATTATTCTAAATGAGTGGAAATATAAGAGATAAAAGCTTAATTATACTAAATATATGAGTATCTTTAGTTTGGATGATTTAATTGGAACTCTTAAGCAATATGATGTCAGATTGAAAATAGATGTTCAAAAATAGAAAAGGAAAAATGGTGTATCATTTTCTTCAACATATACTATAGCTAAGGAAGCTACATATTTTGAATGAAATTTTAATCTTCTAAGAATAATAAATTAAAAGTTCATATAGAAATAAATTTTTCATAATAAAGTGGTAATGAACTTTCCGAACGTGAAAAAGGAATAAATAGAATTGTTGGAATGATGGATTTTTTTTGTTATATATATATAAATAATCAAAAATAGAGAAGTGATAAGAAATAAAATTCTTAGATGATTTTATATGAATGTAAGAATCCTATACATATGAGTGAATATTTTCCAAGACTACAAAATAAGAATAAGAATAATAGATATTCGAGAATTTTCTATTAGAACAAAGGGGAAAAACTTTTTGTGGCTTTAAACACTTATAATGAAAGTGGTGTAGATAGGTATTTATAAATTTCTTCATATAATAGTAATAATAAATATAGATTTATGGGTTTTTATGTGGAAATCCCAACAACCAATAAATTTTTTATGGAAAAAAATATACTGAATCCCCCAAAATTTTAACATTGAATGAAAATTATCCTGATTCATAAGATTAATATTGTTCTACTTCATTGGAAGAAGAAAAATATATTACATATGATGATGAAAATAATACACCAAAATATATAATAGGTAACAACATATACTAAATTTTGTTGAAATGAAATAAAAATTTTAAGAAAGTTTTTGAAAATGCTAAGGAAGAACTTTCCAAATAAAATTTAACAATTTCAAGACATTCCTTTGAGATTTCAAATATTAATTTTTGATTAGCTAAAAATAATGTTCTATTTCAACTAAAAATGTAATAATATAGTTTTGAAACTTAGTTCAAAGATTCTTAGTATAAAAAACATTTATCAAAAATTACATCTAGTAATAGTATTTTTTACAATTATTACAGAAATTTGAAACCTTATAGAAATACTTTTGGGTTGATTATACTAAATAAAAATCATATTTTCAAAATAATTAATTTTTTATAAAGGGTTAACCCAACTATAATAAAATTCATAGTTGTTTAAATTATATTAACAAATTTTCTTTAAACAAGGATCTATCTATTGTTTTTTATAATCTTATATATCAAAATAACTAGAAGATGTTAAATATAAAATGTTTAGGAAGATTTGGATTCATACATTTCATTTTTAAAATAATTCTATACCTAAGAAATTATGGGTAAAAAATATTAATTTCTATATTTAATGGGGAAAACATGAGTATTAATAGTCATCATATTTTTTATATTGGTGGTGGTTATTCTAGGCATATGACTTGAATCCAAAAAAATATATATGATTATCAAGATGAAAGGAGGAAAAGTACCCTTCATATGTAATGATAAAGGAGAAATTTATGGTATATGTGATATTTTAATTATTTTAAAATAATTAATTTATAATTTTATTATAAATTTTGGGTGTTAATAATATAGATATAAGATAGCATTTATTTTGGGATAACACACAAAAAATGGGATATTATTCTATAGTTTATCATAATTCAAGAACAACATGATGAATTTTTACAAAACCTTATAATTCCAATAGATTTTAATTTTTTAAATAGAAGATTTTAATAGTCAATATAAAATGATCATTTATATATTTTCTATGTATCTATTTTTATATAGTAAAAAATTCCCTAAAACATTGGGAGAACATTTTTCCAATGTTTTTAACATTTGCATGGAATGGAATGGTCAACATTTTTTCAATGTTTTTACACCACATCATTATACCTATCTCATTGAATTTTATATTAAAAATATTTCATTTTGATACTGATATAATACTATCTCATGTTCATATGCTTAATTTCTCATTTATATATCCCAAGGCCTCTATTTCCAGGGAAATTTCTACGAGAAATCTAATGTTCTCAACATGATTATTTCATACTGCTTAGTCTTTTCATCTTGATATTTCTTTTTAAAACTCTTTTTAGTAAACCAATAATAATGACACTAGGATTATTAATATACTGGAATGTTATTATACTAATTAAGGAACTATTATTTAATCATTTACTTACACTAATAAAAACAAAACAACATCGATCGTGTTTATACTTAAACTATAACCTCCATGAATTAATGTGGTCAAATTTTCATCACTTCCATTCATGGATAGTGAAAGGAATTATTTGATAAATTAAAATGTTTATTATTTAAAACTTATTATTATGAAAAGAAAAATTTATCATATACCTTTATTCTAACCCATTAGTTTAAAAATGGGAACGTTTATTATATGGACATGTGAACCATTACCTCCACAAATGAAAAATTTTATTTTTCATCACCTCCCTCAATGGATGGTTCTATGAAAAAAATTAATGAAATTAAATTATAATCATGAAATTTTTAATATTATGTAAAGTTTATGTTAAGAAATAAAAAACCATGTCTTTACTCATTCAATCATTATAACATGTTGTCGTTTGATTCAGTTTAACCGACAACATGAACGATTTTATAACGTTTATATCATAATGTAATATGGTATATTATATAATTTAATATCTTATAATAATTATGTATTTTATATTTTTTAATTATTCTTGATGTTTTTTTATTAAAATTCTATATGTTTATTGATATATCCGCTTTTAAATGATTAACACAATGAAACTTGATCATCATAATTTTAATTTTCACAAAACATGTACCTATGCAATTAAAAAAATTAAAATGGGATTTAAGGAAGTTTTTAAAAAAAGATTATTAAGTCATAAATAATATAAAAGTGATAAACTTGACTCCTTAAAAAATAATCAATACACCCTCTATGAAGCTACTACGAAGGAAAAAACTGAAACTAACAACATATGATGATGAACATAAACTATAACTAACTGATTTGATTATAATAAATGAATATAGTATAAGGTTATAGATATGTATAAGTTCTCAAATTAGTGATTATGTTAGTTATTTTTAATATATAATAGTCTCAAACACGTTTATAGAAGTCATGAATTAAGGTAAGTATATTTAAATCCCAATTTCTATTTACTGAGTTATGATTCATATTCACCACATGTTTATTTTTATGGTTTATATATTGGCCTTGGATTATTTTATCATAATTTTTTTATGTTTTAATGGATTTGAAAATACATCTAATGTTCTTCATTACATGGGGTTTCAATTCAAATGTTTTGAATTTTTAGTTGTTCTTTATCTCAATTTTCAATTTCATTGAGACATGTTTCATAATATGCACCATATTTATTTTTATGGGGTAATGAATTACACTTTGATGTATTATATAATGATTGATTTTGTATTAATTAAATTAATTGTTTTAATTAATGATTCCTATTTCATAGGATTTTTAATAAGATGTCACCCAAGATGTAATATTTTCCCCTCTAATCTAAACTCCAAAATCTAGGTTGCTTTTAAAATATAATCCATATAAGTAATTTTAATGATATTTATTTCTAAAAACCGCATAATTTTCTTCCCTATAGTTATTTTAAGAGTTTTAAAATCCTTTTCACTATTTCATTTTCCCCCATGACTCATTATTTACCCGTTTAAGGGGAAAAATCTACCACTTATTTTTGGTTGGGAATCTTTCACTTCCATGACTGTATTCATTGGAATCTTTGAAAATTTCTTTTTTCCCTTAGAAATTGATTGAGGCCATTTCATATGCCTTATTTAAAACAATTTGAATCCAGTAAATATTGTACAAATGATACATCACTTCCTTTTTCATGACAAATCATCCTCTATTAAAAGTAATATTTTCCATTCAATGGATTTCCTCTATGGTTACTATTTATTTTTTACCTTTGACTAAAGGGAATTCACTAATACACCCATACCTCGATTTAACCAAAATTTTTTGTTAAAACATATTCCCTTTATCAATATAGTGTTAATACCATATTCTTTTATATCTTAATTGAGGTGTACTTACAAATAATATTATATAAGGACACTAGATACACCTTTATTTCCCCATGGGATAATCTTGTTATGATGGAATTATAAATTCTTACCTAGAAAGATAATACATTTATTTATAGGAAAATATTAAAAATATGTATACTTTTTATTTCAACATGGATATTTGTGGATTACTAAGTAAATTTAATTATGTATTCTTTAACCATCAACATTAGCTCTCTGGATGGATTATAATCATGGTATTCATTTTATTGACAGGGAAAGTACTAACATTTTGAATATTTCCATCTCAATGTGAATTTTTATGGATTACTAAGATTATTTGATTATGATTTTTATTTTTATTCATATATTTCCAATGGTGAATAAATTGTGCATAAAAAATTGATGTACAAGGCCAGGGATTATATATCCCCCTCAATTCATCAGTTTGTCTCCTCAGAAAAAAAAGATTTCTGTATTTTGTGTATGGCTACACCATTCAAGCATGATTCCTTGGTTTGGACCTTGATGATAAGAATGATGTCTTTTCTATGTCCTGGATAACAAAAATTATGTCTTGGTTATGGCCGTATTGGTAAGAAAAATGACTTGGCTATGTCCTTAATGGTAATTATAATGATGCTCAACTTCATACATTTTGTCACCATGAATTTATTTATTATTATCAATGTTTTTATTTATATTATTATGTTATTCATCGATTTATTTTAATCTATTATGTTTATTTATGTATAATTATTTGATTCTGATTTATTCCTAATATATTATTCAATCTATTATAGCTCTTGATATTTGTTTTCCTTTGCATAACATTTGGGATCACCCTTTTTTTTATATTTCTCTAGAATATACAAAACATTATTTCACATGATATGTCTAGAATAGTGACATATGTGGATAATTTACAGGAGTTTTTTATGTCTTATTATGGATCAAGTAGCTTCTTATATATAGAGAAATATATGTCTATTTGATATGAAATACATTGAAATTATTATTTAATTATATATAAAAATTCTCTAATACCCTAATCCTAAAAGGTATTTAGAATGTAAGGGGATAGATATTTGTTAGTGTTATTGTAATTATTGGTAGTTAACATTGAGTCTCTTTGATATATTTTAATGACGCTTTGTAAAATAATATGTTTATTCACACATGATTACTATAGAAAAGTTTCAGGTATTTACAATGCATACATAAATAAAAATTATCAAACATATCATTATATATATATAACCAATATTTAAAGGAAATAATATTGTTAACTTGAGTGATAAAAAATAAAATGAAGATCAAGGTGGCCTAGTATAAAATGTTATCCAAAAATAAATAATCAAAATAGAAAACACCTAAATGAACTCATTCTTGTAACAGATGAACCAACCACACAAATCTAATCAATATACCCAATACTAATAGCTATCAATCATCCACTAATTACCTGCATTACCTATAGAGAAAATTAAAATGAAACATATAAATTAGAAAATAATTCCCAGTTCATATCCTCTTCACACCCTATACATTATCTTAATAAATTAAAACATTAAATCCCAGTTTGATCTAAATATATCAAAATATGATCTTTACCTGCAATAAAACAAGTAACATAGATCCCATAAAATAAAGTTTTAAAAATTTAACATTTTAACATTAATTACTACAATAGGATTCAAAAAAATTAACATTAAGGAAAAATGATGAATTGATTTATGAAATAAATATTAAAACATTTCCTTTAAAAGGAAATAAATTTCCTCAAATTTTAGGAAACATTTTCTTCATTTAAAATGAATGTATTGGAAACATAATAAAGGTTGAATATAAATTTTTGAAGGAAACCTTAATCATTGTGATATTTCTAAAATTTAAACGTAAGATCACTATGAAAAAAATTAACTTCTTCAAAAATTAAAAAAATAAATTTATAAAAGAAAAAAATACTTTCATGTATTAATATAAATAATATTTTGATGAAAATAATAGAAGTGGAGTCATTAGTATGATTGAAATCAAAAAAATATAACCAAGTAGACATAACAAATAATTTCATTGTAATAGAGATGGTCTATGAAAACAATTTAGAAAAATGTAGATGTGGAACTTATCTAATTTGGATGTTGGATGGTATCATACACTAACACTTGATTTAACCCTTATTGGTATTACATAGAGATGAAATCCACAAATTAGATAATTTTTATGACTTGTGGATCACTATATAGAGTCTCATCATTCCATGGTATGCAGTCACACTTATAGCCCCTACCATGTTACATTAGGTTTCCCATAATAAATAATTGGCAGTAATAAAATATAGTATGTCACATATGAATATAACAAGAATAAATATAACTATAATGTCACCTTCAACATTTAAAACCCTTCACTAAATCCCCTTACTTAATCCACAATTATGGTATAACCAAAACATTAATTTTTCAAAATCAATTCAAATCCAACGACATTCAAACATAAAATTCGAGTATTTATAAGGGGATTATCTTCAAGGATTATAACCAATAATAGAAAACAAAAAATTTTAAAAACAATTTTTTATAAATATTTAAAAGTTGAATTAAATATATAATACCATTAAATTTCATTTATAAAACATAATGAAATCACTTCCAAATCATTAATAGAATTCATAACAATGCGTTTTTGGGTAAATAAGTAAACCAACATAGAATTTTCAAAATATGAGCATGATTCTTAAAAAAAGATAAAACATGTTGAAAAATAATTATAAATCATACTACATAATTCTATAAAAGAGAACATTTTCAACAAATTAAAACCCAAAAAAATAATTTTATCACATTAGGTGTGCATTCTTCCCATGGAAACTAGTCTTAAATTTCTATATATGATGAAACTAATGGATTTTAAGGTAATATAAAAAGAATATTTTTGAAAAACAATGTATTAATATTAATAAATACTATAACATCTCTTTTAATCAATTAAAAAGGATCAAAATAATTAAATCACCCTTTCTTGAAAATTTAAAGGCAAATTCATGGATCTACCTTCCTGAATCGGTGTAAAAAATTTGTGTAAGCCTTTATCCTTCAATATTTGTAAAATAAAATCCCTAAAAGACCATTTTCAAATATAAAAATATAATATTCGTAAATAATATCATTCCAGTCTGAATTACTAGCTATATTGTCCATGTGTGAGATGGAGAATTAATGAAAAAGGAAATAATAATAAGAAGAAATATGAGAGGAGTTACTTACCTGAGATATTCTTGATGATAGGAGGATATTACTTGAATCCAAGTGGAGGGGTATAAGAAAGGGATATTATGTGATGGAGGGATAAATGGAGTGTTTTTGTAAATAAAGAATACGCAAGTAAGAGGATTATATTGGAGGTCCTCAATTGAAATAAAAAATATATAATAAAAATTTAAATGTTGAATAGGTATGGGATATAGGTAGGTAACTCATGCATGGAAATAATTTTTTCCCTTTAATATACCCCATAAATATTATATATTTTAACCTAAATTGAACACAATTACTAGGTGTAATATATAACCAATTAAAATATTTTCAATTTAATTGTTGGTAGTGACATATTGAACCCTTTTAAATCATATGATTCCCTTAAAATTGGGCATCATTAATTTTATTTTTTCCTCCTTTCCACAAACACATTAATCTTTAATATTTCTAGACCTCATCAAAATTTCATTTTTATCAATTTTTATTGCCTTCATGAATTTATTATCTAAGATTAATAATAATATATAATTTTATTCACAACCACAAATATTAATATTCCACTTTTCACCTTTATTCAGTACTACACCTTACACAACAAGAGTAACACTATTTATTACACAGTAGACTTCTTCTATAATCAAAAAAAGAATGTATGATGGAATTAATTCCATAGAAAAATTGTAATTATTTATTTTTATTTTGGGAACCCTTTTTTGTAATACTATATTAAATTTTTCCATGCTGAAAAATGAATTCTAGTTCAATAATAACTGTTAAAAAATAGCGATTCAGATGGAAAACATTGAACAAACTCTATATCTCGAAAGGAAACCTACTGCTCTAAAGTTTAATTTAGAAGATAATAATAAAAAAATCAGTGTGGTCCCACAACTATTAATCACTTAGTGGGGTGATAAATAGTGAATAATAATATTTCAAAATCTTTATTAATCAGCTACTGACATCATTTAAGACGATAACAGATAAGTTGTCATTGGTCTTCCTTCTTAACCAAGAAATATTTATTTATGTTGGTCTTTTTAGTCCATGGAGCACATTTACAGATACACAAAACCAAATATAAATATAGTTATATATATGGATAATATTTCAAACTTAATGGTCACATCATGTGTATGATATCATATATTCCACTAACATACTATCTTCTACAATAATAAAATCAATTGCAACATCTGTGGTTTGTTCCTAATATTATTGGGTATAAAAATGTCTCATGACAATTATGATGTGATCTAACACACATAAAGATAAAAATACAATATATTTTAAATGATCATCTTATATATCCAAGAATAATTTCAAAATCTATTATCAAAATAGTAACACCTCATTGTCACCAATTCAATCACAAGACCTCTAAAATTTTATCACTAACCTTGAATAATTATTAAACCAAAAAAAAATATTTAATATAAATATTCAATTTCAGAATTGAATTTAACTATTATTATGGATACATATATTTTCTAACCCTGAAGGTCCATTTCTCACTGAAATAAGGTAGAATATATTAATGTAAAAGGTGATAATCCTATATATTACAGATATACTTAGTGTGTGACCCACTAGTCCCCCTTCTCAATGATATTAGGAGGAACCACCTAAATTATAATGTTAGAGTTTATAAACACACCAAGGAACCCATATAGAAATAAGTTAATGTCCCAATAACATATCATCTCGTATAAATTCTCATAGTGTAATATAATCCCTTTATCACAATATCAAATCCCAAGAAGGTTTCATGCTTATTTCATTAACCTATGTGTTTGATGTATCTTTTGTTGAATTTCTATAAATGAATATGCCCATATAATATCTTAAACATTAATTTTTTTTCAATTCCATCAAAGGTGTTAGGAAATCAACTTCTTTTAAAAAACATAAGGTAAAAATCCTATCATTAATTACCGATTAATAAAATATCATTCATCCTAAACCCAATTTATCATACTTTAAACGAAAATATATCATCACTATTTTCATCAATAAATAAATGTATGTGACTCGTGATATGTATTAATAATAACATTAATGTCTGTAAACGAATTCACACATTCATATATAGGAATACCTAATGACACCTAAAAAAGTGGATTAATTACTAGGAGAATATGTTCTCATAATATCCTACTATGAAGATTACTAAGTGTGTACACCATGAAAAATTATCTCAAAGTTTTAAGAGGTTCCACCCCTAATAGCTTGTATCATTTTGTCAAAAAAAATGACATCATCTAGCTACAGAAAAATATTCAAGAATATCATCATGGAACTTCTAGGTTCTCATCATAATGGTGGAAATGTTATAAACATTCAGTATGATAGTTATTAATAGGAAATTATCACATATTATTTTAGGTGGAAGAGTAATCCCAATGTGATAATTATTTTTTTAATATTCAAAAAAATAAATGCAAGAAATCATAGTGTACATAATATTTGGTTCTAAGGTACCATGTCTAAATAACTGTCAATTTCATATGGTCCATCTACTAAAAACCTTATGTCCACTAGATCTCACATAATATTAATTATTATACTTGGATATGGATTTTGTTAAGGGTTATACCATATTCTCTTTCATGGAAACTATTTTTACCACAACATCAGCCCTTTGAGAAAAATCCCTCAATAGTTCATTCATCTAGATTATATGCTTTTTCTATTATTGTGAACATGGTTCCTTTGTGAGATCCAATACTAAAGTATTATCTCAATATAATTTGATATGATATTTACCAATAGGCCCCACATAATGATCCTAGAAAATTTTTTGTATTAAAATATATTCATTGGTTATATGAGACCCCACTATATACTCGAAATCCATTATAGAATCATGGAACATTTACCCCTTTTTACTATTCTATCTCATATATCCTATATTGATAATAGAAACATATCCTTGCTATAACTTTATATCATTTTGATCTCTATGAAATAAAGCATTGTTATAGTCCCTATTGACTAGTTCCTTATCTCCTCTATATACTAAGAACATATCTATAATATACCTCATATAAATACACATATGCTTAAAAAACCAATTTTATTCACCCATATTAGCTTGATATATTTCTACCATGCTTGAAGTTAAAGTAATATCACTCTTACTACGTTGCATGGCACACACGATTAATCCTATCATTGTAGCATATTGAACAAAACTCATTATTTCCCTTTCCTATTGAATCTAAGGAAACATTTTCATAGAAATATATTTACCATGTGAATCTATAAATAATCCCATATTGAATTTTTTATACTAAATATCCTTAGTTTCTATTCAATGTATATGCTTTGACTTATTCTAAGAATCCTCTTGGATCTATCACAAATAATCATGATCCCTAGAATGTAGGCGGATTCACCTAAGTCCTTTATACAAAAAGAATTGTTCAATAAATACTTAACTGACTACAAAAATGATACATTTTCTCCAATGTACATCAACATATACTACTTTGATAATAACCACATTCCTATAGAATAACATGTAAACACATGGATAACATGCATTCTTTATGAAACTAAATTATTTTATAACATCATAAAAACAAATGTTCAATGTATTCAATTCTGTATTAAGTCAATTAATATATATATTAAACATGTATACCCTTTTAGAATTACCTTTAGTTATAAACCCATTTTCTTATTATACAGAAAAATTCTTAAAGCTTCCGTATATGGAATGATATTTTGACATCCAACGAAAAAATATCATATTCATGGAAAGTTGTTATAACAAGTAGAATTCATATTGATTAAAATGTGGATACTATAGAAATTATTAAACATAGTGAATGATATAATGTTGATTAAACCCTTTATCTACTGTTAGGGATTTATAGGTATTTAATTTACCTTTCATGTCCAATTTTCTTTGGAATATCCATTTATATCCAATTGGATTTATGTCAATTGGTTAATCACCTAGAACCCAATCTTGGACTTGTTATATAAAATCCATAATAGAATACAAGAAATATTTCCATATTGTGTCTTCTAATATATCTAAAGCTTCATAATAGGTAATGGGATAATTATTTTTAACAAATAATGAGTCACCATCTTTGATGACTAGAAAAACATATCTTTTTGGTTCTCTAGCCTCTTTTGTGATCCTATGAAGTACTTTCGTTTTAAGAGAACCATATTTTATTGGGACCAATAGATTATATTCTCATACCAAATCTTATGTACCATTGGAAAAACTTCATAAAGTAAAATATATCTCCCAATATCCATCTTGATGATGCGCTCTCTATCAACCAAATTTCTTATCTTGTATTGGTCACTTTTTTTTGTTTTCGTATAGATAATATCTCCTTTTTTCCTTGGAATACATAATAATGATACACATCATGCCCCATGGTTCTATTTTACAAAAATATTTGGACATAATAGATGACTCTCATTCCATTCATGAGTATAAAAAATAATGATACACTTTCCACTATATAACTTAAAGGGAATACTATTTTCTACTTCTTTTAGTATATTGTTTAGTAGCTATGATGAAATGTGTATTACATATCCCTAAAAGGATAATGGAGAATTTGTGTGACTCTTCATCAAACATAATATGTCAACAAGGATATGATTCTCTATTTTAGTAACACTATTCCACTATAGTGTATAAGGTGGAATGAGTTGAGATAGTATCTCATACTCTCAAAGGAAGTCTATAAAGTCTTGGTTCAGATAATCACCATATCAATATAATATAAGATTATTTTTCTTATTTCCATCTTTATTCTCTAGTTCATTATTGAATTCATTGAATTTCATAAAGGTATCAAACATGTACCTCATCATGTAAATTTAACCAAATCTATATAACTAATCAGTACTAGTAATGAAGTAATAATGTCCAACTCTAGATTCCACTGGAATGGGTCCAAACAGATCAGTGTATACCAATTTAAAAAGATTTGTGGACTTTCAACCATTTCCAAATAATGATGGTTTTTTTTATATTTCCTTGAATACAAGCATGACATATATCAATGGTTTTTTGTTCAAAAGACTCTAAATAACCATATTGATAGATCATTGTTATATAATTCTCATATACATAACCAATATAGTGATTCAAAAACTATATGATAAATTATTCATGTGAATTTTATATTTTAAATATTTATAATACTTGGTTAAGGTAATCTAATACATAAATACCATTATTTTAACAACCCATGCCATAAGATATGTTATCTTTTTTAAAGAAAGAACTCTTATTTGAAAATATAAAAATAAAACCATTTATACCAGGGAAAAGTACATAAATTCTATTCTTGATAATACTTGGTTCATAATAAAAAAATATTTAAAATTTAATCTTCTGTATTAGAAATATAATGTGTTAACCTGATATTACCAAAACAGCAAGTGGTGCTCTATAGGCTACTCGAAGATCCACCTCTCCTATTGAAATATTCTAAAAACTACTTGGTTCCTATTTTCGGATAAAGATGTGATCACCATATGATTTACCTAATATCCAATTTGTAGATATAAATAGATTTCATTTGATAAAAAATTCACCTAAAACTACCCCTCTCTTCTCCAACAGGGTTCATTTCTTCTTCTAATAACCTAGATTTCAATATTAAAATTATACAACATTTTTTTCATTTTTTTATTAGATCTTCTTCTTCATGGAATGACAGTATTGAGGATATTTTCACTTTGAGTGGGTCATAGGGAACTTCTCATTTACCTTCCTTTTACAATTCACTATAAGGAAAAAGTTTTTCATGCCCCATGTCCTTGTAAAATTATTGAATCAAATTAATAACTACTGAAAGATTCTTCTAATTATTTCTCAAATTATGATTCATAATGAAACTATAATATCGTTTTGGTAGTGGGGATAGAATGAGATATATGAAAATCTCATCAAGGATCTTAAAAACCAAGATTCATATACAGTTTATGAATCCAACCATCATGACTAAATGTGGCATAGATAACATCGACACTCCAAACATATACATGAATAGATCATCAGAGATTTCATATCACCCTTCTCTCTCCTTATCTTAATAAAGATCTTGAAGGTGAGGCATGATTTTATACATATCCATAACCTCGTTTTTTTAAGAAGCTCACTATAATTGGGAGATGGCCATAAATATTGGACATTTATAGCATATTCCACATGATTTGGGTGGAGTTACACTTATTATTCACTATAATATTTAGAAACTATTTCAATAACAAGTGCTCCCAACATGTATAATTTTGTTTTACGACATAGTATAACGTACAAGATCATATACCGTTCCTGAAAATTCAATCCAATGAAAAATAAATCCTTCCCAAGTATTTATTTTAGTGATATAGTCAAAGTTATGTGGTTCCCCATTTATATATTATATAAAAGTAGGATATTAATAAATTATATGGTCTGAAAATCTAAATTTTAAATATTAAATTTATTAATCTCCTATAATTTTTGAAAATCCTAATAGCACTCACTATTTGTTTCATAATATTAAAACTACATTAATTAATAGCTCCTTTATATATTGAGTGTAATCTAATTTACTAAAATACTTGATAAGTATTTTCTTAACCCTTTCCTTTGAGTTACACCAAGTCCTTCCTTTTTAGCCCAACATTGATGTGAACTATGTTTTCAATCCAAAACGCAAGACAAAAATTCCCTAATAATTGAAGGCACCCCGAATTGGGCTGGTAAAGCACATTGAAATATGGTTAAAATTTAACTAAAGTGGTAGAAGGTTATATCATTTTAAAATGTTTATTTGATGGATTTTTTATTTATGTGTAAATTCAAAAAATTTATATTTAATACACTCTTTTTAATATTAAGTAAATTTACTTCACTTATTAACTTTTTCTCCACAAAATTATGCACATTAAAATTTATTTTAATTTTGTCTTTCATTCTTGTTAATTCATTAGTATATCTGATCATCAAAAAGAATCCATAAAGAAATTAATGATGAAACTATACAAGAATATAATAATAAAAGCGGTAATATCCTGAGATTCTCTAATTTTTATTTTATTTGGAGAATGACAAAATAACCCTTGGCATAATCGGAAAAAACCTTTAACCATAAGTTGGTTCATACAGAAATATTCCACCACTACTCCTTTCAATCTCTTATATTGGTTTCACCTCATATCCGAATAGAAACCACCCATACTCACTTGAGAGATATATCCATTATATAAGATTTAGTCACATGTTGGTGAGGGAAACTTAAGGATTCATTTATAGGGTTTACATAGAATAAGTTATAGGTATTAAGGCCCGTATATAATGAGAGGATAGGATGATGCACAAAAAAGAAATTTAATTTAATAATAATAATAAAAAATAAAAAATAAAACCAACAACATCCAAAGGTCTTGTCAAATATCCTGATCACCAACATACAAGAAATGAAAATACAGTTTCAATCTAGTTATCATTGACATCAATCCATTCATTAGTTAAGATAAACAATACTCAGATCAATTCAATTAATTATTTTATTAATCAATTAAATTTATCATAATCTCATACAAAAAATTCTAAAAATTTTATCATCAATAATTTTAACAAAATTAAATAAGTTTACATAATTTAAAATTAACAAAATATACATATTTACTTAGAGGCAACAAAATGTACCCATACAAACCTCTCGATATATTCCTTGTACTATGTTTCCCATAAAATCAAACATACATGGAATATAACATCATTATATTATTTTTAGTATAAATAAATGGTGGAAATTCATATGTAAAATACAACACATGCTATAATATTACCGCATCCAGAGTATACAAAAAGTAAAGACCATACACATCATGTAGTTTAAAATTTAACATGGAAATTAATTTAAAAAATAATTAATAATCCTAATACATGGAATGTACTATTAATATATGACATGCAAAACACATGTAAATAGGTTTAATTATATATTTAACCTTGAATTTCCATGTATAATTAATTACATGAAGGTATAGTATATTACATGGAATGTACATGGGATACATTATGTAGAATATCTTTAAACCAAGTCTATGACAAATGCCTAGGTATGAGGTTTCTTTTTAAGTCAAGAAAAAATACAGGTACATGGTTTATACTGTTTTACCTTGATCTTTTAGGGTTTTTTAGCCACTATGCCATGTTGAAAATGCATGACACTGCTTGTACCCCCCCCCCCCCACGTGTTCTTCCACAAAACATGTGGACTACATAGTAGGAACATGATTTTCACAGTGTGTAGTCCAGAAAACAATTTTACATTATATATTGTCCATCACATGGTTTACATTTAATTGTTTCCATATTTAGTTACTTCATGACAACTAAAATTTATCATTTTATTTCCTAGTGTGATTAACCCTAGTAAAACACAAGTACTAATGTGATACACATCATGTAGCCTTGTTTTTACCATCCAGAAACCTATATAGTCTTTGATGGAGCCTTAGAAGAATTTCATATTGATTTAAAAGTTTATTATTTATGTGATCAAAAAAATAAAGAGAAGAGTGGATATAGTTATTTAGATTTAAAGAAAAAATAAATAAGAAGTGAAAACTAACAAGAGTTTTATATAATCAATAAATGATTAATAAAAATGTATAAATTAATCATGTTATCCCTTTTATACAATTTTAAGGTTTTTGTAATAGTGTAATTCCCTGTTGATCATAGATAACTCATATTTTTTTAATTAATGAATAATCTCAGATGTATATGAAGAATAATTTCATGAACGATATAATTAGATAAATTATTTATTGACTAATACACAGGAATAAATATGGTAGGATCATAATATAAATTTTATAATTAATTTATTTTAATAAAAAATTGTTTTTCATTTAATTAATTTCTTTATTCAAGAATCTGATGATGTATTTGTGTCATAAATTCTTTATTTCAAAGTATGTGAGAATGGAATCCCTTCAACGGTGATCCACACATGCTCTAAAAATAATAAAATTTCATTGTTGAATCATCAGGTTCTATCATAGTCAATCTTGATTGATTTTATCATATCTTATTCTTCATAGAAAGAATCTCTTCACAAATGAATGATTCCATATGTTCTATCAAAGTCTTGAGATAGTGGAGGATGATTGACACTATTGTTCTTGAGTGTGTTCTTGAGAGGTTTCTCTCTTACATCTTGATAGAATTATCACTATTTCTTCATGAACATCATGTGTTTAACCCCATAAAGTGCTATAACTAGTCATTTGAAGTGAAATGTTATGGTTGGTAATTACACATAGGCCCTTGGAAAATTAATTATTCCTTACTGAACATCATTTATAATAATAAAATAATTATCATAATTAATTTCTTAACATTTTCAATATCTGAAGATAAATAAACTCTATTCATGAATCCTATTTTGTAATTATAAAACCTTGAATAATGACTATTTCTTTGATAAATAAATATCATAGAATTATTCTTTGATAAATATAATAAATCTTATATTCACTAAATCTTATGAATAAATATTTATTATTATTTAACTCACATATTTATTCCTCCGAATAACTTTGGATTAAGTCTTGGAGATCGTCCAAATTTGAACAATTATTAAACAAAATTATTTTGAAAAAAATTTATTCTATATTGTTAAATTCAAAAGTGGATTTTACTATGATTTTGGATACACTTAGTGTGTGACCCTCCATGCCCCTTTTATAGTGGTGTTAGCTAGAACAACCTAAAGTACAAGGTTACCATATAACAACATGCTAAGGTACCCATAGAGAAGAAAATTAATTTTACAATAACATAAAACATCATATAAATTCTTGATATGTAATGTAATCCATTTATCATGATATCTCTAATCAACCATGTTGCATGTTGGTGTCGTAAAACTATGTGATGGATATCCCTTTCTTTGACTTTTCGTAAATAAAAAAGCCTATAGAACATCACAGACATAGAATTATTTAGGTTGTTCTATTCCTATAAAATAGCCTAAAATATCAATCTTCAGTTAAACAAATGAATAAAAAAAATTATTTATCACTTTTTCTATTAATTTAATATCATTCATGACACACCCAACATATCATAATTGATCGTGAACATTTTCATCATGGTTTTTATCAACACGTCAAAGTATGTGACTCGTGATATAAACTAGTAATAATATAAAAGTCTAAGGACCAAAACACATATCTAAGAATAGGAACATCCAATGACACACACACATAGACAAGCACACACACATAGATATATATATATATGTGTGTGTGTGTGTGTGTGTGTGGATTTTCTATTGGATTGTCATGTGCTCAAAATATTTTTGTTTCAAGATTACCATGGTCATACACTAGGAGGAAGTTTCTCAAAGTCCTAGGATTTTACACCCCTGATATCTTATATGATTTTCATCCTATCAAATGATATCATTCAATTACATAAGAGATATTCAAAAATATTATTGTGTAACTTATAGGTTCTCATGATTATGGGGAACTACTCTAACCTTTCATTGTGAAAGATATTCTTAAGATATTATCACATACTATATCGTGCCAAAGAATAATCATGATGGGATAAAAAATTATTAATATTCAAAATAATAAATTCATGTAACCATAAAATACAAAGAAGTTTTTCATTTGGAACCAAATCCATCAAAAATATATTTTCTAAAATTAAACTATTACAGATGGGAGAGTGAGTAACTATAAGTCTTCCATGGTGAATAATGGTTATAAATATAATTTTTGATACTAACTATGAAGGTAAATTCTCCCAAATAGCCATGAATTGGTCTGTATTTACTAGAATGGCCCCAAGGAATTCTATTTTTATTCATTTTTGATGATCCCCCTTTTAAGGGTTGAAGGGGAACCTGTACATGGAATATAGGATTTATGAAATTACATGACCTTATGGTCTTAGCGGAAATCATCCAAACTCTATCTACATGGAATTGCTCCTCCCCAACATCTACATCATGATGTTAGCTCCCCACTTTTGCATGGTTTTTCTACTAGGCTTCTCATGCTTGCACAGGCTGGTCTTAATGTAAATTACCATACCCTTTCATTATTTCAAATCCATTAGCACTGCTCTGGTGAATGCACCTTACATTGTATAATCATCTGGATCCTTCTCATTGTAGAGTCTACCTGGTCCATTTAAGCACATTTGCATGTGGCCCAAAGGCATTGGGGTGTTCCGAAGTCCTTGAGGTGGCCAGAAGTCCATGAGGTGGCCTGAAAGCCTTACTGGTGTAAGTGTCCAGTCAGAGTGATTGTATCGCTGAGATTGGGAGGGGTGAATTAGTGATACTCTTTTTCTTTTATGTTTATTTCCAATCGAAACAACCTTCACCTCCAATTAAAGATTTAAATTCCCTACTGAATACAAATCCAACACACATCCATAGATACACAAGTATTTACAATGTTAATTATTCAATAAGAATAGCTATATCCATGGTATGGTTTGGAGACAATACAATACCATAGAATCCACTATAAAGTAATCTTTCAATTACAACAAGTAGTATATAACCTTTCACTCATATAGCACTTTGAAAATAATCCACAAGCCTGTGTGCACCCTCTTAGCAAAAATATGGAAAAACAACATTTGTGTATCAACTCATGTTACCTACACTTAATTTAAATTCCACAAATGTATTCAATTGAAATAAAATCCTTTAATTCCTTACCGAGAAGAAAGGTAAGAACCTCCTAGACTTCATTATGAAAATGTTGTATGATTTTGATGGGTCTGATTATCTCAGTCTAATTCCTCTGGGTATGATTCTTCCAAAAAAATTCGTCTGATTCGATTTTATAATATAATACAAAAGAAATGAGTTGGCACCAATTCAATTCATGAGTACGATAAAACATAGTATGATTATTCCACATTTTGATAAACCTAATATAGAAATCTTAAAGCTTATTAACCCACATTAATACAATGACCAACCGAATAAAATTGACAGACCAAAAACAATGATCCACGGAATATGATAATCAATGAGTATGATTATCCGATGAATATAACATTATGATATTGTCTCTTCTCCTATGTCTTATTCCAATTGAAATGTATTCAACACAGGTCAAAATAGTATCTTCTTTCCCTCACTGAAAACTCGGAGCTTCTCCCTCTACAATAGTCAAATGTACTAATAGCCAAAAAGTACAATGTACTTTTCCTTTTGTAGGTGACCCTCAAAAGTTTTGGGAAAGAATCAAAAAATAATTCTCTCTCAAACAAATTCACCCAAAACTCAATTTCCCCTAAAATCTCAAGATTCATTTTGAATTCATGAACTCATCTCTAAGTTTCTCGATTCCTCTTCAAACTTCATATCCTTCATCATCCCTTTGTTTTAATTGCCAGATAGATTTAAATTATTCAGTCTAATTTTTTGAATCTGATTTCTTCAAAATAATTCTTTGTATCAATTTAATATTTGAATAAATAGATACCACACTAAATGTTAAATACAATAATTCTTATGAATGATAATATACCCCTTTAAAGTCTATTTGGCAGTATCTTCTTTCAATTAACTTCTACTTATCCACCTCTTATATTTACCCACATGAAAAACACAACATATCCTTTATTTCATTCTTTTGAATCACTTTACAATTCACTTGAAAGGTAAATAAACGTGATTCAACTCTTATCCCACTTGATAAAGACATTTTAAAACAAATCAAGGCACATATTCAACAAATACATTCATTCTCAAACTTGTGATTTTATCAAGACTTCCTTCATGAAATTAAATTCATTTGAGAACATATTCAACATCGTCAGACTTCAATTGGGAAGTATTGTAACTTTCCATTCATTCCATCTTATTTATTTTCTTCTCAACTTGTGTACAATATTTTTGGAATGGGATTGGTCTAGATATGATCATCATGGGTATGATCTTTCTATATATGATCATTCTAATTACAATTGGCCTTGATAAAATTTTATAAAATATGTTCATTCTGGGTATGATCATTTCTTCTTCCACCATGATACGATCAATTTGAGAAAAAATCAGTACAATATCTTACTATTCTCTTCCACCTAAATATAATAAATTTGGGTCTGATCACTTTTGGATACGATCAATTTCCTTTTGAGTATGAGTACGATCATCCTGGGTAAAAAAAATATGTCACGTCAAATGGATAACAGGATACTACAATAAATTGGCACCTCCTCTTCAATCGGTACTGCCTCTTCAATCGACATATCCTCTTCAATTGGCATTACCTCTTCAATCGGCACCACCTTTTTAATCAGCACCATTTTTTCAATTGGTACCACTTTTCAAATATCATCACTTTTTTCACTCTTCCCCCCCAAAACCGATTATTTTGTAGACAATCAGTACCACCTATTTCTACCTTTCTTCCACTTGGATTGTATCAAAGTTCTCTAATAAACTTGTGATTTTTATAAAATTAAAATCATCAAAGAATCATCACATTTAATTTATCGATTTCACAGAGACTCTGATTCTTCATCATAATAATTAACTCTCACACATCATATCCAGAGTGATGATGATGATGATTTACTTCCAAAAATATATTTTCACTTTTAGTTGGACCTGAAACAAGTCAGATCAGAAAAATTTCTTCTAAATAGATTCTCCTCATTATGATGTATTTTTATAGTGAGTCCAATTCATTAGATAACACGGGTTTAATTCTTTCCAAAAATTGGGTTTGATTCTTTTGAAACTAATACAATTATTTCGAAAAATAGAGTGGTTAATAATTTCATTATTCTTTCCCAGCAAAACCAATCACACAAAAACATCTTTCTGATTATGATGGGGAATTAAATTTCAAATAGTTTCTGCATTATCCAAATATTCAGAATCTGATGGAAAATATTATACAATCCCTTTCAATATGAATTCTCATTCATCATATTTCTCAACATCTTTTCTTTCTTTAGCATACTGATTGGTTGAAAAAAATACAACCAAAACATAACTTGGGAATAAAAATATTTCCATTTTTATTTTTTGTCAATACCCACCTTAATTACTTCAACCATATGAAACATATTGAGTTGTATTATTTTTTCTTTTCTCACTTTTTATTCTCTCCTTTCCTTTCTTGATCCCCCTATTTCTGTTATCTCTCCCCCTTTTCTCTTATCTCTCCCCCTTATTGGCAATCATATTTAAAGGGTCCATCATGATAAGTTTTTCCCTTATTGAAAAATGATCTATGATTCCATGGTTTGGAACTCTTATTCAACCTAGGTGTCACATGATTTTCTTAAAAAATAACTTTTAACTAAAAAAATCTAAGTCTACGTGGGCGTACCCAGTTTAGAAAGCAAGAGTGTATAACAAAGGTGATCAATGTTGTCTATAATAAAAATTTCATGTAATAAATTTTCATGTTTCTTTCAACATTATCATGATTGGGGAAATCATTGAAAGGATTTGTTTAAGATAAAAGGAACCTTCACCCATTTCAATAAACATATCATATAGTTCAGGTGTATAAAAACACAACTTTTCAAAACCTTATATTTTTCTTAACCTCATTACTTTCTTTTGCAAATATAATAAGAGACTCATAAATTACAGATTCTTTATTTTAACTCTTTCAATTCCTTGCAATTTCGCACAAGTATACAAGGATTCTTGGAATAAGGATGAACCTCGATTATACCTTAGAAACAATAATTGGATTGAGTGGCTTCTCTCAGTTTTGGATTCTTTTTATTTTTCTTTAATTTTTTATTAGACATGCTTCCTTCCTTATATTAATCCTTCTTAGGGTTTACAACAACTTTTTCATAATCTATAGAGTATTCTGATGAGGATGTCAAATTTTCTTCATCCTCATAAAAATATCTATTAAAATCGTTTGTATAATTTTTTCTATTCTTGTCTTTTATTCTAGAAAGATAGTTGAATTGATTTTCATATCATGACTCACATTCTCATATCCACAATATTTTGATACCTTTTTTCCAAAATTTATTATTTCATAAAATGTATGTTTCCTCCTCTCTTCTTTCTCATTCTTTTGTGCTTCCTCCAAAATATTATCCAAGTTAATGTGTTTCGAAAAGAAAATTAAACACTCTTTCTTTTCGGACTTAGTAGATATTTATTTCTTCTATTCCAAAACATCTAGCTACTGAGAATTGTTTAAAACCATTTTTGTGCCAGTAATATAACAAGACATCATTTTTAAAGGTGTCCAGGTTGATCACATATTTCTCAAATAGTTTCCAAGGGTTGGAACCTAGTTTCAATCTTCACCTAATTCTTTGTAGGTTTATTCACAACAACCTTATCATAATTCATTATTTAAGGAGATTGACTCCCCCCTCAACCTTTTACTTTCATGTCGTATAGAATAATAGTAATGTTATTAATCAAACCAACATATATTTTTTTTATGTCGGAATCCACCACAAAAATAGCAATATCCATAGAAAGAGTATCTACCTGTAAAAGTTCCATACTCATTGGAATTGTGAAAACATTTCTCAACCAATTTATTTTCTTTATTCCCTAAGACAAAGAATTTACTATTATCAATCTAATAGTTCAATTTAATTTATGTTTTCTTTAAACCATAAATATTTGAAACATTTCTATATTTAGAATGTTTCTAACCATTTTTGGACTTACGGTTTTTTGAGACTTATGAGTTCATTACTTTATCTATATACATAACTTTCCCGACATTCTTTATTTCAGAAACAATTTCAATATTCTTATCACTCATTAAAGGTAACATTTGATGAACATTATTAGGTTTCCCATTATGAGAACATTCACTAAAATTAATGATAGAGTTTTGAAAACTTGTAGTTTTCTCTTCAGCTTTAGAAATTTTTTGTTGACAAGTTCTAACTCTTCTGTATTTTCTTCCAATTTAACTTCTAGATGTCCATTATTATTATTTTATTATTGAATAGATTTATTCAAATTACCAATATCTACCAACATCTGTTTATTCTCTTCTAGGAGTCTTTCTTCAATCTTTGACGAATATTCATCTTCTAACCCCTTGTTTTTTCAAGTCTTCTGATCTTTCTCAATTATTCCTTTAACTCTCCTTTTGAATAAATTTCAAGTTGAGTTTCTTCTTTATCAAAATTGTTTCTTTAGAGTTCTTCATTATTCATATTTGTAATAAAAGTTTTTTACGCATCATTATTAACAGATTTTTTAGATTCATATTCACTTTCTTTTTTATTCAGAATAACTACTTTAAAGACTAGAAGAACTTTCCTCATTAATTTTTTCAATAAACATGTTTTCCTCAATATCATTTTCAAGCTCCTCACTATCATCTTACTTATACAAAAATCTTCTCCTTTTATATTTGAAGAGATTAATATATTATCTCTGGGAATAGAATTTTTCTTTATTACCCTTTTTCTACCAAGATCCCCTTGGCCTTCTTTATTCTTCTTCACTTTCTTCATCATCACTTTATTCTTCATTACCTCTTTAAGGACAATTGGAAACAAAATTTCCAACAACTCCACATACAAAACATTTTATATTATTTTTCCTTTATATTTCCATTTATATCTTCTAATATTCTTAGAAAACAAGGATAAAATATCCTTGGGATTTTTACATACCTCATTTTCAGAGTCAGAATCACTATCTTCTTCATTAAAAAGTGTATTCATGAATTCTTCTTATTTTTTACCTTAAAATTCATTTCTCTATCAACATTTTCTTTTCCTTCCATATCATTATCCCTTTAAATTTCGTAAGAAATGAGTGTACTATGAAAATCATCCATAGACAATGTTTCTAGATCTCTATATTATAACGAATAATATTTTCCATCAAACTTATTAGGAAGAATTATCAAGATCATTTCAACAATAGTAGAATCTTTTAACATTTCACTAATACATATAATATTACTCACAATTTCATTTACCCTAGTAAAGAAGTCATCAATAGATTCTTTCTCACCCATATTGAGATCTTCACACTTCAATATTTATATTTTTAACTTTTCTTTCTTCACTTTTGTATTGCCTTCATAAATGGTGTTCAGCTTATCCTAGATTACTTTTGTAGTGTAAACCCCTTTTACTCTCTGAAACACACTTTTAGAAAGGGATGAGTGTAAATAATTCTTGGATCAGCCACCATTTTTAATATTTTCTTTATCATCTTTTGTGAGAGGATAATTCTCAATATGAGTAGAAAACCAATTTATAATATCTATTGAAACGTTATACCCAAGAGAAATAAGATATGAAAACACTATCCCCTTCCAGATATGATAATTCTTATCATTTAATATCAGAATGACCTTACTATTCACACAACTCGAATTATCATTCATATCTTCTTATTTAAATACTTCAACAATGAATAAGTGAAGGGGATCGTCCCCTCTGATACCATTTGTAAGTGCCTAGTCGTAGTGATTCTATCACTAAGAGGGGGATGAATAAGTGATACTCCTTTTCTTTTATGTTTCTTTTCAATTGAAACAACATTCATCTCCTATTAGATATTTCAATTCCCTAATGAAAACAAATCCAACACACATATATAGGAACACAAAGATTTAAAAGGTTCACTAATCAATTAGAATAACTACATCCTTTTTAATTTTTGGAGACAATCCAATACCATAAAATACACTAGTAATTAATAATTGTATTCCAATGAGTAGGATATACCCTTTCAATCCTATAGTACATTGAAAACAATCCAGAGGTGTGTGTGAACCTTCTTAGTACGAAAATGGGAAAACAAAATTTTTGTAATAACTCATGTTACATGTGCTTCTTTCCAATTAAAAAATGTATTCAATTTAAATACAATTCTTCAATTCCTTAGCTAGGAGAAAGGTAAGAACCTATTGGAATCCATTATGAAAACTCCGTCAAATTTCCCTAGGTCTGATTCTACTAGACCTGTTCCTCCAAGGACGATTCTTCTAGAAAAATTATTCTAGTTTTATTTTCTAATAGAACATAATAGAAATGATTAGGAACCACTTTAATTGTTGAGTATGATAAAACCCAGTACGATTTGTCCTCAGTTCGAGAAACCCAATACAGAAATCCTGAAGAGGATTAATCCAACCCAATATAATGATCAGTTGAATATAATTTACAAGACTGATATGATGATCCACTGAATACGATAATAATTGAGTATGATTATTAGCTCAATATAGTGTTACAATTTTTTCTCTAATCCAATGTCTTCATCCCATTGAAAGTTATTCAACACAAATAAAAATGGTATCTTATTTCTCTCACTAAAAACATAGAGATTCTCTCTCTACTGTAGTGAACAATACCAATAACCAAAAAGTAAAATTTAATTTTCCTTTTATAGGTGACCCTTGAATGGTTTGGGCAGGAATCCAAAAATGTTTCCCACTCACACAAATTCACCCAAAACAAAATTTTCCATAAAATTTTGGGATTTATTTTGACTTCATCAACTCTTATAGAAGTTTCTCAATTCTTCTTCAAATTTTATCTCCTTCTTCATCCAATCATTTGAATCTCTAGACTAGTTTCAATTTCTGAGTCTGAATTTATGGATCCAAATTATTCAAAAAAATTCCCTGTATCAATTGAAAATATGAAGAAACGGATACCACACTGAATGATGAATACAATCATTCATATGAATTTCATGCTCCCACTTGACGATCAATTTATCACTCTCATATTTCAAATCACTTATACCAGTTCACCTCTTCTCTTAGACACCCTAAAGAACACATCAGCTTCTTCATTTTTTTCTTTTGAATCACTTGAAAATTCATTTGAAAGGTAAAAAAGCGATTCAACTATTGTCCCACTAGATGAAGACTTTTGAAAACGAATTAGGGCTCATCTTCAGAAGCTACCTGTATTAACAAACCTGTAATTTTATCATGAATTATTTCATGGATTTAAATTAATTTGAGGATATATTTAGCATCATCAAACATTGATTGAAAAGTATCATAACTTTCAATTCATTCAAGATTATTTCTCTTCATCTTAACCTGAGTACTATATTTTCTGAATACGATTGGTCTGGATCCAATCATCCTGGGTACAATCATTCTGGATATGATTATTCTGAGTACGATTTTATGGGATACAATTTTCCAGAATAATATCTTTTCTGGGTATAATCATTCTGGGTACGATCATTTATTATTCCACCAATATACGATCATTTTGAAAAATAATCAACACTATCTCTTACTCTTCTCTACCACCCGTATATGATAAATGTAGGTATGATAATTTCTGGATATGATCAATTTTATCCAGAGTTTGAGTACGATCATCCTGAGTATTAAAAGTTTATGGCATGTTCAATGGATAACCAGATGTTATAGTAAATTGGCACCTCCTTTTCAATCGGCACCACCTCCTCAATCGAATACTCCCCTAAAATCATCACCACTATTTCAATCAGCACCATGTTTTCAATCAGTACCACTTTTTCAATCGGTACCACTTTTCAATCATCATCACTTTTTTCACCCTTTCCCCCAAAACTGATTATTTTGATGACAATCGGTACCACCTATTTTAACCTTTATTCCACAAGGCTTATATAAAAAGTTCTCCAATCAACATAACATTTATATGAAATAAAAATCATCAATGAATAATCACATTTATTTTATCAGTGTAATGAAGACTCTGATTCTTCATAAAAACAATTACCTCTCCCACATCGGATCTAGAGTGATGTTATTGACCATTTACTTCCAGCAAGATATTTTCACTTTCAATCAGACCCGATACAAGTATAGTTAGAAATATTTAATCCAAATAGCTTCTCCTCGTTACAATGGAAATTTATATTTAGTCTTATTCTTTTGAAAACATGGTTCTAATTCGTTCAAAACAAATACAATTCTGTCCAATAACAAAGTGATTCAGAATTTATTTATTCTTTCCCATAAAAAATGATCACCCACAAACTTCTTTCTAATTATGATGGGGAATTCAATTTCCAATAGCTTCAAACTTAACCCAATATTCAGAATCCGATTGAAAAATGTATTCAGTCCCTTATAATTTGAATTATCATTCATCATCTTTCTCAACATCCTTTCTTTATTTACCATACTAATCGATTGAAAACAAATACAACCAAAACACAACTTGGGCCTAACAACTGGCCCAAAGTCCTTGGGTGTCTCGAAGGCCTTTAAGGTATCAAAGACCAAAATAGTTTCCCAAAAGCCCAAACAAATGAATAGTTCCAATTACTATAGTACTAAACAGTACATTCTACCATGGTAGCTAAAACAATGCTACAATAACATGGAAATATGTCCCCACCTGGATTTGATATTGGGTCTCTTGGATGCACTTACTGATTCCTCACCAACTGGGCTGATGTTCTTGTGTAATTGGTCCATATTTAGTTTTCTAAATATTTATACTTTCATTGATTATGAAATTTAGAAAATAGATTACTAGATAAATTCAATAATTGTAAATTTATTCAATGAAATGTATATAATACAACCAAACTATATAAAAATTCAAATATTAATGAAAAGGTTCATAAAAATTAATACTTTATTTATAGATTGATGAATGTTCCATAGAAATACATTTTTCATATTGATGATATAATCATATATTCCTATTTAATTAAAAATAGATATTATTATTGTTTATGAAAGTGGGAATGTGGGGCCGTTTTTGTATTTCTGGTGTTTTATGTAGATAACATACAACTCATTATAAATTATATCACAACAAAAAAAATTGGTTGTAAAAAATAATTCTTCATAGAAACATTGGTGAAGAGTCCTACATACAAGGTATGAATAGAGATTTATATTGGTCAAAAGGGTTTCCTATATAGAGTCATCATAATTATATTATAAAAATTTATAATATAAATTAATTCAAAGAAGTATAAGAAGGTTACTTTACTTATATTATAAGTTTTAATACATTCATAGTTTCAACACCATTCTACTGATATATAAAGTAACCAAAAAAATGTTATTTCATAGGCTTCTAGAATTATATTTATCATGTTAATTGAGTTATGTACTAATCCCATCATTTCTTATGTAGGTTTCTACGAGCACTGAATGTGGTCAAGACTATGCCCAAAAATTATTTCTTATAAACACATTTAGATTTCTCCATGGAACTAGATGAAATAAAAATGTTGTAAACTAAGTAATAGGATCATCACATATAATTTATAATTAATTTGAATCAAGATTAATAATTATCTATAATTTAATGTCTTTATTAATTTATGATTTGGTAGACACCTCTTTTCATATTGTCATAATGTCAGAGGAATCAAAGTGTGGATTCCCTCTATTGGTGGTTCACACATGTTCCCTGAACCTTTGGTCATCACCATAGAATCCTCTAGGTGTTATCACATATGGTTCTATCACTTGATGAGGTCATTTTTTATCATAGTAGAATCCTTCGAATAAAGAATAAATACCTCAGGTGGAGGAGAATAATTTCTCACTATTATTGAGAGTAGATAATGATCACTCTATGGATTGAAAGAAATATTATTAAAATTCATTGATTACAATGATTAGAATGGAATGAAGCATGTTAGAGATGAAATAACCACATTGTTATAATCATAGGGAAATAAAATAAATAATTTCAAATAGGACCTTATTATTTTCCTAATCCCTGATGACCACCATGACTAAATAATATTATTATTATCATAAGTTACATGACATGATCTAAACTCATAGATAATTAAATATTATTTCCTTTAATAAATAAATAAATATTTACTTAAACTGTATTAAATACAGAATTTTTCAATGGAATCTTAAACTTGGTCCACCAATCCTCATCGAAGTTTATCAGAAGTTGTATAATTACTATTTATCTAATCAATAAATATCACTACATAATTATTAATAAATAAATAAATGTTATATTTTCTAAAATAGATAAAAAAATATTTATAAAATATTAAATTCATATATATTCTCTTGAATTACTAGTAATTGAATATTTTTGATCCAAAAAGCATGAAAATTTATTAAAACATTTATGAGAACAATATTTATTCTACATGTAAAATTCATATCGAATTTTACTAATGTTTCAGATAGACATATTTGTGACCCTCAAGCCCCTTTCTTTGTGGAATTTGGCATAGCTGCCTAAAGAATAAGGTTATTATCTAGCAACATGACAAGGTACCCATAGGGAATCATGTTTAATTACATGATGAAAATAACCACATACAAGTAGAAACTGTGAGATATAAAACCGTTTCAAAAAAAATTTAATCAAGTACATTGCATGCTTGTGTCATCAACCTATGTTATAGATGAATCTTTCTTCAAATTTATAGAAATAGATTTCCTTATACAATTCCATATACATAAAAATAATGAGGAAGTTCCATTCCCATCAAATTTCTTGATATATCAACTTCTATTAAATAATAAAAGGGACTAATACATCATCATGTTATTCGTTAATTAAATGTAACATATGAAGCGGCCAATGTATCCTACCTCATCATAAAAATATGTTGTCACCATTTTCATCAATACATAAAAGTAAATGACCCATTGTATGAATTAATAATAATCTCAAAGTGTATGGATTATTACACAAATTCCCATATTGGAATATCCAATGAAAAATATAAATTTCGATTTCCTACTATTAGGGAATGTTCTTATAATCTCCACACTTGATATTACCAAGGATAAACATTATTAGAATAATTCATAATTTCATATGAGCTTAATAACACTAGTATCCTATATCATTTGTGTTATATAAAATATGACAACCCTTATTTTATTACACACTTAAACATGATTTATTACACAAAATTTTCACTTGATACAACATAGAAGATTGAGAGGTATAGTGTATTTGGGGCTTAGGAAAATTACATAATGACTTAAAACATGAAACACGACATCTTTATTGAAAACATCCTTTACAGGAACACTACATTCCCTCGTAATTACCATTCCATGGGATAACATGAGGACATATATAAGAAAATCGGGAGCTAAAATCCCAATAAGCGAGTAAACAAGGTATAACATGAAGATTACAATAAATGTTAAGAAATAGTCAAATTAATGGATCTTAAGAGAAACATTAACATAAATTCATGATATATTATGATTATCGTAACATGAAAATGTTGCAGCAATACTTAACATGGTATTACCATTATCCAAGGATCTTTGCAGATGGAGCATGAGTAAACCCTAATTGCACGTGAATTAGCATGAGTAAACCCTAATTGCACTTGAATTATCATGAGTAAATCTTAATTTCACTTGAGATATCATGATACTAATCTTTACTCAATTCATTAGAGGGATATCAGGGCGCACCCTTCTTAAACATTTAATTTCATGCATAAGTGTGCCACATGGATCATATAACATGGAATCAATCAACATTATAAGTTATTCCATGATTAAGAAATGTGGAATAACTACATGAAATTACCATTAAATATGTATATGTTCATAAAGTTGAAAAACCATGATAGATACATGGGTATGGTATTCAATACACAACGATTGTGGATTGAAAAATGCGATGCAATTTCGGCAGCATAACGACATGACATAAGAATTCATAAAAATTGTTAATGAGAGATAAATGGATGCCTCATCATATGTACATAAAATGGACAATAAGGGATCCATATAGATACATGTCCCAACAAATTTAATGTAATTTAGATGCATAATACAAAAGAATTGATTGAATGTAAAGGATGAGAGAGAAATTCCTTATGGAATTTCGGCATGGTAACAGGTGTACATGGGAGGAAGAAATGAAAGATAAATTAGGTCTATAATTATTAAAACATTAATAGGGAAACATGGAGAGGTTCTAAATCATACCCCAACATTAATAATTGAAAATAAAAGGGAATAACAATATAAGGAAACTTGGACATAAATAAGGAAAGTGGGAATCCCTTACTTGGAAGTGTGATCCCAAAGGCTTGGGAGAGGATTGAGAGAGGATTCTTGGGAGATTGGGGAACCTTTGTAGTATTATAGATAGTGGAGGGAAGAGGTTGGACGAACTTTAAAGGCATTTATTGAAGAGAAAGTGGGAGCTTGGGTGAGTTTATATAGGAAAAGGAGAGGGAATTTGTTATTATTTAGGTTTGGGAAACCACGCATTAAACCAATCAAAAACACAAAGCAGGCCATGGTTTTTACCGAAGGGTAGTGGAAGAAAATATTTTATAAGGCCAACGGCTGAAATTATTAAAATAATAGTGTTTCTTATGTGTAGGTGAGTCATGCTCTTAAGGAAAACAATTTAAAAAGATAAAATCTTTTATAAGTCTTGGAGGGTTCACTAAGGATTTGTAAAATAAATAAAATAAACATAAAATAATATTATTTTAATTGTAAAAAATATATTAGCCGAACATAATTTTTATATTACTTTATTACATCACTATTTGGTCATTATGATGTCATAAAACACATTATATATTTAAACGGTATTTAATTTTTACAAAAAAATTTGACTGTCTCAGAAAAGTATGAAAAATTCACCATTGGATAATTTCAACATCTAGATTCCAAAACTTAAATCCATTTTATCTAAATAAATTTCTAAATATGTGAATTTTTACATTTAAAATAAAACCGACTTTCATAAAAAAAATCATGGGTTTTGAAAAAAATAGATTTCAAACCTTAATAAAAATTGAAATTGTATTAAAAAAATTATACAATAATTTCTATTTAATGAAAATTAATTTAATAATAATATTTTATTAAAATATTATTTAATTAAAAAATCCATTAATTCATAAAAATAGATTTCTTAATTGAATATTAACAAACCATACTCTTTGTGCTTTAAAAACTGTTTACAAAGTTACTGACTGAAAATTACTTTTTTTATTATAAAACACTTTTAAGGAGAAAGTGAGAAATCAAGGAGTCCCAAAAGACAAAAAAAATACCCCACACAAAGAAAACCCAGAACAAACTACAGTATCTACCCCACCCTAGCAGTTACTCCATGACTACAAGACTACACCAAGCTAGACCCTTTGGAAAACAGTCCCGTGGAAAAATGCACAGGCACGAAACTGATGGCAAGCCATACCCTCTCATGCGTCCAAATCAAAAAGGCCCGTCCCGGTGAATACTATATGATCTGATCCCCATATAAAGCAAATCCAAGTAGATTTCTGGAAAGAAAGCAATAAACATCGCAATAGTACCATGCAAAAGGAATTCATAAACAAGCACAAAAACCTATCATTCAAGGAAACCAATACACAAAATTAACAAAAATCATTAAAGATTAACATGATTTTACCAGAGACCATCTCCCTAAACAATTTCCACGAAATTAATGAAATCTGAGTGGAAGGCGCATCCTTAAGAAGATCCTCTACTCAGATGGTCAGCATGTCCCAAGTATGAATATACTCTTCAAGATTTATCCTCCCAATATTTAAGCCTGCCATTAATATCGAGTCCTGCTTGTTTATCCAAGCATATTGTTCCTCATTAAGGGAAATCCTTAGAGGTCTCCAGATCAATTTAGCAGCTTCTTATTCAGCTGCATTAAGATACACATCCTGTTCCACCAGTTCTTCTTCAGAGCTCATGAGCAAATCCAAGGAGTTTCTATTCACAACACATGTCTTTTCGTGTTTGTCCAGCTATTTTTCTTTCAATTTCTTCACTGACCATGTCTCTATAGGAAGAGTTAAGTATGAATAATCCTTCTTCCCCTTATGGCTTCCCTTCCGCCCTTTGAAGGATGTACTGACCTGAACACCATCCGTCTCCTGACCCGTATCATTAGAATCTTTCAAAATTTCCTCTCCAACAATCAGCTCATCATGAACCTCCTTAAAACACCCGCATAAGACCTTTGGGTAAGGTGCACGATGGTGACAAACTCTTGGGGTGGCTCGGATAACATCGCTCGAGTGGTAATCTCTATCAACTTCCACTTCTCCAATAGGTGGTTCCACTCGAGCATAACATATTCAAGCTTGGCTTGGGATTGGTCAAGAGCAATAACAATGACGCCACCTCCTTTCTGAGCTCTAACAAACGGGCTTCGTATGGAGAAATTCTACTGGATGAGGTCATCGCTTCCTTTTTCTGAGTAAGTTGGTTTCGTTAAAGCCCTATATTTATCCTAATCATGGGATCATTGTTCAACGACTATATTTGCAACATCCATAATTATTAATGGTATTTTAAAATCCAGAAACAAAAAAACAAGGAAGCGCATATGTTTTACATATACATTTTACATAATAAGACATTTAAATACAACAATAGTAATTTTCATAAATGAACGTTTGGGTCGTTACATAAAATGATATCATCCATCCATATAATATGAATTTAAGTATATTTTCATATAAATTCTAGATTATAATCATAATTGGGAACCTCTATGACCTTTTAGTTCGATAGGTACCCTTATGATATTATTACACACAATTTCAAATCAATGAATAATCATGATGTGATAATAACTTCATTGATATGGAAAATCCATTAATATAAGTAATAATAAAATACATAGAATTTAGTTCTAGAGAATTAACTAATATATGAACCCACTTAAACTGGATACAACTATAAATAACTGTTAGAAATATAGAATTCACATGAAGTTCATTAATTTAGTGATATAATTATTTAGTTGAGGGGTCTTACATATTGTCATATATAGAATATCTCCTCACTAAAATTTCACCCCTTTGAAAATATTCGATCAATTTTTGATATTTTTAATGTTTGGGATTCATATGTTGATTTGATCTTAGACACTTTGTGACATCCACCAATATAGTATTATCATAATATAATGTTCTGGAACATTTACTATTTGGAACCACATCAAGAACTTGGATAAAGTTGTGTATCCAATATATTTTCTTAGTGGAATAATATAATAAGATTCCATAGAATAATTAGTAATAATTGGATTCTTTAAACTCTTCCAAATCATAGATCCCATGTTAATATTTAATACATATACTAATTGTGACAACAAATCATTTTGATCATGTTGGAAACTAGAATCAATATATCCCTTGATAACTAGTTCTTTATCTCCTCTATTTACCAAGAATATATACTTGGTAAGCGTTGGAAATTTAATTATAGCCATAATATAAGAATAATTTTGTTCTCCAAGATCATATTGACATTTTACTACCATGGTCAAGTTGTAGGAAACATCAAGCCAAGAACATAACATGTTATACATGATCGATCCTATTGTATATGTGTATGGGATCATACTCATCCTCTACCTCACCTATTGTGTATAAGGACAAGTTTTATTCTATAGACTTATACCAAGTGACACTAGAACAAATAACCTCTCAGATTGTTCCAAAATAAATATATATGGTTTCTAGTCAATGTATACACCTTGATATAGTATAAGGCATCTATTGGATATATCATTAAGGATCTTGATCCCAAGGATATAGGCTGCTCCACCTAATTCTTTTATAGATAAGTGCTTATTCAACCAATCCTTAATAGACTATTAGACTAGTATATAATTTCTAACAAGTAATATGTTTTCAATATATACTATTAGGAATATGACCACACTCTAATTAAACTTTTTTTACACACATGGCTCAAATTATTTATTTATGAAACCAATATTATTTAAAGATTAATCGAACAAAATTTTCCATGACTTGGATTTTTTCATTCATCCATAAATGGATCTATTGAAAATTTATTGCTTATTAACACTATTATGAGACATAAAACCTTATGGTTATGTAATATTGACCTCTTTCACAAGGATCTGATTAAGGAAAGCTATTTTGAAATCCATTTTCAAAAAACAAAATTCCAGTAATGACACTATAGAAATATGAATTGTGATTTATTTAAGAATAGAAATAGGACAAAAGTTTTCTGGTTAGTCTATTCCATTATTTTTTTTAAACCTTTAGCTTCTATTAATTATTCATATGTACTCACTTTACCTTGCATGACCATTTTTCTCTTGAATACATATTTTAACCGAATGAGATATAAATCAACTTGTGTGCTAAATTAAACCTAGACTTAATTCTAATACATGGAATCCATATCATAATTCAGGTCTTCTTTTTATCATTATGATTTTAATCTCTAAATTTCCTCCTTATAGGAAATAAAATCACTATAATTCACTAATAATGAGTCACCGGCCTTGAGGACTAGAAATGTCTATATTTATGGTTTTATAACCTCTATATTTCACCTTTGAAATACTTTTATTTCAAGATTAACCTCTTCCATAAGAAAAAATTCAATGTGTTCCTACACCAATCTTGTATATCTTGAGAATCAACCACATCAAGGTCAGTCATTCTCCCATTATCTCTTTTCAATATATGCTCCCTCTCAAGAAAATTTTCTTGTCTTTCTATAACTAATTTCATATATTAGAGGTCATTAAGGTAATAACCCCCTATTTCCTTAGGATATCCAATAAATATATACTTCATGCTTAGGGTGATAGTTTGTTTTTTCAAATTAGTACTTAAAAAATACATTATTACCATATAAATGATTATGCGAAAACACAAATTTCATTCCATAGAAAAATTCATATGGTATTCAATTTTATACCATTATTGGAACTCATTTTAATTTGTACTCCAGCCTAAAATTCATGTCCCCAAAAGGATAATGGAATATATGGATGAGTCATCATAAATATTTCCATGTCTAGAAAGGTATGGTTTAACCTTTAACAGACTCCATCCCCCCATGGTTTATAAGGATGAGTGAGTCGATATAGAATCAAAATCACTTATAAATAATCTATGATTTATTAGTTTGAATATTCTCCACCTTGATCAAATAAAATCTTTTTTATCTCCTTTCTTAGTTTATTCTCTACTTTATACATGAATTATATTAATTTCTCAAATGACTCATACTTGTTCCTCATTAAGTATAGATACCCTTATCTATTTAATTCATCATTAAAAGTGATGAAGTATGAAAACCCACCTCTATATTCTACTAGAAAATTTTGAAAAAATCAATGTGTAATAATTATAAAAAATTTATATCCCTTTCACCCTACCCACCAAAAACTGAATTGGTTATTTTTTCTTATAAACAAATGGCACATCATTCATGTGGATTTAGTTCAAAATAATCAAAATAACTATATTGGTAGAGATTTATCAATAACTTCTCATTTAATGACCAATGAGGAAATCCCACAATTTTTTGTGATATGATTCATGAGAAACTAACTCTTTATTAATTTTAATACTTTATTTTCATAATCTATCATATAAATAAAATTATTTAAATGATCGATACCACGCTATATTTTTTCATTATAAAATAAGATGATCTTATTTCAAAATTATAAAATAAAACCATCTATATCTAGGAAGGGTATAAAAATTATGTTCTTTGTAACAAAATGTATAGAATAATTTAAATGATAAAAAGGATTAGGGTAGGTACCAGAGAGGGGAGTAAATGAGGTGTCTCTAATTTTTTATCAAATACCAAATTCTCCATTCAACTACCACTTAGATTAAATTTGATTTTGTTATTTTGAATATAAAAAAATCTTAGAGGAATGGGTGATGGATTTGACTATCCACCCAAAACGTGGTAAAAATAATTCTGATGCATCTTGGGTAAATAATATTAGAGTTTTTGTGCATTTTAATTTCCATGTATATTTATATATGGGTAATGTAATAAGGAAATACATTACGCTACTTAAATATCTAGATGGACAGATTTATGTACGAGTATATGATATGAGACTATTTAAAGAGATAATATTCATCGACAAAAATGAAAAATGTTAATAGAGGTATTTTAAATATATCTATAATAGTATGGAAGAGTGAAATTTCATACTATAATGAATAGTTTAGAGTGTAATTATTTAGTATGAAATGGATAGATGAACTGATTTTTTTGAAGTCCTATTAGATGGAAAAGGGCCATCAAAGTGTGTAATTACCAAGGAATACTAGAATTAGTGTAGGGAAATAGTAGTATAATTCTTGAAAATGGTCAAATTTACATTGAAGAGGCATTGCTGTCATTTAATGTAGTTTGGAGTTTTAGAGTAGGAACTAGTAAAATGAAAATGTCTCAGATCATTAGTCTTTAAATAATTGAGTGTAAATCTTTTAAGCACATAGTGTAAACCTTTGGGTGAGTGTAAGTCATTATACCATTCATAAGGCTTGATCACAATACTTCATGCTAGATCCTAACTATTTGAAAAAATACTTCATCATGTGACTTTGAAAACCTAAAAAAAGTATAAAATGAATGGAATGAAAATAGTATTCATTGAATATGAGGATTTGACATACTAACCATAAGTCTTTGATATGAGAATAAAAATTATATACTTAGTGAACTTTTTAGTATGTTTTGGTAGTAAAATTCAATGTTTATAGATTAAATTTTGATGAAGATTACAATTAAATGGGTTGATACTCAATCTTTTACTCATGGATTTAGAAATCATAAATACCTAAATTATTTCAAAATTTAATCAAGAAAAATATTAGAATCTGGTCTTCAAAATGATCAAATAAAGAGGTATTAGGGAAATCATTAAAAAAATCACTAAGGAAATTTTAAAACTATATATAAATGATATTTTTTGATGCTGATGATCTTCCAAATAAATCTACTAATAATGATTATATTAAGATCAATGGACCAATATATTTTAAAGAGAATCAAAGTGCGTAATAAATTTATGAGAAATAAATTCTTCTTGAAATTTTTCTTCTAAGTTTGTTAAAACGTGAGATGGAGGAAATATAAGGATTATTGAGTTTTGTTGTAATGTTATAAGATTCAAAATTGAGTATGTAATTCAACATTGAGAAGAATATGAGATTAACAAAGGTACACATTTAATTATTTATAACAGTATTATGGCTTTGTAGTTTTAGGTTCATATTATGTGGATATCAAATTGAACAAAATGAGTGACTTGGGATTTTTTAGAAGAATACAAAATATCAATAGAGCTATGAATTGTTTTGTGGTTCTACAAGAAGAAGAAGATATTCATATTATTTTAATGAAAATAATGATTTGTTAAGAATAAATTATTTTTGTTGCCAGAATTAAAGATAAGGAAATGCTTCATCTCTTTTTGTAGAATGAATTATCTATAATAATTTTTAAAGTTCACAATTCAGATCTCATTGAGACTTTGATAAGATGATGACAAAGACTCTATGCTAATAATAATAATCTAAAATACTCTAGAATAGTTTCTTTTGGACAAGAGAGATTTGATAAAGTGAATAGAAAGTAAAAAATCAAGGGAGCTCCTATAATTATATAGGAGGTAATGGTTAAGACCAAAAGGAATACTAAGATCATGGGAGAATCCTGTGTATGATAAAGATGATGAATTAAATGAGATCGAGAGAATAAAATTCGTTGGGGATATTTTATGTTCCAAACTAGTCAACCTAATTTAATTGTGAAAAACATATAAAGGATAAAAAAGGATAGAGGGTCTATGTGTTCACATGTTTATCCAGGACCAATTAAAATATAGAAAACTATATATATATTGAAGAATAACAAAAAAGAAGAAGAATATAATTTTGTATTGAAGCTTATTATCAACTAGGTATCAAAGATGAAGAGAGAAGTATATATTCTAACAATATCCATTATTTTAAACACCAAAGAAGAATAAAACATATAATGGTTGACCTACTATGTTTGGTTCATTAGTGAGTGTCAACGTAATTGAATGTCTGTGAAGATCTATTGGGTTTCAATATCACATGAGCTAAGTGATTGAGGAACCCAAATAAGGTAGTTCTCAAAAAAAATAAAGCTAATTTTAATCAATGACCAAGTTTTAGAGTATTATTAAATACCTATTATAATTATAAGGAGATAATTGTGATTTGAAATAGATCTATTACATTGATGTAAAATCATCGTGTATATAAATATTTATCTACTTCTTGAGAATATCATTAAGGGAACTATTTTATATATATGGTGGGACTCCATAGAACCTGTGTGACTTAGGGCATGCAGTGATATCCAAGTGAGACTCTATGAATGTAATTTTAATTTAAGGGATCCCTATTTTAAGTGTTAATTGATATTTCTATTAGCACACTGGTAGTGATGTTTTGGGAAACACCACCCATTGTAATCAATATCATATTATAGGGGAGAATCATTGAATCGGGCGCAAAACCAATCAAGGAAAGGATAAGTTCTTAGTACTTAATAATGTAAAAATATTGTGGTCATATTTATTGATTTACTTTCATTATATATATTGAATATTTATAGGTTAAACATAAAATATATCCACATACATTAATTGATAATAGAGACTTAATTACCCATATGGGGTAATGATTCATAGGAGGATTTTTTAATGGATCAAAAAATAAATAAAACCCAATCCCCCCTATCTTAGGTATATTCAATGATGCTTTTAGGCATTCCATTAGTATCAGATCTAGGTTACCTATTATTGGATCTATTTTGAGGATCCATTGAATTTCATTTGAATTAATGAAGAGTGGATTTCATTAGTTATTTGAAGATAATCTTACTCTGATGGATAAATATACTTTAATTCAAGTTAATATAGTTCGTAAGTATCATCTAATATGATGAAAAACTAAATGAAAAAGGAGGGAAATAAGGAAATAAATAATCCAAAGAATCGAAGGGATCAACCACTTTATGAAGGTAAAACATGTGTTAATTTCTCATCCATTGAATCTGTGGATAGAGATCCTTATAGAGATAGTAATTCAAGATGGGAATTGAATAAAAAATTAAAATAGTGAATAAATTATACTCTAAATTCAATTTTTATATAAATAATGTTCCATAAGAATTTGTTACATAGGTAATTGGTTTTAATAATGAGCTATTTGATTAAAAATAACATGTAAATGAAGACGTTGATTCCATGAAGAATGAATTGGATAAAAAGTTAGAATCTAAAAGACTTTTTAAAAACTGGTTAATTCTATGGGTGAGATATCCACACTTTTCAATGAAAACTTATATCTTATTGATGAAAATTTAAAAAATACTATTATAAGAATGAATTTTTCAAGGCTACTATTACTGAGGTATTTTATGCATTACAGAATCAATATAAGGTAACTATGAGTATAAATAAAGATCGATTGAATGTAAATGATATAATAGCTAAATATATTGACATTTACCTTCAAGATAAAAGAACCATACATGAATAACATATAGATAATATGAAGAGTTCTTATAATGTTAGGTTGATATCTATTGAGTATTAAAATAACTCACTTATCCTAAAGTGTCTGGAGTTAGAGATTAAACGTAAAAATCTTAAATTTGTTTTTGTTTGACCTTCTCAAACATCTAAAATGAAAAATGTTTACACTAATGAAATATAGATTATTTCTCCTCGAATGTGACTCATCTAATTGGTAAATAGATCTCTAGAATATTTGAGTAAGCTTCAAACTCAAGTACATGGAAGTGGAACACCCATAGTCCAAATAGACATGCGTGCACTAATTTTTTTTTATCGAATAGTATTTGATATAAAGTATATTATTTATAAATATGGGTTTTTAAAAATTTCCAGAGGTATACCACATTTTAAAGGGTGTATGTGACCATGTAATAGAATATATGTTCTCAAAACTGATCCCAAAAGAGAGGTGAAACAATCTAAAAATAGCATGAAAAAAATAATTATAGATTTCCTTCAAAAGAGAATAGAAAGAGGTTTAATAGATGGTATTTGTATTTCGATAGGATTGGGAATATGAACATATATTTCTAGAATAACATATTAATTAATTTAATTCATATAAATCTACCAGATAAGGGTATTAGAGCTGAATGTGAAAACAAACTAGTTGTAATAAAGATATAGAATTCAGAGAATAGAATTAATCTAATAATGATGAATAGATTTAGAAGTCTTGATATTTATTGAGTATTTTAATATTTATTGTCACATATATGAAGAATATTGGTATGTTACAACCATCCACATTATTCATGATGATGAAATAAAGAAGCTACAATAGTATATTAACAAGAATATGGTAATTAAAGAAAAATCATTCTTATGAAAGAATATAACACCCAAGAAGTCAAATAAGGTTGAGGAGAATGTTCACACATTTAAGATAATTGAAGATAAGAAATGATATTAAAATACAATAAAGAATAATAACCAAGATTACACATCAAATAAAAGATTACTCTCCTTATGGTAATAGATGAAACACCATGGATTGTTGCTAAAAATATATGGAAGAAAATTTTAAAATGGAAGAAAGTTGGAAGTGAGAAATAATTCAATGAAAGAGACACAAAAGAAGATTGAAATGATATATGGTATCACTTGTTATGATACTGAAAATCTACCCCAAAAGGGTTAGTAAAAGGTTGATCAAGGTGTGTGTGTGCAAGGTGTAATAGGGTAGTCTATGTACCTAGCAATTGAGGACTTGAATGCCTCATCAAAAGAATCTTAATAATGATAAAATGAAATCACTGTTGGTCCTTATTGAAAAATATATTTCTAAAAATATTTGGTCCTTACCATAAACAATAATGAGCTACATGAGTCAAATTATATCTTAGTCTTATGTCCAGATTAGCTAGAAATAGTTAGGAGGGTAGAGAAAGCATCAAAAACCTCAGTTGTTTTGTTAACTCCAAAAAATAAATCTATTCAAGAAAATGAAAAAGTTTAAAAGAAATGTGATTCCATGATTCACATTGAAATAAAAATCTAAATGATAAAGTAATATATTGGAATAAATAATGGTAGGTATTTTATATATTTAAGGAAAAATACACCTAGGTTGTGTAAAAAGTCTCATCCTTAATGATCAACTAAGAAGAAGTAGAAGAGCCACCTTATTCCTACATACTTGAAGAAATAATTTTGTTCATAGGGATTAATGGTTATGAATAAGAAGAATCAATGAATACTAGTGTTCTTATACATCCTTTTAAAAATCTGATATTGATAAGAATTTCTACATAGGATCTATATGAAGTACGGAGTGCACCCCTTGAGGGGGATAAACTAAAGAGGTAAATAGTGCAAGATATTTCTTATATTATTAAAAGATATAGAATAGAATAGCCCTAGGAATGATGATGTGTGAGTCATTATATTTAATCAAATTTCCTAGTTATGGTGAATACATGATATACTTATTAAGAGGGTGCTATTTTTTAAATAAAAATGCGGAATTTTCTTACATACACATGAACAGTTTGATGTTGTTTGTGAATATTAGTACAGTTTTAAAAATCCTTTAGAAAACATAATACTTGAAACCCATAATAATTTAAAAGTGAGTTCTAAATACATTTATAAATTTACTATAATGTTTTGGCCTCTAGTTTATGAAAAACAATTCAACAATGGGTTTTCCCAAGTATACGTGGAGTGATTAAATGATGTCTCAATGACATCTCGGACAACATTTTCTCAAAAAAAACTATAACATTATTATCCACATGACCTCAATAACCCATACTCATATTCTAGAGGTCACCAACTAGTATTAGGGGTCTATGGTGGGATAATGGAAAGACTATAGCCTCATGATTAGAGTGAATCACTACGGTATAATCACAAAAATCAATAGTGGAAGCATATAAAATAATTAAATAGGATAAGAATAAAAATACATCATAAAAATAACTGATTAACCACTTCCATCAATGTCATACAAAAAATTTGATCATTCCATTATATAAAAAGGGAATATAGGTGGATGAGGAAGAAAATACGAATACATACAAGTATACAGAAAGAAACAAAAATACCAAAAAGGGAAATATCCAAATAGAATCATGAGTCATAGCTCTGTCCTGTTCTCCCCCACTCCCAGGTCATAATAGATAAATTATTTATAACTAGGATCTTTACATTATCCCTACCAACATCCATGAATACTATCCAGGTACGATAAAGGTGGCCAGATCGTGTTGTGAGATAAACTCATTTTTCCACCACCAATAGTGTCTAATGTCATCTAGTTTGTGAATATATAATAAATAGTGTGTAGTTTATAATAATGTTTTATGTAAAGTATAGTAGTAACTGACATAGGTTTGGGTTACCATTGAACACCCATCGTTTTCTACCTTCTTAGGCTTAAGTTGGGCTGTTTCTAAGAAATGAATCAATTGTTATTTAATTTATAATGATGTCTTAATACCGATCTCATAGATCAATAATACCCCTTGTTTAAGGCCCAACAATATTTGAATAATAATACCATTAGTGAATGTAATTATCTGAAAAAAACTAAACTTGTACTTTCTCTTGGAAGACACATCATATAATCATTTCTTTATTTAATTTTTCAAAGGTGACCAGATCCTATTCTTAGAATATCCAATTTGGAACCCAGTTATCGCTCTAATGATATCAGGAACCATACACCTTACAAGTCCATCCTATGAATTCCCCATAGGAACCTTGGTATCACTCGTGGTGTGGTAAAACATCAATGCTCACTGATTCTATCCTTGATGGTCCCCTAAGGGAACCTAAGTGTCACTCATGGTGAAACATCCCTCTCACTACCTCCTTGGAAGTCCATATATAGATGCCAAGTATCACTAAGGTATAAATTAGATATCTTCATAATGATTCTATCCATGGAGTTCTTATGAGAACCCATGTGTCACCCAACACACTTACCAATGATTTCATTATAATCATTTAACTATTCAAGTCTAAAGAGACTATCTATGGTGATCCTAAAATGGAACCCACCTCTCACTCTTGGCATGCCGATAAGAAAATGGTAATGGGACTAAATTATAACCATACCATATAAGCACAAATTTTAGACCAAATGGAAATCACGGTTATAATAAGTTCACTCATGACTAAATGTGGTTTAAATAACTACATAGGCTTAGAAGTACTAAAATCACTAGAATCATACCCTTCATTTTAATTAGAAATTTCTATTATGAAGGATAACTATAGCATAGTGAGTAGGGATAATGTTTAAAGCCAAATATATATGGTCATCCATTTCACCATTATTGAATTTGACTTATGAGTAAATTAATTTATTTAACATTCCCAAGTAAGGAGGAAAAAAATCCACACCTCAATATGTGAATCAAGCATGTAATCAACCATGGTGTTTTAATCTCATTTAACAAAACACCTAAGGGGTGGTTCAAATTCAAGATCTATAACCTTTAATTACACCTCAATAAGTTTCATCGGTAATCTTGGTCAAGACCACAGAATCAATTTAAATACCAATTAAATTTATAAGCATCACTTGGATGAACCAGAATGCATCATAATAGCGTAATATATAAAAACCCTGACATTAAGGGAAAATCACTCGACCACATACCACTACTTTTTAGAACACTCATAAAGTATCAAGCTCCAATTTGGTGCAAATTAAAAGAAAATATAAGAATAGATGAATGACCTGAAAATAGGCAATAATAGTCTACACCAAAATTGAATTATTGATAGCAAGGAATATAATGAAATATGAAAGAGGAATATAGAACTCAACATCATGTATATAATGAGACAAATAGTTATAGAATCGGAGTCTGGATCATAGAGTAATGGAAAATCCAAGGATAGGCTTCCATGGGATCTCTCAACATGGGAGAAGGGTGGCCATTACTGGAGGAATAAGGGAATGAAGAGGTGGGATAAACAATAAAAGCATTAATTGAAATATTGTCATTATCCATGCAAATATTTGTTCTCATAGTTTGGTCACATGGTTAGAAAAAATATTTTCCAACCATCTTCCCATATCTATTCAAGAACCCCGCTCACAAGGTCATGATAAACTATTAAAAAATCATGAACCAACCTTGTAAATTACCTATATCGAAAATTGTAGCACCCACACATGATCATATGGCCCTTGTTTCAAGGTTACCTCAAATCGTGAGGCATAAGATAGTGTGTTGGACCACCCCTCATGGTGAGACAAGATATGTGTCCTGATCATCAAGGTTTCTACTAACCTTATGGCTCATCCGACTTTCCCAAAAAATTTGTCCTCCAGGAATTGAAACAACCCAAAATGCCCTTGTTTCCTCTATAGCCTCACTTGGAATTCACATTAGTTCAAAAATGATGAATTAAACCTGAAATTAAAAGGTTTTATAGCTCATAGAAAAGTTAGGATCTTTAAATATTCCACCCTTAAATAAATTTATCCTTAAATTCCCCTTAAATGGTTGGTCAAGCATATTCTAAGAATAACTTTGACCACGAAGCATGTATGTTAGCCTCCCACTACCATGTCTCATCCTATATCTAGTCATGCTTCTATAACACCCGTACTATAGGAACTAATTGGCCTCAGAAAACCTTTGTTATATTATCAACAAAATGGATTGGATACTCCATAAAGGATGCATCAACCTCCAACTCGACCTTATTAGGTTAATTTAAATGTGAAGGATCAGAAAGATATTGATGAAGCTAAGAAACATTGATAGGCTACCAGCCTAACTCTCTATATAATCTTGGCAGTCCCAACATAATGATTTGATAGCTTCCCAAGTTTGTGAATCTGTTTATTCCCCATTCTAGGTGAAACTCATAAAAATCCATGACTCTGCACCTCTAACTCTAGTTGCGGATGGTGATGATCGACATATGATTTCTATCTAGACTAATATATAGATATATGTATCATGATAAGTTTAACATACTTTGAAGTCTCCTAAATGATATGATCACCTTTTTTACATTGCCTCTCTTACCTTTAACCTCATAGGGGTGCTTGGCATGGCCTACAATATAGTACCTCATTAGGATCCATCTAAATGGTCTATTAATAGCTATTATTATAAGATAAATTTGTGAGTGGTAATTGTTTCTCCTAAGAAACTCTAAAATCAGGGACACATACATGGAGCATGTCCTCCAAAACCTGTATCATATCCTTAGACTGGTTGTCGATATGGGGGTGATAGGTTGTACTAACCAGTATATGGGAACCATGTGCCCTTTTAAACCCCTATCAAAATAGTGACATGAAATTAGTGTCTCATTTTGATTCTATAGAATGTGGAACCCTGTAGAGGTTTATGATTTCATTAATTTTGATCCTCCTGAGCTCATCCACTAGAAATGTATCTCGAATAAGATTAAAATGGGTTAACTTTTTCAACCTGTCTACAATCACCCATAAGGATTCCCTACCCTGAGGTGATCTATGTGACCCCATCATGAAATACACAGCGACGTCGTCCCATTTCCACTCAGGATTAGGTAATAGATGTAAAATAACTACATTTAATTGGTTCCCTTCCTTCACCTGCTGACAGGTGGAATAGTGAGTAACAAACCCAACTATCTATCTTTTCATCCAAGAACACCAGCATCAACAACATAAGTCACGATACATCTTGGTAATACCAGCTTTCACATCCCATATAGAGGCATGAGACTCTCGTATTAACTAATATTGAATGTATGTATGAACCCCAAAAATGTCATTTGATGTGAAAAATCTCATCTTCATAAAATATACAATTAGGTGTCTGGTAATCACTTTCAACACTCTCCTGTAGGATCAAGACCTCGGAATCTAATAGTTGTCTCATCTTCAATCTCTCCAAAAGTGAATAGGTAACTGATAATTATGTTCATATAGACTTTCCATGATATACTTGATCCTCCAAGTGCATCTCATATAATAAGGATATAAGCTACCACTCACTACTGGTCATAAGAACTATTGGCATTTGAGTCCTCCTCATATCATTGGAAACAACAAAACCCCTTCTATGTTTATAAGAAATATCTAAATCAAAGGAATGATGGTATTTAACCCACCTTCATTGACTAATATTCAATTTATGCTATGATAATATATACATGAGTATTTTTTGGTCAATGTACACTAAAAAATACTCTCCCAATATGTTGTTCCACTAACAATGAAAGGCATGCACAAAAGCGACTAACTCAAGATCGTGTGTCATATCCTTTCATGTGGACTCAACTGATTAGACCCATATGCCACGTCATGCTACCCATGTATCATAACTTCTCATAGACTAATTCATAACGCATCACAATACACTATTATCTTCTTCCCAACTATGGAAGAATTAGGATCAGTGATGAAGTCAGTCTCCCTTTAAACTCTTTAAAGGATATCTCATAGGTGTATGGCCATATAAACTTAACACCATTCTTATTCAAGCTCAAAAAAGGTACTTATAAGTAAGATATTTCGAGTATGAAGTTCCTATAATGACCATATAGCCCCAAGAATCTATTTATATCAAATGCATTCTTGGGGATATCCTAGGAAAATACAACTCTCACCTACTCGGGGTAAACAGATACCCTTATCTTTGAGATAATATGAATAAGGAAGTGAATTTTATCCATCTAAAAGTAGCACTAAGTAAGATTAAATTATATATGATGTGCTCTCATTGTATTCAAATTGATCTCAGGATTTTTTCCATGCTCTCTTGGAGTATGAAAATACATTGAGATTTCATCCACAAAAACCATGATGAAGGAAACTGATTAGGGGTGGAAAACACTATTCATCAAGGCCATGAAAAAATGGGGCACATTCATGAAACCAAACGGATTTACCAAATACTCATAAAATCTTTATTTAATATGTAAGTTTGTAGATGGTATATATTATAGTCTAACACAAAAATGTTGATAACTTTATCTCAGTTAAATCTTTTAGTGCACTTGAGCTTATCAAATCTATTTGAAGAGATCATCTATTTGAGGAAATGGATAGAGGTTTTTAACTATAATGAGGTTCATAAATTAGTAATCCATGTAAATCCATAGGGTTCCATCCACATTCTTGGAGAAAAGGAATGGTAAAGCCCATGGAAAATAATTAGGTCACATAAACCTCTTAGCATCCAAATCCTCTAGATTCCTATTGAGCTCTTGGAACTTAGTATTATATATCCTATAATGAGGAATGGATATATATTCAGCTCCATGAATAAGCTCGATGGAAAACACTACCTCTCTTCCTGAAATGTTTTATGTGAAAACATCCTTGAAATGATCAACCATAGGAAGGAAATCCAACTGACATGTTCTCTGATTATCCAGATATATGATAGCAATCTAGGCACTCATATCAAAATTCTCAATTCTAGCTCATCTCAACTTAACATCACATTCTCCCTCATGAATAAAAACCATGCCCTCCTGTGATGTGAAATTCACCCATAAGTGATAGAAATCAACCAATTCATGAAAGGGAACCATCCAATGCATACCAAGATGATATAAAACCATGTAATCTAGAGGTAAAAAGATGTACGACATAAAGATATTTCCACCAATCTCAAGGGGGGTCCTTGTACTGGCATACACTCTCCAGTAGTTTTTCCAAAGGATTATCATGTGTATTCATACCAAAGGAGAACTAAACATCAAGTCCAAGGATCTCCACAATAGATAAAAATATGAATCTATAAGAACAACATGTATTTAAAAGAGTGGATATTGTAGTAAAAGTGACTAGGATTATACCTCTCACTGTAGAAGTTTCAACACTCTTCTCCTTGTGTATCAGTTTCATAGTGTAAATCATGCCTGATCTATAGTCTTATGATATATCCTGGCTACCTAGAGTAGGTCTACTCTAGTAGAATTATAAATCTAGCATGTGGCTACCTCTTACATGACCACCTCCTTGGCCTGATCAGCCGGTCGCACTCCAACTTCCATCCAGAAGAGAAGTTGTTGAATGCACTCCTGAATGCGGAGTTAGTGTAGAACATCTCCTACAAGAAAATGGAGGGAAATATATACAAAAAAATTGTACATGGCCCATATATATGCAAGATTATAACTTAACTATAGACCTTTCATACACTGAGCACTCGTATGTATAAGTCTACCACACTATTGGGACTATACCTGGATACCTAAGTTTGTAATCTTGCTACTAATATCACTACTTGGAATCTCCAAGAAATTCTTCCTACTATTGATCAATGTAGTACTAGATATTCATGTTGAAAATCCTTGGCTCACAAATTTTTTCCCTCTCAAGTTATGATCAATGATAAGATCATGGTTCACTATTCTAAATATAGTAGTAAGTCAAAATAAAAATCCATCTATAATCATATAAAATACCTGAGACCATCCTTGAATATCCATGATTTCGATGACTCTTCACCTAATAGAATAGGTGTGAAAAACTTGACCTCTATGAAACAAGCTAAATAGTTCATACTGATAAGGCGCCCTACTATAGGACCATAAGATCCAAAATTTTATTATCCCTCAATGTATTGGGATATAAATAATCATAGAAGTCCATATAAAAATCCCTTTAAGCCAAATCCCAATGATGATCCATATGAGTAATGACATTATGTCATCTCTTAGTAGAATCTTGAAGAATATACATAGCGAACTTCACTATCCTCTTTGGAGGTGTCTTGAGATAATTGAAAATCTATAGCATGGACTATATCCATGACTTCGTAGCCAATGTCCCACCATCCCCGAAAATGTGGGTGGATGTTGTTGTTGACTCTGCCATAGTTGGGGTAGGTCACATGGCTCCCTAAATGGTCGGCATAATGCATAGGAACCCACCTCAAAACCAAGAATCGATGCCCGTAACAGGTATAATAGGAAGCTTCTCAAGAGGAAATACTAGAGGTTCTTCTAGTGACCCAGGTCCCACCACCTCTAAAGTATGGTCAACACCACCCACCAAGAGAATGACTTGAGGAAATCATGGTGGAATTTCTCTACAACTCCCAAACACACACCTCAATACAAGATCTAACAACCACTAATATCATAGATATTAGAATAGGATAGGTACAATAATTCCTATATAATTTTCATACACCAATTATTTCTCTTAATGTCATGTCTGGGTAACATAAAGATCATAAAGAAAGTAATAGACACTATCTACTCCACACTAATAAGTTCATTTTAGGTTCTAGTTCTCTTTTATAGGTCCAAGGTTCTGGTATAGAGAGTTTCAATTACAATTTATAGAGAAAAGTTCCCATTAAATTTCAAATAGAATCCCTATTTAATAGTGACCACTACATTTAAGATTTCAATTTCATTTAAATTCATTATCATTTATTAGTAATTTACAAAAAAGGTATTACTATATGGATCACTAGTTCCAATTTATAAGGTCCCATACACCTTATAAATTGAAGTGTGACATACATTTAATCCCAACCAATCATTTATTTATTCCTTGGTTAAAATATTAGAAAAAGTTCATGTATATAGTAATAAGGTACCAAAACATGATGCAAATAGTGCACACAGTAAGTAAATGTGGCCTAGAATAATTCATGGAATTTAAATCATAAAGTACCTATAATGATACATGGTACAACACTTCCTTTCCATACTTGACCAAGGGTAAAAAACCATAACCATAAGGAACATAAGACATCATGTTCATCACCCAAATATGAAATCAAGAAAACTATAATAATCACAATTTCAGAACAACATGTCCCATCCCTTGTAATTTAGATTTTCACTATGCGTGGTTTATCTCTTCTCAAGAATAGGAACATGACTAAATCCCAAAAAATTCCTAATCTATTTTATAATATTCCAAAATGATAAGAAAAAGGAAAATAAAATCTATGTGATACCACTTTCTGACATTCCGGACCCAGTTCACTCAACTGTAATCGAACCCGGCTGCCCATATCACCCAAAGCTCACATCCTCATATACCAAAGGTTGCTGACTAGAAGCGAGGGTCCACGGTGGAACAGTGGGAGACTGTACACTCATTATCATAGTTTATCATAATGGTATAATCAAAACAATCAATAGAGAAATAATGAGAAATAACTGAGCAGTGGAATAATGAACATCTATCATATAAATAACCAAGTAATCACATCCTTCAATGTCATATATGAAATGACAATCATGGAATGTAATAAAAAGTGAAATATAGGTAAACATATCAGTGGGTACACATACATACAAGTATATTGAAATAACCAAAAATGAAAAAAAATATGTCTCCATATAGAATCATGATCCGTAGCTTGGTCATGTTCTCCCCAACTCTCATGCTATAATCAATCAAGTTTCGACAACTGGGTTTTTTCTCCTATCCCTACCTGAATTAATGAAATATTTCTGGTTATCATAAAGATGGACTAAGCGTGGTGTGAGATAAAATCAGTAGGAAACTACCAACATTTTCTAATGTCATCTAATATATGAATATATAATAAATATTTTGAAATTAATAATAAAGAAGAAAGTAAAGTGTGTTAATAACCCATTGAACATCTATCCTCTACTACCTGCTTCAGTTTAAGCCGGATTGTATATGAGTATCTTATCAATCATGATTTAATTTAAAATGATGTCTCAAGACTAGGACCATATATCCATATTCCCCTATGTAATATATCCAAAAAGATGTGAATAATATGGCCATCAATAAAAGTAAGGCTCTGACCGAATCCAAGACTATCGGTTTTCTTGGAATACACGTTGTATAATCATTTGATTATTTAATATTTCAAATGAAACTTGAGACCATTTTTGGTATCCCTAATTTGGAACCCATGTAATTCTAAATGAATATCATAAATCAAAAACATTGCAATCCCATAGTAGGCATTAATCATAAGAACCCTCATGTCACTCTAGGTATGTTATAACTTCACTGCTCATTGAGTCCATCCTTGGCTATCTGCTAAGGGATCTCAAGTGTCACCCATGGAATATATAACAAAAAAACCTTAAAGTCCATCCTTGGAAGTCCATATAGGGAGTCCAAGTATCACTTGGGTATAAATAATAAATCTTCCAAATGAGTTCATCCATGGTGTTTATATGAGAACCCATGTGTAATATAAGGTTCTTAATAATAATTTCATTATAATCATTTAATTATTCATGTCCAAAGAGACCGTCAATGGAGACCCTAAAATGGAACCCACCTCTCACTCTTGGCATGTCAATAATAAAATGATCATGGGACCTAAGTCTAACAATACTATATAATCACACATTTTAAACCAATTTTACATCACAATTATAATTAGTTAACTCATATTTGAATGTGGTTTAAATAATAGCATAGGTTTAGAAGGCCTGGGGTCACACAAATAATTCCATTTTTTTAATTTCCTAATTTGATTATGAATTATAAATAAACCAAAAGAGAGCAAGGATAATGGAAAAAGGCCAAGGGACATGGTCTTCCATTCCCACCTTTATTCAATTAGTTTTATTAGTCAATTAATTCGTTTAACTTCCCTATGTATTGGGGAAAAACTCCAAACCTCAATAGGTGAATCAAGAACATGATCCACCTAATATCATTTAATATCACACCTAAGGGGGGGTTCAAATTCAGGGTAAATAAACTTTAATTTCACCTTAATAGGTTTCATGGGTCTTCTATGTCAAGCCCATATAATCAATTTAAATATTAATTCACTTGATAAGAGTCACCAAAAGAACCATCATGTGGCACAACTGTGTAATATAGAAACACCTTGAATTTAAGGGAAAAGTTAAAAACACCTACCTCGGCTTGGTAGAAGAACAATTATCTAGTATTAGCCTCTAATTTGTTCTATATTAGATAAAATAGATGAATTTATGAATTCCATGAATATACGACATAAGATCTTACACCAAAATATAATCATTGATAGTAAGGTAAACTGTAAAATGTGAAAGAGGAATAGATTACTCACTAGTGTGCATCAAATGATACCAATGGTGAAATAATCAGTGTCTGGATTAGAGATTTGTGGAAACGTTGAGGCTAGGATTCCATGGGAGATATCAACATGGTAAAATGGTCGTCATCGCTGGAGAAATTACAGAAAGAATATATGGGATAAACATTTTGAGCATTAAATGTAAACTCATCATTTTCCGTTTAAATACTGTTTCACATAGTTTAGTCGCATGCTTGGAAAAACTATGTACCAATCATTAACCATTATCTATCCAAGAACCCCCCTCACATGTTCATGGTGCATGGTTAGACAAACCATACACCGACTGTGTGTTTTCTATCTATAAAAAACTATATCACCCATCTATGAATTTTCATCTATGGTTCCATGGTTTCCTCAAACCATATATCCCTGGATAGTGGGGTAGACCACTGTACATGGTCAATCCAAGCTGTATGGCCTGGGCGGAACAGTTTCTAAGAACCATTTCGCTTGACTTCCTCCTTAAATAGCTAAGGCTCTAGGCCTTGAACATGCCTTGCAAACCCACGTTTCCTCCACAGGTTCACTAGGAATCCATATTAGGTCAAAATAAAGTAATTAAACCAAAAATAAAAAGGTTTTGAACCTCATAGAAAAATAAAGATCCTACAATCATATTACTAAAAATTCTATGGTTCCAACCTCCTATAATAATATTCAAAGATCATGGGGAGAATAAGTAGTATTTCAAGTGGATGAGAGTAACCTTTCCTAAAGGGGGAATAATTTATCTCTTTGAATTTATTATCATTAAGGGGGATAGTAATAGGGAACTTATATTGAAGATTAATAAGCTTCCTATGAGTATCAATGTTCAAAGTATTGAAAAAAAATCCCAAAAGGGAGATTAAAGTTCCATTTTGATTACTGGTTATGGATTTTCTCAATGTAGATATCAATATGTATCCTGATGTAATGGGTAAGGGATTGGAGTATGAAGTAAATAAATGGAAAATAGATTTCATGTTCATCATGAGTAATGAATATTGTAGTTTTCTACCGTTTTTCTTTCAAATTCTACTCATATATTAGAAATTTTAAAAGGAAAGAGTTACATATGCATAAATATATAGCTTGGTAGATTTGAGTAGAATACTATGATATCATATGATTAAAATAGATATTATTTGTGTAATAACATAAAAAGTGATGAAGAAGGGGTTCCATTACTATCTATAATATTTTTAAACAGTGAAATATTTTTCTACAGGGAACATCTTAAAGGGATGTTATTTTCGGTGAAAAGGTAGCTGGATGGAGGTTTTTGAAGACCCATGATACGAGAGAAGTACATCAGAGTGTTGTATTTAAGATTACTATTGAAATAATTTTTAGAAACACATAAATGATGGTTAATAAGGTTTATAGTTTCTTTGAAGAGTCACATAAGTCATTTCATCAATTATGGATCTTTTGGACTTGAAACTCAAAAAATTTCAGTCCCTAGGTGTAAGCCATTTGTTCTCATCATAATATTTTGAATCAATGAGTGTAAATATTTAAAGTGTTGATTATAAACCTATGGAGAGTCATAATTCTTTATGTTGATCATAAATATTGATCATAAGACATCAATCTTTGTTTTAATTCTTTGGAAACATACTTCATCATATGGATTTGGAAATCCATAAAAAATGACATTGGAATATAATGTAAATTTTTTAATGATTTGAAATACATAAAGTAAGCCTTTTATCCTAGTTAAAAGCTTATATACTAAAAAATCAGTAAGATGGTCGATGAAAAACTAAATGTTTTCAAATTCAGTATTTATAAATATTGGGATTAAATAGGATATTTACCAATTTGATCATCAAGTATTTAGAAACATAACCCATTAAATAGGTTTTTGATTCAAGCAATAAAAATTTAATAACATGATATTCAAGGAGGATCAAAGTAAGAATTATTCTAGAAAATATGAAATTTTATTTTCTAAATAAAACATTAAATCATATGAAAATGATATTTATTGATGTTAACATTATTCCTAGTAAATCCAAAATCATTATGTTGTTAAGATTTATGATTCCAACTAGTTTAAAGAGAATAAAATTGTTTGGTGAATTTATAATAGATAAATAAATGTAGAAACTATTCTTTTTGGTTTACCAAAAATAGAAATTGAGGATATGTGAAGGTGTTTTAGTTGTCCTTTAATGTTGTAAAACTAAATATGGTGGACATGATTTTAAAATAAAAAGTAATATGAGATAAACTAAGTTTCATATGTATTGTTGTGTAAAAATCATATTTCTAGTTAAATTAAATTTTAGTTTATGTGGAAATAAAATTAAATTAAATAAGTAACCCAAAACTCCCATATAAGAATCCAAAATATAAGTGTAGCTATGAGATTTTGATTGATTCTGTAGGTTTAAGAAGAGAAAGATATTGTTTTAAGGAAAAGTATGAGTAGCTAAGATGAGCTATTGTGTGCTACCAGTCCTTAAGATAATGAAAATTTACATATATATTTTTGGTATGATTTATCTATATTAATGATAAATTTCCAATATGAATATCTCATTGAGTGTTTATAAATAATATGATAAAGGATCAAGTTTCACAAAAAGAAACATGAATACTATAAAGTAGTTACTTTTGGCCAAGAAAAAATTGATTAATTAATGATAAATAAAAAAATAAAGGTAACTCTTATCATTAAACATGTGACAATATTTTTTGGTAAAGAAATGTCTAGGTCATGGGGGAATCGCTTGTAAAATAAAGGTTAGAAATTAAATGAAGAACATGGGAAAAATGCGTTTGGAATGATTTATATTCTTAAATGGTCAACCAAATTTCGTGGTATCATATATATAAATGGAAAAGGAAAATCATATAGGAGTTTTTTGTTCATGATTTCCTCTGAGACCAAGTAGAATAGAGATAGTACTACATCTCATGAGAAATAATAAAAAAGAGAAGAATCTAATAATGTGTTGAAGCTTAAGATTATCTAGGCGTTGAAGGTGAAGATAGATATAGATATTACAAATGACATCCATTATTGTAGAATCATATGAAGAAGAAAAAATAGATATTATGACCAATTTTTTATGGTTTTGTCCATTTTTTCGTAGAATATAAATATTTACGAGGAGATAATGGGTTTGAAGATCATAAGAGAAGTGAATTTGGAATCCATATAATTAGGTTTTGAAGATCTATGAACCTATGTTTCATGTAGTGATGGAGCTATGAATTATTATTGAATATCTATCGGCATTCTAATGATTTATATTGAGTTAAAGTAGATCTATCATACTGAGGTATAATCATGTTGTGCAGATCAGTTGGTCTACATATAAGGAATGACTTCAAAGGAACACTTTCATATATTTTTTGGGGATATATAGAACCTGTGTAACTCAATGTACGTAAATATATGACCCAATGACTTTTTTAATAAATTTTGAAGCTATTGATGGAAGCCTTCAGGGAAATAGGAATTTGTAATCCCATTGATAAAGTGCAGGTAAAGATGTGTGAAACACCAAAAATTATAATTAATAAAAGATTTTAGTGTAAAATCTTTTTTAGGCAAAAAACCAATCAAGAAAAGTATTATTTTATAGTACCAAACCATGTAAACCTATTTTGTGACTCTTTATTTATTTACTCGTATTGCATGAAGTTGATGATTTCTAGGATAAAAATAAAATAGAACCATATGCACTAATAAATAATGTCAGTTTAATTACTTGAGGGGGTTAAATATTCAAAGTATTATTTGGTAATTAGTAAAAAATAAGTAACACCTAATTCTATCCCCATTCAGGTTTCCTCACTAGTCTTGTTGGTAATTTCAATAATAATATTTTAAAATCATTATCATCCACGTTAGCAATAGAAGTTGGTAGTCTCTTATAGCCAAGGTACTAAGTCATAATATGTTAGCTACTCAAATATCCACCTCTAACCTAAAAATATTCTAGAGTCTACTTTTTCATATATTTGGATACATATTTTAGGACCACAATATGTTTATAATACCCATCCTGAAGATATGGAATTATTTCACTCAATAATGAACACACAGAAATGTTCCCCTTAATTATTTGACTTGGTGTAGTTCTTCTTCTAGTGTCCTATAATTCCACCTAAAATATATATTGCATCTTTTTCCATCACATATCTTTTAAATTTCCTTTTCATTGAACTATTATTCTAAGTATACTTATATATTCAAGGATGTATGGTTCTATTTTCCTTTATATTCCTTTTATTCACTATAAGGACCATAGTTTTATCACACCCCATGTCCTTATAAACATTGTTAATAAGGATAAAGAATTTTGAGCTATACTTATCACTATTTATCATATTATAACTAAAAATGAAACTCTAGAAGCTATTAGGTAGTGAGAATATAATGAGATTTGTAAACCACTCCTCAGGGATTATCAACACCAAGATGTCCAAGTGATCTATGTATCTAATCAACTTTATTACATGGGGCCAAGCCAGTGTCATGCCACTATGATTATAAGATAATAGTGCATTGGAGATCTCATTTCTATATTATCTCTCCTTCTATTGGTAATGATCTTAAAAGTGACATATCATTCTAGAGACATTCATAGCCACATATTTCTTTAGAACCTCACTGAACAAGAATTATAACTGGAAACATTAGATATGTGGAATTATGAAAATGTTTTATGTAGAGAGATTTCTCTGCCTTACTATCCTTTTTATTATGTTCTTTAGGAAGCAATGTTTCCAATACATATAATTTCCATGTAGGGTATAGTACAATGCATAGGTGTATAAACCAATCTTATATATTCAAGAATCTGTGAAGTTTATCCTTCTCTAATATATATCTCATGGGAATTGTTGAAGTTATACATATTTTAATTTATAAAATAAATTTGAGAATAATTATAGTACTTTTTTTGGATTAAAAAAATATATAATAAATTAAATTTTTTTATTAATCTTCACTGTGTTATCAAAAACCAATAGCCCTGTACATTAGAATTTTAATAACCTATCATATGGATATTCTAGGGTAAATGATCCATATGTACCTTATTATAACATAGATAGGGGCATAAAATATAATTTGATGGTATTTAGGTATGCCGGTGTGGCCAACATCAATAAACCATAACGTTTTTTGAGAAATAACATTCTACTTATTCTCCAGCATAACTCCTAAGATGGTTTCACCTGACCATTGATTATGAATTTCCACCACACTTCATGGAGCTCTATACATTACATAAGATTTTACTCAAATTAATGTGAGGGGAACTAAAGTATTGGTTATAAGTTTTATATAAAATAAAATATGGGTACATGAACTCTTATATAATAGAGGAGGGGATGATATGTATACCATCATTTTAATTTAATAAAACAATTATTAAAAAAATTGAAATACTAATTAATTAATTGAATATAAGAACATTAATTGGATAGTCTAAGATCAAGATCATCCACACATACTGTTAATATATATTTGTGCATGACCCGACGCATATCATTGACCATGGGGAGCTAGACATTAATGATGGGGCGACTTTTGTGGAGGTTCCAGTGGAGATCGAGGATCGACAGGAGCATGTCCTACGTGGATGGTCGATTCCTCTAGTTCGCATCAGATGGAAGCACGGGAACCTCCAGGAAGCACTTGGGAGCGGGAGGCTCATATGCATGCACAGTACCCACATATTTTCACCTAGTTTATGATGTATCTTTACGGGGACGTAAAGATCTGAGGTGGGAGTAATGTAAAGACCCTTAAAATTCAAGGGAAATTTTTTTCTTAATTTTCTTTGGGATTTTACAAGAACGCGGTTTCTAACGGCACATGATTCTGAGACCCAGTGTGACCGGAATTTTTATCCGAAGTTTAGCTCGGGTATGTTTAGTGAACGAATGAGCGGGTTTTCCTAACTTTTGAACCGGTGCTTAGAATCAAATTCTGAGGGCACCGATTAATTCGCAGCGTCGGTAATTGCTTAGGAACACCATTTCTGGAGTTTCATTTACACAGGAGGAGTTGTTATAAATTTTGAAAGGTAAAATAAAATCGAGCTTCAATTTTATTTTATTTTCACTAAGTGGTAATCCGTTATGTGGAAGTTGGGAAACTATCCTAGGTAGGTTATGGGGGCAGTGGGTCCCACATGAACCCCACCCCTTCATATGCCCTAACTCCTTCAACTCACCATTTAATTAGATAACTTAAGTTAATTAATTGTGTGAGTTAAATTTGAGTGTTTGAATTTCAAATACTTAAGGCATAGGTAATAAAATAAGACTAAGCACTTATTTTATTATGGTTGGAGCTTGTTGAGAGTGGATTGGGGTAAGAAACTCTAAAGTTCTTCTTCATCGTTGAAGAATGTGAAGAACGCGAGGAATGCACCGATCTCCGATGAAGAACGCCGAATACTCGGAGATCGACTACGTGACGTTGTATACCGTGACGCCAATGACATTCCTTCCACGACGCCTTCTTCCGCGACCATAAATTCCTCGACGAACCCTCGCTCAACGAATTCGACGAGGTAGGGGTTTATTTTAAATGTTTGTTTGTGATTACTACCGTCGCTTTCTTCTTTTCAATTTGAGCCACCTAATTTAGCAATAATGGGAGGAGGTCGGACCGCACGAACACGCCCGACCCTCCTCCCCCTTGTTGGTTTGATTTTTATTGCGGCACGTGTAAGGCGGCGTGGTGCCGGAGCACTGTGTGGGTAATATTAAAGGAAGGGCGGAGAAGTGTGGCGCCGTCGTGCCGCGCCATTGAAGACGAACTAAACCGCGGCGCCGGTGCGCCGCGCCGGAGAATCACAAAGGCACCGCGGCCGGAGTAGGGCCACGTCGGAGGGGCGTGGTGCCATCACGCTGCGCCGGACAGACTAAGGCAACGACAAAGCAGGAACAGGCGGCCGGTTTCGGGCCGCTGGCGTCGGAGCAGGGGGGACAGGCCCCTGCCGGTCTCGTGCCGGCAAATGCCGGCCGGCCGGAGCGGTCTGGCCGGTCAGAGGTAGAGCTGAGGGTTACGACCCCCAGCTGGCCAGACAAGAGCGGCCGGCCACATGGGGGCCGCGGTTATGAAAATGTGGGGGGCAGCGCCCCCCCCCCCCCCCCCCCCGCACCCCCTAACGCTCGGTCGTTTCGGCCGAGCCACCTGGCCAGCGCCAGCGCGCCGGGCCGCCAGGCCAGGCCGCGCCCAGGCCAGGCCGGGCCGGGACGCCCCCAAGTGGGCTGGACCTGGACTCGGCTCGGGTCGACCCGGTTCGGGCCGACCCAGGGGGTACCACGCCGGGTCGGACCGGGCCCGAACCCCCTTATATCGGACCTCTCACGGTCTTTTTCCCATAACATGGGCTGAGGACCTCCGCTCGATGCATCGTTAGCTGCGATGCGATCCTTGGATCGAGACAATCGTTTCAGTATATTACACTCAAGGTTTCAGAGAACTTTGGGTTCGGTCAGGTTGGTTCGTACCCGAAACCAACCGGGCCCTCGGAGCAGAAACGCTTATAACTTGAGCTCCGGACGTTTGATTGACGTGCCGTCGACTTCGATGGATTCCTCTAAGTGAGACGAACCTTTTGGCTTACTCCGCTCGAGGTTTGGCTGTAGTTGGAGTATGGTCGGGTTGGTTTTGAGTTAAAAACCAACCGGGCCCCTGGGATGAAAAAGCCAATAACTCTCAGACCGGGCGTCCGATCTACGCGTCGTCTGTCGCGTTGAGTTCCTATTGACGATACGGAACTTTTGGATACATCAACTCTGGACTATGTGTCAGTTGATTTATCAGCCCCTCAGCTCATGGAGCGGACCCTCCTAAACGAGTTTGCTGTGTGCGGGAACCATAGAGCTGGCTGCGACTGCGACGCCGATGACGACTGTACAGAAATCCTCTATATATTCGACGGCGATGACTACAGCACTCAGCGATCCTACATGGATCAGTGCTACCGATCTTGTGTGGGTCAGATCCTATGTGGTTCAGTGCTCAACGGTCCTGTGTGGGCCAGCGCCTACAAATCCTGTGTGGGTCATTGCAGGGGTTAGTTACCTATCGATCCTTTGTGGGTCATTGCGGGGTTTAGTACCTATCGATCATGTGTGGATCGAACGGCTTAGATGAATCAGTGGCTACATCTGATCATCTCTATCGTCTTACGAAGAAGTATACCTGTGTGAGCTAAATCTTGACTTTCAATCATTATCTTCGATAAGATTGATTTTCTTTCTTGTGTCGATTGTGTTGTGCTATCCTGTGTTGACGTGATCGAACTTGGGCTCGGATGTTGGAGCCGAACTGGAATTGATGACTTAGTTATATGTATGGGAATATACCTAAGTAGGGTCGGATGTTACTTCGTGATTGTATCTTTCCTTTGTGGATTATCCTTTTTAGATTTTGGGAGACCTTCGGGGGTCTCGGGGTCCCTACTGAGTAGCTTATACTCACACATACACGGGCTATGCCCGCACTATGTAGTGTTGGTAGCAGAAGACGGACATCGTTGATCATGGTTGAGGCACGAGGAGAAGGGTGGTACCCGGAGGTGGACCACTGGGCGGGACGTACTCAGAGTGAACGACTGGACTCAAGGAGCTGTGGAGGCTATCTGTACCCACCCATCAGGTGGGACTTCCTGTGGACGGCTCGAGGCTGTGGATTTACTTTTTAGTTGCTGTACTCCCTTTTTTAGTTGTACTTTACTTTCAGTTTGGGTTTGTATACTGGCCCACTTACTTTTCCGCACTTACTTTTGTATCCAGTTTTACTTAGTGTTTACTTCTGCTTGCTTACTCTGAGGTTTTTGTTTACTTTACAAAGGAAATACCTTCCCTTTTTTATCGGGAATTACACCTTGGTTCTAGTCGCCAGCCTCTGGCCTATGGAAGGCGGGCTTGGGGTAGTCACGGCACGGGCCCCGAGGACGGGTCATGACATGGTTATTCACTCTTTTTTTCAACACCGACATAGACAATGTAGACTTGGAGTAGTTTAGATGATGTATTATTACTAATAATGATTTATGAATCCATTAAGATCTCAATAATTGGATCAGGTTGTAACTTTGAATAATAAGGGGGAAGGAGTTTTTTTGAAAATCATAGAAATTGATAGATGATGAGATAGACCATCCCTTACCTCTTCACCTTTACATTTATCATAGAAATAGGGGAGAATAATATTGAACTTATAAGGTGAGGTTATAAGGGCTCGAACTTAAAACATTACATAATCTTGAATTAAATGAATTATTCAAATAGAGGATCTTCTTAGGTTTAGAGCTTTAGAGAATTAATCCATAACATATACATAACAATTTGAATATTACTTGTACACACTTCTACTCAGTATCCATTTTTTTCATAAAATAAAAACTCTTAATAAAAGAGTCGTGTATAGTTCCATATTTTAGACATCGTGACTTTTCCTTGATCCCATCATTGACCCTATTAAAATTTATGTCCTGTCAAAAACATTTCAAAAAAACTTGTGATGAGCATAAAAATCTCAGTAAGGGATACAAAAAGAAGAAAAACTGTTAGTTTTTAAAAATAACAAGTAAACCATGAATATTTTATCATAAGAAATACTTTTCAACTTTATGAATTAGTAAATACTCTTCGCTGAATAAATGATCATTTCTTACAATTTTGTAACCAAAATATTACCATAAAACCCTGAGAAAGAACACATAACATATAAAGGTAACTTTGGACATAAACATACTTAGATGGAATAACCATATGGTCGACTTCCTCACATATCACTAAATTGAATAGCCATACGGCCGCACTTCTATACCCAATGCATTGGAGGTTATAATGTAACCACCCATCCTGGTTTATCACAGAACCACCCATCATTTGGTTTATCACCTAACCACCCATCAAATGTCCAAATACCATTATAAAACCATAACACATAAAATATTGAAAATATAAACATTTCACTAATAACATTTCATTTGAAATCACAAGAAATCATTTCAAGATATTTAAAAAATCAATCCATTTCAAAAACCATGTTCAATACCAAAACACCCAAAAACATAATAAGGTATTTCATTTTCTTTTAAAAAACATTAAGGCTTATAGAGGAATCCAACTAATGATTATGACGTCGGAGAGGTCATTGTCGCTGAAAACGTTAAAAACATTCTTTTTTTCATTTAGTAGAACACTTAATAGAAAAAATATTATCTTTGAATGAAATTGAGAGTCAAAGGTGTTTATACACCATATAAAAGAAAGTCGTGTATAAATCAAAATATACCTCAATGAAATGAGATTGAGACGAAGTCCCTTACAAAGATCATTTTGTAAATAATATAGATCAATTTTGTGTTTTCACTATAAGCACACAACAATAGAGTATGAATACATGATAAGATATAAAAATTAATTTCTCATATAATCAAAGAATGACATAAATAAGAAAGATAAGATCAACCCAAAGAATGGAAATTGGGTTAAGAAGTTCCTTTACCACAAGTCTGACTTGACCCATACATTCTTTAATTTCCTAAATAATAAACATAAGTTAATTTATACTTTCTTAATAACCTTAATCAAGTTTATTATTCCTTTTATATCACTTATTACCTTTCTATAATAGTTAGTTAATTATTTGAGTTCATATCAGATGTTTTGTCGATGTTCGGAAGTTGAATTAAAAATGAACTTGTTATAATTATAAATTGTCCATGTAGTCAAAATTCCATTATCTCAAGGTTTATATTAATGATTTATATATCATATATATCATATATATATTTATTTATAACAATACATAACATTTGGAGATAATAAATGAAATACACCCTTCATGGAGACGGTAAGTCGTACGTACGCATGAACGCAACTTTCATTTCTATTTCATATTTTAATGGAATGAAAACATAATTATACATAGGTATATTATAATTCCAGTATAATATCATATATAATTTCATTAACGCCATCCTTTACATGTCCCATGTTTGGCATGAACGAGTCATATCACTTTGATGGGGCGGTAGTCTGCACTTCCTCAAATGAAATTATCGCATTTACCCATTATAGAAATCATAAAGGTATGTTGTAAGTAAAAAATATAGAAGAATAGAGAAAATATAAATATAATATACATGACTTATAAATACAGTTCCATCATAATGTCCACCATAAGAGGTGGTAGGAGAAGATTGAACAATCATCATTTCGTTAGGCAGTAGTTCGCCGTCCAGAGAAATAGTATGTTCTTTACCCATTAGATGGAGCTGTGTGTAAGTGTAGTTAGAATAATTCTCAAAAATGTCCAAGTATATTTAAAATACTTGTTTTGTTATAAAATAATTAAATAAAGATATTTTAGGGGGTTGGAGAAGGAAAAATAAAACAAAATAACTTAAGAGAAAATGTTACCTTTAAATTGAGTAACTCCCTTTGGTTTGAACCAAAAGGATTTCTTGAAGTTCCTTATGCCTAAGGTAAGGATTATACATTGAAGATAGATATATAAAGAGAATATTTCTGTAGATTTTTCATGATCCAAGGGGCTTGATAGGTGTGAGTAATGGGTTAGAGGTGAAGGCTTTTATAATGGGGAAGAGACGCTCTTTAGGAATGTTTGAAAATATTATTTTATTATATAATGATTTTAGGTTTATAAAGGTCAAAAACTCATTAAAGATTAAGATAATATGACTCTTGTTTTAAATAAAATAATCCAATAAGAATTGGATAGGTTTTGGATATAGTTTTAATTTTTATAATCTTATTTATGAAAATCATTCATTAATGAGGTAAAAGATGTATCATTATTCTGTCATAAATAATTTTATTTCTTTGATGTCTAAAAATTTTAAAACAATTATCATGATGTATTAAATATTCTTATATTTATAATGAATATTTATAGTCAAATATATCAATTATATAACCTCACATTAAAATTGTTTTAGCAAATCATTACATGTTTATGATATTTTTAGTTTTTACTTTAAATAAAAAGTTATTGATGTCATTATCTTACCCAAATAGCTTTAAAAGGCCAAAAATATCACAAAAGGATTTTATTGGTCGGCTAGGACTCATTCAATAAGGTTAGGACAAGTGTTTGGGTAATTTTATATTATTATAATATTATTTTTACCCTAAATTATCCGATTTACCTTTAACTCTGTTAAATAAACATCAAAAGTTACTATTCACAAAAAAATCATCATATTTAACCACATTTTACTTACTGATAACAACAATTTATGTCATATTTTTGAAATTTAATTCACAAAAGCAGTAAAATTTCATTTAAATGAAAACTTCTATTTTTTAACTACTACTTAGTGTTTTCACTATTCATCTAAAATTGAAGGTTTTCAGAAAAATACCAAAAATTCAGCCTAATATATATTTGATATCATGAATTATAAAATTATGTATAATTTACCATATTAAAAACATAGAAGTTTCAATAATTAATTTAAAATTAATTCCTATTGTCAAAACAAAAGGAGTGTTTTTAAGAAATAATAGTAATCAAAAGATTGACAGTTGTTTATGTCCAATTTCAATGTGAAATTGCTTCCAATGAACAACATTGGATTAAATGGTAAAAAATAATATAATTACACTTTAAAACAAATTAAAAATATAATCTAACCATATAAATATATTATATTAAAAGGCAGTTTTGAATTAAAATACATTATTTTTCACTAGTAATTAAAAAATAAATTTTACCATAAAAATACCAAAATTTCATCCAAAGTAAATTTTTATGTCCCCATTCTAAATAAGAATATTATTTTGTCAAATAGAACAAATAAAAGTGACAAAAAATAGATTTAAAAAGGGTTCACCATTAAAAGGCGGCAAATCAAACTTTTAAATAATATGAGAGTATTTATGATTAAAACTGGATTCATTCACATTTTAAGCCTCTAAAATTTATTGGATAAATATAAAGACATTTATCAAATAAATATAATAATATTTTAGTTAGTTCTACTCATTTCATCCAATACAACGGCTAGGGATTAACAACCACATAAAATAATATTATATTATTATTTTTCAGTATGACCCAATGTTGTGTGCAACGTAAGATATCAAAGAAACCCATTGTTATGTATCGGGTACCCCATTGAACATAGAATACATTTTAAAGTAAAATTAATATTTAGTTCAAAATATAAATAAATATGATTATGTATGATTCTCTATTTATCTAGGATGTTACATCTTTACCCCCTTTTGTAAATTGTGTCCTCAAAATTTTATTCACATTTTAAATAAGTGGTTGTATTTATCCCTCAAATAATTTCCAGTTTCCCACTTTATTCCACAACACTTGCTCTCTTCGGTCAAAAATCTGGACTGGATGTTCCTCATAAGAGAGATTCTCCTCCAACTATACTACCTCTGGGCTCAAGATATGACATGGATCCAGAATATACTTTCTCAACATTGAAACATAAAAAACATTATGTACCTAGGATAAACTTGGAGATAAAGCCACTCTATAGGAAACTGATCCAACTTTCTCCAAGATTTCATAGAGTCTAATGAACCTCGGACTCAAATTTCCCTTACTACCAAAACACATCACACTTCTCCATGGAGAAACTTTAAGAAATACATTGTCACCTGTCTCAAAAGAAAGATCTTTCATCCGATTATCTGCATAAATTTTCTGCCTACTCTAAGTTGTTCTCAAGTTCTTCTAAATCAACTAAACTTTTTCTTCCATCTCTTCTACCAATTCTGGTCCCATCAGTTTAATTTCACCTACTTCATCCAAAAAAGTTGTAGTTCGACACCACTTCCCATATAATGCCACAAATGGAGTCATCTATATACTATAATGAATACTGTTATTATAAGAAAATCCAACTAAAGAAAGATGGTGGTCTCAACTTCCCTAGTAATCCATTGAACAAGCATGTAACATATCTTCCAATGTCTTAATTTTTCATTCAAACTTCCAATCTGATTGTGGATGAAAAGCTGTGCTAAAATTTAATTCAGTACCCAACGACTTCTGAAGGCCTTTCCAAAAGTTAAAAGTGAACCTCAGATCACGATTGAATATAATGGAGATGGGATCTCCATGTGACCTGACTATATCTTTAACATAAAACTGAGTTTGTTGATCTAAATACAAAGTATCTCAAATAGGAATTAAATGAATAGATTTAGTCAATCGATCAACAATAACCCAGATTGCATTGTTACCTCATGAAGTCCTTGGTAATCCCACAATGAAATCGATGGACATATTTTCCCATTTCCACTCTAGACCTAGTAAAGAATGAAGAATCCCTTTTAGTAATTTCCACACTATTTTAACCTTTTTACAATTCAAACACTTCACAGTAAAATCAACAATATCTCTTTTCATTACATCCCACTAATAATACTCCCAGAGATCTTTGTACATCTTAGTAGTGCTAGGTTGAATTGAAAACAGAGAACTATGAGCTTCACATAACAACTCATTCTTCAATTGTGAATCACAAGGCACACATAATCTCTTCCCAAACATCAAAACACAATCATTATAAATGTTAAAATTAGGCAACTGACCCTTCTGAACTAACTCCATGTTTTCCTTCAACTCACTATATTCCTTCTGTGCTGGCTTAATTCTGTCTGATAGAGATAATTTCACTAACACCTGAAACAAAACGGAGGAATTTCCTACACCAACAAATTCTATTCCAAAGTTCATGAAATATTTAATCAAAGGATCTTGTTCCAAATGTAACAAAGTTAATGTAGCATTACTTTTTCGACTCAAACCATCAGCCGGTTTATTTTCTTTTCCCGGAAGGTAATGGATCGTGGAATCATAATACTTGATTAATTATAGCCATCACCTCTATCTAATGTTCAATTATTTATGAGTGAATATATACTTTAAAAAATTTTGGTCAGCATATAATTCACATTTTACTCAATACAGATTATACCATTAAATTTTTAATGAAAAAACAACAGAATCTAATTCCAAATCATGTGTAGGGTAATTTAACTCATGGGGTTTCAACTGGCATGAAGCTTAAGCAAATTTCCTAGACATTCTACATTAGGACACAACCAATTAATTTCAACGAAACATCACTGTAGACAACAAACTCACCATTTCTAGAAGGAAGTTCCAAAACTAGAACATTCACTAATATTCTTTTCAATTCTTGAAAACAATCATCACATTATTTTTTACAAATGAATACTTTTCGAGTTAACTTAGTCATTGGGATAGATATCCATGAAAACTTATCAACAAACCTCCATTAATAACCTGACAAAGAAAAAAAAACTATGGATCTTGATTATATGTGTGTGTCTTGGCCATTCTTCAACAACGATTTCTTTAATAGGATCAACAGTTATGCCATTTTTTCAAAAAATGTGACCAGGGAATGAAATTTGTTATAATCAAAACTCACACATTCTAAATTTCCCACATAGTCTCTTTTCTTATATGGTTTTAAATAAAACGCTCAAATGACTTTCATTCTCCTATTTAATTTTAGAATAAACCAAAATATCATATACAAACACAACCACCATTTATCAACTGAGTCAACTGAGTCATCAATCCAAAAAAACTATTCAATTCTGATTCTGATCATCTCAGGATACTGATTTGGAAGTTCATTTTCCTCTATATACCTTCCCAACATAGTTTCGATGTTTCCTCTTTAGAAAACCATTCTGAACACAGAAATATCTTAGGCGAAGCAATATGGTAATCTTAAAATGCTATATCATTTCAATATTTCCATAAATTCATTTATAGATATTAATTTAACAATATTCTAACTTCTAAAGTTGTCTAAACTGACCTCTGATACCAAATATAAGGAATTGACCTTAAAACATTACATAATCTTGAATTAATTGAATAATTCACATCGAGGATCATTTCAGGTTTAGATCTTTAGATAATTAGGCCATAACGTATACATAACAATTTTAATATTACATATAGACACTTCTACTCAACATCTATTTTTTCGTATAATAAAACTCATAAAAAAAGTTTCATGTCTAGTTTAATTTTTAGACATCTTAAATTTTCCTTGATCCCATCCTTGACCCTATTCATCTTTAAGTCCTATGAAAAATATTTCAATAAAAACATGGGATGAGCATAAAAAGCTCAGTAAGGGATACACAAATAAGGAAAACGGTTTGTTTTTCAAAACAACAAGTAAACCATGAATATTTTATGATAAGTAATAATTTTCACATTATGAAGTAGTAAATACTCTTCATTGAATAAAAGATCATTTCTTACCATTTTGTAACCAAAATATTTCTATAAAACCCATAGAAGTAACACATAACAAATAAAGGTAACTTGGAACATAAACACACTTAGATGGAATAACCATACGGTCAACTTCCACACATATCACTAAATGGAAGAGCCATATGGAAGACTTCCACACCCAATTCATTGGAGGTTGTAACATAACCACCTGTCCTTGTTTATCACAGCACCACCCATTATTTGTTTTATCACGTAACCACCCGTCAAATGTTCAAGTACCATTATAAAATCATAACAAATAAAATATTGAAAATATAAACATTTCACTAATAACATTTCATTTGAAATAACAAGAAATCATTTCAAGATATTGAAATAATCAATCCATTTCAAATACCATTTTCAATACCAAAACACCCAAAAATTGAATAAGGGATTTATTTTCCTTTTAAAAAACATTAAGGCTTATAGAGGAAGACAATTAACGATTACGGAGGAGGATAGGTCATTGTCTCCACAAACGTTAAAAACATTCCTTTTGTCATTTAGTAAAACGCTTCATAGAAAAAATATTCACTTTTAATTAAATGAAGTTTCAAAGGTGTTTAAACACCATATAAAAAAGTCATGTATAAAGAAAATATGCCTCAATGAAAGGAGATTGAGACGAAGTCCATTACAAAGATCATTTTGTAAATAAAATAGATCAATTATTTGTATTCACAATAAGCACACATAAATAAAGTATGAATACATGATAAGATATAAAAATTCATTTCTCAAATAATCAAAGAATGACATAAACAATAAAGAGAATATCAACCCAAAGAATAGAAAATTGTGTTTAGAAGTTCCCATACCTCGTGTCCGACTTGACCCATTCGTTCTTTAATTTCCTGAATAATAAACATAAGTTAATTTAAAATTTCTTAAGAATTTTTTAAAGTTTATTATTCCTTTTATATCACTTATTACCTTTCTATAACAATTAGTTAATTATTTGAGTTCATATCGGATATTTTGTCGTTGTTTGGAACTTGAATTAAAAATAAACTTGTTATAATTATAAATAGTCCATGTGGTCAAAATTCCATTATCTCCAAAATTATATTAATGATTTATATATCATATTTATCATATTTATCAAAGATTTATATATGTATTTATAACAGTACATAACATTTGGAGATAAGAAATGAAATTCACCCTTCATGGAGACGGTAAGCCGTACGTACGCATGAACGCTATTTTCATTTATATTTTGTATTTTAATGGAATTAAAACAAAATTATACATAGTTATATTATAATTATAGTATAATATCATGTAAAATTCCATTAACTCAATCCTTTATACATCCCACGTATGGCATGAAAGAGTCATATCACTTTGAGGGGGCGGTAGTCCGCACTTCCTCAAGTGAAATTATTGCATTTACCCCATGTAGAAACCGTAATGGTATGCTATAAATAAAAAATACAGAAGAATGGAGATAATATAAATATAATATATTTCACATATAAATATAGTGCCATCATAATTTCCACTATAATAGGCTTTAGGATAACATTGAACAATCATCGTTTCGTGAGGCAGTAGTTCACCGTCCATAGAAACAATATGTTCTTTACCCATTAGATGGAGGTGTGTGTAATTTTAGTTCTAATACTTCTCATAACAAAATACTAGTATATTAAAGATACTGCTGTTGTTATAAAAGAAAAAAATAAAGTTGTTTTTTTGGGTTGGATAAGTAAAAATATAACAAAAAACTAAATAGAAGACGCTACCTTTAAATCGGGTAACTCCCTTTGGTTTGAACCAAAAAGATTTCTTGAAGTTACTTATTCTTAAGGTAAGTATTATCTTTGTAAGAGAGGGATCTTGAGAGCTTATTTGGGTAGAGTTTGGATGATCCATGGGACTTCAGAGGTGTGATTAATGGGTTAGAGGTGAGGGATTTTTATAAGGGGGAAGAGGGGATCTTTAGGAAAGTTTTAAAATGTTATTTTATTATAGAATTATTTTTAGATTATTGAGGTCCAAAAAGTATTAAAGTCAAAAATAAGATGACTATTGTTTGAAATAAAATCATCCAATAAGAATAGTACAGGTTTTTAATATTGTTTTTATTTTTATAATCTTATTTATTTAAATCATTCATTAATGAGGTTAACACTATATCCTTATTGTGCATAAATAATTTTATTTATTTGATGTCTAAAAATTATAAAACAAATTACCATGATGTAGGAAATAATTTTATATTTCTAATGAATATTTATATTCAAAAATACCAATTATATAACCACACATTAAAATTATTTTTGGAAACCAATACATGTTTAAAATATTTTTCTTTTTAATTTAAATAAAAAGTTGTTAATGCCATTATCTTACCCAAATAGATTTCAAAGGACAGGAATCTCACCCAATGATTTTATTGGTCGTATATGACCTATCCAATAAGGTTAGAACAAGTTTTAAGGTAATTTTATATTTTTATAATATTATTTTTACCATGAATTATCCTATTTACCTTTAACCGCGGTAAATAAAAGTTAAAAGTTAATATTCACTAAAAATTATTTTCATCTTATTGAACCACATTTTACTTACTTATAACAACCATGTATTATGTATTTTCAAACCTCAATTTACAGAAGTGGTAAATTTTCATATAAATGAAAACGTTGGGTTTTTAACTACAACTCAGTGTTTTCACTATTCATCAAAAATTGAAGCTTTTTAGAAAAAACAAAACATTCAGCCTAATATATATTTGATATTCTGAATTAAAAATGATATCTATTTTACCAAATTTAAAACATATAATTTGTTTTAATTAATTTAAAATTAATTCCCATTGTCAAAACAAAAACCGTATTTTTAAGAAATAATATCTATCAAAATATTGACAGTTGTTTATGTCCAATTTCAAAGTGAAATTGATTTCAATGACCAACATTGGATTAAATGGTAAAAATATAATCTAATTACACTTTAAAACCAATTACAAATTTAATCTTACAATATAAATAAATTAGATTAAAAGGCATTTTTGAATTAAAATATAGTATTTTTAACTATTCATTAAAAAATGAATTTTATCAGAAAAACCACAAAATTTCATCCAAAGGAAATTTTGTTGTCTCAATTCTGAATAAGAATATTATTTTGTCAAATATAACATATAAAAGTTACAAAAACTATATATAAAATGGTTCTCCATTAAATGGTGGTAAATCAACCATTTAGAGACGATTAGAGTATTTATGCTTAAAATTCTATTCAGTGACATTTTAAGCCTCAAAAATTTATTGGATAAATGTAAAAACATTAAACAAACATATATAATCATATTTTATTTGGTTCTACTCATTCCCACCAATACAACGGTTATACGTTAATGACCGTTTAAAATAATATTATATTATTATTATTCAGTATAACCCAATGTTGTGTGCAGTGTAAGATTTCAAAGAAACACATCGTTGCGTATCAGGTACACCATCGAACATAGCATCCCCTTTAAAGTAAAAGTAATATTTAACTCACAAATATTAATAAATATGAAAATATCTTATTCTCTATTTACCTAGGATGTTACATAAGTGGTGTTGAAAAAAATAAAATTGGGTATATTGAATATCCCAAGTGAATGTTGAAGATGATTGTGATTATTTTATTTTTTTTCTATGTATATGCAGGAGGTAATTCATTGTATTATGAGTTTTGGTGATGTGAAATAATCCCATAAATGAATGATTGATGAGGTTTTTTTCATACATGAATTGGGAAATGGAACTATTTCCTATGTATAAGTATGAAAAGAGAATTGGTTTTTCTTATTGAAGAATAAGATTCTACATTGAGTTCTTGAAAAGACATATTTTTAGAACTTTTCATAACACATTATAATTATTTTATAAGCCTAGATGATATAAAGTGTAAATTATTCTGAGAAACAAACTATCTACAATATGGTAAATGTAAATTTGAGTAGCTAGAAAAAGTGTAGATCAAGGAATTGATGATTAATGGAGTAAATAACATGCTACTTTATTGAAAAATGTATCCATTTTTTGGTTAGAATGATGTTTACATAATTTATTTTTGAAATTCACTTGGATAATGATTTGGAGAAGAATGATTTCATACGAGAAGTACGAGGTAGTGATATAAATTTAAATACTCAAACTTGAGTATAAAAATTCCATAAGACTTGTTATAATTATAAAAAACCCAAATTAACATACATAATTACTACATCATTTTAGCAGAAAAAAAATTTATATAAAAATATGATCTATGCTAGAATAAGAATGGTATAGTGTCTTTTGAAACATGCATGCATAAACAACTCATACATAAACAATCTACATCATTTCTCATTAAGTTCTTCACAACTATCACCCTTCTTATACATAACATAAGTAAACCCCTTATCCATATTCTATGGAAGAGAAATATAAGAAATGGCACACTCAAATTCTCAATAAGGGTAAACATAAGACATATCCATAGATTATTATAAGTGATCATAAGATAATTTTTAGGGTACGATAACATGAACATAACAATAGAAAATCATACCCATTAATTCAAAAAACCTAATAATGAAACATGACATAATGTTTTATAAATCAAGATACATAAGTCATAAGAGTATGGAACGACCCATAATCAATCATGAGCCATGATAACATATATTAATCATATGACATAAGTTTGAGTCATACACATAAGCATAGAAAATCATTTCCTTAGTCATTTACCAAATCCAAGACTAACATAATGGATTGTTTCACACCTCATTCCACCATTTCCTTAGCCAAGGTTCACTCCCAAGACTATATTATTGGAAAAAAGACCTTAAAATCTAAACTAACTCCCCATTCAAGTCCTTATTATCTAATTATACATGTAAGAACCTAGTCCTTATATGAGGTATGGATCCTTTTAAAGTTTGGTCTAATTCTCTTTTTAGACCTAATATGGTTTCTTAATGAGGTTACAGGTGTTTTGATGGGATCCAGGGCTTGTTCAAATCCCAAATCCCTACATTTGGGGGGAAAGATAGGCTACATGGTTAGGAGAAACTATGTAGGGTAGGACACACGGTTAACCTAACTTTGTGGGGCTGGATAGTGTGTATTAGAAGAAAACACAACTTTAGGGATAGTGTGTAGCAGGAGGCAGCATGATTTTAGGAAACCTTGCAGATAGGGCCAAAAACCCATGTGGAAAGTCTACCTGTGTAGCCTAACCATGCGGGTACCCTCCTTAAGAAATGATCCATGAATGGTTGGTGCACATTTTTTCCAACGGTGCGGCCAAATCATGCACCCCTTCTTTTCTTGGATGAAATGACCAAAATACATTTAATGACTATTATACCTACCCCTCTCCTTATTTCTCTACTTTCCATCAGTAGAGACCCTGTCTTCTTAACACTGGAGCTCCCAAACACGTTTTCCATAGTTTTTGATATCCTTACTTCATCTTAAGTCTGACTGGATCCTCATTTGTCTCATTGGATGTGTATCAGTAAGTACTCTATTCATATCATGTCGTTCATCATTTTTCTTTCTCTTGACGATGTTATTTTGATGCAGGCTCATATGCCCTATTTTTTGGGTGTTGATCTATTATTCTATTTTCTTTTGATCTAGGCCAAACTAGTGGCTGATACTTGATGATGATAGTTCTATAGGCTCGAGGTAGGAGGTTTTTTATTCATCCCTCAAGTATCACCATTTTAAATTGTCTTCATTACATGCATGCCGATTTCATCAGGAATTGCCTATTAAATTTATATTCCTTTATTATAATCATTGTTCTCATCTTCTATATCCCTTTATATGGATGATAATTATGTTCTTAGAATATGGAACCTCAACTTATTTCACCCCATGTAGGGTATTCTCTTTATTATGCCTTTGATGGTTTGTTATGACAATGTGCACCACTATTCGGGTGTGCTATGACTTGGCCTTAATAAAGGAAATTTTTTAATTAAATAGGATATTAGATGTGTAGAATCACTTCACCATTCTTAGGTAACTGATTTTTTGGTAATAAAATAAATTAATTGTAAAAGGAAATTATATTATATGTATCACTTTCCCTTTTTAAATGTAATTGAATTTTATATGGTTGTAAATACTTAGCTAGCCTTTTCATATGTATGAATGGTAAAACAGTAAAGAAAATGATTGATAAATTAATTAGATTACAAAATGGCCTCTTGTCCCTATTGTAACTTATCAAACTAATGAAAGTTACGTAATAAACCAATTGACTAATTAAGAGTATTGAGTAGTACATGCCCTCATTTATATAATGAATCAAGTATAAGGTGCCAATTTCGTGTGGACCTTTTCATCTTTATAGGAGTGGTTTGACTTGATCCAGCCTTTGATTCTCAAGTAAATTCTTTGAGCACTCATATGACACCATTCATGTTCAAGGATCTAGTTTCTAAGGTAGATACCCACTTTGGAACCAATTCCTTGTCTACCAGTGGATGCTCAACATGACGTCATAGGATCCCTTACTATCATGCAGATATTAAGATGAATTGGATATACTCCTTGGATCCTTCTTGATATCTTCAAACATGTGGCACCATGGATACAACAATTGGGCCCAATAATTCCTTTTCCCATGCTTTCCTTGGATGAGATCCTTATACTTGGTTAGAATCATATTATAGGGGAATTCCTTGGGTGATGCTCCTTGGATTACACTCAGACCCATTCATCTAGGTTGTTGGTTATTAATAATTTGGTTCGACCCCTAAGAAAAATTATTCTTTGGTTATAACCTTGGATCCTCTTTCATTATTATCATCCTCAAGTATTTTCTAGTTTAAAAAATTGTTACGTACTTAAATATTATTTTCATCCTTGTATTCCTTTTTCATACATTGGATCCTCTTAAATCACATATTACAAACTATAACATCATTAATTAAATAATTAAATATCTAGACACCTCTTGAGATTGAAGCATGTATCAAGGTATAAACAATTTTGTATTATATTTACTTTCATATATATACCTACACACATTTTTATTTTATATTCATAAATTGGATGGTATAGATGTCGTTGGTGGTGACCTAGTGGGATTTATCTCGCACCCAATTTGGGAAGCCAATGGTACCTGATCATACTATATATATGTAAGTGTTTATAATGGAAGCATACTACTTTGAACACCTAATAATGATTTCTGCTTTTGGATGGAGGTAGAAGATGACTATTCTAGAGCTCGAGGTGTTTGGATGGTTTTATGCTACATTTTGATCTTTTGTATAGAATGTATTTCCACCTACCATGTATACATGTTTTCCATATTTCTAGAGACATGAAATACACTATAATCATTTTTATATGATTTAATACTAGGTTATTAGTTGATTATTTCTTCTTGGATGTTTACTCATGTTTACACTACTTATTATTGATATCATTCTTCCACAACGGTGGGTTACTGGTCCAGTTCTTATAATGTCTATTTTTTCTGCCAAATATTTACATATGCTTCTGATATTTATCTACATATTATATCTAATATGACCCACTTTGATAATGATTATATAGTATACTGATGAACACAACATATCCCCTCAATTTTAGATGGCATCCCTGGCATATGGGGAGGCGTTCTTGAGGCAATGTGGCCCACCAGATCGGGGCACCCTTGAGTGGCACCTGGGTTGGGACATTACAAAATTGTATTAGAGATTTATTTTCTTGGCTTATAATTTTGAGACAATAGAAAAAATATTACGAATGATTTGGAACTTGGTTATATGTTATACCTATGAGTAGCTAACCCATGTTTTGGGTAAAGACCATGTTTCCAAAAAAGAGGAATCTTGTTCTATATTTTTCTCATTACAGTTGATATCCTTTCATTATTAGGTTATTCAAATGCTATGTGATTGTCCTTATAATAATTATTATTATTGATGATTTATTTTTATCCTTGGATCAATGAGATTAAGGAAATTAAGCATCAGTCATCCATCATTTTAGGAACCTAGAATTCAGATGCCAAGCATATTCCATTCCATATCGGTGCATTTCACTATATTCATCGCTTGTGTTTCCTATGACTGTTGAGTCATCCGTTGTTGTTATATATCTATACCTATGTGGATAACATCATTTAAATCATAGGTATTTTTTTATTTAATGTTTCATCATTAATCTAAATAGTGTTTTTATGTATAGGCTGATGGTGGAATCCTAAATAGTTGGTTTCTACTAAGGTCAACTAAGAACCTCCGGTTACATGAGAATATGTTGGCTATGATTGAGTGATTACCAGTTTCAATTCATGAAGTGTATGGGACCATGTGGGTTGGAATGGGTAATTTACTGAGTCGGGCCATCCTATATGACACGTCATGTTTGGTGACTGAATGTATATGGGGAAAATGAAAATTAAATGGGTGTCAATTTCAGTGATAAGGTGTATGTGACCTTATTCATTGGGAATAGTGATCCATTTTAAATCAAACCTTGATATATATGTATATATATAATAAAATGCAAACATAAAATGTAAATATTAAATATAAAATGAAATTGTTTCAAGTAAATTAATAAGAATATTGTGGTTGACCCTTTACCAACTAAAACCCCTATAAATTAAACACGATTAGTTAACAATATCCTAGCCATCTAAGCAAGTAGTTGGGATAGTTCCTTGAGTATTGATCCCTTATTCTTACATTCTTCTTCAACTAGTGTATCAATAAACTCTAAAATCTTGATCGGAGGTTTGTGCTTGGAATTTGTTGAGTTAGGACACTATGAAGACCTTGTTTCATGCATCAAGAAGGTGGTGACAACCATCATTCAGAGATAGTTGGCCCTGAGATTCTATTCAAACCACCAGGAGTTCCACATGAGGAACTTTTTTTATACTTGAACTGGGCACTGAAACTCGACTTAGTGAGGTTTTTCTATGTCTGATGTAGCCCATTAAGGATTCTTTATAACCTGTACCTATTATGGATGATCTAACACATAATTTCTAGCTACAACATCTCCACATATTTTCGTGGATGGTTGTCCATAGGCTATTGAGTCATGGCTAAAATCGAAACTATATTTCTTTTAGAATAAATATTTTCCACCATAGAAGAGCATAAACCTTTATACATACATGATTCATAATTTATCCAAGAACTAGTCAGATGTGATTACCCATGCTGGTCATCATAGGTTCATGGTCTTGTATTACTTTCATAATGCCTTCTAAAATCACTTCCATCCTCAAATCCTGAGAGCTGACCAAGAAAGAGAGTTCTTGATTCTAAGGAAGGGTTTTATGTACTTCATGGACTATTTAGTTTGTTTTTCTAAGTTATTATGATTTTCACTGCTTTCATCTAGAGATGTGTTATCAGGAGTGTGACGTTTCGAGGATGGGATCCAGTATTCCATTCATACTCAGGTGAATTTATTTTTCCTACCTATTATTTCTGAGATTATTAATTAGGCTCTTACCCCTGAGTAAAACCTGAGGGAAAGGGGATGGTTATGGGAGAATAGGTTCAGTTCCTTGGCAGACCAGTTATTCTTTTGGTAATAGGAATGGTTCCCGATAGGTTACTCATCATATTTGTGGTAGCGAGAGTATCCACAGTGGTAGCTCCATTATATTCCATCAGTGTGGGAGGCATTAGCATCTGAAGCCTCAGTCTGATAGAGACCCTCTAGAGTTTCTAAATTGGCGTTGTATGGGGTACCCTCAGAGATTCTGTCGGACCTTACCATATGCTTCTAGTGGAAGAATTTTTTTGCCAGCATTGCCTTCAAGGGTGGGGTATTTTGTGCCACATAAAGAGGGGAGTTGGAGTAGCACCAACTGGATAGGACAAGGAGGAGGTTGTGACCAGATTATTTAGACATATTTTTTATTAGTGAAAGAATATAAGACCTCCTCAAGGTGGTCCAAATATAGCACAGGTTCATGGATCTGGCCAAATTCATGCTTTGTAACCAATACCTAAGGATCAAAGTAAAAGAACATCTATAGTAAGAGGTACTATACTAGTACCCTCCACTATATCTTCTTTATTCGATATAGGTGTTTCACGCTCTTTTATATCCTTATAAACTGTGTAATGTCTTGGGATATAGATTTAGTACTACTATGGTGTGATGAACCTAGACACACCATTGGGTATGAAGTACGCGCGAATATGAGAATGAATTGACGGCCTACATGAGGAGGGAATTTATACCTTCTTGTGCTACCTCTTCATAATCAGGATGAAAAATTTTGATTTCATTCTTGGGATGGATCATTTGGTTCCATATCATGCATGTGTAGAATTCTATCACAGTAAGGTATTGATTAAATCACCAGAGGGTAACAGTTATCTCAAAAAGCGTGAACGGGGTGTCTAAGCCAGTAAAGATATACTAGAGCATCATGGTCTAGGTGGAGTGACCATCCATATTGGTCGTCTCTTCATGGAGGAGTAGGGAATACAACTAGAATATTTTCCTCCCATGGTAGATCATTTCAGGGATGTATTTACTAATGATTTTCATGTCTTACCTCCAAAGAAATAGGTAAGGTTTACAATTAATCTCATTCTAAGAGAAACACCCATTCCCATTACTCCATATAGGATGGAACCAACTGAGCTGCAGGAGATGAAGAGATGGTTGCAATATTTGGAGTCTAAATGATTAATCAGACCCAGTACATGTTCTTCGGGTTCACCTAATTGTTTTTCCTATAAGGTGTATGGGGCCCTTCATTTATGCATAGATTTCCAATGGTTGAACCATGTTATGATTAAGAAATGGTATTATCTTCCTCTAATATATGATATATTTGACTAATTCTAAGGATCTATGGTGTTTTCTAAGATCCAACTGAGGTTGAGCTATCATCAGGTGTCATTCAGGCCTACATACATACCACATACAGCATTTCGTAGATGGTATGCTCGGTATGAGTATCTAGTTATTTTGTTCAATCTTATGAACACATATTTCATTTTCATCAATTTGATGAATATGTTTTTTCACCTTTATCTGGATTCCTTTGTCATGGTATTTATGGACGACATATTGGTGTATTCTCATACTCATAGTGACTATGATAAACACTTTGAGATAATTATGAATACACCAAGATAGTATCATCTTTATGTTAATATTGATATGTGTCACATTTGGGTCAAAAAGGATAACTTATTGGGTTATAATATCTTAGAATAGGTAGTATCGATTGATCCAAATAAGGTGAGTGTTATAGTTTCTTGGGAGGATATAAAGAATTTATTTGATATACAAAATTTCTTGGGGATGGATGGATATTAAAGTCATTTAATACAAGACTTATCATTGATTTTTTCACCTCATATTGGTCTTACAAAGAATGGTTTCATGTTCCTCTGCTCAGAAGCCTGCGACAATGCCTTTTAAGAGTTGAAAGGGAGTCTTACCATGGAAACTATTTTGATTCTTTCAAATCCTTGAGGAGGCTATATAATGTTCCATGATGTATCAGGCATTAGGAAAACTTCAAGGATAATATATAATGATAGAATCACTCTTTATAGATCTTAGTAGTTTAGGACCCATTAGAAAAATTACCTAACACATGACCTCAAACTAGCAGTAGTGGTAAATTCCTTGAATTTCTGGAGATACTATATTATGGGTGGGCACTTTATAGTGTATAAGGACCACAAGACCATAAAGTATATCTTTATACAAAATTAATTTTGTATTAGATAGTGAATATGGGTCGGATATGTTCAGTTAATCGATTTTGGGCATTCCTGTACACCTTGAAATGGAAATATTGTAGCAGATGTGCTAAGTTAGAAAACTCATGCACAGGCCATACAGGAAGATAGTGATGAATGGAAATTGATATCCATCTTTTCTAAGATACATCTAGAGTTTCATGAGAGTCACCAAGAATGTTCTCTTAAATCCTTATAATTTATATCTTCCCTCTTGATATGGTCAAGAGAATGTAGTTTTTAGATCCTGAGGGGTTGGTTCTCCCGGAGAGTATTTCTAGTGATGACATGCATCTAGATTGGTTGGTGGATAGAGACTAAATCCTATGTATACATGTATGTGTTTTGGTTAATATATATATATATGTGTGTGTGTGTGTGTGTGTGTGTGAAAGGAACTGATAAAAGATTCTCAAGCTTCTAAGTGGGAAGTTCATCTCGGCATCCTCAAGATTTATTGACATATGTGACGCTAGTATTGGTGGCCTAGGATAAAACATCAGATATCATACTTTATCACTAGGTGTTCCACCTATCAGCTAGTTAATTCTGAACACCAGTAGCCTTTTATCCTGCTATATCTACTTCTAGTCCCAGAATTTAAGTTGGAATATTTCTCTATGGATTTGTGGTTATCTTACAAAGGTATACTCAATGTGTTGATGTAGTTTGTGTATTCATTGATCGAATGATAGAAGTATCTCACTTCATTTCTATCTGGGAGGTTATATTAGTTGATGATCTTGGAATGATTTATGTTTGTGAGATTATATTGCTACATGGGGTCTCTCCTACAATCATTTTAGAGAGGTGCACTCACTTGATGTCATGGTTTTGGAAGGGGTTTCAAGAATCTATGAGTACATAGGTGCTTTTGAGCATTGCCTTTCACCCTCAGACCGATGCCCAACCGGAACGAATGGTACAGGTGTCACGGGACATGCTCTAAGAATGTGTCCTTGATTTCAGTGGTTCTGGGGAGAATTATGTCCCTCTCATTGAGTTCACCTAAAATAAAAGATTTCAAAAGATGATTCAAATGGGTACCTGTATGGGTTTTTATAGTAGGTTGTTTCATTCAACCCTGTGCTAGTTAAAGGTAGGGGCAAGGATAATATGTCCCCATCTCGTGCAAGATACTTCAGATTTGTTTCAGCTAATTAGATAGTTTATGTCTATTTCAGAGTCTAGATCACAATATTATGTTGATATTCATTGATGAACTCTAGATTATGTGGTCATGGATCATGTTTCCTTACGGGTATCCTCAAAAAATGAGGATAGATAGATACATAGGAAAGGGAAGTTATTTCCTCATTATATTGGGCCATTTCGGGATCTAGATAGAGTTGGGTCGGTAGCCTATTGGTCGTTATTACCTCATAGGTATCGTTCCATGCCCAACATCTCCCACATTTCACAGTTTCACTGTTATCTGGCTGACTCATCTCATACTTTTGATCCTGGATAGGTTGAGTTAGACGTTGACGCATCATTTGAGTAGTATCCTATATGCATCATTGACTATAGAATGAAGACTCTTTGAGGTTGGCCTATCTATTTAGTACAATTTCTATAGAACCAAGTACATGTATTGGATGAGAATTAGGAGAGATAGGTTGACGTACATTCCCAATGGCTGGATTTTTTCTCAGAATAATTCTTTCCTCCCTTGAAAGGTGACCTCATGGAAGAGTTCCTCTAAGGGGGGAGACTATAAGAACCCATTTTCTCTATGATCTATGAATCATATTAAATTTAGGCCTAATTCTTTTTTTGGGAATAAATATAGATGCCTAATAAGGTCACAAGTTTTCTGGGGGTCTTTTGGATTTTTTGGATCCTGGAGCCCAACTTTTTGTGAAACAATAGATAGGCCACGCGATTAGAAGAAACCATATAGGGAAGGTCTCATGGTTACCCCTGGACATGTGGGGTTTAACAGTGAGTAGTTTGGGGCTTTAAGGTTTGAGAAAATAGTGCATATAGGGCTGCATACCCATGTTTAATACCTTCAGTTTTAAGAAGATTTGAATTGCATGGTTGGCATGTGGTTTATCAAACTTTGTGGGTACCATCCTTAGGTAGTGATGCAAGAATGGTTGGCCCATAGTTTTTCCAACCATGTGACCCTATTTGTTTTGATTTAAATGAATAAAATGACCTTAATAAATATTAAACTTACCCCTTTCCATATTTCTATTATTTCTAGTAGCGAGAACCTTATCTTCTTCATGTTGGAGCTCCCAAACCCCCTTTCCATAGATTTGGATCTCATTCCTTTGTCAAAATTTCTATTCAAACCAAATTAATATCATTGGATGTACAATGGTAAGTAATCTATTCATTTTGAGACATTCTTCATTTTTATTTCTCTCGATGATGCTATTTTGATACGGGGTCATATGCCCTATTTTTAGGGAATTAATCCATTCTTCCATTTTTTTGATCCAAGACAAACTAGAGTCTAATATTGGAAGGGGGAAATTTTATACAGTTAAGGAAGGTGTTATATGATTAATCCATCAAGTATTACCATTTTATAAATTTTTTTCATTGTGTGCATGCTGATTACATCCAATGTTGACTATTTAATTTATATGTCTTGCTAATAATCATTGTACTCATCTTCTATATCCCTTTTTAAAAATGATCATTGTGTTGTTGGGGGATGGAACCTCAATGCATTTCACTTCCATGTAGGTTATTCACATTACTATGCCTTCAGTTGTTTGTTACAACTATTTACACCACTGTTTGGGTGTGAAATGAATTTCACTTAATAAAGGATACTATTTAGTTAAATGAATGAATTTTTAAGGGCTATTACATGTGTATAATCACTTAATCCTTCTTATTTATGTTTTATTTTTAATAAATAAAACTAAATTTTAAATGGAAATTATATTATATATAACACTTTTCCTAGTTAAACGTAATTGAATTTCATATGTTTATATGTCTTTATCCCACCTTATCATGTTTTTCAATGGTAAAGGAGTAAACCAACTATTTTATTAATTAATTAAATTAGTAAATGGTTGCATGCCCTTTGTGTACATTGTCAGACTAATGAAAGGTATGTAATAAACCAAATGACGTATTAAGAGGCATGAGTATTACATCGCCTAATTTATATAATGACTCAATGATAAGGTTCTTATTGCATATGGACCAGTTCATCTTTATAAGAGTGTTTATACTTGAGCCAGCCTTGGATTCCTGATGGCATACCTTGAGTACTCAGAATATGTCATTATGATTCAAGTAGCTAGTTTCCAAGGAAGATACACGCCTTGGAACATTTAATTCTATACCAGTGGATTCTTAGGATGAAGTTATAGGATCCCTTCACTATTATTCAAATATTAGAATGCCTTGGATATACTCCTTGGATCTATCTTGATTTCATTAGACATGTGGCACCATGGATACTCCCACTAGGCCAAGTCATTTCTTGTCTCATTCTTACCTTAGATTAGATCCTTGGACTATGTTAGAATAATATTATAGCGAAATGCCTTGGGTGATGATCTATGGATTACACTCAGACCCCTTCTACTAGGCTACAGATTATTACTGAGTTGTCTTGGCCCCTGAGGTCAAGGATACCTTAGTCGTAACATAGGATCCTCTTTCATTGTTATCATCATCAAGGATTCCTTGTTTATTAACTTGTATCCTCCTTCACTATTATTATCATCATAGGATTCATTGGACAAACCTTAGACCCTCTTACATCACTTATTAGAAATTGGAACGTAATAAATTAAATGATTAAATGTTCAGACACCAGTTGAGGCTAAATCAGGTATGTGGGTATTTATATTGGTGTACTATCTTTAATATCTTATATACCTAAACACCTTTTTAGTTTATATTCACATTTTGGATGGTGTAGATGTCATTGGTGGTGTCCAATAAAAAATTTTCTCACAAACTATATGGGATGCCGATGGTGCATGAGGATACTATATGTATGTTGTTGTTTATAAGGGGAAGTGTCCTACTTTGGACACCTGAGCTTGATTTCTTATTTAGGATGGATCTTGGTAAATTATGATCAAGGTTCTTGGATTATTTTTGGATTCCTTTCCATTCTTTTATATAGAATGTGTCTCCTACTTCATTGTATACATATTTTAAAGCTTTCTAGATACATGACATACATTATCATAATTTTTTATACGATTCATTCCAACTTATGAGTTTTTTAATATGTCTTTGATGTTTGATCCCATTTCGGTTGCTTATTATTCATATCATGATTCCACTATGATAGAATATTGGTCAAGTTGTTAGAGTGTATGTTTCTATTGTGACAACTATTTATATATGATTTCACTATTTATATTCTTATTTTATTATTTTTACTTCACTCTAGTAATAATGGAATAGTCCCCCCACAGACACACCTTAGGCCCTGGATGCAATTTTCCAAAATCTGACATATGGGTAGGCACACAAGAGGCATTTAGACCATCGGATTGGGTACCTTTGAGTGGAACTAAAGTTAGGACGTCACAATATATCCTTATTTAGCTAATGCATTGGAGACCAATATAATTATTTTCCTACCAGTCACATAATTAAAACAATATATATGTGTGTTCCACAAGAACATGAAACAATAATTATATCATAACATATGGAAAGGATATTGGTTTCATAAATTTTTCATCATCATAATCATAAATTATCCCAGGAATGAATAAGGATGGTTGAATTATATAATATCCCTAAAAAATCATATCCCTAAAAAATCATATTAAATACCAAAGGATGTTACTATAGATGAGTATTCCTTTAAATTATGAATCAGACATTTCTTGAGGATAATGCCCTTTTTATTTGTAAATCACTTATTTAAAATAAAAAAATGGAAAATGTTAAGGAAAATATATTCTTCAAAAATAACCAATGAAAAATATAAAGGAACATTTAAATAAAAGTGTATTCATCACTATAGGGAATACCATTCAGACAGTGTATGTTAAAAAAATTTCTCTCGCATTTTCGGTAAAAAGTCCGAATACCTCATTCAGAAACCAACAACAATTTTCCATTTAAAATTTTTATAGAATGTAAATAATTGGTAAAAATAACTTTAATAGATATTTTAATAATATTACAAATATTATTTAAAAGATTTTAAACAAAATATATACATGGAAGTAAAATATTACCAAATGGGGAGAGAAATAAATTTGATTTTCTTTAAAAACATTCATTAAGTTCCTTGAGAAAATAAATTGAGGAAATGAAATGAAAACCTGAAATTTCCATAAATAATTATATTATAAGAAAATACATAAAATTTGGTAGATATATATTTTTTAACTTCATCATAAGAAAACTTAATTATAAACAGTCCCATTTAGAGATGAGATTGTAACATAAACCCCTTACAACTTTGGTAAATTTTGGATAATAACCCCCATGAAAGAAATAAATTAAAATGAAAAATAAAATACCATTAATATAAATTTAGTAATAATATATCAATTAAAATTGGAAATATATACACCATAATAAATAAACCATTATTGAAAGAGGCTTATGTATAACAAGACTAAAAGTGATATGAGAAACCCTTACAAATTTTGTATCATTTGAATCGAAGTACATATAAAGGAATAACTTTATATGTTTATAAAAATTCATTAATTAAAGGAAAATGTAAAATAAATTAATTAGGAAATAATCATTTGAAAAAAAATAAATGATGGTACAAAATATCAAGCATGTCATAGGAATTTAAAAATGAGACAAAGAAACCCCTACAGATTTAGTAATTTTTGAATCAGAAGTCAATGTAAGCTTTAAAATAATACGGTTCTATAAATAATTGAATTAAATAATAGATTAAAACAAAATACATTAATGGGATGTACATACAGCATAGATGTAGTAAATTAGTGCATAACTCGAAACAATTCTTTTAATGAAGATAAATTGAGGTGAAACCTTTAGATCACATCAATATTTCAACATAAGCGATCTAAACTACTATATAATAAATTTAAATATTATTATAATTATGTAAAATAACCATAATCAAACCCATAATACCAAAAAAATTAATTATAACATCTTATCGCTCATTTATTAAAAATCGTTCATTATTATCGTCATTTTCAATGTTAACTACATTATTTTCCATCTGTGTTTTATTTAGAAGATTAGGGTCGGTGAACTTTTATCATGGTTAATTAATATAAATAATGTTATTATTTATATAAATATAATATAAATTCATTACAGACATAATTATATCCATTCATTTAAATTGGTGATGAAAAATGTATTGCATCACTATATGGAGATAGTAGTGTGTACGTACAAATGAATTATGTATCAATTTTTAGATACATGGAATGAAAGAAAGGTAAATATTAATTAAAACTTATATAATCATTATTATAACAAAAATATCTTAAATAAAAATTAAATATATCAAAACAACCAACTGTGAATGATGGTACTGTAAAATGAATTGCATCACTACATGGAGGTGGTTGTCCACATGTAAGTACGAGTGATACTTACATATAATATTTAATTCAAGAATACTGTTAAATGTATTTTTGATAAAAATAATAATATTTTATTATACTTATGATACTATATTCATAATTTTTTTATTTATAAAATAATTTTATATAAATTACAGGAAGAAATAAAATTGAAAGATCTTGGATAAAATCTATACCTATTCTTTGTGTGGCCTCCTTTTCATTACACCTTAATCCTTAAGACATTGGGAATAAGATAAAAATTTAAGATATAGGATGAATTTAAGGATTATATGATGTCATTTAAATAAGTATTGTACAATCTGGAAGGATAAAATGGTGTGAAAAAAGGAGGATAAGAGGTTTCCTTTTATATGATAGGGGAGGGATACTGATGGAATTTCATAAAATCTTTCAATAATGTAAGGTCACCATCATGGGAACATAGCTCCAAAATTCAAGGTATTTTAATTTAAATTAAAATAATGTTGAAATATATTCCAAAAATAATAATTATATAGGCTTCTGTTGCAACACTAACCTTATCTGTTGGTTTAACTGCACCCACGATAAACCGATTTTTACCTTAACTATGGTAACAAAAATTTATTGTTTTTAATATTCAATTGGATAGAAAATTAATTCGGTCTTATAAGATTATATTAATTATTATTATTAAAAATATGGAATCTATTTTACCAAATTCAATTTCTATAAGTTTAAGGATTTAAGTTTATGTCAGTGTGCAACCTACAATGAAAACCGGTTTTAGAAAAATGACTTTTTATGTGTAAAATTTAATTTACTTCGATTTCCTATTATGTGAAAACAAATAAAATGAATTTTAAAATATAATATTGAATATATAATCTAAAAATATCATTAAAACCATTTATAAATAGTGATTAATTGAATTTATATATATATAATCACATTGTGTGCATAAAAATAGATTTTTGATAAATTTGTTTTTAAGGAAAAAAATAAACATATGCCAAAAAAGTATAATATGATTCATATGTAACTAATTAGAATTATTATATTAATATAATATACAATTCAAAATATAATGGGACTTTGACTTGAAAATAAATAATCATTTTTATAAAAAATGGTATTTTTTACTACTTAATAAAAAATAAATCTTTTTAGAAAAATTCCAAAAACTAACCCTAAGATAATATTAAAATAAAAATTTAAAAAATGATATTAATTTAATAAAATAGAATTTATAAAATATTTGAAAATAATTATGATATTTTTATTTAAAAAATGGGATAAAAACTATTGTTTAAGAGAACATTTTTAGGAAGCAAAAAATAACATTACTGAAAATTGATTACTTATTTATAATGAATTAATAAATACATTTTCTATAATTAAATAATTTATACATATTTTTTATAAAGTGTTCATTTATATTCATACATTCTAATTTAATGGCTAATATATAATAGTTTTATATATCATGGTTTATATAGACTCAGGGCTATGTACAAGCCAAGCTATCAAATAATTTTATTTTATTTTAAAGGAAATATATATAAAATATTGGGGTTTATAAGAATAGATTTGAGAATTTATGGAATAATCTAAAGTTACCATGATTAAGAGAATAGAAGACTCATTTTGTAAAAGGATTGGTATAGTGGGAGCCTAAAAATACTCCAACGCTCGAAAATAGAATTATCCAAGTAGCCTTCCATTTGAGATAATGGCCAATATCAAAGGTAACATCATCCCAAATCAGTTATGGAGGAGTAAAGGGTCGGTATAAGGAAACAATAGCATGAATTTCATGGGGATGATCTAGTTTAGATCCACGATGGGGGAATAGTGGGGTATTGGTTGTAGTATGTGATGGTACCATAGGAGTTATTGAGAGGAGTGAGGTCAAATCCGATTAAAACAAAAAAACAACCTAAAGATAAGTCTGATGTGGTACTCAAGAAAACCATCGAATATTCATATACTAAAAATAATTATTAGTTGGTTTAAATGAAATCATATGGGATTTCTTCTCTACGTCATGCTATGGTTTGTTCTTTGGAGTTTTAAACATGATCATAGAGTTTCACCGCACCTATGAAAGTGGATTACACTTACATCCTAGTGTATGAGAAGCCCAAATCATTTCCCATGTAGTCATATGATAAATCATTGTACAACATGAGGAATATAGAATATGTGCACGTTTTTTTATATAGATAAGTTGCATGTTTTTTATAGGTTTTATCAAAGAGAGAGAAAAGTCATTATTTACATGAAATATAAAAGAATATTACATTTTAAACATGTGGTGATTTGTTTTCGAGCCATGAAGAGTTAAAAGGTTCTCCATGATTCTCATAAGTTATATTGGTGAGTGATACATAAATATCTATCTATAAATACCCCAAAAACCTCATTTGTAGGAGTAAGGAATAGGTTTATCAGATTAGGATTTATTTATTCATGTAAAGGTTACTCATAAAGGCTTTATTCATGGCATACTAGTAATTATTATGTTTAGAGAAGTATCATATGTGATATTCAAAAAATATGCAATGTTTTCATGATAGAATCACCATGTACTATGAGCTACACGAAGGCAATGAAAGGATGCTCCATGAACTGAAGGTAATAAAAAGTACCTGAAAGGTGTTATATTTTCCTAAATATTGTTCCTCGTATACATAGTTTCACGATGAAAAAGGTTAAATAGTATTGTGGATGAGTTTTTAAGTAAAGGCCATGTAATATCATATGTTTTTATGAATTAATTATCAATTTTTAATAGTCTAGTAAGTCCATGAAATAATTTTTTTCCATTAATAATACTTTTGTGTAATGGTGTTGTGCTAAGAAAAGTTCTAGAGTGTTTCTAGAATCAATTTTGATATTTCTAGTCAATTCACCATGCATTCATTAAGATAGTCCCTCATATTACTTGTTTTATTAAGAAAATGTGATGAAATTCTAAAATAATTTTTGAGAAGCAACAAAAAATACATGTACTACTATATCTGAATATCATTGAAGAAGTATTAGAAATAATAAATCATATATTATTTTATATTTAACAAGAAATATTCCCTCAAATATTTAGCTGATATAGTAAGTATGACAATCATGAAATATATGGTTATAGTTAAACAACATTACCTTATTTTTTAGGAGACTAAAGAACTAGGGTTATAGTTGTTATCCCAATACTCTAGGAAGAACACCACCATAGTCTTTCATATCACTTATGTATCATATTCAATACTAAATATCCTTTCGTTTTATTTTAAAATATTGGTTTATTTATTTTCAATAATTTATGTGATTTTTTTATGTATCAAGTGAAAGTGAGTTTCTGATTTTAATAATAAGTTTTTGTTACTTTTCTAATGAACTTATATGATAATGTTTATAACATACAAAGTTACAAACATCATGATGATATTTATTATTCTAGATGAGTTGGTTCAAAGGATGTTGTTTAATAATGTTCAGGATATGAACTATGTGAAAATTCTGAGTTGTAATGTTGTAGTTGTCATTGTATAAATATAAAACTATGAATTGGTGATGTTATAGATAATAGATGGACAAAGAATTATTATGGTGACCAAAATGGGTCCATTGTACAAGGAATCATTAGATGTAGATTTTGTAACTCTTGCAGAAGAAGAGTTGGTCTATTCAACGGATAGAGTAGCACCAAAAAAGATGATTGAACAAATATTATGGGAAATTTTATAAATAATATAATGTTTATCAGGTAAATATGATTAGAAATAAAAAACCCAAAAGATATTTCATATATTAATTCATTTCTATTAGATAAAAAATTGTAAAAGTTCATCAATATAGAATCCAAAATGATTTTCAAACAAACAAGTACCTGATGAAGAAAGGTGTTGTCATATGATTGACAATTATGATATCATTAGATGGAGAATTTTTTATTCATCATAAAGATCATTCATTAATATTATAATCTATGAATATTATTTTTATAAAAAAGCTACCATATGGAGAATAATCAGAAAAGAATCACTGAATGGAGCATTATCGAATTGAGAAGTGTTGTTGAAGTTCCAGAAGAAGGATAGTTTGTCAATACAATCAGACAGAAAAATCATGAGAGTTTTAATATTTAATAGATACTTGAGGCACATTACGTAAAATTTGTAAAGTTATTGATTATGAATTTTCTAATATGATCTTTCAACATTAATAGATCATGCTAATAATAGAGAAAATGTTGATGAAAAATGTTGAATCTAAAGTTACATGGGCTTTGAATATGGTCAAATGGAAGTTGATCTAAGTGGGAAATTCAAAGTTGGAGTTTTCACTTCCTCTTTGGTTTTTTGAGGAACTACAGATATGTAAAATGGATTAGGATAATGGATTTTAATTTGTTTATATGGAGTGTAATTTATAAAAAATCATCTCTGGTATCCCACCAATAAACCACTTGGACGAATAATATGAGTACCATACACAATAAACTATAAAATTAAAAGAAAGAGATTGGTGTACCAGAAATAGGAGCATTAGAAAGAACATAATCAAATAGAGGTGTACTAACCTGAGGTGAATCGAATAGAGGTACATTATATGGATAGATACTAGATGGGGAGGTTACGAACACAGTTTTAGTGGGAAACATTAAAATTATTATTATTTCATTGGTTATAAATGATAAGATAACTTTATAACTTTGGGAAACCAAAGTAATATTCTATAGGGAGACAGAAGAAACTTGAGGTGATATGGAAAATTTGGATTCACTCCATTATATAGTTGATATTCATAGATCAATGGTGGTTGACATGAAAAGGACTAAGTACCCACATTGGTACTGAACATCATTAAAAAAACTACCTTTATTTATTTATATTCATATAAAAGTGAGTTTGAGTTAAAATTTTTATTGGATCTAAAGAATAACATGTTTTACAAGAAATTTCAAGAGAAAATAAAATTTTTAAATATCACCATTGATTCACTCTCCCCCCCCCCCTAGTGGTCTATACATTCTTACAAACTATATGTGGTATCATCTTATCTAATTTTCTTTTATAAGATCCCTATATTCCTTATTGTTGATAATATAAAATCAATAAATTTTATATGTATTCCTACCTTCGATGTAAAAAAGTTTCAAGGATGGAAAAAGAGAATAAAACCTTATATTTTTCTCTAGGATTGGAGGTGATTGAAGTAGCTATTATAGGGTTTACACTTATAAAGAAATATGTTCCTATAATATTTGATAACAAAATGAATCTCATGTTTGATGGAATATATCAGGATTTCATTCTTATGTCATTGTTGGACAAAATTATATGATTGTAATGGGTTAATAACCTACAAACGAAACATTGAAAACCCCCGAAAATCACTTTGAGAAAAATATAAACATAGAGGAAGAAAATATTAAAATATTAAGAAGAAAGTTCAAAGATTATTGGATGGGAGAAGATGAAACTATTAATGACAAATTAACTATAGTAAATAAAACTTTTAGCAATGATAATTTATTCTAGGATGTTATGGAGGATTCAAATATTGTTAAACAATTTATGAGGAACCTTATAATTATGTTTAATTAAAATGTATCATATTTAGAATATAAATATTATTCATTCTTTGATGAATTACATAACCTTATTTTTGTCTTTGAAATAATGAAATCTCATGTATTTAAAAAGAAGATTAATGTAGAGATAGATTTTGAATATGTGAGGAAGGTGAAAATCCAAGAACTCGAATGTAAAGTAATGGGTATAAGTAAATCAAAAGAAAACAAAGATGATAATGAATTTAATGATAGAATTATGTCCCTTATATCTAGAAATTAATGGAAATGTATTGGAAAGTACAAATTTTAACTCCCATTTAAATGTTTTTTGTATGGTGGAATAGGGTATTTTTAATTATACTATCCAAATAATAAAGTTATAAAATATTATTATTATGATTTTGAAGAAAACACCCAAAGGTAGAAATTTAGAAAAAGTTATAAGGATGTTAAGAAATACCCTGGGAGGAATAAAAGGTTCACTGGAAGAAACAAAATATATTTATAGATTAAAAGGGAAGATTATTCATCTACTTATAATATCTCTTCAAGATATTAAAATCTAGAGATGTTCATAACCTTTAGGTATCATGTTGAAATAATTGAAGATACATCAAATAGTAAAGAATAATAAGGTGAAGAAACCTATTGGGAATATCAGTTAATATTAAATCTTGGGACAATTCTTAAAAAAACACAAAAATCGAGAAATAATCTAAATTATTAAAGATAGAAATTGAGAATAATAATGATGGAAAAGAATAATTTTTCAAAAGGGAATATGTGTATGTGGAAGAAATTAATAATATTAAATTTAAATATGAGGCATAAGAGAAAATTATGAAAGAATTAGATGAAAACATAATGATAATAAATGAGAGCTTGGTGAGACTCAATAATATTTCTCAAGGAAGAAAATATATTGAAGAAAATGAAATATAATTTCCACAAAGAATTGAAGTAAATGTTTAAAACCCTTCATGCTACTAGAGGAACTCATCCCAAGAATCTAGTGAGATTTTCATCCACTAAAACTGAATGTTAATCTAATTGTACTAACCATTTATTTTTAAGAATAAACAACATGAGATATTGATTTGATAAATTATTTGATAAATACATCATATAAATTGAAGTTAAAAGTAACCACCATAAGAATTATTCCCCACACCATAGTAAATAAGATGTTTTAAACTTATTGAATCATAAAAAACTTTCCCCAGTGAACCACTACACTCTTATATAAAATTGAGGTTTATTATATAGTTTTGGTTTTCTTAGATATACCAACATAAGGCATTTAATTTCCCAAATAACATGTCTCTCCCTATCAACAGAAAATAACATAAGAGAAGTAACCCTGGAATAAAAGGATTAAACTCTCTAAATTCAATATAATAAATAAAAGAAAATGCATTATAAGTTAAAAATATCTCAAGGGAAAACCAATTTCACTAAATGGAGGAAATTTAATGATTGTGTCTCCAATTATATTACTATGATAAAGATTTTATAAACATAAATTCAGGGAAAATATATTATACCATAAAAGAAAAGAAAGTTATAAAAGGGAAAATTGAATACAATGATGTTTTATTGAGACTACTCTAATAGTAATAAAAAAAGATGAAACAATGCATTATTTAAAGTACTTATTCTTAATATATTTATTGTGATGTAAAAATAGGAAAAACTAAATATTAAAGAACATGAGGTAGGAGAAGTTACTTTCATAAAAGATAGTTCATTAAAAATAAGAAGAGTTGGAATGATTGAGATAAAATATCAAAATTTAGAGTCAAAGGAAGTTGTATTTGTTGATGGGATTAAGCACAACTTATTGAGTTTTATCAAACTCTATGATTATGGAAAAGAAGTTATTTTTTGGAAATCTTCATGTATCATAAAATGTTTTCCAAAAGGAAAGGTTTTCCCTAAAGGATAAATAACCAAGGGTAATTTATTCAAGAAAATAGATCCTAATAATTATTTCTTTTTAAGTAATAAGGATTAAAATATAGAATTGTATACTTTGTCATCTTTTCCAAAAGAGCATCAGAACAATTTCAAAGGAATGTTTTTTAAGAGACATACCATAACTAAAGGGTAAATATGAGTTAATTTTTATAACTTTAAATAAAGGAAGGATCATTTGTTTATTATATATGAAATTTTCATTCCAATCCACCAAAACAATTTGAGCACATACACTTTGATATATATGGGCTAATGAGACACCAATAAAGAATTTGTGATTTGTACTTTTTTACATTCATTGAAGATTTCACTCTGATGAATAGTGAAATATTAATGAAACATAAATCATATGTTGTATTTATATTCAAAAATTTAAAAAGGTAGGTTGGGAAGGAGGTGGGAGTATATATATTGAATCTTATAATATAAAATTCAAAGCAGTATACAAGTAACTCTTTTTATTCCTACCTAAGGAATCCTGGTCTTAAACACTAATATCTTCCTCCCTATACTCCTCAATAAAACATTTTAATATAAAGGAAAAATGTAATTTTATTTTAAATGATGCGAAGTATGATAATTGAATATAAACTTCTAAATTATTCTAGAGAAAAGCTATAAGTGTAATTTTACATGTTCAAATCAAATTTTGTCTTCAATTGGAATAAAAATTACTCTTTATGGGATATGGTATAAGAAAACTTCTATAGTGAAATAATTCTGGGTGTTTGGGAGTCCCTTTTTAATAAAGGTCAAAATTCTATAATTAGGAAAATTTGATAAAAAATAAAAAAGAAGGTGTTTCATGGGATATTTATCCAATGAAGGAAGCTAAAACTGATTGGATAAATTAATACATAATTTGGTTGATTAATTTTATATAAAATTTATTGAAAACTAATGAAAATTAAGAAAAAAATTTGAAGATGAAGAGGACGGTGTAAGAAAATATAGAATGACGATTTATATAGATGTTAATGACAAGGAAGATGACTGTGAGCCTAATCTTGTACAGGTTGACTCTGATCAGTCTAGTGACTAGGAAAGTAAGTCTATAAGATTACAACAAAAATTAAAATATTTACCAAAACATGTTGAATCAGTTTATATCATTAGATTTCAGGATGAACTAGTTAACACTATAAGAAAATTTGGAAACACAATTCATTTAAAAACCAGTTGAGCATATAGGATGGATAAATGTGATGAATGGAGAGTAAGATCAACTTTATAAAAATAATACATGGAATCATGTTCTTTAATTGAATTAAATGAATGTTATAGGAACAAAATGGGTGTTCAGAAATAACCTCAATAAATAAGAATAAATTTTGAGAAATGAACTGTGGAAAGTTAGAAAAATTTATTCACAAAGGAATTTATAATGAAGAACCATTTTCTCCTATTGTAAGGCTTCAAAATATCATAATGTTTTTGGTTTTTTCAACTTATAAAGGATAATAAAATGGATGTTAACTCAGCATTCTTAAATAGTGAAATTAAAGAAGAAGTTTATATTGAGAAACCCATTGGGTTCATATTTGATAATGATGGAACCATATTGTGTAAATTGAAGAAAGCCTTGTACTGATTAAAATTGGCCCCTCATGATAGGTATTCCAAGCTTGAAAGTTTCTTAAATCATTTAATCTTTTTAATTGGAAATGATAATAGAAACTTATATTTGAAATAGATAATTATAGGTACTCTGATAGTCATTTTTTAACTTCATGATATAATTTTAGCTCGTGATAGGGATAAATCTTATGTTGAATTTTCTAAAAAAATGATAAATAAATTCGAGATACCATTTCCTGGGGAGTTGAATTTATTTCTAGGATTACAAGTTCAATAGATAGAAGGATTCATATTATACTCAAAAGAAAATTTTAAAAATGATTTATTAAAACAAATCTATGACAGATTCAAATAAAGTTCATGAACATATTTCTATTGGAATAATGATTAGTAAATGTGCATCATGCCAAATTTTGAATGAGAAGAATTTAAAAAGATAATTGGTATTTTACTAAATCTTATTACTATAATATCATACATTTCATATGTTGTAAATTATTGTAAAATATAATAGATTTATCCAAAGGAATCACACATGTTGGCAGAAAAATAATCATTAGGTATGTTAAAGGAACATCAAACCCTTTAATGATGTATATATATATAAAAATGAGTTAACCATTCATGGTTTCACTAATTCTAATTGGGCTAAATATTTCAATGATAAAAATATAACAACATGAGGTACTTTTTTCTGGTGAGAAATTTTTGTGAGCTTGCATTGTAAGAAACAATGTTCTATTACTTTGAGTATAACTAATGCATAATATATTTCCCCCACATTATAATGTATATAAATGATTTGGATGAATATTTAGCTAAAATATTTTAGGGTAAATGTTGAATAAATTTGAAGAATATTTGAGATTATTAGAGCTCCATTGATCTATCTGAAAATCATGTGAAACATTTTAGGGAGAAGCACATTGATATTAAATAAACCACCATTAAGGGGAAGGTTTCTAATGGATATTTAATTCTTGAGTATGTTACAATAAAATATCATATTTTTCATGTCTTTATTAAAGATATTCCTATGGAAATATTATATTAATTAATGATGAAACTACAAGTTCATCCTCTACCACTAACTTATGAAAGTTCTTGAGTGAACCCACATCTTACACTAGATTATATTTTCAAAGTGGGAGAAGAAATAATGTAATGTACTCTATCATTTTTGAATATAAACATAGTTTTATCATGGGAATATAGTGTAAAAGATCCAAAATTTACAGCTTATGGATGTTGATATGATTGTGGGAGAGTTTATCAAAATTCTATCTATAAAATTGCTTATCACCAAGGGATGGAATTTCTTCAAAACAATTATTTAATTTGATAGTGTGGTGTTATTAAACCGTCTATGAAAATGTATATGTTTTTATTATGTTTAAGAAAATACATGAATTTAATTTTTAAAATGAATCCAAATGGGATGACAAGATATTTATTGATTTGATTTTGTTATGAATTTTTAATTTTTTTCCCAATATATTTGTGATTGTTTTTGTGTTTCAGGTAAAATTGAGTTACTAAAAATTATAAGATGTTTTAATTGCATTCTATATGAAATCATATTATTCTTTTTTGATATTAAAAAATCAAAAAATCTAGAGGATTTTCATGATTTCAGCTAATTTTTTTCAAAGTTATAAGCCATATAAACTTCCAGTTATAAAGTCTGTACAAATTCCAAGCCACAAAAATAGAATTATCGTTGTAAAAAGTTTAAACTATGATGTTGTGAAGTTAAATATAATGATCATATCAAGAAGTATGAAGGTTATTGAAATGATTCCATAAATTATAGATTTATCAGGACGATATCTTGTAACTTCGTTAGAAGAACAGTACATCAGTTCACCAGATATAGAAGCACCAAACAAAAATGATCAGACAAATATTTTGAAGAAGTTTCTAGAGAAAATCATGAAGATCAGAAAAATATAATTTTACAGAAAAATATGTTAAGATATCATGAAAAGTAATTAATTTCCATTTTTAAAAATAATAATAGCTCATATGGTCATACTTTCAAGGGAATATCAAACATATAAGTAACAAATTAATATGGTTGATTTCATCAGATGGATAATTTCCATGTCCCCATATGGAGAACCATAATATCATCAGACAGAGAGGTCCTCAGGTTCATAATCTCCAGACATGATTTCATACGAAAAATAATACAGGATAGATAATAATCAAAAAACCTTACACTAAATGATTTTCTATCAGACATAGATGTTTTTTATAACTTTCTAAAGAAGGAATGTTTGTAAATACTACCAAATTTATAAATTGTGAGAGATTTTACACTAGAAAAAGAATTTAAGATCATTACCTAAATATTATAGATTTAATGATTATGATAATGTTTTTTGGGGATTTTAACATTCATAAACCAATTTGATAATTTTGGTAACATTGAAAAAGAATATTGAATCTCAATTTTTAGAGGATTTTTAAGGAATTCAAATGAAAGACAAGTTGAGTGGAAAATTCAAAGTTAGAGTTTTTCCTTTATGAATACACAAATATTTTATACGCTTTATTTCAAAATTTAATACATAAAGATATTAAAAATATAATCCCAAAAGTTCGGTAGGCCAAGTTTCATTGGGTGACTAGATAAATATCATAATAACATAAAATAGGGATGCACCAAGATTATTTAAAACTACATAACATGTCATTAAAATCCATTGATCTTCTAATTTTGCATGCAACAAAGTTAGTATGTATATAAGTAATGGGTGAATTATAAATCTCAGTAGTGAAATTATTAAAGAATAACATGATTTAAGTGATAAATGTGAGTCAAGAGTCATATCAAGGTGACCTAAAAGGATATTAATCATAAACATGAACATCGAAGCTAGATATTAGATGACATATTGAGGAAACATAGGAATGTGGAAACAACATAAAACATGACATCAAAAGCAGAATTCAAGGATAATAATCATGAAATACTAACATAGTATTTTTAGGACAACCACTCATTAACCATACATGGTATCACATAAAATAAAAATAATACCCAATTTATTTTAGGGTCATATATTTTCATGTCTACTCATCGCATTCATATTATATACATTCATTTGTATGAAACATAGATCATTAAAAATAAGAACTTTTTCCATCACTTTTAATCCCATTATTAAGTATAATTATATATATACATTTAATTCCTCGATAAATGCATTATAGGTATTACTAGGTGAATAACCTAGTGTCAAAGTGGGGATGGGTATTCACAACACAAAAAATTGGCATGGAAAATCATTAAATAATTTTAACAGCATAATGGGTGTACATAATGGTTCATGGAGGGGTTAATGACCTTAGGAGGTGGAATATCAATACATACTAACCATAATGAAATTATAGTGTTGTCTAAAAACACATGTCAACATGAATTATTGTAATTTTTAAGTCTTAATATGAAGAGATTATTTTAAAAAATAGGAAGAGGAAGAGAATCCCTTACCATGAGATGTCACTTCTAAAATCTTGGGAGTATATTCTTAAGAGCATGTGAACAAATTTGGGGGGATTTATAGTTTTATATGAATAGGAACATCATCCTAAATGGGTTTTGAGTAAAGAGTATTGGGAAGATGGGTGGGTATTTATAGAAAAAGAGATGCTAATTATTTAATAATTTCTAAACTAATGTTTTAGACTCTATATGAAAACATAATAAAAAAACCATCCCATGGACTTTTTCCATGTCTTACAACAAATATGAGTTATTTGAAATATTTTACAAGGCCAAGAACCATACATATTAAAATAATACCATTAGTGATGTTGAAGTGAGTCATTTTTATAAATAATTGATTATAAAATCTTAAAATATAATATAGGTTTTAAGGGATCCATTAATGTTTTATAAAATTAATAAAATAACATAAAAACACATTATTTTATAGTTAAAATATATATTTTATTTGTTATTCCTGTTATTTTATTTATTACATCACTCTTATGATACTACGATGTTATAATACAGACCGCGTATTTATACCGTATTTAATTATCTTCCCAAAGAATATACTCTCTCAGAAAATTATGAATAACTCATCATTGGATAAATTAGACATTATTATTTAAATGTTATAGTTATTTTATCTTGATAATTATATAGATATGAGAATTTATACTTTCAAATAAAAAAATTATTTATTTTAAAATACACATTTTTACGACAATTACAATTTTCATACCCTTATAAATATTACATTTGAATTTATTAAATTTTAATATAATTTTAAAAAAAAATATTATTTAATAAGAATAGTTATAAAAATAAAATTTATTTCAAAATTCATGAATTTATAAAAAATGGTTTTTAATTTAAAAACATATATTCCCTAAAAACACATTTTTGGTTCCATCGTATCTAAATCTAATTTCCATTAAATCAAATATAATTGTATATATAAGGTAATAATTAAATGGAATATATATAATCAATATTTTATTAAAAATGGAACATAAAAATTCATACTATTAGGTTTTAGATACATAACCCCTTATTACACCAGTGTACGATATAAAGGTAAGGTCTATGATGGTTTTACTTTATTGGGGTTGCTCGGTGAATGTGATTTCCATCATGATCTCAATAAGCTTTAACTTCTCCTATAAATGTTTGTTTCTCAAGATTTAGTTATTGAATATCACCTTATATTTATTCAAGAGAAAATCACAGTGATTTCATCTCCCTTATAATCTTGAATAAATGTTCTTCATAGGGTACCATCCTACTATTTGTGGTCATCACTTATTTCATATGTATCAATTAGACTTTACCATAACCCTCAAAATAGGATAATCTTTACAGTCATTGTACAATGCATATATTTTCAGTGGATATGATTCTTAATTTACATTTAGATCTAACCTACTATATTTTTTAATGGTTCAAATTAACCAATGTAGTACATGTTTTTTATATAACTACATTACAAAAAAAGCAATTTATTCATCCAAAAATTAGATTTCATTCATAAAATTTTGGGTCGTTAAATTTTCCATCCATCTAGAATTTAACCCATGAAATATCATTTTGTACACTAAAACAAATGAGGGTACTTATATTTCATCCCCTCTTCCAGTTATCATGTTGTATACTCAAACATGATGTTTCACCATAACACATTGACAAGGTGAGTTGTCTTGTTTCATAGAACTTTTTATCTATGATATAATATCTTAATCACATACTCCTGATACGAATGATCATTCTCTAAGGGTACCACCTCCAGATTTAGTACATGTGAGGAGTCTAGTATATACTTACTTAATAGGGATACCTATAACACATTATAAACATGAGATTGGTCAGGTAGTATTGATTATTGATCTGCCCAAGCTTTGATAGGATCAAAGATATCCAAGGGGATGATGTATCAAGGACTAAGCATTATCTTTTAATAAAAGCTCATAAATATTTTCCATGGTGATATAAAAAGGAATACATTACCTCCAACCTCAAACTCCATGTATTTTCATTGATTGTATGCATATATTTTAATTAACTTTATGTAGATTTCATATGATATTGAATGGTTTTACCCTTCTCTGTCATATATTGGATGAGATAAGGTCCCATAAGTTTCCTATATCCGACATTATCCCAAACTTTTGGTGTCTAACACTTATTCCCAAACATATCTTTACAAGGTTCCATTTGAATATTAAAATGGAAACAGTTGTTATATGAGAAATCTGCTAGAGGAAGGTGTTATTCCCATCATCCTTGAATGTTCATTGATGTAAGATCCTGGCAATTTGGAGTTGACGTGAATTGATTTTAGGTATTATTATTTTCTTCTGTTGAGCACTTTTCTTTTGGGTTTTACTTTGGGGTGTGTTTGGTTGAAAATTGAAAAAATGGAAGAAAGAGTGGATGCTCATAGCTGATGCACGGTTAGAGAAAACCATGCACCCCGGCCAAGGAAACTATGCAACCCTGGATAGTTTGTGTTTCCATGTCTGTCACATGGTTTTACAAACCATTCTCCCTATAAAGGGAAATTGTGCACCCCGTAAATAACAGTTGCAGAGTTGGCACACTATTAGGGAAAACCATTCACCCCTTCCTAGGAAACCATTCGTGAGAATTAAATTATCTTAATGATATTTTAAAATTTTCTAGAACACCCTAATTACCCCCAAGTCGACCCCCACTTGATCATTGATGGTCTTTCATGATTTTTGAAACTCTCTGGGAGAATTATAATCCCTCCTTACCTCTTTTATTTAAAATATGATTCCCATATCTAAGTTATTCTCCTATTACAATAAGTGGATCCAGTCTCATTGCTTTCCCATTCTCCCTATTATGTTCTATCTTTGTTTTCATGAATGAAATATTATATTTTTTATAGATATAGATCTATATTTGATGAATATAGATCTAGGCTTGTGAATATATACCTAGATCTAAGGTATCTTTGTTTTTTTAATCTTGATTTTGGTAAATATATCCAGATCTGATCTACATCATTATGGGATTTCCATTGAGAAATAATTCATAAAAAAAATCGATGTAGGTGTTCTAATTTCAAGAACTCATAGTATTTATTTCATTTAATATGTGAAACTTGTAACATTATTAGAGTTGTTCAGAAATTTTAATCCCTAATTGAATTAATTATTTTGTTAACTTAATTAATTGTGATAATTGTGAACTTGTGAGATTTAGGGATTATTGAGTAAGATAATTAATTGGATAAAATTATGAGATCTTTTGATTATTGATTTTATAATTAATTAAGGTAATTAATTATGATGTAATTGATATAGTTAGATTGAGTAATTAAATGTGAATAAGGATAATTAATTTATTAATTAATTATCAATGTAATGATTTGGAAATTTGGATAATTAAGTATTCAGTTAATTATAAAATTATTGAATTGTAATTAAGAATAATTAATTAGTGAATTAATTATTGTATATTAAAATTTTGAAATGGTTAATTGATTATTGAATTAATTAACTTAAATTGAAATAACTTATTAATTATTGAATTAATTAATGGGATTGTATTAATTAATTTATTAATTAATTAATGGAAATAGTAGTGGTTTTTTGTGATAAGAGGATTAGTGTAGTTTAATCATGGTTTGGAAATTGTGTATTAGACGTGATTATATAAGCTTAGTAAATAATGATATAAATAAATGGTTAGGATTTTTGGTGTCAAACATGGAGTTCTACACCAGTTATTTTTATGAATAGTTGAGAAATTGGATGATAAACATGGAATTTTACACCAAATATTGAACTATCATTATTATTTAGAATTGGGGTGTCAGATAGTGTCTTCTACAACAATGATGAAAATGCGAGATTGAGATTTGGGGTGTCTGACATGGCGTTCTATACCAGTGGTAAAAATTTCTAATTTATATTTGGGGTGTTAGACCTAGAAATCTACACCAATGATAAATATGTAAGATTAGGAATTTGGTTATTTTACATGTAGTTCTATACACAAAAACATTGGCATTGGACTGTGGTTCCAAGTTGTCATGGTAATGAAAGTAAAATAAAATGGACAATGAAATCCCACTTGTGGAAATGAATTGTGAATTGAATAAGTAACATGGTTCAGACCTGGTGTAGATTGGAGTATGTATCAAGGTATAGGTTCCCTTAGAAACCTAGTGGTCTATGTGGTTTAATAATTATTAATTGATAATGTGATAACTTTTTATTTATGCATTATAACTGTTTCCTTATACAATTTATTGAACTTGTTATTGACTGTAGTTTTTTTATACACTGTTGGTGGTGGCCTTCTGAGTTGTATTCACACCTGACTCGGGCTACCTAATTGGTACCCTAATAGATTTCATGGATGCAGGATAGGTTAAAGGGAAGTGCCACATGTTAGATAGATAAGTTGGGAAGGGGCATGGTTTAGGGAACCAAGCGTGGTTTGGGAAACTCTTGGATTTGTTATTTTCTTTCTTTTGAGTTTCATTTGTACATTTTTACAAACATTATCATGGAATGCTTTCTGCATTAGTTGGATTTTTTATTTCCAGCATTATATATTAGGAGATTGTTTTTCTTTATGGTTATATATGTCTATGCTATTTTTTTTACTAGTGTATTACTCTAATAGAATATGGTAATGTCTCCGCATGATTGACTTAGAAGACCCTTGCTGCAGGTCAATAGCCTCTGGCATATGATGAGTCACACATGAGGACATTTGATCGACCAGCTTAGGGAATCAGTATGTAGCACCTAGGTCGGGATGTTACAAAGTGGTATTAAATCCCAGTTTTCCTTTCGTCTCATTTTGTCTTATTATTTTTTAAATGAATATAGAAGACTAGGAATATTCAGAGCATGGTTATGAGCTCATGTATATGAGTAGGTACCTCATGTATATGGGAGAACCCAAGTTCCATTACTAAAAAACGATCCTTAAAAAACACTATAAAAGGCCTTTATAATTTCCAAAAAATCATTGATAATTGATATGTGGTTGAAATCATGAAACTTTTATCATCACCAAAAAAGTTCCATTAAAGTCCCCCTTAAACAGTGCTAAAAAATAACTATCAAACAAGCCCTTTAACAATGATTTTTACTGTTATTAAAGGCCCCCTTTATCAGTTCTTTTATTTTTGGGGATAAAGGACCCTCTGATAAAAGGGTATATGATTATTTTTCATGCCCCACCCAACCCCCTTTAATAGTGCTTCCCCCCCACCCCACCCCCAAAACTTTATTACCAATTCCCCCATCCCTTTATCAGTACTTTAGATAATCCCATCCTCCCATGTGTGCCCTTACCTCCAGCGAGTTTCAAACCCTAGACATCTAGCATATACACGAGAGACCTTACCACTCCACTATACAATTTTTCTTTTCATTTTATGATATATTTATATATATATATATATATATATATTATCATAATTTTTTATCCATATATTTTTATATATATGTTTATATATTAATAAATATATTTTATATGTAAATATGTTTAATTATTTATTTATCAAATTAAATTTTTATGTGTGAATATATAAAAAATATGTATATATTGTTATATATTTGATTATAAATAAAATTATGTTATGAAAAAAGATGAAATTTAAAATCCATAATATCAATAATAATGGAAGCTTTGGGAATAAAATCAGTTCCAACTGAAAAAGGGAAAATCACCCCTATAAATGAGGCTTCAAATCCGTTAAAAGTTAAAAAATGGGTTTTGTTGACTAAAAAACTCAGTTTTAGAGGCCTTTTGAGAATTTTTAGCCTCAAAAAAATGCAATAAGAAGATTCTCTTGTGTCTCTAGCATGTAAATATCATTAAAGTATATGATTTGATATGTGATAGAGCTCAAACGGACACTTGGATCAAAAGTTATGGATGTTTGAAGTTAGAGTTACATTTTCAACTTATTTTAGATCTTTTTGTTTTTTTATTTTTTATCTTAAAATTGATATTAAATGACTATTACTCGCTAATAATAAGTAAATAATTAATTAAAAATATTTTTTTAGTAATTTTATAAGCCATTTTTACTAAATATCTTATATATTACATGTAAATGCCTATTTACCTTATTTAAAACATATTTCAAAAAAATATTATTTTTATATCAATAAAAATATATTTATATATTAATTTGTTATTTTTAATGAAATGTAATGTTTTTCAAGTATAATTTTATCAGCACTTGTAAAAAACTGTGGATAAAGGGGCGTCAATATCATCCCTTCTAAAAAAGTGATGACAACCCCCCCCCCCCCAATCAGTTCTTTTTTACAAGTATTGGTAAAAGACTTCATTTTTTAGTACTTGTAAAAGAGTGTGGATAATGGTCCCCCTTTAAGAGTTCTTTTTTCATACTTTTAAAGACTCCATTTAATATAACTAAAAATGCTGTCAAAGACACCCATTAATAGCACTTTTTTAGAACTGACAAGGGGGGTATTTAATAGCATTTTTATATAAAATTATTAAAGATCTAGTGCTGGATAAACAATGTTTTATAGTAGTGTTCCCAGGGTGGTATTGTTTTTATTGTTGTTTGTTGTTACAGTTGAATGATATTTCACATTGGGTGATGCACTTGTCATGTGGTGTGATTATATTTTTGAGATTGTTTTAGATATAATTGTACCCTTTAATAGCACAAGAGTTGATTCAACATTCATCATTCAAGGCACTCAAAATTATTTTGTGAAAATGCATCATTTTATGCATACATTGGAAAAAAAGGTTTTAGTCAAGTTGTTAAACATAAACAGTTTTCTTGGCTTGTGAAATTGAAAATGATTGTAAAATTATTCAATATGTGAATACATGGGTGTCTAAATGAGAAACTTGAACTATGAGAATATTTTTACCCTTGTTAACCAGGGCATAGGTTTATGATGGTAATGGGTAGTGAGAGCGCCTAAGTTTTGACTATATGAAGAGATTTGGAGAATGGTCTTGTTGTTTCTTATTGATATTTTCCACTAACATAGTTGTGATAATGTTGTGTTATAAGTCCTATGGCATGTGTTTGGAATTGTATATTTATGCCTCCATAATGACTCTTATTGAGAGGATGATCGGATGATATGGTTGTGGAAGATCCTATAGTTGTGGAACTTTAGGCAGAGATAGTGTCGGGTGAGGAAGAAAGGAGTAAGTTCTAAGAGAACTTCAGTCGCTTCATGAAATTCATGGGAAGAGGCCCAGGATAGGTTTAGAAGAACATGTCTGGACAAATGAGGGAGTTTCAGTTACAACATCCTCTATCTTTTAATGGAGAGGGTTGACCTGAGGGATCTGAGTATTAGTTTGACTCGATCGAGAAGATACTTGGCCATTTTGAGACTCCTTATATGAAGAGGGAAAATTTGGATGTTTATTGTCTATGAGGATCAATGAAGCACTGGTGAGACATTCAACCACATACTGGATAGACTGAGAGTATTCTATGGATGGCCTTTCTCGAGAAGTTCCTAGATCACTTTTACCTAAAGATACTAAGACAGGAGAAAGCAGTTTTTCTCGTAATATTTAATTAGGGCAGCATGGCCATGATGCGCTATAATGGAAACTTCAAAAATTTAAAGTTCTTTGAACCAACATTAGCGGCAGATGAAGCTCCTTCAGAAAAAAAAATTAGGATGCAAAAGTGTGAAATTATGTCCCGACTGAATATCCTCCAGCTGAAAACATTTTCAAAAGTTGTGAATCAGTCTCTCTTATCTAAGCGGAACCTAAAAAAGGAATATAGTGGTGGAAAGGTGGTTTATTTTGTATAATCTAGAGGTACATATTCGGAGAGCATGAATCATCATAATAAGAACATTAGCCAGAGCAGTGGAAAGAAAAGTGTCCAGTTAGGGGGATCAGTTACTCAAGATCTCACAAAAGTTCATTTCCACCTGTGTGGTAGGCCAGGAAACTTTTGAAAACATTTTCCAAGACCAGAAATGGAGTACTGAGCCTATGGAATTTTGGGACATCTATGGTGGTTTTTCAGGAACCTGAGGTAGATTGTTAGTGAGAGAAGAGTTAGACAGTACCAGAGTGCAGGAACGGGATCTTATGCACTATATCAGTCTAGCATATGGACCTATACTGGCTGAGCAGGTAGAGGTGGTGGATGTGATGTTTCAGGGTTAGTGTACCCATGTAAGTGGAGTGATGCAACTCAAGGGAGTCATATGGCATTAAAAGTAAGAGGGGAGGGATAGTTACATGTGGTAGAGTCTACTCTTGTGCATACTGAGGATGATCCATTTATAATGAGAAGTAGTATTCTATTATATTCTACTTTATCAAGTTTCTTCTTGGATACTGGTACATATAATTCTTTTATATCTACAAAAATTGTAAATAGTTTGAGCCTGGTGGTGGAGTTTGTGATTGTGGGAATGAAAATATATACACTGTTGGGAGTACGATCTGTTGAAATCTGATTGTACAAGGGATGTTCCCTCAAAGTTGGTGAGTGTCATTTTCTATGGAATATATATATATATCTATATATATATATATATGTCCTCGATATGTAAGGCTTCGACATAATTATGGGTATGGACCGGCTAGTAACTTATCGATCCCACAAAGATTGTTATTGGAGAAGAGTGACTTTTATGTCTCCTAAGGGTAACCAGTATATTCCCCATGGGGAGTGGGATATCTAGGTAGTCTTAGTAAGGACAATTACTCAGCAATTGGGTGAGCTCACCACCCAGTTTTTTGGTCTTTTGATGGATGATGGATTTTTAAAGCTTGATGCCTTTCCATTAGTGGGGGAATATTTCCAGTATGTTTTCCCCAAAGATTTATTAGGGATTCCTCCTAATAGAGACTTCGAATCCACTATTGATATCATTTATGGGGATGATAGAGTTTCTATTCCACCAAATAGAATGTCACCGATAGTTCTTCAAGAGCATAAGAATCATCTGGATGAGTTAGAGGATAAAGGCTTTATTCGACCAAGTACGTCGCCTTGGGATTCACGTATATTTCTTTGAAACAATTCAGATAGGAATTAGAATTTTTGTGTCTATTAATGGAATTTTAACTGAATGCCTATGAATAATTGATATCTTCTTTCATGTATCAATGATCTATTTTTACTAGCTAAGAGGAACTTGTGTATTCTCATAGATCGACTTGAGATTGTGGTATGATCAGTTTAGTGTTTAGACATCTACTATACTGATGACTACTTTCAAAAGGAGTTATAGCCTATATGAGTTCGCCATAACACTATTTGGGTTAAATAATGCGCCATTAGTGTTTATAGACTTGATGAATAGAATCATTCATCTGTACCTAGATCATTTTTTTGTGGTGTTTGTGGATGACATCTTGGTGTACTTCAAGACTCATTACGATCATGCCAAACAATTTTACATTGTCCTAATTATAATAAGAGTGTATTGGATATACATAAATCCATCTAAGTGTCAGTTTTGGATTGATTAGGTACACCTCTAGGATCACATCATCTTGAAAGAAGGTGTATTAGTAGACCCAGAGAAGGTTCAGGCAGTCGTTTCCAGGGATCATCCCAAGAATGTGTTCAATATCCATAGCTTTATGGGATTTTCTAGATATTATCTTAGGTTTATCTATGCCTTTTCCTGTTTAGAAGTGATGCTTTTGGGCCAGACCAAGATGGGTATAAATTTTGAATGGATAGAATCTTGTGAGGAGTCCTTCCAGGATTTGAAGAATCGTTTGACTTAGGAATAAATCTAGATCATTACTAACCTAGGTGAGGAGTATAAGATGTATTGGGAGACTTCTAGGATTGAAAATTGAGTTGTTTAGTTGTAAGGATAGTGAGCCATGGTGTATGGGTCTCTATAGATTAGGTCACATGAAAATAACTACCCTATACATGACCTCAAGTTTGGGGTTGTGTTTTATGTGCTAAGGTGTTGGTGACACTATCTATTGGTCAAGAAGTTTATGATGTTTACCAATCATGAGAGCTTATTGTATATCTTCTCATAGAAATATTTTAATCTTCAGCATCATAGATTGGTTGAGTATATGCAGTCTTTTGATTTTGAGTTGGTATATATTCCTAGGAAAGGAAATATTGTGGTTGATTCCTTAAATAGGAAATGTCAGACTCAGATGGTTTAGTATTCTAGTGTTGAGTGGAAGATGATATCTTTACTAGCTGAGATACATGGATGGTCCAGGAAAATCTAGAACAGATGATTCTGGTTTTGGTTATGGTAGAGTCTAAACTTTTGAGACGGATCCAAGATATGAAGTATGAGGATTCAAAGTGTTTGATCTTGAGGTAAAGCCATGAAGTTAGGTATTTACCTTCTGAATGGATAATAGATGAGGATGAGATCATCTATGTCAATAATCGGGTTGTTATACCAATGAGCATACAAGGGGAGCTCAAGATGGAATTTCATGCCTCGAAGTAGGCAGTACATCCATGGGTAACCAAAATGTACAATGACCTATTATGATAGTTTTGGTGGCTAGGCTTAAAAAAGTAGATAATACGGCCCATGACATGATATTATATATCTTAGTAGGTCAAGGTAGATCATCAATGAACTAGAGGTTTGTTGCACCCATTGCCAATTTTAGAAAGGAAGTGGGACAACATGAAAATGGATTTTTGGTGGGTCTTCCGATGATGAAAATGAAGAATGACACTATTTGGGATATTGTGGATCGACTAATGAAAGTAGAACACTTTCTTCCTATTCAAGAGACTTTGTAAATGGAGAAGCTTAAAGATTTTAATATTTAGGTGATAGTCTGTCTGTATGGGGTGTCATGAACTATAGTTCAGATTTTGACTCATGTTTCAATTCGAGATTCTAGAAGGGATTACAGAAAGTATGTGGTACAAATGTATTATTGAGTACATCCTTCCACCTATAGAAATTTTGGCATTCAGAGAATACTTTACAAGTCCTTGAGGATATGTTGTGGGCGTGTGTGCCTGACTTCAGTAGATCATGGAAGAAGAACTTTTCCTTATAGGATTTTTCAATAAAAATAGTTATTATGAAATGATAAAGATTTCACCATACGTGGAACTTTAGGGTAGGCCGTACAGATCACTGTTATGATTTTTAGAGGTAGGTGATTCATAGTTTCTGGGACCAAGTCTCATATAGCATACATTAGAGTGGGTTCAGTTGATTCAGAAACATATGGATACAATTTAGAGTTTTTAGAAGTCATATATTGATAGAGGGTGATCTTATATTCTTTTGGGTGTCGTTTAGGTTGGGTCACCATAGGATATAAAGATAGCGAAAGTAGGTACCTAGGTTTGTTTTACATTTCGTGTTGTGAAGAGAATCAGGCCGGTGGTATACCGATAGGATCTTCTACAGAGATATTTTGTTATAATTTATGTTTTCTGTGTATCCAAAATATGAAAGTATCACCCTAACCCTTCTCATGTGAATGATGTGGATTAGGTTGACCTTGAGATGGGTGTGTCTTTTAAGGAGCAACTGATACATGTTTTAGATCACATTGATAAAGTATTTCAGGGAAATATGGTATTGATAGTCCATGGATTTTAGCAACATGGTCATGTGTAGGAGGAAATATGGGAAAGGGAAGTAGATATGCAGGCAAATTGGACCGCTCTATTTGGCATAGAATCTTAGGGAGGATTGGGAGTGTAGCTCGAGGATGAGATGTTATAAGGTGAAGATATTGAAAGATCCCTACCTTTCTTAGAGTTGACTCAGATTCTATTTTAGGTATTCATTTTGTCTTTTGTTGAGAACTTTTCATTTGGGTTTTATATTGAGGTGTGTTTGGGTGAAAATTGAAAAAAAACAGAAGAAAGAGGGGTCTGCATGGTTGACATGTGGTTTTGGGAAAACTATTCTCCCTGGACCAGGAAACTATGCAATGATAGACAATGGGGGTTCTATGGCTGGCACACAGCTTTACAAATCATGTACCCTAAAAAATAAAAACCATGCACCAAATAAATAACATGTGTATGGTTGATACACGGTTAGGTAAAACCATGTTCCCCTACCTAGGAAACTATGTGTGGGAGTTAAATTAGTTTTAATGTTATTTTAAAATATTTTTGAACCCCCTAATTAACCCTAAGTCGACCCCCACTCAACCCTATGTGGTCTTTCACAATTTTGGAGGTCTATGAATGAATTCTAAGCCCACTTGACCTCTGTTATGCGTGATCCAAACCCCATATCAAAGATCCTATACACTTTCTTTATGTAGATCCAATCTCGTTGCTTTCACATTCCTCCTCTTATGCTCTCTCTTTTTTTTGCTGGAGGAAAAATTTTTGTTTACAAGATCAAGATCAATATTTGAAAAATTTAGATCTAGGGTTATGGATATATATCTATATATAAGGAATCTTGATTTGTTAAATCTTGATTTAGGGTAATAGATCTGGATCCAATCTATGTTATTGCACTATTAAATTTTAGGGATTTCTATTGGTAAATCTTTCATTAAGTAATCAAGGTAGGTGGTCTAATATCCAAATTACATAGTCATGATTTTATTTCATATATGAAAGCAATAAAATTTCCAGTATTTTTTAGAAATTTAAATCTATAATTGTATTAATTGATGTGGTAAATTAATTAATTTAGATAATTTTAAAATTGTGATATTTGGGGATTGTTGGCTAAGATAATTATTTAAAGAATTAATTTTGAGATCTGGGGATTTGTGATTTGATAATTAATTGTGGGAATTAATTATGATGGAATGGAAATGGTTGGATTGAGTAATTAATTATGATATAAGGATAATTAATTGGAGAATTAACTATCAATGTAATGATTGGGAAATTTGGATAGTTTTTTATTGAGTTTTTTATCAAATAGTTTAATTGTAAATAACAATAATTAATTGGTGAATTAAATATTTGATGTTCAAATTGTTAAATGGTTAATTGTGTGTTAATTGATTAAAGGAAATTAATATTGTTAATTAATTTTTAAATTAATTAACAGACTTGGATTAATTAATTTATTAATTAATGGATTTTGTGGGGGTTAGCTGTTATAAGAGGATTAACGTTGTTTAATCAGGGTTTTGAAATAGAGTATTATACATGATGATCTAATCTTAGTAAATAATTATATAATTAAATGGAATAGATTTGGGGTGTTATACATGGAGTTCTACACTAGTGATGCCTATGAATAGTTGATAAATGGCATTCTAGACATGGTGTTCTACCCCAAAGATAGATCTGTCTATATTGTTCAGAATTGGGGTGTAAGACATGGGATTCTACACCAATGATAAAAAATAATGATTATGATTTGGGGTGTGAGACATGGTGTTCTTCACCAATGGTAAAAATGTATAATTTAGATTTGGAGTGTTCGACATGGAGTTCTACAATAGTGATAAATATGTATGATTGAGAATTGGGGTATTTTACATGGAATTCTATACCCAAAAACATCAATATTGGACTATGGCTCTAAGTGTTCCTTATAATGAATGTAAAATAAAATGGATAATTAAATCCCATTTTCTGAAATGAATTGTTAATTGAATGAGTTACATGTTTTATACCTAGTGTGGACTAGAGAAGTTATTTAGGCATGGGTGTCCTTGAGATACTGATGGTCTATGTGTTTTAAGAAATATTAGTTGATAATGTGATAACTATTTATTTATGCATTATAATTATTTCTTTACATAATGTAATGCACTAGTTATTGACTATATTTGTTTAAAACAATTTTTTTGTGACATACTATGTTCTACTCACACCCTACTCAAACTGCATGATCAATACCCGAATGGATTTCATGGATGTGGGAGAGGTTATGGGCAAGGTCCCCATGTTATATTGGTGAGTTGGGAAGGATCATGGTTAAGGTAACTGGATGCATTTCAGGACCGGATTGGGATTTGTTAGTCTCTTTATTTTTAATTTAATTTTAGACACTTGTCACAAGCATTATCATGGAAATATTTCTTCTTTAGTTGGATTTCGTATTTCCTACATTATATCTTGGGAGATTGGATTTTTTATGGTTATATTTTCTTCCTCCATTGTTTGTTTATTTCCGCTTGTGTATTACTCTCATAAAAGAGGGTATAGTCTTCCCCTGATGAACTTGTAAGACCCTTGGTAATGGTTGGAATCCTCTAGATTACGGGGTTTCATGCCTGCGTTCATGTGATTGACAGGCTTGGGGCACTAATATGTGGTACCTGAGTTGGGATGCTACAAGGTTGTATGAGGGCTTAGTTTTCATTCCATCTTATTTTTTATTACTATTTGTGAAATATAGACAAGATACTAGGAAGAGTTAGGGATTAGTTATGATCTTGTTCATGGGATTATCTACCCCATGTATAGGAGAGAACCCAGGGTGGGATTGTTGTTAATTTTGTTTGATATTACAGTTGAATGTTATTTCACCTTTGGTGATGCACTTGTTGTGTGGTGTGATTTTTTTTAGATTTGTTGAGATTGAATCATGGCCCTAAATGGCATGAGAGTTGAGTCTGTATGCATCATTCTAGGCACTCAGGATTATTTTATGAACATTTATCATTTTAGGTAGGCATGAGAAAATGGGTTTTGGGTAATTTGTTAAACTTGAACTATTTTCTTCGCTTATGAAGTTGAAAAGGTTTATAAAATCATGAAATATGTGGATAAATGGGTTTATAAATGAGAAACTTGAACTACGAGAATAATTTTACCCTTTTTAACCTAGACCTAGGTGTTTGATGGTTAAGGGTAGTGACAGTGCCTCAGTTGTGACCATGTGGAAAGATTTGGGGAAAATAATTATTGTTGTTCATAGGGATTTTCCTCTAACATAGTTCTGAAAAATGTTGTGTTATGAGTACTAAGTTGCGTTATGAGTACTAAGGTAAGTGTTTTTCATTATAGGGTTATACTTCCATGACAACATTTGTTGAGAGGATGACAGGAGGACATGGTTGTGGATGATCCTCTAGTGGTGGAACCTGAGGCATCAATAGTTCCATGTGAGGAAGAAAGGGAGAAGATCTAAGAGAAATTCACTTGCTTCATACAATTCATGGGAAGAGACCAAGGGAAGGTTGAGAATAACATGTCTGACATGATGAGTGAATTTCCATTATAGAACCCTCGGACTTTTACTGGAGAGTGTGGACCTGAGAGATATGTGTTTTGGCTTTAGTCGATCAAAATGATTCCTGGACATTTTAATAATCCAATTGATAAGAGGGTAGAGTTGGCTAATTATATACAATGAGGATCATCTAAGCACCGATGGGACATTAATTTACATACTGGACAGGGTGAGGGTATTCTATGGAATGTCTTTTTATTGAAGTTTTTGGATCTCTTTTACCCAGAGACACTGATATAGGAGAGAGCAGATGAGTTCATGAGATTTACTCATGGGATAATTTATATTATGGACTATACTGGATGCCTCATAGATTTATAGTGCTTTGTGACAATGTCGGTGGAAGCTGAGAATACTTTGGCAAAAAGATTTTAGGGTGGAAGTAAGTTTGAAATTAAGTGTGAGGTGAATATCTTCAGGATGAAAAAGTTTTCAGAAGTGGTGAATCAAGCTCTCATATCATAGGGGAACCTAAAGGAGGCTTCTAGATTTGAATAGGTGGTTTCCTCTGGATGGTCTAGAGGTATGTCTTCTGAGAGAAAAAAACATCATTATGAGAACATTAGCTAGAGTAATGGGTAGAAGAGTGTCTAGTAAAGGGTATAAAATACTCAAGATCATACTTAAGAGATTTTTTATAAGTTTGGTAGGTCGGGACACTTTTGTAAACATTTTAATAGGCCACCAATAGAGTGTCGACCCTATGGAAACTTGGGACATCTACAGAGGTTCTGTAGGAACCCAAGGCATAAAATTAGTTATGGAGGAGCGAGACAAAACCAGTTTGTGGGAAGGGGATATTCTGTACCATATCAGTCTATAAACAAGAGTTCTATTGGCTGAGGAGGTAGAGGTTATGGACATAGTGTTTGTGGGAAAGATAATCCATATCAGCAGAGTCGTGCATCTCAAGTGAGTCAGATAGCATCATAAGGAATGGAGGAAGGATTTTTGTTTGTAGTGCATCCAATTGTTGTGGATAGTGAGGCTGGGCCATCAAAAATGATAGGTAATATTCAAGTAACATCTAATTTAGATATTTCCTTATTTGATATGGGTGCCTCTATGTCCTTTATATGTACCAAACTTGTGAATGGTTTGATCCTGGTGGTGGAGATTATGAGTTGGGTAATAATAATACATACACCATTGGGATAATGATCTAGATAAATCTATTTTTGGAAGGGATTTTCTCTCAAATTTGGTGAGTATCATTTTCTATGGGTTCTCAATATCCTTGATATTCTAGGATTTGACCTTATTATCATTATAGACTGGGTAGTTTCATTCTGAGCCCACATAGATTTTTACCAGAGGAGAGTTAATTTTATATCTCCTAAGGGTAACCATTATATTCCCCATGGGGAGTGGGAAATCTAGGTAGACCATATAGGTCCAATTACTTAGAAACTAAGAGAGATCACATACTAGGTTTCTATTATTTTTCTAGATGATGGAGGTGTAAATCTTGATGTCTTTCCACCAGTGGTGGAATAGTTTCAGGATGTTTTCCCCATAGATTTCTCATGACCGATTCCTGAGATAGATGTAGAATTAACTATAGAGATCATGCATGGGGATGATACATTTTCTATTCCACCATATATAATGGCACCCAAATAGATTAAAGAGTTAAAAAATAAACTATAAGAGTTAGAGGATAAGGGTTTTATTTAACTGAGTATGTCGCCTTGGAGTTCACAAGTGTTCTTTCAAAAGAAAGCGAATGGGAGTTTGTGTTGTTTTATTGATTAGAGAAAGTTTAAATGAATGATAGTGAAGAATAGATATCCCCTAATACATGTCAATGATCTATTTGACTAGTTTATATGAGCTTTCATGTTATAAAATATTGACTTTCAATATGGTTATCATCAGCTAAGAGTTTGGACTTCTGATATACTAATGAAAGCATTCAGAAGTATTTATGGCCTATATGAGTTCATCTCAATTCCTTTTGGGTTAATGAAAGAACCAAAAGTGCTTATGAAATTTATGAATAGAATATTCCATCCATACCAAGAATATTTTGTGGTGGTGTTCATGGATGAAATATTGGTGTAATCCAAGGCTCATAACGATCATGCCCAACATCATGACATCATCCTGAGTACAATAAGATTGTGTTAGCCATATTCCAAGCTATAAACTGTCATTATTTTATTTAATAATTACGCTTATTAAATTATGTCATAATGGAAGGTGTGTTAGGGGATCCAGAGGCCGTTCAGGCAGTTGTCTCTTTGAAGCATCCCAAGAATGTGTACAATATCCGTAGCCTTCAAGGATTAGTTGGATATTTTTTGAGGTTTATCCAGAAATTTTCTCGTTCTATAGTGCCACATTTAGGCTTCACTAAGAAGGGGGTAAAGTTTTAATAGACATAATCTTTTGAGAATTCCTTATAGGAATTGAAGAATCATTTGACTTCAGCATCAATATTGTTCTTACCTGAGTCAGGTGATGAGTACACGGTGTATTTTGACCCTTCTAGGATTAGACTTAGAGCTATATTGATGCAAGGAGAATGTGTCATGGTGTATGAGTCTCAACATCTGAGGCCACATGAATGTAACTAAAGACCACATGACCATGATATAGCGGAATTGGTTTATGATCTAAAGTGATAGAGAAAGTATCTGTTGTGTGAGAAGCTTACGGCATTTACCAATCACAAGATCATAATGTATATCTTCTCATAGTGAGATTTTAATATTTAACAGTGGATATGGGTTGAGTATATGAAGTCTTTTGAATTTTATCTAGCATATACACCTGAAAAATGAAACAATTTGGTTGGAACCTTGAGTAGGAAAAATCAGAATAATATAGTTTAGAATTCTTGTATTGAGTGGAAGATGATGGTTTTACTAGCTGAGATGCTTGTGGTGGTTTAGGAATGTCTAGAGAAGATGACTCTGGCTACTATTTCAGTTAATTCTAGACTTTTGAGATGGATTTGAGATAGTAAGAATGAGTATATAGACTTTTTGACTTTGAGTGAAATCCTTGAATATGAGGATTAACCATTATAATGGATCATAGATTAGGATGAGATCATTTACGTCAAGAATCGGGTTGTTGTACCTGCAAGCATGTGAGAGGATCTCATGTCGGAATTTCATTCCTCAAAGTGGGAGGTTCATACATAGGTAACCAGAATATACTATCACATAAAATAATAGATTTAGTTTATGGTCATGGAAAAGGATATATAAGGGTTCATAACATGATACTACACATATCAGCAAGTAAAGGAAAAACGTCAATGACCTGGAGGTCTGATGTAGCCGTTGCCTATTCTGGAATAGAAGTGGGGTGATGTGAAAATGGATTTTGTGGTGCGTCATATGAGGACTCAAAGAATGAATGATTTTATTTGGGTTATTATGGATCTAATGAGGAAATTAGAACATTTATTTCATATTCAAGATACGTTCTCAATGGAGTAGTTGGAGATTTGTATATTAAAAATATGGTTTTCCTGTATGGGGATCCATGGAATATAGCTTCATATCATGACTCACGTTTCACTTCATGATTATAGGACATTTTAAAAAAACTGATTGGTATACAGGTATTATTGAGTATGGCCTGCCACCTATGGACAGGTGTGAAATTGGAGCATTCTATACAAGTTCTTGATGATATGCTACTAGGGTTTGTTCTTGACTTCAGTGGATCTTGGTAGAAGAACTTAGTGTTAGTGGATTTTTCTAATAATAATAGTTATCAAGCAATGATATAGATGGAACTATATGAGGACCTTTATAGTAGGCCGTGAAGATCATTGGTATTTTAGATGGTGGCAGGTGAGTTAGAGTTGTTTGGATTGAGTCTTGTACAGTTGACGTCGGAGCAAGTGTAGTTGATTCAAAAACATTTGGTTGCGGCTCAGAGTAGGTAAAAAGTATTTTTCTTATAGATGGTGTCATCCCCTATAGTTTATAGATATTTATCATGTATTCTTTTGGGTGTCTCTTAGGGTGGGTCTCCATAAGATATAGAGGTAGGTCAAGTTAGCACCCAGGATTTTCTGACCTTTTGAGGTTGTGGAGAGAATCGAGCTGGTGGCATACCGATTGGATTCTCTACAGAGATAAAATGATACGTATGATGTTTTCCAAGTATCAGAACTCTAGAGGTATCACCCCAACTCTTATTATGTGAACGATGTGGGTGGTGTTGACCTTGAGATATATGTGTCCTTTGAGGAGCATCAAATGCATCTGTTGGATCACATTGAGAAATTATTACAGGTAGAGACTTTGCTAATAGTTCATATATTGTGGAAACATCAGCATGTGTTGGAGGAAATATGGGAAAGGGAATAAAATATATGGGCTCAATGTCTTGATCTCTTTGGATTTTAATGTTAGGGAAGCATGGGAGTGCAACTCGTGGACGAGCTATTATAAGGTGGCAAGATTGTAAGATCCCGACAGTTCATGGAGTTAAATAGAACATGATTAAAGATATTACTTTTTTCTTGTATTGATAACCTTTAATATGGGTTTTAATTTGGGGTGTGTTTGGGAGAAAATTTTGAAAAATATAAGAAATAGGGGTTGTGCATGGTTGATGCACAGTTTGGGTAAACTATGTGCCTCAGCCCAAGAAATCCTGCAGCCCTGGACAATGGTAGTACGCACGGCTGGTGACCAGTTTCCCAAAAAATGCATTCTGAAAAGGAAAACCATGCACCCTATAAATAATAGGAACATAGGTGGAACATAGTTAGGGAAAACTATGAAACCCTTCCCATGAAACTGTGAGTGGGAATTAAATTAGCTCAAAAGTTATTTTAATATTTTTCCAAACCCCAAGTCAACCCCCACTTGACCCTATGTATTATTCATAATTTTGGAGATCTCTATAAGAATTCCACGAACTCCTGACCTCCATTATTCACAATCTAATGCTTGTATCAAATATCTTCTCCTCTTCTGGTAAGTGGATCAAATATCACTGTTTTCCCATTCATCCTATTATGCTCTCTCTTTCTTTTGGTGGATTAAATCTTCTGTTTTTTCTAGATCTAGATCTAGATTTTATGAATATAGATCAAGACTTGTGGATTTATACCTAGATCTAAGGGATATTGATGTGTTAAATCTTGATATATGGTAATATATCTTCATCTGATCAACATCATTATGCTTCTCAGTTTTAAGGATTTCTGTTAGGAAATCCTTCACCAATGAATCGAGGTAGGTGGTCCAATTTCCAAATCCCACTGTCGTGATTTGATTTCATATATTCATGTTATAGAATTTCTAGAGTTGGTTAGAAATTGAAATCCATAATTGAATTAATTAATTTAGATAATTGTGAAATTGTGAGATTTATAGACTGTTTAGTAAGATAATTAATTCTGAGATATTCGGATTTCTGATTGGATAATTAATTGTGAGAATTAATATTGATGTAATTGAGATGGTTTTATTTAGTAATGAAATTTCAAATAAGGATAATTAATTTGTGAACTAATTATCAATGTAATTATTGGGAATTTTTTATAATTAATTTTTGAGTTAATTATCAAATTTTTTAACAATAGTTAAGAACAATTTTTTGGTGAATTAATTATTGGATGATGCAATTTTGAAATGGTTAATTGATTGATGAATTGATTAATGGAAATTGACATTGTTAATTAACTGTTAAATTAATTAAGAGACACAAATTAACTAATTTAGGAATTAATTAATGGAAGTGGTGGTGTTTCTCTGTAATAATAGTATTAATGCAGTTTAATCATGGTTGTGAAATAGGGTATTAGAAATGATGATCAAATCCCAACAAATAATGATATAAATAAATAGTTGAGATATGGGGTGTTAGACATGGTGTTATACACCAGTTATGCTTATAAACATTATAGAAATGGGGTGATAGACATTGAGTTCTACACCAAAGAGAGATCTATCAGTTTTTTTGAGAATTAGCGGTTCATATACGGTGTTCTAAACTAATTATAAAAATTCATGATTGAGGTTTGGGGTTTTAGACATGGAATTATACACCGAAGATAAAAATGTATAGTAGATATTTTGTATGTTAGACATGGAATTATACACCAATGATAAATATTTAAGACTGGGAACTGAGGTATTTGATATGGAGATATATACCCAAAAAACATCGGCATTGGACTATGGTTCCAAGAGGTCATAGTAATGAAAGTAAAATAAAATGGATAATAAAAGCCCATTTTTTGAAATGAATTATAAATTGAATAAGTTACATGATTCAGACCTAGTGTGGATAAAAGTAGGTATTGATTTATATGTGTCCTCCAGAACCCGGTGGTTTATGTGGTTTAATAAAGATTAATTGATAATGTTATAAATGGTTATTTATTTATTTTAATTAATTATTTATACAATTTATTACACTTTTTATTGAAAGGATTTGTTTTAGACGCCGTTGGTGGTGACACACTAAGTTGTATTCACATCCTAAATAGGCTAACTCATCGGTACCTAAATAAATTTCATGGATGCAAGACATTTTAATGGAAAGGGACCTGTAGTGGATGGTTATGTTGGATAGAGAATGTTTGAGGGAAGTGGATGTGGTTCGGGACCCATTTGGGAGTTGTTAGTTTCTTTAATTTTAGTTTCATTTTAGACACTTTTCACATACATTATCATGTAATGCTTTCTTATTTAGTTGGATATTTCATTTTTTGCATTATATCTTCATAGATTAATTTTTTTAGGGTTATATATGATTCTACTTTTTTTATTTCTCCTGGTGTATTACTCTAAAAAAGCGGGTATAGTCTCCCCATGATTTACTAATAAAACCCTTGCTACTAGTAAGAAGCCTTTGGCATATGGGGAGTTGTGTCTGAGGTCATGTGATCAACTATCTTACAGAACCAGTATGTCGACCTAGGTTAGGATGTTAAAATTAAATATGATCTCAGTATATCCCCTAGGTTTTCAATAGTTTTTTCATAATGACAATCTATCTGAGAGTGATAATCTTTACTGAAACACAACTCTGTGTCTAGTTCTTGTTGAAGTCTTCTCTGAAACATCAAGGTGAACCATATATCTCAATTAGATAAAATAGAGAGTGGTATTCCGGGAATTCTTACCACTACCCTAACGCATATCTTAGAAAATTGGTCAAGAGAGAAATATTCTTTGATAGTAATGAAATGAGCTGAATTTGTAAGGTGATCGACTACCACCCAAATGGTGTTAATTAATTTTTATATCCTGGGGATTACTATGATGAAATACACAGTTATTTTTTTCTATTTTCATACTAATATGGAAAATAATTTAATCTGATACTTAGACTTCTATCATTCATCCATGACTTTCTTTCATACCCAGAATCAAGATACAAATTCTATAATCACCCTTTTCACATTTTCTCATAATAAGTTTTACATCATATATTTATACATCTTAGTGATTCCTAGATTAATAGATAATTATAATCTATTTGAATCATCACAAATTTACCACATCAACTATAGTTTTTATGGGACTCATATCAAATTTTCAAACCTTATAAATCCTTCTATAGAAAATTTGAACTCTGGAATTTGTTCTACCTTTCTTCGTAGATCCTCGTTATCTTTTTAGACCTCCTTGATCCTCCCAAGTCTGGATGGTTGATATATTATTTTAGAAAGCTAATATTAATATCATTTTACTATTCCCAAGTCTAACTTTTATATGTCCGAGAATATTGGGTCCCTTTCTATCCCCATAATAGATAATGTTGCTGGTTTATTTCTACGCATAGCATCTGCCACTTTTTTTTCCTCCCAAAATGATAATGAATTGAACAAAAATAAACCTTGATAAGATCTAACGACCTTCATTGGAACATATTTATATGCTTTTGTGTGAATATGTTCTTGAATCTTTTATATTCCATATATATGTCACAATTCTCAACATAGAGATAATTTCACTAAATATTAAATGTCAAGATCACATCCCCAATTTTTAGATCATGTGTTGGGTATTTTTTTTTCTCATCAATTCTAGTTATAGGATATCATTTTTTCATCTTGAGTGATTACACAGCCTAATACTATTTTAGAAAAAAATAGTTCACATATATTTCCCCATTATGGTGTAAGGTGATCATAGGTTCTGTGATTAGCCTCTTTCTTAACTCTTTAAATCACTTATCATATTCAAAAGTACAAAAATCATGGGAAGCTTCCTAGAAATCGATAATAATACCAATTTATTCCAAGTAAACTATAGATATTCATTATAGATGTTGTTATGGGTCATCCTTTAATTGACTCTTTTTTTGATTGATGAATATATATCTCTTTGTTGGTGATAACATTCCCTTTAATGTTATTTTCTCCATAGAATACATGAATTTACTTTTCTTCCCATATAACATTTCCTTTCACAAGGTCTTAAATACAACATCTAAATACTCTGCATGATCCTCCTTACATTTTTATTAGTTAAGAATATCATCTATAATGATTGTCAAACATTTTTTGAAGTAATCCCTAAAGTTTATATTCCTTAAGCCTTTGAAGATAGATAGAGAATTAGTGAGTCTAAATTTCATCTTTATGAACTCATAGTGCTCATAACTTTTATGAAAATAAATATTTTGGATATCATACTTATTCTCTTTTACTTGATAATATCCTGATTGAAGATCCACTATAAATAACTATTATACTACATGTAGAAGATAAAATAAATCATCAATATATGGGAGAAGATACATGATATTTATCATGATCTTGTTGAGCTCACAATAATCAATGTAAAGTCACATTAACCCATCATTCTTGAAAGAGGACCGGCGCACCCCATAGTAAAGCACTTGGTCATATGAACCATTTATTTATATTATTCTATAGATTCTTATTCAACCATTCTAGTTTAATAGTATCCATTCTATATAGAGTCCTAGATATTGGAAATGATCTGAGTAAATTTTCAATTGATAACTCAACTTACAATTTTAGGGGAAGACCAGCAAATTATTTGGGACAACCATCTACATATTCTCTAGTAATGGGAATATCATCAAGGATTATCTTTTCCTTAGTCTCAATCATTTGAACTAGATACACTTTCTCATAAGCCAATAATTTCTTTTCTTGATTTCAAAGGAGAACAATCCTTATCCTTACACTTGTATAGAATCATAGGGATATTCTTAGTACATAGTGTAATTACCTTCTTCGGTTAATTTATGTTGGCCCTATATAAGGAAATACAGTCCATACCTAGAATTACATCGAATTACAATAAAGGGAGTACCACAATTTGTTGTAGGATGTTCATCCCCCAGATATAGATGTGGGAGAAGTTATATACGTTTTATGTAATAATTTCCACATTTTCTATTTTCATTGATAAATCCAAAAACATTTTTTCAGGTGGTTTTTGAATAGTTATAGTAAAAGTGCATGTTATGAAATAATTTAGAGAACTATAGTCACATAGGACATTTGATTTCCATGAATGGAAAATAATCCCACCTTTCACTATTTTATTCTGGTTTTAATCATTTACTTCATCCAAAATAGTCTTAAGGATGATAGTTATCATACTATAAAACATATAAAAGAGAAACTGTGAACATTTAGGGATAGATTATAAATGAAATACTTTCCTTAACCAATTAATTTCTATGTTTCAATCAATTTTATCCATGGAATATTTCCTAAAAAAAATTTACGGGCATTTTTATTCCGTTCACAATGGTTCATAAAGAGATTTTGTATTTACCAAATAATTTCCTTCTAGAGTGTCTAACCTGGCATGTAGTAAGGTATCCTTGTCAGGCACTAGGTAATGATCAAGTGAAAATCCAATATTCCCTTTTGGGGTTTATTTTCCCTATATATCGTGCTAGATACACATCCACTAATTGTATCAAAATAGGGGTTTTGTTTCATAGAAACAACCCACTCGATATTTCAGAAAAATTTGGGGATATTTTTATATTTCTAGTATTATCCAAAAGGATTTCACAATGGTTTTCTAATCCAAATCCCTAAAAATAATTAAATTTTTCTCTGACACCAACAATGAAAACCCATATATTTTATTAAATTATTTTTTGATTTATTACTTAAGGATGTATAGAATAAAATATAAAAAGTTTGAGAGTCTTGTTGTATTTGGGAAATTAGATACATAGCACATTAACTTAAAATATGGATACACTGATATTATTTAAAACTTCATAACATACCGTTAAAATCCATTGATATTATAATACTACATGGGATAACCTAGGGATGTACATAAGAAAGGGGTGACTTATAAAGCCTAATAATGTAATAATCAAAGCGTTACATCGAGAAAGTAATGTATGTCACTCAATAGGAATATAAAGGTGACATAAAAGGGTGGTAATCATTAACATGAAAATAAAATCTTGATATAAGATCATAACATCTAGGAAATAATAGAATGTGAAAACAATATAAAATAAGACATCGTAAGAACAATTCAAGGATAACTACTAAGATATCATAATATATTGTTATTCTGATAATATCCCATTTACCATAAAAGGTATCTCATGAGATTAAAAATGTACCTAATTCATTGGAGGGAGTATATAATTATTATCCCACCTATCACATTCATATTACGTATATACATTTGTGTTCCACATAGATCGTGCAACATAAGAATCTATATCATTAATATTAATCCTATGATTAAGGATTGTGGGTTATATACATGGAAGTACCCAATAAATTATAGATGTGTAAAACTATTTGAATACCCTAGATCTAGGTGGGTGTGGGTATTCACAACATAAAATATTGGAATAGAAAATCATGGAATAATTTCATCAGCATAACCTATGTAAATAAAGGTTCATGGAATGGGTTAGTGAGAGTGAAAGGTGGTATCTCATTACTTGGTAATCATAAGGAATGTAAATTTATGTGTAAAAATACTTGTCCAATAATAAATTGGAAATAAAAATTCCTAATATGAAGAAAGTACTTAAATAAAGAGGAAGAGTGAGAGAATTCCTTATCTTGATAGGGTGCTTCTAAAAGCATGGGAGGAGATTCTTAAGAGATTTAGAATAACTTATGAGGGATGTAGAAAATTGGAGGGTGATTAAATTCATGCTCAATGGGTTTTTAGTAAAGATGGGTGGGGGATGGGATGGTATTTATAGCAAAAGAGAGGAAAATACCTTATTAATTTCTAAGCATAGGTTTTAAACATTGTATGAAAAACTAATAAAAAGCACAATATTATCAAGGATGTTTCATATGTTTTATATAGAATATGAGTGGTTTTAAATATTTTATAATTATAAGAACCTAACATATTAAAATAAAACCATTTGTGATGTAGAAGATAGTCAGGTTCATAAAAATAATTGATTTTAAAATCATAAAATATAATATTTGTTTTTGAGGATTCAGTAATGGTTTATAAAATCTATAAAATAACCTCAATAACACATTATTTATAGTAAAATATTTATTTATTATTGGAATACCCTTATATAATTTGTTACATCACTTTGATCCAATTATGATTTCACAATACAGACCATATATTTATACCGTATTTAATTTTTAAGAAAAATTTTGACTATCTTAGAAATTTATGAAAAATTTACCATTGGATATTTATGAAATGCTGATTTTAAAAATAATATTTATTATATAAATATAATTCTCCAAATATAAGGATTTACAATTTTAAATAAAATTCCTTATTTATTGATAAAACTTTTCAGACACGTATTAAGATTATATTGGAATTCATTAAGATATATTAAAATTTGTATATAAATAAATATTATTTAATAATATTATATGAAAATGAAATTTATTTCAAAATTACGAAATATATCAAAAAAATTGTTAAAATTAAATCCTTATATTTTACAAAAAATATAATTTTGTTTTCTTCTTATCAAAATCTAATATAAATCAACTCGTACATAACTATATATTTAATGTAATAATTAAAGAAGATAAATATAATAATTATTTTATTACAATTAAAACATAAAAATTATTACTACTGTGGTCTATATATATGAACGTTTATTCCACCAGTGTACACCCTTACGGTAAGGTGTGTGATGGTGGTACTTTCTTGGGGTGGTTCGATGAACATGGTTTGGGTCTCAATCTCAATAAGCATTAACTTATATCATAAATGGTTTCACATAAGCTTAATCTATTGTATCTAAAATTAGACTTGGTCAAGGGAAATTCCAATTGATTATGTCTCCCTCAGATACTCAGACAAATGGTCTTCGTAGGGTATGATCATACTAGTCAAGTTCATATCTTCTCCCATCTGTGTCCATAATAATTTATCATAACCCTTTATATATACTAATATTAATAGTAATTGTATTGTGGATGAATTAACAATGATTTTAATGATTAATTATCATTTAAATATAATAGGATAAATTTCAAAACAGTCTAGAATAACTATAGTAGTGCATGTGTTTTCAATAACTACGTTGCTTATTTAGAAATTTATTCATTAAAAATGGGGATTTCATTTATAAAAATTTGATTCATTACACACTTTCTACTTGGTTTTCAGAGGATGTATGGATATATAAATGTGGTAATGATTATAGAGTTTTATATATTTCTATAGAGTGTAATTATATAAATTTTTCAGCATGGGTAACCAAACAAGAAATCACTTGGTTGAATAAGAGGAGTACCATACCCATTGTATGAAATGAATAAAAACAAGATATAGTTGTACCTAATATAGGTACATTGGATAAAGAATCGTCGAATAGAGGTGTACCAAAAAATATTTACTAGATGAAGGTGCATCAGAAAAAGGTTCACTAGATGGAGAGATACCATAGAGAGTGGTTCTAGATAAATATTTTTTACACAGAGTTTTTAGTGAGAAGATTTTTATTTTTAATTTTATAATTGGATTTAAAGGATAAAAAAACATTGTAACTAGTGTAAAATAGTATAATATCATATCAGGAGATGGAAGTAGTTGGAATGGAGTTAGTTCATTTGTATTCACTTCATTGTATAGTGGATATATGTGGATCTATGAGAGTCAACATGGAAAGGACTAGTTACCCACATTGGGACTGAAACTTGTAAAAATTTATGTTACTTGTTTTATTTACTTACCTTTGAATATGTGTGATGTCTAGTTATAAATTTGAGAGTACTGAAACTTTAACAAGTTGTAGGGGTTAAATTCAAGAGAAAATGGAATTGTAAAATATCACCACGAATTCACCCCCCCCCCCCACCATCAATGGTATCCTCATCCCTAAGAACTAAAAAAGAAAAAATTTTAGGATTTTATAACTAAAACCCCTCTTTAAGTTTTAATCACTCATCTTTTTAAGTGATTACTATATTTCATGGAACTCGACCCAAACATATCAATGATTATGTCCCACTTTGGGATCAAACTATATAAATCCTTGCATGCTTCTATTATTTTTTATTTATTTATATAATGTGGTGATGTGTTTCTAGTGAAACATCATGGATTCATACATCTTAACTGAGACAGAGGTTCAAGTGTCTATAGGTGATAACTAAAAGAAAAAATTAAATCTTGCTAAAATTGGGGAACACTGGTTCACCCACACCCCCCCCTCTTGTCCTCAATGACCCTACACAGTCCACTGAGTACTCTAACATGTCTAGTAAAATTATTAAGTGATTTCTTTATTTTATAAATTATGATATTAAGGTGTAAAATTGTGTAATTAGAGTGAGTGTATGATTCATATAAGAGGGGAATTATTCATTTGGACATGGGTGTCAATGTCAAATGTGTATGGCATAGATAATACCACCACTAGATGACTTGGGTTAGTGGGGTTGAGTTTTAACTCATGGTTTGGACTATTTATAAGACCTATTTTATGATTTACATATTGGGTTAGAGGCATGGCTCCCAAATGGAAAGGTGTGGTGCATTACATGGATTTTGAGTTCATGGCACGGGCATGTGTGGATGGTGGTGTAAGTTTTTATATAGGTTATGTTTTTATTATTTACTTATATTATGATATTATCTTTTTTATATAAACTATCATATAAAATTTTTTTTCTAAGTAACATGTGTGGGGTGTCTTGCTCATTTACCTTATAAGTTTTTACACTCACCACTTGTATTTACATCATAGAGGAGAGAGAAATATTTTTTGACATGGTGTTGAAATTGGGAAGACCCCTTACTTACCTAGAGGGGGATATTATTGTTTTCATATCTAGTGAGGGATTTAGGATATATGAGGTAGTTATTATGTGGGTTGTGCTGTATTACCATGTTTGGTATACTGTTTTCCTTTTTGGACTTTGTTGGTCATATTGTCTTATATATATATATATATATATGGTTATTGATGTTTTGAATTATTATAAAATGTTATGTTATTAAATATTTCTCAATTTATATCATGCATCATATCCATTCATCATTATCATTTTTCTTTCACCATAGTTTTTGTTGCGTAGGGCTAAATCGACCTCAAATAGCATTTCCAATCCTATGAATTTATTATCAACCTTTAGTGTGTTGGGGATTCACCTAAGTTTAGTGGAATTATAATATTATTAAAAATATATAGTAGTTGTAGGATATTAAAAATGGTATTAATGAGGTCTTTTTCATTATTGCTGTCGTACAAAAAAAGATAAATCTTGTTTAGACTTAAAGGTGTAACATGTAAAAAAGAAATAGATAACCTCTTTATACCGAACATTAATTTATGAGGTATTTTTCATGTATGAGGTGTGTTTAAAAATATTTATAGTAACATTTACATCCAATTTTTTTGTTTTAAGATAATGATCACAGATTATCACACATTAAAAAAATAAAAAAAAGACTTCCCACAAGGATTTTAATATTTATTTGATGTTTCATTGCTTACGATTTTATAATTTTTATATTATGATCATGATTTGTTTTCTTCATATACATTGAAAATAAAATAACTAAGGTATTGTGTTATGATGGAGTAATTATTTCAATAATTAAAGATCTAATTTTTTAAAAAATTACACCAATCATGAGACCTAAAAACATGTAGGAGTGTGGTATTGAAAATAAATGACCACCTAAACAGTAAATGAATCAGTAGCATAGCTGAAGCCTTCCAGGTTTTGGAAAGAGAGAATAAAAACAAATAAACAAAATATGTGGATAATTATTTTTAATTTTAAAATAATAACTAAGTAATCTTTTAGGGTGGTTGTGGACCTGAGGATATAGAGGCTTGGCTGTATGGAATTAATATGATCATAAATTTCCTTGAAAATCTAATAAATACTAATGTGAATCTCAAAATAGAAATTATTTAAGTTATAGCATGAATATGTTTGGATCTATAGTCAAAGAAATGTTTTATCATGGTCTTATATGGGAAGGGTTCAATGAATTTTTTACAATAATATTCTATATGCATACCTTTTCTGTATCAAGGATGACTGGTTTTGTTGACCTAAATCAAGGATATATCTCTATTATAGAGTATGGATTTTGTTTTTCATACCTATCTCTATTTTTACTGGAGTTTCATATTGTGACTCACTCGTGTAATATATGTTCAATCCAGATCTATGACCTGAAATCAAAGTTAAGATTGTGATGTCTTTCATGTATAATTATATTAAGCTTGTAAATAAAGAGATAGTGTAAGAAAATTATATTTTAGGGACACTTAATAGAGGGAATGCCTCATCCACCTAGGTAAAAGTTGTAACTATAATATTGTAACAAAACCTAAGAGGGAAAACTACTCCTATAGTAGTAGGGTACCATATTACCAATCCATGGGGTTGGTTTCTTTTCCATATATATTAATAACCAGCATGGTTATATCAAATGTGGCTCTTTGGAACACATAAATAAGAAGTAAAAAAATACCAACTTTGGAGTTTTGGGATTACTGTTGGACTAATAACATAATTTCTTCCATAACTATCCTTTTAGGATTAATATTATTGATTCTTTTAATCAAACTCAGGCCTATTATACCCAATAGAGATAATCAATTCATAATATTTCTTTTCCTATGAATTAAATTTTTCACAAAGATGCTACAAATATACTATCATTACACCAAGAACTAGGTTTGTAATGTCCCGACCCCTGAACCCTAGATATAGTGCATTATGTTATTTTATATTCATGATTACAAGGAATCAAATCCCAAAGGACCAATCAGTTTATTAGTTTTCTATTTCCAGATTACATAAATGATACCCATAATATATTGGGAAAAGACAATAAATCAAAATAAAATAAAAAAACTCAGAATACTTGAAACTCATTCAAAGTATTCCTCTTCATAACCTATAAAAATTAAACATAATAATAGTGAGCTTAAATGCTCAATAAGGGTAAGTAAAATGGAAAAAATAGTTAACCAATGAAAATAAATCAACATGGAAAGGTAAATAAATTATAACTTGTTCAATTAAAATAACTAGATAAGGCATAATCAATATGGAAATTTAAGAAACTGAAAGACATTCCATAGAAATCAATAAACATAGAATATAATGCTTCTATAGACATGTCAATACAAATTTTCAAGGATAAATAATAACTGAGTCTAAATGAGGGGGATTCTTAATTATCGGACACCATGTTTCCTAGGTACGTGGAACCCTTAACGTCAAGAAATTTCATAATAAATTTTAGCACATCAGGTAAAAACTCATCTATTTTGGAAAACTATTTTGTATCATGACACTATCGATGCATCTAAGGGCTACTTATAACCGGTCCACACCTATGTTGTACTTATCCAAATCAATCCTCATATTTCAAATAATAAACAATATGCCTTGTCAAATATCTATATTGAATAAAGGGTATATATTTATCAATAATTCTTAAATGTAGGATAAGTAACAACATGGGTTGTTAATGTTGATGAATATAAGTACCATTGAAAGATCTTTAAAATATTTTTAAGGAAAATAGTCTTTAAACATTCCAAAGTGTCCCATACCACTTTGAAACATTTGAATCATGATTTCAATAAATGAATAACATTAAATGAAACTTAGTATATCGTGAGAATAATTATTTTCATGATATAATATGTAAAATGGTTGTATATACACCATATAAAATAGAATCGATGTATAACAACAAATAAGTATCAATGGAATGTAAATTGAGAAGAAATTACTTTCCTTGTGTTTCCTTTTGGGTGATCGTCCATTAACCTTGTGTACAACAGTATTAAGAGTGGTACTAACTTATATCAGAACCTTATTCATATTTATGATATTACATATGATATTATTTTATTATTTTATCAACCTTCTGTTAATAATCATTCATTATTTTCACTATTTCAATTGTTAATTTCCTGGTTTCTTGAGTATATTTTGACTTGTTATTTATTTTTTCAATTACATAGATCATGATTTAATCAAATAAAGATTTTAAACCACAACATAAATATAATATATAATCATTATATATATATATATATAATGACTCATAAAATTTGGAAATAGGAAATGAAATGCATTGGTCATGGAGACAATAGGTCATACGTATGCATGAACGACACTTTATTTTCTTTTCCATATTAAAAGAATGAAAAGTAAATGATATATATATATATATATATATTGTAATTACAGAATCATATAAATCTCATATATATCTCATATGTTTATGAAAACCACCCTTTATATGTTCTATGTATAGTGTGAACAAATCACAACGCTTTGAGGAGGCGGTAGTCCACACTTCCAAAAACGATGTTATCGTATTTACACAAAATAGAATGAATGAATGTGTGTGTTATATAAAAATTAAATAAGTATTAATAAAAAATAAATATCATAAATATCATATAAAAACAATTTTTCCATCACAATTACCAGCCATGATAGGTGGTAAAGGAACAATGAACGACATTTTTTAGTGAGTCAGTTGTTTGTCCTACACGAACAATAAACATGTTACACATTTTATGGAAGTGTGTGTAGATGTAGGTATAATAATTAACCAAAACACATCTCACAATATTTAGGATAATTATTTTATATTAAAATCATGGAATAATAATAAATAAAGGATTGAGTAAATAAATAAATCTAAAGTGATCATTGAAGAATGTTACCTTTTATTTGGGTGACTCATTTGTTTATACTAAAATCATTCCTTGGATTACTTTATTCCAAAATTTAGGATTATAAGATGAGGGGGTAGAATTTTTAAACTTATTTGGGAAGGTTTTTTTCAGGATAAAAGGCTCAAAGTGGTGTCAGTAAGTGAGGGAGGAGGTTCCCTTTTTTAATTGAGGTGAGGGGCACTTTCAGAAATCCTCAAAATATTAAAATATAATGCTGCTATTATAGAACCAAATACTTAAAAGTGGATAATAAATGGATTTTAGAATAAATTTTACACCATATATTATCCCCTTTGTTATTATTTAACAATTTTGTGATTTTTAAATAATTTAATAATATACTAATTCAATAAAATAACATTATCATCAAATTTGATTCTATTCATTTAATTTGAATTCAAAGACATCACAAAAAAAGGAATTGGAATATAATAATTTAAAACATATATAATATATCCAATAGATCTATAAAATTAATTATACACATTACTAATCCCAAATATATCAAAATATAAACTTTTAAAATCAATTCTTCAATTTTTTATGTTAATTTAATAAATATTGTTTTAGCATTAAAAGAGAATTTTTGGTGGTTGTATAATTTATAACTAATCAAAATAAATTTCTATAATGAAAATAATTTTATTAATATTAATATGGACATTTATTTTCATTCATATATTTATTTTCTCCCTATGTGTACACATAAAAGTTACTAAATATAAATAGTGCGGCATTTTGTAATTATATTTGAATAAAACAATATATAAGTTATTTTAAAGTATAAGGATCAATTATACAATTGAAATTCGATATTGGAGTGATAACGTTCGAACCATCTTCATCCAATAATTTTTATACAAGTTTAGTTCATGTTATTACCCTTATCATTTTGATTTTACCCTTAATTAAACCATTAACTCTTACCGTGACCGCTTGTCTTTTTTACTCTATAATAGATAATATAGTTACTATAAGATTCCAAACTAATAATAAATGAGTCATGGATGAAATTTTAAACTTTACCTCAATCATTTAGCTGAAGGTTATATTTTTACAACTTTTATATCATTTAGTAAAATATTACCTATTTTAAAATATCATTAATGATAATTTTGACATTATTAATTTCTTTACTTTGTAAAAAATATCAATACATATGATAAATTTGACAAAAATAGTAAATAAATCACTAATATGTTTATTTCATCTATAAAATTCTTGTATGATATAAATTATATCAAATTGTATTTATTTTAATATTTTCAATAACATTTATTTGATATGTTCATTAATTAAACAATTACTGCATCATCATTGTAAAAGCCTTTATTTTAATTATTTATTCCCTAAAAATAAAAAAATTTATCACGATGAAAATAATAATTCTAGATTTAAAATTAATATTTATAGTCTAAGATAACCTCTAAATAACCATATATAAAAAATAAAATACTTATTAAAAACAAGAGTCTTTTATATTGGACTACCCATAGAATAAAATATTATAAAATGATTAAATTCAATGAAGTATTTCCAAGACGCCATAAAATCATCATAAGGATGGTTTTAGTTGAATATACCAATTCCAATAAAATAATTTCAATTGTTAGGGTAATTTTATAATGGTATTTTTAACCATAATTACCTAATTTACCCTTAACTGTGGTAATTAAAATATTACAAAATTTACTACGCATATGCCCAAAAATAAAATAAATATATGTAAAGAATTCAAAAATGCTGATTTCAAATATGGAATCCGGTTTTCAGAATTCAAAAAATTTAATTTTTAGTAATTAAATTAAAATTAATCCCCTTGAGGGAATGAGAAAAAATGTTTTTAATGTGAAAAAATGTTCAAAAGATTGAAATGATTTTATATCCAAATCCAATGTGAAATTGATTTCAATGAACAAAATTTTATTAAATTATAATTTTTTTCTAATTTATACTTTAAAACTAATCGAAAATATAATTTTACAAAATAAATTATTGAGATGAAAAATTTGTTTTCAATTAAATTGAAATATTTTATTAATATTCATTAAAACATGAAACTTATCATAAATATACCAAAATTTCATCCAAAGTAAATTTTTATATTAATATTTAAAATAATAAATTTAATTTTTCTAATCAAATATACAAGTGTCAAAATTGAATTAAAATTCTTTATTAAAACGCAGTAAAATCGCCTTTACAGAAATATTGGTTTTTATGTGTAAAATTGGTTTTGTTATTATCTTATGCCTATTAAATTTATTGGATGAATATTAAAAATATTTGATTGAATATATAAAATTTATATTCAATTAATATTATTCACTAATAGTAACTAATTTAATTTATTAGTATAAAATGACTTTGTGAGCATAAAAAATATTTTATAAAAGCATTCTCATTATATTCAAATGGTTATTATATTCATTTTTAATTAATTGGTAACCAATGAACTCAACTATATATTTTCATAAGTTAGTTTATATTATTCACAACTTCTAACTTAACAGCCAAGTCATATCATATTATATTAAATAAAAATATTTTAATAATATATTATTGTTAGGTAAAACTAGGCCATGTGTGTAACACAAGAAAAATAATTATTGTGTATAGTGAAAGATTAACATGGTGTTGCATATAAGGCCAGATAATAATTAAATTAAATTTATTCAAAAATGAAAATATTTTAAAGTCTTTGGGGATTACATTCTCCCCGCCTTGATTAAATTACATCCTCAAAATTTAAACTTGATCTCAGTGTTTTAGGGTTTGATATTTGAAAATAAACAATTATTTAAAACCCGACATCATAAATAGGGTCAATAACACATATTCTTAATATGGAGGAAAGTCAAATTAGAAGGTAACCAAAAACCTAGGTTTTTGAATAGGATAAAACTAGTGAAAACTTATATATGGATGAAAAATATAACCATAAATTCTGATGGAGAGTGTTAGAGAACAAGTTCAACTAAAAGTTGATGACCATAATACATTAAGGCGGAGTTATGAAAATGGTAATTAATATCATCAAAAATAATTGAAATAGGATAACATTTTTTTATGATATCCTTTCTAGTGTTTGGAAATTCTTTCACTCTTTAGGGATTTAAGTAAATATACATACTTGATATGTTTCTATAAGCACAATCATATCCTTGTATCATGAATTATTTTATCTTCTTTTCTTAGAACAAGTTTTATCACATGGTGAAGTAATACATTAACCTCTAAAACCTCATAAAAGGTTCATTTTAAACCATTTCATAAATGGTAAACCATATGACCCTTCCAATTATTATGATCCAAAACTTTAGAATCTGTTCCAAGTAATTTAGTAGTATACAATTTACTTTATCCATATCAATCATCTCAATATCCAAAAATCATTATATCATAAGCATATTAAGTATTTTCTTTCCTTGAATTTTATTTTTCCAAAAAAAAATACTTTTTACAGAATAATTTTTCTTAGTACCATTCTATATATGATCTTGAATCCTTAAAAAATCACTACAGTAAAATTATCATATAGTCCATAAAAAATATAACCAGTACATCATTGGTAAAATACTCAAATAACATAATTTTTGAATCTAAACATAATCACATTAATCATTCATCATCATCTTTGGTATTATTATAATCATGACCATGATCCATTATCCTCTTTTAGGTTGTATTCCTTTAATGCATTAGACATTTATTTTCATAGTTTCCCATATCCTTTTAGTGGAAGCATTGCACATTTGAATTTTCTTTCCTTCCCTTGCAATCACGAACAATGAATCCTTTTTCTACACACTTATAATAAACTCACATTTCCTTTAAAAAAGTACTGAAGTGTTTCTTTCCAAAATTATCACATTTGGTAAAATACTTCTTTCTCTTCTTCCCTTTATACATTATTTTACCACCCATCCTCTAATTTTCTTTCCTTCCTTAAAATTCATAAGACATGAAGATTTATTTAGACATCTCATTATTACATGATACTATATACTCATATAATTAGAATTCTTGGGAAACTATTTCCCATTGAAATATTATCCTAAGACTATAAAAGATATGATCTTTCTTACTCTTTGGATCATGTAAATTTGTGAGGTTCGCATTCCTTCTTCTAGGTTCCATTTATATATGACAACATACACCAAATTAGTTTATATCATTATAAAACATGATGTATAATCCCAAAACTAGTAAAATAATTAACATAATTTGAGGAATTTATGCATTTATAATATAATAATTATAAAAATTGTTTCTTTGGGGGTATCTTTACTTCTAAATAATTCAAAATGACTTTTAAAGAAAATGTGAGTTGTCTTAAGTGTATCCCCATGGATGGTAAAACCAGGTGCACAGTAAGGCATGTTTTCATATACCAAGTTACACTGAGTCGGGTCCAATGCACCTTTTCAGGGTTGTTACCCCTATAGATATCTATTCTAGAACCATGTCCACTTTTAGTATCTAGATAGGGATGTACCTCTAGTTAGGCCCATACAATATCTATGTTACCAAAATTATAGGAAATTATTCTATTATTATCATCAAAGTCTATCTTAGGGTTATGTTTCTTAATCTATGTTTTCTAATTCTAGTTTCCATGGTTACAGTTAAATATCTTTTAATACCAACTATAATTCCCCAACACCAGAAACCCAAAGTTAGTGCATTATTTTATTACAATAGAATAATTATAAGGAATCAAATTCTGAAGGACCAATCAGTCTAGCAGTTTTGGAATTCCATATTACATACATGATACCCATAATAAATTGGTAAGAGAAAATAAATTATAACACAATTAAAAACTCATCATCCTTGAAACTCATTCAAAGGATTCTTCTTCATAACCCAGGGAAAGGATACATAATAAGGGTGATATAAAATTCTCATTATGTTTAAGTAAAACTGAAGTAACAATGAATTAATAGAAATAAATCGACTTGTAAAGGTAAATAACTAATAACACATGTCATTCAAATAAGTAGATAAGGATGAATCAATATAAAAAGGTAATAAAATGAAGCACATCTCATCTGAATCGATAAAGTAAGAATAGAATGCATCCATAGATATTTTGATGAAAAATATCATGGAGGCTATGTAAAACTAAGGGTTGTTAATTTTGATGAATGGAAATACTATTTAAAGACCATTAAAACATTTTTGCGGAAAATAATCTTTAAACATTCCAAAGTATCTCATTCCTCTTTGAAACATTTGAATCATAATATAAATAAAGGAATAACATTAAATGAAACTTATAATATCATGAGAATAAATAAATTCATGATATAATATGTCAAATGGTATTATATACTCCATATAAAATTAATTAGTGCATAACAACAAATAATCCTCAATGGAATGTAAATTGAGATGAAATCAGTTACAATGTGTTTACTTTTTGGGGATCATCCATTAACCTCCAGTATAATGGTATTAAGAGTGATAATAACTTATATAATAACCTTATTCATATTTATGATATCATATATGATCTTATTATATTATTTTATCACCTTCTTTTTAAAATCTTTCATCATTTTCACTATTTTAGGTGTTGATTTCCTAGTTTCTCGAGTATGTTTTAACTTTTTATTTGTTGTTTCAATTACATAGATCATGATTTAATCATATCCAGAATTTAAACCATGATGTAAAAGTTATTTATATTCAATATATATATATATTATAATCAATAAAATTTAGAGATATGAAATGAAATGCACCGTTCATGGAGACGATATATCGTATGTATTCATGAACTTCACTTTTATTTTTTCCCATTTTAAAATAAGGAATAGTAAATGATATATATATATATCTATATATATTTATGTATGTTTGTATGTTTGTATATTATTATTCCAGTATCATATATATTTCATATTTATCAAATATTTTTATTAAAACCATCCTTTATATGTTCCATGTATAGTGTGAAGGAATCACATTGCCTTGAAGAGGTGGTAGTCCACACTTACACAAACGGTGTTATCATATTTACACAAAATGGAAAGAATGAAGGTGTGTGATATATAAAAATTAAATAATTATTATGAAAAAATAAAATATCATACATATCAAATAAAAATAGCTTGTCTATCATAATGAGCAACTATGAGTTTTGGTAAAGGAAAAATGAATGACATCGTTTCATAAGGCAGTAATTCATCGTACACGAACAGTAAATTTTTTACCCATTTGATGAAAGTGTGTGTAGATGTATGTATAAAACTTAATATAAAACCCTCTCATCATATTTAGGATAATGATGTTATTATATAATCATGGAATAATAATAAATTAATTCATGGGGAAATAGATAAAACTAAAGTGAGAGTTGAAGAATGTTACCTTTTATTTGGGTAACTCCTTTTGGATTATACCAAAATCCTTCCTTGGTTATCTATATTATAAAATTGAGGCTTCTATAATAAGGGGAGGGAATTTTGGATCTTATTTGGGTAGGTTTTTGTCAATCTAAAAGGCTCAAAGTGGTGTGACTAAGTGGGGGAGGAGGTCTCCTTTTATAATTTACGTGAGGGGCACTTTGGAAAATCCTCAAAATATTAATATATAATAAGGCTATTCTAGATCCAAATACTTCAAAATGGATATTACATGAATGGTTGAGACTTTATATACCATATATTATACCCTTTGTGATTATTTAACATTTGTGTGATTTTTCTGTAATTTAATAATATATTGATTCAATAAAATATCATTGTTGTCAAATTTGATACAAGTCATTTGATTTGACTTCAAAGACATCAGGAAAAAGAGGAAATTAAAATATAATTATTTAAAACATATCTAATATATCTAATAGATCTGTAAAATTCATTAGAAACATTAAATTATCCCAAATAAATCATAATTAATACTTTTAAAATTATTTCTCTTATTTTTCTATTAGTTAAATAATATTATTTTAGCATTGAATAAGCATTTAAGGTGGTTGTATAATTTATAAAAATTAAAAATAAATTTTTTTAATGAAAATAATTTCATTATTATTAAAATTGATATTTATTTCCATTCATATATTGATTGTGTACCTATGCTGACACATAATAGATATTAAATACAAAGTGTGTTAAATTTTGTATCTATATTTTATTTAAATAATATATAAGTTATTTTCATTGAAAAGTCTCTATTAAACATCTAAAATTAAATATTAATGTGATAAGAGTACAATGAACTTCATTGATTAATTTTTAAACAAGTTTGGGACACACTCTTACCCTTATCTTTTGGCATTAACTCCTAGTTAAACCCTTTAACTCTTAATCTGATAACTTTTCTTTCTGCTCTTTATGAGATAATATAATTAATATAAGATGTGAAACAAACCATAAATTAGTTATGGATGAAATTTAAAACTTTATCCAAATCATTGTGCTAAATTTTATATTTTTAGGAATTTTATATCATTTATTAAAATATTATTTATTTTAAAATGTTATTAATGTCAAATTTGACACTATTCATTTGTTGACATTCTCAAAATATAACTACATAGGATAAATTAAAAACAAAAACTTTAATAAATCCATAATATGTCTAGTTAATCAATATAATTCACGTATGATAGAAATTATATCAAATTATATTTATTTTAATATTTTTATTAACATTTATTTGATATGTCCTTTAATTAAACAATTACAACATCATCATTGTTCAAGCCATTATTTTAAAAATTAAAAAATAAATTATTGTAATGAATATAAACATTTTATTTTTCAAATTAATATTTATATTTGAATATATCACCAAAATATGCATATATAAAAAATAGAATAGTTATTAAAAACAACATTGTGACATATTGGACTTCCCTTATAATAAAATACTATAAAAGGCATAAATTTATCCAAATTGGCTCCAAGAGGCCATAAAAGCATCCAAAGATTGATTTTGGTCGAAAATAGATAATCTAATAAAATTAGGACATGTTTTAGGGTAATTTTATGGTATTACTTTTACCAATAATTACCTGATTAAACCTTAACTGTGTAACATCCCAAGTAAGTAATGAGTAATAGATATTTTTATCTATGTCTATTAATGAATTAGATAGTGTTTTAGAGGCTTAAAATGAAAATAAATCCCATCTTAAGCATGGAATACACTAATATTTTTAAAAGATTGTTTTACTGCCTTTTGATGGAAAACCATTTTTAAATCTATCTTTTGACAATTTTATAAGATATTTTTGTCAAATAAACTTATTCTTTATGATTGGGACATCAAAATTTACTTTGTGTGAATTTTTGGTGTTTTTCAGACAATGTTCATTTTTTAATGAATAGTGAAAAATAATGCATTTTACATCAAAACTGCTTTTTAATCTAATTTATTTATATGATTAGATTATCTTTTAAATTGGTTTTGAAGTGCAATTAGAATATATTTTTACCATTTAATCCAATGGTGGTCATTGGAATCAATTTCACTTTGAAATTGGACTTAAACTAGTGTCAATCTTTTGATACTTATTGTTTCATAAAAACACGCTATTTGTCATGACAGCGGGAATTAATTATTAAATTAATTAATGTGACTTATATTTTTTGAATTTTTGAAAATAGACTTCATTTTTGAATTCGGAATATCAAATATATCTTAGGGAGAATTTTTGGTATTTTTCTGAAAAACATCAATTTTTGATGAATAGTGAAACCACTAAGTGGTACTTATAAAAACTGATTTTTCGTTTAAATGAAATTTTACCAATTTTTTGTTTTGAATTTCAAAAATCCGACATAAATGGTTTTCATTAAGAAGTAAAATGTGGTTCAATGAGATTAAAATAATTTTTTGGTGAATAGTAACTCTTAAGTTCTTAATCGCGATTAGAGGTAATTAGTGTAGTTTAAGGTAAAAATAATGCTTTAATAAAATGAGATGTGCTTGACACATGTCCTACCCTGATTTTATGTGTCATGGCCAACCAATAAAATCCATGGGTCAACTTGGGGACCCCATGGAGCCACTTTGGTTGGGAAATGACATAAATAACTTTTTATTTAATGTTAAAGTAAAACTGACACAAACATGAGATGTTTTGCTAAAACAATTTTTACATGAGGTTATAAAGATCATATTTTTCATTATAAATAGTAATTGGAAAGATAAAAATATTTCCGGCATCATAGTATTTTTTTATAATTTTTAGACTTTAAATAAATTAAATTATTTATGACATCATGATGATGTAGTGATGACCTCATTATTTAATGATTTAAATAAAATGGAATGATAATGTAAAATCTAAGACCTACACAGGTCCAAAACCTATTGGATGGGTGGATTTCGAACCCTTATCACCTTATTCTCGAAACACATCAATGTGGGACCTCATAAATCCGAATACCATTTTAAAATAAAGTGACTTTTCTTTACCTTCCAAGAGTGCCCCTCCTCTGCTCTTATAAAAGGCCCCCACCTCTACCTCCTTACCCACACTACCAAAGCCTTTGGATCGGCAAAACCCTGCCTATTTTGTCTCTCCACTTCCCTCTCTTACTCCTTGAAGCCTCACTTTGGGCAGAAGTCTTCCCAAGGAAGCCTTTGAGCTCAAACCAAAGGGAGTTACCCGATTTTAAGGTAATGTCTTCACTTGAGTCGTTTTGTTTTATTTTACTTCTCCAACCCCCTAAACTCTTTTTATTAATTTATTTTGTAACAACTCCAGTATCTCCAATATACTAGGATGTTGTTATAAGAAGGATTCGAGCTACACTTACACACACCTACATATAATGGTTAAAGAACATATTGTTTCCGTGGATGGTGAATTTATGCCTCCCGAAACGATGATTGTTAAACATTCTTTTAACACCTTCAAAGGTGGCCATTAAGATGTAACTATATTTATATATGATATATAATATGTTTATTTTTTCTTTAAGCTTCTGTATTTTTCATTTTTGGAATACCTTTATGGTTTCCATTATGGGTAAACGCAATATCTTCATTTAAGGAACTGCGGACTACCGCCCCCTCAAAGTGATTTGATTCGATAAATACCATATGTGGGATGTATAAAGGATGGAACTATGATATTATATATGATATTATACCCGAATTATAATATACCTTTATATCATTATGATTCCATTCTATAAAATACGAAATAGAAATGAAATTAGAGTTCATGCGTACGTACGGCTTACCGTCTCCATGAACGGTGCATTTCATTTCTTACCTCTAAATGATTATGTAATATTATAAATGCATGTATATACTGTATATATATGATATATATATAATGATTATAATTCTGGATACAATGGATACATGAAGAACATGTAATTATAAAGGATTTATTTTGACTCAAGTACCAATGATCGTTAAAACAACCGTTATTAACTAAAATAATTACATAGTGTTCATGACATGGTAATAAGTGATATAAAAAGAATAATGAACTTGAAAAAGGTTCTTAAGCAAGTATAAATTAACTCAAGTTTATTATTCAGGACATTAAAGAACGATCGAGTCAAGTCGGACCCAAGGTATGGGACTTCGTCTCAATCTCCTTTCATTGAGGCATATTTTGTTTTATACACAACCTTCTTTTATATGGTGTATAAACCCCTTTTACTTTTACGTTTATCCAAAAGGAATCTTTTTATATGAAGCGTTTTACTAAACGACAAAAGGGAACGTTTTTGTTGTATGTATGCGGCGACAACGACTTCTCCGCCACCGTGACCATTATTTGAGTTCCAGCTTCCTCTACAAGCCATACCTTTTTTTAAAAGAAAAATAAATACCATGTTTTACTTTTCTTTTATTTTGGTGCTGAAAATGGTTTTCATAATGTTTTTATATAAATGTGTTGTATTGATATCTTGTGATTGAAAGGTGGAAATTTTATGTTTCCTTTATGCATGTTTTATGTGATACGATAATGTTGAGGTTCTTGGGCATTATTATGAAGACGGGTGGTTCTGTGATAAACTAAGGGAGGGTGAGCCCGATATAGCTCTCCAGTGCATTGGGTAACGCGAAGGAGTGTAACGTTAAGGTTTCTCCGAAGAGATTTAGGAAATATATTGTGATGGGTATTCCAAACGTAACCAAGAGGGTTACTCCCTACGTAAGAATGTTATGAATGCCTCAAGTTACCTTTATGTCTTATGATTTCTATGATTTATTCATGATTTGATGAGGTATATTAAAGTGATAATGTTTTATGGGTAAAGTATGATTTCATTCTTATGTATATATATACCCATGTTTCATTTCCATATTTTTATATCCCTTACTGAGCTTTTTATGCTCATCCCAAGTTTTTTGAAATGTTTTTCACAGGTCAAGGGAAGGGTACATGATATGATGATAGTGTCAAGGAAGTGTCAAGAAAGAATCCAACTTTTATTTTAAATATGTTTCCATTGATGGGAAAGAAGAATACTATCTTTATGTAACCACTTTGTTTATATGTGGAATGTAATGCAAGTTTTATGATCAAATTCTCTAAAACTCTAAACCCAAAAAGATCCTCAATGTGTAATCTTGTAATAACTCAATATTAAGTAAGGTTTAAGGTCGGGGCCTTATAGTTGGTATTAACTTTAGGAGTTAGAATTATATTAAATGATTATCCAAAAATATTTTTTTATGGTCAAATTGAAGTAATATAGTATTTGAAGATTACCATGTTGCTTCATCTAAGACATGTTTGTTCAGAATGGTTTTCCACGGAGGAAACAGGGAAGCAGTGCTAGGAAGGCATGCAGAAGGAAATAATCTTCCAAATCATCATCCTGAGATGGTCGGAATTGGAACTGAACAGTTTTTTGCAGTAATGGCGCAGTTGACTCAAGCGATAAATGGTGGTGGTATCTAAGCACGAGATCAGCCAGATCAACCGCAGAGGAACATGTCAGTGGTGGAACATTTCCTGAGGCAACATCCCCCATCATTCAGAGGGTCATCTGACCCTGTGTTAACTGAAGGTTGAATTAAAGCACTGGAGAATATTTTTGATGTCATGGGGTGTTCAGACAATCAAAAGGTTAGTCTTGCTATTTATTGTTTGGAGGGTGAAGCAGATCAGTGGTGGTCGATGGTTAAAAATATCAGGGACGCTTATGAGATTGATGCTCTCGACTGGGATGAATTCAAAGGTATGTTTCTTGAGAAGTATTTTCCTAAGGCTGTTCGACTTAGGATGGAAAAGCAATTCTTGGAATTGAGGCAAGAGGAAGACTCAGTGGCTGCCTATAAAGAAAGGTTCACTCGATTGGCAAGGTATGCTCCAAATTTTATCCGAGACCTTGATAGTAAAATCAATGATTTTTACTGAGGATTAAAGCCAAAATATCGAACGGAATTAGCTTCTCATGAATTTAAAAGTTATGAAAAGCTTGTTCGATGTGCTTAGAGGGTGGAAATGGAGTTTGCTGATGATCAATTGTTCTATAACAACCAACTGAAGAAGAGACCGAGGTGGCAGGAGAAAGGTAAGAATTCTTCAAAAAAGTATGACGGTAAGAAAACTAAGTTTCCAGTTTGTGATAAATGTGGCAAAAGGCATGCTGGGGAATGTCTTCTGAATTTTGGAAAGTGCTACCGATGTGGTAAGATGGGACATAAGGATCGTGATTGCACTCAAAAGGATCAAGGTGATGGTAAGACCAAATTTGATTTACAGTTAGTGAAATGTTATAGGTGCAATGAGATGGGTCACTATGAAAACGAGTGTCCAACAAAGAGCTTGAGTGATGGGAAGCAGTTATACTACAAGCAGAAAGGGGTGGTGAAATCCTTTGCAACTACTTCAACAGATGTCGGGCCATCAAATGAAGTTGTATCAGTTACTTTGTTTGTTTTTTCAGATTATACCAGTGTGTTGTTTGATTTGGGGTCTACACATTCTTTCATCTCTGAAAACTTTTCTAGTAAAATAGGAATACCATCTCAAGAAATGACTCCTGAAATTTTGGTAAAAACACCTGGGGGAAATGTTGATGCAAAAAGAATTTATAAGAATCTTCCTATCCTTATCTGTGGAAAGAACCTACTTGCAAACCTTATTGTTCTACCTCTAGTAGAGTTTGACGTTATCCTGGGTATGGATTGGCTCTCTATTTACCATGCTAAGATTGACTGTAGAGCTAAATAAGTTTCTTTTCATAAAGACTTTCAGTTTATGTACAAGAATGAACCCTTACTGTTGATAACTTATCAAGAGGCCAAGAAACTTGTAAAAGATGGAAATTAATGTTACCTTATACACATCGTTGAAAATAAAGGAACTGTTCACATTAATGATGTGCCAGTGGTAAATGAGTATCCTGATGTTTTTCCTGATGAGTTTCCTGGAATAATACCAGATCGGGAAGTTGAGTTTACTGTTGACTTAGTTCCTGATGCTAAGCCAATTTCAAAACCCCCTTATCGAATGGCTCAAATTGAACTTTTAGAGTTGAAGGAGAAATTGCAAGATTTATTAGAGAAAGGTTTCATTTGACCTAGTACATCACCTTGGGGTGCTCCTATTTTATTTGTTAAAAAGAAATATGGTTCAATGAGACTTTTCATTGATTATAGGGTCTTGAATAACATCACTGTTAAGAACAAATATCCTTTGCCTCATATCGATGATTTGTTTGATCAGCTCCTGGGAGCTCAGTATTTTTCAAAGATTGACTTGAGATCGGGGTACCATCAGCTGAAGGTAAAGGAATAAGATTTTCCGAAGACCATGTTTCGTACAAGATATGGCCATTATGAATTTGTAGTAATTCCTTTTGGGCTAACCAATGCACCTGCTGTATTCATGGACTTGATGAATAGAATTTTCCATGAGTTCTTGGATAAGTTTTTGGTGGTTTTCATTGATGATATTTTGGTGTTTTCTAAAAGTAAAGAGGAGCATGAAAGACATTTAAGGGTTATTTTTCAAACCTTAAAAGAAAAGAAATTTTATGGAAAATTCAGAAAGTGTGAGTTTTGGTTGCAAAAAATTTATTTCCTTGGTCACAATGTTTCTAAAGATGGGATAACTGTTGATCCTGCAAAAACAAAGGTTGTTGAATAATGCCCAAGACCCCCAAATGTAACTGAGATTCGTAGCATCCTTGGTTTGGCAAGCTATTACCAAAGTTTTGTTAGGAATTTTTCATGGTTATCTAGTCCAATGACTAAGCTAACTCGGAAGGGTGTTAAGTTTATCTGGACAAAATAATGTGATTATTGTTTTTAGGAATTGAAAAGAAGATTGGTGAATGCTCCAGTTTTGGCACTACCTTCCAGGAATGGTGAGTTTGTTATATACAGTGATGCTTCATTGAAAGGACTTAGTTGCGTCCTAATGCAGAATGATCAGGTAATTTCTTATGCTTCACAACAGTTGAAAACTCATGAGGTAAATTACCCTAGACATGATTTGGAATTAGCTGCTGTTGTTTTCGCTTAAAAAAATTGGAGGCATCATTTGTATGGAGTAAAGTGTGAAATATATACTGATCACAAAAGTTTAAAGTATATATTTACTCAGAAAGAGTTAAACATGAGACAGAGGAGATGGCTGGAATTAATCAAGGATTATGATTGTACAATTCATTACCATCCGGGAAAAGCTAATAAAGTGGTTGATGCTTTGAGTCGAAAAAGTAATGCTTCATTAGCAATGTTGCATTTGGAACGTGATCATTTGGTTAAGGATTTGATGAACTTTGGCATAGAAGTTGTTGGTGCAGGAAGTTCTTCTGTTTTGTTTCAGGTATCAGTGAGATCATCTCTATCAGATAGAATCAAGCAAGAACAGAAACAAGATAGTGAGTTGCAGAAAAAGGTAGAGCTGGTTCAGAAAGGTAGGATTAATGAATTCAACATTGATAGTGATTGCGTTTTGATATTTGGGAAGAGATTGTGTGTGCCTTGTGATTCAAAGTTTAAGAGAGAGTTGTTATGTGAAGCTCATAGTTCTCCGTTTTCAGTTCATACTGGCAGTACTAAGATGTACAGAGATCTGCGGGAGTATTACTGGTGGGATAGAATAAAAAGAGATATTGCTGAGTTTTCTGTGAATTGTTTGACATGTCAACAGGTTAAAGCAGAGCGGCAGTTATCGAAAGGGATGCTTCATCCTTTACCAGATCCAGAGTGGAAATGGGAGAATATATCCATGGACTTTGTTGTGGGATTACCGAAGACATCTTGAGGTAATAATGCAATATGGGTTATTGTTGATCGCTTGACCAAGTCTGCTCATTTCCTTTCTATACAAGATACTTTTTCCCTAGATCAACTTTCCCGTTTGTATCTTAAAGAGATAGTCAGGTTACATGGAGTTCCCTCTCCATTGTATCTGATCGTGATCCTAGGTTCACTTCTAACTTTTGTAAAGGCCTTCAGAAGTCGTTGGGTACTGAATTAAATTTTAGTATAGCATTTCATCCTGAATCAGATGGGCAGTCAGAACGAACAATTCAGACCTTGGAGGATATGCTACGAGCTTGTTCGATGGATTATCAGGGAAGTTGGTACAAACATCTTTCTTTGGTTGAATTTTCCTATAATAACAGTTTTCATTCCAGTATACAGATGGCACCATTTCAGGCATTATATGGGAAGCGGTGTCGAACTCCAGCTTTCTGGGATGAAGTGGGTAAAAGGAAGTTGATGGGACTAGAATTGGTAGAAGAGATGACAGAAAAAGTTCATCTGATTCAGAAGCACATGAGAACAGCTCAGAGCAGGCAGAAGTGTTATGCGGATAACCGGAGGAAGGATATATCTTTCGAGGTAGGTGATCATGTTTTTCTCAAAGTTTCTCCTTGGAAAAGAGTGATGAGATTTGGTAAGAAAGGAAAGCTGAGTACAAGGCTTATTGGACCATATGAAATTCTGGAGAGAGTTGGATCAGTTGCATATCAGGTGGCTTTACCTCCGAGTTTATCTCAGGTACATAACGTTTTTCACGTTTCGATGTTGAGAAAGTATATGCTAGATCCATCTCATGTTTTGAATCCAAAGGTAGTTCAGCTAGAAGAGAACCTATCTTATGAGGAACAACCGGTCCAGATTCTTGACCACAGGGAGCAAGTGTTACGGAATAAGGTGATTAATCAGGTAAAGGTTTTTTGGAAAATCACATAATGGAAGAGGCAACATGGGAATCTGAAAATGCAATGAGGGAAAAATATCCCCACTTATTCGATAAGTAAATAAATTGCGGGGATGCAATTTTCAAAAGGGGGAAGGATGTAACATCCCAAGTAATTAATGAGTAATAGATATTTTTATCTATGTCTATTAATGAATTAGATAGTGTTTTAGAGGCTTAAAATGAAAATAAATCCAATCTTAACCATGAAATACACTAATATTTTTAAAAGATTGTTTTACTGCCTTTTGATGGAAAACAATTTTTAAATCTATCTTTTGACAATTTTATAAGCTATGTTTGTCAAATAAACTTATTCTTTATGATTGGGACATCAAAATTTACTTTGTGTGAATTTTTGGTATTTTTCAGAAAATGTTCATTTTTTAATGAATAGTGAAAAATACTGCATTTTACATCAAAACTACTTTTTAATATAATTTATTTATATGATTAGATTATCTTTTGAATTGTTTTTGAATTGAAATTAGAATATATTTTTACCATTTAATCCAATGGTGGTCATTGGAATCAATTTCACTTTGAAATTGGACTTAAACCGGTGTCAATCTTTTGATACTTATTATTTCATAAAAACACGCTATTTATCATGACAGTGGGAATTAATTATTAAATTAATTAATGTGACTTATATTTTTTGAATTTTGTAAAATAGACTTTATTTTTGAATTCGGAATATCAAATATAGCTTAGGGTGAATTTTTGGTATTTTTCTGAAAAACTTCAATTTTTGATGAATAGTGAAACCACTAAGTGATACTTATAAAAACTGATTTTTCGTTTAAATGAAATTTTACCACTTCTGTGTTTTGAATTTCAAAAATCCGACACACATGGTTTTCATTATGAAGTAAAATTTGGTTCAATGAGATTAAAATATTTTTTTGGTAAATAGTAACTCTTAAGTTCTTAATCGCGATTAGAGGTAATTAGTGTAGTTTAAGGTAAAAATAAAGCTTTAATAAAATGAGATGATCTTGACACATGTCCTACCCTCATTGGATGTGTCATGGCCGACCAAGACAATCCATGGGTCAACTTGGGGACCAAATGGAGCCACTTTGGTTGGGAAATGACATAAATAACTTTTTATTTAATGTTAAAGTAAAAAATGACACAAAAATGAGATGTTTTACTAAAACAATTTTTACATGGGGTAATAAAGATAATATTTTTGGTTATAAATACTCATTAGAAATCTAAAACGATTTCCTTCTTTATAGTATTTTTTTATAATTTTTAGACTTTAAATAAATTAAATTAATTATGACATCATGATGATGCAGCGATGACCTCATTATTTAACGATTTAAATAAAATGGAATGATAATGTACAATTTAAGACCTACACATGGCCAAAACCTATTGGATGGGTGGATTTAGAACCCTTATCACCTTATCCTCGAAACACATCAATGTGGGACTTCTTAAATCCGAATACCATTTTAAAATAAAGTGGCTTTTCTTTACCTTCCAAGAGTGCCCCTCCTCTCCTCTTATAAAAGGCCCCCGCCTCTACCTCCTTACCCACACCCCCAAAGCCTTTGGCTCGGCCAACCCCTGCCCATTTTGTCTCTCCACTTCCCTCTCTTACTCCTTTAATCCTCACTTTTGGAATAAGTCTTCTCAAGGAAGCCTTTGAGCTCAAACCAAAGGGAGTTACCCGATTTTAAGGTAATGTCTTCACTTGAGTCGTTTTGTTTTATTTTACTTCTCCAACACCCTAAACTCTTTTTATTAATTTCTTTTATAACAACTCCAGTATCTTCAATATACTAGGATTTTGTTATAATAAGGATTCGATCTACACTTACACACACCTACGTCTAATGGTTAAAGAACAAACTATTTCCGTGGATGGTGAATTTATGCCTCCCGAAACGATGATTGCTCAACATTATTTTAACACATTCAAAGGTGGACATTAAGATGTCACTATATTTATATATGATATATAATATGTTTGTGTTTTCCTTAATCTTCTGTATTTTTCATTTTGGGCATACCTTTATGGTTTCCATTATGGGTAAACGTGATATCTTCATTTAAGGAAGTGCGGACTACCGCCCCCTCAAAGTGATTTGATTCGTTAAATACCATATGTGGGATGTATAAAGTATGGAACTATGATATTATATATGATATTATAATGGAATTATAATATACCTTTATATCATTATGATTCCATTCTATAAAATACGAAATAGAAATGAAAGTAGCGTTCATGCGTACGTACGGCTTACCGTCTCCATGAACGGTGCATTTCATTTCTTACCTCTAAATGATTATGTAATATTATAAATGCATATATATACTAGATATATATGATATATACATAATGATTATAATTCTGGATATAATGAATACATGAACAACTTGTAATTATAAATGGATTATTTTGACTCAAGTACCAGTGATCGTTAAAATGACCGTTATTAACTAAAATAATTACATAGTGTTCATGACATGGTAATAAGTGATATAAAAGGAATAATGAACTTGAAAAAGTTTCTTAAGCAAGTAGAAATTAACACAAGTTTATGATTCAAGACATTAAAGAATGATCGAGTCAAGTCAGACCCAAGGTATGAGACTTTGTCTCAATCTCCTTTCATTGAGGCATATTTTGTTTTATACACAACCCTCTTTTATATGGTGTATAAACCCCTTTGAATTTTACGTTTATCCAAAAGGAATCTTTTTATACAAAGCGTTTTACTAAATGACAAAAGGTAATGTTTTTGTCGTACGTATGCGGCGACAATGACTTCTCCGCCGCCGTGACCATTATTTGAGCTTCGGCTTCCTCTACAAGCCATACCTTTTTTTAAAAGAAAAATAAATACCATGTTTTACTTTTCTTTTCTTTTGGTGTTGAAAATGGTTTTCATAATGTTTTTATATCAATGTGTTGTATTGATATCTTGTGATTGAAAGGTGGAAATGTTATGTTTCCTTTATGCATGTTTTATGTGATACGATTATGTTGAGGTTCTTGGGCATTATTATGAAGATGGGTGGTTCCATGATAAACTAAGGGCGGGTGAGCCCGATATAGCTCTCCAATGCATTGGGTAACGAGAAGGAGTGTAACGTTAAGGTTTCTCCGAACAGATTTAGGGAATATACTGTGATGGGTATTCCAAATGTAACCAAGAGGGTTACTCCCTACATAAGAATGTTATGAATGCCTCAAGTTACCTTTATGTCTTATGATTTCTATGATTTATTCATGATTTGATGAGGTCTGTTAAAGTGATTATGTTTTATGGGTAAAGTATGATTTCATTCTTATGTATATATGTACCCATGTTTCCTTTCCATATTTTTATATCCCTTACTGAACTTTTTATGCTCATCCCAAGTTTTTTGAAATGTTTTTCACAGGTCAAGGGAAGGGTACATGATATGATGATAGTGTCAAGGAAGTGTCAAGAAAGAATCCATGTTTTATTTTAAATATGTTTTTATTGATGGGAAAGAATAATACTATCTTTATGTAACCACTTTGTTTATATGTGGAATGTAATGTAATTTTTATGATCTAATTCTCAAAAACTCTAAACCCGAAAAGATCCTCAATGTGTAATCTTGTAATAACTCAATATTAAGTAAGGTTTAAGGCTGGGGCCTTATAAACTGTACCAATAAAAATATTACTAAATTTCCTATTCATATTTCCAAAAATAAAAGAAACATATTTACATAATTTAGACTCAATGATTCCAAGTATAGAATCCATTTTTAAAAATTAACAACATATAAGATTCCATAATTTATTTAAAATTAACCTCATTGATAGAATGGGAAAATAGGTTTTTAAAGTGAAAACATTCAAAAGATTGAAATGTTTTTATATCCAAATTTAATGTGAAATTGATTAAAATTACCTAAATTATATTAAATGATAAAAAAGTTAAAATTTAAACATTAAAACCAATTAAAAATATAATTTAACACTATAAATTATTTAGATGAAAAATCTATTTTCAATTAAAATACGATATTTTATATCTACTGATCAAAATAAAAATCTTTTCATAAAAATTAAAAAAATTCAACCAAAGTAAATTTTTATATTTTTATTTAAAATAAGAAGTTTGTTTTGTGAAATAAAATATATAAAAGTGTCAAAAAATTTGATTTAAAATAGGTTCGTTGTTAAAAGGCGGTAAAACTGCCTTTATAGAAATATAAATTTTAATAGGTAAAATTGTGTTGGTCTTTATCTTTTTCATATAACTATATTAGATGAATTTAGATATTGTTTGATATAATATATAAAATATATATATTTCATTCATATCTTTCACTAATATTAATTAATTTAATTTATTAGGAAAAAATGTCTTCATCAACATAAAATAGCTTTTACAAAAACATTATCATTATATTCAATTGGTTCTTATATTTAATTCTTATTAATTTTTAACCAATGAATTCAACTATATTTTTCATAAGTTAGTTTAAAATTTTCCTAACAACCAACTTAACAACAAAATTATATCTTATTATATTAAATAATAATATTTTAATAATATATTATTTTTCAGTAAAACTCAACTTTTTACGTAATGAAAGACAAGTCATTGATATGTGTAGCATAATCTAAACATCCTGGTGCATACAAAGAAATATAGAAACAAAATAAAAATTATTCAAAAATAAAAATATTGTGAATTCTTAGTGTGTTACAATGTTAACAAGGAGGAATAACAAATTCATGCATAGCTAGCCCTCAAACTTGTGGAATTAGGGAGGAAATGAAAATTAAGGAAGCAGTTCCATTAATAATGTGAGGTATTATTATTTTAAATTAAACATTAATAGATGTATTATTTGATATGGTAATAACCCAATCATTTAATTCCTCTCATGTGGTCAATAAAATGAGGTTATATATGTATATTTTTTCACATGTCAGGAGAATCTCTAAACCTCTCAAGAAAAGGAAGAGTGGTGGATTTAAGTGTCCATGTTACAAAAAATCCCTCATACATATTTTTAGGTTATTTAATTATAAGTTTTATGAAGTATAGATAACAGGTAGTGTGAGGAATGATTTTCTCATATTCAATAAATTATGACTTCAACTTGGGCAGGGCCACGCCTTGTTAGTCCCCATGGTGGATTGATGGAGTCTCTATGAAATACAAGGAATATTATTATGGTTGTATTCGTCTCTGTAGTGTTGTGGTTGAAGAAGAGGACCAGTTGTTCCACATATAATACGTTCGGATTTTGAGTTTTGTTAATGCCCATAATTAGTAAAGGATGAAGGTACCATGATATATCAAGAAACGTTGTGGTCGATAGAAAGTGTTTCAAGCCAATTTGATCAGTTGATCATGGTGAAAGTCATGGTACATGTCATGGTGTAGGAAATATGGCCAAAGTTTTATCACTAGGACATAGAGTGAAATTCAAGGTCAAGCATCTGTTATATAGCGAATACCTACAATTATAGGATTCTAGCATGGGTGAGACCACACTATTTCACTTGGAATGGTGGTGGTTGGGTTTCCCTATGAACAACAGGATGTTTCAACATGGTCATAGTGATCACTGATATAATCCATGTTCATCACGTTAAATAGAAGCACATCATGGAAAATTAGAGGATACTAGGCTATAGATCTTGGTGTGTTAAAGGAAAAATAATTCTATTTTTTCCAATACTCCATGTTTCATATACTTATGAAATTTGAGTCTAAAAATTTAGAAAATTACATTGAGAAACCCTTAAGGTTTTATGGAAGTTATAACCATTAATTTATGGATATTTTTTGGTCTATTTTTTATGTTATTTACTTCTTGAATTAATTAAATAGAGGATGTGAACATTGAAGTGGTGAATTAAAAGAGGATCTATCTCTGGGATAGAAATTTATAGAGACATCATCATAAAACATAAAGAATAAAATGTTCATAAGAACATAGGGTCAATTCAGATCTCATATGAAATGTTGAAGTTCAAAGAAGGACTTATTATAAGAGAAACATTCTCTATATATATGTTTGAAAATTGATGTGATGAATTAAAACACCATTATTGGTAAATATTTCAATTATCTTTGTGTGAAGAAGAAGGTTAGATGATGAGGAGTAGTCAATTACCTAGTTTCAGAGATTGGTAAGATTTCCAAAAATTCATGGTAGTGAACCAATAGGGTTAGTGAGAGTACTCCAAATTTATTCCTGTAAATTTGTTATCTTTTTATTTTTCTGGTTTTTTGGAACATTTTCATGCATTATACTTTGATGTATCCTAGAGTGGGTAAAATAAGTGAAATCATACATGTCATTTATATATTTCATAGTTTGTTCATAGGAAATATAGAGATATAAATCAATGTGTTCTCTAAGGATATAGAATAAGGTCCTTAATCAAAGAAATTTTTCTTAAAACATCTATACCCTAATTCACCCCCCCCCCACAACCCTATTATGGTTTAATCCTTGTTAAGGGACTAATGAGTGGTATCATAGGTGTTGTTTTTATTTCTATCTATTATAAGTATGTAGATGATTGAAAGTCTCAATGGTATTCACATTTCTGAATGTAGTAATTTATAACTTTGGATAAGATATATGCAGTACTATTTTAGGTCTTTAGGTATGAACGTTTATACAAAAACAATTTTGGAATCACTTATAACATGGAGAGTATATACTTTATGGAGAAATAACATCAAGAATTGGATATAGATTACTAATCCATAAATTACATAGGAATTGATCTATCCAATCCTATTTATAAAAAGGTAAGGTTGTGAAAGAAGCCCTTTATTATATTGTAAAATCTTCAAAATATTTATTATGGCGATAAAAATGATCAAGAAGAAAGGTTATAGGTTTTGTGGAACAAATATGAGTATTTGAGAATGAATTCAAACAAGATGGTCGATGACTTTTTCAATAGTTTAATTTTATAGATGAAGCTATACAAGGCCTAAAAAAATATCTCAAATGTGGGAAGATCATGAAGAGGATTATGAGAATACCCCCTCTTTATTTTAATCAAAATGTAGCAATTCTAGAAGATAAATACCCAAAATAAATATCACATGATAGTCTTCCTAGTACTCTTGTATCTTATGAGATAGTAAATGAAGATAATAAGTCATGAATAAAGGATAGTACACAAGAGGTTTAATTTATTTACATGAAATATATCTCAATCAAGGAGAATATAAAAATAATTATTCAATTATTATCCTCTAATATTAAGAGTGGAAGGGGAAAATTCAAGGAAAGTTTCATCTTGTTTTCTCCAAATATGGAAAGGCAATAAATCTTATGGTTCAATGTCCCTTGAGCCATCACAATGATAATTATTAAGAAAATCATCCCAATAAGCTAATAATAGATGTAAAAGGTACAAGGAATTTCTAATGGTGATCATTCAAAAGGAGAAATTTTCCATCTAAAAAAGAATATTGTTTTAGATAAAGTGAAACACAATAAGTCAATGATTTCAAAGATGAATATTCTGTGATTTATATTATAATTAAACCGATAAATTAAGATAGTGTTGATAATAATGAATGAATTTTGGTTAAATTTTATCTTCAAGTATAACTTGAAGCATCCCTTGATGAATTTGATGTTTTGAAAGAATAGACTAAGAAGGAAAATGTAGTGTTACATGATTCCAAACATTACATGAAACAATAATAAGAACAAGAAAAATTTTGAAGCTTGAGATTAAAAAAATAAAAACCATAATTTCGAGAAATTCATGAAAGTAAGTTGAACCAAATATTAAGGGTTAAGAAAAAAACAAAAATCAATGATGTTTCAGATAAAAATATCACATATAGTGTTAAATGTTCTGGGAAAATCAAATATGAACTTGTGAGATGGTGTCAAAAGTATGGAAAAAAGAAATTATATTGAAATGTTACATAATGATAGTTTATTCTAAGACATCATCATTAATTAAAAACAAATTAATTTTTTAGTAATATTATATACCTATTACTCAAGTATGAAAATTAAAAATAAAGGAAAATTGGTGGTGAATAATGATGAAGAGAAAAACAAAACATTGGTTGTTTCTAAATAAAAAACATCAACTCTGCAAAATAAGGATTATCCTCACAACACTAGAAATTCTAAAAATCATGCTTCTAAGGAAGACACAAGTACATCAATGGTTAAATGTTTTTACTATATAAATTTGGACACATTTATTATGTGTTCTCAATAGCCATGAAACTCTCCAACGAGAAACAACAATCCCAACATGAAAGAATAATCTATAATAATTCTTTTTCATTTAATGTATATTACTCTTCTCATGAAGGATGCTGTAATAAAAAATCACTTGTGCATCAAGTGAGAAACAAAGGGAAACATTAATACTTAAATGTGAAAAAAATATTAAAAGTTAGATTCTCCATCCAAAATGATAGAAACTCAAAACATAATTCAATTATTTTTAGTAACAAGAAGAGTTCATGTAGCCAAATATTGTGTAGACATACTAATTGAAAAAATGTTTAAATAATGGATGTTCAGAAAAGGGTAATATCCCTAAAGGTTTCTTGTGGTAAATGGATCGGTTGAGTTAACATATCTTGGACAGTGGTTGTATATAATACATGACATGAAATAAATAACTTATTTTGAATATCAGGAACAAAAAAGATAGTGTGTTTCATTTTGGGTTGGGAACGATGGGTGTCTTGAGATTATTGGTTCTAGAAAAGCTTAAATTGGAGGCAGTGATATTAAGTAAGATAATATTCTCTTAATTGAAATGATAAGTCACAATATTCTTAGTCTTATTGAATTATTTTACTTCAAGCATGTCGTGGAGTTTCCAAACAGGAAAATAATATTAAATATAAATATGGTTCACATATTCTATAAGAAATAATAACCAAGGGAAACTTATACCTTGTTGGAGAGGAAAATTTTTAAATGTAGTCCAGATATGGGGAAAATAGGTTAACTCATAGGATATGTTTCAATTTAAGACAAATATATTTGGATAATTTTACAAAAAGTGGTGTGGCATGTGACATTCCCCATATCACATATGATCACACACACATGTGAGATTCATGTCAAAAAGGGATGTTCATTTATATTACTTACAATATAAAGAAGGTGACAACATCAAGGTTTCTTTAGCTAGAAAATGTGGATGTATATTGTCAAATATCACCCAAATACATAGACATCTAAAATTCTTATGTTTTTCTTTCTTTATGATTTCATTATAAAGGTATGTATTATTCATATCACACATTACATCGAAGTATATTGGTGTATCACTCATTATCAGAGATGGGATGATAATATAATTCATTTTAATATTCAGAAGATCTAAAAAAACAATGGAATGGAATTTACTAATAATAAATTCAAGGAATATTCAAAAAAATGTGTAATTCAACATCAAGATTCAATAGTTAGAGCACCAAAACAAAATGGAGTAGTGGAAAGAATAAATTTCATAATCAACAACATGACCTAGGAAATGCTTATTGTGAAGTACCTTTTGGAAATGTGTTATAAATAAGTTGTTCTTACACTCATGTATATCATATAAAAAGATAATTTATATGTCTAAAAAAATAGATAACTCTATATAAATTCCGGTATGAAAATAATCCTTTACCCTAATACATTAGGGGGTTTAGAAGTAATATTTTTATTCTCAACAAGGAGAAGAGTAGAAATTTTTAATATCAGGGTGATGATAGCATATTTATTAAATATTCATCAAATATAAAGTTCAACAAGTGCTACAATAAGAAAATTTCCAAATCTATTGGGACCAGTGATGTTGCAGTGGTTAAAAGTGTGAAATTGTGTACCACATATGAGCCGATTTAACATATCAACCAACCAGTTTTTGAAGTAGATAGTGATTAAGAAACACATAGCTCAGAGGGTAGGGGGTTATATAACAACTTGAATCAATTAACCTAAACCCAGTGTTTACTTTATTATATTCATTGAGGATATAATATTTCTCACCACAAATAATTGATTAGTTTAGGAGTCTTGGAAAATTAGATACATATACATGATTTTCATATTACATTAGGCATAAAAAACAAATCAAAAGAAATATTCTTACATCCTTGATATCATTAATTATATCTCTGTTCATATCATTGGTAAAAGGAAACAAATAAGTGGGGATCATAGATTCTCATTAAGGATTACGTAAAGTGAAAGATATAATAATTAAATTGGGAATAATAAAAATGGTTGAGTGGATAATCAAAACACATTTTATTCAATATTTATCTTAAGTTAATTTATAATACATGGATAATATCAACTTATAAAATGTGTGGACACTTAAAACTAAATTATTAATAAAGGAAATGCATAATTCTTTTCATTTATAATCAAAGGCCTCTCAATAAAGAAATCATGGATCCAAGAATTATGGCCTCTAAACCAATACTACATTATTAATAAATGGGTAGGTCTAAACCAAATACCCATATAATAGGGAACGTATTCTATTTTTTCTCATGATACTAATCGATGCATCAAGGGGAACTTTTAATTCTTATACATTCCTTATATTTTGAATGATCAATACAATTCATTCTAAAAATTCATTATATGTTAACAATTATCTACATTGAATCAAGAATTCATAACATCAATATTTAGTAATAAAAAATCATCCATTAAAATAATAAATATGTTATCATTGGTTCATCTACCTAGAAATATCAATTGGTTGTTCCGTATATGAAACTATCCTAAAAGATCATGGTATCATTTCTTGGGGAAAATACCCATTTCAATTTGAAACCGATTATTTGAAATCTGAAAATTTATAGAATATTAGAAAAAAACATTTTTTTTTTGAAATTAATTATGGGAAATATAAAATATATTCAAAGAAAATTGTATTCATGGTGGTGGTGAAAGACGTTTCAAGTGGTGTATGTAAAATAAATATCTTTTTCACACTTTGGGTAAAAATTGCCTTATTTTGAAAATGAAAAAAAGATCCATTTTGAATAGTTTTATAGAATGTAAAACATAGTTATAATGAATTTAATAAAAAAAATTAGAATATTTTAAAAAATATTGATAACTTTTTAACCGATATGATGACATGGAAGAAAAAATGGTTGGAATGAACTCTTCAAAATAATATTTTTTAAAGAACGTCTATTAAATGTAACTTATTATTGATTCCTGATACGACAAGTTAAGGACAAAAAAATACACATGTAAAATATAAACATAACCATCATAGAATAAAATATATGGGGATTATGGAATTAGGATCATATAATCTTCCCACAGTAATCCTGAATATAAACAATCCTGAAATAAAATGAGATTGAAAAAGAAATACCTTAACTCATGTTTGACATCCCACATAAGACCTTTTAACCTCTTTTATAACAAATTTATATTTGTTATAATTCTATACCATAATAATATACATACTTATAATATCATATACGGTCAAATTATAACATTTCAAGAACTTTTATTAATAATTATTTATTAAAATCATTGTTTCTGAGTGTTAACTGTTTCATTTTACATGTATGTTTTGGACTGATAGTTTCTATCCTTGTATATTTCTCATGATTCCATAATATCCAAAATTCTCATAATGATATTAATATAATATACATTCATTATATACATATTTATAATAATCTGTGAAAGGTGTATTTAGAAAATGGAACAAATCGCTTCATAGAAGTGGTAGTCCACACTTTTACACAAGTGATGTTGTCATTTTTTTAACAATTTAAAGGGTACAAAGGTAAATGAAATTTTATATTTATAAGAAAATAATTATTTTATAAATATAATATATATTTAATTGTATCATTTTTATAATAATCTAGGTAAAATGTTGATGAAAAATGAATTAAACCGTTATATATAGATGATAAGTCATACATAATCATGGGTGATTTTTTTCACTTTTAGTAGGATGGAAAAGATGTGGAAATAGTTGTATTATAATCAGAATAACATATTAGTATATTAAAACTATTTTATTCATTATTTTAGGATTGGTGAAATATATTTATACTACATGTAAGGAGAAATAAACTTGAAAGAACCGGTAAAAATGATTAACTCTTCTTCGGTAGACCTCCATTAATTACCTTTTTAAGGACCCTTGGAATTTTATTTTAGGAATTAATAAATATTTAATTCATAGATAGAATAATTTACAAGATATTTTGGTATATTTTTTAAATACTTGGTGGATCAAATTTGTGTAATGAAAAGGGATGAGGGGTGTACTTTTATAAATTGATTTTTATAAAAACCATTTTTGAAGAAAACATATATTTGATGCATAAAATGAATTTGATAAAAATTGAGTACTTATTTCATAAAAATTAATCAATAAATGTGTAATAAATAAAACTAGTATACATATTTTTCATAATGTAGTTAATCATGTTCATAAATTTTAATCCAATGGTTAGGTAATAACTGTCATATTAAATAACAATATTTTAATACTATATGAATGTTTGCTTATACTCAAAGCTGTGTGTAAAGAAATATATCAAAGAAAAGGAAGTATTTAATGAAAAATGTATCATAAAATATCATGAATTTAAATTCTACCCCCTTATAAGAATTTATCCCTCTAAATTCCTTCACTATAATACAAACAATTGAGGATACCTCATCCTCATCACATCCTTGGGTTCCTATGTAGCTTCCTTAAATTTATGGTTTCACCACAAAACTTTAACCAGATAAGTGGTCTTGTCTCATATAAATTTCTTTATATGATCCAAAATCTATATTGATTAGTTTTCATAAGAAAGATCATTATACATTAGTATGACCACTAATTCTTGTTCATGTGAAAGATTGGGTATGTACTTCCTCTGGGGAGAAGCATGGAATATGTCGTGAACTTGAGAGTGATTCGATGTAAGAACCAAGTGATAAGCTACCATCCTAATATGATCAAAAATTTATAATGGATAAATATATATAGGGATAATCTTTTCCTTCTTTAAAAACATTATAAACTTCTTTAAACTAGATATTCATAGAATAAATTATCACTAACTTTGACCAATAGATATCACAAATGATTATCAGCATAACTTTATTGTTAACTCTATGTTTCCCTTATGATTATTAAATAGATATATACCTTTATTGGCCATTTCCTAAGATATATCAGGTACCAATAGCTTTATTTCTCTAACTTCATCCGAGTACATTAGAATTTTGTACTTCCTGCCATAGAGGGATTTATAAGGAGCCATCTGAATGCTCGAGTTAATGCTATTATTTTAAGAAAATTATACCAAAGGAAGGTGTTAATCCAAACAACATTTTAAATCCATTGATTAATCTCTCAACATGTATTAAATAGATTCTATGGTACTCTCAAACTAACCATCTGTTTTAGTAAGATAAGTAGTACTGAAACTCAACTCTATATCCAGATTTTACTGAATACTTATATAAAACATTAAGATAAACCTCATATCCTTTTTAGATAGGATTGAGAGTGTTAGTCTATTAAATCACATAGATTAATTAATGTGTCACTAATTAATATGATCAGGATATAAATATTATTTAATATAAATAAAATGTTTTGATTTCATAATGTGATCAACTACAAACCAAAAATTATTGTACCATTTAGATGTTTTGGGGAGTCTGATGATGAAATGCATGGTAATGCTTTCTATGTGTATTATGGTTTGGGTAATGTTTGTAACATCCCCTTACACTATTATCTCATTGATTTACCTTTTTTACACACTGGGAATCGATATAAATAATCTGTAATGTACCTTTTAATATTATGCCACTAGCATAGTCATTCTAACTCATATCATTAGCCACCTTGTTCACATTTACATTATGGTAATGTATTGAGCAATAATAATCTTTCATCAACTCCAACCATATTTTTTTTATATTCAACTATTTTTATAAAAATATATTCTTTAATATTGTATTATCAGTATATATATCTCACATTTTATCATAAAAATAAAGCCTTCATATCTTTAATGAAAAAAATACCACTTCCAACTCCAAATCAATAGTCTAGTAATGTTTCACATGAATTTTTAATTTTTGAGAGGAATTATCTTTCACTATATTATTTTTCATGAGGAAGCATCCATGTACCTTTATTTATGAATTACTATATGTTACAAACCATTTTCCATTGTATGGTACTGTAATAACAAGCGCACTTACCAACATTCTCTTTATTTATTTGAAATTTTCCTTACATTCATGTATAGATAAGAACTTTTCACCCTTCCAGGTCAGGTTGTCTAGTATATTTTATAGATTTGAGAAATTTATCACAAAAAAATGGTAGTATCCTGACAGCCTATGAAAACTATAGATCATGACTATTTTGGTTATTTTGGTCTATTCATTAAAATCGCATCTAATTAAACTATAAAAAGATTTTCATAGGGTAAATTCTTAAAACATTAAACATGGTATTTTTAACTCTATAGTGGAGAATAAGTGTTAATAAATCATTATAATCCACTTAAAATATTAAAATACCATAGTAACTTCTTTATTCTAGGATTTTTCCATTTGAATAAGAAATTAACTTAGATAATGGCCATGTTCCCCACATATAAGACATTAAATTACATGGAAATTCATTACTCTATTCAATTAATTTAAATATATAAAACATCTTCCCTTTACATTGATACATTCTCCTATGTGATACATACCACATTACTAACATGAAGGAAATTTACTCTTCTTTCCTCTATGATCATTTCCACATGAACTTCTATAAAATTCTACTTTCCTCTTATTTTATGTATTAGAAAAAGCACTTATTTATGTTTTTAATCATATACTATGATAATTGAATAGTATTAATCATAATTTTTTGCATTTTGGATTATACTTCATTTAGTTTCTAAAGATTAAAATCAATAAATTTCTCATTACATTCAATGTTAACACAGTTCCTTATGGTTCATCCTTTGATAGAAGACAAAAAACATATTATGAGAATTATTAATCATATTTAGAAACCCTATAATCCAGAGAAATAATTTATATTATGTTTAAATAATGTCACCTTATTATAAATTTATGAAACATTAGGTTTAACCCAGGTCATCCATGGTAATTATCTATTCAAATCATTTATACTTGTTTATAAATAAAATTTTAATTAACCTAGTCATATGCCTCAGGAGTGTCAAATCGGGTGTATTATAAGAGCCAATTCATTGTTAAATAGAGTGATGGTCTAGATATAATTGAGTGACACCTTTTTGGGCCGTTTTCTCAATATGGGTATATGCCAAAATCATGTTCACTTATAGTATCTGTATAGGGATTTATTTCTAATAAAACCACATAATATCTACCTTTCCAAAAACATTATGATATTTTCCTATAACTAGGAGTATCCTAAAGACCAGTTATAGGGTTATGTTCCCTAATATATGAATTCATAAATATAAATAAAAATGAATCTAATAAACATTCTATGATACCAACTATAACTACCCAACTATAGTAATCCAAATCTGGTGTTTACTTTATTACATTGGTATAGGGTACAAGGGATATCACCATGTGATATATCAGTTTATCAGTCTTGGAAAATAAAATACATACATGATTCCCATATAACATAGTAAATATAAAAATTATATCATAAGATATATTTATTCATCTTTTATATTATTCATAATATAAACATTCAATCCTTGTGGAAATGAGTACAAATAAAAGGTTATCTCAGATTCTCAACAAGTGTTATGTATAGTGGAAGATATCATGAGTAAATAAGGTATAATAAATATGGAAGAGTGGATAATAAAAACACATGTCATTCAATGAACAACTTGAGTTCAATAAGAATACATAGCTAATATCAACATAAGAAACACATGGATAATGAAAACTAAATTCTTAATAAACTAAACTCATACTTTTAAACATTCATGACCAAGGCCTCTCAACCAGGATATCATGAATCTTATTATCATGGCCTCTCAAATGAGAAATAATTCTTAATAAATGGGTAAGTGTAAACCAAATACCTATATAATTTAGAGATTCTAATTATTTGTCTCATCAGACATTTTGTTTCATCAAGGGTTTATCTATAATTGGTAACCATCAATAACATGAAGATCCAATTCATTACTCATATTTTTAATGATCATTACAATTTATTTTCACGATTCCATATAATTTAACAATTATCTTTATTTAATCAAAAATACAGAACATCAACATTTAATCATTTTAAACCATCCTAAAAATAATAAATATTGTATAATTATATCATATATCTGGTAACATCAATGGGTGTCTCATAGATGAAAAAAATCATTAAGTTATTACATGAAAATTTCCTGAGAAAAGACCCTTTTCATTTTGAAATCAATTATTTTTAAATCTAAAAATTTCTATAATTTTAGGAAAATAATTATTTTAAAATAACTATGAAACCTTTAAAAGTAATCTTTAAATGTCATATTATTCCTGGCGGAGGAAAATTTCATTCAAACGGTATATATTTTGACAAATATTTCATTCACACTTTTGGTAAAAAGTACCACATTCGGAAAATGAGAAGAAGATTCCTTTTAAAGAATTATATAGAGATTCAAACATAGGAAAAATTAATTTAATAAATCTTTATATAATAGTAAAAACATTCTTCAAAATATTTTAAATAAAATATGGACATGGTAGAAAAACAGTTCAAAATTAATCATCAAAATAAGATTTTTAAAATAAATATCTTTACATGTAACTTGCTTATTTATTCATGATTAAATAAGAGAAAAAATAAAAAATTTAAATTTAAATAAAAAAACTATAAGATAATAAAATATTTTTTTAAGCTATTGGGATCATATAATTTTCATAAGGGAAACCTGAATATAAATAATCATGAAATAAAATGAGATTATAAAAGAAGTCTCTAACCTCAAATTGGACTTTCATCGTAAGTGATTTAAACCACATATATAATAAATTTGGATTTATAATAATAATTAAAAATAACCATATATATTTTTATAATATCATATATGATCCACTAATGACATTCCAACACCCATTTATTAATAATTATTTATTAAAATCATCATTTATGTGTGTTAATTGTTTTATTTTTCATGTATGTTTTGATTTGGTGGTTTGGGTCCCTGCATATTTGTCATGATTCAATCATATCTAAAATTTTATTCATGATATAAATATAATATATTCTACATATAAACATATTAATAATAATCCATTAAAGTAGGACATGAAAAAATAGATGACGCTGCTTTGTGGAGGTGCTAGCTCATAGGTACGCACGAGCAACATTATCATTTTCATAACGAGTGAAAGATAAAAAAGATAAATGATAAACTATATTTTTAGGAACACAACTATTTCATAAATATAATATATATTCATCAGTCCCATCCTTATAATCATATAATTAAAATGGTGATGAAAAATTAATTACACCATTACGTGGAGATGGTAAGTCTTACATGTGTCTAACTAATGTTTTCTCTTTATATAGGTTGGAAAAAAGGAGGAAAATTATTATCCCTTAATCGTAATAGAATATATGTATATTTTTTATACTAGATTAAATGTTTTAGTATGGGTACAATATACTTAGATAAAGAAGAATAGGAAATAAATTTGGAAGAGTTAGTAAAAATGACTACCTATTCTTTGGTAGGCCTACTTTAAATCCCTAATTAAGAACCCTTAGGATAGTATTTTAAGAATACCATTAGCTATAATTCATGTCTAGTAAAATTTTAAAGATAATTGGTTATTGTTTTATCAAAATATATGTCTAAAAGTGATATAAATAAGAGAGATGAGGGTTTACCTTTTACATGAAGGGGGGGCATATCTTTAATTTTTTACAGGATTACGATATGATTATGTTGTTTTCATGGAAAATTTTCCCATAAAAATTTAAATATTAATACTAAGATTACATGTGTTTAAATAATTTCATCCAATAATAATTAGGATAAAAAATTATCACCTTTTCACTTAGTTTTAACCTAGATTAACCCAAGTTACCGCTTTATCATGGTGATAAATTTTTATTATTTTTACTATTCATTACAATAAATAATTAGTTGAAAGTATTAAATAATATTATTTATTATGATTTAAAAATATGGAATCAATTTTTAGATATTAAATTTTTATGGATGGAGGATGTTCATTTTAAAATATAACAGATAAATGTGAAGAAAACGGTTTTCTAAAAAATACCTTTTAACTCTAAAAGTGTTTTTGTACCAAGATCAAGTATAATATTATTGAAAAAGTTATAAATTGAATTATTTTAAAAAAAATAACTAATAAATTTTTAAAACCAATCCAAATCAAAATTTATCTTTGAAAATACTAGAAAATAAAACACATCTTTCTTTAAAAATTGGTATTTACATTATTTACCCAAAAATCAACTTTTATAGAAAATTCTCAAAACATCTCCCTAAGAAAAATTAATTTTACGATTTAAAAAATGATAATGTTTTTATAAAATTCACTTTTTATAATAGTTTTAAATTAATTATAATATTTTTTTATAAAATCCTATGAAAACCATTTTTGAAGAAAACAAATTTTTGAAGCATAAAATAAATTTACAAAAAAATTAGTATTTATTTCCAAATAATTAGTCAATAAATTTATATTAAATAAAACATTTGTACTTATATTTCATAATGTGTTCAATACAATTCATACTCACCAATCAAACAGCTAGAAGATAACTATCATATTAAAAAATAATATTTTAATAGTATATCATGGTTCGTTTAAAATTATATTGAATGTAAAGAAAGCTATCAAATAAATCAAATTTATTTAAGGATAGATATATAATAAAATTTCAAAGTGTTATAGTTTCAATGAAAAAAATGTATGATAATAACTTCTATAGTGAAGAAGATACATCCATTAAAATAGGTTTAAGAAGATGAATGAGCATGTCTGAAATCAATGAAGGGGCATTTTTGGAGACCAAACAACCCTAGTTCAAATAAGAAGAATATGGCTCAAAAAAGGTATATTTATTATCTTTGGTTGAACCAAAATCATTTAAAGTGGTTGTAAATGGTGTTGTTTTGTCAGGCTCTGAATAAATAACTTGATAAAATAAATAATAATGGTACATGGTAATTTGTTTCAGGTCCAAGTGAAAAAAAGGTTATCGGAACCAAGTTAGTGCTCCAAAATAATACTAATAAATATAGAAAGGTGATTGGAAATAAATTATTCATGGGGTGAAATAGGTATTCCTAAATTTAAGGAATTGATGTTGATGAGATATTTATACTATTTTCATGACTTGAAACCATTTACTTATTCTTGTACATGGTAGTTTAAAAGGGTTTCAATGTACATCAAATGGATGTAAAATCTACTTTCCAAAATAAATTCCTTGAAGAGGAAGCATGTAATGAAAAAGTATATGGGTATCTTCCTGATGAAGATAATGGAAAATGTTCTGATGGAATAAGAGTTTTTATGGCCATAAAAAACACCAATAGCATGGTATTCAAGTTAGGTAAATGTCTAAAGAAGTTTAGTTTTCATAGATGAGGGGTTGAACACAACCTCTACATCCAAAACATATAATGAAAAGTTATTGATGGTGCTTATCTATTTGAATGAAATAATTTTTATATGCGCATATTGTTACTAATGAAATAATTTTTCATATCTCATTTGGTAAAAATTCCAGAGTTTCTTAATTGTGAATTTCCATTTTTCCATGACTAATAGGTAATTAAAATAATTTATGGGATATTTATCCCTAAAACTAAATATTACAAGAAAGTTTTATAAATATTTAAAACGGAGGACTCATGGCCTATGGAAACTCTAAAATAGATAAGACTTAAATTAATAAAGGATTAAAGATGGAAATAAGTTCTATATGACTTATTATTAACAAATCATTGGAAATTTACTATATTTAACTACCAATTGACCTGAAATTTCATTTTACATTAGTTAAACTACTCTTAGTTATATTGATTCTAAATAAATTCATATGAAATATGTGATATAATTATATAATATATCTATAACATGAAGGAAAATGGTATTCTCAATCATAAGGATTCATGGCTGAATTTATTTGGATTTACTTATGTGGATTGGGATAGTTTAATAGATGATTGAAAGTATACATAGGGTGTTGCATTCAGTCTTGGGATTCTATGCATATCATGGAAAAGTAAGAACAAATATTTAATATCCTTCATCATCGTAGTGACTAAATACATTTCTTCTACCCAAGCATTCACTCAGTTGTTCTAGAGGGTTATAAATCATTTTTTTAATTGTTTCAAGTTATTTAAACAATCAAAAAAGGGGATATTATTTTAAAAAATGCTTCAGGAGGATTTTTTCTGTTTATTGATAGGTTTGATAAAGTATTCTTTATGGGATATTGAAGGAAGGATTTTCTCATGTTTGGTAAAGTAGGACTTTAGCACGGGTTGGACATGGTCATTACTTTGGTATTCTAATTGAAGAAGAGGCCTTGTTGTGCCATACCTTTTGGGTTGGGTTTTGTAGTTTTTTTAATTCCCAACATAGGTAGAAGAGGAAGAGACCACATTATAGAAAGAGGAATTTTTTGTTTACATGAATGGAATCAAACCAACATGGTTAGTTGATCATGGTGCAATTTATAGTACATTTCATAGTGGGGGAAATAGAGATAATGCTTTTACACTAGGCTATAGAGAGGAAGATGATCTTAAACAATTACTTTACATCTAAGACCTATAGTTGAAGGAGGAAAACATATGAGAGACCATTATATTTCACTTAGGATGGTCGATATTGGGTTGTCCTATGAAATATGGTATATTCATAAATCTCTATAGTGATGTCCAATAGAAATCATGGTTGATTTGTGAAATAGAACAACAATAGGGGAAACAAGAGGATACGAGGTAATAGACCTCTGTGTGATGAATGAAAAATAGCTATGGTTTGTGCACCACATTGTTGTGTAGTAAATTTTTTCATAGGAGTCATCGGATCTGGAAAAATGCATTTTAACACCATTGGGATTTCTGGCTGTTCAAATCGTCAAGTAATGGATGTATTTTTGTCCATTTTTAAAGAACTTTGATTTATGAATTCATGACATGGATGGGATAGTCATTCATGGGGTGATTTAAGAAGGGTATTTTTCTTAGGGGTGTAAAAATAGAAATTAATCAACATAATTAATTGAAGAATAAAAAGGGAATTGAGATAAAGGGTTAATCTAGATCTCATCTAAAAGGATGATGGTCAAAAAATGTGTTACTCTATGAGATCCATTCGCTTTTGGGAAGTTAAAAATTCCTATTTTGAAGGTAAACAGCATTCTTCTTTAATATTCACATTATTTTTATGTGAATAAGAAAGCTTTATCACTAATACAAGTGATATTCTTAGAGTGGGATTGAATTGAGATTTCCAAACATTCATGGTAGTAAACAAGGAGGGTTAGTGAGACTGATCTAAATTATTACTTGTAAATTAGGGAGATTTTAGTGTTTCTATTATACATCCACATTATCATGCACTCCCCTCAGACATATACTAATGGGGATAAACCATGTAAAATCCCTTGTTTCATTTACTACTTTCATCACTCACTAAGAGGAAAGATAAAGATAAATAAAAGTGTTCCTCAAGGTGAGAGAACAATATCCATAATCAAGTAAGAATAATTTAAATCTTTTATAAACTAATTCACCAAATCTCCCATACGTTTTGATCCTTGATAAAGGGATAATAGTTTATCATGTTCAATTACAGTTGATATTGTTTAGTTTCTGTTGAATTTTATAATAACATAAATGTATATATTTGATCTAATTACGAGGATGGATTGTTTGGAAACATTAAAAAATTCTTTTTGATAGATATCCAATTGTGTTAATTTTAAATCTCCTAAGGGATTTTTTATCTTTAAAAAGGAGAATTAGAAATGTGAAACATCTCAGACACATCTTGGTATAGATTTACACTAATTTTAAAAAAAACCTGTTTAAAATTTTAGTGTTAAATATGAGATTTTGATTAAGTTTGTATATTTATGAGTGTTGGAAAAGTTAGGCATGGTTGGGATTTTAGGTGTACTATTTTGTTTGAAATATAGCTTGGAAAAGTGTATTTGGACCAAATAAATGTATTGGGAGTGTTGTAATTGGTTTGGACTTTAGTTTAAGAGATTACCCTTGCTTGGGGATAATTATTCCTATTATTTATCATTAGGAACATTTATAAGGGGACTATAGGTGATGAGATTCTTCTAAAAATAATTATAGGTTAAAATCAAAATTATTTTAAAGTTGGAGAAAATTTATATAAATTCTAGAAATTATTTATTATAGTTATAGGGTATGGATGAAATGAGACATAGAATACTATTATCTTGGGTTTTTGCGGTTATTTTCTAGAAAATTGGTTATCTTTAGAGCATAACGCTAATTAAGCTTAAGATTCACTCTGTGAAGAGTTAATCTTGTGGATGGGTATCACATTCATAAATGTAATACCCTTTTACTTTCATAACTCTATAAGTGTTGAATCCTTGGTGTGTAAGGGTTAGTGGATGGTTATGGGGTGGAGTGTAAAATTAGACCCTTAAATCATAAGAATTATTTTTTCATCTATGAAAGTAAATCCTTCTTGTGTAAAATTACAATATTATAATGTAAGATTAAACTCTTCATGAATCAAAGTAAAATCCTTATGTGTAAGAATAAAATATTCTAGTATAAAAGGAAACCCCTTGACATGTAAGAGTAAATATGTTACACATAAGAGTAACTATGAGCTTTCCCTATAACATGTAACGGTAATCATGTCCAAGTGTAAGTTTCAGGAAGTTTGAGGGGGGAAACCATATACATGAAGAGAAATTTAGTATATATGAGTTTTCTTGGAGAAAAAATTTCATATCAATGGAGAATATTGCATATGAATATTCTATCAAGCTAAATCCACGTGAATGAATTAAAATATTTTTTCTAGGCTTTCCCCAAGGGAAAACCATATGCCAGGAAAAATATATTAAATATGATATTTTCTTGAGGGAAACCCCTTACGTGTTAAATTATTATGTAAGGAATATATATTTCCTTAATAATAATAAAAATACACAAAATTAAAATAATGAATCTAATGGGAAAATGTCATATATGAGTTATATATCTTAGGTATCACTTGAAAACATTATGTGTGATATAAAATATTTTCAATAGATTTTGTTTGAGTGATAATCACAGACATAAATTATATATATTCCATATAAAGGGAATAAATTATGTATAAAAGTGTTTAATGTTCATATATGATGTATAATATTTATATATTATATGTAAGATTCTATATATCTTACATATGGGCTCCTCAACTGTGATATGTAATATAATATTTTAGGGGTTCTAGAGTTTTTAAAATTTGAAAAAATGATAGTTTTTTCTGAATTTTCCATTATGTTAAAAGTTTAAAAACATATACTAAAGGGGAACTGACATTTTTTCAATACATGAATATAGAAACATTACCTAGAATAGTACTCCTGGTCTACTTTTCATCTCCATGTGTGATATCTCTTGATTCTTAATGGATTCAAGAGTTATTGTTCCTATTGATAAATAAGGTTAAATTTATACATATATATAAATTAATTTCTAGTTCCTCATGTTTTTTCATAGTATTATGTAGGTTATTAATGTTTGCACCCTATTTTTTTGTTTTTTTCATTATCATAATTTCTTACATTTTGAGCTCAGATTAGCTATGAATACTCAAAACAATTAATTTTTCAAGATTAAGGTATGTGATCCCTAAGCTATCCCAAATTTCTCACTCCATTTCCATATGTGTATGATGTGTTATCATACTGAACTAACACATTATGGGCCTAAAACTTAAATAAATGGTTTGTTTTTTTATTCCTTATGAAAACCCCTTCCTAGAGTCATTAGAATCCTATTTATTGATTTAAATTGATAATTTTGGCCACCATGTAAAGGAAATACTGTTATAGAGAAAAATTGGGTTTTGAAATGTAGCTGATAGGTTTCATAATGGAATTATGATTAGATAAGTTGAACATAGATTCCCTAGTATGACTACTATGGTATGATGTGTATTTAATGCATAATTTTATGATAGTATCCCCATGGGGATAGGGGTAGATACACAGAATGTGCGAATATACCTCTTGAAAAGGAATCAAATTGGGTAATATTTGAAATCAGTTATACTTATATTATATATGAAATATGGAAATTATATAACATTCAAATTCGTAAATAGATTATCTATATAAATTTTTTCCTGGATGGTATTTCCCCTCAAGTAGATCTATATTAATTTTTTTCTAGGTGAGTTGATCATCCCCGCGATGATCTATGTAACATGTTTCCAGAGTGGGGCACTCTTCCCCTCTAAGGATTTATATAACTTATTTACAAGGTGGGGAACTCTTCCACTAGATGCTCTATATGAAATTTTTTAGGGTGTGGATCACTTCCCCCTAATGATTTTTATGACTTATTTAGATATATATACTCTATTATCCCAATATGATATATATGACTTGTTTTTAGGGGGGATCGGTCTCCCCCCCCCAACCCCAAGGATATGTATGACTCTGATTTATATAGGAGTTATACTCCCACATGAGTATGTATCCATTATAGGGTGTTATTCCCCCGTAATGATCTATATGATTTCTTTCTAGGGTAGCATATCCTTCCTATTAAAGGATCTTTATGAATTCCTTATAGGGAAGGTAAATATTCCCCCTTGAGGAATTGGATGACTTACTTCGAGAGTAGAGAACTCCCCCTCGAGGATCAATAAGACATGTTTCCATGGAAGGTCAAAATTTTATCCAAATTATGTAATGATATATACTATTTAAATAAATTTATCACTCATCAAGGAATGAATATTTAATCTCATTTATCCCCGTAAAACTCAAGAATATATGAATTAATTTATTTTTACTTTTGGTTATTTTTTATAGGACATTAAATTTCATTTTATTAAACTAGATTTATTTAGGGACAACAATGGTTGTGGATTATAATGTTTCACTCACAACCTACTTAGGATGACATGGGTATGTGATCAGAATTCCTGATTATAGTTTAAGTTAAGGGAAAGTTCCCTTTGATTAATTTTTGAACTGGATAGATAGGACAGAGCATAGGATATAGGACCAAGATAGGACTTTGAATCTGTTTAGTAGATTTTTCATAGTTTAATTTATTTTTGATATTTTGGTTTTAATGTATATGATCAACCCACTAGAGATTATTATTGGGTCATTATGTCTTTTCTGAATTATACAGTATTCAATATGATATTTCATAGTGTGTATATGTTTTTTATTATCTATTATTGTGATTCTTGTTTCCTATTACTTAATCGGATATACATTGTTTCTATTATTTTCACTAATATCACACTATTATCATATGTGGTTATAGTCTCCCCGTGGTATTATCTTAGAAACTTCATCAGGCTCTAGCATATGGGGATATAATCTTGAGGTCGCATAACACTCCAATCCTGTTATTATCACTACTGGAAAAATGGCCTATACCCACGGTTTTGCGAACCGTGGGCTGGAACGGCATCGGTATCGGTCTCCAGCCTATACCCACGGTTTTCCAAAACCATGGGTATAGGTGTCCTGCCACCGTGTCACCGAAACATAGCCAATTTCCACAGTGTCAATGGATTTTAACCATGGTTTCAAAACCGTGGGTATAGGTCCTAAAATAATGCAGGCGCCGAGTTTCGATCCCACAACCTCTTTGCTGCAAACACCGTGTCTAACCACTACCCTAACTTCACCTATATGTATATATATATAGTTAAATATAGTTATAAAAACCATGGGTATAGGGTTCCCGCAAAAAAAAAATTCCTTCCTGCGGAAAAAGAAAATGTCCCACGCTCACAAAAGTGGCCTATACCTATGGTTTTTTATAACCATGGGTATAGGTATTTTAACCCATACCTATCCCCATGGATTTCCCCAAAACCATGGGGATAGGTAACCCTATACCCACAGTTTTGGGAAACCGTGGGTATAGGTGACTTTTCAGGACCAATCTCCACAGTTTTCCAAAACTATTGGGATAGACCCCCCGATACCCACGGTTTTGGAAAACCGTGGGTATAAGTCTTGAAAAGTCACTTATACCCACGGTTTTCCAAAACCGTGGGTATGGGGGGGTATATCCCCACGGTTTTGGGGAAAACCGTGGGGATAGGTTGATTTTTCAGTAGTGTATAGAGTGATATGTGGTGGGAGTTCAAACTGGAATATTGGAAGAGAAGGGAATTTATTAAATGATATCAAAACCATATATTATCATCAAAAAACATAAAATTATCCAATATTAATATAAATAAATATATACATCACCCATATATAGTAGATTAATTCCCTGATATTTTTCATGATAACCTCTCTTGGCTAGCACATGAAAGGGATATGGAATTATCTTTCCACTTACTCCTAGAAACGAGTCTAATTTTACTTTAACAAATAGAATGAAACCAAAATAACTTTATAAGATAAAGTTATAGTGGAAAATAAAGGGATTTATTAGACCAAGTACATCAGCATGGGTTATCCCAGTTCTATTCATATTGAAGGAAGGTGATCTATTTCTAATTTATATAGAGAATTATAAAATTAATAATTGTATGTTAAAAAATATATATCCTTTTCCTATAATTTATTATTTTCTTATTCATTTAATGGAAAAAAATTGGTTCTCTAAATTTGATCTTTGATTAGGATAACACCTGATCTGTATAAAAAGAAGGATATTCAATAGACTAACATTAAAATACACTAAGTACACTATGAGAACTGTATCATACACTTTAGGTTTAAAGAAAATACAAAATTACTTTATATAATTGATGAACTATATATTTCCTAGATATATTGACTCTTTTTTATTTCATTTTTTGATGATATATTGGGGTACTCTCACATAAACGGATAATCAGGAAATTCACATGGGAAATATCTTGAGAATATTTCATGATCATTGACATTATTCCATGTTTAAAAATTATATATTTGGGATAAATAATGTTAAATTTTTTATTCATATAATATAATAAAAATTCATATCAATCAACCCTGTAAATATAGAATCTCTCATTTATTGGTACCTACCTAATTTTTTTTAGGTATGTATTTTCCAAGGATTAGTGAGTTATTATAATTACTTTAATAATTATTTCTCACTTATAGCCTCAAAAAATATATACATTAACTATATATTCTTTTCCATTACATTAGAGAAATGATTGTTAAAGAATCATTGTGGAGCTTAATGTTCAGCTTACTTCAGCACCAATACTAATCTTTCAAAAATCTAATGATGGATACATTATTTATTATGGTTTTTCTAGATCTTTATTGGATTTTTTATCATGTAGAGAGTCTATGTTGTACCTTATAGATCAAAAAAAATTTAGGAATATGAAAATAACTATTTGAAACAAGATATTTAATTATATATAGCAGTCTATGCAAAAGAAACATGGAACCTCTATCTCATTTGTGAGAGTTTCACTATGTTCATTGACTATAAATGTGTGAACAATGTTTTTAACAAAGATACATTAACTTTATGTGGTGATTTTGGATGGAATACCTTCATAATTTTGACTATGAATTGATCTATACACTATGGAAATGGAATTTGGTGGATGTTTCCTCAAGTCATTAGAATTTTGACCAAGCGATTAATAAATCCATTTACAAATGAAAAAAAATGTATATAATCACTGATATGCATTTAAATTTTAATAAATGGAACAACACCATGGTTTTCTTTATAGTTACACTTGTCCATGAATTAGTTAATGATATCATATAAGAACATAATTTATAACTTGATTGCCTTAGTATTTGGGAATACATCAATAGTGGGGAGATCGTGTATGGATGGATGGAGTATGTAGTTTTTATATCATGTTCTCATGATCATATTACTATTATTCCATTCTTATAGGAATGGATTAAAGATTATTACCATCACTCAAAGTGGTTTTCCATCCAGGTATTGATAAACTATAAATAGAAATGAAAGACCACTTTTAGAGGTTTTATATGAATCCAAAAAAAGTGTACATATATATCATTAAGTTTCTCACCTTTAGGAAAATGAATATTAAACACCAATGACTATCATGAATGCTACAATACTTTACTATACCTATAGGAAATTAGTGAATGTTTCCATGGATTCAATCACTTAATCTTCTAAGAAACTCTTGAATAAAGATTTTTCCTAGGTGTTTGTTGAAAAAATCAAAATGTTCACACACATCATTCCAATCTGGGTGAATAATTCAGTAAAATAGTTAATAAATTTTTATATCAAAGATGTAGTGACTTTTCATGGTGTAGTATTTTCTATCATCTCCAGTTGGGATCCATAATTTACTTCACAAATTTGGTGGTCCTTATAATAATATTTTGAAACTCAGTTTACCATGAGAATGGATTATCAACCACAAATGGATGGGTTTCTAGTTGAAAAAAAAGACAACATTAAAGGACATTATTTGAGAATCTGTGAAGGACATCGGTGTTTAATAGGAAGACTAATTTACATTATTAGATTTTTTATATAAAAATTGTTTATAGGAAGTGATCCATATTTCCTCAATTTGAAGAATTGTATAGTTTTCCATGTTGATCACCACTTTATTATGTGGAGGATAGCTAAACATATCTCATTAGACTAAGACTTATATATTAGATAACTAATAAAATTCAATTAATAAATACTAAAATGGAAATAACCGAATGTTATCACAAATCATATATAGATCATCGACATCATCCATTAAATTTTTATGTGGAAGATCATGTATTCTCTGTGATATATCTATGATCTGGGCCTTACTATATTTCTAGGAAAGGGAAGTTATCTCCTTAGTATATTAGACCATTTTATAATCTTTTATATATCATTAAAGTTTCTTATCAACTAGTAATTTCTCCCATATTCAACTTAGTACATGATATTTTCTATATGTTGAACCTAGGTATGTATTATCCTAACCTCATTCAGGTGATTATTTTAGATTACATTACTCTTGAGATGAATGTGACATTTATCCACACCCTAATTCATATTACATATAGGCAATACAAGATCATGATTGGATTAAACATCTCATCAGGGAGTGTATTATGGTTGAATGGCTAGATATATGAAGAGATGTGTGAGTGTGAGATGTTTTTGAAATAAAAATAGCCTAATATTTTTATTAATGCTGCTAATATATTACTGTATATGGATGTAATGATAAATGGGGTGTAGAATTTAACACTCTTATTATGAGTTATTTTTATATTTTACTATTTTTATTCTGTTCTATAGGAGGTTGAGGTTGTTTTAAGGAAGTTTCATAGGTTTTTATAGTTTTTAGGGGGGTTCAAAGGGTGTAGTGTTAGGTTAAACTATGAATAATTCATAGGAAAATAATTAATTATATAATGGAATTTCTAGGAAAGGTAAGAGTTTAGGTAAATTTTTGACTTACTATTAATCCCATAAATTGTTTTAGGAAGTGAAAATTCATAGGGTCGGGGTAATGTTTTCAAATCCATGCAGTTAAACCATACTGACATGGGATTAAAGAATTATCACCAACATAATTAGTAAAAAATTTCCTAAATTGTTGATGAAACAAAAACACTTTGAAAATTATATTTTAACATAATTACACCTCCAAAATAAATATTTTTTCTCGCTAAGCTTAGTATCTCAAATCCAAAGTCTTCCTTGGGAAATTATTGTGTTTTCATTCATCCTATATCTCCCTAACTTTAAATATTTGAGTGATTTTCCTTAGGATCAAGGGTAAGACATCAATATATTTTTATACTCTCTTCTGTTATTATTTCTCTTTAGGCGGTACCCTATTCAAGGTATTTAATGCATAGATACCAAGTTTATAGTTTGTTTTTGTGGGTATTTTTTATGAACAACTGTATGAGGGTTTTAGGATCCTAGTTATATGGGTGTGTGGTGGGGGATTTTTCATGGAGACCTTGTTTTGGGTAGATGGATTTTCCTCCCTCAACTTATGATATAAAATTAATGTCTTATGGTTTTGGATGTTTATGATGATTTTTTTCCTAATGACTAATTTTAGTAAAATTATTTTGGAGTATTCCCTTAGTGTAGATTAGTTTTTTAAGTAAAGGTTTTTGGTGGTTCTCATAATGTGTTTGGTAGAATTTATGAGTGCTGTTTTTATTTTATAAAAGGGTGTCTATACATTTTTTTTTCTTGGTATTGGCATGAGTCATTAGGTATTCCTGATTCTTATGGGTAGGGCCTTATTTGTTTAGACTTGCATACTATTACCATAGGTGGGGAATATGGATTTGCCCACTACGTGATGATTTTATTCATGGGAATAGTTTTATACTCTTGATTTTGGGTTATTTAGATGAAGAATTAAATAAGTTAAGCATTTAGTTGGTAGAATAGATCTCAAAGTTAAAGTGATGGTGCATTTCATGGGTGAATGAGTTTATTGAACCGGTGTGTGTAGGTGGTTGTGTGAGTTATTTAAAAAAATTATACTTTATTTATTTACTTGTATTATGGTTCTCTCATTTTTTATATAAATTATTAGCCAACATGTTTTTGCTTTAGTATTATATATTGGATGTAGTATGGGTTTTCTTGGTAGGATTGTATATATATCCCCTATATATGCCCCATGATGTATATACATATATTTTTTAGTGTGATATTGGTAAGGGGAATACCTTTTACTTATCTTGTGGGGAATATTGATGTTATGGTATCTGGTGGTGTTGGTTGGATCTTGGAAGTAGCTTTCATGGAGGTCTTGGTGTAGTGCCTTATTTAAAATCATGTTTTACAGTTTTGGGTTAGCTAGTTTTATAGACTTTCTGGATATGTTGTGTGTTAGTAGTGTTATACTTTTGATATGTTATGATGTGTTTTTAGAGTTTATTTTCTTATTTTTAAACATCATATTTATTAATTATAATCATATTTATTCTACTATAAGTTATGTCATGTATGGGTAAATCATCCACTAATGGAATTCTCATTCCTTAATATTGATTACAAAACTTGGGTGTCTAGTGAAGCACCTAAAGTTATTGGCCTTCCAAATTTATAAACTTTTCCATGTTGTGTTGGTCTTTTACACTCTAAATAAAGATTAATATTTCAAATACATATAAAAACATCTATTCACACTTAAATAACCACTTTAGTGACACAAACAATGGCTTTTTTAAGCATCAAAACTAAGGATTTCCCAAGGTATGTTTGAAAACTATAACTTTACAACAATATAAAGGTTTTTTATAATTAAGTAAAATATAAATATAAATTTATATATTTTATATATTTTTAAAATAAAAACGGATAGAGTAAGTGAAGTTTATTTCTAAAAATAACATTATCCACTATTTTCTGATATCAAATAGAAAGTAGATAATGAAAAGTGACACACTATATGTAAAAAACTATGAGAACTAAACTTTAGTGAAAGGTGTACTAAAGGGAACCAAAATTAAGAATTAATATTTATTATAAAAATTATAGTAATAAAGTAAAATAAAAAAAAATTAGTGTAAATCATAAACAAATAGAACATAAATCATAATCCTTGTGATCCAGTATCCTAGGATTTGATGGTTTTGGTTCTACAGGATTAGGTTATTCATTCTTTTCAAAATGAATTTTAGATTTGGAAAGTGTTAATAAGATAAGAATAGATAATGTGATATATATCTAAATCATTAAGACTCTAAGAATTTACAATAGGTTTTCTATGTGTTTTTAGAGTTTCTACATTTGATTGATATCTTTTGTAAAAAAATCCATAGTATAATTATCATATCCAAACCAAAGTTTTATAGGTGGATATGATTTCGGCGAAAAATTTCAATTCTACATTGTAGGTAAAAGTTCCCTAACCTATAAATTATCCAATATAAATTGAGTTAATTTAGAAAAAGTGAGTTCTATTATCCATTAAAAATTAAGATCAACATTGGACTTTAATGAAATGATTTATGTAGACCAGAAATAATTTGGAAATAATCAATAGAAGTAGGAAGTTAGTTTGTGGTAATTATTCTAAGGATTACAATTTGAGCTCATATAATGATTCTCCAAAATTATCCAATATTAAGATAAATTTACCCTTGTTATACTATAGTATCTCTTCATAACATTGAATTTAGAAATATCGATAATATTTTTTTATCATTTACATTTCTTATCTACCAAAAGAGTCAGCAAAAAACTATCAATCTCATATTCCTATCATAGTGCAATATTTTTCATCACCTCATCCAAATTCATCTAAAAATTTTGAATCATTTTATAAACAATTATCAAATTAGATTTTGTATAATTTTATCATGAAAAACCTCCATCAATATAAATGAACTTTTAATGTTTTTCATGACATTTTGAGTATTTATAGATATTGTTTTGAAATAATTTCATATAGAGTATATGCAATTGAAATTGAACCAAATAGATATTTTTAAACCACATTATCTTTACCATTTGAAATATTTTTCTATAATTAAGATGGTTTTGATTCTAGTTCATATGATTCAAATTCCAACACTAATTTTTAAAATAAATGAATTTAATGGTCTTAAGAATCATTATTTACCAATAATTTTGATATTGAAGATCAGAATACAAATGTGTTTCATAATAATATCATATCTTTCTTAAGGAATAGATATCATTTTAATTTTGATCAATTTTCTTATTAATGTGATATTGAAATGTTATAAACTCTGTATTACTTCCTATGATTTACATAGAGTCCTTAGAATTATTTTCATACTTATTAAATGAATTTATTTAGAAATCAATATCTTATTTAATTAAATAAATTTATATAGGATTATTTTATAAAACTATAAGGAATTAATTCCTTTAATCACCGTGTATAGATTATATGAGAAATTGAGTATAGTAAACAGATTTTTTATGGAATTTATCTCTAATAAAATAGAATGAGGAACCATTTTCTGACCATGTTGATTCTCAATTTTGAAATCATATTGATTTTTCATCTTGTCTACAAGCTCATTTTTAAATGCCACATTTGTTCATATCTCAACGAGTTGAGAATACTCCATCATCTATGTTTGATCTTTTACTATATAATTTTATTCAACAAAATATATCTTTGAAACCACATGATATTTTAATTCATAAGAATTATATTTTTAAATGGAGTTCTCTTTTAATAAATTCTATTCATCCCTATAATCCTTAAAAACATTTTTAATCTATAATTTCATGATGTAATTTTTGAATTTTAGAAAATATACCATTAAAAAAATTATATTTTCATAAAATTATTTTTCTTCTTAATCAGTGGTACATTATGGTATTTATTCATCCAATATATCTTTACTACTTTTAAAAAACTAGATATAATTTTGAAGTTCAACATTCACCTCTTCCAATGTATTATCATGATTAGAGTTTCCATTTTCTTTCTCATATTCATACCCTAATACATATATATAATATTTGATACCTATTTATTCATAGAATTTTACTGTTATCTTATTTATTATTATTACATCTATATGAGTATCAATAGAAATTTTCTTACTTACCTCAGTATCATCTCTATTAGTAGATATTTCTTTAACATCAATTTCAATACCAAAGTCTTCATCTATATTTTTTTTGATGGCATGTTATTATCAATAGTTTTAGTTCCATTATTCAATGTTATGTCTTAATTTTTATCTTCTATTATATATTAATTATCTCTTTCTTTTTTATCCAATAGTTCTACAATAATAAAAAATAAATTTGGTTAAATAGATATATACTCATCCAATCATATATTTTCATGATACCCCCCAACCCCACCGCACCCCACCCCCTTGTAGTAATATTAGTGACTTTTTCTATTTTTTCTTTATCACATTTCTAATCCTTCTTCTAAATAGAAACCATCTTATATAGAGTAAAATTAAAAAAATCATTTATTCTTCACAAAATAATCTATCATCAAATCGCGGTGATTAAATTACATGACATATAACTAATTTAAATCTATCACTATATTCTCAAAAAAAAGGATTTAAAATATTCTATAAATATAGAAATTGAACTTCCTTCTCTCTTGATATCAATTTTTGATAAATAATAATAAATACATTCATAAAATCACTTTCTTATCATTCAAAAACAAATATAGAAGAAAAAAAAGTAAAATTAACCATATCAAATTCCCTATCCCATTATGCTATAATAGTTTGAATATATCTATAAAGAATGTTGTTTACACGATTCAAGTTCTTTTGAAATTTCATCTTAATGTGAGAAGTTCCAAAAATATAAAATATGATTTATAAATCCTCAATATCTCTATCAAGTACTAATGATTGAGTCAGTAAACAAACTCTATCATTGATTTGATTAAAGATACTAGTTAACTCTGTATAAGTAAATATAAAATTTGAACCATTTAATATTAATGAGACTAAATTAGAAGAACCTCCCAAAAAATCAAGTATTACCAAATAATTAACTAACATATTCTCAAATAAAATATTTGTGTTATTGGAATAAAATATGAACTTCCAAACATGAAATATTAACATATATTCATTTGATTCAATGATGAGAAATCAACAGCTTTTCCAGGAAGAACTCTACATTTTAAACCAATTATATTTTCTTTCTTTTACCATCATAAAGTATCATAATATAATATCTTCATCCTGAACATGATTAATATAATTCCAATAGTTTTTCTTTTATGGTTTCAAATAAAAATAAATATTAGAGGTTTCAATAAAATTAATTTATATATCCAAACGATAAATTATTCATAGAATAGATTAAAATAATAATAATTTGAAATTACACGTGAAAACACATTAAAATGTAAAAAAACATTAGGAATGTGAGACTAAAAAATTTAGAAAACATAATGTTAATATTATAAAATAAAAAATTAATATTATGTAACAAATATATTAATATTACTTACCACGATACAGATATTATGTATCAAGGAATTTATTTTTCATTTAAAAAACTCATGATATTTAATATTTTCTTTTATTTTATGTAATATTAATAATTTTATAAATATGAATAAAATGGTTATATGTAAGATTAAACACCTAAGAAAAAACTAATACAAATTTTAAATATAAAATTCAAAATAAAAGAAGTCTAAAGTCATTTAAATTCAATCAAACCCAAATCAATATTAATAAAATAATAATGACTGTAAAATATGCGGTTAGTGAATATATCTTCTAAATAATTTCCTATATCAAAAACACAACATAAATAAAACATTTTTTATAATTCTCTCTTAAGAAATGTTTTATTATATCAATGTTTTTAGTTCAATAATAAGATATTAGATTAGTTGAAATATGGATAGATTCATTTTTTACATTTGATAGCCATGTGCTAAAAATTGAATCTAAAATCATTCAAAGTCTATCCCATCATCAAAACTGGATCAAAAAAACTACTTGTTCTACTTGACTAATCATTAGTAGAAGATAAGGAAAAAAAATATTAGTAGAGAAAAGAAAAAATATTTTCACACAAAAGGATATATTCTTGATCCTATTTTTATATATAGCTTATAACCCCCAATATCTTCCTTGTAATATAAAATTAAATCAAATTTATAGTTTTAGGAAATAAAGAAGAAAAAATTAGAAAACTATTAAGATAGCTATAAATCCTCTTAGAATAATCCAAATGAGATTCCTTGGGATTCCCTTGAAATATTTCATAGCAATATACAATAAACATAATGTTTGGTCTACTAGTGGTTAGATATAATAATGTTCCAATTATTAAAATGTATAAGTTTTTATTAATTAGTTTCCCATAATTATCAATATCATGATATTAGAACGTAGATTATTTACAAATTATTTATTTTAATCAAGACTGACATTTCTTAATAAGTTTGGTATATAATTTATTTGGTTTAAAACATTTATAAAATATTACAGAATTATTTAAAACCATGTAAAAATTGGACACTGTTTTTTCATAAGTTCTTAAAATTCATTACACAAATTTTATTATATTTAACCACAAATATCATGATCATTGAATATTTGAACTATAAAAATATCAAACTAATATGATTTCTTAAACAATGTTTGATCCTCTATTTACATTGAGAATGCTTTAATGCAACCTTTTGAGAGACTTTTTCTTAATCCATCCAGGAGATAATTATTTGTAAATTCCTTAATAACTTTTGTGATTTGTAATTGCCTATATGATATGGAATATCGAGGGCTTTCGAGGATAGGAAGTTACTGTTGTGTCTAATCATGAAGATCGAGGGATTCCAGAGATAAGAAGACATATTTTTACTAATCTTATTGATCAATGGTATTCTTCCTTAATAAAAATATATATTAAATTTAAGTGAAACCATGAATATCCAAAGTTACGGTTTGAGGATTCCTTAACACTTAAGGTTAAAGTGTGGAATCTTTTATAAAATTAGTTATTTTTTCTTATCTATTTATGAAATGTTATTTTAATTATTCTTAAATGATTATTATTTGGTTGTGTTAATTATAATGATATTTTTCATTTTTTATATACTTTTCCTATACTCTGAAAATTATAAAGTATCATATTTATCAATTACATATCTATAAATCAGATATAGGGTTTGTCTGATAACTTATTTTTAAAGGTTTAGTGAATTGTACATTTGATTTTTGTAAACTAAAATTCATCCCCCCCCCCACTTGTAGAAATTTGATAATTAATATGAACCTATATTTGTTATCCAATTAGGTCTTACTACTTTGGAAATTATATATTTATTATTTTTAAACATTTCTATAAAATATTGTTTAAAAATGTTATTAAAACTATTACACTGACATATTAGTAAAAGAGGGTGTATCTTATTTTTATAAATATGTCATGTTTAAATGTTGGAACTCTAGAAAACCTTAATCTAAGTGGGACACCAATCTTTTATTGTGATTACTATGATTATTATATGGATATAATGAAGACCTTTTTTATAAACATAGTAGTTAACAATTTTTTCATAATTATCAGTAACTATATAATTACAATCAAAGTGGTTTCTATCTTAATTAATAAAGAAATTTTATAATATAAATTTAATTAGATACTTAGAAACACTTTAATGTGTTATATGAACAAAAATATATAAAATCATATTTTCCACTTATGAAGCAACAGACATAATATAGAAAAATATGAAAGTTACTCAATTTGGGACAATCAAAGATATTGATACCCTGAAATCTATTCTAAAATTTGATTATCAAGTATTAAATTTTATACCTATAGATCATTTTGCAAATATACTTATGATATTTATTACTATTTTTAATTGAATGAAATATTTAGGTGATAAAGATCTTACTGATGATGTTTTGGTTGAGAAAATCATTGGGATTATTCTGGGAGAATGGGAATCTAAAATAACATCTCTTGATGATACTAAGAAAATAATATAGTTGAGATCAGATGATTTAATTGGAACCCTCATACAATTTGAGGGTAGATTGAATATGTATATAAAAAATATAAAAAAAAATATAAATCGGGTGGATTTTTCTTCAACTTCAACTATTTTTAAGAAATTTATTTCTGTAGAAAAGGTTATTAAATCTTCTAAAAAGAAGAAATTCATGATTGAGACTGAGAGTAGTAGTTATAAAGAATGTAAAAATGAATTATCCCAACTATCATGGAAAATGAATAAGATATATCGAAATAAATATTTTAAATACAATTAAAATAGAAATAATAAGGAAAGTAATGAGAAGAAATATTATTCTAAAATGATCTATTATTAATGAAAAAATCCTTGTCACATTAGGATATATTTTCTTAAGCATAAAAGAAAAATAGGAATGATATAAATTTGAAGAATTTATATAATCATAAAAGAAATAAGTGTCTGAAATATTTTTCCACATTAATTCAAAGTAGAGGAGATAGTTCTTCTGATATTTATTCTAAATTTTATAGTGAAGATCAACATAATATTGGTTCCTTCACTAGAATTCTAAATAATAACAACTACTTCGTGCAAAAAAAATCTACTAAAACCAAAGCCAGTTTTTCATTGAATGAAAATTATCATGGATTAGATAATGAAAATTGGTCTACATATTCAAATGATTAATCTAATTAATCTTGGGAAGATAATACTTTACCTAGCTTTGAATATGTATTTAGATCTTCTACTATATTAGTAAAACAAAATTGTATAGTTTCTAAAAAACATGAAGATGATAAGCTTGGCCTTGTAAAAAAAATTTCAATATTTCAAAACATTACCTAGAAGTTACTAACTTTACTAAAGAATAATACAATAAATAAATCTATAATTCTACAAATTAGAATAAATATATTTTTTTTGTTAAACTAAATTCTAGAATTATAAATTGAATGAAATTACTAAAAAAAATTAATTATGGAAAAGAAATTTTGACAATATTTATTGACAAATCAGACCTCATAGAAGTATTTTATGGGTTATTTTTACAAATCCAAAACTTCCCATTAAAAATAATAACATTATTCCTAAGAGTTACCATTTTGTTTAAAAAGTAAAAATGGTGTAAATTGGAGAAATATTTTTTCTTTAAATAGAATGTAATCACATGGACTTCTTAAGGTATATTTTAATAAGAAAATTTAAAATGTATGACATAGAATGATTGTAGAGATGTGGATTCCAAAAATATTTAATCTAAAAATGTTGGAGGAAAGAAATATTGGTTACAAAAATTTTATTTTCTTAATTTCATAAAAATAATAAGAATACCAATAATGAAAATATTTGTTACATGGATTATACTTTTTCCCATCACATTTCTATAAATAAGAAATTCCTCAAGAAGATTATTAAAAAAGGTGGAAAAGTAAATTTTGGTGATAATGGTCAAGGAGAAATATATAGTACAGTTGATATTGTTCTTCTTGTAAAATATTTAATTTAAAATTGTTTGTATTTGATGGGACTTAAGAACAGCCTCATTTTCATAACAAAATTAAGTGATAAGGTATACCTTGTAAATTTATAGAATGATAACTCTATTCTTCAATATTCTGATGTAAAGTTTATAATTTCTCCTAACAAGAAGGAAACTGTATATAAATATTAATAATAAGACCATATGATCCAAGATCTGCATTTACTTAGTGAAAATGGATGATCAATATTTATTATGGAATAGAATGTTTGGACACTATAATACTAGAACATGATCCGAAATCTCTAATAAAGGACTAGTTAGAGATATACCATATCTTAGGTTTTATACTTATAAAGTTTATGATCCTTTTCAATTTATAAAGAATCATAAGTAAAGTTTTAAGTCTATTAGTGATGTTTTAACTTCTTAGTATTTTCAATTAGTGAACATAGACTTATTTTTTCCTAAACAAACTAGATGTATTGGTGGAAAATAATATGTATATGTTTTAGTTAAGGACTACACTAGATATTAATGTTTTTATTTTCTAACAAAAAATCTGGAATCCTTTTTCTATTTTAAAAATTATGTATCCCATACTAAAAACAATAAAAATATAACTTAGGTAACGATATGTAGTGATCGTGGTGGATAATTTTTTAATTAAAATTTTGAACCTTTTTGTTGTAAAAAATGTATAATACATAACTTCTCATCTCATAAAACTTGATAATAAAATTGTGTAGTTGAAAGAATAAATAAAATTCATCAAGAGATTAATAGAATCATGTTGATTGAATACTCAATTGATAAACATTTTTGGTATGAGAAACTAGTACTGGATTCTATAAAATAAATCATGTTTCACTAATAAATTTTATTAATAAAATTATTTATGAGTTATGGGTTATAAGAAAGTGAAAACTTTCGTACATTTGAGATTTTGGATGAAAAGTATTCATCCTAAATACTAAATAAAGTATACATAAACTTCCTCCAAAATTTGTTGAAGGGATATTTCTAGGCTCTTATATAACAAGGACTATAGAGTTTTAATAAAAATATATGTACTTTTGAGGAAACAATGCATGTGAAATTTGGTTAAATAGATCCATTTTTTTCAAACAGCCTCAATACACATCTTCAAATGTTATATCAAAAACTAATTATTAACTCACATAGGAAAATTATTTTTATGAGAGAACAATAGAATATATTATTTCTGAAGGTTTTCCTCAAGAATAGATTCAAACTATTGTGGAATAATAGAATTTAAAAACCCAATATTTCATAAAATATTAAAGGATCATCCCAACGAATATTTTTAATTTTTACCAAAATTAAATACAATGAATTTTACTGAGCTTTAGGTGTTGAATATTGGATAAAATAAATATAGGATGAACTAAATGTGTTTGAGAGGAATCAGGTTTGGATATTGGTTGAATGTCCTAAAAATATTTATGTAAATAATATAAAATGATTTTTTAAAAATAAATGTGATGCAAATGGAGTAATAGATATAAATAAATCTAGAAATATTAAAAATGGTTATAATCAAAAATAATGCATTGACTATAAAGAAACATGTGCTTCTTCAGTTATACTTGAAGCTATTTGTATGCTTCTATAATATACATCATTTATAAGTTTCACATTTTTTTCAAATGGATGTAAAGTATTCTTTCGTTAATATATATGTATAAGATAAAGTTTATACAAAAAAATCACATAGTTTTGAAAACACAAAATATCTAGATCCTATTTTAGACTTACTAAGGCACTTTATAGAGTTAAACAAGACCCTAGAGCCTAGTATGATAAATTAACTATATTTTTGTTAATAAAATTTATTAAGGGAGCTTCATATCCAAATATATTTATTAAAAAAATCTAAGTATATAATCATTATAAAAGTTTATTTTTATAAAATTATATTTGGATCAACTCAAAAATCTCTACTTGATTCCTCTACAGATCTTATAAAATCTAAGTTCGAAATGAGCATAATGGTTGAACTAACTTTTTTCCTTGGTTTTCAAATTTCATAAAAACTAGAAGGGTCTCTTATATATCAACAGCAGAATGTAGAAAATATATTCTTAAATATTGTTGATATAAAAATACTAAAAGTATATGTACTCCTATCAAATCCTCAAAAAATATTAAACTTGATGAATCTGGAAAAACCAATTGATCAAAAGAATTTCAGAGGAATGATTTTTCGTTTACTATACTTAATATCTAGTAACCTAGAAATAATGTTTTATGTGTTATTATGTGAAACATATCAAGAAAATCTAAAATAGTATCATCTTAAATCTGTAAAATAAATTTTTTGTTACCATAAGAGAACTATGGATCTTGTTTTATTTTATTCTTCTATAAATTATTTTGAACTTAAAATTTTTTCAGGTATAGACTTTAGTGGATGTAAAATTGATAAAAAAGTACATCTATAACTTTTCATTTCTTAAGAGAGGATTTACTTTCTTAGTCTTGTAATAAAAAACATTATGTAGAACTTTTTAGTGTTGAAGGAGAATATATAGTAGCTGGAAGTTAATATGGTCAAGTGTTGTGGATGTACAACAGACTCACTTATTTTTAGATTTAGTTTTAGTAAAACTAAAATTTTTTGTGATAACATAAGTTTCATATCCTTAAGTAAAAAACTAGAACATCACTCATGATCTAATCATATAGATATAAGAAAACATTTTTATTAGGATAACACATAAAAACAAGAAATTATTTTAAAATTCATTGGAATCCAAGAATAGCATGCTGATATTTTTACAAAAACCTAAATTCTGAAAGATTTGAATACATTAAAGAAGTAAGAATTTTCAATATAAAATGATCATACATATCAAATTATTCCTTAAACCATCCCTCTAGAGTAATAAAAAACTCCAAAAGGGGGGAGAACATATATATTTAAAAAAATATAGAATTCAGGGAAAAAATATTTTTTTATCATTTTTTGTTTTAAAATTTTAGAGAATTTCAAAATTAATCAAAACATTAAATTTTCTCTTTCTGGTTATCTTGGAAAAGGGTTTTTAAAAAATTATCTCAAAAAAATTTCATAAAAATTTATTATAAAAAAATTTCTTGGAATGTTTTTAAGTCAAATTTGTTCCTTAAATTTTTTTTAGACAAATATTTCTAAAATATTTTTTCCATACAAATATTTAAAATATATTTTTTTAGAAGTTTTTTTTTTAAAAAAAATAATTAAATTACAAAAACTATTAAAAAATTCCATAAGAAATTTTAAAATTTATTCTCAGATATGTAATTAAAAATATTCATTATTACTATCAATTTTTTAATTTTTTTATTTTATTTATTTTATTTATTTTATTTATAACTTTTCAGAACTATAACTTTTAAAAAAAATTCTTTAAAGTTTATTCCATTTAGACCTTTCATCAGATAAAATATTTTTTTGGAGTTTATAAAACAAATCCCCCTTCCTTCAATATAGATCTTAACATTAGATCATAAATGGGTTTAATTTTGAGTCGTCAGATCTAAAAAATTTAAAGAGCTTCAATCCTAACCCCTACATAAAGGAGTGTGGGTTACCACTCCTCATTTCACTAGTTCTCTATACCACCATCACCCTCCACCCTATATTATCTCTTTCTAATTTTTGACTATTTTTATGATCAGTTTCAACTTTTCAATTTAAAAAAATGACATCCTATAAAGATTTTACCAATTGAGAAATAATAAACTATAGTATCATTGAAAAAGTTGGTTTTATAAGTAAAATTCTTTAGAGAAAAATGTTATTGCTTTCTAAGGATGGTAATCTCATGGCATAGAGAATTAATCATTTTATCTTCATTCCCCATAAATAGTAATGGGATTTTATTCTTCAGTTATATTTAGTGATAAAGAACGCATGATATTTATAACTTTCAATTGGTCTGATTGTTACAGACTCAATGTTCAACAAGTCATTGTTTTGGTAGGTGTAATAATGTAAGGAGAATCCAATATTATTACCCACATGCTTTTGAAGAAGTTATAATGTTTTGAAAAGTCAAAATTTGAGACTTCCCTATTTATATCCAATGAGAAAGTAAGAAATCTATATCATATGTCACCAAAAGTAGGGGTTGTTTCAATCGTGATGTAAAAAATTATTATTCTTTAAATGGGTGATAGGGATATATTAAAGGTGAAATACATTTATGTTTTAGATTTTCTATAAAGTGTGAGAATTTTAAAATTATTAAATCTAGTATTTTTTTCATTGAAGCTATTAAGAAAGGAACTATAAATTTTAAAATTCTACTTTTTCATGTTTTTCTATTATAATGTTAATTAATTTTATGCAAATTTAAAAGATAAAAAATATGGTAACTCTAATTAGGGAGGTGATTTATTTTATTGTTGAAGATATAATAAGTATAATGACACTTGTATTTGTTACTAATTTAAAAAAGTTCATTGAAAAATTGGATAAATCCATGTCCAAATTAAAAATATAAAATGAGAAAGAAAAGGGTTCAATAAAAAATGAATCCAATATAAATTCCTCTACAACTTCAAAGTACGAAGACTAAAACTAGGTCTCATGAGTCTATCATACCCCTTATAAAGCACAAATAAACAATAATCTTAGTAATCCATGGTTTGGAATAGATAAGGATGAGTCCTTGGTATTAAAATAAAAAAATATATAAAAGTCTTTGAGAATAAGTGAAAAATAAAAAGCAAAAAAAATTAAAGAAGAAAAGGTTGTGAAAATTATCTTAAAAGGTATAGAACATGACCATGTTTATATTGTAGTAACAACTCAAGTAGATCCTTTATCCATTTCAACTTTATCAGTTTTCCAACTAAAAGTGCATAAATATATTCCATCAAAAGGATAGTATATTCAATCTTCACAAGATCCTATATCCATTGATAAATGAAAGGGAAAATTGATTATTTACGAAAAATATCAATCAGAACATGTTGAAGAATAAGGTATTGAAGTTAAAAAGAAATCAGTAAAAGGAAGTTTAAGAAGCAATAAAGAACTATAAAAATAGTTGCAGGAAACTTTGGAGGAATAATATTATACATATTATTCTTCTAATTTAATTTCTACTCAGACAGAAAAGGATACTGATTTTGATGCATCCGGTAGAGGGTAAAGTTCAAATAAATAAAAATATCAATATTATCAAACCGAGGTTTTATACAAACAAGAGTCTATTAAAAAATCTGATTCCATATAAATTTATAAATAAGAAAAAAGTAAAATAAAGGAAGAATATGAAAATAAAAACCACTAGTTGTGACTATTGTTGATGTTTCATCAAATTTTATTCATTCATCCCATGATTCATCTAATGAAATATTTAATATTTTTATTTCTAATTTCAATAAAGTGATAAAGAAACTCTATGATGAACTTCACAACTTTCTTAATATTAAGAATTTGTATAAATATATTTAAAGAAGAATAGATTCTTTGAGAGATTCCAATAGTTTCTTGAAACATATTTACGAAACCATTTCCCAAAATGAATATGACCTTAATGATTTTAATGAAAAATCAAAGGAAGATTAAAAAAAATAAGTTTTCAGGTGGAAAAATACACCAAATGTGGTGTTAAGTTTCATGATGATTAAATCTAAGGGATAATAAATCAACTTTATTAGTTTTGAAGGAATTTTGAGATATGTACTTAGAAGTCCATGAATGTACTGGGGAGATTGATAATATTAAATAAATCTCTACAATCCATGATGAAGAAATTTATTAACTGAAGAATAAAATTCTATATTTTGAAGAATACGTTTTGAATTTGAAAATTGGTGATAAAAGGATGAATTTTTATAAACAAATTTAGGTTGAAGTGAGAAAATATAAAGTTTCAAGTTCTTAAAAATGAGTTAGAAAATAAGAAATTTGTTTCTATAGATTTATAGAAATCTAAAGAATATTTCAAAAGGATTAAATTGATTGTAAAGAAGCATTCAATGAAAGAATAACTGAACTCTTAAAAAATCTTATAATAAATAAACTATTTTTTTATGAATGTTTATAATGAATGCTTCTACACAGGTACTTTCAAATTGATTTTCTTTCAAATGGTAAATGGATAAATATCATTCTATAATTTTTTTATGAATATTCATTTTAAATAAAAAAATATCATAGATATATTTTCTTCTCTAACATTTTAAGAATAATTTATACCTCCAATTATTTTTGAAAATCACAAAGGGTATAGAAGGATATAACTTGGGAAAAGTAAATAAAATAATTATTTATAATAAAAAAAAATTGTAAAGATTTTTAGAAGGAGTAGACACAAAGAAAGGAGGGAACATGAAAAAAGGGGGGGAATTAAAAAAAATAGATGTTGTATTATGTAAATTCATAAGAAAAGGTGAGTATGTTTTTTTGAAAATATATATATTTTTTTTATTTTTGAGAATTTTATTTTGTAGTTTTCAAAAAGGTGGAGATTATTGGGTTGAATGTTTTACTTTAAACACTTCATAACCATTTTTTTGAATATCACAACACACTTTATTAAATATCATATGTTACTAACTTTACCCTTCCCAAGACTTAATTATATTTACCAAAAAGGTTATTTTATCAAATAGGAAAACTTTATAATCATACAAAAATTTCTAAATCGTATAAACATGTGCTTTTTGTATCATACAAATTATTATATATTTTATCAGAATAATATTTATAGAAGTTTAGAAGTTGAAAAATAATAATGTCCACCAAAAAATGTTATATCTAAACTATCAAAATAAGTTCAATAAAATAGAGTCAAACATGTTCACCATATGAACTTTAATTAGATCCATTATATGTATAAATTTCGCCAGATGAAATATTTTTATTCCATTAGAAGGAATATGTATACACTATAATAGTGTATCAACATACGAGCATCGAATAAACATGTTGAGATATAAAGAAGGAGCTTTCCTAAGGATATTGCAACCACCTTTGACATTTGTGGATATGATCATTGGGAATTTTACTATAAATAGGATCTTCACTTGAGGTGGATTAAGCATTTTCATTACTAACTATCCAGAGTTATTGCAAAGAGTTTTCTAACACCTTGTAATTTTGAGAGTGCTTTACTATATCCTTTTGATATAATTATTCTTAAGGCACCCATGAGAGGATTATTTATAATTCTATATGAATTTTTTTGATTTTAAATTGTATATCTAATATATCTAATTGATAAATTTTAGGGATAATAAGATAGATGTGAAAGTGATCATGATGATCGAGGGCTTTCATGGATAGGAAGACAGATTTGTTCTGATCTTTGTGATCGAGGGTTTCCTTTCTTATTGGAAACAAAACTTATGATTAGGTGACACTGTTGATGAACAATGTCTGGTTCTATGACTTATTTAAAACTTAAGGTTAATTTTTAGAAACTTTAATAAGCTTCTATAATTTTTTCTTGTCTATTTTATAAAATATTAGTTTAATTTTTTTATTAAGATTATTATTTTGTTATGATATTTGAATGGAAATATTATGTTTCCTATAAACTTTTCTTATGATTTAAAAATTATAAAGTATCAGATTATCCTATTAATTATATATAAGTCAGAGAGAGTGTTTATATAATATCCAATTTTAAGAGGTTTAGTAAATTATACTTTTAAAAAAATACAATTCACTCCCTCCCACCCCCCCACTTATAGGAATCTAAGTACTCTTACGATCCTATATTACTCATAGAGTGTTTCTTTTTAAATAGTTCTTATTAGAACTATGTCTATGACATAACACGGGGTATTAGAAGCCTCAACCCAAAATTTAATAGGTACACTATATTCCCCAAACATGGTTCTATATATTTCGTAAATAATATTATTTCTCTATTAAATAAATCCCTTATATTGAGATGTTTTATGGGTAGAAATTTTTTTTTAATATCATGATTTGATCAAAATAAGTTAAAATCATTACCTTCAAAGACTCTACCATGTTCACTTCCTTGGGAAATAATTTATCTATATTTTTTATTCTGAAAAAGTTTATATTAATCCAAAAAGAAACAACAAGCGTCACTTTTAAGAAACCAAAATTAAACCCAAGTAAATCTAGAAAAATAATAACAAAAAAACAAAAGTCTTACCTTCATGGCTTGTTATTCTAGTTGTTCTGTAAAAATATATATAAATATATTTCAATGTTCTAGAAGAAGCAACCTTGTTAATGTATTTAAAAGAATATATATGTTACTTTCCCATTTTACATGAATCAAATAGAATATTCTCATAAAATTTTAGATAAGGAACATAAAATCAAAATTCATATCAATGTAATTTCCTAAATAACACACATTATAATTTTCAAATATTCTACAACAAATCCTAGATTAATTAATTTCATAATTCAAAAAATTTATATTATATCTAAATATATAATCATTATAAAATTTATTATAAATAGAACGTGACTTATTAAAAAAATAAAATTAATATAAATCATCGCAATGTTGAAAAATACTTAACATATTATTCTTTAACAATTCAACATAGAGGGTTTTTTTATAGATACTTATTTTGTATTTCCAATAGATCCAAATGAAGTAATATTTCCTTTAGAATTATCTCTAAATGTTACATGAAAAATATTAAATAATTCATAAAAAATAGAAATTTTAGAAATCCCCACTTGTATGTCATAAAGAGGCATTGTGCATATACCACTTAGAATTACTATTTTTTGGCCTCATCCCAAAATAATATAAAAAAAGCATGTGTTTTTGTGCCCATATACTTTTGGTTCAAGTTATATTAGAAATTAAAGACTTCAGTAACCAAGTTTTCTTACATAGAATATAAATTCCATCCTTAAAATCATCTAAATCCTTATATATATAGGCATGTTTAACACCCTAAAGTTTTTTGTATCTCAAACTGTTATAATTATTATAATGACCAGAAAATCCATAATAAAAATAGATAATTATTTATATACTTCTAATATTTAAACTAAATAAAAACTAATTTCTGTAAATCTTTGGTCTTTAAATATTTCTTCTCATTCATTGTATACATTTAAAATATTTGGTATAGATATTTACACATCATAGTATATATAATACTATAAAATATTAAGGTTGAAGCTTCAAACAATAATATATTAATTATACAATCATGTATAGTACAGGATGATTGAGATTTATTATATTTAAATCCCATTTCAATGAGATGTGTAAAGAGAGCATTATTTTTATAAATAATACTATTATTATATTTCTTAATAGATTTACGCTCCTTCTTTAATGAATTAAATCTATCTTTCAGCATGGAGGAATATTCATTAATTTAATTATTATAACAATCATTTGATTTTTTTTACATGAGAGAAAATAGAATATGAATCTTTAGTTTGATCTATAAAACAAAAATTATATAGGCATGTATGGATATGGGAGTCCTTGGGTGTGTGGGTGTCTTAGATAATTGAATCATAGGATATGCTATGAACTAGAAAGGGAATGTTTCACAAGTGGACTGAGAGATCCCATGCGAATAATGTAGGACCCGAGTAAGACCGAGGGAGCTTCAAAACTTATTATACTCACTAAAGTGGATAGTGAGGTTTATATTATACTAAGACATGATAGAACCTATTAGTAAGATCCCATGAGGCATATTTTGTGTGCCTTGTTTGTTTGAAACATCTTATTCTTTATGTCCAATTCCTTTATTTGGAAATACAATGTTTTGAATAATTATTTTTATTCCTTGTTTTAATAATTTGAGTTGTTTATTCCATGTTCCTTCACTTCATTTTATTGATCATTATTTATTCATGCATTGAAATAGAGATTGTTTTGAGAAATACCAAAGTTGTTTCTAAATAATTGTTTTCAAAAGTTTAATGGTTTTAAATGATGTTTCCAGACTAGAACTATTGGAATACATGGATATAGATCGTATATATATATATATATATATTCTTGGTGGTATCCTTATATTATTTTCCTCACACCTTTCGTATATTGTAGGGTGTGTGCATACTTGGTTTTGTAGGACATAGGTAATGGAAAGGGAACCATGTTATTTGGTGGATTCTCATGATTACTTCGGACACATTTGGTTGTTTTGGATAAAAAAGTGGTAGAAATTAAGACTAGAGGGTGTTTCAATAGTCAGGTTGAACAATTAAATACAATAAAATAGAGTTTTATTAATCAAATATTTTATAGTGAGTTTTTTGTTCAAGATATGAAATATAGAAGAAATTAAAAATAAAGAATAAATAAATTTATAGTGGTTCGGTTCACCAAGATCCTAATCCACTCCTTAAACTTATATACTCCCTAACAATATTGGTACCCACTAATAAACTCACTTTTAAATGTGTAAGAACCTTTTATAGACTCTCCCATTAAAGAATACCCAGAGGCACAACCTAGACTTTTTATCGGAGTCTTTAACATAGTTTGTGACTTGAATTTTGATTGGGAGTCACAACCCAAACTACATTTTAGGTGGTATAATAAAAAACAAACAAGAACTTATTTTAATGGTAAAAATCATAAACTCGAGAAAAACAGATTACAAAAAGAAAAATAAAATAATAATACGAAGAAATAAAATAAAAAATCAAAACCCAGAAGAAATATATGAGGCTGAGAAAATTATAGTCTGATGATCTTGATAATTATAGTAGTAGATAATAGTGTAGTAAAAGTCTCCTATAAATCACAGCAAATAATTATAAGTATTTCAAATTCTTGATTGAATGAGCAATAAGAATGTATCTCGCAAATTTTTTTCCCATTATTATCTTGAATAATCTTTTTCTGGTTGTTTTTTTCCTTAATCACATCTCTAACTGATTAATATCTTATCATTATTAATTAAAAGATCTTATCATAGTTCCAATATGTCTAATAAATTCATTTATAAACTTCTAGTCTATTAATACATTGAAAATTCCATAAAATAGAGCGTCGTAAAAACATACAACATGTATAAACTTGATTTCATGTTTGAATTATAAACATTATATATACTCAAAATAGTTTTAGCACAATATGTAATTATATTTTTTATAAATATTAATATAAAAAATATTTAAAAAATATTTATTTCAAATTAATCAATTAAAATAAGAAATTATATTTTTAGAAATGATAATTTGAACTAACTGTATATTGGAATACCAAGAAGTAGAAATATGTTGTTACTGCAATTGTAAAGAGGTGCTGCCATTAAATTGTAACTACCACCATTGTTACTGATCATCAGTGAAATTATACTATCTCTTTGATCTAATATAAATGATCTTATGCTATTATATGAAATTCCTGATGTTATCATTTCTAATAAACTAAGGAGAGGAACTACCTTCACAAAGTCAAATAGTATATGACATTATCATAGTCTCACATGAAGCTGATACTATTTCATTTTGGGAACCTACTATTATTGTAACATGAAGCCATTCTGGTTGATTTTATTTCCATAAATAATATGATCAATCGCTTCTAAGAAAACTTCTTCTATTTTCTACTCTGAAGGATGAAGCTGGTATGTGAGAAGTTTATCTGTAAACAATGAGTAGTAAAATAACTATTCTTCAACAATACTATTATTATATTCATTCAAACGGTACTACTATTTTATATGGAATAGTGATACCATGGAATTACTATGCTACATTAAAGGAGGTTTGAAGTACTACCATCACACTATCGAATGGTATATAGAGATCACTTCTACTGGTGTGTCAAGTCAAGGTACTATCATCGAGCCAATGGTGATACTGTTGAAAACATGATACCATCACTCATATGGTACTTCCATAGATAAGGAGATACCGTCATCCAATGGTAGATTCTATAGAAATAATTTTTCCACAAGTAAATTTCATTCAACATTAACTTTAGATGTCTCTATTCTTCAAAGGATGAATTTTCATATAGGATAAAATATCAAGAATGTATTTAGTTCGATCAGATTTGACTTTTTCCTTTGACATGAAGAGAGGATAAGGTTAGATATGTAACTATAAATTGAGTCGAGATCTCACCCAGAAAAAGAATAATTGGGTGGATAAAGAATATGACCTTTGAATAAGAAAATAATAGGATTTGATGGATAGATTAGATCATCTAGATCAAGTGGTCATCGAAATGTATAAAACTTTTAAAATAGATGAACTATATCAATGTCTTCTTGAGTCCCACATTATAAATATTTTTGGGTGATTCGCTTCTATATCAACTAAGTTTTTTATTCAAATTATTATAAGAGAGTAATTGGGTTACTCTTTGAGGTTCCACTATGCTTTGGACATGCGGCACAGGCCACTAACATTCTTCGCAGGCACTCCTACTCAAGCACACCTTTATGGGGATAAACATGGCATGAACTCACCTAATACAATGTTGGGTCATTGGATTGGTCCTCCCACAGGATTGACCCATGGGTGGCCAATGTGGATAATGGGTTGGTCTATGGGAATGAAATAGATGGCCTTGTTTCTTACTTAATTCACCATTAAATTTCTTAGTAAAAGATTTTAAATAAGATATGCATTTAATGTATCTAAATAAATTAATAATAAATAAAATTGAAATTAAAAATATTCATTAAATATTTAAAACAATAAGAAATATGAATAAGAAATAATTATTATGTTTTAAATAATTTATATTTAATGAATGTGAGGATATATTAATTTATCAAATAAAACAATTAAATAATTACTACATAGATTAAAAATCTAATAATCTCCCTCTTGTGTAACTTACAAAACCATAAATTTATTAAATTTTCCAAAACATTCTCCATCATTTTGAAATTTATCAAAAAGTATATTACAATTAAATCTTTTAAATAATATCACATTAAAACAGTATAAACTACTTAGAAGTAACAGAGTAATATTTTTACATAAAATTTAGCAGTTTTTTATATCACACGTGTAAACAGAAATTTAAAACACTACAAAATTTTAATAGTGCAATAATTATAGAAAATAGAAATATTAATCTTCAATCATACCCAGTTCAAACATCAATTTCTCAAATTTAAAATAATATAATGTTTTAGTAAAAATGTCTGCTATTTTTTAGTAGAAAAAATTTATAAATAGATATTATATTTATTAACAAGATACTGTAGAAAATGAAATCTAAAATCTATTCGTTTTGTTCTAGAGTATTGTAGGGGGTTTAGAAATTTAAATTACACTATAATTGTCACAAAATATTGAGGATTTATAAAAAAATATTGAAATCAAATAATTTTTTTCTAATTTATATACTTTTTGAATGGTATCTAGTAGGAGAAACATATTCATCCTCATCTCTAGATAGTGCTACTAATATATTTTTCTTAGAACTACATGAAATTAAACTTTTACATATAAAATGACACATACTGATTGTTCTTTTTCGATCAATCCAACATCATCTAAAGTTAGAATTAGAATAAAATTATAAATCAAAACAATTCTAATTTGAGTAAAATAAACCAATTCTTATAGTACCCTTACTATATCTGATTTATCTTTTAATTGCTTTAAGATTACTTCCCTTAGGGTTGGACTGAAATCTAAAACATAAATAGACTGAGAACATTATTTTTTTCCTAGATTCAGTGACATGTAATAAACTTCCTATCATACACCTATATAGTTTAATATCAACTCTATTTCCATATTCATTCAAGTCCAATTTGGAATTATCACTCATTGGTCTTTTCATAGTATTATTATAATCAAGACAAAACCTTTTTACATGTTATTTAGTGTACTTATATTGATTTAATAAAATACCATCTTTCATTGAATTAATTTTTAAACCAAAAAAAAATTTCAATTCTCACATTAAGCTCATGTCAAATTCACTTATCATTAATTTAGAAAAATTATTACATCGAAAATTATTTGTTGATCCAAATATTATATCATCAAGATAAATTTTTATAATCAGTATGTCATTTGAAACTCTTTTTATAATCAAGGATTGATGAACCTTTACTTTAATAAAATAATTTTGAATTAAAAACTAATTAACTCTTTTATACCATGCCTGAGGAGATTTCTTAAGACCATATATAGCTTTATTAAGTTTTAAAAAATCATTGTAAAATTTTTTATTTTCAAATCCAAGGGATTGTTTAACATAAAATTCCCCAAAAATTATTCCATTTAAAAATGTACTTTTTACATCCATTTGAAATAATTTATTATTTTGAAAATGATTAAAGGCTAATTGGATTAAAATTGCTTCTATCCTATAAAAAGGAGTAAAAGAGTTTCCAAAGTCAATTACCTCTTCCTATGAATATCCTTGAGCTACTAGTCTTGAATTATTTTTAACTATGTTTTGAGATTCATTAAGATTATTATAAAAAATTCATTTAGTTCATATTATATATTTATCTTTCAAAAATGAAACAAAATTATACACGTTATTATTTTAGATTGATTTAATTATTTATTCATTGAATTTATCCAATTTGGTGCAATTAAAGAATGGTCAATGTTGATATGAACAAAATCAGAAAAAAAAATCATAGCATTCACAATAAGTAAAATATATTTTTAGATTTTTATACTAGATTCTTCATTTCTAATTACATATTAAATTGCGTGATCTTTAAAAGTTTTCCATTCTTCAGGATCGGTTTGAGAAGATATATTTTTCCCCTCACCTAATTTATTCAAATTTAATTTTTCAAAATCATTACCAAGATCGAGTTCCCAAAAAAAATTCATCATTCTCTAAAACAAAATTTTTCTTGATATTTTTAGTTTTATTAGACTTAACATGTACAGACTCCTCAAAAACAAAAGTTATCTTAATGAAAACTTTATATTCCATTATAGTATTGGAAAATCCAAAAAATATTCCTTCCTCACTTTTAGAATTGAATTTATCTAAATTATATTTTATGTTTAAGATACAGATATTGTAACTAAACACCATAAAACCCCACCATTATTTTTAAACCCTTTAAGATGTTCATAAGGGGTTTTATTTAAAACATATCTAGTGGATTATATATTTAAATCATAAAAACTATATTTAAGTCTTCTACAAAAAAATATCTGGGCACATTAAATTACAAAAAGCATTGATCTATCCATTTATTATATTGAAATATTCTTTATTTTAACCACACCATTTGTTTTGGTGTCCAACAGGATGAAAAATAATGTTTATACCAATTTGATACACAAATATTACCCACTTATAAATTAAAAAAATATATCTATATAACTTCTGATAGATATGACTGAAATATTTTTAATGTTCTGAATAATTTTACATAAATCACATAATTTAGCTAAAGTTTTATTTTTATGATATTAAAAATAAATCTAGATAAATCTACTTTAATCATAAAAAATTACAAATACATACTTATTTCCACTAAAACTAACCAGTTTTATAGGTCCAGATAAGTAAAAATGTAATGGTTCTAAACATATATAAGTAGTAATATCATTTAAATATTTAAATATTTCTTTGTACTTCTTTCTAGTTAAACAATAATCACACCAAAAATATACTTGTTTAAACTTTTGAAATTGAAAAACTTGTTCTTGAATTGATTATTTGTGAAATAGTATAAAATTTTCATGCCCATACTTTCTATTCCACATAATATCATTTTCTTATAAAAAATTTAAACACTTTACCTTTTGTTTGTTTAGAGCATAAAAACAATATTATAATAATTTTACTAACTATTTGCAGAAAATAAAATAGTTTTATTTTTTAGAATACTAAATTTATCATTTTCAAAAATAACATTCCATCCATCATCAAAGGGATACGATATAATTTTTATATTATGTTTTAAACCATATACATATAATACTTTTCATATAATAACAATTTTAGAAAAACCAACTACATTAATACATTTAATCTAACCATTAGAGTTGTATCAAAATCTGAAAAGACTACCATCACATGAATTAAAGGATAATAATTTATGGATATCACATTTCATGTGCTTGTATAATCTACTATATAAATACCATGAGTTTTTTAGACTTATAAGGAAAAATTAAATAAATTAAAGAATAAAATAGGTTGTTTAATACTTATACTAACTCGGGTCCAACTAGATTAGTAGTTGAAAAGCTTCAAACGCAAATCGATTGAAAGCATTTATTATTGGGATGTTCAGAAAATAGATCTATATAAACAATTTTTATATTATTAAAAAATTACTTTTTAAATATTAGTGAACATTCATTGGCATAATAAATATTTATTCAATATTTAAAACAAGTTGCAATGTAAATGGTTCCTTTTTAACTTTTAAAAAAGATAGTCTTATTTATCCTTGGTCGTAAACTATTATAACCAAAACCGTAATTATTTGTATCTAGTTTTATTATTGAAATAATATTATCATATTGTTCATTACCTAGAAAATTTTTAGATATATTCTCTTTAATATTAAAAACATTATTTTCATGTTCGTAATCTCCTTTTGAATGGTCTCTAAATATGTATAAAATTTCACATTAGATTCAGAATTTTTATTTCTTTATTTCTTATTTTATTTCTTATAGTTCTTACATTCATTTTCATCTTTAGTAAAATAATATAGAACTAAATTAAATATTCTTTCTTAAAATTTATCATGCATTTCCAGAATATTTTAAACTCTTTCATTTTCATATTTTAAATTTAATATCTCAGAATAACACTTCCCTTTAAGTTTATCATTCTGGGAAACAAAAGTATTGAAATTATTACATTGAATTTTTAGTTTCCCATTTTCTTTAAACAATTTATTATTTTTAATATTAATATTAGTATAAATTTAAAATATCTTGACTCTTAATTTATTTATTCATCAATAACATTAAGTAGTTATTTTATATTGGAATTTACAAAATCAAAATCAGAATACGAATTAGAATCAATTTTATTTTCATTTATAGATATAAAATTATGGTTTAAATTAATGGGAGACCTTAATTGAGTGAAAATTGAATCAGTTACCTCAAACTATATACTCATCAGATCAAGGCTCCCTATCTTCTACTCACTTTATGAACTATTGCTTGAGTCAGAACTATCTGAGTAGTCCCAACCTAGTATTTATTTTCTATTTTTTTATTTGTCCTTATTTAGATGTTTGAGTTCGGGTTAGTCTATTCTAATGTTCCATTTATTCCTTCACTCATAAAATGTTAATTCTAAAACATCATTACTATTATTAGAATTATCTCTCTTTTAGTCCTTTTTAAACTTTCTTATGAACTGTCTCTTTCCACCTTCATTTTTTAGGAACTTGAAAAACTTTTTACAAAATTTAGTCATCTCTTTTTCACTTTCATAGAACTCGGATTCAGAAGTGTTATAGATTTCATTAAAACCAGACTTAAAATTAATACATTTTCTCTTTGTACACTCCTCATCGAATATATTTTTTAACTCTAACTCATACTATAGTAAAGATCTTATTAGTTCAAATAAATTATAATGTCTAAAATTATTTATCTCGTTGATGGTCACCTTCTTTTCATGCCATTTTTTCTGAAGATCTCTCAATACTCCTTCTATATGAGCTGTATTTTCCATTACTTATCTAAGAGAACTCATACCATTTGTAATATCATGATCATTGACTCTTTATATCCCATATTCAAGTATGGGTATTCTACTTGGAGAATTCATAGCTTTTTTCTCTTGATCTTTTCGATCCCATAGTGATTCACTTGAAGTATTCTTCATATATCACGTTGTGTCATAAAAGCTAAGATAAGGCTATAAACACTTCTACTTATAGAACCAGAAAAAATATTTTTATCTTTATAATCCAAAATATATTTTACCATTATATTACCTATAATTGTCTCTAGATAAACTTTGGTTAGCTCATTTTTCTTATCCATGATATTCCAGTGATCCAAACTCAACATTTTCAGGAGGGCTTCCATTTTTTTCTTTCTAGTAGTCAAATTCACTTCCATCGAAGAATGGGGTTTTTTCGAATCCATCCATCATTTTCATTGACACCTAATATCTTAAAATAAACAAATATTTTAGTCAATATACTGTTAAGTCTTGGATATCATGTTATCAAAAAGTTAAAAATAAACTACAAAACAATTAGAGAATATGAACATACTTTTACCACTCTGATACCAATAGACTGGTATCATATTAGAGCAGTCAGAATGGATAACCTATCTATGAAAAGTCTCTGATACATATTTTTGGATCTAAATTGATGGAAATCAAGTCTATAGAGACTAAATTCCCATTTTCAAAAAGAATTAAAAAAATAATCAGGGTTTTATTAATTAAATATTTAGTACTGGGTATTGTGTTCAAGATATGAAATGTAGTGGAAATAAAAAGACATAACAAAGAGATTTATAGGGGTTTGTATCACCATAATACTAGTTTACTCCTCATCATTCTTTACTCCATGAAAAGATTTGTACCCACTAAAAAATTTACTTTTAAAGGTGGGAAAACCTATTACAGACTTTTCCTTTTACAAATATCTAGAGGTAGAAACCAGTATTTTTAAAAGATACTTGAACCTAGTCTGTAACCTGACTTTTGATCAAGAGTCACAACCAATACTTTCTTTTTGTCGGTAGAATAAATAAAAAAAGGACCATATTTGGATGGGGGAAATCATAAACCCAAGACGAACCGATTACAAAAAGATAAATAAAAAAATAATATGAAGAAAATGAATACAATGAAAACTTAGATAAAAGATATGCAGATGAGAAATTTTAAGTTCAATGATATTGATCACTACATTAGTATATGATGGTGTATTAGAATTATCTTTGTCATCACATTAAGGAATCAATGGTTATAGATCTTCTGGACCAAATGATCAGTAAGAATGTATTACACAAATTTTTTCCAATTATTATATCAAATAATTTTAATGTTCTTGTTTTTTTTCTTAATCACATCTCTAACTAATTAATCACATATGATCATTAATTGAAAGATCTTCTCTGAGAATCAAGGGATCCAATCAATGCATTCCACTTATTAGCATGTAACAAAAAATAATGTTATCATTACTTGTATTTAGAAAAACCCATGCTAAATATGAAAGAAATTTAAAAAAATTATATTGATATGAAATAACATTATAAATCTTCCAAAAAGACCAGTATAAAAATATATATAATTCGTATTTGAAAAACAATAAAAATAAAATAAATAAACCACCAGTTTATCAAAACATTAAAATTTTCATTAAATAGAGCATCATAAAAATGTATTGCATGTTTGAAATTAATTACATGTGTGAATTATAAAAATTATATATACTCAATTTAATTTTAACACAACATGCAATTATATTTTTCAGAAACAATATAATAAAAAAACTTTTAAAAAATATTTATATCGAATCAAACATTAAAAATAAGAAATTAAATTTTTTTTAAAAGTTCATTTGAACTAACTATAGATTGGAATACCTAATGGTAGAAAGATGTTGCTACTGCTACCATTAAGAGGTCCTACCATTAAAGTGTAGCTACCACTACTATTGAAAATCATGGGAGCGGTGCTACTATCTCTTTGATATACCATGAATGAGAATTTATCAATAAATGAAAATCTTGATGATACATTTTTTGTGAAACATAGGAGAGGATCTACCATCATTGAGTTGAATAATGAATGATACTACCACGGATTCACATAATGATGATATTTTTATAGTTCAAGAACCTTCTACTATTGTAGTGTGTCACATTTGTGGTCGGTTCTTCCTACACAAAGAAGATGATCTACCTCTACCAAGATATATTATTCTATATTCCACTGTGATGGAGGAAGTTATAACATTATAAGTTGATATGAAAACATTGTGTGGTAAAATAAATAATATTGAATGATACTACTACTACCATTATTTGAATGGTACTACTGTTAGAGATGGAATAGTGATCCTATTTACTTTCTATGCTACCATGAAGGAGGCCATAAATACTACCATCATGTTATTGAATGATAGATAGAGAGAACTTATACTAGTTCATCAGGTCACTGTATTACCATTGATCCAGTCTGCTACTATTGAAAACATGATACCGTCATTTAAAGAGTACTTCTATATCATAATATCTACCATTATTTTATGGTAGGGGCTATAGGAAAAGTTTTCATTGACAAAATTCCATTCAATGTTAAATTAATATGTATCTCTTCTTGTAAACATGATTATAAATGCAGGATGAAGTTTCATGCATGTATTTAGTTCGATCAAACATAGATTTGTCCTTAGACATGAAGGGAGGAAAAGTTTGGATATCCTACTATCAATTGTGTCAAACTCATGCTTATAAAAATATAAAGTAAGGGGATGAATAATACTCCCTTTTAATTGGAAAAGTGTGAGATCCTACAGACATCCAAAATCATCTAGATTGAGCTATTATAGAAACGTAAAAAATTTAAAAATGGATGAAAAGTGTTTCTACCCGCTTGATTCCCATATCATAAATGTGATTTTGTGATCCGTATCTATATCAACTAATTCATGTCTTCATCTTCTTAGAATAAATTAACTAGGGTATTCTATTTTGTTCCACCATGTTGGCGACCCACACCATGGCCTACTGACCTTCTTCACATGCACTCATTCCCAAACATGCCTTTTCGGATATATACATGGCACGCACTCACATGTGGCCATGAAGGCTAATTGGACTGGTCCTCCCACTGGGTTTCCCTATGGGTCCCTAATGTAGTTGATGGGATCGTCTATGGTTTTGCAATGAATGGCCACATTTTTTACTTAATCCACCACTAATTTTATTATTAAAATAGTTTAAATAAGTTATAGATTTAAAGTATCTAAAGAAATTATTAATAAATAAAATTAAAATTACAAAGAATCATTAAACATTTCCAAAAATAATACATATGTATAATAAAACATTATTATGTTTTTAATAAATTGAATTTAATGAATGTGAAGAAATAGTAATTTATCAAAACAATATTGTTAAAGAATTAATACACGGTTTCAAAATCTAATTCATTGGGATTCAAGAGACGATGGTTTCATGGAGTTCATCTCAATTAAGAATTTGGATATTTTTATCATTTGGTATGTTATGCATCGATATCATCATCCTTGGTCCTATTTTGATATTTTGTTTCATTTAACTTTTCAATATTGTATATTTCTTGTTTATATGTTATAAAATAATGTTGGTTTTAAAATTTATTTCCAGATATTATTTTTTATGCACAATTTAGATATTCTAAGTTGTTAGTATTAATTATTTAATGGCATGAATATCCAAGTTATGGATGGGTCATGTTTTATTTTTGGGTGGAATCCATGCTTGATCATTTGGATCACAATGGTGAAACCATTCCTAAAGGGTTAGGTGTGATACCCTGGTGTGTGTTGGTATCCAATGGTGATTGGGAACGTACTTCAAGACTTATGTTGATCTATCTTAATTGACTAGTTGGATCTACCCAATTAGGTTTGTTATAAAATGGCATAATAGCCTCTTATTATATGGTGGTTACTATTATATTGGATATAGTACCAGCTGGTATCAAGAGGTATGTGTGGAAGATCTCCAAACATCTCTCTTTTATAAAACATACTGAGTTATCATCGGTTTTTGGGGACTATTTCATGAAATTAATCTTGATTTTGATTATTTTTTTCTTATGGAATTTGTGTGTTTCCCTACTCATTATGCGTTTTGTGATAATTCCATGAGTTATTTTGAGTAATTCTGAGTTTCATGGTGAATTGAGGAGAAAAATCATAGGCCCATGGTTATGATTCACTATGTATAAAACATAATAATTCCATGAAGTCTAGTATATAATAATTTTGGTTGCACTCTAAATGATTGGTACAAATTTTTCTATACAATGAAACCAAACTATGAGTAGTAAGGGAAAGTACAATTTTTTTTTATTTTCACACATTCTATATTTTTCGTTGGTGTTTGTGTTAATGATTACTGTTTATGATTTATTGAAATTATTATTCATAATTTAATTTATGTTTTTTGGAATTTAGTTATGTATTTAATGATAATTTTTCATTTGATTTATAAATAACTCTTCCAATAAGGGCCTCTACTAATTGAAGAGAGGGATATGTTAAGCATGTTATATAGGAAAACCATCCAGTTATCCCTATTTTAGTATAATTGATTATCCATACTACCTAATTAGGTAATGATGGTGGAAGATAATATGCATGGATAGTGGATTGTGCTCAGGATTTCACTAAACTAAATCCACTGGTTTCCTAGGTGATAAGGGAACCTAGGATCCCAAAGAGTGGATTCAAAGGATCGAGTGTATCTTTATTTTCATGAAGACCCCTAAGAACTCTAAGGTTTTATTCACTACATAAATATTATAATAACTATGTAAGATTATTTGAATCTATAGTGTTATAAATTTTTCATGAGGATCTCACCCAGACCGCTTTAAAGAAGGAATTTCCCCAATAGTTTTATCCTAAGACATTGAGGATGGAAGAGGCCTACAAATTTGTGACCATGGATAAATGAGAGTATTTTTTGATGGAATATGGTACTCTATTATTCATGCTGGTTCACTTGTCTCCTGATCTAATTATGAATGTAAATATCAAGCCTTGATGTTTGAAAATGGGATTTAAGGCCAAGATCATGTCAATTATTATTCTAATTCACCTATCAACCTATGCCAAAGAGGTTGATAAAGAAGTTATGGATAAGAAAGACATATGCAGAAATATGGATCTCAGTGTTGTTTCTTCACCCGTAGAGATCTACCTCTAGCTAGAATATGAAATGAGATAAACCTCATCCAAGTGGTGGTAGATATATTCATCAGTTATCAGGTTTAGAACTAGTGGCTTATTTAGGGTGTAATGATATAACTTATTTTTCATTTTGGAAGGTCTTTCCACACAAAAACTAACTACATTGAGGCTCTAAGGATGTCCCATAAGTGTGGACACCCATTTCATATCCATCACTTTCATAGGAATCCCATTTAGGATAGTGGAGTTAGTTTTTAATTTTCTAAGGGTTCATAGGTGGGATATAAAGATTCCATGGGTGTGAGATCTCACCCTCGATCTAAATAGGATTTTCATCTCTCTAGAGAGACACAGGGTGGGCCTGAGTTAGGTTTTCTTTACATAGTAAACATGGGACTTGGGGACTCTAAATTTTGGCCAACCACCATGAGAGTTACAATGTTTATTGTTTCGACTATGGATTTGGATTTTTTGGATACAGGTGTTTCCCATTCATTTATATTTTTAAAGTCACCTGACACTTTGGGTATTAAATTGGATATAATAAAATTTAAGATAAATCAATCTACCTCATTGGAAAGGAAGTATGATTAAGGCATTAAGTTCCTAGAGAGTCATGTTTAAATTGATGATGTGGAGGTTATGCAGGACTTCATGGCATTAAGCCTAGATGTTTTATATCTTACCATTAGTATGGAATGGGTGATTAGTTTTAAATCTCAATTTGATTGTTATCATCATCAGGTCTAATTTTTGTCTCCTTATGAAAACACTCACATATTCTTGGGTGAGTGGGACCTAAGGTCTTGGAGGGAATTTCCCATTATTTTAGACATGTGAATCATTTCATTTCAGTTATCTGGGTTTTTATATTATTATTTATAGGACACAATTGGCCATATTCCAGTGGTGGTGGAACAATTCCATGAGTTATCTATAAATGATTTCTCTAGGTTTCCACACCAAATATAGGTCTATTTCATGAGGATCTCACCCGGACCGCTTTAACTTGAATTGATGGTTTTTTTATCATCCCATGGGAGCCCGGTGGTTTTTCAAAATTGATCTGAGTTCAGGGTATCTCTAGATAAGTGTTCAATAAAAAGATGTTCCTAAGACCACTGGCAGGATCCAGTATGTAAATTTTAAGTATATGGTATTTTTTTATCATATCAACACTCATGTGGTCTTTATGGATTTAATTAATCGAATAATCTATCACTATTTAGAATCCTTTTTGGTCATGTTCATGGAAGATAACTTAGTGTTCTCAAACATAGAGGAGGACCATAGAGACTATCTTGGTGTTGTTTTAGAAACCTTAAGGGAGAATCACATGTATTCTAAGCTATCTAAATATTGGTTTTGGATCAATAAAATTAATTTCATGGGTCATGTGGTTTTTTAAAATGGTATTTCAGTAGATATTTATAATATCCATGCATTAATGTCTAGGTATTATCCCAAAAATGAGTTTGATATTATCATTTTTTAGATTTTATACAGATATTACAAGCATTTTGTTCAGGAATTATCCAAGATATCTTTGACCTTAATAGCTTTTACTTTTAAAGGGATAACATTTGAGTGTGGTGATAGGTTCCATAGATCTTTATAGAAGTTATATTTTCATTTGAAATCAGCCCTAGTATGGATTTTTCTTAAGCCTTTGAATGTTTATTCAGTGTATTACGATGCCTCAGGTATAGGGTTGGGATGTGTGCTGATGCAGGATGATCATGTGGTGGCATATGGATCTTTTAATATATTCCCACTTGATACAAATTATTTCTCCCATGAAATTTTCTTAGTAACTATTATGTACGAATTAAATACTAGGAACCATTTCCTATTTGGGGAGTAGTTTAAATTTTATTTGAATCATAAGATCCGGAAGTGTATTTTCACTCAAAGGGACTTGAACCTAAGATAGGGACACTAGGTGGAATATCTTCAGACCTTTGAGTTTGATAAATATTATACCCTTTAGAAGTGTAATTTGTTTTTTGATACCTTGATTAGGAAACCACTTATCTAGGAATTGAAATAATTTATAGACGAGTGGAGTTAGATGAGTTTGATTACAAATCATAGTATGGAGGTGAACGGGGTGAGGAGAGGGTTTTCTAGACCAATGTTCAGATCAAAAACTCTCTCGATGATCGGGTTTACTATGATAAGGCATATGAAACTAACTTCCATTAGATTAATATAGTTTTAAATAGTGGGGATACCTTGGGTGATTGGTATCAGTCTCCTGATAGTACCTTCTTCTTCAAGAATTAGTTGATATTACTTTTGACCATGATGTATGAGGTGATGCGCGAGGGGAATTATTCTAGTTGATTTTTTCACCATTGGGATAAAATGATATTCTATAATCTAATAAATTAGTTTTTTTGTACTAGGATGACATAGTTAGTTCATTATTTGGTATCATGGATTTTTACCAACTAAAGGATCATATTCGAGAATTATAGACCAGATGGGTTACTAGAGCCTCTTCCTATTCAGGTATGGAAGTGGGATGATATTTACAAATATTTCATGATTGGTCTACCTCAAACCCTTGGTGAGAAGAATGATATTTTTGGGTTTAATGATTGGTTGAGTAAATCAACCCATTTTATTCCAATTAAATGGTCGGTGAAGGTGGAAGAGATTGAGAAACTGTATTACTAAAAGATCATTAATATTTATGGATTTCCCTTAATTATATATTCTAACTAAGATGACTATATTACTTCTAGGTTTTTAAAGGGTGTCCAGGAATATATGGGAAACCATATAATTTATATCATAGCATATCACTCATCTAAAGATTTTCATATTGAGTGGGTCATCCGGATTCTTGAGGATATCTATAGAGATTGCGTGATTGACTTTCATGGTTTGTGGGAGAGGTATCTGTCATTGATTGATTTATCATAAAATAACATTTAACAGCCTCGATCAACACGGATTCATTTTAAGTGTTGTATGGGTAGTCATGCATATCCATGTTACGATGGGATAGGTTTGGTATGTATTCCTGGTTGGGGCCAAATCTCATCAAATAAACTACGAAGGAAGTGAAGTTAATCTGGAAGAGGTTAGCAATATATTAGGGTCACCAAAAATCGTATGCTGATTTTTTTCCTCACTGATTATAGTTTTAGGTTATTTATTAGGTTATTCTCAATCCATCACCTTTTTTTAAAAGAGGTGAAACTAGTGTCACATTATATTGGTCGGTTCTAGGTTATGGGGTGTCTAAGGAAGGTATCCAATTGGTTGGATTTTAAACTATGTCTAACTTTTATTCATGATTTTTTCAATGTATCCTAGTTGAAAGTGTATTCTCCAGAACCATATCCCATGATATAGTGGGAGGATTTGGAGGTAGATCCAAACACCATTGTTTTTTGGTAGCCTATTCATATCTTGGAATATTATAACAAGGTGATTCAGGGTAAATCAGTCACATTAGTCCTTATACTTTAGCATCATAGTGGATATATCCACGAGATGTGGGAGAATGAATCTATGGTGAGGGAGTTTTTCCCTCACCTATTTTCAAATTATGATCCTTGAGGACTTTGGGGGGGGGGGGAATTAGTATAGTGGGGAGAATTTTGGAACTTGTTAAGTCCCTCATACATATAATTTTGAGTTCCAATTTTTTAATTATTTCATCTTAGAGTTACTAGGATTCAGAGGTTAAAAATATCAAATTTTAGAGAAACAGGCCTGGGTACATGGTTAGTACATATTAATATAGAGTTAGTACTAATTGTGTGGCTAACCATATAAGAGGGGTGTTTGAGGGTACAGTGCAATTTTTCATGCTCCCTGCATAGTATTTATAATTGTGTGGGTATCTCCATGAAATAGTGTGGTGATTTTTTGGGATAAATTGGATCTCTCATGGTTATCACATAGTTTTTCACACTATGTTCCCTATATAGATGTCATAAAATTGTGGGTATACATTTATACCCCCTTAAATTTTAACTCTTCATCCCTCCTCTCTTATTCATTCACATGTGAAGCCCCCTCTATGTCATGGAGCTAATTTCCCCTTTATTTATTGGTGGATTACCTTGCTTATTAAGTGTTTTTTCTTGAGTTATGCATGATTTATACTTGATATATTCCTCTTCCACCCATCACCTATTTATTATTTCATTTTCCTGGAGTTTTGGAAACCTAGGTAGTCATTATGACCAAACCTGTGGTTTTAATGGGGGACCCAAGTTACTTTTTGGTGGTTTAGGTTTTTTAGGATTTGTCTCATCTGATTCAAGTGAAAGGAGTACCATTTGCATCATTTTTAAGGTGGGTTTCTCTATCAAGTGGTTATTTTCCAAGGCTTACATTTAGTTCTTACTTTTATTTTTATTTTTTATTTCTACCAATGGTGCTGATAATTATGATTTATTCGCGTTTGATTTGATTCTTTAAGTTTGAAACTAATTTGATGGTTTTAAATGGATTTTCTAAAATAAGTTGTTTTAATGCATGCATTATGTTTGAAAAACATCCTCAAAGAGGATTTGTGTTAGCAAATGAATTTCTAATGGGGTTTTTAATGGTTTTCCCTTATGTATGGTGATTAATTTATTATGGGAATGTATGTTTTTTGTAATTTTAATTTATAATTGTCATATTATTAATAATTTATGGAACATTAGAGAACTTGTGTGTGTTGGTGTCTTAGAAAATTGAAGCCATAGCCTAGGTTTAGAACTAGAAAGGGAATGTTACCCAATTGGACTAATGGATCCCCTAGAAGTAATGTAAGTCCTAGGAAAAACTAAGGGATCTCCCAAACTTATTGTACTAACTTATTAGGTAGGGGAAATTTCTATTACAATGAGTCATGTTAGACCCCATTGGTTGGATCCCATGATTCATATTTTTTGTGCCTTATTTGTTTGAGACATATTTTTTCAAAATTCTCTTATTTAGACATATGATGTTTCTTATGCATATTATTATGCCATGTTTGGGTGAGTTTAGTTGTTTATGAAATCTAGTTTCACTTAATTTTATTGATCTTTATTTATTCATGATTTTAAATATGGATTGTTTTTGAGAAAAAATATAGGTATTTATAAATAATCATTTTCAAATAAAAATGGTTTTAAATGAGGTTTTCAAATTATAGCTATTGTAATTTATGGAGAAAAAATATATAATCATTCATGGTGGTATCCTACTATGACTTTCCTCAAACCCCAGATATTCCATTGGGAATATTCAAACTCGTTATAGTCGGATATAGTTAATGGTAGGGGAACCATGTCATTCGAAGGATCCTTGTGATTTTCTAGTTTTTGGTTTTTTGGGATGGTGGAGATGATGGCCTCATATAGTTTGGCTAATATAAGTCATTTTGGGGTTTTAGGTCATTTTGGATGTAATTAATCAGCCTCATTGACCTTGATCCTATTTTAAGATTTTATTTATTTTGACACTTGGATATTGTATCTGTATTGTTTAAAATTTTGAATGTTATGTTGGTACTGATATTTGTTTCTTGTTATTATTATGTATTCTTTATTTGGATATTTTTAACTGTTTATATTAGTTATTTGATGGAATGGACATCCAAGTTATGGATGGGAAATTCCAAATTTCTAGAAGGTATCTGTTTTTTATTATTTAGATTTTGAGGGTGAAACCATTCGGAAATTGTTCATTGTGATACCCCAGTTCCTTACACTAGTTAGTGGTGATTGGGAACATTCTTTGGGCCTTATGGTAAGATGAATCAGTTTATGGTTTGGGTAGACCCAATATGGTTCATCATATATTCAATACATTTAAATATTCTTGATTGTCATATTAACTAAAAATTTATATTCCATAGTTAAGAATAAATTTTCTATAAAAAATATAATATATAGAAAACTTCTTCAACATAAAATATGATAAACTCAAAATGTCGATTTATTTTTTATAAGCATATAAAATCCATTTGACACATAAAAATAAAATCATCAGTAACACAAATAAGGGCTTATGTGAGTATCAAAACTAAAGATTTTCCTAGGTATGTTGGATCACTATAACTATCATATAAATATACTGTAATGAGGAATGTTATTATTTTTTATTTTAAAATTTTAATTATATTTGTAATTATTATGAATTATCATGGAATTCATGCTTCATTTTTTATATTTTTCCAACATATAATTTCATAGAAACAAGTTAGTTATATCCTATTTTAATGAAATTATTTAGGAATTTTAAAATATATCCATGAAGAGAACCCATTCAACAATAAAGATGAATTTTTAATAAAATGTGTGATATATATCTTTTTTAATTTAATAATTCATTCATCTCATTCAAGTGACAGGAAGAAAATTTTTTATAACATGATTTATTTATAAGGAAAATATGTACTTTATTAAATGTATATTTTATTTCACCATTAATATTAGGACGTTTATTATTTTTTAAAATAATACATGATTATTTATCAGTGTTTTAGATTTATATTAGAAGATAAAAAATTTATAAATAATCAATTTCTCCCTTTTATATTATAGGTCATGAAAACTTACATGTTTGTATGTAAACTATCTGTATATTTTTTACATAGAATTTATATTTTCAAATGGCATGTACTTTTATAAATTACACCAAGGTGAAAGAAGAAAACATGATGAAAAAAATACAAGAAATAATTATCTATAGGTTAAATATATTATACCATCTTCCACCCTTAGTTTATAAAAAATTAATATATATAATGTTGGTTTTCTATAGTTTTTATTGATATACACCCTATCTCCCATGATTCCCCTAACCTAAGACCCATGAAATTCAAATATTAGTATGATGAAGAACTTAATTGTGTTTAATAAGTTTTTATTGATATAAATCCTATCTCCCATGATCCCCCTAACCTAAGACCCATGAAATTCAAAGATTATTATGATAAAGAACTTATTAAACACAATGATTTCTTAGATATAATACATTGTACATTCAAATTTATATAAATTACTAAAACATTAAGAGTGAATTTTTCTACTTCTAAGCTTGTGGTACTAACTCAGATGTAATTTGAGAAAATTATGAAATCAATGTTGTATATGGACCTATCATGTCAAAGATTTTGGACACTATACAACCAAAAATTCTTTCTTAGGATTCTAATGTTGATAAAAGATAAATATTTTATAGATCTTAAGTAAGGGAATTTTTTATTTTATAGTATAAATATTATTTTATAGATACTTTTTGATTAAATTAATAGTTAATGGATAAAAATTACCTCAAATATCTATTGTTCAAAATGATAATTTGTTATGAGGTTCATTATAGGATTACATTATTAAATTTTTATAGCTATATAAATGTTTTGAACATAGAAATATTTGAAAAGGATGATATGATGGAAACTTTGAGAATAAAAAAATTTAGTCCATGATATAGTGGGAGTAAGGGATATTTTAGTAGACATAAAAGGGTTTGGTATGAAATCCAACATGGATTCAGATCACCAGGGCACATCAAGTGGTATCAAAGAAAGGTTCCCCTTAAAAGTGGCTATGGAGAATCTTAATTTTGTAAACTATAGAGGAATATAAACATTTTTAAAAAAATTATTATAATGGATAAAAGAATAAGATTATTCCTTATATTCCCCTGTGTGGATTTAATTTTACTGGTTCTTCAACTATTGGTCTTATATTGGTTGAAAAAAATGGTCCCATGATATATTCTAATAAGAGAAATTGGGATGACGATGTCATTCCATGGAATGTGGTACTGTTCTCTCTATCTAAAAATGTGTGTAACAAGTATATGACACTCAATACTACTAATGAAATTTTTGATAAACATTAAAATATATTTGAACATAATGTTAAAGTGAAGGAATCTAAACTATCAATTTAGAGAAAGAAATTTGAAGATATGATGATGGCTTTTGAAGAATGTGTTGATTACTTATTCAAAAGATTCAATTATACTATTAAATATATCAGAGGTTTTAGAAACATGTGGTAATATTTAACTATTGTTAAGAAATTAATATAAATATTCCCTCATGGGTTTTATGGAAAAAATATTTTCTGGAAGATAGAGATGAATTTTTTATTAATGATTTATAAAACATTATTTTTTAATATCAAATGAAGAAATATCACATTTTGAAAAATATGATCAAGGGGGAGAAGGGGTGGTTTTTTAATCCATAAAGATACATGAAATTGAGGTTGAAAAATAATAATTTTTTTATTAGATTTAATAATATAAAGATAGGGGAGAAAATATGAGATATTTCATGGCACAATAAAAAGGAAATGGAAACTTCCATATGAATTTTTTAAATATGATTGAATTACAAAGTTTTCAATTGATTTTTTAAAGAATAAAGGTAGTGAGTATGAGATTAAGAGTAAAAAATAAAGTTCTAAAAATGAGATATGGGGTAAGATATATAAATAAAACAGAAAAGTTATTGTGATAAAGAAGAGTCTCAAATGATCAAAAATATAAAGTGTGTTGAGAAAATAAGAGGATGATTGATCCACTAAAAGTATACAATAATATGAAGAGACTTATGGATGTTTTATAAATTTTATGTATCATTTGGAACAATATTAACCTCAAAAAGTTATGATTAAGGAGAAGGGATATACACTAAACATATGTCAAAAGCTGAACTTGTGATCTGTCTTGTAGATAATTAAAAGATCATAAAGGAAATAAAGCAACTAAATAAAGAGTCTGAATAGAAAAAATGTGAATAAAGATTATTTACTTTATAAAGAGTTTGGTTAAATTGAATATCTCAAGAATATTAAGGTGATAATTTCAGAATAACCCAAATTATTGAATGTTCATACTGAAAAAAAACAACTTCTAAAAAATTTGAGTTTAAAACTGAACACTGAAGATGTCTTGTTGATAAAAACACCTTATAAAATATGATTTAATACATAAAAAATGTTTTTTAAACAAAGGATAAATCATATAAATATATTGATAATGTTGGATCAAAATTCAATTGAAATATACTCCAGTAAAATCTAAAAGTGTTAAATCTATTTTTATTAATAGTGTAAGATCTAAATCCAAATCCAGGCACATTTGGGCTAACAAAAATAATCTAAAAATATTAATATATATTTTATTTACATTAAAATAAGGAATGAATTTATATATTTAAAATGTTGGATGATGATAAATAATAACAACCAAAGACAAATTATAATGAGGAATAATTCAACATTAAAATGTTCAGAATAAGTTTGATTATCTAGAAGAACACCATTTATGGAATTACTAGTATGATAATTATGTTGAAGAATGTAGGAATAATATTACAAGATAATAATATCAATATATTGAATCAATAAAAATTAATAAAAAAGATAAATCAGTGAAGTCATTCCTTTTTGAGGTTTCATTTATATCTAGAAATAGAAGAAATCCATAGAAACTTGAAAGCGGTAGTTCATCTCACATGATTAGAGACACTGATATTTTGACGAAAAAAATTTAAGTTCATGATGGAGTATAATTTAATTTTTAAATGAATATACCTTTTAAATTAGAGGAGTTGGAAAAGTTGAGATTCAAATTTAAAAACTACAGATGATCTATATTTTGATGGTCTCAAACAAAACTTTTTTATTTATAGAAATCTTTATGGTAACGGGAATAAAGTCATTTTCCAAATGAATTATTGTAACATCATGTTATTAAAATTTTCAATAATTATTAACAATGGATAAAGAACAAGTTATGACTTATTTCAAATTATAAATTTTAATTACTCTTGTTATTTGAGTTTAAAATATTCGAATAAGATTTTAAATATAAGACTTGGACATCTAGTTAAAACGTGTATAAGTAAGATCTAAAAGGGATATGTGGTGGGATACCTTAAAAAATTGAATATAGAAAGAGATATAAATTTTAAAACATGTCAAAAGTGGAATATAGTGTACAGAGGTCATGAAAATATTTAAATTCAATCCACCTAGCCACTTCAATTAATGCTTTCTGATTTATGTGGCCTAATGAGACCTCAATCCAGAAGGGGTGATCATTTTTTTTATTATATTAATTTATTATTTCACCAACATGACTAATGTGATGTTCAAAAAGAAAAAATATAAGGTCATAGAGAAGCTCGGGATATTCAAAATAGAAGTTGAAAAAGAGTTAGGAGTGTTTGTGAAGAAGTAATGAATTGATAATTGAATGAATTCCACTAGTAATTATTTTGAATAATATCTTTCTATGAATTTGATTGAACATAAATATAGTTCTCCTCATAAAACTTGTTAGAATTTATCTCTATGAATGGAAAATATAATTTTTATCAAAATGTGAGGAAACATGCTATTTATGTTCAATCTTTCAAAATTATTTTAGAAGTAAGCTATACTGTAGCTATGCATATTCAAATTAAATGCTTCTTAATACCTGAATCACATATAACTTCTTAAGAGATATGTAAAAATAAAAAACCTATTATATAGTATTTCAATGTATTTGGTAGAAAATCTTTAACCAAGATAAAAAAATAATTATATTTTGCGTAAATTTTATGAAAAATAAGATAAAGGATTTTTCAAGGGATATTTATTAGATAAAAGAGGATATAAATACCAAAATGAAATATTACACAAGATGTTATACTACTATTATGTGAGTATTATTGAAAATAAAATAAATTTTAGTGTGATAAATGTTGTATATTTTGATAATTATAATGAATTTATCATGCACGATTTTTAAAAAAGAAGTAAAATGGTATTTATGAATGAATAAAATCATACTGATATATATTTATTATCAAACCAGTGATGATGAGGGTGTTACTAAACATGAAAAATATAAGTATTGGATGGTGTAAAAATATGTTAAAGAAAAAAAGATCATTAAAAATAAAAAATTCACCTATTCAAAATAGAAGGAGAATAAGGATTAAGAATAAATAAAACATTAGTATCAAAAATTTATCCATAATAAATTTTTGAGGCAATTGACCATAAAGAATAGATAAATGATAAGAATAAATATTTAGATCAAGTTCAATGTAATACAACTTGATATCTTATTCACGGACCAAAGGGGAAGATCATTATTGGATAAAAGTGGGTTTTGTAAAATAATATCAATGAAAAAGATTAAATTTCAAGAAATAAAGACACAGTACTATATAAATACTATTAACATGTTAAAGGAGTTGATTTTGAAAAAATATTAAAACCTATCATGTAGATTGATGTAATAAGAGTGTCCTTTGTTTTTTTATCTCACCGAAAATATATGATTCATAAAATGGATTTTCATATTACTTTCTTTAATGTATGGTAAGTATTTACTGAGAAATATGAAGTATTTCCTGTTAAAAATGATGGAATATTTGTCTGCAGGTTGAAGATGTTGCATTATAGGTTGAAAAAGGACCCCATATATAGGAATTCCAAGCTAGATGGGTGCTTAAAAGGGATGAATTTCTCTAATTGTAGGTATAGAAAAACCTATATGTATAGGTTAATAGAATAGGTACTCTTATTATCATTATTTATAATGATGATATAATAATTATAGATTAAAAAGAATATTTTTTTAAGGAATTTTCACAGAAAATAAAGATGTGATTTTAAATGTCAATGCTTAGAGAGAGTATATTAATTCAATGATTATAATTTTTGTTGAATGAAAAAATTATGTTATTATCTTAAGAGAATACGACAATGAATCTTTAAATAAATTTATAGTTAAGAACTCTAAACCAGTATCTACACCTATGGCTATTGAGTAGAAATTGATCAATGATATTGAGGACTAATATTTCTATGAAAGTGAATTTAGAAGGCTGATTTAAATATTTTTGTATTTAACTACTTCTATACTAGATGTTATTTATGTTATTACCATGTGTGATAGATTTAAAAGTTATTGTAAATATTTATTCATGTACGATAATAATTGAATTCTCAAGTATATCAATGGTGTTATATGTTATAGACTAATGTATAAGTAGAGTGTGGTGATAGACCTGTATAGCTACATTGATGTTAACTGGATTGGTATTTTGGATTAAAAGAAATTTACATCAGGTGTTACTTTATTTTTGGGAGATAATTTATAGATTTAGCATTACAATAAGTAAAATTTAATATCTTTAACCACTACTAAATTAAAGTATATGGCTTCTACACATGCATACAAAAAAATAACCTAGATGATAGAATAATTATAATATCCAAAAGTGATTATTTAAAATACATTAATGATTTCATGTGATAATTAGAATGAAATTTATTTATCAAAATATCTATTGAAACACTCTATATTTTAACATATTGATATTTTATATCATTCCATCAAAGAGAATGTTAAAAATAGATATGTAAATATATAATATATCTCCACACTAGATAAGATAGTAGATATTTTCACTAAATACATGTTAAGTGATGTAATGGAAGTGTTGATGCTAAAAAAAATATTCATCATTTTCCTTTTACATGAATAAATTTGTAAAGGACTCAAAATCCTTTGGATTCCACTATCAAATGGGGATAAAGGTACACAACTCATGTGAAACATTGATAAGGAATGAAAAAAAATTTAATTTTCTAAAGGGGGAGAATATATTGATATTCTTCTGAGTTGAATAATCTATTATAAATTTTTTAGTTTACTAATGTGGAGAAAATAAAATACACCGCCTGAAAACACTTTATCCCCATGAGATTAAATTATATCAAAAACATTTCATTATTTATTAGTGTGGTGTCCTAGTTTTTCTCTTTATGGAATTATATGATTTCATGATTGTTTGGTATCTTATTATTTCAAAATAGATCTAAAGAGTTATATTAATGAACCCCTAGAATTTTTGTTGTACTATTTTATTTAATATTAATAGACACTGATAAGTATTGAGGAGAAAACATGAAAAGTTAGGATAAATATCTTCTTTATTGTAATAAATTTATAATATTAGTGATACATCTATGTCCTGAACTCTACAAGAACATATCAAGTATATAGTTTCTCACACTGGGGGGAAACCTTGTAAAATTCATGTGTTCTTTTTGTTTTTATTTATTTCTGTTACATACGGGTGAGGTTAGGATTAAAAGAAAGAGTGGATCTTAACTCTAATAGTTCATTAAGGTTAATTTAATAAGGAAATTTTAAAAAATAAGAATAATGATTCATCCACCCTTATTAGTGTTATAAAATCATTCATCTAGGAACTTCAGTATTAAATGGATTTTTGAAAATAATATTTCCATGGTCATTACACTATTTTATATAAAAGATAAAAAATCCATTTCTTTAATAATGGTTATAAAAATCTGAATCATTTGACAATCGATAAAAAAAACCAAATTTCTGGAAATGATATATTTTTTATTAACAGAAATAATTCATGGGATTTTAAAAATTAAACATAAGAATGGGATATAATTAGCTAAGTTTAAGGATGATATATATTTCAAAGATAACTTTTTGGAGCCAATACAAGTATTATAAATTACAAATTATTTTTTATATATTCAAATTCTCATTATTAATACATGGAATTGGTTAATAAAAATTTTCAAATACATATAAAAAAAATTTGATGGTATTTATGGATAAGATTTTAATTTATTAATAATAAAATATGGTCCAAGAAATAAATTAAGATATTTTTTTAGAGACTATACATTGACATGAGTTATATTTTATTTTCCCAAATTTTCAATTCTAGATTAATGAAGTGATATTTTTGGTCATGTTGTTTCTAAAAAATACATCTATTGATAACAAGAAAGTTATTGTTGTGATGTCATCCAAAGGGAAAAGAAATGTTTTTAGAATTTTAATTTTTGGAATATTTGGTTTTCATTATCATCATTTTATTAATTAGTTTTAAAAATTATCCTTTCTAATGATATCATTGTCTCATAATAATTTTGAATATGAATGGAATTAAATTTGGTCATAAATTATTTGATAAATTTAAAATAAGGAATATTTTAGCTCTAATTTTTATATTTCCAGATCTATTAATGGTTATACATTATATTTTTATAGACCTAGAGTGGCATTGGGGCATGTTCATTTCAAAGGATAAAATATTTATGGTTTCGAACATAGTGGAATTACTTATTTGAGCCATACAAACATGACTATTGTTAGATTCAATTAATAATATTCAATGTACATGATGATAAATTTCATGACCAATAAATTTATGTAGTTAAAATTAACAAAGAACCCTACAAAAAAATATTATCTTTCATTCTTAATTTATAATTAATTTAATAAAAATAATAATACCTCGATGTTGAGTTCATTATTCAATTTAGTTATTGATCATAAAAATCATTGTTTGGTTGTACCATCATTATTTCGAGAGGCCCCAAAGCAGAATCCCTCCAGCGAATATCCACACAAGATCCTTTGATATTGAAGCATCGTTGATGATTGTCGGTGTGCTAGTATGGTGGTACTGATCATCTTGCATCACTTCCTTTCATCTCCACATAATCCTTCAAGGTTGAAGGATTAATTCTTGTTTTTTTATTTAGTGGATGAGTAATGTGTAATATTATTCCTGGTTCTTGATATTGTTCTAGAGAAAGTTTCTATCTATGGTTGAGAGAATCTCAAGAGGGTCTATTTTGCACAAAAACATCTAGCTCTATAAAATATTATAACTAAGTATTTATAGAGCTAATTTATAGTATAAATAATTTCACATAGTCCCTAATTATTATCATAACACTTAGAAAATCCCATATAATATAATAATATTTTTATTTTTATTTTTCTTGACATGTTCATCTCTCACAGATAAATAAGAATAATTCCTTAAATAAATAATTTAATATTTATTTAAATGAAAAATAATATATCATTCCCACTAGAACTGATAACTCATTTTGTGTTTCCTCCTTAGTACTTTCCAAACCTCAAATAATAAATATTATTCATTTGATAAATAATTAAATATTTATAATATTCAATGTCATGTGCATAAATATTTATTTTAATATTAAACTCACATAAAATAGTTACTAAATATATGAAATAAATAAATTCCAAATTAATATTATCTTTTGGAATGAAGAATAATATTTTTCCATTAATTAAATTCAAATATAATTTAATTGAGGTCAATAGAAACATTATGTATGTGACCCTCAAGGATTATTCCTCAGTTGCATTAGGTAGATTCACCTAAATTAAAATATTAATGTTTAGTAGCACGTAAAGGTGCCCGAGTGGAAGAATTTAATTATTTAACTTCAACAACCACATATGAATGCTCACTCTATACTATAATCCATTTCTATCAATATCTCATCAAGAAGTTCACAGACTCATTTCATCAACCTATACACTCGATACATCTTTCTTCGACTTCATAAAATGAACTCGCACATACACCATGGACATGAAATTTAATATGGAAGTTCCATTTCAATAGAGGGGTTGAAGTATCAACTTCCATAAATATGGTAGGTACAAATCCTTCCTTAACTTATTCATTAATAACACATCACTTGTTATTCACCCAACATACCCAAATTCACCATGAATATATAGAGCCATGGTTTAAAACAATGCATCTAAGTATGTGACTCATTAAATAAATTAATAATAATATTAAAGATAAATATCATTAAAATATTTTGTAAATAGGAATATCCAATAACACACAAACATGTGTATTCACTACTAATGGTTTTGTTCTGATAACCTCCTCTCTTGAATATTACCAAGTAAAAACTTCATGGGAAGAAGTCTCTCTATATTATAAGCCTCCCATCCCTGGTATCTTATGAAATGCCTGGATCGGTTGTGATCATTGAGAGGGGAGGGGTGAATCAGTGATAACTTTTTCTTTTTATGAATTGTTCCCTTTGGTTTATCAATTCAACCTCTGCAGCTGGTTAAAGCCTAGATCTACTCTTTTAGTGGTGCAGTAATAATGAGAGCACAGAACACAGAGATTTACAAGGTTCGGTACAAAGACCTACTCCTTGCCGTGTTGGTTACACCCCCCAACACGGATTCTTCACTATGCCAAAAGATGATTACACAGTAATTGGTCATACCCCCCAATTACAAGTTGGTTAAACCCCCCAACTCCACAGCATCATCTTCATCATGGCTCCACTTCACTTCTTCAAAGGTGTTGTTCAAAACTTCAAGTAGCTTCAACAGTCTTCAAAAGATCTCGTTGGTCTTGCTCACCAAAAAACCAATCACTTAGAATGATCAGTTCTTTTGCATTCACACACTTAAGTGTGTACTCCTCTTCTTCTTATGGTTTGTCACTCTTTTTCACTTGTGCACACATACACAACTCATTTTGAATGTACTCAAATGGGTACAAGCCGAACCTCGGCCTCTTCCTTTCTTTGCACACTCACAAGCCTCGGGCTCTTCACTTCACACACACTCAAGGTGTGTTCTTCACTTTGCAGACAAGGTGCAAGCCTGCTTTCTCACTTCCACACACAACCAAGCCTCGGGTTCTTCCTCTTCAATTTGCACACACACACTAAGTGTATTTTTCTCAATATACCCGAACTCAAACTAGGCGCGCAAGGAGGTGTGGTCCTCTTCTTGTCTTCAAATGCCGCGCAGGCTCAAGTGTGAAAGGGTGCAACACTGCCGCGGGCGCTTCTGTCGCGCAAGCCTCAACGAACCTCGAAGGCGCGCAGGTGATGCGGCTCGGCTCCTTCCTGTCGCGCAAGGGATGCGCGCAGGGTCTCCTCCAACTTCTTTTTCTCAAATATGCGCAGAAGGGACTTCACGAAGCCAAGGGTGGCTTCGGGCTGCTTCGTCGCGCAAGTGGGTTGCGCGGAGCTCCAAACTTCATGAGGCACAAAAGGCTCTCACGGGACTTCAAATATTCAAAGGATCAGCAAAGCAACAATGAGGTCTCGGCCTCTCCTTTTATAGGCAGAGATGCCTCATATCTTCCGCGTGAGATAAATCTCGAATCACCGAAGATTTCGGATCTTCAAGATTTTCTCTAAATCTTGTTTTCCTTTGCTGTTTAAACGCGGGTTCTTTTATTTGCCCTTTCTTCACATGCATGCGACTTAGAACGCATGCACGACCTTCTTTAAGCACTGCCCTTGCAAATCATAAACCATTCATAGCCTCGGCAGATTCTCTTGCCTCGGCCGAACACGAATATCTTCATTACTGGCATGCATGCCCATTTCTACGCATGGATGTGTTCATTATGGCCAGACGATCACAATGGTGGCTTTAGCTTGATCGGAGGTGGCCGGGAGCTCAAATTCTGTCGTCGGGAGGTGCCTGGTTCGAAGGTGGACTCGTGGGTGGCCTCTTGCGAGCTCGGGGAAGAAGACGGATGCTGGGCCGTTGGATGCGGTGATCAAATGAGCATCAATGGCCAGGATTGGAACAGGGCTCCGCGGATGCATCGGGCGGCCGAGATCTGCCGCGAGATCGCCTGGACGGCTGAGATTTGCTCCCGGGTGAAAATTCCGCGTCCCACATCGAAACGGGAAGCGGTTTTTCCGCGGCTTATCAACCTAGCGCTCCCTCTCAACGCTCAGTTGTACTTCCCCCTCCACGGTGTCGCCCCGCACCGTGTTCTCCCTGCGGGCGCGCTCTACGCCCACTCTGCTCCCTGCGGGCGCGCCACTGGCGCCCACTATGCACTGCTTGACACTCGCGGGTGCGCTCATGCGCCCCTACTGCGCTCCTCCGGGCGTGCCCCAGACGCCCATGCGGTGTCTTGGGTGCGTCCTGCCGCCCTGGGCTCGCCCCACGGGTTCCCCCATGTGTGTGGTGCCTAGCGCCCATGCCTTGGGGTTGAACCCTCAAGGTGTCCACGGGCTGGCCATATTTTTGGCTAAGGCAATGAATGAGGAACTTTGTCCAATACAAAGTTCTCCTATGAGTATATGCCACATGCCACATTCCCTTCAATCCATTCTTCTCCTTCATCTTCTTCTTGAGAATTCAAACATTAATCCTCTTGATTAGAAACAACTCCTCAATTTATAATTCTTCTTCATCATCTCATTTTCTACTTAGGAGAGAATTCTCAAGGATCTTCATCAACCGAACTCCTGAATCACATAACTTCTTCAATGTGCTTCGTTGATCTAATCAGAGATCAATTGGATCTTCTTCTGATTCACATGCACTAAGAGATAGTGCATGGACTTCTTTAATCCACTTCATCCACTTAGAACTTATGGATGGATCACTTTCAACTCCTCATGCATTGTCAGTACAATGCATGGTCTTCAAACAATGTTGTGACTTTGTATCCAGTTGATACAAGTTCTTTGAACTTAAAGAGCAACTCAACAATCGTCTGATTTAATGATGATACTCTATCATCATCCATTCTTCAAGTGGTGTAACTTAGTATCATCTTGATACAAGTATTGAAACATTAAGATCAGTTCTTCAATCTTCTGATATTATGCTTCCTCAATCATCAATCTTCAAGATGTACTTCATCAGATGGCACACGAAGACAAGTTATTGACAACAAATGCAATCACTTCACTTGGGCACAACAATCTCCCCCTTTGTATTTGGTTGTCAATACTCCTAAGCACACTTAGAGAATGTCGTGTGCCTGATGATTTCTCCCCCTTATTGGCCAACAAATGCAAAGGGATGAATGGAAACCATACTCAGAATATAGAGCTTATGGAACCTGCACATCTTTAACTGCCAATGCTCCCCCTCAGGGGATGCACTCATCTCCTTCAATTCCCTGCATGTCAGTACAAGAATACAAAAAGTTAGGGAATAATGAGGGACCTTCTTCTTCCTCAAGTTAGAGGAGAAGGCTGAACATGAAGATTCAGCCTTAGCTCAGCAACTTTTTCTGTAGGCATAGCTTGTATCCATTGTTCAACTGCTTCAGCCACTGTGTGAGGTTCAACTTGAGAAACCCGTGCACTCTGATCTTACAATCTCAACATTCTTCTAGTTCTTACTGAGGAGTGTGGTTCAGCCAGGACATTTTCTGTGTCAGTATGTTTCTTCAATTGGTTTTATGTCCTTCCACTTTTATTACCTTCCTCTTCATCACTGGTGTATTCAGATTTGATCTCAATTTGAAATAGGTTTCCAGTGGTTCTTCTTCCTTGAGTGATGATCTGTCCATCCTTCGAGCTCTTGATGATGCATGAATCTTTCTTGAACAGTACTTCACGACCATCATCACATAACTGACTTACACTCAGCAGGTTGTGTTTCAATCCTTCGACAAATAACACATCATTGGATTTTAGATTTGTTGTTTCAACCAGTGCCTTTCCAACTCCCTTGATTTTTAGAGAACAATTATTTCCAACCACCACAGTTCCTCCTTCATGACATTCTATGTTGTTTAGAATTTTTATATCACCAGTCATGTGTGATGAGCATCCACTATCAAGAATCCATGACTTGTTTCTGCTGCTGGATTTTGGAGCAACTTCAGCAAAGCATGTGATTTCTTCATTGGTTTCCTGAATGCCTTTCCCTTTCATGTCTTTGACTTTTTGTTCGGGAAGAGTAGTCATACATTTATCAGCTCTATGACCTTGTTGGTCACATCTTCCACAAGCTTCACTTAGGCAGTCAAATGTGTTCTGAATTGGAGGTTTTGATACTTTCTGCACAACACTCTGGGTTTCAGGATGTCTCCCCCTTGACTCATGCCTCATTCTTGGAAGAGACATGTTATACCAGCATGCATAGGCCTTATGACCAAACACACCACAACACCAGCAGTAGCCTCTAAACTTTGACCTTTTCCACTGATAAGAGTCATGTTGTAATTTCCTGTCCAAGATTTGAGTAGTCCTTCCTGAGGATTTCATTTCTTCCACTGAAGATGATTTTGAACAGGTTTGTTTATGACATGTTTGTCTCAATTTTATCTTTGAACCCACATAGTTAGAAATAACAGATGTAAATTGAGATTTACTGAGTGGTGAGTCGACCTGCCTCTGAGCACCAGTGTGAGATGATTCTGCCTTGACCTCAACAGCCTTGTTAAAGTCTTCTCTCATCTTTTTCAAGTTATTTTGTGCTTCAACCCACTTGGACTGTGTTACTGATTGTTCTTCTTCTTTGAGGTGAAGTTTCTCCTCAAGATCTTTTGCTATTATATCGAGCTCATCTATCTTCAGTTTGTGTCTCTTGATTTCATCAATGTACATTGTCTCTTTCTTCATACATTCTTCCAACTCCTCAGTCATCCTTTTGGTTTCCTTTTGTAACAATCTCTTCTCTTTCTTGAGTTTAGTGTTCTGTTCAAGGCAAGCCACTATTTCATCTTTCAACATGTGTTCGAGCTCTGTTCGTTCATTTTCATCATCTTCACTGCTGCATGTGTCAAACCCTTTTTCCACATGAGCCATAAAATTCGTTTCTTCTTCTAATTGACTGGCTGAAGTGAAGTCTGATTCTTCCTCTCTGCTAACATAGCTTCTTCTTTCACCTGGAACAAACCTTTTCTTTCTTGCACCAGATCTGTTTCTTTCTCTTGGGTATCTACTCCATTTCTTATTTTGTGACTTATCTTCTTCAACTTCCGGAGCACTAGATCTTTTCTCGGGACAGTTATCAGCAAAGTGTCCGATGTTATTGCAATTGAAACACCTCGATGGTAATTTCCCTTTTCCCCTGAATTTAGTTTTTCCAAACCATTTAGATAAAAGAGAAATAACCTTGTTGAGATCTTCATCCTTTTCTTCATTGTCCGACTCATTTGATCCTAAGACTTCGTCATCTCTTATCTTGAGTTGTCTCATGGCCTCGAAAGCCATCTCATCCTTGATCTTCTTTTTGAATACTGGAATCTTCCTCATTTCATATGTAATGAGAATATTGTGAAGTTCATCAAGAGAGAGATCATCTCTGTCTTCTAGTGCGGAGACTTTGGGATCAAACCTGTCAGGAAAGTTTCTCATTAGTTTTTTAACAATAGTTGAGTCCTCCAACTTTTCTCCAAAGCCTCGAATGTTACTGACAATTTCATTGACTCTTGTAAAATAATCGTCAATACTTTCTTCTTCTCCCATCTTAATATATTCAAACCGACTTCTCCAAATTTGTAATTTAGCTTCCTTGACTTTCATGTTGCCTTCATAACAACTCTCCAATTTGTCCCAAATTTCTTTGGCATTCTTGAGTCCCATGACTTTTGTGTAAATCTTTTCTGAGAGAGACATAAGAATGGCATTTTGAGCTTTAAGATCAACTTCCATATTTCTTTTCTCAGCAGGTGACATAGCAGCTTCATCAGCATGAGGAGGGAATCCAAATAAGGCTGCATTTCTAACTTCAAGGCCGAGAGATAGAAGGTAGGGTAACATCCGATTCTTCCAGCTGTGGTAATTCTTTCCATCGAATGTAGGAACACCCCTACTATTAACAGAATTCAGATTGTCCATCTTCTCAGAAGTAGATCCTTACAGAGGGAACCTCCCTCTGATACCACTTGAAATGCCTGGATCGGTTGTGATCACTGAGAGGGGAGGGGTGAATCAGTGATAACTTTTTCTTTTTATGAATTGTTCCCTTTGGTTTATCAATTCAACCTCTGCAGCTGGTTAAAGCCTAGATCTACTCTTTTAGTGGTGCAGTAATAATGAGAGCACAGAACACAGATATTTACAAGGTTCGGTACAAAGACCTACTCCTTGCCGTGTTGGTTACACCCCCCAACACGGATTCTTCACTATGCTAAAAGATGATTACACAGTAATTGGTTATACCCCCCAATTACAAGTTGGTTAAACCCCCCAACTCCATAGCATCATCTTCATCATGGCTCCACTTCACTTCTTCAAAGGTGTTGTTCAAAACTTCAAGTAGCTTCAACAGTCTTCAAAAGATCTCGTTGGTCTTGATCACCAAAAAACCAATCACTTAGAATGATCAGTTCTTTTGCATTCACACACTTAAGTGTGTACTCCTCTTCTTCTTATGGTTTGTCACTCTTTTTCACTTGTGCACACATACACAACTCATTTTGAATGTACTCAAATGGGTACAAGCCGAACCTCGGCCTCTTCCTTTCTTTTCACACTCACAAGCCTCGGGCTCTTCACTTCACACACACTCAAGGTGTGTTCTTCACTTTGCACACAAGGTGCAAGCCTGCTTTCTCACTTCCACACACAACCAAGCCTCGGGTTCTTCCTCTTCAATTTGCACACACACACTAAGTGTATTTGTCTCAATATACCCGAACTCAAACTAGGCGCGCAAGGAGGTGTGGCCCGCTTCTTGTCTTCAAATGCCGCGCAGGCTCAAGTGTGCAAGGGTGCAACACTGCCGCGGGCGCTTCTGTCGCGCAAGCCTCAACAAACCCCGAAGGCGCGCAGGTGATGCGGCTCGGCTCCTTCCTGTCGTGCAAGGGATGCGCGCAGGGTCTCCTCCAACTTCTTTTGCGCAAATATGCGCAAAAGGGACTTCACGAAGCCAAGGGTGGCTTCGGGCTGCTTCGTCGCGCAAGTGGGTTGCACGGAGCTCCAAACTTCACGAGGCACAAAAGGCTCTCACGGGACTTCAAATATTCAAAGGATCAGCAAAGAAACAATGAGGTCTCGGCCTCTCCTTTTATAGGCAGAGATGCCTCATATCTTCCGCGTGAGATAAATCTCGAATCACCGAAGATTTCGGATCTTCAAGATTTTATCTAAATCTTGTTTTCCTTCGCTGTTTAAACGCGGGTTCTTTTATTTGCCCTTTCTTCACATGCATGCAACTTAGAACGCATGCACGACCTTCTTTAAGCACTGCCCATGCAAATCATAAACCATTCATAGCCTCGGCAGATTCTCTTGCCTCGGCCGAACACGAATATCTTCATTACTGGCATGCATGCCCATTTCTACGCATGGATGTGTTCGTTATGGCTAGACGATCACAATGGTGGCTTTAGCTTGATCGGAGGTGGCCGGGAGCTCAAATTCTGTCGTCGGGAGGTGCCTGGTTCGAAGGTGGACTCGTGGGTGGCCTCGTGCGAGCTCGGGGAAGAAGACGGATGCTGGGCTGTTGGATGCGGTGATCAAATGAGCATCAATGGCCAGGATTGGAACAGGGCTCCGCAGATGCATCGGGCGGCCGAGATCTGCCGCGAGATCGCCTGGACGGCTGAGATTTTCTCCCGGGTGAAAATTCCACGTCCCACATCGAAACGGGAAGCGGTTTTTCCGCGGCTTATCAACCTAGCACTCCCTCTCAACGCTCAGTTGTACTTCCCCCTCCACGGTGCCGCCCTGCACCGTGTTCTCCCTGCGGGCGCGCTCTGCGCCCACTCTGCTCCCTGCGGGCGCGCCACTGGCACCCACTATGCACTGCTTGACACTCGCGGGTGCGCTCATGCGCCCCTACCGCGCTCCTCCGGGCGTGCCCCAGACGCCCATGCGGTGTCTTGGGTGCGTCCTGCCGCCCTGGGCTCGCCCCACGGGTTCCCCCATGTGTGTGGTGCCTAGCGCCCATGCCTTGGGGTTGAACCCTCAAGGTGTCCATGGCTGGCCATATTTTTGGCTAAGGAAATGAATGAGGAACTTTGTCCAATACAAAGTTCTCCTATGAGTATATGCCACATGCCACATGCCCTTCAATCCATTCTTCTTCTTCATCTTCTTCTTGAGAATTCAAACATTAATCCTCTTGATTAGAAACAACTCCTCAATTTATAATTCTTCTTCATCATCTCATTTTCTACTTAGGAGAGAATTCTCAAGGATCTTCATCAACCGAACTCCTGAATCACATAACTTCTTCAATGTGCTTCGTTGATCTAATCAGAGATCAATTGGATATTCTTCTGATTCACATGCACTAAGAGATAGTGCATGGACTTCTTTAATCCACTTCATCCACTTAGAACTTATGGATGGATCACTTTCAACTCCTCATGCATTGTCAGTACAATATATGGTCTTCAAACAATGTTGTGCCTTTGTATCCAGTTGATACAAGTTCTTTGAACTTAAAGAGAAGCTCAACAATCGTCTGATTTAATGATGATACTATATCATCATCCATTCTTCAAGTGGTGTAACTTAGTATCATCTTGATACAAGTATTGAAACATTAAGATCAGTTCTTCAATCGTCTGATATTATGCTTCCTCAATCATCAATCTTCAAGATGTACTTCATCAGATGGCACACGAAGACAAGTTATTGACAACAAATGCAATCACTTCACTTAGGCACAACATCTTATATCATCTTTGTCCATTAAAATATGTCATACAACTATAGAACATGTAGTTAACAATATCGTCATAGCACTTCAAGGTTCTCATCATAGCGAGGAACTGTTATGACCTCTATATGAGATAGATACTCTTAGTACATTATCATATTACTGTTACACATAATAATATACACTATGTGATAATATATTTACTAAAATTTGAGTCTTTTATTATATATAAGTAATATAAAGTACAAAATAGTTGGTTCTATGGAACCAACTCCAATGGAATCCCATATACACTAGATCCAACTATTAACTACTTGTTAGTTATCACATTGTTAAAATATGCTTCTACTGAGTATGGATATAGAAACTGGTCCAACCACAATTTTGTGGCCAGTGTTAGTATTGAAACATTTATTTGTTTCCGATTTTTTATTTATTACATAACTACCTTGATAAAATACCTCAAGTTGTAGTATACTCAAGTATACGTTTCCCTTTTCATAATTCTAACATCTTAGATTAAACCATAGTCAAAGCTTATCATAAAATGATAAAACTCCTACTATTTTCGTATAACCCAAAATTGAACAAATAATTTATAAACATCTTATTAAGCTACATTAAAATCCAAAATGTACTAAATTATTTTAATTACATAAATAATATCATATAATATGTTTGTTCTTTTTATTACCTTACCCTCACTGTGATTCTTGATCAAAAATCGTCTAAATGAAAACTAGTGTTATAACTCCTCAAACACTAGTATTCCCATTTCTCCTTATATCAAGAACTCATCAAATTCTACTATCTCAAGTTATATTATATAGTAATTAATAAATTAATATGTATTTACACTAGTTTTTTTTATATTTTCACTTGATATGTAATATAAAACAACCATATATATCATGTAAAATTAGATATATTTCTAGCACTTAAGATTGTGAAATAATATTCATAATATTATTGTTTCCCAAGAATGTTATCATAGGAATATTTCATTACATGTGTGTTGAAAAATAATTTATTATTGATTTGTTTCATTCAATATTTTCAATACATGGTCAACATATGTACTATGGATAAATTAATAAACCATGTACATCAAAATCTAAAGATCTTGTTCCCTGAAACTAGGTTATTATTTTAACTCATTCGTAGAGAAATGTATTCCTTTATTATAAGAAATAAAATTATACTAACTATTTTTTTATATGTTAGAAATATATATATATAATGTAAAGTATTAGTTCTCCCATTAAACTTTTGTAGACACATGCAACTCCCTTCTTCCAAATCAATATTTTATGATCACTATAATTTTATCTAACCATAAATTGATATGTGAATTTTATATATCTTATAAATATTAATTATTTTCACCAACCCTTTTTTATTATGTCATATAGACAAGTTCTATAGGTTATATATCAAGAAATATGGACTTAATATCCACCCTCCAAATAAAATTATCACAAAATATTGCTATGACAAGTAAAATTCAAATGGATTTTTGGATGATGATTGAAGGAGAGGTATTGTTATATAATATGTCTTATACATCATTTTTAATAATCAATCATTCTTTATTGGTATCAACTTACACTACTAGAATTTTTAGCTTTCGAGGCGGGGGACCTATAGCGGCCTCCATTTGGTGGCCGCTAATACTATCAACAGCGGCCGCTAAATGGAGGCCGCTACATTTTAATACAGAAAAAAACCAAATTTTCCCCTCCCTGACCACGCGACCCCATTTTCCCTTCCCTGACCCTGTGACCCCATTTTCCCCTCCCCGGGCCCACGACCCCAACCCTCGATGACCCCGACCCCCGGCGTCCCCTCCCCGACCCCCGGTGATCCTGACCCCCAACCTCCGGCGACCCCAACCCTCGGCGACCACCGACCCCAAGTGATTCCCGGTGACCCCGGAAACCCTCTGCGACCCCAACCCCTGGCGACCCCCATCCCCTTGCCTCCATGCTACGCCACTCGCAACCCCGGCGACCCCCACTGCCTTGCCTTCGCGTTGTGCCCCCCGTGACCTCGACACCCCCGCGACCCGACAACCCCCACCCCTACCTCCGCGCTGCACCTTCGGAAAGTCCGACCATCGTCGTCCCCTCCCAGCCCCACTGCATCCCTCCAGCAATTCCTCCTACCTCCATTGGACCCTCCCGGTCTGTTGTCCCTCTCCATGTAGAACCATCCCACGCTTTATCCAAGGTTTCCGCCCCTTTCGAGTCCGGTCGTCGAACCCCTGTCGTTAAGTCGTTGCGCCATCATGGATCTGCAATTGAGTCACACCCCGTTACCCGCAGTCGAGTCCTCTGAAGGTAATGTTTTTTATCTTTCAAATTTGGTTTTTAAATTTTAATGATATGTGTTTTTTTATAATTTAAAAAAGATATTTCACTTTTGATTTCTATTAAATACAGATATGGATAGGAGCTGGATTGATATGCAAGATAGGTTTTTAGCTGAATATTATGAGGGGATTAAGCGATTTATGGATTTCACCAACAGATTTCCAAGAGATATGATTAGTTGTCTATGTAGAAAATGTGCAAATAGATATCTCTTAAAATGAGATAGTGTTAGAGAACATTTTTTTTGAATGGGTTTTTGAAAAACTATAAGACATGGAAATGTCATAGAGATTGTTCTGTTTCATGTCATCACTCAGAAAATATTCATATGAATGTTGATTTGAGAATAGTTGATCTGATGAACATAATGCTCAATGATATGATGCGTCAGTTTCAACCTAAAGACAATAATGTCGTAAATGATGACATTGGATTGATTAATCCTCGTTCTTTGGTAGATGGAGAAGCATTGAAATTCTTCACGATGTGCGTACTGAATTATATCCAGAATGCACTAAATTTAGTAAACTTTCATTCATCATTGAATTGTTACACCTGAAGGACTTGAACCATTGGTCAGACACCTCATTTGACATGTTTTTTGTATTGTTAAAGAAGGTACTCCCTGCTGAAGAGAAGATTCCAGATTCATTCTATCAAGCTCGCAAGTTGACCGATGATCTTGGTTTTACATATGTTACAATTGATGCGTGTCACAATAATTGTATGTTTTTCAGAAAAGAGAATTTGTAATTAAATATGTATACTGTTTTATATATATCTAGGTGGAAGACCAATGAGATTAATAAAGGTAGTTAGATTCTTCCTGAGAGAGTCTTGAATCAATTGAAACAAGTTTCCTCTAAACAGATGTTTTATTTCCCACTGAAACCGAGACTGAAAAGATTCTTCTTGTCCACAAAAATTTATAATTTGATGACTTGACATTCATAGATAAAGAAAGAGGTTGATAAATTAACTCACCTGGAAGATTCTTTGTCATGGAAAGAGTTTGATTAAAGACACCCAGACTTTTCCCAGGATGATCGTAATATTCGACTGGGTTTGGCAGCAGATGTTTTTAAACCATTTAGTTACATGGTTGGTGCGACACATAGTATGTGGCCAGTGGTGTTGGTTCCACAGAACATTCCCCCATGGGTATGTATGAAGCAACCTTTTTTTACTGTCAATTCTAATTGATGGACCGAGAGGATCTAGCGATAAAATCAATGTTTATATGAAACCTTTGATTTATGAGCTGCAAGAATTTTGTGTCAATGGTGAAATAACTTTTGACTCAGCAGCTAATGAAATGTTTAGACTTTGGTCCCCTTTGTTATGGACAATTAATGATTTCCCAGCGTATGCTAACTTATCAGGTTGGAGTACAAAAGGATAATTTGCTTTCCCTTGTTGTAATAAGAGTAAGAAATCTATAAGGCTTAAGCACGGTAGAAAGTGGGCATATCTTGTTCACAGATTCTTTCTTCCTCCATTGCACAGGTTCAGAAAATAACGTGTATCGTTTGATGGGAATAGAGAGTATGACCCAACACCACAAATACTGTCTGGGGTTGAAATTTGTCCACAACATGATCAAGAAAACATTCGTACAATGTATGATTTTCTAGATTTGTTGGTTCCCACATTTCCTTCTATTCCTGCTGCAAATAGACAGTGAATGTAACATCCCAAGTAAGTAATGAATAATAGATATTTTTATCTATGCCTATTAATGAATTATATAGTGTTTTAGAGTCTTAAAATGAAAATAAATCTAATCTTAAGCATGGAATACACTAATATTCTTAAAAGATTGTTTTACTGCCTTTTGATAGAAAACCCTTTTAAATCAATCTTTTGAAAATTTTATAATCTATATTTGTCAAAATAAACATATTCATTATGATTGGGACATTGAATTTTACATTGGATAAATTTTTTGTTTTTTTCTGACAATGTTCATTTTTTAATGAATAGTGAAAATACTGCATTTTACATCAAAACTGCTTTTTCATTTAATTTAATTATATGGTTAGATTATATTTTTAATTGGTATTAAAGTGTAATCTGAATATAATTTTACCATTTAATCCAATGGTGGTCATTAGGATTAATTTCACTTTGTAATTCGTCATAAACTAATGCCAAACTTTTCATAGATATTGTTTCAAAAAAACCCGTTATTTGTCATGACAGCGGGAATTGATTATTAAATTAATTAATGTAACTTATATGTTTTGAATTTTGTAAAATAGACTTCATTTTTGAATTAGGAATATCAAATATAGCCTAGGGTGAATTTATGCCTCCCGAAACGATGATTTTTCAACATTCTTTTAACACCTTCAAAGGTGGCCATTAAGATGTCACTATATTTATATATGATATATAATATGTTTATGTTTTCCTTAAGCTTCTGTATTTTCCTTTTTGGTCATACCTTTATGGTTTCCATTATGGTTAAACGCAATATCTTCATTTAAGTAAGTGCGGACTACCACCCCCTCAAAGTGATTTGATTCGTTAAATACCATATGTGGAACGTATAAAGGATGGAACTATGATATTATATATGATATTATACTGGAATTATAATATACCTTTATATCATTATGATTCCATTCTATAAAATACGAAATAGAAATCAAAGTAGCGTTCATGCGTACGTACGGCTTACCGTCTCCATGAACGGTGCATTTCATTTCTTACCTCTAAATGATTATGTAATATTATAAATGCATGAATGTACTGGATATATATGACATATATGATATCTACATCATGAATACCATTCTGGATATAATGGGTACATGAACAACTTGTAATTATAAATGGCTTATTTTTTACTCAAGTACCAATGATCGTTAAAACGACCGTTATTAACTTAAATAATTACATAGTGTTAATGACATGGAAATAAGTGATATAAAAGGAATAATGAACTTGAAAATGGTTTTTAAACAAGTAGAAATTAACTCAAGTTTATTATTCAGGAGATTAAAGAACGACCGAGTCAAGTCGGACCCGTGGTATGGGACTTCGTCTCAATCTTCTTTCATTGAGGCATATTTTGTTTTATACACAACCTTCTTTTATATTCTGTATAAACCCCTATTACTTTTACATTTATTCAAAAGGATTCTTTTTTATACGAAGTGTTTACTAAATGACAAAAGGGAATGTTTTTGTCGTACATATGCGGTGACAACGACTTCTCCGCCGCCGTGACCATTATTTGGGTTTCGGCTTCCTCTACAAGCCATACCATTTTTTAAAGAAAAATAAATACCATGTTTTACTTTTCTTTTATTTTGGTATTGAAAAATGGTTTTCATAATTTTTTTATATCAATGTGTTGTATTGATATCTTATGATTGAAAGGTGGAAATGTTATGTTTCCTTTATGCATGTTTTATGTGATATGATTATGTTGAGGTTCTTGGGAATTATTATGAAGATGGGTGGTTCCGTGATTAACTAAGGGCGGGTGAGCCCAATATAGCTCTCCAATGCATTGGGTAACGCGAAGGAGTGAAACGTTAAGATTTCTCCGAAGAGATTTAGGGAATATACTTTGATGGGTATTCCAAACGTAACCAAGAGGGTTACTCCCTACGTAAGAATGTTATGAATGCCTCAAGTTACCTTTATGTCTTATGATTTCTATGATTTATTCATGATTTGATGAGGTATGTTAAAGTTCATATGTTTTATGGGTAAAGTATGATTTCATTCTTATGTATATATGTACCCATGTTTCCTTTCCATATTTTTATATCCCTTACTAAGCTTTTTATGCTCATCCCAAGTTTTTTGAAATTTTTTTCATAGGTCAAGGGAAAGGTACATGATATGATGATAGTGTCAAGGAAGTTTCAAGAAATAATACATGTTTTATTTTAAATGTGTTTCCATTGATGGGAATGAAGAATACTATCTTTATGTAACCACTTTTTTTATATGTGGAATGTAATTCAAGTTTTATGATCTAATTCTCTAAAAATCTAAACCCGAAAAGAACCTCAATGTGTAATCTTGTAATAACTCAAAATTAAGTAAGGTTTAAGGCTGGGGCCTTATAGTTGGTATCAGCGGTCGGTTTAGATATGTTTAGGAGTTAGAATTATATTAAATTATTATCCAAAAATATTTTTTTTATGGTCAAATTGAAGTGATATAGCATTCTAAGATTACCATGTTGCTTCATCTAAGACATGTTTGTTCAGAATGGTTTTCTGTAGAGGAAACAGGGAAGCATTGCTAGGAAGGAATACAGAAGGAAATAACCTTCCGAATCAGCATCCTGAGATGGTCGGAATTGGAACTGAACAGTTTGTTGCAGTAATGGTGCAGTTGACTCAAGCGATAAATGATAGTGGTATCCATGCATGAGATCATCCAGATCAACCACAGAGGAACATGTCAGTGGTGGAACATTACATGAGGCAACATCCCCCATCATTCAGAGGATCATCTGACCCTGTGTTATTTGAAGGGTGGATTAAAGCACTAGAGAAGATTTTTGATGTCATGGGGTGTTCAGACAATCAAAAGGTTAGTCTTGCTATTTACCATTTGGAGGGTGAGGCAGATCAGTGGTGGTCTATGGTTAAAAATATCAGGGACACTGATGAGATTGATGCTCTCGACTGGGATGAATTCAAAGGTATGTTTCTTGAGAATTATTTTCCTAAGGCTGTTCGACTTAGGATGGAAAAGCAATTCTTGGAATTGAGGCAAGAGGAAGACTCAGTGGCTACCTATGAAGAAATGTTCACTCGATGGGAAAGGTATGCACCAAATTTTATCTGAGACCTTGATAGTAAAATCAATCGTTTTTACTCCAGATTAAATCCAAAATATCGAAGGGCATTAGATTCTCGTGAGTTTAAAAGTTATGAAAAGCTTGTTCGATGTGCTGAGAAGGTGGAAATGGAGTTTGGATATGATCAAGTGTTCTATAACAACCAACACAAGAAGAGACGGAGGTGGCAGGATAAAGGTAAGAATTCTCCAAAAAATTCTGATGCTAAGAAAACTAAGTTTCCAGTTTGTGATAAATGTGGCAAAAGGCATGCTGGGGAATGTCTTCTGAATTCTGGAAAGTGCTACCGATGTGGTAAGATGGGACATAAGGCTCATGATTTCACTGAAAAGGGTCAAAGTGAAGGTAAGACCAAATTTGAATTACAGTTAGTGAAATGTTATAAGTGCAATGAGATGGGTCACTATGCAAACGAGTGTCCGACAAAGAGCTTGAGTGATGGGAATCAGTTGGACTACAAGCAGAAAGGGGTGGAGAAATCCTTTGCAACTACTTCAGCAGATGTCGGGCCATCAAATGAAGTTGTATCAGGTACTTTGTTTGTTTTTTCATATTATGCCAGTGTGTTGTTTAATTCGGGGTCTACACATTCTTTCATCTCTGAAACCTTTTCTAGTAAAATGGGAATACCATCTCAAGAAATGACTCCTGAACTTTTGGTAAAAACACTTGGGGGGAATTTTGAGGCAAAAAGAATTTATAAGAATCTTCCTATCCTTATCTGTGGAAAGAACCTACTTGAAAACCTTATTGTTCTACCTCTAGTAGAGTTTGATGTTATCCTGGGTATGGATTGGCTCTCTATTTACCATGCTAAGATTGACTGTAGAGATAAATAAGTTTCTTTTCAAAAATACTTTCAGTTTGTGTACAACAATGAACCCTTACTGTTGATAACTTATCCAGAGGCCGAGAAACTTGTAAAATATGGAAATGAATGTTACCTTGCACAAATCGTTGAAAATAAAGGAACTGTTCAGATTAATGATGTGCCAGTGGTAAATGATTATCCTGATGTTTTTTCTAATGAGTTGCCTGGAATAATACCAGATTGGGAAGTTGAGTTTATGGTTGACTTTGTTTATGATTCTAAGCCAATTTCAAAACCCCCTTATCGAATGGCTCAAATTGAACTTTTAGAGTTGAAGGAGCAATTGTAATATTTATTAGAGAAAGGTTTCTTTCGACCTAGCACATCACCATGGGGTGCTCCTGTTTTATTTGTTAAAAAGAAAGATGGTTCTATGAGACTTTGCATTGATTATAGAGCCTCGAATAACATCATTGTTAAGAACAAATATCCTTTGCCTCATATCGATGATTTGTTTGATCAGCTCCAGGGAGCTCAGTATTTTTCAAAGATTGACTTGAGATCGGGGTACCATCAGCTAAAGGTAAAGGAAGCAGATGTTCCGAAGACTGCGTTTCGTACAAGATATGGCCATTATGAATTTGTAGTAATGCCTTTTGGGCTAACCTATGCACCTGCTGTATTCTTGGACTTAATGAATAGACTGTTCCATGAGTTCTTGGATAAGTTTGTGGTGGTTTTCATTGATGATATTTTGGTGTTTTCTAAAAGTAAATAAGAACATGAAATACATTTAAGGGTCATTTTGAAAACCTTAAAAGAAAAGAAATTGTATGGGAAATTTAGAAAATGTGAGTTTTGGTTGCAACAAATTTCTTTCCTTGGTCACATTGTTTCAAAAGATGGCATAACCGTTGATCCTGCAAAAACAAAAGTTGTTGAAGAATGCCCAATACCCACAAATGTAACTGATATTCATAGCTTCCTTGGTTTGGCAGGCTATTACTGAAGGTTTGTTAGAAATTTTTCACGGTTATCTAGTCCAATGACTAAGATAACTCGAAAGGGTGTTAAGTTTATCTGGACAAAAGAATGTGATGATTGTTTTCAGGAATTGAAAAGAAGATTGGTGAATTCTCCAGTTTTGGCACTACCTTCCAGGAATGGTGAGTTTGTTATCTACAGTGATGCTTCATTGAAAGGAATTGGTTGCGTCCTAATGCAGAATGATCAGGTAATTGCTTGTGCTTCACAACAGTTGAAAACTCATGAGGTAAATTACCCTACACATGATTTGGAATTAGCTGCTGTTGTTTTTGCTTTAACAATTTGGAGACATCATTTATATGGAGTAAAGTGTGAAATATATACTGATCACAAAAGTTTAAAGTATATATTCACTCAGAAATAATTGAACATGAGACAAAGGAGATGGCTAGAATTAATCAAGGATTATGATTGTACAATTCATTACCATCCGGGAAAAGCAAATAAAGTGGATGATGCTTTAAGTCGAAAAAGTAATGCTTCATTAGCAATATTGTGTTTGGAACATGATCCTTTGGTTAAGGATTTGATGAAATTTGGCATAGAAGTTGTTGGTGTAGGAAGTTCTTCTGTTTTGTTTCAGGTATTAGTGAGATCATCTCTATTAGATAGAATCAAGCAAGCACAGAAGCAAGACAGTGAGTTGCAGAAAAAGGTAGAGCTGGTTCAGAAAGGTAAGTTGCCTGAATTCAACATTGATAATGATTGAGTTTTGAGATTTGGGAAGAGATTGTGTGTGACTTGTGATTCACAGTTGAAGAGAGAGTTGTTATGTGAAGCTCATAGTTCTATGTTTTCAGTTCATCCTGGTAGTACTAAGATGTACAGAGATCTGCGGGAGTATTACTGGTGGGATGGAATGAAAGGAGATATTGCTGATTTTACTGTGAAGTGTTTGACTTGTCAGCAGGTTAAAGCAGAGCGGCAGTTACCGAAAGTGATGCTTCATCCTTTACCAGTGGCAAAGTGGAAATGGGAGAATATATCCATGGACTTTGTTGTGGTATAACCGAAGACATCTCGAGGTAATAATGCAATCTGGGTTATTGTTGATCGCTTGACTAAATCTGCTCATTTCCTTGCTATACGAGATACTTTTTCCCTAGATCAACTTTACCATTTGTATCTTAAAGGGATAGTCAGGTTACATGGAGTTCCTCTCTCCATTGTATCTGATTGTGATCCCAGGTTCACTTCTAACTTTTGGAAAGGCCTTCAGAATTCGTTGGGTACTGAATTAAATTTTAGTACATCTTTTCATCCTCAATCAGATGGGCAGTCAGAATGAACAATTCAGACATTGGAGGATATGCTACGTTCTTGCTCTATGGATTATCAGGGAAGTTGGGACCAACATCTTTCTTTGGTTGAATTTTCATATAATAACAGTTTTCATTCTAGTATACATATGGCACCATTTCAGGCATTATATGGGAAGCGGTGTCGAACTCCAGCTTTCTGGGATGAAGTGGGTGAAAGGAAGCTGATGGGACCATAATTGGTAGAAGAGATGGCAGAAAAAGTTCAGCTGATTCAGAAACACATGAGAACAGCTCAGACCTGGCAGAAGAGTTATGCGGAAAACTGGAGGAAGGATCTCTCTTTTGAGGTAGGTGATCATGTTTTTCTCAAAGTATCACCATGGAAAAGTGTGGTGCGATTTGGTAAGAAAGAAAAGTTGAGTCCAGGGTTCATTGGACCATATGAAATTCTGGAGAGAGTTGGATCAGTTTCATACCGAGTGACTTTACCTCCGAGTTTATCTCAGGTATACAATGTTTTTCACACTTTGATGTTGAGAAAGTATATGCCAGATCCATCTCATGTCTTGAGTCCAGAGGTAGTTCAGCTCGAAGAGAACCTATCTTATGAGAAACAACCGGTTCAGATTCTTGACCACAGGGAGCAAGTGTTACAGAATAAGGTGATTAATCAGGTAAAGGTTTTGTGGAAACCCACATGATGGAAGAGGCAACATGGGAATCTGAAAATGCAATGAGGGATAAGTACCCCCATTTATTCGATAAGTAAATAAATTGCGGGGATGCAATTTTCTAAAGGGGGGAAGGATGTAACATCCCAAGTAAGTAATGAATAATATATATTTTTATCTATGTCTATTAATGAATTATATAGTGTTTTAGAGGCTTAAAATGAAAATAAATCCAATCTTAAGCATGGAATACACTAATACTCTTAAAAGATTGTTTTACTGCCTTTTGATGGAAAACCCTTTTTAAATCAATCTTTTGACAATTTTATAATCTATATTTGTCAAAATAAACATATTCATTATGATTGGGACATTTAATTTTACATTGGATTAATTTTTGGTATTTTTCTGACAATGTTCATTTTTTAATGAATAGTGAAAAATACTGCATTTTACATCAAAACTAATTTTTCATTTAATTTAATTATATGGTTAGATTATATTTTTAATTGGTCTTAAAGTGTAATCTGAATATAATTTTACCATTTAATCCAATGGTGGTCATTAGGATTAATTTCACTTTGGAATTGGTCATAAACTAATGCCAAACTTTTCATAGATATTGTTTCAAAAAACCCGTTATTTGTCATGACAGTGGGAATTGAATATTAAATTAATTAATGTGACTTATATGTTTTGAATTTTGTAAAATAGACTTCATTTTTTAATTCAGAATATCAAATATATCCTAGGGTGAATTTATGCCTCCCGAAACGATGATTGTTCAACATTATTATAACACCTTCAAAGGTGGCCATTAAGATGTCACTATATTTATATATGATATATAATATGTTTATGTTTTCCTTAAGATTCTGTATTTTCCTTTTTGGGCATACCTTTATGGTTTCCATTATGGGTAAATTCGATATCTTCATTTGAGGAAGTGCGGACTACCGCCCCCTCATAGTGATTTGATTCGTTAAATACCATATGCGGGACGTATAAAGGATGGAACTATGATATTATATATGACATTATACTGGAATTATAATATACCTTTATATCATTATGATTCCATTCTATAAAATACGAAATAGAAATGAAAGTAGCATTCATGCGTACGTACGGCTTACCGTCTCCATGAACGGTGCATTTCATTTCTTACCTCTAAATGATTATGTAATATTATAAATGCATGCATGTACTGGATATATATGACATATATGATATCTACATCATGAATACCATTCTGGATATAATGGGTACATGAACAACTTGTAATTATAAAGGGCTTATTTTTTACTCAAGTACCAATGATCGTTAAAACGACCGTTATTAACTTAAATAATTACATAGTGTTAATGACATGGAAATAAGTGATATAAAAGGAATAATGAACTTGAAAAAGGTTCTTAAACAAGTAGAAATTAACTCAAGTTTATTATTCAAGAGATTAAAGAACGACCGAGTCAAGTCGGACCAGAGGTATGGGACTTCCTCTCAATCTCCTTTCATTGACGCATATTTTGTTTTATACACATATTCTTTTATATTCTGTATAAACCCCTTTGACTTTTACATTTATTCAAAAGGAATCTTTTTTATACAAAGCATTTACTAAACAACAAAAGGGAATGTTTTTGTCGTACATATGTGGTGACAACGACTTCTCCGCTGCCGTGACCATTATTTGAGTTTCGGCTTCCTCTATAAGCCATACCTTTTTCTTAAAAGAAAAATAAATACCATGTTTTACTTTTCTTTTATTTTGGTATTGAAAAATGGTTTTCATAATGTTTTTATATCAATGTGTTGTATTGATATCTTGTGATTGAAAGGTGGAAATGTTATGTTTCCTTTATGCACGTTTTATGTGATATGATTATGTTCAGGTTCTTGGGAATTATTATGAAGACGGGTGGTTCCGTGATTAACTAAGGGTGGGTGAGCCTGATATAGCTCTCTAATGCATTGGGTAACGCGAAGGAGTGAAATGTTAAGGTTTCTCTGAAGAGATTTAGGGAATATACTGTGATGGGTATTCCAAACGTAACCAAGAGGGTTACTCCCTACATAAGAATGTTATGAATGCCTCAAGTTACCTTTATGTCTTATGATTTCTATGATTTATTCATGATTTGATGAGGTGTGTTAAAGTGAATATGTTTTATGGGTAATGTATGATTTCATTCTTATGTATATATGTACCCATGTTTCCTTTCCATATTTTTATATCCCTTACTGAGCTTTTTATGCTCATCCCAAGTTTTTTGAAATGTTTTTCACAGGTCAAGGGAAAGGTACATGATATGATGATAGTGTCAAGGAAGTGTCAAGAAATAATCCATGTTTTATTTTAAATGTGTTTCCATTGATGGGAATGAAGAATACTATCTTTATGTAACCACTTTGTTTATATGTGGAATGTAATTCAAGTTTTATGATCTAATTCTCTAAAACTCTAAACCCGAAAAGACCCTCAATGTGTAATCTTGTAATAACTCAAGATTAAGTAAGGTTTAAGGCTGGGGCCTTATAGCGAAGTCATAATTGGAAGAAAGGGAGTATTTTTTTGAATTTCATTATTGGAAATATAATATTTTAAGACATAATTTGGATGTGGTGCACATTGAAAAAAATGTATGTGATAATATATTGTGCACCATTTTAGGGATCAAGGGGAAATCAATGGACAATGCTAATGCTCGATGTGATTTTCAAGAAATGGGATTGAGAAAACCTTTACATTTACAACTGGGTGAATGTAATTGGGCATACATGCATACTTCACAGTACACAATGAGTAAAAACGAGAAACAAACATTTCTATCAATTTTGAAGACCGTTAAGGTGACAGATGGTTATTGCTCTAATATTTCAAAGCGTGTGAATATGAAGAGCATGACATTAAAGGGTTTGAAAAGTCACAATAATCATTTTCTGCTTCAACAGTTAATTCCTATAAAAATTCGTGATTGCTTACCTGCCCAGGTTGTTGATCCGTTGATTGGAGTTTCTAATTTTTTCAGACAGCTCTGTTCTAGGAATCATCGCATGAGTGATTTGAAAAATCTACAGGATAAGATTGTACTTGCCCTATGTCACCTGTAAAAGCTATTTCTGCCATATTTTTTTGATGTCATGGTTCACTTAACCTTGCATTTAACTGGTAAATTCATTGCTGGTGGTCCTGTGCAATTCAGGTGGATGTATCCAATAGAGCAATACATAAATACATTGAAACAGTATGTGCGCAACAAATCTCATCTGGAAGCCTTAATTGCCAAGGGATATTTAATGGATGAGTGTAATTATTTTTGTGCTTCATATATTTATGAGGTTGAAACAAAGGTATATAAACCCTCCCAGAATGACGAGGGTCCAATTGGAGAAGGAATAATGTTTGATGTACGGAACGACGAGTGGGTTCAAGATCATCGATATGTGTTGTTTAACACTCCATCAGTTATGCCATTGATATAGTAAGTTTCATAGTTGATGTGTATTTTGTTTCTATATTTATTTTATTTCTTACCTTATATTGTGTTGTGATTTAGGATGCATATTGGAGAGTTGAAATGTGAAAGGCCCTATGCAACTGACTATCAAATACAAAAACATCATTTCAACACATTTCATGAGTGGTTCAAGACTCATGTACACATAATTGATTTAATATTTTTATAGTGGAACTTAGTTGTATTTTCACAATACTTTATCTATTAAACTATATGTGAAATTTTCAGATTCAAAAGTTACGTGATTTAACCCATCATATGAGCGAAGAACTCAACCAACCAGTTGATGGTCCATTTATTATAACTCGTCTCTACAAGTCTTTTGATGCTAATAGATTCCAATTTCGTATTAGTGATGTTGACATGAACCGAGCCACACAAAATAGTGTCGTTGGTTGTTCTTTTGTTGGTGTGAGTTATTATAATGGATTCCTGAGAGATATTATTGAGGTTATTTATGGTCATGGCTTAAAACAAATATTGTTAAGGTGTGATTGGGTCGATCCGGTTCATGGAATGAAAGTTGATAACTTCCAATTTACATTCGTAATGTTTAACAATATTATATATAAAGATGACTGAGTAACTAATGAGCCCTTCATACTGACATCGCTGGAAGAACAAATTTACTTTGTTGGCATTGATTTTGATTGGAAAGTTGTGGTGAAAATGTCTAGAATAGGGGTTTTTTGATTGAGCAAGAGGAACCTGAAGTTGTCGCATTTCCTGATCAAACACTTGACTAAACAATAGTAGTTGTATGAGATGAAGATATACAATGGGCTAGAGAGACAGTTGAAAGAGATACGATAGACTTTCATGATTTGTTAAAATTGTAATTATATCCCCAGTTATTGTTTGTAAAAATATTTATGAGTTATATATATATATAAATTTATTGATTTAACTATAATTTCTTTTAATGTAGGTATGTCACAGGTGGTCACAGTGGTTCACCTGATGTTGTCGGTATGTATGTTTTAATTTTTCTAAATTAATTGATAGTAATTTTCTATGTATATTTCCCTAACTGTTTCTAATAATTAATTTATATTGTAATTGAATTATGAATTTATGTTTATCAGGATCTAGTACATATTCCAATAGACGCAGGGGTTCGATCCTGGAACTCTGGATCCTGATTGGATGTGTTATTTTATGACACATTTCATCCAGTTGGAGAAGGTGCTACTGTATTGAGTCTTCAGTTTGCTAATATGATAAGAGACACACACACATTCCCTCTGACGACTCATGAATGGAGTTATTTCTCCCAGGATACGATGGACAGATTATGGAGGGAGGTTAAGGTAAATTCAATGTTTAATTTTTCATGATATTGTTATTATTATTGTCCCATCTACTGACAATTTTTTTTAACAGGATAATTTGACATCATGTCCAGATGAGTTTCGGGCTGTATGTATGTCTAAATGCCAAAAATTATGGAAGGATTATAAGTCAAGGGTGAAGAGAGATCACTGGACACCATTTTCGAGTGTGCCAGATATTCTACAGCGAGTCCCTCTGGGCATTCTTCCTGCATAGTGGCTGGATTTGGTTGCATTTTGGTCGAGTGAGGCGACGATGGTAAGATTTATTACTTTTAATCTATAAATGACTAATTTTTCAAATTTCTTTTAAGTAAATACATTTAATGTAGACCGAGTATGCTTGTCATTCACATAATCAGGCGATGCAGGCGCGCCTTCAAGACTTGGCACTCGAAATGTGTCACAGATCAGACATGATGTAAGTTTAGAATTCACTATTCATTTATATTTTAAAAATATTGTAGTATAACATGGTGAACCCCTTTATTATAGTTACACCAATGCAGTGAGCTGATCGATCGGATGTCCATATTGGTGAGGACTCATAGGGCAGGTGATCCTGATGTTTCCAGTGTTATAGTAATAAAATTATTAATAATAAATGTATTTTTATTTTATATAAATTATTGATATTTGTTCATTGATTCATTATATGATACAGGCTTAGTTTGATGCTCAGTTAGCAGAGTTTCCAGAGGAGAAATTTCATAGTACTGTGCGTAGAGATGAAATATTTCACCATGTCCTGGGGCGTGACGGTCATGGTTATTCTTTGACTTATGGCGGTGGTGTACCACGATGTGCAGTTGTTAGAGAAGATGCGATGGGTGCATGCAGAGATTCAGGGATGTGCACACAAACTGAGATAGATGCTTCCATGAAAGATATGCAGCGCAATTTTGATGCACAGTTTCAGCAGTTACGTGCAGAGTATGAGTAACGGTTGTCACAGATGTCATCACGTACCGATGAAATGGCGACGCAACAAGTGGCGCCACAGGTAAACAATAAAACAAAACATACTCATATTCAATTTTATTGATATATTTAAGATACATAATATTGATATATATTGTAGGCTCTGAATACATCTGGTGGGCATCACAGTGACATTGGTGATCCAGATGAGAATGAACCCCATGCCTGAGGTAATTTCATTTGTGTTGATGAATTATCTAGAAGTTTTTATATCCTTGAGGAATAGAATCTTCCATTTTTACCTAGATTAGTTTGTTTTAGTATTTATGGATGACATCTTTGTGCACTCCAAGACTGATGATGATCATACCCAATATCTTGGCATCATCCAGATTACACTTATGAAGCATTGACTATACGCCAAGATATATATGTGTCATTTTTGTATTGATTAGATATAGTTATTGGGTCAAATAATCTCAGAGGAAGGTGTGTCAGAGGATAGAGAGAAACTTTGGGAATTTGTTTCTTGGGAGAAGCCCAAGAACTCTTTTGTTATCTGTAGCATTCTAGGGTGAGTGAATTGTGAAGTGGTCGCGCAGACGGCACGTCAATCGAACGTGAGGTTTGCACGGTACGGCTCAATATGCATTTTTTTAAGTGTTGGGCGCGTCATAAATGCGCGTGGGGGGTCCAAAAGGGCATAATAAAGTTGGAAGGTCTTGAAATTAGATGACAACAACAGGTGAGTGAATTTTAAAGTGGTCAGGCAGACGGCATGTCAATCAGAGGTGTTGTGTGCCTGCGATGATCGAGAACGCACTTATGGTGTCATAAACGGCCAAAATAGGAATTTAACAGTCAAATTCATATAGGACAGCATTGTATTGACCTGAAATCATAGGAAAACAATCTAATTATTAATTTTGATGTGTACGAGGAGACGGCATGTCAATAAGACGTGTGGTTTGCGAGGTACGGCTCAATATGTGTTATTTTAAGTGTTGGGTGCGCTTCACAAACACGCGTGGGGGGGGTCCAAATATGAAGAACGAATTTTTTATGGGGTGATATCTGACGACAACAACAGATGAATGAATTGTGAAGTGTTCGCGCATATGGCACATCAATCAGAGGTGTCGTGTGCCCGCGGTGACCGAGAATGCAGTTCGTGTGTCATAAACGGACAAAATGGGCATTTAACGGTCAAATTCAAACCCGGCAACATTGAATTGACCTGAAATCACAGGGAAAAAATGTAATTATTATTTGTGATGTGTACGAAAAGACATCACATCAATCGGACATGCGGTTTGCGCGGTACGGCTCAATATTCGTTTTTTAAGTGTTGAGAGTGCTTCATAAACGCGCGTGGGGGGGTCCAAATGGGAAGAAAAAAGTCGGAATGGCCTTAAATAAGACAACAACAATAAGTAAGTGAATCATGAAGTGGTCACATAGATGACATGTCAATCGGAGGTGTCGTGTGCCCGCGGTGACTGAGAACGCAGTTCTGGTGTCAAAAAGGGCCAAAACATGCGTTTAACAGTCAAATTCATAGTGAACGACATTGGATTGACCTGAAATCATAGAGGAACAATATAATTATTATTCTTGACATGTATGATGAGACAACACGTCAATTGGACATGCGGTTTGCGCGGTACGGCTCAATATGTGTTTTTAAGTGTGGGTGCGCTTCATAAACGCGCGTGGGGGGGTCCAAATAGGATGAATGAAGTTATAATGGACTGACATCAGACGAAAAACAACAGGTGAGTGAATTTTGAAGTGGTCACGTAGACGTCACGTCAATCGGATGTGCGGTTTGTGCGGTATGCCTCAATATGCGTTTTTTTAAGTGTTGGGTGCGCTTCATAAACACGCGTGGGGGGTCCAAACGGGCCGAAAGAAGTCCTAATGGCCTGAAATTAGATGAAAACAATGGGGGAGTGAATTTTGAAGTTGTTGAGCAGACGACATGTCAATCGGAGGTGTCGTGTGCCCGCGGTGACCGAGAACACAGTTCTGGTGTCATAAACAGCCAAAACGGGCATTTAACAGTCAGATTTATAGCGGACGACATCGGATTGACCTAAAATCATAGGGGAACAATATAATTATTATTCGTGACATGTATAAGGAGACGGAACGTCAATCGGAAGTGTGGTTTGTGCGGTACGGCTCAATATGCGTTTTTTAAGTGTTGGGCGTGCTTCACAAACGCGCGTGGGGGGTCCAAACCGGCCGAAACAAGTCATAATGGCCTAAAATCAGGCGACAACAACTGGTGAGTGAATTTTGAAGTGTTCTCGTAGATGTCATGTCAATCGGAGGTTCCATGTGCCCGTAGTGACTGATAACGCAGTTCTCGTGTCATAAACGGCCAAAACGGGCGTTTAACGGTCAAATTCATAGCGGACGACATCATATTGACCTGAAATCATAGGGTAACAATATAAATATTATTAATGATGGGTATGATGAGAAGACACGTCAATCGGACGTGTGGTTTGCGTGGTACGGCTCAATATGCATTTTTTATGTGTTGGACATGCTTCATAAACGCGCGTGAGGGGGTCCAAACCGGCTAAACGAAGTCGGAATGGCATTAAATCATACGACAACAATGGGTGAGTGAATTTGGAAGTGTTCTCATAGACATCACATCAATCGGATGGGTGTTTTGCGTGGTATGGCTCAATATGTGTTTTTTTAAGTGTTGGGCGTGCTTCAAAAACGCGTGTGGGGGGGTCCAAACGGCTCGAACAAAGTTTGAATGGCCTAAAATCATATGAAAAAAATGGGTGAGTGAATTTTGAAGTTTTTGTGTAGGCGGAACATCAATCGGAGGTGACGTGTGCCCGCGGTGATCGAGAACGCAGTTCTGGTGTCATAAACGGCCAAAACGGGCTTTTACGGTCAAATTCATATCGAACGACATCGGATTGACCTTCAATCATAGGGAAACAATATAATTATTTTTATTGACATGTAATAGGAGACGGAACGTCAATCAAAATTGCGGTTTGTGCAGTACGGCTCAATATGCGTTTTTTAAGTGTTGGGCGCGCTTCAAAAACGCGCGTGGGGGGTCCAAACAGGCCGAACAATGTCGGAATGGCCTGAAAATCAGAGAACAACAACAGATAAGTTAATTGAGAAGTTTTCATGTAGACAGCATGTCAATCGGAGGTGTCGTGTGCCCGTGGTGACCGAGAACGTAGTTCTGGTGTCATAAACGGCCAAAACAAGCATTTAATGGTCAAATTCATAGAGGACGACATCTTATTGACCTGAAATAATAGGGGAACAATCTAATTATTATTCGTGACGTGTATGAGGAGACGGAACGTCAATCAGATGTATGGTTTTCATGGTACGGCTCAATATGCAATTTTTAAGTGTTGGGTGCGCTTCATAAACACGCGTGGGGGGGGTCCAAACCTGCCGAACGAAGTTGGAATGCCCTGAAATCAGAGGAACAGAACGGGTGAGTGAATTTTGAAGTGTTCGCATAGATTTCACGTCAATTGAGGGTTCTGTGTGCCCGCAGGGACCGAGAACGCAGTTTTGGTGTCATAAACGGCCAACACGGGCGTTTAATGGTCAAATTCATAGCGGACGACATCAGATTGACCTGAAATAACATCTCAACAATATAATTATTATTCATGATGTGTACGAGAAGAAGGAACGTCAATAGTATGTGCGGTTTGCACATTACGGATCAATATGTGTTTTTTAAGTGTTGGGCGCGCTTCATAAACGCGCATGGGGGGTCCAAACGGGCTGAACGATGTCGGAATTTCCTGGAATCATACGACAATAACAGATGAGTGAATTTTGATGTGGTCACACATATGGAGCATCAATCAGAGATTTCGTGTGCCTGTGGTGTCCAAGAATGCAGTTTTGGTGTCATAAACGGCCAAAACGGGCGTTTAACGGTCAAATTCATAGCGAATGACATTGGATTGACCTGAAATCACAAGGAAACAGTCTAATTAGAACCATATAATTAATGATTTTAAATTTTTAAAACAGTAATCAAAATTATGAATTTATTTTGAAAATAAAATACTTTCAATCTGTTACAGTGAGTTTGAATTGAAATATGTTAATTTGTTTCAATTATTTGTTTATAGGTTTTATTCAGTACTAATTTTGTTATTCAATTTTGTTATGAAGTTATATTTGATGATGTATGTGGAGATTGGAAGATGACTGATTATATTTATGTGGGTATATTTTATTGTGTTATTTATATTTAAAAAAAATTAAAAATCTATAGGGGTTGCCATTTGGCGGCCGCTATAGGGATAGGATACAACGGCTGCCATTTGGCGGCCGCTGTAGGAAATTCCATCGTCGCCTCTAGCAGCTGCAATTTGGTGGCTGCTATATCCCATTCCATGTTTCCTACAGCTTCTGCCAAATGGAGGTCGCTGATAGAAATAGCGATGGGCCAAAAGCGGTCGTCATTTGGCGGACGTTAGGCGGCCTCCATTTGGAGGACACTAGGCTGCCGCTATAGACCTTTAGCGACGGATTTTGGAAGCCGCTAAAGGTCATTATTGTACTACTGTTATACTATCCACATACAGTCTCTCTTGGATATTCACTATATGTTTCAAGTATGGAAACATCCAAAATACATTTCCCTTGAATTCTAGTACATTGATTCCATTAAGGAATTCATGCATAGTTCTCAGTCTCAAAAGGTTTCTATTGATTGATTATCTAAAATATTTATTACTCATATTGAATATTATTTCACTAGTCTTGATGAATCTAGAACAACCTTTTAGATTTATCTTCTATCATTGTAGGTGTCTCTTTTAACAACTCCTCTTACTAAGCTTAATGAAGTGTATATTCCTATACCAACTCACATTTATCTGTATTATAGAATTAATAGAATTGTATCATGCTTCCACAAGAAAAACATTATATGTGCTTCACATTAAAATATAGTCTCTCTAGATTTATAAGGGATGTTAATATATTTAGGGGCTATAGGCTAATTAAAATAGATGCATTTAGTGTTTTTATTGATTTTTATTTGTATTTAATGAAAGATAAATGGTTCTCATCAAACACTAGGAACTACACCTAATGGGTTTATTCTAATATTACAATTAACATGATATCTAAAAGTTAATATAATTGGAATATGGTTAGTTATTTTTTTATTTATAAAATATTTCTTGGATGAAATTATTGGGAGATCCTCAATACATATAAGACATTTCATCGATCCCATTTTACTACCATCAAACTTTTAATGTATAAGGTAATGTGGGTTTTGGATTACCTTCACTCAACATATTATTGATCAACGAATACTTTTTTATAATGAAATCCTTGAAACTATCCCAGAGAATCTTTTATTCATTATCAAGTTTATTATTTCCTTCATTGATCATTCCTATAATATCTTAAAGGAATATCATGAAGTATATGAACATGCCTCCTAATTATTCCCTCACAATATTTCACATGATTTTTTTAACTAACTATAGTATCTTTATATTGTACCTTTATTTATAAGGGTTTGTTTTTTCAAAACATTATAGGGAATTAGTCAGTATACCTATTGACTTATATTAAAGCATCTAGAACACCCTTTTGGATATAAATATTTCAACTATTATCAGTTTTCATTAAAAATTATCATCTTTACACAATGATGTAATTTTAGTCTTATATTTATATTCATCATTTATTTCTAATTTAAGATATCTATGATTAAATAATTACCAAACTATTAATTGAGTATAAAATTTTATAATACTTTCTATTACAAAATGAAACAACAACCCATTGTATTTAATTAAACACTGAGATAAATGTTTCTATAATTGTTAATATTAAAAAATGGTTTAAATTGAAACTATTATAAAATCAATAAGTTATTCACTTCTATATGTTGATCTAGGAAGAACCCTTTTACAGATTCTTTATGAATGAACTAGACTTCTAGTAATCTCTCTGTAATTTCTTTATTCCCATGTTCAAATACATATATAGAAAACATATTGTAATTTATTATCCAAAAAATAAATTAAAAGTATTCATTAATTAGAAATATAACTAAATTAGATGTAAATGATTACTTCTTATTCATTTCATTTATATTACTCTTCCTTTTTTTGCTACATGAGAAGAAAATAGAATTGTGTTTCTTTTCTTTCCCCATAATACTTCTTCTCTTGGTTGATTGTTGGGTAGATACCATAGACTTATAGTTAGTCTTAGGTTCTTTCACATTTCTCTTTATCTTGTTCACTATAAATAAAGAATAGTTTTTTCACTTCATATTGGATAATAATATTTAGGATATATAGGAGAGACTTTATAATGTTGTTCATTTTAAAATTCACAAAAAAGATGAAAAATATCTAAGTTCTTGAAGTAATATTGAGATCAGTGCATAACTCATCATGTAGTTTAAATCTAATAATGTATATAAACTAAATATATATGATAATATTGACCACATGAGGGAAAACTAGTTCTCCTGCTTTATGATTTAAATGTACATAATATCTTTGAGATCTGAAACTACTACTACCAAGATCTCTCATAATAATTATCATCAAAATGATTGACCATGTTATATGTTTCTATTCTCTCATGAGCTTCCATGAGTTCATTATACATATATGAAAGTGTAAAAAAATTGACATATAAATCATTATCCAAGTTATTTTTGTAACCAATAATCTCTTCTCCACTCACCTCATTAGCCAAAATATAAGAAATAGGGGATTCCAACATAGAGAACAAATTTTCCGAAGAAAATTATTGTATAAACATTTGTACTTACTAAGGTAATTTTTTTCCCGTGAGGTAATTCCACTAGTCAAGGAATGATAAAAAAATTATCATGGTCAACAAACATTCCATTTTCTTTTCTAGAATAGTTAACTCGATTATTCAGTACATTATCTATATTACAAAAATATGTTAAATGAAGTAATTTTAATTATCTTATTACACTCCCATTTTTTATAAATTCTTAATTTCTATCACCATTGGACTAAAAATGTCATGCCACGTGGAACTTATATTGGAAAGGATCCACATTTACCTTATTATAGGCAAAACTATAGTCTAAAAATTTAATAAATGGTATTTACATAGGCAGTCTTGCAACTCTGGGATAGCAGCACCTTTATCTGTTGAGTGGACTTTCCAATCCAAGAATTCTTACATGGATCTCCTTAATAGTTTCCTCCAAAAAATGTATTGAATATAATTTTTTCATTACAATAAATACTAATTTGTTTAAGTCATCCCATTATCTTTGATAAAATTTACCACCAATTGGAAGTTCCCCTAACTTATGCCTAAAAAAACTTTAACTAAGGGGTATCTCAATTAAGATAATGGAAGGCTTAGTCTAACTTAATATTTGATAGAGGGATTTTATTTATTATCTGTAAACATGGTTTTTTTAATATTATTTGAATTTTAAATAATTAATTAAGCATAATTTTTATAAAATTAATTTATTCATATCCAACTTTATTTAAACTCCATATTGTATTCTTGTTAATTCATTAATTTATGTGATCACGACAAAGCATTTATATAAATTAACCTTGTACTTTGAAAAAATAAAATAAATAATATGGCATGATCATGATATTTTTAATGGTCATATTTTTGATTGGATAATAAAATAATCTCAAGCCCTAGGGGAATAAACTCCTTTATATGATCTTGGTGTGAGTTACATCATTCCACCATCAACCATCATATGTTTTGGGTTGATTTCACCTTGTCTTAGGTCATAAACTCCCTCCTCTCCATGGATCCATAGCCTTTAATATGTTTACTCACGCATGGGTGAGGGAACCATTAAAATGATTAAGGGTGTTTACATACGACAAACCATGGACTTGAAGGTATTAAAAAATAATTGGTGTGGGATGATGTGTAGTCCATCATTTCAATTTAATAATTCTAAAATCCAAGAAATTAAATTAAAATGAATCCAATGCATGCATTGGACATTCTAAGAACATAATACTCCATGCATGAAACTAAAACTCATTTAAAATAACTATATTGAATTCATTACAATCATCCTTAATTAAGATGAAATTCACATGAAATAATTAATTCATTCATTTATCTTACTATACATCCAAACAGTCCTTGAGATTCACATCCAATGTATTTTTTTTTACAAATTAAAAAAATTAATTTTATTTAAAATTATTTATGTACATGGTGTATACATGAAGTTAACACGATGTGAAATCATCTGAAATACCTGGTATGATCACTATAATGTATCATTCACTCACATATCATGTATTTTATGCATTATGTCATATAATTACAAATCATTTACTATCAATAAATGACACATTGGAACATGTTAATTTATATGGAGTGTTACACTTTTATTGCACACAGAGCACACCATGTGTAATGATGATAATACATTCCATGTAGTTATTAATTTAAAAGAGAAATTAATTAATTATTTAATATTCAAAAAACTTATCACATGATTTATACAACCAATTACGTAAAAATGGACATGTGTTAATGATTCTTGTTGATGTAATTAATTTTCTTTCCCTGATAATTAATTTACATGGTGTACATACCAACTTAGTGTGTACTTTTCACAAATGAGTATGTGACCACATGTATTAATTACACATCATGTGTGTATTAATTAATTATACATCACATGTGTTTTAATTATACTTTTCATTTTTATTAATTATACATTGTATTTATATTAATTATACACCTTGTTTATATTAATTAATTGTATGTTGTGGGCGTATTAATTATAAACCAAATCTACATTCATTATATACAATGTGTGTATTAATTAATTATACATCACATGTGTAATAATAAAAAACACATCATTTTAATATTAATTACAAACTTCGTGAGTGTTTGTCACACTTCACGTCAGTATTAATCACATGCCATATAACAACAGTGTTCTTTATTACACATTAACACATGATTTATTACATAAAAATACACCTAATACAACCCAGATGGTTGATAAGTCTAGTGTCTTTGGTAATTAGAAACATTACATGACAACATAATATAGGGAATAAAATATCTTTATTGAAAAAAAAATTAACATGCTCTAAATACTCCTTCAAACATAAAACTGCATGGGATAACTCGGGGAAAAACATAAGAAAGGGTTGATCTATAATCCTAGAAAGGGAATAAAAAAATTATAACATGAATAATATAATTCATGTTATAAAATAGGCATATCAATGAGGAATTAAAGGAATGTGAACAATAAGTTATTATATAGCATGATAATCATAAACATGGTAAATGTGGAAATGACGTAAAACACTAAATCATAAACATAGGTCAATGATAAACCTTCCATGAAATCATGGTGGAAAAATTCTCATAAAGAAATAAGGTTCACTATATATACCTAATTTATGTATCATGATGCTAAACATCACCCAATGCATTGGAACGCTATCTGGGTGTATCCATCATATTCATTTCATTCTCATGCTTAAGTGTGCCACATAGATCATATAAAATGGATTCATTCATCATAATAATTTATTCCATGTTCAATGAATATGTAATAAATACATATAAGTCCATAAAAATTATATGTGAATAAATTTCAACAACTTTCATAAGAAATGGGTATGGTATTCCCTATATGGTTGTTTTTGCATGGAAGATCGTGGTGAAATTTCAGCAACATAATGACATGACTTAAAGATTGGTAAAAATGTGTTGATGAGAGATAAGTGGGTATATAATAACATAGAAATAAAATGGGAAGTAATAGGTACATGTAAAATAATATACCAAAATTATAAATTCTAAAATATAAGGAAAAAGGTATTGAAGAAACTTGAATAGAAAAAATAATCCAAACTATATTTCGGCATGGTAAAGAGTGTACATAAAGGATCATGGGGGATTAATGAGAGGTAAAAGATGATATTATCATTTATAAATTAAATTTATAGTAATATGGATATGGAATCACATATTCCAACATAAAAAAATGGAATTTAAGACACATAAAATAAAATAAGTTCGTGAATGGAAATGAGAAAAGAGAAATACATTATGAAATTTTGGAACGCTAATGGGTGTACATAAAGAATCGGGGAAGGATTAATGAGGTCGAAATTGGTATCTAATCATATAGAAATAAAAATAATGTGTGTGGTATATGGAATAACATATCCCTACATGAACAATTGGAAGTTAAGAAGCATAACATAAAATAAGTGATTGAATAAAAAAGAGAGTGGAAGATCTCTTACAAAATTTCAGCATAGTAAAGTCTTAGGTAAGGGCAAAAAAGAAAGATTAAAATTTTATATCATTAAAAAACACCAATTTTATAGTAAGTGAATGTATATAAATGAAATAAAATATAACCAATTGAAACTAAAAAGACTAATTTCAAACAAGGTTCTTGAATTTTAAAGAAGGAGAGGAAGGTGAGGATCGCTTACTTGAGTGTGTGACTCCAAAATCTCAGGAGGGGCTTATTTTGGGCTTGGGTACTCCTTTTGAGTACTCAAGAGATTATTTTGATTCTCCAAGAATTTTTAGTAAACATAAATGTGAGGTTGAGTGGGTTTAGATAGGAAAAAAGTGGATTTCTTTATTATTTAGGTTTTGGACTCTACATAATAAAATATCCAAAACCACAAACCTTACTAAGGTTTTTTCCCATGCTTTCTTACAAAAGAGAGGGTTTTTTATTATTTTATAAGTACAAGGGCCTAAATTATTAAAATAATTACCTTGCTTATGTGGAGGTGAGTTACACTCTTAAAGAAATGATTTTAAAACCTTAAAATATGTTTTAATTTTTTGAGGATTCATAATGGCTTTAAAAAATAAATAAAATAAACCTAAAATAGAATTATTTTAAATTTAAAACATATATTTGGTCTTGGATAAATTTTATATTATTTATTACATCACTTTTGGGTCATTATGATGTCATAATACACAAAACATATTTATATGTTATTTAATTCTTACCCGAAAATTCGACTCTCGGAAAATTATGAAAAACTAACCATTGGATAATTTCTAAATAATTATTAAAAAAATAATATAAATTTTATATAAAGGGTTTTATAAATATATTAATTTTAACATTTAAAATAAAATTTACATTTATTTGTAAATGTTGTGTTTTGTTGACAATAGCACTTTTCAAACCCGTATAAAAATTACATTTGACTTCAGGAAAATTATATGATCATTTATATTTGATAAAAATTATTTCATAATAATATTTTATTAAAATATTGTTTATTTAAAAAATAATTTAATTCAGAAATTCATTAATTGAATTTGAATATTATCCAAAAATAAAATTTGTGCTTTATTGTATCAAAATAAATAACATTGAAAAAGTAACAATAATATGATAAAAATATATGTTCATTATTATATAAAAAATAACATAAATATTCATATTTCTATGGTATCAACACTTATCCCTTTAATACACTAGTAAATTCCCTAAGTGTAAGGTGTGTGATGGTGTGACTTTCATGGGGCGGTTTGGTGAACATGGTTTGAGTCGTGATCTCAATGAGCTTGAGCTTCTCCCATAAACAGATTCTCTCATGATTAGGTTGTTGGATATGAACTATTTATTAGTTAATTTAAAATCCTATAAATTTTATCTCCCTAAAAATCTCCAATAAATGGGATTCATAGGGTACAATCCTACAGGTTGAGGCCATCAACTCCATTGTCTGGGTCAATTGGATTTGTTAAAACCCTATATTTGTAATAATAGTATCATCACTATTTAATGGATATATAATAAATGGTAATGATACCTAATGGTCATTTAACTCCAATTAGATATAATAAAAATATATATGCATGTGTTTTCTATAACCATATTATATAATAATACCTCTAATTAAATAAAAAGGGGTAATTTTATTCATAACAGTCTGAATCGTTACAATTTTTCCCCCTTAATAAATTTCACCCTCAAAATTTTCTTTTACCACACAAAAATAGTTGGTGGTAACTCTACTTCATCACCTATTTTTGTTCCCATGTTTATTCTTCAAACTTTTGGTTTCTCCACAACACTTTTACAAGCTGAATTGTCTTATTTTATAGAACTTTTTCTCTACAATCTAAATCTTCATCAACATCTCTTCATAGAAAAGATCATTATCCAATGGTAATACCTCAAGATTGAGTATATTTGAGGGGTATGGTATGTTCTTTTTCATAAAGGATACATGGCATACATCATGTACTTAAGATAGCTTTGGTGGGAGTGTTAGTCAATAGGCCTTCACTCGGATTCGATCGAGGATATCAAAGGGGGTGATGTATCTTGGACAATTATTTAACTTCTTCCCAAAACTCATCACCTTCATCCATGGGGATATGCAGAGGAATACAATGCCTCCAACATCAAACTCCAATTATCATCAATGATTGTCAGCACAGCACTTTTGTTGACTCTGAGTAGCCTTAATGTGTTACAAAATGGTCTTAACCATATCCATCATTTCCTTGACCATTTCAATACCTAGAAGTTTTCTATCCCTAACTTCATCCCAACCTGTCAGTGTTCTAAACCTCTTACCATAAAAGGCAACATAGGGAGCCATTTGGATTCCTCAATGGAAACTGTTGTTGTAAAAGGACTCAGAAAAAGGAATATGTTGGTCTCGTTCTCCTTTGAATTCCATAGAACATCCTCACAACATGTCTTCCGGTGTTTGAATAGTATGTTCAGATTAGCCATCAATTTTAGGATGATAAGCGGTACTGAAGTTCAGCTCAGGTTTTAGAGAATCATGGATACTAGTCTAGAACTTATATGGAAATATCGGATCTCAATCAGATATAATCGATAGTATAACTCCATGAACTCTCACCACTTATCTCGTGTATAACCATACAAGTTGATCCATTAAGAAATCCTCTAAAATTATGATAATGTTAGTTTTATTTATAAGACGATCTATAAGAACACATATACCATTGTTTCCCCTATATTTATTCGTTATTCTAGTGACAATTTTTATAGTGATGTTCTCCCACTTCTTTTTTGGTATAGGTAATGGTTGCATCATCCCCATAGACTTATTCCTTTTATCCTTCACTAGATGTTACATGTAATGGCCCGGACCCACCTGGTCCATTACTTTGCCAAAACACAGCTCCGAAAAAATGGCACACTGGTCACGGTGGTGCCATGACGGTGGTGTCGATCACTGGTGGCACCGTGAAGGTCGCACTGGTCACGGTGGCACCATGATGGGGGCACCGTAAGGGTAACACCGTGATGGTGGCACCATGAGGGTGGCACCGTGAGGGTGAAACTATGACGGTGGCACCGTGTCCTCACCGTGTCTTCGTCCTTTTTTTCCAGTTCGGAATTTTTCTGCTCCTGCAACATAACTTTTGATGTAAAATAATTTTAATACCCTTTTTAAAGTCATTTAAAGCCCATAATTAATACCTAAAAGTCCCCCAATAGCCGAGAAACCTCCCTGATGGGGGATATTAAATAACAAATTAATATCATCATGCGTAACCGCCCAAACATCGTAGGAAACCACGATCTGACTTTCAAGTCCTTCAACATTCCTAATCCCGTAACAATAGGATCTCATCCTTATATCACGCTGGGTCTTCTCCTTATTCTTCTTGGCTTCTTTTCTTTCCTATCCTGGTTTGTTGGAGTCCTCCTTTCCCATGGTTTGTGGTGAGCCTGTACTGGAGCTTTCTGCACATCTTGGAGTCCACGAAATTCCTCCCCTACAAGCCACACATCCTAAATTCTTAGTCCATGGAGAAAAATCTCCGATCGTTGGTCATCCAAGTAGGGATTTTCCTTCATCTCTCCTTACTGTGTATCATGCTGGGTGGGTATGCTACTGTTTCTGTGGGAATGGATGAAACCAAACCTTAACAAAGATAATAAACATACTGTTAAAGAATTATGGGGTCCGTTTGACAATTCTGTTGTACTCTTGTATAATTGCTATATGTTGTGAACTGTATGGGATTATGTACACTGAAAATCATTGTCATTGGTGGTATTTCCTTGTGCACTAATGAACCCTAGTTTTCTGTGATGATTAAATAACTGCAACATGTAAATTAGTTAATCATGTCAACTCGGTCGATTTAATGAATGCCCAGTGAACAACAACACCTGTGTGATCACCCTGGTTAATCAAATAGAAATAAAGAAACTCACTTACCCTGTCTTGGTAGTCTGTGTGGTTGTTCTGCTTGTGACATTAATTGGGGTGGAATCCTCTACTATTGTGAAATCGTTGGTTCATGGTTTTGGGGACGTGGGGTTGTATCTCGAGGCTTGGTCTAGTTCTAGTACTTCGAGGGATCTCACTAATCCCTTTATTGTTGTGACTTTACAAGAGAACCGGGTGTGAATGATTAAATTACTGTTTGGTTATTTCTCTTTATCTGGCTTGTGGTTATGCCTTTTAGTTTCCCAGTAGTGAAGAATTTACTTAAATGGAGTAACCTCAACATAAAATACGAATGGGTTAAATGTGGAATTGGTTTTGGGAATGGGTTGTGACTTGGCGGTGAGTGTTGTGCCATTATTTTGTGAATGAATAATAACGAGAGTGTTTGTGCTTAGGTTGGTTTTGGAACCCATAGGTTGGTTTGAGTGCTTGTTGCCTATACAGATAATTTTAGTTTTTACGTTTCTTATTCACGCCCCATCCAAGTTGATCACTTAGTGCCGAACACCCTCATTTCATGGGGGAGGGTGTTTTTTCCAAACACTCCCATGAGTGTCTGGTTATTAGCTCCTTTTTTTCTCCCTTTCCTGAATAGCCTAAGACTCTTCGGGCAGGATGTGATGGCCTGAAGTCCATTATTAGCCCAAGAATCTTCGGGCAGGGTAGTTTTGGTGGTTGGCCCAGGTGTTTGCGGGCAGGTTGTTTCCCAAGTGTCTTTAGGATGAGGCCCAGGTGTCTTCGGGTGTGACAGTAGTTGTTATGACCCTGGTGTGTGTGGGCGTGGTTAAGTGTGAGGGTTGTGGCCCAGGTGTTTGCAGGTTGGATGGTGGTTGTGGCCTAGGTGTTTGTGAGCAGGATGTGTGGTTGTGTCCCAGGTGTGTGCGGGCGGGGTGTGGCAGTGGGACTACAGTGAGAATGGCGGGATTGGTTCGATGTGTAGGATATCTTAAATAACCAGTGTGAAAGTGGATCAGGGTACCTAAATATCAATGTGATATTACTATACTTTACTTGACTTGTTTCATTTGGGGAGTGTGCCTTGGTGAGGCTTGGTGGATAGTTTTCCTAGCTATGTGTTTTGGTTATCTCTTTTCTCACAGGACATCAGAGTGCCTCCTCACTTGTGCACGAGATTCTTTGGCTTTCTATACTGAGTATACTTGTTTTCTCACCCTACATATATAAAACTGTTTTCAGGTTTCCAGGAGGACTTCAGGGACCATGTAGGTCCGTACTATCTCAGACGTTGTGGTAGTTGCAGTTACTATTTTTTTTATTTTGTACTTTACCTTTGTAGTCTCCTTGTACCTTGCGGCTTTTACTTTTGAACATGCATGTGGGAATGGTTTAATTTTGGCTTTACTTTTACCCCTAGTTTTGGTGTCGTTGGGTTGTACTATCTTATCTTCCGATCCTATTAAATAAAAAGGGTAATTCCTTCCATATTGTGTGTGATTCTATACCCTTGGGGCTAGTCGCCACTCCGGGACCTATTGAAGGTGTGTCTTGGGGGGTCATTATCTCTCCTTCAACTTGAAGAAGGAAGGTTCTGGCAATATTTTGTCCCTTCCCTCATCTTGGTGAAGGCGGGTCGTGACAGAATGGTATCATAGGCAGTGGTTAAGATATAGGATGGAGTCTGGGGATAGGAATAGTAAGGATTGCATGGGATGGTAGGGAAACAGTGTTGGGTGATCTTGGTGCGTGAAATAGGTTAGGGAAGACCGGCTAGGACATGGGATTTTAGGGCCCCCGCGATCTGATGCAAGGACTCTGGGCCTACTGAACAACCAATTAAGGTGACACTAATTGCAAGGTAGAGACCCTAGGGAAGGTACATGCATCATAATTACTTGTGCTCTTGTGTTTAATGGGTGTTTCGGGATTAAAAATGAATAATAAGTCTAAGAAAATTTAAGAACAATATTCTACACTACTCAGGCTTAGGAATTCCTTTTTTACCTTACAGTTATGGCACCTGGGAGACGACCATGAGTAGTGTGGGCGATCGAGGCCCAAGAGGTTGACTTGGATGATTGACAGAGGGCTGACCGAGTGGAGGAGGACGATCAGTGGTAGAGGATGCTTCATGCCTTTCAGTGGAAGACCCTCAGAAAGTACGAGGGTAGCATATCAGACATAGAGACGGAGAGCTGGCTCGAGGAGCTAGTGATAACTTTTAACTTGATTCAGGCTCTGACAGAGTACTGGGTTCCTCTGGATGGAAGACAGATGCGGGGAGCAGCATGTCAGTGGTGGACACTCTACCTTGGGGAGAAGAGAGAGGTCAAGGTTACATGGTCTGACTTTGAGAAGGAGTTCCGGGCAGAATTCCTCTCTTCCACGATGAAGGCTAAGAAGAGGCAGGATCTACTCTCCCTCCAGCAGGGGAGCATGTTTGTGAGGGAGTTGGGTATCAAGTTCAAGGATCTCCTCCTCTTTGCTCTAGACCTCTTCCTAGATGAGGAGTCTCGGGCGAGACATTTGGAGAAGGCACTTCGACCTTCTCTTCAGTATGCTGTTACTCCCATCACCTTTATGACATACTTGGAGGTCTATAAGAAGGTTGAAGTGGTGGAAAGGATGCACACGCTGGGAGGTGTATCGCGAGAGAGAATCCAGTTGGTCTAGTTGAAGGGGAAGGTCGTCAGCAGCAGGCCTCCAGCATTAGGGCCCTTTAGGTTTTGACCAGTAGGGAGCAGGCCTCAGCAGTTCTAGTTCAGATCTCCTGGTCCTTGCCCTTTCCCTTCGGATCTAGGACCAAGATGCTTCATCTGTGGCATCCATGGGCACCTTCGTAATCAGTGCCCGGACAGAGTGCAGTACGGTGGGGGTGGGCAGGTTCAGCGCCCACCTCAGCAGTAGCAGTTTCCAGCTAGGCCCTTTCAGTAGCAGCAGCAGGGGCAGCAAGCTCCCGCCCCTCCGAGATTAGAAACGGTGGGAGGAGGCCGACCCTAGGGTGCCCCTCAGGGACCTCAACCAGGGCGTGGTCGGGGAGGTGGCCGACAGCTGAGAGGCAGGGGATCTGGGCGTGGGCAGTTACATGCTGCGAAGGCGGCAGCTCCAGCAGGGCCGGAAGTCGTTCGAGGTATGATCACCTTGTTTAGTACTCTTGCATATTACTTGTTCAATACAGGAGATTCGCACTCCTTTGTTACACCCAGTCTAGCCCGTACTCTGGGCTTAGACGCTGAGAGACTTTTAGTGCCCTTAGTGTTGAGCACGACAGTCAGGGGGTCAGGCCGAATTGCTTTATGTTTGTCGAGGGTGTAGACTGATGATAGGGCCACATCACTCTATTAGGGATCTTTTACTGTTCCAGATACAACCATACAATGTCATCCTAGGAATTGACTGGTTGTTCTCTGTATGCACCATCATTGACTGCTTCCAAGGAAGTGTCATGTTTTTGGATTTGGGCGGCCGACGTGTAACTTTCAACGGAGAGTGGGGTTTCCAGAAAAGCAGCAGGCAAGAGGAGCCCTTCCTTTCTTTGTTAGCTGAACTATCAGTGGGGTCAGTAGATGCAGAAATGGTGGAAGTCCCAGGAATCGTTGGTGAGTTTATGGACGTCTTCCCTGAATAAGTGGTGACTCTACCCCCTCGATGTGATGTTGAGTTCCGGATAGACATGCAACCTGGTGCCCGTCCGCTTTCGATGGCTCCCTACCAGATGTCACCTTCTGAGTTGCGGGAGTTTCGGATCCAGATTGACGATCTGATGAAGAAGAGTTTTATTTGACCAAGTGCATCACCATGGGGTGCTCCTATTTTGTTTGAAAAGAAGGCAGATGGTAGTCTGAGACTGTGAATAGACTACAGGATACTGGATCAGGTGACGGTCAAGAATCACTACCCTCTTCTGAGGATAGACGATATCTTTGACTAGCTGAGGGGAGCAGGTTGGTTCTCTAAGATCAATCTGCGGTCTGGGTATCACCAGTTGAGGTTGAAGGAGGGAGATATCTCAAAGACTGCCTTCAAGTGTAGGTATAGACACTTTGATTTTGTAGTAATGTCATTCAATGTTACGAATGCACCAGCCGTGATCCTGGTGCTCATGAAATCCATCTTCCAGGAATACCTAGATCAGTTCGTAGTCGTGTTTATTGACGAAATCCTGATCTACTCAAGATCAGAGGAGGATCATGCTGAGCACCTGAGAACGGTTTTGGGGGTCCTCCGACAGCACCAACTCTATGGGAAGTTTTCCAAGTGCAAGTTCTGGACGTGAGAAGTGCACTTCCTTGGGCACGTGGTGTCTGAGTAGGGAATAGCGGTGGACCCATCTAAGGTCGAGGTGGTTGTTTCTTGGGCAGCACCTAAGAACATGGAAGAAGTTCGTAGTTTCCTTGTACTAGCAGGCTACTATCAGAGGTTTGTGCCCAAATTCTCCCGATTCACGGCACCTTTGACAGCCTTGACAAAGAAGGACCAGGCTTTCGTGTGGAATGGGCAGTGTGAGGCATCCTTTAGCTATCTGAAGGAGAAGTTGGTAAGTGCCCCAGTGCTGAGGTTTCCAGAAGAAGGGGCAGCGTATGAGGTGTTCTGTGATGCTTCAGGACAAGGCCTCGGGTGTGTTCTGATGCAGCGACAAGGGGTAATCTCTTATGGGTCTAGACAGTTATGTCCCCATGAGCGTAATTATGCCACCCATGATCTGGAGCATGTGGCGGTCATGTTCTCACTAAAGTTGTGGCGGAATTACCTCATCGGGGAGCGCTTCGGGGTCTTCACGGATCACAAAATCTTGAAGTACTTCTTCTCTCACTGGGACCAGAACGTACGGAATAAAGGTGGATGGATTTCCTTCAGGACTACGACTTTGATATTTCTTACACCTCAAGAAAATGGAATGTGCTAGCTGATTCCTTGAGCAGGAAGTCACAAAAGGATGCGGTTCGAGAGTCGGTAGACGCTTGGAAGGCGATGGAGGAGTTGGATGCCTTGCACCTAGATGTAAGGAAGGATGGTGGTAGAGGTTGTCTGTTTCAGATGACTATAAAATCCTCCCTCCTATGGAAGGTGGAGGAGTCTCAGTGGGGAGACATATAGAATGAAGTGATGTGTGACCAGGTTAACCAGGGCGATGCTCCGGGAGGGTGGACGGAGGATGGTCAGAATCGGGTGATTTTTTTAGGAAAGTTGTTCGTTCCTGAGGAGATGCGTGAGAGAGTCCTTGGTGAGTTCCATAGCTCACCCCTGGCGGTGCACCTAGGAGTTTCCAAGATGTATCAGGGTTTGAGGAGTCAGTTTTGGTGTCTCGGGGTAAAGCGGGTTGTGGCAGAGTTTTTGGCCAGGTGCCTAGTTTGTCAGCAGGTGAAGGTTGAACACCGTGTTCCAGGTGGTTTGTTGCAACCCTTAGATATCCCCGAGTGGAAGTGGGACGAAATCTTGATAGATTTTGTCATAGTTCTACCCAAGGTTCAAGGAGGTTCTGATGTTATCTGGGTAGTTGTGGACCGATTGACGAAGTCGGCTCACTTTCTAGAAACCAAGGAGTCAGGTCTAGTGGATGCCTTAGCACGGAGGTACGTGGATGAGGTGGTGAAGTTGAATGGAGTTCTGAGGTCTATAGATTCGGATAGGGATGCCCAGTTTACCTCATGAGTCTGGAGATGATTGCAGCATGCTTTTGGCACTCATCTATGTCTTAGCACCACTTTCCATCCTCAGACAGGTGGACAGACAGAGCGCACCATCAAGACATTAGAGGATATTCTACGAGCATGTATTCTAGATTATGGAGGATTGTGGGTGTGACACTTGCCACTGGTAGAGTTTTCCTACAATAATAGCTATCAATCTACCATTGGAATGGCTTCATTCGAAGCCTTGTACGGAAGTCCATGTCGCTCACCTATGTGCTGGACCGAAGTTGGGGAAACAAGTGTTCTTGTCCCAGAAGTGGTGCAGAACACGATGGAGAAGGTTAAGCTTAAATGGGAGAGGATGAAGGTGGCCCAGGATCGGAAAAAGTCATATTCCAATAATAGGAGTATACCCTTGGAGTTTGAGGTTAGGGACCACGTGTTCATAAAGGTCTCCCCTCGGCATGGGAAACGGAGGTTCGGCAGGGGGAGTAAGCTTTCTCCCAGGTTCATTGGACCGTTCGAAGTAATGCAGCTGGTCGGCGAAGTAGATTATCAGCTGGCGCTACCACGACTGCTACTGCGAATGCATGGTGTCTTCCATGTGTCACACCTCCGACGGTATCTCCATGAATATTCACACGTCCTCGACTGGGGATAGCTAGATATTGAGGTCGACGTGATGTTTGTGGAAACACCCATGATAATCGAGGATCATGAGGATAAGGTGCTCTATGGATGAAAAATCCCTTTGGTTCATGTGTTGTGGAGGCATAGAGGGCTTGAGGAAAGTACCTGAGAATGGGAGACGCAAATGAACACCTAGTACACAGAGCTTTTTTGAGTTTTGTCCGATTTAGTTATACTTGTTTACCTTGTTAACTATGGAGTGTGTTGTTTTCCTTGTTTTCTAAATGCGGGTGGAGAGTCCTGACTGTGGGGAGGGGAGAACCTGATCCCTAATCAAGACGCATTAAGGTTGATGTGATTAAACCCGTGCGGGTGAGTCAGTGCTGCCCCAAGTAGATAGTATCTTTACATAGAGGAAGAAACTCCCTAACCCATATGATTGGATAGTTGACCTTCGAATGTTGCCTGGTTACTTGAGGAAGAGGTGTTCCTAGATGTCCATGAGGTTCACTCCTGAGAGGTATCTTTCGAGGTGGTTGTTCGGAACCCCTCTTTTCTTCAGGTCTATTTTTGATTCTCGAGGGCGAGAATAGTTTGAGAGGTATCTGATGTAATGGCCCGGACCCACCTGGTCCATTACATTATAAAAACACAACTCCAACAAAATGGCACACTGGTCACGGTGGTGCCAGGACGGTGGCACCGGTCACCGGTGACACCGTGACGGAGGCACCGTGACAGTGGCACCGTGACGGAGGCACCATGACGGTGGCACTGTAAGGGTGACTTCGTGACAGTGGCACCGTGATGGTGGCAATGTAAGGGTCACACCGAGATGGTGGCACCATGAGGGTGGCACCGTGAGGGTGACACCGTGATGGTGGCACCGTGTCCTCGCCGTGTCTTCGTCCTTTTTTTCCAGTTCCGACTTTTTCCACTCCTGCAACATAACTTTTGACGTAAAATAATTTTAATACCATTTTTAAAGTCATTTAAAGCCCATAATTAATTTCTAAAAGCTCCCCCAAGAGCCTAGAAACCTCCCCGATGGGGGATATTAAATAAAAAATTGATATCATTATGCATAACTGCCCAAACATCGTGGGAAACCACGATCTGGCTTTCATGTCGTTAAAATTTTGTATCCTGTAACAATGGGATATCATCCTTATATCACGCTGGGTCTTCTCCTTATTCTTCTTGGCCGGTTTTCTTTCCTCTCCTGGTGTGTTGGAGTCCTCCCTTCCCATGGCATGTGGTGCACCTATGATAGAGCTTTCTTCACATCTTGGAGTCTATGAAATTCCTCCCCTATAAGCCACGCATCCTAAATTCTTGACCCGTGGAGAAAAATCTTTGATCGTTGATCATCCAAGTAGGAATTTTCCTTAATCTCTCCTTACTGTGTATCATGCGTGGTGGGTACGCTACTTTTTATGTGGAAATGGATGAAACCAAACCTTAACAAAGATAATAAACAGACTGTTAAAGAATGATGGGGTGCGTTTTACAATTCTATTGTACTCTTGTATAATTGCTATATGTTGTGAACTGTATGGGATTATGCTCACTAAAAATCATGGTCGTTGGTGGTCTTTCCTTGCGCACTAATTAACCCTTGTCTTTTATGATGACTAAATAAATGCAACATGGAAATTGGTTAAACATGTAAACATGGTCGATTTAATGTATGACCTTTGAACAACAACCCCTGTGTGATCACCCTAGTTAATCAAACAGAAAGAAAGAAACTCCCTTACCCTGTCTTGGTAGTGTGTGTGGTTGCTCGGCTTGTGACACGAATTGTGGTGGAATCCTCTACTATTGTGAAATCATTGGTTCTTGGTTTTGGTGATGTGGGGCTGAATCTCGAGTCTTGGTTTGGTTCCAGTACTTCGAGGGATATCGCTGATCCCTTTATTGTTGTGACTTTACAAGAGAACCGGGTGTGAATGCTTAAATTATTGTTTGGTTGTTTCTCTTTATCTGGCTTGTGGTTATGCATGTTAGTTTCCCAGTAGTGTATAATTTACTTAAATGGAGTAACCTCAACATAAAACAAGAATGGGTTCAATGGGGAATTGGTTTTGGGAAGGGGTTGTGACTTGGTGGTGAGTGTTGTGCCTCTCTTTTGTGAATGAATAGTAATGAGGGTGTTTGTGATTAGGTTGGTTTTGGAACCCATAGGTTGGGATGAGTTCTTGTTACCTATACATATAATTGTAGTTTTTATGTTTCTTATTCGCGCCCCACCAATGTTAAGCACCTAGTGCCGAACACCCCCATTTCAAGGGGGAGGGTGTTTTTTCCAAACACTCCTATGAGTGGCTAGTTATTAGCTCATTTTCTTCTCCCTTTCCCAAATATCCCAAGACTCTTCAGGAAGGCTTTCATGGCCTGAAGTCCATTATTAGCCCAATAATCTTCGGGCAGGGTAGTTTTGGTGGTTTTCCCAGGTGTTTGCGGGCAGGTTGTTTCCCAGGTGTCTTCTGGATGAGGCCCAGGTGTCTTCGGGTGTGACAGTAGTTGTTCTGGCCTCGGTGTTTGTGGGTGTGGTTACATGTGGGGGTTTTGGCCCCGGTGTTTGTGGGTGGGATAGTGGTTTTGTCCTAGGTTTTTGCGGGCGGGATGTGTGGTTGTGGCTCAGGTGTGTGCGGGCGGGGTGTGGCAGTGGGACCGTAGTGAGAATGGCGGGACTGGTTCGATGCATAGGATGTCTTAAATAACAAGTGGGAATGTGGTTCAGGGTACCCAAATATTGATGTGCTATTACTATACTTTACATGACTTGCATTATTTGGGGAGTGTGCCTTGGTGAGGCTTGGGTGGATAGTTTTCCTTGCTAGTTGTTTTGGTTATCTCTTTTCTCACAGGACATCAGAATGCCTCCCCACTTGTGCATGAGAGTCTTTGGTTTTTCCTATTGAGTATACTTGTATGCTCACCCTACGTATATAAACTCTTTTCAGGTTTCCATGAGGTCTTTACGGATCGTGCGGGGTCGTACTAGCTTGGACGTTGGGGCAGTTGCAGTTGATGTTTTTCTTTTCTTTGGTACTTTACTTTTAGAGTCTCCTTGTACCTTGTGGATTTTACTTTTGAACACGCATGTGGGAATGGTTTACTTTTGGCTTTACTTTTACCCCTAGTTTTGGTGTCATTGGGTTGTAATATCTTATCTCTTGATTCTATTAAATAAAAAGGGTAATGTCTTCCATCTTGTATGTGATTCTATACCCTTGGTACTAGTCGCCACTATGGGACCTATTGAAGGCGGGTCTCGTTGGTCATTATCTCTCCTTCAACTTGAAGAAGGAAGGGTTTGGAAATCTGTTATCCCTTCCCTCATCTTGGTGAAGGCAGGTTGTGACATTACACCAAGCACTTTGATGTATATTAGGGTTATCCTTCTTCAAATTTTCCCACCAATGGTGCTCATGGTGATCTTGATACACCTTTGTACTTCATGGGTGAATGTATAATGTTGAACTATGTGCATCATACAATAGTTTCTTAATTAAATTAGTATTTTATTTAACACATAGTCTTAATCTAAATCTAATAATTCCTTCTTCATAAATTTTAAACTCTGAGGATTTCCACATTATTCTAGTTCCAAATTTCTTCAGAATTTGCATATAATTTATTTAAGAATCCTTTAGCCTTTCTAATAGAGATGATTGAGCAATAATTTCTAAAAGGATTTATGATTTTCCTACCTTTATGATTCCCATGTCCATCATTTTCAGGTATAAGAATATTATATCCTCCTCAATTATCATTGTTGATAAAGATAAAGGATCCTTTCTACTTAGAGTATCCTCTACTTCATTCACTTTATCAGGATGGTAGTAGATTGAGTAGTCATATTCCTTGATCAACTCTAAACATATCCATTGGTGAATATTTATCTCTTTCGAATTGAATATATACTTGAGTATTTTGTGATCTGTATATATTTCATACTTCTCCCCAAAAAGATAATTCCGCCAAATTTTCAATTCAAAGATCCCAACTTCCAACTCTAGATCATGAGTGGGATAGTATTTCTATTGAATTTTTTTACTTCCTTATAGTTTAGACTATCACTTTATCATTTTTCATTATCACACAACCCAATACCTTCTCTTAAGGATAACTATATACAAAAAAAATTGTTCCCCTCTTTTCGGTAGTGTGAGCACTAGTGCTGTGATAAGCCTATTTTTAAGATTCTTAAAGAATTCCTCACATACTTGCCTCTATAAAAACATCACTTCCTTCCAAGTTATCATGGTAAGAGTGTTTTAAAATCAGGAGGAATTTCTCACAAATCGGTGATAATACCCAGCTAACCCAATGAAACTGCAGATATCTATCACTGATGGTGGCATCATACATCCTTTAATTACTTTCGTCTTTTAAGGGTCTATAGTTATACCATTTATTGTGATGATATTCCCCCAATAAAGATACTTCCATCAACCAAAACTCACATTTGTTGTACTTGGCATAAATCTTATCCTTTTGTAGGGTCTTTAGCACAGTGCTCAGATTCTCCTCCTTAATTAACGATTGTATTAGAATATCATCCATAAATATTAACACAAATTTATTGAGTAAATCTCTAACGAATATATTAATCAAGTATATGAAGATTTTTGGATAAATAGTGAGTCTTAATGGCATCACTATGAACTCATAGTTCCCGTCCCTTGTATGAAAAATGGTCTTGGGGATATCTTTCTTCTTCACCCATACTTGATAATATCCCAACCGAAGATCTACCTTGGATAAGTATTGTGCTCCACATAGCTAATCAAACAATTCATCAATTTGTGGTAGAGGATACTTTTCCTTTATCATGATATTTTTTAGCTCACAATAATCAATGCAAAGGAATATTGACTAATCCTACTTTATGATGAAGAGGATTCGTGCACCACATGGTGAAGCACTTGGTAGTATGAAACCTTTATCCATATTCTCCTATAGTTGTTTCTTCATCTCTTCAAGTTCCACAATGACCATTCTATATAGAGTCTTGGATAATGTTAATTCCCCAAGTATAATATTGATTGAAAATTCTAAATCTCGACTAGGAGGAAGATCATGAAATTCCTTAAGAAACACATCAGGGTATTCCCTCACAATAGGCATGTCTTTGAGGATGGTTCTTTATTTAGACTCAATCATTTGGGCTAGATATTCTTTCTCATAGGAAAATAATGTCCATGATTGAGATGATGGTGCTAAATATTATTCATCCTCCTCCGAACACTTCTATAGAATCAGGGTTCGATTCGGAATATGGAGATTTATTTCCTTCTAATGGAAATTTATGTTGGATAGGGAGATCCAATCCATGCCCATAATTGCATCAAATTACACTAAAGGGAGAATGACAAGGTTCTCTAGGATTTTTATCCCACAAAACATAATAGGGGAGGATTTATATACTTTGGATTAAATAATTTCCCCATTTTCCATTTTCACTGATAGCTCTACTTCCATGCTTTTTGGTGGGGTTTGGATAGTTATACTAAACGTTTTTTATAAGAAGGAATGTGTAGAACTATGGATAATAACCCTACCTTTTAGTTTTTGATTCCGGTTCTACTTTATCTGATATATACATGGGAATGAGTACTTTTAAACTTTTGAACACATAAATGGGAAATCAAATACATTAAAGGGACTTATAAATTACATTTATTTTCTAACTTATTAATTTCTAGGATTCAATATAATTTTTCCATTTCCTAACATATATATTCTTATGGTAATTTTTGTTCCCTTAATAATGGTTCATAATGAGATTATTAATTTTCCAAACTTAATCCCCTAGGAGGGTCAAACTAGGTGTGCATTAAGGCCTGTTGTCGTATACCAGGTTATCCTGAGTCAATCCCAGGACACCTTGTCATATTTGTTACCTAGAGGTACATCTATGCCAAAACCATGTCCACTTGTAGTATCTATATAGGTATTTATTTTAGGATAAACCACTAAATATATACTTAAAAAATTTAAGTATTTTTTCTTATACTTAGTCTTATCCTTAAGGCTTTCAATATAGTTTTTTAATGATAATACCAGAAAAAACAATAATTTTCTTATGATACCAACTATAACAAGACAGGTCTTTATTACACATTAATACTTGATTTATTACATAAAATTACACTTAATACAACCTAGATGATTGTTAAGTATAGTGTTTTGGGGAATTAGGTACATTATATAACAACATAAAATAGGGAATGAAACATCCTTATTGAAAAATTATTTAACGTGCTATAAATACACCTTTTAACTTAAAACTACATAGGATAACCTGGGGACATACATAAGAAAGGGGTTAGTTCTAAGCCCCGTAAGGGAAAAAACAAGTAGTAAAATGAAGAAGAAAATACATGTTATATAATAGGAATTCAAATGAGAAATAACAAGAACATTAACAATAAGGCATCACATATCATGATAATCAAAAACATGGGAAATGTAGGAACAACATAAAACACTGAATCATAAACATAGGTCAATGATAAACCCCCCAAGACATAATGGTGGGAAAAGTCACATAAACTAATAAGGTTCAATCCCTATCCAAATGTGACATATAATGATACTAAACATTACCCAATTCATAGGAGCTCAATCTGGGCTTACCCATTATATTCATTTCATTCTCATGCTTAAGTGTGCCACATATATCATTACTACATGGATTTATTCATAATAATAATTTATTCCACAATCAGGTAATGTATGATACATACATTTAATTCCCCAATAAAAAATTATGTGTACATAAATGTGAACACCCTTGATAAGAAATGGGTATGGTGTTCACTGCACAATTATTTTGGCATAGAAGATCATGGTGAAATTTTGGCAGCATAACGGATTCACTTAAAGATTCGAAAAAATGGGTTGATTTGAGAGAAAGGGTTCTCTCATCACATAGACATAAAATGGTAAGTAATAGGGACATGTAAAATCATATCCAAACATTAAAAATTTTGAAATTAAAGGCATAAGGTAATGAAGAAATGTGAATTGAGAAAATATTACTAACTATAATTCGGCTTGGTAACGAGTGTACATAAAGGATCATGGGAGGCTTAATGAGATGGAAAAGGGGATATCATAATTTATAAATTAAATTGAAATTAATGGGAAATTAAAATAAAATATTACAACATAAGAAAATAAAATTTAAGAGACAAAACATAAAATAAGTTCTTGAATGGAAATAAGAAGAGATAAATCCCTTACAAAATTTCAACATGGTAACGAGTGTACATTAAGGATCATAGGAGGATTAATGAGAGTGAAAGGGGTATATAATAATATAGAAATAAAAATATAAGTATTTGTGATATGGAATAACACATACTCACATGAAAAAATGGAAATTAATAAGTATAACATAAAAGAAGTGCTTGAATAGAAAATAAAATATAAGATCCCTTATGTAATTTTGTCATAGTAACGGAATAGGTAAGGGTAAAAATGAGATTGGATAAATGATATATCATTAAAAAAATTCATTGGATAGTAAGTTAATATTTATAAATGAATTAAAATATAACAAATTGAAATAAAAAATACTAACTTTAAACAACGTTCTTGAATTTGAAAGGATGAGAGCAAGGTGAGGATCCCTTACTTGAGTTTGTGACCCCAAAAGCTTGGTAGGGGCTTCTTAAGAGATTTTGGGTGCCTTTTTAGGAATCTATAGGTTATAGGGAAGATTATTTTTGTTCTATAAGGAGTTTTAATGAATATAAATGGGTTCTTGGGTGGGTTTATATAGAAAAATAAGGGAATTTCTTTATTATTTAGGCTTTGGACTCTACATAATAAAATATCAAAAACCAGAAACCACCCCATAGTTTTTACTCATGGTTTCCTCCAAAGGGGATTTATTTTTATTATTTTATTGGGAAAAGGTCCTAAATTATTAAAATAATTACCTTAATTATATGGATGTGAGTCACAATCTTAAAGAAAGTATTTTAAACCCTTAAAATATATTATAAGTTTTGGAGGATTCATAATGGATTTAAAAAATGAATAAAATAAACATAAAATGACATTATTTTAATGTAAAAACATATATTTGATCATTTATACCTTTTATAGTATTTATTACTTCACCTTTTGTTCGTTATTATGTCGAGATACACAAAGTATATTTATATAGTATTTAATTTTTACCCAAAAATTCGACTATATCAAAGAATTATGAAAAAATTCACCATTGGATAATTTTCATGTTTGGATTCCAAAAATAATACAAATTTTATCTAAATAATTTCCAAAATATTTTAATTTTCACTTTTAAAATAAAATCTTTATTTATTAGGAAATTTTGGGTTTTTTTATAATAACAGTTTTTAAACCCTTATAAAAATTACATTTAACTTCATAAAAATTATATAATCATTTATATTTGATAAAAATATTTCATAATAATATTTTATTAATATAAAATTTATTTCAAAAATCCATTAATTCATAAATTCATTCATTTAATTTGAATATTAACTAAATATACAATTTGTGCTTTATTGTATCAAAATAAAAATCATTTACAAAGTAACAATAATAGTGTGAAAATATATATTCATTATTATATAAAAAATTATGTACATATTCATATTTCTAGGGTTATGATACATATCCCATTAATACACGAGAAAACTCCCTAAGAGTAAGGTGTGTGATGGTGTTACTTCATGGGGCGGTTCGGCGAACAGGGTTTGGGTCGTGATCTCGATGAGCTTGAACTTCTCCCATAAACAGTTTCACTCAAGCCTAAGTTGTTGGATCTTAGCTTGGGTTTAGTCAAGGTAAAATCCCATAAATTCTATCTCCCTCATAAACTCTGAGAAATGGGCTTCATAGGGTATGATCCTACTAGTTAAGGTTATCACATACTTTGTCTGAGTCAATTGGATTTGTTAAAACCCTATATTTATAATAATCATCTGATAACTATTCAGTGACTATAACATTAATGGTAATAATACTTAATGTTCATTTAAATCCAATTGTATATATTAAAACAAAATATGTTCATGTGTTTTCTATAACTATATTATATAATAATACATTTAATTAAATAAAAAGGGTAATTGTATTCATAACAGTCCGGGCTGTTACATTTCAGGATTTTATTAATTAATTATACATGTGTTAAATTAATTACATGTTATTTATGTTGACCCAATGACCACCATGTCTCATGGGGTTACATGGACTATAGGCATGTTACATGTCATGTAAACCTATAACCCATGTGGAAACTCCAAATGGTATATGGTCTTCATTTTTTCTTAGTTATAAAAAGGGGAATGAAGAAGATATCTTGAATTTTGAATTAAAGAATTAAAATTGAAATTAAAAACTAATAAATTATGTTAATCAATCAATGATTAATAAATAATTATAAATTTAAACATGAATTATCTAATACCACTTAAAGGATCCGAACATAGTAGAAACACCTAGTTAGGTTAGTTCAAACTCATCAATTTTTGGATTCAATAAATAATATTTAATGTGTATGATGAAAATTTTCATGAAAAATTAATTTATCTGATGAAAATTGACAGAGAATTTTGGAACTAAGAGAGGATATTTCATGTTAAATTTATAATTAATTTTTTAAGATGAAGAATGATTTGATCTTGAGATATTTCTTCAATGAAAATATTAATCATTTAAACATGTGTTTAGTTGTACCATCATTTTTTTATAGGATACAAATTAAACTACATCTAGTGGTGATCCACACATTCTCATTTATTTCAAAGCATCGCTAATTTTACTTTGAGTACTAACATGGTGGTATTGATAATACTATTTCACTTCCTTTTATCTCTACACTCTAATAACTCTATAGGTCCCTAGAAAACCCTAAGATGGGAGGGGTGAATAAAGGCTTCAACATTTTCTTTTAAAGAGACATATAATGTTCCCATGTTGTTAGGAAATTTTAAAACTTTCCTGATGGAATCATTATCACTCCTGGATTTCTGTATGTAACCCTTTCTTTATGATTTTTATATATATAAAGTATAAGGGTGAAAGGAGAGTTTGGAGAAAATATTGAGAGTTTTTTGGTATTTTGTACAGATTCATGTGTGGTGCATGATTTTTGAAAACCATGAAACACTTGTAAGAAATCGTGTATAGTGAAATAGGGGTTAGAGGGGAGTTACTTGGGTTGCACACATTTTTTCCAAACTGTGCAGAAGCCTAGTAGAAATCGTATTGTATGGTGAAAATGTCGGACAGATAACTTTGGGGTGGTCATTGAATGTTTTGGAATTCATGTGTGCCAAACATGAGAGGTCTCTCTTAATACAGAATTAGAAGCATGGTTAGCGCATAGTTTATCTAACTGTGCAATAAAACCATGCGCAGGGTCAAAGTTAGATCCTTAAAAAGCAGATCTCACTCATTTTTTACTCTAATTGTCTATTTCATTCACCAAAATTTCCCTAACTCGGAATTCGTTTCTCTCAAAGGTTATATAACCTCTCCTAAACAATTTTGAATCAATCCTGTGTCTTTCTTTGGTCCGTTGAAGCTCGATTCTTGCGGTAAGGCTTCATCCTTCATAGTTCTTCATGCATTTTCTTAGATCTACTTCTCTCATTCCCTTGTTTTATTATATATGTTCCTACTATTGGTATATATAAGATGTTGGATTCCAAATATGATTATAATTTTCCTATTTAATGATAGGGGAGGATATCTACGGTAGGTTTTTGTAGATTCAACCCATTATTGTGACGTTTTTCATTCCGTTTATCATTTTTACCAAAACTCTCGAGATAGGTAGATTTACTATCAACTCCTCTTGCTATAATTGATTGGATAAATTTCCATTTTATTTAATTTCACAAAATTGATTATGTAATTGACATGAAAATCATGAGATAAATACTCTATGGTCATAATTTATGTTTTTAGTGAAATTGTGGAATTGTAGTGTTTTGTTGTGCGAAGTGATTTAGTTTTCTTGATTTTAAAATGATGATTTTAAAATATATATTTGATGGATTTTTGAAATATTTTTTTTAAGGTTTCTAATGAAAAGGTGTTTTTATTGAAATGGTTTTGGCATGATGGTATTGGCATGGTTTTGGGAAAACATGGTGTGTGTGTGTGTGTGTCTGTATGTGTGTGTGTTCATATTAAATTTATAAGGATTGATTGAAATATGACCTTGTGCTTGGTTCCAAAGCTGTAATATCACATGTTATATAATTACCTTGTGACGACTTTATAGATCAATGAGTGACCACTCATGAGTTTGGAATTATCATAACGATGCATGTATAGTTGGTAAATTGCATATGATAAATAGAATGAGCATGAAAAGGGAACTTATGAAATGGGTTTAATGTATGGTTTGGTGTTTTTCTTGAAAATGGATTTTTTTGGAAAATATTTGATATGAAACTTTTTTATATTGAGTTATAAACTGTTTTTGAAGTTGTTTATATTTAATTTTAAAATTTTTTGGAAATTGTTTTATATAAACAGTTTTATATAAATGTTGCTAACTCTTATATCTTAGTGGTGTGAGTAGGGAAGTCATTTTGGAAAACTTACTGAGTTTTAGTACTCACCCCTACTTTGGTACATTTTTTCTTTTGTAGTGGTCATCTAGTAGGACATGGTAAAAGGAAAAGTATCACACGTCTTTAGTACTACTCTAAGATACTTGGGCTATTTGATGAAGTTGGAGCATGGAGCTTATAGATCATAGATTATTGTGGATGTCTTGGAGTCTTGTTTATTTGATTTTCACTCTTTATTTTGATATTTTAGTCTTATATAGTGGTACTTAATTTTAGTATTTTTTTGATAAATGAAATGTTGGGTTGCCTTCTATTGTTAGCATGCATCATATAGTGGTTTTTTTGGTTTGGATAGGTTGGTTAGTTGATTTATTATTAAAGGTTAAATTGTCCCCCACGTGTATTTAAAACCTTCAGCATTTATTGTCATCCTTTGGAATCTTGGGGATGTTTATTAAGTCTAAGTAATGTCTCATCTTTCTCTCAAGTCAATGAGAATAAGTGGGCACTACAGAATTGTACAGTTATAAAACATCCATATGAAAAGAAACAACACAACAGTTTTACTTGGTTGAACACTAAGGGCTATTCCATGAGTAATACCCCGAGAGTGTATCGATCATACCTGAATCCACTAAATATAACTAGTTTTCATAGAGTATAATTGTTCAGGAACTGTCAATACATTCTAGACAAATCGCCTTTACAAGAATTTTAGGTATAACACCCTACCTCCTTCGGATCACTTCCATTGACTCCCCCTTGCTCACTATGTTGGGAGAAGTATAAATCAATTTATCAACATGAAGGTCGCTTCAATAGTTTGGTTAATTAGTCCTTTATACCTAATTATAACAAGGCTCTGCTTACACCATAGTCCAAAATTGATACACTTGGAAGCACTATTTACTATAACTGGATGCTTAACACTACTATTCGCAAAGATCTTGGCATTCAAGAAACCCCCTTATTATTTCAAATATACTTCATCTTTTTTAACCCACTACCTTTCATGAATCCCCAAACCTTAATGATGAAACTATCCTTTTTAGAACTTCTAAAAATCATGAAGCTTCTCATCTTCACAAAACCCCATTCTCTAAAATTCCTTAAGCTCAACCAGTTCGTAAAAATGATTTTCATAAACCCTGAGTTTGCAAAGAGTTAAATGAATTACCTTTTCAAAGAACATTTGAAAAATCAGATCATGTCACCCTTTTTAAAAATTATCTATGACTTTAAATGATGTTTGTGGCTACCTATTTATATAATTTTCCTTTAATGAATCTTTTTAGCTCACCGTGTCCTTTTTGCAAACCTCTACATTCATGTTTGTGAATCTCCTAGTCTTCACAAAGCACAAGTAAAATTTAACCATTCACAAACCCTCACATAGTAACATAGATTACCATCACCCCATCATGACTCACCCATTTTTATGAAGCCTCTTTTTCAAACCATTAATCGTTCATGATAGAAGATTCATTCATGAAGCTCAACATCTTTTCAAAAACCCAATCTCTGTGAAACTCATTCCTTCACCATTATATCTTAAGAGTCCATTTTGGAAATTCATGTTTTGTGATTCTCACTTGTTCCTCCTAATTTTGAACACCAAAAAAATGAAAAATACTGGGAAAGGGTTCCACCTTCGACACTAAATCCTCTATAACTGAAATAACCCTTTCCTTGAAACATCCAAGATCAAACCACTATGGATTGAGAACAAACAAAAAATACAATTTGTTTCCTGCTTTGAAAAACCTTGGTTCCAACAATGTACCCCAATTAGTTTGTTAGAAATTTGTAGATAAATGAAATAAATACATATCCTTGATCAAAAATATAATAAGCCAAAAATAGCTCATAAATCACTCTATTTCTATTATAAAAAATCTCTTTGTAGAAAAAAATAGTGGAAAAAGATAATTTTATGCCTCGATAGACCAACGACCAATCCTACAAAACTATAAATCATTAAATTCCAATTATCTCTCAATTTATAAATAAACCCAAATAATATGTATTTATACTTCAGGTGCCCAAAAAACTCCCCCTAGATCATATATCCCTATACAACTTCATCATATCCACAAATAGACAAAAATAGTTAACACTAATGGAGAGATAGGAACAACCGCATCCTTCTCATGAAATGGGAGGTGGATGAACATTGAGGTTCAACCGATGTTTATTGAATAGATTTTTCTACCAACATATTAGTTATAATGTCACCCACTTGACCATTAGTTCCAATATGTTCAATTTTAATCACACCTTGTTCAACTTTTTCTTTGATGAAGTGATATTTGATCGCAATATGTTTGATATGAGAGTGTTAAATCAGATATTTTGTAAGATATATTGTTCTCTTGTTGTCACAATGTATCACCATAGGCTATTTCACCTCATCTCGAACATCCATAAGTTTCTATTGAATCCACAATATCAGAGTGTAAGCCTTTTTCAACGTGATGTAATCTACTTTAGTAGTACTAAGAGAAATTATTTCTTATTTCTTAATTTACCCAACCATAGATTTATTTCTAATAAATAATGCACCACCACTTTTGGACTTTATATACAACACATCTGCAGCCTAGTCAAATAAGAAAATGAAAATAATTCATTATATCTTCCAGGTGTAAAGTATAAGCGACAGTTGAGACTACCTTGAATATACCTCATTATTATTTTAACTACTACAAAATTCTCTTCCTCTAGATTAGTTTTCATGTGATTCATTAAACATGTTGTAAAGAAAATATATGTCCATGTTTTATTCGAATATAATAAGCTTCCAATGATTCTCTTGTATAATGTGGGATCCATATATTTCTCATCCTCATGTTTTCCATGTTTTTTATGAAGCGAAATCAGAGTTCACTTTGGTTTGGATTCATGTATGTTTAATTTATTCAGAAGATCTCTTGTATAATTTTCTTGATAAATGAAAGTGTATTAATTATTTTTGATCACCTCCATCCCCAAAAAATATGTGATTTCACCCATCATGGAAATTTCAAATTCTGATTTCTTGGGATTAGAAAATTTTTCCACTGATCCTTTCCTACTTCCTCTAAAAATAATAGTATCCACATACACAAGCACCATAAATTTATCTTTCTACAAATTATTTACATAGTGATTATGGTCGACACCACAACTTTGAAATCATATCTTCTTCAGATAAGCATCCAGTCAAGAGTACCATTCTCATGGTTCCTACTTTAGACCATAGAGAACCTTCTTTATTCAAAAAACTTCTGTTTTATCATTTCCAATCAGAAATCACATTGATTGTTTAATATAGACTTATTCTTCAATAACTCCATTTAAGAATGTTTTTTAAACATCCATCTAAAAAACATTGCACCTTTTTAAAATTTCTTTGGCTAGGAAGATCCAAAAAGACTCCAGTCGAGATAATAGAGTAAATGTTTATTCAATATAAATGCCTTCAATATATACATATGCTTCACACACCAAACATGCCTTATTTCAGATCACATTTCCATGTTCATCATATTTTTTTAAATATCCACTTTGTTCCAATCACAATGTGATATTCTGGTCTTTTAACAAGATCTCATGTCTGGTTCTTGTCAATATGATACAGTTTTTCATTCAGTAACTTAACCCATGATTTACACTTCGTTTATTCTTAAAAAAAGGTCGGTTCCACAATTTACAGGAAGGTAAAATGTTCTTTATTCTTTATTATTATTATCTTTGTAGGTTTGATCCAATCTCTAATGACGTTGGATTGATCAATTTCTACTCTTATATTTATCCTCTAAGGTTATGATAAATTTTCTCTAGTAATGGTTTCCTCTTATGTTTCTTCTTCTAAATCATCATCATTTTGGGAGCCCTAAATGTTTTTCAACCCTTTCACTATTTATGTATTTGAATCTATCCCTTTTCCATTTTCTTCTGCATCTTCAATCAAATCAACATATGATCTCCATAAAGTATTTATGGTTTTATCCTAAATGATTTTAACATCATTTCATTCCACAATCTTCCAATGATGATTATTATAACATTTGTATTCTTTAATCTTTATATAATATCCAAAGAACGTTCCATCATTTGCAGGATCATCATACTTTACTAGGTTTCCTTCTTTGTTTTAGATTAAACATTTACTTTTAAAAACATGAAAATACTTTAGAGAGAACTTACTTTAATTCTATATATTATATGGTTTCTTTGACTCTACTATAAAAATGTGTATTTTATTTTTGAGTGTACATCGCTACTTGAATATCCTCTTTCTAGTAATGATGAGAAACCCAAATCTAAATAAGCATAGTTCTATCTATATTATTCAACTATTGATTCTACGTTCAAAAACCCCATTCTAGGTTCTAACTGAAGACACATTGTGATTTATCCCATGTTTTTAAGGTGATTTTTAAATTCAATATATGTTTGTTCCATTGTTAGATCATAAAATCTTGATTGTACGGCTAGTTTCATTCTTAGCTTTTTAATGATAACTCTTCATAAATCAAGAAATTTCCATTTATTCTATATTACCATCACACAATCAATTATACTATAATCAGTAATAAAAATAATGGATTACCTCTCTACTTATGTTCAAGACACATTTATTAGACTACACACTTCTGTGTGGATGAGATTAAGTAGATTTCATTCCCTTTTGTTCTTTGGCGGATATGAAATCTAAACCATCTTTCCTTGCATGTGAGCATCACATGTATTTTCAAAATCATAGTTTATATTGGGAATTTAAACAAAAATATTTATCTTTGATGTAAATTATAAGCTCTATTAATTAACATGAACCAACCTATAGTGCCATAAGTTTTTTTCTTCATCAATTATTAAGAAACATGTATTTTCTTTACAGTCAACATGGTATTAATTGTCATTTTTCTGCATCCTTCCATGAGATAATTGCCTATATTTCCTTTTCTAGAAAACTCCCTCTAATTAAATTTCACTAATAGTCCAGATTCATATATTTAACTCACACTGAGGAGACTGTTATGTAAACTATCCATGAAAATAACTTTTATTTTCATTATCTTGTTGGTTGCAAGTTTGGTATTTCCAATGCATTTTATCTTTAAGGCACCATCATTGCTATATCTCATTGTTCCACAAACACTTTTCTAAAAAAAATTCTACAAATTTTCATTTCCTACCATGTGGGATGAGAATCTCCTATCATGAACCTAGTTGTTACTTTTCTTTATAGCTTCGTGAACAATTTCTTTAAGGTTGGATTTCTCGATCTTATTATTTTACATCAATGAGACAGATGGTTGAGTGGAAGAAAAAGATGTAATTTACAATCTATTTTCAATATTCAAGGGTTCATCATACTCATATTATTTTTATTCTAAAGTAGAATACCTATTTTGAATATTAATTCTACTTGGTTGATTGTTATTGACTTATATTGGAGTTTTTTTGTTATTGTTCCCACCTTTCCTATACCTTTAATGAATATCTTTATGTTTACATTTAAAATATTGAAACCAATATTCATATAAAATATTTCTATTATATGATGAAGTATATGGCCTTATTCTCCTTTTTTGACTTTCAGGTGCTTCCCCATTTAGATATATCATTTCCTCTTCATGGTTAGACATGGTATGGCCCTGAAATCCCTAGAATTGACAATTTATAAGGAGATATATTTTCTCACGTTCATTCCTCCACATTTACCCTTCTTTTTTAAAGGTATTTTATAAGAAATACTCTTTTGATACTTTAGGATTATTTTCATATCTCTTTTAAATTTTGTTTGAAGATGTCACTGTTAGGACATCAGGCACCTTTGCGATATATCTAAATTTATGCTTCTCTTTACTTTGGATCATCATGTTCTCGACCATTAATGTTTATGTATCATATCCAATTAAATTTTTACTAATAAATATAGATATATGATCATTCAATGACTTCTCTACACCTTCAAAACCATGTTTAGCTTTTTCCAATAGCTATACATCCAAAAAAATTTAAAACTAAAATATCTTATTTATTTCCCTTGGTTTTGATTCAGTTTCTAGTTCACTTATTAAAGTAACAAATTCTTCTTCAATTCCCAAAATTTTTTATAATTTTCTACCAGTATTAATGTAATTTCATTGATGATGGTCCTCAATGCAGAGTTTAAATTCCACAACCTCTTATGAGCATTCATGAGTTGTTAAATGTACTTCTACCTCTCCTTCAAATCTATCAATTTATACTTCAAGTTGATCGACATACTATGATGACTCTTTCAACAAGGATCTTATATTTCTATGTTTCTTTGTTTGAATTTCAATCTCATCATGAGCACCCTCAATTTCCACCTTGATATCAACAATAAAAAGTGACTGATTATCTTCATTTTTCTAGGTTCAACCTTTTTAACTGTAACCATCCTGGATGCTTTAGAATCAATTTTAAACTCTGGTTCTACATCCTCTAAAAATTCATTATCATCTTGTTTCTCTTTGTAGATGAATCTATTTCTCTATAATTCCTTTCAAAATTTTAATTCTCCCTTTCGAGGAAACCTTTTCTGAGGCTTCTTCATGATTTATGCTTCACTTTATACATCATCAAATTTACTTGATCATAGAGTAGCAATATTCCCTACTCTACCATATTGAAAAAAAAAATCCAATGAAATCTTTCCTTTAAATCTCTCTTTTCATCTCTTGAAGTTATTGGAAAAAATAGAAATAATTTCATCATCCATATCATCTCCATCATTTCTATCCTTGGAGATGTCAATATTTTCCATGTATTTGAATTCCATTTCCTTGGTTACTCATATTTTTTATCTTATCATGTGAATATCATTTCATAAGCCCCCAGACTGCTTATAAAACAATCAAGAAAAAGGTTATATAGATCTCTTTCCTCGAGAGATGACACTTATGCATAGTACATTGATGGGATCCATCTCAGGACTTTCATCAAAATGTCAGTATCTTTAATTTCTTTCCCAAGTCCTTGAAGAGTTCAAACAACTTTAGTAATGTGATTAAAGAAACTATACACTTTTTCATATGGATCCATTTTCATATTATCAAACTTATCATGGAACACATGAGTTTTGGCATCCTTCTCTTTTTCATTTCATTCATATATATCTTCTAGTTTCACCCACATGTACTTATATATAGTGAGACTCAACATCTTCAAATAGATTTGATCAGATAGAGTAATAGTATGATCATTTTGAGCTTTTTCATCTACATCAATCATTTTAATATCTATTTTAGGCATAAAGATAAATTTTGTATCACATACATAAATCCCTTAAATTGTGAAAAAGAGAACATCCATTCTAAGGGAATACATATGAGATCTAGATATATTCTTCCAAAAATGTAAGTTTCTCCCATAATAGAGAGCAACTCCCCTAATATTCATTAAATTCTCTATGGACACAATACAAGATAGATTTAACACTTATAACCTATTCACTCGGATACCACTTATAGGACCCTAGAATATCCTAAGTGGGGAGGGGTGAATTAGGGTGTGAACTTTTTCTTTTAAAGAGGCAAATATTCTTCCCACATTTATAGGAACCTGTAAAACATGTCTAATGGAATCGTGTTGTTATTATAAATAAATATGAAAAGACACAACATAGTAGTTTTAAATAGTTCACCATTAAGGGCTGGTCTAAGGGGAATATTCTAGCAGTGTTCCATTCATATCTGAATCCACTAATCTTTACTAGTCAGCATACTTTAAAATTGTTCATACATGGTCACTCTATGCTAGGAACACCTCCTTTACAAGAATTTTAGGGATACCACACTACCTCCCTCGGATCACTTCTATTGACTTCCCCTTAGTCACTATGTTGGGTGACGTCTTACTCATTTTATCAACTTCATGGTTACTTTAATACACTTGTAATTTAATTATTTTTCCTTGATTATCATGAGACTCTACTTGCACCATAGTCCTAAATTGATAAACTTGGAAGCACTATTTACTAAAACTAGATATTAAAACTATTGTTCGCAAAGCTGTTAGCCTTTGAGAAACCCCCTTCTTATTTCAAAGATACTTTATTCTTCATGAAACTAGTACCTTTCGTGAAGCTCCCAGGTTTCATGAAGCTCCCAACCATCGTGGAACTTCTAACAATCGTAAACCTTACAGTCTTCACAAAACCCCCTTTTCTGAAATTACTTAAGTTCAATCCGTTCACAACCATATTATTCAGGAAGATTGAGATTTCAAAGAGTTAAATGAATAAACTTCATAGAGTACCTTCGAAAAATCAGATCATTTCAACCTTCTTCAAAATTCTCTCTATCATTAAATGATGTGTGTGGATACCTATTTATAGACTTTTCCTTTGTCAAATATTTTGATCTCAACAAAGACTTTTCTCAAACCACTACATTCATGTTCATGAATCTCCTAGTCTTCACAAATCTTTAGTGAAATTTAACCATTTGTGAAGATTCTCATAGTCACATATATTATCATCACCCCATCATGACTCATATATTTTTTTAATCCACTTTTTCAAACCTTTAATCCTTCACTATAGATGATTCCTTAATGAATCTTCATATCTTTATGAAACTCTATTATTTGAAAAACCCATGACTTCACCATATATTTGAAGTGTCTATTCTGTAAATCCAAACATCATGATGTTAACACATTCCTATTGATTTTGAACTATAAAAATTTGAAAACCAATCGAAAAGGATTCCACCATCAACACTAAATTCTTTTTCACTGTTAGAACAATTTCATTGTAGCCTCCCTAATAAACCCAGTGTGCATTGATAACAAACAAAAAAATACTCTATTCCCAACTATGAAAAACCTTGGTTCCAAAAAACTCTAACTTTAATATCTGAGGTTCGGTGTCTAATTTATTACATTGGTATAAGATATAAGGAATCACATCCCAAAGGACTGAATAGTTTAGTAGTATTGGTAAAATAAATTCATATTTAATTAATACATTACTATATAATACATAAGATAGAACAAAGTGAGTGTGAAATTTTTGTATCCTTGGAATCATTCAATAATTCCTTCTTTGTATCTTGGGAAAAAGAAAAAAATAAGGGTGAGATCAAATTCTCAATAAGTGTTATATACAACTGAAGCTATATTGAATAAATAAATCATAATCAATATGGAAAGCTGAATAAATAAAAACACATTTCCTTTAAAAAATAGCCTTTTGTCACAAAAAGATAAGGGATAAATATGATAGAAATGTAAATAATTGGAAACTGACTTCATTTAATCAATAAATGTTTTACAATTTTAATCCATAAATAATATCATAGTTAAAATCTCATGGATAATAAAAACCAAATTTTTAATGAGGTAAATGCTTGATAGTGGATGTCATGATCTCATACATTATGGTATCTAAACTTTCAGGACATTTAAATAATTATTGATAAAAAACCCTTTTAATTTGGCCAACTAATTTTTCTAAAGATACCTAATGATGTATCTAGGGGATATATAATTTCAATCCAAATTCATCAATGTAGGTCCAATGCACTCCTAATATATCGAGATGATCAACGTAATTCATGAATCAATATATCTTATCACAAAATATCTATATTGAGTAAATAATAAATATTTATCAATAATTACCCAAACAATCAAATACTATCAATATATAACATCATACGTAAAAATGGTATATGACTTAGGAAATAATCATATATATGATAAAATAATATGGATATTTAAAAGAAATGCAATATCCAATGATCACAAGTAAGTGAATTATTCAATGTATGGAATAAATAAAACATATACCTAATGGTGAGTATATAAAAAAAGTTTTTTTGTCATTAATGAATAAAAATACCATAAAAAATATTACAAAACATATTTGCATAAAATAACTTTTTCACTTTGAAATTCACTTTTTAAAAAAATGAAAAAATATGAAAGAAAATATTTTATTTTAAAATAACCTTGTAATCTTATAAAGAAATATTTAAAGCATTAAATCATTATGTTGATGGGAAAATACACTCTTTTTATATAATTTAAAAAAATCCTTTCATATTTTAGTCAGAAAAGTCACAAAGTACATCATTTGGAAAATGACAGAAAGATTCCTTTTAAAACATTTTTTAAAAAGTAAAACATAGATATAAAATTACATTAAAAAATTGTATTATAATAGTAAAAATATTATTGAAAAAAATATTATAAAACATGTACATGGAATAGAAATATTCCCTAGTGGGGACTTAAATAAAACAATCCCAAATAAATAATAGATTGTGAAATAAACACTTACTGCTTTGATAAAATTCATACAATAATCCCCATAAAAGAATAAATTGATAATGAAATTTAAATACCATGAATATAATAAAGTTCATGATATAATATATCAAATGTAATTATATACACCACTCAAAGGAAACAATCTGTGAATGTCGCATAAGTCTCTCATAAATAAAAGTGAGACTTAAAACCCCTTACCTCACACATCCCCTTAGTTGAGCATGATTTAACCTAATATATAATGGTTTTAAACAAGTTATTAATATATACCATAACCATATTTATATTTATAAAATCATATATGATCCTCTTATAACATCTTATCACCCATTTGTAAATAATATTTCCTTATTATCCTTGTTTTGGGTGTTAACTGCTTCATTTTTCTAGACATATTTTATCATGTAAGTTATGGTTCTTTTATAGTTCCATATTATCCTTAATATTATTTATGGTGAAAATATTGTATATATTTAATATATATATTTAAATTCATCCATAAATATGGAGATAAAAAATTAATTACATTTTTCATGGTGATAATAAGTCTTACGTACGCATGAATGCTGCTTTTAGTTTTTCAATGGATGGAATGAAAGAATGGTAAATAATAATTAAAAAATTTTGAATAATTATTATATATTATATATCATATATATTAATTAATTCCATATTTATAACCATACAAGTAAAGTGGTGACTAAAAAACTAATTACACCGCTACGTAGAGACGGTAAGTCGTATGTACGTATGTATGAGCGATATTTTCACTTTTTTTGGATGGAAATGAATTGTAATATGATTATACAATAATAATAATAAAATATTAGTATATTTATGATCCTATATGAATTAATTTATTATGGAAATGACACATTAATATTAATTAAAAGAAGAATTAAATTTGAAAGAGTTGACAAAAACGTTTACCTCTTCTTCCACGAACATCCTTTAGATCTATTATTAAGGGATCTCGGGTTGGTCTTTTAGAATGATAAAAACCTATATAACATGTATATTAATGTTTATAGGAGTAATTCTCAGTAATAGGTTGATCAAAATAGCTCAAAGTGGTGTGAATTAATGATGGAGGAGGTACCTTTTTTTAATTCATATTAGGGACACTTTTGGAATTTCAAAAACGATTAAAATATAATTAAACTATTACAGATCCAAGTGATTCCAAATGGAAAATAAATTAATATTGGATGATATTTTGGACCATATATTATCCCATTTATTATTAACTAATATTTTTATACTTTTTAAATAATTTAATTAAATATTAATCCATAAAATATCATTATTTTCAATTTTGATATTATTCATTACTTTGACTTTTAGAACATAAACACAACAAGTAAAATGTGAACCAACTATTTCATTATAACCTAAAATTTTTATTTTCATCTATATAATTAATCTATCACCTTAAATACCTCAATTTATGTTACTTTTAATATGTTTAATATCATTTATTTGATTATTCCATTAATTAAATAATTATGGCATCAGTATTGTGTAAGAATTTAAGTAAATTATTTATTCACTATAAATTAAGAATAAATCACCATGATGAAGATAAATATTTTATATTTTAAAATAATATTTATAGTCGAGCATATCTTCTAGATAACACTATATTAAAAATATTACACTTATTAAAAACAATAGTGTGACATGGTTGACTTTTCATTAAATAAATTACAAAAAAGGTCATAATCTCATTAAAGTGGCCATAAAATTCCATATAAAAAATATTTGATAATTATTTACTAAATTTACTTATCTAATAATATTAAGATATGTTTTACGGTCATTTTCTTGTCTTTATTATTTTATTTTTGACATAAATTACTCGATTTACCCTTATCATGGTAATAAAATCACTACAGTTACTATTCATAATAACCAAAAATAAAAGGAAACTATTTACCAAATTGGGACCCATTTATTACAAATATTTAATCCATTTTTTCAATAGTAAACTCACCTAATTGGTAGAACTTAATTTAAAATTAATCCCTAAAAATGTAACGAAACCCATTTTTCTTGAAAAATGTGTTTTTAATCCCAATAGGTATAAGGATGATTAAAATATAACTAATATTATTATATCTAAATAAATAGTACTTAAGTTAATTTTATATCGAATTCAAATCATAAAGGGTTCTCTTTAAAATAAATAAAATGATAGTTTTTTAAAAATCGATATTTTTCACTATTCACTAAAAAATCAATCTTTTCATAAACATCCCATAAATTTACCATAAAATATTTTAATATGATTGTTTCAAAAATGATATTATTTTTAAAAAATAAAATTTATATAAATTCCATAAATTTATTATAACATTCAAACATAATATTAATAAAACCATTCTTTTAGAAAACATATTTTTTGAAGATTAAGATGAATTTACTAAAAATCAATTGTTATTCCCAAAAAAATAATTAATACATTAACAATGAATAGGAAAATTATATAGTTAATAATGTGTTTACTACTATTTTTCTCACCAATTTAATGGTTTGGTTATAACGATCACTTCAAAATATTTCATTGTTCTTTTAATCTTAGTGTTGTATACCTTATATGTAGTCGAACATAGTGTTCTTTTAAAATAATGGGGTGCTACATTCTCCCGTTCTTCAATAAATTATGTCCACAAAATTTGAACTTTTGATTAGTAATCAAGGGTTTTATATTTTAAAATTCCTTTTTGGAAATCCCAAATTGTAAAAAGTGTTAATAAAACTTCCTCTTAAAAAGTGGGAATGTGAAATGCAATGGTCACTACAAAACTAGGTTTATGAATAGGGTAACATTATTTGTAAGTGAAGATATGGACATAGAAGAGAAAAATAACACCCATGGACTGATGGGGAGTGGTAGATAATATGGACATAAGAAATTTAACCATCACAAAACCATAAGTTTTTTATGGGTTAAAAGGACATTGATTTCTTGGTAAGAAAACTAAATAGATAACATTTTGGTGCCAAATTGTTTTCCTATATTTGAGGAATTATGTTAATATCTAGAGTAAGAACATAAAAAATATACTTACTTGAAAAGTAGAGTTTCAACCATACCAAAAACTCATATTTCGATCCAAATGAAGATTATGAATTTTTCATGCCTAAATCACTAGAATCACTTTTTACATATCACAAAATCCATAAAATAAAAATAATTTATTCCTCTTGTCTTTATACATTAACCAAATATAATATGGTTAGTACAAGAAGATAATTCCCAAAAATAGTAAACCTCCATGTGATTAAAACTTCTTTATTCTCCAAAATTTCTACAATATTACCCAAAATTCAACTTAAATCACTCAATAAATAAGTATCCTTAAAATTACTCAAAAATATTCAAGCCTAAGATTGAAACCCAAAAAAAATAATTATTTGATAACATACTCTTCCAAGATAAATTTAATATTTATCTCCAAAAATGTTCAGGCCCTAAACTTATAATCTCCTTGATACACTTACCATTTCCATAGATAACCTCAAACACCATAAATCCACTATAAAATAATATATTCCTTTAAAAAACAATTTAAACTTTATTCCACAAATAAAATTTCATAATATATTTTTTTACCTTAATCATATATGTTTCCCAAGATATTGAACATATTCCAAAATAACAAAAATCACTTAACACATAATCAATTTCTAATCACATGGTTATATATACAATAAAACATATATTACAAAATGATCTTATACTTTATCTATCAAATTTAAATAAATAAAAAAATTCATACTAACTAGGACATCATGTAGGCTAATGGTAGGTGATTCACCCTTATATCCCTTCGATTATGGGTTCAAGACTTGCATCCTTTACTAATTTGATGGGTTTTCTCCCAACCTATGGGTTGTACGTTTTCTAAAATTGTGTTAAAATTAGCATTACATCATTCCAAAAATGGTGATAAACATCCTAAAAAAAACCTTAATACATAGGACATTAAAGAAATGTTTTATCCTCAAATATTACCTCATACATTTCATTTTTCATTATAAAAAATATAATAACCCATAATTACAATAAATTAAATATCATATAAACCCTAAAGGTTATCCTTAACTTTAAAATTATTTCCACAAAATTTAAATAAATTATTACTTTTAATAAATTTTTCACTAAAACATATATTAAACCAATGGTTTGTATTACCACAAATATCTTCCAAAATATACTTAATCTTGATTAACTCCCCTAATATAAAACCTCAAAAGGGTATTTAATAATTTAAACTTATGGTAAATATTAAACTGATAAAACCATGTTGGAATCTAGAACACATAAGTTAATGAAAAAATATAAGATTCCAAAAACTTCAAAATTCCTTAGATGTTTCAGGATTCTTATAATCATAATATCAATGATAAAATATTTTTATAACATACTTTATAAACTAGAATATATGATAGTTCCATAATTTTACTTTAAGGATTGGAAAATAAATACATAAACCCCTCCTTGGTCTTGGATTCAAACTTTATAAAAGGGAATTGACTCAGATAATTCTTAGGTACCCCACATTTATGACAGTTAATTATAAATACATCCTTAGGATTAAATTTATTTCCTTCTATCATACTCTTTATTTTTTCCCAAAAAATTATTGCTTTATGTACTTATTTCAAACACTTAGAGCATTTTCACATTCCTTTGATACATTATCCATGGTGTCACTTTCCGCATTTCTAACATCTAGAAAATTGATCCTTCTTTCCCCCATAGCCTCCACTACCCGAGATCTCAATAAACTCCATCCTTATTTTCATTAGTGATTATGAGAGTTGGTTAAGGTGTAGGTTGTTAATCATATATTTTTTTTAGTTGATTTGGCATAATCACTATAACTTTTAATCCCCTTATTATTTCATTTGTGCTCTGGATCACTACATTTTCCATCACATTCAATTCTAATATGGATTCTTCTTATTTAAACCATTGAATGAAACCAAAATATGATTTTGTAAGAATAAAACTCCAATAATAAAAGTGAGATATCAATTAATCATGAAATATTATATAAAGGATTTATAAATTATGACACATACTTTTAAATCTTCATGTATTTATGTTTAAGCTAGGTTATCTGTGCTCATTAATAAATATATAGGATGTTATCTTAGACTTAGAATTATCCTTAAATTCAGGAATGGATTTATATTCCCTAATCTATGTTTTCCTAAATTTAGTTACCTAGGTTTCTACTAAAGTTCCTCTGATATAAACTATAACAACCCCAACTCCAGCATCCAAGAGTTAATGTCTACTTTATTACATTAGTATAAGATATTTGGAACTATATTCTAAAGGACTGAATAGTTTAGTAGTCTTGGTAAACTATATATATATTTAATTGATTCATTAAAAAATAATACATAAGATACACCGTAGTGAGTGTAAAATTTTTACATCCCTGAACTCATTAATCATATCCTGGGGAAAAGAAACAAAATTAGGGTGAGTTTAAATTCTCAGTAAGGGTTACATATAGTAGAATTTATCTTGAATCAATAAATCATAATCAATATATAAAGTTAAATAACTAAACACACATTCCATTTAATCAAGATCTTGTATATCACAAAAATATAAGGTAGAATAATTATAGAAAAGTAAATAACTGAAAACAAATTCTATTTAATAAATCACTTGTGCAGAATCTGAATCCAGGATACTGTCATAGTGAAAATCATATGGATAATAATAAATGAATTATTAATAAGGTAAATGATTAATATTGGATTCCATGATCTCATACATCATGGTGTCTATACTTTCAAGACCTTTCACAAGATAGTTTAATCATAATGGGTAAAACCCATTTAACTTGGACAACTAATTTGTCTCATGAGGCCTACCGATGTATCGAGGGGCTATATAATCTTGGGTCCCACCCATCACTTCATGTCCAATTCCCACCTCATATATCAAAATAAAAAATTTAATTAACAAATATATATTCCTTTTCAAAAAACATTCCTATTGATTTTAGAATATGGATTTATCAATAATTCCCTGGTCAACCAAATACTTTCAAAATGTAACACCATTTCTAAAATGGTATACGACTTAGGAAATAGTCATATCCATGATAAAATGATAAAAATTAAATGAATGACTAAACGGATGGTATCATTAAAACATATAACCAGTGGTTAATTAGTAAAATAAAAGGTTTTTTTCATTGATGAATAAAAGATCCATAAAAATATTAAAACATATTTATAGAAAATACCTTTTTCACTTTGAAATTCACTTTTTTTTAAACTATGAAAATACAATGGAAGAAAGTTTCTTTGATAATAACCTTGTAAAGTTGTAAAGTAATCTTCAAATCATTAAATATTCATGACATCGGTAAAATCCCATTATTCCATATAAGTTAAAAACCATTCCTTTCATATTTTTGTTGTAAAATTCACAAAGTAACTCATTTGGAAAATGATAGTAAGATTCCTTTTACAACATTTTGTAGAGAGTAAAACATGTTTAAAAATTACTTTAAACCATTGTAGTAGAATATTAAAAATTATTTTCAAAAAAAGTTTTAAAAAAATTTACATGGAATATAAATATTCCCCAATGGGTTCTTCAACATAAACAAACTCGAATAATGAAGAGATTGTGAAATAACCCATTACCACTTTGGTAACATCCATATAATATACAGCATGAAATAATAACATGAAAAGGAAATTTAAATATAATAAATTTAAGAAATTTAATGATATAAAATTTAAAAGGGAAGTATATAAACCATAAAAAGAAACGAGCGGTGAATATAGAAAAAGTCTCCCATAAATAAAAGTTATAATAAAAAATCCTAACCTCATGCTTCTCTTTAGTTAAACGTGCTTTAAAATCTTGTATAATAATTTTAAACATGTTAATAATTTTTACCATAACCATATTCATATTTAAAATATCATATGTGATCCTATTATATCATATTATCACAAGTCTGTTAATAATATTTCCATATTACCCTTGTTTTGGGTGTTAACTGCTTCATTTTCCCATCCATATTTTTTCATGTAAGTTATAGTTCTGGTTCATAGGATATAGTTACATCATCTCATGAAAATTATTTATGTTGTAAATATTATATATATATTATATATATATATATTCATCTATAAAGATAAATATAGAAAAATTAATTACACCACTCATCGAGATAGTAGGTCGTATGTACGCATGAACGATGTTTTCATTTTTTGATGGATGGAATGAAATAATAGTAAATAACAAATAACCTTTAAAAATAATTATTATGTAATATATATCATATATATTCATTATTTCCATATTTATTACCATCCAAGGAGTGGTGATGAAAAATGAATTACAACTCTATGTGGAGATGGTAAGTTGTATGTATGCATGAGCAGTGTTTTCTCTTTTCACTAGATGGGAAAAAAAGTAGTATATAGTTTTTTCATAGTCATAATAACATATTATTATAATTATGATACTTTATTTATTAATTTTTTATGTAAACAACAAATGAATTGGAAGTAGAAGAAGAAATAAACTTGAACTAGTTGGTAAAAATGATTACCTCTTCTTCAGCGAACGTCATTTAGATCTCTTCTTAATGGATATAGGGTTGGTATTTTGGAAGGACTGAATACTCTATAACTTAGATGAGGATATTTATAATAGTAATGGTGAATACATATTCAATCTAGAAGGATCAATTTAGTGTACAGAAGTGATGGAGGAGGTTCTCTTTTAGGATTAAGGTGAGGGGCACTTTTGGAATTTCTCAAAAGATTAAAATATAATAAGACTATTATAGAGAAAAATGCTTAAAATTTGCCTATAAAATCATATGGTATGACATTTTAGATCATATATTAACCCCTTTCTACTTATTTAATATTTGTATGATTTTTAAATAATTTAATATAATATCCATACCATAAAATATCATTATTGTCAATTTTGATACGATTCATTACTCTAGTTTTAGAAACATAAAGACAATAAATAAAATTAGAACCAACTATTTTATTATACTCTGAACATTTAATTTTAATTTAAAAATTTTTATATTGCCTTAAATATCCAAAATTATGTTACTTTTAATATGTTAAATATCATTTATTTTATTATTCCATTAATTATATAAGTACTGCATCAGCGTTGTGTAAGAATTTAAGTTAGTTATGTATTCACTAAAAATTATAAATAAATTACCATGATGGATAAAAATATTTTAGATATCAAAATACTACTTATTTTCAAACATATTATTTATATAACACCATATTAAAAATATTACACTTATTAAAAAACAAGAGTGTGACATGTTTGACTTTTCCTTAATAAAATACTATAAAGGTCATAATCTCATACATGTGCACATAAAAGTCCATATAGCTGAATATTTGATAATTATTGATAAATTTAACTCATTTCATAAGATTAATTTATGTTTTAGGGATATTTTCTAGTCTTTATCATATTATTTTTAACCTAAATTACTTGATTCTCCCTTACTGGGGTAATAAAGTTACTATAGTTACTATTCATAATAACCAAAAATAAAATGGATCTATTTAAAAAATTTAGACCCACTTATTCAAAATATGCAATCCATTTTTGTATATTCAACTCAGATAATTGGCATAATTTAATTTAAAATTAATCCCACAAAATGTAATGAAAACGGATTTCTTGAAAAATGTGTTTTTAGCACCAATAAGGTATAATGATGATTAAATGGTAATTAATTAAATTATCTCAAACTAAAGATTAATTAAGTTAATTTTATATAAAATTAAAATCATAAAGTCAATTTTTAATATATATATAAAAATTATATCTGATAAAAAATGGTATCTTTCACTATTCACTGGAAAATCAATGTTTTTAGAAAAATCTCATGAACATTCAATAAGATAATTTTCATATACTTATTTAAAAAATTATATTATTTTTATAAAATAAAATTTATATAATTTCTAGATATTTATTATAATATTAACTCATAAAATAAAGAAAACCATTTTTGAAAAAAAATACATATTTTGTGAAGGTTTAAATGACTTTACTAAAAATCAAGTGCTAATTCAAAAAACATTAATTAATACATTAAAAATGGGTAGGAAACTTATGTTGGTTATAATTTGGTTAATTCTATTTATTCAAACAAATCTAATGGCTAGGTTATAATGATCACATAATAATATTTTATTTTTCATTTAAGTTGGGTGTTGCATATCTTGTACACTATTAAACGTAATGGTATTTTATAATCTCAGTGTTTTATATACACAATCATTTAGGGTTGAAGGATTGATTATTTTTCTCTCATTATTTATAGTAGGATGAAAGTGGAATATTTCTCTTGGTTATTGAGATCATTCTAGAGAATTACTCTCTTTGGGATTGCAAGAATCTTTAGAAAGTGTGTTGTTAACAATCAAGTATAACCTTAGGAAATAATATCATAAGGTCTCTATAGAGCTTGGTTGGAGAATAAATAATTTTACATAGGCCCTTAATTATTCTCAAAATACTAATTTTATCATGAATATAATATTATTATTATTATTATTTTGATGCATACATGTCTCACGGATAAATAAATATCATTATTTAAATAAATAGTTTAATATTTATTTAAATAAAATTTAATATATTATCACCACTATGCCCGATAACTTGGTCTATGTTTCCTCTTCAGTATTTACTAAACCTTGAAAATTTAGTATTATTTATTCAATAAATAAATAAATACTTATAATATTCATGGTCTTCTGAATAAATCATTATATTAAAATTCAACTCACATAAAACAGTGATTGAATATATACGGTCACAAAAATTAAAAAATAAATATTATTTCTCAGTCTAGAGAATAATATTTATTCTATTAATTTAATTCAAATATAATTTAATTGGTATTAATAGAAACACTAAGTGTGTGACCCTATATGCTTCTTTCTTAGTGGCATTAGGTGGGTTCGAGTAAATTTTAATATCAACGTTTAGTAATGAAGAAAGGCACCCATGAGGTAGGAGTTAATGCTACAGCATCGATAGCCACATACGAATGCTCATTATGTAATATAATAATTTTTTATTGATATCTCATTATTCAGGTTGCATACTCATAACATCAATCTATATAATTGATACGTCTTTCTTTGACTTCCTAAAATGAACATATCCATACACCTTGACTATGGAATTTAATATAACAGTTCTATTCCAATCAAAATGACTAGATATCAACATACATAATGATGGAAGGTACAAATAATTACCAAACTTATTCCTTAATAATATATCACTCATGATAGATGGTGAGGATTTAGTCTCATTACCTCAATCAATAATTTATCCCTATTAAAATTTTATGCAATAGTGACCACGAGGTTGTCTCATATAGTGGTTGTGGGATAAGTTAAATACCATCTCTTTCGTAATTTCTTTTTTTTCTAAATTAAAGTTATAAGGGTGTATTTTATCGGTTTTAAAAAAATTAAATTAAAATATATGATATTAATCTATTTTATACTTTAGATATGGTACACGCTAAAAATAAATGAGAAAGAATAATTGAGATAGTGATAGTGGACATGTTTTGATCTTCATTCATTCCCTTCTTCATTTTCTAATAATTATTCCCAATCATATTACTCAATTTATAATTTATTAAATCAATTTACACACCTAAATTTCCTAGAAACCATATCTAGATCTCAATTTTGGGTGTTTATACCCTTATAAAATTGATCTTATCACCCAAATCCCTCTGAGAAACTGAAACAAATCAAACAAATTGTTTTCAATAGAGAGACCATTCCAAATAAGTTTAAATAGAAACAATGATTACTTTACTTCAATAATTTGAAAAAATATCCAAAAAAATATAATAAAATTAATTAAATAATGAAAAATACCTTTTTAATTCATAAAAATAGATTCTAGAATAATTTAAAAGAAAGTTTACAAAAAAGTTCTAAAAACACAAAAAACAATCCTTGGATCTCCACTTCCATAGTCACTGAGAGTTTACCACTCCATGACTATATTACTTTATTTGAAATACATTATTATCTAGAATTTTCCTCTTCCACATCCATATCCTCCCTCAAGACATACCCTTTGAAATATATGTTGAGACTTAAATATATAAATCAAAGGTGAGGTAATGTTTCCATGTAGTTTCTATCTATCTAAATTTAGTGAAATTTTGGCTTCGTAGGAGACTGAATATTGATAAATTTTATTCTTGAAAGTTGTTCAGAATTAATATGGATTTAATATCCAAAAATTTAAAGTCTTTTATACCTAAGTAATAAAATATTTCCTCTAATTACTGATGAGAAATTTTCTTAGATGAAAAATATCTTCATATTACTCTACTTTGATGTATGTATAAGCTACCTTAATGAAAAAAGTTCTCTATAAAAGTTTTTTTCATGCTTGAATAGGATTCCTCGATATGTTAAAACCAAAATCACCTCATTTTTACTTCTTTAACTCTATATATTCCTCATATATTTTTATGTGTTCAAATCTATCCGCCAAAACATTTTTCCAAATTTCATTATTTATTTGGGCCTCTAGAGATTTGAACTAACACTTGGTCCATTTGAATAAATTTAATCCCTCTAAACATAGAAACCTAGAAAAATATTTTTTTTAAATTTGGATTAGTTTATAAAAAACATTACATGAAATTAAAAAATGATAAAAATATGTTTAAATATATAATTAATATGTCACGACCCGACCCTACCGATCTCGAGCCGCAACTACCCCAAGCCCGCCTCTATAGGCCAGGGGCTGGCGACAAGCACTGAAGGCGTAATGATCTCAGGGATGCATTTTCCTAAGTACCTGTACACACACACACAACCCACTCGATGAAAAAGCGCAAAGTAAAAAAAGAAAAACAATGGAAAAACAATTATAACCCAACCACAGTCATGCATCAACTTCTAAATAGAACAAGTAAAGTGCTGAAAAGTATTGACAAGATAACTGAACATAAAAAGGGAAATACACGCGCCCAACCCGAAAGATTCCACAACCTGGAAACAGTTAAATGAAAGTAAACAGCTGGTGAGTCTCACACCTGAAAGTCCTAATATGACCATTGAACGCAGCCCAAGCTCCGGTGTCCTCAACACTCCTCTGTAGTCTCGATCGACATGTCCATCGTCTGCAAGGGCACACCAAGTGCTGGCAAAGCCCAAGCAGGGGTGAGTATAAATATAATCAGTAGGATGCCCCGAAATCTTGAGGGAGAAACAAAGGAGGTACCAAAATGGTGAGCAGTAGATAGAACAAGTAATAGTGAAAGATTACAGTAAGTAGAGTACAGCTCAACCCATCAAAAGAAAGGGAGTAGACTCATCCAACCAAGAGGAGTTAGACACTGAAAGCACGTGGCATACCCTGCATATCTTCGCCCCTCCTATAAGGATAGTAACTGAACCCAAGGAGTGGAAAATAAAGTAGGTTGTGTATATATATATATATATATATATTCTCAATAAGAAACCCGAACAAGTGTGTAAGGGGATCTCTATCTCCAAGCTCAGCCCAGGAAAAGTCACCAATAGTTCAAAGGATATCCATCACTAATTCCCAACAGTCCCGCACATTAAAGTTGTCTCAATGCTATACCATACAACCAAGGGACCCGCTCCAGTAATCCAAGAGAAAATTCACTGACTACCCACATAGAAAGGGATGAGTCTGAAAGAAGTTATCGGGTAACCCACTGCCCAGCCTAGATGGAGGGTAAACCCTAAGAGGTAGTCGGGTAACCCACTGCCCAGCCCCGCTGGAGGGTAAACCCAAAAGTCAACAAGTAACCCACTACCCAGTCCCGCTGGAGGGTAAACCCTAAGGTCAAAGGGTAACCCACTGTCTAGCCTCTCTAGAGGGTAAACCCTGATACGCTGGTGGGTAACCCACTGCCCATCCACACTAGAGGGTAAACCCGGAACTGGTCCAATAACTCTGCACTGCCCGTACCATCTTTGGGTGTCACTAAAATCACTATCGTTCATCGGTTCAGAGTGAATAAAAGGAACCTCCGGACAATTCCCTTTCATGTTTCCACATTTAATGATATCTCTAAAGAGGATCCACACGCCCGAAAATATTACACCATTGTAATCCTCTCGGAAAAACACGCGAGATAGACTATTTACTCGCTGGAAATGCACTCCCAACAAAAAATATATTAAATGCTGATTTAGGCCCATACAACGTCTCATGGGGCCCACACCTCGGTCCAGAAAAAATTCGGGCAAACTGCTTCATCGTGATGCTCTTTGAAAACACGCCAAAACGACTATTCATTCGCCCTGAACGGACGTTTGATGAAAAAGTCGCAGCATGCTGTACACAGCTTAAAAGATAGCCCATGAGTCTCATGCCTCAACTCCAGCTTCAATTCCAGAAACCACCTTGGACTACATCGTCTTGACACCAGGGTTACAGCACCACTGACGGTGCCTAAAATGAACTTCGGATGTGTTCGCGCCATCTGAAAAAAGAATCTCAGCGAGGCGCTAAACAATACTTAACGGCATGTCGTGCCACCGAGCCCCCCATCTCAGGAATTAAAAATCCCTGAGACCAACTCAAAATCTCTGTCTCTATCTGAGGATCGCATAATCACATATGGCGCACGAATTCGACATTTGGTTTTCAATTTAGAGGCGTTTAACGCCTATGGACGGAGATGGGGTGGGTCGGACCGGTTCAACCGGTCCGCCCCCTTCAGACCGGCGGTCTGCAGCTCGGTCGCCCATACCGCCCAGTCCACCATGGCCAGCAGTTCACCGCGTGGGCTGTGCAGCTTTAATCGGACCGGCACGAGCCAGTCTGGTTCCTTTTCCATGACACCCGCAAAGCGCGGGTCTCGGCCGGCTCCCGGGGTCGCGACAACCCCAGTCTCGCGCGCCGCACGCCGACTGGGAGCCCGTTGTTCCGCCACCTGGGAGTCAGGCCACGCCGCCGCTTGGGATCCATGCCGCTCCGCTACCGTCGCCCACCAGATAGAGGCGCGGAGCCACCTGACCACCCTGAAACCGCCGGAAAACCAAAGTTTGGCCATAAAACTTCCCGAGGCTCCCCCAAATTCCCCGGGACTCGGATTTTTGATCTGAAAAGAGAATTGGAAAGCTTGGATAAAGACCTATGCATATATGGAATTCTCTCAAAAAATAAAAAACAATTAGACTCTAATAGTTTAGTTCTAAGTAGATGTGAAATTTAAAAATGAAACACACGAACCTACCTCACAGGGCGTAGCCCGTCGCCTCACGAACGGTCCGCTAGAGCCACCACCGCCTTACCGGAGAGGAGGGGGAGCTTGGAGGAGCATACTCCCTTGTTGGGAGAGCTTTCTCCAAAGAAGGAGTTATAAGGGGAATAAGGTAGGGGTGGAGGTGTTTAAGTAGGTAATTAATTAAAATTTAATTAATTTTTAAACACCCACCAATAGGCCCATACCTGAACTTTCGACGGGGTCAGGGTTAAGCTGCCCCTAGGGTAAAATTCACATTCTGAGTTCAACGGAGGTCTTGGAATTTTAATCCAAGCCTCCATTCAGGGGTATTAAAGTTCACATCCGAGGATGATGAATTACGAAAACAACCCTGGTGGCGTTTTCCACAGAAGGGTCGCACCCGAGAAAGTTACACCCCTCCTAGGTTAAACGAAATGCTCCGAACTCAACGATGTCCTTGGTTTTCCCATCAGAGCAATTGTTTAGGAGTTATTCTATTTATTTTGCATGTCTAGTGTGAACACACTTAAAATTTAATTCTGATCACACCGGATCTCGGAATTACACTTCGTTTGAACGCCCTGCTCTAGAATAACATTAAGAAAAATTTCAAAGTTTTACAGGCTCAAAACTTGGGTTCTTACATCATTCCCTCCATAAATTTTTTCGTCCCTAAAAAACAAACTACAAAAACAACTCGAGATACTGAGCCCACATCTGGCTCTCCCGTTCCCAGGTGCTCTCATGCACCCTCATGTACTTCCACAGCACATGAACTAAAGGAATGGTCCATCCATGTAGAGTATGATTCTGATGGTCCTCAACTTCCTCGACCCATATGAAATCGATGCCCGCTGTTGTATTAGCACGCACCCGAGTCCAGCTCCTGCAGTGTCACAGTAATCCACGAACTCAATGCCCTCTTCTGGAAGCCTCAACACTGGAGCACTAGTCAGCCTCCGCCTCAGCTCCTCGAAGGCCTTCTAGAACTGATCAGTCCAAGTGAACGGTCGTCCCTTCCGTATCAATGCGTCCAAAGGGGCAGTAATATTGGAGAAATCTTCCACAAACCTCATGTAGTACCCTGCCAAACCAAGGAATCTATCCACCTCTGATGCATTCTTGGGTGGTTCTCAAACAAGAACTGCCCTTATATTTGTGTGATCTACAGCCAATCCCTGCTCCATAATGACATGCCCCAAAAAGTGAAACTCATGAATCTAGAACTGACACTTTGAGAGCTTCCCATACAGCTGGTGCTCTCGAAGTAAGTCTAGGACCATCCTCAAATGCTCCGCATTCTCCTCCTCTGTCGTAGAGTAGATGAGTATGTCATCAATAAATACAACCACAAACCGGTCCAAGTACAGATGGAAGATCTAGTTCATCAAATCCATGAAAACGGATGGGGAATTCGTCACGCCAAAGGGAATCACCAGAAACCCGTAATGCCGATAACGATAACGGAAAGCCAAATTTGGGATGTCAGCCACACGAACCCACAACTGGTGGTAGCCGGATCAAAGATCAATCTTGGAGAACCAATTTTCACCTCTCAACTGGTTGAAGAGGTCGTCGATCCTTGGAAAAGGGTACTTGTTCTTTATCGTGGCATGATTCACGCAATGATAATCCACACAAATCTGCAGACCCCCATCTTCCTTTTTCACAAACAAAACCAGATCATCCCAGGGGGGCACACTGGGCTTGATGAATCCCTTCTCATGAAGGTCCTCCAACTGAAGTCGTAGCTCCCGAAGCTTTGTGGGTTCCATATGATATGCTTCACATGATATCAGATCAGTCCCTGGCTACAAGTCAATGCATAACTCCATCTCTCGCCTCGAGGGTAGTCCCGAGACATCCTCGAGAAAGACATACATGTAGTCCTCTAAAATTGTAGGGATCCATGTTCCTATAGCATCTGGTGCTCCAAGAGCCATGCTCGCTAACTGGTGAGAATAAGTTTGTGGTCTCCTGATCAGAGTACTCGTCTGCTCTGCCACAAGGTCTCGTTCACCAAGGATGGTGAACCTCGTCCCATCAGAGTGGACGCATCTGACTAGTCTGTTCTGACAGTCAATCTAGGCATGAACAATGGAAAGCCAATCCATGACCAAGATAAAATTATAAGGTTCCATCGTGATGAACAGTAGGTCCCACGTGAAACTCTCTCCTCCAAACGATAGTTCGCACTTTCTGTAGATAAAGGTCACCAACGAGGCACTTCCCATAGGAACCTCGAGGCTAAGCATAGGTGCCAGCGCCTCTACTGTAAGCTCTAACTCCTGTACCAAAAGCAGCGATATAAAAGAGTGTATGGAGCCTGTGTCTACTAGTACCAAAGAAATCTTAGATTAAACACAAAGTGTACCTCAGACCATCTCGTGTGTTGGGGGGTCATGAACACCCATATCCTGAAGCTTCCTGTGGCCCCTACCGCTAGCTCCATGAGCCTGGCGTGGGCTACCCGGTGGTGGCGGTGGAAGGACCTCGAAACACCGTTCCCCACCTCCATGCCTTGCCGCTCTACCTACGCCACCTCCCAAAGGACCCCCCCCCCCCCCCCCCCCCGTCCTCTCCTGGGGGATCCCTAGTCATGGCGCTGCATCTGCCACTGCGGTGCACCCACAGCCTACCGCGGCTGCTCGGTATGCCTAGTCAGGCAGTCATGTGCTAGGTGACCCCGTCCGTCACAAGCATAGCCTCGTCTCTCTCTTGACTGTCCCGGTGCTCTACGGTGCCACTCCGGTGTATGACCCTACACTAGAGTCTGCTCATGGAAGGGTCTCCTCGACTGAGGCCCTGCTCTCTACCGCCTACCTGCTACCGTAGACTCTGCTCGGAAGTGGCCAATGCTAGGCCCTGTCATCTGGCGCCCCTCATCCAAGAAGATCTTTATCATGAGTGCCCTCTCTAGCACCCCAGTATAAGTGGAGATGCACATGCGTACTACACTATCACGGATCTCACTGTGAAGAACCTTCTCAAACTTCCACGCCCGAAAGTAACTTTCGTAGACCATATCCTACGAGTAGCATGTCAGATCGGTAAACCGGGCTGAGTACTGCGCCATGGTCATCCCCCCAGCTTCTGCTCCAGAATCTTATGAACCCGAATGGAGTGTAATCAAGAGGGGGAGTACTCCTCCTAGAAGATCTAATCGAAGCTATCCCATGTGATAGACGACTCATCGTGGGTCTGCGTAACCAACCCCCACCAACGCTCGGTCGTCCTGAGGAAAAGGATGGCAGATAGGGCTACCATCTGGTCCGCGGGTGTCTGTACCAACCTAAAAATTCGGTCCACAGACTCTAGCCATTCTTCCACTGCCTAAGGATCCAGGTCCCCATGGAACTTCTGTGGCCACTGACGCTAGAAGTATCGGAGTGCACTAAGCATGCGCTCAACCTCATTCTGTGCTAGCGGTACTAACTACTGCTCTCCAGGTGGAGGGGTTGCAGCTGAAGCACTAGGTGGAAGGGGATCACGTGAGGGTCCCTGAACTGACTCCTCATTGCTCCCCAGGTCATCGTCACAAACTGGAGAGGGTAACTTGGATGGCTGTTGTCGTGGGGGCATCCTGAAAGTTATCAAGGATTACCGTGATCATATGAGCATATATATATATATTAGTAATAACAAAGGCGAGCTTGACTCAAAAAAATGTCAGTCAAAGACTCAATCCTACCAGATGCATGTTCCAAATTCCCTACAACAAATGTCTCAGCGTGCCGAGTCAACAAGCAAGTTGTCAGGGTCCTGGTGAATGGATACGCCATCCAATCATACCATCACTGGACTCCATGTCCTGAGAGCCGCTCTCGAGACACATCGACACTATTTCCCTAAAACCCAACCAATTCCTTTTTAGGGACGTCTGAACAATTTCCCAAGGAATGAACCACCTCTGATAACACTTTTTCATGACCTAACCCTACCGGTCTCGACTGCAACTACCCCAGGCCCGCCTCCATAGGCCAGGGGCTAGCAACAAGCACCGAAGGCATAACGATCTCGAGGATGCCATTTCCTAAGTACCTTTACACACACACATCCCACTCGATACAGAAGTGTAGAGTAAAAATAAAACCAAAGGAAAAACAACTATAACCCAACAAGATTCATGCATCAACTTTTAAATTGAACAAGTAAAGTGATGAAAAGTACTGACAAGATAACTGAACAGAAAAAGGGCAAAACATGTGCCCAACCCGAAAGGTGCCACAACCCGGAAACTGGTAAACGAAATTAAAAAGATGGTGATTATCACACCTGAAAGTCATAATATGACCCCTGAATGCATCCCAAACTCTTGTGTCCTCTACACTCCTCCGTAGTCTCGATCGACCTGTCTGTCGTCTGCAAGGGCATGCCAAGTGCAGGCGATGCCCAAGAAAGGTTGAGTATAAAGATAATCAGTAGGATGCCATGAAAGCTCGAGGGATCCACAAACGAGTTACCAAAATGTTGAGCAGTAGACAAAACAAGGAATAGTGAAAGAGTACAGTAAATAGAGTGCAGCTCAACCCAACAAAAAAAGTAAGTAGACTCGTCCAAACAAGAGGATCTAGACACAGAAATCACGTGGCATACCCCGTGTGTCTTCGCCCCTCCTAGAAGGAGAGTAACTGAACCCAAGGAGTGGGAACAAAATTAGGGTGTGTATATATATATATGCTCAATAAGAAACTTGAACGAGTGTGTAAGGGGATCTCTATCTCTAAGCTCAGCCCAGAAAAACTCTTCAATGGTTCTAAGGATATCTGTCACTAATGCCCAACAGTTCCGTACGTTAAAGATGTCTCAACGCTAAACCGTACAACCAAGGGTCCCCCTCCTATAATCATGGAGAAAATTAACTGACTAGCCACAAAGAAATGGATGAGTCTGAAAGAAGTCATCAGGTAACCCACTGCCCAGTCCAGTTGGAGGGTAAACCCTAAGAGGCCGTCGGGTAACCCACTGCCCAGCCCCACTAGAGGGTAAAACTTAAAGTAAATGGGTAACCCACTACCCAGTCCCACTGGAGGGTAAATCCTAAGGTCAACGGGTAACCCACTTCCCAGCCTCACTGGAGGGTAAACCCTGATACGCCGGTGGGTAACCCACTGCCCAGCCCCACTGGAGGGTAAACCTGGAACTGGTCTAATAACTCTGCACTGCATGTACCATCTCTGGGTGTCACTAACATCGCTATCGTGTGTTAGTTCTGAGTGCATCAAAGGAACCTCTGACCAATTCCCTTTCATGTTTCCACATTTAATGAGATCTTGAAAGAGGCTCTGCAACCCAAACAGATTACACCATTGTAATCCTCACAGAAAAAAACGTGAGACAGACTATTTACTCGCTGGAAACGGACTCCCAACAAAAAAAGTTATTCAACACTGCTTTATGCCCATACGGTGTCTCGTGGGGCCCACACCTTAGTCCTGAAAAAGTTAGGGAAAACTGCTCCATCGTGATTCTCTCAGAAAACAATCCAAAATGACTATTAATTCGCCCAAAACGGACGTCTGATGAAAAAGTCGCAGCATGCAGCACACAGCTTAAAAGACGGCCTATGGGGCCCATGCCTCAAATCTAGCTTTAACGCCTAAAACCATGCTGGACTATATTATCTCGATGTCAGGGTTACAATTCCATTTACGGCACCTAAAATGGACTTCGGATGTGTTCGTGGCATCCGAAAGAAGAATCCCGTTGAGGCGCTAAACAATACTTAACGGCGTGTCGCACCACCGATCCCCCCGTCTTGGGAACTAAAAATCCCCAACAAAATCTCAAAATATCTATCTTGAGCCGAGTATTGTTTCATCCCAGATGGAGCGCGAATCCGACATTCGGTTTGCAATTTAGTGGTGTTTAACGCCTATGAACGGAGATGGGGTGGGTCGGACCGGTTCGGCCAGTCCACCCCCTTCAGACCGGCGATCTGCTGCTCACCCGCCCAGACCGCACGGTCCACTGTGACCTGCGGTTCACCGCACGGGACGCATAGCTTTACCTGGACCAGCTTAATCTAGTCTGGCTCCCTTTCCAAGAGACCCGCAAAGCGCAGGTATCGGCCGGCTCCCAGGGTCGCGACGACCCCAGTCTCGTGTGTTGCACGCCGACTGGGAGCCCGCCGCATTGCCACCTGGGAGCCATGCTGCGCTGCCACCATCACCCACCGAACCACCGCGTGGAGCCTCCGGACCACCCTGGAACCACCGGAAAACCAAATTTTGGCCGGAAAACTTCCCAGGGCTCCCCCAGACGCCCCGGGACTCGGCTTTTCGATCCGAAAAGAGCGTTGGAATGCTTGGATCAAGCCCTATGCATCTATGGAATTCTCTTGAAAAATAAAAAACAATTATAAACTAATATTTTAGTTCGAAGTAGATATGTAATTTAAAAATGAAACACATGAACCTACCTCATAGGGCGTAGCTCGTTGCTTCATGAACGGTCCGCCGGAGCCGCCACCGGCTTGCCGAAGAGGAGGGGGAGCTTGGAGGAGGTTGCTCCCTTGTTGGGAGAGATTTCACCAGAGAAGGAGTTATAAGGGGAATAAGGGTGTGGTGGAATTGTTAAGTAGGGAATTAATTAAAATTTAATTTATTTTTAAAAACCCACCAGTAGGCTCGTACCCAAACTTTCGACGGGGCCGAGGTTAAGCCGCCCCTAGGGTAAAATCCACATTCTGAGCACAACGATGGTCTCATAATTTTTATCAGAGCCTCCGTTCAGGAGTTTTAAAGTTCATGCATGGGGATATAAGATTACAAAAACACCCCTGGTGGAATTTTCCACAGAAAGGCCTCACCTGCGAAAGTTACACCCCTCCTAGGGTAAAGGGAATGCTCTGGACTCAACGATGCCATCGGTTTTCCCATCAGAGCAACCATTTAGGAGTTATTCTGTTTATTTGGCATGTCTAGTGTTAACGCACTTAAAATTTAATTCCTACCACACTGGGGCTCGGAATTACACGCGTATAAACGCCCTTCTCTGGAATAACATCAAAAAAAATCAAAGTCTTATAGGCTCAAAACTCGTGTTCTTACATAATATATTTTCATAATTTATACAAAAATTCATCAAAAAATACAAAAATGAGGAAATTTTAATTAAAAAGAAAAAATTATTGTGGATTAAATCATTTAAATTCATATAAAAATTTATAGAAATATTATCTCAATCAATTCTCCCTCACTTGTCACTTGGAATACTGGAAAAGCAAGTATCAAAATCATATCATATAAAATTCAAAACAAATGACCATGAGGTAAACCAATTTAACATCAGAAAAAGGTTATCATGACTGATAAAAAACCCATTATTTTATGTTCTCCATTCAGTAAATTCAATTCATTATCACTACATTTTTTATCCTATCAATAAAAAACACTTACCTCATAGGAATTTCCCATCATCACACAAATGTATCTATTCAACAAATATCTTATCTTCCAAACACATCAAATAGTCTTAGTAAATTCTTATATCTCCACCAAATTTGATTCAAGGACTTATGGTAATCATGAGTACTTATTAGGGTAATTTTGATTTTTAGGCTTGGTAGGTTTTAAATGTCAAAATTCTAAGGTATAATAACTAGGGTTTGGCACATTTATAATAGAAATTTATGAATCCAATTTACACTCTAGAATAGGTATCCTCCTCACTCCATTTAGTATAAAATAAACTCTAATAATCTTTAAAACTTCATAGAAAGTTCACAAAATTCATCTTTTCATTACAATAAAGTATTTCACTCAACTATCTTTAATAGAATTGAATTTTTTAATTGATATTTTCAAATTCTACACATTTATATTTTTAAAGGCAGTGAGGGATTCTTTGAGTTTAAAATAGTTGGTGTTACTTTTATAACTTATCTTGAATGATTATTCATATTATTTTAAACTTAATTGACATGATCATTCAATGATATTTGAAACAGATTCAACTCAACAAAAATATAAACATTTTTCAAAAATCTTCTAAAAAATATCCAATAAGTAGTATATTTTAGAAAATTGACTTTTACTAAAGTAAAAAAAAATATCTTAAACCTTTAATTTTCCTATTAATGTTGCTCCAAATAATGTATCACAACACAAGACAACTCCTCCATGAATAAGTTCAATGAGATCATGTATTTCACTTCCTATAGTAGGTTGGATAGGAAAATTTGGATTGTACTGTGGCTAAAAAATAGGTCATCCATGAATACTAAGGGAAAAACTATTAAATTTGTAAGTTAGGACAAAATAAAAAGGAATTTTTGAAAATGGTGATTTTATTCCAAATAAATTCCTCAATCATTTAAAATACGAGAACCTAATGCCCTCAATTTTTTATAGAAATAAATCAAATTCTAGTTAATCAAAAATGATTCGGTGCTGTTAATAAGTTATTTGAATGTAAATAATATGAAAAAAATGTTTATAAGCCTCATGGTAAGGTGATTTAAAAATTTAGAGCATGAAATGAGGCATGGGATTAAAAATTTAGTAGTCGTTTCATGAAATTCTCAAACTTTTGAACTTTAAATAAAGTTATTTCTATATGTTATTAATCTTAGTTTCATGGGTTAAATTGGTTCACTCATTGACATGAATTTTAAAAATAGAAAAGATGTGAATTTTCATCTCATAAGTTTTAAAACAAACATAATTTGAAATAAAATAGAAAACTTTCAAATAAAACAATAATAATCTTACAATGGAAAACACAAAAAAAAATTCTAACAAAGGATGATCCTCCCCCCACACTTATTTTATACAATTTCCCAATTGTTCATATTTTATATAAGTTAAAAACAAAAAAATAATACATGTTAGAAACAAGTGGTAAGGTATACACATATTGGCTTATTTAAGTGGAAGTTCCCTTGAGCAAGTCTCTTAACTTCTACAGACTATAAACAAATAAGATAAATAAAAATTAGTACATCAAGAATTTATATAAATAAATTAAATAAAATTAAAAGTGAAAAAATTAAGGGAAAATAATTTTTTCTTTAAACCCCCATGTGGGTGTTAGGATTTCACTTCCCCAAGTCAGGTAGTTCCAGAAATTCATCACCAATTATAAAGTTGGTGTGGTTTCTTCTTCATAAACCACAAAAATGTTTTAGCACTAATTTTCTTCAACTCACACAACTTATAAAATCCCCCCTTGACACATTTATTCAAGTTCACTTATATTAATTTCTTGTTCTCATTAAATAGTGTAAGAGGTGACAAAAGATAAGGACACATCCATAACACTTGGTCTTTATAAAATTTTTCCACCAGTTGCTAAAATTTAATTCCATGATCAAGTTATCATTAATTTGATATTAGTATATGATTTCTTATTTTTAAATCATCTTGATACCACCATCCTAATGTGTACCACTACACTCCTCAATTGGTAAATCCATTTTCTCTTCAATTTTATCCAGAACCACCACTTCATCTAAAAAAATATTCCACTAAAAATAATTAGGCATAAAATTTACATAGGGAGAAGCAGTTGATAAGTTATTATCAAAATACTCTGAATTAAATGAATCAAAATTTGAGATGTCTCTCTATGGATTCTCAAATTCTCACATTGTTTCGGATTGCAAAAAAAATTAAAATATCTCATTAAAATAGAGTAGTAGCTCAAGTTCTTCAAGGTTTTCATTAAAGTAGAATTTCTCAAGTGTATCATCCTCTTTGGACAAATATTTAAGGGTTTTGATTTTTTATTTTCAAAAGATTTGGATTTCACATGAAATTTAATTTTTAGCAAAGTCAACCCAAAAAAATTTCCAAAGAATTTTTATTTCTAAAAGTTACATAAATTGGTTAATTAATAATAATATCTTCTTCTGAGTTCAAAAAAAATATCTAATTCATTTTTTAACTCACCCACACAATGTTCTTCAATATCAAAAATGTGTGGAATGAGGTATTATTTTCTACGAGTTTGTTTTCCCAATTATCTTATGGGTGAATAAAGAAGTTCCATTTTTTTACTGAAATGTTGAAATAATATATCTCCCTATTTTATCAATTATTTCAAAGAATTATCACTTTTAAAATCATGGAATTTTTCATGAATAGACCAAGGATATGAGTAGTCACCATAAAACCCCATTTTTTAACAAAAATTTCAAAATTTGTGGTAAAATCCCCAGTAATGAAAAAAAAATTAAATAAATTTAGGAAATATCATTTTCAATGGTTCCAATTTATGGTGATGATTTAGTCATATTAACTCAATCAAAAAATTAATACCCATTAAAATGTAATTTAGTGGTGACCAGAGGTTATCTCGCAATGAGGTTATAGGCTAAGTTAACAATTATCACTTTTTAAAAAAAATTTAATATATTATAGTTAAAATATGGATTTTTTTCATTTAAAACAATTTTAGAGTAAAAAAAGATGGTACGAAACTATGTTAGAAGTTAGTGATGGAACACACTAAAAAGTGGTGAGATAGTCGTAGTGGGAATGTTTTTACCTTTAGATATTCCCTTTATCATTGTATAAAATTGATTCCTAATTAATTTACTCAATTCATACTTAAAAACCTCAATGTATTAACCTAAATTGCCTATAAAACATGCCTAGAACTCAAATATGAGTTTTTCTCCTTATGAAAGTGATTTGATCAGTTTAAGACATCTAAGAAATCGTAACTAACCGAAGCTGTTGTGCTCAATAGAGATACCTCTCCAAATGTGTTTAAAAAGAAATAATAATTACTTTAATTCAATAAATTTAAAAAATATATATAAAAAATATAATAAAATGAAATCAAAAAATAAAAAATCCTTTTTAGTTCATGAAATAGAATCCAGAATAATTCAAAAGAGAATATATAAAGAAGTATAGAAAAAAACATAATAATAATATCCTCAGATCTCCACCACCACTCCCACTTGGAGTTTATACCTTTATGGATAGATTATTGAATTTAAACTCTTATCTCAATGACCATGATCCTATTTAATAACTAAATACTCCTTTTAGCCATCCTCTTTGAAATGTAATTTAATGCATAAATTTATAAAGTAAGGGTGATGCAAATTTTTCCTCTATTTTCTATCCATAAAAATTTGGTGTACTTTTTACTTAGTTGGAATAAAAAAATAAATAGAATTTTTTATTTAAATTTGTTACTAATTGAGTTTTGTTCCTCCAAATCAATTTTTAATTTATAATAAATCAATTCTGTGTTAAGTGAAAACTGTGGAAAATTTTGGGGACCAAATTACCCAATACCAAAGTTTCAAAATACCTCCCATTCAAAATGAAATTTCCAAATTTCAAAAAAATAGTTTTTTTTAAAAAAAATGAGTTATAGCCGCCCAATACGCCTCAATTTTTACTATAATTGTACTACCAACCAAAAAAATCTATAATAACAAGTCAAAAAATGGGATTGAACCACCTTTAGTCACCACCACTCTTCATCCATCAAAGAAACGATATAAAAACTAAATCAAAGAAAAAGGAAACACTAAAGCCAAAATGAACAAGACCAAATATTTAATAATAGAGAAAACACCATCATTGATCCCTTATAGGAATAAAACCACTAGAGACAGCAGCCAAGAAACACCAACACACCATCAAACCATCAAATTGGTGTAGAAAATCAATAGAAAAACCATAAAACGTAACCAACCGATGGTGAAAAGAAACTCGACAACATCACTCCTACTGTGTCTTTGAAAAGGATAATATTATCCCTCTAGAGCACTCGGTATCCATAAATGAAAAATGTAACAACTCCACTTGAGACTGAGAGTACTGTTATGAAAGGTGAAGGGAACCACTGAGTACGGATCTAGAACAACCAGAGATGAGAACTGATGCCTTAGGCTTGAACATCGAATCCAATCAAGCTCTAGAAGAAATGGAAAATGGTAGATACACCAAATAATTAGAGATCCCATAAAATCATAAGATAGTAGGAAATAGATCCAACCATGAACCTATTAAGATCAAAAAATAATTGTCCCACTACTTTAGTGATAATCATAAGATAAAATGAAGTGAAAAATATAGAAGTAAATGGACACGAGATCTAACGTGGAAAGCCCCCCAAAATAAAAGGGGTAAAAACCATGGGAAAATAAAACAATCTCAATATTGGTAAAAGTGAGTATACACTCCCTCGTTATTATAAGGATAAAACCCTCGTAATATCTCTATTGAATTATGCGGAAAACACCTCACGAAATACCGCACAAACTAATGATAGGTGAGGATGAAATTGTATGAAACAGATGATCAAACTACTAGGATATATCCCAATTTATAGGATACCTCTCCCCTTCCTTCTCCTCCTCCACTAGTGGGTTTTATGGGGTTGTTCACCCATCACTCGCCTACCATCACTGGCCCCCTTTGATAGATTGGGGGTGGCACCATCCTATAAATGAACATCTGCTAACAAATATTCCACTTGGATATTTCATTGAGAACCAATCACATCTCCAGATATCCTTTCTATCTACCAAACATGATGCTCACATATCTATGAGTACCCTTGAGGATCTGCACCATCTAAACTTATCAAATTCAACTTCCTTCATCAATAAATATTTCATATTTTATTTTATGTTAATTTTTTATATTTCCACACTTCCTTCCTCCACCACATATTGACAAAATGATATTGTACCCCAAAGTGATTCATCCTAGAATAAAAACATATATTCCTTGTAATGTTAAAGGTTCTCTTAGTGTTAAAAAATAATGGAATCGACTCCAATATATTCCTAAGATCCTAAAAAAAAATTCCCATCCAAATCACCTCTTTGAAAGATTTAATAGATTCCATGTACTCTGCCTCTATCATGGATAATGACAAAACATACTATAACTTTTAAATCTAGATCACAGCTCCTACTGGAAGAGTAAACACATAACTAATAGTTGATTTCCTCTTATCATAATCTCTTACAAAATCTAAATCAACATATCCTCTGATAGTGAAATCTAATCCTCGATAACATAATTTAGATTTTAAATTATCCTTAATTTATCTCAAGATCCTATTAATTATGCTCCAATGCTATTGTATTAGATTATCCATGTACCGACTAACTTCTCCCACTTCATGTGCAATGTCTAGTCTAGTACAAACCATAGTGAACATCATACTTTCCCCTATTGATGCATATAGTACTTGAGACATCTCCATACACTCTTTTTCACTTCTAGGACTCATTGTAGATGTTAACTTGAAATTTACAAGAAGTGAGGTAGATATTGGATTATAATCTTACATGTTTAAGCATTTAAATACTTTCTGTAGGTAATTATTCTATGATATTAAAATATTACCATTATTTATATCATGGAAAATATGCATCCCAAGAATCTTTCTTTTTTGTCTCATGTCCTTCATATTAAACACCCTATCCAAGTGTTCCTTAGTCTCCTATATCTGATCATTATTGGGGACTACAACCCACATGTCATCCACATACAGTAGAAAAATGATGAAATAATTACCATCTAAACCCCTGAAATATGCACAATGATCTTATTAAAGTGTGTTATATCCAAGGCTCATGATATAGGAATAAAATATCTTGTACCAACACCTCGGCGCCTACTTGATACTATATAGAGATTTTTTCAACCTATAAACCAAGTTCTATTTTGCTTCTTTTGAAAAACCTTCTTATTAGAGAATATAGATCTCTTCATCAAGATCACCATGGAGAAAATTAGTCTTCACATCAATATACTATATATGTAAATTGTATATACAACACATTTTTAGAACTATCTGAACAATCTTCAGTATAACAAGAGGAGAGAATATTTCATTGAAATCAATTCCTTCCTTCTGAGCATATCTTTGACCACCAATCGTTTAAAATATATTTCCACCTGGTTCTTTTCATCCTTCTTGGCCTTAAAGACTGACTTGTTTCCAACAGCCTTCCTTCTATGAAGTAATGGAACAAGATCATGAGTCTTATTCTTGTGGAGGGCTTCAAGTTCCACTTTCATTTCCTCAATCAATGAGGATACATATGCGCTTTGGGTTACCTCTATAAAACAAGATATCTCTCCATCCTCCTTCAATAAGTAGTGTGCAATATTTCTCTCAGTGAAATAATATGAGTTATATAATAGTTCCATTTTCTCCTGATATGACCATCATAGTCCATACTCAACTAATACTTGATCATCATGCTCTGGTAATGAATTAGAGGAAAATTGGTCTTCCTTGGATTTGTCCTATACTACAACTGTTGTAACTTTCACATTATTTTTCTCCATATATCCATCAATTGTCATTTTCACCTTGTTTTAAATATACATCTCCATTGGTGTATTTAGATCAATCTCCTTTGAAGGAGATCGGTTGATCACATAACATGCAGTATTCACTACCTCTACCAAAAATGTTTTGGAACTTCCTACAGTATTCAGCATCACCCTTGTTTTATCTAATAGGGTTATGTTCATCTATTTTTCCACTCCATTCTGCTATGGAGTGTACACCACTATGAAATGTCTCTTGACTCCTCTCTATTGATAAAAAGTATCAAAATCCTCACTTGTATATTCTTCACCATTTTCATTCCTCATACACTTGATGTTATTTCCAAATTCAATATTCTTCCACGCTTTGAATGTTTTGAAAACTTCAAAAACATCTTATTTCCTCTTGATTGGGTACACCCAAAATCTCTTGGAATAATCATCAATAAATGATACCACGTACCTTTATCTTCTCAGGGATATAACCAATGCTTTCCAAATGTTGGAATGGATCAATTCTGATATCTCCTTACTTCATGTCATTGACGTCCCTAACTTTAACCTATGTTACTTTCTCAAAACATAATGCTCACAAAATGGTAAGGAAACATTTTTATCCCAAGAATAAACTTCTAATATGCAAGAATATTTTGGCCTTATTCTGATAGCCAATCTTGCAATTCCATAATTTCATCAACTCTTCTTTCAAGGTAGTTGATGCAACAATTATCTCCGCCTCATTGTAAGTTTCACCCATAAGCACATACAAGTTCTTTGAGGTATTCTCTACCTTCTTCACCAAAATCACACCCTTCACAATTCTCATCACTCCATTATTGGTGTGAGTCTTTCATATGATATCATCAAATTGTCCCAAAGACAATAGGTTATTATTCAAGCCCTTCACATGGAATACTCATAGGATAGTTCATAAGATTTCATCATGCATCTTCAGTTTGATGGTACAAACTCCAATGATCTTAAAGGTGTGATCATTCCCCACATACACAAGTCCTTCTAGGATGGTTTCATACTAATCAAACCATTGTTATTGAGACTTAATATTCCATGTTTCTACTTATTTGATTATCCATGCCTCATTGAGATGCTTTCCACTTCCAACAGTCCTCGCTACATCACTAACAAGAATGTATCCACTTCTAGAAGTACTCACCACATTCCCCTAAGATCTATTTTCACTACTATTATTATTCTAACAATAATTCTTGAAATTCCCCTTATTCCCAAAATTAAAACATGATATATTATTCTTCTTACTCCTCTATTTGGACCTTCCATGATTTTGGCTCCCATTGGAACCACACTCCATCATTCCACCTCTCTCTATTAATAGAGCATCTTCCTAGTGCGAAGTTGTCTGCCTATCCTCCTTGTTTTTTGCCCCAAATTTATTCTTTAAGAACCACGGTTATAACATTGTTTAATTGAAGTATGTCTATCAGGATATTTTTGATGATTTTGATGATGAGTTGGTCATATAAATCTAGAAAAATTTGGAGCATAATCTCAACATGTTTAGTATCCATAATTTTATAGCCCAATATTGTGAGATGATAAAATGGGGTATTGAGGTTATTGATGTGGTTGATCACCGATGATAACTCTTCCATTCAAAGATTTTACAATTTTACCTTTAGTAATATTTTGTTGTGCAATGACTTGAACTCGTATAGCTTCATCAGAGTATCCCTTAATTCCTTTTCTACCTTTTTTCTCCAAAATGGTAAATAGGACCCTATCTGCAAAATCCAAATGAATGTTAGAAATATAATTCCAATCCATTTCATTCCATATATCCTCTGTAAAACCCACCAGATTTTCACTAATTTCTAGTAGGAAATTATCCTTCAATAGCACTATCTGTATCTTTATTTTCCACAACAAAAAATTATTCCCATTGAAATTTTTGATCTCTAATTTTTCCTCAATATGGACACACCATAAGTCCAGAGCCTCCTCTATTTCACAACGGTGTATTTAATAATATCAATAAATTTTTCATAATGTAAAATATATACTGGATTCATAATCACGGAGCATATGAAAATTTATGAGAATAATTAATACCCAAAAATGTGAACAGCACCAGGCTAGAACTTTGCTTTAATACCACTTGTTGTGGCTGAAAAATAATTATCCCACTACTACAGAAATAATCATGAGATAAAATGAAGTGAAAATGTAGAAGTAAATGGACACTAGATCTAACATGGAAAACCCCACAAAATAAAAGGGGTAAAAAACCATGGGAAAATAGAAGGATCTCACTATAGGAAAAAGTGGGTACACATGCCCTTGTTATTATATGGAGAAAATCTTTATCATATCTATCTTGAATAATGGGTAAAACACCTCACAAAATACCACACAAACTGAAGATAGTAGAGGATGAAATTGTGTGAATCTAATGATCAAATTACAAGGAGAGAGCCACATTTATATACTGCCTCTCCCCCACCTTCTCATCCTTTATTAGAGGTTTTGGTGGGGTTAGACACCCATCACCCACCTACCACATTTATCCCCCTTTAACAGATTGGGGGGAGGCGTTTTCCTGTAAATGAACATCCACCAATAGAACCGAGATGTCGAGGTAAGGGAATCCAAGAATAAGGCCAAGACCGAAACCTGAGAGAGGTAAAATAGGAAGATGTTAATGTTGAAGATTTAGGGAAGTTGGATAAGGAACCTGAAATGGGAATCATAATAAGTAAACCCTAAATCATTCAGGTGAGGGAATTCATGAGAGTTTGGCACCATAATTATGAGAATGACTATTCATAGAGTTTTATTTATTCTCTAAAAATTTCAAGTGTTTAGAAAATTTACAGGAAAATATATCCTTGAATTATTTAAGTTCAGTTTTTCAATCTAAAAAATATATATTCATCTTCACGCACTTTGATGCATGAAAAATCTATCTTAATGAACAAAATTTAACACTAAATTTAATTAGAATTCATGATTTAGATTCCTATATATATTCCCACTAGAATAATTGAATTTTCTTGTGTAGCTTGAGATATACCTCATTTATTAGAGAGGGATCAAATCTATCCTCTAATTTTTTTTCCATATTTCATGATTTACTTGATCCACTTAGGAATAAAACTAGAACTTGGTCTTATTAAAGAAATTTAATCCCACAGAACATAAAATATTAACAAATAATTTCATAATTTGGATCAGTTTAAAAAAGATAAAATTAAAATACAAAAGTGATAAAAAAATGTTGAAAATATATAATTAAGTAATATTTACAATTTATCCAAAATATTCATCAAAAATAAAAAAATTATTCAATTTAATTTAAAAATAAAAATGTATAGGGACTAAATCATTGACATGCATATAAAAAGTTTGGATAATGTCAAATTAATAAATGGCACACCCAACATATCCAACTTTACCATGAACATATGGAATTACAATTTATGAAAATACATCTAAGTGAATCACCCATGAGATTCATTAATACTAATCTTAAATTCTAGGGATTATTACACATGACAATAAAAATGAATATCCAATGACACACAATCATATGGATTTTTATTTTATGGTTATGATCTCATAACCTAATATCTTGGAGATTTCCAAAGATGAACATCATGAGATTAATTCTTAATATATTTTGGGTCTCCTACTCCTTTATAGCCTATATAATATATGCATGGTTATATAGTTTCATCCTTCCATTGATCATATATTTAGGAATGTCATCATAGTACTTCAAGTTTATCATCATATCAGAGAACCACTATGACCTCTCAATGTGAAAAACACACTTAGTACATTATGATATTAATGTTTCATAGGAAAATATACATCATGTGATAATATATTTATTAATATTCAAATATTCAAATATATATATAAGAAATATAAAATATAAAGTAACTAGGTCAAGGGAACTAACTCCAACAAATGTGGTTTCTTATAGATCAAGAAAATATAACATCATGAAATGAACTAACCTATACATGACATGGAGATGGTTTCTATAGTACATGTTCTGAGGAGTTGGATCCATAACCTATTTTGTGAAAAAATTATGATATAATAAATTAAAATAGTTTTAAATATAATTTTCCTAGATTTGAAATATAATATATCCTAAGGTGGTTGAATTTAATATAGTGATAAATGGTTGAAAATATTCATAAATTTTATTTTAATCTCTCATATACAATATGGAAAGAAAGTGGTGTGGCTAATGATTCATTTCAGAAATCACAAAATCAAGTGATTAAATGGGAAAAACATTCAAGTAAAATGATGAGTATAATTATTTAATAGTAGTTGCACGCTTAAGAAGAGGATATTTACACTGAGTTATCTCATAAAAACGTTACGTTTATAATTTTGGATCATGTAATAAAAGCATGATAATCTTATTAATAACGGAATGCAATTCCATATTTTTTAAATGGTGGTGAGTGAATTAATGGTTATACCTTTACAATAAAAATTTATCTTTATTTCTAAAAGTGATCACTATTTCCCACCAATTTAATATAAGATGTAAATAAATATTTACTTTGATTGATTTGGGTGGTTTTTTCCTATAAAAACCAAGATATACCAAGATATTAAGATTCAATTCTCCTGATTTGTAATGAATATGGTCATAAAATATTTTTTCACAAATAATTGAATTTTCAGTATGTTAAGGCCAAACATCAACAACCATAAGGTGTTCTTCTTTATTTTTATGTTCCAAAATTGAAATTGGAAAATTTTTTAAAGGTATTTGTAATTTGTTTTTGAAATTAATTTTTTAAGCATGATGTCATTTGGGTGGTTTTCGATCAATAAAATAGGTCATCTCATTTTCTATACATTTATGAGACATACACTATGGAATATTTTGGTATGATATAAATGAAATAAGTGATGATATATTAGGTAGTTCCTATATATATTATTTTCAATCACTATTTTTATTTCATAACTATATTTTTTGATAGACTTGTAAAGTAAATAGGTATGAAACTAAAGTTAGACATAGCATATCATCATCATCAAATAGATGGATATTTGAAAAGGAAATTATAAGTTTTTATAATATTCCCAAAACTTTTAGTTTGAACATTAGAAGATGAGGGAAGGATCGTATTCTATAGTTGATATTATTTTAGAATAACATTTACAAATCATTAAATTGTATTGAACCATTTTAACTTTTCTATGTAAGTCCATGTCCATCACTATTATGTTATAATGAGAGGGTAATGAAGGATATATGATGGCCTAGTTTGGTGTAAGAAATGATTAATTGGATTCATTTCATGGGAATGAGAATAGAAATGGATTAGTGTGAATAAAAAACTTTTAAAAATAATTATATAGAAACTTTGAAGTCTATTATAGGTGAAATTTTATCTTTATGAGTGTTAACATGGTTGAGATATCACTAACATAGAAAATATGGAATGTTAATGTCTCAAAATATGATAATTTTTTAAAATTATTTATCTAATTATAGTATTTCCATATTATTTAAAATTAGATCCTCTATATAATATTATTCATATTGTTTTTAAAGGGTCCTTTTATACTAGAATAATTGGGTGTGATATGAATTTAAAGATTTTAGATTATATAAAAACCTTTAGATGAAAAATATTTAAATTATTTTCTAGATTAATAAATTTCATTTATAATTATATAAAAGTAAAAATGATTACATGAATAAAAAAAATTATGAATTAATTCCCTATCCCCATTGATGTTTTTGTTACTTTAGGAACTCAATGTAGAGTTTCATTAACAATATCATCATGTGATACATAAGTATAAAAACAATAAACTTAATTCCTTGGGTACTGATTTTAAAAAACCAATTTCCCTTAGATGTCCATTGTCGAACAAATTTGAGTCTATCTAGGATTATTTTTATATTTCATGATAGAATCGGGATAGTCACTCTCTTGGATTATCTGTATGTATGAACCCATTAAAATAGATATAATGGTAGATATTTTAATTTTATTATATGTTTTATTTTCTATTTAGGATTAATTTTAATGAATTACCCAATGGCCTTTAAATGAATCAAAAATAATTCTAACCCTATGACACTTCATAAAATAATATTTATTTATTTATATTATGAATTTGATATAGGAATATCATATAACTACATAAAATAAATATGATTTTTAAGTGTATAAAAAATATTTATCATGGAATTAATAATTATTTAAACGAAATTAAAAATCATTGCATGGTATTTGGTCTATTTACACATATTGAGACCTCTCCATAATTATCTAACTTAGAAAAATTAAATAATTATGTTTATTAAATAAAATTATTATACCAAATTACCTAGCATAGGATAATATATAAATACCAAGAGAGTTAAATCCAAATCATTTATTCAAATACTGAAAAAAAAAAATTGAATGTGACTTTTTATAATTGATTTAAAATGACTAAACAACAAACCATAAACTAGGATACATTATATTCTAATAATTAGTATATTTAATTGAATATAATGTAATTTTAGATACACATAGTGTTTCACCCACTATTACACTTATCTCAATAGTATTATATCTAACCCATAATCAAAGAGATATATATTTCAATACATCATAGCCCCTACAAAAAATAAAAATGTCCTAGTAATGTAAAACTAATCATGAATACAGTCATGTAATATAATCATTTTGTTTTTTTATGTCCCATTTAGTAGGATATGTAAATGTTTTATTACACTTATTAATTAGTCTACATTTATTTTTCTTAACAAAATGAATATTCATGTAATTATAATGACCATATATTTTAATCAATCACTTTTATCTCTATTAAAGGGAAACATATATCTTTATCAATAACATGGAATGGAAAAATAAAACCATGATGATTCATTTTATTTCATACCACCCATGATTTATATAATGTAATATTTTTTTATATGGGTTAAGGTATTATAATTTTTTCTTTGATCAAACAACACTATTCATAGTCTTTCCTCCACAAAAAGTTTTGTATTCCATTCCTCCTAAGAAAGACATGAGATCATAGGTGTATATATCATCCTAGGATTTCATGAGATATTTTTATAACATTTTATTCCTATATTTTTATATGTCTAATGCAATTAATTAATTTATATGAACAAAGAATTTGTATTAATATTTTAATACATTTTTCCATCAAAATTTTAATTAAAGTATAATATAATTTTATCAATAGAAATATTTTATTGATTGTTTTAAATAAAAATATATTGAATTCAGGATTCCTTTTACACATATAATTTTATTCAATAACTTTTTTACTATTTTTAGTAGTTTTATTTTTATATGATCATTTAAATGCTAATGAATTCATTATAATCAAATAGTTAACAATGTATAATAAATTTTTTTCATAGTCACAAAATTATAACCTATAACCATTGAAAGTAATATCATATGCGAATTATGGTAAAAATAAATGGTTAAATATCATTTTTAGTCTAATATAATACTTTATCAAGAGTTTTTAATTTACATCATATTTCATTAAATTTATAAATGGTTATTATCATATTGTGTGTACATGTTTTATTACTCAAAACATTTATTTTTATAAACATTAATTAAAATGTTTTATAATAAAATAAAGTTATGAAATATTTATTATATTTATTTAAAAATATAAGTCATTATATGAATAGTGTATTATTATCAAAAATGTTTATTAAAATATAATAATTTAATTTTTAGATATTTAAAATGGCCATTGAAATTGAGCTGTAATCATAGTGTATAATGTTTTTCACACTAAAACTACTTCTCAATAATATATTCAAAAGAAAATCCTCTTATAAAAAAGAAATAGTTTTTATTCTAAATAATTTTTTTCCCTCTATATTAAATTATTTTATTTAATAGTTGAATTTATAAATTTTAGAGTTCTATTTTGATAAAAAGTACTTAATTTTTTACTCAATGTATCTAATGTTTCTTATGGTGAAATTAAGTTATTTTTCTAAACAAGTTCTTTTTTTGGTGAATAGAAAAAAAAATATAGTTTTTACAAATACCATAACTTTTATGACATCATCATGATTTAATTATGAATTAAAAATTTATTAAACATTTTTTACAACATAAAATGGATTTATGGAGTAAAAATTTTCATTTATAAATAATATTTTTAATTTATAAACCAATATTTGAAATTTTAGAGCCTAAGTCGTATTTTATTCTAATAAAAAAATATTTTTGATTAATTACCTTAAACTAAGTATATAAAATATTTCATTAAGTTTTGGGATAGTTTAAATATCAAATAGCTTTCATTTTTTAATCACAAACAAATCAGTTTCATGGGAATTAATATTTTTTGTGTTTTTGGGGGAAAATAATAAAATAATCAATACTTTATTCTAAAATACCATCCCCCTTAGCTATATAAACATCCATCCTCCACCCATTTATCCTCAATTCCAAAATTCCTTCCACTAATTAATATATTCCTAAATAAAAATCTAAATTACCTTATTATTTACCTAATCACCTAGTGTGACTAAATTTCCCGCCTATTAATTCTTTAAGCATAATCAAAAGGAGGTGACTCAAAGAGAAAGGCAAGGGTTTCTGGGCCTCTTTCTCCTTTATTATTTGTAATTATTTACATTAAAATTATGTTAAATATGCACTTAATTTTGATCTTTAATTTCATTCTCAAGGTATTGAAATCTAGTTTATCCATCGATGATGATATTTCAACCATTAACTATCACAAAACTCTTTTTCAATTTTTCTAGGGATATTCATGCCTTTATATTTTCCTATTGATATTTCTTTAAGTCAAACCCTATGGAGTTTATAAGGGAAATTTTTATAATTACTTACTCTACATATTTCATCAACCTTCACTCTATTAATTTTAAAGGACCCACTATTTGGAAATATTATTATAAAAATAACCTTTTAAACTAATTTCCATTCCCATTTTAAAAATGTTTTGTAAATTGACTTGTTTCTCAGTTTTTATGAAAATAAAAATAAATGTTATAAAAAAATATTTTCAAAAAATACCTTATATTTTCATCACTATCATTTTCAATATTATTTTTCAATTTATTTATATATTTTTTAAATTTTAATACTAATTTATTTTTCAATTATTAGTTTCCTCAAAACCAAACCTTATATTTAGGGATATATTTAAAAATGGTGTTTTCCATTTTTTCACAATGCACAAAAACTATACAGTCATTTAAAAAAGAATTCCATGCTTTCTTATAATCCTATAAAATTTAATTTGATGTGGTATTTTTCCTGAATCCCGCTTTAAAAAATTTCTTTTTTTCTATGAATGCAGAATAGTGTACATTGTATCACCCTAGAATTCTAAATGAATGAAATTTTATTTAATAACGTATGTGTCAAGAAATACCAAACATAGTAGTGAATAAAACACCATAATACATTAAAATATGTTACCTTTATAATAAATTTAATTTCTTTTATATCTTATGATACACACAATAATGAGTTTCTTCAATAGTTTTTGTTACATGAAAGACTGAGTTTTACCGAACAACAATATACTATTAATAATATTATTTAATATGACAGTAATCATCTATCCACTGAAATGGGGGTATGAATTTTATTAACTGAATTATTAGAATATATAGTTTATATACATTTATTATTTATCAATTTATTATAAATAAATTAAGAATCATTTAAATAAAAAATATTAAAGTTTTCTGAAAACCCATATTTTTTCTAGAAGGCGGTTTAGTCGAACATTGCAAGAATAATTTAAAATTAGTTTTTAACACATTTAGAAAATATTTATGATGAAATAAAAATAATTTTTGAAATCATGATACCAAAATTATCTTAGAGTGAATTTCTTGGATTTTTCAAAAAGTTTTATTTTTTGATGAATATTCAAAAATACTGAATTTTAATAGAAAACTACATTTTAATTTATATAAATTATAATGTTAACTTATATTTTTAAATTGGTTTTAAAGAAAAATTAGTTTAATTTTATATAAATTAATCCAATTTTGGTCATTGTAATATTTGTCATATTGAATTTTTATATAATAACATTATAGTCTTTTGAAAGTTTCCCTCTAAAAACTCATCCTCTCCTCTCCCGAATTAATATTAAATTAAAATTTTCCATTTATATTAATAAACTTTGTAAAAATGGATTAAATTTTTTTAATAATAATAATTTCTAATTTATAATAAGTTCAACATAACTTTTGAATAAAATTAATAGTGAATGTAGTAGAGATTAATTACTACAGTTAAGGAAAAAATGGGTTTACCAGGGGTTAAAATAAAATGATAAGGGTAAAAATTACCTGTACACTTGTCTAAAGAAAATTTATGGAAATATTTAGACCATAAAACATATAAATTTTAATTATGAAACATTTTATAAACTCTTTACACATGAAAAACATGGGAGCACCCAATTCTTTTAAAAAATATCTAGTGTGTCCTCTCCCCCGCTTATAAAAGGCCACCCCTATCCTCCATTATTAACACATTCACACCACTTTGGTTTATAAAGGACCTACCCAAATCACTTATTAAATTATATACTATCATCCTATAATCCTTATTTTGTGTAGAAATCCAACCTAGGAAGGCTTTAGTGCAAACTTAATGAGTATTCCCAAAGAAGAGGTAATGTTTCTCAATGAGAATCTTTATTTTATTTCTTTCTCCACCTCCTTTAATCCTTTCTAAAACATGATGATATAACAACATAAGTATCTTACATATACTGGTATTTTTTTACATTAATTTAATTACTTACAACCATCTCCACTTCCATCAAATTGATTATCAAATCCTCATTTGTATGTGCATCGGACTACAGCCTCGTGAACCGATGTCATTTGTTCTTCCATTACCATATTTAAAAGTTGGGTATGAAGATGGATATGAAGTATATGCATTATATTTATAAAATTTTTATACATATTTATTAATTATATTATATAGATATATATATCCCTCTACTTTCCATTCTATAGAGGACAGGATAACATCACTCGTGTGTACGGTGGACTACCACCTCGTAAAGAGATGAGATTCATCTCTCACTAACAGTTTATAAGGAATTTTATAAGGATAAATTTAATTATGATATGTGATATACATGAAATAATTATGATAGTAATTTCATATTTATCCTTTTTTAAAGATAATATATATCATTTTCTTTCTTACCTTTTCACTCACTTAATGATGATAACATTGTCTGTGTACGTGTGGAATACCGCCTTCACAAAGTGATGTGAATATCTTATCATAAAAAACCCCATGGATGATATATATAAATATATAATATTTTATATATGATATTATTATCATTATATAAATATTTTATATTACTTCTGTTATTTCCATTATGATCATTGGAAAATGGAAACGTTACTCATGTGTATGTAAGGTCTATCATCTCCAAGATCATAACATACTTCATTTTTCATAATCATATTTAATGATTGTTTTTAAAATAAAATTTTTATAAAAATATTATAATTATGTCATTATTATTATTCTAGAGATGATATTTCTATTTAATATGCTAAAGAACCAGATCTTTCATGATGAAACACACATAAGAACACAAAGCAATTAACACCTGAAACAAAGGAAATAATGGAAGATTATTAATAAAGGGATAATAATATGTTATAAAAGGATAATATATTATATTATAAATATTAATATGGTTCATTTTTAAGTTAATAACATGTTTAAAACTAGTATACAAGATGATAAATAACATTTAATCAAAATAAAGCATAGGGTAATGGATTTCGTCTCAATTTCATTTCATTGAGGTGCATTGTAATGTTATGAAACTAATTTATTTTATATGGTGTATATACTGAACCTTTGACATGTAATATCATGAATAACTCATTATTCATGGAATTTTATTTTTCATTTTGAATTATTTCAACTAAGGTTATTTTAATTAAAAGTTACCAAGTGGTAAAGAATTTTAAAACTCCATTTCTTTTCATTGGGTTATATTACTTCTTTATTGTCCTTTATATTATAATATTATGTATTCAATGGATTTTTATTATCTTATATTGTATTTACATTTTTAATGTGTATCTATAGTTGATATAAATAATCTATTCGTTGATTAATTCTCACTTTAATGTTATGTTTAAGGGTTTATTTCACCATTTAATTTTAATTGAGATTATTTATTCTTCAATTTCAACTAAAGGAAATTATTTGATAATTATTTAATAAACCATTTAATTTTATTATTATCTGATTATTCATTTTATTTTCATGTAATATTACTATTTTCCCACTCTTTATTACTTTAATTAATTAGAAAAATATTTTTAAGAAAATTTGACTTCACTTCTCTCTCGGTCATAAATCTATTTTTCTTACAAAAACAAGTTTTCTAAAAATGTCTTCAAAAAAAATTTAAACATCAAAAATGATTTATTTAAGTAATTTTAACCCATTTTTACTTTTTACAAAAACAAATCAAAGGAAACTTATGTATTTTTCAAAGAAATACCCATTTGTATTTTACTGAAAATATAAAAGGTATCGTTGTTTTAATCTGTATGGAATGAATGTAAGTTTCCAACATCATGACCTCAAAATATTTTAAAGATTCATTTACAATTTTTCAAGTTCATTTACAAAGAAAATAATTTTGAAAATAATTTATATTTTAAAAAATAAATTTCAAAATGAAAATGATATTTTCCTTAAGAATGTTTTTAAAGATCGTTTTATGGTATTTCTATTCATCAATGAAAACAACCATTTATTATTAATCTAATTGGTATATGTTTTATTGATACCATCTTTATTATTTGTATGTATTTTTTATGATCATTTTTACCAAGTAAATTTTTGAAATTCACTTTCTTAATTCTTTTTTGTAGTCAATAACTTTCTCTCGAAATATTCACGTTCCTATGATCATTAAACATTAAATTTTACCTAAATATCCACATTATTTTTCATGGATATGTTTATTTCTTAAACCATTTCACATTACTACATATGATGTTTTAATTTAAAAGTTATTTTATTGACTTGGTAAATATTTATTATCATTATCCTTTACTCAATACATATATTTGATAATAAGGCACATTGATTTGTGAGTTAAATTGATTATTCAATATATGAGGAATTATGTGGACATGCAGTGCTAGGTGGGACCCAGATTTATATAATCACTGAATTCATCAACGATTCTTAGAATAAAAATAAGTTTTGTAAATTAAATAGGTTTCTTCCAATAGTTTTAAACATTATTGGTAAAGGTCTCAGTAGTAGAGGTATCAGATGGTTTTTTACCCAGCTTTTTAAATTATCTGGAGGATACAATAGAGGTTTCCCTATGCCTCAAACATGACATCTAGTAATTAGTCATTTCATTCATTAAGAATTCAGTTATTATTATCCATGATATTTTCACAATGATATTATCTGTGAATGTATTTAATTATTAGTTATTGATTAAAGGGCATGTGTTTTTAATTATTTAGCTTCCCATATTGATTCTACCTTATCTTACTATGATATGAAAGTTATTTAAGTGTCTTGTGTGTTCAGTTATTTACCTTTCCATATTGATTATTCTTATTTTTTTTATTTATGATATCTTCCATTATATATAACCCTTTTTGATAATTTCAGAGTAGCCTTATTTTTTTCTTTTCTCAAGAGTCCATAAAGTGTAATATGTTGGATATGAAAGGATATGCTAGGGGGATAATGTTATTCTGGAAAAAAATATTATAATTTTTGTTTTCAAATGTGATGTAAAACTCAAGTATGTATCTATTATTCTAAGACTACTAAACTATTCGATCCTTTAAGAATCAATTCCTTGTATCTTATTCCAATTTAATAAAGCAGACACTAGCTCTAGGCCACTGGGGTCGAGGTCACTACAATCGGTATCAGAGAAAGTTTAGTAGTAACTTTGGGGACTAGATTCAGGAAAACATAGATTAGAGAACATAACCATGTGATATAATTTTAGGAATGTATAGAATAACAACCTAAAGTTTTAGTAAGAAATATATTTTGTGGGTGTTCCTAGAAGTACATAAATACCTGGGTACTAAAAGTGGACGTGGTTCTAGCACAGAGGTACCTGGAGGTAATAACTCTGAAAAGGTCACATTGGTCTAGACCTGATTATCACCTAGTGCATGATAATGAGACTTATTGTTCACCTATTTTGAAACTGTTGGGGGATATTCTTAAGATAATTCACATTTTCTTTAAAAACCATTACGAAGGATTTTAAAATAGGGATATTTGAAAAAAAACCATGTTTATGATTATGAGATTAACTCAGCATAAATGTTTCAATGTATTCTAATTATTTCACTAGTTTTGGGATAATACGTTGTTTTCCATAATGATATGATCTAATCTACTATATCACATCATCTAGAAGTGGAACCTAGTATAAGGAATGTGATCTGCATCAATGCATGTAATCCAAATAGTAAGAATGACCATTTATTTAATGGTTTAAGACAACATTTTAAAGGAAACTAGTCTCCTAAACATTCTCATCATATGAATATATAGTATAATGTGATAACAAGATAGATAGAAAACTTTATAACTATTATATATTTAGAGTGGATCATAAGAAGAATATGATGGAAGGTGAAAAGACAGATCAAGGGAATAAGGGAAAGAAATATTTTCCTACATGTGATAATTATGGAAAGAAACACCCTAGTAATTGATTAAAAGAAATGGGACTTTTCTAAAAGTGTGGATAGAAAGACCAATGTACTTGTGTTTTAAAGAGTAATAAAACAGTTATTAATGTACAATTATTCAACTGTAAGGAGATGGGGTACTACGAAAATAAATGCCTCAAGCATTAATAGAATATGCCTCAAAATAATCTAATAGATCACGGTAAAGCCTATGGTACGATGATAAACAAAGAAGAATGATTAATGTGATTGTTTTTAGATTCGAGAATTATTCCATTTGATTATTTTATCAGTTATATCTTGGTTAAAATAATTATTAAATGTCTAATGATTGTACTGCAGTTCTGTTTCTATGAGGATTTGAAATCATATGTTGAATAGTACCAAGAAAAGTGATTCAGTTCCAAGTTTAACTTCTTGTAAAAAATAGAATTAAGGTAAATATTTCCATTAATATGTTCCTGATGCTAGTATAATGATGTTGGGATAAAGAGATGGTAGATTTGTATAAATTAAATTGGATAAGGCTGACTACCTTGGAACTGATTAATGATTTGCTTACAATTTATTTTATGCTTGATGGAGTTTACAAAACTTTTGGATTTAAGGAATATATCCAATAATTTTTTCTTTAAGTAATAAGAAATCATGAATTTCTTCAATAAGTTTTTATGGTAATTCAAGTTTTTACCATGTTTCAAGAGAATTCAAGATGAAGTTGTTCACATGTTTGGTATGTGATGATTAAGAGATAGTTCATATCATTTAGTGGATTAATCGTAAATCCATTTTTTAAATTTAATGACCTTATTCATAAAGTTTTAGATTATAATCATTGGGGAGGGTCATAAGTTTTACCATTTATGAAATGGTTTAAGTTGAACTTTGGATGTAGTTTTAGAGATTAATGTATTACTTCACCATGTGTAGATTTATGATTATTGGATAACTTATGCAAACCATATTGGTTTATCAAATAGTTAGAGATGGATAGAAAGACTTTTCACACTATTATCGATCATACAATCTATAAAAATTGAATTTTAGTGCTTCTAGCATAAAAAATTCATTTTTGGATATTCATTTTTTGGAGTAAGGGATGAATTGGAAATCGATCAAAGCACAACCAAAGGATGAAATTGTGCTTATGAAATAGAAACTCATAAATTAAGTATAATTCCATATATTCTTATATAGTATAATAATTCCTTAAATTTAGGGAAAGGGTCTTAAAATAAAATTTTTATCCTAATTCCTTCATTTATGTTTAATCGATGGTCTTTTAAATCATCCCAGATTTCTAGATTTGAGTCCCTTGACTTTCCAATGATCATTCACTTCTTTGTGATCAATGACCTCTATCACTATAAATATTTACACTTTTCTTCCATTTCTATATATTTACTTAGACCAATGTTCTCCAAATTATAAACCTAGTTATATGTTATTATATATGAACTTTTTACTTCATTTTATCTCTTATTAAGAGGATATTTTATTAACCCTTTTTATGATGTGGGTTTTTAACAAAATAACTTTCAAATAGCAAGACCTTGATTACCAAGATCAAGATTAAATTATGAGGATTAAATTTATTAAAGTTGAGGAGAATTTAACACCCCAATATATTAAAATATACTTATTTTATGATAAATTTAATTTATTTGATATCTTATGATACACAAAACAATGAGTTTCTTCAATAGCTTTCATTACACATAGACTAAGTTTTATCGAACAATAATATACTATTAATAATATTATTTAATATGATATTTATCACCTAGCCTTTATAATGGTGGGTATAAATAGGATTAACCAAATTATGAAAATATATATTTTATAGATGTTTATTTATTATCTGTAAGTTATAAATAATGTAACAATCATTTAAAATAAAAATAGAAATGTTTTCTGAAAAAACCTATATTTTTTCTAAAAGACGGTATAGTCTCACCCTGTGAACATAATTTAAAATTAATTTTTAATAATTTTATAAAATTTATATGAAAAAAATTAAATTCATTTTCTAAATAGGGAGATCAAAATTATATTTGGGGGATTTTTTTTATTATTTGAAAAGTTTAATTTTTTGATAAATAGTACAAAATACTAAAGTTTAATGAAACTTTCCTTTTCATTTAAATAATATATAATGTTAAATTATATTTTGAATTGGTTTTAAAGTAAATTTGGTTCAATTTTATATCAATTAATAAAATTTAGTTCATTATAATCATTTTCATATTCAATTTGAAAAAAAACATTGTAAATTTTTTAAATATTTTCCTCTACAAACCTGCTTTCTCATCACGTCTGTGGGAATAATTTTAAATTTAATTTTTCCACTTTATTTAATTTAATTTAAAAAAATGGATTCCAAATTTTTAATCATAAAAATTCACTATTTCTAATAAATACAACTTAATTTTTTACCAAAGTGAATAATGAATGTGGTAAAAATTAATCACCACAGTTAAGGTAAAAATCGGTTCACGAGGGGTTAAACTAAAATGATAAGCGTAAAAATAACATAAAAACTTGTATAAAAACTATTTTATAGACATATTTCCACCATTAAACCTCTAAGGTTTAATAATTACACATTTTTTACACTTTGGCATATGGAAAATGTGGGAGCACTCAATTCTTTTCAGAAATATCAAGTGTGTCCTCTCTCCTGTGTATAAAAGGCTACCCCCTCTCCTTCATTCTTCATAAAAAAACAAATTTTTTTGGCCAAAACAAACCCCAATAACTTCACAAATTACCTCCTATCATCCTAGAATCCTTATTTTGGGTATAGATATAATCTGTGAAGGATTTAGTGCAAACCTAAGGAGGATACCCGAAGAAGAGGTAATGTTTTAAACAAGCATATTTATTTAATTTATTTCACCACCTCCTTAACTTATTCTTAAAAAATTGATATAATACCTTAAGTATATTAAATATATTGGGATGTTGTTATAATAAGTTCCCAACCAATAGTTATCTCCAATTCTATGAAATGGGTTATGAGATCATCATTTGTGTGTATGGCGGACTATCGCATCACGAACTGATGACATTCATTCTTCCATTACCACCTTTCACGTTGGGATATGATGATTTTTATAAACTATATATATGATATTTATAAAAAATTTATAACTGTTGAGTCATTATATGATATATATCTCTTTAATTTCCATTCTTTAGGGGATACGATAACATCGCTCATGTGTTTGACAAACTACCGCCTCATGAAACAGTGTGATTTTTCTCTCAATAACTCTTTATAGGGAATATGATAAGGATAAAGTTAGTGATTATATGTGATATACATTAAATAATTATGATATTTTTGACATATTTATCATTCTCTAAGGATAATGTATATTATTTTCTTTCTTACCTTTTCACTCACTTAAAGATGATAACATCATTCGTGTACATGTGGACTACTACCTTCATAAAGCGATGTGACTCTCTTTTCATAACCAAACCACATGGAAGATATATATATATATATATAATATGTTATATATTATATTATTATCATTCTATAAATATTATATATTACTTACCTTTTTCCATTCCAATTATTGGAAAATGGAAACATTAATCATGCGTACATATGGCATACCATCTCCATGATCGTAACACACTTCATTTTTCATAACCATATTTAATGAGTAGTTTTAAAAGTAAAATTTATATAAAAATATGATGATTATGGCATGATTATTATTATGGATATGATTAAACTATATAATAAGTGAAATAACCAGATCTTTCATGACGAAACACGCACGAGAAAACAAGACAATTAACACCCAAAACAATGATAATAATGAAATATTATTAATGAATGGGTAATAAGATGTTATAAAAGTATCATATATGATATTATAAATATTAATATGGTTTTTTTTAAGTTAATAAAATGACTACAACCTCTATATAGGTGGTCAAATAATATTCAATGAAAAGGAAGAGTGGGGAAAGGGATTTCATCTCAATTTCATTTCATTGAGGCACATTGTAATGTTATGCACCTAATTTATTTTATATAGTGTATATAATGACCCTTTGATGTGAAATATCATTAATAATTCATTATTCATTATATTTTAAGCTTCAATTTGAATTATTTCATCAAATTGTATTTGAATTAAAAGTTTCCAAGTGGTAAATAATTTCATAACTCAATTTCTTTTCATTAGGTTATATTACTTATTCATTTTCCTTAATATTATAAGATTTTGTGTGTAATGAATTTTTATTATATAATGTTTTATTTCCACTTGTTCTAAGTGGATTTATATTTGATACACATAATTGATTCATTGATTAACTATCACTTCAATTTTATGATAATTTTAAGGGTTAATTTCACAATCACATTTTAATCAATATTTTTTATTCTTGGATTTCAATTGAAGAAAATTATTTTATAATTATTTAATAAACCATTTAATTTTCATCTCCTCTGGTCAATCATGATATTTTCAAGTAATAGTACCATTTTTCCACTCTTTGGTACTTTAATTAATTGAAAAGAATATTTTTAAGAAAATCTAACTTCATTTCTATCTTCATTCAGAAATCTATTTCTCTTATGAAACCATGTTTTCTAAAATTATTTTCGAAAATGTTTTTAATATTTAAAAAATTTAATTAAAGTAATTTTTAACCATTCTAATTTTTTTTAAAAAATAAAAGTAATCTTATTTTATTTTCAAAATAATTCCAATTTGGTTTTTACCAAAAATGTGAAAGGAATCATTATTTTAATGTGTTTGTAATGTACATAATTTTTCCGCATTATGAACCCAAATTTTTTTAAAGGTTCCTTTATAATTTTTAATTTTTATTTGAAAAGAAAAATATTTTAAAAATGTCTTTTGTTTTAAAAAATTATTATCAAAATAAAAAGGATATTTTCCTTAAGAATGTTTTAAAAGATATTTTTATGGTATTTCTATTAATAAATGATAAAACCCTTTATTATTACTCCATGGGATATATGTTGTATTGATTCCATAATAATTCTTTCTATGGATAGTTTATAATAATTTTGACTAAGGAAAGTTTTGACATTCACTTTCTTATTTCATTTTAGTAGTCATTAACATTCCCTTGAAATATTCACTTTCTTGTGATCATTAGACATTAAATTTCTCCCAAATATCCACTATTTATCATGGATTTATTTATTTCTTAAATTAGATCTCATTACTATATATGGGGTTTTACTTTGAAATATATTTTATTGGCTAGTAAAATATTGATAATTTGTTTCCTTTACTCAATATGAATATTTTATATAATAGCACATTGATTCATGAATTAAATGGGCTATTCAATATATGAGGAATGCTTTAGACATATAGTGATGGATGGGGCCCAGAAATTATATAGCATCTCAATGAATCAATAGGACTTATGAGAATAAATATTTGGCCAAACTAAATGGGTTTATACCTTTAGTTTGAAACCATCTTTTGAAAGGTCTTGATGGTAGAGGTATTAGATGGGTTTTTTACCCAGCTATTTTAAACTATCTAGAGGATAAATCTTGATAGTAGGGGTTTTTAGATGCCTTAGACATGATGTACAATAATTAATAATTTCTTTTATTAAGAATTAAGTTATTTTATCAATGATATATTCACCATGATATTATATATAGATATATCTAATTCTCATTTATTGATTAAATGGCATGTATTTTAAGTTATTTATCTTTCTATATTGACTCTTCCTTATCTTACCATGATAGTCAAGTCATTTAAATATCATGTGTTTTCAATTATTTATTTGTCCATGTTGATTTTATTTATTGATTCATGATAGCTTCTGATGAACTTAACCCTTATTGAGAATTTGATCTCACCCTTATTTTGTTTCATTTCTCAGGAATCCATGAAGTGTAGTTTTTTTTATATAAAATGATATTCTAGAGGTAATGATTTTATTCTCGAAAATAAATTATGTTGTAATTTTTGTTTTCAGATGTAATATAAGAACCAAGTTTGTATCAAGTTTACTAAGACTACTAAACTATTCAGTCCTTCGAGATGTGATTCCTTGTATCTTATACCAATATAATAAAGAAGACACCAACTTCGGGTTATTGGGGTCAGGGTCACTACATAATCACTAGGACAAATCTCTCTAGGAGGCCACTCACATTATATTACTCTCTTATTATCACTATTTAAATAAACTAAAATATTCTACATAAAAGAAACATTATAGGTTTAGAAATATTCATCTAAAATAAAAATATATTGATGTTCATGAAAAACAAAAATAATTTAATGAGAATGATTTGGTGTTATTAGTAGTTCATAATGAAGTAAATCATTATTCTTTAAAAATATAATCTCATTATCTTATTCAAGGCAGAGATCAAAATCACTCACTCTATAACCTACTACTATAATTTTGATAATCCTATATTGAGATCTCTTTAAGTAGAATAATATCCATCACTTCATCACTTTAATGTTACTCTATAGTATAAAATATTATAATGATGAATGAGAGTATAAATAAAGAAAAATAAGAAGAAGAAAGTAACTTGAGAAGGGGAGTAACCACGTACCATTATCAATTAAAAAACTATTGAAATATTATAATAAAATAAAAATAAAACATTATATCACAAAAAACTAAAAGTGTTACTACTCCCTCCATCAAACAATATTGGTGATTAGTTCTTTATTGGAATAGATATAAGAATTGTATGGAGGGATAAAACAAAATATTAATGAAATAGGGGAGAGACAGAAAGAGAAACTAAAATATATTAAAAATATATATAATATTATTAATGAAATATACCCTCATTGGATTCCACAAATGACTAAATCCTTGAATAGAATTTGAGGTACATATTTATAATCAATAGAGGTTGTCATTTTTTCCTCTACTTTTAGCCTTTTAATATTCATCATTGTCTTTCCAATTACAAGGATAATTATAGAAAAGATACATTCTATGAAATATTTCTACCATAAATTATATATTCTATTAAAATTATGAATTTTTTGTCTTCAACTTTTCTATTTTTAATTAAATTCTATATTTTTAATATTCCATTTTGAGTTAGTTGCATAGAAATACCATTTTAATATCCACTGAACATGTTTCTACTCGGGGTCTTCCTTTTTTTCAACTTAACACATACAGGCCTCTCTTTTTTTATGTGGTCGTATTCTCATTTTGTGGTTTCTTGTTAGGACTTGGAAGGGAGCCCTCTTCCCTAGATATTTCTGTTCGATCAAGGGGCGGCTCAACTTTGTCATTCATTGGAGAAGAATCCCGGCTTTGACATTCATCTTAGGAGGAGAAGTGGCATGAGGGATGCATTATTCTTCACATATCCCTTCTTTTCATTGATCAAATTCTAAAGATAGAGGAACGGGAGTAGCAACAACCTGATTTGGGTCTGCTAGAGTTTAGATGCAGAGGCTAGATACTAAGGCTAGGGATTTTTGGGGTAGATATTCCCCTATTCTAATGATCTGGTTTAGAATGAGAGGGTAGATTAGAGAGACTTCAACAAGATCCATCTTTGTTCCTTGAAGGATAAGGGAGAGTAAGATGATGGTTTGGCTTTTCCTTGGCTACTTATTGGGGAATGCATCAGGATCATCCATTATTGTGATCATCTGTAAAAGAATTGTTCTTCAACCCATTGGAAGACAAACATCATTTTTACTAGAGATTTTCAGTAGTGATATATATGGACTCTTTTAGATTTGGATGAAGACACTAGTTAATAGTGATTCAGCATGGAAAATCGATCCTAAAGAGGACGTGATGTCGAACCTCGATAAGGGGGTTCGTTCATGTTTCTTTCCCTTTTTTATTCTATGTCCTATTCGGTATATTTTTCTAGTGTTGTTTTTGTGTATCTTATACTCTATTGTTTTCATAGTGGAAAACCTACTGATGATTCTTCCCCATGCACATAGGCCAATTAGACGAAGCCCATTACATCTCTGTGTCAATTTACTGCTTTCTGTGTTTTATTTTTTTGACCTATAAATTCTTGAATACCCACATAATTTTGATTAAATTATGATTTGAATTCATTTAGTGATATTGAAGGTGTTTAATTCAGGATTTCTCTCAAATTGTTGTTTTCATATTATTTCAAGCATGAATATATTGGACTGTATTAGCCACTATCATGTGTGGATTTTCTTCACCACTGAAAATCATTTATTTTTTTATTATTATAATAATTGTATGTGAATTAAAGTTTTTTATTGTCTTATGTTTTATAAGACCATAAAATAAACGTTAGTTGTTTGATTTCATATTTTTAATTTTTGAACCAAATTTATACCTAATGGATCCTGGATACTCAAATGGGGATTTCCTTTCATAGTCTAGACCTCCAACAAGTGGTATTAGAGAAAAATTGGGTATAATTTTGTGTCTTAAAAATTCATAATTCATTATTAATTACTTTAAATGATTTTTTAGTGAATTTTATTGTGCATTATGCTTAATGATTTGTTCACCTAGGTTGTATTCTCTCTTTAGCTATAATTTTTTTAATATATGATTGATATTTTTTTCCCTGTTTTTCCCTATTCTATTTGCATTTTAAATCCCTAAATATTCCATTTGGTAGTTTCCAACTATGTGTGTCTCTTTTTCTGGGGTTAGAAAGGGGCTAGTACAAGGTTGTCTTGGGTGAGAGTGTATTGGTTAGCAGTGAGGTGTGTTCTAGGGTCAGTTAGTTTCTTTGGTCTCCTAGTTCTACCTTTAGACATAGGAGAGTGATCTGGTGATTATACTAGGAGTTTTCCTATGGTTTGTTTGTTGGATAGGGATGGTGTCTCTTGGAATCGATCTATTGCGTGTGGTGATTTCTCATGGGAAGTGTGTAGAGTGTAAGTTTCTTGTGAATAGGTTTACTGATGATCGAGCTTTAGGGTGGTTCTATCGAGATCTCTTTAGTAATGTTAGTTGGTTCCTAGATATCATTAGGAAGCTAGACTAGAATGATATTTCCTAGTCAGTAGTTGGATTCCCTTGGATCATCAGTGTTCTCATGGGTTTAGATCTTTTTCTTAGAACCCTTGGGGCTACATGGGATTTGCATTGGTACCTAGTTGTTGAGGATCTTGTCCTATTGGCTGGGTTCTAGGAAGTTTCTTTGCTTTAGGTGGAGATTTTTCTAAATTTGTGATGGGTTTAGGTGGAGATCGGTGTTTCATTTTATATTATTGAGTTATCAGTGTATATTTTATTGATTCTATTTTCATTACATCACTTGTTTACTAAGTAATTCTTTGTATTTTTCTGATTTTTTTTCATGGTTTTAGAGGAAGTGAATTGTGGTGTTCTGTCTTGTTTTAGAGGTACTGGTGAGAATTCTGAGACTTCCTTTATGGAATGGTCTTAGAGGTTGACTTAGGTAAGTGAAGTTATACATTCCGTTTATGTTTAGAATTTTTAAAATTATGAGAAAGTTTAGTAGCTTTATAAATGTTAATAATTTGCACAGCGTGTGTCACGTTGATGCATGATGGGGGGAAATTTGGGTCGTACACTATAGTAACTTTCCGCTTTAGGATGTGATGGTTGAATTAATGGTGATAGGTGCTGAAGAATCATCATGTGTTTATGAATTTAATTTACAATTTGGAGATTTTTGAATTATTATGTTCATGTTTTCTATTTTTAATTAAATATTGTCTGTTTAATATGTTGTTTTGAGTTGGTTGCGTAAAACCACATTTTTCATATCCACTAACTGGATTTCCACTCGAAGCCTGCCCTTTTGTTTCTAGCTTAACACATACAAGCTTCTCATTTTTGGGGTGGTCATCTTTTCATTGCGTGGCTTGTCGTTAGGGGTTAGTAGGGAGCCCTCTCCTTCAGTGATTTTGGTTCGATCAAGGGGCAGTTTGACTTCAGTGTTCATCAGAGGAGCATCACAGATTTAGAATTCATTATAGGAGGAGAACAAGTGTGGGGGATAAAATGTGATTTGAAGATCCCTTCTTTTCATTGTTCATATTCTAAATATAGAGGAGTAGGAACAGCAGCAACCCAATTATGGTCTGTAGAAGTTGGGATGTGAAGGCTATCTACTAGGGCTAAGGATTTTTGGGGTAGATTTTCCCCTACTCCAATTATTTGATTTAGCATGAGAGGGTAGATTAGAGTGACACCAACAAGATCTTTCTTGGTCTCCCAAAGGACAAGAGAGAGGAATAGAGTGGTTTGTCTTATCCTTGGATGTTTCTTGGGGAACGCATCGGGATCCTCCATTGTTGTGATCATCTTGAAGAGCATTGTTCTTGAACCCGATGGATGAAGAACATCATCCATGCTGGACCTTGATAGTAGTGATATATAAAAACACTTTTGGATTTAGACAACAACACTGGCTAGAAACAATTCAGCATCGAAAATTGATCTTACAATGGAGGTGATCTCAAACCCTGGTAATGAGGTTTGGTCTGGTTTCTTTCCCTTTTCTATTCTTTGTGCTATTTGTCCTATTTTTCTAGTGTTATTTGGGTGTCTTTTGTACTCTATTTTTTCATAGTGGAAAACCTACTAATGATTTTGCACCATGCACGTATGACAATTGGCTGAATCCCATTACATATCTACATCCATTTACTGCTTTACGCATTTTATTTTTTCGATCTGTAAATTATTGAACTCCTCTTGCTTCTTGAATTAATTATGATTAGAATTATTTTGGTGATATATAATCTATTTTATTCTTGATTTGTCTCTACATGTTTATGTATTATTATTACAATCTTGAATATGTTTATATGTGTTAGTGACTACCATGTGGGACATTTGTTCACCACTGAACATAATTTATTTATTCCTTTATTAATGTAATTTTATACAAATTATATTTTTATTTATTGTCTTATGTGTTATAAGATAGGAAAACAAACATTAGTTGCTTGATTTTTTATTTTTAATTTTTAAACAAAATTTATACCCAATGTACCTGTCTAGTTTAATGGGCACTAGCTTACTCAGCGCATCACCCCAAAAAAAATATTATAACTTCATTGGACACATATAGAAATCATTAGGTCCATATTACTAAAAATTAATTTTCTATCCTGGTAGACTCTTTAAATTCCCATTCTTCGGTTTCCATTGAATTTAAGGAGTTGAAAAATTCTTATTTTCAAGAATCCATAGTTAATGAAATTATTCCCCAAAATATTATCTATATCTTTAAAATATTTAGTCTCTTTTTTACTATAATTTAGTGAGATAATGTCTTAATAATAAAAGTCATGAAAAAATGTACATATTTCATTTACCTCCTTGTATGTTTCATTTGGGACTCCTATGGTTGGATTCAATAATTAGTATAGTTTAATGAAATAGATCTTATTGACCATTTAATACTAAAAATAATAATTTTTAAATATATAGTAGTGTAGAGAATTTTATGAATAAATACCAAATCGATGTTTTTTATCAAAATATAAAAAATCGTAAAATTTACATTTTTAATATATTTTATATAATTAATGAAAAATAAGGGTTGAATAAAAAATGAATAAATTATGAGATTCTTGACACTAAATAAATTGTAAAAAACACTTCTAATGGGGAAAATATTGGATAATTTACTGTATAGTCAATTCTCAACTTATTTCAATCCCACTTGATATATTCCACTTATGATATTTTCGTATGTCATATTTCTTCTAATTTTTTATTTTTCCTAAGTGAATACTAAGTTAAAATTAATTTATTTCTCATTTCGTAAATTTAAATATATATATATATATCTGTGTGTGTGTGTGTGTGTGTGTGTGGTATGGTGAAAATGAAATATTTATGAGATAATGACTCATCACTCTCTTTGTCTTTCCTTGTAATTCGTAGTTCATTAACACAGCCTTTCTTCCAATAAATTTCCTTCATCAAAACCATTACTTACATCTTCTAATTTAAGGGAGTTCTCATAGAGATTTTCACATTCAATTTACATGGGGGAAATATTGAATAAATTTTATACCCTTTACTTTATATAATGTAAATAACATATACTTAATTATCCTTATTGAAGAGTATTTAAAAAGATAGAAACTTTATTCTAATGGATAGAAATTTTATTTCTATTGGTTTATCATGATATTATTTTTGATGGAATTGTAAAAACAAGTTGACGTTAATATGATACGAATTTTTATAATGTATCGTGATAATGGGTGATCCTAAAATAATATATCCCCCAAATCGATTAGTTAATACTTAATATCTCATGAGATCATTATGATAGTGTTAGGTGAAGTATAATTTATCCATGATTTTATTAATGGTTCAGGTTTAAATAGCCTCATCTATAATTTTATGTGTGGTCCAGGTTTAGTTAGACTCATTTTCAATGTTATTTTGTCTTGGTAGTGAGGCTTGATCTATGTCTATGATAACATGAAATATGTTTGTGTCACATTCTTCACTCTATCATGTTTACCATTATCTTATTTCATCTCATATATTATGTATTATTTCTATGATTGATTCCATGTTATGATTACTTAATTTCATAACATCTCACCTGGTTTTTATTACATGATTTATGATTATTCTCTCATGCCTCATTTTCACTTATTATGATTTCATGATCATATTCCATTAATTATTCCATTTCTATCATGATTAATCATCTCAATGGTTTATGATTTATGCCTCATTGTCGATGTTTTACCCCTTATTAAGTGTTTGAGATCACTATATTCTTACGTTTCAACATTCCCTCAAGAATTTTTATAAAATTATATATATAGGAGAGTTTCATGTGAGAATAATTTGTAGTAAAAATTTACATTTTATTTATATTTAAGGTGCATATGTACCTAGTTCCAAAAGACTCAGAAATTTTTATCTTTGGATTTATTTTATAATTCATGTGGTGTTTGAAATGTCTATATGTTCAACACCGAATTTAGAAGAGTGGGTATGAAGAATCTCATTTGGTATCAAAGTAGAGTTTAGTTATTTTTGGGAATTATGATTGAGTAAAAATATTATGAATCGTTAGATTGAAAAAAAATTAGGCTAAGAGTACTAGGTTAAGTATTCCTAGTTTGGCTATATAGGTTTATCATTTCCCATGCGTTTCTGTTAAGTCATATTATGACCATACCATATTTAATTTTTAAGATATAATTATAAAATGGTATTTTTGTAAATAAAAATAGGATAAAACATTAATAAGTGTTTATAAAAGGGTAAACTTGTGAGGAAGTAGTTTCTTTAAGGGGACTAGAATATAACATCCTATATTTTCATAGATATTTCTAAAAATTCACATTCTAATATTTTCATATATTAAGTCCAGTTAATTTAATGATATAAACATAGAATTAATTTTCATATTTGAATACATTTTTTCCTAAAACAATTGATTCTTATAGAATTTAATTTTATAACTAATAATTTTGTATTGTTTTTAACACTTTTATTGAATTATAGATTTTTTACACATATGTATTCAATTTATAACTATATTAATATTATTAATATTATTATTTTTATATTATCATTTAAATGGTAGTTATTTAAGTTAAATTATATTGTTAAAAATGTATAATAGATATTTTCACACTCAAAAAATTATAACATATTACCATTGAATGTAATGGCATGTGACATTTTTTGTGAAAAATGTGAAAAAATAAATGGTTAAATATCATGTTTATACTAAAATTTTACTTTATCATGCATTTCATTTAATTTCTATATGTTTTGTATCCAATTGTGTGTACATGTTTTATTACACTAATAATTTTTTTTAAACATTAAGTAACATGTTTTATAATAAAATAAAATTATGAAATATTTATTATTTTTATTTCAAAATGCAATACCTCATATGTGTAGTGTATTGTTATCTAAAAATGGTTATTAAAATGTGATAATTTATTTTTTATAAAATTAATATTTTAATTGACATATGAAGTGCCCAGGATTATGACACACCACCGAGAATATGGGGATGAATCAGTTCTAGTCTTTTTATAACTTCCTCTAAAATTGGCGTTATCCTCTATGATTTTTTAGAATTACAATCCTCTAAAACATTATATCTCTCCTATACTCATATGAAAAAAAACCTCAGGAATATAATTTTTGCAGGGTTCGGTCCCTATGTGTGGACTCACTCCTTGATGTGTTCGATTTCATCCCAAGACATGGATTTTCTACTATTATCCATCACATATTAAAATAGTGAGTATGGAAAAAATTACCCTTTACCATAAGAGGGTGAGGTAATGAATCACCCTTAGCCCAATTTTATGTGGTAATGAATCACATGTAACCTAGGTGTTTTTATATAGATATAGTTAGTTTATAAAGTACTCAACCAAACATCAACTGAGTAAGATATCTTTGATTATCAACTGGTTTAGTAATAAAACTAATCTTCCTATTATCTTATAAATTTAAAATTAATATTATCCTTCTTACTATATCAATATCTGGAACATAATCATCCCTAATATCAATATATATAACTCATATTTCTGGTATCCCATTTCATAAAACCACCAGAATATATTTGTTTCCTTAACTCTTATTTTATGCTCTGGATTCACTACTTTAATTCATCAACAAAATGAATATTATAGAACATGAAGGTTGAGTTATAAAATTATCTTCAACTCTCAATATTCTCAAAACATACTTCTTGATTGATTCCCCTTTATATAACCAAACATACTCTAATAAATCTGTTCTTCATGATCTGTATCTTCTACCTTCAATAATCCTTAGTCAACCACCTTTAATATTTCTAATAATTTTTTATATTTACCTCATTAATGTATCTCATAAATATTTGGTTCAATTATCACCAAAGAACCTAAAAAATCCTATAATCCTGAATTAAACTTCATGATTTTGTCTCTTAGAGTTTATCTCATCATCATAAAACTTGACATATAATGTTTCTTTATCCTCTGCATACATAGATTTATTGACATAATCATCACTTTTATTCTTCTTCTGATTGTGCCTCTATATCTACATAACTCAAAATTTCACAACCTTAAGATCTCTAAACTCAAATTGACATCACTCTTAATCTCCCAGAATTCTTATTTTGTTACTCCAACTATAGTTTTGAAATCTCACTTTTGAAATTATAGCTTCATGGTTTATCTTCTGATCCCCTTAGTATTTGAGAATTTCATCATCTCTCCTTAAAAATATCTTCAAATTCCTTTGATTTTAATCATTCTATTATAATTAGGCTATATTTAAATTTAATTTTCCATCATCATCCTTATTAATTTCCATTACATCATCTTTTTGAGAAGGATTCTTATAGAGAATTCATTTATCCAACCTAAGAAAAACACTTGTTTCATTTTGAAAAAAGTGAGTAAAATATAATATAATTTTTCATGGGTCTTCCTTTATCTTCAAACTTATCTATCCTTTATAGAGGACTTATTTTTAAATAATTTCACAAGGTGTCTTCTGGTACAAGATGATCTAGAACCGCTCATTTTTTATTTTCAATTACCCCTTTGGACATGTTAATTCAAATAATATTGAATGATAGTTGATTATTTAAAACCAATTATAATAGTTACTTAAGAGAATATCATACCAATTTCTAACTCACCTTCCAAACCCTTAAACTTTTTTGGTCTTCATATTTCTCAAAGTTCCTCATTTTTATATTACAATACAACTAAGCATCCACATCTCATCTTATAGTATCACACCTCTTGGATTATTCAATTCCTAAAATTAAACTAATTTAAATACCCTTATATTTCATTCTATTTATTGTTATGAAAGAAATATTTACTTTTATATTTCTCAGAGAGACTCCATGACATTATTAAAATTCCAAGTTAGTATAATATCAACTGTTACTCTTATATATTATGTAAGGGTATTCCCTTTATTACATTTGATCTAGAAAATGATCATTAATATGCATACAAATATATTATGTACCAAAAAAGTATTAATTAATTTATCAATTTTAGTATGGGTCTCATAGATATTAAATTCGAGGTACACAAAATCTAAACACATAATCACCTTCAACAGTAACTCAACTGCACTTGATTAACTTTTGATTCACTGAGAATGGGTAACTTCGTGACACATGAACAGATCACCTAAAAACATATCTTCCAAAAATAGTATTCTAGAAAAAAAAACATCACCTTTGAATTTTTCTCAAAAACATTCTCTAAGATAGTTAAGAAAAAATACAACACCTTCAACCATTTTATGGGTTCTTTAATCTCCCTATTTGGTTTTTTTTTCAACACTAACAACTATTAACATATCACCATTAAACTTTCCATCAAACCATAACCTTTATGAAAGAGAAGAGTATCAGCACCATAAATCTAGACAAAGAAATGTTTTTGATAGAATTCCATCCCTCATTTAAAGGTAGATTTATGGCCATGATTTTGAGTTTATCCCCCTAAATCATCAACATTTTTATTTTAACTTCTAGAAAATTTCCTCCCCCTTTTGATAATAACAAAAAATTTAGGTTTAGAATACATATAGTATAGAGTTGTGTGCTTTTATCCCTTTGATAATAGAATAAAAATTGTGGGACAGCCCATAAATTTCTTAAGTGATAAGGCAAGTTTGGATATGGATTTTTAGCATCGACTCATCGAACCATTCTACTGACATATCTTTAGTTATAATATCTGCAATTTAATCCTTAGTTGAAATATACTTCATCTTTACTTCTCAATTAGAATCCTTATTCATAATGATATGGTATTTATTTCAATGTGTTTTGATATATATTATTTCATTGGGTTATTATAGTTTTCAATTTCAATTTGATTGTTAAAATTCATCTTCAATGGTTTTCTTACATTCACTTTTAGATCTTCCAACTAAACTTTCATGGACACCATTTGAGTATAAGAATGGGTGCTAATGACATAATCAAATTCAAATGTATAGAAAGTCATATAAATTTTTTTCTTACTATAATCACTCACAAAAAATTATCCCAAGAATTGAGTTCCTCATAATATTGTTTTTTATAATTTCTATATTTTGACTAATCAGCATCATTGAATCCCAAAAAGTTCAATTGTCCACTTATTTTATACATCAAAATATACTTTTATATTCCTTTTATATACTTAATATTTCTTTTAGAATCCAACGTGTGTGACTCCTTCATATCACATTGATATCTATAAAACAATATTATTGTATAAAAAAATTCTAGCCTTGATATATTAAGATAAAGAAATATTCCATTTAACTTTCTGATATATTTCTAATTTACACTTCCTTTTGGTTTGACTTTAATGAGTTTCACACTGACTGTGACAGGTTTGACTAATTCCTTTAAATCTTCCATTCAGAATCAATTTAACAATTCATTTGCATACTTATATTATAAAAGGAATATAAAACTTCCTTTTGTGGAACTTGTAACCCTAGAAATAAATTCATATCTCCAAGAATTAACATCTAAAAGTAAACCATTATATGATTAGAAAATACATCACACACAAAATTCATGTCACCTATAAAAGTTATATCAAAAAAATACACAATAGAAATTAGAATACCATAGCTCATAATATGGATATATAAAAGTTTGTCAAATTTTCCTTTAAAAAGGTGAAATAATTTCAAGAAATTATCAAGTTTAGATTGTGAGGATCTTGGATCCTATTTAAATAAATATAAGGGCTTATTTTACTTGCAAACTTTGGTTCTATGATTTTCAAGAATGAATATTTTTGGTTTCCCAATGTAAACTTCTTCTTCAAGATCTTTATTTAAGTAATTGGATTTTATATCCATATTAAAAACATTATAATAAGTTTTTGTTTCCATATCCAAGAACAATTTTATTATTTCAAACCTTGAAATGGCTGAAAAAGTTTCTTTAAAATCCACACATTCTACCTATGAGTTCCCTTTTCACACTAATCTGTCCTTATTCATCTATATATCACCATTTTCATTAAGCTTATATTTGAACACCCATTTTGATTCCATAAAATTTCCACCCACTAGTCTTGGAATAATATCCCATGTGTTATTTTTTTCAATATGATAATGCTCTTAATTTATATAATTTATCCATTCTATCTACTCAACTACTTCTATTTATTACTATGGTTTAACTTCCTAAACCAGGGAAATCTGGTTCTTGTATCCCAGAAACCTTCTCATCTGCATTAGATCTTCCCTAGTTTTGAAGATATTTCCAGATACAATATTCTCTTCTAACATCTAAATACTTATATTTTGAGATATATTTCCATCATTAATAGATCCATCAGAATGAATGTTATCATAGCTTGGTGTTAGAACTCCTTTATTCTTACTAAATATTTTATAATTTTGTAAGTTATAATCCATTAGGTCTCCAAAATATCATTCATCTATTACCATAAATCTAGGATTATTTTCAATTAATCTCACATCATAGAAATAAGTTAGTATATGTAGACTTTTATCCAACACCTATTACTTATTTTAGTGGATGAATAGCCCATGAAAATTCATTTTTCTATTTTTTTCATCAAAAATTCCTAAATTGGGACTTTTTATCTTATTAAAACATGAACTACCATAAACCCTAAAATATTTCACAAAGTTTTATTATTTACCACATCTCATACAAATTTATGTTTCATTCTAATCTCAAAAAAACACATACTTTCTATATTTGTGTTTTTGCTTATATTTTGCCTCTATAAGAACATTAAAAATTTATTTTTAGGGAGATTTGTTCTCCCTACCTCAACGAAACTTTATTTTTATTTCTATGAAACAATTTTTATGATCTATATAAGAAGCACTATATTTTGGTTTAATTACATGTTTTTCATAATAAGAGTAAAATAAATTAGAAGTTAACTCCTTTATATTTTCTATTCTTAGTTTCTAGATGTTTACTCCCAACCCTTTCTCAACTTCCCACCTAAAAATTTGGAACATCTCTATTTTAATAGATTTATATTTTAAAATTTTCCCATTGTTCATTTTAGTGTGGTAGGATAAACTAAAAAACACCACCAAAATATTTTTGTCTCATAGGTCAATATAAATCTAATTAAATTGAAAAATGTGGCTAAGTGGTCTGACTTTCCCCCTTTTTTACTTCAACTGATGATCCAACCATTTTCATGGATTTCGCAAATAAATTATCTATCATTTTGTGGTTGAGGTAAGTCTCCCACTACATCATCTATTTATATATTTCTTATGTTTCCTTAACTAGTATTTCCATGTATCTTATTCCAAAACTTTTTTCTTCCCTATCACTTAGATATCATGAGTTACTTGGATCAAAAATTTAGAATAAAATGACACTAATTTTTTATATCTTATTTATAATTTTGGGGTATTTTGAGTTCTGGATAATGTAATTCTTTTTCATAAAGATAAGTCTTTATTCGTCATCATAGATTTTTCTTAAGGCCATTAATGAATATAACATATTGATAATTTTGTTTTTGAGTATCAATTTATGTTGCATCTATGACTTAAATTTTAAGGGAATTATCATTCCCAAACATAGGTAATCCCCCATATCTCTCTTCAACATTACTCAAAACCTTAGTATCACCTAGCATATCAATGGAATAACTGTTATCATGTATCAAAGGTTTACCCTACTTACTATCTTTCAATGAAAATTTTACAATGAGGGATTTATCTTCCACCATACTTTTCATAACTTTATTTCCTTTTAACTCTTAATAGATTTCCTTGGAAGATATGTTATACATTATTCATATTTATGACCTTGTTGTTCACATATTTTGTAACTCTCTTCTAGACCTTAAAAACTATTTTTAGTTATAAGGAATGTTGATCTTTTAGTTTCAACTCACTTATTACAAATTTTATTTCTCCACTATTTGGAACTACTTCACTTACTTTTGAAACATCTTCCCCTCAAATCATGCATGATTTATAGAAGTTATAAATTATACCCACATTTTTTAGGCTTTGATCCCAAATATTTCACAAAACTAACAATACCCATTGAAAATCCATCGTCTATAGTAATAGGGTTCTAGTTATAGAAAAATATGTTCTAAAAAAATTCTTTTGTTGTCTAGCTGGCCTTTTAACTTATAATTGGTTCTAACTTGGAATTAAATTACTCCTTCTTTGACCTATAACTTCCTTTTATATAGGAGTAAATTTATTAGTAACCTTTTCAAACCATGTATGTCTAGTTTTTATTGTTGTACATTCATGGTTAGTTGAAACATATTAACTAACCCCTAAAATGATAGGTTTCATTTATACCTTTTTATATAAGAAAACTTCCTCAAAACCAAAAGATTATTTCACCTTAACTTCTAATATATTTATGAAATTATTCATTCATCATTTTTTTTTATTCCGCATACCGGTTCTCCAAAGTCTAGTGCAATAAATAATTTCATTACATACTTACTTTGATACCAAGTGTAATATCCTATATGTAACCATACTTAATTTCAAAATCAAAAATGAGAATTTAATCTCTTAAATCTTTATGATCTTTTTAGGATTATATATTCATAGGATTAGGAAAAAACATACTATAATAAATCCATTATGTTTGTCAACTAGCAGACATTTTTCTATTATATAAATAACTATTTAATCCATGATATGTCTTCAAAATATCCAAAAAACCCTCAAGACATGCCATTTTTGGTCATATAATGTGTAATACTTTTCTTCATAACCTAAATAAATGGAAACATAAGAAAGGGGTGAGCTCTAAGGGAAACATATAACTAGATCTATCAAAAAGAGAAGCATGGTATACATATGTAAGGAATAAATAATTTTAAATTTTATATAATAAACTAATATTGAGATCTTTCTCTATCCATGTAAATTAATTGAAACATAGATAACAATAATTATATATCTTGTAATGATGGAACGCATAATTTCGGGCATCAAAAAAATATTGTCAAAGCTTTGTTATAAAACACTATACAGATATGGGTAGAGGAATACACAAAAACCCAAGTCATTTTGTATCAAGAGACCTATTTATTCATCGAGGGTCTATATAATGTTGATACAGAACCATCACTTATTTAAGTCCAATGATTTAACCTTAAGATACAAAAATAAATTTCACATCATTCCCTAAGTAAACTCTAGATGAATAAAAAATGGATATCTGTATAATGAAAAATATGAAAAGATAATACATAATAAACCTATGTTAGAAATAAATAATCATCAAGAATTTTAATACTTCCAACAATAATAAATAATATTTTCTTTATTTTAACATCAACCAATGTTAATTTGGTAAAATGTGATGTCCACGCCTTATAGGATAATGAGTATATAATTAACTATATATTGTAATAACATTATCATAATCCATCCAAATAAATAAGACATATGGTTTCCAAAGAACATGTCTCTAGTTCAATAAATGATATATAAAAGGGTTTTGATATAAATTAAAAACACCCTCATAAAAGAATGCTTTTAATGGTATCACAAAAGAAGGGATCAAGAATAAAATTTCTTGATATCATGAGTTAAAACCCCCAAATGATATATATATATATATTAGAGGATAAATCATAAAACATAAACCTTGTTAGGTTAAATCATTTTAAAAATAATAAGGAAAATAGAAGTTAAAACTTAAAATATCTTTTAGATATCATTTTTAAAAATGGCATAAAAACAAATTTACATGTCGCTTTAAAGGTAACTGTTAAATAAGTGATTTGAATGCTCTAAAATAACTTTAATTTTAAAAATAATCTCCAATAATTTATCCCTGAAAATACATTATGTTTATCTTGGATAAATTAGTTAAGGAATGAAAATTATGTGAAAGTTAAAGGAAAAAATCCTTTTTATTATATTCAAAATACCTTTTTTCAAAACTCACATTGTAAGAATAGTAACAAAACATTAATTTTCATAAAAATATATTAATTCCTCATAAATTTATAAAAATTACGATATAATAAAATATTTGTTTGGAATAATCCATGTATGGAATAAATAAATTCATGATGAAACAATATAACTCAAGGAAAGGAGACATGAGTTATCAATATCCCTTGCAAGAAATATACTCCATAAAGTAAGAAATATTTAAAAAACGTGTTTTCTGTGGTAGAGATGTGAAAAAATAAAAAACAACATAATATAATAAAATGGTATAATGTAACCAACTTTTATAGAATAATTATAATATAAATTATCATAACTTAATGAATGAAAACTGGGATACAAATATTCCTTATAACTAGGGTAAAAACTGATTCAAAATACATTTGATGAAAAAGAAATTTTTTGGCTTAGTATTTCTAATTAATAAAATATATAAATATATATACATGCATGGTTAGTGAATACACAATTAAAAAGGAGATAACAGTGCATAACATAAACATGACTCAAAGAGTTAAAGTTTGAGACAAAGAAACCTTTCCCCTTGAGGGTGATTTTAATCAAAACCCCATGAAAGATAGGGATTGTAGTTGATATTAAAGTAACATGATAAAAAATAAATCATGATATTATATCTAAAATATGAATTATATATATCACATAAATCAAATTAGGTGCATAATACCAAACATGTCTCAACAAGAGGAATTTGAGATGAAAACCCTTACATAGGTCCAGATTTGTTCTACACTTACACCAAACATCCTGAATAATTAAATATAGTTCATTAAATACATACCCAATAAATGTATTAATATATATATTTATATATACTCCTAATTTATAATCATTCTATATATATTAGTTATTTTTTACCTATTTTCAACACTAGGTGTAAGTAATCTTTATCGCATTGAACTAATTTCATAAAAGTAGTTTTAGTATCTATTATTTTTACAAATTCAAAAAAAATTAGACCATAGAAGGTATAGTAATGTATTTTTCATGATATCTTATAAATATATAATTTCATTCCATGGTATTTTTTCTTACAAACCATGATGATGAAATCGGCGATGATCATGTTTTGGTGATTCTTAACGAAGAACATGTGTGTTCTTAATTCATGAGTTAAATGTTGATATAACTATAACAAAACAAAAAAAAATTATATATTTATATCATATTATACCATTAAATAAATTCTTATATTCATCCATGATATAAATTCATAATATTTTTCAAGTAGGTGGTTAAACCAACCCAAACATGAACCCACCATGATTGATGGATGATTATAAGGTGGTTTACCTGTAGTACCATTATAATACTAGAATAATTATATTATTTACTATTTATTATTATAATATATCATAACTTGAAATAATCATAAAGATAATATAATTTATATAATATCATTACTTTTAAATAAGATATTATTTTCCTCTTAGTTCACTCGTTTTAAATGATTGAATTAGTGATAATAGTTTTTTATCATATCACTAATAGATTCTAAAAGTTATCATAATAAAACCTTCATGATATCATAAAAATAATATTTATCCTTTAATATCATCCTCATTACTATCCATGTGATTTTATGATGATGAAAATTTGAAATTAATCATTCCATTGAGGCGGTAGTCTGCACGTACGCATGGCTGGTGATTTTATTTTCATAAAATAGGAGGAAGGCGAAAATGGTTTGTTTGTTTGTTTTTTGAATAGTAAACATGATATAAATATCATGATTATTTATCAAATTCTCATTTTATACAAACCTTTTAAGTTAGTTATGGAATATGAAAAATATTGTGTCGTGGAGGTGGTAGTTCACACAAATCATGAATGGTAATTTTATTTTTATTAACAAAAAAAAAGGTTATTAATTATTATTCACATAGAACAATAAAAAAATTTATATGACCAAAAATGATTTCAATACATGTTTATTTTAAAATTATATTCATAAAATAATATATAAAATAAATAAGTTGAGTAAAAATGATAACTCGTGTTGAGCACTTTTAGATTTCCTAAGAAGATCCCTTAGAAATAGATATCATAGGCTAATATATTTAGAGTATAATCTCAAAAGAGATAAATAGGAATATAAGGGAAGGAAAAATGGTAGGTTTACTAGAACAAACCTAATTTTTATTACGGTATTTAATGGGTACTAATATTCCCCTCTCATAAGATGTGAGAATGGAATTTTTGTAAATGTTTCATTTTTATAAAAATGGATCACATGTTAACCATACCAAGTGGCTCCAAAAATAGAAAATAATTGAGTTGAGGGTGATATAAGGTCTATAATATCCTAAGAACTCAATTAAAAACATTTTTTAACATTTTTTAAGCCCTTTACCCCATGAACTGCTCCTTTTCCATTTAAGCATTTAGTGTGGTAACTAGTTTTTACCAAATTAATTTACATTTTTTTCATAAAAATAAAATAGTAATTATTAAATAATTTGTACCTAATGATTAAAAATTTTATGTTAATTTTATTTGGTTTAATTTATAAAAGTGATAAAAAAATATTTTTAAAATAATAAATATATAATTTATTAAGGACAATTTCCTGAGAATAATATTAATTAAGTTATAAAATATAAAATTTGGGTTTTAAAATTAAAACCATCATTTTTAAAATTATAAAGACATTTATAAAGTATATATTTGGTCTTATAAAAAGTTTTCATGAATTAACACTTATTTATTATATACTAACAATGTCATAAAAGTGATTTAATTTGCAAAAAAATGATATTTTACACTATTCTCTTAAAAATTATTTTTTTAGAAAAATAAAAAAAAATTAATTTTAATAAGATATTATTATATTAAATCAAAAAATAATTCTTATTTTTTAAAATTAAAATTATAAATTTTCGATATTTATATTTTAAATAAAAATGTCAAATATAATGAAAAAATATTTTTATCGAAAAACAACTTTTGATAATATTAATCATTCTCATTCATATTTCCCATTATTTACTAATTGTATTATAATTAAAAAATTATTCATATATAATATATTTTATCATCATTAATTACAAGTTTTTTGAAATAAAAATTCACATCTTATAGAAATGAAATATTTAGAAAAATAGATTTCTAATCATAAAAAGAGCATGTTAATCGTTTTAGCAATTCCAATATAATTTCATTCATATTAAAAATATAATTTGATTTAAATCTATAAATATTTAATAAATTAGTTACTCATATTCATTCCCATTAATTCAATGGATAGTTTTTAATGGTCTAATCATATTTTGGATTTTTTTTAGTTCGGTGTTGCGTGTCGAGAAAGCTATCAAACACATTGAATTATTTTAAGGTAATCATAAACTAAAATTTTAGGGTGTTATAGTTTCAAAGCCTTTTTAAACCCAAAGCACCTTAATTGTGTGTGGGTCAAATCTTATTCTTTTTCATCAACTATCTATACATGATATTTCAATACATTTTCTTATTCCACAATCTTTAGCTTCACATTCTTAATTTACTTGAGATGATTATTTTCCCTTTTTAGAAGCTCTATATTTCCTTATCCATTATTTATAAATCTAAATTACCTTTTTCCATTACAGTTTTTTAGGAATTATTTAATATATTATTTTAATATACATTCCATGTATGTTTTATCCCTATCCTCATCATCAATTCTTGATGTTTCAATAGGTTTCTCAGCATGAGTGAAGAAGTTTTAGAATTTTTCAGTAAGATCTTATTCTATTTAACTACATGAAATGAAAGATTCTTCTTCATCTTTACTCAATGTGCATGTTATTTCCTTATATAAAAATAATTCATTCCCCTGGTGTATTTTTTAACTTCCTTTGAAGTTTTACCCCACTTCTTATACTGATTTTTTCCTCTGTTCACATTAATTTCATATCCTACAGTTTTCTTTCTTGGAGATTTGAATGAAAATTTTATAATTGCACGACACTTAAATCATTTAACTAGAATTTTCCACTTATACAATACTTTTAACTTTTTTAAATTTTTTGAGAAAAGAGTCGTGGTTCTCTTAAACTCTACATTACTATAGCATTCATCTTTTGATTCACTAGAGTACATATCTTTCTGTTCTAAAATTTTACGTTTTCTCTTGGTTTCAAAAAAACTTCCTTCACTATTTTAGGAAATTCCAGATTTTTTCTCATTTAATATACAAAATATATGTAATGTAACTCATCAAGTGACAGACCATCTCTATCTACTAAAGTTATTACTTTTATATCATATATTTCTGAGAAGTTCCTCATTAATTTCTTCACAAAATTTGAATCATTTGAACTGTCTTGAAATCCTCATATATTATTGAGAATCTCATTTAATATTGTGAATTAATCGTCAATAGTTTTATCATCATCTATCCTCATATATTTAAATTTAAATCTCTATATATGAAAAATTGCTTCGTTTATTTTCACATTACCTTTATAGATGCTTTCAAGTTTATCCCAACTCTCCTTAGTAGTATAGAGACCCACCACATTCTATATAATTTTTTTAATGAGGATACAGGAATGGAATTCCTCTTTATTCCATAAATATTGAAGTTTTTATTATGAAAAAAAATCATGGGAGAATATTTCTCCCCCAATGGAAATCCGACACTTAATAAATATACAACTTCTGATCCAAGTGGGAGAAGATATGTCACCATCTTATTCTTCTATCTATGATTGTTTTATCCATCGAAAGTAGGAATACCTCTAATATTTACTAAATTTAAATTCTCCAACTCTATTAAATTAAGTATCTTTCATAGGGAACCAGTGATTATATGATACAAAAGAAAGTTCCCAAGAGTGTGATATACCACTAAGAAGGAGGGGTTGATTCAGTGGTGGTCATTTTAGAACTTCCTTTAAAATTTATGTTAACCTATGTGATTTTTTAGAATATCGATCCTGTTAAAATTTATATATCATTTTTACTTGTATTAAATATAAATAAAATAAACAAGAGGAAGGTAATTTTTTACAAGATTTAGTCCCAATGTGAGAACCTACTCCTTACTATGTTCAAGTTTGGGTTGAGGCACTCATTTTCCACTATTATCCATCACATATTACAATAGTTGGTAGAGAAGGAATCACCCTTTACCCTAAGATAGTGAAGGAAGGAATCATGTTTAACCAAATTTGATGTTGGAAGAAGTCACCCTTAACCCAAGTGTTTTATACTCATTTTTCTAGGCTATAAAGTTCTATAAAAAACATCAATTGAGTAAGATCTCTTTGATTTAAGGAAACTTTAGAAACATAACTACACTTCCTATAATCCTATAAATTTGGTGGAATATTCTTATATTCAATGTCTTAATTTATGGAAAATAATCATATGGAACATCAATATACAGAACTCATATTTTTAGTATCTAACTTTAGTGAACTAGTATAATATATACACTTCCTTCATTATTATAGAAAGATTTATAATCACTTATTTTTTTCTTTCATAAATAAAATCTTCAAGAGAATATAGTTCAGGTTCTCAAAATATCATCATCTCTCAAGATTCTCAACACATAGCTCTCAATAAATTCTACCTTTATTTACTTTAACTTATTAAAATAAATATAGTCTTTATTCTCTACATATTCCACCTTCTTCAAACTACAGTCAACCTCTTTTAATACCACTAACAATTTTAGATATTTACCTCCTCAAGCTCACTAGAAAATATCTAAATCAACAATTTTAAAGCCTCTAGAAAAATTTTCTAGAATCACGACCTCAACTTCATGATTTTTTCTCTTAAAGTTTATCTCAGTATCTTCACACTTGATATATTCTTATTATTCAACATTAACAGACTTAATATATATTGACCTAAATATTATTCTAATTCCATTAGCAATTATGTCTCTACATCTGCATAACTCAATATTCCATATCCTTGAGACTTCAAACTTAAACTAATTTCCCTCTTAAGATTCTGGTTTTATTCTTTTATTACACCAACAGTGGGTTTGAAATATTTAGTAAGATATTCCTTCTTCCCAACTTATATTTTAATCACCTTAGTATCTGATCACTCCATCATATGGCCACTTAAATATCATCAACATCTATTTATTAGAATATACCTCTTCTGATTTTTTTATCTTTAATTTCTAGTACCCAGAATCAACCTTCTTAATTTCCATTGCTTATGACTTCAACACATGATCCCCAAGAGAATATATTACTCAATATTTAAGAAATAAAATGTTAAAATATTAAAAATAGAGTAAAACATATGCCAGTTATTCATGGGTATTCATTCATATATATACTTCATTATCCTAATAAAATTTCTTCTTTTCAAGGGATTCCATAAGGTATATTTTTGTATTGTATTCTATGGAATTGTTATTATGCCTTTGCCAATTCCTGCTTTAGATTTTTTAATTTCACTTATTTAAATCATAGTTTCTTATTTAACTAACATTATGTTATTTAATTTAATTAATTGCATATAATAATCTTAATAATCATTCATACCCTTTAGGTAGTTTAGTTCTCATAGTTGCCTCATCTTTCAACTATATTACAACTAAGAATCTATAACTCATCTTTCATTAGAAAACCTTCTAGATTCTTAAACTCGTCAAATTTAGTTAACTATAAAACCCTTATTTTTCTTTTTATTGGATATTATATAAGAAATATTTACTATTATGTTTCTTAGTGAAAATATATACCTTTTTCAAATTCCAAGTCAGCGTAGCAATAATTTTTATTCATACGTATTACATAAATTTTTTCCCTTTGTTGCATTTTCTCTATAAAATATTCTTCCATATGCATCAAAATATCATACATATTGATGTTATATTATTTCCTTTTTCAATTTCATCATATATCATATAGATCTTAATTTCCAGATACACAACATCTGAACATAAAAACACCTTCAAAAAAAACTTAGATAAACTAGCTTAACTACTGACACCGTGAGCATGGGTAACTTCAGGACACATGATCAGATCATCTCAAACCCTAAATTTTGGAAAAATTCTTCAAAAAAAATATCTTCACCTTTTAATTCTTTGTAAATAAATTCTTAAAAATAGTTTTGATAACAAATACAACAAATTAAACAATTCCATAGGTGCTTCAACATATAAATGTAATCACTTTATATAATGTTTACAGTAATAAAAATATTTTTTCAATTATGTATTTAAAAACTAAATTATAATTAATTAGAAGGATAATTTCAAATATATATATATATATATATGATTTACATGTATAAATAATTATTTTTCAATCATATAACAATTAGGATCGAATAAAAAATATAAGAGTAACCACTCCAAACAAAAGAACTAATTTTAATTCTAAATAGTTTGTTTTTCTATTTATTATGTGACATTAAATTTCTAGATTTAAGATTTTTAATTTTATAAAAAGGAATTTAATTTTTGAATCACTATTTTTAAATATTCTTAGGGTGATTTTTTGGTTTTTTTCTAAAAAAACATTATTTTTTATGAATAAAAAAAATAAAATTGTTACGAATATCTTATATTTTGAGACATCATTATATTATAATTAAAAATTAAAAAATTATTAAACCTTTTTAAAAATATAAACTGAATTCAAGGATTAAAATAATTATTTTAAAAATAAAAAATTTGAATTTATAACACCATATTTAAAATTTTCCATCTGAAGATATATTTTATTCTAATTGTTAGGTCCACTAGGTTAGATACCCTGAGAGGGGGTGAATCTGGGTATGAAAGATTAAAATAACTACCGCTATTGATCTTATTTCATTGTTAGACAAAAATATTTTCTCTCTCCTTCCTGTTGCAGAGTATGAATAAATCTTAAAGAAAGCAAAAGACACTACAATTTTACATGGTTCACCCTCACTATGCTACGTCTAAGGATCATACACCAACTATGTACCGATGTGCCAAATCCACTAAAAATGCACTATTGTTTACAAAGTTCAGAGTAGGCTCACTTTCCCTCCTAGTGTACAACCATTCACAATTTGAGAACTCACTTCTCTCTCAACTAAAGTGAGCTCACTACTTCTTCAGAAGATCCACTCATAGTTTATAAACCTATAGGTATTTTAATTATCACTAATGAATAAATACTCAGTTATAGATAGATCCACTATTGAAGTTTTACCTTCATCCATTGATGAATAACACTTTGCCTCTAAACACTAGGCAGTCCCTTTTGAAACTCTTTCACTAAACACACTATCTTTGAAAATCTCGCAATTTTGAAAAGCTCAAAAAATCTTTTTCAATGGTCCAACCTCTTCACGAAGCTCACAGGTTTATTGAGCTCACAGGTTATCAAATATCACTAGATCACAGAGCTCTCTAGATCATAGATCTCACTACTTCATAGATCTCACACTGCTCTTTGCGAATTTGCAAAGATAAACAATCCTTTGTGAAGCGCACGTCCTTCGCAAATCCAAACTCACATTTGTGGCACGGTTTTCTTTCGCAGATCTCAACTTTCACTGTGAATTCCCTTTGCTTTCGTGAAGCTCCATACTCTGTGAATCTCCTTCTCAATTTGAGAGCTTAATATTTTTCATTTAATCTCTCTACTTTTCTTGAGTGGGTCGAGGTCTATTTATAGACGATTCCACCAACCCCAGAGACTTCCATGGAAAGCTACCACCATATCAAATCAAATCTCAAAGCTACAAATTTCCACCGAAATGCTATCTATATTGTGAAGTACCATGAAAATTTTTTGGATCGTAGAGATCATCATAATTGCAGATCACTCTATCAATTCCTTTGAAACCCTGCTGCAATGATCCCTCACAATGCTCTTCACTTCTGCTATTTGCAAATCTCATTGTAATCATAGATCTCACTGTCAACATTCCTCATGTCTTTGAAAAATACAATTCATGAATCCCATCTTCACAAAATTCATGACTTCTCTATATTTTGATGATATATTCAAGTAAATAAACTTTTTCATGATGCTCACCAAACTTTAAATTTTGTAAGCCAAAAATTTCAAAACACTGGAAAATGGAACAACTTTGTATATGTGCTTGTGTACCACCTCCATATCTTCCATTCCTTTGTCATGGTTCTTTATCAACATGTATTTTCAACAACATATCTGTAAATTGACAATTCACCATGAAAATTTTCTTTGTCAACACACACAATCAACCTAAAAATACTACAATGTCACCTTGAGGGATTTTTTACCAACAATCTTGCCCTTTAGGTTTGTTGAAAATTATTCTCATAACGATTCTCTGCACTTTGATACCTCGATGAAACTCCTTACATCCTCTACCATCATTCACCTCTTGTGATTCTAATAGTGACCAAAGATTCAGTCACCGCATACTCTAAGATCATATGAGAAATTCTTGGTGTGAGAAACAAGAGTAGTATGAAAATTTCATCAATGAATCACTTCATTTCTAGCACCAATTATTAATAACATACTAATACCAATAAACTTCTTTTATCATGAACCTCAGCTGTCATGATATATATTCTTTGATCAACCACTTCTAACATCATCAGATTTAAAACTCTTACTCCCCCTATCTAATTTATCTCCCCTGTCTCACTGCTCCACCTGTCAGCTTATACCAGTGTCGTTTTATCCCTTAGCCACAATTTCCCCCTATTAGGAGTCACTCTTTCTCCCCCTTTTTCAATGAACCCAAAGGTTGATCCTTTGTAGTATGAAACATAGTAGAGACATGTATCAGTACATTAGGGAAAACACATCATACCTCGAGGCGAGGGGGTCCACATCTACACTTTTTCAACTACAGGGAGTCGAATGGAGTCCCAAAGCCAGACAATGTCTCCCAAAAGCTTCCTTGGGTAAGACCTTTGTCAGAATTTCTGTAATATGTAACTCTGTAGGAATATACTCCATATTTACTAGCCCTTGATCCACCTTCTCCTTAATAAAATGATATTTTATCTCAATGTGATTTTTCCTTGAGTGATGGACAAGATTTTTGGTCAGATTTATATCACTTGAATTATCACACTGGATTCCAATCAGAGACTTCACTTTAACACCCATATCATCAAGTTATTGCTTCATCCATAATAATCGTGTTCATGCTTGAGTGGAGGTAATATACTTTTCTTCTGTGGTGCTTAGTGAAATGCAATCTTTCTTATTGCTTAGCCAAGAAATACACAAAATGCCAAGATAGAAAGAACCTCCCAACGTAGATTTCCTATCATCTTCTTATCCATTCCAATATACATTTGTATATCCCAAAATTTCTGGTTGATATTTGTTAGTATACTTCAAAACAAAATCTACAGTTCCTTTGATATATCGAAGTATTATTTTCACTAAAATCATGTGAATTTCCATGGGATGGATTTGATATTGTACTACTTGAAACGTGGTGAAAAAAATATCAGGTCTTATCACTATCAATTACAGTAAACTTCCAATAATATTCCTATATTCTGTTACATTAACTACTTTACCGTCTTCATTTTTTGATAATTTCACCTAACTAGCAACCAAATTCTTCAACCCCCTGTAATTTTCTATTCTAAATATTATCAGAAACTTCTTATCATATTTGGATTGATAAATGAATGAGACATTCCTTGCATGTGTTAACTATAAACCAAGGAAAAATTTCAACTCACCTATTATTGACATTTTGAATTCACTTTTCATGAATTTGGAAAACTATCTTCACTGAGCTTCATCTGATCTTACAAATATTATTTCATCGACATAAACCAACACCATCATCCTTTGATTACTATCGTTGTTGAAAAAAAAGATTGTAATCAACACCACTATATTGAAAACCAAGCTTCTTCAAATACTAATTAAGCCTCGAGTATCATGTGTTTGATGCTTGTTTCAGCCCATATAGCACTTTCTTCAACTGAGAATCTTTTTTCTCATATTCATGAATGAGAAAACCAGCTTGATACTCAATATAAAATTCCTCCTACAGAACCCCATTCAAAAATACAGATTTAACGTCCATCTAGAACACTTTAAACTTTTGTTTCACTGCAATGGCTAGGAATAATCTGATTGTCTCCAGCCTTGAAACCAGTGAAAATGTCTCATCAACATATATACCCTCTATTTGGGAGTATCCTTTTTACACTAGTCATTCTTTGTTTCAAATCATTGTGCCATCTTCATTCATCTTACTGTGAAAGACCCATTTAGTCCCGATGAAATTCTTATCTACTAGCCTCGAAACAATCTCCTAAGTATGATTCTTCTCAATCTATTCTAACTCTTCATTCATCACCCGAACCAAGTTGTCATCTTCAGCCACATCAGAAAAACATTTTAGTTTGACTTGAGATAAAAGAGATGTCTGCTGTAGTGTCTTCATTCTTCTTGTCTAAAATGGCATTGTCTGGTCACCAATGATATTCTTCCTGTAAATTTTGGCTTGACTCTTTGGCTTCATTGAAGATATAGACTTGACTTATTATTTTTAACCATTAGTATCTTCTTATAAGTTGGCATCTTCTACTTCTATGCTGCCTATGTTACTTTCCTCTTCATCACTTTCATCAAGAAAATGTTCACCATGCTATTGATTATTCTCTTAATTTTCCACAACAGTGACATAATTTCTCGAAACTACTTTTCCTAGCCTCTTGTTAAAGCATTTTTATGCTTTTCTTTTTCCTAAGTAGCCAAGTAATATCCCCTCATCTCTTTGTGACTCAAATTTCCTATGATTATCATTGCTGATAATGAATCACTTTTAAGATTCAAAGTATTTCACTGTTATATTCTTTCCATACCAAATCTCATACAGAGTCATTCCTTCCTTTGGACATAAAAGATCCCCGTTAAAAATATATACTGATGTCAATACATATTCCTTCCAAAATTTATCTGGTAGGTCTTTTTATATAAGAATCATTATGTCCATGTTTTTGATCATCCAATTTCTCTTTTCAACCACTCTACTCTGTTGGGGATTTATTACTGAAGAAATTTGGTTCCTTATCCCGTGTTTCTCGAGATAGACTTTCACCAAAAAAAATTGAATTTCATACCATTGTCAGTATGAAACATCATAATTTTCTGCCCAATAATCCTTTAATATTCTCTCTAATACTATTTTAAGAAATTGAACACAACACACTTATGGGAAATGAAAAATACCCATTCCATTCTATTATAATCATCAATGAACAGAACATAATATCACTTTCTGTCAATCGATCTTAGTGAGATAGGTCCACAAACATCATTATTCCCCAATTCAAGCACTCTTGTAGATTTCTTTTCCTTTTCCATGTACGTATTTCTAATTATCTTCCCTTTTTTAAATGAATTTCACGTATATGTATGATCACATGATAGCTTAGGGAGGTCTCTTACTGGATCTCACTTTACCAGATCTTCTAGGGATGGTTGGCATAGATGATCAAGTCATTTATTCCATAGCTTATTTTCTTCCTCTCTGGACAAAAAGCACATATCTTCTTCTCCACTTACCAGGTAGACATTTCCCTTTGTTATTTTTCCCTAAAAACCCACTACACCATCTCCTCCATTGATGACACGTGTTTTCTTAGTAAACCTTATAGAATTACCTGAGTCACATAGTTGACTGATGCTATGAAAATTGTGATGGAGACCTTCTACTACTAAGACATCAGCAGGTCTCATTTCTTGTCCCCAAAACGTGGCATTTCCCGAGAAAATAATCTTCAGGAATTTATCATTTCCAAACTTGGTAACTTTTTATTTATCATATTTTATTCCTGAAACAAGATACTTATTACCAGTCATGTGGGATGTGCAGCCACTGTCAAGGATTCATACACCAGAACGCTCTGATGCTTTAAGGTAAATTTCAGCAACCACTGCTTTCTCAGTTCCTTTCTTCTTGATCCATATTTTGTCTTCACACTCATCATAAATTTAGAATATTGATCTTTCTAAAAGTATGATGGACCATATTCATCTTACAGGACTACAAATTTGTTCTGCATGTTCAACTCCCCTAATAGTTTATTGATTTTTTTCTTGTGAATAGTTTGATTCTACTTTGACACATTCCTCTGCATAGCCGATGTACATTATCTAGCCATTTTTCCAAATCCTCCACACTAAAAAAATGTCCCTCAAAAGACATTTTAAAGAATCGAGCTCTGTTTGGATGCCACTGTTTCTCTTATTCTCTTTTGTACCTATTAGCTATAGAATACACATTTTGTGAGTGTACCATCTTTCCACAGCAATATCACATGATATAGGGTTCATTCCTTCACATCACTTCAGCACCACTGGGTCTCCCTTAGGTTATATGAATCTTCAGATTATCCTTCATACCCAAATCCACCTTCAATATCAGAATGGGTGCTTGCGGTCTGAATTCAATTTTCATAGCTTTTTTTTTCGGTCAAGCCCCACATCAACCTTAACATCTGAACATAATTGATGTTTCCTTTGTGTGGAACCACTGTGCTCCACTTTCAGCTTCTTGGTTTTTTGAGTGATCTACTTCTATATGTCACAGTAGGAGTCAAGAGTTTTTCTTAATCCTTAACATTTTTCTGAAAAATGACAACTTCTCCTTCAAGTTCTTCTATATGCTTGATATGATCTTTTATTGGGTTATTCAACCCATCGATCTCCCTTTTCAGTTCTTCAACCTTGAGTTTATGTTAATCAACATTTTCTGAGATCTCTATCCTACTGGACTTAAGTTTTTCAATTTCCTTTATCATCTCAGACTTCTCTTCTTCCTATTGTTGCATATATAGTTTGGCATCATGAACCACTTTGTTGTATTTCTTCATTTTTACTCTCCAAACATCTATCTCCTCAAGGGATATTTTTAATTCAGCTTCCATATCAACTCTTCCTTCAACTTCTTCTTCTTCTTCTTCAACATCGGTTTCTTCTTTTCTATGAGAACTCTTGGAAAATTCCACCATAGAATTTTCTCCATGATCTTTGTAGTTCTCCATCTCTTCAACCTCCTCAACTGCAGACTCATCTGAACAATCACATTCTTATGAAAGAATATTTATTTTATTAAAAAAATATCTTGAACTATTTCTTGCCTTTCACGTAGGCTAATGTCTTCTTCTTGGGAATTTCAACTTCATCCTCATCATATTCTTGGTACATCATGGGTCACCTTGCCAGAATATGTCCAATATTTCAACATCAAAAACATGCTAGTACAAGTTTCATTTTTAGCTTTCCTTTTCCTCTTTCTAGTTTTTAGGAAAGTGAGGACATCACCACATCTGTCTCTTAATCTTCTAAATAATATTAAATGGTTAGCTTCTTCATGGTCTTAAATTCCACCTATTTAGATTTCCCCTTGTAAACAATATTTTTATCAACATTTCTCATTTCATATGCAATAATGGTTCTGTGCAGGTTAACCAATGTCAGCTCTTTCGGGTGTTTATCTTCAAAAACTAAAACATTCAGATTGAACTAAGGTGGAATTTTCCTCAAGATTCACTTTACAATATTTATATCTTCAATAACTTCTATAAGACCTCGCATGTCTTCCACAGCGATATTTACCCTATCAAATAATGCATCAACAGACTCATTCGAGTCCATTCTCAGATCTTCAACTTGTTCCAAATAAATTATATATTTTACTCTCTGACCTTGGAATCTCCTTCATATATGTTCAAAAAAAATTCCCATGTGTCATGTGATGTTTTTCATGACATCACCTTCCTATAGATTGCATTGGATAGAGATCCCACTAAAGAATTGATTCCCTTGGCGTCAGCATCCAATTATCTTCTTTTGGCTTCTGATAATTCCCCACTATTAATATTGAATGGTATACCATGCATTGCTACTATAAACACATCCATTCCCAAAGATTGAAAGTATTGTTGCATCCGATTCTTCCATAGCTGAAAATTATTCCCATCAAAGATTAGAATCCCTTTATGATTAGTGACCTCTATTTGAGAAAGAAGAACTAATATCAACATTTCCCTCTGATACCAATTGTTAGGTCCACTAGGTTAGATACCCTAAGAGGGGGGTGAATCAGGTTATGACAGATTAAAATAACTTCACCTATTGATGCTGTTTCATTTTTAGAAAAAACTCCCTTCTCTATCGTTCCCATTATAGAGTATGAACAAACATTAAAGAAAGCACAGGACACATTAATTTTACTTGGTTCACCCGCACTGGGCTACGTCCAAGGAGAATACACTGGCAATGTACCGATGTACCAAATACACAAAAATGCATTGTTGTTTACAAATTTTGGAGCAGACTCACTTTACCTCCTAGTTTACAACTATTCACAATTTTAGAACTCACTTCAATCTCAATTGAAGTGAGCTCACTACTTCTTCAGAAGATCCACTCATAGTTTATAGATTTTTAGTTCTCTTCATTATCACTATTGAATACATCCTCTGTTATAGATAGATACCCTATTGAATTTTCACCTTCATCCACTGATGAATAACACTTTGCCTCTGAACACTAGGCAGTCCCTTTTGAAACTCTTTCTCTAAGCACACTGCCTTCGTGAAGCTCCCACTTTTACAAAGCTCAAACAATCCTTTTTAATTATCCAACCTCATCGTGAAGCTCATAGGTTTGCAGATCTAATAGGTTCTCAAATCTCACTAGATCATAAAGCTCTCTAGATTGCAGAGCTCACTGATTCACAGATCTCACTCTAATCTTTGCGATTTTTTAAATCTAAACAAGCCTTCGTGAAGCACACGTCCTCTAGAAATCCAAACTGGCCTTTTCGGCACGCCATACGTTTGAAGAGATCAACTACCTATGGGAATTCCATTTGCTTTTGAGAAGCTCCCTGCTCCACAAATCTTCTTCTCAATTCAATAGATTGTGATTTTTCATTTGATCTCTCTACTTTTCTCAAGGGGGTCGAGGTCTATTTATAGGTGATTTCACCGACCCTCAAGCCATCCACTCAAAGTTAGAGCCACGTAAGCTCAAATCGCAAAGCTACGCAATTTTCTCCAAATTTACCTCTATATCATAAAGCACCACATCAATTTTGAAATCACAAATCTTTTCTTAATCGAAAAGCGTTCTGTCAATTCTTTTACACCACTGCTCTAATGCTCCCTCAAAATGCTCTTTACCTCTGTTATTCATGAAGCTCTTCGTAATCGTAGAGCTCACCATCAACATTATTTATGTATTTGATAGATACAATTCATGAATCCCATATTCATGAAATTCATGATTTTTTCATATTTTGATGAGATCTTTAAGGAAATCTGCTTTTCACGATGCTCACCAAACTCCAAATTTTAGACCCCAAAAATTTAGCAAACACTAGAAAATGGTGCCGCCTTTTATTTGTGATTTTATACTGCCTCTTGATATTTCATTAATTTTCCATGGTTCTTTTTCAACATGGATTGTCAACAACATCTATGGAACTTGAAAATTCACCATGAAAACCTGCTTTGTCAACAAACACAACCAACCGAAAAATATTACAATAATACCTTGAGGGATTTTTTTCCAACACTAACAAAAAAACTATTTTTAATTATTTACCTTTAATTAAGTGTTCATAAAATTACATTCCATTTTGGATTGTTTTTATTATCAAATAACCATCTATTTTATTAACCATAAACTAATAAATTTCAGAGGAATTAATACTATTCATAATCATTGGCCTAAATGATAAAATAATCAATACTTTATTCTTAAATACCTCTCCCCCTTCACTATCTAAACACCCATCCTCCACCCCATTCTCCTCACTAACAAAAATTCTTATATTAACAATTATATTCCCAAGTAACTCTATATGAATCTATTTCTACATCCCTAAACCCATGGTGTGACCAAAAGTCGCTACATATATTCTTTAAGCTCAATTTAAAGGAGGTGACTCAAAGATAAAGGTAGGGGTTTCCAAGTGTCTTTCTCCTTTATTATTTGTGATTTTATATCTTAAAGGTATTTTAAATTGTCACTTATTTTGATTACATGTTTCCATTATCATTGTATTGTCATAATATTAATCCATAAATGTTGAGATATAATCCTTTACCTCTCACTGAACTCTTTTTTAGAAGTTGTTAATATATCAAAATATAGGTGTAAAAAAGAATGTATTTTCATTATAATTTTTCTCTTACTCTTCTCAATGACATAAATAATTATTAAAAGTATCCATAAAATAGTATTTTAATTAAAAGATGGTGATTTTTTAAAACTCAAATATATATTTTTTATTTCGTTATTTTAAACTCTTTTGAAAAATACCACTCCTCGTTGTGGTTTTTACAATACCTAAGTGAACGATGATGTTTTCATAAACTTATTTCATTCATGTATATTCTCAAAAATTAATTTTATAATTGAATAATACATTAATGTTAATGTAATTACATGTTAACTACTTTTTAATGGTAAAATATCCATTATAAAAATGAAATTAAAAGTGAACAATCATAGTCATTTTCAATCATAAAAAAAAAATTTATCAAGGAATATTCTCATAATGGTAATTATTACATAACATATTTAACTCCCATACTTATATAATTATATTGATACAATACCTTAACACTTACTAATTTTAAAGGACCATTTGACAATAGGATTTTACCATTACAATTATACCAATGTAATTTTGAAGATTATAAACCAAACAACCTCAAAACAACAGATGTAAACAATAACAATTTTTTAAATGAATGAAAGATGATAATAAATGAATTAAAATGAATATTAATAACTAAATAAACATGAAAATATTTCTTAATCAAGTAAATAAATAATTCAATTTAATTATACAAACTTTTAGAGGACATGTGAAGTGTGTCAGGGTAGGATGAAAGGGTTTTATTTCCAAGTCTCCATTCTTTTCATGTACTATTCTTAAATTTCCTGTATTCTCCTCTATGTATCAAATAAATAATCTTGGAATTAATAAATTACTATTTTATATTCGTTTCCAATGAATTTATGGTCTTTTTTCCTTCCTTATGTATTTATATTTCACACACAACATTGTTTAGGGGTTGATTTCATGTATATTCCTGATTTTGAAGAAATATTCTCTATCACTCTCTATCTATACCCCTATGCTCACTTTATTCCCTTTATACCTCCTATTTATTCATTTTTCTAGGGATATGAATTCCTTTGTGTTTACCTTTCTATTTTTCTTTAAGTCAATCCCTATGAAGTTTATAAGGGATGCATTTCCAGTTAATACATTCCTCTCAAAGTTTCGTTAATATTCACTATATTTATTTTAAAGGACTTATTATTGGGGAATGTTATTATTAAAATAATTTTTTATAACCCTTTTATAACCCTTTGGAAAATGGTTTTTAAAATGTGACTTGTTTATCTATTTTTAAAAAAAGTTCAACAAAACTTATGAAATCCCTTTTCAAAATTTCCTTTCCAATCTTCACTCTATCATTTTCAAGCTTCCTTTTCAAAGAATTTATTCATATCATACATTATTATCATCATTTATTTTTAAATTATTTGTTTCCATTAAAGAAAATATTCTATTTATGACCCTATTTAAAATTGGTTTTTCCCTTTTTTATTTCAATATTGTATAAAATCTAAGAAATTATTTTCTCAAGACTTCTTTGATTTCTTATCTTACATTGAAAGATTCTTCTCCTATTCCAATCTTGGTATTTATATTCCACAAATGAAATTTTTTTACGATATATTTACTTTAATATTATCTTTTTATTAAGAGAATATTATTTTAATATCATCCTTTCACTCATTACCCAAGGTCATATATATGCGTGATATTGTGGAAATGAAATCTCTATAAGAGAAATAACTGCTCATTGTCTTTGTGTTGCATATTCATCCATTGTGTGTTAACACAACCTATATTTCAAGGTCTTTATTTTTTTAATGATTTTAATTTAATCTTCTAATTGAAGGGACCTCTCACCTAGATAGTTTTATATTCTTTTCACAGGTAAAAATAACAACTAACCTATACAACCAATACAAAAAATAGTTCTTTTTGAGGGGTTATTTTTATCATTGGTGATAGTTACAACCCTCTATAAATGATGTTCATTATGAGAAACTATAGTTAAAGTGTTAACCTACTCCTGTAAATGGAAATTAAGAGAAATTTCTGAAAAGATAAATTAAATTAGTGATGGTTATGTTAGCGGTGGTTACAACTCCTTAAAAAAAATTAAAAAAAATAATATTGGAAATTGTTTCTAAAAATCAATATGCATTTAAAGAATTCAAATAACTTCATCGCGGTTGATTACAGGTAGTTTACAAAATTATTTCATTATTCTTACGATAAATTAATTCCTTGTGATTCTAGTTTTACTCCCACAACTATGAATTCTCACGTGACTCCCGCCCTTGTGCATGTGGTTCCCACAAGCACACATTAAACCCCTCATTACCTCTCCTCCTTAAGACTCCCGCACAGAAATTCCAAACCAGTCATGAACCTCCCCTTATTTTTATTCTCACGCATTCACCAAACATCTCCTTCCCTAAAACCCTCCCAAAATATGTCGTGGTTTCGGGGATTCAATTTTTGAATCCATAGAAATCAAACTAGACACATGCGCCAAACTCATCTAGGTGCACATCTTATTAGTTTATCATAATATAAATATTTATTTATATAAAATTATTATTTGTGTGTATGTATATATTGTATTTATAAATTTACTGTATTAATTTATAATATGATATATAATATATATATATATATAATTATACATTATATATGTGTGTGTGTAATACAATATAATATATATTTTTATATAATTATTTGTATATCCTATATATAAAATGTATTTATATATTCACTGTATTTATTTGTAATTTGAAATATATTATACAATATGTGTATAAATTTATTATATATATAATGTATTTATATTTTTATTATATATATATAGTCCCCAACCAAGGTATCTCATTACAATTTCAGGTGTACAGAATACTCATTTTATTGTGACTAGAAATCCCCATTTTGTTTTTATCCCACATGCATTCCATGAGACGTTCCTTAGCATATGTGCCTTCAATAACTTCACATGTTCCCACCCACATGTGCAGTGCTTATTACACCTCCAAGTTAATTATGTCTCCACGTCTATCTATTTTTTCTCATGTGCACCGATCTCCCTACGCAACCTGATTTTTTCATGCAACATCCACATGACCCTATATTCTAATTAGCTGATAGATATCACCCCATGCATCTTCCATAAGCATGTCGATGTTATCCCACATTCCACTCAGATCAATACATCACCCATGGGATAGATGATGCATGTGTTTCCTTGAAATGTGGTCTTAGATTATTAAATATGATTTTTTTATTAAAAAATAGACATAATAATACTGAAATAGGGTGTACAAAACTACACTTTTGTCTATGATATTGTGCCTTAACAATATTTTCATTTATATATTTTAATTAGGATTATAATAATTATTTTTATATATTAATATATATATACTTTTCATAGTGTTCTAAGATATAAAATAATAACATCTATCATTTTGTCCTTAAAAATAATATATATTAATATAAAATTTTAATTTTTAGAATTTTTGATAACATAATACTATTAAAAAAGTTAACATTTATTTTTTCATTTTAAAAAAAATATTGTAATTTATCAAAAATAACATAGAAAATAATAATAAATGGGATAAATAAAAATAATAAATAATAATAATAAATATATAATAATATTATGTATCAGTATATTTTCATTGGGAATTTAAAAATGTGCTACTACAAATCCCACTTTATTCACCATTTGCCTTTATTAGTATAAAAACATTGAAAAAGGGGATCCTTTTATCAAGGCTAACAAAAATTGATGAGAAATGGAACCTATATCAGTGCTAAAATACACACCGACAAAGTTTCCATTTCTCAGTACTTTTTGTTAGCGCTGATAAAGAGAACCATGAATAATTTAATTTATTCATAAAAATTTATTTATTTTTTAATATTATTTATATATCATTAAGTATATATGTATAAATATATTATATAAATATGATTTATATAACTGTATTATAATTAAAATTATATTAAAATATTATTTGTAAAATTTTATAAATAAAAATTTATCAAATTTATATTAATCAATAAAAGTGTTTAAATATATATTTATATATATTAATTAAAAAATGTATATGTAAATATAATATATTAATATTTTATCTAAATAATTATATAAATATATAAATGAATATATATTTATTTAAATATAGTTTTTGGAATTTATATATTTATATTCATATTAAATAATTTAAAATATACACAAATATTTTTATGTATGTGTATGAGTATATATGTTGATGTATGTGTACATATATATGTGCATGTATGTATGTCTATGTGTATGAGTATGTATGCATTTATATGTGTTGTATGTGTTGTATGTGTATATGTGTCGTGAGTGTGTGTTTGTCTGTCTATATGTTTATGTGTTTGTATATAGATGTATGTGTTGTATATGTGTACATGTATGTATGTATGTTCATATGTATTTTCATGTATTTTTATGTATGTATGTGTATTTGTACATATGTATGTGGGTGTACATGCATGTATGTATGTGTGAATGTGTGTGTGTGTGTGTGTTTATGTGAATGTGTATGTACGTGTATGTATGTGTATGTATGTGTATGCACATGTGAGTGTGTGTGCGTGTGTGTGACTATTTGTATGTTTATATTGTATGTTTATGTTTATGAAGTATTTTTATGTGTATGTATGTATGTGTATTGATGAGCGTCTATCATAAGGCATGGTCAAAATTAATTATATTTTGTTTTCTAGTGCAGCATAGTGGCTGACCATGGTCATCTCACATGAGAAGTCTTCTCAGTTTAGTTCACTTAATTATTCTAAATCACTTAAACTACTTCTTTTTGGGTTTTTAAATTTAATGAAAACAATGAAGAATCCTTTTTTTGTTTTTGATTTTGAAATTAAACTAATAGGAAAAACTAAACTGAAGGAGTTAAGAGGAAAGCACTTGGTCTTGGGTTCAGTTTTGGGTTCAATCATTATTCAAATTTATGTGTTTGATTCTAGTTTGATAATCTAAACATGAAATATCGTGTTTGAATTAACATTATTTTCCAAAATAGAAAAAGTTTGAGATTCATGTCATTGGGGGCAGTTACCATATCAGGGGCATTCACCTCACTCATGCATGCTTCTCAAATCTACCACAAACTTAGAATTAACATTAAAATAAATTCAAGAACATATTAACCTCCCCCCAAACCAATCCTTGGGGTCAGCCTCTCATTTCAGAGAGTAAGAGATCACAATGTTGGAGTGGATGGATTATAATAGGGAGAGAGAGATATAGGTAAAATAATAAAAAAAGAAAATTTATAATTTATAATGAATAATAAAATAATATTATTATTATTATTAATTATTATTATTATTATTATTACAATTAAGAGAATTAATTTCTGAAAAAGGAAGAGGAAAATAATAAAATAAATTTAAAATAAGTATTTGTTAATTATAATAATGATAATAATATTAATATTAATATTAATACTGATAATGATAACAATACTTATAATTAAAAGAAGATAATTAAGAAGAAGAATTGTGGAATGGATAGACAAACTCAAATGCATGGATTAATAAAACTAAATTTTAAATTACAATTGAAATAAAAATAAAAAAATAAAACTAAAAAAAATGAATAATAATAAATGGGGGAGATTTTTGGTTGGCCTCCCTTGGTGGAGATTTTCACGCCCCGTCCTCGGGGCCCGTGCCGTGACTACCCCAACCCCGCCTTCCATAGGCCAGGGGCTGGCGACTAGCACCAAGGCGTAAAACCCAACAAAAAGGGAAGGCATTGCCTTTGAAAAGTAAACAAGCACCACAGAGTAAGCAAGCGGAAAGGTAAACACTGAGTAAAAACTGTACAAGCTGTGCTGAAAGTAAAAGGGGCCGGAAATACAAGCCCAACTGTAAAGTACAACTGAAAGGAAAAACAGCAACTAAAAAGGGAAAACTGCAGCGTCGAGCCGTCCTCCGGAAGTCCCACCTGAAGGGTGGGTACAGATAGCCTCCACTGCTCCTCGGGTCCACCTAACCGCTCCGAGTACGTCCCGCCCAGTGGTCCACCTCCAGGTACTGTCCTGCTCCGCATGCCTCCTCCACGATCAGCGCTGTCCGTCGTCTGCAACCAACACCACGAAGTGCGGGCATAGCACGTGCAGGGTTGAGTATAAGCTACTCAGTAGGGACCCCGAGACCCCCGAAGGTCTCCCGAAATCCACAAAGGATAAATCACGAAAAGAGATGCAATCACGAAGTAACATCTGACACGGCTTAGGTATATGCCCATACATATACCTAAGTCTGCAATTCCCCGTTCGGCTCCAACGTCCGAGCCCAAGCACAACCCAGTCCACACAGGAAAGCAAAACGCATACCCATGCAGGATAGAACAACACAATCCACAAAGGAGAGTAAACAGTAAATTCACACAGGATAGCTCAACACAATCCACAAAGGAGAGTAACACAAGATTCAGCTCACACAGGTATACTTCTTCGGATGACGATAAAGATGATCATTGAACCATCTAAGTCGTCAGACCCACGAAGGATCGATAGGTACTAACCTTGCTGTGACCCACACAGGATCGGGCCCACGCAGGACCTGTAGGAGTTGGCTCACACAGAACCGCTGAGATATGACCCACACAGGATCGGGCCCACACAGGACCGGGCCCACGCAGGACCTGTAGGCGCTGGCTCACATGGAACCGCTGAGCGCTGACCCACGCAGGATCGGACCCACACAGGATCGGGCCCACACAGGACCTGTAGCACTGATCCACGTAGGATCGCTGAGTGCAGGAGTCGTCGCAGTCCGCTGAGGATCTCTGCACAGTCGTCGCCGCAGTCCACTGAGGATCTCTGCACGGTCGTCGTCGGAGTCCACGGAGGATCTCTGCACAGTCGTTGCCGCAGTCCACTGAGGATCTCTGCACAGTCGTCGCCGCAGTCCACTGAGGATCTCTGCACGGTCGTCGCTGTCGAAGTAGCAGTCGCAGCCAGCACTAGGGTTCCCGCACCCAGCAAGCTCGTTCGGGAAGGTCCGCTCCACGAGCCGAGAGGCTGATACATCAACTGACACGAAGTCCGAAGTTGATGTATCCAAAAGTTCCGTATCGTCAACAGGAACCCAACGTCACAGACGGCGCGTCAATCGGACGCCCGGTCTGAGAGATATTGGCATTTTCGTCCTAGGGGCCCGGTTGGTTTTTAAGGCAAAACCAACCCGACCGCACTCCACCTGCGTCCAAACCTCGGGCGAAGTATGCCAAAAGATCCGTCTCACTTAGAGGAAATCATCAAAGCTGACGGAACGTCAATCGGACGTCCGTAGCTCAAGATATGAGCGTTTCCGCTCCGAGGGCCCGGTTGGTCTCGTGTACGAACCAACCCGGCCGAACTCAAAATATTCCGAAACCTTGAGTGCGATATACCCAAACGACCGTCTCGATCCAAGGATCGCGTTTCCGCTGACGGCGGGTCGTTTGGAGGCACGAAGCTCAAGTTACGGGCGTTTGAACGAAAACGTCCGAAGATGGGGGGTACGGGCCCGGGCCGACCCGGCCCGACCCCCCTGGGTCGGCCCGAACTGGGTCAACCCGTCTTGGCCGAGCCGCGCGGGTGGAAGCCGCGGGCGCTGACCCGCGGCTTGAGGGAGAACCGCGGCCCACGTGCGGGCCGCGCTGGCGAGACGCGGACGCGCTGAGCCGCGTCCGCCTGGACGAACCGGACCCGCCGCCGCGGGTCCGTTGGCCGCTGCCGCCGAGGCTGAAGCTGCGGCGGATCTCGTCCGGCGGCGCGCCGGGGCGCCGCCGCCTCCGGTCGCCGGCGCCGCCGCGCCGGTGGCCCGTTTTCCTTCCCGTCTGCGCCGTTGTTCCTCCCGGGATCCGTCCTTCACTGCGGAATCGACAAACCTCCGCTGCGGCACATTCCGTCGTCGTCCGCCAAATCCACACAAAACGAAGAACGGCGGAGGGTCGTCGGGCCGTGTTCGTTTGGCCCGAACCCTCCGCGTTAGAGATAAACAACCGGGAGAAAAACGATCAACACATGATCCAACAATTTTAATTAAAATAAAATTGTTCATTGAAAACCGGCTTTTTAATTTTCGAGAACGTTCATGAGAAAATTAAAAAGGGGTAATTTTCCAAAATGAATCCCTACCTTGATGATCGTCGTGCGCGGGCGTTCTTCGCGGAAGAGACCGTCGCGGAAGAGATCGATCGTCGCGTTGTCGCGGGGAGGCGTCGCGTCGTCGCGGATTCCGGCGTTGAGTCGGCGAGCTCAACGAATCAAGAACAACAGATTTAAATTATTAATATTTAAATATGTGTTTCGTTTAAAACCAAAGAAAAGAACTTGAGAGGAAATCCAAAAGCACTCACCTCGAATGGTCGGTGATCGGAGATCGGAGATCGGAAGAGCGTCTCGGGCGAAGGCATCGTCGAATTCCGGGTTCGGCGTTCTTCGCGTTCTTCGCGTTCTTCGCGTTCTTCGCGAGGGAGCCGAAGAAACAGGGGTCCTCTCAATCTTCCCAAAGGATTTTTAGGTTGGTCTTATTTTAATAACATGCCAACATACGAAAACCGGTTAAGAAACGAATGAATTAATTTGTTGAATTAATTCAACGAAAGAAATGACCCATTTAATTCACGAAAGAAACAGCCCATTTAATTCACGAAATAAACCGCCCAATTAAATGGTCTGTTAAGAATTTAGAAAACGCGTCGGTTGACTTTCATTAAGATGGGTTTTCACGGGTGCGTTTCTTAGCGGAAAGAAACGGTGGGGCTCGTGCGGGCCCCACCTCACAAATATCTTACCAAGGGGGTAGGATATTTCTGGATAGCATCCTATCCAGTTCAACTCAGTTCAAGCCGCCTTTAAGTGGCTTCAAGTGGCTTCCAAGTGGCTTAAGTGAAATAAAATAAAGTTGTCGCAAAATTATTTTATTTCTTAACTTTAAGCCCGAAAATTAAAAACCACACCCGAGCAAACGCAACTCCGGAAGAGGCATTTCTAAGCGAATACCGGCACTGCGATTTCATCAGTGCCCTCAGAATTTGATTCCGGGCACCGGTTCAAAAGTTAGAAAAACCTGTTCGTCCGTTCACTGAACGTACCCGAGCCAAACTTCGGAAAAATGATTCCGGGCACACCGGGCCTCGGAATCAGGCGCCGTCAGAAACTGCGTTCTTGTAAAATTCCAAAGAAAATTAAGAAAAAAAAATTCCTTGAAATTTACGGGTCTTTACATTACTCCCACCTCAGGACTTTACGTCCTCGTAAAGATACATCAAAAACTAGGGAAACAAATGTGGGTACTGAGCACGCATCTGAGTCTCCCGCTCCCAAGTGCTCTCCTGGAGGTTCCCGTGCTGCCATCTGATGCGCACAAGAGGAATCGATCGCCCACGTAGGACCCGCTCCTGTCGATCCTCTATCTCCACTGGGACCTCCGCAAAAGTCGCTCCATCATCCACGTCTAGCTCCCCATAGTCAATGATGTGCGTCGGGTCGTGCACGTATCTCCTCAGCTGGGATACGTGGAAGACGTCGTGCACCCGGTGCAACTGAGGTGGCAGAGCCAGGCGATAAGCCACCTCGCCAACCCTACTGAGGACCTGGAAGGGTCCGATGAAGCGTGGATACAACTTGCCGCCTCGGCCAAATCTCCTCAAACCACGTCGAGGTGAGACCCGCAAGAAGACGTGGTCGCCATCCTCGAATTCTAGTGGCCTCCGCCTCCTGTCAGCATATGACTTCTGCCGGCTCTGTGCTGTCCTCATCCGCTCCTGGATGACCTGGACCTTCTCTGTCGTGGCCCGGACCATCTCTGGTCCCACAAGTGCTGACTCTCCAGGGTCTGTCCAGCACAAAGGAGATCTGCAAGGCCTGCCGTACAACGCCTCATAGGGTGCCATCCCGATGGTGGAGTGGTAGCTGTTGTTGTACGCGAACTCCACCAAGGGTAGGTGGTCCTCCCAGCTGTGACCAAAGTCGAGGACACATGCACGGAGCATGTCCTCGAGAGTCTGAATGGTCCTCTCCGTCTGACCATCCGTCTGAGGGTGAAAGGCGGTGCTCAGACGTAGCCGCGTCCCGAACGCCTCCTACAACCCCTTCCAAAGCCGGGAATTAAAACGAGCATCCCGATCGGAGACGATAGTCAATGGCACACCGTGAAGTCGTACAATCTCCTGAACGTAGAGATGCCCCAAGCTCTCCACTGAGCCCTGCTCTCGGATGGGTAAGAAGTGTGCCGACTTGGTGAGTCGGTCAACAATCACCCAAATGGAATCGTGACCTCTGGAAGTGCGTGGAAGTCCAGTCACGAAGTCCATAGATATGCCGTCCCACTTCCACTCCGGGACCTCCAAGGGCTGTACCAAGCCTGCTGGTACCTGATGCTCTGCCTTCACCTGCTGGCAGGTGAGGCACCGTGAAACGAACTCTGCCACAGCCTTCTTCATGCCCAGCCACCAGTGCTGTCGTCTGAGATCCTGGTACATATTCGCCACTCCAGGATGTACCGCCAAAGGAGAAGTGTGATACTCTCTCAGCACCTCCTCTCGTAAAGCGACTGGTACCAAGGTACGTCCTCTGAAAAGGACATCGTGCCCCGCTCCAAGGGAGAAACCATCGGGTGCCTGTCCCGAGGATATCTGTGCACGCCGCGTCTCACAGTCAACGTCCCCATGCTGTGCCTCTCTGACCCGCTGAAGAAGTGGAGGAGAGACTGTGAGAGACTGAAGGAAGGCTGCTCCGTCTCTATCCACGAAGGATATCTGCAAAGCGGCTAGCTGCTCTGTCGCCTCCTCAAGTAGCTGGATGCCCGTCCTCCTGCTGAGGGCATCAGCCACCACGTTCCCCTTCCCAGGAGTATAGACTATCTCAAAGTCATAGTCCTGGAGGAACTCGAGCCATCGCCGCTGTCTCAGGTTCAGGTCCTTCTGAGAGAAAATGTACCTGAGACTCTGGTGGTCAGAAAAGACTGTGAAGCGTTCGCCCATCAGATAGTGTCGCCAAGTCTTCAGGGAAAAGACCACTGCTGCCAACTCCAAGTCATGGGTAGCGTAGTTCTGCTCATGAGGCCTCAACTGACGTGATCCGTAGGCAATCACAGCCCGCTCCTACATTAGGACACACCCGAGTCCGGTCCCTGATGCATCGCAGTAGACTACGAATCCAACTCCCTCCTCAGGCAACCTCAAGATAGGTGCGCTAGTCAACCTCTGCCTCAGCTCCTGGAAGCTCTGCTGACATCTGTCTGACCACACGAAGGGTTTCCCCTTCTTCGTCAATGCTAAGAGTGGGGCCGCAACTCTGGAGAAGTCCGGCACAAATCTCCGATAATATCCGGCTAGGCCCAAGAAACTCCGCACCTCTGTCACGCTCTTGGGTGGCTCCCAAGCTAGCACTGCCTCAATCTTCGCGGGATCCACTGCAACTCCCGCCTCAGAAATGACGTGCCCCAAGAAGTGGACCTCACGTAACCAGAACTGACACTTCGAGAGCTTTCCATAAAGCTGGTGCTCTCGGAGTGTGTCTAGTACAACACGCAGGTGGTAGGCGTGCTCCTCCTCCGTCGTCGAGTACACCAAAATGTCGTCGATGAAGACCACGAAAAATCGATCGAGGTATGGCTGGAAGATCCTGTTCATGAGGCTCATGAACACTTCTGGAGCGTTGGTCACGCCGAAAGGCATAACCAAGAACTCATAGTGGTCATACCGACACCTGAAGGCCGTCTTCTGCACATCCTCATCTCGAACTCTGAGCTGATGATAGCCTGACCTGAGGTCTATCTTCGAGAACCACCGTGCTCCCTTGAGCTGGTCGAAGAGATCGTCAATCCTGGGTAGTGGATACTTGTTCCTCACTGTCACCTGATTCAGGCGACGATAATCGACACACAGTCGCAAGCTCCCGTCCGCCTTCTTGACGAACAAAATCGGGGAAGCCCAGGGCGAAACACTGGGTCGGATGAACCCCTTGCCCTGCAAGTCCTCCAACTGTACCCGCAGCTCTCGAAGCTCAGCGGGGGCCATCCGATATGCTGGAGTGGATATCGGGGCTGTCCCGGGGTACAGGTCAATATAAAAGTCTACCTCTCTGCGAGGAGGTAGTCCTGGAACGTCGTCGGGAAAGACGTCCGCATACTGATCCACCACTGCAGGAAAACTGGGACTCCGCACGTCAACTGCTCCCAGGATGAGGCTAGCCAACTGATGAGTGATGGGCTGACCTCTCCTCTACGTGAGTCCATCCTGTGCTGCTAAGGCTCCCTTCTCGCCGGTGAAGGTGAACCTGCTCCCGTCGGTGCGCACACATCGCACCTTGCGCCTAATGCAGTCAATCTGAGCATGGACCGTAGATAACCAATCCATGCCCAAGATGACGTCGTAAGGCCTCGACGCTGCTACAAGAAGATCCCAGCCGAAGCTCTCGCCTCCTAGAGTAAGCTCACACTGCCGGCACCAGTGCGTAATCGTCGAGTCTGCTCCCGTAGGAGTCTCTAGCCGTAAGGATCGAGCCAACGGCTCTGTCGGAATCTCCGAGCTCCGAACAAGGGCAGTGGCTATGAAAGAGTGACTCGCTCCTGTGTCTATCAGAACTGCAGCAAGGGTGGAATAGACACAGATCGTACCTCGAATCATCTGTGGTGCGCCGTGGTCGTAGGCCTCCGCTGCCTGGAGCTGAGCCTGTCTCTGCCCGCCAGCTCCCTGTGGTCGGGGCGGGCCTCCTGGTGGTGGTGGTGGTAGAGCCTCAAAGCGTCGCCCACCACCTGCTGCTCGGCCAGCTCCTCTGCCTCGTCCGCCTCCTCCCTGTGGACCGCCACGGTCGACCCTCTGCCTCTGCCTGGGTGGCCCCTCCACCGTCTTCTGCCCCTCGGTACGACGGGTCGGGCAGTCACCAGCCATGTGGCCCTGCCCGCCGCACTCGTAGCACTGTCTGCCTCTCGGAAGGCTGGCTCCGGGCCGGGTGCCCTGCACTGCTGAGCCAGCGTCCCGAGGTCGCCTGCCGGAAGGTCTGGTCCGCCTAGAACCCTGAGTCATCCGCCGGCTACCAGCTGCCGAAGACTCCGCTATCTGCCGCCCTGCGGTGGGTCTCGCTGTGGACTCAGCCAGGAAGCTCTCGATCAGGAGGGCTCGCTCCAGTACTCCTGCCTGGGTCGGGATGCTGAGGGAGATCAGCGATGCCCTGATCTCGTGTCTCAAACCCTTCTCGAAGGTCCGGGCCCGGAAGAAGGGGTCCCGTACCATGTCTGTCGAGTACTGAGAAAGGTCTGTGAACCTCGTCGCGTACTGAGCGACCGTCAAGCTGCCCTGCCGCAGCTGAAGAAGCTCCTGGATGCGCACCGCTCGGAGGGTGGCCGGGACGAACTCTGAGCGGAAGAGGCTCTCGAAGTCCGTCCAGATGAGGTTGGCCTCATCGTGTACCTGGAGCATCAGGCTCCACCAGCGTCCGGCTGCGGCGTGCAGTAGGCTCGCCGCGAGGATCACCATGAGGTCTGCTGGCGTCCTCACTAGCCTGAAAACTCGGACGACCGCCTCCAGCCAGTCCTCGGCTGCCTGGGGGTCCGACTCCCCACGGAACCTGGGTGGTCGCTGGCGCTGGAACTCGTGCAGAGCTCCGAGGCGTCGTGCGTCGTCAGCTGCCAGTGCTGGAAGCATCGGGGGCTCGGCGGGTAATGGTACCGCCGGTGCCTCTGCTGTCAACGGGCCCTGTACCGAGGCCTCGTCGCTTGGCGGGCTGTCATCGCGCCCTACTCTAGGAACCCTAGCTGGCTGCTGTCGTCGTGCCATCCTGAAAAGGAAACAAGTTCACCATGGTTAGAACAGTATACCTGGGGAGCTGACACAAGTAATCACAAAGAAAACTTGAAACACACATGCAATCAATGTTTTCGTGCATTAAGTCGGAAATCAGGAGTCAGGGTCCTGGTGTACGGATACGTCGGCTGCCGCACCAACACTGGACTCCCTGGACTGATAACCATACCCAATACGCTAAACACTATTGCTTCACATAGAAGAAAGATCAGAGTCTGCGGTAGAACCGACCACCTCTGATACCAATTTGTCACGACCCGTCCTCGGGGCCCGTGCCGTGACTACCCCAAGCCCGCCTTCCATAGGCCAGGGGCTGGCGACTAGCACCAAGGCGTAAAACCCAACAAAAAGGGAAGGCATTGCCTTTGAAAAGTAAACAAGCACCACAGAGTAAGCAAGCGGAAAGGTAAACACTGACTAAAAACTGTACAAGCTGTGCTGAAAGTAAAAGGGGCCGGAAATACAAGCCCAACTGTAAAGTACAACTGAAAGGAAAAACAGCAACTAAAAAGGAAAAACTGCAGCGTCGAGCCGTCCTCCGGAAGTCCCCCCTGAAGGGTGGGTACAGATAGCCTCCACTGCTCCTCGGGTCCACCTAACCGCTCCGAGTACGTCCCGCCCAGTGGTCCACCTCCAGGTACTGTCCTGCTCCGCACGCCTCCTCCACGATCAGCGTTGTCCGTCGTCTGCAACCAACACCACGAAGTGCGGGCATAGCCCGTGTAGGGGTGAGTATAAGCTACTCAGTAGGGACCCCGAGACCCCCGAAGGTCTCCCGAAATCCACAAAGGATAAATCACGAAAAGAGATGCAATCACGAAGTAACATCTGACACGGCTTAGGTATATGCCCATACATATACCTAAGTCTGCAACTCCCCGTTCGGCTCCAACGTCCGAGCCCAAGCACAACCCAGTCCACACAGGAAAGCAAAACGCATACCCACGCAGGATAGAACAACACAATCCACAAAGGAGAGTAAACAGTAAATCCACACAGGATAGCTCAACACAATCCACAAAGGAGAGTAACACAAGATTCAGCTCACACAGGTATACTTCTTCAGATGATGATAAAGATGATCATTGAACCATCTAAGTCGTCGGACCCACAAAGGATCGATAGGTACTAACCTTGCTGTGACCCACACAGGATCGGGCCCACGCAGGACCTGTAGGAGTTGGCTCACACAGAACCGCTGAGATATGACCCACACAGGATCGGGCCCACACAGGACCGGGCCCACGCAGGACCTGTAGGCGCTGGCTCACACAGAACCGCTGAGCGCTGACACACGCAGGATCGGACCCACACAGGATCGGGCCCACACAGGACCTGTAGCACTGATCCACGTAGGATCGCTGAGTGCAGGAGTCGTCGCAGTCCGCTGAGGATCTCTGCACAGTCGTCGCCGCAGTCCACTGAGGATCTCTGCACGGTCGTCGTCGGAGTCCACGGAGGATCTCTGCACAGTCGTTGCCGCAGTCCACTGAGGATCTCTGCACAGTCGTCGCCGCAGTCCACTGAGGATCTCTGCACGGTCGCCGCTGTCGAAGTAGCAGTCGCAGCCAGCACTAGGGTTCCCGCACACAGCAAGCTCGTTCGGGAAGGTCCGCTCCACGAGCCGAGAGGCTGATACATCAACTGACACGAAGTCCGAAGTTGATGTATCCAAAAGTTCTGTATCGTCAACAGGAACCCAACGTCGCAGACGGCGCGTCAATCGGACGCCCGGTCTGAGAGATATTGGCATTTTTGTCCCAGGGGCCCGGTTGGTTTTTAAGGCAAAACCAACCCGATCGCACTCCACCTGCGTCCAAACCTCGGGCGGAGTATGCCAAAAGATCCGTCTCACTTAGAGGAAATCATCAAAGCTGACGGCACGTCAATCGGACGTCCGTAGCTCAAGATATGAGTGTTTCCGCTCCGAGGGCCCGGTTGGTCTCGTGTACGAACCAACCCGGCCGAACTCAAAATATTCCGAAACCCTGAGTGCAATATACCGAAACGACCGTCTCGATCCAAGGATCGCGTTGCCGCTGACGGCGGGTCGTTTGGAGGCACGAAGCTCAAGTTACGGGCGTTTGAACGAAAACGTCCGAAGATGGGGGGTACGGGCCCGGGCCGACCCGGCCCGACCCCCCCTGGGTCGGCCCGAACCGGGTCAACCCGAACCGGGTCGACCCGGCTGGCCCGGCCCGGCCCGGCCAGGGCCGGGCCGCGCGGGTGGAAGCCGCGGGCGCTGACCCGCGGCTTGAGGGAGAACCGCGGCCCGCGTGCGGGCCGCGCTGGCGAGCCGCGGACGCGCTGAGCCGCGTCCGCCTGGACGAACCGGACCCGCCGCCCCGGGTCCGTTGGCCGCCGCCGCCGCGGCTGAAGCGGCGGCGGATCTCGTCCGGCGGCGCGCCGGGGCGCCGCCGCCTCCGGTCGCCGGCGCCGCCGCGCCGGTGACCCGCGCCGCCGGCAACTTCCGCGGGCTGCCGGCGTCGCTCCGGTGGCCCGTTTTCCTTCCCGTCTGCGTCGTTGTTCCTCCCGGGATCCGTCCTTCACTGCGGAATCGACAAACCTCCGCTGCGGCACATTCCGTCGTCGTCCGCCAAATCCGCACAAAACGAAGAACGGCGGAGGGTCGCCGGGCCGTGATCGTTTGGCCCGAACCCTCCGCGTTAGAGATAAACAACCGGGAGAAAAACGATCAACACATGATCCAACAATTTTAATTAAAATAAAATTGTTCATTGAAAACCGGCTTTTTAATTTTCGAGAACGTTCATGAGAAAATTAAAAAGGGGTAATTTTCCAAAATGAATCCCTACCTTGATGATCGTCGTGCGCGGGGGTTCTTCGCGGAAGAGACCGTCGCGGAAGAGATCGATCGTCGCGTCGTCGCGGGGAGGCATCGCGTCGTCGCGGATTCCGGCGTTGAGTCGGCGAGCTCAACGAATCAAGAACAACAGATTTAAATTATTAATATTTAAATCTGTGTTTCGTTTAAAACCAAAGAAAAGAACTTGAGAGGAAATCTGAAAGCACTCACCTCGAATGGTCGGTGATCGGAGATCGGAGATCGGAAGAGCGTCTCGGGCGAAGGCGTCGTCGAATTCCGGGTTCGGCGTTCTTCGCGTTCTTCACGTTCTTCGCGTTCTTCGCGAGGGAGCCGAAGAAACAGGGGTCCTCTCAATCTTCCCAAAGGATTTTTAGGTTGGTCTTATTTTAATAACATGCCAACATACGAAAACCGGTTAAGAAACGAATGAATTAATTTGTTGAATTAATTCAACGAAAGAAACGACCCATTTAATTCACGAAAGAAACAGCCCATTTAATTCACGAAATAAACCGCCCAATTAAATGGTCTGTTAAGAATTTAGAAAACGCGTCGGTTGACTTTCATTAAGACGGGTTTTCACGGGTGCGTTTCTTAGCGGAAAGAAACGGCGGGGCTCGTGCGGGCCCCACCTCACAAATATCCTACCAAGGGGGTAGGATATTTCTGGATAGCATCCTATCCAGTTCAACTCAGTTCAAGCCGCCTTTAAGTGGCTTCAAGTGGCTTCCAAGTGGCTTAAGTGAAATAAAATAAAGTTGTCGCAAAATTATTTTATTTCTTAACTTTAAGCCCGAAAATTAAAAACCACACCCGAGCAAACGCAACTCCAGAAGAGGCGTTTCTAAGTGAATACCGGCGCTGCGATTTCATCGGTGCCCTCAGAATTCGATTCCGGGCACCGGTTCAAAAGTTAGAAAAACTCGCTCGTCCGTTCACTGAACGTACCCGAGCCAAACTTCGGAAAATGATTCCGGGCACACCGGGCCTCGGAATCAGGCGCCGTCAGAAACTGCGTTCTTGTAAAATTACAAAGAAAATTAAGAAAAAAAAATTTCCTTGAAATTTACGGGTCTTTACAGAGATCTCCCCCACAGTGCCTTAGAAAGAATGGGATGAAATAAAATAATTTGGGAAGGAAGAGTTATTCTCCTTTTATAGAAAAGTTGTTCCTTTAAAATGAACTGTGTGTTAGACCAATTAAATGGTAGATTCACATGTATTACCCTTCATGAAAGTTTTTCCCCATTTTCATTCTCATCTATCCTAAAAATTTCAGCATATTTGGACATGTTTATCAAGAGTTATGACCATTTCACTCTAATAATTTAAGCTGCCCAGACAGCTTCTCCATATTTCATGTATCTGGATTCCTATGCATTAATGTCCCCACAAATGGTTTATTAAGATGTTGAGTCCTTAAATAAAGTTATTAATAAATTCTTTATCCAAATACATGTCTAATTTAAGCTTCATTTGGAAAGAAAACTTCTAGATATAATCTCAAATTTTAAACATTCCATATCTGTGAACAGTTTTCGAGGCCTATGTTGTGAGGACATTTTGAGCCTCAAATTTGTAAATTGAGCTTGTGGTCCAAAAGTATGAAATGTAGACCAAGATTTTTGGGATTCTAACAAAAATTAATTTCACATTTTAAATTAGTTTAAAAAAATTATGCCTTAAATACATAATAAAAATAAAATTGTTAAATCCTAAAATTTGGCCATTTTTACAATTAAGCTCAAAATTCCACAAAAGCATAAAAATGTGACAATTAGCAATAAAATAACACTTTAATGGGTCTAAAAAAATTAAAATCCAATGTAAAAGTATGAAAAATATTTATTCTATCAATTCCCCCACACTTAATCCATCATTGTAATCTAGTATAAAATCTCAACATTGAAAATCAAAGGGTATCTATGTTGTAAATGTTCAAATTTCAATGCAATATAATCAAAAAATTATCAATGTCAAATAAAATTTTCAAAAATACACATAAAATATAAATTCAATTTCCTATTTTTCAAAGAAATAATCAATTCATGTATTTTACTTTTCCCTTCTGAAAAATGATGGAACTTCTCCTTTCATTCATTCAAACCCCTTAATTTATTATTATTAAACATTCCAAATAATGATCTGCCTCACTCTTATATATTTTATCCCATATTTCATGATAAAATTCAAGTAGAGCTGTTCTCATATCATGAGAATATTCTCTTTATCCATAATCTTTTAAAATAACTACTTTATCCCGTTTGTAAAGAAAAAAAGCACATAAAATAATGAGGAGTTACAATTAAGTTCCCGATGACTCTGAGGGTTAAGGTTGGTAGGATTTGATGTTTAAAAATAAATTTCAAGTTTGAGGTTTAACTCTTCAAGCATAAAGTATGATATTCAAAATAAAAAACAATAGTTCATAATAATAAAATGTTACACAAGAGGGTGTGAATTGTGTCTTTTTAAAAAACTTCCACAATTCTAGCTTTTGAAAGTATCTATGATTTAAGCGGTTATGCAGTGTTTACTTTTTAGATGAATATAAGTAGCAGATAAAACCGAAATAAAGAACACATATTTTTATATTGGTTTGGGGCACAAATATCACATAGTCCACTCCACCAATCACTCTCTACGAGCTTGGTGAATTTCAATAGAATGTTCCTCTAATCATAAGACCATAAATCCACAACTGAGTGCAGGAAGTTGACGCCTTTACAATAAGACTGAAAAATAGATCTTTTTGGTTCTTTAATAGAGAACTGAATATCCACATCTTCTATAGAGAAGGTGATACTCCACCACAACTATGTCTTCTCAGTTAAAACTCTAACAAATCAAAAGAGATTAATTTGAAGATGGATCGGTTTGAACTTCAGAATTACAGCAGAAAAAAATAACATTAGATGGATATTCTTCTTCAGAAATGGAAGTCTTCAAGAAAAATGATTATGAAGTGATCCCAGTTGGAAAATTATCTTCTATTACAAATAGAAACAAACAGTATCAGCAAACTTACAATATAATGGGATACAACATGTATGTCATCAAAGTATAGCCTCTTTTTCAAATAACAGATTCGATCATTATTTCAGCACTGTAAAATATTTTTACCAAAATAAAATATAATACTTGTATACCCCATGTTTATAAATAATATAGTGGTAGAATATATAAAGCAGAGAGTCTGATTCAGAATTCTATATCCACAAAATTCTCCTAATAAACCATAGATATTCAAATTCAAAACAGACCGAGGCAGTCGTAGCTTCCCTTAAGAATATGAGAGCTTTTCTCTATTGAAAATGGTTCTTTAAATCAATTATAATGATATTTCAATTGGTCAAAAAAGAGATTTAATACATCTAGAAATTATTTCAAGACCATTGTAGAAATATTGGATAAAAATGTGCAATTAAATCTTTGATGTTGAAAAGTAAAGCATAGGGTTCCTTTTTTTTAAAGGTAATGATTTGGTCAAAAAGGAAAATTTATGATTCAATCTACGTGGTGTTCATTATCTAAATGTAAGGTTTAAAACATAAGGTTGATCATAAAAATAATTTTAATGAACTATACATTTGTGTCCTCAAACATTGGGTTCCTTACTTACGTAGGGTTATTTAACCATACTTTCTTCTCTTCAAAAACATAAGGTTCCATCCAAACGTATGGTTCTTTATCCATACACATTTTTCCAATAATAGGTTTTATTCTTTATGTTATTTTAATCAATATATGGTATAAACAATGTTTCTGGAATACACTAAAATGTGTTTTGAACACTTTAACAAAAATTATTTGCGAATTAAAAGCTTGAAAATAATTCTCAAAAAAATATTGAAATAGATATTAATCCCATGAGATACACTTAAATCAAAATCATTAGTAAAACAAATAAGGTTATTTATGAGCATCAAAATCAAAAAGATTTATATATTATTTTTTATAAAATACATGCCTAACAATCTCCCCCTTTTTGATGATCACAAAACCAATAAAATAAATAACATAATAGTTAATTTTTTAAACATATTTAAAGAAAATATTTACAATTTTGATTTTATAGTATCTTTTTGATAAAATTAAATGTTGTGTTCATCCAAATTTATCCGCCTTTTTATGATATCAAAAAGAAAATATATAAAAAAGGGATTAAAACACTTATAATTTTACACAGAATAATAAATGAATGTTTATAATGTATAGTTTGGATTAGTAAGACATTGATTCTAGAAAGTTAGACATACAAATAAAATAATAAAAATAAAAGAACATAAAAATAAGAAAAACAAAGGAATATTATTAATAAAAATTATATAAATATATTAAGATAGTTTTGGGCTAAGGGAAACAAGGTGGACAGATGGTTAGGTGAAAGGTTAAAGGGTTTGATCAGGATCAGTCGTTAGCTCTGTAGGAGCCTGAGCCAATTCAAAATCCACTTTTAGTTCTTCTATCTGAGCATGTAGCCGGTCTGCAAGATTTTCTCCCAATGTCCTTATCAAAATCCTTAAATCCTGACTAACGTGTATATTTTTAATCAATTGACTTTCAAAAACTCATGAAAATTCTCTTATTTCTACAAAAAATGAGCTAACTGATTTCTGAACTTGTTGAGAAGAAATATGATATCAGGTTCACTTGATGTTATTTACTCAATAAGATACTTCTGGTTGTCCAAAAAAATTGATAAATGTTCATTATTGCACTGAATATTTTTTTAATTTTTCATTAATATCGACCATAACTTATGTGATAGCTTGAAATATTCTAATTAGATCTGGTGATGTTGAAGGGGTAAAGATAGAAACACTGGACTGACTAACACTTCTCTTGATGAATTCAAACTGGCTCCCTTAATACCATTTAAGATCTACAAAATCTATTTTAGAAATAGATTCAGATTTTATTTTCCCAATATCATCTGGAATTTCCCTTTTAAAAGCATAAAAATATCTTTTTGATATAGAATTTTCTTTAAGATATTGAAGCTAAGTATGAACAGACTTTAATTCCACCCTTAGAGAAAATTAATTTCTCAAATCATCATTGGATTTTCTTGAGGATTTTAGCTCCTATATAAGATTATAATTATCCTTTTTAACTTTAGTAAATTTAATCAAAATATCCTCAATCTGATTTGTTAGAGAATCAGATGTCCCCTAATCTGGATTCTTTTACTGAATAGTTCCTTCAATAATTACTAAAGTATTAACATATAATTTTTTCATGTATTTTAAACTTGAACAAGATATATCATCAAGAACTTCTATTCTTTATCCATAAACTTATGTAAATTTCTCTACATAATGATCAATGAATTAGATAGCTTGATTCTCAATAATCTCAGTGCTCCCAGTTACAGATCTTTTCATTTGTTGTTCTTCTTGATCAAATCTTTCTTAGTCAACTGGTTGAGGAACATTTTGAATCTCTTGATCTTGACTTTATTCTTATTTATTCTCATCATGAACTGGTTCCTCCAAATGAACTGAACAGGTTACTTCTCCAGATCCTATCATTGGCTCTTCAAGTAGTAGTGCTTCTTTGTTCCTTGGTTTCATAACAAGTTCTTCTTGAAATTATTCTTCTTCTTCCTCAGTAGGTTTTTCTGTATCATCAAATCTTAATTTTCCCTTGGTTGACTTAGCAACACCGTCTGTTCTAGATTCTCTAACATCTTTATTTCTTAAATCACTTTGCTCCCACTGAGAAAAAGTTCCAGATTTTGTTTTGGCCATCTACACCAAATGGCTTGATCATTCCTTCCATAGTACTCCAACAAAATCCAAATTTATTAAGAGTGCTATCATTCAAGAAATTATTATGAAGACATTTCACTCTTGAATCAAACAAATGAATCAAATTTGTTCCAAATAGTATTAGGTGAAGTATCCTTCGATAAGGATAAAATGAAATCCCTGCTTCTGAATGGAAATAATAATTTATATGCCTCAACTTGTATTTAGGAAAATTTAGCTTGATACTACTGATGAATAAAAACATGATATATATATCCTGGTACAAAATATTTTCCATCTTAACTACTTCTAGAGTAATTTCAGTTTGAATAAACATAACTAATAATTTATGAATTTCCTCAAGATCCTTAACAAACATTTTCTAGATGTTCTTTGATCCAAAAAGAAAAGACATTATATCTTTAGTCTTATGATCTTGATTTCCAATTGATCTGAGATTAAATTGGAATATTCCTTTATGAGGGAATTTCAAAATTTGAGAAATTTTGACTGAAGAAATTGAAAATTCATTATCTTCTATTCATGTGGATACAGTATCTTCTGACTCACCAAAACTAAACTATACACTACTATAAAAATTCTTCAGTTCTACTTTGAAAATAAAATCTGTATTCTCCTCATTGAATATAAATTCCAAACCTTGAAAGGAAAGCGCTTTCTTGATTAAAAGTTTTATCTCATACATCCACTTCAAGTCTACAACCTTTCCTTAAAGAATATTTCTTGAGGGAATATGTTGATACTTCAGATCATTAGGTTCACCTTCATTATTTCGCATGGTCTTTTCTATTTATGATAATTTGAGTTTTGAAGGTTTTCAGATTATAGAGATTAGGAGTAAGATGGAGGTTTTCATCTGATAAATGGTTCTAAAATGAAAAGGTAATGTAAGTTGAATGGTTTTCTAACAGGTAATGACTCGTCCTGGTTTCTCGTGCCAGTTATGTAGGGTAATCATTAATTTTTAGTTTTTGAAAACATGTGATTTAGAAACTTGAAATGAGAAAATATTTATTTAATCAAATAAGCGAAATACTAATTTTGACAATGAAAATAAAATAAACAAATAAAAACAAATTTGATCGAAATAAATTAAAACAATTTAAATATAAATTCATTAAGTAAAATAACATATAAATATTTATTTAAAATTAAATAAACCTAACTCCCCCTTAAGAAAATCAAAACATGCATTGGGAATTGGTTTAGTAAAAATATCAGATAATTGATATTTTGTATTAATAAATTCTAAAGATATATCCTTTTAAAGGACATGATCTCTTAGAAAATAATGCCTTAAATCAATGTGCTTATTCCTAGAGTGGATTATATGATTTTTTTTGAAATATTTATAGCACTGGTATTATCACACAAAATAGTTATACTATTAAAATTTAGTCTAAAGTCTAGTAGAGTGTTTTTTATCCATAATACTTGTGCACAACAACTACCAGTAGATACATATTCTGCATCAGCTATTGATAGGGAAACTGAGAGTTGTTTCTTACTCGACCATGACACTAAATATTTCTCTAAAAATTGATAGGTTCCTAAGGTACTTTTTCTATCTAATCTACAACCTCCAAAATCAGGATCTAAATATGAAATTAAATTAAAATAAAATGTTTTGGGTTCAAGAAGTGATTGAAAAATAGTTCCTTTCAAATATCTAAAAATTATTTTAATAGCAGTAAGATGGGATTATTTTTGGTTTTACTGAAATCTATCACATAAACATACATAAAACATAATTTTTATTCTTCTAGTAGTAAGATATAAGAAACTACCAATCATACCTCTATACAACTTATTGTCAACTTGTTTTCCAGCTTCATCCATATCAAGTTTTATATTAGTAAACATTGGAGTGATGTATATCTTACTATTCTCAAGTCCAAAAATTTTCAGTAAATCAATAATATATTTACTTTGATTTAAAATGTTTCTATAATCTTTTTGATAAATTTTAAATCCTAAAAACAAATTCAATTCTCCCATCATACTCATTTCAAATTCTATTTTCATTAGTTTTGAAAAATCATGATAATTATTTTTATTAGTTAAACCAAAAACAACATCATCAACATATATTTAAACTAATAAAATATTAGAAAAAAAAATATTAAAAAGTGTTGGATGTTACAATCCAACAGAAAATTCATTTTTCAAAATAAAATAACCCAGTATTCCGTACCAAGCTCTAGGTTCTTGTTTAAGTCTATAAATAACTTTAGTAAGTTTAAAAAAAATTGGTCTTTGAGGATTTTGAAAACTAGGAGGTTGTTCAATATATACTTCCTCTATTAAATATCCATTTAAAAGTATTACTTAGAATCTATATAATATAATATAAATTCATATGAGATGCATAAACTAAAAGGAGTCTAATAAATTCTAATCTAGCTACAGGAGAAAAGGTCTCATCATAATCTATTCCTTCTTCTTAATTATAACCTTTAGCTATTAATCATTCTTTATTTCTGGTAATGAATCCTTGATCATCCTATTTTTTTCTAAATACCCACTTAGTTCCTAATACTAGATAATTGGTTGGTCTCTCTACTAGTTCCCAAACTTCATTCTATTTAAACTCGTTTAGATCTTCATGTATTTCTAACATCTAGTTATCATATTATATCGATTATTCTATAGACTTGGGTTCAAACTGAGATATAAAGGCATAGAATTCATCTAGGTTTCCTACATTTCTTCTAGTTCTAATTCCTATGTCTAAGTTTCCAATAAGAGTTTCTAGAGTAAGGTTCTTTAAGGTTATAGACTATTTAGGAAATAAACTTTCAGGTTTTTTAGTATCATGTCCTTATGAATTGGACTAAATTTTATTAATATAATTTTCAAAATCAGCTTTGGTGGTTTCAAGTATCATGTTGTTATATGAATCAGTAACTTCATTAGTTTGACATTTATCTTTAATGAAATTATCAGTTTCATCAAACTTCACATGAACTGATTCTTCAACAATCCTTGACCATTTATTAAACACTCTATACCCTTTAGAAGTAGCAAAATATCCTAAAAATATTCCATCATCATCTTTTATATCGAACTTACCAAGGTTGTTCTTAGTGCTCAAGATATAAACCTTGCATCAAAAAACCTTAAAGTTCTTTACTTTATGTTTTATATTATTCGAAATTTCTTAGGGTGTATTTTTGAAAAAAGGAATTACTAAAACTCTATTCATGATATAGAAAGTTGTGCTTATAGATTCTACCCAAATGTATCTAGTAATATTGTACTCATTTAATATAGTCCTTTCGATTTCTTGAATAGTTTTATTTATTCTTTCAATAATTCTATTTTGTTGAGGTGTTCTTAGTACATAGAAGGTGTGTTTAATACCCATATTTCAGCAAAATTAATTAAATTCTTGATTATAAAATCAACCACCATGGTCAATTCATAATGAAATTGTTTTAAAATATTTTTCATTTTGTACAATTTTATAAAATACTTTCAAAAACAGTGAAAACTTCACTTTTGAGTTTTAGAAAATAAACCCTTGTAAATCTTGAATAATCATTAACTAAAACATAGAAATATAATTTAATAGCTAAACTTTCTACTCCATATGGTCAAAAAAATCCATATGGATAAGTTCTAGAGGTTTAGATATAGCAATTTTGTTAATATATTTGAAATAATATTTATGTTGTTTTCCAATTTGGCATGCATCAAAGAATCTATCTTTGTCAAATTTGGGACTTAGAAAATCAGAAACTAAATGTTTCCTAGAAAATTTATAAAAAACATATATATTACAATGACCAAGTCTCATATTCTAGATCAATGAATCATTTTTCTTAGTAGTTAAACAATTCACTTTCTATTTACATAAGGAATTTAAGTCCAACGTATTGGTGCTCTAAATTTAAGAAATTTATCTTTAAAAATATAGTATGAATTATTAGAAAAATCAATATAAAAACCATCATCACAAAGCTAAGAAATACTTATCATGTTATTATTTATCCCTTGTATATACAATAATTTGTTGATTAATATGGTATTTAGGTCTCCAACAGTTCCAACTCCAACTATTTTTCCTTTTTCATTGTCACCAAAAGTGACTAGGCCTCCATCCATTTGAGTCAGTGTATGAAGGTTTGATGAATCTACACTCATTTTTCTAGAACATCCACTGTCCATGTACCATATTATATATTTTTTCCTATGTCATGTTTCTTGAAAAATAAATTAAACATGTCTTTGTTTTGGTACCCATATTTTCTTAGGTCCTACAGCGTTAGCCAGTAATGATCTGGGAATCCAGATTTTCTTTATTTTTCCATGATTTATATCACTTTATTTAGAAAAACTTTTAGAGATAAAATATCTATTAATACCACTAATTTAGGGTTTTTTAAATAAGAACTATTAGTGACATGGCCATTTATTCCACAGTAATAACAGGTATTATTTTTTGAGTTCGGGATAAAATAATTTTTATATAGTTCAGATTTCCCACCCTTGATTCATATAGAAAATATTTCTCTTTTAATGAAATTATTTCCAAAATTTTAATTTAAAAATTTTTCTCTTTTGGTATAATTAATTGCAGTACCCTTATATTTTTCTACTTTATCTTTCAATTATTTATTCCTTTTTTCATGATCAATGAAGTTTGTTGTAGATGAGTTGAATTTTTCAACTAACTCTTTAGGTTGTTTCATTAGAGTATCTCTTTCACCTAAAAATCATTATGAATATTCTTCAATGATTTATACTTCTTAAACAAAGAATCATATTTTTCTTTTAACACATATCAGTAGGCAGTTAATTTGTCATTTGAGTAACTACCAGAATCAGAATTAGTAGGGAAATAAGTTTGTGCCTTTTCTTCTTCTTCCTTGACCATAAACAACTTATTAGCTTTTAGATTTGATTGATCTTTTTCTGAATCAAATTTTGAAGAGTTTTTAGAGTATTTATATACACTACATATATATTTCATTGTTATTTTTCATTTAGGATCAAGATCATTATTCTTTTGATATCTATTTTCTAACTTTTTCTTTTCATCTATCAGCTAAGGACAATTAGGTATGATATAACCCAATGTCTTACTTTCATAGCATCAAACTTATCTTGGTTCATTTTTATCCTTCCCGAATGATTTTATAAAGCCTGTTTTCTTGTTATAAAATTTTCTAAATTTTCTGGATAGCTGATCCAGTTCAATTTTAGAATCTGAGGAAACTAATTTTTATCTTTTTTGAATTCTTTTTTTTACTATGCTTCTGAGATGTCACCTTCATAGCAGTATTTTCCCTTTTCAATAAACTTTTATGATTTTCAACATCATATTTCATTTCAAATTAATAAATCATCAGTGTCCCAATTAATTCTTTCATTGTTAGATCTTTAAAAGGTGGTGATTGGTGAATAGTAGTAGATATGTCATTCAATTTTGAAGGTAATACTCAGAGTAATTTCAAATAATTATTAGATCGTTTGATTCCGAAGGGGGTAATATTATTAACAATTTCTGTAATACTTCCAATCATCTGTGTGATGATTTCACCATCAAACATTATAAATGAGTTGAACTATAGCTTAGCAGTAGCATACCTCATTTGTTTAACATTGTTTATTCCTTCATAAGAAACTGCAATAGTTTACCACATCTCATAGGCATTAAGAAATTTTATTACATGATTAGACTCATTTCTTCTAAGACCGTAGATAATAGCATTCATTGATTTTGAATTTATGTCATACTCAGCTTCTATCTCAACATTCCAAGTTTTTGGTTTCTAAGGAATCTTATAAGGAGTGATGATTTTTTAGTAGACTTTGAATCTAATATTCTTCAAATATATGATCATTCAAGATTTCCATCACCCATAATTTTCATTATTAAAGTATGAAGCACATACAATAGACCTTAATTCTCTCAGATCACCTATTACCATCTTTTTATAGACCTCAAACTTTAATATTGCTTATGATTTATAAAAAAAGTGTTTGTGCATGTGCATATTTCCTTTAATTTGATTTCAGGTGATTTTGTTTGATTACTTTTCCTTTGTATTTTGATGATATATTAATTTATTTTATTTAGATTGTTGTGATTCTTATCACATTGGAAAGATAAGTTATTTGTCTATACTTTATTAGTTAATGAGGTCGTTTGAAAATGTTTATCTATTTCTCAAAAAATTCAATGAATTTGCTACTATGTTTTTAAAAAACTCTTCATTTCACTGTTTTAAAACATTTCTGTATTTATTTTACTGAAACTTATACAGTTATCCTATTTACATGAAACTTGATTATATGGAAATATATAATGTTTATCTTGATTTCATTAGTTTACATCAAAGTCTAAAAATATCTTTTGAATGGACTTTTAATTACATGAAGTTATGATATGCTGTTTTGTAGTAGCAGTTTTTCCAGAATTGTTTTACTTCTGTTTTTTAACGATTTTAGGATTTATAAATGTCAATTTTAATTGATTATTTTTTTTTTGAAAGATAATACATTTTTCTACAAATAATTAGTTTTGAAAAAAGTCTGAATCCTCTGTTAAGAGCTTCTAAAAATTCATTGAAATTTGTCAAAACATTCTATCCAGATTTCTTAAAAAAGTAAGGTTCATTTCTATCTCAAAAGTAAGGTTCATTTCTATCTCAAAAGTAAGGTTCATTTATATCTCAGAAGTAAGGTTCGTTTTTATCTCAAAAGTATTGTTCATTTTATCTCAAAAGTATGGTTCATTTTATCTCAAAAGTATGGTTCATTTTATCTCAAAAGTATGGTTCTTTTTTATCTCAAAAGTATGGTTCATTTTATCTCAAAAGTAAGGTTCATTTTTTTCTCAAAAGTAAGGTTCATTTTTATATCAAAAGTATGGTTCATTTTTATATAAAAAGTATGGTTAATTTTTATCTCAAAAGTATGGTTCATTTTCATACCTTACGTTATTGTTCATACCATGTGTTACTGTTCATACCCTACGTTACGAGACTGTTCACTCTGAAGTTACTGTTTACTCTGAAGTTACTATTCACTCTGAAGTTACTATTCACTCTGAAGTTACTATTCACTCCGAAGTTACTATTCACTCAGAAGTACTATTCCCTCGGAAGTTACTGTTCACTCTGAAGTTACTGTTCACTCTGAAGTTACTGTTCATTCCGAAGTTACTTTTCATTCCGTGCAATTTTTTAAAAATTGATTTTATGCAAATATATGGATTATTTTTTAACGATTTTTTTTTGTTAAAACTCCTCATTAAATATAAGGATTATTATCAAAGAGTTTTTAATATTTTTGGTGCTATATTTATAGAGGAAATTTAATAAAGTTTTTCAACATCTTTTACAAATAAATTGGGACGTTTCAAGATTATTTAAATTGAAATGTTTGAATTTAATATCAGAATCTGCTGCTCATTCTGAGGAACTGATTTGACTTCGTTTAAATCATTTTAAATGCATTTATTTTTCTGGAGATTTTATTGGAAGACTTATTCAAAATATTTTGAATTCCTTTATTAGATATTTATTCTACAGGAATAAAAATGCAACTGTGCGACTGTTTTCATAGAGGTATTTATGGGAGATTTTGACTCAATTAATTTTTGAATATCCAAAGGAAGCGGAGCTTCTTCACCTGCTAGATATTTTTATTCTCTATATATATTATTCTCTCTTGCAGGAAAAAGTACAACACAATACAAAGAGAAAGTTTTGTGAACTTTGAATCTGCTGTGCATTTGCAACGTCCTATGACACTCTGCTTCACAACCCGCTCAGTCTCTCAAATGCTGAATTAATTATGCTTCGACTAAAATTTAATTAACGAGACGTGCTGATCTAAAACTCAAGAACTAGTATCTGTTCTTTAATTTTTATCTTCTCTTTCATCTGGTTCTGAGTCTGTAACACTACTTCCCATTTCTCACACGCACTCTATTTTTTTTATGCTTTTACACACAAAAGCATTATTTGTTATTTTTTTTCTTCGGGTTGTGACTCTCAGATTCTAAAGTCAAGATCTTAGATTTGTGACTCCCTGTATCTAAATTAAAGACTGTTTGGGTTATGACTCCCAGTATCTAAAGTTAGGTTTTAAGGGTTGTGACTCCCCACACAAAATTCAGTGTCATGGTTATCCCTCCACTAGGAAAGGATTTTGTAATTGGGTTATGATTCCCCTTTAAAAATCATTTTTAGTGCACACCTATCTCTCACCAAGTAGAGAGGTATAAGAGTAGAGTAGGCCCACTTTGGACTGAACTACTATAAAAAACATCCTTGCATTATTTACTTTTTCTACTACTAATTAAATATAATAATTAACTTTGATAATTAATTTATTCGATTAAAATTGTTAATCTGGTCTATTCACCCCCCCCCCCTCCCCCCTCCCCTCTAGAACATCTGTCATTGCCTTGTCCGACCTAACAATTGGTATCAGACGGAAACCTTCTTAAGAATAGTTTTACTCTATCTTTATATTTCATTACACCAAATATCGGCACCACTGGTTATTCCTTAAGGAATTTATCCAACCAATTTTTTTTAGTCTTCTTTTATATTTTATTGTGCTGACCTATTCCTTGACCTCACAGTATAAGGATAAAGATCTTATAAGATGGCAGGATTGAACTTGAATGATGCTTGGATTCCTCAGAAGCCACCACATTTTTATGACAATGATTATGGATACTGGAGATCCCGAATAGAGGCATACCTCAAACAGTTGAGCATTGAGCACTGGTCTATCATGTCAAAACAATACACATTGCCTAAAGAATATCCAGATAATCTTACTGGAATTGATGCTACTAGATATGTCTTAAATTACAAAGTCGTTAATATTTTATATTGTGTTATTAACAGAAGTGTTTTAGTCATGTGTCTGCATGCAAGATAACTCATGAGATTTGGAAGATTTTTCAAGTTAATCACCTTGGCTCTGACAAATTGATCCGAACCAAGATTGGAATGCTTCGTGCTGAGTACCAAGACTTCAAGATGGGTGAAGATGAAACTGTAAACCTAATGTTCCATAGATTCACAAGCATTGTGAATGGAATAAATTCACTTGGAGAATCTTTGGAAAATCCTATACTTGTTGAAAGAGTCCTATGAGCATTACCAAATAAATGGCACGCAAATAAGGTTTCCATTGATGAAAGCAAGAACTTCAAAGAGTACACACTTGATGAATTGATTAGATCACTACTCCAATATGAACTAGAACTAAATAACATAGCTGATGAGGAGACAACAAAAATAAAAGGTGTAGCATTTAAGTCTGTAAATGTTATTTCTAATAATTCTTCTGATTCTGACCTATAGGATATTGAAAAGGAATACATGGCTCAGATTATAACTGGATTCTACAAAAGAATGAAAAATAAAGGTTTCAAAAACCAGTTTAGTAGAAATCCCCAAAAAGAAAAATATAAGGGAGATTAGAAAGGTGATACAAATTACAATGATTCAGAGGTAACTTGTTATGAGTGCAGGAATAAAGTTCATATCAAACCCTATTTCCCTAAATTAAATAATAAATAAAAAGTCAAAAAGAAGGATAGAAAGGCATTGACAACCAGCTGGAGTTGTACTGAATAATCTGATTCTAGTGAACAATCTAGAAATAGCCAAGAATCTGCTAACTTGTGTTTCATGGCATCATTGGATAAGTGGATGCTCTAGGAATATGACCAGAGACACATCAAATTTTACATCATACAGCACATGTAATAGAGGGACTGTTACTTTTGGTGAAAATTCCAAAGGAAAAGTAAAAGGTTTTGGTAAATTTGGTATTTCAAATTCTACATTTATTTCCAAAGTTTTATATATTTAAGGTTTAAAACATAATTTATTTAGTATATCACAATTATGTGATGATGGAATGGAAGTTAAATTTCAAAATGATAAATGTTTAGTTTTAAAAGATGATTCTTTATTATTTTATGCTAATCGAAAAGATAATATTTATACTATTGATTTTGCTGAACTAACTGTTCAACATGTAAAGTGTTTGAATTCTGTATAGAATGACAAAATCCTTTGGCACAGATGTTTAGGACATGTTAATTTTAGATTATTGCATAAGCTCTCAAAGCATGAGAATTTTTTACAGCTTCCCTCTTTGAAGAAAGAAAAAATTCATGTTTGTGACGCCTGTATGAAAGGGAAGCAACACAAAATTTCATTTAGACCTAACAATAAGATAAGTACTATTAAGCCTTTATAGTTAGTACATCTTGATTTATTTGGTCCAACTCAAATTTCTATCCATGGTGGAAAGAAATATACTTTAGTTATTGTTGATAATTATAGTATATTTACTTGGGTATATTTTCTAGCTCATAAAAATGATACTTTATCTAAATTCATTGCTTTCTCTAAATTAGTTCAAAATGAAAAAGGTTGTATGATTATCTCTATTTGTAGTGATAAAGGAGGTGAATTTCATAATTTAGATTTCAAAAAATTCTGTGAAAATAATGGATATTTTCATAATTTCTCTGCTCCTAGAACACTACAACAAAATGGTGTTGTAGAATGGAAAAATAGAACTCTTATTGAAATGGATCGAACTATGTTAAGTGAATATAATCTGCCTAGATATTTTTGGGTTGAGGCTGTTTTTGCTGCATGTTATATTTCAAATATAATTCTTATTAGAACTTTTCAAAAGAAAACTCCTTATGAATTATTCAAAAATAAAAAACCTAAAGTTGGTTATTTTAGAGTTTTTGGATACAAAGTTTTTATTTTAAATACAAAGGATAAATTTGATAAATTTGATGTTAAAAGTGATGAAGGTATTTTTATTGGTTATTCTAATAATAGTAAATCTTATAGAGTTTATAATAAAATAATGATAGTTATTGAAGAATCTGTTCATGTTATGTTTGATGAAAATAATGTTAAAATAAATTCTGATTCTAATGTTATTGATGATAAGTTTAGAGATTTTAATTTTGGTGAAGATATTACTCAAGATAATAATGAATTAATTGATGGGGAGCATACTTTTTCTCAACCTAATCCAAGAGCATGGAAGATTCACAAAGATCATCCTGTTGAAAATGTAATTGGCAATGTTTATTCTGGTTTCGAAACCAGAAATTCTATTTTAAATTATTCTTCCAATTCTGCTTTTATTTATGATTTTTTTCCTGTTAATATTAATGATGCTTTAAAAGATGAAAACTGGATTGTTGCTATGAAAAATGAATTAAATCAGTTTGTTAGAAATAATTTTTGGACTTTAGTAGAATTTCCTAAAGATGGGCAGATAATTAGAACTAAGTGGATCTTTAGAAACAAGCTGGATGAATCTGGACAAATTGTCAAAAACAAAGCCAGACTTGTTTCTCAAGAATACTCTCAAGAAGAAGGTATAGGCTTTGAAGATTCATTTTCACCTATTTCCGGGTTAGAGGCAATTAGAATTTTGTTAGCTTTTGCGTGTTTTCAAGGTTTTAAATTATATCAAATGGATATAAAAAACACTTTCTTAAATGGTTTTATTACTGAAAAAGTTTATGTTTCTCAACCCCCTGGCTTTGAAAATGAAAAATTTCCCAACCATGTTTTTAAATTATCTAAATCTTTATACGGTCTCAAACAAGCACCTCGTGCTTGGTATGAAAGACTTTCTTTATTTTTATTAAAAAATCGTTTCAAGAAAGGCAATGTTGATCCCACTCTTTTTATTAAAAGATCTTATGATGATATTTTAATTGTTCAGATCTATGTTGATAATATAATTTTTGGATCATCTAGTGAAAGATGGAATTTTTCTTAATCAATCTAAGTATGCTAAAGATTTAGTTAAACTATTTGGCCATATTTCCTCTAAATTCATGAAAACTCCTATGGGTACTAATTGTAAATTAGATAGTGATGCATCTGGTAAATCAGTTGATTTTTCAGTTTATAGAGGTATGATAGGTAGCTTGCTTTATTTAACTACATCTAGACCTGATATCAGTTTTAGTGTTTTTTTATGTGCTATATTTCAAGATGATCCTAAAGAAAGTCATATTAAAGCTGTAAAAAGAATAATTACATATGTTAAAGGGACTATTGATTCTGGTTTATTTTATTCAAAATATAATTGTTTTGATTTAACATCATTTTCTGATTCTGATTTTAGAGGCTGTATAATTGACCGAAAAAAGCACATCAGGTATGTGTTATTTTTTGGGAAAATTTTTAATATCCTAGTCATTTAAGAAACAATTATATGTTTCTTTATCTACTGCAGAAGCTGAGTATATCGCTTCTGCTAGTAGTTGTGCTCAAAGTTTATGGATTAAGAAAACATTATGTGATTTTGGTGTTTATCTTGATAAACTACCTATTTATTGTGATAATACATCTGTTATTTCTATTTCTAAAAACCCCTTACAACATTCTAGAACAAAACATACTGATCTTAGATTTCATTTTATTCGAGATCATGTGAATAAGGGTGATATTGTTTTAGAATATATCCCTTCAAAAAATCATCTTTCAAATATTTTTACAAAGCCTTTAGACTCTTTTTAGTTTGAGAAAATTAAATTTTTCCTTGGTATGTTGGATTTTTAAATTTTAATTGTTTCATTTGTTTAGGGGAGCATGTTTTCACTTTTTGTTTATTTAAAAAATGGGGAAGAAGTTTTAGAGAGAAGTTTTGGGGAGAAATATTTTGGTTTTAACCATTTTAAAAATTCATTTATGGTTTAAATGTTTTGGTTTTGTAATCAAACAAAAAGGGGGAGATTGTTTGTGCATGTGCATATTTCCTTTAATTTGATTTCATGTGATTTTGTTTGATTACTTTTCCTTTGTATTTTGATGATATCCTAATTTATGTTATTTGTATTTTTTTATTCTTATCATGTTTGAAAGATAAGTTATTTGTCTATACTTTTTTAGTTAATGAGGGAGTTTGAAAATGTTTATCTATTTCTCAAAAAATTCAATGAATTTGCTACCATGTTTTAAAAAAACCCTTCATTTCACTGTTTTAAAACATTTCTGTATTTATTTTACTACAACTTCTACAGTTATCTAATTTGAATGAAACTTGATTCTATGGAAATATAAAATTTTTATCTTGATTTCATTAGTTTACATTAAAGACTAAAAATATCATTTGAATGGACTTTTAATTACATGAAGTTATGATATGCTGTTTTGTAGTACCAGTTTTTTCAGAATTGGTTTTCTTCTGTTTTTTAATGATTTTAGGATCTGTAAATGTTGGTTTTAATTGATTCTTTTTTTTGGAAAGATAATAAGTTTTTCTACAAATCATTATTTTTGACCAAAGTCTGAATACTCTGTTAAGATCCCTTAAAAATTCGTTGACGTTTTTCAAAACATTCTATACAGATTTCTTAAAAAAGTAAGGTTCATTTGTATCTCAAAAGTAAGGTTCATTTATATCTCAAAAGTAAGGTACATTTATATCTCAAAAGTAAGGTTCATTTTTATCTCAAAAGTATGTTTCATTTTATCTCAAAAGTATGGTTCATTTTATCTCAAAAGTATGGTTCATTTTATCTCAAAATTATGGTTCATTTTTATATCAAAAGTATGATTCATTTTATCTCAAAAGAAAGGTTCATTTTTATCTCAAAAGTAAGGTTCATTTTTATCTCAAAAGTAAGGTTCATTTTTATCTCAAAAGTATGGTTCATTTTTATCTCAAAAGTATGGTTCATTTTCATACCTTACGTTAATGTTCATAACATACGTTACTGTTCATGCCCTACATTAAGTGTCTGTTCACTCCAAAGTTATTGTTCACTCTGAAGTTACTGTTCACTCTAAAGTTACTGTTCACTCTGAAGTTACTATTCACTTCGAAGTTACTATTCACTTGAAAGTTACTGTTTACTCAAAAGTTACTATTCACTATAAAGTTACTGTTCACTCCAAAGTTATTGTTCATTCTGAAGTTACTGTTCATTCCGTGCAATTTTTTAAAAATTGATTTTCTGTAAATATATGGATTATTTCTTAATGATTTTTTTTGTGAAAAATCCTCATTAAATATAAATATTACTATCAAAGAGTTTTTAATATTTTTGGTGCTATATTTAGAGAGAAAATTTAGTAAAGTTTTTCAACATCTTTTGCAAATAAATTGGGACGTTTCAAGATTGTTTAAATTCAAATGTTTGAATTTAATTTCAGAATATGATGCTAGTTTTCAGGAACTGATTTGACTTAATTTAAATCATTTTAAAGTCATTTATTATTCTGGAGATTTTATTAGAAGACTTATTCAAAATATTTTGAATTCCTTTATTAGATATTTATTCTACGGGAATAAAAAATGCAACTGTGTTGTTGTTTTCATGGAGATATTTATGGGAGATTTTGACTCAATTAATTTTTGAATATCCTAAGGAAGTAGAGCTACTACACCTGCTAGATATTTTTATTCTCTATATATATCATTCTCTCTTGCAAGAAAAATTAGAACACAATACAAAGATAAAGTGTTGTGAACTTTGAATCTGTTGTGCATTTGCAACGTCCTGTGACACTCTACTTCACCACCTACTCGGTCTCTCATGTACTGAATTAATTCTGCTTCGACTACAATTTCATTGACAAGACGTGATGATCTAAAACTCAAGAACCAGTATCTGTGCTTTAATTTTCATCTTCTCTTTCGTCTGGTTCTGAGTCTGTAACACTACTTCTCATCTCTCACACGCACTCTATTTGTTTTGTTTATTCTTTTCCACACAAAATCATTATTTGTTATTCTTTTTCTTTGGGTTGTGACTCCCGGATTCTAAAGTCATAATCTTAGAGTTGTGACTCCCTGTATCTAAATTCAAGAATTTTTGGGTTGTAAATCCCAGTATCTAAAGTCAGGTTTTAAGGGTTGTGACTCCCCACACAAAAGTCAGTGTTGTGGTTATCCCTCCACTAGAAAAGGATTTTGTAATGGGGTTATGATTCCCCTTTAAAAATCATTTTTAGTGCACACGTACCTCTCACCGAGTAGAGAGGTATAATAGTAGAGTAGGCCCACTTTGGACCGAACTACTATAAAAAACATCCTTGCGTTATTTACTTTTTCTGCTACTAATTAAATTTAATAATTAACTTTGGTAATTAATTTATTTGATTAAAATTTCTAATCTGTTCTATTCACCCTCCCTCTAGATCATCTGCCATTACCCTATCCGACCTAACAAAAAGTACTTCTTTGATACCAATTGTTAGGTCATAATAATACAAATTAATACAAGAGGGTGGTGAATTGTGTAATTTTAAAAATCTTCTACAATTCTATCTTTTGAAATTCCCTATGATTTATGTGGTTATACAATTTTTATTTATAAAATGAGTAAAAGTAGTGGATAAAATAGAAATAAAGAACACATCTTTTTATAGTGGTTCTGAGTACAAAGATCCCCTAGTCCACTCCATCAATCACTCTATTTGTGAGATTAGTTAATTTCACTAGAATGGTCCTCTATCATAAAACCACATATCCACAACTGAGTGAAGACAGTTTGCACCTTTACAAAAAGACAGAAAAATCGATCCTTCTGGTTCTTTAATAGAGAACTGAATATCCACAGCTTATATTGAGAGGCTAATACTCCACTACAATTGGGTCTGAGTCGCTAAAACTTCAAAAAAAAATCAAAAGATATTCATTTGAAGATGGATCGAGTTGAACTTCAAAATTACATCACCAACAATTGATAGTAGATGGATCTTATTCTTAAGAAATATAATTCTTCAAGAATAAATGATTCTGAAGTGATCATGGTTGCAAAAGTATCTTTGATTACAAATAGTAATAAACAACAGCAACAAACTTACAGTATATTGAGATACAACATGTATGACCCCAAAGTGTAGCCTCTTTTTAAAATAATAGAATTGATAATTGTTAAACCACTGTAAAACATTTTTACCAAAATAAAATATATGACTTGTATATCATGTGTTTAGAAATTAAAAATTGGTAGAATATATAAAGTCGAGAGTCTACTTCAGAATTATAGATCTACAAAATTTTCTTAATAAAGCATAGATATTGAAATTCAAAATAGATCAGGGGAGTTGTAACTTCCCTTAATAATAGGATAGATTTTCTCCATTGAACATGATTCTTTGAATCAATTATAATGAGCTTTAAATCAGTCGAAAAAAATCTTTAAAATAGCTTAAAATTCTATAAAGACCATTGAAAAAATCATGAATTAAAAACAAAAAATTAAATCACTAATATTCAAAATTAAAATGTAGGGTTCCTTCACAAAGAAAAAAAAGGAAAACATGGGGTTCAATCTTCATAGCGTTCATTCTCCTAATGTAAGGCATATAATAAAAGTAAAGTTGATGAACCATATTTTTTTTGTCCTAAAATGTAGGGTTTCATACTTATGTAGGGTTATTCAACCATAATTTCTTCTCTTCGCAAATGTAGGGTTCCATTTAAACATATGGTTCTTTATTCATACGTGTTGTTCCAAGAAAATGGATTATTCCTTATGCTACATTAATCAATATAGGGTATGAATAGTGCTTCTAGAATACACAAAAATTCATTCTAAAAACTTTACCAAATATTATTTTTGAATTAAAATCATGAAAATAATTCCAAAATAAAAACTGAAATAAATATTAATCCCCTAAACTGACATAAATATTAAGAAACCCTATTCATACCCTATATTGATTAAACATATGGTTCTTTATTAATACGTGTTGTTCCAAGCAATGGGATTATTCATTATGCTACATTAATCAATATAGGGAATGAATAGTGTTTCTAGAATACACAAAAATGCATTCTGAAAACTTTACCAAATATTATTTTTGAATTAAAAGCATGAAAATAATTCCAAAATAAAAATTGAAATAAATATTAATCCCCTAAGATACACTTAATGTAAAATCATTAGTAAAATAAATAAAGGTGCTTGTGACCTTCAAAATCAATAATATTTATAGAGTATTGTTGAGACAATACATTCCCAACAAAAAGTTTAATGATATTCTCCCATTCCGATTGTAAAAACTCCCAACTTTACCCACGACTCAAAGTAAATATCATGATCAAATCCAGGCAGAGGCATATTTCTGGGTGCTGTAGTAGGTGTTGTAGCATTTACTGTAGCAGTCTATGTTTGGCACTGTAGTAGCGGGGACTATTCCCCTGTTTGGGCCTTCGGGCCACCGATTTGGTCATGGTGTCCTTTAAAGCCTTTGGCCCACCCAGGCCTTCGGGTCAGTAAGGCCTTCAGACCACCTCAAGGCCTTCGGGCCACCTCAAGGCCTTTAGGCCACCTCAAGGCCTTCGGGACACCTTAAAGGAAGGTACAAACTAGACTACCTACAAGGAACAAGTTCCAAAAGAAGGAGGAGCAAGGAGATTTCACCATAGCAGAAGCTAAATGGATTGCAATAATGAGAGGGTATGGCACTTACCATCAGGACAAGCCTATGCATGCATTGGAAAGCCTAGGAAAACAGAAATGCAAAGGTGGAGAGCAGATTTCATGATGAATATTCTAGGTAGGAGCAATTCCAAGTAGTTATTCTGGGTTATATGTAATGTTTTAAGCCTATGGGAAATAAATTCCTCTAAGGCCTACGGTCCATGTAATACATACGCCTATGGGCCTTGTAAGGGTTCCACCTCACCCCATGAAAGGTGGATTATCAAAATCAATAAAAAATGAAGGCCTTTGGGCCATTGTATGGATGGAATTATTTTTCCCCTCTCTTGAATATTTTTTTTACTTTTATTTATTTTTTTCTTTCTCAAAGAACCATTTTCATTTTCTTTTCTATTTCAAAATTTATGATTTAGAATAAACCTCACATCCACCACCTAAATAGGTATGATATAAATCATAGGCCTAGTAATGGTGACTTTTTTTACCTAAATCACAACCCATTTTTCAAATTTTTTTCTTTTTTTTTGTTATTTTAATTTTTTTATATTCAAGACAGGAAAACAACATTGTACAATGAATGATTCCAAAAACTTTTACAATTACCACAATAAGAACCCACATAATTCTTACTTAAATTGTAAATCATCCCATTTACCATGATTCTCTTCACCCCCACACTTCAACATTAAAATATCATGAAAATTCAAAGAGGAGGGTAGGAATGGATAAAATGGCTTAAAACATGGATCATCCTTAATAAGGTCATTGAACATATCTCTGGGCTAAATAAGGATTGATGTAAGGGTGGTCTTTTAATGATAAGTTTTTTTTAAAAGGATTCATCAATCATTTTAAATGTGTTTTTGTATAGTCATGGTTTTGACAAGTTCAAATTCAAGTTCTAGATGGTTCCATTTCCCAAGATCACTTAAGAAATATGATCAGTATAAAATATGAAGTACTTGGTCTATAAATCCTCTCAGGAATAAGACACATCATTTCGGACAATCAATCAAGTCATGATTAATAATAAAAAGTAAATTCACATTAATTTTAGAAAATCAAAGAATGAAAAATTATTGGGAAATTTCATTACAAGAATCAATTAATTCCACCAAATAATGATTCCTCATTTTAATATCCATAATTACTTTAAAAAAATTAATCTTCCATTTTACTCATTTAATCACGTCAACATTGAAATCTAAAACATTGATTCATAGGATTCCTAAGAAAATTATGTGTCCTAGTTCATTCAAGTGGAATATAATTCAAGTGTGGGCATGCAATTTTAACTTTAAAGCTCAAGACATGTTTTTGGACAAAAATGGAAGCAGTTTATAAGTTTAAACAATAAAAATGAGCTCCCTTTCCCATGAAAATTAGTCCTTCTCTTACATGGTATGAGGCCTATTTCCTCCATCATGAAGCTATAAAATAGAATTACATAATTAAGCATAAGGATCATGTCATTAAAGCTCAAAAATATTAGAGGGATGGGGCTTCATGTTGAACTACTTCCTAAGAAATGAAATTGAAACATAGATTCCTAGAAAGAAATTAACGGATAAGTATTGGTATAATCCACCATGTGGGCCCTGGATTTTTACTACCTCTAGAGGGTAGTACCAGCTACTATCCATGTATGATGGGGGTTGGGGCTGCTTTGAATTAAACCACCACATGTGGATTTTCCTATCATCCACCTATTTATTCTTGTTGAGGATAATTTCTTGTATAGAGTACACTAGATCCTCCCCCTTTGCAATGTGGTACAACTTTCATGTTGGGGGTAGGATGAAGTATGTAATCTCCTTATCCTTTGTTACTAATTGGGAAACATCTTATTCTCCTTCCAGTGGTTTCTCCAGATGTGAAGTATCATGTGTCTCTGGTTCTTTAGGTAGAGCCACTGGTATCTCTTCATGGGATTCCTCCAATAGATGTTCAATATGTTTAGGGAGATTGAGGTGTTCTCAATAGGTGAATCTTCTTTTTCCCCATCATCCTCCAAGGAATAATAAGATTCATCAAAATATGTAAAATAAAAAAAAAAGCAGTGTTGGACAATTCAGTTTCAATAAAATTAAATGATTTTGAGTTCAAGGATTTATCATCTCCCTGAGTTGGTTTGGCTTGAATATCTTCTTTGATGGAAAGTTCTTACTGGAGTTGATTATTGATGGATCAAGGTTGGTAGTTAGGCTCCTCTATCTCAAGTTTCGCCTCAACTTCTTGGATGTATTCAGTGAAATCAGTAAGGACTAGTGGCAATTATTTCTTGGCCTTGAATCTTGGTATGTCTATTTGGAGCTCATCGGCCATGGCCATCAAATATTCACATGAGATCCATGTTGTTGTGCCTCTTGATTGTATTTGGAAATTATAATAAGTGCATCAACCATTCTTTAGAGGGCCTCCTATGTGTAATCTATTTCTTCTTCTTGCACATGTGAGTCATTGTTCCATGTCTTGAAGGAACACTACTACAAAACGTGCCTTTAACAGCGTTGGAATTTATCAACACTAGAAAAATACGTTGAGAAAGCTCATCTTTATCAGTGCTAAAATAAGTGCTGATAAAGTGGGACCTTTATCAGTGCTAAAGAAAAGTGATGATAAAGGGGGGCCTTTATCAGTGTTTTTTGTTTAGCACTGATAAAAGGTCCCCATTATCAGTGCTTTATTTTAGCATTGATAAAGGTTACCATTTATCAGCACTTTATTTTTAGCAATGATAAAACGTGCCCTTTATCAGTGCTAAAAATAAAGCTCTGATAAATGGTAACCTTTATTAATTATTTATTAGTGATGATAAAGGGCCACAATAAAATTAAACAATTAAACAAAAAAAACTAAAAAAAATTAAAAATTTCATTAATTAAATAATTATTGTTAAAATTGAATAAATTGAATATGCATATATATAAATTTTAAAAATTAATTAAAAGTATATATTAAATATATAGATATGTAAAATGAATAAAATTAAATAATAAAACAAATAAAAATTTCAAATTAGTAAATTAATAAAAATATTAAACATTTTATTAATTAAATAATTATCAATAAAAATGAATAAATTTAATATACATATATATAGATTATAAATATTGATAAATAATATATATTAAATATAGATATATAAATGAATATATAATTAAGAAAAAAATTAAAAATGAATAAATTACAAAATTATTTAAAATTTTATTAATGAAACAATTATTAATAAAAATGAATAATTATTATATATATATATATATATTAATTATAAATAGTAATAAAGAATATATATTAAATATAAATATATATAAAATTAATAAAATTCTAATTAAAAACATATTAATTTCTTATTCATTTTTTAATGTTGTTTGATTTTTCAATTTAATAAATATCAAATGTTGTGGGTTATATTGATTTTACATATATATATATATATGTGTGTGTGTGTGTGTGTAATTAATGTAGTTTTATATGAAAATGCACACAAAAATATATTTACACAATATATAGAAACTCATACACCTAATATTTATGTAATTTATTCAAATTTCAGTATATTTTAGAATTTCATTATAACATGATATATTTAATATATTATGTTTTTAATCAGTCAATTTTATTTATTTTGTTTCAATTCTATTACATTTAGGGCATTCATTTTTAATATTTTAATATTTTTTATTTTATTTTTTAATTTGACCATTTTCTATTATTTATTTATATTTATTTATTTACTATGTTTTGATATTTTTAGTATGTATTCATATTTAATTCAACATATATATATATATATCCAAAAAATTAATAATTTATATTTAATTAATAAAACTTATCCATTTTTCAATATTTTTAAAGTGTACTCATTTTGAATTATTCAATTTCACTCATTTTTAAAATGCATGTATTTAATATTATATATCCATTAATAATGTTAAAAATATATTTGTAAATAAATATTTATAAAATAATATATTTATAAATGTATATTTACTATATTTATAAATTTATATATTTATAATTATTATCAATAAATAATTATTATTTTTAAAATAATTATTTATATAATTATAAATAATTAATTATATATATATTTAATAATCATAAAATTATAATACAAGTATATAAATAAATCCTTTATCAGCACTAAAAAATCGTTGTTAAAAATAATCTTTATCAGTGCTAAAACATTAACGCTGATAAAGAAGTTTTTTATCAGTTCTATTTTAGCACTGATAAAGCTTGAGATTTATCGATGCTTTTTTAGCCTTGATAAATATCTTTTTTATCATCAATTGTCATTTTAATGATGATAAAAGGGATATTTATCCATGATTTTCTGAAAGTGTTGTTAAAATTGTCTTGATCTATTTAAAAGAACCCTAACCGGTACTCAGTCAGTCATGATTTTCAAGATCTTACGAAACTCCTCTACTGTCAGCATGACTCCTCTACGTTCGCTTAGAAAAATCAAGGCTAGAATCCAAGGTACGTTATTTTCTAATTTTCCTCAATTGTTGTTTGATCTTTTGGGTTCTGCATTTTTGCATTTTTGCGCTATTTTTAAACATAGCGAACCCTACATCACATCTCCTCTCCACTACTGGCGTGACTTCATAGGTTCATGTAAGGATCAAAATGATATACCATGATATTAGTCACTAGTTTTTGTGTCCAGTAATGATCAAATGAATCATAGTATTCCTCACTAAATTCTTTACCAATAATCTGGTAAAGGAAAAATACAAAAAACCAATGCCCACATAGTCGGCTGGGGTGGGGAGGGTGGGTTGGGATTTGGGGCATGGTAGCTGGGTCAAGTCTTTAAACCAAAAATTTATATACAATTTCATTGTAGTGTTGTATATTTCACTTATTGTTCTACCAAATTTTTTATAAATACAGAAAACTGATAAGTACTCTTTCAATACTTTCTTTTACTATTAGGAAATGGGATGAAATCGTGATTGATTTCTTGACCAAACTTTCAAGATAAACTAAATATAAAGATTTAGTGTGGGTTATAGTATATCACCTAACTAATATGAATAACTTATTACATATTGAATAAGCTTACTCATTTGATGAACTTGATTAATTTTATGTCAAAGAGATAAATATGCTTCCAGGTGTCCAATCTAATGTTGTATCTGATTGGGGTATGATTTTTTATCTTGGTTATAGTAATGACATTAATTTTAAATAATGCTATGGGTGAAATTTAATACTTCCATTATTCCATAGACTAACGACCATTCTAATCATACTATCTTGATATTCGAGAATAATCTTTGATCGTTAATTCTTCACTTCAGTGGCTCCTAAAAGGATTAACTTTCCTTGGTGGAATTATCTTATAAAAATAGTTATCAATCACTTATCTAGATGGAATCATATGAGGAATTATATTTAACGCATTTTCACTTTCCTTTATATTGAATAAAGATAGAATAATCCCCTATGAATATCCCTAGTCCTGTCCAAGAAATAATATACCGAGTGATGTAAATTCAAAAACATTTTGAAACTACTCAAAGTCAACCAATGTCCCACAGTAACCATTAAAGGTGAACCTTGTAATTTAATGTTAATTATCATGTGTTTATTTAGGTTTACTTGATATTAGTTCACTAATGGATTATAAAGAATAGGAAATTAATCTCAAAATACATCTAACCTTATAAAATTCTTGGAAAAGTCTAGTAAATTTCTTAACAGCTAACCTTACACATATAAAAACCCAATGGTTGAATCTATTAACTCATGAATCTGGTTGAATCTTATTGGGTATGAAATGATTAATGTCATGGTGGTTTTAAATTCCCCATTCAATATAACCATTTAATACCCTTTAATATTAGTATCTTAGTCTTATTTTTTGTGTATTTTGTGTTGAAGGGGAGTTAAAAAAGGGGTTAGAGGATTTGATAGGAGAGAGTGGTGAAGATATAGAGGTACCCTTGTACAGTAGGCACTAAGTACCTAATGGAATGGAACCATATACCTATTGATAGGATAGTGTAAGTATGTCCACTATTAACACAACCAAGAACCCGGTGGCCTATCATTATGTATATGGTTGTACTTTTGAGATTTTATTAGTGTTAGGGGTTCTTGATATTTTTAATCATAGTAAACTTGTATACTATGTAAACTATGAACCACTACTATGTTGTCGGGTTAAGAATGACTACTAGTTATTCATTATGGTGGTTTAGTGTGAATTATTTCTTATTTTGGTCTTATTTATTATTATTAATCTTTTAAAATGAAAACTATTTTGAAAATTAAAATGATTTCTTTCAAATGGTATCAGATTGGAAAAAAAATGGGTTTTAAAGGAAAATGTTTTGGATTGAAAATTTGGTAAATTATTGGGTTTAGTGATAGAGTGGTAATTGTGACCCTCGATATTCCTTATGAGTGTTTTCATATGTGTGGGTATGTGTAGAATTGATTCTAAACATGATTTTATGATTTTTGTGTTATATAGAATATGCCACCCATAAAGGTCCCCAATGTTTCTGGTGGGTCTTGCCCTATTTCTAGTTCTCCTCAGTTGTTGCCCATCTTCCATGTAAATTAAGGTTTGTTAGAGGCATTGAAGTGACTTAAGGAAGTTGATCATGTCTTCAGAGTGTTGGGAACTCCCAAATCCATTAGATTTAGTGCTATTCTAGGTCAGTTTGGGGGTCCAGCTGAAGAATAATGGGAGTTTTTTCCCTATCAATGATGCAATTTGGGATGACATGGGGATTTTTTAAGTCCGTATTTTTCTGATGGTTTATACCAGAGGAGGTGAATATGAAGAAAATTGAAGAGCACATGAGTGTCTAGTAAGGTTAGTGGAAAGTGAAGGCTTACGTTGAACACTTCAAAGAGTTGGTTTCCTTTTCTTCAGAGGTGGTGTCATAGGATCTGTCGAAAGATTCTCTTTTCATTGGGGTTATTCATCCAGGGATCAAGGAGCATGTCCTCTTATCCAAGGATCTCTATTTTGAGAAGTTTTTTGAGGAATATTTTTTGGATGAGTTTTTGTGAAAGAAGAATACAACACATTGTCTTAGTTGTTGTCTCCTGTGTTGGGGTGAAGATGTTCAGAGTTTCCTCATTTGTGTTTTATGGCAATTTTAAGATAATCATTCATTAGTAAAGTCTAATGAAATCATCCTTTCGTAGTTCAAATGGTTTTTTTTCTAAATTTTAACCTTTAAATGGTTATCCTTTCATGAATTAGTTCCCCTCTTTCTATCTTGCCTATTTAGGGATGTCTATTTTGTGGAAATCACTCTTTGTGCCTTGTGTGCAGGGGTTCGTTGTTCGGTTCGTGATCTTTAGGATGTGTTGTAATTAGCCACACCTCAATATGACACATTATGTTACTGGAATGACTCTAATTACTTCTTTCTATTTTAAATTTACATTAATTTTAGTCAAAAAGACAATTGACACAATGTTTCTGTTATCAGTTTAAAATCGACATTTGACTTTAAAAGGTTTCACTCACTGAAAACTAAGAAAACGCACTCGGAGTTTCTTGATAATTTATGACATAAATTCATAAATAAATTTTGATGTGTAGGAATCAATCTCACATCAAACTGATACAGGATGTGATTCATATGAGTCAAAGTGCGTGTTTCAAGTTTAAAATTACATTTTAGTAAAAGAGAAAAGTGACATACTCAAAACCAATAAAATACATTTATATTGTTTTTATATTTTATGAAAATAATCCATAAGTTATTTTTAATGTTTAGTAATCATCCTCAACTCAATCTGATTCTTGGTGTGACCGGTATGACTCTAAGTTCATTTTATTTAAAATTGACATCAAATTTAGTAAAAAAACAAACTAACCTACTCAAAACCAAAAAAAACACATTTATATGGTTTTGATACTTTAGTATAATGATCCACAAGTGATTTAAGATGTTCATGAATCAACCACACCTCAATCCGACACAAAGTGTGACTGATATGACTCCAAGTGTGTGTTGTTTTTTTAAATTGATATCAATTGTAGTAAAAAATCCAACTAACCTACTCAAAACTGAGAGAAAAACATTAAAATTGTTTAAATACTTTAAGATAATGATTCATAAGTCATTTTTGATGTGTAGTAATCAGCCTAACCTCAATCCGATACACAATGTGATCAGTATGATTCAAAGTGCATGTTTCAATTTTAAAATGACATTTTAGAAAAAAGATAAGTGATCTACTTAAAACCAAGAAAACACACTCATATGGTTTTTATAATTTAGGAAAACAATACTTAAGTAATTTAGGATGTGTAAGAATCATCTACACCTCAATTTGACACATGGTGTGACCGGTATGACTCAAAGTGCATCTTTTTATTTAAAATTGACATCAATTTTAGTAAAATGGACAACTATCCTACTCAAAACCAAAAAAACACATTCTAGTTATTTTAATACTTTACAAAAATGATCCATAAGTCATTTTTGATGTGTATTAATCATCTAAACCTAAATATGATACATGATGTGCCACATATGAGTCAAAGTGTCTGTTATCATTTTAAAATCAGCATTTTAGTTCAAAAACTGTTACTCACTAAAAACTGATCAAACGCACCTGGATTTTCTTGATAATTTAGGAAAATGATTCATAATTCATTTTTTTTGTGTAATAATATGTTTAATGTCAAACCAATACATGATTTGATCGGAATGAGTCAAAAGCGTGTTTGAGTTTAAAATGACATTTTAGTAAAAAAGACAACTCACGTACTCAAAACTGAGAAAACATATTCATATTGTTTTGATACTTTAGGAAAATGATCCAAAAGTCATTTGAGACATGTTGTAATTATCTACACATCAATATGATGCACGGTGTGACTGGTATGATACCAAGTGCATATTTTTATTTAAAATTAACATCAATCTTTGTAAAATTAACGCTTTTTATTAATTTATTTCTTTATATTATTACTAATATAAGAAATTTTTTATTATACAGGTACATTCTTTTGTTCGAGCAGGGGTGGTTTGTTTGGAAATATCACGTGTCAGGTCATGATTAAAAGATTAAGGAACATTGATGTTTTTAAATGTATGTAATAATTTGTATTTATGTAATTCTATAAACCAATGTTTGAAATGTCTATAATATAGTGTTTTTTTCTTGTGTTTGTGTTGTAAATTTCATTTCATTTAAATCCTATTTTGAAACTTTTTCTTTGATATTTTGTGTGTTTTTTGTGCTGCGGTGTGCTGTTACAACACACTACAGTATGGCCCTTTATCAATGCTTTTAAAAGAGCTGATAAAGCCCAAATTTATCAATGATTTTAAAGCATTGATAAAGGTATACTTTATTAGTTCTCATAAAAGCATTGATAAAGGTATATTTTATTATCTCTCATGAAAGCGCTGATAAAAGGTCCTTATCAAAACACTAATAAAGGTCTCATTTATTAGAACTTTTTTTAGAAATTCTAAAGGACCCCTATATCAGTACTTTTTCAGTGCTGATAAAAGATAAAAAAATTTAACATCTCTAATGTATTTAGCACTTTTCTAGCACTGATAAAGGCCATTTATAGTGTTGTTAAAGGCTTGTTTGTTATTATTGGAATGATCACTCAAAAACATCATGGAAGAAGAAATTATTTTAAGGTTTTTTTTATTTTTAAAACAAAAAAACTATCTAAAATGTGAAAATAAAAAAAAAAGTAAAGTAAACAACCAATTAGACCCCCAGCAACAGCACCAGTTTTGATGCGTGCCTATCACAGGGCATGGTAAAAAGAAATTATAATTTTTTTTAGTGTAACACAGTTTCTGACTAGGGTCGTCTCACTTGAGGATCCTTCTCAGCCTGTTTTACTTACTTCTTCTAAATCTCATAAACTAATTATTTTTGTGGTTTTTAAATTTAATGAAAAAAATGAAGAATATTTTTTTTGTTTTTGATTAATAATTTAAACTAATATGAAAACCTAAATAAAATGAGTTAAGAAGAAAGAACTTGGTCTTGGGTTTGGTTTTGGGTTCAACCATCATTCTCCTTTATGTGTTTGATTCTAGTTTGATAATCCAAACATGAAATCTCATGTTTGAATTACTATTCTTTACTAGAATAAAAATAGTTTGAGTTGAATGTTATTGAGGGTAATCACAATATTGGAGGAATTCTCCTCACCCATGCATGCTTCTCAAATCTACCAAAAATTTAAAACGAACTTTGAAGAAAATTCAATAACACCTTTACCTCCCCCGGACCATGCCTCGGGGTCAGCCTCTCGTTTCTGGGAGTAAGAGATCACAATGGTGGAGTGTATGGATAAGAAGAGAGAGGGGGTAAAGGATGAAAAAAAAAAATATAATTTATAATGAATGTTAAAATAATAATAATTATTATTATTATTATTATTATTATTATTACAATTAAGAGAATTAGTTCTTGAAAAAGGAGACAGAAAAATAATAAAATAAATTTAAAATAAGAATGTGATAATTATAATAATGATAATAATAGTAATATTAATAATAATAATAAAATAAATATTAATACTAATAATAATAATAATACTTATAAATAAAAGAAGATAATTAAGAAGAAGAATTGTGGAATGGATGGAGAAACTCAAATGCATGGATTAATAAAAATAAAATTTAAATTACAATTAAAATAAAATAAAAAAAAATAAAACTAAAAAAATAAAGAATAAGAAATGGGGGAGATTTGAGATCAGCCTCCCTCAGTGGAGATCTCATCCTTGGTGCATCGGAAAGAATGGGATGAAATGAAATGATATGGGAAGGAGGAGCTCTCCTCCTTTTATAATCCATATTTTCCCTTAAAAATGAACCATGTGTTAGACCCATTAAATGGAAAATTCATGTGTATACCCCTTCATAAATTTTGTTCCCCATTTTCTTTTGCGTCTCCCCTCAAAATTTCAGCATATTGTTTCACGTGTATCAAGATTTATGACCATTTCACTCTGAGAATTTAATCTTCTAGACACCCTATCCATATTCCATGTATTTGGTTCCTATGCATTAATGTCCTTCCAAAAAGTTTAATCATGTGTTGCCTCCTTAATTAAATTTGTTATTAAATTCCTTATCCAACTCCATATCGAATTTCAGCTCCATTGGGCCAGACAACTTTGATATATAAGCTCATATTAAAAACATTCCAAATCTGTGAACAGTATATATATGTATATTCGTGTATATACATGAATGTATATGGATGTACATGCATGTATTTGTATGTATGTGTGTGTATGTATATGTGGATGTGTATGTGTATGTGTATGTGTATGTGTAAGTGTATGTGTATGTATACATGTATGTGTATGTTGACCGCGTTGTCATGGCATGTCAAATTGATAATTATTTAAAAAAGATTTTTTAGTCCAGGGAAAACCTTAGGTCGTCTCTCAAGGAGTGTTGGTAGTTTATAGTGTGTATTTTTAATAAAGATTACTAAAAGAGGGGATAATTTTGAAAATAGTTTTAAGAAAATAACTTAACTTTAAGAGTTTAATAGTTCATATAATAAGGTGGTGATTTAAAAATTATTAGAGAAGGATATCACTTCAAGTTCACTACACATCTTGGATAGTTCATTATTCTGAAAATTACACATGGTTTTGTTTAATTCTTTGGTTGAGGTTTGTCAAGATCTTAATTCTCCTCTTGCCACTTAAAACATTGCACAAAGTACCAACCCATGACACAACAATCATGTTTTCAAGGTTTGGAATTCAAGAATAGATTAAAGGATACTAAATCATACTAATATCTTTTGTATGTGTGAGCAAAAGAGGGTCCTTTTCTTTCCCAATCAGAACAACCCAAGTTTCTCACTTGAAATTTCAACCCAATCGGTGTTGAAATGAAAATAAATTCACTTAATTAAACCCAAGAAATGAATTCAGAGGAGAAAAATGTTTAGATAAAACATAAGTGAAATAATCCACACAAAAATTACACAAAACCATTAGAGTATTAAGTGTCGGAACTCCCTCCCAATTATGTGTAGCTCCCTTGAAATTATCATCCACCGTTTAGCTCACCATCGAGAGGAGGAGAAGGCTCGAGTGGAACTTCAACTTTATCCTTGATCCCCTTATGAGGATAGGGTCATACAGAACTTCTTGGATGAGGAGATGACTCTTTTGGGTCCCTAAAATACCATAGCTTTTCCTCCTGGTCTAACTTACAAATGAAGAGCCCAAGGAGCCATTTTATAGGAAAATTGGAAGGTGGTTTTGAGCATCCTAAGTTCGAGAAACCACTTGGTTCATGGTTTTTGATGGCCAGACAGTCTTATCTCACTTTTGAAAAATGTAAAAAGTTGTATCCCCACCTTTTTACTATCTCCACAAAACATTTATCGCCATTTGTACAATCACGTCTCGAGATATCGACAGAACACTGCACACCACTTTTGACTTCGTGCAGATTCAGTGTTCTGGATATATCAGTCAGGATGGGCCACCATATGACCAAATTAGCTTTGGGTTTCTTCATATGAAATTTATCCCATTGAATTTAAGTCTATACCAAAAAAAATTCAGTCTATTTGGATCCACGTTTTATTATAAGTATGTGGCTTAGTCCACTTGTGTGCATGGATCTTGCGCGGTTTGGCCCATTTTTCTTGGACATCATCATGGGCCCTCCAAATCACCTCCACCTTCAATAAAATTATCAAACCAAGTATCATTTACCTTTTAACAGTAATAAACAAAAAATAATTTAATCAATCATGAAGTGAAATTTGTTATTTTTTTTATAATTTTCAATACAAAACTAGTTTACAACAGTAGTGTAAGGGTGAAAATTAAACAGTGAATCATAGTGCAATCACTCCCCCACACCTAAATAGTTTCACTCTTGGGAAAAGTCATATTTTTATAAATTATGCATGTAGATATTACCAACATCATTAATATTTAACATTTGAGGAAATTTTAATTCATTAAATTAATGTGATCAATGCACAAACCACACAAAGGAGTTCTTCCTAGTGAAAATGGAAAAAGATATCTCATAAATCATACCATAGTGATATTAAAAAAGATTCATGATACTAAATTGATAAATGAATTCATAATTCAACCTTTTCACTAACTCTCCATGTGTGTGTGTGAAAACCATTCCATGCTATTCTTTCCACTTTCTATACAATAAATATAGGATATTTTAAAAAAATTCAACTTAAATGATTTTATCCACCAAAACTTCTCTACATCCTTTGCAATAACATTTCAAGATCCACTCACTTAAGAATTACCAAAATTCAAACCATGAGCTCCTAACCTAGATATCCCCATATGTTGCACATTTCATCACTCCCCTCATTTATTTTTTTTTTCTCAGAAGTTGCATTTGGAATAAATCTCGCACTCATCTCTCAACCTTTGTTTGATCTCCTCATGACACTAATTGTAATAGTTATAACAAGATCAAAGTTTGAGGATGAGTGGTTTTTGATTTTCCCAAGACACAACCCAATTTTACTTTGATTTTTTTTTTCAGGGTGTACAATAGTCTAATATCAGGTACACACACATAGGTCAATCTGGTATAGTAATGAAACATATTAGATAAAGAAATAACATATGGAAATATCATTTTACGCTGAAAAACATTAACCTAACATATATTTACCTTCTATCAAGTAATAAATATTCACACTTTGTAGTTTGGTGCAAACATTTGTGGAGATATTAGTGAAATAGTTTTCCCAAAAACTACTCACACAATGGGCATCAATCATCTCAAAGGTTTCATAGAGATACAACCATTTATATCATTGACAGAAAACCAATTCACTAAAAATCACTCCTTGATGTTAAATTCATACAAAAATTTTAAATCAACATGGAATCAAAAATTTCAACATGCATTTTCAGTAAGTTCCATGATTTGGTGACCATAAGGTGGGAAGTAAAAATACAATAAAGAAGGTGAAAAAGAGAAGAAATAATAAAGATGATGAAAATCCTAATGAACTGAACAAGATGGGGAAAATGAAAATATCATAAAGAAGACCAAAAAGAAAATAAAGAGAGAGATAAAAATGATGAAAATTCCTAACTAACCCTGGAATATACCCATCCCCACCCCCACACACCTAGAGTGTGCAGTGTCCTCACTATAAAAAAATAAAATGTGGGAAGGGAGGATAAAACATGGTGGGTGTTATTGGTATGTTGCTTCTTGAACATGGAGTTCCAAGTTTCCCACTTGAAATTTCAACCCAATCGGGGTTGAAATAAAAAAGCGGTTCACTTAATTAAAACCAAGAAATGAATTCAAAGGAGAAACGTGTTTAGATAAAACAAAAGTGAAATAATCCACACACAAATTACACAAAACCAGTAGAGTATCAAGTGCCATAAATCCCTCCCAAGTATGTGTATCTCCCTTGAAATGATCATCCACCATTTAGATGACCATCAAGAGGAGGAGAAGGATCGGGTGGAACTTTGCCTTCATCCTCGATCCCCCTGTGTGGAGATATTAGTGACATAGTTTTCCCAAAAACTACTCACACAATGGGCATTAATCATCTCAAAGGTTTCACTAATATACAACAATTTATATCATTGAAAGAAAACCAATTCACTAAAAATCACTCCCTGATGTTAAATTAAAACAAACATTCATTCCATAACAGATTCAAGTTTTCATCAAATGTTAAATCAACATGGAATCAAAAATTTCAACATGCATTTTCAGTAATTTGCATGATTTGGTGACCATAAGGGGGGAAGTAAAAATACCATAAATAAGGAAAAAATAGAATAAATAATAAAGATTATGAAAATCCTAATGAACTGAAAAATATGGGGAAAAGTGAAAATACCATAAAGAAGGAGAAAAAGAGAATAAAGAAAGAGAGAGAAAAATGATGAAAATTCCTAACTAACCCAGAAATGTAACCATCCCCCCACACCTAGAGTGTGCAGTGTCCTCAATGTAATAAAATAGAATGTGGGAAGGAAGGATAAAACTCAGTGGGTGTAATTGGTATGTCGCTTTTTGAACATGAAGTTCCTCTATCGGGAAGTCTAGAAGGGCTTCGTGGAAGTGTTTTAGCCACTAGACATTGAAAATGAAGGTTTGCTTAGTTTCTTCATTTTGAACCTGAACAACACCAAATGGAGATACATTAGTAATAATTTATGGTCCAATCCAATGGGAACTAAGCTTACTTAGATGCAACTTCAGCCTTTCATTGTAGAGGAGAACCTTCTGGCCAATGTGGAATTGATGATGAAGGATGATACAGTCATGGGAAGCCTTGGTTCACTCCTTATAAATCCTAGAGTTCTCATAATCATCTCTTCTTATTTCCTCCAGCTCCTGAATCTTTAAATTCCTTTGAGAATTGCACCAAAAAGATTAAAATTTCATTATTTGATGGCCCAGTAGGTCTGGTGCTCAATATCAATAGGGAGGTGACAACTCTTTCCAAACACTAGTCAATATGGTGACATGCCAATGGGGGTTTTTAAAGAAGTACGGTAAGCCCATAATGAATCATTGAGTCTAAGACTCCAATCTTTTCTATTGGGTTGAAACACTTTTTCAAGATTCTATTTTAATTCTCTATTTGACACCTCAGCTTGACCATTGGTCTATGGGTGATAATTAGTAAACACTCGATGCCCAACCCCATACCGATGCAAAAGAGATCGCATTGTTCAGTTGCAGAAATGAGAACCCTGGTCACTCATGATGAACCTAGGTAATCCAAACCTTCAAAAAATTTGGGTTATCAAAAATTCCACAACTGCCTTAGAATCGTCATTCCTTGTAGCTTGTGACTCTACCCATTTTGAAACATAATCCACTACCAATAGAATGTATAGGTTACCAAATTAATTGGGTAATGGTCTCATAAATTCAATGCCCCAAACATTTAAAATGTCATGTAAGAGTAAGGGTTTGTGGCATCTCATTTCTTTTAGATACATTCCACATTATTTAACAGTGAGGAAAAGATTTATATAAGTCATGGGAATCCCAAAAAAATGTGGTCCAAAAGATACTAGAATCAAGGACCTTGCGAGCAGTCCAATGGGGACCAAAGTGGACCCCACAAGTAAGAATGTGGAAGAACCTAAGGAAGGACTGAAACTCACTATCAGGAACACAACTTCCGAGGGCTTGATCACAACAGGTGAGCCAAAAGTATGGATCATCCCAAATGTACCAACAGGACTCATGTTTTAGACAGCCAGCCTGGTTTTTTTTAAATCAGTAGGAATGCAAGATGCTACCAAATAATTTACAATTTCATCATACCAAGGAACATCATATTGCACTCGGTACAGTTGATCATTAGGAAACATATCATTTATAGGAAGACAAGGGGATGATTCAATGTCCGAGGATGGACAGATCCTACTTATATGGTCTGCCACCACATTCTATGCTCCTTTTTTATCTCTAATTTCTAAATTTAATTCATGAAGGAGGAGCATCCAGAAAATGAGATGTGGTTTGGCTTCCAGTTTCTTAAGGAGATACCAGAGGGATGCTTGCTCTGAGAACACAATGACTTTGGTCCCCAAAAGGTATGACTTAAATTTTTCTAAGGAAAACACAATGGCAAGGAATTATTTTTCATTTGTGGTATAGTTTTCTTGGTTTGGGTCCAAAGTACATGAGGCATAGGCAATGACATGTGGAGATTGATCAACCCATTGTAATAAGACTTCCCTAATTGCATAGTTATATTCATCACACATAGACTAAAATGGTAAACCCCACCGAGGTGGTTGGATTACCAGTGGTGACGTGAGACTCCATTTTAACTTATTAAAATCTTCCTCGCATTCTTTATCAGAAACAAATTCTTTTTCTTTTTGGAGTAATCAGATTACTAGGGTACCCAGGATGGTTCATGACAAAGTGGTATCAGAGGGAGGTTGATCCTTTGTATTAATGTCAGTATGAATTTTTGAAATATTGTAGGGACTTAGGAGGTAATTTTGATTTAGTGTTTGTCCAGATATCACCATAATAAATGTTATGTCACTAGGGGTGGTTAGGTAAAATTCCTTGTGGATTAGTTCTAGTTTTTTCCCTATTCTAATTTGGATATAGTGGATTCCAAATATGGTTATTTCATCTATTGAGAATATTTTCCATTATTGTTTAGTTTGAGTGTTAATATAATGTACTAATTTTTGTATTATGATGTTTCTAATCATCATTCCTCCAAGAATACAAGTAAATCGAGTACAGGAATAGGCTGTTTTTGAACCTCAACAAGAGAATCCTTTTGTAGACCTGAATCTGGTTGAGGTGATCATGCATACTCTACAAGCTCTGGGATAGGCACCACCACCAATCCCCATTTAGGCTCCAACTGTGGATCCTTAGGGGGGGATTCTATGAAATAATTCTCAAGAGTTCCTTCACCATAACTCTCTAATTTTCAAAGGCTCCATTGATCCTCAACATGATAAGGAATGGTTGGGAAGGATATAACATTTTTTGAGTTCTTGGAGACCCCAGACGAGATCAAGGTGAAGAGTGCCACCTTTGTGATGGAAGGAATGAGTACGAGATAGTATAACATTATGGTGATGATGAAGAAACATAAGTTATTATAATGGAAAGACTTTAATGTTCTTTTCACCAACCAGTTCTATCCAGATTCAATAGTGTTGGCTAAGGATGTGGAGTTTTTCAAACTTGAGTAGGTTGATAGAAACGTGACTAAATATTCAAATCACTTCACTGAGATGGTATAGTTTTCACCTGATATTGTATCTAATGAGAGGATAAAGGCTCAATGGTTCAATTTGGGACTTCAATTATAAATTTGTTCTTAGTTTTTCTTACTAAAGCTTCCCACTTATTCTAATGTGCTAGATAGGGAAATGGTGGTTGAGATGGACCTGGCTAAAAAGTCTAGGTTAATGGTAATTCCTTATTCTCCCAGTGGAAGTGTTATTTCCTTTAAGGGAAAATATAAGCATGATGATTCTCATGGAATTTCTCAATATCAAAGTCATTATAAGCCTCTTAAAGTACCAAGAGGAAGTCCTTTGATTTTCTACCAGTGTGCCAAGACAAGACATTCTAAGAGGGTAATCACTAAGGTGCCCAATAACTGTATCTCCTGCAGGTGTTCAGGGTACTTAAAGATATTATACCATAATGTTTCTACATATCGTAGTGGAACGGGATAGTTATCTCCTCCTTAAACTTCAAGGAAATCAGATGCTTCACGTCTAAAACTGTTCCAACCACAGGCATCTGGAATGAAGCTGCTTCATGGAGTGGAAGAGTCTCTAGAGGAAATAGATATGGGTCCAACAAGAATGAGGGGTACCATTATTATAGATTCATCAATAGTGATTATTCTATTTTATAATGGTTCATCTCACTCATTTATTTCAACCCATATTATTAATCTGATAAATCTTTCTACAGATATTTTATCTTGTGCAGTGGATATTACTACACCCCTTGGTATGGAGAGAGAGATGGGTCTCCATAGTCCTGCATGTGTTTCCTTTCTTTCTTATGTCGAGATGGATTGAAGTTTTTTGTTCCTTGACATGAAATTGCTTCACATTATATTTGGGATGGATTGGATCATTGATAATAAAGCCCAGATTGATTGTTATCTTCGACGGGTCGACCTTACTACACCCAATGGTGTGTCTCTTCTTTTTCAAGTAGATTAGGACCCAAGGTCGAGCATATATGGACCTTCTCATCCATAGTTTTAGAAATTAATATCAGTTTTTTCTTTTGATCTAGATTGGGAATCTTTGAGTATTAATCTACCTTCAGTTGTCATCGAGTTTCATGATGTATTTCCTTTTGATTTCTCTAGCCTACCACTGGTAATGGAGGTTGAGTTTCATATTGACTTAATTCCTGGTACTCAACCTGTTTCAATTCCATCTTACCAAATGGAACTAGATGAACTGAAATATCTGAAGTCTGAGTTGGGAAATTTTCTTAATAAAGGCTTTATATACCCAAGTGTCTCACCTTGGATGGAAATGGTTATCTTCACTAAGAAGGCTGATGGTTATCTTCACTTATGTGTTGATTATTCAAATCTCAGTTGAGTTAAGGTAAAGAAAAAAATATTTATTTCCATGTATTGATGGTCTATTTGATCACTTCAAAGGGGTGAAGTGGTTTTCAAAGATCTAACTTCGATCGGCTACCATCAATTGTGGATAAAATATTCTGAAATTCAGAAAACCACCTTTAGAAGAAAGTACAGTCATTATTAGTACCTTATTATTCCCTTTGGTTTGAAAAATGATCCTCTATTTTTCATGGTTTTTATGAACAGGATCTTCCATCAGTATCTGGATATCTTTTTAGTAGTATTTTTGTATAACATCCTTTTTTAATCTAAATATAATTAATACCATGTGCATCATCTGAGAACAAGTCTGAGTATGCTGAGAAATAATTATCTTTATTCCAAGCTTTCAAAGTGTAATTTCTAGATTCAGGAAGTGAACTTTTTGGTGCACGTGGTGTATGAATAGGGTATATCACATGATATAGATAAGTTAAAGTTTGTAACGACTTGGTAGAAACTATGTAATGTCTTTGAGCTTCAGAGCTTCTTGGTTTTAGCTGTATATTATCACCGATTTGTAAAGGACTTCTCAAAGTTTTCTTCTCTAATGACTGCTCTAGCTTAGAAGGGGTGAAGTTTTTTTAGAATGATAAATTTCAGACTTCTTTTGTCAATATGAAACATCTTTTGACTATTGCACTGGTGTTGACTCTTTCAGAGGTCGGGCAGGGCTAAGTGTTCTTTTGTGATACGTCAGGTTTAGGCTTGGGCTGAATTTTTATGTAGGGTGACCATGTAGTAGCTTATAGATCTCATCATCTTAGGCCACATAAGAAGAATTATCCTACCCATGACCTTGAACTTGTAACTTTGATGTGAACTCTTAAGAGTTGGTGGAATTACCTTTATGTAAAAAAGGATTATTTTGTTTTCAGACCACAAAATATTGAGTTATATCTTCTATCAAAAAGATTTGAATCTCCACCAGAGGATTTGGGTGGAATACTTATAATCTTTCAACTTTTACATCACTTATACACTGGGGAAATGTAATTTCATTATAGATGCATTAAGTAGGAAACTTCAACCCCAGGTAGTGAAGGAATATTTGGAAGAATTGAATTAGATGGCTCTCTTTGCATAGTTTCATATTGGAGTTCAGGAGAAAGGGGCTGAAGTTTCTTTTAGCCTGCATTCAGTTGACATATTCTCTTCTTGAGATGATTCTTTAAGATCAAGATCTTGATAATGAATTATGTAGTATTCTTGACTCTCTTTGTGTTAGGGAGAGATTTTCCCTGTGGTCATTCTGTAAAGAGGGTATTCTTTGCTTTCAAAATCACTTTTTTGTTCCATTAGTTACAAGGAAGGCTGTAATGGGGGATGGTTATAATTCCCAGTGTGATTTGAACCCAGGAACCACAAAGATGTTCTATGATATGAGAAAATAGTTCTAGTGGACCAGTATGAGGTGGGTTATTTCTGAGTTTGTTTCTTGTTTTTTTACTAGCTAACGGGTAAAGGTCGAGCACCAGAAACCTTCAAGTTTACTTCAGCCACTTTCAGTACCAACTTGGAAGTAGGATAAATTTTATATGGAATTTGTGTTTGGGTTTCCTCATACCTAGAGGAAGAAGAATGAAATATGGGTTGTGATCAACATACTGACCATGTTGGATCACTTTATACCCATTCGAGATGTAACAAGAGTAGAGGAGTTGGGAAATATCTATGTGGAAGGGATTATACATTTAAATGGAGTTACATTTTCTATAGTCTCTAATAGATATCCTTAATTCACTTGTTTCTTTTAGATATGCCTTTAGAATGTACTTGGATCTAGGGTATATTTGAGTATGGCCTACCATCCACAGTCGAATTGCCAGACAGGGAGAGTTGTACAGATTCTTGAGGATATGCTTCGTGCTTGTGTTATCAACTTCGGTGCAGCTTGGGATGATCACATGGGGTTGGTTGAGTTTTCTTATAACAATATTTATTATTATGTGATCAAAATGGCACCTTTTGAGACCTTTATGGTTGAACTTATCAATCTCCATTGTGTTGGTCAAAAATTGGTCAAAGTTCCTTGGTTGTACCAAGTTTGGTGCAAGATACGACAAGAAAGATTCAGTTAATTCATCAGATAATATTGAAAACATAAATTTGATATAAGTCTTATGTTGATCATCACCATAGACCATTGGAGTTCTTAGTTGGTGACCTAGTGTTCTTGAAAGTTTCACCCCGGTTGGGTCATCAATGACTTGGGAGGCAAGGGAAAATTTCTCCTCGTTTTGTGAGAACTTTCGAGGTTATTAAACAAGTAGGGGAAGTTTCATAATATTTAGAACTTACACTGTAGGTAACATTGATACATGACATATTCCATGTATCGTAGATGAGAAATTAGTTATCTGATCCATATCATATTTTGAGCTGGAGTGGTCTTGATATTGAAGTTGATTTATCTCTAACTGAGCGGCTAGTCTAAACAGTTGATTCTGAGACCAAGGTACTTCATGGGAGTACAATACCTTTGGTTCGTGTGCTATGGAATCATGGTTCAGATAATCATCAGATTTGGGAACATGAGGCACTGATGAGAGAGTAGTGGCCTCATCTATTTGATATGGAAGCTTCTTCATAGGCTTTCTTGGGACATAAAGTTTTTATAGTGGGGAGGTTGTAACATCTTGTTACTGATCTGACAGTTATGTCTTTAAACTTGTCATGGTTTTTCCTTTTCATGGACTGGGTAGGTTTGAGAATGAATTATGATGATATCTATAATGGTAAATTTATATATTTGTTGAAATCTCAGCTTTAACCATCCCTTTTTTGTAGGCTTCCAAAGGATTAAATTTTGTGTAACTAGGTTACATGTTGTGTAACCAGGTTACATGTTGTGTAATTAGGTTACATGTTGTCTATCCAGGTTACATGTTGTGTAACCAGGTTACATGTTGTGTAACCAGGTTACATGTTGTGTAACCAGGTTATATGTTGTGTAACCAGGTTACATGTTGTGTAACCAATTTACACATCATGTAAGGGTTCTGCATACAAGTCATGAAAGGCTTCATGCTATGAAGGGTACATAATGTGAAGAGCCTTTACATGTCATGAATGAATTACAGATCAGATTTTTTTACTTGGAGCATCATTTTTTAATTCTAGGAAAGTTTTTTTTTGACAGTTATAGAAATTAATAGTTTTAAGATGTGTATTGATATTACACATCATGAAATACCCTGACTATGGTTTTTAAACAGGTAGTGCGGTTGAGTTTCTATTTTAACCTCTCCTCTAGTTTGATATCCCTCAACCCAAAGACTTCCCTAGGTGATCTTGAATCTCTCAAACCCTTATATATCTTTTCTTTTGTCATTTCATCATCATTGTGCTTGCAGTTTTATTCTCGGGTAATCATTCTTCTTCATTATCCATCCTTACCTCTTTATCATCCTTTGGGATTTCAATAGATCATCCTGAAATTGATGGATCTATGCTTTGTGATATTGGATCTCAATTCATGGTTGTGTTTCAAGGTCTTTTACTCTTTCATTCTCATTGACGGGTGTTGTTGTGAGAATTGAGTTTCGGTAAAAAGGTAGGTTGTTTCATCTGGATTAGTCAAATTGATTAACTTTGAATTGAACGATTTATATTAACTGTGGATTTAAATTCAATTGATCAAACTTGATTTCAATTGATTCAATGATAAAGAACAAATCCAGTGAATTGGGATATTTGGAATGTTTTTGGCATGAGAATTTGGGAAACACTCAATTATATTGAATTGGGGTGTGTTTATGGAAATTTATAGATTTAAATTATTCAATTTAAATTGTGGATTTGATGGAAATGATTTCAATTAAGTTTTTGAATTTAATTTTGGATATGAAATTTAAAATGGATGGAATTTATTTTCAATGGATTTAAAACTTGTAGAAATGGCTTAAAAAGATTTGATAGACACTCAGTGGTTTTATCTTGTAAAAGAGGCATGTTTTTTTGTTAAAACCTGTTTTGGTTTTAAATGGAAAATTGGAATTGAAATGGAATATTGGGATTTAATTTTATTTTAATACTTCTTAAAATAAATTTCTCATCATTTATTGGGTAAGATCACATGCAAGACTTAAGTAGTTTTTAATCTATTTGGACACACTCTACACTATTACAACATTCTAAAACATACATGCAGTGGGTCATATCCTTGATGGGTTGGTGATGAGTATCCTTTGGCTAGTGTTAGAGGGATGTGTGTATACACATATTGCTGAAATCACATAGAGCGTGCGGAGTCCTATAGCCTGGAACATTTGTACCTATTTTACAGATGGCCATGTTGCTCGCTTGTTTTATATTTGAGATATAAATGAATGCCAATGTTGTTTGAACTCTTTTACAGGCCTTATGAACTTATATAAATAGTTTTATATAAATGTTTTATTTAATCCATTATTTTAGAAATATTCCATCACTTGTAAAGCCTTTGCTTGAAGTATTTTTTTCCATACTTTGAACTGTATATCATGATTTGTTTAAATATACTTTAAAATGTGAAACCTGTTTATTTTAAAATTGAAAGCATTACATTGGTTAATCTATTATTAGAATATGTTATGGAATCCTTGGTGAGACCCTACTAGGATTTTTAGCTCACACCCTACTTGTTCCTTCGGGTGTTTTTATATTATCTTATTCCAGGTTCAAGAAAGGGAAAAGGATCTCTTAGAGGTGGATCCATCTGTTGAACCTTGGTTTTGGTGAGTGCATCCTTAGGGACTTGGGTTGCTTTCCTATTTTGGTACTTGGGATATAGTACTTTGTTCTTGTTTATTCCTTGTTGTTTACTGGTACATTTATCTCAGTGGGCTTTATTTTTTATGCATACTATCTTGTTTCTTTTACTTCCATTTTGTATTGTGGAAAATTCATTCCCACTTGCATGTTGTATGATTCCAGGTGCTAGTCTTCGACCCATGGGAATAAGGAACACCCTTCAGGCTATGTCAAGACCAGCTCGATTATTAGGTTACCAGGATACCCGAGATGGTTCGTGACAATAAATTATGTTTTCCTCCATGGGAATAGGTGGGATCTCTAATGTTGTAAACAAGAGGAAGGGGGACACTTACTACCAAGGTAGTGGAGCATCTCAAAATAAAACCACTGAATTCATTAGATTTCCTCCATGATTAAGTAATAAGCCTGGATGTTTCCAATTTCGTTTATTCAAGAATATTAAGTGAGATTGTAAAGTACCACCTAGAGCATGTCACAACTATAATATGATAGAACAACTCCAGTGTTATTTTCATAGCTCTCCAAAGTCAGTTGCTGGAAATATATCTCATGTCACTCAAAAATATTATTCCTTAATGGGATGATCATGTCATAAAAATTATCATCCTCAAAATTGAGTGAACCAGGGTGATTCCAGAAACACCCTAACTCCTCAGTCAATGAAACCACAATAAGGAATCAAGGAACAAGGGGAGTGAGTAAGAACTTATATGGTGCTGAGTAGATGATCACAAAATACCAATCAGGTCCTTCTACTGTATGAGATACCATTATACATAACAAAACCCTTATCCAAGTTATTTTTGATACTGGTGTTTCTTAGTATTTTATTAATTCATGTTTAATTGATCAAATGGGATTACATATTGAGATGATTCCATATGTTATGAGTGTCCAGGAACCTATTAGGTAGTGATAGTATAGGGGATTTAAGTGTGCATCTTGTTCTATAAAAATTTATGGAGCCCATTTTGATTGGGAATTTTCAATTTTTGACATGGATGTTTTTTATTTTATTATGGGAATGGGGCGGTTAGCTTCTTTTAAGACATATATATATTTTTATGGATAATGAGTTATGTTTAAAAACTTTTTAAGGGTTAGTGAATATTTTTAAGGTAGATTGGGATGTAAAGTATAGAAAATATATACCTTTAATACAATTAGTTTGAAGAATTCATATCAATTAACAGTGGTTAATTTGGTTACTAATGACATAATTGATACAAGAAATTTTATTACCATAATGGATCAATATCCTGATGTGTTTCCTAGGAATTTCATTAATTTTTTACCTGAAAGGGAAGTATAATTTTCAATTAATCTCCTATAGGGGACAAATACTATTTCACATTCATCATATATAATAGATTCAATGGTTCTGAATGAGTTAAATATCCAATTAGATGAATTTTAAAGTAAATTCTTCATAAAACCGAGTATATCGCCTTGGGATGCTCTAGTTATTTTCTCTCAGGAAGTGAAATGGTTTGTTATGACTCTATGTTGATTATCATAAGACAAATAATGTTATGATAAAGGATAGATACCCCAAACAGCATATTTATGACCTTTTTATTAAATTAATTGATCCCAATAGTTCTCTAAAATTGATCTACTCTCTCAGTATCACTAATTATGGGTTAGGAATGAAAATATACCAAATATATCTTTCAAGATTCATTATGATCATTATTAATATGTGTTCATGAACTTTGTTATTACAAATGTACCAATAGTTTCATTTCATTGATGAATCGTGTCACTCAATGGTACATAGACTCTTTTGTTTTGGTATTTGTGGATGGAATTCTAGTGTATTCATGAAATTAGAAAGAACATGAAGAAAATTTAGATATTATATTGATAATTTTTTTAGCGCACCATTTTTATGTGAAATTCACTAAATATAATTTTTGGATACAAAAAATTTTCATCCTTGTATATACCATTTCTAAGAAAGGTGTATTAGTAGAACATGAGAAGATAGAATCTATTTTCTCTTCAAAACTTCTGAAAAAGTTCTTTGAGATTCGCATCTTTTTGGGATTAGGAGGTTATTATCATAATTTTTTTAGAATTATTTCAACTCAAATCTCCAATGAAAGTTCTCATGAGAAAGAAAACATCATTCTATTAGGGTGTGGATTGTCAACAATCCTTTTTGGAGCCTAAATTATGGAACACTTTATCACCAATTCTTATCTTACCAAAACCTATAAAGGGTTATTTGTTTTATTACAATGTATCTAGATCTAGACTTAGTTGTGTAATCATCCATTAAAATAATGTGGTATATTATGGATCATGACAATTAAGAATTAATGAAAAGATTTATATGACCCATGATTTAGAATTGGTTGTGGTAGTATATGCTTTGAAAACATGGAATCATTATCTATTTTGAGAAAGGATCACTATGTTCAAAAATCATAAAAGTTTAAAATATATTTTTCAAAAAGGGATTTAAACCTGAGATAAATATGATGGATGGAATATCTTTAGATGTGCAACATTGAATTGGTGTATACATTGGGAAAATGAAATTTTTTTATGATTATTTAACACATAAGTCATATAATCAATTTTTGAGAGAAGCTCATGATCAATGTAAATTTATAGCTATGATTATTGATATGTTTTTAGATTTAACTGAGAAAATTGAAGTCATGGTTATATTTCCAATGAATCTTATTCTTGATTTTTTAGAGAAATTCAAGGATTATAAAAGAACATATCCTAATTAACATTCCATTACATCAAAAATTTAAGGTGGGGAGATCATTAATAAATGGAAAATTTTATTGGAATTATATGTTTCTTTTTGAAGATCAAATATTTGTTCAACTTCCTTTTCAACAACAACTACTCTCTATGAACCACCGCTCCAAATGGGATGTTCATCCTAGAATTCAGAAGATGTATATGGTTTTGTAAACTCATTTCTTATGGGATGGAATGAAAAGGAAAGTGATAGAGTATTTCAAGATGCCTCACTTGTTAACAGGTTAAGGTTGAGCACTAATAAACATCTGGTATATTATAATCATTAACTATCTCAGTCTAGAAATAGGAGTATGTGGCAATGGATTTTATTACATTTCTACCAAGAACGGTTCAAAAACATGATTCCATATGGGTGATTTTAGACTAGATCACAAATTCAGATCAATTGATCCCTATTCAAGAATATAATATAGTGTAAGACTTGGTAAAACTATATATTCACAAGTTTATAAATATTCATGGAATTTCAATCATCTCTAACCAAGATCCTCATTTTACCTCTTAGATTTAGCGATCTTTATAGTAAGATATGGGTACCTTTTTACCATGAACAAGGATTATCATCCTCAAATGGATAGAAAATCAAATCAAATGATCCAAATATTAAAATATATTCTCTAAGTTTATGTTATGAAGTTCATAGTATCATGGTAAGATCATATACTATTAGTGGAGTTCTCGTACAGTAAAAGCTATCAAGACATGATATATATGGCTCATTTTGAATAATTGTATGTCTATCCTTTTCAATATCCACTTTGTTGGGTAAATACCAAAGAAAGTTAACTTTATGGACCTAGAATTATTTAGGAGATTATTAATAAAATTCAAATGATTATGAAAAGGATGGAGATAACTCAAATTCATTAGAAACATTATGTGAATCGTCATCGTCAGCCATTATCATTTTATGTGGGATACCGTCTGTTCTTGAAAGTCTCTTCAAGGATAGGGAATCGACATTTGGTTAAGTAATGTAAATTATATCCAATTTGTATTTTCAAGTTTTAAATACTATAATAGATTAGTGATGTGGATTATTGGTTGAATTTACCACCACAATTTAGTATTGTACACAATGTATTTAAAGTGTCTAAATTGAATAAGTATTGGTCTAATCCTAGCCAGGTGATTCATTGGGACAACATTGATCATTCACTATTTATTACACTGATACACATGCTGATATGGATTATTGATAGAAAATATAAATTGATATGGTGAATGAGTATCAATTTGATGAGAGTTTTATGGTATTGTGATCATATTTAGAATGAAACTTAGGAACGTGAGAAAGAAATGTTAGAACTATGGCCCAAACTCTTTTGAAGAATTGAAAATATCAAGATTTACAGTGAAATAAATCCTAATTGTTTTTAGAATGAAAACCCCCAGTTTGAGGTATTTCCTTATACTCTTAGTGTTTTTAAATCCTTTTTCATGGTTTTATTTGGTCTTTGGGATCTTGGATGAATTTCTTGGAGAGTTTGGGAGTGGTTGGCCATTTGTGGGTCCACCGTGGGTAGAAACACATCATAGTGGTGGGTTTTCCAAACTATTTGTGTCCCTATGAAACATTTAGAGGCTGAAATGGATAGATTCTAGGTGTGTTCAGGGTCATGGTTCCCTGGGAGACCCATTATGAAACACATCCATAGAGGCCTCACTACGTCGTGGTCCATGGTGTGGTGAGCCTAAAATGGCCTATGTATTTGAAATATGTTGCGGTGGATGTCCATGTTCTTCCTCGTGGATATAGAGATATTTAAGTCACCATGTCCTTGGTGGATCTACCAGGTCATGGTGATGGTCAAATAGTTTTTGAATCAGCTGTTTAAAATGTTGATTTTTGGGGGAGGATTTATGGATCTACATCTGTTCTTCTTGGGAGGATTTTTAATATTGTTTTTAACCTTAAAATACCTATTATAACCCTTATATTTCCTCTTTATATGTGTTTTATATTTGGAATTTTAGGGTAATCCCTTGGATTACTTCTTGTTGGATGACTATAGATTTTTTGGGAGGATGATTTTTGGTATAGTAGTGGAATTGTCTCTCTCATTTTGTTGTGTGATTGAGTCAAGGAAGGTGGATTATCTATCAATCCATTATTCCTATAATTTTAAGTCTTATATGTCTAAAATATCTGATGTGATTTTGAATAAAAACTCATGTTGTATATCAGTTTCAAAATCTTAAGTGCTTGTTTGAAAAAAGGTTTGTGTTTCCAAGAAATCGTGTCAACCTTTTTAGAAGCTTTTATACCGCTATATCTCATAGTGTTTTAATGATCACAAAAACTCAATAATGTATATAATGATTTTATTGAGTGATTCTCAGTTATTTTAATAAAATTAAAATTCATGCTTTTTAAAGAAGCAAATGGTTAAATCTTAAGGATCATAGGTAATCTAATTAAGGTCTTTGAAGTATTATCAGATATCATTAAAGAGTCTTAATGGATGTGTTTACTCCTTGTATGGTGGGTATAATAACTATATAATACCTTCAATTGAATTGGAGGAGGAACCTTTTGAAGTTTGATGCAGCATATACCACTAGAAAGCCGGTCGCATGGACAGAACCCTCCTAGCATGCAAAAGACTCACCGATCAGTTGGTGGAGTCCCACTAGTCATCCATTGGTAGTAGGAAGTGTGCAGGGACCTCCAGGTAGTCCATCGACTATCTGATAGAGGATTCTAGGTATCTAGTGGCATTAATATAGGAGCTCTATGGAAGAATTTAATATTAATACACGGCCTTAAACATTACATAATCTTGATTTAAGTTAATAATTCACATTGATGATCTTTTTAGGTTTAGAGCTTTATAGAATTCGGTCATAACATATACATAACAACTTGAATATTACATGTAGACACTTCTACTCAGTATCCAATTTTTTTATAAAATAAAAACTCTTTAAAAAAAGATTCATGTCTAGTTACATGTTTTAGATAGAATGACTTTTCCTTTATCACATCCTTGACCCTATTCCACTTTATGTCCTGTGAAAACATTTCAAAAACTTGGGATGAGCATAAAAATCTCAGTAAGGGATACACAAAGAAGGAAAACTGTTAGTTTTTTAAAACAGTAAGTAAACCATGAATACCTTATCATAAGTAATAATTTTTACCTTTATGAAGTATTAAATACTCTTCACTGAATAAAAGATCATTGTTTACCATTTTTTAACCAAAATATTACCATAAAACCCATAGAAAGAACACATAACATATAAAGGTAACTTGGGACATAAACATAATTAAATAGAATAACCATATAGTCGACTTCCACACATATCACTAAATAGAATAGCCATATGGAAAACTTCTATACCCAATGCATTAGAGTTTATAACGTAACCACCTATCCTAGTTTATCATGACACCACCTGTCATTTGGTTTATCACGTAACCACCAGTCAAATATCCAAGTACCATTATAAAATCATAACACATAAAATATTGAAAATATAAAAATTTCACTAATAAAATTTAATTTGAAATAACAAGAAATAATTTCAAGATATTGAATTAATAAATACATTTCAAAAACCATTTTCAATACCAAAACACTCAAAAAGGAAATAATGGGTTTCTTTTTTTTATTTTAGAAAACATTAAGGCTTATAGAGGAATCTAAATAATGATTTCGGCGGCGGAGAGGTCATTATCACCGCAAATGTTAAAAACATTCCTTTTTTCATTTAGTAAAATGACTCATAGAAAAAAATATTCCCTTTGAATGAAATTAAAATTAAAAGGGTTTTATTATACACCGTATACAATAATAAGGTATATATTATCGAAATATGCCTCAATGAAAGCAGATTGAGACGAAGTCCCTTACCTCGTATCCAACTTGACCCGTTCGTTCTTTAATTTCCTGAATAATAAACTTAAGTTAATTTCAAATTTCTTAAGAAAATTTTTCATGTTTATTATTCTTTTTATATCACTTCTTACCTCTCTATAACAATTAGTTAATTATTTGAGTTCACATCGGACATTTTGTCGATGTTCGGAACTTGAGTTAAAAATGAACTTGTTGTAGTTATAAATTATTCATGTGGTGTAAATTACATTATATCCAGAATGATATTCATGATTTATATATCATATATATCCAGTATATATGTATTTAGAATAGTACATAACATTTGTAGATAAGAAATGAAATGCACCGTTCATGGAGACGGTAAGTCGTACGTACGCTTGAACGCTACTTTCATTTCTATTTCACATTTTAATAGAATAAAAACATAATGATACATAGGTATATTATAATTATAGTATAATATCATATATAATTTCATTAAATCCATCCTTTATACGTCCCATGTATGGCATGAACGAGTCATATCACTTTGAGGGGCAGTAGTCTGCACTTCCTAAAATGAAATTATCGTATTTACCCATTATAGAAACCATAAAGGTATGATATAAATGAAAAATACATAAGCATACAGAAAAAATAAACATAATATATATCATATATAAATACAGTTACATCATAATGGCCACCATAGGAGGCGGTATGAGATAATCAAACAATCATCATTTTGTGAGGCAATAGTTCACCGTCCACAGAAATAGTTTGTTCTTCACCCATTAGACGGAGGTGTGTGTAAATGTACTCAGAATAATTCTCATAAAAAAAACCTAGTATATTGAGGATAATAGTTTTTCTATAAAATAAATTAATAAATAGAGTTTAGGGGGTTGGAGAAGTAAAATAAAATAAAAAAAACTTAAGAGAAGATGTTGCCTTTAAATCGGGTAACTCCCTTTGGTTTGAACCAAAAGGTTTACTTGAAGTGCCTTCTGCCTAAGGTAAGGATTCTAGGAGTAATATAGGTATGTGGGGAAATTATTTAGGTATATGTTGGATGAGACAAGTGGCTTGAGAGGTGTGAGTAATGGGTTAGAGGTGATGGTTTTTTATAAGGGGGAAGAGGGGCTCTTTAAGAAAGTTTGAAAATATTATTTTATTACATAATGATTTTCGGTTTATAAAGGTCAAAAACTCATTAAGGTCGAAGATAATATGACTCATGTTCGAAATAAAGTCATCCAATAAAAATTGGACAGGTTTTGGATATTTTTTTAATTTTTATAATCTTATTTATTTAAATCATTCATTAATGAGGTAAACACTGCATCATTATTGTGTCATAAATAATGTTATTTATTTGATGTCTAAAAATAAAAATAAAAAATACAATGATGTAGTAAATCTTTTTAGATTTAAAATGAATATTTATAGTCTAAGATATAACTTATATAATCTCATGTAAAAATTTATTTACTAAAAGATATATGTTTATGTCATTTTTATCTTTACTTTAAATTAATTAACCTAAAGTGTCATTATCACTCCCAAGTGGCTCCATGGGGTCCCAAAATAGACCCAAGGATGCACATGATCGGATATGTATAAACCAATAGGAATAGGACACAGGTTAGGGTAATTTTTTATTATTATTATAATATTCTTTTACCCTTATTTACCAGATTTACACTTTAACCATGCTAAATAAATTATTTACTGAAGTAAATATTCATAATGTCTAAAAATAAAAGTTACCTATTTACAAAATTTGGACCTCCTAATTATAAATATGGAAACCATTTTTCCAAATTCTAAACACATAAGTGGTGAAATTAATTTAAAATTAATTCTTGTTTTCAAAACAAAAAGCGTGTTTTTAAAAAATAATAACTATCAAAAGATTGACACTTGTTTATGTCCAATTTCAAAGTGAAATTACTTACAATTACCAAAATTGGATTAAATGGTAAAAAAATAATCTAATTAAACTTTAAAACCAATTAAAAAGATAATCTAACCATATAAATAAATTAGATTAAAAGGTATTTTTGAATTAAAATACAATATTTTTTCACTATTCATTAAAAATGGATTTTATCAGAAAAATACCAAAAATTTACCCAAAGTAAATTTTGATGTCCTGATTCTAAAGAATAATTTTATTTTTTCAAATAAAACATATAAAAGTGACAAAAACTATATTTAAAGAGGTTTCTCCATCAAAAGGTGGTAAATCGACCTTTTAAAGTAAATTATGCTTAAAATTAGATTAATTCACATTTTAAGCCTCTAATTTCTATTGTATGAATGTAAAAACATTTAACAAACATGTATAATCATATTGTAGTTATTTATTTTCATTCTCATGAATACAACGGCTAGACGTTAACTACCATTTAAAATAATATTATATTAATATTTTCAGTATAACTCAACATTATGTGCAACATAAGATTTCAAAGAAACCCGTTGTTATGTATCGGGTATATTATCAAACATAGAATCCACTTTAAAGTAAAATTAATATTTAATTCAAACATATTAATTAATATTAAAATGTCTTATTCTTTATTTACCTAGGATGTTACATCCTTCCCCCTTTTGGAAATTTCATCCTCGCAATTTTATTCACTTATCAAATAAATGGAGGTATTTGTCCTTCATAGCATTCTCAGATTCCCACGTTGCCTCTTCAACCATATTGTTTTTTCCACAAAACCTTTACCTGATAAATTTCCTTATTTCACAACACTTTCTCTCTTCGGTCAAGAATCTAGACTGGTTGTTCCTCATAAGAGAGATTCTCTTCCAACTGAACTACCTCTAGGCTCAAGACAAGAGATGGATTTGGCATATACTTTATCAACATTGAAACATGAGAAAAATTGTGTACCTGGGATAAACATAGAGGTAATTTCACTCTGTAGGAAACTGATCCAACTTTTTCCAAGATTTCATAGGGTCCAATGAATCTCGGACTCAACTTTACCTTCTTACCAAAACGCATCAAACTTTTTCATGGATAAACTTTGAGAAAGACATGAAAACCTACCTTGAAAGAAAGTTTCTTCCTCCGGTTATCTTCATAACTTTTCTGCCTTCTCTGACCTGTTCTCATGTTCCTCTAAATCAATTGAACTTTTTCCACCATCTCTTCTACCAATTCTAGTCCCATCAGTTTCCTTTCACCTACTTCATCACAAAAAGCTGGAGTTCGACACCACTTCCCATATAATGCCTCAAAAGGATCCATATATATACGAGAATGAAAACTGTTATTATAATAAAATAAAACCAAATAAAAATGTTGGTCCCAACTTCCCTGGTAATCCATTGAGCAAGCACGTAACATATCCTCCAAGGTCTGAATTGTTCATTCTAACTGCCCATCTGATTGAGGATGAAAAGTTGTAATAAAATTTAATTCAGTACCCAACGACTTCTAAAGGCCTTTCCAAAAGTTAGAAGTAAACTTGGGATCACGATAAAATAAAATAGAGATGGAAACTCCATGTAACCTGACTATCTCTTTAACATACAACTGAGAAATTTGATCTAGATATAGAGTATCTTGAATAGGAAGGAAATGAGCAGATTTAGTAAATTGATCAATAATGAACCAGATTGCATTATTACCACGAGATGTCTTCGTTAATTCTACATTGAAGTCCATGGATATATTTTCCCATTTCCACTCTGGAACTGGTAAAGACTGAAGAATCCCTTTCGGTATCTTCCGCTCTACTTTAACCCATTGACAAGTCAAACACTTCACAGTAAAATCAGCAATATCTATTTTCATTCTATCCTACCAGTAATACTCCTGAAGATCTATGTACATCTTAGTACTTCCAAGATTAACTAAAAATGGAGAACTATGAGCTTCACATAACAACTCATTCTTCAACTATGAATCATAAGGCATGCATAATATCTTTTCAAATCTGAAAATAAAATCATTATCAATATTAAAATCAGGAAACTTACCCTTCTGAACCAACTCTACCTTTTTTTGCAACTCACTATCTTCCTTCTGTGTTTTATTAATTTTGTATGATAGAGATGATTTCAATAACACCTAAAACAAAACAATGGAATCTCCTGAACCAACAAATTCTATTCCTAATTTCATCAAATCTTTAATCAAAGGATCTTGTTCCAAATGTAACAAGGTTAATGTAGCATTACTCTTTGGACTCAAAGCATCATCCACTTTATTTTCCTTTCCTGGATGGTAATGAATTGTGAAATCATTATCCTTGATTAATTATAGCCATCTCCTCTGTGTCATGTTCAATTATTTCTGAGTGAATATATACTTTAAACTTTTGTGGTCAGTATATATTCCACATTTTACTCCATACAAATGATGCCTCTAAATTTTTAAAGTCAAAACAAAAACAGCTAATTCCAAATCATGTGCAGGGTAATTTAACTCATGAGGTTTCAACTAATGTGAAGCATAAGCAATTACCTGATCATTATGCATTAGGAAACAACCAAGTCCTTTCAATGAAGCATCGCTGTAGATAATAAACTCACCATTTATATATGTTAATGCCTAAACTAGAGCATTCACCAATCTTATTTTCAATTCATGAAAATAATCATCATATTCCTTTGTCTAAATGAACATAACACCTTTTCAAGTTATCTTAGTCACTGGGATAGATAACCGTGAAACATTCTCAACAAAACTCTAGTAATAACCTGATAAACCAATAAAACTATGAATCTTTGTGATATTGGTAGGTATTTTCCATTCTTCAACAACTTTTGTTTTAGCAGGATCAACTGTTATGCCATTGTTTGAAACAATGTAACCAAGGAATGAAATTTATTCTAACCAAAACTCACGCATGCTAAATTTCCCATATAATTTGTTTTCTTTTAAGGTTTTCAAGACAACCCTTAAATGGATTTCATGCTCCTCTTTAATTTTAGAATTATTAAAAACATCATCAATGAACACAACCACAAACTTATCCATGAACTCATGAAAAATTATATTTATAAGATCCATGAATACAGTAGGTTCATTGGTTAACCCCAAAAGGCATAAATACAAATTCATAATGGCTATATCTAGTATGAAATGCGGTCTTTAGAATGTCTTATTCTTTTACTTTCAACTGATGGTACCCCAACCTCAAATCAATCTTCGAAAAATACTGAGATACCTGGATCTGATCAAACAAATCATTGATATGAGGCAAAGGATACTTATTCTTAACAGTGATGTTATTCAATGCTCTATAATCAATGAAAAGTCTCATTGAACCATATTTCTTTTTAACAAACAAGACAGAATCACCCCATAGTGATGTTCTAGGTCAAATGAAACCTTTGTCTAATAACTCCAGCAATTGCTTCTTTAAATCTAAAAGTTCAATTTGAATCATTTGATAAGGGGGTTTTGAATGTGGATTAGCATCAGGAACTAGGTCAATAGTAAATTCAACAACTTGATCAGGTATTATACCAGGAAACTCATCAGGAAAAACATCAAGGTACTCATTTACCATTGGCACATCATTAATCTAAATAGTTTCTTTGTTTTCAACAATATGTACAAGGAAACATTCATTTACATCTTTTACTAGTTTCTCAGCTTCCTGATATGTTATCAAAATTAAGGGTTCATTCTTGTACAAAAACTGAAATTCTCTATGAAAAGAAACCACTTTTTATCTACATTCAATCTTAGCATGATAAATAGAAATTCAATCCATACCCAAAATAACATCAAACTTTACTAGAGGTAAAAATATAAGGTTTGCAGGTAGATTCTTTCCGCACACAAGTATATGAAGGTTATTATGTTTTCTTTTTGTATCAACATTTCCTCCAGGTGTTTTTACCATAAGTTTAGGATTCATATCTTGAGATGGAATTCCCAATTTACTAGAAAACTTCTCAGAAATGAAATAATGTGTAGACCCTGAATCAAACAACACATTTTTATAATTTTAACAAACAAATTGTGTACCTGATACTACTTCATTAGATGGACCAACATCTGTTAAAGTAGTTGAAAAGGATTTCACCACCACTTTCTACTTGTAGTCTGACTACTTTCCCTCAGTTGAGTTCTTCGTTGGACACTCATTTGTATAATGACCCATTTAATTGCACTTAAACCATCTTATCGTTGGATTTTAATTACCTACTTGATCATATTCCTTACAGTTATGAGTAATATGACCAGACTTACCACACTGAAAGCACTTTCCAAACTTTGATAAACATTATACAGGATGATTTTTACCACACTTCTCACAAGATAGATATTTAATTTTCTTACCTCCAGGATTCTTTGATTAATTCTTTCCCTTTTCTTGCCAATTGGACCTCTTTTTTTGTTTACTCTCTTGGAACACCTGATCATTAGAAAACTCCATTTCTAACTTCTCATCACATCTGAAAAGTTTTTCATGGATTTTGAATTCATGAGAGCCTAATGCTCTTTGATATCGCGGCTTCAGTCCTAAGTAAAATCGATTTATCTTACTATCAAGATGTTGGATGAAATTTGGATCATACCTTGTCGGTCAAGTGAACTTTTCTTTATAAGAATCCACTGAGTCATCCTCCTGCCTCAATTCCAAGAATTGTTTTTCCATCCTAAGTTAAACCACCTTAGGAAAATATTTCTCAAGAAACATACATTTGAATTCATCTCAATCAAGAGAATAAATCTCCTCACTATCCCTAATATTTTTCACCATTGACCACCATTGATCAGCTTCACCTTCAAAATGGTAAATAGAGAGACTAACCTTTTGATGTTCTTAACACCCCATGACATCAAAAATATTCTCCTGTTCTTTAATCCACCATCCTGCTAACATATTTTCAGATGATCCTTTGAATGATGGGGGACGTTGCCTCATGAAATTCTCCACTACTAACATGTTCCTCTGTGGTTTATCTGGATGATCTCATGCATGGATGCCACCACCATTTATAGCCAGATTCAATTGTTACATCACTACAAAAAACTGTTTATTTCTGGTTCTGACCATCTTAGGTTGCTGATTTGGAAGGTTATTCTCCTCTGTATGCCTTCCTAATATAGCTGCCATGTTTCCTCTACATAAAACCATTCTGAACACAAAAATATCTTAGGCAAAGCAACATAGTAATCTTTAAATGATATATCATTTCAATATTACCATAAATTAATTTATGTACATTAATTTAACAATATTTTAACTCCTAAAGTTGTCTAAACTGACCTTTGATACCAACTATTTGGACTCAACCTTAAACATTACATAATCTTTAATTAAGTTAATAATTCACATTGAGGATATTTTCAAGTTTAGAGCTTTATAAAATTAGGTCATAACATATACATAACAACTTGAATATTACATGTAGACACTTCTACTCATTGTCCAATTTTTTCATAAAATAAAAACTCTTTAAAAAAAGTGTCATGTCTAGTTCCAGGTTTTAGACAGCATGACTTTTCCTGGATCCCATCCTTGACCCTATTTCACTTTATTTCATGTGAAAAACATTTCAAAAACTTGGGATGAGCATAAAAATCTCAGTAATGGATACACAAAGAAGTAAAACTGTTAGTTTTTTAAAATAACAAGTAAACCATGAATACCTTATCATAAGTAATACTTTTTACCTTTATGAAGTAGTAAATACTCTTCACTAAATAAAAGATCATTTATTACCATTTTGTAACCATAATATTACCATAAAACCCATAGAAAGAACACATAACATATAAAGGTAACTTGGGGCATAAACATACTTAAATGGAATAACCATACGGTCAACTTCCACACATATCACTAAATGGAATAGCCATATGGTCAACTTCTATACCCAATGCATTGGAGGTTATAACATAACCACCCATCCTAGTTTATCACGGCACCACCCGTCATTTGGTTTATCACGTAACCACTTTTAAAATTTTCCAAGTACCATTATAAAATCATAACACATAAAATATTTAAAATATAAACATTTCACTAATAACATTTCACTCGAAATCACAAGAAATAATTTCAAGATATTGAAAAAATAAATCCATTTAAAAAACCATTTTCAATACCAAAACACCCAAAAAGGAAACAAGGGGTTTCTTTTTTTCATTTTAGAAAACATTAAGGCTTATAGAGGAATCCAAATAACGATTTCAGTAGCAGAGAGTTCATTTTCGTCGCAAACGTTAAAAACATTCCTTTTGTCGTTTAGTAAAATAATTCGTATAAAAAATATTCCCTTTGAATGAAATTAAAAGTCAAAGGGTTTTATTTTAAACATTATAAAAGATGAAGGTATATATTATCGAAATATTCCTCAATGAAAGGAGATTTATATGATCTCCCTTACGTCGTTTCCAACTTGACCTGTTCGTTCTTTAATTTCCTGAATAATAAAATTAAGTTAATTTCTTCTTGCTTAAGAACCTTCTTCATGTTTATTATTCCTTTTATATCACTTATTACCTTTATATAACAATTAGTTAATTACACTACTAGAAAGCCCACTTTTACCAACACTTACATCCCAACGGTTTATGTAAACCGTTGGGAATGGCTATGTATACCAACGGTTTTAGAAAACCGTTGGTATAGAAGATTTTATAGAATCTTTTTCCAACAGTTTTGAAAAACCATTGGTAAAGTCCTTATCCATACCACTTTTACCAATGGTTTATCTCAACCGTTGGTATAACAAACATTCCCAATGGTTTTTAAAAACCATTGGGAAAGATTTACCTTAAATGTAGGTCAGGCATCCAGTTCCCCCTCCGCTCGATTGCAGTTCGGCTCCACTGGATTGGTTCCCTAAATCCAATCTTACTCCTACCAAAATTATTCCACATATCGATCCATCTTCAATCAAGGAATATTTTTTATTCTACATGTAACATCCCATGTAAATAAAGAATAAAGAATTTTCATATTTATTAATATTTACAAATTAAATATTAATTTTATTTTAAAGGGGTTTCTATGTTCGATAGCGTACCCGATACGCAACGATGAGTTTCTTTGAAACTTACGTAGGACACTAGTAATAAAATAATATTATTTTAAATGTAAGTTAACAAGTAGCCGTTGTACTGGCGGGAATGGATAGAAATAACTAAAATATGATTAGATGTGTTTTTAAATGTTTTTACATTTACCCAATAAAATATAAAGGCTTAAAATACAGAAAGAGTTCAATTTTAGGCATTTATACTCTAATTTTCACTAAAGGTTCACTTATCACCTTTTAATGGTGACCGTCATTAAATATAGTTTTGATCACTCTTATACTTTATTTTGGACCAAATATAACTTTTCTTTAGAATCGGGACATCAAAATTTACTTTGTGTAAATTTTTGGTACCTTTCTGATAAAGTTCATTTTTTTATGAATAGTGTAAAATGTTGTATTTTCATTCAAAACCTCTTTTTAATCTAAATTATTTATATGATTAGATTATTATTTTAATTGGTTTTAAAGTGATATTAGAAAATATTTTTACCAGTTAATCCAATGGTGGTCATTGGAATCAATTTCACTTTGAAATTGGACTTAAAGTGGTGTCAATCTTTTGATACTTATTGTTTCACAAAAACACGCTATTTGTCATGACAGCGGGAATTAATTATTAAATTAATTAATCTGACTTGTATGTTTTGAATTTTGTAAAATGGACTTCATTTTTGAATTCGGAATATCAAATATAGCTTAGGGTGAAGTTTTGGTAATTTTCTGAAAAACTTCAATTTTTGATGAATAGTGAAACCACTAAGTGGTAATCAAGCACACTGATTTTTTAGTAAAATGAAAGTTTACCACTAATGTGTTTTGAATTTTGAAAATCCGACATACATGGTTGTCATTAAGAATTAAAATTTGGTTTAATGAGATTAAAATAATTTTTTGGTGAATAGTAACTTATTAAGTTTTTAATCGCGATTAGTGGTAATTAGTGTAGTTTAAGGTATAAATAATGCTTTAATGATATGAAATGACCTAGAAACATGCCCCAACCTTATTGGTTGTGTCATGGCCGACCAAGAAAAGCCATGGGTCAACTTGGGGACCCCATGGATCCACTTTTTTTGGGAAATGACATAAATAACATTTTATTTAATGTAAAAGTAAAATTGACACAAACATGATATGTTTTACTAAAACAATTTTTGAGTGGGGTTATACAAGTCCAAATTTTGATTATAAATAGTCATTGTAAATCTAAAAACATTTCATACATCATGGTATTTTTTTATAATTTTTAGACATCAAATAAAATAAATTATTTATGACATAATAATGATGCAGCGATGACATCATTATTTGACGATTTAAATAAAATAGAAAGATAATGTAAAATCTATAAACTACACATGTCCAAAACTTATTGGATGAGTGGATTTCGAAGCCTTATCACCTTATCCACGAATTTTATCAATGTGGGACCTTTTAAAACCTGAAAACATTTTCAAATAAAGTAATATTTCTTTACTTTCCAAAAGTGCCCCTCCTCTCCTCTTATAAAAGGCCCCCACCTCTACCTCATTTCACACACTTCTTAAGCCTTTGGCTCGGCCAACCCCTACCCAATTACTCTATACACATCCCTCTCCTCATCCTAGAGGATTCCCTTTGGGCATAATCCTTTCAAAGGAAGCCTTTAGGCTCAAATCAAAAGGGAGTTGCACTTTTAAAGGTAATTCATTCTCTCTTGTTCATTTGTTTTATTTTGCTTCTCCAACCCTCTAAACTCTTTTTATTTACTTCTTTTGTAACAACACCAGTATCTTCAATATACTAGGATGTTGTTATAATATTTATTTGAGCTACACTCTCACACAACTACATCAAATGGTTAAAGAACATACGGTTTCCGTGGATGGCGAAATTCTGCCTCCCGAAACGATGATTGTTCAATACTCATTTAACACCTTGAAGGGTGGCCATTATGATGTCACTATTTTTATATATTATATATAATATGGTTATGTTTTCTTTAAGCTTATGTATTTTTCATTTTTGGCATACCTTTATGGTTTCCATTATGGGTAAACACGATATCTTCATTTAAGGAAGTGCGGACTACCGCCCCCTAAAAGTGATGTGATTCGTTAATGCCATATGTGGGATGTGTAAAGGATGGATTTAAAGTTATTATATATGATTTTATACTGGAATTATTATATACCTCTATATCATTATTATTTCTTTCCATTAAAGTATGAGATAGAAATGAAAGTAGCGTTCATGCGTACGTACGGCTTACCGTCTCCATTAACGGTGCATTTCATTTCTTATCCCCAAATGTAATGTACTATTAAAAGTACATGTATATAATGGATATATATAATTAATGATATATCTAAGTGATGAATATAATTCTGGAATTAAAATATACATACCTCTCATTTAGTTTTAATTCCATTAATATGACAAAGAAATGAAAGTAGCGTTCATGCGTACGTACGGCTTACCGTCTCCATGAACGGTGCATTTCATTTCTTACCTCTAAATGATTATGTAATATTATAAATACATGTATATTCTGGATATATATGATACATATTATATCCAAATTGGGAATTTCATTCTGGATATAAAGAACTTTTGACCACATGAACAACATGTGATTGTAAGAAGTCAACTTTCGACTTAAGAACCAAATATTGACAAAACAAACATTATTAACTTAAATGGTTACATAATGTTTATAACATGGAAATAAGTGATATAAAAAGAATAATGAACTTTAAAAAGGTTCTTAATCAAGTATAAATTAACTCAAGTTTATTATTCAGGACGTTAAAGAACGATCGAGTCAAGTCGGACCCAAGGTAAGGGACTTCGTCTCAATCTCCTTTCATTGAGGCATATTTAGTTTTATACACAACTTTCTTTTATACTGTGTATAAAATCCTTTGAATTTTACTTTTATACAAAAGGAATCTTTTTATACGAAGTGTTTTACTAAACGACAAAAAGGAATGTTTTTTTAACGTACGCGGTGACAACGACCTTTTCCGCCGCCGCGAGTATTATTTGATCTTTGGCTTTATCAACAAGCCGTAATGTTTTCAGAATAAAATAAATACCATATACTCTTTTATGTATTTTGGTATTGAAAATGGTTTTGAAAAAGGATTCTATTATGTCAATATATTTATGATATATTGTGATTGAAATGTGGAAATGTTATCATTCCTTTATATTGGTTTTATGTTTTATGATTTTATACTGGTACTTGGACATTTTAACGGGTGGTTATGTTATAAACCATCTGACGGGTGGTGCCGTGAATACCAGGATGGGTGGTTACGTTATAACCTCCAATGCATTGGGTATGGAAGTCGGCCGTATGGCTATTCCATTAAGTATGTATGGAAATTGGCCGTATGGCTATTCCATTAAGTGATATGTGTGGAAGTAAACCGTATGGTTATTCCACTTAAGTATGTTTATGTCCCAAGTTACCTTTATATATTCTATGTGTTCTTTATATGGGTTTTTTGGTAATCCTTTGGTTACAAAAAGGTAAGTAATGATACTTTATTCAGTGAAGATTTTTTTTACTACTTCATGAAGGTGAAGGTATTACTTTGATATAGTATACATGGTTTACTTGATGTTTGAAAAACTAACAGTTTTCATTCTTTTTGTATCCCTTACTGAGCTTTTTATGCTCACCCCAAGTTTTTCGAAATGTTTTTCGCAGGACTTAAAGTGGAATAAGGTCAAGAATGGGATCAAGGGAATTTCATGCTATATAAAACATGGAATCTAGACATCTTTCTTTTTAAGAGTTTTTTTTTATGGAGACTTAGTAGAAGTGTCTACTTTGTAATCTTTTAAGATGTAATAGTTATGTTCTAATTCTCTAAAACTCTAAACCTGAAAAGATCCTCAATGTGAATTATTCATTTAATTCAATATTAAGTAAGGTTTAAGGCTGGGGCCTTATACTACACATCAAATCTATAAGTGATTCCTTGGATTTTTTGTTCTGCAACTATGTGTTTTTATTTTCACTTTTGATTTGGCCGAAAGGGGAGCTTTGTGGTCATTGATCATGGTTGTGGGTGGTCATTTAGGATGTAAGATAGTATGACTTCATTTTACTTGATATATCCAATATTATTATTGATTTATGTTCAATTTGATTATCTTTGACAAGTGATGTTGTTTAATAAGTTGTTATTAATGGTTGTAATAATGACGATATGGTATAAGGGTTCACATGGTGTGTATAGCGGTTGACATGGTGTCTATGATAATCTAGTGTCCTAGAAATATACATGGGAATTTACACATAGTACATGACTTGGATAGACATGTAAATATACATGGCATGTCCCTTATGGTGAAAAGTATGTTTGACCAAATGGGGTGCTGAAAACGTCCCATTTACACATGGATTTGTTTCATGGGTATTCCCACATGATGTGTTGTCCATACTATAGAGTGGGTAGTAATTAGCCTAGTCAAAACACTTTCATCCCTAAAATTCAATACTACATGGTTAAATGGAAGAACCCATGTTCTAATGACATGCCTAACATGGTTTCTAACTCACCTCACCTAAAAATAAACTAGAACAGTGGTTAAATGCAAGAATTCATCCTAAACGTACGCTATAGCATTGGTTAAATGGAATAAATCATCCTCGTTACTTAATTCCATACACATATGGTCAAAAAACCATCATTCACAAACATCACTGTAATGTATAGTCTTTTCACAAAACACATATCCCTTAAATGTCATGAAATTACAGTAGGCACAGATTTAAAGTTGTCATGTTGGTGGAATATCTGTAGCTTTGGATAATATATTCTCAGAACTATAGAGTGGAACCCCATTCGGCGTTTTGAGGTCCACCCTGGACAACCCCCCTACTTCCTGGACCCAGGACAACCCCCCTCCTTCCTGGACCCCAGACAGCCCCCCCCCCCACCCTCCTCCCTGGACCCTAGACAGCCCCCCACCCTCCTTCTTAGACGCTGGGAAGCCCCCCTCCTCCCTGGACCCCGGACATCCCCCCACCATACTTTATGGACCCTGGACATCCCCCCTCCTCCCTGGACCCCGAACAACCCCCACCCACCTTTCTGGACCCAGGACAGTCCCCCCTCCTTCCTGGAACCTGGACACCCCCCCCCCACCTCCTCCCTGGACCCCAAACATAAGTGCCTCCTCATTCTTAGAACCACACCTACCATATATTCCATAATCGACCCAATCATGGCTAGGCATGGACATGCTTTGCATACCTCTAGGTTTCAATCCCAAGTAATAATGTACTCCAAGTCATTAGTGGTGGTAAAATAAATCCACTTATTATAAAAATCAATGTGATATTTATAATATGTAAATTGTCTCGTACAAAAAATAACATCAACGTTCTTAATATATTGGATCATGATATGTCATTGATGTCTATAACATACAACCACTATAGGAAACATTGGTCATTTCTAATAATGATCCATCCTCTTCTAAAGTCTTGTATTAAGGCCCTAAAAATAGGGGGGAAATCAATCAAGAACCACAAAAAAGAAAAAATGAGATCAGAAATAAATGAATGTGAAGACCGAGTAGTACATTAGGGAACTAATAGCATTAATATAATCAAATCCATACCTATAACTATTAAAGTTCCCTCTCCAAAATCAATTGGGACATGATTCAATGAACACACCCTACCAACCTAAGATCTATGGTCCCAAACCTAGGGTCCTTTAATCCATGTTTCACCTACATCATTCAGAGTGTGTATCCTATTAATTACCTTCAAAATACCATAAATCTTCTGTTTCTTTATGTTTTTTTATAAGAATTGTTTTTCTATATTTTGTTTTTTGGGTTACACATTAGTTATCTATTTCTAATTACTTCCATATTTGTTTTAATTGTAGGAAATGACACTCATTGAAGAGATACGGCAAAAAAGAATGACAGAAAATAATCATCGCATGACACAGATGGGTGTTCCTCCACTCATCCCTATTGTGAGTATTTTATTTCAAATATATATATTTCAATAACTTATAATATCATGTGTTTACTTTTGTGTTAAATTTTTTTTCAGGATCCACCCCTAGACGAGAGATATCTGACGAGGAGCCTGATATTGCTCCCAGAACAGAGGCTGGTGGTAGGAGGGGGGTGGTGTTAGAGTTAGACAGTCATCTGGTGGTCCTGGTATTGAGGATGGTGGTACAAGGTCTCGTGGTGTGAGAGTTAGACGATCCATTGGTCGTACCCGATTGGACTATGCCCCTACCACAGACGTATCTTCTACACCCCATTTTGATCCTGGTGTGTCTTTAGGGACACACGGGATATTTAGGCCTCCGATGTTTACACTACCAGTTGGCCAGATGTCTGTGCCATCATATTTTTCTTCTGGTTCATTATCTTCGAGCAATTATATTTCACCTTCTTCGACTCCTACTCTGACATAGTATGTGGCTGAGGAGCATACACTGAGGGACACTCCACCTGTATAGGATATTCCTTCAGCTTATGCACATCCAGTGATTCCCATTGATCCGACTACCACAGGTATATTCATATAACTCTAACAAATTTTTATACCAAATTTTATTTTTATTATAACTTGTACTGAAATTTTTTTTCTTTAATAACAGATTCATCTACTGATAAGAGGCGGGGGAGGGGGCGTACTTTCTTGCGTGCAGTATGGAACCTCCAGACATAGTTGATGGTTGAATACAATGATGATGGACAGATTCTTGATAAATCTAGGCAGGAATGTCGGGGTTTTTTGCGACGCTATCCAAATACTCCGACATCATTCCAGTCAGCCCTCTCTCTTGGAGACATCTTCCACACGAAGTCAAGGATAATGCGTGGGCAAAAATATGGGTAAAAAATCTATTGGATTTAATATAGTATTTTTTTTATTTATATAAATTAATCTATTGGGTTTCAGCTTTGGTTTAACTTCCCTGATAGTGAAGGTGCATGACCAACACGTTTAAAGGAGATATGAGAGCTTTGGAGAGATTATAAGAATGAGATGTATGTAGGATGGTGTGAGAGAGTGGGTACGGAGTTGGAGATAGTACCTATCATGGATGACTGCCTGATAGAGCAATATCGCCAAATGATTACCCATTGAGCGACTTCCAAATTTAAGGTATTAATCCCATTTGAGATATTTAAATGACAGTTTTCATATTTTTCATTAATATTATCTTATTTATTATTAAACATTATTTATGAATCTTCTAAAAAAACAAAAAAAAACATTGATTCAAATAAATACCTCCACTCTTTGGGGCGCACTACTATGTCAGATCATGAGAGGCAGCTGGTACGATATAGTTGTTTATAATTTTTCTTTAGGACTTTCCCTTTTTATTGTTTCCTAATTAAATTATGTGATTTATTGAATATTGAATATATGATTATACTTGAACTTTATATTTTTTCAATTTCATTACAGAAGCACAAATTGAATATTGAAGGATGTATCCCTCCAGCAAAAATTTTTTGCTCGAGTAGAAGGAAAAAAAGATGGAACTACGGTTAATGAACCGACACAAGAAAATATTGTAATTTTTAATTTGTTTATTTCAAAGTTTAATATCTATTTTGAAATTTAATAATATATTAATATTTTTAACAGGCTGCTTTAGAGGCCCTTGATGCCCAGGAGCATGAAAATTTAGGGCCACAGGATCATTTATATCAGGTTTTGGTAGATGAGCACTTTGGTCAAGTACGTTGCCGACCTGGTAAGAATATAGTCCTAATGAGGTATTAGTCCTCTCCAGGTATCCATTCTAGTACCACCGAGTTGGAACAGGTCAAGGATCATGCAAGATAGTCTGATAAAAGGGTCACATATTTGGAAGAACATGTTCAAACAAGGGAGAAAGAATTTATGAAACTGATCAAAGATTTATCTTCATTACTTCCACCAAAGTCCAACACAGCTTTTCAGACATATATGTCATCTATGGGTGCATTATCCAATGCACTAGGTGGTAGTTCTAGTGGCGATTGAGATGATGACATTCCTGGTGATGATGATGATGCTGAAGAGGACGAGGGAGAGGATGAGGATGAGGACGAGGGTGAGTATGGGGCTGAGGGCGAGGATGGGGCTGAGGATGAGCATGGGGATGATGACAAGGATGGTGATGAGGATAGAGATGGCAGCGAGGATGAGGCTGATGATGACAATGGTGATGGTGATGGTGATCAGGGGCAGATTGATCCATTACATTTTTGAATTCTGTATAAATATTTATTTTTGAACCTGGTTTTTCACTCTGTTCTATATATTTTTTAATTTAGTTTAACTCTTTATTTTTGACCAAATATGGAAGCCTAATGATGTTATAATGGTTTATGTGGATTTTGGGGCTTGTTTGGAGCTCGGAACCCCAATCGGCGTAGAAAAACACTATGCCTCACGGTTAGTAAAAAATTTAAGTCCATCCCACAAGGTATCACCAACCATATAGGGCTATATATTATAACCAATGTACATGATTTTACCTAACCATGCACCAGGGGATGCACATCATGCACAATACCTATAGTTTTAGTATAAGATATTATCTCTATTCTTGCACGATTTGCTTAACTGGCATACGTAAAATCGACCAAACGCATTTGGATTGTGTTGATACTTTAGGAAAACGATACATGAGTCATATGTGATGTGTACGTGTCAACCCCGCTTCAATCTGAGGCACGGTGTGGCCGGTATCACTCAAAATGTCTCTCTTTTGTTTAAAATAGACACCCTTTTAAGTAAAAAAAAACCGGCATACAGAAAACCGACCAAACGTATTTGGATTGTGTTGATACTTTAGGAAAACAATCCATGGGTCATATGTGATGTGTACGACTCAACCATGCCTTAATCTGAGGCATGGTGTGGCCGGTACCACTCAAAGCGTCTCACTTTTACTTGAAATGGACAACATTTTAAGTAATAACAACTAGCATACGGAAAACTAACCAAACATATTCTAATTGTATTGAAACTTTAACACAACGATACATTGGTCATTATTGAGTTGTCTGAGTAGACGACACATCATTCGGATGTGTGGTTTGCACGGCACAGCTGAATAAGTGTTTTTTAGGTGTTTGGCGCACTTGAAAAGCGTGTGTGGGGTGGTCAAACCGGTCAAACGACCTCGGAATGCCATGAAATCGGACGACAACAAAGGTTGAATGAATTGGGAAATGTTTGGATAGACGTCAAATCAATCGGAGGTGTCGTGTGACCGCAGTTGCTGAAAATGCACTTTGTGTGTCGTAAATCGCCAAAACATGCGTTTAACGGTCAAATGCATACCGAACGACATCGTAATGACTTGAAATCACATGAAAACACCCTAATTATTATTCGTGAGGTTTAGGAGGAGAAAACATGTCATTCGGATGCACGATTTGCGTGAAACGGATGAATATGTGTTTTTTAAGTGTTTGGTGCGCTTGAAAAGCATGCGTGGGGTGGTCAAAACCGGCCGAACAACCTCAGAATTCCATGAAATCAGACGAAAATAAAGGGTGGGTGAATTTTGAAATGGTCAGCCATACGACACATCAATCAGAGGTGTCGTCTGACCACGGTGCCCAAAAACGCACTCCGCGTGTCGTAAATGGACAAAACAAGCATTTAACAGTCAAATGCATACAAAACGACATCGGAATGACTTCAAATCACACAAAAACACCCTAATTATTATTCTTAAGGTGTATGAGGAGACAACATGTCATTCGAATGCGCGGTTTGCACGACACGACTGAATATGTGTTTTTTAGCTGTTTAGTGCACTTGAAAAGCGTGTGTGGGGTGGTCAAAACCAGCCGAACGACCTCATAATTCCATGAAATCAGACTACAACAAAGGATGGGTGTATTGTGAAATGTTAGACTCGATGGCACATAAATCGTAGGTGTCGTGTGACCGCGGTGGTCGAAAATGCACTATGCGCGTCGTAAATGGCCAAAACATGTGTTTTACGGTCAAATACATACCCAACAACATAGGAATGACTTGAAATCACACAAAAACACCCTAATTATTATTCAAGAGGTGTAATAAAAGACTACACATCATTCAGATGCGTGGTTTGCGCGGCATGACTGAATATGTGTTTTTTAGGTGTTTGGCGCGCTTGAAAAGCGTGCTTGATGTGGTAAAAACCAATCGAACGACCTCAGAATGCGATGAAATCAGACGAAAAAAAATTTTGGGTGAACTTTGAAATATTTGGACAGACGGTACATCAATCAGAGGTTTCGTGTGACCACGATGGCTAAAAACGCACTCTGCGTGTCGTAAATGGCCAAAACAAGCGTTTAACGGTCAAATGCATATCGAACAACATCAGAATGACTTGAAATCACAAAAAAACGCCCTAATTTTTCTTTTTGATGTGTAAGAGGATACGGAACATCATTTGGATGCACGGTTTGCATGGAACGACTAAATATGTGTTTTTTAGGTGTTTGTCGCGCTTGAAAAGCATGCGTGGGGTGGTCAAAACTGACCGAACAACCTCAGAATGCCATGAAATCAGACGACAATAAAGGGTGGGTGAATTATGAAATGGTCGGTCTTACAAAACGTCAATCAGAGGTGTCTTGTGATCGTGGTGGCCGAAAACGCACTTCGTGTATCGTAAATGGCCAAAACATTCGTTTAACGGTCAAATGCATACCGAACGACATCAGAATGACTTGAAATCAAACTAAAAACCCTAATTATTATTCTTGAGGTTTATGAGTAGAAAACACGTCATTCGGACATGTGGTTTGTGCAAAGAAGTTGAATATGTGTTTTTTAGGTGTTTGATACACTTGAAAAACGTGCATGGGGTGATAAAACCCATCCAAACGACCTTAGAATGCCATGAAATCAGATGAAAACAAAGGGTGGGTGAATTGTGAAATGGTCGGGTAGACATCACGTCAATTGGAGGTGTCGTGTGACCGCGGTGGCCAAAAACACACTCTGTGTGTCGTAAATGACCAAAACATGTGTTTTACGGTCAAATACATATCGAACGATATCAGAATGACTTGAAATCACACTAAAACACACTAATTATTTTTCGTGAGGTTTAATAAAAGACGACACATCATTCAGATGCACGGTTTGCGCGGCATGGTAAAATATGTGTTTTTTAGGTGTTTGGCGCGCTTGAAAAGCATGTGTGGGGTGGTCAAAACCAGCCGAACAACCTCGGAATACCATGAAATCAGACGACAAAAAAGAGTGGGTTAATTTGGAAATGGTTGTCTAGACGACACATCAATCGGAGGTATCGTGTAACTGCGGTGGACGAAAACGCACCTCAATCTGAGGCACGGTGTGACTGGTATCACTCAAAGTGTCTCACTTTTGTTTGAAATGGACAAAATTTTAAGTGAAAACAATAACTAGCATACAGAAAATCTTCACAAGGCTACATATATATTCTTGAAATTAAGGGATAAAAAATAAAATATGGTCTATTGGTCATACGTTATTAGAAGAAAATATTCACAAGGCACAGATTGAAACATAATGGGTCATAGTATATATATAAAAACATGATTTATATTAGTAATTAGTCTCGACATCCCATCATGAACATGCACCAACACTCATGTTCTAATTCTCAATCACGGGTCGTTCATTCTATACAATAACATACAACAAATAAATATCATATAGTGATTTCATATGAAAACTATGAACACTCAATCATACCATATAACAAATTGGTCAACAAGGCTACACATATATTCTTGAAAAATAAGTTTCAAAGTCTCATAAAAAATACCCCAATGGTGAGGAATACATATGGTGACACCATATCCCCATGGATCACCTCAATCCCATCCTCAAACAGTGGGTTCTAGGACCAAACCAAAGTCCCTTTGAAAACCCAATACCAAAGACTTAATTGATTATTCATACCCACTACCCAAGATGTGGATTCATCTCACATCACACCCAGGAGAGAAAATTTCAATTAGCCACATACCCCCTTATTCTAATTGAAAAGTCTATGAAAAACAGGTAGGCTATTCCGGTAACCCATCTCATATGTCGAGATTGGCCAATATTTCCCACTAACACATCAGTAACCATTTATACATGGATACATAATCATTAGAGGAATATAAACATCCCATGTGCTTCCTATAACTCATCCTAGGTCTAAGCACATGACTACTACCATTGTCTATCTTATGGGTAACATGATCCTTGTCCACTCTACCCAAGTTTTTCTATTGGTTTTAAGATACTCAACCCAATACCATGAATAAACATCCCATGTGATTCCTATAACATGTAGATTTTTTCTCTTGTGTGTATTGGTGTTGTAGTTTGAGTGAGGAATGAATTCTAAATTTTGAATACTCTTATGTGTGTTGGTGTTGTGGTTTGAGTGAGGAATGAATTATAAATTTGGAATACTCTTATGGGTGTTATTGCATTTCATATAACATGTAGGCTTTTTATCTTATGGGTGTTATTGCATTTGAATTTCTAAATTTCTAAATTTCTAAATTCTGGAATGAATTCTAAATTTTGAATACTTTAGATGGGGATTTTGTATTGGTGTTGTTGAAGGTCTGGAGAGGGGGAGGTCTATTGCTATGTTGCTGTGGAGCTGTGTTGTTGCAGGTATGGAGAGGAGAGTGGGGCCTTCTGCTACTGTGGAGTTGAGAAAATGTATACCAACGATTTTCAAAACCGTTGGTATAGATTCTATAATATAACTATACCAATGGTTTTTTTATAACCATTGTTATAGGTTTATACCAACAGTTTTAAAAAAACTATTGGTATAGCCTTATGGCTTGCCATATTCTCTCTATACCAACGGTTTACAACCATTGGTATAAGTGTAACACACATATACCAATCTTTTCACAAACCGTTGGTATATGTTAACTCTAACACACATATTCCAACGGTTTGTAGCAAACTGTTGGTATACCTTCTATTTTGACACCTATACCAACGGTTTTCATAGAATCGTTGGTATAGGCCTATTGTCATAGTTTACTTGGCCACAGTTGAGGGAACCATTCATTTAATATATACCAATGGTTTCTAAGCCTTTACAAATGTTTCACAACCGTTGGTAAAGTGTAAAATTCCAGTAGTGTTATTTGTGTTCATATCGGACATTTTGTCGATGTTCGAAACTTGAGTTAAAAATGAACTTATTATAGTTATAAATTGATCATATGGTCGAAATTCCATTATCTCCAGAATTATATTCATTATTTATATATCACATATATCATATATATCAAGTATATATGTATTTATAATAGTGCATAACATTTGGAGATAAGAAATGGAATGCACCGTTCATGGAGATGGTAAGTTGTACGTACGCATGAACGCTACTTTCATTTATATTTCACATTTTAATGGAATAAAAACATAATGATACATAGATATATTATAATTACAATATAATATCATATATAATTTCATTAACCCCATTATTTATACGTCCCATGTATGGCATTAACGAGTCATATCACTTTGAGGGGGTGGTAGTCCGAACTTCCTCAAATGAAATTATCGTATTTACCCATTATGGAAACCATAATGGTATGCTATAAATTAAAAATTAAAAATCATAAAGAAAAAATAAATATAATAAATATAATATATAAATATACTTCCATCATAATGTCCATCATAAGAGGCGGTAGAAGATAATCGAACAATCATCATTTTGTGAGGGAGTAGTTCACCGTCCACAGAAACAGTATGTTCTTCACCCATTAGACGGAGGTGTGTATAAGTTTAGTTCGAATACTTCTAATAAAAAAAACCTAGTATATTGAGGATACTTTTTTTCTATAAAATAAATTAATAAATAGTTTTAAGGATGTTGGAGAAGTAAAATAAAAGAAAATAACTTAAGAGAAGATGTTACCTTTAAATTGGGTAACTCCCTTTGGTTTGAACCAAAAGGTTTACTTGAAGTTCCTTCTGCCTAAGTTAAGCCTTTTAATAGGAATAGAGGGATGCAGGGAGATTATTTAGTCAGATTTTGGATGATCCAAGGGTCTTTATAGGTGTGAGTAATGGGTTAGATATGATGGCTTTTTATAAGGGGAGAAGGGGCTCTTTAGGATAGTTTGAAAATATTATTTTATTATATAATGATTTTCGGTTTCTAAAGGTCCAAAACTCATTAAAGTAAACTATAAGATGACTAGTGTTCTAAATAAAATAATCCAATAATAATTGGACATATTTTTGATATTGTTTTAATTTTTATAATCTTATTTATTTAAATCATTCATTAATGAGGAAACAATGTATCATTATTGTGCCATAAATAATGTTATTTATTTGATGTTAAAAAATTATAAAAAAATACCATGATGTAGGAATTATTTTTAGATTTAAAATTTATATGTATATTCTAAGACATAACTTATATATCCCCATGTAAAAATTAATTTACTAAAAGATATATGTTTATGTCATTTTTGCCTTTACTTTAAATTAATTAACCTAAAGTGTCATTATCACTTCCAAGTGGCTCAATGGGGTCAAAAATAAGCCCAAGGATGCACATGGTCGTATATGTATCAAAAAATAGGAATAGGACACAAGTTAGGGTAATTTATTATTATTTTAATAATATTTGTTCACCCTTATTTACTAGATTTACCCTTTAACCATGGTAAATAAAATATTTACCAAAGTAAATATTCATAATGTATAAAAATAAAAGTTACCTATTTACACAATTTGGAACTCCTGATTAAAAATATGTAATATATTGTTCCAAATTATAAACACAAAAGTGGCAGAAATTAATTTAAAATTATTTTATGTTGTCAAAACAAAAAATGTGTTTTTAAAAAATAATAACTATCAAAAAATTGACACTTTTTTATGTCCAATTTCAAAGTGAAATTACTTCCAATTACCAAAATTGGATTAAATGGTAAAAACATAATCTAATTACACTTTAAAACCAATTAAAAATATAATCTAACTATATAAATAAATTATATTAAAAGGCAGTTTTGAATTAAAATACAGTATTTTTCACTATTTATTAAAAAATGGATTTTATCAGAAAAATACCAAAACTTTACCCAAAGTAAATTTTGATGTCCCGATTCTAAAGAAGAATTTTATTTTTTAAAAATAGAATATATAAAAGTTACCAAAACTATATTTAAATAGGGTTCACCATCAAAAGGTGGTAAATCAACCTTTTAAAGTAAATTATGCTTAAAATTAGATTCATTCACATTTTAAGCCTCTAATTTCTATTGTATTAATGTAAAAACATTTAATAAAAATTTAAAATCATATTATAGTTAGTTCTATTCATTCCTTCCAATACAATGTCTAGGCGTTAACTACCATTTAAAATAATATTATATTATTATTTTTTAGTATAACTCAACATTGTGTACAACGTAAGATTTTAAAGAAACCTGTTTTTGCGTATCGGGTACATCATCAAAAATATCATCACATTTAAAGTAAAATTAATATTTAATTCACAAATATTAATAAATATGAAAATTTACTATTCTTTATTTTCCTGGGATTTTACATTTAGTGTTGTTCAAATCTCTTTTATTTTTCCAGTTAACATTTTCAATGAAGCCAATGGATTCCAGAATGTTTACAAGCCACTTGGAGTATTTAAAAGTATATTACACTTGATCATTCAAAAACACACTCCTTAAATCAATATTTTGAATCATTTTATTTCTCTGAGACCTCCTCTCAAATATCTAACCTTAATTTTTAAATCTCAAAAGCTATCACCTTTACCACTGTCTCTTTCTCTATTAAATTGTATATGTCCTTCAAGAGATATAGAATACTATAATTTTACAGGACTTCAACTAAAGAAGATATATATTTTCTCATCCCACCTTTTATCTTTGGTTATTGTGTTTTCTTAAAAACTAACGGAATTTTGTTCTTGGATTTCTATTAAAACTAAAGGAATTTGGTTCTTGTGTTTCTTTGGACACTAAGGGAAGTTAGTTATTGAGTTTTTGTTAAAACTAAGGGAATTTAGAACATGGTTTTATTTAAAACCAAGTTAATTTCTTAAAAAGGAATGTATTTTTAATTGAGGGGTGGAGACCTAAGGTAACCTTGTATACTATTTCAAAACTCCTTATAAAATTGTGTTCACTCACTACTTTACATTATTGCATTGCATCATTCAATACCATTATGCATAATTTTATAAATTCTATATGATCATTTTTGTTCTTAAATTAATTTGATATAGATTATTTAATATATATAAAATTTATCAATTATCACTAATCGATTTCATCATTTTAATTGTCTTATCATTTTGAAATAATTTTGAATTTTCCTTTTCATTTTTCACTTTATTTTAAAATTAAGTTCACCCCTTCCATTTCCTATCATCTAAAAATTGGTATCAAAGGAGATATTTGTATTTATTTCAAAAATTATTTGATTTTTCAAAATTGTGTATTCAAAATTATGTTTTTAAAATTTTAATTTATTTCAAAGTTCAATATTTTTTTCAATGGAATCTTATTCACATGATCTTATCTTTTATGGCACCAATTATTCTTATTGGAATAATTGATTGTCAAATATTCTTAATATCATTAGCTATCTTTTCTGGAAAATGGTTATACATGAATATATTCCTTCTAAATAACTAGAACAAAAATGTAATCCTCGAGATGTTATTACTTTTTAACTTAATGAAAAAACAATGATTTTTTTACATTATGGCCTTGATTTAAATGAGTTTAATCTTGTTTATTCTTGTAAAAAACTTATAAAATATAGAAATTATTAGAATTAATTCATGAATGAAAAAATAAATTCAAAAAACTATATTGGATATGTATCATTAGGATTTTTAATGTTTTTCTATGCATCCAAATGAATCTATTACTAGCATGTTCATAAGATTTACTGACATTTCCAATAGTATAAAATCTATTGGTGATGATTTGACCATAGAAACATTCATGAAGAAAATTATATGATTTTTACCTATTATATGGGATCCCAAAGTAATGGTTATTGAATAGGACAAGGATGTAAATAAAATAGCAGTTGAATAACTAATCAAATCCTTAATGACATATGAGATCACCATGAAATTCCAAGTGCTCAAAGAAGAAACAAAAGTCAAGGAAACCAAGAATAACCTAGGTTTTAAAGTAATCAATGATGATGATTCTTTTATAAGTGACACCAATGGTGAAATTGAACTTGAAAAAATTTTCAAAATGGTGATCAAACGTCTAAAGAAGAATAAATCATCCAAATATTCAAAAAAATAAAGATCAAATTGAACTATCAGATGTGACATTCTAAGAATGAACCAAGAAGGGTCATATTAAATCATAATTCCTAGTCTATAAAAAAAATTTAAAGCTAAAAATAAATATAATAAATCACTTAAAGCTTCAACTTGGATTTATTCATCCATTTAAAGTGAATTAATTCCTAAATTCCTCATGGAACATCTTGAGGAAGGTAATGAGTTTAGTTCTCCAATGTCTCACTCTTATGCTCATTATTTTTCCCCTTATTCTTCCTATTCTTCTTATTTAAGTCCCCTAAGTTATAAATAAATTTAATATACTCATGATCAACTTAAAAAATGAAATTTATTCCATATAAAAATATCTCAACAAAAAATATAAACAATCTCTTAATTAGAAAAATTAAGTTTTAAATGAAAAATATCTTCTTTCAAAATAAAATGATGATTTGGTTTTGAAATTAAAAAATCAACTAAATATTGAAGTTTTTAAATCAGAAATCAAGAATATAAAAATAAATCTTTATAAATTCATTAATTTTAAAAAAATATTAACATGATCCATGGTTCTCAATGTGTTAAAAGAAATAATCATGGTTTATATTTTCAAATAAGGAAATATCTTTGAAAAATACTACTTTTGTTAATGTTATTTATCAAAATAAGTCTTGAAATCATTATAAAATTTATAAAGTAAATTATCATTTTAAAAAAATGGGTTTATAAATCCTTATTATCCAATCTTTGTGGACACAAAATCATTTCACCATTTCAATGTTTATTATCTCACTCTACCATACTCAAAATATGGGTACCAAAATGAACCTCCTTTTGAATTTTTTGAAGATATATTCCATATAGAATCGTTGATCTATCATATGGTGTATTATCAATAAATTTGGAGTTTAAAACCATGAAAATTTTTGACTAACTCTTTTAATATTGAGATAATTTTTTAATTCTCCAATTGAGGGGGAGCTTGGATTTTACCTTTCCAATGAAGTTATGTGATGATCTATATGGGAAATGGTTTTTAAATATCTTTAGTTTTATTTCCCTATGTAACTTAATTTCTAATATATATCCCATATATCTCTCATATATTAATTCTTTAATAAAAAAAGGATAAGTTTTATTTAAAATATTTTTAAACTTTTTATTTCTTTATTTCTCTTGATATTATATTTAAGTTCTATCACTTTTTCAAATTTCTATTTTTCTTTTCATTTTCTATTTTATCTTATTTTTCAAATTTATTTTTAAAAATATTTAAATCTTTTTCAATTCTTGAGATTTATCTTATTATTTTTCTTGAATTTAATTTCGTTAATTTTTAGGATTATTTAAACCTCATTGTAATATTATTATTATTTTGTTTCATAAACGGGGGGTTGTTTTAATTTTATATTCCTCTGTACTCCCTTATATTAGTATGTTTTTAATGTGTTATTTTTTCTAAGCATGTGCTATCTTTAGAATATTTTATTAAAATAATGTTTTCAATGAATATCTTATATTTTACCTTCCTTATTTCCTTTTTGATAATCACAAATGGGGTGGTTTTTTTGTTTTGGTTATTAATAATTTTTGGGTCAAAGGTGGAATAATTTGTTTTAGGTAAAATGGGTGAGATTTTTCTTGTATTTTAGAAGTATTTGGTTTAACTCTTTATCATGATAAATATCTTTAGGTTTATCTCTTGATAATGTTGAATATCATTTATCTTTGCTTGTTTTTCTCTTAATTTACACTTGATGTGTCTTTTTATATTAAGTGTGTATGATCATCAAAAGGGAAATATTATTGTACCTCTCTCTCTCATGGTGTTTTAATGATCACAAACACTAATTTATGTATCTAATGATTTCATTTATTTCTTCTTTGTTATGTTAATCCAATTTCAATTCATTTTTTTTTATGAACCAAATGATGGAATACTATGGATCATGGGTAAGTAACCTTTTGAAGGTAGATACAGTAGGAAGTATCAGTTAACTGGTGGAATGGATACAACACTCCTATCATGAAAATGTCTTAAAGGCCAATCGGTGGAAACAAGCAGTGTGTAGGGACCTCCAGGTAGTCCATCAGCTACCTGGTGTAGGATACTATATATTTTGTGGTACCAATACATATGATCTAGGGAATCATTTAATGTTGGTAAATCATGTTTACTTCACCCATTGACATGTTTAATACATTTAAAAGAATCCAAAATGTTCTTGAACCTATTAGACACTATAAAAGGAGATTATAGGTTACTTGGAGATCAAAAAATTCTCTCCTTAAATAAATATGATGAATCGTTAGCTTTCTCCAAGCCTTTCTCTCAATGAGATAACCATCATTTCCAAATCTCAAAGGCTCTCGCCTTTATCTCTATGTCTATCTCTCAAATTGTATCCATCCTTCAAGAGATATAGAAGAGTGTAATTGCAAAGGGTTTTCACTGAATCAAATATATATTTTCTCATCCCATGTTCTATATTTGTTTCTTGGGTTTCCTTTAAAACCAAGGGAAGTTAGTTCTTAGGTTTCCATTAAAACAAAGGGAAGTTGATTTTTCGGTTTCTGTTAAAACCAAGAGAATCTCTTAATAATATATATCACTCTAATTGAGGGGTGGAGATATAGGGACACCTTGTGTGATATTTCTGAACTCCTTATCAAATTGTGTTCTCTTACTTATTTACTTTATCACATTACATCACTCAGTATCATTATGAATAGTTTCATCAATTAAATATGATCATTTTGTGTGCTTAACCTACTTTGATATTAACTATTTAACATGTATCATATTTATCAATTATAATTTAATCAATTTAATATATTTAATTAATTTATCATTTTAAAATAATTTTTTATTTTCCTTTTCATTTTTTCTTTATTTTTTAAAATTTAATTCACCCCCACCCCTTACATTTTTTCTCCACTAGAATAATACTTTTTTATTGGTTTGAGAATGAAATTTTTATTTTAATGATTTTTTTAAAGTTATAAAAAGTTTTGGTTTGATAAAAAGAAATATGGAATATATTTTTAGAATTAATGTAAGCATGGGTTCATATTTTATTATATTATTCCTTGTTAGTATGGACTTGGTGCTCAGTTCCAAATTAGAGGCATGTGGGTATATCACCAAGTGATGGATTTTTGAAGGACCGGTCACCCCTTGCAAGAATTGGGATATTCATTTGGCATGAATGTGTGTGTTTGTGAGAGAGATAGAGAGAAGCATGGGATGGTTATGAAAAGTGGAAATAAGGAATGAACACAAGTTTTTTAGTACAATTATTTTGATTAAACTATTTTTTTATGGTAAACTATTTTTATATCATCACCCTCTATTTTATATAAACTATGAGCTAACATGTTTATGGTCCTAGTGGAAAGTGTTGTGATTTTTCTTGAGAAAATATTACTAGGAATTATTACTCACCCCCTATATATAAAATTTAATGTGTATATAGATGTTATACTTCATGGTAAAGGTAAAGGGATAGAGCATCACGATGATACTTCCTTAGGAAATTATTTAGATCTTAGAGTTTTCTCTCATAGAGTAATTGAAGTGATTCCACATTGGTGTTACTATGTCAATATGTAATTTGGTTTTCTTGATTCATTTTTCTGTACTTTTTTATTAATACTATGATATTATTGATTATTTGGTTTTCATTCAAGTTATATTTTATAGACTCGTGTATCATGTATTTGGTTTGGTTGTTTGTATTTTGTCTTGTCGGGTTAGGTTTATTCTTCAGGGAAAATCATCCCTCAAAATTTTAATAATCCTTTGGAATTTATTAACAAAATTTGGTATATTAGGGAAATTGACTAAGGTTAGTAGCACCTATAACCCATCCCGAGAGAATGGGTTGGGTGAGGATGTTATAGAATACCCTAATTTTTATTCTTTTGATAGAATGGTTTTCGCTTAGATTCCATACATTTATTGATTAAGGAAGTTATTAAATTAATTGTATACCATTTATATATATAATTTAAATACCAAATGCTATATTATCTTGATTGAATATTATTTACCTAAAAAATTACTGAATATCTTTTGATACATATTTATTTTCCATGGATTATGTTATGATTATTGATGGAATTATGAATGTTTTCCTTATTTAATTCCACTTGAAAAGGATATGAAATCCATTTAATTTCTATGGCTTCTTTATGATGTAATGATTATTTATTTTATATGGCACACATATGTATGTATTCTGAAGGGTGGGATCTAATATACCCCTACATTGTATTGGTTTAAGTTTATATCTCATAAGATAGTTAGGCATGGTCATAATGAGTTTGCTTAAATTTTTGAGCATGGATATAATGAGTTCATTCACAAAGGCATCGATATAATGAGTTTTCTCACAAAGGTTTTCCTATAATTATGGGTGTGCCATATATCCAAGTTTTTTTCATGATATTCCATACTTTTATGGTTATTATTATGCCTATGTTACTCACTCATTGATTATGATTCTTGGAATATGTTTTCAAACTCTTTTTATTCAAGTCTTATAATGTGTTGATCCTTATTCCATGACTCATGACTATTGATCTATACTTTGGGGGTATTATTTCCTTAAATAATTTGATTATACCAATATTATCATCATATAATCACTTATAATCATTGAATCTCATTATTTATATTTATTATTACTAAGAATTTTAGCTCTCCACTTTCTTATATTTTCATTTCACTAGGTTATAAAGGAATGTAATATGTATAATGCGTCTATAAGAGTATCTTATGTGGAGAATTTTTTGGGAGATGTTTAATACTTGTTATGGATTAACTAGTTGCTTATATAGTGGGGAAAATGTATATTGGTTGAAAAATTCATGGGTCTTGTTGGTTAATTCTTTGTCCTAATTCTCTAAAACTATAAACCTAAAAGATCATGGGAGTTCATTTTAATGATATATTTTCTTTAATACATGTAATTAAATGGTCTCATTGTGGGAGTCATGTATGGTATTATATTAGTGTTTAAATAAAGTTTTTTTTTTACTGGATCTACTAGTACAGGTCTTGGGCATCATAGTTGGTATCAGAGAATGGTTTGGATAAAATTTGAGGGGAGTATGTTAATTTAGGATAATTTAATGGTTGATAAATCAAGGATGATCATATTTTCAAAGGTATAGATATACATTTAGGTTAGTTGATGTAATATTGAATATTTTAGGGATTCTAATAAAATAAACTTATTGAAAACCCTTGGGATATATTTAATGGATAAGTCAATGTATGGGATAACATCCCAAAGTATTGACAATATTGATATTGTGGGGTTATCCTATAAAATAAATCCATGTCTGGATATTGAAAAGTGGATGCGGTTGTGGAACAGATTCACCTAGGGGTAATCATCCCAAAAAAGGTTGGTTGAGAATTGACTTGATCTTCACACTAGTGCATGATAAGTGGGCCTATGACTACACACTAGGGTAGACACTCCTCAGGGATATTCCTTGGTCAATCACATTATCTTTATAAACAATTATGAAGGGTTTATTTCTGAATTACTTTAAGGGATTGGCTTAATAAGTACATGAAAACCTAACTTAAACAAAATTATATTGAACTAAATGTATCAAAAGATGAAAAATACGTTTCATTATAAAATACATGTTATGATTAAGTTTTCATATTCATATTATTATTTACATTGATTTTATTGATAACCATTTTGGGATTTAGTATTTGGTTGAAACGGGATCATGAAAATGACGTTGAGAAGGTATGAATCTTAAAACCACTATATCTTATAACTGAATAAAGAATCATACTTAAATGGTTGATAATTTTAGTATATGCCTAATATTATGGAAAATGTGAGTTTCCCATTATTACCTAAGGTTGTGAGATTGGTATCTTAATAGAAAATAAATATTGAAACTCATGGATATTTTTATTAGTGATTTATATTCAAGTATATTCTAAAAGTTATGAGGATTATGTGAAACATATATGGATTGTTCTTAAGTAATTTTACTTCAAAGGTTTGGAAACATATATTAAATCGTATCAATAACCTTGAAAATTGATTTTATGAAAAGGTTATATTTTTTGGGATAACTATTGGAGAACACGTGATTGAGGTATGGAAAACTCTTAGATTTAATATATACTTGATGTTGAGGTAATAAAGGATTGATTAAATTTGAGAAAAGTGAGTTAGATATTTGATCATGATGACATTGAGAATGTGAAAAAATTAATTATTTTAACACCAATAAATTACTATTTAAGTGGTAAATAAGAGTATTGATCCATAGGGAAGACAAAAAGATGTGTGGCCAAAAAAAAATCAAAACAAACAAAAAAGGAAAAGAAACAGGATAAACTGAGATAGTGGATGAGAAAAATGATCAAGACTATGAAAACAAATAGAATAGAGGAAATAAACATATGAGATTATAGAATTGGATTATAGTTTATTGATTAAAGATATTTTATACTCAACTAAAAGATATTATAATTATGTTAGTGATGTAAAAAAGGAGTATTGAGTGCCTAGTTATCATTAAGTGTTTAGCACAGCCAAGTGAACTCTTTTTAGAATGATTTGTCAATCAAAAACTAAGGATAAATTTAGTTCTTAAATAGATAATGGCATCATAAACCTTTTCCAATTTTTAGTAATTTGGTTGATAAAAAAAAGTTAAAGTATCTACTATTGTCACCCATTGGTACATAGAGTAGTGTAAAAATGATTCTAATTAATAATGAAGAAGTAAACATTGAACGAAAACTACACTAACATAAAGATAAAAACAATAGCAGAAAAAAGAAGAATAAATTAAATTCATTACAATCCAAAACCTAAAAATGTTTACCTAATCATGATTAAAGAAGAAACTATAATTTATTTAAATAAAAAAAATATTGCATAGAATGAAGAAAATGAATAAGTAAGAAAATAGAGAGAAATATTCTCAGTTGGTGTTGATTTCCTCTCCATCTTGAGCTCCCGTAGCTTTGTTGTTGTTACCTCATCTTTGTTCTACCCCAACTATCTAGAATATTCTATGTGTATTTACCCTTTTTTTAAAATTTTGATGAGTCCTTTTCTAATATGACCATCCTTTAATCACTGAGAGACTTTCATTTCTTTATCCATCCATAACATGTGTCACCACACTAATAAGTCTCCACAAAAACTCATACCAATTGGTCAAGTCATGATTAATTCAGTTCTCATCACAATTTAAAGTCTAAAATTCCCAGTAATTGACTCCATGTGTCAATTCATAATGTAGAATTTACCACTCCCAAATTCTAGAATGCAATATGTTTATGACTTAATTGTCATCAAATTGAACCAATTTCACCCATCGTCATCATTAAATATCAATAATATTTATCAAAAACTAGGAAAAACTCAATGAAATATGAGTTTTTGAACATATTATTATGATGTAATTTTATAAACACATTTAAAACATTCAAATACAGTCATGAAATTGATGTGATGGGTGTAACAAGGCCCCTCCCATTTTGAACTTGCAAACAAAAAATTCAAATACAAGATCTATAGAAAAACAAAAAAACTCCAACAATAAAAAAACATCCCAAAAACACAAATAAGATTCAATTGAAGATTTTTTCTTCATCCACCACAAAACCTCATTATTGGAATCAATATTAGAAAATAAATTAAATTCTAACTAGCTTCAACCTCATCATACCCAAGACAACAACATTCTCTTTGGCCATAGTTCTTCTATAGATGATCCAAGTTTGAATAAGAAACATTAGTATCTTCAACCAATAAAATTCACCCCTAGTTTTTAATATTTCATAGACCAAATACTATTCTTATAAAACCTTAAAATCATACATCTGTGTATTTTATTCATTAATCAAGTTTCGATAGACTCATAAAACAAAGACCCATCTTGTTTGAATCATCACGGGTAAGTCCAATTTTATCTTTAAGCTCGAGCCGGTGCATTTTCCTTATAAATTTTCTCATCAGCATGACATAGCAGCAACATGTGTTCATTTTCATTAATATATTTGATGGTGGACTTCTTATAGTGGGTGAAAAAACCCAGTTCTTCTATAATGGATTTCATAATTAGGAGATCTGAAATTATTGAACTCATCTTCATCTACATGTCATCGTCCCTTTTTGGTCATCTTCAACCTCCTATCATCGATGAAATAAGGATCTCAAAACACAGAATATGGAATATTCAATCATCACTGACATCAAGATCCTTGTTTGGTATTCTCCCTCAGTTCGCATTTGAATCTTCATCAAGGAAGGAAGGCTAGTCTTAGATTAAATTCAAATTCAATTAGATTCACCAATGGAAATTTGAGGGCACAGTTTCATTTTATGGAGAAACATGATATTGTCTTATCATCTGCATAAAGCTCAAAATTTATTTCTCATTCTCACTAAATTCAATTGGCTCAAGATGTGTATTAATAAGAGATCTGTATAAGATAATTTATCTTCTGTATGTTCTCTTACGTGGAAACATATTAAATTATCTTATGGGTGGCTTTCTTGGAAATTCTATTACTGGGAGTATTAATCTTAAATAATCTTATGGGTTATTACCATAGCTTAAAACTATGTCAATAGGTCCCAAAACCATGGTCGTAGGCTACGACCACGGTTTTATCCAACCATGGGCGTTATAGCCATAGCAGTAGGGTCTGACCTATGGCCACGGTTTTAACCATAGAAATAGGTGTATCTGTTTTCAATTGTGGTAGTTAACCTATGGCCATAGTTTTAACCATGGTAATAGGTTTCCTATTTCCATGGTTTTAACTATGGTTATAGCCTTTGAAAACTATGGCAATAGCCTAAAAATAATGTGTGTCTAGCCGGATTCGATCCCTGCACATTCACTTCACATTTTAGCGCCCTAACCACTACACCACTAAGGCCTTTGTGTGTATATATATATATTATGTTATATATATTATTAAAAACTATGGCAATTTCTGAAAACCATGGAAATAGCTCTTCAATCCATTTTTTGGTGGGAAATTTTTTCTCCCGCGTAAGGGTAGGATAATTATAGCCACGATTTTCAAAAGTGTGGGTATAGCCCTTCGAAAAAATGGCCTATAGCCATAGTTTTCAATAATGTTTCTATAGACCACATAACCATAGCTATAGGTGTGGGCTATATCCATAGTTTTGAAAACCGTGGTTATAGACCATGAAAAAATGACCTATAGCCACGGTTTTAAAACCATGGCTATAGGTCTGTGGTAGTAGCCGATATTTCTAGTTGTGTTATGTTACAAAAAAAAATATATTATGCAACTCAATTCTTCTTAACCCTATAAAGAAGATAAATAAAATAAAACAATTAAGAAACTGAAAAAGAAATGAAATAAATACAAAATAGATTAACAATAGATTATGATAAAATCAAGCAATTTAAATTGTTAAAAACAATATTAAAAACTAAAAACAATTCTCTTAAAATAATAAAAAAATTAATTAATTAACTAAATAAATAAAATATAAAAAATATGAAAAAATTGAATGTAAAATAAATGTTACAAATTATTAAATTGTTTAAAATAATTATTTAAAAGTTAATAAAATAATTAATTAATATATTAAAACTAAAAACATAGAAGGAAATAAGGATGAAGTACACAGAACAAAAAATTAAATAATACTTAAATAATTAATAAAAAACATCAATTAAACAAAATTGATAAATAAAAAATCATTAATAAATAATTAAAATAATTAACAATTGAGCGATTTAATGATAAAACTAACATTTAAATTAATAATTTCATTATTAAACTTATTATATAATAAACTAACCTAAAATACATAATTTGATAGATAAATGTTAAAAAATAATTAAAAACATAATATGATAAAAAAGAGATGTGAAAAAAAGTATCAATTTAGAGCTACATAAAATTCCCCCACACTTAATACATTTCTCTCCCTCAATAAATATTTAGTCACATTCAACCATAGAAAATAAATCTCAAAAAGGATAAGTTCAAGTGCCACTAAGAATTGGTTTTCATATTGATTTTACCTCATTGACCCTCTCAAGTAGAAAGTGTGAATGACCTCTTAAATTAAGTTTCTTCAGTGAAAAATTGGTTATTGATTTATAATAAATATTTAAATTTTAAATTTTAAATATAATTTAACAAACATTAATTTACATCCAACTGAAATTACAAACTTCTCTTTATCTTCATCAGAACATACTCACATAATTTAAGAAGCCATAATAAATAGACACACCTTTGAATGGGGTGGAGTAAAAAACTTTTGGTGTAATAAATAACCCATCCTAAATGTTTATGAATAAAGAATTAAAATATTGAAAGAATGAGTTCAACCTGGATGAGGATTTTCATTTCATAATTCATTTGGATGCATATCTTATGAGTTAAAATCAAATTAAGATGTTCAAAGTAAATAATAATCATATAAAATTATATGAAGATTTTACTAAAACCCATTTTTTCCAAGAGGGAAAGAAAAATAATTTACCTAATTAAATCCAAAAGTTATTAAAGATTAACCACCACAAATCGGCATCACAACCCTCAATTTGGATAAAAAATTTCACCTAGTGAAAATTTCAAAATAATTCTCAAAAACTCAAAAAATCAAAAAATAATAAGGATTTTTTATGGGAACACATTTGAAAATAGTTATCAGATCACAATTAAATACCCACCACACACACACACACACTTAAAACCCAATAATTTCCTCATTGTTGAAATCAAATTGGAAGAAAAATTTTAACTGGGTAAATTCTAAAAGATTTGAAATTCAGTAGTAAAATATTTATGTTTAGGGACACATTGAAGTTAAAAAATTATTTTTACACACAAAAACATCAATTACAACATGCACAATAATTATGTTGGCCACAAAAAATTATTTAAACATAAAAAAGGTTATTAAGAGATGATTCATGCTTTCACATTTTAAATTAAAAAAATATTTTTGAATTAGAAGATAAAATTACACAAATATGTACTTTTTAAGAAAAAACAATATCTAACATAAGAATAAATGATCAATATACTAATAAATAATTATATAATGAAAAAAACTTCAAAAAAATCAGAAATTATTAACACAAACTACTAAAAATGAACAAAAAAATTAGAATCGTTAAAAATTAAACAATTCAAAAAAAAGTACTCTCCTGGTATGAAGAAGATTTTTCCAATTATTGCATATAAAAAAGACTCCATTTCAAAATTACTGATCAATAAATCTAGAAACCAAGATTAATTTCCTACAATATTCGAAAAATAGAACATAATTAACCATAATTTAATGTTCAAGAAATATTGTATCTAGATATTAAAGGAATGAAGCTTTAAGAAGGTTTCTCAAGCAGGTAGATTCTATGTAAGTGAATATCAATTAAAAGATATATTTGTTATATATCACCATTAGAATATATAAAATAGAGACTAAGTTGTTATATATCTACAATGAAACAGATTTAGATAAATTTATTTCAAAATAAAATCTAATCAAAAATTAAAAATCATGGGTGGCCTTCTATGTAGCAGTGAATTTTAAATCGGTATCCAGAATCCTTCCCTCAAATTTATAACAATGATCATTGAGAGGAAAGGTTCCATTAATGAATGAAACTTCATTATTGTTTAAATATAATTTATTAAACTCATACAATATGTTAAGAACACTAACTTTAATGAAATATTTAGTAAGTTTCATTAAAAATTCATCACTAAGGTTGTCTTCCACCATTGTTTATATGTCTAGATTTCCTAAATTAGGTCCAAATATTGATGCAACCACCCTAAAAATTGTTCAAATTAAACCATAAATGTTCTAAATGTTATTCCCCACACTTTTTTTTCAAACACTCAACATTATGTATAAAAACTATGGAAACTTTCCCACTATAATGGAGAATTGTGTGCAAAATAGCTTGTGAAAATGAAAACTTGGAATGTTCCAACCGAAATGTTTCAATTTATACATAGAAAATAAATTTTTTGGGGGATATAGAAGACTCAAAAGAAGTGAAATTATCAAAAATATGTGGGTAATAATTAATTATAGGTTCAACAACAATAGTAGTGAAACTTTTGAGAAAATAGATTTCTTTAAGTTGAACAACATCAAATTTTTCAATGGGACTCAATACAAAATATTCTCTATTTTTAGACACTTAGAAACTCTCAAATTAAAATTTAAAACTCATGTAAAAAGGATCAAAAAATAAAAAAAATAAGGATTGGTGATTTTGAATCAAAATTGAGCTCTAAGAAAATAATTCCTTCATCAGTAAATGGAAAAAAAGGTGGAGTAACAATCTAAGTAATACTATAAATAGGATTGAGAATTATAATATTTGCAACATCAATAGGGAAAGAACCATACTAATATATAAACTTTATTCTCAATCACTCATTTATATAAAAATATATCTAATTACAATTGACCACATGTTTGGGATTTTCAAAGACCAGAATTTCATTCACAACATCTACAACTTAGAGGGTAAGTTTTTTGTTGGAAACAATTATGATAGAAGTTTAAATAGTAAGGAATGGTCTACCTAAGATTATTGGGACCCTTTCATCACACTCCATATCCATAATAATAAAATCTATAGTAATTACCTGGTTTTTATTAGTAATATTTGATTGCTGAATAAATTTGTGTTGTATTATATTATATTGTACACATTCAAAATATAGAGAAAACAATAAAACTTTATCTCATTAATAAAGATCATTACACTATTCAGCTAAAAAACCAATGAAAATTCCAAAAATTACAATTGGAAAAAAAATATAAAAGATAAAAGATAAAATAGGAAAATATGGATCATTTGATAGAATCATCACCACAATGACCAATGTTATAAAAATGAAACAAAATATTAGTAAAATAATCAAAATTATTGAAAACAGAAATATATAATCTTGATATTAATTCATTTTAATAATTAATAAAGAAGTTTATAGGTATTTATAGGAGGAAATTTGACCGTTGGATTAGAATGTGTCTGTTAGAATAGTAACCTGGTTATTGGGAATAGTAACCCGACTGTTGGAATAGTAATTTAACCTCAAAATAATAAATTTTTATAGAAATAATATTTATAATGAGTAATAAAATTAAATTTAATTATTATAATGTCTAGAAATAAATATCATGATTAAAAAACTCAAAGAAAATATAGTCACGTTTTTAATAAATTGTATTTTAAAGTATTTCATAAAAATCATAATTTTTATATTAATTTTTTTTTTAAAAACTATGATAGAAATTTATTTTGATAAAATTAATATCATTTTTGGAATCATCATATCAGAATTTTCCAAGGGTTATTTTTTGGTAATTTTTTGAAATACTTCAATCTTTAGGTCAATAGTAAAAATATTATTTTTCATGTAATCGGTGTATCTTAAATTAAATGATTCATGATGTAATAATGACCTAATAATTTATATAACTTGATGTTCTGAAAAAATATATTTAATTTCATAAATTATTCGTTAAAATATAATAAACTTAGTTTACAAACCTAAAAATCATTTTCCAAAACCTAAAGTCAAAGTGATCCCTTTAAATAACATTTTTTCATTTTTTCCACTTTCCTTTTTAATAAACTAAGTGAATTAGAATTATAAAGGGGTTTAAAGTCCTAAAACCATTATATAATATTTATATGTGATTTATATTGTACAAAATTTACTATTAGAAGTTTTACATTTGATACAATATTTTATTCAATATTTTATTCTAAAAATATCCCCTCTTATCAAGTATAAATAACCTTTCCCCTCCCCTTGGAAGCCACTCATCTCACAATTTACAAGGGTAAATTACTCCCCAAATAATCCACCTCAAATCCTTGTAATACCTAGGTATGTTATGGAGTGAAAAACTCTAAACATCAAGAAATTTTTAGTGTCGTACAAGAGAAGCTACACCAAGGAAAGAGTAAGTTTTTATCAACTCTTATCTCTTTTTCTTCTTCCCTTAATTTTTTCCCAATTCCTTTTAAAAAAACATTATAAAATTAATTATTTAGTATATTAACATTTTTTTTATGATTTTAACCTATTTGAGGTATCATATTTATGACATAAAAATTTCAAACTTACCTTTCCCACTATTTCGACGATGTCTCGTCAATAGTTGGTCAATCACCAATGAAGACATTGACAATCCTTTTCTTATCAACAAACCCATGTATGGTTACAAAAAAATTATTTATGATATATAAATTCATAAATATATTTATTTTAAGCTTCTATAATTAATTATACTAATGTATAAACTACATAGAACAAAATACTAAAATCAAAGGAAAACATGAAATTTTTAAGGAAAACATGATATCAAAATGTCTTCCATTTAACCAAGGAAATTGATAATTATGATCAAATTACTATAATTTATAAATAGTGTAAAATATTATAGTAATTCATTTTTTTATCATTTTTAATAAATCTATTCTTATTATTCAAGAGGTGTAAAAGCGATGAAATAAAACTGGATTTAAGGTAAGGGGATTCTTGAACCCAACTCATTTTCATTGTATTATCCCTCTTTCACGTCATTTTAGGTATAGATATTCATATAATGTACCTTAAATATCACTTCACTATTATTATTTTTTATTTTTTGGATATACATGTTTCCACCTTGATTTATAAGCCAAATAAAAATATTTTCCAAAAAGAATTTTCTTTCCAAAAAACTATTTCACTCTTGTGAGTTATTTCTTATTCACTTAAGAATAATGATTTTTATGAAAAATATTTTTTCCCTTATTAATTTTGGAACCCCAAGTTTATTAATGAAATAATGATTTATTAAATTCTTATGAAACCCATTCCTTTCCATGGTTTATTTAATGACTACGATTATTATACATTCTATATGGCATGCATGATTAGGTAAATATTATAATGTGAAGAGTTGGGCTAGAATTATATATCCCTTTAATTCACTCGGAAATGTGATGTATCACATGAGATTATGTGTATTATGCATGAACATTATTCTATATTTCTTTATTATGATGATGTTATGATTATGCACAAATATTATGTGTGAACATGATGCAAGATTTGTTCACAACTATGTGTGGTATTAGACCACTATGAGATGATGTTTCATTTTTATTCATTTTACACATTCCATGACTTTTTCAAATGTCTTCCTCAATATTATTATGATGGTATCCTAATTATGACATGATTATGTTGATTATTCTCACCCATGTACCATCGATTCATGTATCTTTTTTCAGTAATGTTATCCCTCCCCTTACTAGGATTTTATCTCACCCCTTTATTTGATTCATATCCTCAGGTGACTATATATAGTAATGAGAATATTAAATATTTTAAGTGAATAAATAAGAATGATTTTAATAATGTTTATTCTTTATTATGTATAAGTGATTTATAATCCTAATTTTCCCATGATACAAAACATTTCGATCCTTGAATTTATAAAAATTATGTTTTTGATCTTTCAAATGATGTAATAGTCATGTAAGAAAAATTAAGGTCATTATAGTTGGTATCAAATGTATGTTTTAGTTAATTTGGGAATTAATATTAGATAACATTTGTGACAACCCTTTAGATAAGTCTAAGTATAAGTAAACATTCTAGACGATTTTTTGTATAAGAATTATAAACAAAGGGATCCCATAAGATATGATTTTAGAATTGATTTTCACATATAAATAAATTATTTATTCATGATTTGTTAACTTATGTTTTTTTAAAACCCTTTATTTTTTAGTAAATGGTGGGAACTAGAAGAAACCAGGCCAAAAACCCATGTGAGGTACAATGAAATGATTTTCCAATTGATATCCCCAATATCATGGTAGGTGGAGTTAAAAAATTTATGGTGATGCCTAAACAACTATATTAAGCTATGAAAAATAACTTAAACCATGTGTAATGTCCAACTTCACCCAATAAGGAACAATTATCCATTGATTCCTTTAGGTAGTAATAACTACCGACGTTTAGTGGAACTTCTGATCCACTTTTCATGGAACAGTGGGTTAACTCAATAGAGAAGATCTTTTCAATGCTCTACTATTCTGAGAAGGATAATATGACTCTTTACATCTATCATCTAGATGCATAAATTGGTAAATGGGGGTAGTTGATAAATAATATCAATCTAAAGGATGAAATCTAAGAGATGGAGTGGAAAGACTTTATGAAAATATTTCTTAACAAGTATTTCCCTTGAACTCTTTGAACAAATATGGAGAGATAATTCTTATATATTAAGAAAAAGGAAGGAAAATATATCATGTATTATGTGTAATACTTCAGAAGGATTGAAATATATTCCTTGGGTTTTGTTATAAAAAATGATGCAAAAATAAATAGATTATTTAGTGGTTTAAAAATACACCTTCGAAAGGCTCTAAATATATGAAACCTCTAAAGTGTTGAAGAAGTGGTTTGATGTGATCTCAAAGTAGATATGGGGTTTAGAGATTGAACCTTTGTATATGGGGATAATAATAGAATAATGGAGTTTCAACATAGTGGGTTAAATGAAAAAGAAGGAATGAGGATCCAATCACCCACATGTAAAAAATGTGGGAAGAAGCATCATGGTAATTACTTCAAAGTAATATGGAAATACATCAAGTGTTGGAGAGAATGCCACCAAGCTCATGAATATTTAAAAGACATGAATAATCCATCCAAAATGATAAAGGAAAAGAAGGAACCTCCTAAACACCATGGGTCCTTAAGGGTAATCAGCATCAGTCATCACCAAATCCAAAGGAGCAAGGGAAATATTATGCAATCACTACTGCTAAGGTGGGGTGTTAAAACAAATTCATACAAGGTAAACTTCCTATTCACTAAATAATTGTAAAAATTTTATTTGATTCTAGTTATATTCATTCCTTTATATCCTCCATGTTTCCTATAACTGTTGAATCAAATCCCTGATACCTTGAAGTAGATATATCTATAAAAACACCTAGTTGTGCAATAATTGAAACCTAAGTGTTGGAATATTCTCCTATTATTGTATGTGGGAATATTCTTCTAGAAAATATCATAATCCTTCCTTTGGTATAATTTGATCCTATACTGGGCATGGGTTGGATCTCATTATATAGATCACACATCAACTTCAGAGAAAAGGAAATCTATTTTCATATTCTGAACCATCCCATGATCCTTTAAAAATGAAAGGAATATCATGAATATCCTTTGTAAAATCCCTAAATGGTACAGGTTTTGATACCCTATGAAGAATTATAACATGCCTAAATTTTTTATTCAAAGGAAGGTATCAACCTGAAGGAATTTCCCATCATGAGGGAATATATTGATGTATTTTCTAAAGAGTTACCCGAACTTACCCCAAATTGTGAGGTAGTGTTCTAAATAGAACTTATACCTAGAATCATTCCTATATCTAAATCCCCTACAGGATAGACTTGATTTAACTGTAGGAGTTAAAGAATCAATTGCAAGAGCATTTGTACAAAGGGGTCATATGCCCCAGTGTATCACCTTGGGGTGCACTGGTCCTCTTTGTTAAGAAGAATGATGGATCAATGCGGCTGTGTATTGATTATCAGAAGCTCAAAAATATCACTATAAATAACAGGTATCCTCTACCAAGTATTGATGACCTATTTGATCAATTATAAGGATCTCAGTAATTCTCAAAGGTGTATCTTTATTTTTGTATCATCAACTGAATGTGAAGAAGGAATATATTTAGACGACTGCTTTCTATACAAGGTATGGACACTATGAGTTAATTTTGATGTCCTTAAGACTTATTATTTCCCATTCAATCTTCATATATTTGATTAATAGTTTCTTTATAGTCTACCTCAAAATAGTTGCGGTATAATTTGTAAAATATGTTCTCATTTACTCTAAGAGTAAGGAGGAGCATGAAGAGCATATAAGGATTGTTCTTATGATATTAAGGAAGTATAAAATGTATGGTAAGTTCAGTAATTTTGACTTTTAGATGCATCAATTCACATTCTTGGGGAACATGATCATAAGTGAGATAATTTCTGTGTACCCTTGCATGACAAAAACAATTGAGGAATGGTCGAGACCCACTAGTGTCCTGGAAATCTGTAGTTTTCTTGGATTAATAGGGTACTACTAACATTTTGTTATAAATTTCTCATGATTTTATATATTGATAACTAAGTTAACATGGAAATGAGTAAAGCATGTATGGATTTGATAATGTGAGGAAATATTTAAGGAGCTCAAGAATAGTCTAATAATCGCGCTTGTAATCACACTATTAATAAGTGGAGCAAGATTTGTGATATATAGCAATGACTCAAAGAAAATATTGTGTTTTTTACTCATAAATAATGATAAAGTAATAGAATATTCCTTACGAAAGTTGAAGATCCATGAGAATAACTACCCAATGCATGTTTTGGAGCTAGCATTTGTGATCTTCACCTTCAAAATTTGGTAACACTACCTCTATAGTGAAAAGTGGGACATTTATATGGATCATAAGAGTCTAAAGTATATATTCACATAGAATTATATCAACATGTCTCAAAGAATATAGTTAGATCTAATCAAGGGCTATGATTTATCTATTTAATACTATCTAGGAAAGGAAAACAAGGTAGATGATGCTCTTCATAAAAAATAACTTTCTACTTTATCCATGATGCTGATTGATAAATCCCCTATATTTATGGATATGAAAATGATGGATCTAGAAATAATAATGGTTAGGAATACATCCTAACTTTCCCGAATTATTTCCCAAACATCTATCTAAGATAAAATCAAGGAAGCACAAAGGGATGATCTTGAGATTCCAAAGAAGCTAAACACAGTAAAGGAAGTGAACCTACATGAGTTCCACATGGATGTGGATGGTGTCATTCAATTTGGAACTAGAATTTGTGATTCTAAATCACATTATATAAAAAAAAATCTATTGGATAATGTTTATATATTATCTTTCTTTATACATCCATGAAGTACCAAGATGTACCATGATCTTTGAGAGAACTTCTGGTAGGAAAACATAAAGAGGGAGATTGAAGAGAATATATCAAGGTGTTTGATATATCGTAAAGTTAAATAAGACAGAAAAAATTACAAGGGTATGATTCAAACATTGACTATACCCATGTGGAAATAGAAGAACATGACCATGGACTTTTTAACTGGTCTCCTGAATACATCTAAAGGAAATAATGCAATATGGGTTTTGGTGGATCGACTCACCAAGGATACCCACTTTATTTCTATTCAAGAAGGTTTCTCACTTAAAAAATTTCAAATATATATGTAAAGAAAGTGGTGAGGATGCATGGGGTTCCACTTTAAATCTTATTTGATTGTAATCCAAGGTTCACTTCTAAATTCTATAGAGGACTTCAACATGATCTGAATACTAAATTGAATTTCAGTACAACCTATCACCCCCAAATTGATTTCTAATCTAAAAGGATTATCTATGAACTTGAGAACATTCTAATATCTTGCTCAATAAAATTTAAAGGAGGATGGGATCAGCATCTCTCATTCATTGAGTTCTCATAAATCAACATCTTCCACTCAAGTATTCAAATGGATTCATGTAAAGATTTGTATGGTAATTAGTGTAGAACTCTAACTTTTAGGGATGAAGTTAGTGAACAAAAGATACTTGGGCCTAACCTTGTGCAAGATATGACAAAGAGGGTTCAAGCCATCCAACATTATATAAAATATACTCATAGTCGGCATAATATTTATGCTGACAACAATCGAATGGACTTGGATTTTGAAGTTAGAGACAACTTTTTCCTTTGAATATCACTATATAATAGATTCATGTGGTTTGGAAATAAAGGGAAGATTGGACCTAGGTATATTGTCTCCTTTTAGATCCTTTATTTTATAAGATAAATGGCCTATAATCTTGAACTTACACCAAATATGGCTCAAGTTCATGATATGTTTCACGTACCTCTCCTAAGGAAGTACATACCCGATCCTTTACATGTATTGAATCCGGAGGTGGTACAACTTGAGAATTACCTCTTATATAAAGATAATTCGATGAAGATCTTAGATTGTAGGGACAAATTTCTACACAATAAGATAACTTACCTTTTCCAAGTGTTTTTGTAGAAACATAAGTATGAAGAGGCAACATGGGAACCAAAGGAAACAATGAAATAGAAGTACCTTCATTTATTATCAATTATGAATATGAGTTGAAATTTTAGGGATGAAATCTATAAATGGGGGGAGAATGTAACGATCCAGTGTTTATTACTAATGTTTGTTTCCTGAATAAATGTGTGTTTCATAATATTATATTATATACATACAAAATATAGAGAAACCAACAAAAATTTATCTCATTAATAAAGATCATTACATTACCATATACAAAACCAATTAAAATTATAAACATTATAATTAGACAAAAAAATTAAATAGAAAATCTAAAATGGGAAAATATGGATCGCCCCAATCTATTAGAATCACTGCACCCACAACCAACACTGTAGAAATGAAAAATAAACATTAGTAAACCAATCAACATTATAGAAAATAGAAATATTTAACCTTGAGAATAATTGAGTTGAATAATTAATTAAGGAATGTAGAGGTATTTATAGGAGGTAATGTGATTGTTGGAATAGTAATCTAACCATTGGGAATAGTAACTTCACTATTGGGAATAATAACCTGTCCATTGGAAAAGTAATTTAGCTTTAAAATAATAAATTGTGATATAAATAATATATATCATGAGTAATATAAGTAAATATAAATATTATAATGTCAGAAAATAAATATCATTATTAAAAAACTCAAAGAAAATATATGCACATTTTTAATAAACTATATTTTAAAGTATTTTTTAAAAATCATAATTTTTATATTAAAAATAAAAAATTCTCTATGTTATAAATTTATTTTTATAAAATGAATTTAATTCATAAAATCATTATATCGAAATTTTCTAAGGATGATTTTTTTGGTCATTTTCTAAAATACTTCAATATTAGGTGAATAGTAAAAATACAGTTTTCACATAACCGGTGTATCTTAAATTACATCATTCATGATGTAATAATGAAATGGTCATTTATATAACATGATGTTAATCCAAAATATATTTAATTTCATAAATGAATCATTAAAATATAATAAACTTAGTTTCCAAACCTAAAAATAATTTTCCAAAGCCTAAAATTTAAAGTGATCCCTTTAAATAAAAATTTTTATTTTTTCCACTTTCCTTTTTAAAAAACTAAGTGAATTCAAATTATAATTGGGGTTTTTATGTATATATTTTTTTCATGGATCTTCTATTCAATTAAATTCGTATTTACCTATGAATGTGCCATAATGGAACACCCTAGGGTCGATCTCAAAAGGAGGCCGCTCACATGCATTGTCTTTCTATTGTCACTATTATTTTATAACCAATATAATACTATTAAAATAATATAGATGGGGAAATTGAAATTAATTTAACTAATTACTTAAAATTGGAATGAAATAATAAATCTACATTAGTGGTTAGAAATCAGAAGCAAACCATACTAAAGAAACAACTAAAGAAGGCAGCGGTGGACAAGAATTGATCCTCCGACACTCCCTTTATCATTGTCGAAAATTGATTTCTAATTGAATTACCCAATTCATATCTAAAGAAATCAAGGTATACACCTATATTGACCAGAAACAATAACAAGACCTCAATTATGGGTGTTTATCCTCTTATTAAAGTGATTTGATTACCCAAATACCTCCAAGAAACCGAAAGTAGTTAAACTTGTTGTGCTCAATGGGGAGACCTCTCCCAAAGAATTTTAAACAAAAAGACAAATATTTTATAATAATATTAGGATAAAAAATCCAAAACAAAATAGAATAAATTTAAACCAAGAGAGAAAGAGACCTCTTTAATTCATGAAAAAAAGTCCTAGGATTATTCAAAAGAAAATATTTTACAATGAATAACACAAACTCAAAAGGGGTCCACCTTTGGATCTTTGCTTCTCACCACTGCTTAGAGTTTTAGCCCATCGTGGATTGGTTAATTAATGTAATTATCATCCTCTATAGAGTGACTTCATTCAGTATTACACCACTCCCTATGGTCGTCTCCAGAATACCTTGCAAGGGTGGTCGAGGGCTATATTTATAGCCAAATCCTGTCAAAGCTCAACCGTGTTCTGCGTTTATTTTTCTTCTCGCCACTATAGTCGTGACATGTAATGGAATTACACATCATGTAATTGCTCAGTCAAAAGTCATCATGAATTTCAGTGAAATATTATCTAAAAATGCATCTTGAAAATGGTCACATTGTGTAATTTAGTTACATGACGAGTAATGGTCATTCACAACGTGTAACCATGTCACGACTTGTCCAGATGGCGCTGCTTCTTTTGATAAATTCAAGGTGTGAAATTGTGTCACATGTCATGTAACTGTTCTACTCCATTTTCTAGCTCTTATTCATGTTCAAAAATCTGGTGTTTCTTTTAACTACACCATAAAATAAAGTAGCTATCAAAAACAGTTAAAAATCCCAAATTAGGCCATTTTTACATTTAAGCTCAAAATAACACAAAAATCCAAAAACTTGAAAATTTCCCATCAAATAACACTATTATGGGATTATAAATATTGAATTGAACTATTAAAAATGTTAAAATGGTAGCTTCATCACTCCCCCACACTTAACCATTGCACTCTTGGGCAGTTGTCATACATTCAAATCAAAATTCATATAATAATCAAAAATGAGAAAACATCAATGGTATTATCCAAAACACAATTCCATCATGCCTATTCTATACAATAAAATTTCCTATAATTTTCATTCCTTGTATTTAAATTTTTTCAACCTCATAAATTCATCCATGACCCAATCACAACCTACCTCACATTGAATTTTATGTCACTCTTCTCTCAAGAGAAATTGAATATGAAGTTATGCTCATACTTGGAAAGTTCATGTATCACCATAGGCTAGTGACAATTCCCATATCTCCAAAACGTGAAACATGAATATATTTTCAATCATGAGGACTTTTTAAGGTGAATTTTGTGGCTTAGGGTTGGTGGAAAAATTATTTTAAAAGTTTAAGGTTGGAAAGAGGAGGCTTGACTCTGAAGTATAATGCCTGAATAATTCAAGTGAAAACACAAGAAGAAACTCACTAAAATCCCCTTGAGAATGTGAAACACAGAACTAAACCCCAATTTTTATGACTTGGACATGATACAAGTAATGATTACAATGAATGGCATCATACAAGTTTTCTCCATTTTTTTCTTTTTTCTTATAAAGCTTCATAAAGGTGTGACTTTATTTTCTTTCTTTTTTCAATTTTTTTTCAAGGAGGATGAGATGACAAATGAATATAATGAATGAATGAAAATCATGCCCTTTATTTTTTGATAGGGACATGATTCATAAAATAATGTATACTGAGTAATTCAAGTACATCTCTATTTTTTCATTTTTTTTAAGGAGAACCAGATGAAACAAATAAAATATAATGAAATTTTGACGCAAGTCCAGTTCACAACCCATAATGATGACACACACCTCACACCACCCAAAAATGAAACACAACCCAAATAATGCACATAAAATCCCATTCCCCCACACTCAAACTTGAAATATCTATGCAAAAATACTAAGAGTGCGAGTAGGTAAGGAAAAATAATCTTGTAAAGTGGATTAAACCTATAAGGAAATTCACGGCATATAAGGGATAATTAATGATTGATGAAAAGGTGGGTATAAAGTTAATATGTTTCTAGCCAAATTAGTGCCTCAATCATATCAAAAACATTCCATGAAATCCAAATCTTTGAAAGAGAAAAATCACAAATTCTGGTTCTCACACAAAATCTAATCTTACCTCGAGAAAGTATGGGTATTAGAAAGAATATGTCAAAGTGGTTTAAAATACCTTACAGGAATGGAAAAATATTTTTATTTATTGGTTCATGGGAATGAAATTCAAAACTCAGTCAAACTCATAAAAATGATTGAACATCCAAATCAAGGAAAAAAATTCACATCAATAATCATTTAAAATCCTTTTTTCTGAGATCATGTCAATTTCCTCAAAATCAATTCAAGTGTGAAAAGTAATAAGAATATTTATTTTAGATCAAGGATCCTAAAAAATAAAAAATAAAAAGAAAAAACACAAGAATGACTAAGCAGGTTAACACTCCCCCCCCCCACATAGAATTTACTACACCTCATTTCAGCTTAAAAATTATAGATTAGGTCAGAAAACTAAAGAGAAGGAAAGATACAACCTGGATTTATTTTTTAATGGAAGCATTGAGTTAAGATCTTAGAAGCTGCTACATTAAACCTAAATGAAATAAATGAAAAAACATGATAAATATAAAGAAAAATAAATAGAAAGGGGAAATAAAAGGGATAATGAATGGTTTAACCCCCAATATGGTGCTAGGTTTTACAACCCCTAGTCTGGCAGTTATAGCAGTTTAACCCCAATCCAAATGTGGATGGGGTTTCTTGTTTAGAAAACACAATAATTTATTTCACCCAACATCTATTAGTAGATGATAGGAGTGGGAACCCCCAGGGAAAACAAAAATAGTCCCAGCCCCCAGATAAGATGAAAGAATGAATTTGAGATAAAGAGGGGGGAAGAATGTAGGGGTGCTGCCTGTTTTGTTCTGTTGGAGGAGTGGTGTCCACTGGTGGTGGAGGTAGTAGAATATGAATTCTCTTCTCTTCTGTTTTAGTTTTAGCAAATGATTCCTCAGGGATTTATTATTTTTTCCCATCATCCACATTTGTAGCAGTGTATTTCTCGATAGCCTCTTCCATTCTCTCCTCAACACATGAAACTTCTTCATATTCTTCATTCAGGGCCTATAATAATGGTACTAAATCTAAAAAATCATAATAATGGAGAATAGTTTTCAATTCATAATTAATAATATTTGAATAAAAAGAATGATCAAAAATTAAATCTCCCTCAAAAGATTCAACTTTGAACTCTTTTTCTTCAAGAAGGGCAGTTAGGAACACATTTATTGGGGAGGGAAGTGGATCTCTAAGTTTCTCTCAACCTCACCAATATCTTATTTAAAGGTAGGTGGAAAAACCATTTCATTATCTTCAATTTTTCTTTGTTTTTTCATCCATAAGACTTAAACTTATTCAACATCGATGGCTATCAATTCAACCATCTTACTTTCTTTTTTGATAACTTTTAAATTCTCTTGAAGCATCAAGGCATTTTATTATATTTTCATATTTAATGTCTCTTCCCTGCTAGGCTCACCATAAAAGTTATCAATAGTCTAATAATTATAATAATCACCATAAAAATCCATATCTTCCAAAAAATAAAATATATGAAATGAAGCTCTTTTTTTAGTTTTTTAAATATTTTGCTTTTTTTATTTTTTTTTGAAAAACAGTGTGCGTAAGCGCTTGGCCTCACTGGAAATGGCACCAAATTGATGTAGAGATTTTTTTTGAGGATCCTCTATTCAATTAAATTCTTATTTACCTATGAATTTACCATAGTGTCACACCTTAGGGTCAATCTCACAAGGTGGCCGCTCACACACACTGTATTTCTATTATCACTATTATTTTATAACTAATATTCTAATATTAAAATAATATTGATGGGGGAAATTGAAATTAATTAAACTAATTACTTAAAATCATAATGAAATAATAAATATTCATTAGTGGTTAGAAATCGTAAGCAACCCAGACTGAAGAAAATAACTAAATAAGGCAGCAGTGGGCAAACGTTGATCCCCAGAAACTCCCTTTATCATTGTCAAAAATTGATTTCCAATTGAATTACCCAATGCATACCTCAAGACCTAAATTTATACACCTATATTGACTATAAACCATAACGAGACCTCAATTATGGGTGTTTATCTTCTTATGAAAGTGATTCGATTAACCAAATACCTCAGAGAAACTGAAACTAGTTAAACTTGTTGTGCTCAATGGGGAGACCTCTCCCAAATAAGTTTAAACAGCAAGAAAACTATTTTAAAATCATAATAGGATAAAAAATCCAGAAAAAATAGAATAAATTGAAACCAAGAGAGGAATAGGCATCATTTATACATGAAAACAAGTTCCAGGATTATTCAAAAGAAAAGATTTTACAATGAATAACACAAACTCAAAAAGGGATCTGCCTTTGGATCTTTCCTTCCCACCACCACTTGAAGTTTTAACCCATCATGGATTAATTAATTCATGTAATTATCCTACTCTATAGAGTGTCTTCAGTTTTAATTGAACTTTTCCCTCTGGTTATCGATAGAATACCTTGAAAGGGCGGTCAAGGGATATATTTATAGCCAAATCCCGTCAAATCTTGGCTGCATTCTACATTTATTTTTCTAATCACCATCGTAGTCACGATGTGTAATGGACTTACATGTCATGTAATTGTTTGTTCAAAATTCATGACAAATCTCGGGGAAATATTCTCTGAAATGCATCTCAAAAATGTTCATGTCGTGTGACGTAGTTACACAATGTGTAATAGTTATTCACAGCATGTAACCATGTCCTGAATTTTCCAAATGGTGGTGAACCTTTTGATTAAGTCACTATGTGTAATTTCGGTACACGTCGTGTAACTATTCTTCTCCATTTTCCATATCTATTTCATGCTCAAAAATCTGGTGTGTCTTTTAACTGCTCCACAAAATAAAGAAGCTATCAAAAACAGTTAAAAATCCCAAATTAGGCTATTTTTTCATTTTTTTTTTTTGAAAAATGAAAATAATATATTAACCACAGAGATCAATAGTCACAAATTCATACAACCATGGATGAAAGAGATCAATTCAGAGATGGTTCATGTCATAAAGGCTATAGGAGGCCAGATGGTGGGATGCTTCATTTCCTTCCCTTTTGATGAAAGAGAAGGAGAAGGCTATGAAGATTTGACTGAGAGACTGTATTTTCCTAATGAGGAAGAAAAAATATTGGAGGCCATCATTATTAAATATGATATGATTGATGATGATGAGAAAATCTGATTCAATGTGGATAGCTTCCCATCCAAAATCGTTTGAAAATTTCAACCCGGCAATGATAGCGAAGGCTTCAGTAACGATGGGATCCCAGAGAGAGTGGTTTGATTCATGTTTGGAAGCTATAATTTGGCCACGATGGTTCCGATCCAAGAGTCCAAATCCAATAAATCCATCCTCGGAGAGAGATGTGTCAACATTGATATTAAGGATCCCTTTTGGGGGAGGGAACCATTTTGACGCAGTTGTGTGAGTGACAAAGGGCCCATGTTGATCAGAGTCCTGATTCCACCCCTTGATCTAGGAGGTAGCCTGTTCAGTCCAGAACCTAGAAGGAATTTTTGTGTGATTAAAGATGAAGTCATTTTGTCAAACCCAGATGATCCAAACCATGATGCACCATGAAGCAACTTTATCAGCAGTAAAAGAAGAAGACCACAACATCCGCAGTGTTGGAAGGTCCGGTGCCTTATCCAGCATAAGATCTATAATGATCCCCAAGAAGTATAGATCTCCTCCACCCCCGTGCACTGGAAGATCTCATAAAGAGAAGATTCCAGACAACTCGAGCAAAAGGTACATTGCTTGTCATTCGTAACATGACAGAATGTGAGGAAGTCCACGGTGGTAATAATACCATTGAAAACCTACCACCAGAAGTATCATATTTTCAGGGGGACATTCAAATGCCAGAGAGTTTTCCAAATCCCCTCCCTTTCCTCAGAATAGGCATCAAGAGCAAGCCTATATCCTGACTTCACCCTATAGGACCCAAAAAGTTCGTTGCTCCAACATAAAAAATCTTGCCCCACATCCTTCACCCAGGGGATGCTAAGAATAATCCTCTTATCCCTATCATTGAACTATGAATTGATTTTATCCATACACCACCCAGTCCCATGATCGTCAAACAAGAAACAAACATAGGCATTCTCATAGTCAGGGAAGACTGGGGAAGTAGCCCACATACCATCTTTATCGATCAACCAGGGATCATTCCAAATGTTAACTTTCATATCATACCCAATCCTCCAACCTTACCCTTTATTAAGTAAATATCTTGATCCCCAAATACTTCTCTATAGAAATATGGGGTGAGGGCCAAGAGAGGAGTTCTGGAAATCCGAGTGGGGAAAATATTTTGCACGAAGAATATGCGCACAGAGATAAGATGGATGAATCATAAGGCACCAGCCCTGTTTGGACAAAAGGGCATCACTAAAGATATGGAGATCCCGAAATACCATTCTTACACCTATTTTAGGGGTTCAAAGAAACTTCCAAGAAATTCAGTGTATTTTGTTTCTTCCATTATTGTGACCCCATTAGAAGTTAGCAATGTGGGAGTGAATTTGGTCAACGATCACTACAGGAAGCTTAAACATGGACATGATATAGTTGGGGATAGACTATAGAGTGTCTTTGATGAGTGTTTCCTTGCCCACTTTAGAAATTCTTTTTGGTGTCCAGCCTTGGATTTTTTTCTCAATTCTATCCACCGTAGATGAGAAAATTTCTTTTTTTGATCGGCTGACAAGCATGGGAATCCCAAGGTATTTGTTGTTCTTATCAACCATTTGAATACCTATAATGAGACAAATATATACTCTATTGGTTATTGGGACTCCAGTACTGAAGGATATTTCTGACTTTCCCTGATTTATTGCTTGTCTAGAGGCCCTCTCATAAAGGCGGATCACACGGCAGATAGTGAGACATTCATTATGGGTAGCTTTAGAGAATAACAAGCAGTCATCCATAAAGAAAATATGTGAAATAGGTGGGATAGCATGAAAAACCTTTTCTCCATGAATCAAATTAGAGGAATATTTCAAGGAAATGAGGTTAGAAAAAACATCAGCCACTAATATAAAGAGAAAAGGGGAGAGGGGATCTCTCAGGTAAAGGCCTTGGGTGGGTGAGAAGCCTTGGGTGAGACCACCATTGACATTAATCTAAAAAGATAAAAACAAAACATAGTGCATGATAATATCTGCCCATTTTCAAAAGAAATCCATTTTTATTCAATATTTTATTCTAAAAATACCCCTTTCTTCAAGTATAAATAACGCATCTCCATCCCCTTATAAAATCACTCCTCTCACACTTCAAAAATCCAAAAAACTACCAAAATAATCCCTATAAATCCCATTATAATTCCTAGGTATAGTCTAGAGTAAACAAACTCCAAACATCAAGGTATTTTTAGTGTCATATAGGAGAAGCTACACCGAGGAAAGAGTGAGTTTCTATCAACTAAATGAAAATTAAATTTTTATTAAAGAAAATCTTTTATGGGAAAAGTGAGAAACCAATAGTTCAAGTACTAAAAGAAATAGATAAACCATTAAAGAACAATTTAATCCTATTATATTTGATCTCCCTACTTAGATTCCAAGAGATAGTGCTAACCTGAGTATCAGGATCATCCTCCAGAAGGTCTTAGAAATGATATTCTAGTTTGTCCGAAGACTGAATGTACTCCTCTTGGCTGAGCTTCCCATCATTAAATCCCCTAATAAATATCAGATCTTGTTTTTCAATCCAGTTACTCTTCTCCTCACTGGTAACCACCCTTAAATGTCTTCCCATCATCCTATTAGTTTCTTCATCGGTAGCATTAATCATTACTCTTCTCTCCTTTTCTTATTATCGTTTCATTCCTAATTCCATTCAAAACCATATCTTATAAAATTAATTAAGAAGTATTTTAACATTTTATTAATGATGTTAACCAACTTTAAGTATCATATTTATGAAATATATAAATTTCAAACTTCTTTTTCCCGCTCTTTCGACAATGTCTCATCAACGATCGATTAATCTCTAATGGGGGCATTGACAATCCTTTTCTTATCACCAACCCTATGGATGGTTAAAAAAATTTACTTATGATATATAAATTTATAAATATATTTATTTTAAGTTTTTTAAATTAATTTTAATAATACATAAATTACATTGAACAAAATAGTGAAATCGAAGAAAACGGTAAATTTTCAAGGGAAACATGATTTCAAAATATGTTCCCTTTAACCAAGGAAATAAAAAAATATAATCAAATGAATATAATTTATAAATAGTTGTAATAATGATAATAATTAAATTTTAGATCAATGTTTTAATAAATATAAGTTTATTATTCAAGAGGCATGGAAGTGACGAAATAAAGTAGGATTTAAGGTAAGGGGGTTCTCGAACTCAACTCGTTTCCTTTGGTTTATCCCTATTTCATGTAATTTTTTGTATGGATATTATTATATTTTACCTTAAATATACTTTCACTATTTTACCTTTTATTTTGGGGATATACATCTTTCCACCTTGATTTAAAATCCAAATACAAAGATTTTCCAAAAAAGAATTTTCTTTCCAAAGAACGTATTTTATACCTTTTGAGTTGTTTCTTCTTCACTCAAGAATGATGATATTTATGCCAAATATGTTTTACCTTATTCATTTGGGAACCCCAAGTTCATACATAAAATCATTATTTATGAAATCCTTATGAAATACATTCCTTTCCATGGGTTATTACATGACTACGACTGTTATACGTTCTATGTGGCATGCAATATTATGTAAATATTATGATGTTATGGGTGGGTCCCGAATTATATAACACTTTAATGTATTGAGAAATGTGATATATCTCATGATATTATGTGTATTATGCATGAATATGATTCTATATTTTTTTATAATGTTGATGTTATGATTCTTCACATATGTCTTGCAAGAACATGATGCAAGATTTGTTCACAAATATGTGTGGTATTTGACCACTATGACATGATGTTTCATTTTTTTGAATTTTCCACATTCCATGTCTTTTTCAAATGTCTTTTTCATTCTTATTATGTTGATCCCATTCCTATGAAATGATTATTATAATTATTCTCACCGACATACTATTGATTCATTTATCTTATTTACCCTACGTTATCCCTCCCCTTACTGGGATTTTAGATCACTTATTTCCTTGATGTATATACTTAGGTGAATATATATACTAAGAAGAATTTTAAACCTTTTTAGTGGATAAAGAGGAAGGATTATAATAGTTTTTATTCTTTATTATGTATAAGTGATGTATGATCCTAATTTTCCCAAGATACAAAACCTTTTGATCCTCAAATGTATAACTATTATGTTGTTTATCTTTAATATGATGTAATGGTGATGTAATAGAAAGTAGGTTCATTATATCTATGGGAAAATTAGGCTTCCCTACACAAAATAATAAGACAACCACCCTTCTATAAGGATGAGTGAGTGACCTATTAGCAAGTTTATTGTAGGTAGAAGTTGGTTGTAAATCCCTAAAAACCATATTTTTGAACAAGGAGTAAGGAATAAAATTAATACTTTCCCCAAAATAACTTAAGAAGTTCAGTTCTCCACTTCCTTTTATTTGTAATCGAATAAAAAAACTGTTAGTCACCTTTAACTTTTGAGGAAACTTCCTCAAAATAACAACACTACTTTCCTCATTAATATTTATGGTGTCTAATTTCTTCCAATAATTTTTGTTAGCTAGAAACATCTTGGTAAATTTGACATATGATGGAATTTTATCCAAGGATTCAAAATGGAATGTGGATAATAAATGTTCTATTCATTTTGAAGAATCTCAAGTAGTTGGGTTCATCACTCTTCTTAAATCTTTTTGGAAAGTTGATAGGAGGGGAATAATGTTTTAAAACTAGTTGACTACACTCCTCATCCTAGAATCTCACCTTTTTATTTCCCTCCTTAATAAACTTCCACTTCATCTTCCTTGGTTCTAGGGATTTATCATGTAAATATTCAATATTATTTTATTCTAGAAAGTGGTTTCTAGATTTCCATATTTGGAGTTTTCCTGGTTTCCATTTTCAGATTCAGCAGTTTCATCAGTTTCAACCTACCTTGGTTTTTCATTAACTTTCACTTGGGTTTGAAGGCATGACCTGGTTGTTAGGGCCATCAAATGTTACCTTGAATTAGGATCTATTGTACTGGGAAAATTTCTGTTTTCTCTTGTACATAAATCCCTATCAATTTGACCCAGTTGAACTTAAAAAAATTTGAAGCTATACTGTTGTGAATATACCTTAGAAATAAATTACCTAACTAATCCATCTAAATCATAATTGTAATTTAAAGGTCCTTCATTATTTTTAAATTGATTTATAGTCTGATTTAGGAAACCAGGGGCAACAACTGGTTTTACACACTTATTTCTCTCTAAAAATAATGGGGTGATTTTTATAACCAAGGTTATACCGATTAGAGAAAGCATCACTAACCCCTTTATTCCTATATATAAATTCCACAAATTGAGCACTCACCTTAAGCAGACAGGGAGTTCAATGTTGGAAAAACATCACTAAGAATGACCAAACATCCCACAATGATAGCACTGCTCCCTAATAACTATATCATCAACAATAGCTGCTTGATAATTTTTTCAGATCAATAAATAAATATCTTGTTCTTTTATGTTGGGACTTTTTTGAAAGTTTATTAAAAAATTTCTTAAGATCATCCATTTTCATTTCTGAGAAATCCCCACCAAAAGATTGATTGATGTGATTTTGATTGTAAGGTGTGAGGCTATTATAGAATGTATCCATCGGAATATTCAGATCCAATTTATGGTTAGGTAATTTTCTAAGAAGTACTCTAAATCATTCCCATGTCTCATGGAAAATATCATCCACATAAAAAACAAAACTGGTGATTTTATGTCTCAATTTAGTAGTGTTGTTTCTAGGATAAAACTTCCCAAAAAAATAAATTAAAGAGTTGGTCACAAGTGTTAAATATTTCCTCATATAATCTATGGAACCAACTCCTAGTCTTACTTTTCAATGAAAATGGGAATACTCTCAACCTAATATCCTCCTCATTCAACCCATGCAATGGTAAATATTATACTAAACCATAAAATATCTAATAAAATCAAGATAATCCTTACTGGGATAACTACTGAAGGAGGGTAACATAGAGAGGTAAGATTGATTCATGTCATAACTTCTAGACCTAGGGGATAACCATATACAAGTTGTATTGTTTGAAATAGATGGAAGATAGAAATAAATAATCCTATTCCTCTCACCACTTTCATTATAAGGTTAATTTGCAACCAAATTTTCATTATGATCAGTAACTCTATGAATTTCCATACTTTAATTTTGATTTAAATATTCCATTTCATTTGTGTTATTATTTTTCTTAAGGGTAGAAAAGAGTTTGTTTATTTTATGAATAAATTTTTTTGGTTCATATTTAGCTTGTTCCATTTTGTGTATATGATTTAAGGTTCAAAATGTTCAAACAAAACACACTACTAAGAAAGAAACAACCATATTTAAAGCAATTTTTTATTTTTTTAAAATAAACCATTTAAATGTTTTTTATATTTTTTTATGATTTGTTTGCATGCATATTCCCCTGAAATGACACCAAATTTTGATCATTTCATAATTGATAATATGACAAATTTATTTATTTTAAAACCTACGAAATACTAGTTAAGTGGTAAGTGAGAGTACCGATTCACAAGGTATACAAAAAGATGTGTGGACAAACAGAAAAATTCAGAAAAAACAAAAGGGGTAAAAAATAAAATAAACTGAGACTATGGATGAGAAAAATGATGAAGAATGTCAAAAAAACTAAAAGAGTAAAGAAAAAAATTAGATTTGGGAATCGGATTGCAATGCAGTGATAAAATAGATTTTCTAATCTACTTTAATCTATCATAATTATGCAGGTTCTATCAAAAAAGTGTTTTGAGAACCTAAATATAATTAAGTGTTTAGCACATCCCAATGAACTCTCATTAGTACAATTTTTCAATTGAAATTTTAGGATAAATTTAGTTCTTAAATGGAGAAGATTATCATCATCATTTTTTGATTTTCGGTATTTTTATTGATGATCAAAGGTAAAGTATCTGCTACTATCACTCATCGGTATATAGAGTAGTATAAAAATGATTCTCATTGAGAACCAAGAAGAAAAAATTAAATGAAAATTGCACTGAAAAAAAAAAGATAAAAAGAGTTGAATAAAAGAAGAAATTCAATGTATTATAATCTGAGCCCTAAAAATGTTTATCTTCTCATGAACAAAGCACTAACTATAATTGGTTTAAAGAAACAAACATTGCATATAATGGGAAAAAAGAAAAGGAAATAAAATAGAGAGAAATATTCTCTGTTTGAGTTGATTTCCTATCTTTCTCAACATCTCGTAACTTCATTGGTGTTACCTCTACTCTGTTCTATTACCACTATCCATAATAATATGTGTCTCTATCTCTGCATTCCCCAAAATTTATGTGTGTATTTTCCCTTTTTTTAAAAGTTGTCTGAGTCCTTTTATAATATGACCAACCTGTCATCACTGATGGGATTTCATTTCTTCATCCATCCATCACATGCATTTTCACTCTAATAAGTCTCCACAAAACTCCTTCCAATTGTTCAAGTCATGATTTCTCTAGTTTTCATCACAATTTAAAGTCTCAAATTCCCAGTAATTGACTCCACATGTCAATTCGTAATGCGAACTTTTCTACTCCTAGATTCGAGAATGTATCATATTTATGACTCAGTTGTCATTAGATTCAACCAATTTCAACCATATTTTTCAGTAAATCTTAATAATCTGTGTCAAAAAACTGGGACAAACTCAACGAAATCCAGGGGTTCGACCATCTACTTCTAAGGCAATTCGACAAACACCTTCAATGCGTTCTAATACAGTCATTCAATTTCCATGATGGGTGCAACAAGGCCCCTCCAATTTAAACCTAAAAAAATGACAATATAAGATCTATACAAAAATGAAAAATCTCAAACATCAAAAACAACAGCTAAGAAACTCGAATAATATTCAGTTGAAGCTTCGTTCTTCATCCTCAAAAAAACCTCATTCGTGGAAGTAGAATCAGAAAACGAATTAAATTCCAACCAGCTTCAACATTGGCATACCCATGATAATAATATTCTCTTTGATAATACTTCTTACTCAAATGATCCAAGGTTGAATAAGAAAAATCATCATCTTCAACCAATAAAATGGACCTCTGGTTCATCATTTGGCATAGACCAAATCATGTTCCTGGAAAACCTTCGAATCATCCAGTTATGGATGTTCTCTATTAAGTGAGTTCAGATCAACTCGTCAATCATAGATCTAGCCGGTTTGAATAATCACAGGTGATTTCAAGCACATATTCCAGCTTGGGTTGGTTTGTTTTCCTCAGAAATTCCTTCATCGGTGCAACACAATGCCAACATGGGATCATTAGAAAAGTTTAGTAAATATTTTCATTAGAAAAGTTTAGTTCAAATTTCCAATTAAATTTACGATAAAATTTTTAATTTGAATTTTATTATAATTATACTAAAAAATTTATTAACAAAATTCTAAAATAAATGCATTCTCAAATTTTATTATTGAATTTTCCAATGCAAACTACCACTAAAAATTCTCAGTGGAAATTTTCACAGAAAATCTGCAGTTTGATTTTTCTATTAAAATTATAATGTAGACACATTAAAACATAAATAAAAAATGTTAATTTTCATTGGAAATTTATATTTAAATTTTTCATTAGAAACTTTTACAGTAAACTTCCACTAAAAACATCCACTTAAAACTACAATAAAAATATAATGATACATAAATAAAGACTATAAAATTTCATCATAAATTTATATTAAAAATTTACACTGGAAACTATGAATGGAAATATCCATTAGAAAATTGTAGTTAAAATTTATATTTAAATGTCTAATTTAAATCAAAAAATTATATTTTCTATGCATTTAAATTTTACTCTTATGAGTGCAAATCAGTACTCAAAATTTTCATGGAAATTTTACACTTAAAATTTATAATGGATACTTGATTATCAAAATTTTACAACAAATACATGTTTGGATTTTCAATTCAAATATATCAACACATAATATTATTATATATTTATTATTGTTGTTTATTATTTATTAATTTTTTCTAAGTTACTTTAAAAAACTCATAGTAATATATATATATATATATATATTGTTAAAATGAAATAATGGACGTTGAATTTTTTTAATTGTATGATATTATCAAAAATTATAAAAATAAAAACCTTATGTTAACAAATATTCTAATTTAAAATAAAATTATAGACATCATTTTATATTTTAAAATGATATAAAAAATATATAAACAATTATAATAATAAAATTAAAATACATAAATCAAAATATTAATAGAGCCTTGTATTAGAAACAAAATTGTAGTCTTGTATATCCATTCTCATAATTATTACATCATTTTTTTAATACTGAAATCATATTATGCTCCAAATAACCACATGTGCACCATCTATCCCACGACCAACCTTACCGTCAGGTTTAAAACCTAAAATGAGTCAATATTTTCCTTGATTTATGTGTGGTTTTATTAAACTTGAACTATTTTTTTCACACAGTCATGTTAATTTATTGTATTACATTATTTTGTTTTATTTTTCAAGAATAATATTTTGTAACACTACTTATATTTGCAGGTCAAACAGGACCCGCAGACACCCAGTAGGTTAGTCCGCGCGGGCTTCGGGTTTTCCGGGTTGGATAAAATGCGGTCCAAATGTTTGCGGGCCTAACGTTTTAAGGCCCTAACCCACATAAATCCACGGGCTAACAGATCGGCCTGCGGTCTTGCAGATTTTTTAACAGGCCTAATTTTCATTCATTTTCAACCTCCCAGTATCGGCGACATCAGGATCCCAAAACACGTAAGGTGCCATCTTTAATCATCCGCGGTGTCGAGATCCTTGATCAGTCTTCCCCCTTGGTTCACATTCGAATCTTCATCTGGGAAGGATGTCCAGTCTCATATTCACTTCAGATTCAATCGGCTTCACCAATGGAGAATCGAGGGCACGAGTTATTTTACGGGAAAATTGGATCTCGACTTATCATCTGCACCTAGATCGAAATCAGCTTCAGGTTCTCACCAAATTTGGTAAGCTCAAGCCATAAATTATTAATAGATTTGTGTAAGATAATTTATCTTACACAGATTCTCTTATGTAGAAACATATTAATTTATTGGTTGGAAATTCTATTAGAGGGAGGATTTATCTTACAAAAATTAAAATTTTAACTTAGACCATCTCCAATCCATCAGTAAAATAGTGGTGAAATGCTATTTTAGCGCAAAAAACAAACTCTAATCCAGTGCTATTTCTTGCACTAAAATGGCGTTTTGGTATAGTACAGTTCTAAATATAACATTGCACTATTCTTGCACCAAACCACTTTTTGGTTTTTTTTATTTTATTTATGCGCATATATGAGTTGAGATTTGAGTTTAAAAAACACATTTTTCAATTATAATATACAAATTAGCGCAAAAAATGAAGTAGAGGGTTGGACAGGATTTTACCATAGATACTTCATTTTGAAGGAGAATTGATTAATTTTAGCATTTTGGGTTGAAGATGATCTTAAGAAGAGATAATTTCCAACCATTTATCTTATGTGGGGTGAATTTATCTTACACACTCAAATCATTTTACTGGGATCATCTCAATTCACTTATGCTACCGAAATTTTTTTTATAAAGTAACTCAATTTGTTTATGCCCTATAAAGTCAATAAATTAAATAAAATAATTAAGTGATTCAAAAAGAAAAGAAATAAAAACCAAATACAGTAATGTTAAATTATGATAAAATCAAACTATTTAAATTGTCAAAACAAAAAATTATTAAAAATTAAATAGATTTCTTAAAATAATAAACTAATTAATTAATTAACTAAATAAAGAAAAGATAAAAATTATAAAAGAAATGAATTAAAAATAAATTCTATAAATTATTAAATTATTTAAATAAAATTAATTAAAAATTAAACAATAATTCGTTAATTAATATATTAAAACAAAAAACAAAAAATAAAATAAAGTAAAGTACAAAGAATATAAAATTAAATTATACTCAAAGAATTAATAAATGACATCAATTAAACGAAACTGATAAAAAACATTAATAAATAATTAAAATAATGAACAATTGAAATATTTAATGATAAAACGAACATTTAAATTAATAATTTCATTATTTAACTAAAAACAAAATAAAATAACAAAAAATACATAATTATCTAGATTAATGTTAAAAATCATAAAAACATAATTTGGAAACAAAAGAGATGTGGAAAAAAGTATCAATTTAAGGCCACATCAATATTATTAATAACCTTAGAATTTATTATTGATTTAAGGAAAATATGATCCATTATATTTTTTGTGAAGTTTATCTCATTTTTTGAATTATGATATATATCGAGTAATTTGTGACTTTATGAACCAGTGATTAATAAATTTAAGGGTTAAAGATATATTTAATTTTTGGAGGAATATATAATCTCATTGTGGTTTAATGTCTCAGATATTCAAGTGGTTTTAAGAAAATTATGTTATGGAGAATGTACGATTATGGTATATACATACTTGGGTATATGATTTTTTGAATGATTAATGTTGTTTGAGGAAAGATAAGTAACTTGATATCGCTTAAGAGAGTAAGGTAGATGTCATATTAAAAGTTATATTCCAAATCCTAAATATGTTTATAATACCCTCACCTACTCTCAATAATAATTAAAATTGTGAGGATGAAATCTTTTTAAGATGGAAGAATGTAACAACCTAAGATTTTGGACCATTTAAATTAATACTATATTTAATAGCTTGTGTCACACGCAACACTGAACTAACGCAACACCCAACTAAAATGAACCATGATATATTAAAATTACAAGAATAATATAATCATTAGTATATGAATAGATATTAATCACTTAATATAATCACATATCATTATTTTTATTTGATTAATATTTTATTTTCGAAGAACCATTTAAAAAAGTGATGTATTTTACCTTGATAAATTAAATTGATCATGGTTAAAAGTTTTTTATAATAGGAAATTTTTTTATTTATAAAATAATATGTCAAAATTAAATTATTTATAAATTTATATGAACTAATATTAAAGACACTTAAATGTTTAAAAAAATTTAATAAAAATATTTTTTCTTCATATATTATATTTTCATTTAAAACCTAAATTTATAAATTTTATAATTTGAATTAAAAAAATTTAAATTCATTTTTTATTAAATGTTTCAATATTAGCTTAGGATGAATTTTTTATATTTTTCTATTGTTTTTTCGGTGAATAGTGAAAAAACATTGATTTCGCTAATATCATCACTTTTATGACATTATCATAATATAAGAATGATTTAAAAAAATTAAAACTTTTTTTCTATAAAAATATATATTTTAAAATTAAAATAAATAATTCAAAAATAATATGCTCAATTTATGAAACTCGTGTTTAATGTTTTGGAAACTTGAGTAATATTATACTCTAAAAACTATTTTTATTTTCTTATATTAAAAAAATATTTCATCACTTAGAGAAATTAAATATGAAAAATGGATTTGATATTTTAGATCTTCGTGTTATTATTATGTAGTAACTTCACTTTTATTTTAAGGCATTAAAAGTTAATTTTATCTTATTTATAAATTTAATTAGACTATATAGAGTATATATTTTTGTTTAGAACATACATATTTGGTTATAAGGGTTGCCTTGTATTTTTAATAAAATATAAACTACTAAGGTAAAAACTAGTTACCATGATAAAAACCAAAATAGAAAAATGTAAACAATGCATGGTAAAAAGCTTGAAACAAGTTTAAAACATATTTTAAAATGGATGGTTGGGGCTTGATCGAAATTATATCACCCCAAAATCCATTATTTAAAACCTTTTGAGTCATTTACTCTTTAATATTGTAATGATATTATTGAAAAGTAAAAGATATTCACAAAAGTGTCATTTTCTTCACTTATAAAAGGAGACACTTCCACCCCTTCATTACACAGCCATTACTTCAAATTAATTCATAAAACTCTACCATTTTTCTCCTTCTAAAAGTCTCTCTTATGTTCCTAAGCCTATAGTCACAATTCTTTATCCAAAATCCTTCATTTCTAAGGATGTTTTCAAGAAAAAGTTCAAGGTACCAAAGTGAGTATTACTTACTCCTTACATTTTATTTTTAATATTTCTCTTACAAACCTTACAAAACCATATTATTATAATTAAATCGATATAATTATTTTATTGAAGTGTTGTTATATTAATATAACAACCATTATTTATTCTTTTCCATCCTCTTATAAAACAAAAGAACATTAACCGTGGGTTGCGCAGACTACCGCCTACATGAAGTAGTGAATTTCTTTTTTCATCTTGATTTTAATTATTTATCCAAAAAACTTAAAATATGATTTACCAATTATAAAAATATATATAATAAAACTATTCTTATACTATAATGATATTATACACTTTCTTAACCATACTCACCCATTGAGATATAGCATGTTCATGTTTGGGTTTGTTTGACCACCTACATGAAGAATGTTATAAAACTCTATCATGAATGACTATAAGAACTTAAATAATAGTATTAATATAAGTTAATAATAAATTATTTATTTATTTATGGTTTTATAAAGGTTATATTAATTATTTAACTAATTATTAAAACATCATCTTCAATTGCTAAAATGACTGAAATAAGCAGACGCCAATTCAATTTTCATGCAAACAGAATAAAAAACCATATAATAAATAAATAATATGAGATAATAAATTGTATTTATTAATTGAAATATAAAATAATTACGTTCCTAAAAATATATCAAATAAAATTAATTTGTTTATTCATAAATTTGGGTGCCTGTACAGAATGAATCAGGAACAAGGTGAGTGATTCTTATTTCAAATTTTCACCCCTTGAGAAATATTTCTCATTATAAACTATGTTTTGGAATGGTGTATCTAATAATAATTTAATGTTTTGTATCATTATAATAAATGATTATCAGTGTTAAATTTTAAGTTCTTTCTCTCATGGGATTTTGACTCAAAAATTAAAAAAATTATATGGGTATGTTGTCTCAAATTCCATCCTTTGAGGTAAGTTTGTACTATCCACCTAATTTTTTTTATATGGTGTATTTTTTCTTATTTGATTCAATATTCCATAAAATATCTTTCATTAATGGTATTATAACTTTTTATTCAATCTCCATCTTTCAAGGTTTTTTTTAAATGTTACTCTAGTCGTAATAGTTTTCTCGACTAAAATTCTTTTTCCTTGGGTCAAAAATTCTCTACTTGATTATGATATTCCATCTCCCTTTTTATCCTCAAAATTCCATTTCTATATGTTATTTTATCTTGTTTTTTTTGGAAGTTACTTATTTTCATAGATATCATCTTCCTTGATTAAATACCTTCTCAAATAAAAGTATGGAACTGTAAATAATAACTCTTATTCTTTCCAACGGATCTTTTTCTCTATGTCCACATTTTCCTTCCCGTCAAAGTTATTCCATATTTTTGGGAACTATAATATGTTTTCTCCAATTATCCTCATAATTATCTTTACCTATTTTGAAAATGAAAATATAATACACTTTTTATAATGTGGTTTTTCACAAGGGTATTTCAAAATATTGAAAAAAATTCTCATCCTTTCAAAATCAAATGTTTTATCTTCCACTCAACATTTTCTCTATAAAACTTTTATAACTTTTTTAGGAATCCAATATTAGATATTTATTAAAAACTAACGATTTAATATATCTCAAAATTTTTCTTTCCAACCTTTTTTAAAATTACTTTTAAAAGGAAAATTGTGAATTTTTTTTCTTAGACTTCCTTTATATAAATAAGAAAACAAACTTATTTTTAAAACATTATCACAAGAATGGATTTCCCATAACTTTGAAACTTATTTCCCATGATTCATAATTTTAAAAAGTAAATCATTTTTTCATCATTCTATGAGTTTTATGTAAAATTTATTTCATGGTAGAAGGGTCGTTTTCATCATGCTTTTCAAAGAAAAATTCAACTATTCTTCTAAAAGTATTCTTTATCTAACAATTAATTATTTGCATAAGTTTTCACAAATGAGAAAAATTAAATCTGTCACGACCCACTCCCCTCAAATTGTATGCCTCCTGGGTTGGAAATGATATAAGAGAGATAGTGACACTCGATTACTACCTCTAGTAGGCCCTGGGTTGGCGACTAGCACCGAGGGTATGGTAAACACATAGATGGGAAAAATTACCCTCTAGGAGAACACATATAGAAGATAGAGATAAAACAGACACCAACCAACTCCTCATAAAACTACAATATAAAAAGAAACCCAAGTATATATATGTAATTTCATTCAAAGACTACTACAACTAAAAAGGAAAACTTCAAGTACCAAAAGAAAGTAAAATGGTAGAGACCAAGAAGCACGAACAGCTCCTGCAAAACCCTGATCTAGTAGTAAACAGCTTGATCTCTAACCTTCTCCAACTATCATGAAAAATATTTTATATACATAGGGTGAGTATAATAATATAATCAGTAGGATCCTCCCCAGAGCCTCTCATTCAAAAGTAAATAAATAATGCTAAAGCACAGTGAACAACAAGTGAAACTAACTCATCACCTAAATATGTATACTAAGTTCCCAGCCTCACTATAGATACTCTCACCAAATATCTCATACAAGATTATATAATATAATAAATAATATCAAAGGTACCATGCTACCACTTCCCCACTGGTTTTCCACTTTTCCCCAATGTCACACATCCTGAGCATCTCTCTCCAAAAATGCTAGCTCGAAGACACTTGGATATAGCACCACAACATGCACCTTGTAAAACTCACCACAACATACACACACCAAAAAGTAACCAGGTAGTTCCCGAGAGCCACCATATCCCACATAATGTGTATCAAATGTTGGGTATTATACCTCAAGACACTATAGCCCAAACACTAAGTAAGGATCCTCAATCTATCCCGATCTATACATTTTATACCTATTGTATCACTTATGAAACTATATCCAAAATATATGTGTGTGAAAAACTACAAGGAATTACATACCTCTACACACATATACAAGGAAAACTAACCACTATGCATACTAGAACAAGTAACTACCAAGTGAAGAGAGTGGGGCCAAAGGGGAAATTCAACCATCCATCCTCCCACTGAGATGTTGGGGACCACCCCCCCCCCCCCCAGGGCTCAAAATCCCCAAGGTATCAGTCGCTCTAACTGACATGGTGTGTTAGCATATAGAAACACAAAAGGTACATGATATAATATATCTCACAACCACACCATGGGAAAACCCTAGTCTTAGACTCAACTGCAACTAACATCTCCCAAACTCCTGGATACCACTACTAAGACTATATATCCTATAAGTACACAACCATTTAAATAGATAAATTAAGTTACTTATCCCTTTTTATGAGTTTCACTTTACGTTAATTAAATATTTAACCATTAATTAACCATTATCATTTCCACATTACATTTCATTATCACCATAAAAAACTTCCATGACCACCAAGCATAACCAAACCGATTCTACGATTCCTTTAAATTGTAACCTTAGAATTGCATCCCAGCAAGATCCAACCACATGGGTTAAATATTCATTCATTTATTATCAACATTATCACTTTCCATATTTACATGTATTCTAATAAAAAATTCTAAGCTACCAAACACAAGGGGCTCAACATGGTGATTAGATTAACTACCCGTCGAGTCTTTTTCCACTAATAGAAGGAGTGTAGACCCATCCATCCTCGAGAAGCTAAAAACAGAAAGCGCATGGAATAACCTACACATCTTCTCCTCTTTTGGAAGGAGGGTAAGCAAGACCATCTACTTTAAGAAGTGGGGAAAGTAAATCATGTAAATAAACAAGAAGTTCAATAAGCATCCAATATTCATATCAATAGGTAATCCTAGCTTTAACTCGTTTCATCATCTCTGATGTCCTCCATGACACCCATATGCATAAACTAATGCACCTCGCCACTCTAGGAGTAAACTATTGCCACAACCATTGGGACTCCCTGCCCCCATATACCACAACAACCCTCTAGGCTCAGCCATCCCAGGCTCACATCACAACACAGGTAGTAGGAAACAAACATAGTAACTGGGATCTTGGCCCTAAACAACGCATTTATCCTTTAAACACAATGATCTCAAACAGATCCAAAGAATAAGACACTTGGCCATTATAAGAAAGTGGGTAACTCAAACCCCATAAGGCATTACACTTAACACATAACCGGTTATTTATTCCATCTTGAATTAACTGATTCAATTAAACATGCATAGCTGTATCTATTTGATTATCATAAAATCACAACAATAAGAACTATATTCATTAAACATGCCTCTTTAATACTTTATCCAATCAATTTACAATTAATCTCAGCTTTACGTTCTTTATCGATTTCCATAAATAATGACATCCTAAACAAGAAAAGGATAGATGCCACACTATCTAGAAAATCAAGAGGCAATAACATTGCTAAGAAATTGATACCAATTATTTAATCGAGTTCGAATATTTATTATGTAAATTTCATTGTGATCCAATGGGATAAATCATGCTAACTCTACAATTTCATGTAAAAAAATAGAGAACTATAAAACACCTTACCTCAAAAGGTCTTCAACGTTATTTTCATGAGAACATGCCTACAAATCGGATCACGATCACCTCTCCCACAACGATTTCATCCACCTGAGGACGTCGTGACACCACCACAACAAATAATAACCAAGAAATCTCTATTAAAAACATGGATATTACATGCCATCACATGTAAGGAGAAACGGGATAGAACAGATCGAGGAACCCATAAGAACAGAGGTAGAACATACTTTATATCGAAGACGGATCGATACTTTCTGGTTTCACCAAAACAGGGGGTGTGCATGCAGTAGGAAAACTCCAAGGGGAATAATATCCAAGGATTAAAGTTTGATTTCATGACTCCTATGTGAGGAAGAACTTTGGTCATCCCATTCCAAGGAAATAAAGAAGGAAGAACATGGGTGGAAGGTATCTCAACCCTTTTGAAAATCTAAATGGAGCAGCGGTTTAGATACGGTTTAGATTTTCTATTAATGGCATATCTAGTCAAGATTATGTTTTTTACTAAGTAAAGGCACCCAAATCCTTATGAAAAAATTAATTATGAGTTATTGGATTTGAATCAAACTTAAATCCCTTAAAACAAGTCTGTTAAATTATTTTTCATCAAAGATAACTTCAAATAGGTGAAACAGTTGGAAGCTGGAAACATTGATCATAACTCACCGTTGGATGAGTCACCATTGGATGAGTCACCATTGGACGAGTCACTATTGGTTGATTCACCATTGGAGTAATCACCATTGGACGAGTCACAATTAGATGAATCACCATTGGAAGAGTCACATTTGTGAGTCACCTATGTGACTCACTAGTGAAAGTCACCATTCAATGAGCTACTGTTGGAAAACTAGAAAATTGGGAAATTTGGAAAACTCTCAAAATGAGTCACCATGATTCCCTAGAACATCTAAAACACTATATTCTCACAAAGTAATGGACTAGAGAGATCTCATCCATTACATTAGATACCTCTCAAAACATTCTCATCCTCAAGAATCTAAAACCAACCAGAGAGGAAAAGAGAAAGGGGTCATCCGAATAGCCACCCCGCGAGATACTTCTCAAGGAAATTTCCACCATTGGATCTCAAATGCTTCATCAAGGAACAACGTGAAACCACATGACAACCACAACCAACTCCTAAACTCTCTCCTATAGGAGATACCTCTCAGAAGAGAGAAAGCGAAAACAATAAACAAAATAAATTCATTTCATAAATAGAAAGGGTCTACAACCACCAAAAGAACAAAATTACAAGAGGAGAGCTAAACATCAAACATATTAGGGTATTGATCATGTATCTATGACTCGTTTTCCCAAGTACTCTCCTCCGTGACATTGTGCCACTACAAGACACAAACCGAGGGGATAGCACTCTCGTGCAACACCTTCTCCTTATGGTCATGGATCTCTATAGGTCGCTCCTCAAAGGTTGCATCATCATCAACATCGACCTCACCCCAATAAATGATGGGAGAGTCATCATAAAGATAATGATGGAGTTACGATACATGGAAAACATCATGTATCAGGATCATCTGTGGGGAAGTTCTACATGATATTCCATTGATCCAACATGAGCCAACACCTTGAAAGGCCAAACAAACCGAGGAGAAATCTTACTCCTATGACCAAACCTTTACTGAACATGATGGGGAGCCACCTTCAGAAACATGTGATCCCCTACATCAAACTCCATAGGTATCCTCCTATGATCAACATAGGATTTATGATGGTCTTGTGCTACCTTTATCCACTCAAGAATCACCTGAACCATCTCTGTTGTACTATATACTAGTTTCGGCTAGAGAATTACTGACTCTTCGAGCCTAGTCTAGCATAACATAGAATGAAAAGGTCGGACATAAAAGGCTTCAAATGATGCCATACTGATGGTGGAGTGAAAACTATTGTTGTAAGATAACTCTACCAAGGGAAGGTTCCTCATCCATGAACCTCCAAAATCTAGGACACAATAGTGCAACATGTCTTCAAGAGTCTGGATGGTCCACTCTATCTGACCAACCGTCTATAGATGAAAAGTAGTTATAAGACATATCTGAGAACCAAAAGCATTCTGGAGACCTATCCACACCCTTGAGGTAAAATGTGGATCTCAATCGTAAATTATCATCCTCAGGACTCCATGGAGTCTCATCACCTCCTCCAAATATTTCCTCGAAAAAAACCTCCACTGAGCTCGACTCCTTGATTGGTATAAAGTGGGATGATTTCATAAAATGACCCACTACTACCTATATAGCGTCATAAACTCCCAGATATTGAGGTAAACCGGTAACAAAGTCCATCAATATGTCCTCCCACTTTCATTGAGGAACCTCTAATTACTAGAGAAAACCACCAGGAACACAGTGCTCGACCTTCACCTTCTGGAAAACCAAACATCGAGACATAAACTCTGGAACTGCATGATTCATCACAGTCCACTGAAACTAACTCCTTAAAGCTTGGTACATCTTTTTCACGCCAGGATGTACCACTAAGGGATAACTATGGAAATCTCTAAGAACCATCTCCTGCATCATCAAAGGAATGAAAAGCCTTCCCTGAAACAACACTCAGTGTTGTTCAACCTCAGAACAACCTTCAAGGGACTCGCCACAAAACAACTCAGTCTATCCAGACCTCCACCTCAAGATCCCCCAACTGGGACTCTTCTACATATTTTACCAGAGATGACTACACTATCATCTGAAAAAGACAACATTTTCCCCCAACTTCTCCCATGTACATATGTAATGATGAAAGTTCTTCCATCACCCTCCAAGAATCACCAGATTCACTCACTTCATCACTACGTGACTTCCTACTCAACACATCAGCTACAACATTCCCATTTCTAGGTTTATATGAAATTTTGAAGTCATAATCCTATAAAAACTCCATCCAGCGATGTTTTCATAAGTTCAAGTCATGTTGGTAGAAAACATACCTCAAACTCTTATGATCGGTGAAGATCACCAAATTCTCACCGATGAGGTAATGTATCCACAACTTCAGGGAAAACACCACTTCTGACAAATCAAGATCGTGGGTGTAATAGTTATATTCATGGGGATGCAACTGTAGAGACCCATAAGAAACAACCAATATCTACTGCATCGGAACACAACCTAACCCCAGATGTGAAGCATCATAAAAAACCTCAAACTGAACTCCTTCGACTGGAAGAAAAAGAACCAGAGCACTGGTCAACTTATTCTTCAGATAATTGAAAGCTCTTAGAATTGATCAATTACAAGGAAACCTGATCCTTCTTGGTCAATTCTTTCATAGGATTCGTAACCCAAGAGAAATCAGCTACGAACCTCCTGTAATATCCTGAAATACCAAGGAAAATTCATACATTAAGCTTTGTCTTGGGGGAAGCCTAAGACACAAATTCTTCCATATTTGACAGATCCTGAACTACTACCTGTTGGGATACAACATTCCCCAAGAAACAGACTTCTTGAGCCCAAAACTCACACTTCAAAAACTTCCCAAACAGCATCTCATAGAAAAGAACTCCCAAAATAGCATGCATATTCCCTGCATGATCCTCCTCGGATGTGGAGTGCACAATGATTTCATCAATTAAAAACACCACAAATTTATCCAGGAACTCATGGAACACAATTTTCATCAACCCCATAAACATAGCTAGAGAATTTGTCACACCAAATAGAATCACAACAAACTTGTAATTCCCATGACGATAACAGAATGTAATCTTTGGGATATCCTCATCCTTAATATGCATCTGATGATATCCTGAATGAAAATTGATCTTTGAGAACCAACTTGAACCCATCAGTTGATAGAATAAATCACCAATTCATAGAAGAGGATATCAGTTCTCCAATGTTATTTTGTTTAAGCGATGATAATCGACACACAACCACAAACTACCACCAGCCTTCTTCACAAAAAAATTAGTGCACCCCACGGTGACACACTCGGCCAAAAAAACCGAATTGCAACAGACCATAAAGCTATATATGCAGCTCCAGAAACTTATAAGGCACCATCCTATACAAAGACATCAAGATAGGAGACACACCTGGCTCTATCTCAATCTTGAACTCATTCTCCCACCGAGGTTTAATGCTACAACCACTTCTGGAATGACATCAGGGTACTCTCCCACGGCCTTGGGAAACTCTGACTGTTGAACCCACAAAAAACTCAACATCATCTCATCCATCAATGATGATAAGGATGAAACACACCTTTGATCCATATGATGGTCTCGCTCGCCAACAAACATTGCTGGCTCTCCATCAGCATTGAAGAACACAACCTAACTTTGGAAGCAATCCATGATATCTTGTACTGAATACAACCAATCCATGATGAGGATGACATCATATGGTTGTATTCATAAACATAAGAAATATTCCTAAAAGTGTTGCTACCCTACAACTAACTCATAGTCTTTACATACTTCAAAAAAGTCAGCTCAACCTCCAACTAGCATAGTCAATTCCAAGGGAAATGGAAACCTATCTACCTCAATCCCCAAGGCATGGTCAAGGGTAGGTGATATGAAGGAGTGCATCACTATTGAATCAAACAAGGCATAAACCCAAGTAGAAAACAATCAAATGGTACCTCTAACGACGTATGGCTCACCTGGCGCTGGCAACGCTAATGCATGAAGCTAACCACGACCCACTCTACGACCTCTATGACCCTACTATCGACCACCTCCCTAGTCGAGATCTACTCTCTAAGGATGGGGAGAATCCTAGGATATTCCTCTTCCCACCCCATCTGCTCTCTGCTGATCCAAAGTTGGTGCAACCTACTTCTTTTTCCTCGACTAAAACTACCTCAGTGGAGGAACCAAGAGCGGAACACATGGCACACGCTGACTGCTCAGAAAGTTCGGTCACTCTCGTTGTTGATGACCTTGTCCTCCACAATAAAAAAAACCCAATCCCTTAGCATAGGCCTGAGAGCTGATGTCCCCAGATAAATGATATAATGAAGTATAGGACCTACCCCCGACCAAATATAAACTCTTCTTCCCTGAAAATCGGGAACCCTAGACCACAACTCTTCTTTGTGAGGAAACCTGAAGACTCCCCTCTCGTGATTATCTGGTTCTGTATAACATCCTCTCAATGACCTCTTCCCTCACCAATACCTCGAGATATGTTTTCACCATAAACGGGGTGATCTTCCACTGGATATCTGGATGAAAAACCTCCTCGAATGCCTCACCCTATCCCACTCATTTAGCAATAGTTCCAAATCATATCACATAAGGTTCCTAAAATAGATTCTGAACTCTCGTGCACTGGAGCTTCCCTGCTGAAGGGTAATTATCACCTGGAGACTGGCCACCTTCATGGTTGAAGAAATAAAATCGACTCTAAACCACTCTCATAACTTCTCCCACAATACTTCTAACTCATCACGATCTTTAAGGAACAAGAACCACCACTGCCTCATTTCCCCATGCATAATCATCACAACCAACAATACCCAATTCTCTTTTTGATCATGGATCAAACTAAAGGATATATCATCCTTCTCTAACTAGTATTCTATGACTGCATCTAAAATGGAGCCCTCATACTTCTTAAGAATCTAACACTAAAACTCTCAGAGTGTCCTCCTCCAAGTTTCTCCGTCGTTTACCTCTACTCTACGACGATTTACTGGCACATCCTGCTGAACATATTCTGTGTGAACCTGATGAGGACGTCGAATTAGATTCATTACTACAAAAGGACAAATAGTTAGAGATCCTAACCTAAAATATGGAAGGTTTTAACATTAATAATTATTTTTTTTATTCATTTTAGGTTAAACTATCCCAAGTTCTACCCATTCAAACACAAGTGCAAAGAAGAATGATGCATGATCCTTTCCTAGGTCTCTACCCTGCAAAAAGTATCACCTCATTTAGTATACACTATAAACTTAAAGGTTCAGGTATCATATAATAGGGGACCTAAATACCTATGTCTCAACTAGTATCTTGTGTTTACAATGCTTTCTAAACTTAGCAGTCACCGTTTCCCTACCAACCCAAGCAACCTCACCGGTGCCTAACTCCAAAATCCATCCTATCCTTTAACAAGACCTTTGATACCACTCTGTCATGACCCCATCCCCTAAAATTGTATCCCTCATAGTATGGTAATGAGATAATAGAGATAGTGACACATGATTCTCACCTCTAGTAGGCCTCGGGTTGGTGACTAGCACTGAGGGTATAGTAAACACATAGATGGGAGGCATTAACCTCTAAGAGAACACATACGGAAGAGAGATATAAGATATACACCAAAAAACTCCTTCTCGGACTACAATATAAAATAAACCCAAGTATATATATGTAATGTAATATAAAGACTACTACAACTGAAAATAAAAAATACAAGTGCCAAAAGAAAGTAAAATAGTAGTGACAATGAAGCCCGAATTGCTCCTTCAAAACCCTGAGCTGGTAGTAACCAGCCTGATCTCCAACCTACTTCAACTGACCTGAAAAATAGTTTATATACATAGGGTTATTATAACAGCATACTCAGTAGGATACTCCCCGAATCCTCTCATGAAAAAGTAAAGAAAGAATGCTAAATCATAGTGAACAATAAATGAAACTAACTCGTCACCTAAATAGGTATACTAAGTTCCTAACCTCACCATGGATACTCTCACCAAATATCACATACAATATCATATAATACAATAAAGAATATCAAGGGTACCCTACTACCACTTCCCCACTGGTTTTCCTTTTTTCTCTAACGCTGCACATCCTGAACATCTCTCTCTAAAAAGGATAGCCTAAAGACACCTAGGCATAGCACCACAAAATGAACCTCATGAAACTCACCACCACATACACACAACAAAAAAGTAACCAGGTAGTTCCCAAGAGCCACCACATCCCACATAACCTGTATCAAACATCAGGTATTATACCTCAAGCCACTACATCCCATACACTGAGTAAGGATCCTCAAGCCATCACAGCCTATACACGTTATACCTATAGTATCACTTAGGAAACTATATCCATAATATATGAGTTTGAAATAACTATAATCCATTACATCCCTATACACACATGTACGGGGAAAATTAACCACCTTTCATACCAACGCAAGTAACTACCAAAAGAAGAGAGTGGGACCAAAGGGGGAAGTCAACCATCCATCCTCCCACCAGGATATTGGGGAAAACAGCCCCAAGGCTCTGAATCCTAGGGGTGTCAGTTTCCCTAACCGATAGGGTGGGGTAGCATATAGAAATAAAAAAAGTACATGATATAATATATCTTACAACCACACTATGGAAAAAACCTATTCTTAGAATCAATTGCATCTAACATCTCTCGGAATCCCAGATTCCACTGCTAATACTAGATATCCTATAAGCACACAACTATTTAAAGAGATACATCAAGTTACTTATCCATTGTTATCATTTTAAATTTATGTTAATTAAATATTTAACCATTAATTAACCATTATCATTTCCAAATAACATTTCATTAGCACTATAAAAAAGTTCAATGCCCTCCAGGAATAACCAAACTGAGTCCACGGTTCCTCTAAATTGTAAAATCAGTATTGCATCCCAGTAAGCTCCAACCAAATGGGTTAAATATTCATTCATTTATTAATAGAATTATCACTTTCCATATTTCTAGGTATTCTAAGAAAATATTATAAGCTACCAAACACAAGGGGATCAACACAATGAGTAAATGAACTACCCGTCGAGTCTTTTCCACCTATAGCAGGAGTGTAGACCCATCCATCCTGAAGAAGCTAAACACGAAAATCACATGGAATACCCCACGTATCTTCACCTATTTTGGAAGAAGGGTAAGAAAGACCATTTTCCTCAAGTATTTGGGAAAGTAAATTAGTTAAACAAACAACAGGTTCAACATGAATCCAACATTCATATCAATGGGTAAGCCCAACTTCAACCCGTTTCATTATCTCTGATGTCCTCTCTGACACCCATATGCATAAATCAATGCATCTCATGACTCTAGGTGTCAACTAATGCCACAAACACTGGTCCTCCCTACCCACACATACCACAATATCCCTCCAGGATTATCCATACTAGGATCACATCCCAACATAATCAATAGAAAACAAACATAGCAATCGGGCTCTTGGCCATAAACAATACATTCATCCTTCACACACAATGATTTATCACCACTCCAAATCATAGGGAACTTAGAATTTATAAGAAAGTGGGTAACTCAAACCCCATAAGGAGTTATATTTAACACACAAACAATTCTTTATTCCATATTGAATTAATCGTTTTAATTAAACATGCATAGCTGCATCCATTTTATTATTATCAAATCACAACAACAATAACCAGATTCATTAAACATGCCTATTTAATCCTTTAAATAATCAATTTACAATTAATCCCATATTTACATTCTTTACCTATTTCCATCAAGAATGACATGCTAAATAATAAAATCATAGATATCACACTATCTAGCAAATCAATAGGCAATAACATTCCTAATAAATCGATATAAATTCTTTAATCCGGTTCAAATATTTATTATGTGAATTTAATTATGATCCAATGGGATAAATAATGCTAACTCTATGATTTAACGTAAATAAAATAGATAAGCAGTGAATCCCCTACCTTAAAAGGTCTTCAACATTATTTTCATGAGAATAATCCAACACAACAGATCATGATCACCTCTCCCACAACGACTGCATCCACTTGAGGACATCATGACACCACCGCACCAACCAACAACTAAGAAAGATCCATTAGAAACATGGATATTACATGCCATCACATGGACAGGAGAAATAGGAGGGAACATATTGAGGAACCCAAAATAATTGAGGTAGAACATACCTTATATCGAATACTGATTGACAGTTCTTGGTTGCACCAAAACAGGGGGTGCGCTTGCAGTAGGAAAAATCTAAGAGGAACACTATCCAAGGATTGAAGTTCGATCACACGACTCATATGGGAGGAAGAACTCTGGGAATCCCATTCCATTGAAAAAAATAAGGAAGAACAAGGTTATAAGTATCTCAACCCTTTTGAAAATCTAAATGGAGTAGCAATTTAGATACGGTTTAGATTTTCCATTAAAGACAGATATGGTCAATATTACGCGTTTTGACTGAGTAAAGGTACCCAAACCCTTAGTAAAATTTAAATAGGATTTATGGTCTTTGAATCAACCTTAAATCCCTTAAAAAGTCTTTGAAAGTGTTTTTCATCAAAGATAACGTCAAAGGGGTGAAACTGTAGGAAGCTGGAAACACTGTTCACAGCTCACCATTGGACGAGTCACCATTGGATGACTCATCATTGGACGAGTCACCATTGGATGACTCGTCGTTGGACGATTCACCATTTGATGAGTCACTGTTGGAGGAATCACCATTGTATGAGTCACTATTGGATGAGTCACCATTGGAGGAATCACCATTGGATGAGTCACTATTGGATGAGTCACCGTTGGAGGACTCACCATTAGATGAGTCACCATTGGATGACACGCCATTGGATGAGTCACTATTATGAGTCACTGGTGTGAGTAACCATTCAGTGAGCTACTATTGGAAAACTTTAAAATTTGTAAATTTGAAAAACTCTCTAAATGGGTCACTATGATTCCAAAAAACATCTCAAACATCGGATTCTCACAAAGGAATGGACCGAAGAGGTCCGGGCCATTGAAAAATATCTATATGAAAAATGATTCATCAGTGCCTTTATCTTACATAATAATCTTCAGTGTATAACCATAATTCTTCTTCTAATATATTTACTCTATGAATGCCCTATTTTTTTATTCCTTTTATTGAAGGGTGTTCACCTAAATTCTATACATCGATTGATTGAGAAAATTATTGACTTAATCTTAAACCCTTTATCTATATGATGTAAATTTCATATGCTATATTATATTGATTGACTGGTATTTACCTATAAATTTACCAAATATATTTTGATACCAATTTATTTTCCACTATAATTTCATGTTATGATTATTGATGGAATTATGAATGTTTTCTTTATGTGATTCCATTTGAAAAGTATATGAAACCCATTTCATTTCCATGGGTTATTTATAATTTGATGATGATTTATTTTATATGGAACACATATGTATATATGATGAAGGGTGGGGTCCTATATCATCCTACAATGCATTAGTTTAAGTTTATATATCATGAGATAGTCAGGTGAGGAAATAATGAGTTTATTCACACATTCATGGGAATAATGAGTTTGCTCACATTATTTAGGTGTTTAAATAATGAGTTTGTTCATAGATTCATGGGAATAATGAGTTTTCTTACAAGTTTTTTCCTATTCATATGGTTTTTCCATATCTCCAAGTCATTTCCCATGATATATCATACTTTTAGACTTATTATTATTCTTATGCTACTCTCTCAAGGCTTATTATTATTAGAATATGTTTTCACACTCTTTTTATTCAATTATTATAATTATTAGATCATTATTCCATGAATTGTGACTATTGATATATGTTTTTTTAGGTATGATATCCTTATGTAATTTAATTACACTCATTTTTTCATCCTATGCTCACTTAAGATCATTGATTCTTATCATTTATGTTTACCCTTACTAAGAATTTGAGCTCATATTTATGTTTCCATTTCCCTAGGTTGTAAAGGAATTTAATACATATAATGTGTCTAGTAGAGTTTCTTATATGGGTAATATTTTGGGAGATGTTGAAGATTTTTTTATGGATTAATTAGTTGTTTATATAGTGGGAAAATATATATTGGTTTAATAATACATGGGTTTTATTAGTTAATGTTTTTTTATAATTATCTAAAACTCTAAACCTAAAATATTGTGGGAATATATTATAATAAAATACTTTCTTTAAGTCATGTAATTATATAGTCAAGTTGTGGGTGTAAAAGTTGGTATTAAAGTGGTGTTTAAAGAAAGTGTTTTTAGCACCAGATCTGTGAGTGTATGTCTGGGGTGTCACAGAATTGACCACACATTAATCTGACACATGGTGTGATTAGAATGACTCAAAGTGCATGTTTTCAGTTTAAAAATGACATTTTAGTTTAAAATGCACAACACCCACTAAAAACTGAGAAAACACACATAGATTGTCTTGCTGTTATAGGAAAATGATCCATAATTCATTTTTGACATGTAGGAATTGACCACATATTAATTATATATATAGTGTGGTTAGTATAAATCAAAGTGTGCATTTTCAGTTTTAAATTGACTATTTGGTTCAAAACATGTTTCGCATACTCAATACCAAGAAAACATACTTGGATTGTCTTGATAATTTTAAAAAATGATTTTTGACACGTATGAATCACCCCATGTGAATCTTATACATGGTGTGGCCGATATAAATCAAACTGTGTGTTTTCAATTTAATAGTAAAATTTTAGTTCAAAATGTGTGTTACTGAATGAATGTCAGGAAACACACTAGAATTATCTTTATAATTAAGTTAAATGATGCATACTCCGATTTTTACATGTAGGAATCATATTCATGTTACTCTGACACATGGTGTGGTTGGTATGACTAAAAGTATTTGTTTTTTATTTTGAATCAACATTTTAGTACAAAACACACTTTATGAACTTATGTTAAGGGTAATTGGTGGTGTCCTAATAAATCCTTTACTCACACCCTACTTGGTAATTTTAGTGTGCTTATAGATTTTAGGACTAGGGATCTAGTAAGGGGTAAGGGATCTATGGTAAATGGTTGAGTAGGTTAGAAGGAGGCTGCAGAATATGCTAGATAATCCTCAGGCTAGATGTTGCTAATTTTATTTATCAACTTACCCATACACTAGATCTTTTTTTGTCTATTTACCTAACATAACATATTGATACTAAATGGTATGGATTTTATTATTAATTGGTTCTAATATGATGGATATTCATTTATTTATTATTATTTTATTTATTGGTTATCATTATTTTTTTATACTTTGATGCTCACCTAGTACTAAGGGAATAGTCTCCCCATGCCATTCCTTATTCCATCCCTACTAGTAGGAAACCTCTTACATACGAGTTGGGATGCATGAGGCCATGTGGTAACCCCATCCCAAACCTAGTGGTTTGGGTCAGGGTGTTACAAAATGGTATTAGAGCACTGGGTTCACTAACATGTTCTTCTCTCTACCTTAATTTAGGATAGGGCAGGTAAGAGTTGGGATGGTTGGGACTCAAGCAGGGGAACTATGTTGATGTATGTCCAGCACTATATAGTATACCTCCAAGTTACTAGGAAAGTGGTATTTTATGTTTTTATTGTTTGATGTTATCATTGAATAAATTCACCTAGGGTGATACACATGATGGTTGTGTATAGATTTATGGGATCTTGTTTTCATTCATTCATCATAATAAGTACATAATATCACATGTTATATACCTATTGATTATATTAGATAGAGACCAAATAATTAAATTCCTATTGAAATTTTGATATGTGATTTGGTACAATATTTTTTCATTCTTCTACTTGAGCTTGTTTTATTCTTTTCTTGAGTGTATATATGCAGTTGTGACTAATGTGAAGGTACTGAAGGCTTGACTTGGGTTTTGGGAAGGCTCTAAGGTTGAACATTATTATGAACCCCTGTGTGTGCCTATGTTTGGTTATCTATTTCCTTATTTAATTCATTTTATTTATCTAAGGTTTGTTCTGGAATATCATAAAATGACGTCTCACATACATCTTGCACAATCAGTTATACCCCCTATCGTGGAGGAGGATTTAACCAAGAATTCTATATTAGTTTCTCTGGTGGTTTAAGAAATAGAAATGGTCCAACTAAAACCCTTTTGACTGGTTCTTATTTAGGGATAAGGATCCCACAAGTTCTATCCAATGATGGTCGATTATGCTCAAGAATTCTATCTTTAGCATCCTTCATCCTTCTAGGGAACTAGATACCCTCAGGATGAAGAGGAATGGATATAGGTCATTGAGAGGATATTCTACCTGGTAGATAATCCAAAGGATTGGAAAGTGAATCTTATGACCTTTATGCTTAAAGGAATAGGTGTGTGGTGGTGGTATTTCATGGTGTAGGATGGTAGACATGAATGGATAACATGGGTGACCTTCAAGGATATATTGTTTGAGTATTTCTTTCCAGATGTACTAAAGTTGAATCATTCTCCGGAGTTCATGGAGATTCAGTAGGGGATGATGATAGTTTCTACCTACTCAAAACATTTCATAGAGTTAGTTTACTTTTCTCTTCTTCTAGAGGGTAATGAGGCAATGAAATCCAAAAAGTATGAGATTGTTCTTCACCCAGAGCTAAAATGATAGGTCAGGAATTTTGATCTAACGATATATGATACAGTGCTTCATAAGGCATTGATGACTGAGAAGGGAATTGAAGATGACAGATCTATAGGTCTTCTTCTGGTTATTAGTGGATTGATAGGTTCTTTATATAGTGTATTCCTATTATCCTATTATGGGAATAAGAAGATAAATTTATATGATGGATAGTAGGGTGGAGGTTGGTGGTCAGAGAAGAACATAGGTTCCTTGACTTCCTCTAGCAGATATAGATCTTCTAGGTGCTACAACTATGGTGATATGGGAAACTTTCTTGAGGATTTAAAATATTCTCTTAGGAATTGTCACTAGTGTATATAGATAGGGAATATAAATTGGTTCTATGATAGGGATTCAAGGATGTGCTTACTGGAGTAGGAATAGGACCTCATCGGTAAGTGCACACCCCATAGGTTTCAGTAAATTAGGTGACTCATAAGCCAATGGTGCACCGTGGAGAGAATATGTAGTTGATCAGGCCTTAGCTGATAGTAGAGAGGGACCTCCCACAGTTTGAGGTATGATTGTGATCTCTTCTACTCTATTTGTTGATTTTTTTTAATAGTAGCATCCCATTTTTTCATATCTTCTCAAGTGGTTACTAGGTTAAACTTTCTAGTTAAATACTCCTATGATATGATATTTATCGATATACCCCTAGGAAGAAAATTAGATCATCTTTATATCTATCCAGAATGTCCAATAGTGGTTGTTGGATTTGAGCATGATTGGATTTTTACAATTCTCGATAAGAATGTTTTTTATACGATCTTAGGCATGGACTGGTTGACCAGCTACCATGCACACATTAATTTTTATCATAGATTAGTAACCATTTAATCACCTAATGATGAAATTTTTTTGATGACTGATGAATGGGACATCGAGCCAGGTATAGTGGGACCAGAACCTCATCAAAGAGAAGTCTTTTTAGTGCAGGTGGATATTATAATCCTTGTAGTGGATTAGATAGTGACACCCTCCTCTTTTCTACCAGTGTTAGACCTATACTGAGATTTATTTCCAAATTATTTCTCAAGGTTATGCCCACACAGGGGAGTTGAGTTTGATATTGAGCTAGAATCTAGAGTGTGACCCATATCAGTTCCACCATACCGTATGAAACCAGTAGAGTTGAATGTGTTCATGGTGAAGTTGGATGATCTTGAGGCTAAAGACTTAATTATATCAAGAAATTCCCATTGGGGTTCTCCACTATTGTTCACCAATAATTAGAATGATAGTCTTTAACTTTTTGTGGACTACTATAAGTTAAAAATGATCACGGTGAAAAAATGGTACCGATTACCAAGAATTAATGACGTGTTTAATCAGTTGAGGGAAAATAAGTGTTTTTTAAACATTGATATGAGTTTGGGATACCATTAACTTCAAATTAGAGAGGAATAGATCCAAAATATAGCATTTAGGATTATTTATGAGTTATATGAGTATATCATTATTCCCTCTGGACTGATGAATGCTCCAGTAGTGTTCATGGCTCTCATGAATAAGGTCTTCCAACCATACATAGAATAATTATTCATTATATTAATTGGTAAAATCCTTATATATTTCAAGATGTCATAATCACATTCCAGACACTTGGATATCATATTGAGTATGCTTTGAACACATATCCCTTAGGTTAAGTACTTGAAGTTTCAATTTTGGTTATATGAGGTGTGATTTCTTGGGTATGTGGTTTCTCAAGAAAAAATATAAGTTGACTCAGAGAAACTTGATATAGTCATATCTTGGGCACCATTGAGGAATGTGTTCAAGAATTAGAGTTTTCTCAGATTGACTAGGTACTATAAGAGATTCATTCAGTACTTTTCTCACCTAGAATCTACTATGACCACACTTACCAAAAAGGGATTCAAGTTTGAATGGATATATCAGTGTGAGGAAGCATTCTTAGAGCTAAATAAAATATTAGTGTCAACTACGATCCTGACCCTTCCTGATTCTAGAGTTGGTTATGTTGTATACTGAAATGAGTATGGCATTATCTTAGGAGTTATTCTGGTGTATGATGATAAGGTAGTAACTTATGAGTCTTTTCATCTATGGCCCCATAAGTAGAAACACCCTACTCACAACTTGGATTTAGTAGTGGTGGTCCATGCATTTAAATGTTGTAAAAATTATCTCTTTGGTGAGATATTTTCCATATATATAGACCATAAGAGTCTATAGTTATTTTCTCTCAACATGACCAGAATCTTCATCAGAGGTTTTGGGTAGAGTACTTGGATACGTTTGAATTTGATATGGAGTATGATCTCATGAAAGGCAATGTGGTTACAAATGAATTGAGAAGAAAAACATGGGAATTGGTAGAATGAATTATGAGGATATGGATTGAATCTCTTGGATGTTTTTGCATATTTTAAGGTGGGTATAGATGAGTATCAAGGGAAATTAGTTTTTTCACCCTTAGTGATCATGTCCTCATTAGTAGAATGAGTAAAGGTTGGTAAAAAGAAATATTTGGAGTGTTGGGAGACACGTGAGAGGTTAATAGTAAATGTTTCTATTTTAGGTTGGGATTTAGATAGACATGGAGTTCTTCTATTTCATATAATAGTGATAGTTCCATCCTCCATGAGAGAGGATCTAATGAGATCCTTTCATGCTTCACAGTAATAAGTACACCTGGGGCCGGCCAAGATGTATCATGAAGTTAAATGGTAGTTATGGTGGCTTGGAATGAAAAGAGACATCAAAGGTATTGTCTCTCATTATCTGACTTGTCATATAATTAAGGTTTAGAATCAGATACTTGGATGGATACTAATTCCACTTCCATTACATGTTTGGAAGTGGGATGAGGTGACCATAGAATTTGTGATGGAATTTCTCAGGACCCTGAGAGGTCGATACACCATTTGAGTAGTTTTGGATTAGTTGACTAATGTGGATCACTTCATAACAATCTAGGAAATGAATTTAGTGGATGATTTAGGAAATCTCTATGTTCAATAGATCATGTGTTTTCATGGAGTGCCTTCGAGCATGGTATCTGACATAGACACCTAGTTTACCTTGCGGTTATGGAAAGGCTTACAGAAGGGTATGGGTACCTAGTTGATGTTGTGTATGACATTTCACCCTTATACTAATGAGTAGTTATAAAGAAAAATCCATGATTTAGAGGATATTATTCAAGATTTTATTCTAGATTTTAGAGGATCTTGGGATGATCACATGGATTTGGTATAGCTTGCTTACAATAAAAAATTTCAATCCTAGATTCATATTGATCTATTTGAGGATGTATATGGGTGGACATGTCGTTCACCACTGTGCTAGAATGAGGCAGGTGATTCTTCAATTATTAGTCCAAGTACAGTATAAGAGACCTCAAAGTGGGTGTAGTTGATTCATATGTGGCTAGTTATGACTCGAAATAGATAGCGGACTTATGACGACTGAAGGATACGACCCTTGGAGTTCACTATGGGTGATGACGTTTTTTTTGTCCCCTCATTTGGGGAATAAAAATTTGAGAAAGTAGGGGAAATTATCATCATATTATACTAGTTCATTCGAGATCATCGAACACATCAAGATGATGTACTATTGATCATAGCTTCCTCCATGATATCAAGGTGTGCAACTGTATTACTTATGTCATGGCTTTAGATGTAAAAACTTGATCCTACTCATTTACTCTATTGTAAGGGTGTTGATATGGAACCAGATGCATCTTTTTTAGTTTGACCTATTCGGATAATTGAATGAAGATAAAATGTGTTGCAAGGAAAGATCGTTCCTTTGCTATGGGTTCAATGGCATCATAAGCATGTTTAGGAAGAGATGTGGGAGAAGGAGGCTAACGTTTAGGTGTAGTGGTCCAATTTGTTTGAACAGAACTCTGAGGATACTTCTCAAGGAAAATAGGTCATTATAGGGGGAGAATTATTACACCTCCTTTTTAAGTACACCTCTCTTTTTAAATTTTACATTTACTTTGAGTATATTTTAAATAGTTTTTGATATTTTTAAGAGGTGTTCAGAAATCCAGAATCAAAAGGGGGCTAGGTTAGTGGGCTTGTTGTAGCTTGAGAAGCTACAATAGCTCCACTAGTTAGTCGGTCAGGTTCCTAGGAAGAAGTGATTCTTCCCTACGGCCACAAACTCATCGATGGATTTTAACAGTAACCAAGGAGGAAACCTTTTTTATAGGTGTTTTTTTAAATGTGTCCCCTATAACTTTTATCTATCCTCTTAGGATCCATTCGACTCCCAATATCCTAGGGATCCTTTTTGGTTATTTTTAATTGGTTCTACTCTGATGGTTATTCATTAATTTATTATTTGTTGATTTATCACTTATCATTATTTTGTTATACTTTGATATTAACCTGGTACTTAGGTCATAGTCTCCACACATCGTTCCTTGGGCCATCTCCACTAGTTGGAAACCTCTTGTGTATAGAGAGGCATAAATGTTGCTTTGTGGCACCCCCAACTCGAATTCGGTGGTTTGGGTTGGGGTGTTACACTAGTAAAAATTTTGAGTAAGGATTTACACTAATAACTATAAAATTACAATCCATAGAAAAAATAATTTAGTGATTTATATTATAGATTTAAGTGGAAATTTTAACTATAATTTTCCAATATAAATTTTCATTAAAAGTTTCTGGTGTAAATTTTCAATGTAAATTTCAAATAAAATCTTGTTTTATTTATTTATATATTAATATGTTTGTATTTCAATTTTCAATGGATATTTCTTGTGGAAATTTACAGTGGAATTTTCTAATGTAAATCTGTATCGCAAATTTTCAGTGAAAAATTACATTATTTATATATTAATATATGTGAAATGAAAATTTAAATATGTATTTATTTTTTAAAAAATTAATCAAATTTCATTTTTAATAAAAAAATTAGTGAAAATTTGTAATGGAAATTTAAGTGGATATTCAGACTGTAATTCTCCAATGGAAATTTTCACTAAAATATTCCACTATAAATTTTTAATGAAGTTTTTCAATGAAAATTTACATTATTTTATTAATGTATTAATATATATACATGTGATGACTTGCATCATCATGGGTTGTGAAAATTAGGATAAATTTGAAACTTTTATTCCTAGAAGTGTTTCAATGGAAAATAGTAATTTATCCCATAATATGATCTTAGATAATTTTTTTGACCACTCTATTAGTCCCATAACATGGTTTTTACCCTAAGACAGGAGTTTGGTTGAAATCTAAGCCATTTTAATTTTCACTAAATCTTTAATATTTATTTAATTAAAAATTAATTTATTCATTCATGCTCATTTAGTCGTATCTTTTAAATGGAGTGTTGGATTGATATTTTGTCTTTATGTTTGAGTCTATAATGGGGGGTTCCTTAGTGAGGCAAACCTTGAATTGGGAACCAAATCCAGAGTTGGGGCCCATTTCTTTTATTTTTATTTTTATTTTTTCTTCATTTTCCCATTTTCTTTGTTGTCATATTTTTTGTTTCCCCTTTTATTTTTCACACACACCCATGGGGATAACCCTTTAGGGTCTTAAGTTAATAGAGGTAGAGGGATAAAATAGGGATAGGGAAGGAGGAGGCTCCACTTGGGAGCTATCAGTGGGTGTGTGGCACAGATCTGGTGCAAATCTTCAAATATTTCCACCAGGAGGAAGTCTTATTTTATTTTTTTTCATCATAAATCCCCATTTTTTTAAGTTTTTTCATTTTAAATCCTTTTAAGGGTTTTTTGGGACCCCTTTTGGGTTGATCTAGAAGTTTTAAGAAGAAATTAGGAATCTCAATCCAGTTTTATGGGTTCTCATTTGGGGAATCCCATGTACACGGTGTGTTGTTCAGTGAACACACAACATGTATTCTTCTTGTTCAAGGAAGATGTGTTTTTGGGAACTACATTCCATGTACCAACGTTACATGTCGTGTAGTGTACTTATGGGGTGTGTATGAGTACTCGGCCAGGCACCCTATGCGGGGTAGTTGGTCATGTATGGTACATGCCTAGTGCCTATGTGGGGTGAACATAGTGTAGGCATACATATACAGGTGGAACATATGGCTAAGTACATGGGCATGTACCCATGTGGGGTTACAAGCCATGTACTGGTGGTAAACTCTATGTACTCGGGCGTGATACACACTAAGAGGGGTTGAGGTACATAAGTAGGAACCCATGTTGGGGTACAAACCATGTACAAGGTCCACATACAGTGTACTCTTGGAAAGTACACACTGAGTATCCTAAGGTACATGACCAGGGAGGACCCCTACGGGTAAACATCATGTACCCAAAGTGAACATCGTTTACTTTCTATTCCCTATACCATTTTTCTTATCTTTTTCAGCATATTGTTAGAATTAGACTTGTGAATAGTCAATTCTAAGAGTTTTTTCTCATATAGATCATAATGGTGGAACCCTTTCAGCATTTTTAGGCTGTATAGATGGTTTTTTGGATGGAGTGAGTGGTTATAAGAGGATTTATTTGAGGATTGGTTCCATTATCATCATGGGGTTTTGGATATGAGTTGTGAGGACCAGGTGATGGTTGTGAGCTTGTTAATTTTCCTAGCTTGTGGATACCATCTAGTGCTATTCAAGGTTCTTTCAAATGGATCTAAGAAGGTCGGATCAAGTAGTATCTCTGAGGAGATCTTGGTTTGTCCCTACATTTCAGGAGTAGTTTATCAAGGTTAGAGCTATTGAGGTTTAGCTCTTGGGTTTGGAGACCGAAGCTATTGGAGCCTTTGGTATGGGTTGACATATTTGGATGGTGGTTATGGACTAGTGTTGTCATGCTGTTGAAATGATTCTAAGGTACTCTTGAGGATTCCCTAATGGTTTGGTTATTGATTAAGTGATCAGTAGTTTCCATAGTCAGTTATTAAGGATTCCTGAGTGGCATGATGTTCTTTGGATTCTCTTGTGGGTGAGTAGGTACCCATGGATGGTTATTTTCTCGGGAAGGCCGATTGGGATTTTTATCATGTGGGATTTTTCCTGAGGTTTAGTTATTCTAAGGATCCCTAGTGGATGGTTTCCTACTTTGAGGTGGTCATGAGACCATTATGAATTACCCTATTGGTGAGCCTATTCTTATGGATTCCCCATTGGGTGAGTTATTGATCAATTATTGGTTGGATGATGTTGAGGTCCATTTGAGATTTTTTGCACTGGGCATGTCCCATGCTCTTGGTCGAGCATTAGATCTAAGTTTAGATCAGGTTCTGTCCTCCATAGGATGGCTATAGTTAGATGGTCTTAGGGACCTAATGGATGATCTTGATGAGTCCAACCCCCTTTTAGTTGAGTGTTAGCCCTGACTAGTGTGGTTTCGGGCTCGTGAGGTACTAAGGCACTCACAAAGTGGGTTTTTATGTATTGTGGATGTCTTTGTTCTCCCAAGGCCCATGGATACTATTTTTTCTCTTGTGAATTTTATAGATCCTATCATGTTTGGTTCATTACTAGTTCCTGATTTGTTCTGCGGGATTCTCGGGACTAATGGGTTCTCTAGTTGTGTCGACCTAGATGTTCTCACCTCCATTTCATATTATGCTATTGGAGTCCTAAAGCTTGGTATATGTGCTTTGTCATATAGATTCATATGGTTATGCCTAGGGATTCTTCATTCATGTCTGTTGCATTTATATTTCTTGGATATCCTATGTAGATATGGTGGATGTGTTGGCTATCGTGTGTATGGGTGAGCCATATGCTGTAAATCCTTTGGAAGGGGCCAGATCATGGGTAGATTTGTCTCAGGTGTCTGGCTATAACCCATGGTTGGATTTTTTACTTATTTTTGTTCCCCCTCTTATGCAGTTTTTTATTTTATGATAGTTTTTGCTAGTTTTCATCTAGGATGGGCATATCACATGTACATGCACTTGTTATGATATCATATTATAGGTCTACCATTGGGGGTGGCCTACTGAGATTTATTTCTCACCCCTTATACATTAACCTTGGTATGCATGTAGACCTGATGTCTGCTTTTAGGTTGGAGCACAGGTTGTGCGATGGATGGGGCTGAGTCCCACTATTTTTTGATCAAGTGAAGCTACTCATGTGGAGTCTCAGGATTAGGCTGGTGCATCTTGAGCATCATAGAGACTGGGTATGGTGTTTGGATCAATGTTAGTAGTAGATCTGGTTGTATTTATTTTCAGTTTTTTTATTTTATTTGTTTTATATACGATCGACCCAGTGGGATATCGTCTATTGTATATTATTCATGCTTTTGATTCTATATGACTATATGTTTTATTCCATTTATTATATCATTTTTTGTTTCAATTTATTTATTATGTGTACTCTAGTGTTTATCCTTGTGTATGGAAGTTTGGTTATTTTTTTATGTTATTTCACTCTGAATAGAGGGTATAGTCTCCCTATTGCACCTAATAGACCCTCACCATCAGTTGGTAGCCTATGGTGTTTGGGGAGGTGCGCTTGAGGCCATGTGGTGAGATGAGTTGAGTGATATGTCAAGTCGACCCAGTCTAGTTCATTAAAAAATGGTATCAGAGCCTTTTTGGTTTTATGATTTTGGAAGTTGGTAGATAGGAGGTCTAGGAATATGTTGGAACTTGAGATGGATATTGGACCTTTGTTTCATGAACACCTTTTCTGATAAGAAGTCCAAGTTGTCAAGGAATGGGATTATTATTATGGGTATTCATTTTTTGGGTTTCATGATTTCACCTAGCATGATGCACTTGGGTTTTTTTATTTATGGATTATTTTATTTTTTGGATCATATCCCATGGGAAAGAGGCTAGTGTTCATGAATCATTCTAGGCATATAGGATTCACATGAAATTTTCCTTTCTATGGTGTTTTACTATATAATTTATTATGATGACATGTCAAGTGGATCATGTGGCTAGAGGTTCTCTAGTGTTGGATATGTAGCCCCTTCATCAAGGATTGCATAGAGACCCTTGTGTGTCAGAATTGGTCTCTGAGTTCTTTATTATTGGATCGATGAGGGAAAGGATGTTGGATATATCCTTTAGTTAGGATAGAGTTTCCCTGAGATGGTGGTTTACCTGAAGTCCTTGGTTTGTGATCCTTAGGAGGGATATTTTCTTGTTATGTGTCATCTATTGGATCATGTGGTGGGGATTGTGTTCATGTTATCACTGATGTATTGGGTGGGCTTGATCGTTATTCCTTCATGGGGTAATTGAGTTCGGATATCACTGGGGTGTGTCTTAGCATGAGGATGCATGGTGTTTGAGAATTGTAGTGCTGGGAGTGGTCCTTGCCTCATGGATGTCTTGAGAGGGTAGGTTTCATTGGACCCCTATCCCTGCTCAGTTTGGTTATGCTTTGGGTAGCACAAATTGAGCATTAGATGCTTCTGGTTTTGGATCGACACCCCTATTGAGGGTTTTCATGTGGTTTATTGTTCCATGATGGAGATGCCTCGTTTTTTAAAAATATTTTTGAGGGTGATCTATTTTACTTAAACTAACCTATGTGAGGAGCATGGTTATCAAAATTAGGAACATTATCCTAGTTTCATTAGTACTTGTCTTGTGTAAGTGTGATTCATGTTGTGCACTTGAGAAGCAGGGTAAGGAAATCATTGTGGTTAGGAGTTCACCATAGGTTGTTGGAGGTTGTGATCCTTGTTTGAGTGGTTTTTTTAGTGCATAAGTTGTGAGGTTTCATGCTATTTCTTAGGGTGAGTGGTTTTTTGATGTATATCCATTGCGTTTGATGATGGATAAAGCATGGGTCATGTGATTTATCATTTGGGAAGTGAGATGATGATAACGATATGGTTGGGAGTATCAGATTGTCCATGGTAGAATGTCTCTCGTGTCGGGAGAGAGTTGGTGATACTGTGAGACTGGTGATTGGATGGTTGATATAGTGTTGTTTGTTCTATTACTTTGGGGAGAGCACGGCTATTGGCTATCCATTTAGGCTTATATGGGGTGAAAAGAGTTTGTGGTGGGGAGTTTGTGATGTCTCGTGTCATCACGGGTTGTAAGATTTAGGGAAAATTTGAACCTTTTGTTCCTAAAAATGTTTGAGGAAAAAATGGTAATTTATCCTATAAAATTATCTTGGATAATTTTTATGACCACTCCAATGTTCCTAGAATATGGTGTTTACCCCTAGGAGAGGATTTTTGTGGAAATCTAAGCCATTATAATTTCCATAAAATATTTAATATTTAATTAATTGAATTTTAATTTATTTTCACATGTTTGCTCAGTCGTATCATTTAAACAAAGTTTCAGATTGAGATTCTATCCTTGAGGTTGAGTTCGAAATGGGGGGGGGGTTCCTAGGTGGGGCATAACTTTGCGTTAGGCATTGGGGTCGGGGTTGGGTCCCTTTTCTTTTTTTCCTTCCTTTTTCCCTTTTTCTTTTTTTCTTATTTTCCTTTTCTCCATTTTATTGTTTCTCATTCCCATGGGTATCACCTTTTTTGGTCCTCAGTCAAGAGAGGGAGAGGGAGAGAATAGGGATAGGGAAGAAGGAGAAGGCACCTAGGAGCTTGTTTGGAGGTAGATTGAGGCTCGGTGGGTGCATGGCACAGATCCAATGCGAAGCTTCAGCGATTTCCACCCAAGGTAGTCATATTTTATGTTTTTCATCATAAATACTTTTAGTTTAGTTTTTTTTCATATTAAAATCCTTTTATGGGTTGTTTGGGACCCCTTGTGGGTTGATCTGGGAGTTTTGGGGAGAAATCGAGTGTCTTGGACCAGTTAGAGGGTTTCTCATTCGAGGATTTTCATGTATGTGGTGTGTTATTCAAAGAACACATGCACTGTACTATTCTTGTTTGGGGAAGTTGAATTTTTGGGAACTAAAAACCATGTACCAAGGGTAAACGTCATGTAGTGGGATTCTAGGGTGTGGCTGATTACTCATCTAGACACCTCGTGCAGGGGTACCTAGCCGTATAGAGAACATATCGAGTGCCCATATGGGGTGAACGCCATATAGGCATACATTCCTAGGAGGGTTAAATGGCCAGGTACACATGTAGGTACCCATTTAGGGTTACACGTCGTGTATTGGTGGTACACACCATGTACTCAGACGTGTTACACACCAAATGGGGCTGAGGTACACAGGCAGGTACCCATGTCGGGGTACACATAGTGTACAGGGTCTATATTCCATGTAATTTGGGAAAGTAGATGTTGAGTGGCCTAAGACATGTTTCCAGAGAGAACCATTGTGGGTAAACTCTATGTACCCAAAGTTCACGTCGTGTACTTTCCCTACCCTAGGCCATTTTTCCTATTTTTTCATCCTGTTTTTAAAATTGGAATTATGATTAGTTAATTATGAGTGTTTTTATTCATAGATCATAATGTTTGAATCCTTTTGGAATTCAGAGGTTGTCTGGGTGGTTTTATGTATTGATTGGTTGTAGGAGGATTTCTTTGAGTTTTGGTTCCATAATCCTCCTGGGGTTTAGGTCCTGATCTGTGAGGCTTGGGTGAGGGTTGTGAGCTCGTTAGTTATCATGGGTTGTGGATTATATCTAGTGTTATTAGAGGTTATCTCATATGGATCCAAAAAAATGTGACTGACTAGTATCTATGAGGATATCTTGTTTTTTCCCTTCATGTCGGGATCGATTGCTCGAGTTTATAGTTTTTGAGGTTTAACTCTTGGGTTTGGGGATGAGGGTTATTGGAGACTTTAGGTTGGGTTGATGATTTTGGATATCTATTACAACCGGGTCTCATCATGCTACTGAGATGAGTCTGAGGGACTCTTATGGATGCCCTAGTGGGATATTTTTTTATTGAGTGATTGGTATTTTCTATAGTCAGTTATTGAGGATGATCGAGTGGCGTGTTGTTATTTGGATTCCCTTTTGGTGAGTTGGTACTCATGGATGGGTAGTTTTCCAGGAAGGTTGACTGAGGTTTTTCTTGCATGAGATTTTCCCTGAGGTTTTATTCTACTAAGGATCCCCAGTGAGGGTTTCCTACTTTGAGGTGGTAATGAGGAACATTTTGAATACCCCTTTTGGTGGGATTTTGTTTTTGGATTCCCCTTTGGATGCGTTGTTGATCAAGGATAAGTTGGAGGATGCTAAGGTATGTTTAGTATGTTTCTACACTATGAGTGTCCCATGCTCTTAGATGGTCTATAGGAACCCCTTATAGGGTTTCCTAATCTTGTTGTGGACTTTGGGATGGTTGAGGTTTTTTTATGGGTGTATCTTGAGAGATTGGGTGCATCATGGGAGTCCCTAGTTGGATGTCACTTTATTCTGTATCATCAGTAATTGTGGTAGCCCCGAGTATTGGTTTGGTGTTAATGCGAGTCATGGAGAGCCTGTGGTGGTTGTTTTATTTGGATGCTGAGATTTAGGGTGATGAGAGAGGTCTCATACTTTGTTGGCTGATAGTTGATCGACACTACTAGTTTAGCTTTTTAGATGGTGGGTTCAAGGTTGGATCATCCCATGTTCGGTTGGACTTTGGCTATGATGTTTGATGTGGTTTATGTTTGGGAATATGGTTAGAGGAGGAGGCCATTGGGATATCTTAGATAGGGCATCAGCCCTAAGTTTTGATATAGTTCTCTCTATTATTTTCTAGCTATGGTTATATGGGATTGGGAAGAAAATAGACGATATGGATGAGTACAGCCCCCATCTAGTTGAGTTTTATCCCTGACTAGTGTTTCCTTGGGTTTATGAGGTGTCGAGGTACTCACAGAGTAGGTTTTTATGTATTTTGGATTTCTTTGTGCTCTTAGGTTCATGGATACTATTCACGCTCCTGGGTTTTTTACGGAGCCCACCATGTTAGGTGCATAACTAGTGACTGATTTATTCTGCAGGACTCCCAGGACTGACAAGTTCTCTAGTTATGTCGACCTAGATGTTCTCATCACCGGTTTAGATCATGTTATTAGAGTCCTAGAGCTCAATAGATTCTCTTTTTCATGTAGATGCCTATGGTTATGCCCTGGGGTCCGACATTCATTCCTATTGCATTTAGACATCTTGGATATCCTATGTAGATCTGGTAGACACACCAGTTTTCATGTGGATGGGTGATCCACGATCTATAAATCCTCTATAGGGTGATAGATGTAAAATCCTAGCCTTTTCTGGAGTTATCCCAGGTGTATTTTTAGGTACTTTTTGAGGGTTTTAAGTGCCTTTGTTTTGGAGTAGTGGCTTGGGGTTCATTTGGGCGAATTTTTAAGAAAAACTAGCATATAGTGGGTTATTCATAGTTTGCGCATAGTTTAAAAAAATGTGCGATTAAACCATGCCAACCATGAAAACCTGGACAAAGAGGTCCGCATAGTTTGCGCATTGTTTTCCCTAACCGTGCGCCTCTACCCAGGAAACCGTGCGCGGGGGGGTTAAATATCCGAAAATCTATTTTTAAAACACTCGAACCCCCAAGACTCCCATATTTCAACCTTGTCTCGATCTTGACAAATTCTAGGTGATCCCAGATCCTTATATTGGGATTCCAAGGTGATTCGAACATCTTTCTTCGAGATCGAAATCCCGTATTTAAGATCCACTCTCTTCCCAGTAAGTGGATTTCATCCCGTTGCTTCTCCCATTCCCCCCTCTATATTTCCTTGATCCTTTCATGGAAGATCTCCACTATTTCCATAGATATGAACCTATGAGTTGATATCTAGATCTAGGATCATGGATCTAGATTTGAAAGATCTTTATGCCTTTGATGTTAATTTTTTTTTTAGGGATTTAGATTAGGGGCTTGATCGATGATGTTGTGCCACTCGAATTTTGGGGATTTATGTTGGGCTAACATCCATCAATAAACTGAGGTATGTGGTCTAAATAAAACTCCCATAGTCGTGGATTTGATATGTGAATGTGATTTTATGGATTTTCTAGCTTCCCTTGATAATTTATTTCCTAAATTAGAGTAATTAAGAATTTGGAATTGACTTGTGATTGCCTTGGTGATAAATTGATAAACGAATCATGGAAGAAATGAGGGGGGTTTCCCAAATAGATATTTGTTTTATAGATTGGTTATGGGTTGAGATATTGTAATTGAGATATTGAATTGATTGTGTTAAGATAATTAATTGGGAGAAATTAATTATGAAATAATGTTTGGCTATGTAATATAATTAATTGTGAGAATTAATTATATGCCATGATGTTGATCAAAGATAATTAATTGTGATAATTAATTATGAAAAGTTGAGATTTGATATGGATAATTAATTTTGAATAATTAATTATGGAATGATAATCATATTGATTGATTAATTAATTGATGAATTATTTAATGGGTTATGTACTTAGTTAATTGTTGAGTTAACTAATGGACATTGAAATTTTTAACTAATTATTGGATTAATAATGGAATGATGTGGCTAATTCTTGTTAATTGAAGAATGATTAAATGGTTGAGATTTTTTTGGTGCTAGACATGGCGTTATTGACCGATTAGAAGTTGGGACTTGGACACAGCATTCCTCCCTAATAGTTTTCCAAGCTTTAAATTATGGGGTTCTAGGCATGATGGCCTACACTGAATGAGATATGGATTGTTAGACATGGCGACCTACACTGAACGAGATTTGGGGTGATTGACATGAAATTCAACACCAAATTAATGATAATAATGAATCATGATTCAAATGTAAAACATGAATTGAAATTGGGCCTAATGTGATTATTAAATATTAAATGAAAATGTAATAATTGTTTAATTATGCATTATATTTATTTCTTCATAAAACTACATAGACTATCTTTTTACTGGACTTGTTTAGATGTTGTTGGTGGTGGCCTACTGAGTTGTTCTCACACCCTATTAGGGCTGCCTAATCATCACCTGAGTAGAATTTTTTGTTGTAGGATAAGATAAGAGCAAGGCCCTAGGATAGGTTGTTATTTGGGATTGGAGCATGGGAAAGGGAACCGAATGTGGTTCAGGATCTTCTTGGGAATCATTATGTCTTTAATTTTAGTTTCATTGTAGACACTTGACATTCACATTGTCATAGCATGTTTTACCTTTTATTTGAGTATTGTATTCCCTTGTTTTTAATATCATATGACATGGTATTTTTTGTTATTTATATGTTTCCTCACTTGGTTATTGTTGTTTTCATCCGTTGGTGTTTTATTCTCATAAAAGGGAGTATAGTATCCCTAAGACTGACTTACCATACCCTCACTGCTGGTCGATACCCTATGGCATATGGGGAGGCGTGCTTTAGGGCATGTGGTGAACCGGCTTGGGGAACCATTTAGTGGCACTCGGGTCGGGACATCACAATAGAGTAGGGGAATATTTACCTCAGGTGTTAAAATAGAACCTACGGTTAGCTATTTTCCTTGTGTACCCCCCCCCCCCCTTATGTAGTTGTTTATTTTATGCCACATGCTATTAGTTATTGGCTAGGTTGGGCATATAATGTGTACATGAAATTTTTATGATAGTAGATTATAGATCCACCATTGGGGGTAGCCAAATGGGATTTTTTATCACCCCTAATATGTGAACCTTGGTGTGTGTGTGTGTGTGTGTACTTGATGTCTACTTTCAGGTTGGAGCACAGATTTCGTGATGGATTTGGAAGAGGCTCAATGTTTCTTGATCAAGCTGAGCTAGTTATGTAGAGTCTCCAAATCGGTATGGTGCAGCTTGAGTGTCGTGGATACCGAGTCTGTGGTTTGGATCGATGTTGGTATTAGATCTGGTTGCATTTATTTTAAGCTTTATATTATTGTTGTTTTATATGTGGTTATCCTAGTAGGAGATCGTCAGCTATATGTTTTTCATGCTTGTGAGTATGTATAACTGTATGTTGTATTCCATTTATTATAGCATGCTTTTGTTTTAGAAAAAAATTTATATGTACTCTGGTGTTTATAATTATGTATGGATGTTTAGTTATTTTCCACTTGTATTGCACTATGACCTGAGGTTATATTCTCCCCACTACACCTTATAGACCCTCAATACTGGTCAGAATCCTCTAGTGTTTGGGGTGGTGCACTTGAGGCCTTATGGCGAGCCAAATTGGGTGACATTTTAGGTCAACCCAAGATGGCTAGTTACAATACACAAATATATATATGTGCGTACACATGCCTAGTGCAATACATTGAAAATTTGGATTTAAGTTGAAATTTTCACTAAATATTTCTCATTTAAATTTTCATCAAACGTTTTAGTGAAAATTTTCAAAATAATTTTCAAGAAATTTACAATTTTTATTTATGTTTTAAAATATCTACATTATGATTTTAAGTGATAAATTAACTGCAAATATCCATTAAAATTTGTAGTTCAAATTTTCATTGTGAAATTACATTATTTATTTTTTTGTTGATATATTTGAATTGAAAATTTAATCAGGCATTTATTTTAGAATTTTGTTAATCAAATTTTTAGTATGATTATAAGAAAAATCAAGTGTAAATTTTCAATGAAAATTTAAGTGGAAATTTGGACTAAAATTTTTAGTGGAAATTTTCACTAAAAGTTTTTCATGAAAATTTTAAATGAAAAATTCTAGTGAAAATTTACATATTTTATATATGTATTAATATGTTTTTATTATAATTTTAAATGGTGTAAATTTGTAGCATAAATTTTTTAGGGAAATTATCACTTGATATTTATAGTGTAAATTTTCATCGCAAATTTTAAATGAAAATTTACATTGTTTATTTATGTATTAATATATTTATATTGAAAATTTAAACATATATTTATTTTATATTTATGGTAATAAAATTAAAAATATAAATTTTCTGTGAAAAACTTTATTAAATTTATTAAGTATATATTTTAACTAAAAACTGTAAAATTATTATACAAATTCATGATTTATGTTTTTATGTATGCATATATTTATATTGATGTGTTTGTGTGTATACCTATATTAATTTTGAGCATAACCTTCCACTGATGACTATAAATTTTCATAATAAACTTTTATTGAAAATTTCCTTTGGAAATTTATATTGAAAATGTGAGAGTTTCCATTAGAAATTATATTTTGGGTATAATTTTATACTTATAGAAGGAAATTTTTATAGTGAATTTTCAATGAAAATTTCAATGAAGATTATTGAACTTTCCATTAGAAATTTTCTTTGTGATTTTTTATTGAAAATTCCACTACAAATTTGCAAATATGTATGTATGTATGGACTTAAAATTTCTAATGTATGTATTCATTAAAAAAAATTAGTATAAATTTCCAATGTGAATTTTTAATACAAATTTATAAGTTGAAATTTATATTAGTGTCAATTTTCATTGCAAATTTCTGATATAATTTTTTGATATAGTTTTATACACTACTAAAAAACATGCAATATATAATGATGTCCTCTATCAGTGTTAGATAAAAATGTTGATAAAGGTACATTTTATCACTATTAAAAAAAGAAATGTTAAAGAGTGGCCATTATCAGCGCTTAAAAAATGTTGATAAAGGTTACACCTTATCAGTGCTTTTTTAAATGCTGATAACAATCGCCATTTAACAGTTCTTCTTTAGCGCTGATAAAGGATACCCAGTATCAGCACTAAAAAATTTGGATAGAATTTATATTCCATTAAAAAAAATGTCAGTAAAAATCATATATTAATATATAAATATATTTATATTGATAAAAATATAACATATTATATTAAATAGGATTTATATATGACAAAATATACATTTTCACTTGATATATAAGATATTTAGTTAAAATTTTCATATAATATATATATATATATATATAATTTTCTTAAATATTTTGTATATAATACAAAATATGTAGTATAAATCATATAAATTTATATATCATATATTTAGTGAAAACAGTTTATTAAATTAATTAAAAACTATTTAATAATTAAGACATGTTGTTTTATCAATTCTATTTTTATCAATTTAACATATATATCAAATAATAAATATTTAATTATTAATTAAAAAATTGAATAAATATGTTACAATTAATATGTCATACAATAATTTTAGACGAATACATATATGAAATTAATTCAATTTTATAGAGACAAACATACACAAATAATATAAATCATTAATATTATTGTTTTATATTTTTATTTATTAGTATTTAATATAATATTTTTTTAATTATTGGATTTTATTCATTTTCTATATATATATATATATATTTAATATATGCTATTTATTATTATTTATAATTAATATATATATATATATATATGTATGTATTAAATTTATTCATTTGTATCAATAATTTTTTCATTAATAATTTTTTTAATAATTTTTGGTAATTTATTCATTTTTTATTTTTATTTGCTTAATATTTTTTAAATTTTATTCTCTTTTATTATTTATTTATATTTATTGATTAACATTTAATGATTTTAATACAATTTTAATTTACATAATTAATATATATTCATTTTCATTTAAACATATATTCATTTTAATTTTTTAAAAATTTATATAATTAATCTTTTATTCATTTTTTAAATATTTTTTCAATATGTTCATCTTTTAATTAAATTTCAATCATTTTTAACATGAATTCATATAATATTATTCATTCATTAAAAATGTTAAGTGTTTGTTTACTTTTTTTTATAATTTATAAATTTTAGATATTTATTCCTTTAATATGTTTGTAATTTATATATTGCTTTTTAATTGATATATATATATATATATATTAAATTTATTCATTTTAAATTTTTTATTTGTTCAATATTTTTTTAAATTTATTCATTTTTTATATTTATTTTTATTTATTTATTAACATTTAATATTTTTTTAATACAATTTTAATTTACATATATCAAACATGTGTTACGTTAATTTCACACACACATATACTATTTATTACTTTTAATATTTTTTTCAAAATTATTCATTTTTAATATCATTTATTCATTAATAATTTTAATAGTTTTTTTAATATTTTTTCAAGTTATTCATTTTCAATTTTTCTTTGTTTAATATTTTTTGTAATTTTATCCATTTTTAACATTTATTTATACGTGTTTATTCATTAACATTTAATGTTTTTAATATGGTTGTAATTTATAAACTTAATATGTATTCAATGTCATTAATGTATATTCATTTTTAATTTTTTTAGTAATCTATACAATTATTAACACTTGTTCAATTTTTAAATTTATTCATCGTAATTGTTATTTATTTCATTAATATATGTTACATATTATATAATGTCATTATTCAATTTAACATATATCAAATATATTTTTTATATATACACACATTATTTTTATACACATATTTATGTAATTAATGCAATCTTATATAGAAACACACACACCTAATATTTATGTAATTTATTCAAATTTTAATATTAATTTTAGAATTTCATTTAGTAATATAATATATTTAATATATTATGTTTTTCATCGGTAAATTTTATTTATTCATTTTTAATATTATTTTAGTTTATATTATTTATTCATTTTTAATATTTATTAATTTTTATATTTTTTGGAATTCAATTATTTTATAATATTTATTTACTATATTTTAATATTTTCAATATGTATTCATATTTATTTTAATATATATCCAAACTTATATTTTTTAATAATTTGTATAATTAATAAAACTTATCCATTTTTAACATTTTTAAATTTTATTCATTTTTAATTATTCAATTTCACTCATTTTTAACATTCATAGAAGGAAGCAGGGACCGTGAGAGTTTCTCTCTCTAAACCTCAATGGCAACTAGGGATCCAGGTTCATGGCGTCCCTATCTCTCCATTCTCTGGCTGAAATCTTCATCGCTCAAGGATGATTCAATTCCTATAAGCATATTGGTGCTGAAATAGAAAGTCTAAAAGATGTTTTTGGTGGTTGCTTTGATCGCTAAAAATGCACTTAGTTTCTCTTTCTCTCTCTTCAAGGGCTTGGTATCTATTGGTATTCATCAGAAGGGAAATGTTTCCCATGTAAAGGCTGACCTAGATGCTATCTCAAAATGGCTGAAAATTTTTAAGCATTCAATTATAGTGTGTCTTATTCTGTCAAGGGGCTCTGAACCATGGAGAATCGGGGATCTGGTCACACACATTTTAGATATTTGGGGTTTTTCAAACTAGAAATATGTCTCGTTGGGTCATGGTTTTTTTCCACATTTACTTCCCTTCTGAGGATTTGATGATGAGGAAATGGGGTCTTGGATCGATTTCTATCATGCCAGGCATTCTTCACATCTGGGAATGGGATCTTAATTTCAATCCTCTAGAGGTAAGAAATTCCTATGTTCAATTTTGGGTCATGGTATATGGCTTAAATTGGATACTTTGGCACCCAAGGATCTTATATGATATTGCAATGGCCATTGGAGTTCCTATAAAAATGGACGGGGAAACTGAGGTTTCCAGATTCAAGAACTACACTCATTTTTTAATGGAAGTTGACTTATTCTCTACTTTAGTTGATAAAGTATTTATTTTAACTAAAGATAACGAGCTTTATTTGATAATTTAGTATGAAAAACCCCTTGGTTTTGTATGTATTTTAAGGTCATATGACATGACATTGTGAATTTCAATAGATTTGTTATTTATGATTTTTCTTTGTTTGAGGGCGTGATGAGAATTCATTCTTTAAAAAGACTAGGTGCTCAAGATCTACTACTCAATATGGTCTTGAAAATTATGGACATGCTCAGCCTCAGGGTGGAGGAGTGACCACTCAGGCAATTTTAAAGGGGAATGGGGTTGGCTATGATCTTGATCATATCTGAAATCTGGGTTTTCAATCATCTTGTCTGGAAGGACTCACTCAAGTTGGGACTAGTAAACCTTCAATTATAGATGTTGTTTTTGAGGATATGTTTACACACTTGGATAACTCTCCTCATCATAGGGAGTGTTTTGTTTCTCTTACTACTCCATAGACTCATAATCATCCTAACTCTGTTAGAGTACAGGCAGTGTAACTTAATGGGAAATAAGATGTTAGGTCATGGGTTGAGGTTGTGGAAGAGGGTTTGGACCCTCTTATTAGGGTAGCATCTATTATTGTACCCTTTTAGGTGAAATCATATGATGAATTGGTTTCACAATAGATTTTTTATCAGCAAATTCATCAAGAGAAATTGATTACTTCAAGTGCCTGTAAAGGTAAGAAAAAAATAGACGCTAAGGCCCCTATACGATCAAAGCCTAGGAATTTCATTTAAATCCATGAATTGACTGTTTACATAGCCTTGTAGAAGGGATTTTACAAAGCTTCTAATCCCACTTATTTGACTCTAAGTCCAGGAAAGATTTTTCTAGATGATTTAGATGGCATGAGCAACATGGATTTGGTAGCTTACTCTTCCCCTCATGATAATAAGATTGTCTTACAACCCATGATGGACCATTCCAAAGGAAGAAGCATTATTTTTTCTCTATTTATTATAATGAAGAGTGAGAACCTCATACAAATCATTCAGGTTCGATACAGACTCACATGGTCTAAGATAGTGGTGTATATGAGATTCCCATGACTTGTGATTTTGAACATGCCACACTGATTTCTCTAATGCCTGGTCAGGGACAATATCATGGTCAAGCTTCCACCCATCTGGATGATGATACAAGTAAGGATGATCCTTTGAAATATGAAAATCAAAAGGATAGTGCTTCCTTTAATATGGTTGATGAATCCCAGATTGAATCTCAAAAGACCCAAATACCAATGAGAAAGGACAAAGGCAGTATGGGTGATTTGATTGATTCTCACTCTCAAGATGAGGCTGAAGGAGTGTTGAAAGAGACTAGGTTTCTAAACATGAAAATCTGATAAAGGCTCAAGTATCCACTTCCAATCCTTTTGGAGTGCTATATTTTCCTAATGATCTAGAAGATATCACTAAGGAAAAGGAGGACCAATCTGAAATAGTTGAGATTCAAGCCCTACTGAGGAAGGCTAGTGGCGGTGTGTATACCTATCAGAGTAATTCATAGGATTCAAAATATCCTGATGGACCTCGACAATATGAAAAGACTTATAGAAGAGGCTGACATCCAAGAGGTCGAGGCCATGGGTATTGATGAATTAACTGGGGTCTATTTATAATGAGAGCCATGATGCTTAGATTGAGCTCGAGAAAAAACTTGGTCTTTGGCTCGTCTATTTTTGATGAGGGTGTTTTTTTTCATTTACTCACCCCATCCTCCTTGTTCTTTTTTTTGGTTTTGATAAAGGGACTTTGAACCTGGCTTTTTCAAAACAAAACATTCATACATTTAAGATTATATATTTATTAATAATGTTAAAAATATATTTATAAAAATATATTTGTAAATAAATATTTATAAATAAATATATTTATATTCATATATAAATATATTTATAAATGTATATTTACTATATTTATAAAATTATATATTTATAATTATAAATAAATAAATATTATTTTTTAAAAAATATTTATATAATTATAAATAATTAATCATAAAATTATAATAAATATATTTTTTATATTTATAATTATATATATATATATAATTATATAAATATATTTATAATTATATAGAAATATTTATAAATATATTTACAAATATATTTATTTATAATTATATAAATAATTATCTATTTATAATTATATATATTTAAATTTATTTATAATTATATTTATAGATACATATTTACAATTCTTATAATATATTTATTATTATATACATTTATATTTATTTATAATTATATACCTTTAATGTTTTTAATTATATTAATTATATTATTAAAGATTAATTATATAGGTTTTTATGAGTGCTATAATATAAAGTGCTGATAAAATATATCTTTATCAGTGCTAAAAAGTACTGATAAAGAGGGTTTTTATTAGTACTTAATATTTTATCACTCATAAAACCCCTGTTTATTAGCGCTTTTTTAAAAGCGCTAATAAAAACACTTTCTAGTCTTATAAATTTAACCCTAACCGAACTCAGTTCTCTTGCGCCATTTGAGCTCTCATTGAAGTCCACCTCTCTCACTGCTCCACCTTAACCTTCTCAGACAAATCAAGCCTTTCAAAACATAAGGTATGTTATTATTTATACCCCTGTCTCATTTATCAGTGTCTTTACATTTTACTCGATTTGTGTCACCTCCCTCGCGCATACCTGGCACCACCATGCGTAGCCACCTGCGATATCCCTTTCTTATTGGTCATTTGGTGGGGATGATTTTGGGGGAAATGAGATGATTTAGAGGGATTGAAATATATTTCCACTATCAAAATGTTTAATTTGGAATATGGTGTAGTTTTTTGATTTCCACTTCCCTTATCATGTTTCATAGCATAAATAAGACACAAACTGCACCAAATATATAGAAATATTTTTGTAAAATCATTTTAAAATAATAACACACTAAAAATAAAAAACTTGGGATGGTTTGAATAATGAATTAGTCCAATATGGACACCTAATATATGGATTTCATTTATTTTCATTGTATTAGTGTCTCCCTTCAATGGAACATGGAATTCCTATAATAGAATTTAAAGAATTTTTTTATTTTAATTGGGATGTTTATTATTTGACATTCACTTAATATTTTTATTTAAGTACATATAATATTTATATTACCTAACACTACACAATATTTCTAAAATATTATTTAATATATACTGACTTTAACATCCAAAAGGATTCCCTCAACATGCATCCATTTTCTTTGATAAAACCATGAAAAGCATTACTTTAATTTTATATATGTTGGTGTGAATAATTTTCTTGACAAAAAAATATAGGTTTTTTAAAAAATGTATAGAATCTATTGGTGATAGTGTAATGGGATTCACATAGACTAGGTGTAATTTTCCTATTCACTAAATTCATTAACATATCAAATTATGATAAGGAATTTTTTAATGACTACTCAATGATAAATCTTTCATTTTACCCTATTTTTTCATAGTATCTATGACCATAGTAAAAATATATATCTATTTTTAGTAGAATTAATTTTTTGGGATAGATTTATATATCTTCCAAGAAGCTGATATGGTTATTGGAATAACAGAATCTCAAGAGAGAAATCATACATTATACTAATGATAATATAGATATACATTTAGGAAAGGTAAAAAATGAACATATGGGTTAAGGATATATTTAGATCACTCCCAACCACTCAATGAATGATTCTACTCTGTATTTGTTAAATAGATTGAGGATTATCATTACACCTAAAATATAATTTTATAGCAATTATTTATTTAAATTTTCAAATCACTATCAAAATTTTATAAAATTATTTACATTCTATTTATGACCTATAATAAAAAATGAAATATTTGAATTCAAAAATATGATCATTAAATATTATATCTATTATATATAGTTATATGGGTAATATATTTATAAATTGGAATGTCTGTATTCATTTAAACCTCAATTCCAATTAGTAAGTGGGTCTTTATTTTCAATGTTTTTTTACTCTTTTACCCACTTTAATTCATTCCAAACACCATTGGATTTATTTAAGTTAATATTTTGATCTTTTTTTCAATTGAATTTATCAGTCCATCCCATTAAAATAGACACATAATTTTATTTAAACCCTGATCCCAGATACAGGGACTCCTAAAACTCTATTTAAAGATCTATACAAACTTCCCTTCATTATTAAAATTGGTATTGTTATCGGCATTCAAAATATCCATATCTGTTTTTTTTTCTTGTTTAAACCCCGCTCCCAGCTTCTATTATGACATATTTCTAGAGTTGATTCTCTCTGTTGGTTCCAATGAGGTTGATTTTTGTGTTCAGGTGATCCCAAGTAGTTAGGATTATACTCCAATCATTATTTTGAGATGAGAATTTCTTTTAATACTAATAAAACACTTCTTCAACTTGTGTTAAATTTGATTGTTCAATCATGTGATAAGAGATCCTCAACATTGGTTCATAAGCACCATTTAAATGAAACACCACCTGAACCACCACCTTACAAGTGAATAAATGAATAAACATCAACTCTCCCTCTTGTTTGACTCCCACATATAAAGGTTATAGAATAATTATTAGAATTACTAACTTTTTATCCAACACAACATCAAATAGAGAACCTAGAACAATAGCCACATGTTTAACCCATGTTTTTTCTTTTCATTTCATCCTTGTTTAAAATGATAACTTTTCAGGAATCATTGCCAATAATATTCAAATGTTGGGCTCCCCTTATAATAATTATCTATAACTTTATCCTTTAATTATGTTTATCTTATGTGTATTTATTTTTTTTGTAAAAAATGAATATTTTATGAATCTAATAGGATCGATATGAATTGAAAATAGATAAATGTTAATCATATGATAAAAGATTATAAATATGGAGTTAAAGAGTTCATCAAGTTTTCAAGGGAGCATACACACAAACCTTCCCAATGACTTTGTTTGTGTTTACATTGTTGTTACACTACTATATATATGTCCTTTAACAGTATACAAAAAGGATTTTAACAGTGATAAAAAAGAACTATTATCCTTAGTGCTATTAAATTGGCGGTCCCTTTTATCAGTGCTAAAAAATCACTAATAAAGTCCCCACTTTATCAGCACTATTTTTATCATTGATAATGACCCCCTTTATCGGTGCTAGAAATAGTACTGATAAAGGCTCATCCTACTGTAGTGTGATGTTTATATAACAACACACCCAGCAAAAACCTGTAACCTATGTATGAAAATTATATAATTTAATTGAAATAAATTCGACATCATCAATACAAAAAACACTACTATATACATTTCAATCAATGTTTTGTATAATTACATTTACAATTATCCACAAAATTTAAAAACATTAATATTTCATCTTTTGGTGCCTGAGATCCCCTCTCAAAAATGTCCACTCATGGTATCAGTTTCCAAAAAAATAACCTCAATTTTAGAAAAATAATCCACCTATATATGAAAAAAATATTTTAGTAATACTATAAAGAAATACATTAAATATTAATATGGAAGAATAAATTAATAAAATGTCAATTTTTAATAAAAATATACACTTGGAGTTATATTGGTCACACCATTCTTCATATTGAGGTGTGGTTGATTCATATATGTAAAAAATGAGTTATGGATCATTTTACTAAAGTGTCAAAACAATCTGAATGTGTTTTCTTAGTTTTGAGTATGTCAATTGTTATTTTTAATAAAAATAATGTAAATTTTAAATAATGACACACTTTGAGTCATACCGGTCACATTATGCATTGTATTGAGGTTTGGTTGATTTCTACATGTCAAAAATGACTCATAGATTATTTTCCTAAAGTATCAAAACAATCCAAATGTATTTTCTCAGTTTTTAGTATATCACTTGTGTTTATTACTAAAATGACATTTCAAACTTGAAACACGCACTTTGAGTCATACCGGTCACATCGTGTGTCTGTTTGATGTGATAGTACTTCCTACATGTCACAAATGACTTATGAATTGCTTCACTAAACTATCAAGACAATCGGAGTGTATTTTCTTGGTTTTCAGTGACTGAAACATGTTTTGAACTAAAATGTCAATTTTAAACTAATAACAGACAATTTGAGTCATACCAAACACACTATGCATTGGATTGAGGTATAGTTGATTAATAAATGTCACAAATGACTCATGGATCATTTTCCTAGAGTATTAAAACAATTAGAATGTGTTTTCTCAGTCTTTAGTATGTCACTTGTTCTTTTTACTAAAATTAATGTCAATTTTAAATAAAAAGGAACACATAGAATCATATTGGTCATACCATGTGTCAGATTGAAGTACATTTGATTCTGAAACATAAAAAATGACCTATGGATCATTTTTCCAAAATTATAAAAACAATTTGAATGTGTTTTCTTGGTTTTCAGTATGTCACTTTTTCTTTTTACTAAAATTAATGTCAATTTTACATAAACATATACAATTTGAGTTATACCAGTCACACCGTGCATCATATTATGGTACGGTTGATTCCTAAATGTCACAAATTACTTATGAATAATTGTAATAAAGTATCAAAATAATATGAATGTGTTTGATCTATTTTCAGTATGCCACTTTTTCTTTTTACTAAAATTAATGTGAATTTTAAATAAAAAGACACACTTAGAGTTATACTAGTCACACCATGTGTCAGATTGAGGTGGGGTTGATTCTTAAACATTATAAATTACTTGTGCATTGTTTTTCTAAAGTATCAAAATAATCTGAATGATTTTGATCAATTTCCAGTATGTCACTTGTGTTTTTTACTAAAATTAATGTCAATTTTAAATAAATAGACACACTTGGAATTATACCAGTCACACCGTGTGTAATATTTAAGTGCATATAATTCCTACATGTTAAAAATGACTTATGGATATTTTTACTAAATTATAAAAATAATATGAATGTGTTTTCTCAGTTTTGAGTATGTCACTTGTGTTTTTTATTAAAATGTCATTTGAAACTGGAAACACCCACTTTAAGTAATACTAGTAACATCGTATGTCAATTTTAAGTGAGACTAATACATACACATCATAAATGAATTATGAATAATTTTTCTAAATTATCAAGAAAATCTAATCACATTTGCTTGGTTTTCAATAAGTGACACTTTTTAAACTAAAATGTCAATTTTAAACTGATAACGGGCACTTTAAGTCATACCAAGAACATCATATATCAAATTGAGGTGTGGATAATTCCTACACATCAAAAATGATGTATGGATAATTTTACTATAGTATCAAAACAATCCAAATTCAATTTCCTGGTTTTAATTATGTCAGTTGTATTCTTTACTAAAATCAATGTCAACTTTAAATAAATAGATGCACTTGAAGTCATACCAGTCAGAACGTGCGTCGAATTGAGGTGTGGATAAGTCCAACATGTCCCAAATGAATTATGGATAGTTTTACTAAATTATAAATTATTTTCTCAGTTTTGAGTATGTCACTTGTCTTTTTTACTAAAACGTCATTTTAAACTAGAAACGCACACTTTGAGTCATACTTGTCACATCATGTGTCATTTTGATGTGAGAATGATTCCTACATATCACAAATGACTTACGAATAATTATCATAAATTATCAAGAAAATCTGAGCATGTTTTATTGGTTTTCAATGAGTGACACTTTTTAAACTAAAATGTAAATTTTAAACTGATAATGGACACTTTGATTCATACCGGGCACATCATGTATCGGATTGAAGTGCGGCTAATTCCTACACATCAAAAACGACTTATGGAATGTTTTCCAAAAGTATAAAAATAATATGAATGCGTTTTATCAGTTTTGAGTATGTCAATTGTCTTTTTTACTAAAATTAATGTCAACTTTAAATAAAAATATGCACTTGGAGTCATACCAGTCACACTGTGTGTCAGATTGAGGTGAGACTAATTCCTAAATGTGTAAAATGACTTATGTATCATTTTCATAAATTATAAAAATAATCTGAATATTTTTTCTCAATTTTGAGTATGTCACTTGTCTTTTTTACTAAAATGTCATTTTAAAATGGAAACACGCACTTTGAGTCATATCAGTCACATCGTGTATCAGTTTGATATGAGACTGATTCTTATATGTCAAAAATGAATTATGAATAATTTTCCTAAATTAGGAGGACAATCTGATTGTGTTTGTTTGGTTTTCAGTGAGTGACACATTTTGAATTAAAATGTAAATTTTAAACTTATGATGGATACTTTGAGTCATACCTGGCACATCGTGTATCGTATTAAGGTGAAGATGATTCCTACACATCCCAAATGACTTATGGATAGTTTTCTTAAAGTATAAAAATAATCTGAATTTGTTTTCTCAGTTTTGAGTATTCCAGTTCTCCTTTTTACTAAAATTAATGTCAATTTTAAATAAAAAGAATCACTTGGATTCATACAGGTCACAACCTATTTCAGATTGAGGTTTGGTTGATTTCTACATGTCCTAAAGTCTCAAAAAAAATTCAACTTCCAATGTTACCATGATTTCCATTAGATTTATTTGTAAAATTGATAACACTACATATTGAGTCAATGCTTTTAGCCAAAAAACTTTTTTCAACTAAGAACATCCACTCAATATAGATTTTTGTAGTTTGATAAAGAAATCCAATGGAAAATGTGGTAACATTGGCTGAAAGGAACATGTTATATCTTTTGTGGATTTATATATATTTTTTAAAGAAAAAAATAGTATATTAAAATATATATAATATTATGAGTAAAAACATAGTATATTAAAAAACAAATTTTACCTTCTCATTGAACTCTTAGTTGCATCCTCGAAGTCCAATCTCTCACATGCATGAGTAACTTTGAATAAACTACCCCAACACAAACAATGGAATCCACCTATATAAGAAAACAATTCTTATGTGAGTAATACTAAAAAGAAATAAATTAAACATAAATATGAAACAATCTATTGCTTCTATGGGAGTCGCATATTCATGCTATTTGTGTACATTATGTCATAAGGTATGTTTCCCATTCATTTCTAAACAAATCTATATCATCTTGTGAATAATATTTTTTCAGAAGTCATAGTGGTACTAGAAAAATATAAATACATAAATGATTAATAAATATTTTAAACAAAATAATAATTATCTTTGAAAATACCTCTTCTAGGATGCTAGTTTGTCTATGGAATATGATATTTCTCATAAATTTAAAAACATAATAACCAAAATCTTTTCCATTTGTTTGTTTCTGACACTGTAGAAACATTGAGAAAGATATGTAATTTTTTTTATATGTGTTTGGATAGTGAAATCTTATTATATATACCCTAATACTTTTCCAGTTGTAGAACTTGTCAGGCTCCTTGTGCACACTAACTACCCTCATGCCATGATTTTCATGAAATTTATACACCACCCTATCATAACAGAATTCTCATTAAAACACAGTATAAAATATATAACTTGAATGTTAGTTATAAAAAGTTGGATATAGTGTATTAAAAATTGACAAATTTCATCATGTGTGGTCAGTTTTTTGGGTATCCATGTAGTGAATCTAGGAATTAAATATTTGGAGTATCCAATTTGACCATAATGAGCATCTAATGTTTCCTAAAAAAGGAATAAGTAATTAAAGAAATAAAAATATATTTAATATGATTAAATTATAGAGTTTTATCCCTATAATGTTGATATTAAGAATAGTATATCATCTACAAGTTTGATTTCAAATTAAAACATACCTCACATATACATGTACAACTGATCCTCCTAGCGATTCATAGTTGAGGATTTCATTTACATTCTCAAGAGAAATGCAGTATGTAACTTCTTCTCAGTACATTTTTTCTTCAAAATCAACTATGTGACTACTACCATTTTGTAACTTTCAATCTGCATGAACCTTCAATGTTATTAAATACTAATATTTAATAGGTAGGGTAATGATGCTTTAGAAAGATCTTTTTGATTGGTTGGTTGATCCTTTAGATGGTTTTGAGTCGACGTTTCATTTAAACTCTTTCCCTTTGTACGTCTATAATAACATTCATCGATTCATACCTTTTTTATTAATTTTTAAAATTTTATCATGAAAAATAAATTGAAAATGAATACCTCCTTGTTGACATGTGTTTTTACAAGATCTGATGGCCATGTGATGAATTTTACAACAGCTTGGTTGACCATATAAATATATTCATCATCAAGTGGAACAGGTATCTCAATGCTTGGATCATGAGCTATGCTAATTTCCACTCTCACATGACATGTTGGAAGTGGTATGTTTTGTAGAGTATCTTCTTTGATATTGAACACTAAAGCCCTTACAACAAGGCGATGGGTGGGTGTTGATAGATATAAATCATAGTCATTTTCACCCTATTGAATATCTGTAAATGAAAGGTATCAGTGTATATCTGATTCTCATATCATAAAAAAATTATTAGAATATTTATTACCATAACTAAGACAAATCTTTGAGGGGAATAGATCACCTCAAAGATGGTGGGGGATCTCCATGAACTGGTTGTTCTTGAGTTGTTTCTTCTTTTTTCTCCCCCATAACATTTTTTAATAACTCATTATGCCCATGAAATTGTTCTTCAAGGGTATATAATCTTGATTCCATCTCTTCCATTTATTTATCTTTATCCTCTTGTTGTTTTTTTCCTAAAAATATGTTTGGGGTGTCACCCCAAAACCCGCACCTCTAACATGGTCATACTGTTCTGACCACTTCAAGGCCAAAAATAATAGGTGTTCATCCAGTACAGGTGTTGATGATTCCTATGACTAAGTCAGATAGAAAATATAAGAAAATAAGAAATCAAATGAGTAATAATTATTACGTAATAGGAATTTAAATTAAACAAATTTTTATTATGTCTTACTTACACATGTTTCCCAAACTTTTTGTGTGTTTTCATCTATTAGTATCCCATCTTTATTTACACATGCCTCCTTCCATAGAACATGATATGAGATGTAAGTGGCTTTGAATTTGGATTCATTAATCTTTATATAAATATAGGAACATAATTATGTAATTGTTTTATGTCACATAAAAGTATTATGGCATATTTAAAATATGTACCAAATCTTTTTCAAGTGAAGAATACCCCATCCTTTCTTTATGATAGGGGTATGTTGGTTTTCATGTCTATTTTTTATTTTCAGAACTCAGTTTTTGTTTCATAAATAAAAAATTATCAATCAAAGTGATGAATACACGTATTGTTAAAAAATGTATTACCAACCACAATGTACTTGAAAAGACATCTCTACACGATAGCTATTAAACACATTCCATACTTCTTTCCTTATCGAGTGTGCGTACATAAGTGGTGGGTGAAGGTTTCTTTTACCTTAAACATCTTTAAGATTAAATCTCATTAGAATTGTGAGAAAGACTCTTTGAATCCTTTCAGCAAAAATTAATACATATTTCTTGTGGGATTCATCTATTATAAATGCACTCTATAAGGGATGATGAAGAGTAAATCAATGTTTCATTATTTTATTTTTTAGTAAAATAAATAAATGATATCATAATGTTATCATAATCTCTTCCCAATTTAGTGTATTAATTAGGGGAACATCATGGTGCCATGAATCTACATCAATCGCCATGCATTGCTGAGTGATGAGACCAATGTAGCTATTGAACATGGCCTTGTTAGTGTTAACATGTGGTCCACACACATTCCATCTGACCTATAATTTGATTCCTTTTCTTTTCAACTTAATAATTTTTTCAAACATCATCATGTTATGACACTTCTATTTTTTCTACAGCATCAGATCTTCATCACCTACCATTTCCTCATATTCAACATCATCAATATGTTTTTCCTATGGATTGGTAGCATCAATATGTATAGAAGGTCATTGTTCCTTTGCACTGGGAGTAGTATCTGGTTGAGAAACCTATTGTTCCTCAAGATTGGGAGCACCATCCCATGTAGAAGGTCATTGTACCTTTTCATTGTAAGCAGTAGCAGGTTGATAAATCTATTGTTCTTCAGAATTGGGAGCACCATCATGTGAATAAGGTCATTGTTCCTATGAACTGGGAGCAGTATAAGGTTGAGAAACCTTCTATTCCTCAAGATTGGGAGCACAAGCATGTGTAGAAGTCATTATCTACAGAAGTGGTTTAACATTTAATTTATATTACATAAGTTCAGCAGTGAACACATAATAACATTAGGTAACTCAATGTATATTATAAAAAAATATAACCTGATTATTGAACTCTCTTTTTTTAAAAGGCTAAAGTTATTTTACCCCTCTATCAAGTATCAAAATCCCTTCATTTTGGTCTCCTATTATAGAAAAAAAACTCATATACATTGGGACTGCTATGAAATTATTATGATGTCCCAATGAGAGGGTCATACTCAATTGAATTTTTATCTGACCCTTCAGTGGTTTTGGTCGATAACAGAACAATTGATTTATTTTGGTTTGCAGGGTCTAGAACATAAAATACTTGTACTACCTATGATTCCATTATAAAAAAATTTGTATTTTTACCCTTCCTTACTAAAATTCACTTTCACGAATCCCAATTCGTCTATTTTAACAACACTCCTATTATCAACACACTTGCATTGAAAAATCAGCACTTGGAATATTATATAATCCAACTCCCATATTTTTTTGATGATTCCAAAGTATAATATATTCTCATAAATTGGATTTTTGTCCTTAGTACTAGAAACATGCATCGCTTCAGCCAAAATATTAACTCTATTATTTTGTATAGTACTGCCTTCATCATGTTCATTTGTATAGAATATATAACCATTAATTACATATCCATTGTAAGATAATAGATACACACTTGGTCCACTGGCTATCCATCGAAATCATTCTGAAATTGAATTTGGATTTTCATCTGACTCCTTCAAAATATGGTCTTGAAACCATCCTTTAAATTATTGATTATATGTATTTGATATCCATATTCCAGCCCTTGATAGATTCAAATGACTAAGAATTTCTTTGTGGGTTTAAACATATGGGGAGACCTCCAGGATATTATGAAAAATATAAAGGTGGGACTACTCCTGATCTATAATATTGATTGTGAAAACATCTCTTCCAGAAATTACTTCACCCCACAAGTCTCCTAGTGTGATGATATTTCGGTAAACTAATGTTTTCCACACCAGATAGGTAGTCGGTATAGAATTCAATGGCTTCCTCTACAATATATCACCCTTCCATAAAAACCTCTAGTCAACTTTGATTTTTGACATACCCTTTCAAAATATTCAAATACCATTCAATGGGGTACATCCATCTATAATGTATAAGGATACATAGTCGAATCTCTCTCTCTAAGTGAACCATTTAGTGAACCATCATATCAAAAAAAATATGGTGGGTAGAACATTTCCAATTCAAATAATATGATGGAAATTTCTATTTTCATGGTTGGAAATTTCACCAGGTCTATAAATTTTATGCATATATATTTTAAAAATAAATATATCTTGGTTATTGTATGAAAGACACTCTTGGTAAAATTTCAATATAAAATTATAGGAATTAAATCTTGAATCAAAACATAACGGTCATGTAATTTCAGATCCTTTAACATTAAATTAGTCATTGAAATGATATTCTTAATATTCATTGAATACCCCTATGTAAACTTTACATCATTCAAGAAGTTACAAAAATGGTATCTCTCCTACCTAGAAATAGTGTAAGTGGTTAGAGGAAGAAAGGTTCATTTTTCACCCCTCACCAGAATCAACTCTTCCTATATTCTCATGTCAACCATGTCCAACCAAGCCTTAATTTCACCCTTTTTTCATGTGCATTTAGCAATGTGTTAATTAAACTATCACATAAATTTTTTTCAACATGCATAACATCAAGAAAATGTCTAACATACAGACAATTCCTATATGTTAATTCAAAAAAATGACCTCTTTTTCCAAAAAAATTTCATAAGGTTTTTCAAAAATGGTTTACTAAAACTAGTGTCCACATATTTTACATTCTCAAACAGTTGATCACCAGTTAGTGGAGACAGTGTTGTATGTTCTTCTGAACTTCCATCGAATTATGTCATCCAAGATTGGTATTTATGTCATCGGTGTAGAAATTTGTGATTTCCTAGAAACATAGTCTTTGATGAATGTTTCAACCTAATTGATTGTGTACCTTGTTCTCAAATGAGATACCCTTGAGTTACTTTAATTTTATATCCTGAAAATTTTATATAATAAGGAAATTCATTTCGCATCCCATACAATATGGATCTCAATGAGAAGTATTTATTTCTATAAGAATCAAACAACATTACACCTGAATCCCACAATAATTTCAAATATTCTATCAATGGATCCAAATAAACATCCATATCATTACCTGGTTGTTTTTGTCCTGATATAAGCATAGATAACATAATTTATTTTTGTTCCATACAAACCATGGTGGAAAGTTATAATTTACCAACATAACCAGCCATGTAGTATGAGTGTTTCTTTGAAAACCAAAAGGATTCACTCCATCTATATATAATTCAATATAAAGGTTTCTTGGATAATTTCCAAATTTAGGATACTCATGATCAATTATATTCTAATGAGGAGAGTCTATCAGGTGAAGGAGTTTCCAATATTTATTTTTTATATCTGTGTGTCGTGTCAATTTCCTTATAGTCTCCTCACTTTCATATAGACACCTAAACCTCGTAATGATTGTAAAGTACCATACAACATTCATAGGACTTGATTCATCTTTCTTGTATCAAGAAGCACCACACTTTGGGAATTCTTTAAGTAATATGTGGTCCTTTCGAAACAGTATACAATCATTTGGATAGACATGTATTCTTTCAGAGATCATACCCATCGAACATAACATTTGTTTAGCATCATATTTTTGGATAGGGGTCTCATTATCTTTTGGGAGAATATCATTCAAGAGAGAAAGTAGTTCAGTAAAATTGGTGTCACTCCATCCGTTTCTAGCTTTTAAATTATACAGCTATCGTATGACTAAAAATGTTGTATATTTAGTGAAACCATCATAAAATGGCATCTTTTCACAACTCTTTAACTTATCAAACAATTTTTTACAATCACGAAATTCATCTTCAATTGTCATTGTCATTTCCTTAATACAATATTCATCATCATTCACATCTATAATCACATCCTAGATATGGTCTTATTCATTTTCCACACTTGTAATCATATCATATTATTTATAAAACAAAATGTTATCCCAGTCACTAGCTATATTCACTTTTTCCATGCGTCGATCCCAACATTTATAAATTCTATCAATTATGTGACAGATCAAGTGTTATTCCAACTCCTCTGGACTAATTAGTCTTGAATAAAAATAATTTAAACATAAACAAATGATTTGAGAAGGGTCATATGCATGATCTTTTGCAAACATGATGAACTCTTTCACCCCATCTTCATACTCTTTTCTCATACAATTAGAATCCATCCATTCTCTAGTCATCTCCATCCTATTTGATTCAAAAATATTAATATTTAAAAAAATAAATATGCAAAATATGTTGAATTAAAGATATATCTCATGGATTTCTTGAAATAAATTGTAAATATTGAAAAATAGTTTATTATCCCACATGATCAAAAACAAAAACTTATTGAAGAAAATTTATAAATATAATGGAGGAGATTTCACTTTTAAAAACTATTTTTCACTTTATATTTTTAATGATTAAAACCCTTTTTGTATGAATATAAATTAAGTATAAAATCACATTTACATTATAAAAAACTAATGAAATGTGAATATTGAATGTAATAATGTAAATATAAAAAAAATAAAAGATATATTATTTGAAAACCCTTTTCATAATAGAAAATATGGCTATTTAATATAATAATGGTTTCAAAAATAAAAAAAAATAAATTATTATATTTTTTAAAATATTTTCAACACTAAAATTGAATTTATGAAATTATAAAAGTAGTAAACTATTGATAAATTGAAAAAAATTATAGGTATAAAATTATAAAGTCAAAATGTGTATATATTTATATTAGTATATAAAATTATATATGTATTAAGAAGTATAAAATTATATATAATTTATAAAAGAATATATATTTTAAATAAATATACATAATTTATAAATGTATATTAATTTAGAGAAAATATCTGGGGAAGAATATTTCCTTAAACACCTCCGATTTTATACTATAAACTTATTCATTTTTACTCATATTCATAATCAGCACCCACTATCTATCTACTGCACCTTCTAAATTCAAAATGGAAATCCATTTCTTCAAAAACTAGTTGACTAAAGGAACCCAAATTACTAGAGGGCATTGCCTCATGAATGAATCCATGGTGAGTTGTTTCATATTTATAATTTTTGGGAGTTTTAAATGGTTTATATTATTATTCATTTCTTGAGAATGTTTAGTAAGAATTATCATGATATTTTTCACTCCACCTCTCTTCCCATTTGGTTTCCTATTGAAACAGTCACCTCATTGTCCATCGCACCCATTTTTATATCGGTTCATCCTGTATCAGGCCCTTACTAAAATAAAAAAGCATGAATAATGTGTAATAAATAATAATATCTCCCAAATATGTATCTAGATAAGTATTCCTTATGAATTTAATCTTGTATATGGTTCCCTATAGAAAGGTGAAACAAAAGGATGAGGGATATCAAATTCTTAGCAAGGGAGGACATATAAATGGCTCATAAAGTGGATAGATCAAAATAAAATGATAAATTTTGAAAGGATATGTTGAAATAATTTTGAATGGATATGTTGACATAATTTTAATAGAACAATCTAAATCCAACTGCATGAGAACACCTATCCAAAAAAATTGTATTTAGGATCGAAGATTGAACTTCAAAAATGTTAGGACCTTGGTTGTTGTCATAGTTAGAAATATGAATACCATATATATACAAGAAATTTTTAACACCCCAATAATGAATCATATAGAACATATAGGGTTTTCCATGGCCCTAAAAATTATAATATAGGATTTTTAGGCCTCTTATTGGAATTAGTCTACACCAATATTTACTATACTAATATCAGAATGCATCAGTTCCACAAATGATTTCACCCATTTTTTAGTTGAAATATTTTCATAAAACAACCCTTTATTCAAATTTATATTTAATTTGGAAATATTTTAGCTATCCCTATATTACATTCTCAACAAATCCTTTTATAGGTACTTGAATGTGAATTTTTAGTTGTAATAGATTTAATGATCATGTTATCTTTTAAGTGAGGAAATTCCATTACTATTTTGGTAAAAATATAACTTATGTCAATTTCTACACCTAGCCTAAATATTCCATTATGATTATAAAATAACCAAGCTAAAACATCATTTCCTCTTCTTCATTAGTTTTCCTTGAATGTATCGTGTTTTCAAATATTTTGTATAGAAGTACTAAACTCCTAAAACATTACAGGTGGCCCTATACTAAACACGTCAAGAATATTATAATTACTAGTGTCATTTGATGCATATATATCTTACAAATTCTTTACATTTTTTTCTTTCTTATATTTTGAAACAATAGAAAAACTTAGAGCCGTAGACTAGAACCAAGGTCCATATTATAATATGATTCTCCTATCCACATTAGCCAACTTAACTCTACTTATTTTCATTGAATGGATAAAACCATCATAAAAATAATAAAAGGTTGGTAGGAACCCATATTCAAATGAGTTCCATTAATTATTATCTCTTATTTTTAGACATTAAACCATGTGGAATAATTTAGAATAAATATAAATATCTATTATAGTTGTTTATTTATTCCTCTTTCAATGATTCAGGACTAATCTCTATGCCCCTTTATTCCACCAATACTCTTTGACTATTCCATTTTTATTCCCTAAAAATAATTTTAATAAGAATAATATTTTTTAAATAAAACAATTGAAGTCCACTAGAAAACATATCCAATATTTATCCTGTAAAAAATACCTTATATTTCCTTTCTTCATCCTTCACGTTCTAAGACTTTTTTATGGGTACTTCTTGTGTTGACCAGAAGTCATTGCTACCATTTGGTATCAATTACTATTTGGTATGATCCATTATATTGATCACTATAATCATGTCACCTTAACACTCCATGTGAACTAAGACACATCCCAACACCCACATAGACTGTCGAGGAGACACCCGTTTGTGGTTTCCAAACCTTCAGACAACCCTTTTGAACACTGGTTCTTAAAATAACCCATTCACTAAATGTAAGATCAAGTTTCCTTTAGAAATTAAAACCTATACATACACATAGGGAATCATAAAAATATACAAACCAAAAAAATGATGCAAACATAACCATTGTTAAAACCTTCTTTAGTTTTCACATGAAAAAACATAAGGATAGCCGAAACAAAACAAGCGACCAAAATACGATGAACAACCCCATCATCTATGAACTAGTATACCACAAAAACACCACCACCAACCCTCTGATATCACAAAAACTAAAAACACATATGATAAATTCCCCCACCCTCACCCCTACCTACGGTCTTCCTCTTGATACCCCATTTTAAATTGAAAGAAGTCGAGGGAATGCTTAAATATCTTACCCAAATGAAGATAGTATTAAAAAAGAATATCAGACCTTATAATTGTGATGATTCATTGATGATGAGTTGTGAGGGGTCAGTTGGGAGAAACAATGGTAGGGAGAAATGATGACAGTGATGGAAGGGAGTGACGACAATGATGAAGGTGAAGGCAGTGGGAGATGATAAAGAGAGAGGTGGTAGCAGCACTATGATTCCGTGAAATCTTGAAAGTACAGGAGGGGAACTCTATTTAGGTTAATTTTATAATAATACATAACACTTTTATCAGCACTTTCAAAAAATCAATGATAAAGAGTACTTTTATCAGCATTGATAAACTACTCTTTATCAGTGCTTCTTTAGCAGTGATAAATATTCCCCGTTATCAGTGCTAAAAAAGCATTGATAAAACATGTCTTTATGAGCACTAAAATTCTAGTGCTGATAAAGACACATTTTATTAGATCTTGTTTGGTGCTGAGATTGTTGATAATTTATTAATATTATTATATATATTTATAAAATTATTTATATGATAAATATTTATTTATTTATTTACAATTACAACTATAAATTTATTTATTTATTTATTTATAATTATAACTATAAATAAATATTCATTTATTTATAATTATATATATAATAAATATTTTTATATATTTATATAATTATATGTAATTATAAAATTATAAATATTATAAATAAATATTTATTTATTTATAATTATAAAATTATAATAAATATATTTATTATATTTATAATTATAATTATAAATAAATATTGATATATTTGTGATGGTGGATCTAATCATGGATTTGGTAACCCAAATCCATGACCCCACAAAATTTTATTAAAAAGTAAAGGCAAGAAAATACACACATTATGGTTCGTAGACCCACATTCTCGTAAGACCCGAAATCCAACAACATAAAGGTACAGAATCCCAAAACATGAATGCCATATGACTATGATGTCAAATGGAAGCTGCCGACCATGAAGATCATGTTCATCTGACCGCATTGATGTGGTTAATCGACAAAATACCACTCGAGAGCATCATATGAATGAAGTGCCAATCACCTGAGGACATCATCATGCCCTGTAGTATTATTGATCTCACGATCATGCTCATCCCTAATGTCCATCGTCGGAGATTTTGGTCTACACGTCCTCGGCAGGAATTCTCACCATCGGCGTCCCATACCACCGACAACTCATGATGCCCAATAACATCGCACCATCAGCGTCCCATACCACTAATAATAGCCCAATGGACCAAAAAGACAACATAAATTTCACAAGCCTCCATCAATCAATATCCACCACCAGAAAATCATCCCACTCGAGGATGATCATCCCAAAAAAATCAGTTGAAGCCCTCCTAAAATCACAATCATCACCAGCTAGAAAAAAACGCATCTTGAGGTCGCGCTCACAACCTAAAGTCTTCTCCTACATCCTGATCACCATTTCTGGTCACTCGAGATCGCCCCCGGCCCAATCTAAAAATCATCACTGTGAAATATCGGCCACCCACATCTCATCATGTGTGCCAGTCTATACCTATGCACCAATGATTGAAAGGTCATGCCTCTGTCAGCAGCCCACTCTGGACACATATGACCATCAGGGCACCATCCCAAAGTCGTCTCAATGGAGATATCATCACAAACATAGTTGTGTGGGCGGAGACTCCCCTTCATTGATCGAGCCTCCCACTACATCCTGAGTTTTCGTCCCAAGGTTTCATCAGCCTCCAACAGAGGGCCACCCTGATGAGTGAAGATCTAAACCCAAGCCACAGTTCGCCAGGGTCCCAAATCACCTTTGTCGCTCACCAACATCTTCACCTGCACAATGATATTCTCAGACCACCTTCGTACCCAATCTTTGTTCGCCTACCTATCCCAACTCAACTAGAGCCCACTTCCAGTGCCTCGTCATCATCTTGGGATTCAACACACCGCCGCCTATCACATGCGACACCCCTTCATTTTTCTCGAGCGTTGCTCTCCATCCTCTTCCGACCAGACCGAAGTCTACTTCCAACACACCTCCCTCATCCTAGAGCTTTTCTCACCATCAAATCCCACCTCAAACTGAGTCTATCATTACTACCTAAGTGATTAGAGAAATATATGACCACCAATTATCTCGATATTCACCAAATTCAACCTATCGGTGGATGGAACAAGCTGAAAACATCTAAAAGTGACTAATGATCCCATCCATGATCTTGGTTGGGTTACTAAAGTAATCCTAGTTGAGATCAATAGAGGGAGTGGCTCTCCATAATCTCTCTTCTATTACCAAGAAAGTTCAGGATCCAAGTGTGATTGGTCCTAAAAAATTATTAAAGAAAATAAAGTGCAAACAAAAAAAGGATGGATGGAGTCAAACAAAGAGGTATGACCTCATCTGAAAAAAGGGACTAAAAATAAATTTACATAGTCATGATCTAAGTCATCATTATCATTATTGGTTTCCCACTATGACTGATAATTCCTTTGATTGAAGAGAATAGAATATTTTTCCTTGAGCTTTTCCTATTCCGGCATGAGTCTCTTACAAGAGGCTCTGGTAGACCCATATTGGCCACGACCACATGCAGAAGCATAATCATCTCATCTATGCCCACATGTAGAATCCCAATCACCACATCCACTTTCTTAATTTTTTGGATGACCTCCCCATCTCCATGACTTGGGGTGTTTCCAAGTCCCATCCTAAAGCTCTGTCACTTCCGATGTGTTCAGAATGCTTGTCTCCAAATCCATCGTTAATGGTTTCTCAAGTCACTGCCACCTCATCCATTGCATCTGGTGAGTTTTCAGTGCATCTAGTTACTTTTCCCGTAGATTGATCATGAACCTCAGCCAGCACAATCTATTTAAATAGAGGTAAGGGAGCCATGTATTTCTTAAGAACCGGTTGAAATCTTTCCCCATCCACCACTTTTTCCTTGCCCTTTTTCATAGAAACATGGTTTTCCTCTTGCCTAAAATAATGATCTATGTCTCTATGAACCATATCCTCATGATCAGATTGTTTAGATAGCTCATTCTAATGCAATTCATGCTCCCTCTTAGCAACATCATCCCATGGGACCCTATGATCATGCATGTCCTCCCCATCGATTTGACCACCAACCCTAACATTCTTCTGCTCCCTATTAGCATTCATGCCCTCAAGAATAATCCCTTGACCTTTATCAATAGAAAGACTTATAAGACTACCATCCTACCAAATAACATCATTGTATGAGGATCCTACATGAATGGGACTAGTGGCCACAACACCAGTAGTCGCAGCCAAAGTCCTCACATCCTATCTTCCATGCTTGAATATGAAATCACCAGATACGTGACAAACCTCCTATAGTTTGAGCATATCAAGGTTTTCCAAAATTTAGAAAACTGGTTCCCAATGGATTTGCATGAAGACCAAAAAATTGGATTCTTTTTATGTTCGACTGAAATCTCAATGTGGTGCCCTACAGCAACGAGAATAATCAATTGAATCAAAGTGATCAAAAAATTGACCTCAATAAGGATTCTTACAAATCTCCCATATTTGGAACATTCTCTCTCCCTATCAAGCTTAATCGGCATGCCTATTTCAGAAGCAATATCCCAAAGAATTTCAGGTTTCCAGAAGAACCAGCTAATCCCATGAATATGAACCCGCGATTGGGCGACATATTTTTTAATCTTATCAGGATCAAAAAGGGGATATCAGTCTTGGATCTTCATAATTTCTGGTTTGAGAGAAACTAGGTTGCAACCCCATGATTTGATTTTCATCTCATGTGAGGGGAAGACCAAATGATAGAAACCCCTTCCAATCGAGATAATGTTATAACTATCAAAACCCCATAATTGGATGAGATGATTCCACAACTCATCAAACTTCCATGGGTTATACTCCTGAGAAATGATCAAGCGTACAAGTATCGAGAACTTACATTATTCGATTCGTGCATCCAAGATCTTATTTATTATATTTATAATTATTTAAATAAGTAAATATTTATTTATAATTATAACTATAAATAAATATATATATTTAAATAATTATAAAATTATAATAAATATATTTATTATATTTATAATTTTATAAATAAATATATTTATTATGATTTTATAATTATTTAAATATATATATGCATATAATTATAATTATAAATATAAATTCAATAAATATATTTATAAATATTTGTATATATTAATATAATTATATATATTTATAAAATTATAGATATAATAAATTTATTTATTATAATTTTATAATTACTTAAATATATATATTTATATATTTAATTATATTTATAAATAAATATATTTATAAACAATTGTATATAATTATAAATACATACATATATATATATAATTATAATAAATGTATTTATTGTGCAGGATACTGTGGTGGATTCCATCTTGAAGGAAATCCCTATATCAAGGTAGGATATTAACCAGAAAGTAATGTAGGGGGTCTAAAATGAATAGCATGAATGAACCTAATATCAATGAAGTTGATATACAAGATGTGGTTGACCAGATTTTGTAGGAACATATGATTACTTCAAGAAATCATAAAGGTAAGTAGAAATTGTCTGTTAACTCTCCTGTGATGTTTAAAAATAAAAAGGCAAATAACTTGCTTCAATCTGGTGCTCAGCGGACTGGTGAATTGGAATCCATGATGGAGGGTGGGTGTGAAAAGAGTTCGCTCTCCCTTCAAAGGAAGGTTTTGGCTCCCAATGTTTAATTTTATCCTTAAGGTTCAAGACTAAGATGTCTATTTATCTCAAGATAATGATCTATCATTTGCCTCCATTAGCAATATGGAGGCTCATAAAGAGTGTTATTTGTTTGTCATGATGAATCCTCCATCCAAGACAATGGATGAAGAAGTCTTTTAGATGGTTTCTTTTAGGAAGGTTAGATCTCTTTTTGAGACCAGACAGGTTGAATCAACACGATCAGATGTCTTAGGTACACATCCCACTAACATTGGATAGGAATTAGATTCTCCAATTAATGTATAGGTTGCAACTTCAAACCTATTTGGAGTGATTGAATCACACAATTAAGGTGTATGTCAGATTTAACACCTTCAATATCAATCACCGGAGACAGAGTTGAAGACCTCCATAATGGGTGACACCGAGGATGCCTCATTTGGGATGGGGGAAGCCCAATCTGATTTTGGTACTGGATCAGATAGTACTGATATTGAAGGCCTCTTGCAACAAACGAGATCTTGGAGGAGGGGATGTCGCCCCAGAAGTCGCGGGTGTGGGCATGGATGCAGATGAGTTGATGGGGATGCCATACGTGGCGAGGAATGAAAAATTGGAATCAGAATTCATGAGAAAATGGGTCTTTGACCATTCATTGATGAGGGAAATATCACCTTATCTGGCCCCATTTTTTCTTTATTTGTTTCCTTTTCTTTTTAATAAAATGGTCTTTGCCCCCACCTTTTCAAAAAACAATTATAATTACTTAAATATATATATATATATCTTATAAATACTTTTTTAAAACATTATATATATATATTTTAATTATTAAAAAATATATAATAATATATCATATTTATATTAATTATAAACATGCATTTTCTAATTAATGTATATAAATAAACATTATTTTTTAATATAAATATAATAATTTTTTATATATTAATAACATTTTTTATTAAAAAATGTATTAGCGCTAAGAATAGTGATGATAAAGGATAAACCTTTATTAGTGATTTCTTGAACACTAATAAATATTACCTTTATTAGCACTGATAAAGGTGGGGCTTTTATCAGTGATTTCTTCTTAGCACTGATAAAAGCAGGTGCTTCCCTTGCCCCAATATGTGGTAGTGTTATTCAATAAAAATTAGACTAGAAGAGTTAAAAGGACATTTGATTTTTCACATAATAGATCTGATCTATAAATGTTGGACTAAAAATAGGGAGGAACCGAATGTACACACTGATTGGGATGATAATGTTTTTTATAGATCATTTGATATGAATATCAGTGTAAATCGTGATGAAGATCATATGGAAGAAATGACAATAGTAATTGAATATGACCTTCATGATTATCTAAAGTTTTTTGAGAAGTTAAATAGTTGTGCTAAGAGACCATTTTATACAGGTAGTACTAGATATACAACATTTTCAACTATATTGAAGTTATATAATTTGAAAGCTGGTAGTGGATGGAATGACACCATCTTTATAGAACTACTTGGTCTCCTGAATTATACACTACCAGGATAAAATTAACTTCCTTGTCAAACATATGACTCTAAATGAGTGTTACGTTCAATGGGAATGATCTCTGAAAAAAATGCATTCATTTACAAATGATTTCATATTGTTTTTTAGGGACTATGAATCACTCATAAAAATCCCTAAGTGTGGTGTGAATCGATACAAGAAAGATGAATCGAGTCATTCAAAATTTGTATAGTACTTTCAAATCATTCTACATTTTAGACGACTATATGGATGTTAAGAAAACATGAGACAATTAACATGTCATATAAATACAAGAATTGAATATGGAAACTATGTCATCTTGAAGACTCTCCTCAATGGAAGAAAATTGATTATGAGTATCTTGAATTTGTAAATGAGGGTATAAATCTCCATCTTGCATTATCTATTGATAAAATAAATCATGTTGGAGTACAAAGTAGTACTTATAGTACATTGATAATTATGTTGGTAAATTATAACTTTCCACCATGGTTATTCATGAAGCACAAATACATTATTTTGTCTCTCCTTGTATCTGGACAAAAACAACCTAGTAATGATATTGATGTTTATTTAGATCCATTGACCAAAGATCTGAAATTGACGTGGGATACGGGTGTTACATTGTATGATTCTCATAGAAGTAAATAACTCACATTGAGAGATATATTGTATGATATGATAAATGAATTTCATGCTTATGGAAATTTATCAAGATATGTCATTAAAGGAATATTGGGGTGTCACGTTTTTGAAGAATGCACACACTCAATTCAGTTGAAACATTCCTCAAAAAATATGTTTTAGAACATCAATAATTTTTAACTCGACAACATAAATACAATTCTTGGATGATAGAATTCGATGGTAATATAGAATAAGGTACAATACCATCTCTACTAATATGTGATCAACTATTTGAAAACATAAAAGATATTGACACTATTTTTGGTAAACATTTTTCAAAAAACCTTATGAAATAAGGTTGGAAAAAGCAATCAATTTTTTCTTCGAATTACGATACTGGAATTGTTTGTACATTAGAAATTTTCTTGATGTTATGAATATAGAAAAAAATATTTGATAGTGTTATTGGCATGTTAATAAATGTTCCTGACAAAACAAAATATGGAATCAAGGGTAGGTTGAACATGGTTGACATGGAGATAAGGGAAGATTTGGAACTGGTAAAGAGTGAAAGGTGGATTTTTCTTCCTCCAGCAAATTACACTCTATCCAGACAAGAAAATTTTCAATTTTACAATTTTATTTTTGGTGTAAAAGTTGTGTAGGGGTATTCATCAAATATCAATAATTTTGTGTCAATGACTAATTTGAAGTTACCAGTTCTAAAATCACATGACTATCATGTTTTTTTATAATATTTTAGGTCCATTACTTTATGTTTCATTCTGTCTAAAAATATATGACATAAATTAACCATAATTTTCTTCTTTTTCAAATCCATATGTAGTAAAGTTATAGACCCGATTAAGTTTCCAATCATGAATAAGGAGATTGCAGTCAAATTATGTGAGTTAGATATGTTCTTCCTCCCATAATTCTTTAATATAATGGTTGACCTGATAATTCACTTGGTTAGAGAGGTTCAACTATGTGGTCTTATCCATTATATATGGATGTAACCCATTGAATTATATATGAATATTTTTTAAGGTTATATCAAGAATAAAATTTGGCTAGAAGGTTGTATTGAAGATCGATATATTATTGAAGAAGCTATTGAATTATTTATCAATTACCTGTTAGATATTGATAGCATCAGTATCCCAAAGTCTCATCACAACAAACACCTTATGGGAAAAGAGATTTCTATAAGAGTTATTATTACAATTACCCTCAATGAGCGGGAGCAATCTCACCTTTAAATTTTACATAATAGTGAAAAGGTTTCTCCATAAGTTGAATCCCACAAAGTAATTCTTAAACATTTGAATCCATCAAGGGATGAAGAATTGATATCAAATACACATAATCAATGGTTGATATGATGGTTTTGAGATCATATTTATAAGGAGTTATATAAAAATATGAATTCAATTTCAAAACAAATTTGATGGATAACTAGGGGACCAAATTTAAATGTTATATCTTACACAAGTTACGATGAAAAAAAATGGAGTTATGGTTATGGTGGAAATGATGCATGTATCTGGTTCCAAGGATAGAAATCTAATATATTCATATATGTCATATTTTGGCATCGTCGAAAAAATATACGAGTTGGGTTATGAAACATTTTAAGTGTTAATTTTCCATTGAAAATGGGTTGACAATAGGAGTGTAGAGAAAGTTGATGAATTGGGATTCATTAAGGTTAATTTCAATGTGGAAAGGTATAAGGACAATCCATTCATAATGGAATCACAATCAGTACATCTATTTTATGTCTCATATCTAGAAAACAATAATTAATCAATTGTCTTTTTGGTGACTAAAACAACAGCTGGTTTAGATGAAAATTCAATTGTGGATGACCCTTCCATTGGGAGATCACAATCATTTCATTACATTTCTAATGTAGACAATGACTTATATGTTAGAGAGGACCATAAATAGGGGACTTGGATACTCGATAGAGGAACCAAATCTCTTCAACATTTAAAGAAATAAATAGAGTTTAATGATAATTCAAAAGTATTTTTTAATATACTATGATTTTCCTCATAATATTATGTGTTCTCTACTATATTTACTTAATATAAATTAAATGTTTGACTACTCATTCATATAATTACTTCTACACATGATGATGTTACCAATCCTGAGGAAGATCATATGGTTGATGTTGAAACAAAAAAAATATTATTGGATCAACAGTAAGTTGATGAAAAAAACATAAATGACGTAGAATCACTATTTTAAATAAAATTATCAAGGAAGGGATTAAAGGTATAAAATTTGAGGTTGGATAGAATCAACATGGCTAACCTGATGACCCCAAAAATTCAATTTTAATTAGTTATGTCGGGATCACAATAAGAATTCATGTGCTAATTGATATAGATATGTGGAACCATGTCTTTCCTATATTGAAGTAAACCCTTTGGGTAGATATTAAGGTAATGTTGCGATATACTTTATCTATTTTACCAAAAAATATATAATGAAACGTTGGTTTAGTTTCCATTATACCTTGTAGAGTTCATTTATTTTATATGATTTCTGTTAGAAATATGTCTTAATGGATGCTAAAAACGCTCATAGAGGATTCCAAACACTTCTTAAAAAGAACCAATCAGGGATGATAAGGGGAAAGTAAAGCAAAAACTACCATTTATGTATGCACACATTATAAAATAGGATACATGGAAAGATTTCATTAGTCTTCATGATGATAAAGGATTTCAGGTGCATTGTAGTTGATAATATTTTATTTGACATTATTTATTTTATCCACTTTGATTCAAAATTGTTAATTTATGAAACAACAAGGGAGTGCTAAAAATAAAAAATGTGCAGCAAAACCAATGTACCCCTATCAAAAAGCAAGGATGGGGTATGCTTCACTTGAAAAGAAAAATGCATGTATTTTAAATATACAATAAAAGTTTTATATGATATGAAACAATATATGTTCCTTAGTTTAAATACAAATGATTAATTAAAATCTAAAGTCACTTCCATCCCACATCATGTGCTATGGAAGGATTCCCACATAAAAAAAGAGGGTAAATTGGTTAATGAAAACACACAGGCAGAATGGGAAACATGTATAAGTATGAAATAATAATAATTTTTTATGATGTATAACAGTATTACATAAAAATATATATTTATGTTCTTATGTTTTTTATATGATTTAGACACAAGAATCAGTATCATTTATACCTAAAGAAAAACTACTTTCAGTAGCTTTGAAGTGGTCGGAATAATATGGTCGTGTTAGAGGTGCATGTTTTGGAGTGTCATCTCAAACATATTTTGAGAAGAAAAATCCATGATGAGACACATGTGAGACGATTAAAGGACTACAGGTGCAGATAGATTCTTTGAAAGATAATATTGACTGGTCTAGTTTGGAAGACCAATATATGTGAAAGGATCAAAGTGAATCGGTAGTGTAATAAAGAACAATACATGAAGATCAAAATGACCCCACTAGCTTTGAGGCTATATGTTCTCCTCAACCGCCTACCTTGCCTGAGTTAATCAATTCTATCATTACTCTTTCTCTTAAATGTGAATCAAACAACTTATGTTAACTTTATATTACTAAAATTATACAGGGTGAAGTTGTATGTGATTTATATCTATCAACACACACACAACGTCTTTTTATGAGGGGTACGGTGTATAATATCCTAGGAGACATGCAACAAAACAATAAACTCTCAAAAGATCACATGAGAGTGGGGATTAAATTAGATCATGAGAGAAGAGTTGAGTTTTATATTCCTCTTGATGATATTTATATTAACATGATCAATGATTCTATTGAAACATTTATAGCATAGACATCTAATATTATAAATATACATGAGGTATTTCCTTAATAAATTTTTTCAAATAAAAAAAATTAGCAGTTAATGAAACAAGGTTTGAAATGAGGTATGTTATTAAAGACAGATAAAACGATAGGGAAATAGAAGGTTGGATCAAGAGAATACAGTAAATAAACCAAGAAATCAAATTTTCCTTCCGAGGTTACCTTATCATCACTAGTTCCACTGCCACATATATTAACATTTCATGTTCATGAAGACACAACATTAAAAAATTGATATATGTCTTATATTCAATATGAAGAATAAATATTTGGAAATTTCATTATAGATAATGTTAGTCTCAAGAGTATAAATGAGATTATAAAGTTTGAATGGCTGGGAGTCTCAGTTGTGAATACATACATGAGGTACATTTTCATAATTTTTCTTTCCAAAAAATGATCTACTATGTTTATAAATGTTAATAACTATTCATATTTTCTAAATGTGTTTATATTTCTACTATATAAAGGAAAAACCCTATGAAGCACGATTTGGACTCATTAATCCCTATATCGTTTCTATGCATGAAATTTATTTGGACTTAAAAAAAATTGATTAGGGAAAAGATGAACTAAGTGAGGAATTTGAGAAGAAAATAACAGACGACAGACTCTTCTTGATGCCTAGAATGTAGGGGTAAAAATATAAAATCTAATCATATGAAGTATATTTTTCTTTTTTTTCATTAATTATTTGTTTTTGTTTTTTTAGGAAGCACTGGATACTAATCAGAATAAATTTGGATACCCTAAAAGTTTATTTTTTTGATCCAGTGCATTGATTTCCATCAAACCGACCAGATATGATGACTATTGAGAATCTGTAATGCACTGCAATCAATATTTTACAGATGAACTTCAAATTATATGTTTCAGTTTTTGTTTTTATGAGAATTTTGTTATGATAGAGCGATCTATAAATATAGGCTAAATCATGGTATGAGGTAAGTGACTGAAAATAATAAGCTTGTTGATTTATTCAAATGGAAACACCTAAAGGTATATAAATTAAGATTTAACTATCAAAACATAATTCAGAACAATTTACTTATTTTGGTAAATGTTTATATAGTTACTAAAGCAAGATAACAATAGTGATTGTAGATATTACTTTTACAAATTTATGGAAGATATCATATACCATCAAAAGACTAGCATCCTCAAATAGGTAATTTCCAAAGGTAATTACAATTTCATTAAAATATTTCTTAATTGTTTGTTTATCTATATTTTCTCAGTACTACCAAGATTTCCAATAATATACATACTCAAAAGAAGAAGTAAATTTGTTTATAGGTGAGTGGGAAGAGTACATAGTGTTAGAATATTTACCGACATCAAATTTAGGTGATTACCTATTATGTTTGTTATCCAATGCTGGTTATAACCTTAGAGATACATTTGGGATGTGAAGTATTAGTGTCATAATTATTATATATTATTTTTGACCTATTTCTCAAGAGGAAGTATAATGGAGGGTTATGCTCTATGGATTCTAAAAGAGCTAGTAACATGTCTCAAGCTACTCGTGCTTGAGAAAGATTAGACTTTGAGGTGGAAACTGATATAATGGTGATAGGAAAATGGGTCAAGAATGTATACAGACATCATGAAAAGGTGACTTCCTGCTACTTATTTAGTTAACTTTTTCATCATTTTATCTACTGTTTTTAAGTTAATTTCCTTATCATTTTTTGAATGATACTTATTTAGTTTTTTCAACAGATCTTTTGGGAAGTCATACTTTTCTTTCAACTATCTACAATAAGCCAAAAAAGATAGAACATGTTCCTTTTTGATGGAAGAGGAAAGCGTGTGCTTCCTAAAATGTGAAGTGAATTGTAAGGATGCATCTACAAAATCTATGATCACACTAATTTTATTCAATTCATTTTTGAAAGAGACTCTGCAGTTCAAATAGAATCTCTTATATACCATGGGATTTTTTTATAGTTGAAGGAAAATTATGACTTACCAAAAGATCTGTCGAAAAAAACTTGAACAGTGTAGTAATCAACCATACCTCAATCAACTTCACCTTGATCTGATACATAGTGTGCTCATTATGACTTGACATGTATGTTTTTAGTTTATAATTTACATTTTAGTTTAAAACACGCATCACATACTCAAAGCCAATAAAACACATTTATATTGTTTTGATACTTTTCTATAATGATCAATAAGTAATTTTTGACATGTAGGAATTAAACGCACCTCAATATGATACATGGTGTGTCTGGTATGACTCAAAGTGCATGTTTTCAGTTTAAAATTGACTTTTTAGTTCAAAACACATGTGACATAATCAAAACTAAGGAAACACATTTAGATTGTTTTGATACTTTATAACAATGATCAATAAGTCATTTGTGACATATAGGAATGAACCGCACCTCAATTTGATACATGGTTTTTCCTAATATGACTTGAAGTGTATGTTTTTAGTTTAAAATTGACGGTTTAGTTCAAAACACACGCCACATACTAAAAACTGATCAAACACATTCATATTATTTTGATACTTTATAACAATGATTCATAACATATTTATGATGTATAGGAATCAACCGCGTCATAATCTAATACACATTGTGCCCGGTATGACTCAAAGTGTATGATTTTAGTTTAAACTTGACATTTTAGTTCAAAACACATGTGACATACTTAAAACCAAGAAAAAACATTCATATTGTTTTGATACTTTAGGATAATGATCCATAAGTCATTTTTGACATGTAGGAATTGACTACATGTCAATCTGACACACGATGTGGCCAGTATGACTCGAAGTCCATGTTTTCAATATAGAAGTGTCATTTAAGTTTAAAATGTGCATTACGTAGCCAAAACTGAGAAACCGAGCTTGGATTGTTTTCAAAAATTAGAAAAACAATTCATAATTTGTTGTGATGTATAGGAATTGACCGCATTTCAATCCAACATACTATGTGGTCGGTGTGACTTGAAGTATGTATTTTCAATATAAAAGTGTCATTTTAGTTTAAAAATCGCATCACATAGCCAAAACCAAGAAAACGAGCTCAGATTATTTTTAAACATTAGGACAATAATCCATAATTAATTTTTGATGTGTAGGAATCGATTGAATATCAATCTGACACACGATGTGGTAGGTATGACTCAAAGTGCGTGTTTCCAATATAAAAGTGTTATTTTAGTTTAAAACGCGTATCACATAACCAAAACCTAGAAAAAGAGTTTGGATTTTTTTTCAAACTTAAGGAAAACAATCCATAATTCGTTTTTGATGTCTATGAGTCAACTTTACATCACTATGACTGACGGTGTGGTAGGTATGGCTCGAAGTGCATATTTTCAATATAAAAGCATCATTTTAGTTTAAAATGTGCATCACATAGCCAAAATTGAGTAAAAACACAAATTATTTTCAAACTTTCAAAAAGAGATCCATACTTCATTTGTGACATGTAGGAATAAACCACACATCAATCTGACAAATGATGTGGTCGGTATAACTTGAAGTGCATGTTTTCAATATAGAAGTGTTATTTTAGTTTAAAGCACACATCACATAGCCAAAACTGAGCATATGAGTTTGGATTGTTTTCAAAATTTAGGAAAATAATCCATAATTCATTTGTGACATGCACAAATCAACCGTACATCAATCTGACAGATGATGTGGTAAGTATGACTCGAAGTGCGTGTTTTCAATATAAAAGTGTCATTTTAGTTTAAAATGTGTATCACGTAGCCAAAACTGAGAAAATGAGCTCATATTGTTTTCAAACTTTATGAAAAAGATCAATAATTCATTTTTGATGTGTAATAATTTACCGCATGTTAATCCAACACACGATGTGGTCGGTATGACTCGAAGTTTGTGTTTTGAATATAAAGTGTCATTTTAGTTTAAAATGCACGTCACATAGCCAAAACTGAGAAAATGAGCTTAAAATATTTTCAAACATTGGGACATCGATTCATATTTCATTTGTGATGTGTAAGAATCAACCACACATCAATTTGACACATGATGTGGTTGGTATGACTCGAAGTGTGTGTTTTCAATATAAAAGTGTCATTTTAGTTTAAAACGTGTATCACATATCCAAAACCAAGAAAACAAACTTGGGTTTTTTTAAAACTTTATGAAAATGATCCATAATTTATTTGTGATGCGTAGGAATTGATCGTACGTCAATCTGATAGACGATGTAGCAGGTATGACTCGAAGGGCATGTTTTTATTATAGATGTGTCATTTTAGTTTAAAACGCGCGACACATAGCCAAAACTGAGAAAACGAGATTGAATTGTTTTTAAACATTAGGAAAATGATCCGTAATTCATTTTTTATATGTATGAATTGATCTCACATCAATTCGACACATGATATGGTCGACATGACTCAAAATGCGTGTTTTCAATATAAAAGTATCATTTTAGTTAAAAACACGCATCACATAGCCAAAACTAAGAAAACGAGCTCGGGTTATTTTCAAACCTTAGGGCAGTGATCCATAATTCATTTGTAACATGTAGGAATCGACCGCACGTCAATCTGACACATGATGTGGTCGATATGACTCTAAGTGTGTGTTTTCAATATAAAATCATCATTTTTGTTTAAAACGCATATTACATAGCCAAAATTGAACAAACGAGCTCGAATTGTTTTCAAACATTAGGACAATGACCCATAATTCATTTGTGACACGTGGGGATCAACCATACATCAATCCAATAGACGATGTGGCAGGTATGACTTGAATTTCGTGTTTTCAATATAGAAGTGTAGTCTTAGTTTAAAATTTGTGTCACATAGTCAAAAGTGAGAAAATGAGTTTGGATTGTTTTAAAACATTAGAACAACAATTCATAATTCATTTATGACGTGTAGGAATCAACCACACGTCAATCTAACACACGATGTGACCGGTATGACTTAAAGTGCGTGACTTCAATATAAAAGTGTCATTTTAGTTTTAAACGTGCATCGCATACCCAAAACTGAGCAAACGAGCTCAGGTTATTTACAAATCTTAGGAAAGCGAATCATAATTCATTTGTGACGTGTAGGAATTGACCGCACGTCAATCTGATTCATGATATGGTCGGTATGACTCGAAGTGTGTGTTTTCAATATAAAAGTGTCATTTTAGTTTAAAACGTGCATCACATGACCAAAACCGAGCAAAAAAACTCAAATTATTTTCAAACTTTAGGATAATAATCCATAATTTATTTGTGATGTGTAGGAATTGACCGCACGTCAATGTGACACATGATGTGGTCGGTATGACTCGGAATGCGTGTTTTCGATATAAAAATGTCATTTTAGTTTAAAACGCGTATCACATAGTCAAAACTGAGCAAACAGGTTCATATTGTTTTCGAACTTTAGGACAACGATTCATAAATCATCTGTGATGTGCAAAAATCGATTGCACGTGAATCTGACGCATGTTGTGGCCGGTATGATTCGAAGTGCGTGTTTTTGATATAAATGTTATTTTAGTTTAAAACGTGTATCACATAACCAAAACCAACCAAACGAGCTCGGATTGTTTTCAAACTTTAGTACAACGATCCGCAAATCATTTGTGACGTGTAGGAATTGACTTCATGTCAATACGATGCATGATTAACCGATAACATCATTAATATCACATCAACGTAAATTTTTTATATGTAATTTTTGAATTGAAATGATAGTACAATGTTATATTTGAATTTTAATCTGATATTCTATCTATATATTTTCTGTCTATTTGTATACTGATTGAGTTTGATGTTATAGGGTTGCACCACCTTTGCACCAGTTGCATGACCTTTATTAGCAGTATCAAAAGCGTTGGTAAATGGATCCTTTTTTAGTACTTTTACTAGAGCTGGTAAATGCCCCCTTTATCAGCTCTAGTAAAATCGTTGATAGGGGCCTTTATCAGTGCTTTTAATAGCGTGGATAAAGGGTAAGCGATTTTAACATCGCTTAGGTTGTCATCGCTTTTTTTTGCAATGACAAAGCCCTTTTCTAATGTTGTTAAAGGCTTCACCTATGGTTGTGATACAATATTAATAAATGTATGTACGTATTTCCACTAGTAACTGAAAAATTTTAGGGTGATTTTTTGTTGGAAATTTTGATTTGTGTTTTGGATGTTTTCAGTGGAAATTAATTTTTGTGTTCAAATTTCGACTTACAAATAAAAATTTTCAATGTGAATTTTTATTGTAGGTATCTATTGAAATTGTAGAAGTTATCTCTGAAAATTGAATTTATTATCAAAATCTCTATTGATAACTGGAAATTATCACTATGAATTTTCATTGAAAAATTCGATTAAATGCTCGCCTGTGTTTATTTATTCATACGTGTACATATAAAAATATAAAAAATACACATAGATATATGGGCGTATACATATAGAAAAATAAATGTATATTATATATATATAATATGTTTGTGTGTGTGATTTTCCATTCATAATAATAAAAAATATATAATAGTCTCATTATAATAAATTTTATAATATACATAATAATTTCAAGATATATACACATATATATTATATATGTCTGTATTATTAATAAATTTCATATAATAACCCGAGGGGTATTATTGTCCGGAAACATGTTTGGACGTTCATTTTTGGACCCCCAACCCGAGACGTATTATCATTAATGCACCAATATCCCCGAATCCGAAGTCGTGTCGCGGGCCTCGCATCAACACTGTTCATCTGGCGACGCACGTGCGAAGGAACAGCGCGGCATGCCGACGATGACATTGGTCGTCGGGGACAGTGCGACACACAAAAACGTGGACACCGCGGTCGGTCGGTCGGGGACTGCGGTGCGGCCCAACCCGCACATGCCTTGGTCGAGGTGTTGATGCGAGGCACGCGGGACGACTTCGGCTTCGTGGGCGTGACTTCGGCCTGCGGGTGGCATATGCTTGGGCGAGGTGTGGACGCGTGTCGCACGCGGGATAACCTCCGCATGCCTGTGGCAGATACGTGGGGTGAGATTTGTGCCAGCCGACAGCCGACCCCTATTTTCGGTCGTCGTCACGTAGCAGCCGACAGAGCCGCCGTCGCCCGGCATGCCCACCATCGCTACGTGTCATCAGGCGCAGCTGCCACGACTGATGCTGATGACCGACCGCCCCGACGATCGACCGCATCACGCGACCGACCGCGGTGTCCACGTTTTTGTTATGCGCGGACGGCTGCGGAGACGGCGGCCAGCGAACAAGCGGCGCTGATGGGGCCACAGGTTGGGTTAGTTCGGCGTGTGGTGTACTTTGTTGTACATCCTAAGACCTAGTAAAAATATATATTTATATATTGCTAATTATGTATAAAAAATATCAATAATTATAATTTATATCTAAATATTATTAATTATATTCAAATACTATTATTTATTATATAAATGTATAAATATTTTTACAATATATTACTAATTATATAAATTTAAAATGAAATATAAAAATAATAATAATTATATTTAAATACTAAGAGAATTACAATAAATTACTAATTTTTTTAAATGTGTATATTATTAATTGCATATATATAAAATATCAATTATAGTTAATTATATTTAAATATTGCAAATTATATTTGGAAAATATCATTAATTATACAAATGAATAAATATTTTTTACAATATATATATATATATAATTAAAATAAATGTATACCTCAGTATAAAGAATTTAATAAGCATACTTAAATAAAAAATATATTTTCAGTACATTATTAATTATATAAATTTAGATGTTATATATTACGTGTATATGATATAATAATTATTTATTATATTCAAATATTATTAATTATAATAAAAAATGTAGATAATTATATGAATGATTAAATATATCTTTTCAATATATTGTTACTTATCTAAACATATTAATATATATTTTTATTAATTGTGAAAGTTTTTCAAACTGTATTTTTTTAATTTATTAATTCAATTAAAAAATATAGGTATATTTGTAAAAAACCCAGTGTGTGTGTGGAAAAGGCTATTAATATTTTGTTATAACAAATATTTATTTATAATTATACTTTTAATATATATATATAGATATATATATATTCTAAAAACACATTTAATTACTTGAAAAAATAGATATTTCTATATGTTAACTTGTTTAGATATACCATGTAATTAAAATTGTAGTTAAGTGATTTCCAAAATTTATATAGAAATTTAAATTCTAAAAAGACATTTAATTACTTCAAAAATTAGATATTCCAATATGTTGACTTGTTTAAAATTTTCAAGTAATTAAATTTGTAATTGTTTAGTGATTTTCAAAATTTATATAGAAATGTAGATTGTTAAAACACATTTAATTACTTTTAAAAATAGATATTTCTATATGTTGACTTGTTTAGATTTCTCAAGTAATTAAAACTGTAGTTGTTAAGTGATTTCCAAAATTTATATAGAAATGTAGATTCCAAAAAGACATTTAATTACTTCAGAAATTAGATATTTTTATATGTAAAATGTTTTACACTATAAAAAATCAACTTCGTCGACTCTGTTCTAGAACTCGACGTATGAACCTCACATCCGCTCTGGGTGCGGTGTTTACGCCACTCCAGTGTGCAGTCTATAGGAGTGGGTTCCTCTTAGTGTGTCGCCTCTATCTCAAAAGGGGGCATATGACTATGGCACTGCTGCCTCCATGTGCTACTATGCTGCTACTAATGACGCCTCAATATGTTGTGCTGCTGGTGCCTCCTCGTACTGCTAAGTAGATGATTGTCCAATGCACCACATAGAGGCCTCCCCGACATCATATGTGGATCCATGTGTCAATAAGGGGGCCTTGGTAGGATTCCATGAAGATGACGACAATGGTACAAACACATCAAACAAGTCACCAAAGGAGAGGGTGTCTCCTAAGGACTGCATAAATTGTGATATCATAGCTAGATCTCACCCCTCCGGACCTTCAGGATGTTGGTCGCATAACTTTTCATGGACGAAGATTGGATATCAGAAGCTTAAGTAAACATATCTGGTGCTGGATCCTCTCCCTTCTATGTAAGATCCTTTGCTTGGTGCGCAGGCTCCTCTCTCCATGGTGTAGGAGCCTGTGCAGGAGCCTCTCTTGGGCGTCACTGGCCCTGTTATTGTCTCTGTCCTCATCCTGCTGGTGGTGGTGGTGGTGGTGGTGGTGCATCATCCCCGACGAGCTCAACAGACACATCAGTATCCCCAGTCGTGTCTGCGGGAAGCATATGGGTCAAGATAGGTTAGTGGCTCCTCATCATAGACACTCTCATATAAGGAATTGAGAGGATATATGAGAGACACCAGATCTGTATAAAGTATATCTTGATTAAAAACTTCTTCCTTATGAAGATCAGAGATATGCACAAGCCACTCTAACCCCTTTGACTGTAAAACAAAAAACATTCACGTTGATAAAATTTTTGAAATGAAAAGATCTAAATAAAGCAGTAAACATACCAACTGATAAATGTCTATACCATGGTGCTTAAGGTACATGATAGTGTGCTGCTGATACCAATATGCGTACTCTCCCTGATCCGATAGCTGGAATCATACTATGGGATATGCGTGCCAAAAGATACTATACTGGGTACGCATGTCCCAACACTCAATGTAGTGAGCATGATAGCGCGACCAATTGACCACCTACCTACCTATGAGCGCAATAATGTGAAATGCAACAATCTGTCTTGGTGCACTAGGGATGTGCTGTATACACCCAAACTATTGTATGACATGGTCGGGTTGGTGTCACCCAATGACACTGAAATGAATGAGTGGCATCATGGCTCCACTATCTCTAACCAAAGCTGTGCAGTATAGTGGAAGCGATGCCAAGATAAGCTCGGTATATGGGATCCATAAAACCTGGAATGAAAACTCGAAAAGTATTCATAAATTGGGAAAACAATATAACTAAGTTATCATTATAATATCATATAAAGCTAATAACAAAATTAATGTTTAACTTGCATCATCTGGCAATGGAGTGTCAAAAATCATCTGAAAACTATGCATACAATGCCTTGAGGTATGTACACAATGCTAAGCCTGACTCCACCAGATAAAAAAAGCAATATATGGTTAGTTTATAAAAATACTATTAATAAAATTTTAAAACAACTCAACTTAATGATGTAAACATACCAGATTCCCCAAAGAAAATCCTATAAATGGTGATTGGGAAGTGGGTGATAACTCTAGGAGCGATGCGTGGAAAATTATCCCCTATCCACATATATAGATGAATGAAACATCTTGAAATCTGGCACTGCTCCACCCGACATATTGTACAAACGCATCTGTACAGGTATGCTAATACAACTAACCCCCAACTGTATGTAGCAGTCATGTATTGATCCCAAAATAATGGTAAGTACATCATGTGTACCAAGGTGGTAGAGTAGTCGACACATAACATGCATCCGACTAGCTGCATAATATATGTACATGTGTGTCAAATCATCATCAAATCATCAGCACCATCAAGAATCTCTGAGAAGTTCTCATCAAGTCATCCCATGCGCTGTCGAGAACCCTATAACACATGTGGTTGGCTGATGATGTCAATTTCTAGTAAATGATGTACGACCTCACACTAGTCTCCCATAGTCACACTTGTAACCACCTCCCCATGGATACGTAAACCCAATATGTACAATATTTTCATGACCCCCCACTGGTACCCCTCCTGGGATGGTAGTGAAGAGGAGTGACCCCCAAGTCCCGCCTCTAGTAATCCTCGGGTTGACCACTAGTACCGAAGGTGTAAAATATTCAAATGGGTGGAATTACCCTCAATATATAAAAAGGTCTGAGAGAGAAGATAACAAGAACCAAACAAATCTATCACATAACATAAAAGAAACCCACAACCAATGTGCATGTCAAGCAATACATATAAAAGTCTCCAAGATAAAAGCAAAGGGAAACCTATAACAACAACTCCACAACAGCTCTGACCTCCAAGTTATTAATGTACATTTCGGTCTCCAAAACCTCCATGGAAACCTAAAAAATAGTTATATGTATGTAGGGTGATAATAACATGTATAATGAGCAGAATCATACCCAGGTTCTCTCATGAAAATGTGAAAAGAGTATACTAATACATCAATGGACAAACAACAGAACCAATAAGTACCTAGACAAACCATCTATCCATCCTGACCATACCATGACTTACTCAACAAATAACGAAATCAAGTAGTAAAATAATATCAAGCAAACATTGATAAATGTGCCCCACACACACTTACCCTATTGATTTTCCACTCTCATACACCAATACCAAACGTCCTATGCTCCCATCCCTTCCATGTCATCCCATCACCACATATCCATCCATCTCTGATGTGGGTAAGGTGAAAAAAATACCTACCCTAACCTCTCACAGGTCCCAACATCTTGTGTTGGCATCAATTTCATCATCCATATCTCTCATTCCACTATCACAAAATCACACATCCATCCACAACCTCATATCCAGAGTGGTAATGAAGGAACCCGAGGTATAATAGAAGCGTGAAGAGTATACAATTTAAAATTTTGGGTTCAGATTCATGTTAAAAATACTAAATACAAAAAAACTCATTTCTCACATTTATTAAAGGATCACGTGCAATCCAATTTAAGCATGAAAAATAAAATTGAACAAAAGCATAAATAATACATTTTTCATTTGAAATCACCGATTTGATTCACTCACCGTCAGCATGTCGTGGCTCAAAGGCACTAAGATAGGCATCCTCTAGAACATACACACATGTACCACAACTCTTGGATCATCAATCTATGATTCTTGGGTTTTAGCACTGGAAATTGAAGAGTTTATGACATCCATTCAATCACATGAACAACACATACTCGATTGAGAAGACAAGATCGATCCGACCTTGTTCTTTCCTCGGAATCTCTATCCAAGAGCTTGAGAGGATATAAGAGGAGATTTTATATCTTTAAATTCTTTCAAATTATGGATATCACAATTCTAGAGGCTAAAATGAGCTTTTATACCTAGGTTATACTTTCTAAAATTTCACTTTGGTCCCTAAAAAGCAATAACCGTAATTTTAGACTTTGTGAACACTTATGACTTAATAGACTTATCATAAATGCAATAAATATTTTATCACCCACTTGTAAAACTTTAACATATCCTGTGATAGAATATGAATCGTTAACTTATCCTGTAAGCACCCCAAATAATTTAGCGAACCTTGAACATGTTATGTTCATTTGAAAAATTATATTTTCTCATATTCAATTTTATGATAAAGAAACTTATGAATACCTTGAGAAATAAATTCAATAATTATTATTCTAAACTTTAATAATATTATTGAATTATTTTTACCCGTGATCAATCACACTCATACATTCACCGTACCTTGTATGTGGGACCCACTTTGTTATAAACTCCTATTTATCCGAATAGGTGGAACTTGTGGATACACTTAGTGTGTGACCCTCCAGGTCCTTATCTTGATATTAGTCTAAACCATATAATCATAGTGGAGTCTAGCAATCCATCATATCCCCTAATAAGATAAATAATTCTATAACTTTGACTACCTCCTATGAACACATTCTATGTAATATAATCTCTTTATCTCACGATATCTCATAAAGTAGTATGCACACTTGTGTCATCATCCTTTTGATGCTTTATATATTTCATGACATTACTAGATGTAATTACCTTCTTATACCATGATCATGGATTTAATGAAGGTACTACCATCATGGTCAACCTGGGCCCATGAGATACCCCTTCCTCAACTAATAAGTGACAAATTTTATCTTGATCATTCAACAAACGCCATACCAAAAATGACACACCCAACACAAGCAACCTCACTATAAATTTAATTCCATGGTTTTTTCCTTACATTAAAGTACAAGATCAAATGAAACACATTGATAATGATATCAAGTCCAAAAACCAATATACATCTTTGTAGATAGGAACAACCAATGACACCTGAAACATATGGTGTTCCTATTGGAAAACTAATCCTCATGATCTCATCTACTTGAGATCATAAAGTGCAGACTTCATGAGAAGAAGTATCAATTCTTATGATCCCCTAACACCTAATATCCGGACATCATTTGTGTCCATTCAGTATAATGTATCTAGAACATAAGATATATTTTTAATATTATCATCATAGTATCTCAAAGTTATCATTATAAATAGAAATTGCTGTAAAATTTTAACATGACACCATTTCCAATGTATTCCACTGGGGTGTGTACATACATGCTTTTCCTACACCACATTATTTCTTTCTAAAGGCTGGAATCCTCTTCTAATGTGGTTGGTGATGTTGGCTCCTTGATCAAAACAGGATGATTAGATGTCAGTTCCTCCTTTCATGGATTCATCCTTGGAGATCATCACCTAGTCTGGGTCTCCCTCATAGAATTGAGTTATGTTCATGAAAATCATTCTCGATGCTATCTCCAGGTGGATGCTGGTTAATTATGCTGCTTCTATCTTGATAGGGAAAAAACCTACAATCAGAGTAGATGGTAATGTTGGGCATGTCTAAGAATTTCTAGAAGTTGGGAATATTGGTTACCTATGAATTATTCCCATTTTCAAGTTGAGGGAATATCATGTGTGAGGAATCTTAGGATAAAGACCCAAGTCATCCCGTTCTGGTCACATGGTAGTTAATGCTAGGGGAATAAGAATTTTGAGGTTTTCTACCTCGAGCATCCCATGTTTATTGTATGAGGTAAAAATTCTGGGCTGGTTCACATGTTTAACATCTTTTTGGGATAGGATGGTCATAGGTTTATCATATTGTGGGGACATGTTAGTGGTTAAGTGTGTCCATAGGGGAAATTATGATCACACTTGAGGGTTTGGTTAAGTATATCCCCAGGGGGGGGGAGATGATCACACTTGAGGGTTATTGTCTCCTATAAGGAGGACATATAGATTTAGTGTTGTTGGGTTGTTAGGATTAAACCTTAGGGAGATATCTCAGTTCTATTAAGATGTCAAGATTAAACCTCATGGAGGAGTCCTACACACCCTGTTAGGAGAATGGATCAAAACCTACGTAGTTCATTACCGCAGTTTAAGGTCATGTGATAGGACAAATCCATGCAATTTAACATAATGCGATAAGGATACTCGTGTCACAAAATGAGTGTCAATGAGGGATGGAATGGGGATTATACATAGAGGCTACCCAAAATGGGAGTCACATTCTATGGATGGGGGGAGGGTTTCATCCCACGCATACCATGCATGGGGAATCCTGTGTTTGTTACACACGGTAAGAATACAATTTAACGTCTTGTTATGAGGTTTCTGTCATTAATTTTAGCATCATATGACTAAGATATTAGGTACGAGTGGGGATTATGCTACTGGGTTGCTCAAGTGCTGCTATGGAGTAACAATGGTATCGATGGGGCTTACAAAGATAGGATACTTGAGTGTTTCTAGGAGCAGTGATGATATGGATGGGGTTTACACAATTGTTCTACACAGGCACTTCTAGGAGTAGTGATGGTATGAATGGGGCTTATGTAACTGGTCTGGTCAGGTGCTGTAATGGAGAAATGATGATTTGGTTGGGGCTTATGCGTGGAAGATTACCTAGTGATGCTAGGAGTCGTGATTGTATGAATGGGTCTTATGTAACTGGTCTACCTGAGTGATGCTGGGATGAGTGATGGTATGGATGGGGATTACACAACTAGGATTCTCAGGTTATTCTAGAAAAAATGATGGTATAAATGGGGTTGACGTAGTTGGGATGCTTGGGTGTTGCAATGGATAAATGATGATGTGGTTGGGGATTATGTGTGGAAGCTACCCAGGTGCTTCTAGGAATAGTGATGGTATGAACATGGATTGCACAACTGGACTCCCCGTGTGCTACTAGGAGAAACAATGGTGTTATTTGGGATTATGCATGGAAGCTTCCTGGGCGATGCTAGGAGAAATGATGGTATTAATGGGGCTCACACATGGGAGTTTCCTAGGTGCTATTGGGATAATCCATGGCGTGATTGGGGATTACAGATAGTATCTTCCTGGGTGATGCTAGGAGTAGTGATGGTATGAATGGGGCTTATGCATGGGAGTTTACTGGGTTCTACTAAGAGAAAAAATGGTGTGATTAGGTATTGCACGTGGAAGATTCCTAGAGGATGGGGTATCGTCTCATGAATATCATATGAGGCATCTCGTTCTAATCACATGAGAAATCCTGTTCTTATTACATAAAGAATCCCATGTTCATTTCATAGGGTAAGGGCATAGTTTAACTTTGTGTGCAAGGACGTTGTGTGCAGGGATTACACATTGAGCTTCCCACTCTTACTCCCTCATGTCAGGTCTTGAGTGAATCTTGACCCAATGATAGTTTATGGAATATAATTAGAGGATTACACCTGAGTAGGAGGCCCATGAGGGCTACCAGGGAGTAGTAGGGATATATCGGGGGCTTGCGTGCTAGAGCCTCCCATTCTTCTTCCTCATGTCGAGTTATGAGGGAATCTCGACCTGTTGATGTATAGAGGAATATGATTGGGGATTAAACCTTATTAGGAGGCCCATGATGGCTATTTGGTGGTCATATCATGATCATTACATGAGGAATCTTATGCTTGAAACATAAAGCATATCCTTCTTTTCACAAGAGGCATACTATTCTTGTCATATAGGGTATACTACATTTTAACATCATGTAGTGAGGACTACATGGAAGGAGATTCCTATCAATGGATGGTGTGGGAATTACACCTAAGAGACTCTTTCTTGTTCAACTCAAAATAATATTTTAGTGATGAGGTCTCGTGAGTTTATTGCAGATTATTTTGACTCAATGTATTTAAGGAATCTAAGAAGATAATCTCAACTCATAGAATAGGAAAGGGACCAAGAGGAGTATATCGACTCAAGGTATTATAGGGTGCATAGAGGAGTATCTCGACTCATGGAATTTCAGGGGTGGATATTAGGAATGTATAGGGAATAAACTAAAATTTCCTCGACCTATCCTAAAAATATCATGGCACAACTCTCCATTTTTCATGGGGGATAATGATGGTATAAAAGGGAATAGGCCAGAGGTCCAAGAATATATCCCAACAATGATTTGGAGTAGGGGTGCAACTGCCGTGGTATGGACTAGTGGGCGTAAAGGTAGGAGTTTTGTGAAAGATAAGGGTTGTGTGAAGATTCTCAACTTTTGTGAAAGTATGCTCAGTGAAAGGAGGGATCCAAATGGATATGGAAAACAATATTTCATAAAACCTTAAAGTTTGGTGAAAATATTAGTTTTTCAAGGGTTTCATGAAAGATAGGGGTTTAAAGAAGATGATTAACTTTCATAAAGGTATGCTCAACTAAATGAGGGATCCAAATGGATATGAAAAATACTGTTCTGCAAAAATTTGAAGTTTTTTGAATATTGGACTTTTGAGAGGGTTTCATGAAATATATGGGTTTCATATAGATTATCAACTTTTTCAAAGGTATGCCTAGTGAATGGGTGAGCATCAAATATCACCCTTATTTTATTTCATTTTCCTAGTATATGAAGAAAGAATCTTTTAATGAGTTCAAGGATGCAGTATGTTTACTTTCACTATATATTTTATTTTATGTTTTTAAATATAATATGAGATTTAAGTATATATCTAGTTTATAAAGATTATTAAACAATTTTGTCCTTTAGGATGCGATTTCTTATATCTTATTCCAAATTAGTAAAGTAACCACTGACTCTGGGATACTGGGGTCAGAGTCTTTACAGTTGGTATAAGAGGAAGTTTAGTATAAACCTTGAGAAATAAATTTAGGAAAACATAGATTAAGGAACATAACCCTATGACTGACTTTAGGGATAAGTCTAAGTATAAGATAACATCCTAAAGTTTTAGTAAGGTAGAGAATATGTGGTTTTTCAAAGCAATTACATACTTTTCTAGATACAATAAATGAATGTGTCTCTGACATAATTGTACTTAGGGGTAATAACTCCAAAAAGGGTGAATTGGGATTTGGATCAATTTTCACATGGTATATGATAACAAGAATTAATTCATACCTAGTCTGAAACTCCTAGGGGATATGATTGGGCTAATTCACATTTTCTCTATGAACAATTATGATGAATTAAAGAATAAAACCTATGGAAACCTATGATATTCCATAGTGATATGGGATAAACCTAAAGTTTCTCAGGATGGTATATATAAGGTTGATCATATGTTTAAAGGCATAAATACCCCTTTTGATAATTTGTGAGATAGTAATATAACATTACTACGGAAATTTTGGGAAACATTTATGGGAACACAACCATTTGGTTTAGTATATGTTTTAATGAAAAGGTTATTTGAGGAATAATTATTTTATATTTGGTGGAAAAAATTTTAATGTTATTGATGAACTTTAGGGTTAATATGATCATTGATGATAATGTAATAATATTCAATTAATATTATTTGTTTTTTGGAAAAAACAAGTTGTAAAGAAAACTATAGTGGTTAAAAAGTGATTTGATGATTAATGTTATTTTTAGGATGTTCATCCTATTTATAGGAACTTTATTGGAATTATATTAATATACTTTTAGAAAAAGGACAACCTAAATGTCGGGAGACAACCCATTGTATTCGGTAAGGCTGCAGAGCATGAACCCACAACCGAAGGGTGATAAGTGTGCAGTGCATACCACTAACCTATGTATTGTCCTAGTTAATATGACATTATTTTTTACTTATAAATTTTTACAGATAAATATTAAGTTGATTTTGGGAAACATTTCATTATGTTGAGGTATATGTAACCCTTATATCTAACCTATGATTTAACATGAAAGATTATTTGGGAATAGAAAAATTTAATTTTTGAATGTTGAGGTTATTTGAGATGTAGGGTTATTTATTTATGGTATGATTTAAGTTGAAATTTGGATTTGGAGATTAATATGAAGGTGTATTAATTTTGGTAATTATATTACCTTGTGATAATTTTTTTTTGCTTTTAGTAAATGTCTAAAGGTAGAGGTAATATCTTGATATCATTTTGTGGGATCATGTGATTTGTTAGAATTGTATTTTAGCACTTCAGGCATCGAAAAAAATTCATCTTGAATACTCATCGTTGAAAGAAAAAGATGTGATTATGGTGGAAATTAATTAAAAGATGAAATTATACTTTTAAATTAAGTATATTTACCTATGTTCTTATTTTAGATGGTAAAGGAATTATTCAACTCTAAGAAAATTATCTTGAAACAAAATTTTATCCTATTACCTTCATATCTGATGAATCAATGGTATTTTAACCCATCATAGATTTATATTTTTTTGGTAGTTAACTTTCTCTAAAACATGTTCCTATCACTATTTATTAGTCCTTGGGAACTATTTTTCTCCTCCATGTCCCTATTTTCAATTTCCAATAATGTTCTCATACTTAGAAACCTTATTTTGTGATGACCTTCATATTTCCATTTCCCCTCTTTCTATGAGGTAGTTTTATTAACCCTCTTACAATGTGGGTTTTCCACAAAGGAATTTTAAAAAGAAAAAACCTTATTTTCTCTAAGGGCAAGTTCAAATTACAAGGAATAAATTTATTAAAGGTGTTTAGAATGTAATATCCCATGTTTTTAAAATAAATACTATGTTTGATAGCGTATACAACATGAAACATCGAGCCTAAACAAACTGTGATATACTATTTAGATGTGACCATTATGACCGGACCGTTAAAATTGGTGGTATGAAAAGGAATAACCACCTTTTGAAAATTATGTATGAATATTTTATATGAATCAAATATATTGGTAAATAAGGACTTATTTTTTAGTAAAGTCTTGAAATGTTTCAAATATATATTTTTCATCAAAAATGTTTTTACTACTTTGTGTTAGAAAATAATATAATTAATTTATTCTCATTTTAGAAATTGTATTTTACAAAATGAAATTTATTTTTGAAATAATAATGTTAAAAATAACTTAGGGTGAAAATTTGGGTTTTTTATGAAAAGTGTGTTTTTCAGTGAATCGTGATTTTTTTTGTAAAATTGTCATTTCTTTTCAATAAATTAAGTAATTTAAGTCTCATTTTGATTTTAATTTGATTTCAAAGTAAAATATGTATTATTTATGTATATTTAATCTAATTAATTACATTTGAATTATTTTTATACTGGATTTTGCTATAAGTTTATTTTTAGGCTTAAAAACGTATTCTTCTGAAAACTGTTTTTAAGTGAACAATGTTTCTCCATTTTAATTGATTAAAATAACCCATAATGAGAAATAATTTAATTTAAATTTATATTATATATATATATATATATATATTTTAATTTAAAACCATATAATGATTATTACTAGTCATATAGTTAATGTAAGATGATCTTATGCTTGAAAAATGAATTTCTTGAAAAACCTTTTTTTATTGGGATTACGAGTTTAATTTTAAATTAAATTCTGACACTTATGTGAATTGAATTTGATAAAATGGATTATATATTTATAATAATAATAATTAAAACTATTTAATAAGTTAAACTTATTTTTTGGTCATAATTAATAGTAAAAATAGTAAAAATTACTTACTACAGTTAAGGTTAAAGTGATGTTTTGCGCATTACATGCGCTTATGTTAGAATTAATTTTACACATGCATGTGATTTTAATTTGATAAATTGGATTTAATATTTAGAGTTATTGGGTTCAAATTATCTAATAAGTCTCATTTTATTTTATTCCTAAAGGATAAATTACCTTGGTTAAAAAATTAGCTACCATGGTGAAAACTAAAATGGTAAAATTGAGTAAGCAAGAAGATATGCTGCCTTGTTTCCCTCATACCATGTATGAGATAATTTAATTTTGATTATAATAAGACCTATAAACTTCATGGTTATATAATAAATAGACCTCCCTAGGTCGTCTTGCTTTTGTGTTTCCTGTTTCCTACTTCCTTACTTTCTGTATAAATAAACAAATAATGATGATGATGGAAGTAAATAGAATAAAATATTTAAAACATGTTTATTTTTAGTTATGGAGGTGTGGATCAATCTTATATTTCCTAAAATTCTTTATTTTTTAATTTTGGAGGCACTTGGGTTGAGATTTACTTCCTATTATTGTTTAGTTTTGGGTATTTACAAAAATTCAACTCTTCCTCAATTATAAAAGGGCACCCCTCCTCTCACTTTTTCACAGATCTAAAGCCATTTATCTTGAAGAAACCCTACCAAAATATCTTCTCAACATCCTTATATACATTAAAGAGATTTTTTTCTTCCCAAAAGGCTAACCCTAGGGTCCTTAATAAGAGATCAAAATGAGGTTTTTCTAAGAGAAGGTAATCGTCTTCACTAAGCTCATTCTTTTTTACTTAATATTTTACACCTTTAATTATATATTAACAATTACAATATAATAACACCATTATCTACCATATACTGTGATATTATTATATTGATGGTATAATATTTATCCATATCCTTCTCCTTCAAATGAGAAACAAATCTATTATTCGTGTGTATGGCGGTCTACCGCCTCACAAACCAATATAATTTGTTTCCCATCACCAAATCACATGGATAGTAATAATGATGTAAATAATGAATATATATGATACTTATGGAATTATATTGATTCTAAAAAATTACTATATCATCTATTTTTTTACCCTTTCACCCATTAATGAAATGATAACGTCGCTCATGCGTTTTTATGACCAACCATCTTCATGAAGTGATGTGATTCATTTTTGAAGAATCTTTGTGATGTTTTGTTTTAAAAAAGTTTTTTATTTGTTGACAAATTTTTTTTTAAAAGATTTTTTTTGTTCTTCAGGATCAGAACCATTCCATCAGAATGAGTTTTTGTAAGAAATATGAAAGTTGAAGAATGTATGCATCCAAAAAAAGGGGGAAAATGTTTTTATCTTTGAGAAAGTTTTTTTCTAGACATAGGTTTTCAGACTGATCAATACCAAACACAGAAGGTTTAAGGAAGATGGAAGCTGAATGTTTTGTAAAGTTATTGATCAGTCACACCATCAGACTCATATATATTAGTATGAAGTTCAATATTTTTCAGACTTGGCATTTGTTAGAAAGTCAGAAGTTACAGAGTGTGGAAGTCAGAATGATGCTGAAGAGGTTGAATGAAGACAATGACGCTGAGAGTTAGAAAGTTCCTAAAATTTATAACCTTAAGACAAATGATGCTTTAACAATCTTAAATTTATTATAAATCATGAAAACTCTCATGATAAAATATTTTGAATAAATGAATGAATCATAAAGATTTTATTGGTTCCAGGAAGTAAGAATTTTTTTCATCGGATCCAAAAGTATAGGAAACATAAGTTTTTAAAAGTCTGAATGAGTTATAGATGACGAGGTTTAAATACTTTCAAAGTTTCAGAGTAGAGTTTCCATCATAATGATAATTACATTATAATGATAATACCATAATTATGAGGATTACATTAGATATAATCTGAGAAGGAAATATAGCCAGAATGGCTCTAAGAAGGAAAGTCAATCAGGCTGAATCTGAGAAGAAAAATCAATCAGACTGACTCTGATAAGGAAATGTAATCAGAAAAACTCTAATGATGAATTTCCATTGTAATGAACTGAGGAAGTTATGTTATAATGTGTTGAGGTAGTTTCATCATAATTAACTGAAGAGGTTCCATTGGACTAAAGAAATGTTAAGAATTCTGAGAAGGATGATTACGGAGAAGACTCAAAAATATTCCAGAAGATTTTTGAAGAGTTGAAGTGGTCAAACATGAAATTAAAATATACATAGATCTCAGAGTTTTTGAATTTGAGTAAGCTAGAAAAGTTTTTTAGTTTCCAACCTTTGTCTTTTTCGGATGCCTATAAATAGAAGCATAGTACATTTGTACTTTGAAACTTTTTCATGTGAGCAGAAAAGGTAGAGCACTGAAAAATTCATGTAAAATTTATCTTTCCAGAATGAGACCTTATTAGAAGGTAGGACATCTGAATTTTTTTTACAAGACCAAGGAAGATCAGACTGAGCATTTGAGCATAGTTTGAGTAATGCATATTGAGAATGGGTTTATCTTATTGAGTCCATCAGACTTAATTTATTGGACTGATTCTATCAAAACTTGCCTCATCGGATTGAGAGAATCGGACTCAAACAAATTGGACCAAGGATCTGGACTGATCATTTATGGAGCAGTTTGAACAAAGTCTTTATTATTTTATTTTAGATTAATTTTTCTGTAAGGAAACTTTGTAAACTGATGGGAGTCATTATAATTATTCCTATCAGGAGATAGAAGGTGTTTAATGTGAGTTGGCACAAGTTGTATTTACTTCTTTATAATAGTGAATTTCCATATAACTATGGGAGTGGATTTGGAAAGGATGTAGGTTCTCACACCGAGGAAAAACCTTGTAAATATCATGTGACTTAGTTTCTTTACTACTTTTACATGCATGAGTATTTACTAAAAGATGATAAGGTAATAAAATTTAATTGGTTGTAGGGTTTAAGTTTATAAAAGGCTTGAAACTTATAAAAAGTGAACAACTATTTCAACCCCCCTTATTAGTTATTATTAAATCCTATGGAACTTTAATTAGTATCAGATCCAAGGTTCCCTGGTTAAATCCTTATCATGGATAATATCATTTCTATCAGCAGTAGAGGAATTCCAACATTTGATGGAAAAAATTATTATGGATGAAAAAATAGGATGATTCCTTATCTCCTATCTCTTGGCATGGAATTTGTTGATGTTGCTACAATTGGTTTTCCACCTATTAAAAAAGATGCCTCAATGAATTTTGATGATAAGATAAATATTGAAGTTGATGGAAAATCTAGGAATTCCATTATTATGTCTCTATAATAAAATGTTTATATGAAGGTTATGGGTCTCAAAATGTCAAAGAGTATGTGAAAAAAGCTGTAAAGTATTTTTGAAGGGAATACTAAAGTGAAGGAAGAAAATCTAAAAATCTGGTGTAGTAAGTTTTAAGACATAATAATGAGAGATAAAGAAACTATTGGTGAATACTTCACTAGGTTAAATTAATTTTTTTGCAACATCAGAAGATTATGAGAAGTTATGGAAGATTATACAATAGGGAAGAAACTTACGAGAAACTTTATAGAAAGGTTTGATTCTAAAATTTCCTCTTTATAAGATAAGTATGATTTATCTCTTGACGAATTTCATAACTTTATTATTGCTTATGAAATGAGGAAAGATCCAATTTTAAAAAATAAGATGAAAGATGAAATGGATTTTGAATCTATGTGAAAAATTAAAACTCAAGATGCTGAAGATATAGATAATTGTGATTCTGAAGATAAAGAGGATGATGAGTTGAATAATAAAATCACATATCTTATCTATAAGAACTATATAGGAGGAAGATGAATATATAGTAGAAAACTTCCTCTCAAATATTTTGAGTGTGGAAGAATCAGACACTTTGCTTTGAATTTCCCCAAGGAGAAAGTTGGTGAGTATCAAGATGATTCTGATGAAACACCTCGATTTAATAAGTGGAACAAAAGTTCTAAATAAGAAAAGTCATCCAAGAAATAGAAGAAGAAGTTTAATGGAAAAAAAGAAGTATGTTGATTAAGAAAGTTGAATCAGACTCAACTAAAAACAATTCTCTAAAAGATGAAAGTTCAGAAAAATTAAAAATCTTTATTGAAAAAGTTGAGAAAAAAATATTCCTCAGATAGTGAATATGGTGGTGAATAATCATATAGAAAGTATCAAATCAGAACATAACTTGTTGCATGTCTTGATAAAAAATAGATCTCAAGAAAGAAATCAGAGTAATGAAGAAATATTGTGAAGAAGTTGCTAAAGGAATAAAAGATGTCATAAAATAGAAGGAAAAATACATTCAAGATATATTAAGTTATAAACTTATAATTTTTGAATAGGGAAAGATGGTTTAAGATCTTATTAAGAAGATAAAAACTAAGGAAGAAGAAGTTAATAAGTTTCAATCAAAATTTCTTGATTTTGAAAGTACCTTGAGCGAGATGAATAAAAACTTCAAAAAAGATTTAGAAGTAAAAGTTGAGACTTCTAAAGTTACTAAGAAAGACTAGATCATGAATTAGGTTAATTTCTCACCCTCCAAAAATAATGTTTCATCTGATTTTTATAAAATTTTTAGTGATAAGAAAAGTATTAGGAAATTTTGGGTGGAGAAAGGACATGAGAAACCTATAACATCTACAAAATTTGAAAACTCACTCCAAAGGAAAGATGGTCCATGCCTAGAGTATGTTAGAGCAGGAAGATGTTATCAACCTCAATAAAATTTCTATAGAGAAAGATCATAATTCAATAGAAAATATCAATTTTATGGTTTATATTGGTGCTGTGGAATCTATGGCAATATGGATTATAATTTTTATCATAACTTATCACTTCTTAGAAGAAGGTTTGAACAGAGTAGAAGAAATAGTGAAAGTAGAATGAGTAACTTTCCTAACACATAGGAAGTTAGAAAAGAAAAATATAAAGATGTTAGAAACTTTCTAAAAAAAACCAATTTGAATGTCTGGAAGAAGTTTATGGAAGATGTGATCAGGATGGTCATCATGTTGAAAGATGTATGACACTCTTTTTAGAACAAGTTTCTTATGGGATAAAATAAAAGGTAAATGGAAAGAAGAAAGTTTAGGGAATAGAATTTTTTGTTGAGACTTCCCTAAAGCAATTAAAAAGAAAAAAATCATGGATACTTGATAGTGGTTGTTATTCACACATTACAGATGGTTTAAAAATCTTCAAACATGTTGAAAATAATTATGGATATGTTGTTACCTTTGGGTATGATAGTTCCTTAAAAATCATAGGAATCTGATCAGCTGAGATTAAAGCAGAAAAGTTAAAATATAAGGAAGTTTTATTTGTTGTTGGGCTAAAACATAACTTACTTAGTGTAAGATAACTTTGTGATTATGGAAAAGAAGTGATTTTCAAAAAATATTCATGTATTATCAGAAGTGTGAAAGATAGAAAAGTAATCAACAAATGAGAAAGAACTAGTGGAAATATTTTTTAAGTTGGAGAACTTAACAACTCATGTTATCTAAGTGCTAAAGATGAGAATAAGTTATGGCACTGAAGAATTGGCCACTATGGGTAGAAAAACATGAACAAAATTTCTAAAGTTGATATTGTATGAAATTTTCCAGAATTGAAAATAAGAGAGGAATATGTTTGTGTTTCTTGTCATAAAGGGAATATGACTAATAAAAGTCATAAGAAAGTTGAGATTTAGTATTCTAGGCCTCTTGAACTTATTCATTCTAATTTATATTGGTCAATGAGACATAAATAAACAAAATTATATTTATACTATATCAATTTTATTAATAATTTCACTCATATGAAAAAAATAATGTTTATGAAACACAAGTAAGAGGCCATGGAAATGTTCAGGTTTTTCAGAAAAGAAATTAAGAAAGAAATGAGGGTTTATATAAAGAAATTGAGAGCATATAATGGTAGTAAATTCATAAGAAATACTTTTGAAACTTATCTAAAAAGTCACGGTATAAAACATTAATATATTTCTCCCTAACCTCCACAACAAAATGGAATATCATAAAGAAATAATATAAGTTTAGTGGAAATTGGGAGAAGTATGTTAGTAGAATACAAAATTTAAAAGTTATACTGAAGAGAAGCTGTTATTACTACTGTATGTATTCAGAAAAGATGTTTTTTAAGGCTAGAATCCAAAATGACTTCTTATGAAATGTGGTATAACAAAAAAACTTCATTAAAGTACTTAAAAGTTTTTAAAAGTCCTTTTTTACTTAAAATAAAAAATCTGGATCTTGGAAAGATTGATGAGAAAGCTAAGGAAGGAAATTTTATGGGTTATTCATCCAATGGAATAAGTTACAGATTTTGGAACAAATGTTTACAAAATTTGGTGGACTCATATGATGTGAAAGTTATGAATCCAAATTCATTAAAAAAAGTTTATGAGAATATTGAGGAATAAAAACTGAAAGTTTCCAATGAAAATAAAACTGAGAAAAGTAATGTGTATAAAGATTAAGATGAATCATGTGATGAGGAAGGTGATGCAGGAAGATAAACTCTAAAATTTAATACTTTACAAAAACATATTGAGATCAAAAATATTCTTGGGAATCATAAGGATCCAGTTCAGACTAGAAGAAAGTTGAGATTAGAAAATAAAACTTTACTCATCTCAAAAGTTAAACCAGAATCAGTTTGAAAAGATATTCAACACAAAGAATGAGTGAATGATATGAATTAAGAGTTGGATCAAATTGAGAAAAATGAAACACGGGAACTTGTTCTACACCTAAAAGGTAAAAATGTCATTGTAACAAAATGTATTTATATAAAAAAGTTTAATAAAAATGGATATGTTTCAAGAAACAAAGAAAGGCTTGTTTATAAATTATATTCATAGGTGGAAGGTGTGGATTTTGATGAAAATTTTCCCCCTTTTCAAGGTTGGAAACTATTAGAATGTAGCTAGTAGTGGATACTCATAGGAATTACAAAGTATATCATATGGATGTAAATTTATCATTTCTCAATGGAGAAATTGAAGAACAAGTTTACATTGAAAAACCTTGAGGTTTCTACTTGATGAGGATGAAGAAAATATTTGTATGTTAAAGAAATATTTGTATGGAATGAAAGAAGATCCAAATGAATTATATTCTAAGATTTAAAATTGTTTGATAATGTTTAATTTTTCTAAAGGAAAAGTTTATAGAAACTTATATGTGAAATATTTTGACTCCATAACTCTAATTTTAATTATTTATGTGGATGATATGATTTTTTCTGTGGATAGAGAATATGTTTATAATTTTTTTTGAAGAAATGAAAAGGAACTTTGAGATTTAAATGATAAGGGAATTAACATAATTCCTTGGTTTAAAAGTTTAACAAAAATAAAAATATATTTTTCTATCTCAAGAAAAGTATGCTGGGGAATTGTTACAAAAATTTGGTATGGAAGAATCCAAAGAATTTTCTACTCCTATATTAGTGGGGATAGAGTTGATTAAAGATGAATCCGAAAAAAGTGTGAATCAAAAAGACTTTCCGACGATGATATGAATTTTACTTCACCTTACAACCTCAAGGTATGATATTGTTTATGTTGTGAATTTGTGTGCCAGGTATCAAAGTAATCTGAAAGAATCACATATGTTGGTAGAAAATATAATTCTTAGATATGTTAATGGAACAAATTAACATAGGTTGTTATACAAAAGAAATTGTGAGATGAAGTTTCATGGTTATACTAATACCGATTGGGACGGAGATTGTAATGATATAAAATCAACCTTAGTAGGAACATTTTTCTTAGGTGAATGTTGTGTAAGTTAAAATAGTAAGAAAAAAAGTTCAATAACTTTGAGCATAATTGAATTAGAATATGTTGTGGATACTCAGGCTTGTACTTAGATGTTATGGATTAAAGTTCAGCTGAAAGACTTTAAAGTAAAATTTTCTAAACGATTGAAGATACTTTGTAATAATAAGAGTACAATTGATCTTTCTAAAAATTTATTCCAACATTCAAGATCAAAACACATTGATATAAAGTTTCACTTTATAGAAGAGAAATTTGCTGATGGATATGTTTTTCAGGAATATATCTTAATTAAGAATCAAATTATTGATATCTTCATAAAGGAAATTCCAAAAAAGGTTTTTTAAGTTGAGGCTACAACTTCGTGTTCAACCTTCTCTAATGAATTCCTAAATATCATAAGGAATACCACCATCATGCTTTGGATTATATTGAAAAAGGGGGAGTTAAAGTAAAAACTTTTTATTTTTTAATAAGTTTTTACTTATCTTTATTTTATGAATCTAAAGTTGTGGTTATCAGATAATGGGGGAGAGGAAAAGAAAAGTGAGAAAAGATAAAAGTGAGGGGTAGTTTTATCATAACATGGAAACAAACTTTTATTGTCCCCAAAGGATGGAATTCCTTTAAAAAAATAACTTTATCCAGTTGTGTGGTGTTAGGAAACTCTTTTTTGAGAAAGGTTGTGTTTTGATAAATGTTTAAAACCTTGAGTTTTTTACAAAATTTGAGATGTAAAAAATTTCTGAGAGTAGAAAAAGTTAACTAGTGTTTTAAACAAATACAAAGGGGGAGATTGAAGAACCTTTGTGATGTTTTGTTTTAACAATGTTTTGTATTTGTTGACAACTAAATTTTTTGTAAAATAATGTTTTTATTCTTTAGAATAAGAACCATTCCATCAGAATGATTTTTTATAGGAAAGCTGAACATTTCTGAATGTTTACATTCAAAAAAAAGGGGAAGAAATGTTTTTGTCTTTGAGAAATCAATTTTCCAGACATAGGTTTTTGAAATGAATAGTACCAGATGAAAAAGGTGTAAGTAAGATAGTATCTTGAAGTTCTGTTAAGTTATTGACCAGATATACCATAAGACTTAGATCCATAAACATGAAGTTCAAGATTCATCAAAATCAGTGTTGGTTAGAAAGTCAGAAGTTGTGGAGTGAGGAAGTCAATAATGATGCTAAAGAGGTTGAATGAAGGTAGGGATGTTAGGAGTTAGAAAGTTCTTAAACTTTCTAACCTTAAGTCAGATGATTATTTATTAATCTTGAAGTTCTCATAAATCATGAAAACTCTCATGATAAAATATTTTTAAGAAATAAAGGAATTGTAAAATTTTTATTAGTTCCAAGAATCAATAAAACGATTTCATAGGATCCGAAAGTACCAAACATAGAAGTTTTTAGAAGTATAAATGAGTTATAGTTGATGAGGTTTGAAGAATTTAAAAGTTGCAGAGTAGAGTTTCCAACATAATGAGAATTCCATTATAATTATAATCCCATCATTATGAGTATTCCATTAGACTAACTCTGATAAATAAAGACAATTTGACTAACTTTGAGAAGGAAATTCAATCATTATAACTCTAAGAAGGAATGTCAATCGGGCTGACTCTGATAAGGAAATGTAACCAGACTAACTATGATGAAGAAGTTACATCACAATGAGCTAAGGAAGTTATATCATAATGAGATGAGTTAGTTTAATTATAATGATCTGAATAGGTTCCATCAAACTGATGAAAGGTTTGAAAGTCTAAAAAGGATGATTATAGAGAAGACTCAAAAAGACACCAAAATATTTGTGAATATTTGAAGAGGTCAAACTTGAAATTCAAATATGCATAGATCTCAGAGATTTTGAATTTGAGTAAGTGAGAAAAGTTTTTCAGTTTCTAACATTTGTCATTCTAGGATTCCTATAAATAGAAGCACAATACATTCATACCTTGTAATTTTTTCATTTGAGTGTAAAATGTAGAGCACTGAATAATTCATGTCAAAGTTATATTTCTGGAATAATACCTCATTAGAAGTTCGAGCATATAAAATTTTTGTTTTCCATACTGAGGAAGATCATATTGAGAATTTGAGAAGATTTTGAGTAATGCAGACTGGGAATGGATCCATCGTACTGGGTCCATCAAATTGAATTAATCAGACCAATTCCATCAGACCTGGCCTCATCAGAATGAGAGAATCAAACCCATCCAAATCAGACTGAGGATCCTGACTAAGCATTTATGGAGCAGTTTTAATAGAGTTTTTATTATTTTTTTGGCTCAATTTTTTGTAAGAATTTGTTTTAAAATGACGGGAGTCAGTATAATCATTCCTATCAGGAGATATAAGGTATCTAATATAATTTTAAACAAGTTGTATTAAATTATTCATAATACTAAATTTCTATAGACCCACAGGAGTGGCTATGGCAAGGATGTAGATTCTCACACTAAGGCCGAACCTTGTAAATCTCATGTGATTTAATTTTTTTCCTAATTTTATATGCATGAGTATTTAATAAATTATGATAATGTAATGAACTTTAATAGGTTTAAGGGGTTAAATATCTAAAAATATTTAAACTTATAAAAAGTGAACAACTGATTCAACCCCCCCTTCTCAGGTGTTATTTGATCCTTTGGAACTTCAATTTTCTATGCCCAAATTTCAATAATGATTCTAAACAATTATTTAATAATTAAACATGAAATTCATAACATTAATATATTTTTGGAGATGATGAAACTATAACCTATGCACAAGAGTTGAAAATTTTATGACAAGACATTCATGAGAAAATGAAGAAGTTAACACCTGAAACAAGGGCAATAATGAATTATTATTAACGAATGGGTGATAGAATGTTATAATAGGATCATATATGATGTTATAAATGTGAATATGGTTTTTTATACATTAATAAAATGTTAAAAATCATTATACAGGAGGATAAATATCATTCATCTAGAAAGAAATGTGAGATAATATATTTCATCTCAATTTCCTTTCATTGAGGCATATTTTAATTTTATGCACCAATTTATTTTATATGGTGCATATAATAACCTTTCACATATTATATCATAAATAATTCATAATTCATGGCATTTTATGTTTCAATTAAAATTATTTTATCTAATGGGATTTGGCTCAAAAGTTACCAAGTGGTAAGGGGTTTCATAACTCAATTTCGATTCATTAGGTTATATTATTTCTTCATTGTCGTTGATATTATAAGATTATGTTTTTAATGAATTTTTATTATTCTATATTTTATTTACAATTTTTTATGTGGATTTACATTTGATACAAATAATAAATTCATTTATTAATCATCACTTCAATGGTATGATCATTATAATAGATTTCATCTCAATTTCCACTCCATTGAGACATATTTGGTATTATTAACCTAGATATTTTTATGAGGTGTATCTAATCCCATTTGATATATTATATCATTAATATATTTATATTAATGGTATTTAATGTCTCATTTTAATTTATTTATTTTATGGGGGTTATGATTCAATATTTACCAAAGCAGTAAGGGTTTAAACTTTAATCTAATTTTAAATCGGGATTGTTTATGCTTAAATTTCCATTGAAGGAAATTATTTCATCACTATATACTAAACCCATTTTATTTTCTTATACTATGTTTATTCATGAAATTCTCAAGTAATATTACCATTCCCCCCTCTTTAGTACTTAAAATTATTAGTAAAACGTTTTTAATAAAATCCATCTTTATTTCTCTTTTTGGTCAAAAATTATTTTTCTTCCATATCCATATTTTTCTTAAAATATTCTAAAGAATACTTTTAATATCCTATAATTATTTATTAAATAAATTTTTACCCATGTTTTACATTTTTACAAAATGGTTTAAAAGGAATCTTCTTTCATTTTCCAAACAAGGTACCTTTTAAATTTTCACTAAAAATGTGAAAGGAATATTTGTTTTAACGTACTCATCATGAATTTTTTTTCTGCCATCATAAACTCACATTTATTTAAATATTTCTTTAAAATTTTCCATGATTCTTTTCAAAGAATTTTTTCCTAATATTATGGAAATTTTTAGTTTTTGTAAGTTGATTACAAAATGAAAAGGTTATTTTACTCAAGAATATTTTTAATGATATTTTTATGATATTTCTATTCATCAATGACAGTATCCCTTTATTTTATTTATACTACACTAGGTATATTTTTTAATTATATCATCCTTATTCATTCATTGGATAGTTTATGATCAGTTTGACCAGGGAAAGTTTGACATTCACTTTATTGATTAATTTTTTGGTTGTTAACCTTCACTTGAAAGATTCACTTTATTAGGATCATTTTTCATTGTACATTAAATTTATCTCAAATATCCATATTATTTTAATAATGGATATTATTATTTCCTAAACTGTATACCATTTTTACATATGGTGTTTTATTATTAAAGTTAATTTATTGACTGGGGAAAACCTTGATAAATCCATATTATTTACTCAATATAGATATTTATTGATAATACATAATATTTAGGAATTAAATAGATCATTCAATATACAAGGAATACATTGTGAATGCAGTAATGGGTGGGTCTTGGTTATAGATATCCCCTTGATGCATCGATAGTCTCATGAGATGAATTAGTTGGACAACCAAATTAAATGAGTTTTTGGTGTATACCTACCCATTGATTAAACTATATTAGAAAAAGGCCTTGATAGTATAGATATCATGATGTATGAGATCATGACATTCAAAAGTATGAATTTCCTTTAATGATAATTCAGTAATTATTATCCATGAGATTACTGCATTGATATTATCCACAGATTCATTTTAATCTCAAGTTATTGATTAAATGGATTTTTTTAGTTACTTACCTTCCCATATTGATTATGCCTTATTTACTAATGATAGATTCTATTGTATATAACCCTTATTGAGTATTTGAGTTTACCCTTATTTTTTTCCTTTCCCCAAGATATGAATAAGGAATATTTGAATGAGTTAAAGGATGTAGAATGTTTATTTCACTATGTATTTTATTTTATGTTTTCAAATATAATACGAGATTCAAGTATGTATCTAGTTTACTAAGACTACTAAACTATTCATTCCTTTAGGATTCAATCACTTGTATTATATTCCAAATTAGAAAATTAACCACCATATTTGGGATACTAGGGTTGGGGTCTTTACAAGTATCCAATATTTAACTTATAGAAATAGGCAGATTGAATTCAATGAAAAATATACCTAAAGTAGAAGAATCAACTTGTTTCTTCTTTCTGGATGTGAATTTTTTTCCGGTGGCCTTTATTTCCACATTCAAATCACAATTCCTCCTTATCATTTCACTCCCTATGTATTTTGGGATTCTTTAAAGGGTGGTGCATTGATGTCTTTGAATAAGACTTATCCCTTGTCACTTTTGCCTTGCATTTTCTCCTCTTGTTCACTATAAGGGATGAAGAGTTAGAATTCTTTATATCCTTATCCTCTTAGAGAACTGAATCCAAAAAACCTAGGAGTGACTTATTCATGTTATTCATATTATAATTAATAATTAAAGTTGAGAAGTTATATGGTAAAGAGGAAATAATGAGATAAATTTCTAGTTCTTGGTTTAGCCTAAACCCAAGGGTATCTAGTTTCTCAATGTGACCAATCATCTTGAGTACATGAGATCCTTATTAATTTCATTCTTCTATAATACATCTATAGAGTGCACTTGATATCTGATAACTTTCTTTTTGATATCTCTCTTAGTATAACTCTTATAGATAAGACAACCTTTATAAGGCATCTTTATCCTCATGCATTTTCTCTAACTCACTAGAAAAATATGACAACCTGAAACATTAAACATCTAGTTCATTATCCATATTCTTTTCATATTTATCCTTATCCTCCTTGCTTTTACTTTGAGGGGGCTCATTAAGAAGTGGGGATTACAGCACATAAATCTTCCTCTCTTGGTGAAGTACTACGAGCAAGCACTTGTACCACTCCTAGAAGTTATAACCGGTGAGGAAATTCTCTTTATCCAATATTGATTATAATGAAATTTAATTGTCATTGGTTACCATTTTATCTATAATAAAAATAATAATCATATTAATACTTTATCTTGATTACCAATGGACATTTTCAAATTATTAATTTTAAACATCTCCCAATATTTTATCAAATCCTTATATCCCTCAACTACTAGATTTAGAATAATTAATATTTTGAGTATTCTAGTGGAAAGGATCCTTAAACATATCTTCATAGACCAATCTATGGAATCACCACTAATCTAAGAGTCTAAGGTATAATTTTGACTGACCAACTACATTAACTCACGAATCCTTGATATGTTGAGTGGAGTCCAATCTCCTGTAAATAATTACTTTGCATTGATCAATGTTTTTACTCTAAAGTTGTAATAAGCTATCTATGGATACTCATTTGTTGCAAAATTCAGTTGATTCAAACCACCACTCTCATATGAAATCTCTGGTAGTAAGAGTCACCCTCAACTAGGGCATACGAGCACCATAAAAAATTGGTTGTGTCCAAATTAAAGCGATGAAAGACATTTACTGACTTAATATTTTATTTGAGGGATTTGGTACATTAATCACAGTGAATGAAATCCTTTTCTATTTAACATTCTTATTCTATGTGATCACAGTCACAACTTAAACATGGTTTTAAATAGAAAACATTCACCACACATGTTCGTTTTATTTTTACATGCTTGTTTATTATTATACTATGTAATCACATATAATAAACACACATTCACAAAATAATAAACCATGATCATGATAAAACAAATAAATAATGATGTGATCATGAGTAATTAACTATCAGTTAATCCCTCAAGTGAATAATGGATTAACCAAGACCCTAGGGAAATTCCTTAAGTCAATATCTATCTTAAATTGTAGCACCCACAACTCTCATGCACTTCACTTGTTTGTTTTACTCTAGGTCTCTACTCAAACTGCTTTTCCATGAACTCCTCCGATATTTACAATGTATACTCACACAAAGGTGAGGGGAACTCGGGATGTGAAAATAAGTTTTATTACTTAAATATGGACACACAGACCCTTATAAAAATTAAACACGGAGAGATGATGTTCAGATCATCAAAATAAAATAATTATTACATTTTAAAATTTACATTAAATAATTAATTTAAATAAATAATAAACGAAACATGCATGGGTCGGTCTCAACTCATGATCAGTCAATATGCAATTCTATTGTAGAAGAAAAATTAAATTTTCTAAAATTCAACTTGAGATTATTTTTAATACTTTAACTTACATTAAAATAATTTTAATTAATTATTGACATGTCCCACAAAACTTGAAATAATTTTATTAAATTTAAAACCATTAAATTTAATTTCTATTTTTTTATCATAAATTTTCAGGTCCATTTGGACTTAAATAAGATACATGGATATTAATTTAGGGTTTGTGATGGGTTCGACGGGTCGGGCTTGTGGAACCTGGACCGAATTGGTCTGACCTAAGTTTAGTTGGTCATCCATTTAAGGGTAGAGAGAGAGAGATACACACACACACACAATATATATATATATATATATAATATTATAATATATATTTAATATTTAATATATATTATAATATCTGATAATATATATATATATATAAAATAAAAAACAATCACCCTCCCCAAAAATGGGGAGGTAAAAAATTCTACACCCCATTTACGGGCGTGATGAATTTTGTGTGTGTTTTTTTTAAATTTTTTAAACTTATCCTTAAATATTGGTAAGGACCCTTATAATTTTTGTTTTTTGTTTTGTGAATTTTTAATTCATGCTTACACCAAAAGCCATAAAACCAGTGGAATTCCCTAATCGACTACTAGTATTTCTGTCTAACATTCAACACACTCATGTCATTCCCCAGCTAAAAATATATCACACCAATAGCCATTAAAGTGCAACAAAAATTAAAGCTTAAATTTTCATCACAATTTATATGAAAAACCCTTCGATCTTCAATCAACCAAATCTTGGTGATAAAAACTCATATTAGCATGCTATCAGTTGTGTTGGGACAATACGGAAACCCTATTTACAAATCATATCAAATTTAATAAAAAAATTTACAGTTTTAAACATAAATAATTTTGTGTTTTCTCTGATACCAATTGAAGGAACCTGAGACACAACAAAAGCATAAAAAATATGCAATTTAAATTTTTTGGTTCAGATTCATGTTAAAAATAATAAACACACAAAACCCTTGCCTGAATTTCTTGAATGGTCATTTGAAATTCAATTTAATCATGAAAAATAAATTCAAACAAAAGAATAAATGATACCTTGTTCTTTTGAAATTTACAGTTTTATTTGCACACTGTCAGCATGTTATGACTCAAAGGCACCAAACTGTAAATCCTATAGATCATCCTCACATGCACTATATGTCATGGATCATCGATATATGATTCTTGGGTGTGGGCATGGGAAATCGAATACCTTTATGATGTCCTTTCAATCACATGAAGAATACAGACTCGATCGAGAAGACGAGATCGATCTGACCTTATTATTTATTAGGAATATCTCTCTAAGAACTTGATAGGAGATGATATGAGAGATTAAATCTCTATATTCATCTAAATTATGGACCTCACAATTCAATAGGATAAAATGACCTTTCATACCTAGGTTATACTTTCCAATATTTCACTTTGGTCACTAAAAAGTAATAACCTTCATTTTAGACATTTTTTTCTCACTTATGACTTAATAAACCTTTCATAAATGTAATAAATATTTTATCACTCACTTATACCATTTTAACATGTTATGTGATAAAATACGAACCTTTAACTTAGATTGTAAGCTCCCCAAATAATTTAACAAACCTTGAACGTGTTATGTTCATTCTAAAAATTATATTTTCTCATATTCAATTTTATGATCATACAACATGTGAGTACATTAAGAAATAAATTCAATTATCATTATTCTAAAATTGAATAATATAATTGAATTATTTTTACTTGAGATCAATCACACTCAGATGTTCATTGACCCCTGCATGTGGGGACGACATCATCATAAACTATTATCCATCCCAATAGGTGGAACTTGTGGATACACTTAGTGTGTGACCCTATAAGCCCTTATATCAATAATTGTGAGTCTAACCCATAGACCAATAATAGAGTATAGCAACCCATCATGGTCCCTCAGGAGATAAAGAATGCCATAGCTGCGACTACCTCGTACTAACATGTTTTGTGAAATATAATCTCTTTATCCCATGTTATCTCATAAAGAAGGATTCATACTTGTTTCATCATCCTTTTGATGATTTATATATTTCATGAACTTATTGGATAGACTTACATTCTTGTATCATGACCATCGATTTATTGAAGGTACTACCATTCTGGTCAACCAAGGCACACAAGATATCTCTCCCTCAACTCATAAGTGACAAATTATATCTTGATCATTCAACCAATTCCATACCACAAATGATGCACTAAACACAATCTACCTCACAAAAACTTCGATGATATGATTTTTTTCCTTGAATCAAAGTATGTGATAAAATAGTACACATTGATAATGATCTCAAGTTTGTAGACCAATACACATGTTCATATGTGGGAACAAGGAATGTCTCTTGAAACATGTGGTGTTCCTATTAGCAGGTCAATCCTCATGATCTCATATACTTGAGATCACTAAGTATGAGCTTCATGAGAAGAATTCTCAATGATTATGATCCCCCAACACATGATAACCAGGAATCATCTACGTCCCATCAGTATGATGTATCTATACCATAGGTTATATATTTAAGATTACTATCATAGTATCTTGAGGTTCTCATTATAGATAGGAACTGCTATAGCCTTTTGACACAACATGTAATCCAAGGACATTACCATGTAAACAGTGGATGCAGAAGTGTCAACAATATTATGTTAATAAAAAACACATGAATATATCAAACTGTATACATGTAATGGTAATCAAATTACATAAATGAGTTGGGTCTAGGGAACCCACTCACAATAGGTAGGGTATCATGAATGTGAAGGACATCAACCTCATTCCCTCCTCCTACGACGCATGACCCTCAATACACATCACATTATATCATCATCAGGAATCACTAACAACTATTCCATCATTAGTTGGTACTCACCACCAACTAGGTACCACCACTATGTACTACTACTAAATGAAGAACGGGGAAGAGGTGGTAATCATTCATCCATTTCTCACCATCTTAATGTTGGGGAAAACAATACCCAAAACATTTGGGTGTCGGTATATCATACTCAATGAGGGTGGGGTCCATATAAAAGTAAAATGAAAATATAATCATATATACATAGAAAACACACAAGATCGACCTAGATATTTCATATCAATACTTTATTATCTATGTATTTCCATCAACACCATTCTAAAATTATTGAATGCTACCACTACTAAATGAAACTCCACTTCACTAAACAACCACACATAACCCATTTTCTTTTCTTTAAATTATATATTCAACCCCATTTCATATCATTAAATTATCAACCAATATTCATATTTAATCCAATTATATTTATATTTAATGAAAAACCACTCAATCCAAAATTCATATTTAATTTTCATTTAAGACTAGTCTATTCATAATTATTGATTTTTTTAACCAATTACCACATGTAAATTCCAACCCACTTTTATTAATTTCCATCCCACATCATTACCCTTTCCTCATTACCATATTTATATTCCATCGATACCAAGGTACTATAATAAGGCATCACATAGAAACCCATCAGGTCTCATGAAAAATCCTACATTGCAACCCAACTATCTCACTATAACCACATATCAATGACCAAACTTACACTTCCCAAAATGCACCCCACAACTGAACTAGTCCCCACCATCATCACACAATCCCCAAAAAATCCACACAACCTCAAGGCCAACAACAAACATACTATAAGTACACAACATAATATTTCTAAACCACATAAACCCACAATTCATTGGGGGGGGGGGATCATTAATTCATCATATCATGAATATGTATTTTCATATAGTTTTCATATTCACACTCATCAAATTTTTTACCCACATATAAGTTCTTAAAATTTTATTTGTGGTGGGTTTAACACAACAAAGGTTATCAATCCATATCCAAGGTGTAAAATTCACAGTAGCCACAACATGAATATCACAACTAGTTATACATTTTAAGAGAAAAAATAGGAAATAACAAGGAAATAGATAAACACATGTGATTACTCCTCTTTCATTCTAATTAAATTTAATAAGGTTCATTATCTTCATTAGTTAATCTGTACCACTCACCCAATTTAAAACAAAATCATGCTAATTGAAAAGATACAAAAAGAAGAGAAGAATAGATAAACCATACCTAGAATTAATGTACATCACACTAAATTGAGAATAGGGAAAATATGAATATTTTAATGACCTAAAATTTCATACAATGTTGTAAAAAACTAAGGAATAAAGGGGTTTCAAACACATATAGTACAACGGGCATGAAGGATCTGGGTAAAATTATCCAATTATCAAGGTTTAAGAACAAGGTTTTGGATCATCCACACTCAAAGTAAATAATAAAATACTTTAATGAATAAAATACCATACTTTAAGATTCCATATACAGATCATGGAATTACTCTAAATATTTACATGATCTACTTTACTTTTTCACTTATCATTAAATTTAGTTTCATTTAAAACACACAAAAAGACTCATTAAAAACCCTAATGTTTAAGGAATTAAAATATAATTTTAAAATACCTATTAACAGACTTAAAAATGTTTATTTAGGAATTAAATTAATTATTTTATGTTAAAAAATCATTTTTATTTCATTCTGGAAGAATTTGGGTATTTTGAAAATTTTGATATATTTTTTGCAAACTGCTAATGTTACTGCATGAAGTGATAGACTACAAAAAGTCAAGTGATTGTATGGATTGACTAGATGAAGAAATGGATCTACCTCATGACCCAATCAAGTGATTATATGAAGGAAAAAGTGACCACACAAACAAATTGACCTACCGCATGACCAAACCAAGCGATCACACGATCAACCCAAGAGACCGCACGAACAAACTGACCTACCAAAATAACAAACCAAGTTACCACATAAAAAACCCTAGAGAATACATGAAAAAATTAACCTAACATAATAATATACCAAGTGGATGCATGGAAAACCCAATCTACTACATTAATGGACTGATTGACTGTATAAACAAACCGAATGATCATAGGGTCAGTCAACCGACTGTGAGAAAAATCTTATATATTTTAGAGGGAGGATGATTCAAAACACATCATTGAAACCTATAAACCTTGTAAAAACAAAAGGGTAAGGGTTTTAAAAACCCATAGTATTACATTAGATACCTCTCAAATGATTCTCATCCTAGAGAACCAAAACAGATCCTAGAAAGAAAAGGGAAAGGGGGTCTAAACAATCACCTATGAGATACCTCTCTAGGATTTCGATATAACAAGGATACAACCACACATAAGAGGAAAAAAACATATCTAGGAAACACCATCAACTAAGTTATAGATTTTAACTTATATAAATAACAAGGTTAAACACACCATCTCAATAGAAAGGAATAAACAAGTATCAAAACAACTCAGGGCATTTAACACACATCTACGAATCTCACTCCCAAGTGATCTACTTGAAGCCACAATGTATCTACAACACATGATCAAAGGGGATAACTCAATCACAAAACACCTTCTCCTAACGATCCCTGTAATACCCAAGCTTCAATTATTGTGATCTTTTCTTTATAGAGAAACAAAAGCACAATGCATATAACTTTATTCAAGAATGTGAATTAAGCCTAAATTAAAGAATTTTATAAATTTAATTTAATGAAATAAATTTAATTTTTGAATTAATTATTTTAAAATTATATTAGGATGAATTTTTGAGTTTTTTCACAAATAATCGATTTTTGGATGAAGAGTAAAAAATATCAATTTTACAAAAAATATTACTTTTATGACAACATAATGATATAAGAATAAATTTAAATATAATGTTTTTTCCTAGAATAAATATATATTAAATAAGTAATATAATTTATATAAAAAATATAATTTTGAACTTAGAAATATATTCTTAATAGTTTTTAAATCTAAGTAATGTTTATTTTCAAATAATTTTTTTAGTTCTTCTCTCTTAATTAATTATATACAACGTTCCTTTTGGTTGTGATTTGATTTAGAATAAAAATAAGTCTCCATTTATTTAACATAATCCAATTAATACCATTTAAATCAACATTATAATTTTTTTTTCTATAAAATTATTTTTATGCTTAAAACAAACATTTTTCTAAAAATGGTTTACATTGCGTTTTCCACACTTATATTAAAATTAATTTATTCCATTTATAAAAGTTGAATATTTTTAAAATGGATTCCATATTTTGAATAAGAATAATCAATATTATGTAATAAGGTCTAATTAATTTTTGGTCATAATGAATAGTAAAAATAGTACAAAAATATTACTACAGTTAGGGTTAAAATGGATTTATTGGGGGGTGGGTTAAACTATAAGAAGAGTATAAATTCCACTTAAACATGTATAAATATTATTTTTGGAATATATTTTGACCTTATATTATCTTACCTTCAAGTCCTAGACATTTTATGTCACTTTCACAAAAAAAAAGACTTTATGTTATTAAAATATTTTAAGTAATTCAATTTGTGTCCCTCCCCTCACTTATAAAAGGGAACCTCTTATCCTCCCTTATTCACAAACATTGAGAAATATAGCTCATCCAATCCCTACCAAAAAAATTACTAGATTCCTTCTCTTCATTCTTTATCTTGTATTCTTCTCCTAATACTATCCTAAGAAGTATTACAGTGTAATCTAAATGAGGTCTATCAAAGAAGTGGTAATCACCTTTACCGAATCTTCCAATTTGATTTCTTATTTTAATTACTCTAAATATATTGAATCCATCCTAAAAAATGAATCCAGTATCATCAATACAATGAGATATTATTATGATTATGGGAAAACTATTTACCATAACTTTTCCACCCTATGAAAAATGAAAACATCACTTGGGCATACATACAACCTACTATCTCCACATAGCGGTGTAATTCATTTTTCATCATAACTTTAATTATATAGTTATAAAGATGAAAATAATTAATATATACAAAATTTATGACATAGTTATTATTATTTAAATATAATATATTATTTTCTTTCTTACCTTTCCATCCGTTAAAAAATGATAATGCCGCTTTGTACGTACGTGTGAACTACAACCTCCACAAAGTAATGTGATTTATTTTTCAATGTCCACATTTTATAGGCAATTATAAAATTATATATAATGAATATATATAATAATTATAATATGAATAATATTATTTAAATTTTATATTAAGATTATACCTTAGCATGTTTTTACCCTTCAGACTTTATAACACGCTCTTTTTTTTGTTGGGTTTACCACATACACGAGTGATGTCATAATTTTCATGACATGAATGATTAAGGAATAATAAATTATGGTGATATTATGTAATAATAAGATATAAATTCCATGATTAAAATTATGGATATGGTATAACCATGATCAAAGTGAAAGGACTTCAACCGCTTAACTAATACATGCATGATAAATGAAACAATTATCACTCAAAATAGTGTTTTTAATAAATAATTACTAATAAATGGGTCATAAGATATTATAAGGGGATCATATATGATATCATAAGTATTAATATGATTCTTTAATATAATTATAATAAATTTTAATTTATTATAAAGGAGGTATAAATCACTTACGAGGAAAGTCAAACTTGAGGTAAGGATTTTATGTTATAATCTCACTTTATTTTGGGATTATTTATGCTTAAAATTTTGATGATAAATTATATTATCTATCAAAAATATTAAATATTTTATTCTACTATTTTTATTAATCTAAATTAAATGTTTTCCATTCATTTCTCTCTCTAAGTTATCAAAAGTCTAAATGAATGTTTTTAAGGAAAATCAAATTTGTTTTTCTAATCAATTAGTAATATTTTTTGTCCATGTCCATATTTTATTTAAAATTATTTAAATAATTTTTTATGAATATATAATTTTTTTATTAAATTCATTTTTACCTGGATTTTATTTTCTATAAAAAGGTTTAAAAACATTACTCTTTTCATAATCCGAATGAGGTACTTTTTAACAAAGGTGTGAATAAAATCTCTATTTTAACATTTACCGCATGAATGAATTATCCCATCATCATGAATATCATTTTTTGAAGATTAATTTAAATTTTTTCATGGTTATTTTAAAATAAAATATTTTTCCTAATATTTTATAAATTTTAAGATTTTAAATTAGTGATTTCAAAATGAAAATGGTGTTTTCCACAAAAAATATTTCAATGATATTTTAAAAGTATTTTCATATATTTCATTATCCTTTGATGAATATTATGATTTATAGGGGATATAATCTAATAATACCATCAACCTTATTTCTATGGATAAAGTATGATCATGTTGTTCTATTTATTGACAAGGGAAAATATTAACGTTTGGTATGTTATTTTTTCAATATGAATGTTTATATTGATTTTTATTGAATTTTTATTCATTTATTTTATAATATGAATGATTTAGACTTAGTAAGTAATGAGAGGGGCCCTCTATAGCCCCATCGATGCATCGGTAGGTCCCATGTGACAAACTAGTTTGGGTATTTGGCATACACCTTATCTATTTATGTATGATTACTTAGCATGAGGCCTTGATGGTAAGTTTATGATGTTCAACATTATGAATTCTACCAATATAAAACTAGTTATTGTTATTAATGTGATTATTTATGTTTTCAAATCATCTATGGATATATTCCCCCTTTAGGATACTATCTATATGAAATATTTGATCACTATTTATGTATTCTAAATTATTCATTCTTTATTTATTTATGATTTCTTCTTTTGTATGATTTCCATTACTGATCATCATAGCTCACCATTTATTATGTTTTCTTTTAACTAGGATACCCAGAAGGGATTGATTAATTATTTTAGGGATATAATAGATGAAACAATAAATTTATCACAAAAATTTTAAGTTTTATTTCCTATTTTCAATGTAATTTGAGAATAATGTATGAATATAGTCTCCCAAGAATACTAAACTATTTGATCCTTTAAGACAAGATCCATTATATCTTGTGCTAATATAGTAAATCAACTACCAGCTTCGGGTTACTGGATTCAGGGTGTTAAAATTGATATCAAATGAGGTTTAGTATAAAACTTGAGACTAGATTTAGGAAAACATAGATTTGAGAACATAACCCTATAAAAGTCTCTAAGGACAAGTCTAAGTATAAAATAATGTCATAAAGTTTTGGTATAGAAAATATTGTGTGGTTTTCCTAGAAAATACTTTACCATCCTTGTTTTTTACTTGTAAAAAATTGAAATATATTAAGGAATATTTTTGGATCTAGGAACTGAGATGGTGTGATATTTCAAGGCTTGGAGAGGCTTGATATTGATATTAGATAAATATTAAATATATTAATATCAAACATTTATAGTTTTTGTGAAATAATGGAATAAAACTTGAACAAAGTATTGAATCAGAAATATGATTTTGTTGTTGAATATGGAATGTGAGTTTTACCCTAGGTGAGACATAATCTTGGAAGACATTGGATTTTTGGTTTGAGCGCCACCATGGGTAAAATAATTACATAATTTAATATTTATTTAATTTTTTAATTAAAAAACCTAACCAAATTTATCCTTTATATATATATGATTATTCAAAATCCCTAGGTTTAGCCGCATAACCCTAGGATTACGAGGAGTCATTAGGGGAGAGATTGGTGGATGATGATGGACTGAGGTTTTTTTTCCAATAGAGTTGTGGATATTTCCAAAGAAGATGGTACAAAAAATATTTTTCACTAATGATTGATTCAAATCAAGGTAGGATATTGTTTTAAATATATTTATCCCTATTTATTTATCCCATGATGCATGTGAATCATTTATTCTAACAGTTTGATTCGTGGGTCGATCATGTTATGAGGGATTGGGTTTATCTTTTGGGGGTTTGGGGAATTGATATTGTAAATTGACGTTTCTATTCATTTGTCATTATAATGAAAATTAATTGAGTATAACATGAAAAACATCCAAGGTTCATTCCTCTTTCTTGTTTCATGGATCTCTCCCCTAGTTCTTCACACGATTCATCATTTTTCTTTCCTTAACCGGTTGTTTGACCCATACCCAGTATTTGATCATTGCATGACTATTATTCAGTGCAATAGATTGATACACTACAAGAAAACTGCCGTTTAGCGGCGGTTTTTAAAACCACCGTGAAATGCCAAAAAAAATTTATTTTATTTTATTTTATTTTTATTTTATTTTTAATTTTATTCGAGGATTAGCAGCGGTTTTTTAAAAAACTGCCGCGAAATAGCGGCGGTTTCGGTAAAACCGCCGCGAAATGAATGAAAAAATAAAAAAAACACAAGAAACCCCGAAATCACTAAAACGACCATAACTTTTGATCCGGGCATCCGTTGAAGCGCCACGACCAGTCAAATCGAAGCTCATGAATAGATCTAGAGGTATATATAATAAAAACCATGAGACGGTCTAAGGTGCGGAAGGTATTAGAGTTATAAGAAAGTTAAAAAAAGTTCTCCAACTTCAAACGGCCATAACTTTTGCTCCGGGTGTCCGTTTGGGCTCTACCACATATCAAATCATAGCCCACGAAGAGAGATACGCACCAGTTCGACAGAAGAAAGCTTTTGTCTTATTTTTCGACCCCCAAACCCCTCCGAATGCCTCCAAAACCCCGTTTCCATCACCGGTGTCCCGTCAAACTTGTCTTCAAACGGACCTAACTTTCGATCCGCGTGTCAGTTCGGCCTCCTCCACCTGACAGATCATAGCTCGTTCCATGAGATTCAGTTTGACTGGCCGCGGTACCCACATGCACTCCTAGATCATATGTTATGGCCTTTTTAGTGGGTATCGGGTTTGTTATGTTTTTCAATGCCTCGTTTCTAGCACCCGTTCCCCGTCAGCTTTTTTTTAAATGGTCATAACTTCCGATCCGCCTGTCCATTCAGACTCTTTCACCTTTCAGGTCGAAGATTGTTTCAGGATCTTTGATTTGACAGGTCGCGGATCTAAAACGGACTCTCGGATCATAAGTTATCTCCGTTAATGTGAGTCCAATGTTTTTGTCTCTTTATGACCGTTTTGATGGGTTTTAATGGTTGCTCCATTTATTACTATTTATTTGGGTTTCCATGACTTGTTATCTTTATCAATGGTTTTTATGGGTTATTATAATGATTATGTTGAATTATTAAGGAGTTTTCCAAAGTTGTCACGAGTTTTCATGCGTTCTCATTCTTTCTAATGCCTCATTCTTCATATGCTTCTCCATCCTTTTTCATGCGTTTTCATGATTTTTCATCCCTTATCACGTCTTTTCATACTTTTTTCATGTGTTTCATTTATTATTTATTATTTATTATTTATTATTTATAATATACTTTAATTGATTTATTATCTATTATTTGTAACTGGTTATTTATTATTTATTATTTATATTTATTTATGTTTATTTATTATTTATTATTTATTATTTATATTTATTTATTAGTTATTATTTATTAGTTATTATTTATTATTTATTATTTATTATTTATATTTATTTATTATTTATTATTTATTATTTATTATTTATATTTATTTATTATTTATTATTTATATTTATTTATTATTTATTATTTATTATTTATTATTTAATATTTAATATTTAATATTTAATATTTAATATTTAATATTTAATATTTAATATTTATATTTATTTATTATTTATATTTATTTATTAATTATTATTTATTATTTATATTTATTTATTATTTATTATTTATATTTATTTATTATTTATTATTTATTATTTATATTTATTTATTTATTATTTATTATTTAATATTTATTATTCATTATTGATTATTTATTATTCATTATTTATTATTCATTATTTATTATTTATTATTTATATCTATTATTTATTATTTATTATTTATTATTTATTATTTATTATTTATTATTTATATCTATTATTTATTATTTATTATTTATTATTTAATATTTATTATTCATTATTGATTATTGATTATTGATTATTGATTATTAATTATTAATTATTTATATTTATTAATTATTTATATTTATTTATTATTTATTATTTATATTTATTTATTATTTATTATTTATTATTTATATTTATTTATTATTTATTATTTATTATTTATATTTATTTATTATTTATTACTTACTATTTATTATTTATTATTTATTATTTATTATTTATTATTTATTATTTATTATTTATTATTTATATTTATATTTATTAATTATTTATGTTTATTTATTATTTATTATTTATTATTTATTATTTATTATTTATTATTTATTATTTATTATTTATATTTATTTATTATTTATTATTTATATTTATTTATTATTTATTATTTATTATTTATTATTTATATTTATTTATTATTTATTATTTATTATTTATATTTATATTTATTTATTATTTAATATTTAATATTTAATATTTATTATTTATTATTTATTACTTATTAGTTATTATTTATTATTTATTATTTATTATTTATTATTTATATTTATGATTTATATTTAATAATTATTTATGTTTATTTATTATTTATTATTTATTATTTATTATTTATTATTTATTATTTATATTTATGATTTATATTTAATAATTATTTATGTTTATTTATTATTTATTATTTATTATTTATTATTTATTATTTATTATTTATTATTTATTGTTTATTATTTATATTTATTTATTATTTATTATTTATATTTATTTATTATTTATTATTTATATTTATTTATTATTTATTATTTATTATTTATTATTTATTATTTATTTATATTTAATTATTATTTGTTATTTATATTTAATTATTATTTATTATTCCTTATTCCTTATTTATTATTTATTATTTATTATTATTGAGTTTATATCTATTATTTATGTATTATTTGTTTTTTCAATTAATATATATAAGTATATTAAATTCTGTTTATTAACCACATGACGAGCTTGCTGGAGTGGTAAAGTTTTTGGAAAATATGCAAGAGGTTAGGGGTTCAAATCTCACCAAATGCAGGATTTCTTTATATTGTATGGGCATGCATGTGCATGGGCATGGGATGTGCATGAGCATGGGATGTGCATGAGCATGGGATGTGCATGCATGGATAAATAAAGTAAATAAAATAATACGAAATAAATAAATAAATAAAATAATACGAAATAAAATAAATAAAAAATAAATATGAAATAAAAAAATAAAAAATAAATACGAAATAAAATAAATAAAATAAATAAAATAAATAAAATAAATAAATAAAATAAAATAAATAAAATAAATAAATAAATAAATAAATAAATAAATAAATAAAATAAATAAATAAATAAAATAAATAAATAAAATAAATACGAAAAATAAATAAATAATATAAATAAATAAAATAAATAAATAAATAAATAAATTAAATACGAAATAAAATAATTAAATAAAGTAAATATAATAATACGAAATAAATAAATAAATAAAATAAATACGAAATAAAATAAATAAAAAATAAATACGAAATAAAAAAAATAAAAAATAAATACGAAATAAAATAAATAAAATAAATAAATAAAATAAATAAATAAAATAAATAAATAAAATAAATAAATAAAATAAATAAATAAAATAAATTAATAAAATAAAATAAATAAATAAAATAAATACGAAAAATAAATAAATAATATAAATAAATAAAATAAATAAATAAATTAATTAATTAATAAAAATAAAAATAAAAAAATTAATAAAATTAAAAATAATTTTTTTTAAAAAAAAATAAAATAAAAAAAATAAAATAAAAATAAAATAAAAAAATAAAAAAAACCGCTGCTAAAAAACCGCCGCGAAACGTTCTGCGACGGTTTTGTAAACCGTCGCGAATAGTTTCCTGACGCACGATTTCGCGGCGGTTTTTCAAGCCGCTAAATGCCTTTTTTTCCATAGTGATACCGTGAGTTCATGTTTGCAATAAAGGGAGCTATCGAGGTGAAATGGTGACAATGAGTGATTGATAGAGGATTGGGATCGGATCGGAGAACCCTATTTTCTTGGTTTGGCATACAACGATGATGTAGTGCGATGAGAACTGATTCCCAATAAGTTTTGATGGCTGGATACCGGTGGGTAGTGATGGCAGGGCCTGGTCGGATAAATATCCATGACCTAAAATGGAAATCCCAGCTAGATCAAAGGAGGGAGGCATGGGAAAAGACACGTAGAATAGTCTAGAATTTTTTAGAAATTCCTGTGTACAAGGAATGTGGTCCTATGAACACAAGCCGTGCAGTCCCCCTTCTAGGGAGCTAGGGTTTACACGTAAAGAAAAAGATCACACTCTGTGTAACACATATCACATGTTATATGACATGGTATTTGTGGATTTATGTGTATCCTAGAAAGTATACGGGCATAGGAATGTCCAAGAATGTGGGAACAAGTAGATTACATGGGCACAGTCTGTTACTTGAACATGGCCAGGTATATGATACTGACTAAGGTACATAGGCATAACCATATGTACACAGGCATGGGTAAATGAAACAAGAAGAGTTTTTACAGACCTTTACACTCCATGCACCTAGATAGGACATGTCGTGTATATAGATAATTACATGTTGTTCTAAATAGCAGGAAACGGGTAGACCCAGGGTTAGTAAGTCACATCATGTAACCCCCATTACACGACATGTACTTTTTCTCGGGTAGGTTGAGGCCCTCTATTCCTTTAGTACGTACAAGTATCTGTTGAGTGTGTTCCACCAGTCCATCCTTATGAGGGTACAATGTGATATTATGTCCTTAACATAGGATTGCTATCCACTATATGGTTTATCCCTAGATAGAGTTTCTATGAATCCCTCAATGAGTCCTGGGGTGAGATCCTCTATCATATCATATTTCCTAGGTGGGGTTTGAGGAATCATTGTGACCAACTTACATGGGTGTATGATCCCTTAATTAGTGGGTTATTCCAGATTGCATATATGACATCCCCTAACGGTACTGAGAGTGATCCCTTATATGTGTATTGAGATCATAGAGATCCAATGAGTACTCTTTGGGTGGAGTCCAATGATCATGACCACTCAGATGAATATCATCAGTGATAACATGACTCATGGATCGAGTACTCCCGGAATGATCGTTACCTTGAATCCTCAAGAAGAATCTTGTGGCTGGCTGTATGGTGGAGACCCCTCAATACTTTGAGTTTTTTATGAGTATATTTGGGTTTTCTTATGGTTCTTATTCCTATGACTCATATACTATTGATGTGCCTTATAATGAGATGACTACTGACTTGATGATTATGTTTGGTTATTTCAGGGTGCACTACTATGTATTGTTATACTCACCTGTACATGGGATTTTACCGAACATATCATATCCTATGAAGATGAAATTCTATTTCACGGTGTCCTAGGAGGACCAGGAGTGGGAAGAGAATAGTGATCTAGAATGAACATGGTTGGACCTAGTGTTACATTTGAAAACAGTCCCCTCTTTCTTAGTAGGTTGGACTCTTTTATTAGTTTTCATGGGATTGTATTTGGTCCTTTATGCTTTAAATACTTTCATTGTACTCTGATGTGTGATTGATGTTATTCATGCATTATGGTATCAATTATTATTTTCTATTCAACAATGTGTGGGAATGGATATGTGTGCACACGTACAAGTACTTAGGGTAATGCCTCCCGAATGTGGGATATGCCTACTCGGTACTGGTTGCCAGCCCTTTTACTATTAGAGGTAGGATTGGGGTGTCTCTCTTAGCTTACTATTGGATAGGTAGACCTTGGTGGGTGAGGTCATGGTAATGTAGCATCATAACATTTCCATATTAGGACAAGTGTTTTGAGATTGTCTAGATATGAGTTTGGTTTGGGATTTATGGAAATAATGTTAAAGTGTTTCAAGTTGGGCTTTTAGGCTAGGGTGTCCAGTGTTAGTGTGATGACTGATGTATCCATTCACTAAGACTCTGACAACCTTTCTGTTGACTCTATACATGTAGGCACTAGTTGAAGGGAAAACATTGGTACATGAATCATATAAAAATGGGCTGTGGTTTCCATGTCCTTCTTGAGTCATCTCCCCAGATATAATCTTTGATCATGGTACATGTTGATTTTATTTTAGGATGCCTATGTGAATACAATTATCCAAGATTATACATCAATATCATGAGGATGATCTTCAAAGTGATGAGGCTTTAGTGCAGGGATCTGCACAGGATGTGGCACCTCATAGTGTTTTGAAAATTTTTCCACCACCCATTGAGTATAAGGTTACACAAAAAGGAATGGATGAGGATGTTCACTGGTTAATAAAAATCCATGAGTTTCAGAGGTAGTGAACTCCTAGGTTTCAGGTCAAGCCATACCCCCAAGCATTTGAGGATGAATTAGAGACAGTCACCTAAGTTTTTCACCTTGTAAGGAAACTTACAGATCAGATGGTGGTCCTAGTAGTAATTCTTCTTCAGGGATCTTTTGGATGATGGTGGAGTCTAGTGACTTAGACACATGATGATATAACTCTATCTTGGTCAGATTTTAAGAATCTCTTCAGGGATGAGTTCTATCCAACCACATTGTGAATACTGCACATACATGAGATTCTGTAACTTTAGCAGGGATGTATGATTATGGGTGAGTATTCATCGAGCTGCATGAACCTCTTGATATAATCTCTGGATACAATTACATATCAGTTTTTCTAAGCACAAACCTTTGATTATGGATTAATTTTAGATATCAAGGATTTTGATTCAATAAGTTACCTTATGAATTTTCCATTCCTTTATGTTTTGAAAATAAAAAACTCATTTTCTTAAGAAAAATTATCTTTCTCTAAGAAACTTTCTCCTAAGGAAAATTTTCTTTATCTAATAATGTTTTTGTCTTTATCTTTATCTTATATAATGTTTTCTCAAACCAAGTCTAACCATATTTTTGTTAAGTCAAAAAAATAATATCCTAAACTAAATCAAAACCTTATAGTTCCGGTGACTCCGATATCTCTGGAAATTAGACTCCGATTTCTTCTAAAATCAAACTCTGATTTCTACTAAAATAAAACTCTGATTTCTCTTGAAATCAAAATATGATTTCTTCTAAAATTAGACTTTGATTTCTTCTGAAATTAGACTCTGATTTCTTCTAAAAACAAACTCTGATTTCTTCTAAAATCAAACTCCAATTTCTTCTGAAATCAGACTCTGATTTCTTCTGAAATCAGACACTGATTTCTTCAGAAATCAGAATCTGATTCTATTTTATTTCAGAATCCGATTGTCAATATTTCTAGTCTCTAATTCTCACTTTCTTAAGAATCTGATTAAATAATTTTCTTACAGTTACCAAATTTCATTAAAGTAACATTCAATTTTATCGGATCCTAAATGTGACAATGTTTCTTAGGAATGTTAATGTTTCTCATAGATTGTTATATAAAATGATGTCATCTAATCTGTTTTAACTTAACTATTTACTAAGTGCCACATGTATAGGAACCTCCAAAATTCAAGGAAAAATATGAATGTTGGAGGAGGAATTCGACTGTTGGAATTAATGCCTATAAATACCCATCCATTTGAACGAGCTCAATGCTAGAGTTTTTGATACAAGCTGCGAATCAAGAGTTTATTTCTTAGAGATATGTGTTGAAGCCATGAAAGATTTTCTCAAATTGATTTTTTCAAATGTTGTGAACAACTTGTTCAAGATGAGAACATCTCTTTCGACCTGCTTAGTGAGATTCTGATTGTTGATATAAAATCAAGGACTTCCGGGGATAGGAAGATAGAGGTACTGATCAACTTAGAGATCGAGGGCTTGCAGGGATAACAAGATAGTTTCTGATCTTCGTATCGAGGGATTACCCTGGTGTGGGTAAGATAGACTTTCTTGAATGTATAAACCAATGGAACTTTATCTAAGTTTTTTAGATACCCTTTTATTTGGGATAAAAGATTTCTTATACTTGTCCTATTTTGTTACAGGTTTTAATTCCACTACATTTTGTTAAAGATAAAAAGTGTATATTTCTTACAATTTCCTAAACTTTTATACTCTAATATAAATAAGATTCTATACACTTTAAGGTAGAATATTTCCCTAAGTAAACTTGCCTTAAGTTTATTTATCAAATCCATATTATCTGATCCTAAGCAAGTTAGTTTGTTAGTTAAGAACTAAAGAGGTTTTGTGAATCCATCTTGTTTAAATTTGTTAAACATAGATTTTCTTAAGGATAAAAATGTAAGTTTTAAAACCTACAATTCACCCCCTCTTGTAATTGAGAAATCTAAATCTACATTTCAATCCTATAATTGGTATCAAATAAGCTCTCTGAAATACTTATACTTTCATATAAGTTTTATTGCTATTATTTTCTTTCTTAACTTTACTTCTTTAAGTTTTTCTTCAAGATTTTCTTTGTTTATAAACTTTTTCTTATAACCCTTTTTTTGGAAAATATTTTTTTTATTTTCTTATAGAATGAAAGGAATGAATGTTGGTTCTATAGATAACATAAATCCTACCAGACCCCCAATCTTTGATGGAAATTACTGTAAATATTATAAAGATAATATGAAGACTTTTATTATCAACACCAGTGTTGATAACTTTTTTATGCTTACTGGAGAATAAAAAATTCCAAAAAAGGAAATCATACAATTAACCAATCAAGAAAAAAAAGAGTATCATCTTAACTTTAAGTTACAAAATACTTTATTATATTCTATGACCGTGAACATCTATAGCCATATTTCATTATGTGAAGCTGCTAATAACATCTGGAAGAAATTAAAAGTCACAAATTTTGGCACATCCAAGGTTATTGAAGCAAGAAGAGCTATGCTTAGAGCTGAATACCATAGTTTTATGTTTCCTTATAGAGAACCTATATTCAAAGTTCAACAAAGGTTTATGACTATTGTTAACATCCTTTAGTATATGGGTGATAAAGGACTTGATGATGAGATTCTTGTGGATAAGATAATAGATATTATTCCCAATGAGTGGGAATATAAAAGAACTGCGATTAACGAGAATAAAAAAGTTTCAAACATCACTCTTGATGAGTTATTCAGGACTCATCTATAGCATGAAACTATAAAGAAAAGAGATGTAGATATCAATAAAAAAAATAATGGTAATGGAAGTGTTGCTTTCACTACTACATCAAATCATATGAAATCCAAGTCTCCTGAAAGAGTTACTAGATCAAAATATAATAAAGCTACTATTATATCTAAATCAAGTGATATTGATAATTCTGAGAATAATCTTGCCAATATTTCTCAAAATATGAACAATATTTTGGGAAAGAAATATTTTTTATACAAATACAAGAATAAATACAGAAAGGATAAGAAATATTCAGAAGTGACTTGTTATGAATGTAAGAGGGAAGTACATATTAGACCAAACTACCCTATGATCAAAAGAAAAGAAAGAAAGGATATGCATTCATAAATAAACAAGAAGAATTACTAAAAGTCTAATTCTAAGAAGGTACTAAAATATAATGACACCTGGAGTGCTATTGGCGGTGATTCTTCTAATGAATCTTTTGATATCAAATCTTCTAGATAGAAGAATATTGGTCTTATAGCCAGAATTCCTACTGAAAAATAGTATCTCATGGATAAGGTAAAAACTGATGAATCTTTAACCAATATTTCTTTAAATGATTTTTTTTTCTAATGAAGAATATTATGAATATTCAAATGAAGAATATTTCTCATCAGAAGATAATACTTTACCTTAATTTGAAGAAGTATCTTGGTTTGACAAGTTACTTGAGAATAAAAATAGTAAGATCAATAAGAAACTTGATAAGGAAAATTCTAGAATCTCTATTTTAACAAAAGAATTATCAGATATTTCAAAATATCTTGATCAGAAAATTATCTATTTTGAAAATGTTTCCAAAAAATTAAGGAAGTTAATTATGAAAAGGATAAACTTTCTAAGGATATTGAAAAAGTTATTTCCAAGAAAAATGTTTCAAAAAATAACTCAAATTCTAATACTAATGAATATGAAAATAAGAATTTGGTCATCAGAATAAAATATGAAATATTTTCCTTAAAGAAACTTTTGTCAAACTTCATTCATGGAAATGAAGGTTTTGATAAAATGAATTCACAACTTCATCCTATAAGTAATAGTTATAGATTTGGTTATTCTCATTCAAAATCAGTTTTGAGTCACAACTATTTTGTACCCAAAGTGCTCCTTTTTTCACTAAGTGCCAATGTGGTGGACATTGTGAGAAAAATTGTTCTTTGAATAAAACCCAATCCTTAGGTTTTTATAAGGCCCATTTTTCGAAGAAAATATGGATACCTAAGATTTTATTTTATAACATTTCTGGATCCAAGAAATTTTAGATTCTGAAAGTCTAACTGTTTTATTTTTAGGAAAAAAAAGGAAGCGCCAACAACAATACATGGTACATGGATAGTGGATGTTCCCAACACATGAAGGGTAACAATTTTTTTTTGAAAATATTATTAAGATGAAAGGTGGAGAAGTAACTTTCAGAGACAATGCTCAAGGATAAATTTTTGGTACAGGTAACATTTTTCTTCTTAGAAAATCTTTAATTTAAAATGTTTTATTTGTTAAAGGCCTTAAGTAAAACCTTATAATCATAATCCAATTATGTGATGAAGGATACCTTATTAATTTTTCGAATGATAAATGTCTAGTACGCAATTCCAAGGAAGAGTTTATTCTCTCTGCCTATAGGCATGAGAATGCTTATACACTCAACTTAGAAGACCTTAGGAGCCAAGACCTACCTTTCCTTAGTGAAATAAAAGATCAATCTTGGTTATAGAATAAAATACCAGGACAATATAACCTTAGGAACTTAATAAAACTCTCAAAGAAAAGACTTGTTAAGGATATAACAAATCTTAGATTTGATTTTTCAAAAGTATACGATACTTGTTAATATAGAAAGCAACACAAGTCAAGATTTAAATTAATTAGTGAAGTATCAAATTCTGATGCATTACTACTAGTGCATATGGATCTTTTTGGTTCAAAAAAAATTGGAAGTATTAGAGGAAAATAATATGTATTTTTTTTAGTTGATGGTTACACTAGATTTTCATGGTTTTATTTTCTAGCAAAGAAATTTGAAGCCTTTTCTTATTTTTAATCTTTTTTAGTCAAAGTTAAAAATGAGAAAAACCTTCCATTTATAACTATTTATAGTGATCATGGAGGAGAATTTAAAAATTCATATTTTGAAACTTTTTTTAGTAATAAATACATTACTAATAACTTCTCAGCTCTAAGAACTCCTTAACAAAATTGTGTTGTTTAAAGAAGAAACAAAATTATTCAAGATATAACTTGAACCATGTTGAGTGAATACTATATTTCTAAAAACTTTTGAACTGAAGCTATAATTACTAATTGATATACTATAAATCATGTTTTAATCAGACCTTTTCTTAATAAAACACCTTATGATTTATGAACTGGTTGAATACCTAAAGTTTCTTACTTCAAAGTTTCTGGATGCAAAGTATTCATATCGAATACTAAAGATAACTGACATAAATTTGCACCCAAATATGATGAAATAATTTTCTTATGCTATTCCAAAACCTCTAAGGATTATAGAGTTTTTAATAAAAATTCTTGTACTGTTGAAGAAACAGTACATGTTAAATTTTATGAAACTGATCCTTTTGTTTTTAAAAAACCCCAACCTACATATTCGGATGTGTTTTAAAAAACTGATTATCAACCTTTTATGGAAGATTCTTATAATAAGTAAAATACTCAAGAAATTATTTCTAAAGTATTTACCCCAGAAGACTTTTTACCTTATGTTAATGAACATGTTTTACAAAACCCAAATCATTTGTTTCTTAAGAATAATTCCAGTGATAGTATCATTAGTGATGTAAATCAACTTGTAAGTACTAGAATTTCTTTAAGAAATAAAGTAGATCATTTAGAATTTCTTTCCCAATTAGAACCTAAAAGTACTGATGAATCTTTAGGTGATTGTGATTGGATTAAATCTATGTAAGATAAACTAAATGAATTCAAAAGGAACAATATTTGGAACTTGGTTGAAAGACCTAAAGAAACTTCTGTTATTGGATTAAAGTGAGTCTTTGGAAATAAATGCGATGAAAATTCAATCATTGTAAGAAATAAATAATGATTAGTTGATAAAGGATATAATCAACAAGAAGGAATAGTCTATAAAGAAATCTATTCTCTAGTAGGTAGACTTGAATCTATTCGTATTCTACTAGCCTTTGCAACATTATTTAATTTCAAACTTTTTCAAATGTATGTGAAGTGTGATTTCCTTAAAAAATATGTTCAATAAGAAGTTTATTTTGAAAAAACTCCTGGTTTTGAAGACAAAAAATATACTTAACATGTTTACAAACTTACCAAAGCTTTATATGGGATTAAACAAACCCTTAGAGCATTGTATGACAAAATTATATGATTTTTGTTAAAAAACAATTATGTTAATAGAACTACCAATCCAAACCTTTTTATAAAGAAATATAAGAAAAATGTTTTTATTTTTCAAATTTATATTGATGACATTATATTTGGATCAACTCAGAAATCGTTAACTGATTCATTTGTGAGTCTCATGAAACCTGAGTTTGAAATGAGTATGATGGGTGAGTTAACATTTTTTATTGGTTTTAAAATTTCTCAAAAACTAGAAGAAAATTATATATCTCAACATAATTATATTAAATATATTCTTAATAAGTATGGATATTACATCACTAAAAGTATAAGTACTCTAATCGGTACCTCAAACACTCTTGATCTTGATGAAGCTAGGAAACCAATAGATCAAACATCTTTTAGAGGTATGATAGAAAGTTTATTATACTTAATATCTAGTCATACAGACTTAATGTTTTAAGTATTCTTATGCGAAAGATATAAGTCTAATTCAAAATAATACCATTTAAAATCATTGAAAATATTTTTTCGCTATTTAAAGGGAACCATTGATTTAGGACTTTTCTATTCTTCTTAAAATGATTTTATTTTAAAAAGATTTTCAGATGCTAACTTTTGTAGTTATATAATGGATAGGAAAAGTAAATCCAAAACTTTTCATTTATTAAGAGATTAATTAGTTTCTTGTTCATGTAAGAAAAAACACTCAGTAGAACTTTCCACTACTAAAGCTGAATATGTAGAAGCTGGAAGTTGTTATGATCAAGTGTTGTGGATGAAACACACACTTACAGACTATGGAATTAATTTTACCAAAACATAGATAATGTGCGATAATAATAGTTCCATTTCCCTAAGTAAAAACCCTAAAAATAACTCTCATGCAAAACACATAGACATTAGGCATCACTTTCTTAGGGATCACACACTTAAAGGAGATATTATTCTTCAATTTATCAGAACACAAGACTAACTTGCTGACATATTTACAAAATATTTACCATCCAATAGATTTTAATGCATTAAAAAAAATTAGGAATTATAACCATAAGGTAATCATCCATAATAATTTTTTTAAAACCCATCTCCTTACATTAAGATACTCCTCTTCATAGGTGGAGTACATATGTTTACTCTTTTATATTTACTTTTCCATTTTTTTTCGGCACCTAAAATTTTTGAAACCTAAAAAGTTTTATTTCCCCAATAATTTTTTGGAACCTAAGTTTTATAAGAGGAACCTTATCAATACTGAAAAATATTTCTTATAAATCCAGAATGTAATTTTACTTACTTATATCATTATAATTTCAATTTTTTTGTTGGTGTTTTCAATCCTGTTTTAAGAAAACCCTATCAGATTCACTTTCCTTAAATCCGATTCTTCCTTAAAACATCAAAAGATCAGAACCTATATATCCTTCTCCAGTATTACTATCAACCATTATATCAGATCAAGAAAATATAAACCATTGGATTAAACTAGGAATATGAACCGTCACTACAAACCTAATATAAAGGACCCCCTATTCGCATCCCAAATTGTTTTTCTCTGAGATTTTGCACCAAAAACCTACTTCCCTTAAAGTGTGACATTCAGTTTTCCTTCTCTTCAACTCTGAATGTCTCTTTAAGTTTCCTCATATACTCCGATGGCCTTCAACAAGGAACTCAAGGATTGGCTAATTTTTAGAGAAAGGTTGGTGGAACTGTATTTCTTTGTCAAGTATGATTCTTTGGTTTCAAAAATAATAAAGAAAAATGGATGGCAAAATCTCTTCATAGCCAACGTAAAGAATCAGGATCCAGTATATATTGATCTTATTATAGAATTCTATGATACAGTTCATTTTTATGAACAAGGAGGAAGAGAAATTTTTTCATTCAAGATTTATAGAAAGAATTATTCTTTGTCTTTCAATAAGGCTGCTTGTATCTTGGATATTCCTTATGATGGAGAAGAAATATTTTGCTCTCAAAATTTGCCTGATGAGGAAGGTTATTTTAAGAAAGTTAAGTCTATTGAGTGCCTTGGGATTAAGGGAGTTAAGACACCAAATATTACTCATCTTTCTTGAAGCCACAAATTTCTATCTCTTTGAATGTAAGGTTTTCTGATTCTGAGGAGCAGTGATAAGGATTCCTTGAAAATATGCAACATCTTCATGATGGATTTATTGGTGAATATAAGTAAGATAAACCTTGTCAAGTACATTATATTAACCAACAGTAATATTAATAATGGAACCATAAAATCTCAAATTATTATGTATCCTATGATATTGTCGAAGATTATTGTCTTATGTTTTGACTCTTTCAAAATCCCAAGAAACTCAAAGGCCACAGTTTTCAAGATCATTCTGTTAAGTGATGATAACCTGAGAAGGATGAAGATTGGTTGTAGTAACAAGATAGGAGATTTATTTGATCTTCCTGATAAGGATAACCAAGCTGGTATGAATAAAGGAGAAGTTGGATAAAGCTCCAAGTGAACCCATAAGAAAAGAAAAGGTAAAGAGTCAGAACCTCAAGAGAAAGCACCAACACCTGAACCCGTATCTGCTCTACCCAAGCCGAAGAAACAAAAGACTTTTTTTGATGAAGTTATTGCTAAATAAAGAGATCTAAAGAAGAAGAAAAATTAATGATATGTAGTTTTTGGGTTAGATCCTACCGAGGCTAAGACCTTAAAATTATAATTAGCCAAAGATCTTGAGAGGAAAGACAAAGATAAGAAGTTGAATAAGAAAAATTTGGAGGCTAAAGTTATCCAATATTTGCTTAGAGATATCGAGAAGGAATCTGAACAATTTTAGGTACCAGATTCTTTCTTGTAAGAACCAGTGCCAACCGAGACTCTGGTTACAGATAAGAGAAAGAAGGATATTTATTTTCTGAAACCCATTGTTGAAGAATAAGAAATACAAGAAGGAGAAGAAGAAGAGGAGGAGAGTGATGATGTGATAAGAATGGTGGAAGAATATCAAGAGAAGGATAGTCCTTCTGAAAATTTTTCAATCTGAACTTCCCAAGATGAATCCACCAAGATAATTTCAGAAGGATAATATGTTCAGAAAGATAATATTTCCCGGGATAATGAAAGTAGTAATGATGATATTGTTCAAGAAGTTTATGACAACAAAACTGGTAAAGAAATTGATGATAAAGGTACTGATAAATAATTGGATGATGACGATGATGATGGAATATTTCAATTTTCTAATAGTAAGCATGAAACTTAGAAAGTTGATAAGGCAATCTCTAAATCTGAGAAAGGAAAGAAAATTCTTGTCGATTTACCAAAGAAAGTTGTAGTTGCAAGAGAAAATAAGGATATTGATGGAACATAAAATAGGAAAGAAGATGAGAAAGATAAATTTCCCTCAATAACAAAAGAATCTTTATCAGAGTCTTCATCTTTTTTAGGTAATGATTTTGTGGTTCAATCATTGAAAAATATTTTGAATTCTATACCTTTATTTCCAAGTATTGATTCCGGATTCCAACGGCTTCAAGAGATAGTCAATTAGAAGTCGGATTCAAAAAATCTTTTTATGGAGAAGTTTATCAAACTTGTATTTGAATTTAAGACTTTTCAGATCAGTTATTATTCCCATAGAAGATATTGAAAAGAAATAACTAAGTGGTCTAAGTCAGTGATAAATGATATTAATTTTTTTTATGATTTCACTGATTCAATAAAAGATGCATTTGATAAGTCCGATGATAGGATCAATAATCTTACAACAAGTTTTTCATAAAAGGTAAAGGAAAAACAAGATATCCACCTTTAATAAGATAAATATCTCAATGGAAACAGAATTCTATTGCTTTTAATGTGAAAATTTAAAGGGAACTCAGGGAATAGATGGCTGAAAAACTCAAAGATTAATAAGAAGTGATAAAGTCTCAAGGAGAAATTATTAATTCCTAGGAAGTCGGAATCAAAGATCTCAAAAATAAAAATCAGGATTAGGAACAGTTGATTAAGAAGTTTGAATATGATCATAAATAATTGAAAAATCTAAAATCTACCTTGAAAAATATGATGCCAAAGGATAAAAAGAAAGATGAATAATTTTTTCAAACCCAATATTTTTTTTTCTTTGAAACAAATTTTTTCATCTTAATGAATTTTTTTTATCTTTCCATTGTTTTTTTGTATATTCCTAACCTTTCATGTACAATTTTTTTTCTGTCCCCCCATTCCTTTTTGAAAATCACAAAAGGGGAGAAAATAATGATAAAAAATAATATTAATAAAAATAATGCCTATGTAAGGAAGAGATTAAATAAAGAAAAAATTCTTAAGTAAGATTCATTTCTTTAAGAAAGACAAGAATACAATCCTTAGGGATTTCATAACCTAAGGGAGAGTTAGTCATATTCACTATGAGCCATAAAAAAAGGGAGATAAGTATTTCTTTTTAGATTAAAAATGAAAACCTGAGTCCTTTATATTCTTTTATGAAAATTTGTTTGTGCTTTCCAAAAAGGGGGATATTGTTGAGTCAATAAGTTTCCTTATGACTTTTCCATTCCTTTATGTTTTGAAAATCACAAATACATTTTCTTATGAAAAACTATCTTTCTCTAAGAAAAATTTTCTTAAGGAAAATTTTCTTTATCTAAGGATGTTTTTTGTATTTACCTTTTTATTCTCTAATTTTTTCTCAAACCAAGTCTAAACATATTTTTATTAAATAAAAAATCAGATCCTTATCTAAATAAGAACCTTATAGTTCCTGTGACTTCGATTTCTATAGAAATTAGATTCTGATTTCTCTTGAAATCATACTCTGATTTCTTTGGAAATCAGACTCCGATTTCTCTGGAAATTAGACTTTAATTTATTATGAAATTAGAATTTTATTTCTTCTAAAATTAGACTCTAATTTCTTCTGAAATTAGACTTCGATTTCTTCTGAAATCAGACTCTGATTTCTTCAGAAATCAGAATCCGATTATCTTTTATTTGAGAATCTGATGGTCAATATTTCTAGACTATGATTCTCACTATATTAAGAATCTGATTAAATACTTTTCTTATAGTTACCAAATTTCCTTAAAGTAACATTCCATTTTATTAGATCATAAATGTGATAATGTTTCTTAAGTATGTTAATGTTTCTCATAGTTTTTTATATAAAATGATGTCATCCAATTTGTTTTAACTTAACCATTTCTTGAGTTCCACGTGTACAGGTCCATCCGAAATTCAAGGAAAAATTTGACCATTGGAGGAGGAAGTCGACTGTTGGAATTCATGCCTATAAATACCCATCCATTTCAACGAGCTCAATGCTAGAGTTTTAGCTGTGAGCTGTGAATAGAGAGTTGATTTCTTAGAGATCTATGTTGAAGCTGTGAAAGCTCTACTCAACCTGCTTCGTACGAATGCTGTGAACAAATTCTTCAATATGAGAACATTTTGTTCAGACTACTTAGTTCAATTCCGATTGTTTATATACAATCGAGGGATTATGGGGATTGGAATATAGAGGTACCGATCACCTTAGAGATCTAGGGATTGTGGGGATAGCAAGAAAGTTTTCTATCTTTGTATCAAGGTCTTACCCTGGTATAGGTAAGAAAACCTTTCTTTAAAGTATAAATCAAGGGACCGTTATCCAAGGTTGTTGGTTACCCTTCTCTTTGGGATAAAAGATTTCTTATACTTGTCCTTTTTTGTTAATTACAAGTTTTAATCCCACTGCATTTTGTTAAATATATGAAGTGTAACTTTCTTACACTTTATTATACTTGTATACTCTGATTTAAATAAGATTCTATACACATTAAGGTAGAATCTTCCCATAAGTAAACCTATATTAAGTTTCTTTATCAGATCTATATTATTGGATCCTAAAAAGTTAATTTCATAGTTAAGAACTAAAGAGGGTTTGTGAATCCATCTTGTTTAACTTTGTTAAACATATATTTTCTTAAGGATAAAGACAAAAGTTTTTAAACCTACAATTCACCCCCTCTTTTAATTGAGAAATATACACTATGGGAAAAATCACTATTTGCAACTGGAATAAATCCCGTCGCAAATCACCCGTCCAGGAAGTTATTTACGACGGGTTTTTGTCACCCGTCGCAAATAGTTTGGCGCGACTTGCATGCCAAACCGCGTGACTTGTGCGCCAAACCGCACCAACCTATTTGTGATGGGTCTTGTCGCAAATAACCGGCGGCGATTAATAGCTTTTTGCAATGGGATGTCGTCCCGTCGCAAATAGTTTGGCGCGACTTGCGCGCCAAACCACGCCAAACTATCTGCAACGGGTCCCGTCGCAAATAACCGACGACAGTTAATAGCTTTTTGCGACAGGATGTCGTCCTGTCGCAAAAAGAGTGTCGACAGGAACTATTTGCAACGGGGCCCATCGCAAATACTAACATTTACAACGGGTATCCCATCGCAACTAACCCCGTCACAACTAATCTAACCTATATATACCCCACCTGTTTTTTTCCAAATCACTCAGATCTTACTCTCTTTCTCTCTTCATTCTCCAGTTTTAAGTGAAATATTTCTTTTACTTTAAATTTTTTATACGGGAGCAATTGGAAGGCGCCAATACCTTCAGAATATCAAAGTTCAAGGTATTTATATTTTATTTTTTTATATTTATTTTATTTTTTATATTAATTTTATTTTTTTATATTAATTTTAATTGTTGTGTATTAGTTCTAATTAAATTAGATTTAAATTGATTTTTATTTATATTTATTTTTAGTAAGAAATTGATATTGTTAGTGATAATTATAAATAATTAACATTAATTTGCAATAATTAGAGATTATTATAATTAGATATAATTAGTCACAATTTGACATAATTAGAGATAATTAGACATAATTAGAGATAATTAGACATAATTAGTGATAATTAGTAATAATTAGAGATATAATTAGACATAATTAGAGATAATTAGTAATAATTAGAGATAATTAGTAATAATTAGACATAATTACTAATAATTAGACATAATTAGAGAAAATTAGACATAATTAGAGAAAATTAGACATAATTAGAGATAATTAGACAAAATTAGAGATAATTAGACATAATTAGAGATAATTAGACATAATTAGAGATAATTAGACATAATTAGAGATAATTAGTAATAATTAGACATAATTACTAATAATTAGTAATAATTAGATATAATTAGTAATAATTAGATATAATTAGTAATAATTAGATATAATTAGTAATAATTAGATATAATTAGTAATAATTAGATATAATTAGTAATATTAGATATAATTAGATATAATTAGTAATAATTAGATATAATTAGTAATAATTAGATATAATTAGTAGTAATTAGATATAATTAGTAGTAATTAGATATAATTAGTAGTAATTAGATATAATTAGTAATAATTAGATATAATTAGTAATAATTAGATATAATTAGTAATAATTAGATATAATTAGTAATAATTAGATATAATTAGTAATAATTAGATATAATTAGTAATAATTAGTAATAATTAGATATAATTAGATATAACTAGAGATAATTATATATAAATAGACATAATTAGAGATAATTAGTAATAATTAGATATAATTAGACATAATTAGATTTAATTAGACATAATTAGATATAATTAGTAATAATTAGTAATAATTTGTAATAATTGTCCTTGCTTAGTTGATCACCTTGCAAGTAGTGTTGCAATAGGACAACTCAAGTCATTCCCTTCTCATCTATAAGAATGATCTCAAATGACCCTTTACATAGACCATTATTCCTTGAAAATTTAAGGGAAAGATACTGATGTCCCCTCAAAATTTTTAAGGAAGAATGATCTATGTAAAGGGAGCGAGATGATTCTTAGAGACGAGAACGACATTATTTTGGTCGTCCTATTACAACACTACTTACGAGGTGATCAACCATGCAAGGACAATTATAGAGTTTACATTGGACATGGCCGACACAAACTTCTTATTGTGCATGACCTGACAATTGGTGACCCTTTGAGATTTGAACATGTTAAGAACAGAGCAAAGCCTGTTACGAATATTGATAATTTTAATATTTTATAATTTTTTATTATTTTAATAATATTAATATTGTTTTTTCACAAATATTGATAATATAATTTTTTATTAGTAATAGTTATTAAACGAAAAATGCTTGGATAATGAAGGGAAAATTTGTAATCATCTCCACAACGATGATTACCAAATTTCCTTTCATTATTCAAGCAGTTTTCATTTTGCTAAGTATTTCTAGGTATTACTAAATTAGTAATAAATTGTAATAGTTAGTAATAATTAGTAATAAATTGTAATAATTAGTAATAAATTGTAATAATTAGTAATAAATTGTAATAATTAGTAATAAATTGTAATAATTAGTAATAATTAGCAATAATTAGTAATAATTAGTAATAATTAGTAATAATTAGTAATAATTAGAAATGATTAGTAATAATTAGCAATAATTAGCAATAATTAGCAATAATTATCAATAATTAGCAATAATTAGGAATAATTAGAAATAATTAGGAATAATTCGCAATAATTAGGAATAATTAGAAATAATTAGGAATAATTAGCAATAATTAGGAATAATTAGCAATAAATTGTAATAATTAGAAATAAATTGTAATAATTAGAAATAAATTGAAATAATTAGAAATAAATTGTAATAATTAGCAATAAATTGTAATAATTAGAAATAAATTGTAATAATTAGCAATAAATTGTAATAATTAGCAATAAATTGTAATAATTAGCAGTCAGACAAAAGAGTAGTCGTCAATCCACTGGAAATTGTGCCGCCATTAATTAATAGTAATTATTTATCTTCTTTTTTCAGATAGTGTTTTTATAATTTTAAATTATTTAAAAACAATGATGGTTTTATATTTTATGTAGAAAAATATGGAATAAGGAAGTCAACATCAGTCATTATTAGATGATCGCGTTTGGATAAATCAGCACAGAAATCTAAATGGTTTTGGTTTAAATCTAGTATATATTGAGGGTGTTGAAGCTTTATTATCATTTGAATCATCAAAAACATAATATGTTTTAGAAGGCACAATTAAGTGTCCTTGTAAAAAATGCGATCTGAGAACGTTTGACACATTTGACAAGGTTGGGGGACATCTTTTGTGGTTTGGTTTTCAACCAGATTATGTTTTTTGGGATCAAAATGGTGAATGAAGTTCTAGAGAAGATCCTAATAACTTGATTCCGGATCCATCATGGTTTCAAAATTTAGTACATGATGCTACAGGTCCATCTGTGAAACAAACTGAAACTCACGATGGTATTGATTTAACTCCTAAGTTGGCACCATCTGAATTTTATAAGTTATTGAGGTCTGCTGAGGATGCATTATATCATGGTTGCAAGATAAGAAAATTAGAAGCGGTTGAAAAATTTATGGCTATTAAATCAGATAATGAAATTTCAAACAACTATTTTGATCAGATATTTTCTTTGGTTAAAACACTGTTACCTGAAGGAAATGTGTTGCCTATAAATTACTATGAGAGCAAGAGGCTGGTTTGTAATTTGGTCCTTAGTTATTGGAAGATTCATGCATGTCTAAATGGTTGCATCTTATATTCTGAAAAAATGAGTCATTAGATAGTTTTCCCACATTTGGACAATCGAGGTATAAAGAAGCTCAACCAGGAAAGTCTAGATCGATTCCAGTAAAACCGTTGAGATATTTCCCCCTTACACCCAGGTTGCAACATTTATTTATATCTCAAAACACAGCTTCAATGATGTCATGGCACAAAACCAAGATTTCAACTGATAAAAGATTGAATCATCCATCTGATGGTGATTCATGGAAACATTTTGACCGTCTGCATCTGTCTTTTTCTATAGAATCCCAAAACGTATGACTGGGTCTTTCTACTGACAGATTATGTCTGTTTGGTTCTTATAGTAGTCAGTATTCATGTTGGACTATCTTTCTAACTCCGTAAAATTTTCCTCCATGGATGTTGATGAAGGATCCTTATATCTTTTTGACTCTATTAATCCCAGGACATCCGAAAAAGAATATTCATGTTTATTTGAAACCATTGATTGATGAGTTAAATTCATTGTTGAGTGATGGTGTTAATACATATGATGTTGTTGCAAAACAAAATTTCATATTAAAAACTGCATTGATGTGGAAAATTAGTGACTTTACAGCATATGGCATGTTATCTGGTTGGAGTACACATGGTCTGAAATCATGTCCTTACTGTATGAAAGACAACAAAGCCTTTATGCTCGTTAATGAAAAAAAACCTTTCTATTTTGATTATCACCATAGATTTCTTCCAACCGATCATCCTTTTCGGAGGAACAAATCTCATTTCAGAAAAGGTACAAGTGAAATGGGGGAACCTCCAAAGATGATCGCATGTACAGAGTTAAAATCAGTTGTATTTGCATTACCCCCCTTCACATTTGGACCAACAATAAACCAACCGAAAATTCATGGCTTTGGGAAAGAACATAATTGGATAAAATAGATCATTATTTGGGATCTTCCATATTGGTCTGATTTGTTGGTCCGCCACATGTTGGATGTTATGCATATTGAGAAGAACTGTTTTGATAATTTATTTAATACAGTTTTGGATATACCAGGTAAGACCAAAGATACTGTAAAGGCACGATTAGATATTTCCCAAATTTGCAGGTGACTAAAAATTTAACTATTTGAAAATTTCAGATCACAGAGGTTAATGAAGCAAAAAGCAGCTTATACAATATCCAAAGAGAGTCGCTTATTATTTTTTCAGTGGATTGCAGATTTGATACTTCCAGATGGCTATGCTTCCAATTTGGGTAGATGTGTTAAGAATGGTTATATTACTGGATTAAAAAGTCATGATTGTCATGTTATAATGGAAAGACTTATGTCGATTGGATTCAGAGGTTTGTGGAATTATATGATTTGGGATTTGATAATAGACATATCATATTTTTTTCGAGACATTTGTGCAGCGACAACAAACTACGATGCACTAAGTAAACTGGAAGAAGATGTTGCTGTAATTATATATAAACTGGAAAAAATCTTTCCGCCGGATTTCTTTGACTCAATGGAACATCTGATATTACATTTTCCACATGAAGCTAAATGTTGTGGTCCGGTAAAGTTTCGATGGATGTACCCATTCGAGAGATGCATGCAGGAATTGAAGAAAAAAGTACGTAATAAAGCATTAGTTGAAGGCTCAATTGCTGAAGCTTATTTAAAAGAGGAAATTTCTTTTTTCTGCTCTCATTATTTTGAATCTCAATATCCCTCAAAAAACAATCGCATGGGATGAAACAAGGGGAATGTTAATGACGAAATGGACAATCAATTAATAGTTTTTAATCAGGCAAATATTGGTTTCAGTGGAGTTCATGAACGATGGATTTCAGATGATGAACATCACAGAGCTCATACATATATTCTGCTCAACTGTGAAGAAATGACATCATTTTTCTTGTGAGTGCTTCTATCACTTATTATATAATTTATGTTACATTATTTAAACTTATTTTATTTGTAGGTTATATGATAATCATATCAAGAAACAACTTCCACAAATTACAGCAGCTGATCTTGAAGAACGCAGACATATTTTTCTCTCTCAATTTTTTCAAAAACTGGTAACATAAATTATTAATGGTTTAATATCAATTCCGTTTATTATTTATTATATTGATAATTGTTTTAAAAAATTTCAGGAGTCTCAATATGATGATAAAATTGATAAGCGACTGTGTATATTGAGTAAGCCACCATCCAAAATGGTTAAATCTTATAATGCATATGTGGTGAATGGTTTTCGATTTCATACACATGCATACGGGGAATAAAAAAAACAATGAACAATGGAGTTTTCTTGAGAGGATCACATCACAGAGATACTAAAGTTGAATTTTATGGAATTTTGGATGAAATTATTGAGATGTGTTATCTAGGACAGAATTATATAACAATGTTTAAATGTCAGTGGTTGGATACTGAGAGAGGCTTGCATGTTCATCCGACTCATAGAATCATCTATATTAAATATAAAAGCCTTTTTACAGTAAATGAACCATTTTTACTGGCTCAACAGGCACATAAAATTTATTATGCAAAGTACTGTTCTACTTCAAGAGACTTGAGCGATTGGTGGAGCATAATAAAAATGAAATCTTAGGAAAATCAGTTTACTCAAACTGAATGTGGTTCCACTGAAGTGTAAGGAATTGAAAATTTTCAAGAGACTGCTCAAAATCCATCTGATTCACAAATAGATGTGAATATCGATGATGACACCCCACAATTAAGGATCGATGGTGATAAAGATGTTAATGATGTTACAAATGAATTTGAAATGAAAAGAGATGATGAAACTAAAATTCATATGGATATTGATGATGCTGAGGAGGAAGATGAAGACATTGACATTGAAAGCTATGGAGAAGAGGATGAAGATGAACATTGACACAATTAAATGTTGGTTATAATTATAACTAATATATATCTATATATAATAGTTATTTTCAACTATCTGCTAACAATAATAATTTTGTGTTTCAGATAGACTCTGATCTGTTGCATGAGTTAGAGGAGGCTGAGCTCCCTTTGGATGAGGGGGATGTGGGATCATCTGAACCTCAGCCTACTGGTGGTTCAGGAGGTATGTGGAGGGGGCACGGTCTTGCATGACTGATGATTCCTGACCCTATCTCCGAGTGACGTCCACGTCTTAGCTTCGATCCACACACACGGAGGTATGGTAACTTGTACATTTTAGTTGGCTTTCATTAATTTATTTATATATATACTAATTTTTTGATTATTCATTCCTTTTTCACAGTTTTAAGCATGTAGTAATTGGACAGGGGATCGTTATCTTGCGTAATTATTTTTCTCATCCATGGATCACATGGGAACAGATTCCAGTTGATGTGCGACGCGACATGTTCTATCATTGGTTGGTACGTAAATAAATAATATTTATTTTGAAATTTATTTTATTAATAACTTGATATTATAAATTATTTTTAGGATTTATGGTATCCTATCGATGATAGCATGCATGCCGCTATCCACGTGGCATGGTAGGTTTCTATGCGTGATCGTTTCCGTCAGTTTTTGCACAATTTGAGAAGGACAACCCTTAATAAAGTAGAAGTAACAGAATTTGATGAGTTGTATAGAGCCCACTGACTAGAGTACATTTCATCTCACATTTGGGATGGATTATGTTTATACTGGTTGGGTGGTGGATTTCAGAGGAGATCTTCAGTGGGACGGCAGAACCGGGGGAGATAGAAGGTGATGTATCGAGTTGGTAGCTGTACATTTAGTTCACATAGAGAGCATCTGGTAAGTATATTTTTTAAATATTTTATATAACTTTAAATATAAATAGTTTATTTTTTATTTATGTAGGTAGTCGAGCATCCCGATATTATGGAGTATGACATTTATCAGAGGATGTACATTGATCCAACCACTGGAGAGATTAGAGGTGATCGCCAGCATCAGATTGTGGTTAGTATTATTTTTTAAGTTTGACAATTAACTGCATATAATATTTTCATAATTTTAATTTTAAATTGGAATTAAAGGAGTCATATGAGGCTGCGACCTCTCAGACACATGCTGAGGGTCAGGACGGGACGACTGAGCAGACTAGTGCTCACCATTTCGATGAGGCGGCATGGATGCAGGCAACTCATTATGGCTTTGAGAAGGGCAGAGTAATTGGTATCGGCTCTCATTTGACTCTCGGTACTTATTATGGTACTGCTGTGATGTCGGCGTCCAACTCGAGAGGAGCTCATGGAGAGACATCATCTTCTGGCTCACAGTATCAGGAGCAGTTGCGAGCTCAGGCTGAGCTTATAGACTTTGCAGAAGCAGCAGGAAGAGATGTGTCAGTGGCAGCAGCAACAGGAGTAGCATCATGAGGAGAAGATGCATCGATGACAGCAGCAACATCACGAGCAGATGAAGTACATGCGCCGTCTGACTCATAGTTTAGGGATGAAGTTTCCTCCACCATCTCCTTCAGCTCCTCCACCTCCTCCAGAAGACGACCCCCAGTGTTTTTTTATGTTAAAAACATTTGAATTTAACATTGTAATATGAATTATTTACATTTTCTGTCTTTTATATCAGTGAAAATATTACATAATTTAATTTTTAATATTTTTTTATTTTTTTATATTTTTTTGTAAATATTGAGAATTTTAATATTTTTTATTTTTTTATTATTTTAATAATTTTAATATTATTTTATTAAATATATTTTTTTAGTATTATATTTTTTAATGTTTTTTTATTTAATAATAATAATAATATTTTATGATTTTTTTGTGAATATTGAGAATTTTAATATTTTTTATTTTTTTAATAATAGTAATATTATTTTTTCATTAATCGTAATTTTATTAATTTTTTTTAAATTCATTTATTATTTGCGACGGGAACTTTTGCGATGGGACCCCGTCACAAATAGTCTAAATAAATATTAAAAAAATGTATTTGCGACGAGACTACTTACCCATCGCAAATACTGTGTTGCGACGGGCCCGTCGCAAAACGTTATATATATATAAATATATATTTTTGCAACGGGATGACGGGCCCGTCGCAAAAACTATTTGCGACGGGCCCATCGTGAAAAAGTTTATATATATATAATGCATATAATCAGATACTTATTTGTGACAGTGATGTTTCCTGTCTCAAATACAATTATTTGCGATGGGCCTGTCGCCAATAATAGTATTTGCGACAGCGTTTTCTACAATGAGCTATTTGCGACGGGTCCCCATCGCTAAATCTTATTTTCAACGGGATCCCGTCGCAAATACCAAGAATTCCAGTAGTGATACATCCACATTTTGATCCTACAATAGATTCAGTGACATATCTTTATATTGTCAAATATGTTGGATTGTTAGAGAAATCCTTAGTGGTGAAGAGATTTTTGGGTGAGTAAATACTGACAACTATTACTGGTAGTAGACATACTAGATATGAGACCTTAGAAACTAGTAGCTGATAGTAGACACAAAGCTTTGGGTGTGGGAGATGTTTTAGGAGACAATACCAGGACAAAGGGTCTATGGTTCAGGGATCCTAGGATGGTTCCAGTCAGCCTAAAGAGATGTGGTGTTTCTCTTGTAATGGTCGATACACCTCATGTGGGATTATCTAACCTGTCGTACTACTAATAAAGTGATGGTTGATAGATTATCCAAGAAAATACAATGGTAGGAGTAGGGAGGTTCGCAGGGTGGTAGACATGGAAGAGGATTAGGGAGGGAAACTTAAGGTGCCATGCATTTTGACTTGTTTCCACCACCAGCCTCACATGGTCCACACCAAGACCAGGGAGCTTATGGGAAGGGATGAGGAGAGTTGAAGTTAATCGAGTCCTATGACCTCAAGGATCTTAGGATGATCTTAGGTATGATCTACGTCTTCTATAATTTTACTATAGTACTGATAGACATGGGTGTGATCCACTTTTTTCTTTCCACTTCTCTTATATGAGGTTTATATATTCTGGTTGAGCCCTTGGATTGATCCTTGTGCTTGGAGACTCTAACTGAAGGGGATTTAGTGATTAAAAAAATTGTTCTTCTAGTGTGACCTAACCCTTAATGGAGAGAGCTTCTTATGGGATCTCTTTTTAGTTGTGATGAGGCTTTATGACATCATCTTATATATGGACTAGTTATCCATAGTTCATGTCCAGATTGACTATTTCAGGAAGAGGATGTGGTTTATCCATGGTGACAGAACAATTTTTTTCCTCTATGGGTGAGAAGAAAACCCAAGAATAGTAGGATTGACTCAAAATAAGTAGGATACAACCAATTAATCATCAATTAGATATTACTACCCTCAGAGTAGTGGATGCTATGGGATTTTAGATTCCTATAGTGGTGGAATAATACAAGGACATCTTTCCTAAGGACATTCTGGGCTTATCTCCCTATTGAGAGATAAAATTCTATATTAACTTTCACCTAGGTACTTCTCTAATATCTGTTCCAACATATCATATAGCTTATATAGATCTTTGTGAGCTGAAGGTGTAGTCGAAGGACATACAAAGGAAGAGATTTGTCAGACCCAACATGTCACTATGGGCATCCCCAATGTTGTTTTCCAAGAAGCAGGATGAGAGTTTAAGGTTGTGTATAGATTATAGTCACCTAAATCAGGTGACCATAAAAAAAAAATCCACTAACAAGGATCTACAATCACTTTTTTCAATTTATAGGGGTGAGATAGTTCTCAAAGATAAACCTTAGATCAGGTTATCACCGACTTCAAGTACGATACTTAGATATACTGAATATGACATTATGATGCACCTATAGTCATTATGAGTACATGGTGATGACTCTCTATGTGAAAAATTCCCCAACTGTGTTCATGGGACTTATAAACCATATATTTCATCCTTTCTTAGACTGTTTGGTGCTGGTATTCATTGATGACATTCTAGTGTACTTGATATATAAGGAGGATCACATGAGACACTTGAGGATAGTCCAGAAGATACTCCAAGATATCTATATTTATAGTAATCTCTCAAAGTGTTAATTTTGGATTTTATAGGTCCACTTTATGGTAAATTTGATCATAGATTAGTGTGTAATAGTGGAACCAATGAAGGTTGAGGCAGTATTAGCTTTCGATCCACCTAAGAGTGTGATGGAGGTGTGGAGTTTCCTTGGCTTGATAGGTTACTATAGGAGATTTGTGACCAATTTCTATTGGATATCAGTATCTTTGACTACTTTTACCTAGAAGGTAAAACCTTTTGTGTGGATAGAAAGTTACTATTAGATTTTTGAGGAGTTGAGGAAGAGGTTTATGAGTCTACCCATCTTGAGACGTCCAGAGGAGGGTGTCGAGGGTGTAGTGTTCTGTGATGCCTCAGAGACTAGTCTTCATTGTTTTCTGATGTAGAGGTAGTTAGTGATTTATTATGGGTCTTAAAAGTTGAGACCACATGATAAGAAATATATGACCCATGATATTGAGATGGTATTGATAGTCTTCTCCCTAAATATGTGGTGACACTACCATATGAGTGAGCAGTTTATTTTCTAATCTGACCACAAGAGTTTGAAGTATATCTTATCATAGAAGGATTGTAAATTGAGATAGAAGTGATGGATGGAGTTCCTATAGGATTATTAAATATATATAGTCTATAATACTAGTAAGGGGAACTTGTTAGAAGATGATCTTAGTAGGAGATCTTGCTTGTAGTTATTGATCGAGGTGTCAGTGTAGTTAGGATCATTACAATTATCCCTTACGGATGAGAATGGTACAAAATATCTAAAATAGATGGTTGTTACCCCATTTATTCTATAACATGTTAGGGAGGATCATCTTGGAGATACTGGAAATGAGACCTTTCATGTTTATATATCCATTGGACATTCTCCTAATGGATTTTTTTAAGGCGGGGAGCACATAATCCTTTATAGAGGACATATGATGGTACCAGTGATGTTTCATGAAGAGGTTATAAGGGATTTTCATACATCCCCCTTGGAGGAACATCAAGGAATGTAAAAGAAATACCAAGAAATAAAACATTAGTTATAGTGGCTAGGGATAAAGAAGTGTGTGGTAGATTTTATCTCTTAATGCCTCACTTGTCAGTAGGTGAACGATGATAACTAGGATCCAGTGAGTTTAACTTAATCCTTTTAGGCAATAGAGTGGAAGTGATATGGTATATCTATGGAATTCATGATAGGGATTCAATGAATTTCTAGTGGACATGATTCCATCTAGGTGATCATAGAATGACTCCCCATATTGGCCCACTTTTTAGCTATTCGAGAGCAGAGTTTAGTAGAGATATTGGAAGACCTTTACATGAAGGAGATTATCCCACTTCATGGATATTCCTTAATAATTGTTTCAGATCATGTTTCTTGCTTCATTTCACTATTATAGAGAGGATCATAGGAGGCCTTTGGGACTTAGTTTCATTTGAGCATGACGTTTCACCCCTAGAATGATGTCTAGATTGAGCAGACTATTAAGGGTCTAGAGGTAATGTTATAATCTTTTAAGTTGGACTTTGGCTACAGTTGGGGGGATCACCTACCCTTGGTGGAGTTTTCATATAACAACAACCACCATTCCACCATCGACATGAAACTATTTTAGGACTTTTATGGGATAACCTGTTGATGACAACTTTGTTGGACTGATCTAGGTGAGTCAACACTCATGGTCCTAGAGTTCATGAGAGTGATGACAGAGAAGGTGTAGATCATCTAGGAGTGGATGGAGACTACCTCGAGCCATCATAATTCCCATACGGACCAACGATGGAGTCCTTCGGAGTTCGAGGAGGGAGACCATGTGATCCAGAAGGTATTTCCTAGATGTGTATTTTAGATATTTGGATGGGGTGTAATGTTATTTATAATATTTATTGGACCTTTCTTAATACTACGTAGGACCGGCAAGGTGGCATACCACTTGGACCTACCACCGTAGTTAGACAAGGTACACAATATCTTCCACGTGTCGCATCTGAGGAGGTATGTACATGAACCATCACATGTTATCTATTGGGGTGAGATGGAAATCAAGGATGGATCCAAATTTGTAGAGTACCTGATAGAGACAAGGGATCAACCTGAGAATATCCTTCACAGGTGAGCGATTCCCTTGGTGCGTGTTTGGTGGTAGCCTCAGAATCTTCTTTAGAGCACTGGGGAGTGGGAGACCTAGATGCAAGTTCAGTATCATCATCTTTTTGAGTAGGATTTTTGGATTTCCATAATGAAAATATGTAATGCCCCAACCCCAGTTACCCAGAGTCATTGCATTATTTTAATACATTGGCATGATTACAAGGAATCAAGTCTCGAAGGACCGATCAGTTTAGTAGTCTTGGAAAACAGATTACATATATCAAAGTTACATTGCAATTTATAAAATAAAACACAACATAAATAATCATTTTAGAATGCCATTATTACCCTAGCTTAACCCTTCATATCAATCATAATACACTTCTTCGCATCCTAGTAAAATAAAACATAAGAAAGGGGTGAGCTCAGATGCTCAGTAAGGATAACAATATAGATGAAACTATCATAAATACGTATAAAAATTTAAGGCAATGTATAAGGATAAAACAAAATAATTTTAAACTTAAACATCAGAATAATATGGAAAATATAAATCAAATAATCCAATTTACTTATTCAAATGGATATTCTACTAGTCGAATAATCACATGTAAAATCAATAGCTAATTTCATAATGATGGAATGCATAATGACGAACATCATAACCACATAGTCAAGACCCCATGCCAAGACTACAAATAAAATTTTTGTCAAGGCCTTGTCCCAAGACACTAATTTGTCTCATGAGACCTACCTATACATCAAGGAGCTATAGCGGGATCCACCCGTCACTTACTAAGTCCAATGCATTCCTCATATGAAAATGTTGAAACATAACATAAATATTCATATTAAAAATAGCATACGAAATGTTAATAATTTAACAATAAACCATGAATGGTATAAAAATAGAACATCCACATTCAAAAATATCATAAATCATTCAATAAAATATGGAAGATTGTATTATAATAAATTAACCTCAATCAATAATAATATCCAGTAAAAGATGTTGACATAGTTGAAAATGATTAGTAAAAATATTTGAGAGAAATATCCATTTTTGTGAAATCATTTAAAAGTAACACATTTATAAAGGAAGTAATTTAAAAGAGATTTTTGAATAAAATTTTCCCATACCACTTTGAAACTTTTGAACGAAATTAACACTTTAAAACAATCATGTCCATGTACATAAATCCTTAAAATCATTTTGAAAACATGGACATTAATTAAAAAGATTTAGAAAAATAAATCTTTAAAAACATTTAAAATGATGATCTAGTTAAAGAGTCCCTTCCATAAAACATTAAAATATTCCTTTTAATTTTTTTAATGAAACATGGACATATATGATAAATATGTCCCAATAGATACTTACAGATAAACAATCTCAGATAATAATGAGATTGAGGAAATAACCCTTACCTTGTACTTTCCTTTGGTCGAGGGTACGTTTAACCTATTTTATTACGACCATAGTATGTTTTTAAATTATAAAATAACCATATTAATATTTATTATATCATAATTGATTCATTTATGGCTTTATACTACCCATTTAATAATAATTTCTATGTTAAAATAACATTTCGGGTAATAATCACTTTCTTTATCATATGTGTTTTAACTTGTTATTCTTGATCGTAGAAATTATATCATAATTTAATTGCTTCCATAATATAAAAAATTATTTATGTATCATATATATTCAGAATATAAACATGTATAATAGATATATAGATGAAATGGAAAACACCGTTTATGGAGATGGTAGGTCGTACGTACGGATAGACGCCGTTTCCGTTTTCATATCATATTGAACAGAAGTAAGTGAATGAGATAAATGTAAATACACACACACACACAGATATATATATATATTTACAGTAGCATTATTATGTCATATATCACATACTTATTAATAATATATATATTTATAATCATCGTTTAATGGTGAACGTGTAAATGAATCTCATCGCATCGTGGAGATGGTAAGCCGTACGTACGCACACGCGATGATATCATTCTATTGATGGTGAAATATCATGTAATTGGATGGTATATTATATATAAATAATAATTAAAATGTTATATTTATTATTTAAATAAATTATACTCATTTTTATACCCATCCAAATAATGAAGTGTTGAATAGAAAACTACACCACGACGTGGAGACGGTAAGCTATACGTACGCACGTATGATGAATTTTTCATTCATAGGACAGATAGAATAATGAATATGGTTGTACCATATTTATAATAACATAAAAGTATGTATAAGGTAATTTAGTTATTATTTTGGTATGGAAACAACAAAGAAAGATGAAGTGGAAAAAGAAAAGAACTTTGAATGAGGTGATGAAATAATTACCTCTTCTTCGGGTTCTTCCTTTTGATTTGAACAAAAGGGATTATTAGGTTGGATTTATGATTAAAGTAAGGCATATAGGTTGAATTGATGGTAGTTTTGAGGTTATTTGAGCATGGTTTGGCCAAGCCAAATGGCTTTGGAGGTGTGAATTTAAGAGAAGGGGAAGTACCCTTTCATAAGAGAGGTGAGTGGCACTTTAGGAAAATATTGAAATATTAATTTATTATAAAGTTATTTTCGGTTTATAATAGCTAAAAATGGATTTATTTCGAGTATAAGGTAAGTAAGGGTCTAAATCTTCTCAAAAAATAGGTTTTATACAAGTTTAGGTCACCATATTAACCTTATCTTTTAGATTTAACCCTTAGTTAAATAGTTTAACTTTTACCATGTCTTCTTGTATTATTATAATAAATGATTAATAAACTTACTATAAAATTACAAGTGAACCTCAAGTGGTTCATTAATTACATATATATAATTACATAAGTCCTTTGGCCAAACCTTATATTTTTATGAATATTATATCATTTAATAATATAGTATTTGTTTTAAAAACTCATTTATGTCAATTTTGACACTATTTAGTATTTGTTTTTTTTGAAAGTCATAAAAAGTTGATTAATTCAAAAAAAAACATTAAATCAACCCTAAAATTTCATAGTAATCTATAAAATTTGTGGATGACATCAAAATTCTCAATTTACATTTACTTTGATATTTATAATATCAATTGTTTTAATCTTTCATTAATGAGGTAATTACGACATCATCATTGTGTCATAAATAAATTTAATTATTTAATGACTAAAATTTATAAATAAAATACCATGATATAGGAAATAATTTTATCTTTATAATTAATATTTATAGTCGAATTTGTCTTATGTGTAACCATATATTAAAAATGGTTTAGATATTAAACTTTTAATTTAACAATTTTAACTTTTCTTTAAATTAAATATAATAAATATCCTAATCTAACCCAAATGGATCAAAATGATCTTATTTTTTTCCTAAGGTTGATTTTGGTAGAAATACACTTATCCAATAGAATTAGTACATGTGTTGGGTTAATTTTAATATTGTTTTTACCTTTAATTACCTTATTTACTTTTAACCGTGGTAAATAAAATTCAAAAGTTACTATTAAAAAAAATTATTTTCATCATATTGAACCACATTTTACTTAATTATATCAACCATGTATCTAATATTTTTTAAATTCAATTCACATAAGTGGTAAAATTATGTTTTATGAGTATTTTTCACTATTCATCAAAAATTGAAAGTTTTCAGAAAAATACCAAAAATTCACCCTAAGATAATTTTAGTATTCCATATTCAAAAATTATGTCTATTTTACCAAATTCAAAACATATAAGTTTCATTAATTAATTTAAAATTAATTATTGTTGTCGAAACTAGAAAGTGGGTTTTTTAGAAGTAAAAAACTATCAAAAGATTGATATGTGTTTATATCCAATTTAAATGTAAAATTACTTCCAATGACCAACATTGGATTAAATGATAAAAATATAATCTAATTATACTTCAAAACCATTCAAATTTATAATTTAACAATATAAATTATTTTGATTAAAAAATTTGTTTTCAATTAAAATTTAGTATTTTTCACTATTCATCAAAATATGAAAGTTATCAGAAAAACACCAAAAATTTATCTAAACTAAATTTTTATATCCTGCTTCTAAAGAATAATTTAATTTAATTTAATTTAATATATAAATGTAAAATAATGGATTTAAAAAGGGTTTTCCATTAAAAGGAGAAAAAATTTCATTTTTGAAAAATACTTATTTTATCTGAAAAATTGAGTTTTTCCTTATATTATGTCTAAGAAAAACATAATATTAATGTTAAAATTATATAGGATATATATAAAATTCAAAATGTGGTTAATACTATTCATAACCTCTTTTTAAACGGCTAGTTTGATAGGTCGTGATACGTTTGAACTCGGTGTTGCATATAACGCAAGCTATTGAATTACTTTAAAGAGATAACATACTTTCAAAACTTGGGGTGTTACAAAATCACTATGGTGGGGAGAAGTTAACATCCCTATTTTTTCCTTATAAGACTTTGAAATATATTAAGGAATATTTTTGGATCTATGAACTGAGAATGTATGAGATACCAAGGTATGGAGAGGCTTAGTATTGATATTATATAAATATTAAATATATTAATATCATGCATATACAATTTTATCAAATAATGGAAAAAATCCTGAATGGAGTCTCAGATAAGAAACTACATACTGTTGTTGAATCCAAAATGTGGGTTTTACCCTAGGCACAACATAATCTTGGTCCGCATCGAGCTTTTGAATTGTGTGCCACCATGGGAGAAATAATTAAATAAATTAAATATTTATTAAATTATTTAATTAAAAAGCCTAAACTAATTTATCCTCTATAAATATACTGTTATAAGAAATCCCTAGGGTTATCCGCATAATCCTAGGATAGTGGGGAGGAGCCATTGGAGGAGATCTTGGTGGATAATGATAGATCAAAGATCGTTTTTGCCAACATAGTTATGGATCTCACCAACGACAACAACACAAAACTGTTCTTCACCAATTATTGATCCAAATCAAGGTAGGATGTTGTTTAATGTGTATTTATCTATGTTTATTTATCTAATTATTAACATGAGTCAATTCTTTTTGAAATTTGATTTGCGAGTCGATTGTGTTGTGCATCTAGGTTTTGAGGAATTGATATGGTAAATTGATGTTTCTATTCATTATTTGTTCTAACAATAATTAATCGAGGACAAAACAAATAATGGATGAGATTTTTTCCTCTTTGGTGTTTCATGGATTTTACCTCACATTATTCTCATGATTTATCATCAGTATTTCCCTAACCATTAGTTCAACTAATATCGAGTATTTGATCATTGCTCGATCATTCATCAGAATAATGGATTGATAAAGTGGGTTAAATTTCAAGATTTGGGGAGTGATTGAGGTATGCTGGTGATAACGAGTGATCAATATAGGATCAAGATTGGATTATAGATTCCTATTTTCTCAGTTTAGTATGTAGTGATGATGCTATGTGATGGGAACTGATTCTTGATCAATTTTTATGCATAAAATCTAGTGGGTAGAAACAACAAGGCCTAGTCAGATCGAGATCCATGACCTATAGTGGGAATTATGGATAGATTGTAGGAGGGATGCATGGGAGAAGATGTATATAACAATCTAGACTTTAATAAAAATTCCCAACTACACAACGTATATTCCTACAAACTAATTCCTTATAGTCCCCCTTCTGCAGTGCTAGGGTTTCTATATAGAGAAAAATATCACACACCATGTGACATGTGTTACACTTCGTGTGACCTAGTTCTAGAGACTCAGAATGTATCCTATAGGGTACACATGCATGGGAATGACTAGGCACATGGGTACGAGTAGAGTACATGATCATGGCCTGGTACTTGAATATATCCAGGTACATGGACATGTCCAAGGTACACAGGCATGACCAAGTGTACATGGGTATGACAAGACGACACATGCAAAGTGTTGGATGAACTATATAAATCATATACCCAGAGAGGAAATGATTTGTATTTGTATAATTACATGCCATGATAGATGGTGTGACATAGGTATACCTAGGGTTAGTAAGACTTTCCATGTACCCCCCAGCACACATTGTGTACATTTTCATGGGAAGGTTGAGGACCCCTATTCTTCTAGTTTGGACCAGTATCACTTGAGTGTGTTCTCTTGGTCCATCCTTATGATGGTATGATGTGACATTAAATCCTTAGCATAAGTTTGTGATCCCCTCTAAGGGTTAGCCTCAAATAGAGTTTTTATAATTCTCTCCATGAGGCTTAGGGTGGGATCCTCTATCATATCATCTTTTGTAGGTGGGGTTTGAGGAGTCATCATGTCTAACATACACAACTATGTGATCCCCTTCTTAGAAGGTTATTCTAAATTAGGTTTGTGGTATCCCATGGTGATCCTAGGTATGATCCCCTATTTTTTTTATTGATATCTTGGAGATATAGTGAGTACTTCTTGGGCAGGTCCTGATGATCATGACCTCTTAGATGAGCTTCATCAGTGATGGAATGTCTCATGGAGTGAGTACTCCTAGAACGAGTGTTACCTTAAATACTAGAGTAAAATCCTTTGGTTGGATATATGGTTGAGATACCTTGAGACTTAGAGTCTATTATGATTATATCTAGGTTTAATTAGGGTTCTTATTTCTATGAATCATATACTATTTATATAACTTATGATGCGTTGAATACTCTCTTGATACTTATGTTTGGTTAATTCTGGGTGTCCTACTAGATATTTTTATACTAAACCCTATATGAACTCCACCAGAACATGTAATGTCTCATTTATATTATAATCCATTTGATGGTTTCCTTTGAGGACTAGCAGTGGGAATATAATAGTGAGCTCAAATGATTGTGGTTGGGTCTAATGTCTTATTTGACATCAGTCCCCTCCTTCTCAAAAGGTTGGACTCTTTTTCTATATTTAATGGGATTTTATTTGGTCCTTTATACTTTTAGTACATTCATCATACTCTAACATGGGATAGATTTTATACATACATTATGTTATCAACTTCTCTTTCCCTTTTATAATTTTATGGTTATGGATATGTGTGCATGCATACATGTACTTAGGATAATGCATCCCATATGTGGGATATTCTTACTGAGCACTAGTATCCAACCACTACCCTATTGGATGGAGTCTTGGAGTGTATCCCTTAGATTACTGTTAGCCAAGCTAGACCTTGTGGGATAGGTCATTACAAATACATCTATGTACTATCAAGTGAATAAAATTGTGTTACATTTTCACATAGGGGTAAATTTTTTGAAAGGGGTAGATTGGGTATTAACATGATCATCATTGGTGAAAGAGGAGTGGGACTAAGTCTACACACCTAGAAATAAAACCCCAAGGGATATAATTTGGTTGATTCACATGATCTTTATGAACCATTATGAATGATTTGAAAATATTTTTATGATTTGAAGATATTCACAAAGGTACTAAGCTTACGATTATGAGATTATCTATATATAATTTTCAATTTATGTTAAATGTTACATCAAATTTATAAATATATAATCTGATTTAAAATTCATGTTGTTATGATTTAATTTAGTATATTCAATTATTTATAAATTCACCATGATAGAAGGAATCAATACCATATCAATGCACATGATTTATATAGGGATTATCTCACAAGAAATAAAATGAAGCTAGAGTTGGAGTTGGATCTAGATAATAACAAATTATAACTATATTAGGGTAGATGAATCAGGTTATGAAAATAACTTTTCATGTATAGAGAATCTTTCTAATACCCAACACGGTGAAACAATATTGGACCACTTCATGTGAAAACAACCTCCATAATTTTATGGGAATACTAATCCATTAGTAGCTGAGAAATGGTTCAAGTCCATGGAGAATATATTTATATCTTTAGGAAGTAGTAAAAGAGATAAAGTTATTATGGTAGTTTATTATTATTAAGGGATATAATGATCCCTCACATTTTTTCCCAAGCACAGAGGGTCCCTTTTTAGAATTCAAGAGTTTGGAGGAACAATCTGGTATGGAAAAACATATGTCTTCTAAAGTGGATTCCCTAACCTCTAACAACGGGGATGATACTGTGAAGAAGGGATATGAATGTCCCAAATCTATGAATATTGTTCCAGAATTCAAGAAGAGTTTGTAAATACAACATTTTGGGACAGTCTACCTACCTGTTTCCACTGGGTGTGATGATTCACCCAATTGTTTTCTATATTGGAGTCAATTAACAACCCAGAGTTTGATGCTTTCTATCTTGAGATCCTTGGGAAGAAAGGCATCAAAAAAATGGAGGACATTTGAAGGCTTAAAAAGTGTTTCATTTGATGATGGAATTGCTTTACCTTATCATCTTAATGTGTAGGTTGATAATTTGGATCTCTAGGTGGATTTAACCTTTGGGGATCCTTTGGTTGGGGATGTAACATCTCAAGACTTTCTTGGGGATACCTTGGCCTAATTTGGTACTATAACATGAGATAATGTTCAAGAGTTCCAAGATGTGATGCCAGGAAATGCTAAGGATGGTGGTCAAGCTGTTGAACCTAATAGTGATAAAGATGACCCATTGGACATGGATGACCAAGGTAGTGCATGGAAAACTCCAAAAAAATAGATAAGAGGCAGACACCCGATAGATCGTGGTGGCACATGAGGAAGGGGTGGTAGGCACCAAAAAGGATGATTGTGCATAATTGTATGTTGTTGTGATGGTGACATGCATGTCACTTTTATTTTGCTACTCCATTTTCTCTATGAATGTTGAATCTATTTTTAAATAACTTTCTCTGGATCATGGGTTTCCATCCATGGTATGCTCCATTTCTGTGAAACGGAAGGAGAAAATGTTCCTGCATATGAATCTAAATTTACAAGGTTATCAACTAATGCTGTGTATTATGTACATAATATGATAAGTAAGATTGATCCCTTATTTTATGGGATAAATTTTAGACTTATAAGGGTATTAGTCTCTCAATAATTTCTAGTATATGAGGATATACTATTAGGTTCCATAAAGGAAGAGAAATAATTACCCAAGTCATATATTTTTCAATAGAAATAAAAAAATAAACAGGAAACTAAGCACTCTAGAAAAGGAAATATGAAAAAAGGGAATAAGGGAAGGATGTAATTTAAAACTTGTAATATTTGTGGAAATAAACACTGTGGAACATAATTTATAGGAATGAAAGTTTGCATCAAGTGTGGAGATAAGGTCCACTAGGATCATGATTTAAAGGGAAAGAAACAATCCACCAATATTTAATGCTTCAACTGTAAGGAGATAAAAAACTATTAGAATGAATACTCAAGAATCAAGGTAATTTTCCTCAGAAAATTCCAAGGGAGTATTAGAAAACTTATGATATCACTACAGCTAAGGTTTAAGTCTATAAAGATGTAGTGATGGGTATGTTGATGGTAGCCTCAAATTTAACTAATTTTTTATTTGATTTTGGATATTTTCACTCTTTTATATATTCCATATTTTCCAAGAAAATTATATATTTCCTAATAATCTTAAGGAGTGAGTTTTCAATCATAACTCATGGTGGAAATCTTACTAAAACAATGATATTCAAGTCAGTTCCTATTATGAAACATAAACATACCCTATTTGAAAACTTGATTATTATATCTATGGTTGAATTTGAAATAATCCTTTGTATGGACTGAATTTATAATTATAATGTGAAAATTTATTTTTGAGAGAAGAATATTACAATTTGTGATGGAGATATAAAATCCATTGTCTTCAAACGGGAGACTAAATCACTTGAACCATGTCTAGATTAACTGGTGATAGATTTGCTTAATGAAATTATAGGAGAATAAGAGTTGAAAAAACCTAAGAATGGGAAAGGTATCTTTAGAGTATAGTATATAACTATTGTGTAATAATTTATTAATTTGCTTCCTAAAGAACTACTTTGAAACCCTCTGAGTGTGAAGTTGAGTTTTTTTATCACATCCATGATTCCAAACCTATATCTAAGACTCCCTACAAAATGGACATAGTGGAATTTGTAGAACTAAAGGAAAAAATTCATGAGTTGTGTGATAAGGGATTTATATTCCCTATTATTTCACTATGGAGAGCCCGTTTTCTTTTTGTTAAGAAGAAAGATGCTTCTATGAGGTTGTACATTGATTATAGAGAAATAAATTCCATTACTATAAAAAAGTATCCTCTTCCCCACTTTGATGACTAGTTTGATAAAATTAAAGGAGCTTAATATTTTTCAAAGATTGATCTTCATTCTTGGTATTATAAACTGTAAGTAAAGAAAGAAGATATTCTAAATAAGATATTTCATATGAGGTATAAACATTACAAATTTATAGTAATATCCTTTGGATTAACTAATTCACCCTTTATTTTTATGGATATGATGAAAAAATTATTCAAGGGTTATCTTGATAATTTTATTATGGAATTTATTGAAGATATCTTGGTAAGAACTAAAATTCACAATTAACATAAGAGTTATTTACAAATCATTTTTAAGACTCTTAGTGAAATGGAGTTATATGGAAAATTTATCAAATGTGAATTCTGGATTTTGGATGTTTCTTTTCTTGGACATTTTGTCTCTAAGGATGCAATATCAGCTGATACTTCAAAGAAAAAGATAGTGGTGGAATGGAAAATGCCAATGAATATAACCTATGTGCATAGTTTCCTTAGATTAAAATGTTACTATCAATAACTTCTTCAAAATTTTACTCGATTATCTAACCTATTAAATAAGTTGACACATAAAGGGCTTAAGTTCATATGGGTAGAGGAATGCAAATAAAGTTATAAATAATTAAATAGGATATTGGTCAATGCACTGATATTGAATTTACTATTGGGAAGGGTTGTATTTGTGATATATATTGATGCATCAAAGAATGGACTTTTATGTGTCCTTATATGTAATGATAGTGTTCTTTCCTACGAATCAAGGTAGTTAAAGATTCATGAACATAAATATAAAACCAGTGATCTTGAGTTGACAACTGTAATATTTTTATTGAAGATATAAATGAATTATCTTTATGATGAAATATGTGAAATATATACATATCACAAAATTTTAAATACATCTTCTTATAAAAAGAGACCAATATGAGGAAAATGAGATTGTTAGAACTACTCAAGGATTATGATTTCTCAACAACTTGGGAAGGAACATAATGTGGTTGATTTGTTGAGTAGAAAATATCATGATGTTATCATCAAAATGAGTATGAGAAAATATCTTATATTCATATATTTAGTAAAGTTGGACATGGAAAACATTAATAGAGGGGGAAAATCACATCTATTCCAAATTATTGATAAACCAACTATGAAAACTCATATATTTAATACACTTTATTTCATGATTTATTATATAAAGGTACACATAATAGAATCCCAAAATATCACGAGTCCTAGTTTATTTAGGTAATTAGGTACATAACATGACAACTTTCAAAATAAATACAATAACATTATTTAAAAACTCCATAACATATGTTTATATTCCATAGATCTTCTAAAACTGTATGGGATAACCTAAGGATGCACATAAGAAAGGTGTGATCTATAAAGCCTAGTAAGTTAATAAAAAAATTATAACATAATGTAAATAAGTACATGTGATCCAATAGGTATATCAAGGTAACATAAGACTAGTGAGAATCATAATCTTGAACAATGAGGCATGATATAACATGATAGCATAAAGACAACATGAGAATGTGGCCACAACATAAAATATGGCATTATAAGAATAAGTCAAGGATAAAAACTAAGACAAAATAACACAATGTTCTCAATATAACCTCTCATGCACCATACGCTGAATATCATGAGATAAAAACATTACCTAATTCATTGAAGGACTATATAATTCTGGTCCCACCCGTAACTTTCATATCATGTACATGCATAAGTGTGCCACATAGATCATATAAACTAATGATTAATTTCATCAATTTTAACCCCAAAATTTAGGATTGTAGGTTTAATACATGTAAATACCCAATAAATTAAGGGTATTTACAACTAGGTGAATATTCTTGAGTGGAAATGGAGATGGGTATTCACTACACAAATGTTTGGTAGGGAAAATTATAGGATAGTTTCAGCAGCATAATAGGTGTACATAAAGGTTTATAGAAAGGGTGAATGAGATATAAATGGGTCTATAATTACTTGATAATAATAATTATAGTAAAAGGGATGTGTAAAAATATTTCCCAACATGAACAATAAGAAATCAAAAGGCATTACATAAATAAGGTGCATGAATAAAGAGGAGAAGGAGAGGATCCCTTACCTTGAGAGGGTACTTATAAAAGATCTAGAGGAGATTATTAAGTGATTGGGGAACCTTGGGAGGGATTTACAGATGGAATTTAATAGTAATTTCGTGATAAAATGGGTTTTAGTGAAAAGGAATAGGAGGTTAGGTGGGTTTATATAGAAAAAGAGAGGGGAGTTCTTTATTAATTTCCAAACCTAGGTTTTGGAATCTATATGATAAATTAATCAAAACCACAAACCTTACCATGGTTTACGCCCACGGTTTCTTCTAAATAGGAGTGGTTTTAACTATTTTATAAGTCTAAAAACTCAAATCCTTAAAATAATACCCTTGGTGATGTGGAAGTGATTCATGTTTATAAAGAATTGATTTTAAAACCTTAAAATATAATATAGGTTTTGGAGGACTCATTAAGGGTTTATAAAATTAATTAAATAACATAAAAATTGCATTATTTTAAATGAAAAACATAATTTTTGATGTGGAAACTTTTTATATTATTCATTACATCATTTTTTTGATTTTATGATGTGATAATAGATACTGTATATTTATACAGTATTTATTTTTTCCCAAAACTTTGACTGTCTCCAAAAATTATGAAAAATATACCATTGACTAATTTTGATGTGATTAATTCAAAAATAATATTTATTTTATCCAAATAATTTTATAATTATGTTATTTTACACTTTTAAATAAAAAATAATTGTTTATTAAAAAATCAGGGGTTTTTTGACAATAACAGTTTTCTGACCCTTATAAAAATTACATTTGACTTGTAAACATATATTATAATTTAAATTTAATAAATATTATTTAATAATAATATTTTATTAAAATATAATTTTTTTAAGATTCTTTAATACCTCAAAAAGAGTTTCTTAATTGACACTATATATTTCCCAAAAATACAATTTTTGTTTCATCATATCAAAGTCTAATTTTTATCTAAATTATGTTTACTCATTATAAAGTAAAAAAAGATAAATATAATCATTATTTTATTAAAAAAAAATCATATTGTTATGGTCTAGATACACAACTCTTTATTACATTAGTGAATTTCTTAAGGGTAAGTTCCATGATGTTGTGATTTTCATGGGGTGGTTTAACGAACATGGTTTGCACTGTGATCTTGATGAGTTTGAAATTATCCTATAAATATTTTTGATCATGCTTTAGTTATTTAATCTCATATTGGGATTGTTAAAGGGAAAATCCTAGTACTGCTATCTCCCTCAGAAGCTCTAATTAATGGGATTCATAGGGTATGATCCTACTGGTTGAGGCCATCACTCATTCCTTATGTATTAATTTGAATTTATCATAACCCTTAATATAATAATCTTAATGTTCATTGTAAAATGTCTATATTATCAATGATTATGGTTATTAATGATCTTTTAAATCTGATAGGATATAACTTATAATAGTCCAAAATAACCAAATTAGTGCATAAATTCATTTCTTAATAAGGAATTTAATCATATAAAAATAAAAATTTAATTTATAAAATTTTGGGTTGTTAAATTATCCCCTCCTTTAGAAACCCCCCACAAAATTTTCATTTCACACACTAAAATAGATGAGGGTACTTTTGTTTCATCACCTCTTCCAGTTCCCTGGTCGCTTCCTCAAACTTATAGTTCCGCCATAATACTTTGACTAGGTGAGTTGTCTTATTACATAGAACTTTGTATATATGATATAAAATCTTCACTGAATATTCCTCTTATAAAAGATCGTTCTATAATGGTACCACCTCTGTATTCAGTACATGTGAGGGCTTTGGTTTGTACTTCCATAAGAGGGATACATAGAACACATCATGTACTTGATATAGGTTAGGTGGGAGTTCTAGTTGATAGGACACCACTCTAATATTATCAAGGATCTCAATGGGGATGATGTATCTTGGACTAAGCTTTCCTTTCTTCCTATACTTCATGAATTTATTCCATGATGATAAATGAATGAACTCTTTATCTCCAACCTCAAACTCTAGGTCTCGTCGATGATTGTCTGCATATATTTTCTATCAACTTTGTGTAGATTTCATATGATGATAAATGGTTTGAAACATCTATGTAATCTCTTGGATAAGACCAAGTCCTATCATCTTCCACTCTCCAAGTTCATCCCAACATTTTGGAGTCTGATACCTATTCCCATACAGATCCTTATACGATTCTATTTGATAACTGTAGGGTCCTGAAAAAGCCGCAAAGGAGATTCTACCCAATTCCCCCCAAAGAATTGGGGGAAATTATGGAAATTATAGAGAAAATCCAAAGGATGGTACAAGCCGAACCGGTCCACAGACTGGTCCCATGAAAACGCTACGTGGCTGGTTCCACGAAGCACCCCCTCCACGAACCGGTGTCGTTCGCGGAATACAGGCAGAGATCCTCCGTGGGTGCAAGGTAGGATGAGTGCCAAGCTGGTCCACAGTCACAAACCACCCCCGACCGTGGACCGCGTCGACCGGCCCGAACCGCATCCACCGTCGTTCGTGGAATGGAGGCGTAACCCTCTACCACCGCGAAGCACTCCCTGAGTTGGTTTGGTTCGTGGGGGAGGTGCGTTCAATGCACCCGTGAGTTTCCAATTGACCAAGTAATCCATGAACCGGGTCTCCGATCATGGGCCTCCGCAAAATGTGCCGCATGACCATTGATACATATATTTCCCCACTCAATAAAAGGAGATCTAGGGGGAAGAGCCAGAGAGTTTTGGGGGAGGATTTAGAATAGATCGATCAGATTTGGGTGGAAGGATTTCGAAGGAAGGAGCTTAGGATTTCACAAACAGCGGAGTTCTAGTTCGCAAACCAGAGCAGGTATGAACTGGGGAACAAATTAATAAGGAACTAGAAAATTCATAATAACTTGGTGAATAGCGAACTTAAAATAACAAAGAAAGGAAGACTGTGAACCATGGCCCCTCTGCGGATGCACTCCCCCGCGGACCAGGGAGTTTATGCCCCTTTTCCGATCCACCGCACCGCATAGCACCCTCCTATGTGGGCGAAGCCCCGACCGACGAACCTATGACCAGCATCGCCCTCGGCCACCGGTGCTCGCGTGGACTCCTCCGCGAACCACCCTGGTACGAGGGCCGAACCCAAGGCCGTGAACCACCTTGCTTCACGGGATTCCCACCAGCCCGCGAACCACCTTGGTTCGCGGAGTTCTTATCAGTTCGCGGACCAACCTGGTTCGCAGACGGCCTCTCCAGCCGCGTATCACCTCCCTACGTGAAGGGAACCACTAATCATACATGTGTGTAGCCCGCGAGAGCCTTTGGAGTTCCCATTCCCCAAGCCAGACAAAACCCTTCCAATCTGGCCTGATCCTCCGCGACTCCCTCATTGGCCCATTCATCAGCCCCGAGCCGAGGAATCCATCGAAGCCACCGGACCCGTGTGATATAACCTTTAGGTGCATCAGCGTGCCATTTTGAGTTCACATACCCATGGTAAATAGGGTCGAAGGGGTTGCCCAGACCCTTGAGTGGATTTCCGAAGCATTTATAGGTTCACATTCCCATGACAATGAAGATTCCAAGATTTGGAGCCCCCTTTCTACCCCTCTGCTTGTTAGGGCAGAGAAACTTATCCCCTCCCTAGGGCGTGGCCGGTTACCCATCAAAAGGAATCCCCCATGCACTTCCGTACTTCCCCACGGCCATGCCCAAGGAAGGGCATAACGGGGAAGGGAGATGCCCTGTCCTTATTTGGGGCTAGGTCCCTCTCCCGCTGCACTTTTTCACCATGGGAATCCACCTCGGAGTAAGCCCCGACCTTATGGGCCACCCTATGCGTAAGCCCCACTCCACTTCTCACGGACGCACCTTTCACGACGTGATCGTCTGGTCCATGCTGCCTCTTGTTTCTCACACCGAGCATGACTCACGTGGGCTTAGAGTAAGCATTGACCATGACATCCTCTTATGGGCCTCCTCAAAGTGTAAGCCCCAATCCATTTCCATGGGCCTCCTCAGAGTGTAAGCCCTAGTCTACACCATGGGACTCCTTAGAGTGTAAGCCCCAATCCATTTACCTGGGCCTCCTCAGAGTGTAAGCCCCAATCCATTTCCCTGGGCCTCCTCAGAGTGTAAGCCCCAGTCCACACCATGGGCCTCCTCAGAGTGTAAGCCCTAGTCCATACCATGGGCCTCCTCAGAGCGTAAACCCCATACCTATTCGAACTACATGGACTTTGATACCTGTCTCCCAGGCAGGGTACATAGGAATCCTCCATGAGGTTTAAGCCCAAAAACCGGTCAATCTGACTATCTTCACATCGGTTCACCACACCACTCCCAGTGCCGCCTCATTGAGTCCAGAATCCTCTGGGTCATTAATCCAATGAGGGATGGTAAACCTCAGGCATAAATGATTCCGAACCCTTATGTACAGCTGACCATTTCCAACCAGGAGTAATCTGTGGATACTATACTTGGGTATAAACCAAATATCCACGAACATATGAATACATCTTAAATCTATAAGAGAGTCCTGGAACAGGCAATAATTCCCCCCAAAAGGGTGTGATGAGCCCGAATTCCCATCCTCTCGACCAGTGTGAGTTCTTAAGAATCGCTGGTCAAACCACCTGGAGAACACCTGCCTTTGGAAAGCAGGTCCATGTGTCATCCGATACGGAACTGTTGGGCATTTTGAGACCGATCCGAAACAAAAATGGTGAAACCAATGTGAACCCAACGTGAATCTTTAACCAAGCATGACAGATTTAACCTAATTCCACTTTGTTCCCCCTTTATACTCACAAGTAGGGCCAAGAAAGGTCATTAATTACGCATGGGATCATGAGATGATGCTTTGACGGGTTTGATGTTCGTATTTGTTAAAATATTTTATAGGTACCACATAGAACTCCCTTCGATCCAATGGCATCCCAAAGGAACTCATAGGTGCATGCTTCCAACTACGTAGCGACCATACTTCCTCACCAACGAAGGACCCTGTCACCTACCCAGCATCTTCAACGCTGGGTCTCAGACGCGTTGATCTAAGAGTACCATGTGAACTATACTCTCTCGATAGTGGAGGCAGCCATGCACTCCCTCTAATCTGTCAGGACTCACTGGTCGCCTGCCCAGAAGTGACCGCAAAGGAAGATCCAGACAGCCCCTGTTGCTGTCTCCAACCGTTTCGGGAGTCTATCCCCTGAATGAGACAATGCGTACCTCCCTTATCTTAGGGAGGCAGATGAGGTCGACATTAAGGACTTCATCCTCGCCAAACGGGGGCTCCGCTCCAAGGCCCCCGCTGGGAGACATCATCACAGTCACGCCGTGACTCGACATCCTCACACTCAGGAGGATGTAGCCCCGAGGATATAGGCCCCACGCTCCCCAAGATCCGGCCCCTCGGACTACCCGATGAGGGTGCCAAAATTACAACTGGGGACCGGTCATTACCCTTATCCCTGAGGAGGAGCTCCACTGCCCAGTCACAGAGACGTATCACGAACAGGCACATACACCTTTCGCTCCTCCGAAGCCTGCCATCCAGACATGGCAGCATCATACGAGCAGGCGCACATCCCTGCCGAGCTCTGTCAAGTCCATCGCTCACATAGGACGACACCTACCCGAAATGCACCTCTCCCCGCCCAGGGTAGTGAAGCCCACCAACCCGACGTGGTGGCAACCCAGCCCCTGTAGGACCATCTCCTCACAGATTCTCTTGATGCCTACCATCTCAGCATGGTGGTGATCAACAAAGCCCACCATCCAGATGTGGCGGCAGTTAATAGGCGGGCACATCTCCCTCCCAACAAAGGCCACCGAATCGATATGGTGGGAAACCAATACATGCAGGTCCAACTCCCTGTGGATGCAAGTAAAGTCTGCCACCCTGATGTGGCGGAAAACGGAGAGATGAACTGACATATCCCGGCCTAGGGGCATATTCGTTCACCTGACCCGACACAGGAGAATTGTCAGTACCCACTGACCACCGGAGGAACGGAGCAGGATATTCCTACTCCGATACCGGAATGGGCCTTCATACCCATTCCAGCCAAAGATGTCTCTCTGCATATCCTAGAAATGATGGAGGAGAAGGTATCGATCCCAGATCATATCTTGCAGACTTTCCAGAATGTAATTTCATCAGCGAAAACAACAAGGACTCGGGCCCATGAGCCCGTCTCCCCAATTGAGGTGACTCATATAAGAGATGAGATAGCAACCTCAGAGTAGATCTGCATCCCTGCTTCCTCCCAAAAGGGTCACCGGCTATATTCCGTGACACAAGGGCAAACAGATCGAGCAGCTTCACTCATTCCAACTAGGGGACACCCGTCCATCATGGTGGATTCTCCAGAGCAGACATATATACTTGCTAAAAGTCAAGATGTTCCTTGGTGTATCCCGGAAGCATCACATGACCCAATTAGACAGGGACCCAAAGGTGAAGGCCGTTGTCAATAGTAGACGGTCCCCGCTGCTCGTAAGAAAGCACCCCAAATGCGCCGAAGGAAGTCGGAAAATAAAGAGCGGATTCATGAATCCACTCTATTGGAAGTTGGGGTTCCCGATGCCACTAAGCTCATGTCGAAGGCTCCTAACCCTTCCCACCCATTACCATATTATAGGAGCGGCATTAGCAGTTGTGAAGGTCCTCCCCGCAATGTCACTACCAGCAGCTCTGAAGGTCCTCCCCAGAGCACCCGTGGGGGACTCCCCCACGGTCATATAATGATCGATCACGAGAGATCCTCTTTTGATGCGAGTCACATAAACCCTCCACGTAACCAGAAGATCGAGAAACAAAAAGGCCCTCCACTTGCTGCGGTCCAACCTAAAGGTCCTCCCCGAGGTGTACCCTGCAAACACTCTCCATACAGTGGGACCACATATTATGATAGTAGTCCTCACTATCATAGTCACAACTGCGGAGGCCCTCCCCGCAATGAAATCTCATCACGACAAGAAGGACCTCCCCTTGTCGTGGCCTGCCCTGAAGGTCCTCCCCAGGGGTTACTCTGCAACGACACTTCGCGCAGCCGGGCATCAGATCACGGTGGTAGTACTCGACACCCTGATAACGGAGGTCCTCCCCGTAGAGACGTCAAGCAACGAGAAGGCCATCCCCTCATTGCGGTACATTCGGAAGGCCCTCCACAGGGTGTACCCCACAGAAATTCTCCCTGCGATAGCTATAATGGTAGTCCTCACCATTGCAGTAGCTGTAATGGTAGTCCTCACCATTGCAGCCGCCATTGCGAAGGTCCTCCCCGTAGTGGCCCCAAGAAACAAGAAGGTCCTCCCCTTGTTGCAATGTGTCTTGAAGGTCCTCCCGAGGATGCACATCGAACGTCAAACCATGATGGTCATCCTCACCATGATGGCAGTTGTTGTGAAGGCCCTCCCCGTAACAACGCTGTGCAGCCAAAAGGTCCTCCCCTTGCTGTGACATGCCTTGGAGGTCCTCCCCGGGATGTGCACTACAAAATTCCTCTATACAGTGAGGCGTCAAGCAGTAATGGTACTCCTCGCCATTACAGACGTCATTGCGAAGGTCCTCCCCACAATGACATATCATATCGACAGGAAGGTCCTTCCCCTTCTGAATCAAGCACAGAAAATCCCTCGTATGCCGAGGCACTCAGAAGGATGGGATCAAGCATGTCAGATTCCCAGCTAGTCTCCAATGACATACTTCTTCAATCATAAGATGTTCTAGGGTCACTTTTATCTTCTGAACCACCCCAGAATCGCATATATGATAACTCAACACCTACCGGTCCCACTGCCTCCGACCACACTGACAACGAGCGTCTCAGTTGGGCTGACAAGGTAGAGGAATCACTAGCGGAGGAGTATTCCGACATGTTGCACCTGAGGAAACGACTGGCCAGTGATGATATACCAGTTATGTTTTTGGCCATGACTACCTCTCAGTTCGACATACCCAGAGAGTTGTCGGAGGAATGCGTGCAGGGCATTCGCCATAATATATGGACAACCCTACACCAACTGAAATCAAGATTTCTGCCCTATAATGGGTATGTAGACCATGTCAAGATAATAGGAGACCTCCTGCGTCACATCGACCTGGAATCTCTTCCTTCGGCGCGGAAAAAGCGACCCGAGAGGCGTAAAGGCAACACGGAGATAGCTTGCCTCTGTGTGCTGCACCAGTTGCATCACCTCATCGGTGACGCCTTGACGGGAGTCCATATCAGAGGATGGGGAGAACATGGAGATCTGCATTTCAATTTTCTCACCACCCAGAAGAACCCCTTTGATATGGTGTCTTGCAATGTCATCACATCAAGACAACAATCGAGTGGTTTCCCTGTTCGCGAAAGGCAATACACCCAATGGAGTCAGGATTTGAGTAAGTCCCAGAAGCATCAGGCCCGACTGGAACAAGCCATTAAAGAACTCCTGAATCAGGCCACCAAGAGCCTACAACAGACCTCTCACCTAAGAGAGGCCAATCAGCGATCATTGGATTCCTCCCCAGAAGGGATTGATTCATAGAAGAACTCGACACCAAACCTAGTTCACCCCTGAATGGGGGCACACAAGATTAGGCAGGCAGCAATAACAGCAGCCACTGCCGCAATCCAGGGTCAACCCCAGCCTATAGGGCTAGGGGAATTTTTAACAACAAATTCCCCTGTAAGACCAATAAAAATGGGAAGAGACTCAACGTCCAAAGAATGGAGCCAACCCCAGCCCTCAGGACTGGGGGAATTATTAACTCCTCAACAACAACCTCCCCCACGAGAATCAGTATTCTCTCATCTAGGGAGGATAGTCAGAAGAGGATTTTCCTACCCTATCCCATCATTTGAATCATTATCCCCTCCGAAATGGAGGCGTACTGTAAGGTCACACTAAAGAACTCTCCACGTCACCCTTAGTCAAGGAGCCCGAAAGCAATCCCAGGACAGGAGAGGGAAGACCAGTAAAAGACGTGGTAGATCCTCTTCCTATTTAGAAGATGACATATTCTCTACCCCGTGATACACATCTATCAACGCCATAGAGGCTAACCCCACGAGTAGCACCAAAGATGACGCAAATCCGGATGGACCGGGAGATGATGGTTTCGGTCAGGCTGTGACTCACAACGAACCACCAGGTTTGCACACCTGGAACCAGAGGGCCATTCTAAATATTGCTTCCCCTTCAGCTAACCTTCCTCTTTTGACCCTGCGAGCTTCCAATAAGGATAATAATAAAGGACCGGTTACTCTTAACCCGCCTCCTTCTATCGATAAAATCGAGCCACTTACGCTCGAAGAGAGGTTCGCTCGACAGGAATAGGAAATGAAAGAATTGAGGCGACTTAACGCCGAGCTACTCCAGAGGAACCGTCTTTTTGAAAGCGCATCCCAAGAGAAGCCACATCATGCACTCCCAGTAAGTGCACATCAAAGACCAAGGTTTTCCCCGGCAAATGAAGCACGGTCAGGGCTCCCACCCAACGAGACGCCCGACCTGTCCAACTACCTAAATGTGGATCCGGATGAATTCCAAGACTTACCTACACTCAGGAAGAAACTGGAGTGAGTACGTATGAACCCTCCGAAGGTGTCATAAACGGCACATGCAGCCCTGGTGCCAACTGAGATGGATCCTTAAGAAATGCCTCGGGCTGCACCTGCTCAGGACTGGGCCCAACAGGATGTAAACCAGGGTCTCACCAACACCACCGAGGCACTAACGGCTCAATTGGAAGAAATAGAAGGTCGAAGCGCTCTGATACATCCAGAGAGAAAGCCCTACCCAGATTGGGTGAGCAAAACGCCACCTCCACCCAATTTTGGGAGCCTTGTATTCCCTATATTAAATGGATCAGGCGATCCGGAATAGCACTTGATGCACTATGCATCTTATTGCGACCCTATGATGGGAACTCCAGAACAACAAGAAGTAGTGAAACTCAGATGCTTTGTACGGACCTTGCAAGGATCTACCTTCGTCTGGTATATGAGTCTGCCAGATCAGTCAATAAAAAGTGGGGAAGACCTTCGGAAACAGTTCCTCTTTCACTTCAGCTCGACGTTGCCTAAAACAACGGTCAGTGACCTCATGAACTGTAAGAAGAGGGAGAACGAGAGGGCCTCATATTTCATCGCCAGATGGAATGGTCTGACCTAATCTCTGAACATTCCAATGCCTCAAGATGATTTACTCGCCATATGCATCGATAATCTTCGAGATGAGCTGCGAACTCCGCTCATACCAGTGGAGTGCACCATTGGCTTCCGCCAACTCTCAGCCATTGCCCAGAGAATCGAGGACTCCCTGCAGTAGACCAATTTGAAGTCCCGAATAGCCTCGTAGGCTCTTGCAAAGAGAGAAGCCAGATCTGAAGCGTCCTCTGTCACGTTCAAGCTAGACCCTGTGCCTGATCCACCACTCGGGCCTCCACCAAATCGTCAAGGCCCCCTGCATATTAGCAGCTGCCTCCACCTAGGCGGGACGATCTGAAAGGGGAAAAGTGGAACCAATGTGAGGAATGAAGACATAGAGTATACTCATTCCGAGAGGACCAAGTCCGTGGCTACTTCATCGCCGCCATGAATTGCAAATTGCTCCACCTCCCAGAGCTGAGGAAACCCAAAGAAGTTGGCCGCGATGACAGGCCAGACTACTGTTCCTACCATCAAATGTTGGGGCACAATATTCGGGAATGCTTCGTTTTCAAGGACCTCCTACAAAGGATGGTAGACTCCGGGAAGGTCGAGTTGGGACCACCCCCAGCACATGTGACATATATTTCTACCACTGACTCCAATAAGGGAAAGGGGTGGTAGGAAGTCACCAGAAAGAAGGGGTAGAAATTCGATAACTGGATGACTCGGAAGACTATCAATCGAGCCCAGGGCATACTCCGAGCTCAACTATAGCGGCCGGTGCTGCCACTAACAGCCCCTGATGGCTCACAACCGACAATATCAGCCTCACAACCCTCCACAAGCCGGTTATCCAGGCGTAATCAAAAAGGGAGGAGATAAGAGAAAGAGGATCAGTCTGTGACGAGGCCAAAGTTCGCCCTGACACTGTCAAATTTCATGCCCTCGAATTTGGCGCCATGGGCACTGACCCACCAAACGACACCATCAGGGACAACCGTCTAGGTTGACCTATCAGAGGATGAAGAAACAATCTTTGGTTCCATCAACATTATCCATATTATGGAATCATTCCCTGACTAAGGGTATGGTTATGAACCTGAGCTCCCAATACAAGGAGCCGGGACGAGGAATCGCAGAGGCAGGGGATATCAGGGAAGGCACAGTCATGGTCGAAACCAACCCTATGGTTGGAACTTGGCCTGAACCGTTAATATCGCAAAAACACATGGGAGAGACCTTTAATGGAATTAGCAGGAGAAATAACATCCCTCCACCTCCATAATCATCCACTTTTCCCCCATCATTCTGTGGTACCCATCAGTGGAGGAACAAGCGCCTAGCCGACTAGTGCGTAAAAACAGACCGACTGGGCTGAGTCCTCAGAACTTGGGGACATCATCAACATCTGACCCCACAGCCAGTCCCTCCTCATCACGTATTCCAACTCCCAAGATTCCTACTAAAGCTCCCCCACCAATGGAGAAGCGTCGGCCGCTGGAACAGAAATACGACATCCTTAAGCAGCTGGCGTTGGTACCAGCCAAACTGTCGATCCTGGACGCCTTGAGTTTGTCAGCCGACCTCAGGGAGGCACTTATAGAAGACTTTCTCAGTCCATAGGAGTTTCAATCTGAGGTAGTAGTCGCCGAGATTTTTCGGACGGAGACTGGCTCGGCTGAATGCAATGTAGTGATTTCCTTCACCGATCTAGATGAAGATGCCATCATGTAGGGACACATCAAACCACTATATGTGTCTGGCACGCTAGATGATGTTGAGATCCGCAAAGTATTTATTGACAATGGCTCTAGAGTTAACCTCCTTCCCCTACGGAAACTCCATAAGTTGGGCTATAGAGAGGGTGATTTAATACCCTCAGCCACAACTCTGCTAGGTTACAACAAGAGTGAGCAGAAGCCGATGGGACAAATTAAGCTAAAGACCCATTTTGGAAACCTTGTGGCCTACTCAGAATTCCTAGAAGTTCGACAGAACACAGCATTCAATGCCCTACTGGGAAGGCCATGTATCCATAATCACTTGGCCATTCCTTCATCCTACCACCAATGTATTAAGTACTGCATCAATGGGAAAAGTGGGACATTGCACGCTGAAAAGGCCCCGTTCGAGCTCTCCGAGTCACACTACATTGACGCTGGGTTTTATGAGAAAAAGAGGAAGAAACCTTTGACCTATAGTATCTACTAGATCCCTGCTCCAAATGGTCTGGAAATGGTTCCTAATGACCCACTCAGACAGTTTGGAAGAGACTAAGTACTTCCCATCAACCACGTTGAGAGCATGGATTCAAGTTCTGACGCACACTCAGCTGTCTTCATGACTTCAGCCATAACAGCCGAGCATGACAATGCCGGAACATCTGCCAACCCACAATCTAGGGGAAAATACTTGAATGGGGATTCCCATGATGCCTCGCCCTCAAACCCCCGAGAGCCCGGGCCGGAAACTCTCCCCCTGTCGGATCAAGAAGATGAGGATTTGGGAGAAGAAGAGGAGGAAGATCTCAGGGATGAAACTCCTGAATTTAAGGAAGGTATATCCACTACTGTGGACGAGCTCAGGGAAATAAACCTGGGTACCGAGGAAGACCCGAGCCCCACTCTTGTTAGTGCATCCATGTCCCCCGAGGATCACAAAGTATATGCCTCTTTCCCTGAAGCAACACCGGGATGTCTTTGACTGGAATTACATAGAAATTCCGGGACTCGATCATGAAGTGGAAAAACAACGCTTAGGTCTTCCAGGAGACCACCAGGGCTATAAACAGGCCGCCAGAAGGAAACACCCCTCACATGCTGCCAAAATAGAGGCTGAAGTAGATAATATTATCAAAGTAGGCTTCATTCAGGAGGTCCAATACCCCATCTGGTTGGCCAACATCGTCCTTATTAAGAAAAATAACGGGCAAGTCTGCGTCTGCATTGACTTTAGAGATCTTAATCGGCACTGCCCGAAAGATGATTTCCCGATCCCGATCACTGAGTTATTAATCGATGCAACGGCCAGGTATGAGGCTCTATCCTTCATGGATGGCTATTCTGGGTATAATCAAATCAGGATGGCCCGATAAGACAAAGAAGCCACTACCTTCAGGCCCCCCAAGGATTATTCTATTACAGGGTCATTCCCTTTGGTCTCAAGAACACTGGCACCACATATCAACATGCCATGCATCGTATCTTTAAACCATTCTTGGAGAAATTTGTCGAATGTTACGTAGATGACTTGGTGGTTAAGTCTAGAAAGCGCTCAGATCACCTGTCAGATCTTGAGACCATCTTCAACAAACATCGAAAGCATAGTCTGAAGATGAACCCTTGAAGTGTGACTTCAGGGGTTACCTCAGGGAAATTCCTTGGCTTCGTCGTATGCCATCGTGGCATCGAAGTCGACCTTGAAAAGACAAAGGCTATTCTCTGCCTGCCACCTCCCCACAACCTCACTGAGTTGAGAGAATTCCAAGGGCACTTGGCCTATATCAGGCGGTTCATAGGCAACCTGGTAGGCAAATGATTTCCCTTTACCAGGTTAATGAAGAAGGGAGTCAGGTACCAATGGACAGATGACTTCCAAGAGGCGTTTGACATCCTAAAGAGGTACCTCTTAATCCCACCGGTGCTCATTACCCTGGTCAAAGGAAGACCTCTCATTCTATACATGACAGCCCTGGAGTAGTCACTAGGAGCCTTCCTCGCACAAAATAATGATGACAATAGTGAAAACAGTCTCTATTACCTTAGCTGAACCATGATCACTACCGAGACTCGATACTCAAACATCAAGAAGAGTTGTTTGGCCTTATTCTTCGTAGTTCAAAAGTTTCAAAATTATCTGCATCATCATTAAGTCTATTTGGTCTCACATAATAACCCTCTCAAGTACATCCTTAGCCTCCCGATGCTGACCGGGTGCCTATCCCGATGGACGGTCATCCTGCAACAGTTTGAAATCTGGTTTGTGCCTCAGAAGGCCATCAAAGGCCAGGCATTAGCAGACTTTCTGGTGGAGCACCCTTTAATAGGGACTACCGCACCGGACATCGAGCTACCCAATGGAAACATCTTCGTATTTCAAGAGGAGCTCCCAACATGGGAAATGTACTTCGACGGCGCATCCCAAAGCCCAACTGGAAAAAGGATGGAAGATCCCAAATTTAACAAGGTGGGTCTGGGGATAATACTCATGTCCCCAGAAAAGGAAGTCTTTCCATATTCCTTTCTTCTGTTAGAAGGATGTACGAATAATGAAGTGGAGTATCAAGACCTCATTGCAGGACTGGATATCGCACTCCAGGTACAAGTACAACACCTTAAGGTAAAATGTGACTCAGAACTGGCCATCAAGCAAGTCAATGGTGACTATACTATCAAAAAGGAGGAGCTGATTCCCCTGTTTGACCATGTCCAAGAGATAATGTCAGAATTCTCTACAAAACCCACATTAAACTATATTCCCCAATCTCATAATGCCTTGGCCGACGCATTAGCTAATGCGGCAACAGCCCTAGCCGACCCAGACCGGGATGAAATAGTCACCAGTATTGCTCACCGTCGAATGGTCTTGCCGTTTTTCCGGACTAAGACAGAAGAAATCAATGAATTCAGTCCTTTATATGAGCCATATTCTACCACCACTGGCTAGATGACCCCCATTGTAAACTATCTTCTAAAGGGAGAACTTCCATCAGACAGGACTGGACGAGAGAAAATACGGAGAAGGGCAATAAACTTTGTCCTATATGGAAGTACGGGCGAACAAGAGGTCCTCTACAAATGATGCCTCGAGGGAATCCTCCTCAGATTCATTGATGGATAATAAACCGCTGCCATCATGACTGAAGTGCATGCTGGAGTATGTGGGGCACATCAGCCGGGTTCCAAGCTTTCCCATCAGGTCCAAAGGCTTAGGTACTTTGGCCCACCATGGAATGAGATTGCGAGCACTTTATCGCAAAATGCCACTCATGCCAAATTCATGCCAACTTCATACACCAACTCCTAGAGTTACTTCATCAGGCCAAGTACTCCTGGACATTTTCCGTCTGGGGAATGGACATCGTGAGACCATATCCCCCCGCCATAGCCAAATAGCTAAAGTATATCCTCACAACAACCGACTTGTTTTCCAAATGGGCAGAAGCTATAACCCTCAAGGAATTCGGGGCGAGAAACATTGTCAGCTTTGTGAAAACCAATATCATCACCAAATTTGGTTTCCCTCATACCATACTGATGGATAACGATGCCAACTTCTACTCTGCTGAATTGGAGAAACTATACCAAGAATATGGTGTCAAGGATAACCACTCATCCCGCTGCCATGCGGCGGCCAACGGACAGATAGAGGCTTTCAAAAAGACCCTGTCCAACATTCTCTAGAAAATGGTGGAAAAAGACAAGAAGTCATGGCCGGATAAACTCCTCCATGCATTGTGGGCTTATCAAACCACAATCTGCACCGCTACTCGCGCTACCCCGTACTCACTAGTATACAAAACGAAAGCAGTCCTGCCCATTGTGCTCCAATTACCCTCACTCCGTGTTTCTATTTGTGATCAGTTATCCAATGATGAGCAATCATAAAAGTGGCTAGGTGAATTGGAACAGCTAGAAGAGAAGCGGATGCACACTTTGCACCGTCTAAAAGTATACCAGAACCGGATTGCACGAGCCTTCAATAAAAAGGTCCGTCTTCAGTCTTTCTTAGAAGGAGAATTGGTTTTGGTCCTCTGGACCCCAATGATACCCAGAAGGAAACCTCCAAATCTGGAGCCTAAATGGGAGGGACCATATGTTATACATAAGGTCTACTCCAACGGAGCATATGCCTTGATCTCCATGGAAGGGAAATTCACCACCGCTCCTACAAATGCGAGATTCCTGAAGAAGTATTTCGCATAAAAAACAAAAGTATTTCGTACTTACCGCATGATGATAAACTACACAGATAAGAAAAAAAGGGAATCGTTTGAGCTGCATGAAGTTAAACTGCCAATCACCCAACAGTCCAAACTCTATGACCCTAAACTAAGAGTATTACGTCCTTACCGCATGACATTAAACTGCACGGAAGTTGTCCTCACCGCATGACGTTAAACTGTACGTATTTTAGAGAACTACGTACGGCTTGATTCCTACCCTCGCAGGATACGTAGTGATGCTAGGACCCCATATCCTGGCCCAGACACCTCCTAAAAAAACAAAAGAAGGAAAAATAAAAATGCTCCCTCCCCCCGTGTACAGACCAGACCTGCATGGGGTGTATTTTTCGTCCTCACCGCATGACGTTAAACTGCACAGATTTCAGATAACTATGTATGGCTTGATTCCTTCCCTCACAGGATACATAGCAACGACAGGGTTCCCCATCCTGGCCTATCCACCCCTCAAATAAGAGTTAAAAAAATGCCACCTTCCCCCATGTATAGACCAGAACTGCACAGGGTGTATTTAGCAGAGAACTACATACGACTTGATTCCTTCCTTCGCAGGATACGTAGTGATGCCGAGATCCCCTATCCTGGCCCATCCACTCCCAAATGAAATAAAAGAAAAGTTAACAATGTACCCTTCCCCCGTATACGGACCAACCCTATATGGGGTGTACTCCTTTTAGAGATCTACGTGAAGCTTGATTCCTACCCTCGCAGGATACGTAGCGACGCCAGGGTTCCCCGTCCTGGCCCAGCCACCCCTGAATAAAAGTTTAAAATGACCTTTCCCCCTATAGATGGACCATCCATGCATGGGGTGTATTCCTCGTCCTTACCACACGACGTTAAACTGCACAGATAAGGATAAAAAAAGAAAAAAGATAAAAATGTCCTTTCCCCCTGTCTACGGACCAGACCTGCACGAGGTGTATTTTTTGCGTCCTTACCACATGACATTAAACTACATGGATAATAAAAAAAATGCCCTTTCCCCCATATATGGAACAGACCGGCACGGGGTGTACTCCTCTTCCTCACCGCACGACGTTAAACTGCATGGATAATAAGATTTAAAAATGCCCCCATTCCCCCATGTATGTACTAGACCTGCACGGGGTGTATTTTTACGTCTTTACCACACGACATTAAACTGCATGGATAATGAAAGTTAAAAATTCCCCTTTCCCCCCTATATGGACCAGAACTGCACGAGGTGTATTTTTCATCCTCACCGCACGACGTTAAACTGCACAGACTGCGTCCTCACCGCACGACACTAAACTGCACGAATTTCATCACGAACCACCTAAGATGTATGGTGAAACGAGGTGTAAATACTCCTTGCGCATTTGGATGCATCCTCCCCATACATCAGACTCCACGACCCTGATAATTATGGATCTTTATAACCATTCATGGCCATCGGAAGTGGAAAGTCATCGACCCGTGGACACCTTTGCATGACTATGCATACCATGCCCTCAGCGGCTCTGCATATTGATATCCCCTGGACCATCTACCAAAGGCAGGATTTCCACAGGTGACACTCTTCCTAGCTTCGTATGCTTACCGAACTCAGAGCCCCCATACCATATATCCTGATCCAGAAATTTATGGCGTAGTGGTTTACTAGCCCGTCCCCTTTTCACATCCAAACGTCACCAGGGTATCCCTACCCAGTTAGCCTATGTATTCTTCCGTGGTTCACATGACGACCCGCATCTACGAACATTAATCTAGGACTAGGCTACTTTGACTCAATGGGAAATTGCAGTGAAGACGTTTCTTGTATGCTCGGACACCATTATCCCCACATGCCGAACTCTGTACTGTGATCAATCTTGGATTTTCATAATCATTCATGGAAATTAGAAGTGGAAAGTTATTGAACTAGGGACACCTTTGCATGACTATTCATACCATGCCCTTAGCGGCTCTTCATATTGATATCCCCTGGCCCATCTACCAAAGGAAAGATTTCCTCAGGTGGTACTCTTCCTAGCTCCGTACGCTTACTGGCCTTAGAGCCCCCACACCACACCTCCTGATCCGGGAAACCTCAGAGTTACATTTTACAACCTTTACCCCCATGTTGTTCAGAGTATATCAGAGCATGGTAACTCAGTTATCCTTCGAGTGACTACAGAAATAGTCACCCAGTGGTCCGAGCTCTATGACCGCTAAACTAGGAGTACTTCAACCTTACCGCATGACATTAAAATGCATGGAATAAAGGTAAACCCCCACGCACAAGATAAATCAGCGCAGGGAGTTCTCTAAGCTTTAACAGTAACTAGGGACGAACATCCCCGACATGTCCAGACATTTCCTTACCAAATAACAGACTTCGTGGCCCGGACAATTGTGGATCCTCATAACCATTCATGGCCATCGGAAGTGGAAAGTTATAGACCCGTGGACACCTTTGCATGACTATTAATACCATTCCCTCAGTGGCTCTGCATATTGATAGCCCCTGGCCTGTCTACCAAAGGCAAGACTTCCACAGGAGACACTCTTCCTAGTTCCGTACGCTTACCGAACTCAGGGCCCCCATATCATTTCTCCTGATCCAAGAAGCCCCAGAACCATGATTTAAACCAATCAACCCCTCTCCACATCTTGGTCATGCCAAGATGTTCAAGCCTAGTTAAATTATGATGAAGAGCGGCCTTTGAAACTACGTCCTTACCGCATGACATTAAATTGCATGAAACATATTGGCCACTTGACATAAAGCTGCAAAGACCAAGCATTAAACATTAAGGGAAATGCCTCCAACTACAAGCATTTTCACTGGTTTAAAAATGCCCCCGTCCTCGCTGCATGACATTAAACTACACAACATCCTTTAATAATGCTCCTCGTCTTTACCGCATGATGTTAAACTGCACGGAAGCCGCCCTTACCGCATGAAGTTAAACTGCATTGCCAAACCTGTCATGGGTTCAGTAAGGAATGGAGGCTTTTCTCTGTCCCTTAGTGCACGGGTCAGACTTGCACAAACCACCCTCTCACACCAGCATGAGAAGGGATGACTTCACCCATTCTCGGGAAATTTAGCATAGACTCTCCTCCCATATCCAGGCACCCTCTCCTCATAAACCATACTCCATACTCAGAAAAAGCCGAACTCTCATAAGCCACCCATGGTGATCCCGAATCTCAACTTCCCTGAAGCTAGTTGGCTATCGGGATAATACAATAATTGACCTAAGGACACCTTTTCATGACTATGTATACCATGCCCTCAGAGGCTCTACATATTGATAGACCCTGTCCTGTCTACCAAAGGCAAGATTTCCTCAGGAAATGCTTCTATCCGTACGCCTCTTGGCCCCTAAGCCCCCATGTTCATACCGGGATTCAGAAACCCTATGAGATACAGTTTACCAGCCTCTTTCACAACCCTTCATGAATATGGTGGAACGTCTCTAACAAGATTATCGAGGACCAGGAGAAGCCGTTCCATTCTAGATAATGTCCTAGCTGCATGACTTTAAACTACGCCAAGCCCCAACCGTTCTTTATGATAGATAAATGCATAGGACATGAACCTTTCTTCCACAATCCTGATTGATACAAATGTTCTAAAAACCTTTCAGACGTCACATAACCTTTCCAAGCCACCCCCGGTGGTTTTCATAATTCTCCAAGCCACCCATGGTGGTTTCCATAATCCAGACTTTCATAAGGTCCTATGGCCATCAGAAATGGAGAGTCACTGACTTAGGGACACCTTTTCACAACTATGCATACCATGACCTCAGCGGCTCTGCATATTGATCTCCCCTAGCCCATCTACCGAAGGTAATATTTCCCTAGGCGATGATCTTCCTACCTCTATATGCCGATATGGCTCCCATGCCTCGAGACATGCCCTGTATGTCGTTCAAATCTAAACAAACTCCCTCCACATGCGTCTGAAGGATATCGAGACATATTTTAATAAAAAAAATCTCATTGGGGCCCTCGCCCCACCATATATGGTCAAATATGTTTGACCTAAAACATTAGTAATGATAGTCTTGTCGGCGGGACTTTAAACTGCTCACAAAAAAAGGGCACAAATCCTGTTAGGCCGAAAACCCGAAAAGGGTGACCTAAGAAAAAGTTGGGCCATACTTGATGGGTCCACACCAAATGGGCCTAGGAAAAATTGGGGCATTAACAAGGAAAGACAAAATGTTTGTGGTGTTTTTTTTCTACAAAACCCTAGAAATAGTAAAACTACACTCGCTGGATCCCATGATCCAGGAAAAAGTTAGAGATCATTTGCCTTTTTTTATTTATTTTTATCAATTGTCCCAAACTCTGGTTGTTCCAAGTTCGGTGAGTTAACATATATAATAATCATGTCAAATAATTCCTTCCATAGGAGAGGATAGCCAAATCACTAAGGAAAACATTTATTTGTTCCATAACAAGGTTGGTAAGAAGGAAATCCACAATCTGGAGCCTCCTCTGGCATAAAAGGTCATTATAGGAGGTTTTCAGCGGATTCACAAAGTTGTATTAGGCGCTGATGAGAATCCTAGATTTTTTGACGGAGATTCCGCTGTAAGTCTATCTTAGCTTCTGCACCAGCCCAGAACACTTCTGCCTCCTGGGCCGCCTTTGAGCTCGCCCCCATCTCCTCCTCCATCCGCCACTCCCCTTCTTCAATTATGACTGCGACTTTAGCCTCTTCCTGCTGCAGCCGCTGTATCTCATCCCTCAGCACCTCCAGGAGAGAACTCTACTCAATGAATTCTCCCTGGATCCTTGTAACTACCCTGGTATGATCATGAGCCTCTATTAGGCAGAGTTTTTGGGTTGCGGAAAGGTAAGCTTCAGATTGAGCAGCAGAAAGGCGAGATTCAAAACCGCCCAGTCTTTCCTGATCAGTGACCACCAGCTTGACCATGTCATAAATAACATGGTAGTCGAAGCCATCAAATCCCAACAACATAAACAGATTTTGAAACTTTGGAAATTTGGTCGGCATCTCATCTAAGTGCATCTGAGAAATCAAATTCCAAATTCTCTCCCAAGCCCTTTGGCGAGCAGGTCGAAGACTGGAAAGGACTTGTTGATTAGGATCAGATTCTCTTTCGGATAAAGATACATATTTAGGGATGAATTTCACCAAGGAGGGACCCTATGTGGTTTCACTCGCAAACTCTGGCGTCGCAGCAACTTCGCCCCCGGCGGTTGTGGTCACAGGTACAATCAGATCCGATGACACAATAGTCAACGCCAAAGGGTGTGGTATTAAAGCCCGGGAGTCGACAAGACATATAAGTATCCCTAATATGAAAAATTAAGAGGAAAGAGTTAGTGTAAAGAGATTAAGAAACTTACCTCTGGTCATCAAGGCATCGGTATCCTCAAGCTCTGCGCTGCCACAACCACCGGAGGAAGATACTGTGTCTTCAAGAGGCAAGGGAGTCCTGGGAACCACCAGAGGTGTCTAGAACCTAAGGCCATTCCCAAGGCCAGAAGCTCCAAAAGCTGTCCCCAAATAGTCAGCTACGAAGATCAAGCCTGGGGAAATCAATCCCCTAGTAAATAAAATAATGGCCCGCTCTGGGTTTCTGATGGCTAGTCTGGTGGAGAGCTCTTTCTCTATAGCCACAGGATCCATTGGGTCTGAGGCAGCTGGCCCCATCGGATGTGGGACCTCTTCAGTAATCATGGGCGCCCCATCCTCCCCTGTGATTATAAAGGCCGTATGGTCAGTGGGAGTCACGAATTTCAGCTGTTCCTCCTCTAACATATCTCCGATTGATGAAGGCAGGAGTAAAGCATCCATATCACTAGCCCATCTAATAGGGTCCACCATCTTGTCACGCCCAGGTGTGGATGTAGGTGATCCCTTCGAAGATAATGGGGAAAAAGATACAACTGCTGGTGTAACCATGATCGGGCCTCCGAGTGTTCCTACACCATACGCCAAGATAGTTAATAACTGGAAGAGTCAGAATGTACGAGTCGGCAATCGAAGAAACAGGAAGTCATAATTACCCGACGTCCCCTTTCTGAGCCGTTCTGATAAACGGGATGCCTGTTGCAGTCTCTAGATCTGCCCAGGGGATAGTTCCTCACTCATAACGCTGGGAGGAGCTGGAGGGGGAAATAACCTAGCTGGGTCCGCAATGGTCGCTTCCATGAGCTCAGCTGCGCTAGGAGACCCCTCCTCGATGATCCTCGTAGCTGAAAGCGCGTGTTCACCTACTGCAGTACCACAGGGAGTATACTCCAGGGAAGGAACTTCCCCCTAGGACTCCTCAGAACCCTGCATAAAGGGAAGAAACTTTAGAACCTTCATAGTAAAGGAGGAGGGAAAACCGGAATGGAAAAACAGGATGACCTCTTCTTTAGGATCGGACGATTCAGGATGCCTTATCATCATGGACACCTAGGTAGACCCATAAAGCTAGTTCTGGAGTGAATGAACGTAGGTGTCCATCTCCTTTAGTGAGGTGACTATTTCATCTAGATCCTCTTCCAGCAGCAAGTGGGGTGGAACGAAGATCGTCCCAATACCCGGAAGCTCGAGAGGGCCCATTTGGAGTAACGCCCAAACCACCTCATCCGATCCGCTGACCCTTAGGTCATCCCAAATTCTCCATACTCTAGGAAATGTGGCCGTAACAGGAACAACTAGCTAGGGAGGATCAACCTGAGAGGGCCGGGTAGTGGCAGGGGCTGGTGGGGGCACCAATGGCCGTGTTTGTTTTTGGGATCTCACCACCACCCTGGAACCTTCCAGTGCTACCTGCGGGTGGGACCTCATAGGTAAGGGGGAGAATTCCTTTGCCTCAGCCGTAGTGGGGGAGCCACCGAGATCACAGCCCCATGAGAGTGACCCCTCTCTTCCTCCTCCTTTTCAGTCACTGACTGCAGCATGGCCTGGACTCAATGAGTCAACACTGCATAGGCATGCGTGAATATAGGCCTCGAGGTCCTGAAGATACCGATCGACCCTCTCTGGGTCCGCATCATAAAGAATATCGATGGGATCAGATATGTAACCCATCCCATCAAAAGCCACCTATGATTCCTGAAGATACTGCCACAGAGAACGGGGGTACTGGCTGCAAAAGGATGACCAACTTTTGAATTCGTCCCATTGGCCCCAGGCCGTCGGGAAGGCAACATCAGCAGGGATAACCAACCCTCTCCAGGCGGATTCGAGGGCATGTGAGGATACACCTCTGTCCGTCAAAACATTCCCCGGAAGCATGGGACCGGCAGGGTGGCAAAGAACCTTGCCCGGTCTGGTTGAAGCACCATCCCCCTTTCGCTTCCTCTTGCCCTTCGATGTCTTAGGAATTGAGATGGTAGGAACCCACAGCCCTAGATGGCCATTCGGGTATGATTGCACATAGGAGTCGGCGTAACTATTGGATAAGAAGGGTGTGGAGTCTGCAAGTGCAGGAGTCATAACCTCACAACCAGTATCTTCCCGGGTAAACATTAACCAGAGTTTCCTGGAAACCATTAGATGGTGGTTCTCATGGGCGACGTTGAGTGCTGGGGGACACAGTGCCAGGACGTAGCCAAATTGACGTCTGAATCAGCAAGGTGCGTACCCCTCACAGATCATCTCCCCAAAAATATAGGCCACTAGAATGCCCTATCAGAGGGAAAAGAGGTATCCTCGCTTGCTAAAATCTTCTGATATGGTGTTCCTAATTACACCAATTGGGGATGGATATGGTCGTAAATTAAAATTATCAAATCTCAAAATCCGACTCGTCAGCAGACGCATATTCTGAACCGTATGTTGTCCATCCTTATCTTGGTTCACCCACTCTTTGGACATGACCCCACTGGTCACTTGCAAGAACGGCCAGAATGTGGTGCCCGGAATCTGAAGAGGGTTGATGAAAGTGAGAGGACCAGTTTGGGATATACCTAACACTGAGAGGGGGGGGGGGTGAATCAGTGTTGGGGACTTTTTAAACCAATTACAACTTTTATCCCTGTACCTCTTGACCTGTTAAGATCTTGATTCTCTTATTCTATTTTCCCAGTCTCATGCAATAATAGAAAGCAGTAAAAATATACACACGATATTTTTACAAGGTTCACCACTCAATAAGAGTAGCTACGTCCTTGCCATGCAAGGGAATGACCAGTGCATGGATTCTCCACTATAATGTAAAATGCTGTTACAATGGAGTGGCTAGGAAAACAATCCATTTGCCAGTGTGAGTCCCTACACTTTGGAGGGGGGTGGGAAACAATCCTCTTCCCTGGACTGGTGATGACCTAGTCCAACTTGCAGCCACTAGCTGGTTCTTTATACTGCCTATGAAGACAGTCTCTTGCAGCCTCTAGCTGGTTCTTTATACTGCCTCTGAAGACAGCCTTCTCTCTGTTAAAAGAGTTTGCAACACCAAAAGAATATTTCAACTGTTGAGACCTATTGGATGTCACAGTGCTACTTTGTTCTTCCTCTATTCAATTATTACCTGCCTAGCAGCATGCGGGTAAACAACCACTTATTTCTCTACAGAAAACCTGAAAGCTGCACAATCTTCTTCCCCTTCTTCTTCAGTGAAAAACCAGCTACACTAAGATCTCTTCTGCTTCAATCTGCCAGAATCACAAACTCCCGTTGTGATTATCAGAACAATGAAGACCAGATCATATTAGCATCATTAGAATTAAATTTACCTGAATAACTGTCAGCCTTCAGTTGGGAATACTCTGTTCTTCTTCTTCTCTTCATTCTATTTGACACAGTATAATTACAATGTTCTAATCTCTTTCTTAAATTCTCAATACCAACACAAGAGTGTATTGGTATACTACCATCTTCCGTGGTGCAGATATGAATTCAGTTTCACATCTTGTTCTTCCTCACTTCACAATGCACAACAATAGTGTTAAACACCAGTCGTGTGAGTGCGGTTCAACTTCTCTTTGTGAAACCGAATGGTTCACAGTTCTTTCTTCTTCACAAAGCTGCTTCGAGAGTGCTATGCACCTATCGAAGGCATATGAGAACCTCAAAATTTTCGCACAACCTTCTAGGTGGCTTGCGCGTAAAATTCTAGCCTTGCACGTAAAAACACCTTTTGGCGTGAAAAAACCCTTTTCACGCAACCCTTCTATTTTGCGCAGAACTTACCTTTTTCGCGCAACACTTTCTTTTTTGTGCAACAATTCTTCTTTTCACGCAATAATTTATACTTCACTTTTTCTGCACGTCAGAGCTTGGGATTTTTCTATGTGTCGAGTCACTACAAATGGGGAGGGTTAGCCTCATATTTATAGGCAATTTTGACCCCGCGCGAAAAACACTAATCCGCACGTAAAACCTCCTTTATGCATGGAAAAACACTTTCAAGTAACTTCATATTTCGCACCATGCTTCAATATTGCGCACACCTCATGCCTTTTCCATTTTTCATTCTTCTAATCATGAAGCACCAATTGCGTGCAAAATTCCAAACCGCATTCCATATTGCGCACAAAACCATCCTTTCACGCGACATTGTATTTCTCACAATGATCCAATTTTTCACACAGCTCATGCCTTTGAAAATTTTTGAGCTTCTGATCTCGAAACACCTTTTTCACGAAAAACATCATTCCTCTATTTCACGCATCCTGCAGATATTTTGTGCAATGATCCAATTTTTCGCGCAGCTCATGACTTTGAAATTTTTTGAGATTTTGATCTTGAAACACCTTTTTCGCAAAAACATCATTCCTCTATTTCGCGCATTCCGCAGATATTTTGCGCAATGATCCAATTTTTCGCACAACCTGTTACTATTTCGCGCAACCCACATATATTTCACGCACCACTTTATTTTTGCGCGCAACATGACTAATTTTCCGTGCACTCCATGCCTTTGTCATTTTTCGATGTTCTGATCTTGAATCATGCCTTGCACGCAAAAATCTAAACCATATTCAATCTTTCATGCTTCATCCATTGCCAAAAACACATCTTCATCCCCCGATTTTTAGGCCCTAAAATTTGGCAAACACTGGAAAACGGCGCCACCTTAAACTGTGCTTTTCTGCCATCCCCAGATTGTCTATTGCTTTGCCATTTTCTCTCTTCACTGCTTCCCATAACCATTCTCCTGCTCTTATCATGAATCCCACTATCATGATATTTATGCATTGATAGATCAGCTTTAGCATCGTCAGAGTTGCAATGGGAACTGAAACTTCCCTATCCCCCAGTAGCATCATTCCTTCCAATCAAAACATTATATGACTGACATCATCATTTCTCCCCCTTTACTTCATAAGGCTTGTATCAAAATTTCTCATAACTCATGATATGTTTGAAATACATACCAGCAATGCATCGTTTGATTTGGATACAATGTGAAATTCCTGGCTACCTCAGAATGTCAATCCCTTCCACATTTTCTCTTCTTCATAACCATCATTCTGCAAATCATATGATTCTATTCTTCAAGTAAGCTCTTTCATGGTTCACATGAAATCATAAATCATTTCACTGTCTTCTTCAAATCCTCATTCTTCTTCAACCACCCTTAGATAGATGATACTTCACCATTCTGCTCCAATCATCCTCAAATGGATGATACTTCTCCATTCTTCATTGTTGTAAACAATGTGTCACCTGTGACACAAGTTCTTTGAACTTAGGATCAGCTCAGCAATCTTCTGAATTGATCATCTAAGATAATTGCTCAAGTATGAAATCCAGTGCTATGATTCCATAACAATTCTCAAGGAAACCTCACTTCAGCCAATCTCCACAAAATTTTTAGTCCTTCTTCATATCTTTCTTCATTTTGACCAACATTGACAACTATTGACAACAAATACAATATTCATACACAAAGTGGTCCCAACAATCCCCCCCTTTGTATTTTGTTGTCAATACCTTAATGTCTCCTCAAATTAATGTGTCAATGTCAAAATGAGAATCTTATCTCTCCCCTTTACTTATTTCTATCCCCTAAACATTCATTTCATTTATCTCCCCCTTATTGACAAGAAATACAAAGTTCATGGTAGAGAGGGTATAATTTCATAATTAAGCAACGTGCCATCAATCATTTCACTCCAAGTCTACTTGAGAAATGCTCGGTGTAGAAAACAAGAGGATTTGATTTAGACAACAAAGCTGTCCATTACCCACTGAATATGAAACCTCATAAAATGAGAACTTATACACTTGTCTTAAAGGGTTCTCCACTTTCATTCCAGGCTGAATATATTGAATGTTATAAGAAATAATCAACCTGAAATTCCTATACTCACTACAACAAACAGATCAAAAACATTCGAGTGCAATTGGAAGGATAAGTGGCCTTGGGGCACTTTCACTCTTATTTTGTCATTGATTATTTTCATTACTCCTCCTTTGTAGAATGATCTTTATTTTGAGTAACCAAGTATGAGAGATTTAGAAATAACATACCATTTCCAATGAAGTGATCTTCAGACAATCTTCAGATTAGTAGAATTTAGTACCAACTGAAGTTGATACATATTGAGATAATGACTCTGGAAACCTATTCACGTGTCTCCCCCTCAAGGGAACACTTCTCGTCACTGAATCTCAGGTTCTCCCCCTAAGATCTTTCTTCACCTTCAATTCCCTTTATAATCAGAACAAATACAATACACAAAGATTTAAGAGAATTAGGTGGATCCTCCATGCTTCATCAATGTGAGAAGGATGGATGAGATGATTTTCTCAACCAAGAAGCTCCATTTTCTCCACTCCTCACACTTTCACATTTGATCTTTAATTTTGAATGTGGATGTGTGGATCTCAATACTTCTTCTATCTCTTTGTGTGCGAATCTTCTTTCCTCAAGAGCTTTCCAAGCACTAGAATCTCCCAGTGTAGCTTTCATCCTCTCCAGGAATTCTTGTTGGGATGGAATAAATTCAAAGCACTTTCTGACAGTATGACCAGCCTTGTTACACCTCACACACAGAACTTCTTTGTCTTCATGCAGAATCTTCTTTTTGTTTTTACCACAATTCTTAGCCTGTTCATCTTCCATCTTTATCATTCTTTCCAAATCTTCTCTCCAAACCACCAGTATATCATTAGGGACTGAGGAATTAAGATTGGATCTTCTACATGGATTCTTCTGAGTGACTTCTTTCTTAGTAGTTCTTTTGGATGCACCACTCTTCAACTTCTTGGATTTAGAATCCAAGGTCTTCTCAACTTTCCTTATTGAAATATTCTTTGGAGAATTTATTTTCACATTGTTCATCTGATTTCTTCCCAAGGATGATTCTTCATTCTTGCCTAGCTTCTGTGGTCTTCTTTTCTTATATGAACATGCACAATTAATATGACCACTCCAATTGCATACATCACAGATGTTATCTAACATTCCAAATCTTTTTGCAGTATACAGATGTTTCTGGATCTGTGGATGTTTCTTCTTCTTCTCTGGATTTCTCTCCCTTGAGATGGAATTTCTCTGTGCTTTTACATTTTAGAGGTTGTACCAACAATCCAGTGCACAATGCCCAAATCTATTACAACACCAACATTGACCAACAAACCTTGACTTCTTGCCATCTCCTTGATAAGGTTGCCGAGTCTTATTCTTGGTAGGATGTGCTTTATGTGGGGATCTATCTTCTACACTATTTCCCCTATCCACCGTATCCATGGTGGTAGGTTTCTTCTCACCTTTCCTCATCCATACTTGTTTAGAATTTTTCTTCCAACCTGCACTTTTTGTAGAAACAATTTTAGAAACATTAGTAAAAGTTTGTATGGATGGTACCTTTACTTTCACAGCTGCTTGTGATAGATCAATGAGTGAAGCCATGATCTTATTATCACATTTTGGAGGAATTTTGACAGTAGAATCCTCCAGTGAACATTGGGTACTAGAAGAAACTGTTTCCTTCTTTTGTGAAGACTCAATATATGTATTCTCAAGATTGGTCAACTGATATTCCAACTCTAGACATCTCATATTGAGGATGACCTTTTGGTCTTCAATCATAGTCATCTTATCTTCACAATTCTTCTTCAATCTTTCAACTTCATCTTCATGCATCTTTACTTTGTTTTGTAACAAAGAGTCATGTTCATTGATCTTCTTGGAGTTATCTTCCAAATATAACTTATTGACTTCAATGCCTCTTTTTAGCTCATCTTCAAGTGTATGGATCTTCTCTTCCAGAGTCTTGTTGAATCCCTCTTTCTCCTCAACATCTTTGAGCCACTTTGAAGAACTGACTTCAAATCCCCTCTTTGTTTCTTCAAAGGCTCCAACCTGTCTAGAGAGTTTAAGACATTCAACAATTTTTGCTTGTAATCCTTTCTCCAAAACATCAGTTTCTTCTTCCAGATGAGTGATATTTTCCTGCATGGATTGAAATACTCCACAAACCAGGGATGTACTTTCTTCAAAAATACCATGCAGAATAATTCTTAATCTTTCAACTGATATTTCTTGGGATGTTGTAGATTGATCATTACCTCTTGTGCTAGCATTTTTATCATGAGAAATATTTCCAGATGTACTAACACATACCTCTTGATCAGTTGAAGCAGGAAGATTGTCCATATTCTTGGTCAGGACTTGAGCTACCTTCTCATAACCTTCCAAGTCTGGTGTGTCTTCAATTTCAACCAGATATGGAGAACCTGATGCTTCCTCTTCTTTAGATAAGATGGAATTATTCTTCAACTTTCTCTTCTCCTTCCCTTTCCTATTCATCATAATCTTGGTAGATATATCCTTCTGCTCAGAGATAACTAAATCTTCACAAAAATTGCACTTCATTGATAACACAGGAAAGAAACTCAAGTCTTCAAAAGAGAATAACTTCACTGTATAGAATCCAACAGAGGTGAACCTGTCCCTCTGATACCAATTGAGAGGACCAGTTTGGGATATACCTAACACTGAAAGGGGGGGTGAATCAGTGTTGGGGACTTTTTAAACCAATTAAAACTTTTATCCCTATACCTCTTGACCTGTTAAGATATTGATTCTCTTATTCTATTTTCCCTGTCGCATGAAATAATAGAAAGCAGTAAAAATATGCACACAATATTTTTACAAGGTTCACCACTCAATAAGAGTAGCTACGTCCTTGACATGCATGGGAATGACCAGTGCATGTATTCTCCACTATAATGTAAAATGATGTTACAATGGAGTGGATAGTAAAACAATCCCTTTGACAGTGTGAGTCCCTACACTTTGGAGGGGGTGGGAAACAATCCTCTTCCCTGGACTGGTGTTGACCTAGTCTAACTTGCAGCCACTAGCTGGTTCTTTATACTGCTTATAAAGACAGTCTATTGCATCCTCTAGCTGGTTCTTTATACTGCCTCTGAAGATAGTCTTCTCTATGTTAAAAGAGTTTTCAACACCAAAAGAATATTTAAACTGTTGAGACCTATTGGATGTCACAATGATACTTTGTTCTTCCTCTATTCAATTATTACCTGCCTAGAAGCATGCAGGTAAACAACCACTTCTTTCTCTGCAGCAAACCTGAAAGCTGCACAATCTTCTTCCCCTTCTTCTTCAGTGCAAAACCAGCTACACTGAGATCACTTCTGCTTCAATCTTCCGGAATCACAAACTCCCGTTGTGATTATCCGAACAATGAAGACCAGCTCATCTTAGCATCATCAGAATTAAATTGCCCTGAATAATTGTCAGCCTTCAGTTGTGCATACTCTGTTCTTCTTATTCTCTTCGTTCTCTTTGACATAGTATAATTACAGTGTTCTAATCTCTTTCTTCAATTCTCAATACCAGCACAAGAGTGTATTGGTATACTACCTTCTTCCGTGGTGCAGATATGAATTCAGTTGCACATCTTGTTCTTCCTCACTTCACAATGCACAACGATAGTGTTAAACACCAGTCGTGTGAGTGCGGTTCAACTTCTCTTTGTGAAACTGAATGGTTCACAATTTTCTTCTTTGCAAAGCTGCTTCGAGAGTTCTATGAACCTATCAAAGGCATACGAGAACCTCAAAATTTTCGCGCAACCTTCTAGCTGGCTTGGGCGTAAAATTTCAGCCTTGCGTGTAAAAACACCTTTTGGCGCGAAAAAACCCTTTTCGCGCAACCCTTCTATTTCGTGCAGAACTTCCCTTTTTTGCGCAACACTTTCTTTTTCGTGCAACAATTCTTCTTTTCGTACAATACTTTATACTTCACTTTCTCCACGCGTCAGAGCTCGGGATTTTTCTATGTGTCGAGTCACTACAAATGGGGAGGGTTAGCCTCATATTTATAGGAAATTTTGACCCCGCGCGAAAAACACTAATCCGCGCGTAAAACCTCCTTTATGCGTGGAAAAACACTTTCAGGTAACTTCATATTTTGCACCATGCTTCAATATTGCGCGCACCTCATGCCTTTTCCATTTTTCATTCTTCTAATCGTGAAGCACCAATTGCGCGCAAAATTCCAAACCGCATTCCATATTGCGCGCAAACCCATCCTTTCACGCAACATCATATTTCGCACAATGATCCAATTTTTCACGTAGCTCATGCCTTTGAAAATTTTTGAGCTTCTGATCTCGAAACACCTTTTGTGCGAAAAACATCATTCCTCTATTTCGCGCATCCCGCAGATATTTCGCACAATGATCCAATTTTTCGCGCAGCTCATGCCTTTGAAATTTTTTGAGCTTCTGATCTCAAAAAACCTTTTGCACAAAAACATCATTCCTCTATTTCGCGCATTCCGCAGATATTTCGTGCAATGATCCAATTTTTCGTGCAACCCGCTACTATTTCGCGCAACCCGCATATATTGCGTGCACCACTTTATTTTTGCACGCAACATGCCTAAATTTCCGTGCACTCCATGCCTTTGTCATTTTTCTATGTTCTGATCTTGAATCATGCCTTACACGCAAAAATCTAAACCATATTCAATCTTTCATGCTTCATCCATTGCCAAAAACACATCTTCATCCCCCGATTTTCAGGCCCTAAAATTTGACAAACACTGGAAAACGACGCCACCTTAAACTGTGATTTTCTGCCATCCACAGATTGTCCATTGCTTTGTCATTTTCTCTCTTCACTGCTTCCCATAACCATTCTTCTACTCTTATCACGAATCCCACTATCGTGATATTTATGCATTGATAGATCAACTTTAGCATCGTCAGAGTTGCAATGGGAACTGAAACTTCCCTATCCCCCAGTAGCATCATTCCTTCCAATCAAAACTTTATATGACTGGCATCATCATTTCTCCCCCTTTCCTTCATAAGGCTTGCATCACAAGTTCTCATAACTCATGATATGTGTGAAATACATACCAGCAATGCATCGTCTGATTTGGATACAATGTGAAATGCCTGGCTACCTCAAAATGTCAAGCCCTTCCACATTTTATCTTCTTCATAACCATCATTCTGCAAATCATATGATTCTATTCTTCAAGTAAGCTCTTGCATGGTTCACATGCAATCATAAATCATTGAATTGTCTTCTTCAAATCCTCATTCTTCTTCAACCATACTTAGATAGATGATACTTCACCATTCTGCTCCAATCATCCTCAAATGGATGATACTTCTCCATTATTCATTGTTATAAACAATGTGTCACCTGTGACACAAGTTCTTTGAACTTAGGATCAGCTCAACAATTTTATGAATTGATCATCTAAGATAATTTCTCAAGTATGAAATCCAGTGCTATGATTCCATAACAATTCTCAAGGCAACCTCACTTCGGCCAATCTCCACAAAATTTTTAGTCCTTCTTCATATCTTTCTTCATTTTGACCAGCATTGACAACTCTTGACAACAAATACAATCTTCATACACAAAGTGGTCCCAACAGAAAGTGTATAAGTTCTTGATATGCGCTCCCAACCATCCCCAGAGAATTTGAAAAGGACCGGCTACCCAGTTTGGCCGACTCCCATCGGTAATATTGCTAAGCAACTGATAAATCCTGGCCAATACTGGAACGACCAAGTTGATGACATTGCCGAAATCCAGCTGTGCTGCCATGAAGAAATTAGAGACCCGCATTCCACCAGTCTTGCATATGGGGAATATCCAGCCACTCAGAAACATGGCCAGGAATGCCACCAGACGAAGCGGCCGATCGACGTCCGGAATAAGCTCCTAGCCCTAGTCGTTGAACTGGACTTCTTCTTGGATCAGCCAGTAGCTGCCCCTTTGCTTTCGGGACTCCATCATCGGGCAGGTCGTGGGCCTACGTGGGAGAGCCATGGACTTGTTCTCTCTAGCAAAAGCCTTGACCCGTTCATGATATGGGACAAGCTATTTTGGAGATGTATCTTTTGAATACTTTTGGGCCTGGTCAATAAGCTGCTTCACCAGAGAGGGAGTCCTCTCTTCATTGTCCTAGACAGAAGAAGGAGGCAGGAATTCATCATATATACCCCCAATGATGGGGACCTCTGAAATCTGAAATACGTCCCAAATACTAATACCCACCTCACCATGGACCAGGTGAAATGTGTTGGTGTCCGGACTCCAACGGCTCATAAGTTTCCTGGCGAGGGCTTGAGGCCGATTGGTATAGGTTTGGGACACCCAGGAAACTTCATATAAACCTATAGCTCACAACTCTGCCTCAAACTCTGCATAGCTCTGGCAAACCCAGAAGGGCCACCCCCAATCCAATAACTTAAATGCCCCTCCGGGCCAAAGGTCCCGGACCGCTGGCCAGCCATGCTGGTTGTTTACCATCACATTGTGGTAAATGCTCCGGTAACAATGAATTGTCCTATTCAGCTGACGTTGTTCCCCTGTCGGGTACACAGGAAGGTGATTCAACATGGATCCGGCAGCTGTATCCTTTACGGAAGGCCACCTTCTGGAGGATATCACAGATCGAGGGATTTTGCTAGTAAATACCCATGCTGCAGGATTGCTGTCACGAGATGGACCAGAATCAGCATATCAGACAGTAAACCAAACCCATATGCAGGAAGGCTGTTGGAAAAGTGGTACTCCCGTTGTGTCTTGGAGAGACGATCGACAAGAAAGGACTGTGGGGAGTGGAAGATTCCATCCTTAACAAAACTGGTCACATCCTTCAGGCGTTGATCGCCAATTGGGAGAGGCTTAGCAGTAGGCCTGGGTGCAGGACAAGGGGGAACCATATTTTCTCCCTGTATTATGATGATCAGAAAATGGTTAGTCCAGAATAATAAAATCTGGACAAAAATACCGATTGTATGGGAAAGGAATCGAGAAACCTTCGTGGGAAGGCCTCATAAAGTGGTTTGCGATGACGACATCCCGCGAACCAACCCTGTGCGGAAGCAGTCCGCGGTACCCTGGCCCACAGAGCATTGGCAAAAAAACCGCGAACCAGGTTGCTCCGCAGAATCATAATCCCAGATTTAAATAATTAATATTCAGAGGACTTAATAAATTTTCAAAGTTTGTAAGATTTCAGTCCGCGGACCATCAAAACTGCAGAACAAGTTCCTACGCGGATTTTTGTGACTTACTTTTTTTTAATTAATTAAAAGTATTGATTCGTGGTTGTGATATTGGTCAGTGGGTAAAGGAGACTGTGAAGGAGGAATGGTTTGTGGAAAGTGGAAGCTGGTTCGCAGACGAGGCGAGGGATCTGGTTTTGTGAAGAATCTGGTAAAAGACAAAGGAAGCCCCCCCATATTTATAGGTGTGGTCCCCTACTGGGTCCACCTCTCTACCCCAAACCATCCAAGTTTCAGGACCACTCTGCATCTAAATGGCCTCCTCTTCGTTCCGATCAGACCCCATTCCGATGGGGGGCATTTGTAGGGTCCTGAAAAAGATACAAAGGAGATTCTACCCAATTCCCCCCAAAGAATTGGGGGAAATTATGGAAATTATGGAGAAAAATCAAAGGATGGAACAAGACGAACTGGTCTGCAGACCGGTCCCATGAAAACACTTTGCGGCCGGTTCCGCGAAGCACCCCCTCCGCGAACCGGTGTCTTTTGCGGAATGAAATCAGAGATCCTCTACGGGCGTGAGGCAGGATGGGCGCCAAGCCGGTCCACCATCACGAACCGCCCCCGACCTCAGACCACTTATACCGGCCCGGACTACATCCACTTTCGTTCGTGGAATGGAGGCGGAACCCTCCGTGGCTGCGAAGCACTCCCCGAGTTGGTTTGGTTCACAGGGGAGGTGCGTTCAATGCACCCGTGAGTCGCCGATTGACCAAGTCATCCGTGAACAGGGTCTCCGATCATGGGCCTCCACAAAAAGTGATGCATTACCATAGATACATCTATTTCCCCAATCTATGAAAGGAGATCAAGGGGGAAGAGCCAGAGAGTTTTGGGGGAGGATTTAGAAGAGATCGATCAGATTCGGGTGGAAGGATTTCTAAGGAAGGAGCTTAGGATTTTGAAAATAGCGGAGTTCCAGTTCGTGAACCAGAACAGGTATGAAACGGGGAACGAATTAATAAAGAACTAGAAAAATCATAATAACTTGGTGAACCACGAACTTAAAATAATAGAGAAAGGAAGACCGCGAACCATGGCCCCTCCTCAGATGCACTCCCCGCGGACCAGGGAGTTTATGCCCCTTTTTCCGATCTATCACACCGCGTAGCACCCTCCTACACGGGCGAAGCCCTGACCGATGAACCTCTGATCGGCATCGCCCTCAGCCGTCGGTGCTCGCGTGGAATCTTCCGTGAACCACCCTGGTATGCGGGCCAAACCCGAGGCCGCGAACCACCTTGGTTCGCGGGATGCCCACTAGCCCGTGAACCACCTTGGTTCGCGGAGTGATCCTCAGTCCGTGAACCACCCTGGTTTGTGGATGGACTCTCCAGCTGTGTATAACCTCCCTACGTGAAGGGAGCCACCACTCATACATGTGTGTGGCCCACGAGAGCCTTTGGAGTTCTTATTCCCCGAGCCAGACAAAACCCTTCCAATCCGGCCTGATACTCCGCGACTCCCTCATTGGCCCATTCATCGGCCCCGAGCCGAGGCCTCCACCAGAGCCACGAGACCCATATGATGCAACCTTCAGGCACATCAGAACGCCGTTTTGAGTTCACATACCCACGGTAAGTAGGGGCGAAGGGGTTTCCCCAACCCTTGAGCGGATTTCCGAAGCATTTCTGGGTTCACATTCTCACGGTAATGTAGAGTCCGAGCCTGGGAGCCCCCTTTCTGCCCCTCCGCTTGTTAGGTCAGGGACACTTCTCCCCTCCTTGGGGCGTGGTGGGATACCCATCCGAATGAATCCCCCATGCACTTCCGTACTTCCCCAAGGCCATGCCCAAGGAAGGGCGTAGCTGGGAAGGGAGATTCCCTGTCCTTCTTTGGGGCCAGGTCCCTCTCCCACTGTGCTTTGTCACCATGGGAATCCACCTCGGAGTAAGCCCCGACCTTATGGGCCACCCTATGCGTAAGCCCCACTCCAATTCCCACAGATGCACCTTTCGTGACGTGATCGTCTGGTCCCTGCTGCCTCTTGTTTCTCACACCAAGCATGACTCACGTGGGATTAGAGTAAGCATCGACCATGACATCCTCTTATGGGCCTCCTCAGAGTGCAAGCCCCAATCCATTTCCCTGGGCCTCCTCAGAGTGTAAGCCCCAGTCTACAGCATGGGCCTCCTCAGAGTGTAAGTACCAATCCATTGCCCTGGGCCTCCTCAGAGTGTAAGCCCCAATCCATTAACCTGGGCCTCCTCAAAGTGTAATCCCCAGTCCACACCATGGGCCTCCTCAGATTGTAAGCCCCAGTCCATACCATGGGCCTTCTCAGAGCATAATCCCCATGCCTATTCGAACTACGTGGAATTTGATGCCTGTCTCCCAGGCAGGGTACGTAGGAAGCCTCCATGAGGTTCAAGCCCAACAACCGGTCGATCCAACTATCTTCACATCGGTTCACCGTGCCACTCCTAGTGCCGCCTCAGTGAGTCCAGACTCCTCAGGGTCATTAATCCAACGAGGGATGGTAAACCTCGTGCATAAATGATTTCGAACCCCTGCGTCCAACTGACCATTTCCAACCATGAGTAATCCATGAATACTATGCTTGGGTATAAACCAAAGATTTTGTGAACATATGAATATGTCTGAAATCTATAAGAGAGTCCCGGAACATGAAATAATTCCCCCCAAAAGGGTGTGATGAGCCTGAATTCCCATCCTCTCGACCAATGTGGGTTCTTAAGCGTCGCTGGTCAAACCACCCGGCGAACGCCTGCCTTTGGAAAGCAGGTCCACGTGTCATCGGATACGGAATCGTTGGGCATTTCTAGATCGAACGAAACAATTACAAAATGGAAACTACTGTTATATGAAAACTTTACTCTAGAAGGAGTTGATCCCAAAATTATTTTAAATCTATTTAATATGATCTCAATATATCTTCTATATTTTGAATGGTTCTTTTAGACTAACCATCTATCTGAGTGTGACAAGCTTTGCTGAAGCTCAGTTTTGTATCCAACACTAAGTGAAGGATTCTCCAAAACATCAAGGTAAACCTATTATCTTGATTGGATAAAATAGATATTCGAACTCCATAATGTATTACCACTTCCATTATGTATATCTTAGTGAGTTTTTAAAGATATAAATCTACCATAATAGTAATGAAATGTTCTGAATTTGTAAGGTGTTCGACCACCACCCAATTGGAATTATTTACTTTAGGTGTCTTGGGGTGTCTTATAATGAAATCCATGGTTATTTTTTTTCCAATTTCCATACTGTTATGGAAAATGGTTTCATCATACCCTTATACTTATGTCATTCCACCTTGACTTCTTGGTATATCAAGCATCAAGATACAAACTCCACAATATCCCTCTTTTTGTGATCCCAATATAAGTTTTGCTTCAAATCTCTATACATCTTAGTGATTACTGGATTAATAGAGAAGTATGATCCATGTTCATCATCTAGAACTTCCCAATTTAGTTCTAGTTTTGATGGGACACATATCCAATTTCCAAACCTTATAAATCCATCTTCATAAAAGTTAAACTCTGGAATTTTTAGAGCCTTCTCATATAGAATCTCATAATCTTTCTAGGACTTCTTGATCCTCTTAAGAATGTATGGTTTTGAAATTATTTGAGAAGGTAGGTTAGAGACCCTTTTATGATTCCCATGTACATCCTTTTCATTTCCAAGAATATTGAATACCTTGCAATCCTCATCATGGATAGGGTTGCCTGATCCTTTCTACTCACAACATTTTCCACTTGGTTTGATTTCTCAGGATGGTAATGGATTGAGAAATTATAATAATTGATTAGCTCTAACCACCTACGTTGGTTCATATTAAGCCATTTTTGTGTGAATATGTACTTGAGGCTTTTATTACCTATATATATGTCACACTTAACCATATAGATATAATGTCACTAAATATTCAATGTGAAAATAACTACAACTAATTATAGATCATGAGTTTAATAGTTCTTCTCATGGATCTTTAATTGTTAGGAGGTATAGGATATCATTTTTTCATATTTCATGAGTACAAAACCCAATCTCTTTTTGGAAACATCATTGTAGATCACAAATCTTTCCCCATTGGTGGTTAATGTGGGCATAGGTGTAGTGATTATCCTCATCTTTAACTCTTTAAAGATCACTTCACATTAATTAGTTCATAGAACTTAACAACCTTTTGAGTTATCTTGGTTAGTGGGATTGAAAGTTGTGATAAGTTTCACACAAATATATAATAATACTCAGATAATCTAAAGAAATTATAGATTTCCATCATAGATGTTGGTCTTGTCCATCCTTCACTTTCCTCAGTTTTTTATGGATCCACTGGTATCCCTTTTCTAGGGATAACAAGCCTCTAGAATGTTACTTATTTCATCTATAAATTTCATTTATTTTACTTCACAAATAACCTTTAATTTAAAAAATTATTTAGTTTGTAATTAAATTTCTACTCATGTTCCTCCTTGTTTTGGAGTATAAAAGAATATCATCTCTAAATACCACCACAAATTTGTTGAGGTAATCCCTAAAGACTCTCTTCATTAATTCCATGAATGTTTATGGAGAATTAGTGAGTCCAAATGTAATCACTATAAACTCACAGTGCCTATACCTTGTAATGAAACAATCTTGGAGATATCATCCTTCTTCACCTTTACTTGATAATATCCTTATTGAATATCCACCTTAGAGAAGTATTTCGCTCCATGTAGCTGATCAAACAAGTCATAAATCCATGGTAGAGGATACTTTTTATTTATTGTGATCTTGTTGAGATCATGATAATCAATTCATATTTATATTAACCCATCCTTCTTCTTGAAAAAAGGATTGGTGAACCCCATAGTGAAGCACTTAGGTGTATAAATCATTTATCAAGATTCTATTATTATCTTTTATTCAGATTTTTAAGTTTAATGAAAACCATTCTATATAGATCCTTGGATATTGGCAAGGATTCGAGTATAAGCTTGATTGATAACTCAACCTCTCATCTAGGAGGAAGACCAGGAAATTCTTTGAAAAACACCTCCATGTATTCACTTACAATGGGAATATATTCAAGGATAGTATTCTCTTTAGTACTAATAATTTGAGAAAGATACACTTCCTCATTGGGAAATAATACCCATGTTTGAGATAATGATACTTAAGGAGATTAAACTTCCTCATTGAACTTGTATATAATTAGAGTATGATTTTTGATATGATTGTTATTTACTTTTCTCATCAATTTATGTTGGATATATACAAGGAAATCTAATACATAACTAGAATTTCATAAATTTTTTATAATGGGAGTATCACAAGGTTCACTGGGAAGTTTAGAACATGAATACGGATAGGGGATGAGTTATATGATTAAGATGAAAAAATTTCCTCATTCTTGGTCATCATCGATAACTCAAAATCCTTGTTTTGAGGTGGTGTTTGAATAGTTATACTAAAATTTAATGATATAAAAGAATGAATTGAACTAAAATAAAAAAAAATGTTTTCTATTACTGAATTAATAACTAGTATACCTATAACCACTTTGTTTTCAGGATAAAGTTCAGTAGTTTTGATGGAATAATCTTTCCCTTTATCTCCAGGCCTTAGTGGTTGTCTTTGTTAGTTATCGTAAAAAACCCTTTTATTGAGGAATTGATTCACATAATGTCCTTATAGCTTGAAGTTGAAACATTGGTCAATATGATAGGGATTTAATAAATCATTTATTTCTTCAATCATATGGGTGGGTTTATCCCGTCTGCAATCACTAGATAGGTTCCCTTCCTTCCCACACATATAGAATTTCCTTTCCCCTTTAGAAAATTTCCAAGATGATTCTTACCACACTTTTAACAAGTGGCGTGTTGGAATTTATTACCACCATTATATTTCTCCCTCATAGCACCAAATTTAAATTCTATTCTCTACTTCCTATATCAAGACCCATGATAAACTTGAGATTCATGGATCATCATATCAAATTGAGGGCACATCAAACAATTTACTCATAGTTGTAAAAGTATAGAATGGATAAGTCTTTTAATATACTTGGATTTATCCCACTAAAGAAGTGTTCAAAATTAATTTTGGGGAGATTAAAAATACATAGGCTTATCATACAAGTATTGTGAAGTTTTCTTCATATGAACTAATGGATTTGTTGTGCTTTAGCTTGAGGCAAAGGATGTACCTCTCCATTTTCAGTTAAAGTGTTCTATAAAACTATTTTTTGAAAAACATTTTATGTAATTCTTTACACTATATTTATTTGATATCTTACTTAGGATTTATATTTTTTACCAACATCCACCATTGATCATCATATCCCCACATATGATAAACAACTAGCATCACCTTCTCTTTCTTAGAGAATTGAAGGATTGAGAAGATATTTTCAATGAATTTGATCTATTTTTCCATGATTTAGGGATCAAAAGATCCATGAAAGTTAAAGGATTTTGTCACATAAAGGTCTCAATCAAAACTTTCTCTTTCTTAGGGGGATTTGGATGTTCTTCTTGATTCAAGTTTTGGTCTAAAACATGATCTAACTAAAAAATAATTATCATAAAGTTCACAATTCTTACTCCCATTAGGTTGGGAATCTCATTTGGGAACTCATCACATTGCCCCTCACATTGGTTGTTGGATCGGTTTCTCCTATTTTTAGAAATTGACTAAAAAGAAAGGGAAAATTAAGGATGATTATTTTTAAATCATTCAAACAAATAAATGGGAAACCATTAACATTAAAGGTATAACTCATAAATGACCTATATTCCTTAACCAATGAATTTATAGGATTCAATCTAAGTTATCCGTGATCTATTTCATAAGATAAAATATTATGGGAATTTTTGTTCCCTTAACAATGGTTCATAAGGATCTTGTGAATTTATCAAATAACATCCCCATAGGAGTGTAAAAATAGGCGTGAAACAAGTCCTATTGTTGTGCACTAGGTGATGATTGAGTTTATCTCAATGTCCCATTTTCAGGGTTATTACCCCTATGTACCTTTATTCCAACGCCACATCCAGTTGTAGTATCCAGATAGAGATATATTTTCTTAGATACCACTTAATCTTTACTAAAATTTAGGTATTTTATCCTATTTTTATTCTTATCCATAAGGACTTAAATATATTTTTCTAATCATAATCCCAAAAATAACTAGAGATTTCTCTAATACTAACTTTAAAAACCCATATATTTAATAAACTTTATTTAATGATTTATTAAATAAGGGTACAAATAATAAAATACAAAGGATTATGTGGACTAGTGCCTTTGGGTAATTAGATATATAAAATAACAACTTACAAAATAAATACAATAATATTATTTAAAAACACCATATCATGTTCTTATATTCCATGGATCTTCTAAAACTTCATGGGATAACCTGGGGGTGTACATAGGAAAGGGGTGGGATATAAAGACCAATAAGGGAATAAATAAAGCATATAATAAGTTAAAGTAGTACATGAGATCCAAGAGGTATATTAAGGTAACATAATAGGGGTGAGAATCATAGTCTTGAATAACAAGACATGATATAACATGATAGGATAAAGACAACATGGGAATGTGTAAACAGCATAAAACATGACATCATAAGCATAAGTTGAGGATACCCACCAAGAAAATATAACAAAAAAGTTCTTATAATAACCTATCATACACCATACATATAATATAATGAGATAAAAACATTACCCAATGCATTTTAGGGCCATATAATTTCAGGCTTACCCATCACTTTCATATCATGTACATGCATAAGTATGCCACATAGATCATACAACATAAGGATTTTTTTTATCAATTTTAACATAACAATTAAGGAGTATGGGTTAAATAAATATAAATCCCCAATAAATTAAGGTTATGTAAAACTATTTGAATACCCTTGAGTGAAAATGGATATGGGTATTTACTACACAAATGTTTGGCATGGAAAACTGTATGATAATTTCAGCAGCATAATAGGTGCACATAAAGGTTTATAGAATGGGTGATTGATATTGAAAGGGGCCTCTAATTACATTTTAATCATAAATAAAATAATAGGTATGTTTAAAAACATATCCCAACTTGAAAAAATGGAAATCAAAAGGCATAAAATAAATAAGGTTTTTGAATAAAGAGGAGGAGAGGATCCCTTACCTTGAGATGACACTTCTAAAAGCTTGGGTGGAGCTTATTAAGATCTTGGGGGAACCTTATGAGGAATCTAGAGTGTCAAGGTAATAGTAATGACATGATCTAAGTGTTTTTAGTGAATATTAATGGGAGTTTTTGTGGGTTTATATAGAAAAATAAAGGATATTTATTTAGTAATTTCCTAACATAGGTTTTGGACTCTATATGATAAAATAATAAAAAAAACTTATTACAATTTTCCCATGGTTTTTTCCAAATTAGAGTGGTTTTCATTGTTTTATATGTATAAGAATCAAAATCATTAAAATAATACCCTTGGTGATGTGGAAACAAGTCATGTTTATAAAGAATTGATTTTAAAACCTTAAAATATAATATAGGTTTTGTAGGATTCATTAAGTGTTTATAAATTAATCAAATAACCACAAAAAAAAACAATACCTTAAAGTTAAAAGATAATTTTTTTCATATATACTCTTTATTGTATTTATTACATAACTTTTTGGATTTTATAATGTCATAATATTTTCCATATATTTATACCATATTTAATTTTGACCAAAAAATTCGAATGTCTTCAAAAATTATTAAAAGATAACCATTGAATAATTTAATAATTATTATTGAAAAAATAATATTTTTTATATAAAAATAATTATCTATGCATGATATTTTTCACTTTTAAATAAAAATTAGCATTTATTAAAAAATATAGATTTTGTTTGACAAAAACAGTTTTTTGAAGCTTATAAAAATTACATTTGAATTTATAAAAAAATATTATCATTTATATTTAATAAATGTTATTTAATAATAATATTTTATTAAAATATTTTTTATTTAAAAAATTATGTAATTAAAGAAATAAAAGGTCTTTATTGAATCTATGTATTTCCCAAAAATACAATTTGTGTTTCATCGTCTAAAAATCAAATTTTGGGAGAATATATTATTCAATCATTATAAAGTAATAAAATATAAATCTAATCATTATTTTATTAGAAATAAAAATATAAAAATTTATACTATTTGGGACTATATATATAGCCATTTATTACACTAGCTAATTACCTAAGGGTAAGGTGTATGACAATGAGATCTTTATGGGGTGGTTTAGAGAACATGGTTTGGGCCGTGATCCTGATGAGATTGAACTTCTCCTGTAAATGTATTCTCCTATGCTTTAGTTTTTGAATCTTATCTTGGTATTGGTGAAGTTACAATACCAGTGCTAATATCTCCCTAAAAATCTATAATAAATGGGATTGATAGGGTATGATCCTACTGGTCGAGGCCATCACTCCTTCCTTCTGTATCAATTGGACTTTACCATAACCCTTAATATACTAATCTTAATGGTCACTATAAAATGACTATACAATCAAAGATTATCTTGCTTAAAGTTATTTTAAACATGATAAGATATAACTTATAATGGTTTAAAATAACCAAATTAGCGTCTAACTTTATTTCTTAATAAGGTATTTACTCATTTATAAATGGAATTTAATTTAGAAAAGTTCAGGTCCTTACACCATCCTTATTAGAGAAAATAAAAAGTTCACAGTTTGATGATAAGAATATTAAAATTAAAACTATTATTTTTAATGATTGAAGTTGGCCTAATTCATCTATGAAGATAATATTTTCAAATTTGGAAAGAGGATATGTGTTCCATCTGTTCCTGAGCTGCAAAGTTAATTATTAGATGATGCTCATAGATAAAATTTATCTATACACCCTGGTAGAACCAAAATTTAGCAGGATTTAAATTTTTTTGGTGGGATAATATGAAATGAGAAATTGTGAACTATATATCAATATTATTAGTTTTTCAATAGGTAAAATATAAGATACAACATACTAAATGAGTCATGAAACCAAAACCTATTCCCATGTAGAAATGTAATGATATTTCTATGGACATTATCACTGGATTTCCAAAGACTCCTAGAAAGAATGATGTCATATCAGTTATCATTGATCACCTTACTAAGTCCACACATTTCCTTAATACAGTGGAAGATCTAATTCTTGAGCGCCTCACATGACTCCATATTAAATAAGTTGTGATACTTCATGGTGCACTAATTTTAATTATATTCAATCATGATTCATGGTTTACATTGAAATTATTTAATAAAATTAAGAAGGATCTTGACAATGAGATATATTTGAGAACCACCTATCATACTTAAATTTATGGGTAGTTTTAAAGGACCTTTCAAAAATTATAAGATATGTCAAGGTTGTTCTCACTTGACTTTTAGGGTATATGGGATTAATATTTACATTTGGTGGAATTTTTATATAATAATAGATTCCATTAAACCATTAAAATGGAACTATATGAATCATTGTATAGTAATATGTTTTTCACTCTAACTTATTGGGATGAAGTTGGTGAAATAAATCTTATAGCCCCAAATCTCATGGAAGAGACAATAGTGAAAGTAAAGACTATTCATAATCATATTAAGGTAGCTCAAAGTAAACAAACAATTTATACCGATAACTTAAGGAAGGATTTATAATTTCAAGTGGGAGATCATGTTTTCTTGAAGGTATATATATGGAAAGGTGTTATGGTGTTTTATATGAAGTGGAAACTAAGTCCAAGGTATATCAGAACTTTTGAAATTCTATAATGAATAGGGGTGATTGCTTACCATTGGAAATTCCCCTAGCCTCTCTTAAGTAATAGATGTGTTCTAAATAAATTTATTGAGGAATTATATTTAAAAACCAATGAATGTGATCGAATATGAGGAAATATAATTGGAACTTTATTTATATTACAATGAAGAGCCTATCCAGATTCTTGAAAATAGAGAATAAGTGTTGAGGAATCAGATGACTCAACTGGTAAAGGTACCTCAGAGAAATTATAAGATAGAATAGGCGATGTGGGAACCAAAATAATTTATGATGAATAAATAACCAAGTATATTAATGTGGTTACTTTATAAAAATTTCTAGGATGAAATTTTTTAAGGAGGAAATAATATAACACCTTATTTCTAGAGAAATGATAAAAAACGCACATAACTTTATTCAAGAATTTTGTTTATAATTAAATTCCTGAATTTTATAAATATAATTTTATGAAATTAATTTATTTTTTTAATTAATCATGTAAAAATTATCTTACATTGAATTTTTAATATTTTTCAAAAATAGTTGATTTTTGGGTGAATGGTGAAAAATACCAATTTTAGAAAATCTATCACTTTTATGAAATTATAATGATATGTGAATAAATTGAAATATTATGAAAAATTTTTTATTTAAAAAATATATTTAATAATTAATATAATGAATATAAAAATATAATTTTTTACTTATAAATATATTCTTAACATTTTTGAAATCTAAGTAATGTTTTGTTCAAATAAAAACTATTTTTAGTTTTTCTCTCTCAATCAAGTATATAAAAGGTTCCTTTTAGTTTTTTTGGTTTTAAAGAAATATAATCCTTATTTTTTTTGACAAAATCCATTTAATTCCATTTGAATCAACATTATACTTTATTTTTTTGTAAAATCATTCTTATCATTGAAACAAGCATTTTTTTCTAAAAACATTTTTTGTTGTATTTTGTGCATTTTTGTTAAAATTAATTTATTACTATTATAAAAATTGAATCTTATAGAATATATTAAATAATTTTAATCATAATAATTAATATTAGGTAATAAGGTTCACTTAATTTTTAGTCATAATAAATAGTAAAAACAGTAAAAATTTGTTACCATGATTAGGTTTGAAACAAGTTTACCGGGGGGGGGGGGTTAAACTAAGATATAAGGGTAAAAATGCCAATTAATATTTTCTAAATAATTTTTTCATGTATTTAGACCTTATATTATATTAAATTTTATTTCCAGGACATTTGGTGCCACTTTCATAAGAAAATGACTTTACATTATTTAAATCTTTTAAGTAATTCCATGTGTGTCCCTCTCCTCACTTATGAAGGGCACTTATTATCCTCTGTTATACAAAAAATTCAAGCACTCTAGATCGAATAAGTATTATAAACTTAAATAGGATAATATTAAGTGTTTATATTATATTTTTATGTGTTTATTTGTTCACAAATACTAATATTAGTGCATTTTAGAAATTAAACTTGTTTTCACATCATGTTTATAATTCGTACTCAAATTCACTAATACTCGATACATTTTTCATCAACTTGTAAAACAACAAATGGTATTTATTTTAATTTAATATTTCAATTATTGGTCATAAATGTTTTGGGGAATATTTCATCCTTCTGAATCACTTGGATATTCACATTATAAGACCACTATTTTGGACATTCAATCCAGAAAATTCTGGGCAAAGTGAACTAGGAAACAACCCACTAAAATGACTATATATAACATGATAAAAATACAATGAACATAAAATTTTAATTATATATAGATTAAATAAGGGGTAAAATTTCATTAAACTATTTCTATAGTTAATTTATAAGTTTCATGGGTGATCTAGGAAGACCAAGTGGAAGATGATATTTTTGGAAAGATTTGGTGGCCCAGAATAACAACACACCATTTTGATAATAAATAAATGGATATGTGTCAAAATGGGATGATATTTTTACATATATTATAGGAAATTAAATTATTAATTATTTATTCTACACCCCATACAAATTTATCCATATAGAAGCTTGTTTTTGTGCATATTTTGGGTGTATTCTAGCTAGCTCTATTTTTTTCAAGGGTGTAAAAGTCCATTATCAATTAATTTTACATGATCCTATGATGGACCTCATTAATTGGGATGACATTGAATATTGGGGTATTTACCCAAGGCATAAATAATTTCTATTTAAGGTAGTTATTTTGAAGTATTTGATAGTTTTATGTGTATGTTTTCATTATAATGTTATACTTCCAATTTGATGTTGTAATTGAATTTCATCAATTGTAAGTTATTGTTTTTCACCTTAGTTTATTTGTAAAAATTCCTCTTATTTTTATTTTACATTATTTTTGTTAACACATTGATACAAGGGAGTATCAAGGGGATGTATTGGATGTTATTTATCACTCTATAAATGTTTAATCACTTCTTTTAATTGAGAATATTTATTTGGTGATGTTAATCCTTATTCATCCTTGTTGAATTTTAAGGTTGAACACTTCAAGTGATAATATGATCCTTTACCTTGGAGTGATCATCAAAATTATCCTTCAAGTGTATAGGTTATTATAATTTTTTATTGTTATTAAACCAATTAGTGATGAATGTAATTTGATCTCATTGAATGAATCACTCTTGAGTCTAATAAATTGATATCATTAAAAATGAAATTCATCCGATCCAACCCTAGAAACAACCTAGGATCAAATAATTCTATCAAATTGATCTCACTTAATTATTTTAGTTATTTAATAACACACTCAATTCAAACCCAAGTTGGTCACTTAATATCCAAAAATCACTCCGTATAATGTACGTGTCTGTAGGTTTCTTCTAGGGTCTTTGAGGGTTTGAAAACCCAAGATACACTATAAGCGACCACTTCAACCATACACTTGGTTAAATTTGGGATATATTTTTTTGAACCATTGAAGGGGACCCAAGTAAGTCATATTAAGAACCCACCTTATATTCTCTCAACTTTTTATTCCCACCCAAATTTCTCTTATCTTCACCCCTTATTTTTTTCTTTTTAGCGTATGTTCTCCAATACTCATGACAACACAAATATACTTGTTAGGGTTAATAACTTTAGGGGTGAGAAGCCCAGTGAATCCAGGGGTATCCTTCATTTAGATCATTGTATTCCTAAAAATTTGGATTATAAAACTGAGTTCAATACAAAGGATAATATTTCATGATACCAAATCATAAAACTGGGTGGTAAGCCAAATGGAAGCCAAAATGAGAAAACCCCTATCTTGGGGAATGTTATAGATCAGACCATGAATGAGTACCTTAAACCTTCTTGGACCAATGAAAACTCATGAATTATGAATGATTCCATATGATATTCCTATAATATCTTCAAACCCCATGTCCCAAACCACTTTAAAACCTTTTACAGGTTGAAGTCTGAGATGCCTTACCTTTATGTAAAATAATTCAATGTCTTTGTTAAAATCATTTGCCCACCAAATCAACTTGAATCAACTAAAATGATTATATTTCATTTTTTTACTAAAGTATCAAGAAAATAAATGTTTAAACAATATAATACCAATATATATTCACTTCAGGAATCAATTGAAAAGATAATTTTATAAGAAATAATTTCCCCACCACAAAACAATTCAACTAAAAAATAGCATCCAAAACATTTTTGAAAAAGGGGAAACATTCTATAAAACATGGTAAAGGGAAAAAGTCACTCCCAACATGGTACCAGACCATGTTTTCTCAATTATAGAACAAGTGATAATTTTATATGAAGGGTTGGGTCTGAGAAACAAACGATTCATTGACATGATGTGCAATGGAACTTTAAAAATCAAATCCCCAAATGATGCTTACGAGTATCTATAATTTTTTTTTTGAATAAAAACAAACATAGGGAACATAAAATTACTATGATAATCCACAAAAATATGATGGAATTCACAATCTTAGATAAGAATAAAGTATTAAGAGAAATATGGATGCACTCAATAGGAAGGATTAGGGGAGAGATCATAGGAAGATCCATGAAATTAAAACTATTGAACTTGTTTACACAAATTGTGACAAACATGACTACATGACTGAAAACTTACTAACCATTACTTATATAAAGGATGTTATTTTAGGGGAACCACTAGAAAAGTTCAATGATTTGAACTTTCAAAATCAATTGTACCAAAAAAATTTCAATCCAACTTACAATGACTAAGTCTCCAATGGAATGAAAATCAATAACCAACACTATAATAATATTCAAACCCTACCCAAAACAAAAATTTCAAACAAATAACTAGTTCAAATACTAACTAGTCCAATACCAACATCCACCAGTATAATTCCAAAAAAAAATTTAGAAACCTATCAAATAGCCTATCCAATAGAAAAATTGCCGTCCTTGGATAAACCAACAAGCACAATCCCCTTCCCATTCCGTCTCTCTCCCAATCCTTGAAAAATTGTGAAATAAAATAGAAAAAATAAACCCATAAATCTCATCAAATAAACATGAATTGTAAAAAATAAAAATTGGAAAGACACCCATGCCTACTCAAGTTATCCCTCTTTTAGATTTGAAGAGAGAATCTAGATTCAGGGAATATTCTATTAAAAAACACAAAGAATAAACCATATTAAGAAGTGGGAAATAAATATATAAACCTAAAATAACTATCAAAAAACCATTTAAGGACTCAGAAACTAAGAATAATGATGAATAAACACCTTTTAAAATTGAAAAATATAATAACCATGTAAAGGAACTCACACCAAACTAAATAAAACATCAACCTGACCCCTTCCCTCAATGCATGAGAGGAAAATATAACCCTGAACTAATTGAAAAATTGAGGGAAATATTCTCTAAGTTTAAGTTGAACATAACCTTTCAAGATGAAATTAATATCATAACTATCTACTCTAATTACCATAATTACTTTTTCATATTTATAGGAAAATTTCACATAAAAACCAAGTCCCTTTGGATGAAAATGTGAGTCACACCATTCAGGGAAACATTCCTCCTAAGTTGAAAGACTCGTGTTGTCCATACATCATCATTCAATTGGGAGCAATTTTTTTTCAAATCCCTTTGTGATAAAGGAGCCAATGTGAACCTAATTTAATATGTAATATATTATTAGTTGGAGCTTGAGTAACTCCAACCCACATCTATCACCCTTTAACTTTCCATTATAATTATTTGGGTTCCTAAGGGAATATTAAGGGATGTTATAGTGAATGTTGAGAACTTTATCTAGACTGATGGATTAATTTCCTTTAAAAGTCATCCAAACTTAGGAAATAGGGAATGAAGTCTAATCATCCTTGGTCATCCCTTCCAAGAAATAATCAACTCACTCATCTGATCAAGGAATGGGAACAAGACCATTACCTTCATAAACATGATTCTTAATCTAAAAATTTATAACAAAACTCTCAAATTTAAGATGATGAAGATATTCACAAGGTAAATTGGATAGATAGTGTTGATAGTGAACCACATTAACATCAAGTATTTATTGAAATATGTTTAAGTCAAGATGATATTAAATTCCTTTGATCACATGAGGGAAATTTATTTCCTTGGATTGAATCTATTTCAGATAGATCATTTGATGAATTTTCAGGATCACCAATGAATGATTTTTTTAGAAATCTAAAAAATTGAGTCCATACCCACTACTGAAACTAATATAGCTAATTTGGTGGCTAGAACATTTGTTCAAAAGGAAAAAATTTTGTTGAGAAAATTTTAAGAAGAAACCGAGTCTGATTTAAACTCCCAATCTACTTCTAAAAATTTCAACCAACCTGAACATGAATTCAAGGTCTTTCCTACCTCAATTAAGTATGAATTACTAGGGTATAATAAAACCCTTCCTATTTTCATCTCTTCTTCTCTCAAATCCAACCAAGAGTGAATGCTTCCAGATGTATTGAGCAGGAATAAAAAATAAATTGATTGGACATTGTATGATATTATTGGGATCAACCCACTTATTGGAACCCATAGGATTGTAATAGAGTCTAATTCTAAACCATGTCAAAAAACTCTATGTAGACTTAATCCCAATATCATAGATATGGTAAGGAAATATGTTCTAAAGTTGTTGAAATCTGGTATCACCTACTCTTTTGTTGAGAGTGAGTTGGTAAACCCAATCCAAGTGGTTCCTAAGAATGATGGAATTATCATGATTACCAATGAGGATGGTGATATTCTCCCAATAAGGGTTATTAGTGGATTTAGAGTGTGCATTGACTATAGGATATTAAAATCTTTCATGAATAAAGACCATTTTACCTTTCCATTCATTGATCAAGTACTTCAGTGAGTGACAAATCATGAGTTCTACTGCTTTATAGATGGATTATTAGGGTATAATAAAATTGAGTTATACTTACAATGTAAGAACCTGGTTCTTATTTTGAAGAACGGGTTTCTTCTTTTCTCTTTTCCTTAAGTGTTTTAGAGAAAATAAGGAAAATAAGGAAAATACCAAATTTTGTACTTACATGCCATGTAATTTTCAACACGCCGTGTAATTTGGCCGTGTGGAATGAGTACACAGGTCGTGTAGGCCTGTCAGTGATGAAGGGTGTAAAATCTGATTACACGTTGTGTACTTAGTATTTACGCCGTGTAATTAGTCGGCATGTGAACAGTAAGGTGGTGGAGACAGCCACCAGCAGAGTGACAGTACACACTGTGTAATTAGGAATACACACCGTGTACTCATGTTGTCGGATGAACAGTGCCGTGGTGGAATGAAGCCGCCAGAGGAACTGTTTAAAAAAAATGAAAAGTACATTCCATGTACTTGAGAGTAAATGCCGTGTAGTCAGTTTGTTTTCCTCTTAAAATAGGTAGTAGCCTCCTCTTTCGATAGAGGAAGCTTAGAACGCCGAAGGAGCTCAAGAGAGGAGGCTGGACCTTGGATAAGCTCCCGATCACATGCCAGAACTCAGATCCTTCCGCCGTCGATCTTGTTAGGACTGCGCGGGTAATTCCTTTCCTCTCCTTGTGTGTTTACTTCCAATTATTACCCAAGGGGAAGTTATTTGAGTTTGAACGGATAAACATTTATCCCAAATCTACATTGTTCACAGGCATTTTGGGAGGCATCGTTCACATATATCGATCATGGGCGATAGTGGTAGGTGGTCTAATGTTTAATTCCGAATGTCATGTGGTTTTTGTGTACCATTGTGCTACGCGCCCATGTTTGGGGTGTCGTATGACTGAGGATTTGATTAAATAAATACCTATAATTTCATAGGTAATTTAATGGATATGTATAACTGCTGTTTGGGATCACTGCTTGGATCCTGGACCACCCTAGGAGTGCGTTCCTCTATTTAGCCGTTTGGCTGGGATACCCGCGGGTATTCCATGATTATAAGGTGTATTGAATTTTCTTGAGAGAAAATTTATATAAATTTCTTGTTTATGCTTTGGGCTCAGCCCGGTTCCTTATGCCTGAGGGCAGTGTTCTATTTAGCCTGAGGGTAGTGTTTTCTTAGCCTGTGGGAAGTGTTTGGTTAGCCTGAGGGTAACCATTGTTTATGCCTGTGGGCAGTAGTTTCTATGCCTGAGGGAAATATGACGTATTCCTGAGGAAAATGTACATTATTCATAAGGGAAATCACCTGCGGGTATTTGATTCTGTTACCTAAGGGTAAGGATAGAATGTCTGAGGACATGACTATTTAGAATATTCACTGTGGTGATTTTCTATATTGTACCTACCAAGCTAAAGCACAATCTTGGAGGTTATAAGTAATAATTGAAATGGAAATGAAACTAGTAGTGATAGTTACTTTTGAGTACTTACTAGTTTACCGCATTTACTTTTGCACACTGATGTTGCACATTTTTACTGACAGTTGGGCCCGGGCCTTTGGTGGGTGCTTACTGGGATTTATTTCTCACACCATATTTGGGTCATATCTTCGTCCCAAATAGAATATATTGCTGCAGGTGGATAAAGGGGCAAGGGTCCCTTGACAGGTACATTATTGTAGCAGAGGAGTAGGAGATCATGGGGCCGAGCTTAGTCTTGCGATGCTGCTGCATTCTATTCACTCTATTTTGTTCTATTATGTTGTACCTTGTACTTTGAGTTGTATTGTATTGTATTGCAGTGTAACATGTTTTGGATGCTTTCATATAAATAGTAACATGCTGCACTTTTACATATAACTATTGGTTAACTTTTACTGCAGTTGTTTAGTTCTAGTTCACATTGTTTACTGCTTCTTCTATTGAATGTTATATTTATTTTCTGCTGTGCTACAATTTGAAAAATGAGGGCATAGTCTCCCCACTATCAGACCTGGGCCCTCACTGCTAGTCGGAAGCCTTTGGCATTTGGGGAAATGCTCTTGAGGTTATGTGACCAACCGGGTTCGGGGCACCCATTTTGTGGCTTCCGGATCCGGGACGTTACGAAGTGGTATCAGAGGAGTTATTTTATTTGACTTACTGTTTAAAGCCTATATCCAGGGATAGTATGGAATTGGTACTTGGTAATAAGCTTTTCCCAGGAGTAGCTAACTCGTGTACATGGAAAATCCAACCTACCTCATTTAATTGAAAATTTTTCTGGTTTTACGATTTTATAGTTGATTTGATTTTCACCATTGGGTGACACACTTGTAGTGTGCTGTTTCTATTTTATACATGGGTTCTATTTAGTTTCAACCTGATGAGATAAGGGTATTCCATCTCATGCATCATTTAGGCACATGATAGAAATCACATGTTAAGCATTCTTTCCATGCCATGTAGGTGCATTATAGATTGCATGTTGTTGTGATAGTTGTGGTGCTAGAAATGCATGCTGTTATGATAGCTACTTTGATAAATACCAGTTATTTGATAGGGTTTTGTTGTGTGAGGTTGTTGATAGAATGGACGCCAAACTTTGATTTTTGGGGAGTATAGGCCCTCAATGACCGGAATTTGGTCAATCATTGACGAGATTACTTAGTTATAATATGTATAAGATTCCAAGCATTGATTCGCGTGGAGTATGGGCCCTCACGGATCGGAATTTGGAACTTAGGTGTTTGTTTAGTGTTTTTTTTCTGGGTTTCAGAGTAGTTTCTGAGGCTTACTATCTGGAAAACCCAGGATACACGCCGTGTAGTTATTTGGACACACACAATGTGTTCTTTTGTTTGGGAAGAAATGGAAAATTTTTCAATACACGCTGTGTACCATAAGTACATGTCGTATAGTCTCTTAACATGTCATAGGCCATGTGGGCAGAGACATGAGATATGGAAGTTTTGGGGGGGAAAACGCCATGTATAGATTGTACACACCATGTAGTGTCGACCTGGTGTCCACCTGTGTAACTAACAACATGGACGGTGGAACCTTAAGACATACACACCGTGTTGACCTTGAACACGCCATGTAGTCTAACCCTGGTACCCGACCGTGTCACTGACAACATAGGTCAGTGTTACCCTACCTTGTACATGCCGTGTTCTTGTGGGACACGCCGTGTCTATCTATAACACGCCGTGTAGTCTGAGCTGAGTACCCAACCATGTAACAGACAACATGGGTCAGTGAAGCTCATCCAGTGCACACCGTGTAGATCTTATACACGTCGTGTAGTCTTGTTTAAAGGAGATCCGTGTGGCTAACCATGTAGAAGGACTTGGGTAGGGGAATAAAATTCAAGTACACACCGTGTGTGTGGACAACATGCCATGTGTTTGGGGTGTTACATGACCAGTTTTAGTTGGAGTACACGCCCATGTGGATGGCCTATGAGAACACGCCATGTAGTATTTATACACGCCGTGTAGTCAAGTTTTGTAAATCTTTAATGATTTATTTCTCCTGGTTTCTTATTGGTCTCATCATTTTTAGTCTTTGATAATCTTGATCTAATGTGTTCATTTGACTTTGTAGAGTCATGCCTCAAAGACGATCACCAGTTGTTCACCAAGAGAAAAGCAACGATTATACTCCTGAGGTGTAGGCCATGGGCTACCGATGGAACCTCCAGCAGTTCCAGATGCGACGCCATCCATTATACCGGATACAGGTGTGGATGTTTAGTTCTGTGAAGGCTTCATGCGATTCATGCAGACCTTCCAGGGAGCACTGCCGGTTGCCACATCTATAGCAGAGCTCACTCGTATCTTGCAGTAGCAGCATCCACCTACATTTTCAGGGGATGGAGGACCACAGGCTGTGGAGTCATGGATGGATTCATTGCAGACTATTTTCGAGCATCTTGAGAAGCCTATTGGGCAGAGGGTCAAGCTTGCTACATACATGCTGCGTGATTCTGCCAAGAGGTGGTGGGATGTTACCACCCAAACTGAGCATCACCTATACATGGCGTGGGAAGATTTTCAGTCATCTTTCTATGACATATTCTTCTTGGAGACGCTGAGGACAGATCGAGCTCAAGAGTTCATGAATATGCAGCAGGGTGCCATGTCAGTGATGGATTATTCTTCCCACTTCACCGAGCTACAGCGTTTTGCACCTGTTCTGGTAGGTGATGAGACGTTGAGGGCTATAAGCTTTGAGGATGGTCTTCAGTGTGACATCCGAGCACTGGTAAATGTTTTTAGGTTTCCTAATGTACATAATATTGTGAACCAGGCACTGATTACTAAGCGGAACCTGTGGGAATCTAGTGGTGTGGGCCAAGGAAGTTCGATACCAGTTCTGGGTACTATTTCTACCGACAAGAGGAAGAGGCAGATAAACTTCTCTCACGGTGGTAGTACTAGTCAGAAGAATACTTTAGGTGGCCTGTTCATGTGATACCAATGTGGTAGAGAGGAGCACAAGAGACCTCGATGTCCACGTGACCCAGTGGAGTGCTGATCTTGTGGCAAGATGGGTCATCTCCATCATTTTTGCAGGGCATTTCCACCAGTGGCTAGTGAGAGGGGTTCTGTGCAGACTCTGCCTACGGGAGAAGGACCAACAACATCTTACTAGTCGGGAAACTGGAATACGTCAGGGCATGCTCTCCGAGATGGTGGTCGTGGCCGTGGTAGCCATACATCAGGATCTCATTGGCAACAGGGCGGGTCAACTCAGGGTATCCAGGCTGTGTCTCAGGGCCGCGGCACTGGGCAGGCATATGCAATGCAAAAAACCCAACATGAGAAGGATACCTAACCTTCCATTGTCAGAGGTACTATTCTAGTTGCTTCTGTTTTATCTTCTATACTTTTTGATTTTGGTGCTACACATAGATTTATATCTATGGCCGTTATGGATAGCCTTGGGATCTATGTTTCTTCTTCTTCTGATATCATGATGCTAGACACACCATTAGGAGTGAGGACGGTAGGGGTGCGTCAGTGCAAGGAGTTCCCCTTGAGGTTGGTGGGTGTCACTTTCCATGGGACCTCTATGTCTTGGAGATTCCAGCTTATGATGTCATTCTCGGGGTGAACTGGTTGGTTCCCTTTTGAGCCTTTGTGGATTGCTATCATCGCAGGGTGAGTTTCACATCACTAGAGGGCAGAGAGTTTCTATACAAGGGTGAATGGGACGTCCAGGTGAGCTGAGCTGGACCAGAGCATCGTGGGCGTAGTGAAGTCACAACCCAGATTGCGAGTTTATATCTGGATGATCAGGGAACTTTTCATAAGTATTTCCCCCCTGTGCTTGATCATTTCAAGGATGTCTTCTTGGATGACTTTTTAGGTCTACCTCCGAAGCGTGAGGTGGATTTCTTTGTTGAGCTTGTGCCATGATCGGCATCGGTGTTCATTCTTCCTTATAGGATGGCCACACCTGAGTTGCAGGAGCTCAAGAGGAAATTAAAGGAGTTGGAGGAAAAGGGTTTTATTCGAACCAGTACTTCTCCTTGGGGTTCTCCAGTCCTTTTTGTAAAGAAGGCAGACGATACCCTCAGACTCTATGTGGACTATCAGAAACTGAACCACTTGATGGTCAAGAACCGATATCCCTTACTGATGATCGATGACCTCTTTGATCAGCTTTTAGGAGACTGGGTGTTCTCGAAGATTGACTTGAGATACGATTACCATCAGTTGCGCATTAGACCATCTGATATTCCTCTTACAGATTTCTGGAGTAGGTATGGTCTATACGAGTATTTGGTTATTCCATTCAATCTAACAAACACGCCAGCAGTTTTCATGGCTCTGATGAATAGTGTGTTCCACCCCTATCTGGATTCTTTCATGGTAGTCTTTGTGGACAAAATATTAGTGTACTCTCACACTTGACATGACCATGACACCCATCTTGAGATCGTAGTAAGTACACTAAGAGAGCTCAAAGTGCCACTTTTGGATGGACCAGATTCACTTCCTGGGTTATATTATCTGAGAGGAAGGAGTTGCAGTAGACCCAGAGAAGGTGAGAGCAGTAGTTTCATGGGAGTATCCTAAGAACGTGTTTGAGATATGGAGTTTCTTAGGGATGGCTAGTTACTACAGGTTCTTCATCCAGGACTTATCCTTCTTAGAAACACCGTTGATGGGTTTGACTAAGAAGGGTGTGAAGTTTTTTTGGATAGAATCTTGCGAGATATCCTTTCAGGAGCTGAAGGTAAGGTTCACATCAACACCAATCCTAATACTTCCGGAGTAATGGAAGAGCTATACAGTTTACTGTGATGCATCAGGTATTGGTCTGGGAGCAGTGTTGATGTAAGGTGATCTAGTTATTGCATACGGGTCTCGGCAGTTGAGGCCACATGAGAGGAATTACCTGACGCATGACCTCGAGTTAGCTGCAGTTGTTCATGTGTTACATTGTTGGAGAAATTTTCTCTTGGGTGAGCATTTTGTGGTTTTCACCGACCACAAAAGTCTTAAGTATATTTTTACCCAGTGTGACTTGAATCTGAGATAGCGAAGGTGGGTCGAATACCTTCAGTCCTTCAACTTTGAGCTTTCCTATACACCTGTTAAGGGTAACGCAATAGCTAATGCACTGAGTAGGAAGACTCATACATAGGCAGTACATGAGGCCAGTGGTGATTGGAAGCTTATGGATTTTCTCTTTGAGATGCATTTGGAGGTGCATGATAGTTAGGGTAAAACCTATCATTCATCATTAGCTGTGACTTCTACCCTCCTGGATACAATGAGGATGAGATATATATCTGTTTCATTGGGTCTAGTTCTACGAGAGTCGGTGTCAAGTGAGGACCCTCCTCCAGGTTGGACGATAGGCAATGATGAGGTGTTGTGTTTCCATGGACGAGTGTGGGTTCCTGGGGATATAAATGAGGATTTGATGCGGGAATTTCATGCTTCAGCTTGGGTAGTTCATCCCAGAGTTACCAAAATGTACCGTGACCTGAAACGTAAGTATTGGTGGCCGGGTATGAAGAGAGAAGTAGCTGGTTTTGTTACGAGATGTTCCACCTGTCAGTAGGTGAAGGCGGAGCATCAGAGGCCAGCCAAACCGTTACATCAGTTACCCATTCTGGAGTGGAAATGGGATGATGTCATGATGGACTTCGTGACCAGGTTTCTAAGGTCACCTCGAGGCAACGATTCTATGTGGGTTTTTGTGGAAAGGATCACGAAGGTGGCTCACTTTCAACCAATCAAGAAGACCATCGGTGTTGATGAGGTCAGGAAGTTTTATATCTGAGAGGTTGTACGTCTTCATGGGGCCCCTTGTTCTATCATTTCAGATAGGGACGCTCGATTTATATCTCGTTTCTGGAAGATTTTTTAGAGGGAATTGGGTACATAGGTGCTTCTGAGCACAACTTACCACCCTCAGACCGATGACCAATTAGAGCGTACGATACAGGTTCCAGAGGACATGTTGCGTACATACATCCTGGACCTTGGGAGATCTTGAGAAAAGCATATACCCCTAGTATAGTTTTCCTATAATAATAGTTTTCAGGAGACTATTGAGATGGAACCTTACGAGGATTTATATGGTAGGCCATGCCGATCAACTTTGTGCTGGATAGAGGTAGGTGAGGCAGATTTACTGGGACCACGTATCATGTAGGGACATCAGAGCAGGTCTAGTTAATTTAGAAGAGAATGGCTACTGCATAGTCTCGTCAGAAATCTTATGCTGATCACCACAAACGACCCTTGGAGTTCATGGTCAGGGATCATTTCTTCTGGCTTGTTTCACCGAGGTTGGGACACATTCGGATCAGGAGATAGGGTAAAATTTCACCGAGGTATGTGGGGCCGTTTGAGATTCTGGAGAGAGTCAGGCCGGTTGCCTATCGGTTGCAGTTATGACTGAGGTACTAGGCCATGCACGATGTCTTCCATGTATCTCAGTTGTGCTGTTATCACTCAAACCCATCTCACGTTTTTCAGCCCGAGGAGGTTGAGCTTTAGGTCGATGCATCCTTTGAGGAGAATCCAATTTGTATTGTGGATAGGAGCACGAAGGTTCTATGAGACCGGCCAGTTCCTCTCGTACAGGTGCTATGGAAGCATGGCCGAGTGCAGGACGAAACCTGGGAGTAGGAGACCGACGTACGTGCTCAATGGTCAGAGTTATTCACAACTTTATATTTACCACCCTTAGAAGGGAAATTTGGGGACGAATTGTTTTAAGGGGGGAAGTTTGTAAGAACCCGATTCTTATTTTGAGGTACAGGTTTCTTCTTTTCTATTTTCCTTAAGTGTTTTAGATAAAATAAGGAAAATGGGGAAAATCCCAAATTTTGTACTTACACACCGTGTACTTTTCCACACGCCGTGTACTTTGGCCAAGTGGAATGAGTACATAGGTCGTGTAGGCCTGTCGGTGATGAAGGGTGTAAAAACTGAATAAACACCGTGTAATTAGAATTTACACGTCATGTAATCAGTCGGCTGATGAACAGTAAGGCGGTGGAGGCATCCTCCAGCGGAGTGACAGTACACGCCGTGTAATCAGGAATACACGCCATGTACTCATGTCGACGGATGAACAATGCCACAGTGGAAAGAAGCCGCCAGAGGAATAGTTTAAAAAAAATAAAAAGTACATGCCAAGTACTTGAGAGTACATGCCGTGTAGTCGGTTTTTTCCTCCTAAAATAGGCAGTAGCCTCCTCTTTCGACATAGGAAGATTAGAACGCCGGAGGAGCTCAAAAGAGGAGGCCAGACCTTTGAAGAGATCCCGATCACATACTGGAACTTGGATTCTTCCGCCGTCGATCGTGTTGGGACCGTGCGGGTAAGACCTTTCCTCTCCTTGTGTGTTTACTTCAAATTCTTACCTGAGTGGAAGTTATTTGAGTTTGAATGGATAAATGTTTATCCCATATCTATGTTGTTCAGGTGCGTTTCGGGAGGCATCGTTCACGTATATCGATTAGGGGCGATCGAGGTTGGTGTTCTGATGTTTAATTCCAACTGTCATGTGGTTTTTGTGTACTGTTGTGCTATGCGCCCATGTTTTGGGTGTCGTATGGCTGAATATTTGATTAAATAAATACATATAATTGCATAGGCAATTTAATGGATATGTATAACTGCTGTTTGGGATCACTGCTTGGATCCAGGACCACCCAAGGGGTGCGTTTCTCTGTTTATCCGTTTGGCCAGGATACCCGAGGGTATGCCATGATTATATTGTGTATTGCATTTTCTTGAGAGAAAATTTATATAAATTTCTTGTTTATGATTTGGGCTCGGCCTGGTTCCTTGAGCCTGAGGGCAGTGTTCTATTTAGCCTGAGGGCGGTGTTTTTTAGCTTGTGGGCTATGTTTGGTTAGCCTGAGGGTAACCTTTGTTTATGCCTGTGGGCAGTAGTTTTTGTGCCTGAGGGAAATATCACGTATGAATGAGGGAAATTTACATTATTCCTGATGTAAATCACCTGCGGGTATTTGATTTTTTTACCTGAGGGTAAGGATAGAATGTCTGAGGACACAACAATTTAGAATATTCACTGTGGTGATTTTCTATGTTGTAACTACCAAGATAAAGTACAAGCTTTGAGGTGATAAGTAATAATTAAAATGTCAATGAAACTGGTAGTGATAGTTAATTTTGAGTACTTACTAGTTTACTACATTTACTTTTGCACACTACTGTTGTAGATTTTCACAGACAGTTGGGCACATGCCTTTGGTGGGTGCTTACGGGGATTTATTTCTCACACCCTGTTTGGGTCATGTATTCAGACCAAATAGACTATATTGCTGTAGGTTCTGATAGGGGAAAGGGTTCCTTGACAGGTACATGATTGTAGCAGAGGAGTAGGAGAGCATGGGACCGACCTTAGGCTTGCGATGCTGCTGCATTCTGTTCACTCTGTTTTGTTTTGTTTTTTCGTACCTTGTACTTTGAGTTGTATTATATTATATTTCTATGTAACATGTTTTGGATTGTTTCTTAGAAATAGTGACATGATGCACTTTTACATATAACTATTGGTTAAATTTTATTGTAGTTGTTTAATTATATTTTATATTGTTTACTGCTTCCACTGTTGAATGTTATATTTATTTTCCGTTGCACTACACTTTGACAAATGAGGGCATAGTTTCCCCACCATTAGACCTGGGCCCTCACTGCTAGTCGGAAACTTCTGACGTTTGGGGAAATGCGCTTGAGGTCATGTGACCAAACAGGTTCGGGGTACCCATTGTGTGGATTCCGTTTCTGGGACGTTACATACAATATTAGTAAAAAATATCCATCACCTATCCATTTGGAACTTTTTCCTTCAAGGGTAATCCCTTTTTGTTATGCAATTCCCTTGGTAGCTTCTAATGGTTCATGATGAGAATATTCTCTAACATGGTGGGGGATTGTCTAGAGGTATTTATATATCACCTATACATCTATGGGGATACATTTTAGGGATGAATTAGAAATGCTAAAATGGTATTGTCTATATTTGAGTATAAGAATCTCATCCAAAACTAGGAAAAATGTTTTTTCATGGTAAATGACTTGTTCTGGTCTATATAGTCTCTAGTATAGGGTTTAAAATCGATAATTATAATATATATATATTTCATCACCTTCCCTCCCTAAAAACTATCATATAAGTGAGGTAATTATTAGGAAATACTGGTTTCTATAGAAGTTTAATTAGGAAGTTTAACTCCATTTCCTGACCCCATTGTTCTGTACTTGTTAGAGACACTCCATTTGTTTGGATGGAGAGTTGTGAGGAATCATTTTCTATACTAAAGTAATCTATTATATCTCCACACATCATGAAATCTCCCAATTGAAATCTTACTTTTTAAATCATGTGTGATGCGAGTGACTTTTTAGTAGGATCCATCTTAAGAAAAAGATCCGATAAAACTCTATTCGTAATTACTTGTTCAAGAAAATCATTTAATGATGTACAAATAAACTAAACCACCACTAAAAAAGAGTTTCTTATTATTGTATATTTCTTAGATAAATTCCAATCCTATCACTTAGGATCCCACATCATTATCTTCATAGATCATTTAGCTCACAATTTTTCCAAAAACAAGATGCCAAGGATAGATTGATTAGGAATATCCTTCTTCTAAAAGAGTTTTATATAACCACCAAGGATGAGAAGGATGCTAAAAATTTCATAGCTGATCACCTCTCTAGGATGGAATTCAAAGAAAACTCACATCACCTTTCTATGTTCGATTCATTTCCCAATGAGAACCTCTATTCTTTGAGTGATTTCTCATGTATGATGACATAAAAAACAACTTGGATATGGGAATTTCTCAAAAATTATTAGGGAATAAATCAAGGAGGAATTTCATTTATGATGTGAAAAAATATGTGTTTGATGGTTAATAAATCTTTAATTTATATCCTGATCAAGTCATTAGATGATGTGTTCCTGAGTCTAAGAAAGAGTCCAATCTTAAATTCTATCATGGAGAGGCATGTAGAGGCCAATTTTACAATAAGAAAATAACTATAAAGAACCTTAAAAGTGGTTTATTCTGGACAAACCTAATTAAAGATTATTTTATGTTCTACCAAAGTTTTCCTTGATGTCAATAATTAAGATCAGTAACCAAAATAAGTAAAATTCCCCTTATTTCTATTCTAGTTTTCAAAATCATTTATTGTTAAGGAATTTATTACATGGTACCCTTAAAAAAATATAGGGGATACCTCTATATTCTCTCATATATTTATTATGTCTAAAAATGGGTTGAGTCCAATCCCACTAAGTTCCAATGACCATCAAATTGCGATCTGAATATTGAAAGAACACATATTTAGATTTGTAATTCCTAGGGCTATCATCAATGATCGTAGAACCCATTTATGTAACCATCCCTTCTTGGTACTCATGTATATATATGGGATTTATCAAAAAGTTTACACTACCTACCATACTCAAACCAATTGTCAAGATGAGTTGGAGAATAAGGAAATTAAGCAAATTATTAAAAAAACCATCAATCCCTTTAGGAAATATTGGTCTGAGAAACTATTGGATTCTCTTTTGGAATATCATACTGAATTAAAAACCATCCTAGGAATGTCAAATTATCAGTTGTATTATTGTGAATCTTGTCAATTACATGTTGAAATTGAACATAAATCCTTTTTGGAAATAAAAAAAAAGAAATTTGACATTTCTTTAAAAAAAAGAGCAAATTAGATCTTAAGAAACATGAGGAAATTAAGATGCATTCTTATAAAAATTTATGGATAAAAAATCTAGAGTTTAAGCCTACAAATCTATGAAACTTAAAGTAACACAATTTTAACTAGGAAAATATGGGATCTTATATAGTTCCGAAGTTCACTTACACCCAAGAAAGTTATGTTCAAGATAGTCTAGGCCATATATAGTCAATCATGCGTACCCCCATGGGGAAGTAGAAATTCAGGATCCCACTAATGGTTATATTTTCAATGTCAATGTTCATAGGTTAAACCCATTCATTGAATCATTTAATAAACATGAAATAGAGGTGGGGTTAATATATATAACCTATGAAATAACCAAAAAATTGATAAATTTAGGGTCTAAGTCCGGATAATGGATTTAAAAAAAGTGCTTTTTGGGAGGCAACCCACCTTCTAACTGTACCTTAACTCTGTTTTGGTGTTCTAAAATAAACAGGTATGTTTTTTTCTTTTCCTTTCCTTTTTATTTTTTGGGAACCTCAAGGTGTTTCCATTATGATTCTAATTGTGTTGGTGTGTAAGATTAAGGGGTTGATGAGGTTGATTTATTTTATGGAAAATCACATTTCTTACAAGAGTTCAAAATATAGACTTCCAATATTAATGATGCATATACAAGTGACATAGAGGTCAAAGGATCAATTGGTTTCAATATGGAATTATTCTTCGATATACCAAGTGAAATTGTTCCATATTTTTATTTCAAATTTAAATTTTTGAAATCCACCCCTCCACTTCATTCCCCTTATAAAATTTCATTACATTAAACACTAGGGGAAATGTTATTCTAAGTTTGGGGGTGAAAAAAAAGACAAAAATAATTTTTTCTTATGTGAAATAAAATTTGTTTTATCTTCATCCACGATGAAAATAAAAAATAAGAAAATTTTGTATGAATAAATGGAAGATGACTCTATTTATCCTTGAACATGATGGTACACATTGAAAACTTTGAAAATGAATATGAAATAATTTTCATGCATTTATTCTGATCTTAATGAAATTTTAAGTTTAAGAGAATAAATTTTGGAAAGTGTGGCTGTCTAATGTGATTTTTAAAAGTTTATATTTTTATCAATTTAATCAAAATACCATAATTCACATCCTTTAGATTGTGGGTATTAGTTTGAGTTATTTGGGTCCCTTAATAAATATCATAGGTTTGGTGACTGTTTTAATTTTAACATGAGTATTCAAAAAAAGGAATAAAATGTAAATAAAAAATAATAAATTTTCACATAGAGTAATGTATTAAACTAATGTGTGGATTTTGACACTTGGAGATCATAAACCGATAGTTTTTTCCTAGATTTGGTAATTTTATATCTATTTGAGGTAATTTTAATTTGTTTTTGATTCAATTAACTCAAGATGATACCCGAGTATGTGAGATTCACTTAGTTCCCTAAGGTCTTTGTGCCTAGGAGTCATTGAAAAAATCTAACCACAAGGGTTAACATTATTGAGTGAAATTTCAATTAAAATGAAAAAATTGAAGAAAAAAATACACATTTTAAGATTAAAATGTGATTCCATATAGAATTTCCATCTTTTACCCTTGAATAAAAATAAACCCTCATATATATTATGATGCATAGCTAATCATTATGCTAAATTGAAATTGGATGAAATGTGGTGATGAATTTGAAAAAAGGAATGATATTGGGCTTAGTATATACTTTTTAACCTATCTTGTGTTCAATTATTTTAATAGGTGTCATGAATTTTTGACATGATGTCTTTTGGTGAGCATTGTATGTTAATTGTTTTTTGGAAAAAGGAATTCAATTTTCATATTATCAAGATATTTTTTGACTGGTACCGGAAAAATAAAAGTTGTAGGGGGGGGGGGGGTGATTAGCCACTGAAAGAGGCTAATATTAATTTTTTATATTAAAATTTTAATGTGTTTATTTTTTACAAATTCCTATATTAGTTCATTTTACAATTTGAACTTCTTTTCACATCATGTTTGTAATTATTTCTCAAATACACTAGTACTCGGTATATTTTTCATCAGCGTGTAAAAAAACCACCGTAATTTATTTGAATTTAATATTTTAATTATAGTTTATACATATTTTTAAGAATATTTTATCCTTATGGATCACTTAGAGAATCACATTGGAAGACTGCCATTTTGGACATTTAAACCAAAAACTTCCTTGTGAAGTTAACTATAAAACATCCCACTAAAACTAATTCATCTACCATAATAAAATCCGAATGAACCTTAAATTTGAACTAGATTTAAAGGATATCATGGGGAACATATAATTGAACTATTTATAGAGATAATTTCATATTTTCACGGGGTGATCTAGGCATCTTAAGTGGTAGATGAAATTATAGTCCAGATTATCTACATGAGAATACCATCCCACCATATTGATCATAACTACAAATATATGAGAAAAAATGGGATAAATTTTGACATATATTATAAGACATATTTATATTAAATTTATCCTTCTACAAAACACACAAATTCAGAAATCTAGAAGCTTGTTTTGGTACATTAGTTGGGTTGATGCTAGGTAGCTCTATTTTTTTATTAGTAGAAAAGTCCACTCCCAATTAATTTTTCAACCACCTATTAATACCATAATAAATTGGTATGACTTAAAATATTGAGGGATATACCCAAGCCTTACAAAATTCCTATTTAAGGTAGTTTTTTGAAGTATTTGAGAGAAAGTTGAACATGTTTTAATTGTAATGTTATGCTTCCAATTTGATATTGTAATAAAATTTATCCAATTATAAGTTGTTGTATTTCACCTTAGTTTCTTAATAAAAGTTACTATTATTATCATTTTACATTATTTTCATTAAAAAATTGATACAATTTCATTAAGGTGTGAATTTATTCATGAAACAAAGAGATAAATTATTCACACAATGATGGAGTGTTCATTATTTCATTTTTTCTCTTATTAAATCTAGAACTTATGAGTCTTATTTTATATCCCATTGGGAGAATAAGATAAATATAAGGATTAAAATTTTATGGTTTGATCCAAGGGAGTAGTAAGGGGATGTATTTTACATTATTTATAACTTTATAAATGTTAAATCACTTCTTTTAATTGAGAATTTTTATTAAATGATCTCAATCCTTCTATATCCTTATTGAATTTTAAGGCAACACACTTTAAGTGTTAATACAATCCTTTATATTAGAGTGGTAATAAAAATGATACTACAAGTTTATCGGTTATTATAATTAGGTTTTTATTGGTATTAAAATAATAAGTGATAAAGGTGGTTTGATCTCATTGAATGAATCACTCCCGAGTCTATGAAACTTATATCGTTAAAAATGAAGTTCATCCTATTCATATATAGAAAAAACCAAGGATAAAATAATTATATCAAATTTATTTCACTTAATAATTTTAGTTAATTGATAATTTACTAAATTCTAAACCAATTTTTCCACTTCATATAAAAAAATGACTCCATAAAATTTACGTGTCTATAGGTTTCTTCAAGGGTATCTAAGGATTCGACAACCCAAGGTAAAATACAAGCATCCAATACTACCTTAAGCTTGGGTAAATTTGGGAGAGACCACTAATACATACCCAAAAAAACTTATTAGTTTAGTTCTATTAATTATTGATGTTTTGTTATTCTTTTAAGACCATCCTAAAAAGTTTTAATGTGTAAGCTAAATGAGGTTTCTCAAAGAAGAAGTAATCATCTTTACCGACTCTTTCAAAGTTTATTTCTTATTGTACTTCCTATAATTTTTTTTACCCATACTAACATAATTAATCCAATATAATAAATATAATGACACTTTATTATGATTAATGTCAAACCATTTTATACCTATTTTTTATCGTTTGGAAAATGAAAACACCACTCATGCATATATACGACCTACCATCTCCACGTAGTGGTGTAATTCACTTTTCTTCACCACTTTACTTGGATAGTTATAAATAAAAAAATAATGAATATATATAATATTTATGAAATAATTATGATTCTATAAATATAATATATTATCTAAATTCTTCCCCTTCCACCTGTTAAAAAATGACAACATTGCTTGTGTGTACGTGTGAACTACCACATCCACGAAGCGATGTGAATTATTTTTCAATATACAAGTCACAACCCGTCCTCGGGGCTCGTGCCGTGAATACCCCAAGCCCGCCTTCCATAGGCCAGGGGCTGGCGACTAGCACTAAGGCATAAATCCCGGTAAAAGGGAAGGCATTGCCTTTGTAAAGTAAACAAGCACTTCAGAGTAAGCAAGCGGAAAAAGTAAACACTAAGTAAAAATAGAGTACAACTGTAAGTGCAGAAAGTAAGTGGGCCAGAATACAAACCCAAACTGAAAGTAAAGTACAACTCAAAAGGGAAAACAACTACTGAAAAGTAAAAGCTGCTACGCCGAGCTTTCCTATGGAAATCCCACCTGAAGGGTGGGTACAGATAGCTCCACTACTCCTCGGGTCCCGCCGTCCGTTCCGAGCACGTCCTGCCCAGTGGTCCACCTCCAGGTACTGTCCTGCTCTGCAAGCCTCAACCACGATCAACGCTATCCGTCGTCTGCAACCAACACAACGTAGTGTGAGCATAGACAGTGCAGGGGTGAGTATAAGCTACTCAGTCCACAAAGAAAAGTAACAACCGACACTGCTTAGGTATATGCCCATACATATACCTAAGTCATCAATTCCAATGCGCTCCAACCTTCGAGCCCAAGTACAACTCAGTCCACAAAGGAAAGTATACGTATTCCACACAGGAAAGCAAAACGTAATCCACATAGGATAGCACAACACAATCCACATAGGAAGCAAACAGGATTCAACTCACACAGGTATAATTTTTTGAAGACGATAGAGATGATCACTGATCCATCTAAGTCGTCGGACCCACAAAGGATCGATAGGTACTAACCCCCGCAAAGACCCACACAGGATCGGTAGGAAACTAACCCCCGTAATGACCCACAGAGGATCAGACCCACACAGGATCTGTAGGCACTGGCTCACACAGAACCGCTGAGCGCTGACACACATAGGATCGAACCCACACAGGATCGGTAGCACTGATCAACATAGGATCGCTGAGTGATGTAGTCGTCGTCGTCGAATCCACTGAGGATCTCTGCACAGTCGTCGTCGCAGGCACAGTAGCAGTCGCAGCCAGCTCTAGGGTTCCCGCACACAGCAAGCTCGTTCGGGAGGGTCCGCTCCACGATCCGAGAGGTTGATACATCAACTGACACATAGTCCAGAGTTGATGTATCCAAAAGTTCCGTATCGTCAACAGGAACTCAACGTCGCAGACGACGCATCGATCGGACGCCCGGTCTGAGAGTTATTGGCTTTTTCGTCCCAGGGGCCCGATTGGTTTTTAAGGAAAAACCAACCTGACCGTACTCCACCTACGTCCAAACCTCGGGCAGTGTATTCCAAAAGATCCGTCTCACTAAGAGGAACATAACAAAGCCAACGTCACGTCAACCGGACATCCGTAGCTCAAGATATGAGCGTTTCCGCTGCGAGGGTCCGGTTGGTTTCGTGTATGAACCAACCCGGCCGAACTCAAAGTATTCCGAAACCTTGAGTGCGATATGTCGAAATGACCATCTCATTCTAAGGATCGTGTCGCCGCTGACGGCGCGTTGATCGGGGGTACGTAGCCCGAGTTATGGGAAAATGAACCCAAACGGTCCGAAAACGGGGGTTTCGGGCCCGAGACCGACCTGGCCCGAGACCCCCCCGGTTGGCACGAACCAGGTCGACCCGCCCCGGTCCGGCCCAGCGTGGCCCGGCCGGCTGGGCGCGGCCCGACCTGGCAGACCGGCCAGGCGCCGGTTCGGCTGGGCACAGCGCGCTGCCAGCTCGGCCTTCGGCCGAGCTGTTGGAAAAGGGGGGGGGGGGGGGCGCCTGCCCCACTTGAGTAACCGCGCCCCCCCATTTATCAGGGGCCGTTTGAAACCGGCCAGGGGAATTTAATTCCCTTGGATCCTCCCCTTTCCGGCCGGCCCGACCTGGCCGGCCGACTCCTTCTCAACGGGACCGGCGGTGGCCTGTCCCCTTCCAGTTCCGACACCAGCGGCCTGGTCCGGCCGCCGGTCACCTTGCTCCACCGCGGCCCGGAACCGGCCGCGGCCCTTGTCGTCCGGCGCGGTGCGACGGCACCGCGCCCCTCCTCCGTGGCCTCGCTCCAGCCGTGGCGCCTTCGATTTTCTTCGACGCGGCGCGACAACGTCGCGTTCTTAAACTTCTTTCCACTGCACGGCGCGACGGCGCCGCACATTTCCTTCCGCATGAATCCGCGTGGTGCGACGACACCACGTTCTCCCGTACCAACCACAAGGAACCAACATGAAAAATAAGGAGGAGGGTCGGCCATGTTTGTGTGGTCCGACCCCCTCATGTTATTCGATAAAAAATGGTTTAAATCCACAAAGTTCATCAAGTTGGTATTCACGAACAAATAAAATAAATAAAACCCCTACCTCGGTTCAGGAACGGTGCACGTCAATCGAACCGCGGAAGACGAGCGTCGCGGAGGTTGGGCATCGCGGAAAAAGAACGTCGATTCTGTTGTCGTTGAGGTGCGTACGAAGAGGAAACGTCGTTGGAAGAAGACGTCGTGTTCTTCGGCGGAGGTGTTCTTCGTTGAAGAATGGTGTTCTTCGCGTTCTTCGTCGAGGTTGAAGAAGAAGAAGACTCCACGCTTCCCAATCCTCTCAAGGTTGCAAAATTCTAACAATAATAAAATAAGACCAAGTCTTATTTTATTAACACAACCTAACCATTTGAATTTCAAGAGTTTTAAATTAAGTAACTCACTTAATTAATTATAACAAGTTGTCAAAAATTAATGAAAGTGAGTTAATGGGGAGTTAGGAATGTGAGGGGTTAAGAGGGGTTAGGGAGTTAGGGAAATTGAAAAGGTGGGTGGTTCGTGTGGACCCCACCCTTTTAATTATCCACACATGGGAAGTTGGGTGGATGTGGGCCCCACCACCAACTTCCCATGGGAGAAATTAACCACCTTGAAAAAGAAATAAAATTGATTCAACAATTTTATTTACTTTTTAATTAACCCCCATTAATTAACTTCTTCTCCCACACAAACGCAACTGCGGTAAAGGTTCCCTTAAGCGATTACCGGCATTATGAGTTCATCGGTGCCATCAGATTTCAATTCCGAGCACCGGTTCAAAAGATTGGAAATCCCGCTCCTTCGTTCACTGAACGTACCCGAGCCAAACTTCGGAAATTGATTCCGGGCACTCCGGGCCTCGGAATCAATTGCTGTCAGAAACCGCCTTCTTTTAAAATTCCAAAGAAAATTAAGAAAAAAATTCCCTTGAATTTTACGGGTCTTTACATTACTCCCACCTCAGGGATTTATGTCCCCGTAAAGATACATCAAAACTAGGGAAACAAATGAGGGTACTGAGCACGCTTCTGAGCCTCCCGCTCCCAAGTGCTCTCCTGGAGGTTCTCGTGCTGCCATCTGATGCGTACTAGAGGAATCAACCGTCCACATAGGACCCGCTCCTGTCGATACTCGATCTCTACCGGGACCTCCGTAAAAGTCGCCCCATTGTCAACGTCAAGCTCCCCATGGTCAATGATGTGCGTCGGGTCATGCTCATATCTCCTCAGCTGAGATACGTGGAAGACGTCGTGCACCCGGTGCAACTGAGGTGGTAGAGCCAGACGATAAGCCACCTCACCAATCCTGCTGAGGACCTGGAATGGTCCGATGAAGCGCGGAGATAACTTGCCTCCTAGGCCAAATCTTCGTAAACCACGTCTAGGTGAGACACGCAAGAAGACTTGGTCGCCATCCTCGAACTCTAGTGGCCTCCGCCTCCTGTCAGTGTATGACTTCTGCCAGCTCTGAGATATCCTAATTTACTCCTGGATGACCTGGACCTTCTCTGTCGTGGCCTGGACCATCTCCGGCCCCACAAGTGCTGACTCCCCAGGGTCTGTCCATCACAAAGGAGATCTGCAAGGTCAGCCGTACAACGCCTCGTATGGTGCCATCCCAATGGTGGAGTGGTAGCTATTGTTGTACGCGAACTCCACCAAGGGTAGGTGGTCCTCCCAGCTATGACCAAAGTCGAGGACACATGTGCAGAGCATGTCCTCGAGAGTCTGAATGGTCCTCTCCGTCTGACCATCCGTCTGAGGGTGAAAGGCTGTGCTCAGACGTAGCTGCGTCCCGAACGCCTCCTGCAATCCCTTCCATAGCCGGGAAGTAAAACAAGCATCTCGATCAGAGATGATAGAAGATGGCACACCGTGAAGCCGTACAATATTCTGAACATAAATTCTTCCCAAGCTCTCCACTGAGCCCTACTCTCTGATGGGTAAGAAGTGAGCCGACTTGGTGAGTCGGTCGAAAATCACCCAATTGGAATCGTGACCTCTGGAAGTGCGTGGAAGTCCAGTCACGAAGTCCATATATATCCCATCCCACTTCCACTCCGGGACCTCCAAGGGTTGTACCAAGCCTGCTGGTACCTGGTGCTCAGCCTTCACCTGCTGGCAGGTGAGGCATCGAGATGCGAATTCCGCCATAGCCTTCTTCATGCCCGGCCACCAGTGCTGTCGCCTGAGATCCTGGTACATCTTCGCCACTCCAGGATGTACCGCCAAAGGAGAAGTGTGAAACTCTCTCAGCACATCCTCCCGTAAAGCGACTGGTACCATGGGACGTCCTCTGAAAAGGATATCGTGCTCTTATCTAAAGGTGAAACCATCAGTTGACTGTCCTGAGGTTATCTGAGCACGCTGCGTCTCACAGTCGGTGTCCCCACGCTATGCCTCTCTGACTCACTGCAGTAGTGGAGGAGTGACTGTGAGAGAATGAAGGAAGGCTACCCCATCTCTATCCACGAAGGATATCTTCAAAGCGGCTAGCTGCTCTGTCGCCTCCTCAAGTAGCTGAATGCCCGTCCTTCTGCTGAAGGCATCGGCTACTACGTTCCCCTTCCCAGGAGTATAGACTATCTCAAAGTCATAGTCCTGGAGGAACTCGATCCATCGCCGCTGTCTCAGGTTCAGGTCCTTCTGAGAGAAGATGTACCTGAGACTCTGATGGTCAGAAAAGACTGTAAAGCACTCGCCCATCAGGTAGTGTCGCCATGTCTTCAGAGCGAAGACCACTGCTGCTAACTCCAGGTCATGGGTAGCCTAGTTCTGCTCATGCGTCCTCAACTTACGTGATCCATAGGCGATCACTGCCCGCTCCTGCATTAGGAAACATCTGAGTCTGGTCCCTGATGCATCGCAGTAGACTATGTACCCTACTCCCTCCTCAGGAAACCTCAAGATAGGTGCGCTGGTCAATCTCTGTCTCATCTCTTGGAAGCTCTGCTGACATCTGTCTAACCACACGAAAGGTTTCCCCTTCTTCTTCAAAGCTGAGAGTGGTGCCGCAACTCTGGAGAAGTCTGGCACGAGTCTCCGGTAGTATCCAGCTAGTCCCAAGAAACTCCGAACCTCCGTCACGCTCCTGGGTGGCTCCCAAGCTAACACTGCCTCGATCTTCGCAGGATCCACTACAACTCCCACCTCAGAGATGACATGTACTAAGAAGTGGACCTCACGTATCCAGAACTGACACTTCAAGATCTTACCATAAATCTGGTTCTCTCGGAGTGTGTCTAGTACAACCCGCAAGTGGTAGGCATGCTCCTCCTCGGTCGTCGAGTAAATCAGAATTTCATCGATGAAGACCACGACAAATCGATCGAGTTATGGATGAAAGATCTTGTTCATGAGGGCCATGAACACTGCTGGAGAATTGGTTATGCCGAAGGGTATAACCAAGAACTCATAGTGGCCATAACGACATCTGAAGGCCGTCTTCTGTACGTCCTCGTCTCGAACTCTGAGATGATGATAGCCTGACCAGAGGTCTATCTTTGAGAACCACCGTGCTACCTTGAGCTGGTAGAAGAGGTCATCAATCCTCGGTAGCGGATACTTGCTCCTCACTGTCACCTGGTTCAGGTGACGACAGTCGACACAAAGTCGCAAGCTCCCATCCGCCTTCTTGGCGAACAATATCGGGGAAGCCCAGGGTGAAACACTGGGTCGGATGAACCCCTTGCCCTGCAAGTCCTCCAACTGTACCCGTAGCTCTCGATGCTTGGCGGGGGCCATCCGATATGCTGGAGTCGATATCAGGTCTATCCCGGGGTATAGGTCAATATAAAAGTCTACCTCTCTACGAGGAGGTAACCCTGGAACTTCGTCAGGAAAAACGTCCGCAAACTGATCCACCACTGCAAGAAAACCAGGACTCCGCACGTCAACTGCTCCTAGGATGAGGCTAGCCAACTGATGTGTGATGGGCTGTCCTCTCCTCCGCGGAAGTCCAACCTGTCCTGTGAAGGCTTCCTTCTCGCTGGTGAAGGTGAACCTGCTCCCGTCGGTGCATACACATCGCACCTTGCGCCTAAAACAGTCAATCTGTCCATGGACCGTAGATAACCAATCCATGCCCAAGATGACGTCGTAAGGCCTCAACCCTGCTACAAGAAGATCCCAGCCGAAGCTATCACCTCCTAGAGTAAGCTCACACTACCGTCACCAGTGCGTAATCGTCGAGTCTGCTCCTGCAGGAGTATCTAGCCGTAAGGATCGAGCCAACGGCTCTGTCGGAATCTCCGAGCTCCGAACAAGGGCAGCAGCTATGAAAGAGTGACTTGCTCCTATTTCTATAAGTACTGCAGAAAGGGTGGAATAGACACATATAGTACCTCGAATCATCTCGGGTGCACCGTGGTCGTAGGCCTCTGCTGCCTGGAGCTGTGCGTGTCTCTGCACGCCAGCTCCCTGTGGTCGGGGTGGAACTCCTGGTGGTGGTGGTGGTAGAGCCTCAAAGAGTCGCCCACCACCTGCTGCTCGGCCAGCTCCTCTGCCTCGTCCGCCTGCTCCCTGCGGACCACCACGGTCGACCCTCTGCCTCTGCCTCAGTGGTCCCTCAACCGTCTGATGCTCCTCGGCACGGCGGGTCGGGCAATCACGAGCCATGTGGCCTTGCCCGTCGCATGAGTAGCACTGCCTGCCTCTCGAAAGACTGGCTCTGCGCTGTGTTCCCCGCACTGCTGAGCCAGTGTCCTGAGGTCGTCTGCCGGAGGGTCTGGTATACCTGGACCCTTGAGTCATTCGTCGACTACCTGCTGCAGAAGAATCTGCTACGTGCCGCCCCGCGGTGGGTCTCGGTGCTGGTGTAGACTCAACAAGAAAGCTCTCGATCAAAAGGGCCTGCTCCAGTACTCCTGTCTGAGTTGGAATGCTGAGGGAGATCAGTGATGCCCTGATCTCGTGTCTCAATCCCTTCTCAAAGGTCCGAGCCTGGAAGAATGGGTCCCGTACCATGTCGGTCGAGTAGCGCGAGAGATCGGTAAATATCGCTGAGTACTGGGCGACCGTCATGCTGCCCTGCCACAACTGAAGAAGCTCCTGAATGCACACTGCATGGAGGGTGGCTGGGACGAACTCCGAGTGGAAGAGGATCTCAAAGTCCGTTCAAAGTAGAGATGCCTCATCGTGCACCTGGAGAATCAAGCTCCACCATCGGCCCGCTGCTGCGTGCAGTAGGCTCATAGTGAGGATCACCATGAGGTCTGCTGGTGTCCTCACTAGCCTGAAAACTCGTACCACTGCCTCCAGCCAGTCCTCGGTTTCCTGGGGTTCCGTCTCCCCACGGAACCTGGGTGGTCACTGGCACTGGAACTCATGCAGTGCGCTGAGGCGACGTGCATCGTCAGCGGCTGGTTCTGGAAGTATCGGTGGATTAGTGGGTAGAGCTACCGCTGGTGCCACTGCTGACAAAGGGCCATGCACCGAGGCCTCGTCGCTCGGTGGGCTGTCGTCACACTCGACTCTCAGAACCCTAGATGGCTACCGTTGTGGGGCCATCCTAAAAAGGAAACAGGTGCGCCACGGTCAGAACAGTATACCTGGTGAGCTGATACAAAGTAATCACAAAGAAAACTTGAAACACACATGCAATCAATGTTTTCGTGCATTAAGTCAGAAATCAGAAGTCAGGGTCCTGGTGTATGGATACGTCGGCCGCCGCACCAACACTGGACACCCTGTACTGATAACCACACTCAATACACTAAACACTGTTGCTTCACATAGAAAAGATCAGAGTTCGCGGTAGAACCGAATTTCTATGATACCAATTTGTCACGACCCATCCTCGGGGACCGTGCCGTGACTACCCCAAGCCCGCATTCCATAGGCCAGGGGCTGGCGACTAGCACCAAGGCGTAAATCCCGGTAAAAGGGAAGGAATTGCCTTTGTAATGTAAACAAGTACTTTAGAGTAAGCAAGCGGAAAAAGTAAACACTAAGTAAAAACAGAGTACAACTGTAAGTGCGGAAAGTAAGTGGTCCAGAATACAAACCCAAACTGAAAGTAAAGTATAACTCGAAAGGTAAAATAGAGACTGAAAAGTAAAAGCTGCTACGCCGAGCTGTCCACTAGAAATCCCACCTGAAGGGTGGGTACAGATAGCTCCACTGATCCTCGGGTCCCGCCGTCCGCTCCGAGCACGTCTCACCCAGTGGTCCACCTCCAGGTACCATCCTACTCTGCAAGCCTCAACAACGATCAAAGCTGTCCGTCGTCTGCAACCAACACAACGTAGTGCGAGCATAGCCCGAGCAGGGGTGAGTATAAACTACTCAGTAGGGACCCCGAGACCCCCGAAGGTCTCCCAAAATCCACAAAGGATAAACCACAAAGGAAAGATACAATCACGAAGTAACAACCGAAACTGCTTAGGTATATTCCCATACATATACCTAAGTCATAAATTCCAATACGCTCCAACCTTCGAGCCCAAGTACAACTCAGTCCACACAGGAATGTATATGTATTCCACACAGGAAAGCAAAACGTAATCCACATAGGATAGCACAACACAATCCACACAAGAAGAAAACAGGATTCAGCTCACACTGGTATACTTCTTCGAAGACGATAGAGATGATCACTGATCCATCTAAGTTGTCAGACCCACAAAGGATCGATAGGTACTAACCCCCACAAAGACCCACACAGGATCGGTAGGAAACTAACCCCCGCAAAGACCCACACAGGATCGGACCCACATAAGATCTGTAGGCACTGGCTCACACAGTACAGCTGAGCGCTGACCCACATAGGATTGGACCCACACAGGATCGGTAGCACTGATCCACATAGGATTTCTGAGTGCTGTAGTCGTCGTCGTCGAATCCACTGAGGATCTCTGCACAGTCGTCATCGCAGTCACGGTAGCAGTCGTAGCCAGCTCTAGGGTTCCCGCACACAGCAAGCTCGTTCGGGAGGGTCCGCTCCACGAGCCGAGAGGCTGATACATCAACTGACACATAGTCCAGAGTTGATGTATCCAAAAGTTCCGTATCGTCAACAGGAACTCAACGTCGCAGAGCGCGTCGATCAGACGCCCGGTCTGAGAGTTATTGGCCTTTTCATCCCAGGGGCCCTGTTGGTTTTTAAGGCAAAACCAACCCGACCATACTCCACCTGCGTCCAAACCTCTGGCGGTGTATTTCAAAAGATACATCTCACTAAGAGGAACATAAAAAAGTCGACAGCACATCAATCAGACGTCCGTAGCTCAAGATATGAGCGTTTCCGCTGCGAGGGCCCGGTTGGTTTCGTGTACGAACCAACCCGGCTGAACTCAAAGTATTCCGAAACCTTGAGTGCGATATGTCGAAACGACCGTCTCGTTCTAAGGATTGTGTCGCCGCTGACGGCGCGTCGATCGGGGGTCCGTAGCCTGAGTTATGGGAAAATGAACACAAACGGTTCGAAAACGGGGGTTTCGGGCTCGGACTGACCCGGCCCGAGACCCCCCTGGTTGGCCCGAACCGGGTCGGCCCGGCTGGGCGGGGCCCAGCCTGGAAAACCGGCCAGGCGCCGGTTCGGCTGGGCACAGCGCGCCCAGCGCGCTGCCAGGTCGGCCTTCGGCCGAGCTCTTGGAAAAAGGGGGGGCCCTACCCCCCTTGAGTAACCGCGTCCCCCCCATTTATGGGGGGCCATTTGAATCCGACCAGGGGAATTTAATTCCCCCAGCTCCTCCCCTTTCCGGCTGTCCCGACCTGGCCGGCCGGCTCTTTATCAACAGGACCAGCGGTGGCCGATCCCCTTCCAATTCCGACACCGGCGGCCCGGTCTGGCCGCCGGTCACCTTGCTCCGCCGCGGCCCGGAACCGGCCGCAACCCTTATCGTCCAGTGCGGTGCGACGGCACCGCGCCCCTCCGCCGCGACCCCGCTCCGGCTGCGGTGCATTCGATTTTCTTCGATGCGGCGGGACGACGTCGCGTTCTTAAACTTCTTTCCACGGCACAGCGCGACGGCGCCGCGCATTTCCTTCCGCATGAATCTACGTGGTGCGACGACACCACGTTCTACCGTACCAACCACAAGGAACCAAAACGGAAAATAAGAAGGAGGGTCGGCCGTGTTTGTGCGGTCCGAACCCCTCACGTTATTCGATAATAAATGGTTTCAATCCAAAAAGTTCATCAAGTTGGTATTCACGAACAAATAAAATAAATAAAACCCCTACCTCGGTTCAGGAACGGTGCACGTCAATCGAACCGCGGAAGACGAGGGTCGCGGAGGTCAGGCGTCGCGGAAAACGAACGTCGATTCCATTGTCGTCAAGGTGCGTACGAAGAGGAAACGTCGTTGGAAGAAGACGTCACATTCTTCAGCGGATTTGTTCTTCGTTGAGGAAGGGTGTTCTTCGCGTTCTTCGTCGAGGTTGAAGAAGAAGAAGACTCCATGCTTCCCAATCCTCTCAAGGTTGCAAAATTCTAACAATAATAAAATAAGACCAAGTCTTATTTTATTAACACAACCTAACCATTTGAATTTCAAAAGTTTGAAATTAATTAACTCAATTAATTATAACAAGTTGTCAAAAATTAATGAAAGTGAGTTAATGGGGAGTTAGGAATGTGAGGGGTTAAGAGGGGTTAGGGAGTTAGGGAAATTGAAAAGGTGGGGGGTTTGTGTGGACCCCACCCTTTTAATTATCCACACATGGGAAGTTGGGTGGATGTGGGCCCCACCACAAACTTCCCATGGGAGGAATTAACCACCTTGAAAAAGAAAAAAAATTGATTCAACAATTTTATTTACTTTTTAATTAAACCCCATTAATTAACTTCTTCTCCCACACAAACGCAACTACGGTAAAGGTTCCCTTAAGCGATTACCAGTGTTGCGAGTTCATCGGTGCCATCGGATTTCAATTCCGAGCACCGGTTCAAAAGATAGGAAATCCCACTCGTTCATTCACTGAACGTACATGAGCCAAACTTCAGAAATTGATTCCGGGCACTCCGGGCCTCGGAATCAAGTGCCTTCAAAAACCACCTTCTTGTAAAATTCCAAAGAAAATTAAGAAAAAAATTCCCTTGAATTTTACGGGTCTTTACAATACACAATTTATAGATATTTATAATATTGTATAAAATAAAAATATATAATAATTATTACATGAATAATCTTCTATAAATTTTATATTAAGATTATACCTTAGCATGTTTTTACCCATTCAGACTTTATATCAAACTCTTATTTAGGTTAGTTTTACCACCAACATGAGTAGTGTTAAAAATTTTATGACATGAATGATTAAGGAATGTTTAATTATGGTTATATTATGTAATAATAAGAAATAAATAAAAGGATTAAAATTTTGGAGAAGGTGTAACCATGATAAATGTGCAAGGACCGAAACCGCTGAACCGAAACATGCATGAAAAATGAAACAGTTATCACCCAGAACGATGAATTTAATAAAAAATTATTTATAAACGGGTGATAAAATGTTATAAGTGGATGATATATAATAATATAAGTATGAATACGGTTCTAAAATAAAATAATAATAAATTTCAATTTATTATGAATGAGTTTTAATGAACTTACACAGTAATTATAACTTATGGTAAGTGTTTTATGTTAAAATATCACTTTTTATTGGGATAATTTGTGCTTAAATTTATGATGAAGAAATTATATGATTAATCTCTCAAAAATATTATTTCCTTTATTATAACATATTTATTTTTTAAAATTATGAGTTTTCCTTTCATTTTTCTCTCTCTAAGTACTCAAAATTCAGAATTAATGTTTTTAAGGAAACATGTCTTTTTTTAATATTTGATAGATAATCTTCCATGTCTATATTTTATTTAAAATGTTTTCAATATTGTTTTTAATATTCTATAATGATTAATTAAATTCATTTTCACCCATGTTTAGCTTTATAAAAAAGGATTAAAATGAATATTATTTTCATTTTCTGAACAATTTAAATTTTACCAGAAGTGTGAATGAAATATTTATTTTAACATTTACCACATTAAACCATTTTACCACCATCATGACTAAACTTTTTTTGAATATTCCCTTAAAATTTTACATGGTTTTTTAAAATATATTTTTTCTAATATAGAAGAACTTTTTAGATTTTAAATATTTGATTACAAAATGAAAAGGGTATTTTCCTCAAGAAATTTTTCAATGATATTTTAAAAGTATTTTCATCTATGTCAACTTTATTTAATGAATCTTTTGACACAAACCATATAAACATGGGGATTATTTTATGTTATTTTATGTGTTTTAGGGAATTTTTATGTTTTCAGAGAGTTTTTGCCTGAAATTTTGAAAATGTATAGTTTTTATTGCAGTTCATGGTTTTCATGAATGATTGAGAGGAAACTGTGTAGTTACCCTTATGTATATGGATTTTTCATTTCCTTTTTTTCTACACACATATTTTCTCCAAAGGTGGTTCTTGTTTCTATACAAAATATGTGGATACAAGGGGAAAATATGTAGGACCTTTATTATGAGAGGGTGGGGGAACCTAAGTTACACCCAATTTAGTAAACTATGTGACAAGTGTTTGAATCACCGATGAAATTTGAAAATTACATTTGGAACTATTGAAACATGGGTTTTCCAAACATATAGATTTCCAAGTAAACCATGTGATTGGGTGTTGATCTAGGTAGTATCCTATGCATGGATGATGCATAGTTTGGAAAACCATGCGGCTAAACTGTGTGGCCTATCCAGATTTAATAAAACGTGAATTTACACTTTTGATATTTCTCATTTTTAATTACCAAAAAATAATTTACTCACCCTATTATTCAAATGGACAAAGCATAAATTTATGGGATTCTCACCCTTAGCTTAATTTTAATATCATGTCTCCTTGGTTTCAAGTGGTTTTCTTCATTGTAAGTCTCTCTAAACCTGTTCCTCTCTTATATTATTTCTTTACCTTGATTTCTAGTTCTTCATATAAAGCTAAATATTGGAAATGATTTATTTAACGGTTTTAATTATCCAAGATCATGAGGATCTTCTCATGTATGGGTTATAGAGGTCATGTATTATATTTTGGGAGTATTCACCATTGTAGGCGATGACTTATAACTTGTTTTCCATTGAACTGAGGTAGCTGTTTCATTGTTGTCACTTTATATTACATTCCAATGTTTTCTTGTTCATTTTTAAATATTTATTTATTAAAGATATGCCTATATGCATATACCTTGAGGGTACAAAGTTTATTTAAAGTGTTTTAAACACTTTTCATGGAATGAGAGTCTATGAGAATTGTTTATAAAAATGCCAGAGGGATTTTAAAGGATGCATTGGATTTAAAGGTGATGGAGAAAACCGACTTGTGATTTTTAAATGGGTTATTTATATTATATTATTTTAAAATGAATATTTGAGGTGTTTTAAGATTTTAAAATAATTTAAATGGGTTGTTTCATTTTAAAGGGAGTGTGTTAACCATTTTTTATGGTATTTGAAACCTTTTTAAACCTTGGTTGATTTCAATGTTCATTTTAGGGTAAGAGTGAGTTACCATTTAATAATATTTGTTATCAATAGTATATTGAGAAGAATTTTGAAATGGTATATTTTCTTGTCATTCCAAGATTATTTTGGAAAAAACCCCTTTTGGGACTTTATGGAAAATGGGTTTTTAGGAAAAAGAGTAAGACCATATTGAGCCCCATGTGATTCTATCATGTCATGGTTTTGAGTGTATTTTTATTATTGATACATTTTTATAGTATACTTGTATTTTTTATATAAGTAGGGATGATTCTTACTAGGGTGTAGGGGGTGAGGCGTGAGTTATTTCTAGTTTATATTTTATTCGTGTTATATTGTATTTGTGTTCACCTCTATTGACATGTTATGTTAGACCTTGGGAATGGGGTTGGTAGATTATGTGGATGATTCCCTAACCTAATTTAATATATGTTAGGGGATGTTTCCATGGGACCAAGATATCCAATTAAGGGGATGTTCCCCCCTAAGATCAAGTGAACTCATGAGAGGTGGGGACATAAGGAGTCCAAGTAGGTGACTGAGAGAGCCCAAGTGAGGATTGATAGATTCCAATTTTTTTTATGAATGATTAGTTCCTAGATAACCTAGGTTTATTATATGTCATGTTAGAACCCATTTGTTAGGTCCTATAACACTAGGATCCTATTTAGAGTGAGCTTTGGGGGTTTCACTTTTTATTTTGATTATGTCCCCTTATTCTTGAATTATTGTTTGGAACCTATGTACTTGTCATTTATTTCTTTTGACATAGTGGTGTCATTTGTTTTCTTCCTTCATTATTTTCTTACATATTTCTTTTAAAATGTTTTGAAATGGTATTTATGAAAGGTTTTAAAGTAGGTAATGGGAGGTATGTACTTATAGTTATTTCAAACTATTTTTGAAATGGATTTTAAATATGTCTAATTGAAAATATAGAATGATGTTTTATAAATAGTTTTGTAGTGACTTTAATAAAAAAGTGTATATGGATTTTTTTGAAACTATGAGCATGCATGGGTTTTAGAAATAGGGTTTTAGGCCATTGTTCCGAGTTTTAATTAGAAATTAGTTTAAATGATGTTTCAAATAATCATTTGGAAGTTACCAACATATTATGAGTTTTTAAAAGTGTTTTTAAAAAACAGGTGTTCATGAAATGGGTTTAAAATGAGACATTAAAATGGTGGTTAGGATAAGAGGTTTTGGTCGGGTAAAAGTATTTATAATTGATTGTTTTCATTTAATGAAAATTCTGTAAAAGAGTTTTAACATAATTTTGATGTGTTGTTGTTTATTTTGTAATGTTATATGAAAAATTTATATTTTTCTATTTTATTTAAAACTAGAATTTTTTAGATGTAATATGAAAGTGACTGCTCAGATTCTGTGGGTAGTGACCAACTAGGATATTTAGATCATGTTTATATTTTTACAGGTCTAGGTTTATTCTAGTTTGGTTTAGCTCTTTTAATCTTTTTGAGGATATGTATGGTTGGATTGTGATTGTGGGTCACTCAAAGGATTATTGGACCTAGTTTCACAATTTTATTTTATATTTGAGTTATGTGTTATTCATTTGGACCATTGTATTTACATGCTCTATATTTTTTATCTTCTTATATAGTTGAATCGTTTATGTATCTATTGTTCATTCTGTATTATATACTAAATTATGCTTCTCTTTATAGTTGGTTTATTTTATTTACTTCTATTTATTTTTATTCTACCATATGTGGATGAAATAAATCCCAAGATATGTTCTGTGATGGATAGAAAATAGTTTTATGCATTAGGAACGCCCTTCAGGCATTGTGTCATACTGGTTTAGGTATTAATTTTGATAACACACTGAGTTGATTTTCTAAATAATGGTATTATATAACTATCTTCCAAGTGCGAAATAGGTTTTGGAATGATCCATTGTTATTTAGGGTGTTGGTAGTATGAATATAAGGTTATCAGGACTTGGGTGGTAGGTCTAGGTAGAGTGTCATGAGCTCTTCCCCATCATGAGCGTCAAGTTTCCTTGGGTAGCTACAATTTTTCTTTGACTTTGGAATTCTATTTGGTGAAATTATTGGATTATGGTTTAATACCTACGGTGATGGTACTTTTATCCTCAATAAAATTGATTGAGTTTCCACATGGGATCATGTTTTATTTTTGGGAAGGATATGGAAAAGGGGATCAAAGCATGAGGCTGGTTTATAGGTTCTGATAAAACATGTGGAAAACAAACACTTGATCCCTGATATGTTGTAGGGATAAATGAATGATTGGAATGTTTATATGAACCATATGTACATGTTGATCATGGTTCCACATCCAGGTTGTTTTTTATATTTATACCCTTTGAAACTTGTATTACCTAGTGTGTTAGGGAAATAGGAAAAGAGTCAAGATTAGTCTTGTGACATGTTGGAATTGATGGATTAAATATTCCATTGAGGGATATATCATGAATTTGTTTATGTGAATTTTCATGTGATTTGAAATTGGTTTGGTTTTTGTGTGAAAAGTTTATTTCATGATAAAATGTTTTTGGTTTTAAAACAAGGCCTTAGGGATTGTTTGTAAAATGAGACTAGTTTCATGGATTGTTTTGAAGAGGTTGATTTAATTTTCAAATATGAAAAAATGTTTTGGTTTTGAACTAGTTAAAGATTATTTAAATGAGTGAGATTCCTATTTTAAGGGAAAATAGTGATTTCCAAATTGAATTATAAGGATTGTTTTTGGTTTTGACCCTTGTCTTATGCTTAAAATGGACGATTGATTTGGATATTTTCAAATGGAAAGGGGGTTTTTATTAATAAATCTAGATGGGTGTTTGGTTTTAAAAAAGTGTTTATGTTTTTTTTGAATTTTTTTAAGAAACATTTTAAATAGGACCAAGTCTAGCTGGGTCTTGGGGTTGAAAATATAAAATGGTTTCTATTTAGATTTTGGTTAAAACTAGGCCCAATTTTAACAGAGTCTTGATTTTTGAATGAGTTTTTGGGACTCTATATTATAGGGATCATCGATTTAAAGGATTTATGTTTCGAAAAATCATTTTCTGATGCTTTCCCCAAGGAATTCCTTTATGATTTAAGAGTTGTCTGTATCCTGAGACTAGTCACTACCCCTCCTTATTTCCTTGAATCCCTACTTCCCAAAGGTGGGTGGTCTCCACCACCATGGATGATGATGTCAGCACATTTATAATAATGAGATGATGGGATATTATCTCATACTTCCTCAAATTCCTACTTAGAGTTCATCACCCAGTTTGGGTCTCCATAATAGTTCTAAGGCATGTTAGTGGATCTCATTCTTAGCACTATATTTTAGTGGTATTAATTTAATTATGCCCCTTTCTTACATGAAAGGATAGCTACCTATGTTTGAAGCTAATTATGATGGTGGGTATGTCTGGCATCTGTTGAAATTGAGTGTGTTGGGAATTTATAAAGTCTTACTCATTGGGGTTTTGAGGGAATCTTATTCTGGTGACATAAGGCTTATTATGTGCAAAACCTGAGGCATCCCATGATCTCTACAAGGTAAATTATGGTCAGTTCATAAGGAATCCATGGATCATCATCTTAGGAATCTGGTTCTTGTTACATAAGGAGACTCACATTTTCGGTTTATTAAGTGAGGCATCTGATTCTCATCACAACATGCGACTTTTTATTTCCATATAGGGCATCCTAGGCTCATCACCTAAGGTATATCTTGTTCATAACATGATTTAAGGACTTAGGATTTTGACCTAAGTGGGGAAATGAGATTGTATTCTCATCACATCACTTTTTAGGTGCATCAACTATGGTGACCTAGGATCATGACTAACTGCTGGGATCCTAATGCATCAAGAGGGGTTATAAGTTTAAAAATAAGTGAGGGAAATTCACATATTTAAATTCCAGTGTGGAAAGTACCACATATGCTATAATGACCTAGGATTTTAATGCATATATATTACATCATTTTTATGAATATTCATTACATTACAAAAACACATGCTTGAGGACCATAAAAGTTTAGTGTATTTGGAAACTTGGAAACACAAACAACTAGTAAATAGGTATACTACATATCTCCCACTAATTTCTTAATATATAGAACCCTTATTAGAAAAATATTATGTAATAAATATCTTTATAACCTAAGAAAAGGAAAAATAAGAATGGGTGATCTCATATTCTTAGTTAGGGTAAACAAGGGGACATGTAAGCGTAATATGAACATAAGAGTATAAGAACAAGATCATAACATTTGAAGACCACACCCTTCACATAAAATATCATAATCATGAATCATGGCATAAATATTGGTAGTTTATAAGGCATGAATCATAAGGAAATCAAAGAACATGAGCTATGAGATCATAACATTTGCATAAGACATGGAATTTTGTGGTATAAAAATAAGCATAGAAAATCATTTACATAGTAGTCAAGGATCACTACCAAAGATATCATAGTAAAATGGGTTCACTCCATAAACCATCACAGTAGTCATGGTTCACTCCCAATTCCATCATAGCATACAAATTCCCTTACCAAACCAGGTTCACTTTCCATTCCAATCCTATTTATACCATGAAATATAAATCTTTACCCAATGAATTGGAGGGAGAGAGAGGTCACACCCATATCATAATGAAGACCATATTTATGAATGTCAGAATATTATACCACATTCATCATATCATAACCCATGAAATGAAATGGGTTTCCTAAACATTTCATCACATCATAACCTGTGGAAAAGAGACAGGTTTCATAATAATTTCACCATTTCATCATAGCATAGCCCATGAAAATAAGTGAGTTTCATAATAATTTTATCACGGTATAACCATTTTAAGAGAAATGGGTTTCATAAACATCTTTCCATCATAAACCTAAACCATTTAGAGAAAGAATAAGAATGGTATACTTGGATAATTTCCTTAGTAAGGCATATGTGACATCAATGAATTTCATCATAGATGGAAAATGATTTTGATCATTTAAAACATTTCTTGAGGAAAATATCCTTTCTTATTTGAATTTTTTTATTAAAACATAAATCATTTTGAAAATATTTTTCTTTGAAAAAATATTGAAAACCTATAAAGGAATCTTTGAAGAAAATGAATGGAACTTTTATTCATTCCTTACATGTTAAAACAAATATTAATTTAAAATTTTCTTTACAAAAAATTTTTCTTTGAAAAAAACCTTGAAAACTTATAAAATAATCTTCGAAGAAAATAAATAAAAGTTTTATTCATGCCGTACACATTAAAACAAAGATCCCTTTCACATTTTCAGTAAAAGAAAAGCATGCACTGTTTGGAAAATGAAATGAATATCCCATTCAACACATTTTTGAAAAAAATTCAAACATGGGTAAAAATTTATTTTAAAAATCATAGGATAATAAAATCAAAAATTTGATTTTTTTTAGAAAACATGGTTTTGGAAGAAAATGGAATTCTGAAAAAAGTGAGAAATAAAGTTAGATTTTCTTTAAAATATTCTCTCAATTATTTTAAGTACCATAGAGTGAAAAAATGGTACAATTAATTGAAAATTTCATGAATAAATATAGAATAAAAAAATTCATGAGTTTATTGAGAGATGGATTATAATATTTTATCAATAGAAGCATAATCACAAACAATCCAAATAAACAATGTGATTGTAACATAAAATCATTACAGCTTTGGTAGCTTTGAATTATAAGACCCATGAAGGAATAAAATAAAATTAATCTTAAAATATCATTAGAATAAATAAATTCATGATATTACATTTCAAAGGGTCTATATATAAACCTCATAAAAAATAGGTTCATTACATAACATATGTCCCAAAGAACGAAAATTGAGACAAAACCCCTTTCCTTATGTCTTAAATTTTATTGTACACATTCAAGAATCATATATAAAAATATAAGTTTATTATAAATATTTTATAGAACCATATCCATATATATAATACCATATTTTTTTTTATTTTGACCTTTTATTGCCCATTTTATAATAATTCCCTATTAAAGTCACGTTTCGGGCAATAATTGCTTTGTTTTTCATATATGTTTTTAACTTGTTATTTTTGGTCCCCTAAATTCAATCATAATTTAATAATATAAATAATGTTAAAAATTATATAAAAACTATATATATTCACTATATTTATTTTAATACATAATATTTAAATATAGAAAATGAAATGCACCGTTTATGGAGACAGTAGGCTGTACGTACACATGAACACTATTTCCATTTTATTATCAGATTGAAAGAAATTAAATTAAATGATACATATTATAATTATTGAATAATTGTTTTTAATATATATAATATATGACTATTAAATCCATCCTTAATACATTCCATGTAAAGCATGAATGGATCACATCGCTTTGCGAGGTGGTACTCCATCGTACATACAAATGACGTTATTAAATTCACAAAAAATGAAAAGAAACAAGATATGTGTCATATAATAATTAAATAAGAATAATTATAGAATAAATATAATATATAAACCATAATTATATCATTATAACCAACCATGAGAGGTGGTAATGGAAAAACAAATGACATCAGTTTGTGAGGCGGTAGTCTGTTGTACACACGAACAATGATTTCATAACCCATTTGATAGAAGTGGAGATGATTTTAGGTAATTAACTTAACATAAAAATATCTTTGTATATTTTAGATATTGGGGTTATTATATCATCTTTGTATAATAATAATTTAAGGAGATGGAGGAATAAATAAAACAAAAATGCTCATTGATGAATGTTACCTATTCTTCAGGGATACTCCTTATGTTTGCACCAAAATCCTTAATAGGTTGTATTTTTATCCAAAATAAGGCTTATAGGATAATATTAGGGAATTTGGAAAGTTATTTGGGTAGGTATTTTCTAAAAAAATGGATTTAAGGTGTGAATAAGAGAGGAGAGATGGTGGCCTTTAGTAAGTGATGTGAGTGTCTTACTTGTAATATTTTGAAAAGAAAAAGTGTAACCATGTTTCTAACATGAAAAAAGGTCCCAAAATGGATCAAATTTGAACCTTATACATGATAAAGTCGAAATATTTCCATAAAATATATTTTATAAAAGTTTATAGGTAATGTTAACCCTTATCTATTTAGTTTTCCCCTGTTAAACTCAATTTTACCTTAACCTATTCATTTTAGTAAAAAATTAAGTTGATATTATTAGATAATATAAATTATTCTGATTTAAAATATGTAATAAATTTTTACAATTTAAATTGACATAAGTGAAAAAATTTAATTAAAAATTAATCCCACATATGGGATGAGAAATCAGGGTTTTAAAGCAAAAAATTTTATAGTTTGAAAAGTTTGTATATCAGAATTCAATATGAAATTGATTAAAATGACCTAAATTGGATTAATGGATTTATAATTGAACTAATATTACTTTAATAAAAAATTAAAATATATTTTAATTTTATAAATAATTTAAATAAAAAGGCGGTTTTCAATTAAAATTCAGTATTTCTCACTATTCATCAAAAAATGAAACTTTTCTAAAAATAGAAAAAATTAATACAAAGATAATTTTGACATGATTTTTTCAAAAATGAATTTCATTTTATCAAATAAATTTTCTAAAAGTGTGTAAAATTAATTTTATTAATTTTCACAAAGGAAAAAAAACATTTTTAGAGAAAATAGTATTTTTGATACAAATAATGACTTTTCTGAAAATTAAGTATTTTTTGTCAATATTTTTCCTTTATATAAAACTATTTTAGTTAATATTTTTAAAGTAATTATTTTTATTCATATTTCTAAGTTTACTGTATAGGTTATAATGGTCATATTTAAATAACTATATTAATAATATATAATGGTTTTTTTAAAACTCAGTGTCGTATGTAACACAAGATTACCGATTGTTGAGTGTAGTGAAAGATTAACTTGGTATTGTGGTTAATGCAAGATATTAAAGAAATTTAATTTATTCGAAAAAATTAATTCTTATAAACTCATGGTGTAACATTATACATCCCTTAAAATAAAATTTTCCCTTGAAATTCATCACTATGATAAAAACAAATGAGGATAAGTTTGCCTCATCAAATTCTCAAGTTCCAACCTAGCTTCTTCAAATAGGTTGTTTCACCATAAAACTTTGACTAGTTGAGTTGTCTTATTTCATAGAACTTTATTTGTGTGATCTAGAATCTCCATTGGTTGTTCCTTATAAGAAATATATTTCTCCAGTGGTATGACCTATGAGTTTAGTACATGTGAAGGGTCAGGTACATACTTCCTTAAGATATATACATGGAACACATCATGCACTTAAGATAGGTTTGGTGGAATCACCAAGTAATAAGCTACCATCCTGATATAATAAAAAATTTCAAAGGTACTGATATACCTATGGATTAGCTTCCATTTCTTCCTAAATCTCATAACCTTCTTCCATGGAGAAATTCTTGGGAACACCTTATCACAAAATTCAAATTCTAGATCACGTTGATGATTATCAGTGTAAATTTTTTGTCGAATCTGAGCTACCCTAATGTGTTTATGAATGGATCTAAAATTATTTTCCATTTTATCAGTTATCTTAGGTCCTGATATATTTATTTATAAAACTTCACTCCAACATTTTGGAACTATAAATTCCTTTCCATAGAGGTATTTATAAGGAACTATCTGAATTCTTGAGTGAAAGGTATTGTTTTAAGAAAAGTCAAATAGAGGATGGTGTTGATACAAACCACATTTGATCTCCAAATAAAAATATCTCAATAGATCCTCTAGGGTTTTAATTTATCTTTCAAACTAACTATCTGTTTGAGGATGATATACAGTATTGAACCTCAATCCTCTATCAATATCTTACTGAAGATTTCACAAAAATTTTAGGTAAACACTGGATCCTGAATATACATAATGGAATGTGGTATTCCATGAAACCTTAATAGTTTCTTAATATATATCCTAGAAAGATGATCCAAAAATAAGTCTTATCTGATAGCGATGAAGTGTGATGACTTAGTAAGGTGATCAACTATAACCCATATAATATTTTTCCCTTTAGATGTTTTGGGGTGTCTAACAACAAAATACATGGTGATGTTTTCCTATTACCATTCTGGTATGGGTAATGGATATAAAATCCCCTTTTATTTTTTTCCTTCATCCTTAACTTTCTTACATACCAATATTTGAGATACAACCTCTGTGATATCTCTCTTAATTCCATCCCACAAAAAATATTCTTTCAAATATATATACATCTTAATAATTACAGGATGAATAAAGAATGAATAACTATGACATTCCTCTAACAAATCCTTAAAATATGTTATGGGTGGAACACATACATGGTTCCGGAACCTTATCATTCCATTATGATCATGGTCAGACTAAAGAAAATTTCTAACCTTCTTTTTCAGCTCAACATCTTCCTTATGTGCCTCTTTAATATTCATTTGGATAGATTATTGAACATTTTATTGAGAAAGATAAGATCTCCCCCTTCCTTCATGAGTTCCCAACCCATCATTTGTAAATATAGTAATACTGGATCTTTTGTAATCCTCATCATGGATAAGCTAACATGATCCTTTTGACATAAAGATTCAGAAACGTTGTTCACTTTCATAAGGTGGTAATTTATTAAGTAGTCATAATATTTAATCATATCTAACTATTTTATTTGGCATATATTCAACTCATTTTGTGTGAATATATACTTTTTTTATTGGTATACATATCACACTTTTCTTTATAAATACAATTCCTCCATATCTATAATGTTAAAATTACCACAGATCACTCCTAATTGTGAGTTGGGTAATTTTTCTCATGAATCTTCAATTTTCATAAGGAATAAGATATAACCATTTTATTTTTTCTAATAAAATATCCCTATACCTTATTGGATAAATCAATATAGATTAAAAAACCTTATCCAATAAAATTTAATGTAAACATAGGTGTAGTAACTAATCTTCTCTTAAGTTCCTTGAAAATTTCCAAGAATTCATCTATCTAGAGGAACTTGGATTCGTTCTGAGTTAACTTGATGAGTGGATTAGATAGTCATAATAAATTCTCCATAAACCATTGATAATATCCAGATAAACCAAGAAAACTATGGATCTCCATCACCGTGGTTGGTCTGGTTCAACATTCAATATCCTCTATCTTTGATGGATCTACTGATATACCCTATTTTGAGATTATATAACCAAAAAAATGAAACCCTTTTCATAAAAAAATGACAATTTCTAAATTTTTCATATAGTCGCTCACTCCTTAGGGTATTTAGTACAATTCCCAAGTGATATTCATGATTTTCATCTCTCTTTGAATATATAACAATATAATCTATAAAGGCTACCGAACAATGATCAAGGTAATCTCTAAAGTCTCTATTCATTAAATATTTAAATATAAAAGGGGAATTAGTAAGACCTAATGACATTACTATATATTCATAGTGTCCATATATTGTATAGAATTATTTTTTGGGTATATATTTCTTATTAACCCTCAATTGATGATATACAGAATGACGGTTAATCTTGGAAAAGTATTGAGCTCTAGTGTTGATCAAATAAGTCATTAATACGGGGAAGTGGATAATTTTTATTAATTGTAATATTGTTCAGATCTTGATAATCAATATAGAGTTACATTTATCCATATTTATTTTTAAAAAAAAAGAATAGGTGCACCCCAAGGTGACACACTTTTCCAACTGAATCCCTTTTCTAGGTTTCCCTGGAGTTGCTTTTTTAATTCCTATAATTCAATCTGGACCATTTGGTAGGTATTTTTTGAAATTGGTATGACACGATGTATGATTTATATTGGGAACCCAACTTTACATTTTTTGGAAGGCTAGGAAAAAATTCCTCAAAGACATAAAAAATTATCGCACAATATGTATACCATTGATTTCGAGTTTCTCCCTAACCATTTAAGATAGAAACCCCATATTAATTGGAATTAAGACCCATATAATGGATGTAATCACCATAAAAAGTTCATACTTATTTTCACATTGATATATGATCATAGGTTGGTTTGGAATATCAAATGTTACTTCCCTTTCTTGAAAATTTATGTGGGATTTATGAAAATAAATCCAATCCATTTCTAAGATAATATCAAATTTTACCATGAGATAAATGATAATATTTTGTGGAAGTACTTTCCTAAAAACTGCAAATGGAGAGGAATAATACACTTGAGATGCTATCATAATAACATTAGGGGTTTTCACTATTAATTATATGTCTAATAGTTTGGGTGGAGTCTTGATAGCCTTAAAAACTCATCAAATATGAATGAATGGGAAGATCCAGAGTCAAATAATACATTAGAAGTTATAAAGCATATGGTAAGTATAACTTTCACCAGATAATTGTTGAAACCCTTTTCACAAATAGAGATCACATTAGATTTAACCATTTACATCATCTTAATAGGTTACTAATTTCAATAACCATCATTATCCTTCATATTTGGGCATTGGTTATCATTGTTCTCAAAATCCTTTAATTTGAAGCACTAGTGTATGGGTGGTGCATTCTATGCATATTTCTCTCTATTCAAATCATTAGCTAAATTATTCTCATCACTACAATAATAAATTTCGTTATCACCTTCCCTTATACACTTAAAAAAATTTACTAATACACTTAATATAATTTCCTCTATGTTTCTTCCCACACTTTGAGCATAAAGGAAATCTCATCTTCTTCTATCCATGGTTTTTAGATTTTCCTTTGAAATTCATCTTCATTTTCTTTTCAAAAACAGGATATTGATATATAACTCTAATATATATTTCAAAATTTATATAACATCCAACAATCTCTTCATAGATACTAAAGTATCTTATGGATAACTCCTTTTAGAGACTTGGTTTTATGCCACCGAAGAATTGATTAACCTTACTTTCAGGTTGGATGATAAAACGAGAACCATACCTCACAAGTCTTGTAAAAGTTTCCTCATAGGTACCAATAGATTCATCAACCATTTGATCTAGATCAAGTAAATCCTTCTCAATATTCATACAGTTAATATGAGGAAGGTAATTATTAAAAAATAATCTATTGAACTCATCCCAATCTATAGAGACAATTTCATTATATTTTCTTGTATTTTAGATAATATACCACCATTGATACGATTTACCTTCCAAATTTTAGACAACCAAAATGAATTTTTCATTTTCTTAATAGTGTAGAACATAAAATATAATTTTAGCAGTACTGATACATTTCTCAGAAACAATCGGATCATCGATTCCACTGAATAAATATGAATGTTTCCTCATAAAGGACTCAACAAAATGTTGTTCCCTCTATTTAGAGGTCCAACATGATTCATAGCTTGAGAGTGTTGTGTGAGAATATAAATAAGATTTGGTATTTTATATCCCATAACATTTGGATGATCAGGAGGGAAATCATTTTATTTTCCATCACACTTGATGTTAATAAGATTCATTTGAGTTCAAACCATTGACTAAAACCAAAAAATATAGTGTAAGAAAAAATAATCATGTTGGGGATCCAAATAATCATGAAAATAACTTATAAAATGTCTAAATCATGAAGCCATATTTAATCTATGACACCTAGTTTTTATCCCCGGTCATTCATAGTCATCATTTATTTAAACCCTTTATTATGGTTCATAAAGAGTTTTTGAATTTACAAAGAGTATCTCTAGGGAGTGTCAAATTAGGTGTACAGTAAGGCCAGTTTTGGTGCACCAGGTGATGATCAAGTCTAGATCAATGAACCCTTTTAAGAGTTATTACCCCTAGGCATCTCTGTACTAGATCCATGTCTAATTATAGTATCAAGACATGGAAGTAATTTCTTAGAAACAACTCACTCTATCCTTTACCAAAATTCATGGACATTTTCCTATACTTTGACTCATCCTTAGACTTATCCTTAAACATGTACTTAGTAATCTAACCAAGGTTTTCTCATCTTAGTTTAAAAAGGTTATATAAACCTATCCTCTTAAACCAACTATAACAACCCATGCTTTTCATGTATAGATATTACTTCATTTTTGATGATTATTCATTACATTACACAAACACATTAATGAGGACCACAATAGTTTAGTTTATTTGGAAACGTGGAACAAAAAAATAGTATAGAGGTAGAATAAATTATCTCTAAATAATTTCTTTATATCTAGAAGCCTTCTTAGATAAATCATACATAATATATATCTTCATAACCTGGGGAAAAGAAACATAAGAAAGGGTGAGCTTAGATGCTCAATAAGGGTAAATATTGGAGATATATAAGCATGACATGCGCATAAGGGTATGAGAACAAGAAAATTGAACTTAAAAACCATACCATATATATAAAATATCATAATATTGAATCATGTAATAAATTTTGGTAGTTTATAAGACATTAATCATAATGAAATCAAAGAACATGATCTATGGGAGCATAACATTAGCATAAGAAATGGAATTTGTGCATACAAATAAGAATAGAAAATCATTTCAATAGTAGTAAAGGATAACTAACAAGGATATCATAGTGGAATGTGTTTAGTACTAAAACCATAATATTAGTCAAGGTTTACTCCCAAGACCATCATAGCAGAAAAAGTACCTTACTGAACTGGGTTCACTCCCCATTCCAATCATATCTATCTCATGAGATCAAAATCTTTAGCCAATACATTGGAGGGAGATATAGGTCCCAAACTTATCATAATGAAAACCATATTTATGTGTGACAAAAGATCATAAAACATTCTTCATATTATAAACCATTAAATAAAATGGGTTTTGTAAACATTTCATCGCATCATAACCTATGTAAAGTAGATAGATTTAATAATCATTTCATCATTTCATCATTGCATAACCCATGAAAATAAGAAGGTTTAATAATAATTTTATCATGGTATAAATAGTGTAATAGAAATTAGTTTCATAAAAATCACACTATCATATACATAAACCACTCAGAGAAATAATAAAATTTTTATCTTTGGATCATATCCCTGGTAAGACATAGGTAGCATCAATAAATGTCATATTATATGGAAAGAGATCTTGATCATTTAAAACATTTCATGAGGAAAATATCTTTTCCAATATGAATTTTTTAAAACATAAATAATTTTTAAAATATTTTCCTTTTAGAAAAACCTTGAAAACTTATAAAGGAATATTTGAAGCAAATCATGGGAAGTTTTTTTCATTTCATACATGTTAAAATAAATATTCCTTTTACATTTTTGGTAAAATCTAAACATGAATTGCTTGAAAAACAACATGAATATTCCATTAATTTTTTTAAAATGTAAAAAATGGGTAAAAATGTATTTTAAAAATCATATGATAATAATAAAAAAAATTTGAAATAATTTTTAGAAAACATAGGTTTGGAATAAAAAATATTTTTGACCGAAGAGAGAAATGAATCCAGATTTTCTTAAAAACATTTTACCAATTATTTTAAGTACCAAAGAGTATAAAAATGGTATGATTAATTGAAAATATCACTAATAACTAGAGGTTAATAAAATTAATGTGTTTTTTAAGGGATGTATCATAATATTTTATCAGTAGAAACACAATCACAAACAATCTTGATTAATGATGGGATTGTAACATAAAATATGTACCACTTTGGTAGCTTTAAATCATAAGCCCCATGAAATAATAACATAAAATAAATATTAAAATATCATGAGAATAAATAAATTCATGATATTACTTGTCAATGAGGCTATATATACATCTCATAAAACAAGATAGGTGCGTAACATAACATATATCTAAAAGAAGGAAAATTGAGACAAAATCCCTTACCTTAAGTCTTAAATTTCATTATACACATTAAAAAATAGTATATAATAAATAAAAGTTTATTATAAATATATTAAATAACCCTATTCATATATATAATACCATATATTATTTTTATGACCTTTTATTACCCGTTTATTAACAATTTCTTGTAAAAGTCACGTTTCGAGCAATAACTACTTTGTTTTTCGTGTATGTTTTGACTTGTCATTTTTTATCCTCTTACATAGATCATGATTTCATAATCTAAATAATGTTAAACATGATTTAAATATCATATATATTCAGTATATATGTATTTATATTAATCCATAATATTTAGAGATAGAAAATAAAATGCACAGTTTATGGAGACGGTAGGCCGTACGTACACATGAACGCCCCTTCCATTTTCTTTTTGGATTGAAAGATAGAAAATTAAATGATATATTTTATCATTAAATAATTATTTTTATGTAATATATGTCACATATTTTTATTAAACCAATCCTTAATACATTCTATGTAAAGAATGAATGGATCACATCGCTTCATGTGGCGGTAATTCACCGTACTCACGAACAATGTTATCGTATTCCAAAAAAATGAAAAGTAAGAAGATATGTGTAATATAATAATTATATAAGAATAATAATATCATAAATATCACATATAAATAATAATTACATCATTATAACTAATCTTGATAGGTGGTAATAGAAAGGAATGAGGTCGGTTCATGAGGCGGTAGCCCGCCTACACATGAACAATGATTTCATAACCCATTTGATGGAAGTGGAGATGATTTTTTTCATTCCCTTAGAAAAAAAATATTATTATATATAATATACTGAGGTTATTATATAATCATGTAATAATGATAATTTAACGATTTGGAGTAATAAAATAAAAATAAAAATGCTTGTTGATGAACGTTACCTCTTCTTTGGGGATCTTCCGAAGGTTTGAACCAAAATCCTTCCTAGGATGGATTTGTGTATAAAATAAGGCTTATAGGATTATATGAGGGAATTTGGGAAGTTATTTGGGAATTTATTTTCCAAAAAAATGTTTTATGGTGTGAAAAATAGAGGAGTGGGGTGGCCTTTTATAAGTGAGGTGAGTGACAAATCATATAATTTTTTGAAAATAAAAAGTGTTCCTACATTTTTCACACATCACAAGGGTCCAAAATGGATCTAATTCAAACCTTATACATTATAAGGTCAAACTATTTCCATAAAATATATTTTATACAAGTTTATAGGTAAATTTAACCCTTATATTTTTAGTTTAACCCTCAAAAAACCCATTTTTACTTTTATCGTGGTAAATAATTTTTACTATTTTACTATTCATTTTGGTAAAAATTTAGTTAAACTTATTAGATAATATAAATTATTCTGATTAAAAAAATGGAATCCATTTTTCCAAATTCTATTCATATAATTGGAAAATTTAAATTTAAAATTAATCCCGTAGTCAGGATAAGAAAGTGGATATTTAAAGAGAAAATGTTCAAAAGTTTGAAATGTTTTTATTTAAAAATTCAAATGAAATTGATTATAATGACCTAAATTTAATTAATATATGAATAATTTAATTAATTTTATTTTAAAAACAATTTGAAATATAACTTAACTTTATATATAATTTAAATGAGAAGGCATTTTTTATTTAAAATTCAGTATTTTTTACTATTCATCAAAAAATGAAACTTTTTCGAAAAATATAAAACATTAAACATAAGATAATTTTGAGATTTTTATTTTAAAAAATTAATTTTATTTTATCAAATTAATTTTCTAAAATTTTGACAAATTAATTTTATTAATGGTCACAAAAGAAATAAAAATCATTTTTTAGGAAAATATTATTTTCAAAACATGTAAATACTTTACTGAAAATTAAGTACTTTTTATCAAAATGTTTTGTTTATATAAAAAATTTATACTTAATATTTAATAATTAGTTATTACTATTCATATTTATATTTTTAATGGCTAGGTTATAACAATCGCTTTTAAATAACTATATTAATAATATATCGTGGTTTTATTAAAACTCAGTGTCACATTACCCAATGTTTCATGTAGTGAAAACTTAACTTGGTGTTGAGTTTAATATAAGATATAAATGAAATTTAATTTATTCAAAAAAATAATTCATAAAAACAAAGGGTGTTACATGCGATCATCACATATGTTTTGATCATAGGTTTAAAGTCTTATGGGGATGTTTCCCATATATGCTCATCACGTACTAGGTTGAGAATATGTTAAAGTCTCACGGGGACTTCATATTTTTATTGTGGAATTATGATGTTGTTATTAAACTCGGTAAGGCATCCTACATATCCTATTTGGATTTAGGGATCAAAACACACATAGTTTGACTTCACAATTTAACGTTGTATGACAGGACCGGTCTATGAAGTTTAACACCATGCAGTAAGGACGCTTATGTTTTGAAGGGAACATAAACAGGGGATGGTGTGGGGATTTTTTTTAGAATATTCCTAGAAGATGGAGGTTATCCACTAATGATCATCACATGAGGCATCCTATACTTTTCACACATGGTAGAGCTATTGTTTAACATCATATGCTAAAGAAGTTTTCATGTAGTTTAAAGAAATGTGACTAGGTAATTTCCGTGTAGTTTAATGATGTGAAACTAGGATGTTGTCATACAATTTAACATCTTGGGAATAGTATGTTTGTGCTATGTATTTTAGATTCTTGTAGCTTGGATATTATTGGGTCTTACACAAGGATCTACCCAGTCCCAGTTAGAGTTGGATGAGAGAAGGATCCAGGGATCCCACCGGTACTCATTAAAGGAAACAATAGCTAGTTTTCTTGATGATTCCACCACTAGGGATTATATATCCACTACATAGAGGATGTTTGATAGAAAATACATAAAAATTATTATTCTGGAAGAATGATGGGGTCCTGATGTGAGGGTGCCTATTCTTAGGAGCATAAGGTAATGAGTCCATCCATCCCATGCTTGGAACCAAGTGACTAGGAATAAGGTACCATGATAATGGTCGCACATATGAGGTTTTCATGAATAAACCTATGTCTAATGGGTGTAGGGAATATGAGAACTCAACTTGTGTGCATCTATGTTTTGTGAAAGGAGCTGTTGCGATGAGGAAATGATGGTTGTGCCATGAAAATTTGGAGTTTTAAAAATATTTTGTGTTTTGAAAACCATGGACTCTATCATAAGTAATGAAAATGAAGAGGGTAGGCATAGTTTTACACATCATTTGGGGTTTCACGATACTTGGAGTTTTACAAAGGAAATTCATATTGCACGAACTGGTTTATCCATTAAGGGAAGTTTTATGGAGTCATATCTTGTATAATACAAATTGATTTAGAGTGTATGTGATGGATTTTGTACAAGTTATCTACCATTTGAAATCCAGGCGAGGCTCTGTTTTCGTGATATTTTTAAAATATAGGGTTTCATGAAAGTGAGTGTCACTCTTCAGCTTCAAGAGGCCCCTACCTAAAATGGGGGAGGGGGAGTGATTCTCTATTTATATATGTTTTCAACTCTTGGGGTGTTGTTTCACACAAATTCATACATGTTGCTCAATATAGAGATGGATCAGACAATTTTGGGTTATGTGACACCCATGCTTTTGTAGATAAAATCCATTTATAGAAGGCCACCATTTTACACCACCTTTATCATGAAACTTAACATAACATAGGGTGGAATGTGCCATGGGAAAGTTTTATGTGACAATTAACCTTTTTTTGAAAGATTTTATAGCATCACTAGAACTTAATTTTTTTGAAACTTCCTTTATCTTGCAAGTGAGTTGCGAAAAAATGTGGGGGTTTTGCATAGTTATTGAAATTTTCACACAAATGCCTCCTCCCTTCCAAAATGGTTCGTGAGGCTGATTTGAACCCTCGATTTTGAAAGAGTATGTGTTTCGTGATTCGAGATACATTTTTGACAACAAAAAATTTCCCCCTCAGAATTGGAATTAATATGTAAGAAGAGGGTATAATTTTAAGGAAAAGGAAAATTTTTTCCAATTTTCTACTGTCTCACACAACTAGGGTCTGTGCTATTGAAATCAGTTTCACGAGCATGAAACTCAGGTGGTCTCATGACTATAAATTAGACAAGGGGTCCTAGGTTTGATCACTTTAATTTCATTATCAATCATTTCTCTCTCATGTGTGGAATGCAACTCTTTTTGCAAACTGTCAAGCTCCAAGTCGTGATGTTCGTGCAATTTCCTACTAATGTGACACAAGTTCATCAGAGTTTCTTATGTGAGATAGAGTTTTCTATTTATGAAAAAACACATTGCATGATCCATAATTATGTTGTCTAACATAATGAAATTTTCATGAGGTATGGATCATTTTTATGAGGTATGGTTCATTTGTGTGACAAAAATTTATTAAATTTCAAAACTGTTATAGAAATTTCTGATCAGTCTTCCAAATTAGCCTCCACCATCACTTCTAATGCCAGAAGGGAGTAGATGGCTAGAAACACCAAAAACCCTTAGGATATGAGGGTTTTATTTGAAAATGAGGTTTTACTAATCCTAGAAAATGAGGCACAAATAAGATACCTACTTCACAATAGACTCCTACATCATAGTTCTGGGTTACTAAAAATTGAGTTCATATCAGCTATAAAGATTCATACACTGAGTTTTTGGTTCTACTAACATTAAAAGATACAATTCTATAGTATCATTACCATGGGACATTATATAAGGTAACACGAGGATAATACTATCTAAACCCTCAGTGGAAAAACCAAAATAGACACCGAAGAGTTTTCTGTGGAAGAGGGTTTTCCATCCTATTATTTAAGCATCATTCAATCCACTATCTCAAACAACTAGATAGGGTGGTACAAATATTGGGACCTGAGTTATGGAGGAAACATAAAATATGAAAGAGAATGGGTATATTGGGTATGTTATATGTGTGTGGAGTATGGGGTTGGGTTGTGCCATATTAGGCTATATGAGGCCTTATGGATATTCTGGTTTCATGTTTATCTCCAACCAGAACTAATTATTGAGATTACCAGCTGATGGTTTCCAGATACTAACATGTTCCAACACTATTATATGGAGTTGGGAATCAGTTTTTGGTACTTTCAATTTATTTATGAGATTCCACTAGTGGGATATAAGTATGATGAATTTCTTCTGACACCCAACACTTGGGGGGACGTAGATAAAACACCGATGGAAGTGAAAATCTTATTGGAAAAGATGATGGAGATCCTATTCCACTAATATATTTTCCAAATATATGTATATTTCAATACATGGATGGCTATATTCTTTAACATAGGCATAGGTCGGATTCCAGGATGATCGAATCAAGGCCCTACTATGAAACACCGTAGGAGTCCAGAATCATAATAGTTGATGATGGAGGAGTTCCAATATGAGTACTGGGGATACAACATCATGAATTTTTACCCAAAGGATAGATATGTGGAATTATTGGAAACCTTCCTGAGTGGATGGATACTTTTGGTCATAGATCCGTACATGGGGCTACAATTAGGAACTTCTGTGATGGAGACAATCATAACATCATATAACTAGGTCAACCTTAGTGACACAGTACCCACTAGGTTTTATGAAAAACTGAGGCATTCCATGAGGGGAGGCTTGCCCGCATATATCTGAGGTCCATTTTAATTCCTACATGGGTGGATCACGGTGCATTGGGGGGGGGGGGATGAGCTCCCAAATTCTATTACCCTGTGAATTTCAGCCTCTATCCCTCTATCCACAATGTCATTGGGGTGTGATCAGTGAGGATAGGGTGGTGGAACAAATTAGGAATATTGATAATTTCAAATTCAAGTCATTACCAGGACCTTTTGGTGAAATGATCTACAACATCCAAGGAAAAGTAGAGCAAAGGAGATATTTACAGGTCTTTTGAGGTGAGATGTTGGTCGCACATCTGAACGTAAAAATATATTGCAAACCATACACCCCATAGAGATTCTCCTACCAGTTAAATTATATACAAAAACTTGTAATGCAGTGTACATGAGGATCCATGATGAAAGGTACCCATGTGTCATCTGTCTGCTTTGGGGAATGTCCACCAGTAAGGGATCGAAGGAGGATACCACTCTAACATCAGTTAATTCTTATTCTAGACTCACCCAAAATTAAAACAACTACTAGGTAGTTGTGTATTCTAATGCAGTCCATTAAAAATGGTTGAGGTTAGTGGATCCCTCAGACGAGCCTTGGGAAGAGTAAAGCAAAGTCAGGATATCTTTCAGGGAGCCCGCCAAGCAGGGAGGGGGGATCAAGTCAGTGAAATGAAAGCCAGAGGGGAAGCATGGGGGAATTTTGTGACACCACCTTCTAGTGTCCCCCCTAGACCAAGAATGTTTATATGTTTAGTGATTACATAGAAATGGCATTGAGATCAAGATGGAAGATTTAGTACTACAACTGACAGATCTAAAGAGGATCTAGAGAAGTGACTACTCTACTTAGAAGATGCTATAGATAGAGAAATCTACCAAGAGTTATGGGAGGCATGGGACATGTTGTGACTATAAAAGATGGTGGAGAAGTTGTGGAAGAGTATTACTAGGGATGGGATCGAGCTCCTAGAGCTCGAGACCAGCATAATCATTACCCGAGTGGACTACCATGAGAGATTCACATACCTGGTGGACATGGGCACCTTGGAACACTGGTGTGGGGAAAAGATCTTTGTATTAATTGGGTGCAGGCCTTGATCAGTGGGAAACCTATCAAGGAAACTTCTAATGAAGCTCCATATTAGGTGGAACTAGATCATGAATTTGATTCATAGGAATCTAGTGATGATGATTCCAGAGGAAATGATGTTGAGTAGGAAAATTCCAAAGAGGGTGGAGAAGTTACCCCTAAGGATGACATGATCGAGGTCCTATTTGGTAAGGTATGTTTCCATATCATGATATAGATGTTATGATTGAATTTATTTTCCTTTAGAATAACTAACTCATACTTTCAATTCCTATAGGAATCATTAGGAGAGGATAAATAAGCCTCCATGGATGGTAGTTGAGGTGCATATATAGGTGATGAGGAGCCCACCTCGGAGTCTGTCCCTAAGGCTTTGGTGGGGGGAGTCTATAGAGGATGTTGGTGTAGAGGCTCCCAAATCCCCCATCCGCCTGGTTATATAAGGGGGCCTCATCCTAGTGATTTGATAGAATCTCCTTATGATAGTAGGGTTCGCTTCCCAGGATTACTAAACATTTAGACCCCGTTTCATTCCTAAGGTAAACTCCAAATTCCATTCACCTTTGTTTCTTTCATTTTTATTTAATAATTGAAATTTAAGTATTGACTTTATGATTCTCATTTGGTATAGATGTAGGGAAAGTAACTATGGGGGAGATCATGATTGAAATGGGTGTGCCTACTGGGGAAGAGGGGTCAGTGGTGGTGGACCTCGTCATCAAGGCTACAGTCTTATTAAAATTCACTGGGGTGGATAACACATGTGACATGGTCATAGAAGGGGTGATAGAGATGGATTTCATCCATGACTTCTCATCACATAATTTTCCTCTATTATGGGTTTTTTTTTCCTTGTTTATCATTACATATTGAGATAAACCTACTTTTTTTTGCAACATAGTTTGAGGATGCACCCCTCAGTAGTTGAGCATGTCCAACAGGTTCGGGGTTCTGATGGTTGTTAAGAAAATTAGGCCAGTACTGAAGAAATTATCCCCTATTTAGGAGATGAACCAAGTTCTTAGAGAGAAATCCATTGCTCTAGAGGATGAAACTAAGGAGGGAATAAAATATCTAGTCAGTGAAGATATTGCTACAGGTGAGAGGCCAGAAAAAATCGATCTCCCCCTTAACATGGAGCCTAGTCCATCCGAAAGGATTCCCTCAGAGGATCCCACTACTGATTTACTCATGAAATTTCCTAAGTATCAACTAGAACCACCCAAAGACATTTTAGATTCTAGGCCTGATGTTGTCGAGGGGAACCGAGTTGTTCGATGCAAGGTATGGAAGAACATGCAGAGTTTCCTAACATATACTCAATGGGATGATGTGATTGATTGGATGGGGTCCTCCGCCATTGGCTGGTGAATTTGGGGACAAGTATTTTAAACTACCACACTCTCCACATGCTTGTTTGGGGCTTCTTATTCGAGTGAGTGAACATTTAATAGGGATATTTTGACACACACAAATATGATCATACCTCTAAAGGAACCAAGGCACTTCAGGTGACTGAACTCAAACTCAATCGGCTAGAGGGGTCAGAATAACATCACGAGGTCATTATCTTTTCCCTAGGATAATTCATTATTGAGTGGCTTCTTGAACCACTTTATGTTATAATATTTAAAAATATTTCTTTGTTTTATTTCCTTTAATAGTATTAATAATTTTAATTATGTATTAATTAATGTTTTCTTAATCTTGATCATATCATAATATTTATTTGCTTAAAATGTTTTTGTTTTTTATTTATTACAGTTCATAAAATGTTCTACAAATTTCATGATGTGTTCCTAGGATAAATAAGTCATCTTGGACCTTAAAATATCTTTTTACTTATTCTTGAACTAAACATTAGAAAATTCAAGAAATTTAAAATTTGTAAAAGTTTGGAACCTACCATGCCAACCTACCATGTCACCTTACCATATAACTTGACCATGTTAACCTACTGTGTCACCTGAAAATGTAAACCTACATTTCAATTGATCATGTAACCTAACCACATCAACCTACCATGTCAACTGACCGTGTCAACCTACCATTTAAACTGCTGTGGAAACTACCATGGAACCTATAGCGGAAGCTACCATGGAACCTACTATGTTTGAAATTATCTTTGGTATTTTTTCTATAACATGGGATAGGAAAATATAAATTAAGTTATTATTATTTCATTATAAATATAAAAAAATTAATTAAATTAAATTATAATAAATAAAACTCTGAATTAATCTCTAAAATTACATAAATTATGTTGAAGTCACTGTATAGTTTTTAGTCTGAATCCTACAGTTTTCTATAATAATGTTTCTACTATATTTTTATGATATCATGATCTATAGAATTATGATTGATAATATTCTTAATTCTATGTAAATCTAATAAAATTATCTATATATAATTAAACTGAATATAAAGATGATTTATTTGTTTTGAAGGTATATTTTAATTCTAAAATTTTATAATTTAACTTGTCTACAAATTTAATGAATCACCGATATGAAATTAGCTACATGAATTTCATTATGTAGATTCAGTTATTTAGAATCACCTATTTGAATCCCCTAAATAAATATCCAATCTGAAACCACTTCATTGTAACTCCTCGACCCCAAATTCTTGGATCCAGTTCATTATTTTAATACATTGGTAGGGTTACAAGGAATCAAGTCCTGAAGGACCGATCAGTTTAGCAGTCTTGGAAAATAAATTACATAGATGAACATTACATTACACTTTATAACATAAAACACAACATAAATAATCCTTAGAGAACTCCATTATTCCCTTATCTTAACCCTTCATATCAATCATAATACCCTTCATGGAATCCTGGGAAAATAAAACATAAGAAATGGGTAATCTCAGATGCTCAATAAGTGTAAATAATTCAGCGGAAGCTATAAACATTTATGGAAAGATATATAATAGAAACACTATCCTTTTAAACATAACAAATAAACATAATATGCTAGAAATAAGTCATAAATTACCATATAAACCTGCACATGGATATTCAACTAGTTTAATAATCACATGTAATAACTAATTTCATAACAAGGGGAAGCATAATGACGGACATCATAACCACATAGTCAAGGCCTCGTGCCAAGACTACAAATAAAGTTTTTTTCAAGGCCTTATGCCAAGACACTAATTTGTCTCATGACACCTACCCATGCATCAAGGGGCTATAGTGGGGCCTACCCGTCACTTACTAAGTCTAATGTATTCCTCATATGGAAAAGGGTGAAACATAACATAAACATTCGTACTAAAACTAACATACGAAATGTCAATATTTTACCATAAAACATGAATGGTATAAAAATAGAACATCTATAGTCAAACATATCATAATTAATTCAATACAATATGAAAGATTTTATTATAGTAAATCAACCACAATCAATAATAATATCCAATAAAGGATGTTGAAATAGTTGAAAATAATCAATAAAACTCTTTGAGAGAAATACCCCTTTTCATGAAATCATTTAAAAATCACACAATTTATAAAGGAAGTCATTTAAAATAGATTTTTGAATAAAAGTGTCCCATACCACTTTGAAACTGTTGAAATAAATTAACACTTTAAAACAATCATGTCCACATAAATAAATCTTTAAAATCAATTTGAAAACATGGACATTAATTAAAAAGATTTAGAAAAATAAATCTTTAAAAACATTTAAAATGATGATATAGTTAGATTCCCTTCCATAAAACCTTAAAATATTCGTTTTTAAAACATTTTTATGAAACATATACATATATGATAAATATATCCCAGTATATACTTATATATAAACAATATCAGATAATAATAAGATTGGGGAAATAACCCTTACCTTGTACTTTCCTTTGGTTGGGGGTACTTTTAACCTTCTGTATAATGACCATAGCATGTTATTAAATTATACCTGAACTATATTCATTTTTACATATCATACTTGATTCATTTTTGACTTTATACTACCCATTTAATAATAATTTCTAGGTTAAAATAATATTTTGGGTAATAATCACTTTCTTTTTCGTACATGTTTTAACTTGTTATTTTTGATCGCATCACTTATATGATGATTTAATTTCTTATAGAATATAATTTTTTTTATGTATCACATATATTCAGAATATAAATATGTATAATAGTTAAAAATATGAAATGGAAAACATCATTTATGGAGATGGTAGGCCATACATATGCATAAACGCTGTTTCCGTTTTCATATCATATTGAACGAAAGTAAGTGAATGAGATATATGTAAATACACACACACACACACAAACACACACATATATATATATATTTCCACTAAAATTTTTATGTCATATATTAAATACTTATTAATAATATATATTTTTATAATCATCATTGAATGGTGAACATGGAAATGAATCTCATCGCGTCGTGGAGACGGTAAGCCGTACTTACGCATGAGAGACAATATCATTCTATTGATGGTGAAATAATATGTAATTGGATGGTATATTATGTATAAATAATAATTAAGATTTTTTATTTATTATTTACATCAATTATACTCATTATAATACCTATCCAAATAATAAAGTTTTGAATAACAAACTACACCACGACGTGGAGACGGTAAGCCGTACGTACGCACGTATGGTGACTTTGTCATTCATAGGATGAATAAGATAATGAATATGGTTGTAACATATTTATAACAACATAAAATTATGTATAAGGTACTGTATATATATTATTTTGGTATGGAAACAACAAATAAAGAGGAAGTAGAAGAAGAAAAGAACTTTCAAAGAGATGATGAAATAACTACCTCTTCTTCGGGTGCTTCCTTTTGATTTTTACAAAAGTGATCCTTAGGTTGGCTTTATGATCAAAGTAAGTCCTCTATGATTAAGTGTGGATAGTTGGGAGTAGATTTAATCAAGGGTTGGATGATCCAAATCGCTTTGTAGGTGTGAATTTTAGAGAAGGGGAAGTACCCTTTTATAAAAGAGGTGAGGGGCACTTTAGGAAGAGCTTGAAATATTAATTTATTATAAAATCATTTTCAGTTTATAATAGATAAAAATGAATTTATTTCGAGGATAAGGCAGGTATGAGTCAAATCCTCTCAAAATATAGGTTTTATACATGTTTAGTTAATCATATTAACCTTATCATATAGATTTAACTCTTAGTTAAATAGTTTAACTTTTACTATGTCTTCTTGTATTCTTACACTATATGGTTAATAAACTTAATATAAAATAAAAATAGAACCACAAGTGTTTAATTAATGATATATATAAAATTATTTAATTCCTTTGGCAAAATATTATATTTTTATGAATATTATATCATTTAGTAATATAATAGTTTTTTTAAAAACTCATTTATGTCAATTTTGACACTATTTAGTATTTGGTTTTTGTGAAAGTCATAAAAACTTGATTAATTAAAAAAAATACATTAAATAAACCATAAAATGTCACATTAAGCTATAAAATTCATTTAGTTCATAAAAACTTTCAAATTATATATATTTTAATATTTATAATATCCTTTATTTGATTCCTGCATTAATAAGGAAAATACTGCATCATTATTATGTCATAAATAACTATATTTATATTATGTCTAAAAATAATAAATAAAATAACATGATGATAAAAATATTTTTATAGTTCTAATTACTATTTATTGTCTAAAATATAACTTATATAACCCCAAATAATTTTTTTACTAAAAGATACCTGTTTATGTTACATTCTCCTTAACATGAAATTAATTTTTTTAAAGTGTCATTTTCACTTATAAGTGGCTCCATGGGGTCCAAAAATTGACCAATGGATTCCCATGGTCCTAAATGTATCATAAAATAGGGTTAGGACACGTGTTAGGGTAATTTAATATTATTATAATATTATGTTTTACCCTTATTTACCGGATTTACCCTTTAACCATGGAAAATTAAATATTTACTAAAGTTACTATTATTAATGTCTAAAAATAAAATTTAACTATTTAAAAAATTTTCACCTATAAATTCAAAATATAGAATCCATTTTTTCAAATTCAAAACACTGAAGTTGTAGAAATTAATTTAAAATTAATTCCCGTTGTCAAAACCAAAATGCCAGTTTTTAAGAAGTAAAAACTATCAAAATATTGACATGTGTTTATGTAAAATTTAAATGTGAAATTACATCCAATGACCTAAATTATATTAAATGATAAAAATATAATGTAATTTTACTTTAAAACTACACAATTTTTTAATTTAACACTATATATTATTTTTATTAAAAAAGTTGTTTTTAATTAAAATTTAGTATTTGTCACTATTCATCAAAATATGAAAGTTTTTACAAAAGTACAGAAAATTCACCCTAATATAATTTTGATATTCAAAATTCAAAAATTAAATCTATTTTACCAAATTAAATTTTTATAATTCTCTAAAATTAATTCTATTATTGTTCGTAAAAGGACATAAAAGTAGTTCTTTTAAAAAAATAACTTTTTTCTAAATATATGACTATTTTAACAAAACTTATACATTTAATTATAAATATATTTTATTTATTTGAAAACATTATAAAATAAATTTAAAATTTACATGTTACAATTCATATTACAATATTTAATTGATAAATAAATATATCGTTTAAATAATTATAATACTAATGTGTTGTTTCGTAGAAACTCAATCTTGCGTATAACGCAAGCCAAGTCAGTGTTTCATGCAATATAAGATATTAAATTTCATTATATAGATAACATACTATGAAATCTTGGGGTGTTACATTAATGTATTTTTACATGTGGTTTTTTGATTTTCTATAGTTTTTTCTAAAAACTAGAAATATGCTCTGTTTTGTGTAACATTTCACTTTTCCATTTGATACATGTTTATTATATATATAATTAGTATTTTTTGTACCATAATTAATTTTAAATTATCTATAACCCATTAGAACAGGTTTTAGATTGTTTTATGAGGAATTAAATGTGATTCACATTGGATTAATCATGTATGTATATTCATGTTAAAAGTTTGGAACTTGAGATATTCAAATTAAAATTGGCTGGGATTTATAGAGTTTCTTTCGAATATTATTAGCGAGTTTTTAAAGAATATTAATTCTTATCATTAACTACAATTTTTTTCTATAGAGATACATTTCACATGGATATTAATTATATCTCTTTTACAAATAATACATGTAGTTCATTTATCTGCAAAATAAACATGAGTGAGGTTTAAATTTTAATTTGGAATATAAATAGTTAGTCTCTCATGATTTATGGGAGTATTACAAGGAATTTATTATCAACATTTAGGGATATATTTACTACTGTAAATTTTTTATTATTATAACAATTATTTATGTATAGTATGATTTTTATTCTTACAACATAATTAAAAGTTTCCTCTATGTGAAGTTTTTATCATTGGAATTTATAAATGAGATTGACGGATTTTTTAGTGTAGAAAATATTAATTTATATTTTTGTGGATACAAGACCAAATAATATAGGGAATATATAATAGATGTGACACTTTTTTTACTCTTTGAACCACATACCCCGCAACTTAGTCCTTGAGCTTCATTGTTCATCTACTTGATGAAGTAAACCACTTGATGCTCAAGCTTCACTATTTCAACATCTTGAAGGTTTTGTGCACTACTTGATTAATTTTACAACATCTTATTCAAGAATAATTCATAGGTTTAAATTTTTTTACTCTTTAATTATTCTATAATTGTATTTGTTATATTTTTACATGTAGTTCATCTTTCACTATATTATACTACCCTGGAAAAAGTTATATTTGGGTTTGGTCTAGCCCCTTGTAATACATGGTTTAGTTTTTCCCCTTAGAAGACTGGGATTATTCATCTACTTAGAATACTGGGTTCCACTTAACCAGTAAAATAGAAGAGGAAATGAATAATGCAATAAGAGTTTGAGTTTAGTCTGTCCCCTTAGAAGGCTGGGTTCTTCTTGACCCATAACATAAAAGAGTTTAGGAATGAGCCTGTGAAAGTATATATTGGGTCTAAACCTATAAAAAACTGGGTTAATTTTTCTCTAATAAAAGACCGGGTTTCATCTAAAACTAAAAATGGAAAGTTGTTAAGATTAATCTTTAAAAAGAATATGTTGGGTCTTCTTCTATAAAAGGATGGATTTTATATCTGAACCCATAAAAGGATAGGGAATTGGGTTAATATTATAGGTGTGAAAGAGACTTATGTAAATAATCTTCAATATCCTTTAAAAATAATATACCATAGTGAGTTTTATACCCTAGGTTAATGTGTTAAGAGTAGAAATAAGATCATTTATATCCAAAGTACTATAAAAATATCTTGTGTTCATATTTTACTTTCTATATTTTCTTTTCTTTCTCATTTCCTATATTGGTGTGGTTGAATTTTTGAATATATAAACCAATAAATTCCCACTCATAAAATTTATACCTCGATTAGTTTTTAAAGAATGAAAATTCACCCCCCTCTTATCTTTTAACATCACCTCTCTGAGAGCTAACACTTGGTATCAAAGGAGGCCCTTATAAGGATAAGGTTAGTTAGATGATTTTTCTGATACATAACATTTGGTATCATTGGAGGACATTTTTTTGAGGATAAGTGAGTTTGTTACTTTTTTTAATACCATGATAATCAGTATCACAACTTGGTTCTCTATAATATATAATTTGGTTCATTTGATTTTTTATAATAATTGTGTTAAATTTTTATCCTAGTTATTAAAAATACTAAGTGAAATATCTTTTTCAATGATGGTTGAGTTGAGGAATAAGAGTTGTTTGAATCTGATATTACCACCATGTTTCAATGTTAGAAAGTATACTTAGTGGAAGATCCAAATGAAATATTATCTAAAGAGTATTGATATCTATTTTGGGATATTGTGATTAAATATTATGATTTACCTAAATATAACATGGTTTATTTTATAGGAGAATATAATATTAAATATGATATTAATTATATGGTCATGAATATTATTTATTGTTATTTTTTTGGATTTTTTTTGAAAAAAACTGTAGTTGCATCACTTCTTATGTGATTTATAATTAGTTTGAAACAACTACTTTTGTGGAGGAAGTTTCAAGGAAATATTTTCTCTTTAATTATAAAAATTCCAACCACATGAGAATGGAGTTTCCAACTAAGAAAAAAGAAAAAAACTATTTTCTTGCAGGATATATCACTTAAGGTAATTCATGTTTTAATTTGGATTATTTTAATTTTATATTTTATGGCTGTATAAATAGAGTACATATTAAACCCAATTTTCCAAAAAATAAAAATTCAATTAAGTTAAAGAAGAAAGAAAATAAATCTGTGACTAATTGTAGTGACTCAGAAATCTCTTCCAAAAAATATGATAGCCCAAAAGAAACTGGTAATGTTTCATGTCTTTAAAAGTATTCTAAGTTAACATTTTCACACCCAAATTCTTTTTTACGTTATTTTAGTTTATATTATAAAAATATGGAAATATATGTGTGACAAGTATAACTAAATATAACGATTTTAGTTATTATTCTCATGCTTCTATCAATTTTATAAATGACGAGGCAAGTATTAAATATCTAAAGGAAATGTGTGATTCATACGAAGATCAAATAAAATATATGATTTCTATAAATGTGTTACTCAAAGAAAAATATATAAGGGCTCATGAAAAGAAAAAGGATCTATCTATTAAATTTAAAAAATATTGATTCTGAAATGTTGAAGTTTAAATCATAAAATTATATAATTAAATATTTTTTTCTAAGAATAAAAAAGATCAAGAAAGAGGGTTTAATTTATTTTTGGGTGATATGTATAAAGTTGAGGATCAATGTAAGAATCTTAAAAAGGAAAATGAAAAGAATAGAAAAATTGATTCTTCCTAAAATGAAAAGGTTTGCGATGGTTTATAATTTTTTCAGAAAGAAAATGAAAGGTTGAAGAATGAATAAGATAGTTAGGAATGAAAATGTTTGTTTCAAAAGGCCAATTTATAATAAATTTTATTCAAATTTAAATATTTTAAATACTTATTATTTAAATAAATGTGATGATAAAAGGAATGGAAATAACTGTGATTATTTTGTTCCTATTATTTTTAGAAGTAATTTTTTGAAAGGATAATATGTTGGAATTTCTTTAGTTAATTGCTTTAAATGTGGATATTATGGTTATTTTGCTCATGATTTTACTTTTAAGTTCACTAAATATTTTGATCATGAAAAGAATTTTATATCTAATTATGATTTCAAGGTCAAAATGTCTAAACCGTCTACAACATTTGTACCTAAAGGTATGTATTATAATTCTTGTGATATTAGGCCATTATTTATACCTAATTAATGTGAAATTAAACCATTATTTATACCAAGGTAATATTTATTTTTTTATTCTAATGTCTATCATGAATGTAATTTTAGTTATCCAAGGAATGTTGGAATGTTATTCAGAAAGTATGTTTTATCATTTTTTCCTAGAATGGATTTCTTTTTTCAAATGTGATGATATAATATATGTTTTCTATTTTGGGTTAGTGATATTGAGTAATATTGTTCTTATTTTAATGTTGGATGAAATAGATTTAAATTTTTTTGGCATTCATATCTTTATTCTTATATCATTTGATAAGTTTCCCTGTACAATAATTTTTTAAAATCCTTATATTACCAGCAATTATTTTTTTGTAGTTTTAAATTCTTGTCTACTTTAATGATATTATCATTTGGTTAATTTCAAATTTCTTTAAATATCTTATGAAATGTTTCATGGATCCTTATGATATTAAAATTTTCTTTCTGGGGGAGTGTTCTTTGCTAGAATTAAAATTATACTCATAATTATTTGATATTTTCATTTTAAAAAGATAGAACCAGTTTAGGGGTAGTTACTCTTATTTTAAGTCTAATTTATAAATTTGAATGTGTATTAAAATTGTGTCTTTACTAGTTTATCTAATATGATATTAAATTTCTATATAATAATAATTTGTTTATTCAAGATAAGTTGATATATAATTGATTTATAGATTTTCATATTTAATATAATTTTTTAATTAATATATTTATATAATGCATCAATTAAGGGGGATATAACCATATTTAAATTATGGATTTTTCCTTGAAAATTTGTATTGTTTAGCTATTATCAGTTTATTAATATTGTGTATGATGAAAAAAATTAGTTTTATCCTTTAGAAACATTTTTGACGCAGTTATACTATTATAGATTCATATTTAATATTCAATTAACTAGGATTTTTGGTATGTTTTTATGATGAAATTTAAAGTTTTATAATGAAATCTATAAAATATGAAAGTATTTTTCAGTTTAATATTGTTTAGTTTATATAAATAATTTATTTTGATATCTTAAGTCTTTATATATATAATAGATAATTTTAACTTACTTTATAAACTTTTGTTTATCATAAAAGGGTATTTTTTGAAGTGTTCCTCATTATTTTTCTCAAAAAAACTTATACAATTATTCTTATTGAACAATGGATTCTTGATATATGTTTTGAAAGTGAAAGGATTTTTGTTGGTTCCTTGATATATATTTTCAAATATAAATATTTAATAATGTTATAGAATACATTATACTTTTCAAGTTTTTTATTTAAATGGAATTAATATTTTAAGTATTAATTTTAAAGAATGAATTCCTCTATTAATGATTTAACTTTTTGATAATTTCAAAAATGATTAGATGTTTTTTGAAATTATAATTTGTTTTGTAATTAACAAAAGGGGGGAGAATGTTGAGTGGATACTTAAACCACATCTTGTTTTTATAATTATAAATATTTATTTTTTTATTTTCTTTAAGTGTCTTCATAATTTGAATTATGTGTTAATTAATGTTTTCTTAATCATGATAATATAATAATATTTATTTACTTAATTTTTTTAGTTGATTATTTTTTATAATTGATAACATGTTGTACAAATTTCATGAAGTGTTCCTAGTTTACATGAGTCATTTTAGACCTTAAAATATCTTTTTACTTATTTTAGAACTAAAATTTGGTAAAGTATAGAAATTGAAAATTTGGAAAATTCTAGAACCTACCATGTCAAGCTACCAGGTCACCTGACCTTATCAACCTTCCATGTCACCTTACCATGTCAAACTACCATTTAATATAACTATTTCAACCTATTATGTCACTTGACTATGTCAACATTACGTTGAACATACTGTGGAAGCTACAGTGGTACCTGCCGTGGAACCTACCATGTAACCTATGACAAGTGAAAATATATTCTATATGTTGACTATAAATTGGGCTATAGAACTCTAAATTAATTTATTATTATTTAATTATTAAGATAAAATATAAAATACATTTAATTATAATAAATAAAACTATTAATTGATCTCTAATATTATTGAAATTAGATTGAATTCACTGCATGTTTTTTTGTCTGAACTCTATAGTTTTCCAGAATAATGTTTCTAATTTATTTTGATGATATCATGAGCTGTATAATTATGAGTAATATTATTATTATATCTATGGAAATATAATGAAATTATATTAATATAATTAAACTGGGTATAAATCTCATTTTTCATTTTTGAAGTTATATTTTAAGTCCGAATCTTTAAAAGTTAAGTTTTCTACTAATTTCTAGAATCACCTCTGTGAAATCAAGTACATAAATTTCCTTGAATATATTAGGTTATGTAAAACTGAATTTTTGAATCCCCTTTATAATTATCTTATTTTATATCAGTACATCTATTTTCATATGCGGTTCTTTGATTTTCTATAGTTTTTTTTCGAAAAAATGGAAATATGAATTGTTTTATGTAACATTTCACTTTTACATTTGTTGCATGTTTATTATGGATATAATCAGTTTTTTTTGTTCTATAATTACTTTTTAATTATCTATAACCCATGAGGACAAGTTTTATATTGTTTTATGAGGAATTAAATATGATTCACATGGGATTAAGTGTGTTTGAATCTATGGATATTCACGTTGAAAGTTTGGAACTTGAGATATTCAAATTCAAACTGGATGGAATATTTATAGTTTCCTTTAAATATTATTAGGGAGTTTTCAAGAATATTAATGCTTATTATTAACTACCATTTTTTTATATCAAGATATAGTTTACATGGATATTAATTATCTATATTTTCTGAATAATACACGTGGATCATTTATCTGGAAAATAAGAATGAGCGAGGATAGAATTTTAATTTGGAATATGAAGAGTTAGTCTCGCATGATTTATGGGAGTATTCCAAGAAATTTATTATCAAAATTTATGGATATATTTACTACTATATTAATTTTTTATTATTCTAATTATTATTTTTGTATGACATGATTTTTTGTCCTCATTACATAAATAAAATCTACCTCCATGTGAAGTTTTTATCTTTGGAATTTATAATGAAGATTCATAGAATTTTTAGTGGGGAAAATAGACATCGCTATTTTGGTGGATAAAATATCAAGGAATTCAGTAAAGATATAATAGATTTGAATCTATTTTTACTCTTCATGGTGTATAATTTGCGATTGATTCTTGGATATTCATTGTTCATATGCTTGCTGAAGTAAATTGCTGGGTTCTAAAGTTTCATTGTTTCAATATCTAGATGGTCCTGATCACTACCTGATTAATTTTCAAATTTATCAATAATAATTCACCAGTTTAAGCTATTTTATTCTTTCATTGTGTTGTATTTGTGTGGGTTGTATTGTTTACATTTAGTGAATTTTTCGTGGGGTAATAATACCCTAATAAAAGGTTTATTTGGGTTTGGTCTATCCCCTTAGAAGATTGGGTTTAATCTGTATCCTTAGAATATTTTGTTTAGTATATCCCCTAAGAAGACTGGGTTCTGCTTAACCTATAATATAGCAGAGGAAAGGACTGCTCCATTCAGAGTTTGACTTCATTTCCCCCCCTTAAAATACTGAGTTCCTCTTGACCCATAACATATATGAGGTTAGGATTGAGCCTATAAAAGTATAGGTTGATTCTATAGTAGTAAAATTATGGGCTATGTTTTCCCTCATAAAATACTAGGTTCCTTATAAACTAAAAAATAAAAGAGGTTAGGATTTAGGTTGTAAATGGTTGGTTCTTTCCCTATAAAAGGATGTTTTTTTGTATGAACTCATAACAGGAAAGGTAATTGGGTTGAGCCTTTTGGTGTGAAAAATGAATATTTGAAGAATTTTCACTCTCCTTAAAAAGTGATATACAATATTTGGTGACAGACATCGTGTTGGTGTGTGAAGATTAGACATTGTATTATTTAGAGATGAACTACTATAAAAATATTTTTTTTTCATATCTTAATTTTTTCATTTTCTTTTCTCTCTCATTTCTTTTATCAGTGTGGTTGAATTTACTTATATATGAATCAATCAATTTATTCTCATAAATTTTTTACTATGATTAATTTTTTTAGAAATACAATTCACCCACTTTTTATCCATTTACATCACCTCATAGAAACCTTTCATTCATCTTCTGGCTAAGGGCATAGTTGGCAATGGATAAGACATAGGTAGATGTGGATTCATCCTTAGTGGCTATGTTCCATACTAAACATGGCTGGTTTCATTGATTAGACAATAAATGAGGATAACATTCATTGTTAATATATATAATATTCATTTTCTTTATTAGTCATAAACACCATTTTAGTGCATGTTACACTTTGAATATCATTTAACATTATGATTGTAATTCGTTCTTAAAATGCACTATTATGTGGTACATTTTTGAACATCATTTAAAGTACCCAAAGATTCATATGATTTTAAGGAATATAATTATCCATATTTCAATTTTATATTTTGGTAAATTGATCTAAACTTCAATATGATCATGTTTCATTTAGGGAACAATGGATAATTCATGGAAGAAGATGGGGATATTTTGTGATGAAAGGAAACAATTCTGGAGAAGTCAGATTGGACACCAGCCCACTGATGAGAATGTGGGGCCACCCATACAAACCCAATGAAGCCCAAATGTTTTGAGATGATAGAACACATTTATAAGAACAAATAATTATTCATTATCCACTGCTAATTCAGCCTCCATTGTGGTCATTTAGGCATCCCAATTTAGAAATAAAATTCTAGGCCAAATTTTGGGGCCCAGAAAAACATCCTACTAATATAATAATATCTCTGAATATACAACTAAAAATGGGCCCAAATTTACAGGTGTTTAGAAGACATCCAGGGATCAATTTTCTTTTTCTATGGATGACTCTAATTTAGCCATCTAGAAGGTATTCCAAGTGCGTCTGTTCGGTAGATGAAAGCTGGTTGCCACCTCGGGTAAAGTGTGGAAAAGTCCAAGTTCCACAAGTTTTCCACCACCCTAGGCCTACCATAATCAAGTGGGATGCTTTTTACTATTGGAGGCTCGACCCAAGGATCCCAAAATTCCTATTTAAGGTGGTGGTGATGGAGGAGTTTATCATCTTTGGTGCTTTGTTCAATTGTAATGTTATGCTGCGATTTTGTTATCTCAAGTTTGTCTTTCACATGTAAGTTGTTCAATTCACTTTAGTTTCTTAATAAAAGTTCTTATTATCCTCTTATTATATTGTTCTACATATTACTTTGATACCGTTTCCTCAAGGTGTGAATTTATTCACACAAAATCTTGTGAAATTATTCACACAACGGTGGAGTGATCATTTTATTTTTATTGTTTTCTTTACTTCTCCATTTCCTCCCTCATGAGTCTACTTTCCTCTTCCATTGAAACCATAGAATCAATGGAGGGATAACCCACTTATGGATTGATCCAAGGGAGTATCAAGGGGCTGTATTAGATGTTATTTATTACCCTATTAATGTATAATCACTTCTTTAATTGAGATTTTTATTTGATGATTTTTAAACTCCATCGTCCTTGTTGAATTTAAGGCCACACACTTCATGTGCTAATACGAACTTTTACCTTGAAGTACTCAAAACTTTGATCATTCAAGTGTATAGGTGATTAGTATTAAAGGGCATATGCATTAAACCAGTAAGTTATGATGTTGTTTTATCTTCTTAAATGAACCCATCTCAAATATAAGAAATTGAAATCATTGAAAAAGAAATATGTCCAATCCACCCCTAGTGATAACCTAAGATCAACTCATTATTTTAAATTGAATTCAATTAAATCTGTTAGATATCCTTTAAACCCATATAAAATCAACCCAAATTTGGCCACTTAATAGCCAAAAACAGTCCATAGAATGTACGTGTCCATAGGTTACTTCTTAGGTTTCTGAGGATTCAACAACCCAAGCTAAACTACAAGGACTGTTCTACCTTCATCTCTTGGGTAAATTTGAGCGTGAATCAAATTTTGGCGCTGTTTCTTGGGAACCAAGTAAGTCATCCAAACACCCATTCTATTATCCCCCATTTCTTCTTTTCTCATCCAAATTCTCTTATCTTGTCCCTTTCTCATTTTTTTTCATTTTGGCGCATGTTCGCCTACACCCGCGATCAATAAAATCGTCTGGTTAGGGTGGATAGTCCTGGGGTTAGAGAGTCAAGTACACCAAGGTAACTCTTTACATTAGATAATAATCTTCATAATACTCTAGAGTCCAAAATTGAGTCTATTTCAATGGAAGGTCTTCAATGAAACCAACTCATAAACCCGGGTGGGAACCAAAATGGAAACCCAAATGAGGCAGCCCCAAACTTAGGGAATGCAATTGATCAAACCATGAATGAATACCTCACACCTTCCTGGACCAATTACCCCTCATGAATTAGACACAATTCCCTATGATATTCTAACTACATATTTAAACCCCATGTTCTAAACCACCTTCCCACATTCCATGGAATGGAGTTCGAGATTCCCTACCTTCACATTAAGGAGTTAAATGACATTGTAGAAACCATGTGTCCCCCACATCGACTAGAATCAGCTAAGATGAGGCTATTTCCTTTTTCTTTAATGGATCAAGCTAAAAATTGGCTAAAAAATTTGAGATAATCATCCATAAACTCTTGGGACCATCTACGAAGAGAATTCTACAAAAAATACTTTCCCCACCACAAAACAATTGCACTTAAAAAGAGTATAGAAAACTTTTTTGAAAAAGAGGGAGAGTCATTCTATGAAACATGGGAGAGGTTCAAAGATAATATAAACTTCGTTCCACACCATGGGTTTTCTATTCATAAACAAGTGATAATTTTCTATGAAGGGTTGGGTCCGGGGAACAAACAATTCATTGACATGATGTGTAATGGAACCTTTATAAACAAATCCCTAAATGATGCTTATGAGTATCTAGAAAGCCTTTCTGAACAAAAAAAAGAATGGGGAACTTCCACTTATTCTAAAAATCCACAAAGAACTACTGTAATTCATACACTTAGAGAAGAGGAAAGACTTAGGGCTAAACTCACAGCACTCTCTAGGAAGGTTGAAGAGATAGACCTCTGGAAAGTTCATGAAATCCAAACTGTTGACCCTGTTTACACAATTTGTGACAAACATGACCATAAGACAGACAGCTGCCCAAACATTACATCCATCAAGGTTGTTCTTTTAGGAGGACCTCCCGTATAAGTAACTGCTTTGAACTTTCAAAAGCCTCAATACCAAAACAACTTCAATCCAAGGTATAATGACCACCCAGGATTTCACTGGAAAGAAAACCAAAAACCTATCCAACCATAGGGACAAAATCCTTACCCCCATCATAACTACCAAACCCATAACCAGTTCCAAACCCAACCTATCCAATACCAATAGCCACTGGTCCATTTTCAACAAAACATCCCACCTCCAAAATATCCCCCCGGGATAAACCAATCTTCTCAAGCACCAACCCAAACTGTTCCAAAAAGCCTACTAGAACAACTATTCAAACAAATGAAAAGGATGAAATAAGAAGTCTCTTCCCTTAAAAAAGAACTTCAAACCATCAAAACTGGAAAGGCACCCATGCCTACTCAGGCGGTGCCATCCTCAACTTCAAGGGGAGATTCAAGTTGTAGTCAAACAACTCATGAAATACTAAAGGCTGTGACTATTTTAAGAAGTGGGAAATCAATTGAGAAACCTGGACCACTAATTCAGAACCCACCTGAAGATTCAAAATTGGATGAAAATTCAAATGAACCAAATTATCAAACTGAAAAACATGATAACATTGTCAAAGAAACAACTCTTCAACAAAAAACCCACAACCTGCACCATTTCCTCAACGCATGAGGGGGAAAACCAAGCCTGAATTGAGTGAAACAATGAGGGAAATCTTCTCACAAGTAAAGTTGAACATTTCACTTCTCGACGAAATCCAAACCATACCTGCCTAATCAAAGTACCTTAAGGACTTGTGCACTTTTAAAAGAAAATTTTCACATAAAAACCAAGTCCTTTTGGATACTAATGTGAGTACCACCATTCAAGGGACCATTCCTCCTAAGTTAAAAGACCCGGGTTTCCCTTACATCAATGTTGTACTAGAAGAGAGAAAAGTTGTCAAGGCCTTATGTGACCTAGGTGCTAGTGTCAATATCATCCCCTATGCTGTGTACTGCAAGTTAGGCCTAGAAGAGCTCCAACCCACATCTATCACACTTCAACTTGCTGATCGTAGCATTAGGGTTCCAAAGGGGATTTTAAATTATGTTTTGGTAAAGTTTTAAAACTTCATAAACTCTGCTGACTTCATTGTCCTTGACAACCATCCAAACTTAGGAAATAAATAACAAACCCCAATCATCCTTGGTTGTCATTTCCTTGCAACAATCAACTCTGTTATCCGAGTCCGAAATGGGAACATGATCATCACCTTTGGAAACCTGAGTCTAGACTTGAACATCTATAATTCAAGCTCAAAAATAGGGGATGATGAGGAAATTCATGAAGTAAACATGATAGGAAGAATTGATAATGAATCCATAGAACAACAAGGAATATTTGATGGATGTTTAATTCAGGATGAGATTGATTTATTTTGTTCATATGAAGGAATTTTATCTATTTGGCTTGAATGATTTTCAAATTTCTCTTATGATGAAGTCTTAGGTCCAACAATCAGTGAAACCTTTCTAGAAACCAATTTCATAGAGAACAATCAAACTTCCTTCCATAAATCTGATCAAACCAATCTTATAGATGAAACTTCTACATATGGGGAATCAATTCTATCTAAAACTATTGAAAACAAAGTTGAACTTGATCCAATGTCCCAATATTCTGCTGAAATTCTGAACCAACCTGATCTTGAATTGAAGGAACTTCTCATTGCACTCAAGTATGCCTTCCTAGGGGACAATCAAACACATCCTATTGTCATTTATTCTTCTCTTGAATCCAGTCATGAGAGGATGATTCTAGATGTCATTAGGAAATATAATAAAGCCATTGGTTGGACCCTGTCTGATATTCCTGGGATTAGCCAACTTATCGGGACTCATAGGATTGTTCTAGATTCTAATTCAAAGCCACGTCGTCAACCTCAACGGTGACTCAATCCTAATCTCATGGAACTAGTGAGAAAAGAACTTATGAAATTTTTAAAATCTGGTATCATATATCCCATAGATGAGAGTGAGTAGGTGAGCCCAATCGAAGTGGTTCTAAAAAAGGATGGAATCACAGTGATAACCAATGAGGATGGAGAGATTCTTCCTACAAGGGTGAGTAGTGGTTGGAGAGTCTGCATCGACTATAGGAAGCTAAAATCATTCACCAAGAAGGACCATTTCCCCTTACCATTTATTGAACAAGTCCTTGAGAGAGTGACAGGCCATGCCTTCTACTGTTTCTTAGATGGGTACTCGGGGTATAATCAAATTGAGTTCTCCCTAGAGGATCAAGGGAAGACTACATTCACATGTCCATTCGGAACCTTTGAGTTCAAATGTATGCCCTTTGGGTTATGCAATGCCCCTGGAACCTTCCAACGGTGAATTATGGGAATCTTCTCAGACCTGGTAGGGGATTTTCTAGAGGTCTTCATGGATGAATTCTTTGTGTTTGGGGATACATTTGAGGGATGTCTGAGGAATTATGAGAGAGTATTGTCAAGATTTGAAGAAAAGAATCTTATCCTAAACTGGAAAAAATTCCATTTCATGGCTAAATATGGACTAGTTCTAGACCATCTAGTCTCAGGTAGGGGGATTGAAGTTGATAAAGCCAAGGATGACATCATTAGTCACCTTCCATCACCAAAAACTGTCAAGGAAGTGAGGTCTTTCTTAGTACATGCTGGTTTCTATAGAAGATTCATCAAGGACTTTAGTTCAATCTCTCATACCCTTTGTGTTCTGTTAGTAAAGGATTCTCCATTTGTTTGGACAGAAAGCTGTGGGGGTTCATTCTCAACCCTCAAATCCTCTCTCACCTCTCCTCCCATTATGAAATCTCCAAATTGGAACCTTCCTTTAAAAATTATGTGTGATGACAATGACTTTGCTGTAGGAGCTGTGTTAGGACAACGTTGTGATAAAACTCCTTATGTCATTGCTTATGCAAGAAAATCCTTAAATGATGCCCAAATAAACTACACCACTACTGAAAAGGAGTTACTTTCTATTGTGTTTTCTTTAGAGAATTTTAGATCCTACCTCTTAGGATCCCCCATCACTGTGTTCAATGACCATTCTGCACTAAAATAACTCTTCCAAAAAACAAGATCCTAAGGCTAGAATGATTAGGTGGGTCCTTCTCTTACAAGAATTTGACCTCAAAATCAAGGATAAAAAGGGCGTTGAAAATGTTGTAGCTGATCACCTGTCTAGTATAGAATTCAAAGACAACTCAAATCACCTTTCTATGTCTGATTCATTTCCTGATGAACACCTATACTCTGTGAGTAACTTCCCTTTGTATGCCGATATAGCCAATTTCTCAGTTACAAGAGTCTTTCCAAAATTATTAGGGACTCAAGCTCGAAGTAAATTCCTTTCTGATGTTATAAACTATGTGTTTGATGATCCATACCCCTATAAGTTCTACCCTGACCAAGTCATTAGGAGGTGTGTCCCAGAATTTAAACAAGATTCCATCCTTAAATTCTGCCATAGTGTGGCATGTGGAGGTCACTTTTCCTCTAATAAAATATCTGCTAAGATTCTTTAATGTGGTCTCTTCTATCCCACCCTCTCAAAGGACTCCTACACATTTTTTCAAAGTTTTCCTAGGTGTCAACAAGTAGGGTCCATCACAAAAAGGAATCAAATTCCACTCACTCCCATCTTAGTGGTTGAAATCTTTGACTATTGGGGAATTGATTTCACGGGTCCCATCCCAAACTCTTGGGGATATCTTTACATTCTCTTAGCTATCGATTATGTCTCTAAATGGGTTGAGGCCATTCTTACAAAATCCAATGATCATAAAACTGTGATTATATTTCTCAAGGAAAAAATCTTTTCTATATTTGGAATTCCTAAGGCTATCATTAGTGATCGTGGAACTCATTTTTTCAATCGTCCGTTCTCATCACTCATGGAAAAATATGGAATTTCTCAAAAAGTGTCCACTTCTTACCACACATAGACCAATGGTCAAGATGAGTTAGCCAATTGTGAAATCAAAGAAATTCTTGAGAAAACTGTCAATAATTAGGAAATATTGGTCCGAGAAACTCTTGGATGCTCTTTGGGCATATCGTACAACATACAAAACCATCCTAGGAATGTCACCATATAGGTTGGTTTATGGAAAAGAATGCCATTTACCTGTTGAAATTGAGCATAAGGCCTTTTGGGAAATTAAGAAAATGGATTATGACCTCTCATTGGTTGGAACAAAAAGGAAATTAGATCTCAATGAACTGGAGGAACTAAGGATGGAGGCTTATGAAAATTCAAGGATCAATAAAGCTAGAGTTCAAGCCTACCAATCTAGGAATATCAAGGTCAAACATTTTGTACCGGGAAAACTTGTGCTCTTGTATAGTTCAAAACTTCTTTTACACCCAAGAAAGTTAAGGTCTAGATGGTTAGGTCCTTTCATAGTGCATCATGTATACCCCCATGGGGCAGTAGAGATTCAAGATCCCACAAGTGGTTAAATTTTAAAGGTCAATGGTAAAAGGTTAAAACCATTCATTGAATCATTCAATAAACATGAAATAGAGGTTGAGTTAATTGAGCCAACCTATGAACCAGGAAAAAATTGATAGATTTAGGGTCCATGTCGGGCTAACGACGTTAAAAAAAGAGCTGCATAGGAGGCAACCCATGGTTTTCAAGTTTCCTATCATTTTGTTGTTTTAATAAAATTTATATTTTAAATAGGATTAATTAATCATTTTTATATTTAAAAAAATAAACTGTTGACCTATTCATCTATTATGAGTATGGATGGGTATGAAAGGGGAGCACCATATTCATCTGTGTCACATGGTGTGATCCTTGAGTAATGCCTTACCCAGAAATTTAAAAATAAGACAATGTATCATCAGTTTATTTTATTTTAATGTTTTTGTAGGTTAAAATAAAAATAAAAAAAATAAATAAAAATATAATAATAATAATAAAAAGGGACACGTCATGGGTCGTGGGTCAAACCCCGTCACAAGCGACGAAGCCGCAGGGATTCAAACCTGGGACCGAAGGGAGACAGGGGCGCGCACTTACCACCGACCTATGGATTTTTGTGATTCCTTATTCTATAATTTATATATATATACTTATATTTTACTTTCTTTATTATATAAATATATATATATATATATTGTTTTGTTTTGTTTTGTTTTTCCTTTTTCTACCAAGGATTTCTGTAAGTGACATGGATATCAATGGATTAAAAGGGAGCATCAATAATTTCAACTTCAACCACCAGGTGACTTCATTCCATGATCCTCATTTTCAATTTACTTTTTGAACTTTCATTCTCTACCTCTACCCCCTTATAAATTTTCTTTTCTTTAAACACTGGGGAGAGTGTTATTTTAAGTTGGGGGGGGGGAGATAAAATAAAAAATGATTTTGTGTCAAAAAAATGAATGATTTGAAAAAAAATGTGTAAATGGAAGGAAAAATTAATTTAACTTTGAACATGGTAATACAAATTTCACACTTTGAAACTGAATATCAAATAATTTGGCATGCTCAGATTTTGATTTTAATCCTTGTATATTTTCATTAGCATAGATTTTGGAAAGTGTGGCTATCCAATGTGATATTACATTGTTTATATTTTCATCCAAATAAAAAAATATCACAATGCACGTCCTTTGGATAGTGGGGTATTAGTTTGAGTTCATGGGGTCCTCCAAATAAATAGCATAGGTTTCGTGATCATTTTAGTTTTAATATGAGTATTGAATAAAATAAAAATAAAAATAATAATAATAAATTTGCGCGTAGAGCAATGAAATGACCTAATGCGTGGCTTTCGACACTTAGGGATCGTGACTCCATAGTTTTCTGGCCCAGAGTTAGTAATTTTATCTCTATTTTTGGTAATTTGAATTTGTTTTTGACTGAGTTAATTCGAGATGATGCCCGAGTATGTGGGATTCACTTGGTTCCCTAAGGTCTTTGAGCCTGGGAGTCATCGACAAAGTCTCGCTATATGGGTTGACTCATTTGAGTGCAACTTCAATTACCATGAAAAAATTGAAAAAAATAATACAATAAAAAAAAATTTAATACTCATCTTAATATTAAAATGTGATTCCACCTAGAGTTTCCATAATTTCCCCCTTAAAAAAGATGAACCCCAATGTCTATTGTTATGCACAACAATTCTCATACTTAATTGATATTGGATGAAATATGGCAATGAATTTGAACAAAGGAATGGTTTTGGGATTAGGATATTCTTATGAAACAATCCTATATTAAAATATTTTGATGGGTTTCATGATTTTTTGGTATAAGTGTTTTGGTGATCATTGTGTATTAAAATGTTTTTGGAAAAGGGAATTTGAATTTCATATTGCAGAGATATATTTTGCTCGAGAGTAGCAAAACTCAAGTTGGGGGGTGTGATTAGCCAATAAATTAGGCTAATATTCATCGTTAATATATATAATATTCATGTTCTTTATTAGTCATAAACACCATTTTAGTGCATTTTACACTTTGAACATCATTTAACATTATGATTGTAATTCTTTCATAAAATGCACTATTATGTGGTACATTTTTGAACATCATTTAATGTACCCAAAGATTCTTATGATTTTAAGAAATATAATTATCCATATTTCAATTTGATATTTTGGGAAATTTATCTACACTTAAATATGATCATGTTTTGTTTAGGGATCAATGGATAATTCATGGAAGAATATGGGGATATTTTGCGATGAAAGGAAACAATTCTGGAGAAGTCAGATTGGACACCAGCCCACTGATGAGAATGTGGGGCCCAAAATACAAACCCAATGAAGCCCAAATTTCGTGGGATGTTATAAAAAATTTATAGGAACAAATAATTATTTATTATCTAGTGCTACTTCATCCTCCATTGTGGTCATTTAGGTGGCCCAACTTAGATATAAAATTTTGGGCCAGATTCTGTGGCCCAGAAACACATCCTACTAATATAATCTTATATCCGAATATACAGCTCCAAATAGGCCACAACTTTACAGAAGGTTAATAGACATCAGGGGATCCATTTTCTTCTTCTATGTATAACTCTGATTCGGCCATATATAAGGTCTTCCAAGCACGTCTGTTTGGTGGATGAAAGCTGGCTGCCACCTCGGGTCAAGTGTGGAAAAGTCCAAGTTCCACAAGCTTTCCACCACCCTGGGCCTACCATAATCAAGTGGGATGCTTTGTACTGTTTTGAGGCTCGACCCAAGGCTCCCAAAATGCCTATTTAATGTAGTGGTGGTGGAGGAGTTTATCATATTTGGTGCTTTGTTCAATTTTAATGTTATGCTGCAATTTTGTTGTCTCAAGTTTGTCTTTCACATGTAAGTTGTTCAATTTAATTTAATTTCTTAATAAAAGTTCTTATTATAATCTTATTCTATTGTTATACATATTAATTTGATACCGTTGCCTCAAGTTTTGAATTTATTCACACAAAATCTTGTGAAATTATTCACACAACGGTGGAGTGATCATTTTATTTTTATTCTTTTCTTTACTTCTCCATTTCCTCCCTCATGAGTCTACTTTCCGCTTCCATTGAAACCATAGAATCAATGGAGGGAGAAAACACTTATGGGTTGATCCAAGGGAGTATCAAGGGGATGTATTGGATGTTATTTATTACCCCATTAATGTATAATCACTTCTTTAATTGAGATTTTTATTTGATGATTTTTAAGCTCCATCGTCCTTGTTGAATTTAAGGCCACACACTTCATGTGCTAATACGAACCTTTACCTTGAAGTGCTCAAAACATTGATCCTTAAAGTGTATAGGTGATTAGTATTAAATGGGGTATGCATTAATATAGTAAGTGATTATGTTGTTTTATCTTCTTAAATGAACCCATATCAAATATAAGAAATTGAAATCATTGAAAATGAAATACGTCCAATCCACCTCGAGCGATAACCTAGGATCAACTCATTATTTTAAATTTAATTTAGTTAAATCTGTTATATATCCTTTATACCCATCTAAAATCAACCCAAATTTTGCCACTTAATATCCAAAAACATTCCATATAATGTACATGTCCATAGGTTACTTCTTAGGTCTCTAAGGATTCGACAACCCAAGCTAAACTACAAGGACCGTTCAACCTTCATCTCTTGGGTAAATTTGAGCATGAATCATTCATATATAGTATGATGAGGTTTTCCCTACATTTAATGAGGAGACAACGAAGCTTTCCAGGTGGCAGTAAGTACTTTAGAAGACTCAACTAAATTTGGACGAGTTAGAGTAGTACCCTTCCTAGGATAATCCATAGTGTAATTTTGGTTATAAAGAGGGAGAGGATCTAGAATTTGGATGACCCTACACATTTTTGTTTTATTAAGAAAAATAAAATTTCTTTTTTGTCTCAATTCTTAGTGTCCCCTCTTTTTTTATTACTCTATCATATTAATAAGAAAATAAACTATGAATTTATAATCCCACATGATTCATGCTCAGTGTGAGAAAAAAGATACTAGTAGAATATTGATAACTTATATGAGAGTCCTAGAAATGGGGTCAATGGTCGGGATCATTATGCTATATTGATCACCTCTGAGTCCTATGGCCTTGGGAACTAGGTTAAGGAAATTCCAAGAGTTTAATTTTCCTTAATGATGTGAACGGTGCATGAGGGGGAAACAAAAAATGTTTTAGAGTTTTACATGATAAGTTATTAGGTGGAAACAGTTAAATTATGACCTAAGAGTTTTTATTGAAAAATGGATTAGGTAGGAGGGTCAAGGATAACTAAAAACCAGGTTGAAACACAGGTTCTAAAATCATTCTACTAAGGATTCCTCTTTTGATATGTGTGATTTAGATGGGAGGAGAGCATATTTTATCCATGTATCATCTCTTTAGGGTATTCCATATAGAGACAATGAATATAAATCCTTTAGGATTTGTACCGTATATGGGAGGTGAGCCTATTTTGTCTATGCACCATCACCAGAGGGGATCCCTCTTGGACATTAAATAGGGATGTTGATCCAATTAAAGGTTGCACAAAGTGTGTTGAAAAGGGATAAGGATGATCAAGAAAATTTCAAGCCCACTTAATGTCACACCAATGTGTATTAGGAACATCTAAAGGGTATTCTAATCACCCAAAAAAGCATAAACTAGTGGGGTTGATGCAAAAAACAACTGGGTGAAAGTCACAAGAGTAAGTCACGATCATTATTTATGGAGGATACTAGTGGCCCCCCAAGTTCCTTAATTTAAGGTCATATAAATCTGACCAAGGGGTTTGAATTTTAGGTTCATGTGGTTAGTACCATGGATTTTCCCTTTTAAGGTCATGTAACAAGGTGAGATAAGGTTGCTAGGTTTAAATTTGTGTGGTTAGGCCAATAATGGAAGTGAGACTATTTCACCAGCCATTAATAGTGGACTTGGCATGAATAGAGGCCTCTTGGGGCTGAATTATAGAAAGGAAAGTCTCACCTATGGGGAATAATTTGTAGTTGGGAATAAGAAATAAGGTCTATGTGTCACTATGTATCCCATGATATGGGAATCAAGATGTAATTAATTCTAGATAGCATTGTGGTTGTATAACAATGTTGGAATAAGAGGTCCTCTTAGGTAAGGATTGAGACATCACAAAGTTTGGAGTCTTGTGTTGGAGATATGAATCGTACAGTTTGAAATTTTACAACCATGATGTTAGAAATGTAGTTTTAACATCTTATAGTGATGGTAGGGAAAAGAGCGATGGGTTGGGTACAACCTTTTCTTGAATTAGTGAGTTAAATGAGAACTAACTAGTTTTTTCTAGGGCCTAATGATGAGTCATGTGGGTTTTATACATTTTCTATTTTCACCACCACTTTTCCCCAAGTACTAGGTGTGACTCAATGAGTGAAATCTTGACTTTTAATTAGGCTTATATTTATGGAGTTTTAACCTAATTGGAATTTTTAACTCTTTCCTTAGATAGTTTAAGGTCCTGCTAGTTGGACCATGACCTTGATGGGGAGACGATGTGTCCTGAATGGTAATATAAACTTATGTGAATAAAGGGAATAAAAATCATAATTCCACAAAAAAATCCACTAGGGAGGGGCACACACAATTCAAAGTTGTTATGATTAGACCGTTTATATCCATGCATCATACAATCTCATTGTATAAAAGAGAACTAAGGTTTGATAATGGAACAAGAAGCTCTAGAACAAGGCATGAGTGATGGGAGGACTTTTTTATGGGCCAAAGATATGGGGTCTAGAAATAAAAACACACCACATGGAATAATAATCAAGACATATATAATTTTGGAAGGGTGTCATGGTTAGAGACTTGTGTCAGAAAGGGGAGTCCTCTCGAGTGATGACTTTAGGTGTTGCATCGTTTAAATTCATGTGGTCGGGGAATGCACCATAAAAATTAATGTCATGTGGAAAGGAAATAAAAAAGGGAAACATTAGTCTTTGAATCACTAAAAGTGACATAAACTATAAGGACCCGGCCTTAATACATTACATAATCTTGAGTTATTCAAGAATTCACAATGATGATCTTTTCAGGTTTAGAGTTTTAGAGAATTAGGTCATAAAATCATGCATTACATTCCACATTTAAACAAGGTGGTTACAACAAAGATAGTATTCATTTTTTTTCCATCAAAGGAAACATATTTAAAATAAATCATGGATTCTTTCTTGACACTTCCTCGACACTATCATCACATCATGTAACTTTCCTTTGACCTGTGAAAAACATTTAAAAAACTTGGGATGATCACAAAAAGCTCAGTAAGGGTTATAAAATAAGGAAATGAAACATTAACCCATCAATAAATACAAATCAATGAAACCAAAACTTTTCATTCATAACATACCTTAAGAAATCATAAGATTTATGAGTAACACACAGAAATCATAAATCATAGAGGTAACTTATGGAATCCATATAAAACTTGCATTGTAGCTATCAAAGCTACATAGGGAGTCACATTTGGAATACCCATCACATTATATTCCGTAAATCTCTTAGGAGAAACATTAACGTTTACCTCCGTCTCGTTACCCAATGCATTGGAGAGCTATCTCGGGCTCACCCGCCCTAGGTTTATCACAGAACCACCCGTATACGTAACAATGGACAAGAACCATAACATAATCATAACACATAACTTAATCATAAAGGTAACATAACATTCCCACATTTCAATAAAAATATAACATTTTAAGATATTGAAATAATGAATCCATTCTAAAACCCATTTTCAAAACCATTTAAAACATTTAACAAAGAGATTTTTTGAATAAAAGTGTCCCATACCACTTTGAAGATTTTAACATTTTAAACCATTAATATCCATATAAATAAATCCTTAAAACCATTTTGAAGACATGGATATTAATGAGAAATATTTATAAGAAGAAATCATTAAAACATTTAAAATGATATTTTAGTTAAAGAGTTTTTAACAAAATGCGAGATACTTGAATATAAATAATTGAGGAATAACATTTAAACAGAACTTTATAATATCATGAGAATAAAGGGATTCATGATATAATATGCCAAAGGATAGTATATACACCATATAGAGTGAATTGGTTCATAACAACAATGAAGTCTCAATAGAAATGTAAAATGAGATGAAATCCCTTATAAAGAAGGTATCCTTAAATTAAAAATAAATCAATCTCATAATTATGTGTGACAAATATAAATACACCCAATATAAGTGGATATTAAGTGTAAAACAATCAGAAGTAATTCACACATATTCATAGGATTACATATTCAATAACTACAAGTTAAACCCAAGGGAATCGAAATTGGGTTAAGAAGTTCCCTTGTAAAAATTAGACAGCCTAATAGCGTCACTTTAAAATTCATAAAATGAGTTGATGAGAAAAAAGGGTATATAATCACTTGGAAATAAATTTTACATCAATAAGGATATATAATAGCATATCCCAACATAGTAAGATGTAAATTAAAAGACATAACAAAAGAATTCTTTTAAAAAGAGGAGGGTGAAAGGTTCCCTTACCGATTTGGGTAACTTCCGAAACGTACACCCCATGGAAAAAGGGTCATACAATGAAGATGTGAATACCCATAAATTAAATTATATTACACAAAGAATACAATAATGGTAATTACAACACCACACAAAATTAAATAGTGACAAATGTAGAATGAATCTCATGGGAATAAAAGTGAGGTGAAAAATCCCTTACGAAAACTCGGCAGCCTAACAGCGCCACTTAAAACTTCAAAAAATGGATTGAAGAGATAAAATAGGGTCTCTAATAATATTAAAATAAAACTTAAAGTAAGAGGAATATGAAAGAACATCTGCAAACATAATAAATAGGAGCTTAAAAGAAGTGACATAAAAGAGAGTACTTAAAAACAAAGAGAGTGGTTGGATCCCTTACCTCGTGTCCGACTTGACTCGATCGTTCTTTAATCTCCCGAATAATAAACTAGAGTTAATAAATACTTGATTAATAAACTTTTTAAGTTCATTATTCCTTTTATATCACTTATTACTACGTTATGAACATTATGTAATTATTTATGTTAATAACGGTCGTTTTGTCGATCATTGGTACTTGAGTCAAAAATAAACTTCTTATAATTACAAGTTGTTCATGTGGTAAAATACCCATTATATCCAGAATTATATTCATGATTTAGATATCATATATATCATATATATCAAGTATATACATGCATTTATAATATTACATAATATTTAGAGGTAAGAAATGAAATGCACCGTTCATGGAGATGGTAAGCTGTACGTACGCATGAACGCTACTTTCATTTCTATTTCATATTTAATGGAATAAAATAATAATGATATAAAGGTATATTATAATTACAGTATAATTTCATATATAATATCATTAACTCCAACCTTTATACATCCCACATATGGCATTAACGAATCAAATCACTTTGAGGGGGCAGTAGTCCGCACTTCCAAAAATGAAGATATCACGTTTACCCATAATGGAAACCATAATGGTGTGACATAAATGAAAAATACAGAATCATATGGAAAAAATAAAGATAATATATATCATATATAAATATAGTGAAATATTAATGGCCACCATGAAAGGTATTATAAGAATATTGAACAATCATCGTTTCGTGAGGCAGAAATTCACCATCCACCGAAACAGTATGTTCTTTAACCATTTGAGGGAGGTGTGTGTAAGTGTAGCTAGAATAATTCTCATAAAAACATCATAGTATATTTAATATACTATTTTTGTTACAAAAAAAGTAATAAAAAGAGTTTAGGGGGTTGTAGAAACAAAATAATACAAAATAACATAAGAGAAAGCATTACCTTTAAATCAGGTAACTCCTCTTGGTTTGAACCAAAAGGGTTTATAGAAGAGATTTATGCCTAAGGTAATGATTATATGATGAAGAGAGGGATGTGGAGAGATAAAATGAGCATATTTGGGTCGAGACAAAGGCTTGAGAGGTGTGGGTAAGGGGGTAGAGGTGGGGGCCTTTTATAAGAGGGAGGAGGGGCACTCTTGTAATGCCTTGAAAAGTTACTTTATTATAAAATTATTTTCGGATATTAAAGGTCCCAAAATGATATATTTTGAGGATAAGGTGATAAGGGTTCGAAATCCACCCATCAAATAGGTTTTTTACAAGTGTAAGTCTTAGATTTTACATTATCTTTTTATTTTATTTAAATCGTTCATTAATGAGGTAATCGCTGCATCATCACGGTGTCATAAATTAATTAATTTATTTAATGTCTAAAAATTATAAAAAAATACTATTATGTAGGAAATATTTTTATCTTTAAAATTACTGTTTATAGTTTAATATATCGTTTACAAAGACAAAAGTAAAATTGTTTTACTTGGGTGATACATACTTTTGTTATACTTTCCTTTTAAAGAAAATAATATAATAAAAGGTCACTATCACACTAATGTGATTCCATGGGGTCCTAAGGTTGACAAAAGGCATACCATGGTCGGCCAGGAAACCACCAATATCATTAGGACACATTTTGGGGTTATTTTATATTTTTATGATATTAGTTTATTACCCTTAACTACAAGATTACCAATTAAATACGATAATTATAGATAATTACCGTCGTTACTATTCATAATGTCCAAAAACAAAAGAGTCATAATTACATAATTTGTACCTTATGATTAAAAATATGGAATCAATTTTATCAAATTCAAAGCACAGAAAATGTAGTAATTAATTTAAAAGTAAACCCCGTTGTCAAAACAAAAGATGTGTTTTTAAGAAGTAAAATTTATCAAAAGATTGACTTGTTTTTACATCCATTTGAAAAGTGAAATTACTTCCAATGAAAAACATTGTATTAAGTGATACAAAAATAATTCAATTATAATTTAAAAACAATTAAAATTACAATCTACCTATATAAATAAATTGGATGAAAAGGCAATTTTGAATTAAAATGCTGTATTTTTCACTATTCATTTAAAAAATGAACATTATCAGAAAAATACCAAAAAATCACCCTAAGATATATTTGATATTAAAAATTCAAAAATTATATCAATTTTACCAAATAAAAAACATATATGTTTCATTAATTAATTTTATAATCAATTCCCGCTGTCAAAACAAATAGCGTGTTTTTAAGAAACAATATCTATTAAAAGATTGACACTTGTTTATGTCAAATTTCAAAGTGAAATTAATTAAAATGAACACAAATGGATTAAATAGTAAAAATATATTTTAATTACACTTTAAAAACAATTAAAAAGATAATATGACCATATAAATAAATTATACTAAAAGGAGGTTTTGAATTAGAATACATAATTTTCACTATTAGAAAAATGAACTTTATCAGAAAAGTAACAAAAATTTACACAAAGTAAATTTTGAAGTCTTGATTCTAAAGAAGGATTTTTTTTTCAAATATAACATGTAAAATTGTCAAAAAGTGGATTTAAAAAGGGTTCGCCATCAAAAGGCGGTTAATCGACCTTTTAAAGAATATTAGAATATTTACGCTTAAAATTGGATTCATTCACATTTTAGGCCTCTAAAATTTATTGGATAAGAGTAAAAATATTTGAAAAACATATATAATAATTTTTTAGTTAGTTCTATTCATTCCCGCCATTACAATGGCTAGGAGTTAACTAATAATATTATTATATTATTAGTGTGCAACGTGAGATTTCAAAGAAACTCGTTGTTGCGTGTTGGGTATGCCATCGAACATAGAATCCCAGTAATATTGATATTTTATTCACAAATATTAATAAATATGAAAATGTAATATTCTTTATTTACCTGAGATGGTATATAAACCGAATGTGAATTGAGGGATAAGGGGAGCAGATTCATATATCTTAATGTCATAATTCTTAGACCAAAGGGGGGATTACTTCCAGTTTAATGTTATAGAGCTCAAAATGAATAGGGGGTGGAATTCCGGAGAAGTTTTAGTGAAATTAAAGAGAGTAAAATGATTACATGGATGGGGATATGGAATCCTAATTTCATAAAAATATATTTAGAGTGAGTTTCACATAGTTTAAGTTCATGATGCTTGGACCCATGGGATATTGATCTTGAGAACATTGGTGCATCTTGATTATGTTGGGGGGGGGGGAACCCACTAAAGTTTATTAATCCCACATGATCTACGCTTGGTGTGATAAATAATTATTAGTGGGAGAACTATCCTATCACATTATAGTGCATACCAAAGGCAAAGATAAAACTTATTGGGGGGGGGGGGGGGGTACTAGAGACACAAACTTACTTAATCAAATTGTATGAATGTGCATAGGGGTAACACTAAGAGGGTTAAAACTACACCAAAAAAAGGGGAGGTGAAAAGGAAGTAAATTGTAACTTTTAGAATCTGAACCACAAGATGGGGGAGACCAATGGGTGAGAATGACTATTAAGCATGTTCAAAACACAGGTTCCATATCCGCATTGGTCAAGGATGGGGTGATAAAATGTCATATTGACCATTGAACATGTTCAAAACACATGAACCATCACTCATCACAATAAATCCTTCAAGTTGGGTACCACAAATAGTAGGTGAGTTTATTTTGGACATGAACCATCACCATAGGGGAGACTATTTAAACTTGGATTATTATGAGGATCCAAATAAAGGAAATCTTGAAGTGTGAAGGAAAACATGAAGGGATTTTTGGGGAGAGTTCAATACTTTGGGAGCTATTCCACCACATGTTTGAGGACATTGAATTGTCTTATAATTGAGTGAGATTTGAACTTGTTAACAAGGGGAAGGATGTAAGGTTTGTCATTGGTTGGGATAGAACTAGGTTGAATGATCTAGGTGTCTATAAATTTCTCATTAATTTAGGAATAAAACCATACATTTTCCTATAAATAGGAATAATGGGAGACCAACACCAGAAGACAAGTTCCTCTAAATAGAGGTCCAAAGCATTACATAGTTTTATATCATATGATAACGATGTGTAGTTTAATGTCTTTTGGAAAGGATTTTGGACACACATTTTAACACTGTATGGTGAGGATGAAGTGTCATACGGTTTACTGTCTTGGGAAAAAGGACAATGTCCTACAGTTTAATGTTGTGAAACCATAAAAAAATGTCATAAAATTTAATGACTCTTAACAAGGATGTTGTCCTATAATTTAATTTCATTTGACTAGGATGGAATTTAATACATTTTAACATAATATAACAAGGATATTGTCCTATAATTTAATTTAATGTGATAGGATGTAATTTATAGGTTACACAAAGTACCACTTGAGGAACATGACATTAGTGGGTGGTGTGATATACACCCTATCCATGGTGATTATTGAGTATGAACCATTAAATTAGAATTTATATATAAAAAAGGCCCCTCCCATTTAGTCTCCACCATCAATGACTTATTTCTATGTATCATTGGAATCCTCAATTCCAACACCATATCACCTTGAAGGAATAAGTAAAGGTGAACCTTTTTGCTGAAATCCTGTGCTACCCGATTCTAATGAACTTTGAGTTTGTGTAGGGAATAGAGAATATTCTCTTCAAGGGACTCTAATTTTGATAATAGAAACTTAGATATCCGGTATAGTGATTTTTTTATCATAAAAAACTGTCTAAATTGACAATAACTGAACCTCTATAGGTAAGACTACCTCTATCCCATATACTATAATGTATGGGGTTTCTTGGGTGGAGTAATAGGTTGTCTTCTGTTATGACCATAAAATATTGGAGATATTTCCAAGATATTATTTTTCCTAAACCACTATCTATTGAAGGATATTTCAAAGGTTTTTGTTGAATGTTTTAATCTATCTACACTCTTGCACATAGTATTGGGAGATATGATTTGACTAGATGATATACTTGGTGTAAATCTTCATCAAATCAATAGATTGAATTTAGTACCATTTTCCATGAGAATAGTGTAAGGAATCCCGAATAAATGGATTATGTGGGAATTTAAAAAGTAAATCATGGAGTGGGTCTTGACCTCTTTAAGAGTAATGGATCCCTACCACTTTGAGAAGAATATGGTAGCATTTTGGATGAACCTGCATTGTTGAGATGTCGCTAGTGGATATTGGCCCACTACATAAAGTCCCCATGCATAAAGGGATAAGAGTACTTGGTGTCTTAGAGGATATTTGTGGTATAATTCATTATTTTTGAATAGATATGGAATTCATGAAACTTATTGGTGAATTTTAGGTAGTCGTGGACCATGGTGGGCCAAAACTACCCAAACATTCAAATATGGAGAGAGAGTTTCAATCCTACTTGATGGGCCCTACATGACTCAACGTGGAATTCTTTCAAGATCTGAGGACCTCCTTCCCTTGGATGAAATATAATAGGATTACATTGAGGAAATATTTATAGAGAACCTACTCTAAGTTGGGGTTGTCTTGGAGGGTAAAATACATTTACCATCAATAGATTTTCTCATAATTAGCTCAGTTTCATGGGAGAGTCCTATTATGGATGTAATCAATGAAATGAGTCATATATTCACATGTTTCCTATATCATAAGGATATTTAGAGGTTATCTTAAGGAAGTGTCAGTAAAAAGTTGGTTCAATTTTTGGTCCTCTTTATTGAAAGTGATAGGATTAATGAATCTACAATGATCCAACTGAATGACCAAGACATATTGGTTGAGCTACCATGGGGATTTCATCAAGATTTCCAAGGAATATACTTGATCATTCTAGGATCATAGAACATGAATCTCCTTCAACCTATAAGGGAATAGGGCCATCATCTCACATGTACGTTCTAGTAAGGGGATATGAACTTTTTTCTAACTACAGAGTCACCATTGATCTAATTGATAACAAGAACTGAATTTCCCTTCACATGTAGTTATGGAACCTCAATATCGAGAGGCATCCTATGACCTGTAATCAGGGCCTAGCAATCAACCTCATTATTGATACACCATTTTGACGAAAGGAATGAGTATGACATGAGGGACTACATGGGATTTATAAAGAGAATCCCAAGGCCAACCCTATTGAGTTTTGGTTTATTGAGTATTCTCCTAGTCAAGATCTAGGAGGTACCATCAACATTCATCTTCTAACATGGTGTAATTTGATCAATGGAGATGGTGAATTCATCCAAGAAGTTTACATCTAAGGATAGTTCCTTAGAGGTAAGATGGACAACCAAGAAATAAGATGGTTCTTTTTCTTTGAAATATTTCCAGGGAATGAACCTAATACCTAATTATTGTAGAGTTACTAGCCACTGTTCCAATCAACCAGTCAATATGGGACATCTGAGAATGTACTTTAGTGGGTTGAATTTGGATAGTATCTATATCTCGTGATGCTATTGGTAGCGCCATAGTTTTTGGACCATGAAGACCAAGGTGAGAAAATCCTTCTTGATGGGATAATATTTGGTCTCAATGTCAAGAAACATTTGACTAATATAGTATAGAATACTCTTCTTTACCTTTTTTATTCTTTTGAGTAAGGAGAGAAGTAATGGATCATTCTTGGGTGGTCACTTAAAGGACTAAAGGATTCCTTGGTATGGGTGGAATTATAATTGGGGAATATAGAAGATACTTTTTAATGTCCTTGAATGTAGTATGGAATTTATCATCCCACTAATAAGTGACACCCTTCTTCATGATTTTCAAAGAGGGACCAAACTTCCCAGTCAGATTAGTGAAAAAAAATTGTATGTAGGATAGGTGCCTCTAAAGTCTTCACAACTTCTAGAGGTTACATGAAGGGTGAATTTGGATGGTGGAATTGATATTTTATAGGTCAATATTAATTCCTTTGTATCTAAAAATTAATATGAGTAACTTCCAAAATTTTTCCTCTAATGCACACTTTAAGGGGTTTATCTTGAAGTGGTGGGAGCGAAGTAGGTTTAACACCTTTTCAAGATCCTTGAGATGGTCATGAAAGTGATGGTATTTAACCACTAATTCATCAACATATCATCCCACCTGTTTCTATAGGAGTAGATAAAGATATGATGAATGGAACATTGATAGGTGGATCTAATATTCTTCAATATGAACTAAAACACTCCGTAGTATAAGGTTCCTTGAGGTTCCCTAAATGTGGTGGATTCTTCTTCTTTAGGGCCATTAAGATTTGGTTGTACCTAGAATACCCATATATGAAGGAAAGATACTATAAATCAGTATTTGTTTCAATCAATATATTTTTCAATGGTATGAGAAAATAATCCTTTATGAAGTGGAGATTGAGGTCTTAGAAGTTATTGCAGACTCTGGTTCATCAATTATTATTCCTGATGGGGATGTTTTTTCCATCTATTTAGGGTATGAGACTTCCTTATTGATTTCATAATTTATGAGATTATGAACTTCAAAATCAACTATATAACCATGATAGGGACACATCATTATGGGGGATTGTTTAAACCTGTAATGGCCAAAAGGGATGCCCAAGAATTGAACACCAACTTAGGGATTGATCCATGTAATTTATTTGTAGTTCCAATAGAACACACCGCAATGTTTATTTAAGAAATCCACATATTTATATTGTTCCTATGATTAATTAATGACACATATTATTGTTGGCATTAGATCTTTCTCAATATTGAGATTACATGAGTCAACTCATAAATTGTGGTGGAAGACTCTTACTTAAAGGAGGATCTTTTTACAAATCCTTTACTTCACCAGAAGCATGAGGATCAAAGGAAGGATAAGACTTATTTCATTATTATGTATGGGAATAATCCTCAATGATGGACTCCTATCCTTCCATATCTATGAAAAATATTATAATAACCCAATCCTATGTGGATTCTGATAGATGGGGAGACCCTTGATGTCCAAAGAGTGAAGATAGGTTAACTTCCACCAGGTTAATTCTAGTGTCTAGTAGAAAAGATGCTATCTTAGGTTGGTGATGAGAGGACTGACCATCTAGTATGTGATGAGAGATGGTTTATTTAGTCTTAGAGATACCTACTATTTATAATAATATGAGCTAATATACGAGCATTCATTTTTCTTGTAGACGGTGAAATGGATCCATAGTTTAGGGGTTATTGGATCCAGTTGGTGGATTAGCAGAATGAAGCTGTCTTTCAAATCTTCCCAAGGATCTGATGTGGCAGTCGTTAAGTCATTAAGGGAATTTAAATTCTCAAATTCATAGAACTGTAGTTACTTCCCCTATATTTTTTTATCCAAAATCTCTGTAGTGGACTTCAATAGAGTTTAATGAGGAAACATCACCATATAGTACATTGAAACTATAATTAATGGTGAACTAGATGCACTGGTGATATAAAGAGGGGAACCCCATGTGCATATGGATCCAGGGACTTCCTAGAAGGGCGTCGTAGGAAGTGTCATACAAGACCACCATGAAATCATTGTTTGATATCATGTCATCAGATTAGGTCTCCATATAAATCTTGCACCATTTATTTTTCTCACTCTTATCATATCCCATGATTTTCATATTGGATGGAGTCAGGTCTACCTCAGTGATCCCCATATTGTGGAGTTTTTGGGTTGGTATGAGAATGATCCCAGAACCAGAATCTACTAGGAAGAGACATAATTCCACACCATTGAATTAGACCAAGACATTTATTCATCTCTTGTGACCCGGAATGTTGGCACCCTCATCCTTATCGAAGAAAGAGATGATGTCTGGGCACTATTCTAATAGCTTCCTCTATAGGATAGATCTATATAGAGGCTACCTCAGTCTCAAACTAGAATGAGATATTTTGGGCCTCAATGAGAGACTCATGAAAATCCTTGGATAAATGAAGTTCATTAGGGATTGAGAATCATGTCAGTATGCTGGAGAGGTGATTTAACACATCATAATTCCTATTAAGAGGCATATTCCTACCCCATGGGTTTTTCCTTAATAATAATTATAGAAAGGGAAGCACGATGAGGTGTTAGTGTATGAATGGTGGTCACTGAGCTCTGATTTTGGTTGGAGGGATTTGGATGAGCACTAGGTGGTTATGACCAGGTCTTGGAGAGTTCTGGTTGAGTGTTTGGATACTGTTGCTAAGAAACAAAATTGGCCAACATTTTAGGTTATGGGGGTGTATATGATGATGTGGATTGTGTGGATTGAGCTTACTATGCCTTGATAAATGCCTATTATTTTATCTCCCCTACATGAACCATCCTTTTCAGGGGATCAGTCTGAGCATCTTTCTTGATATCATAGTGCATTCCTTTCCCTTGATGGTGTTGGCCTAAGGTGACTAGTGGTATATGGTGACATAATTCACTGGTGGGATCTACATAATGATTCACCTTCTAGATAAAATTTATTAATCCATACCCTTTCTCTTCATTAGTGGATTATTCTAGGACTTGATGGAACCCAAGCCCTTCTCCCAATTCTAGATGCATAAAATCATCAAAATTTCATACTGGTTTTAGCACTGGTAGTGGATCTTAATTTCATTATCGTTGTATGAACCTGTTCTTTTGAGAATTGGAATATTGTGACATCAATGAGGTAACTTTAGGAGATGTGGTGACCATGGGAGGAACTGGTTTGTTCAATCGACCATAGATGATTCCATGGGCATGAGTGACAATCTCACATTCCATCTAGTTTTCAAAATTCTATAAACCTTAGCCTATAATCTACTTCCATTCACTAGATTATTTTTCATCACCATCATGGGTTGGAAAGACACATTTCAATTGTTTCGAGACATCACCCAACTCAATCAGACCATGGTTTACTTATTACTAGATACAATCTTTGAATATGATGTACTCTTTGATAGTGTGATTAAGAGCCTTGTGATAGAGGTAGTGATCAGCATGGTGTGTCAGCCCAAAATCTTGGTGCCGAATGACCTATAGAAACCTCAGGATGTTATTTTCCATGAAACATATAATGTAACATAGGGTATTCACATCCTTGAAATAGTAAACCCAATTATTTTGCTCTAAAAATTGAAGTTTGGGAATCTCACCCTAATTAGGGGATTGAGCATTGTTCTCTTGGAGAGGATATGCTTAGCAAGGCCTATCTCATATAGGATCCTAAAGGAGTACTAGCTAAGGGGCCTAATCATGCATAATAATGACTATATCTACCATCACAGGATTCCAAAATAGATCTAAAATAAGTAATGGGCATGAATAATGTTTGATCCATAGTAAGGATTATTCAAAAAATTGATCTCTTTTAGAAAATTATCATGAATTTCCTTTATAACTTAGGGAGATGAGGTTAGGGACAAGCTAATCTTGGAAATTATTTATGTACATCCCCAAAAATTGATTTTCATAAATTTGTACATTGATGAAGTATGTGATCCATTTCCATCAGTAAATGAAGTCAGCAACACACTCATCATCCCTTTTCTTACTTTTAGAGAGGTTAGTAATTCTAGTATTATAAAAGGTAGAGATTAAATTGTATAGAAAATACCCATGGAGATCTTCCCACCTGGTGATGGACCCCAAGGATAGATAAATGTACTAGAAAATGTAGGCATGTCTAATGTCTGGATGAAACACCACAATTTGACTACTTCATGCTACTATGGAGTCCTAAGAATTGGGACACACTAAGTGTTGATGTTGGATAGATGTTTAAATGAATCACTTATACCATTTAACAAGGTGAATATTGGGTTACCAAAGTCTTGTGGGGGGGGGGGGGTAGATGCATTTGATTCACTAATGTAGGATATAACTTTCCCTCTGGTGGGATTGAGGCTCATCATGTCTCTAAAGAATCAAGATGAGTGGTGAGTGCAGAAATCACATCTTTTGGGTGTGGGATATAATTTATCTATAATTTAAATGGCATGTTAGTTCGAGAAACAAATCAATCATGTCCCATATGTGAGAAGTCACACTGGTCGACCAAGGCACGAACATCGGGGAAAAATGGGTCATATCTTGATTATTATCCATAACCCTCAGCTTCTACTGGGATTTGGTTCATGGGACCACCCATACCGATCCTAAGAGACTGATCAAGTAATGTTTTTTAAACTAGGGGAGGGGAAGGGTCACCTCACACATTTTACCTTGATAACCACTGTTCGGTGAGAACTTCATTGATTATCCTTTTGTAACTCTTGAGATCCTTTATAAAAGTGGCCTCTCTAGCATCTGTTACAGTTTCCTTTTCATGTTAATATGGTCCAATGAGCTTAGAAATTCCCTTTCCCTTTTTTATATTTCATCTTTCAAGAAAAAACATCTCTATGGGACTCTTGAGGCCCAATGTTTTACTCTGTCGATGAGTGCATGCATCTATTTAAAGGTCTACATGAAACTACACCAATCCCCACAATGGATTTTATTCCTTGTACTACCTTCCAATATCCTGATACCTCTAATGATTTAGAGGTTTGGACGTGATCACATTCGTAGTGGAGGTGGTTATAGAGGTGTTATCACCATCAATGGGTGGATTAGCCCAATGAACATGTTATCAGCATGAGAATGGACTGAATTAGTGGTCATCTTAATACCTCTACCTCTGATTTTAACATGCAGAAATACTTATTCTAGGATTTGATGGATCATAGTGAGGCTCATGATTCAAGTCTTCTAGAAGATTTGGTGGTGACCATATGAGTTGGGGCACTTATCCACTAGGTGTGTTTCAATGTCAACCCTTCAACACTACTGATGGATTTCTTAGAGGTGTTCATGGTACATGAATAGAATAATCAATGGTCTTGTAGTTTGTTTAATTTCACCTATAAGTTTTTTTGGAGGCATGTAGTGTGGTCCTCAATAAGTATCTCGTGGATGAGGAAGCGTGGGGGTGCAGGTAGAAAAAAAAAGATCAATAACTAGTCAAAAACTAGAATATCCCATAATCTTTCCTCCTCATGCTCATCACCTGGAGAGTATTCATGTTCCTAATCACCCCAATATCCTATCAGATATTGTCAGGAATCTAGGCGAGGGAGCGATTTAGACCTACTATGTTGCCGATTTTCTAATAGAGGAGGGGTTACATGAGCCAATCATCTATGAAACAATGGAGTGTCTTTTAGATATTGATCAATCTTCATAACTATGTTCATATAGTATGGGGTATCCATGGACTCCTACTGGCCTGGAAGGTCATCATGTAACCATGGATCAATAGAGTGCTTAACTTCATCTAAGTGTTTTAAACTAGACCTCGATGTCTCCCCTATTTCCATAGTAGAGGTGGAGAGGAGGGATGACTCTGATTGTAGGGTTGACTATGTGGAGTGTGCATTTCCTCCACATGTAGGTACTTGCGAATGGATGTGGAGAACTTGTTGGAATTATCCTCATAAATATTTATAGTCAATTAACGGGATCCTACCCCCAACACTGGTGGCTGAGGTAGAGGTATCTTCCTTGAGTCTTCTATCACCTTAGAATCTAAGAGGTCAATGATTATACGAAATTTATCCTAACTATATATTTAATGGTAACATAGGATATTCCTATGTGTGAGACTCTATGGTTCATGTGGATTTCCTCTGTTCACAACATGAACATTTCCATGAGTATCCCCCATGATGGCTATCTATTATTCTACCTTAGAAGGACCTTTATAGTGTTGGATGTCTTCAGCATTGGGAGGGCCTCTCTATCAGTTGATGGTGTTGTGAGGAGGACCTCTAAAATGAAAATCATTACTATGGGGTGGTTCAATATGATGGTTACTGGTGGTTCCCATGATAAATATATATGACCTAGAATTCCTGGTGGGTATCTTAGGTCTCGATCGCAGTTGAGTGAGAACATTACCCTGCACGGTGGTCAGGAGGGTAGGAGTTGCATTAGTGGTGGAAGTGTCCACAGGAGCTAATGAAGAATCCTCCTATTAGACATGGTTAGAGGGATTACCCCAGTATGGGTTCCACACATTTTGGTTCAAGGATTGAAAAATAGGGATGAGATCTACCCACTCATTTTCTAATGGGATCAATTTGTGTTTTTGGTAGTGCCGAGTGGCGGGATCCCTCCTAGGTGATTCTCAGATGGCTGCCACACTAGGAAAAAATAGTTCATTCCTTACTTATTTGGCATAGGGGAGGGAGATGCCAGGTATTTTTTGGGGGAGGCTACTAAAATGTTTTTCAATGTTAATGGGGGGATGTTCCCCTTGTGTGGTCCCTTCAGGCAATATCCCCTCGACACTATAGTTTTCAAGTCTCATTGGGAAAAGTCCCTAGTCATGATGAACCCTTATTGATAATAGTGGTGAACAAGGGTATTGATCACACTCCAATGTATAATATCATAGGGGTATACGAGGATAGGATTCCATGAGTTATAGGAGTGGTGGTCATTGTAACAGATACATAGTTGTGAAAGATTTCTACACCACTGGTTCTTTTCCCCCCACGATGGTTGGTGGTAGGTTTTCAAATGTTTCCATCTACAATATTCTTGTATGGAATATGTATATAACTATCAACATGATACTGGTGAAGGTGATTCCCAATGTTTACAACACTAATCATCTCTCCTAGGTGGATAAAGGATTCACATCAACGATGCCTAAAACCATTGATACCCAATGCTCATCAAATCCCCCCAGTTTTAGGTAAAGAGAATAACATTGGGTTAAGTGTTTTGTGTTCTAAAACTTCCTCTAGGGTGAATTTTCATTATTATAGAGTGGTCTATGTCCAAGTACTAGTCATAAACCTTCTTGTTTTCCTCACATTCTCACTTTCTAATGTCGGGTGGTCTCCACCACTGTGGATGATGATGTCATATCCTGATCAAAATTAGATGATGGAATGTTGGCACCTATTTCCTCAAATTCCTCCTCAAAGTTCATTGCCTCATCCAAGTATCACTAATAGATTTATGAAATGTTAATGAATGTCATTATTGAAACCATATTCTAGTGGTCACTAGTTAATTACACAACATTCTACCATGATAGGGAAGCTACTTGAGGTCAGAGATGATGATGATGTTGGGTATGCCTGGAATCTATAGACCTAAGATGTATGGTAAATATATAAAGTATTCCTCTTTGTGATTTTAAGGGAATATGATGCTGGTGACATAAGGCTTATTAGGTTAAAGGCTAAAGGCATCCTATAATCACTACGAGGAAATTTATATTCATTGTGTAAGGAATCTGAGGCTTGTCACCTCATGAATCCTATTTTTGTTACACATGGTGACTCCCATTTGTTGTTTAATAAATGAGGTATCCAATTATTTTCATTCCATGAAACCTATTCTTATTATTGAAGGATTCCTAATTTCATCACCTTAGGAATATCATGCTCCTCAGATGAGGTATGGACTTAGGCTCATCAATTTAGTGGGGAAAGGAGATTGTGTGATCATTACATTAACTTCATAGGATCATCACTAATGAACCCTAAAATCATTAAATAGGGATATGATTTTGATGTATTAAGAGGTATCACACATTTAAAGCTGATTGAGGTCACTTAATATATTTAAAGTCTAGTACAGAAAGTCCCATATACGCTCATCATGTATGGGTCTATCATAGGTTTAAATTCTCATGGATATGTTTTCCATGTACACTCAACACGTACTAGGCCAGTTATATGTTTAAAGTCCATTGGGGGATTTAGATTTTTATGGTGGTGTTGGAATGTTAGGATTGAACCTTAGGTAGGAATCCTAATTACCATGTTAGGAGATAGGGATCAAAACCCACATAGTTCAACTGCACAGTTTAATGTTTTGTGATAGGACCGGTCCATGAAGTATAACATTGTGTGGTAAAGATTATTATGTCGTGAAAGAAATGAAAACATGGGATAGTGTGGTGATTATGTATAGAACCTACCCAGATTATAGAGGGCATAATCTTATGCTCATCACAGGAGGCATCTTGTTCCCATCACACAGGGTAAGGAAACATTTTATTATCATAGGTTGATGATTTTTTCATGAATTTTAAAACCATGTGAAGAGGATATTACCATGCAGTTTAACATAACGTGACTAGGATATTGTCATATAGTTTATCATCCCATGAATTGGATATTTTGTGTCATACAGTTTATAGTCCTATAGCTTGGATATTATTGGGTCTTAAACATAGAGCTTTTGAGTTCTAGTTTGGGCGAGATGAGAGAAAGATATAGGTATCTCTCCCATGCTCATCAATAGAAGCTATATTCAGTTTACCTTGATGATTCCACCATTGGGGATTATTTATCCATAGTGTAGATGATTTGGAGAGGAAAAGGCATAAAATTTTCCCACTTTAGGTAGTAGGCTAGGGTTATAATATGAGGGTGCCTATTCTTAGAATCATAAGTAAATGAGGCTACCTATATTTTTCTTTGATTCAAGGGGTTGGGCATGAGGGTTCATGATACCGAATGTCTGGATGATGCTTTCATGAATAAAACTAAGTTGAATGGGTGCATGGGACATGAGCAATAAACTTGAAGGAAAATATGTCTGGAGGAAGCAGGTGTAGTGTCGGGGACATGAAGGTTGTGCCACAAAACTTTGGAGTTGCATGAATATTTTGAGTTGCCCGAACCATGGGATCTTTCATAAGGAAAGAGAATCTATAGGGGAAGCATCGTTACACAAATCATTTAGTGTTGTGTAAAGATCTAAGTTGTGTGAAATAAAGTAATATTTGATGAACGTTTTTTCCCATAATGGGATATTTCATGAGGTTATCTCTTGTATAAGTCAAATTAATTTAGGGCCTATATAAGGGATTTCACATAAGTTCTATACCTCTGGTAATGCATGAGAGGTTCTGATTTTGAAAGATTCATGAAAGATAAGGATGTTCAAACAAGAACATGAATCTTTATCTTCCAGAGGTACCTATCTAAAATGGGGGTGGGGGATGCTGTATTTATATAAATTTTTGCCTCTTGGGGTGTTGTTTCATGAAACCTCATATGCATCCGGAAACATGGTGCCAACTCTTGAAATTGTGGGTTTTGCGATACCTATATCTTTACTGATGAAGGTTTTTTATGAAAGGATACCATTTTATGTTGACATTATCTTTTATCATGATATATCATTGGGTTGAATTCACTATGGAACATTTGTGCATGACCATACCCCCCTTTTTTGAAGGCCCGTTCGACATTCCCAGAACTATGGGTGTATGAACTTACCTTTCTTGTGAAAGTGAGTTGTAAAAAAAAGTGGGAGTTGTGCACAACTACTAAAATTTGTGTGAAAATACCTCCTATATCCCAGTATGGTTATTGGGGATTATTTGTACCCTATCCTTGGGAGGAGTATGTGTTCTAAGGTTAAATAAAATTTTTCAATATTGACAAAAAGATTTGGTTTTTTTAGAAAAATTGATGATTCTATTTCCCCCTCATGTGATTTTGGGAGTACTTGATATGACTTAGGAGACATGACTGGGTTGATATCATGTATCACATAGTTTAATGGAAGTATCCTTGAAATGTTTAGTGTAAATGTAGTGTGTTCATCCTCAGGTATTTCCTCCTTTTGATTTTAACGCAGTCTAGGATCCAACTGGAGTGGAATGTTTTTTCTTTTACTCTTAGTAGTGTGTCTTAGAGATATTCAAGGAAATGTTAGTCTATCATGTTTTATTGAAAATAATGTGGGTCTAGTGGGTTATAACTGAGAGTCTTGGTTTATTTTTTGGATTAGTTAGGATCATTTTTCTGGGAATCTCTTGTGTGAGACCTCCTTTGAGAGTGTCTATTTGATCAAGATTTTGGATATTTGTGGTTTTATGGATGAGTGTACATAGATCAGTGCATCCTCATGTGCTTGTTTTTATGTCTTTTGTATGATAACCAATTTGGGATTTAATCTTGTTGAGTTTGGAGTAGTTTTAGCTTCAGGAAGCCTTACCTGATGGTTTCTTGGGTGATTAATTTGTTTCTCTGTATGAGGGGTAGTTATTTTGGGGCATGCTCATGTCTTATTTACTAGTGTGTCTCTTATTCATGGTATATAACATGGTTTGGGGGGGGGGGAACTTGGGTTCTTGCATAGGTTTCTGGGGGGGGGGTAGTTTTGTGTTAGGAGAGACTATGAGTTCCATTGAGCTATACTTTCTATCGAAATTACCATGGGATGGTATTCCATTTATTTGGATCTAAACAACCTAATGTGCTAGTTATAGACCTATAGTTAGAGAAATTTCATTTATCAATGATGCAATAATCCCATTTTTATTCTCCTTATTTGGGATTATATGGATTAGTGATTGAATTTTGTGATCCTTTAGGATGTTTCTTGGAGTAGTGCTCTATTTTTGGGTTTTAATAGCTTGTTCATGGTTATTTATGGATGGTTTTTTGAATAATTTCATTTCATAGATTCTAAGAATGTGTTTTTTTTGGTAATACCCTCATTTGGGGAAAATACATTGTTGTTTTTTCCACCATTGTATATCAATTATAAATGGTAGGTATACCTAATATATATATATATATATATATATTATTTCTTAAATTCTATCTTTGATTTTTTGTTGGTCGGTTCTACTTTAGGATGTTTGGTGTTGTTTTAGGATTCAAATGGTTGTTTGAGGAATTTTATTTTATCTAGTGATTTTTTTGAAATCCATTTTCCGTTGTCCTTTACTTGGAACTGAGACTTTCTAGTGGAAGAAAGTGATATGGTGGGGATAATTGGAACACCCATTTGTCACTGTGGTGTATATTTTATGTTTTCTTATGAGGTTGAGTAATTTTTTAAGTTTTTAGGGAGTTTTAGCATGGAATTTGGAAATTTTTGAGTTTTTTTCTATTCACAATTTTCACACATAGTTTAGAGGAAACCATGTGGTTAGGCTTATATAGTTGGGTTTTCAGTTTATTTTTTTCTATGAATGTATTTTCTACATGGGTGTCATACTGTTTGGTCCAAACCATATAGATCCTTGGGGAACCATGTGGGACCTTTGGTGTTTATACTCGAGGGAACATGACTTGTGTGTAGTTTGGTAAACCATAAAATAAGCGTATGAATCTCGTCTATAATTTTACAGTTTTATTTAGCATGATTGTCACGTGTTTTTTCTAACCATGAAGATTTATAGGTAAAACGTATGATTAGGTGTTGTTGTAGGAGATTTCTTATGTATAGTTTGGAAAACCATGAGTCCAAACCATGCAGCCTGCCCAAATTTATTAAAAATTTAATTTAAACTATTTACATTTATCAATTTTAATTCCCAAACCCTTATTTCCTCCCACCTCTTGTTTGAACAGAGTAGGAACACCTCCATGGGGGTATCCTCCTTCATTCCATTTATTTTGATGGATTTTCTCCTTGGTTTTAAGTAATTTTTTTGATGGTAATTTCTTCAAAACCTCTCACTCTCTTATATTATTTCATTCCTTGACTTATAGTTCCTCCCATGAACAATAATGTTTTTTATAGGTTTTTAGGGTTGGGATTGGTTTTAATCATATGGATTTACTCATATAGGGGGTTTATAGTGAATATCTTGGATTATGGGAATATTCACTATCCTAGGTGAATACTTCTAGCATGTTTATCATTGAACTGAGGTAGTTATTTCCTTTTAATGTCTCTATATTATATTCTAATGTATTATTATTTATTTTTAAATGTTTTTATCTTAAATATATTCCTATATTCATGACCCGTGATGATCCATATTGTATTTAAAGTGATTTTAACCCATGATATGGAATGATATTCGATGATAAGTATTTTTGAAAATATTTAATTGATTTTAAAGGATGTATTTTTTTTAAAAGAGATGACGAGACCAACTTGATATTTTTAAATTTACAATTTTCACCATTTTATTTCAAAACGAATCTTTGTGGTGTTTAAAGCTTTAAAAAAATTTAAATATTTTTTTTTCATTTTTAAGGGAGTGTGTTAACCCTTATCCATGGTATTTGAAACCTCTTTAAATATTGGTTGATTTAAAAGGCCATTTAAGGGAATATTGAGTCCCCATTTAGGTTTTAAAATTCCTTAATAAAACTTGGCCTGAAGAGTAAATTGAGAAAGCTTTTGAAATGGGGTGATGGCTTGTAATCCCAAACTAGTTCTGAAAAAAGGCCCTTTTTGGTACTTTATGGAAAATTATTTTTCATAAAAATGAGTGATACACCCTTAATCCCCTTGTGATTATTTTGTTTCATGTCGGATTGTAATACCTCGAGGGGATGTTAATTATTAATTCATTATTATATGATACTTGTGTTTTAATTTAAGTGCTTCTTGTAAGGGTGTAGGGGGTGAGGTGTGAGTTATTTCAAGTGACTTTTATTTGATTAATGTATTTATGTATTTGTTCTCACCTCCTTTGACTTGTTATGATAGAACTTGGGAATGAGGTAGGTGGCTTAGGAGGTTGATACCCAGACCTAGGTTGACATTTGTTAAGGGATGTTTCAGTGGGACTAAGAGAGTATATAGAGGGGACATCACCCCTAAGACCGAGTGAGCTAATGGGAGGTGGGGACTAAGATATCCTAGTAAGTTGATCGAGAGATACCATGGGTGGGCTAATAGATATTCAAAATTTTTTAATGCACAGTTAGTTCTAAGGGAACTTAGGGTCATTATAATTCATGATGAGTCCCATCAGTTATATCCCATTGGTTATATCCCACAGAACTAGGATATTATTTAACATAATCTTAGGGGATTTATCTTTTTATTTTGATTGGATCACATTCTTATTTAATTATTATTTATAACTTATATACTATTAATTTATTTATTTTTTACATGTGACTTTGAAATAGTGGTGTCAGATGTGTGCTTCCTTCATTCTTTGCATATGTACTACTTTTCAAATGTTTTGAGAAGGGATTTATGAAATGTTTTATAATGGGGGTAGTGGAGGTATGTCATTAATTTTTTTTTGAAATGGGTTTGAAATATTTGTTCTTTAAAATATAGAATAGTATTTTACAAATAGTTTTGGATTAATTTTAATAGAAAAGTGTATATGGAATATTTTTTAAACTCTGAGTGTATATGTGTTTTAAAAATTGGGTTTTAGTAAATCATGCATAGTTTTAATTGGGAATTTTTCTGAATTATGTTTTGTAAAATAATTTTGATTTTATATGCCTCTTCGTATTTTTGAAATACATATTTCAAAAATCATTGTTTATGAAATGGTTTTATAGTGGGACTTTAAAATGGTAGTTATGACAAGAGGCGTTGTCCGGGGAAAAATATTTCTGTGTGATTGTTTTTATTTAATGAAAATTCAGGAAAAAGAGTTTTAGCAAAATTTTTATGTGTTTTAATTTCCATTATAAAGTCTTATAAAAAATTTCTATTTTTCTATTGTATTTCAAACTAGTATTGTTATGATGTAATATGAAATAGACTACTTAGATTCAATGGGTGATGACCTAATCGTCTGTTTAGATCAATCCTATATTTATATGGGTCCAAGTTCTATATAGTTTGGTTAAGTTATTTTAATATTCAAGGGGAGATTTATGGTTGTATGGTGATTTTGGGTCACTCAAAGTATCATTGGATCTGGTTTGGGGATTTTATTTTAGATTTTATTTTTTTTGACCATTTTCCCTACCGTATTTACATTCTATGACTTTATTTATATATGTTTTTTCTATTGATTACTTTATTTATCTATTGTTTATTTTTTATCATGTGTTCAATTATGTTTGTATCTATTTATTTGTTTTGTTTCCTTTACTTATTCTACTGAATATTTTGATATATGATGGAAAAATAATTTCCAAGGTATGTTTTGTGATTTCTAGGAACTAATTTCTAGCCCATGGGGATTAGGAATGCCTGTCAGGCCTTGTGGAAGGCTAGGTTGGTTGAAAGGTTAGATAAAACCCTAGGTTAGTTTGATAAAAATATTATGATTTAATGGGGATATTCTATAATGATATCGTCTATTATATTTCTGTGGATTAATTATGATCATGTTGTTCTATTTATTCATTGAGGGAAAATATTAACATTTTGTATGTTAGTGTTTCAATATGAATTTTTATGTTTATTTTGTATTGAAGTGTTACTCATTTCTTTATATAATTAATTAATTGGACTTAGTAAGTGATGGAGGGGTCCTGTTATATCCCCTTCATGTATTGGTAGGTCTCATGAGTAAAACTAGTTTGGGCATTTTATATATGCCTTACCTATTTTTATATAATGTCTTGGAATAAGGCCTTGACAAAAAGATTATGATATTTGACATTATACATCATATCATTATGTTATTAGTTATTTTTATACATGTGATTATTTATTTTGTGATGTCATCCATGGATATATTTCCCTTTTATGATATTATTTATATGGGTTATTTTATTACTTCTAGTTTTTTCCATATTAATAATTATTTATTTATTCTATGACAACTTCTATCATATACTTTACCTTACTGTGCATATAAGATCAAATTTTATTATGTTTTCCTTTCCATAGGATACTAATAAAAGATATATGAATTATTTTAGGGATATAATATAATAAATAATAATGTTATCATAAGAATTTTATGTTTTAGTTTATGTTTTCGAGTGTAATTTAAGAATCATGTATATATCTAGTCTCCCAAAACTACAAAACTGTTCTATCCATCAAGATATGACCCCTTGTATCTTGTTTCAATATATTAAAATAAATATAAAATCTAGGTAATTGGATTTAGGGTGTTACAATAGTGTATCTTTATCAAACACTCTATAAACATCACATCATCCAAGATTTCCAACTCTCCCCAATCAATGACACGAGAGTCTTTGTGAATGTAGCAACCCAGACACACACTCTCAAATCTGGTGCTAAAGAAATTTATCTAGATACTTTCATTGATACCAACTATAACACCCCATAAATGTGAACATCTTAATTACATGACATAAATAAAATATTTAATTAAAATAAAATACCACAAACATTTAGGATTAGTTTTTAGTTAATTAGGATAAAAAATTAACTAACAAAACCTTTGTTTTTTTTCAACCAATAGACATTTTCCCCACTATATAAGTACCTATATAATCTAAAACATGTTTTCAAAATCTCCCACAAATCCTCTATACAATATAATCTTATAGAAATATTATTTATATTACTTTTCTTCATGACCTTGAGAAGTAGAAACATAAAAAGGGGTGAATTTAGATGCTCAATATGGGTAAATATAAGTGCTAACAAAATATGAGTATATGTGTATAATAATGATAACAAGATCAATGATAGAATAATATATTCATAAGAAAAATCATAATACCATGGCACAAACATTAGTATAGGGAATATTATTTTCATGAACCACTGCATTACACACACTCTTATAAGAAACTAAAATATAATCTCAAATATTTATGTCATGAGATATAAAATTTAAACCAATTAATTTGAGGGTAATATAAGACCTTAACTACCATTATCCACGCATATGAGTTACACTTAAAAAAAATCATTCACTTATCACATCCTAAATAACCCCTGGAAATAAAATGGTTTCATAAAACCTTAAAATGAAAATTATTCACTTTTTATAGCATAAAGAACCTATGGATTGAAAAATAGGTTCATATCCTTTTTACATTGAGTCACATAAATAAGTTAACAATAATAATAGAAAGATAAACCCATGTAAAATAAATGGGTATCCAAATATATTTAGAAAATTTCTAGGTAAACAAATTTGAATCAAGACAATAAATAATATGGTATTTACATCATATATATAAAGTTTATCTGGTTAAGACAACTATTTACCCAATCAATCGATATATGTAATCTTTATGAACAACCTTAAATCAATGGAATCCAAAATAGGGTATTTATAGAAGAAAGGAATTGGAATAAAAATTATAGTTATACCCCAAATACTATTATGAAAGATAAAGATAGTGATGGATCATTACTCCAAGAAGAAGGGTATTAAATTATCCATTTGTAGAAATAATGTGGATGGTATCATATGAATAATTTCCTCATTAAAGAATAATATATCTCAAAGAACAATGACTTAGATGATTTTTTGGGAGATTTAGTAAAAAATAACTTAAGAAATAAGAAATATCCTTTATATTTTGAAAGAATTTTAAAAGAAATAATTTATAAAATAGGGATTAAAAAAATATCTCTTATAAACTGTGAAATGATAGAAGGAAAATTCCATATAAAACGATAAAGGTGTGTAAGGATGTTTTCACATGGAATAAAATATTTATAAGATTATTTATATTTTTTTTAACATTATCATAAAAAAGACAAAGTTACAGGTTACTTTAAAAAGTTATTTTAAAAAATATGAAATAATAAAATTGAAAAAATTTACTTTTAAAAGATAAATATCAATAATATATCCTTAAAAAGAAATAAATGTTCTCAAAAGAAATGTGGGGTGGGATATAAAAAAATTTATTTTTGAAGGATGGAAAACCTTTTGAGTGTTTTGAAATATTGTTGTTGAAAACCAATGTTGTAAAAAGATTAAAAAATTAATTTTTTAAAATTGGATAAGGAAAATATAGAGGTTACATGAGATAAAATAGAATTAAGTTTCCAATTTTTAAAGATAAAATTAGTGGGTAATGAAAATATGGATAAGGAGGGGAGATCATTATTAAAGTGGATGGGAATTATTCTCAACAATGGAATACTTTTGAGAAATAAATTTTATCAAGGTAAAAGTTTTGAATTTAAAGCTCATTTTCCTCTAGAGAGGAAGATAAAGTAAACTTTTATGAAATTATTGGATTTAAGAAAATAATATATGGATAAATAAGTTTAATAATAACAATTTTAACTCAATGAAGGGAGTTGAGTTAACAAAAACGTTTTGGTAAAGGTATCATAAGAATCAAAAGAACTGAAGAGAGAGATACATTTATATGGACATTAAAATATCATGAGATGAAAGATATTAATTATTATTGAACTAAATAGGGTATTAAATACACTTTAAAAATAATTTATGGTGTGAAGTATCAAAAATTTCTCATAAAGTTGAAAATGAGACAAAAAACCGTTAAAACCATAGACAATTTTGAGTCAAAACCCCTTAATGGACATGATTTCAAATGAAACATTAAATACCATTCATAATTATAGGATCATGATACAAAATATTAAAGTATAATTATACACAAAATTCTAAATAAATAATGGTGTATGATAAGGAATTTGTCTCAGGGGGTGAAAATTGGAGATAAGAAACCCTTACCTTGTTTCCCCGCTTTAATGAATATAGTATAACCTCTTATAAAAAAACATAAATATATTAATATTATTTTTCAAAACATTTTTCATACGTATAAACTTTTAAAAATTTCATTTATAATTATTCTCTACATGTATATTAGTTATTTATTATCTAATTTCAATATTGGGTGTGAGTAATCTTTATCGTTTTGAGCTAGTTTCATAATAGCGATATTTTTATTAATTCTTATCCAAAATATCACCATTAACATAAAATAAAAGGTACATAAATTTATGTTTTATAATTATTTAAAATTTTACAATTTCATTTCCTAAGTATTTCATTTACTATTCATGACGATGAAGTCAGCAACGAGCTTGATTTGGTAATTTACAATGAACGAATGGTGTTGTCTTAATTAATGTGCTAAATATTTATATTAATTTTAAATATATAAAAACTAATAATTATTTAATTATTAATACCCAATATTAAATTTCCAAATCCATCATTGATTGAAATTTATATTATTGTTCATATGGGTGGTGAAATCGACCTAATAAGAACACACTACAATCTATGTGTGAGTATTAATATAGAAGAGATTATTTTTTTATAATATAATTTCCATAAAAGGATAATAAAATTATTTATATGTTATTAATGTGATTAATAAGAATTGGAAAGAGTTATAAGAAAAATATAAATGAAAAATAAGCTATCACTTATAAATAAATCACTTTTCCTATGGGTTTGTATGTTTTAGGTAGTTAGTTTTAAAATGGTCTCTTATTGATAATATTACTTATATAATTCACAATTTATATTTATATAAAATAAATTATGACATAAATAACATATAAATACACTAAAAACAATTATATAACCATCTTTGAAAGGTGGTTATGAAAAAAGAGATGTGTTGTTCATGGTGGCGGAAGTTTTCACACACGCATGAACAATATTTTCATTTTTTTATTAAATGAGAGGGGAGTAGATACTGGTTAAAATTTAAATATAGTATTTATAATTATTTATTTATACAAATATGGTTATAATGGGTTTGGAGGAGGGTGTATGATAAGGATCAAGAAAATAAGTTATAGGGTAAGCAATACTTAAGTTGAGAATTTGGATCTTCTCTTGAAGTATCCTTTAGAAATGAATGAAATGTGGTACTTTTTTGAGGGTAGGTATTAGAAAAATTGTATAGAGGATCTATAAGAATTAAATTTTTAAAATTTTAATTGGAAATTAAAATTATAGGTTAAGCATGAAGTTGATAGAATTGAACACTTTTTATTTTTGAAAAGAGGGACACAACCTTATAAAAGATTGTTAGGTAAAAGGTAAGGATGGAATTGCATGAGAGTTAGGTGAGTTGGGTAGGGAAATTTTGTGAAACATGTTGGTATTAATTTATAACCTACAAAATTTATTATATAAGGTTTAGCTATCAAATTTATTTAGTAAAATTCGAGCCACATTAGATCGTCTATTTTAACACTTATTAATATTTATTAAAATTTAAATACGGTACTTATTTTGTCACTAAAAAAATAAAAGGAATGTTATCACCAAATTTTGATGGGGTAAATCTTATTTTTGAATCCATTTAGTTTTCTTCAATTTATAAATATGTGAAATTTAACTTTTAAATTAAAACATATATTGTGTTGGAAAAATGGTTTTGTAGAATTTTTTTAGTCATTAAGTGCTCTTAATATAATTTAACATTGACTACTAATTAAATGAGTGTCAATTTATTTTAATATATGTTTAAAATAATATTTTAATATTTATTCTAATAGAGATAAATTTAATTTAAAAACAAAATATTTAGAGAAGTATTATTCCTTGAGAAATAACTATTTAATCATGGTAACTAATATTTATCTTGGTACCTTAATTTTATGCATAGATATTAAATTGTCCCCATTGACTAATTTTAAAATGGTTATTATAAATATTAAAATAATTTTATATGATTAAATTTCTAAAATTGATGAAATTTAATTTTAATATAAGCGCGTATGACAATACTGTTTTCAAAAACATGCATCTTCTAAGCATAAAATAAATTTATTAGTCACAAAATAATAACAATTGTATGAATGTTAACTTATTTTATTGTAAAAATTATAAATAATTTACATTTAAACAATTATTTAACCATAATATAATAAACTTCATAGAGAATGAAAAAGGTAAATTTTTAATCATTTATATTTTTACACATAAAGTGGTTTTATTTATTATTTAGATTTGCAAATTGAATTTTTATGAATGACATAATATTAATAATGATTTTTTTATTTATACATATATACCATAATTCAGTTACCTCTATATTTAAACATCAATTCAATGGATTCATTTTAATGGTTATATAATTTTATATTGTTGGTTTTGGTTTGGTGTTGCATTTGAAGTACGATATCGAATACAATATTTATTTAAGGAAATTTAATAGGGAAATATAAGGTCATTGTAGTGAAGATATAAATGATAAAGTGACATGTGGAAGATTCCATTAACTCTATCAAGTCATGGGGGGAGTAGAAACTGATAAACCATCTCATCAACATGATCCAACACCTCAAAAGGCTTAAAAACATGGGAGAAATATTACTTCTTCATCCAAACCTTCACTGTAATTGATGAGGGAAAACCCTCAAGAATACATGGTCTCTAACCTCAAAATTCAAGGTACTTCACCCACAACATACAAAGTACATATTAAGGTCTTGTTACACATTCATATGCTCTCAAATAACCTGGATCTTATCTATTTTTTTTCTGAGCTACATTAGGACAAAATAATGTTCACTCCCCAACCCCAGTCTAGAACATCGGAGAATGACATGAACACCTATAAAATTCCATGAACAGAGGCATACTGATCAATGACTGATAAATTTTATTATAGAAAAAATCAACCAATGGTAGGTGTTCCACCCATGATATTACAAAGTCCAATATATAATATCATAACATATCTTCCAGTGTGTTGATGGTCTGCCAGGTATGCCTTTCTGTTTGGGGATAAAAAGTAGTGATAAACTATAGATAAGATCCAAAATCATGTTGTAATACTCTCCAAACCCATTATGTAAAATGATAATATTATTTAGATACAATGATATTTAGTATCTTTTGTAGTCTCAAAATTTCATCAATCTACCACCTTACTAGAGCATCCACAACATTAGACTCCCTAATTTATATAAAATAGATCGAATTATTCAGTTGGTCTATGATCACCAAAATGGTGTCACAAACTCCATAGGATTGGGGAAACCTGATGGTAAAATCCATTGAAATTTCCTACCACTTCCACATGGGTATATCTAAAGGATACAAAAAACCCCTATGAATACTATGATTGACCTTATCCTACTGAAAAACTATACACATCACTACAAACTCCCACATTTACAACCTTATCCCAGGCTACCAAAGATACCTCCTCACACCATGGTACACCTTGGGAACACCTGTATGTATTTCCAAGGTTAATATATGGAAATTATTTAGAAATCCCTGATGTACTATTAATAGGAAAAATAGTCTTACCTAAAATAACATTTGATTATGACTATCCTATGATCACCCCTTTATAGAATCACCACAATTGACACATTATCACATAACATCCCACTCAAATCCCCCCTAATGAGACTCCTCCACCTACTACATCAAATATGATCCCAGTTTCATTTGATAAATACAACCACCACCACTAACCCCCCTATATCGAGACACATTGCCACAAGCTCTTATATCCCTTTCCTAGCATCACCAGACTATTGAATGACATCTCCCCATGAATTTTGGTTTAGCACATCAACTACCACATTCCCCTCTATAGGGGTGAAAGAGATTTAAGAATCATAATACTATATAAAATCTGTCCATCTATAGGAATGTAGGTTTAGATATTAATAATAGAAGACATAACCCATACTCTTATGGTATGTGAAGACCAAAAAGTGCTCATGAATGAGGTAATGTTTCCTCACTACTACAACTAACTCTAGTTCATGAGTATCATAGTTTTGATCATGGGGAATCATCAACCAAGGACCATAATAGATGAACTCCCTTTAATGCGTTAAAATTCATCCAAGTCCTAGATGCAAAGTGTCAAAAAAACTTTGAAAAAATACCCTTCCTATAATAACTAATGCAAAGAGGAACATATCAATCTCTCTTTAAGATTGATTAAATCTTCCTAAAAATGATTATTCTAGATGTATGTATTTTATTTCCTAGTCAATGATTTCAATGGGGATGAAATACTAGAGTAGTAATACACAGATATATAGTAATTTCCAATAAGGCCAAGGAAACCGTGAACCTCTGACACATTCATGGGGTGCTTTAAAATAAACCTATTGTCTCAGTATTTGATGGATCCATGAACACACCCTACTAAACACAACATTTCCAATTAAATTCCCCTACCATGTACAAAAATTTCACTTAGTAAAATATAAAAATAGTTTATGGTGTCAAAGAAACTACAAGACAGTTCTCAGATAAACGACATTCTTCTCCTTTAACCATGAGTATGTGAGGATATCTTCAATGAAAATGACAATGAAATTGTCCCAAAACTCATGAAATATAGAGTTTATGATCCCTATAAAAAGATATAGAGCATTCATGACATTTAACGACATGAACACAAACTCAAAGTGCCAATACTTGCATTCGAAAACAGTCTTATGGATATCCTCCCCCATCACCGTCATTGATGTTATATAGACTACAAATTAATCATTAAAAACCAACTACCCCCTTTAACTTTTCAAACATACAATCTATTCTCGGAAGGGGGTAATGGTTCTTGACTTTCACCTAGTTGAACCTTCGGTAGTTCACACACAACTTCATACTCATGTCCTTCTACATGGTGAACAACAATAGAACACCCCACAGGAATACACCGTACTGTATGAATCCCTTCTACTACAATTAAAAAATCTATATTCTCATTTTATGTTGCTCCATGGGTTCTATATGATAATGATACACCAAAATAGGATAGGAACCCAGTTTTAAATCTATCCCAACCTTGACATCGCATCAAGGGGGCAGTGTCACAAACACATCTAGGGAGATATTAATAAAATCCTCAAAAACTCTAGGGATATTTTCTATCTGGGTCTCCACTGAAAACTCTCCCAAATAAGATAGAAGAGGCTATACACGAAATCTTCCCATATGATTTATCTGCTCACCAAAAAACATCTCTCACTGAACCTCCAAATCAAAAAAACTTACTCTCCTCTAGAAATAATCAATAATATCACATATGGAATACAACCAGTACATGTAAAGGATGAAATAATATGGATTAATCTTAAATAAGAATAAAATATATACTAACTGATGTTTCCCCGTACTCAATCAATATCCCTGGAACACATCAAATAAGAAAGTGTGGATGTCGACTAGAGTGGATAATACCCATGGAATTAGAATCCTATCTACCTCTAGTCCAAACACATAGACCATAGTTGATGAATAAAAGGAGTGTGAAGCTTTAAAATCAAAAAAATCATAAACTATTATCGATGATAAACTAATTATACCTTAAAAAACCTCAAGTCCCTCTAGCAGTGGAACCTCTATGGAATGAACCTACCCGCACAAGGATCCTTTTCCTTAATGCCAATGAAATCCACAACCATGCTTTGGTATGGGTGTTGGAAATAAATTTGTTCTTTGATAGAAATAGAGTATGGTTTGTGTTGGTTGTAAATTGACGTTGGGTTGATCAAGGGGGTTTCAAGTCAAGGGATATTATAGTATAGGTTGAAGTAGGTGTTTAAGGTGGTTCAGTTTCCCATTGCCTTCCAAATTTTTGCGCCTCAAAATTGGGAGTTTTTTTTTGGAAAAGTAATCCTTTCCTCAAATGCAGTACACATAATGGGATTTCTAGGAAAGTTCACAGATCACAAAATATGGTATGTGGAAAGGGGAACTGTGAAACATGTAGTAAGAACAGTTCTCATAATGGAAAATGGTTCGCGATGAAGAATTGTGGGATGGCTTGTCATTGGAGGAGTTGAGGCAGCAATTTTAGGAGCCACGAAGGGACTCTGTGAAGGAAAAGGTTGTACATGGACCAAGTTGGGAATAACGGTTCATGGGAGCATGGTACACGATGAAGATTTGGAGAATCTTAGATTAGCTGATTTTCCAGATCTCTTTTCCTATATAATAATCGCTAATCACTTAATTAAGGTGTGACATTGAGATTAAAAATACATGACGAATTAAGTGAAGTTGAGAGCAGTTCACAGGAAGAAAACCTCAAAAAGGATACTTTGATTCAAAATTTGGAAGGAATTCAGTGAAGTCTAGAACAGTAAGGGGAATACGGTTCACAAAATATGGTTCTTGTATGGTGGTTCATAGAAGACAGTTGGTAGAAGAAAGTTAGTGGAAGAGGAGTTGTTCTATAGAGAAGAAGCTGTACAGAAAAGAGGTATGTAGAGGAGATTTGTGGAGGCAATACATAGAGGTGGTTCACGAAGCACTCACAATATATAGTATAGTGCGGTACGTAGAGGAAGAAGGAAAGTTCGTAGAGGAAAAGTTCTGAACGAACGGTATATGGAAAAGCGAATTACTTCTACAGGTGATGTGGCCTTATTTTTACATGTTTTACCAAATATTTTAATTAATTTTTAATGTTTTAATTAATTATTAATATAATTTTTACTAAATAAGTGCACTTTTGTATTTTTGGAGTTATATTTATTAATTAATAATTTTTTGTAATTAAAATTGTATTTTCAGCTTATAAATAGTCAACTAATTTCTTAATTTAATTGTATAGACTAACAATTTATTAATTAGTTTGGTGGTTTTATCTTTCATTTTTAATAATTTTTCTTTTTATTAATTAACTAATTAAACTATTTATTACATTTAAATAACTTAGTTTTTAATTTTACAATTCATGTATTAAATATTAATTAATTTAAAGTAACATAATCTAATTATTAGATCTCTTTAAACAATTCATTAATTATAAATTTAAGTTTTTAAACTTTATAAATTTATTAAATCCTTTTAATTTAAAATTTTAAATTAACTTAATTACCCGATAATGAAAACATTTACTATCTACTTTAATAAATTTAATTTGATTTAGTAAACTATTTTAATTAATTTAAATTTGTTATAAAAATGTTTAAATTTTATATTAAATTTTAATAATTTAGATTCTTATTAATTTTAGTTTTAGTTTAGTATGAATTTAAGTTTTATAAATTGATGTCAATAATAATTTAACTTAAGTTTAAATGATTTTATAATTTTATTAAAGTTTACGAGTAACTAAATTTTCAATTATTTTAATTAATTTTTAGTTTTAATTAATTATTTTTTTAGATTTTATTTATGTTTTAAATTTATTTCAATCTTCTGTTTGTTTTGCAGTGTTGTGGTGACACCATTTTTCTCCTTTGCTGTGCCACAACAATATTTCCCTATGACCGATTCCCATCATGGTCTCACTATTTCACCCTTTGCTTTGCTACTGTTTTCCCACGTCACAGTTTCAGTCTCCCACACCACATCTCTACAAACACCCGCAGACCACACTTCGTCATGGTTCCATCTTCCACAACAACTTCTCTTGCTGCACCGACATAATCTTCCACCGTAATACCATTATGGTGCCACAACTTCCATCATTTTCTTCCATAACAACATGGAAACTCTTCCCATATAGATGTGGTAACGTATCACCCCTGATTTAAACTTATCCCACTCACGATGCCACAACCTTCATACTTTTTCTTGAGAATCCATCCAGAAACAGAACCCATAACACTGTTTCTTCACAAAACTCGTCATACCGTACAAACTAAAATCAAATTTCTAGCTTAAGATGCAGTTATACCTTAAAAGAAACACCTCAAAGGATCTGGTTGTGACGCGTCGTGGAGGAATAGGTGGAGCCACTAGGCTGATTCATCGTGAGCAATCTACTGAAGGATCTATGGTTGGAGCGGATCTTGTAGAGACCCGAAGCTTATCGTACATGAACATTTCATTACTTTTACGGAATACTTATTACATAACAAAAAAACACACATACAAGGATCATAATAGTTTAGTGTCTTTGGAAACTCGGAACGTAATCTTCTAATCGTGGTGAAAGATATCCAATATCTCCCATAAAGATCTTCCTTTTTTTTACCTAAAACGTTTTTTTTATATCCTGGGGAAAAGAAAACATAAAAGGGTGAGCTCAAATGCTCAGTAAGGGTAAACAAAAGAAAAATCAATCACAACATATTCATAAGAACATAACTTTTGGAAATCTTCTCCTGTAGAAGAGAGAGCATAATTTCATAACATGGGATAAATCATAGTAGTGAAATGAAATCCCAATAATCATAACTTAAAACATGAAACTTTGTGGCATACACACATAATCATAGAGAATCATTTCTTGTTAGTCAAGACTCATTGTCAAGACTATCTTAGGGGAAAAAGTCCCTTTCTGAATCGAGTAACCCTCATTCCAGTCCTGTTTCACTGAACCGGTATAACCTACCGTTCCAGCCATGTCTATCTCATGCGATATAAAATCATTAACCAATGCATTGGAGGGAGATATAGGTCCCACCCATCTTATAATTAATCCTTTCTTATGTGTGCCACATAATCATAAATCATACATCATCGCATAACACATGTAACAAAAATGGGATTCTTGAAACATCATGACATCATAAAACAAATCATATAAGGTAAATGACTTCATAAAAATAATTCCCTCAAAACATAATCAAATCAATGTAATAATAGGGATAAAAACAGAACCCTATAATATCTTAGATGGAAAATAATTTTGATAAAACACTTGAACTCCATTCTTGAGGAAAATATCCTTTCTTCTTCAAAAACACTTTTCTTTTCTTAACATGTCATACAATTATAAACTAAAAGAAGTTGATTAAAAATAAACTTGAAAACTTGTAAAGGAAGCTTTTTGGAAATAATGTTTTTAAAAATCCATTCATGCCATATAAGTTAAAAAAAACATTCTTCGTACCTTTGTCGGAAAAGTCAAAAAGTACCTCGTACGAAAAAATGACAAAAGATTCCTTTCATATTCTTTACTAAAAACTCACCGAAGGGTAAAATTGGATTTAAACTATTGTTAGTGGATGGAAACAATATTACATATTGAGAGAACATGTATTTGGATGATAAAATACACCCCAGTAAATACTTACGAATAAACAATCTCAGATAAAAATGAGATTCTGATATTTCCCTTATCTTAGGTCTGACTTGCTTTGTACGTGTCCGAACCTCCTGTATAATGATTTAAATCATGTTATTGAATTATTACAGAATCATATTCATTTTTATTATATCATATATGGTTCACTTATGACTTTATATTACCCGTTCTTTTGTAAATTCATGTTAAAGAAGCGTTTTGGGTAAAATTGTTTCATTTATCGTAGGTGTTTGGACTTGTTGTTCTTGAAATTATTATTACTTATATAATGATTTAATTACTTCCAGAATATAAAGTATGATTTATATATCATATATATTCAGTATATATATATATATATAATAGATAGATAAATGAAATGAAACACACCGTTCATGGAGACGGTAGTCCGTACGTACGCATGAACGCTGCTTTCCTTTCCTTATTGTCTTGAATGGAAGTAAGTAGATGACATATATACATAAATCCAGTAGATTTACCATGTCATATATTCCATTATTATTCATTATAAATACTTTATAATCATTCTGGAATGGTCAACATGGATAATGAATCTCATCGCGTCGTGGAGACGGTAGTCCGTACGTACGCACGAGTGATGATATCGTTCCCATGGTCGTGGAGTTGTGTTGAAGTGTTTGTATACTATTTCAGTATCAATATCACTTTATAATAATCATATATAGTTACTCATTAAACCATTATACCCATCCAATTAATGTGGTGGTGGAAAATAGATTACACCACGGCGTGGAGACGGTATTCCGTACGTACGCACGCGCGGTGATTTCATTTTTCCGTAGGATAGATAGAAGGTGAATTAGGGTTGTTTCATATTTATAATAACATATCAGTATGTAATTAATACTGATGTTATTACTTTATCATGAAACAACTAAAGAAGAAGAAGTTGAAGAAGAAAGAAATTGAAAAGATCGGTAATGGATATTACCTCTTCTTTGGAACGCCTCTTTGAATCCTCCACTTAGGGAACTAATATTGGTCTTTGAAGAAGACCAGGACCTCTAGGATTATTCTAGGGAAGTGTAGAGGAGAACATGTTAGGGTTTTGCCGAGCTTGAGTGCTCAAATTGGTGTGAGGAGGAGGGGGAGGAGGTTCCCTTTTATAAGGGAGGAGAGGGGCACCTTAGGAATATCTCAAAATATTATTTTATATTAAAGTCAAAATCGGTTTATAATGGTTCCAAAGGGTCTTATTTCGAAGCTAAAGTGGGGATGAGTCGAAATCCTATCAACCAATAGGATTTAGACAAGTTTACGTTATTATTTTAACCTTATCAATTAGATTTAACTCTAAGTTAAATAATTTAACTTTTACCGTGTCTTTTTGTTTTCTTACACTATATGGTTAATACACTTACTATAACATGCCAAAAGAACCCCAAATTATTTATTATTAATATATTTATCCTTATATAAGTCATTTGTCCGAACCTTAGATTTTTAGGAATAAAATAACAATTAATAATATAATATTTTATTTAAAAACTATTTTGTGTCAATTTTGACAGTATTTGATATATGATTTTTTTGAAAGTCATAACAGAATTATATGTTCGAACAAAGTTGATTAAATCAACACTGATATATCATAGTAACCTATAAAATTAGTGGGATTCATAAAAAGTCTCAAATTAAATTTATTTTGGTATTTATAACATCAATTATGTCAATATTTCATTAATAAGATAATTACAGCATCATCTTTGTGTGATAAATAAATTAACTTATTTGATATCTAAAAATTACAAATAAAATACCATTATATAGTAAATCTTTTTATCTTTCTAATGAATATTTAAAATTGAATTTATCTTATGTATAACCCTATATTAAAAATGTTTTAGTAAATAAACTTTGATTTTAACTCTTTTAACTCTTCTTTGAATTAAATAATAATAAATGTCCTAATCTAATCCAAGTGGGCCTAAATGATAATATTTTACACTTAAGGTTGTTTTTGGTCGAGATACACTTGTCCAATAGAATTAGGACATGTGTTAGGGTAATATTAATATCATTCTTACCCTTAATTACCCTATTAACTTTTAACCGTGGTAAATACAAGTAAAAAGTTACTATTCACCAAAAATTATTTTCATCTCATTGAACCACATTTTACTTACTGAAATCAATCGTGTCTTTCGGATTTTTGAAATTCCATTCACAGAAGCGGTAAAATTAAGTTTTATGAAAAATTCAGTTTTTTTAACTACCACTTAGTAGTTTCACTAATAATCAAAAATTGATGTTTTTCAGAACAATGCCAAAATTTCATCCTAAGCTATATTTCATATTCCAAATTCAAAAATGAAGTCTATTTTACCAAATTCATAACATAGAAGTTGCATTAATTAATTTTATAATTAAATCCCGCTGTTAAAACAAATAGCGTGTTTTTAAGAAACAATATCTATCAAAAGATTGACACTTGTTTATGTCTGGTTTAAATGTGAAATTACATCCAATGACCAACATTGTATTAAATTGTAAAAATATATTCTAAATATACTTTAAAAAAAATCAAATTAATAATTTATCACTATTAATTATTTTGATTAAAAAAGTTGTTTTTAATTATAATTTAGTAATTTTCACTATTCATCAGAATATGAAAGTTATCTGAAAAGTACCAAAATTTTACCTTAGGCTAAATTCGATACTCCGAATCCAAAAATGAAGTCCATTTTGAGAGCTAAAATTTCTAAAATTTTAAAAGGTGGTTATTACTATTTATAACGGCTAGTTATAATAATATTATAATAGCATATCGTTGTTTAGTGAAACTCGGTATTGCGTACTACACACGCTATCGAGGAAGGTCGCGATTGCGTGTAATGCAAGGAAAGTCAAGGATGTGTGTTGTGCAAGCTCCTTTTGGTGTAGCGTACAACACAAGACATTAATAAAATTAAAAAGAATATTTTTCATAAAATCTTGGGCTGTTACATTCTACCCCCCTTAAAATGAATTTCGCCCCCGAAATTCGTCGGGGTTATAAATGGTTTACTACTCGAACGTTTCTTTAATATAAACCCACATCGTAAAAATGAATACCAAAACTTGGCTTTAAAAACTAAACTATGAAATGTAACGATTACCCAAATAAACTAATCACTGGGTTTCCACATAGGTGAAAATATGGATATAGAAGAGAAATCTAACCATCATGTTCTGATGGAGAGTGGTAGAGAACATGGCTATGAAAAATCCAGTAATCACAAATCCATAGATTTGTGATGATATAAGGTACCATCTGATTCATCAGGTATAAGATCACTAGAAAAACATTTCTGGTTTTCAAGATCATTTCCCTAAAGTTGAAAATTTGAATTAGAATAAATACTTACTTTATTTTGGTACAATCTCACTATTGTTCGTGCCTTGAACAATTTCCACTTCATCTCTTAAATAAATGAAGTTGAATTTGTTATTCGTGAAGTGTTAGCAGATCATGTGATAGAATGACGGGTCATTCCATCTGTCTCAAACAAAAGGTTAGCAAAAAATTATATACATAAGTCGATCTATAGTGAGATTAATCATATATGGTTCCTAAAATGGACTTATACTTCATATATCATACTGCTTAATATAATAAAACTAGTTTCTACTAAACAGGGACTTCCTGTAGGCCAGTGGTAGGCGATAAAGGCCAGTCGCACTTCGGTTGTGGGTTCGATTCCCACATCCTTGTCCGACGCGATGGGCTATCGCCCGTCCTGCAGGTTGTCCTTTTTCTAAAAATACATTAACATCCCATCAATAATATCGAAAAATGTTTTATCCTAACTTATTTCCAACATAATCCATTCTAATCTTTAGGCTTATCTAAAATACTGCAGTCCACTCTCATAACACAGTGAAAACGATTGCCAGAGATTTAACACCATTGTCGATCCCCATATATCATAAGATATGTTTTGTTGGTCACATTCAAAGTCCTTAATCATGTATTCTCTTGAATACCTTAGTGAAAACATGAATGGAGTTAAAAGTTAACACTTTCCACATACCAAAATCCTCAAAATTCTATATACTCAAACCCTGATATCACTTAGTCCTTATATCAATCATGAGATCATGAATACTGTTAAACATTTCATTTTCTCGTTTTCCCTTCATTATGCGCATAATATCTCAATCACTTTGAATACCACATTAGAACAATACATAAATATTCCAATACTTTATGATACAACATTATTTTGGAATCCCATTACATAAACACTTAATCATTCCACCACATCGTTATCATATTCAACATTGCCAATGGTGATTGCATGTGACTTCCCTTTGTCCTTTGCCTTTAGTGGTTACTCATGTTGATCATCACTAACCATTGGATTAGGGCATTTATTAGCATAATGCCCCATTTCCTTGCACTTGAAGCATTGAAGTGTTGGTGGTGCGTTCTCTGTAGTGTTTGCTTTATTCACATCATTAGAAACCCTTTTTCCATTACTTCGACACTCAGCTGCTCGATGACCTTCTTTTCCACACTTAAAACATTTTCTAGTCCCTTTAAGACAATCTCCACCATGCTTCTTTCCACACTTTGTGCATAAGGAAACATTCATTTTCTTTTCACCATTATTCTGAGATTTCTCCTTGAACTCCATCTTTCGTTTCTTGTCAAAACCATGAGATGGATATGTAACACCAACTTCCATTTCTACCTTGATAGCACAATGCACAATTTCTTCATAGCTACTGAAGTCTCTTATAGCTAATGCCCATCGAATACTTGGTTTTAAGCCACTGAAAAATCGATGAACTTTACTTTCAGGTTGGATGATAATGCCAGATGTATACCTTGCAAGTCTTGTAAAATTTTCTTCGTATATACCAACAGATTCATCATCCTTCTGCTTCAGCTCAAGAAACTCCTTCTCCATCTTTGTTCGAAGAATACGAGGGAATTACTTATTGAAAAATAAGTTCTTGAACTCGTCCCATTCCATGGACTCAATTTCATATCTTGGCCTCGTATTCTTGATAAGATTGCACCATTGATCAGCTTCACCTTGCAAACGATATACTGCTAAGATGACTTTATCATGTTCAGAACATTGATGAACTGAAAATATCTTTTCAGTAGTACTGATCCATTGTTCAGCAACAAGTGGATCGGAAGTCCCACTGAAAGAAGGTGGACGTTGCCTCATGAAGGACTCAATAGAATATTGTTCCCTTCTCTACTCATTTGGAAGTCCAGAATGATTCATATCTTGTGTAAGGATAGCAATAAGATTTTTCACTCCATTTCCCATAACATTTGTTTGTTCAGGAGGACAATCATTGCATTGTCCATTACATTGATCAACACGGTTCCTTCGGGTTCCAGCCATCGTCTAAAACCCAAAAAGAATAGTGTGAGAGGAAAAAATCATGCTAGGGAAAACAACATAATAAAGGGGGAGTTCCTTCAATATCTAACATCTTAGGTTTAATTCTATGATCGTTAGCGTAGTTCTAATACTATAACCTATACGTATACTTAACCTTAGGGACATCCCTAGACATACCTTAGAAATATCTCTAGGGATCTCACTAAAGTTCTCGCATCCTAGTTTCCAAAGGTTGACTAAACCTTTCCTCTGATACCAACTGTAGAGACCCGAAGCTTATCATACATGAACATTTCATTACTTTTGCGGAATACTTATTACATAACAAAAAAACACACACACAAGGATCGTAATAGTTTAGTGTCTTTGGAAACTCGGAACGTAATCTTCTAATCGTGGTGAAAGATCTCCAATATCTCCCATAAAGATATTCCTTTTTTTATACCTAAAACCTTTTTTTATATCCTGGGGAAAAGAAAACAAAAAAGGGTGAGGTCAAATGCTCAGTAAGGGTAAACAAAAGAAAAATCAATCACATCATATTCATAAGAACATAACTTTTGGAAATCTTATCCTGCAAAAGAGAGAGCATAATTTCATAACATGGGACAAATTATAGTAGTGAAATGAAATCCCAATAATCATAACTTAAAACATGAAACTTTGTGTCATACACACATAATCATAGAGAATCATTTCTTGTTAGTCAAGACTCATTGTCAAGACTATCTTAGTGGACAAAGTCCCTTTCTGAATCGAGTAACCCTCGTTCCAGTCCTATTTCAATGAACCGGTATAACCTACCATTCCAGCCATGTCTATCTCATGAGATATAAAATCTTTACCCAATGCATTGGAGGGATATATAGGTCCCACCCATCTTATAATTAATCCTTTCTTATGTGTGCCACATAATCATAAATCATACAGCATCGCATAACACATGTAACAAAAATGGGATTCTTGAAACATCATGACATCATAAAACAAATCATATAATGTAAATGACTTCATAAAAATAATTCCCTCAAAACATAATCAAATCAATGTAATAATAGGGATAAAAACAGAACCCTATATTATCTTAGATGGAGAATAATTTTGATAAAACACTTGAACTCCATTCTTGAGGAAAATATCCTTTCTTCTTCAAAAACACTTTTCTCTTCTTAACATGTCATAAAATTATAAACTAAAAGAATTTGATTAAAAATAAACTTGAAAACTTGTAAATGAAGCTTCTTGGAAATAATGTTTTTAAAAATCCATTCATGCCATATAAGTTAAAAAAACATTCTTCGTACCTTTGTCAGAAAAGTCAAAAAGTACCTCGTACGAAAAAACGACAAAAGATTCCTTTCATATTCTTTACTAAAAACTCACCGAAGGGTAAAATTAGATTTAAACTATTGTAAGTGGATGTAAAAAATATTACATATTGAGAGAACATGGATGTGGATGATAAAATACACCCCAGTAAATACTTACGAATAAACAATCTCGGATAAAAATGAGATTGTGATATTTCCCTTACCTTAGGTCCGACTTTCTTTGTACGTGTCCGAACCTCCTGTATAATGATTTAAATCATTTTATTTACTTATTACAGAATCATATTCATTGTTATTATATCATATATGGTTCACTTATGACTTTATATTACCCGTTCTTTTGTAAATTCATGTTAAATAAGCGTTTTGGGTAAAATTGTTTCATTTATCGTAGGTGTTTGGACTTGTTGTTCTTGAAATTATTATTACTTATATAATGATTTACTTACTTCCAGAATATAAAGTATGATTTATATATCATATATATTCAATATATATATATATATATATATATAATAGATAGATAAATGAAATGAAACACACCGTTCATGGAGACGGTAGTCCCTACGTACGCATGAACGCTGCTTTCCTTTCCTTATTGTCTTGAATGGAAGTAATTAGATGACATATATACATAAATACAGTAGATTTACCATGTCATATATTCCATTATTATTCATTATATATACTTTATAATCATTCTGGAATGGTTAACATGGATAATGAATCTCATCGCGTCGTGGAGACGGTAGTCCGTACGTACGCACGAGTGATGATATCGTTCCCATGGTCGTGGAATTGTGTTGAAGTGTTTGTATACTATTTCAGTATCAATATCACTTTATAATAATCATATATAGTTACTCATTAAACCATTATACCCATCCAATTAACGTGGTGGTGGAAAATAGATTACACCACGACGTGGAGACGGTATTCCGTACGTACGCACGCGCGGTGATTTCATTTTTCCGTAGGATGGATAGAAGGTGAATTAGGGTTATTTCATATTTATAATAACATATAAGTATGTAAGTAATACTGATGTTATTACTTTATCATGAAACAACTAAAGAATAAGAAGTTGAAGAAGAAAGAAATTGAAAAGTTCGGTAATGGATATTACCTCTTCTTTGGAACGCCTCTTTGAATCCTCCACTTAGGGAACTAAGATTGGTCTTTGAAGAAGACCAGGAACTATAGGATTATTCTAGGGAAGTGGAGAGGAGAAAATGTCAGGGGTTGGCCGAGCTTGAGTGCTCAAATTGGTGTGAGGAGGAGGGGGAGGAGGTTCCCTTTTATAAGGGAGGAGAGGGGCACCTTAGGAATATCTCAAAATATTATTTTATATTAAAGTCAAAATCGGTTTATAATGGTTCCAAAGGGTCTTATTTCGAAGCTAAAGTGGGGATGGGTCGAAATCCTATCAACCAATAGGATTTAGACAAGTTTAGGTTATTATTTTAACCTTATCAATTAGATTTAACTCTAAGTTAAATAATTTAACTTTTACCGTGTCTTTTTGTTTTCTTACACTATATGGTTAATACACTTACTATAACATTCCAAACGAACCCCAAATTGTTTATTATTAATATATATATCCTTATCTAAGTCATTTGGCCGAACTTTAGATTTTTAGGAATAAAATAACAATTAATAATATAATATTTTATTTAAAAACTATTTTGTGTCAATTTTGACACTATTTGATATAGGATTTTTGTGAAAGTCATAACAGAATTATATGTTAGAACCAAGTTGATTAAATCAACAATAATATATCATAGTAACCTAGAAAATTATTGGGATTCATAAAAAGTCTCAAATTAAATTTATTTTGGTATTTATAACATCAATTATGTCAATATTTCATTAATAAGATAATTACAGCATCATCTTTGTGTCATAAATAAATTAAATTATTTGATCTCTAAAAATTACAAATAAAATACAATTATGTAGGAAATCGTTTTATCTTTCTAATTAATATTTACAATTGAATATATCTTATGTATAACCCTATATTAAAAATGTTTTAGTAAATAAACTTTGATTTTAACTCTTTTAACTCTTCTTTGAATTAAATAATAATAAATGTCCTAATCTAATCCAAGTGGGCCTAAATGATAATATTTTACACTTAAGGTTGTTTTTGGTCGAGATACACTTGTCCAACAGAATTAGGACATGTGTTAGGGTAATATTAATATCATTCTTACCCTTAATTACACTATTTACTTTTAACCGTGGTAAATAAAAGTAAAAATTTACTATTCACCAAAAATTATTTTCATCTCATTGAACCACATTTTACTTACTGAAATCAACCATGTCTCTCGGATTTTTGAAATTCCATCCACAGAAGCGGTAAAATTAAGTTTTATGAAAAATTCATTTTTTTTAACTACCACTTAGTAGTTTCACTATTCATCAAAAATTGATGTTTTTCAGAACAATGCCAAAATTTCATCCTAAGCTATATTTCATATTCCAAATTCAAAAATGAAGTCTATTTTACCAAATTCATAACATAGAAGTTGCATTAATTAATTTTATAATTAAATCCCGCTGTTAAAACAAATAGCGTGTTTTTAAGAAACAATATCTATCAAAAGATTGACACTTGTTTATGTCTGGTTTAAATGTGAAATTACATCCAATGACCAACATTGTATTAAATTGTAAAAATATATTCTAAATATACTTTAAAACCACTCAAATTAATAATTTATCACTATTAATTATTTTGATTAAACAAGTTGTTTTTAATTATAATTTAGTAATTTTCACTATTCATCAGAATATGAAAGTTATCCGAAAAGTACCAAAATTTCACCTTAGGCTAAATTCGATACTCTGAATCCAAAAATGAATTCCATTTTGAGAGCTAAAATTTCTAAAATTTTAAAAGGTGGTTATTACTATTTATAACGGCTAGTTATAATAATATTATAATAGCATATCGTTGTTTAGTGAAACTCGGTATTGCGTACTACACACGCTATCGATGAAGGTCGTGATTGCGTGTAATGCAAGGCAAGTCAAGGATGTGTGTTGTGCAAGATCCTTTTGGTGTAGCGTACAACAAAAGACATTAATAAAATTAAAAAGAATATTTTTCAAAAAATCTTGGGCTGTTACAGATCTGGTGGAGGAGGGTACCCGGAGCCGCTGATTCGAACCAGATGAAACCCCAGTCAAAGCCGCCGCTATTGGATCTTTACAAAGAGCGTTTTCTGTCGGACCAAACAACTGTAAGCCACATGGAGCTGTGTTTCCTTCCACTGTTGATCCAAGGGAGGAGGTAGTGAATAGGAGACACCACCCTCTTGCTTCTGCGTTTCTAGATCTAGAACAAATCTACTGCATGGGAGGAGCTCGAATTATTTCGCACCTCATGGGAAATCAGAAACCGCTGCTAAGGAGAACCACTGCCACACCACAGATTTAAGAAGGACCAGCCCTGTTCTTCCGCGACCTCGAGGAAGATGCTGGAACTGAGCCACGCCATGTGATGAGGAGCTCTTGGGCCATCATGGGTTACCTGCGCGGAAGAAGAACAGTGAAAAAACCCATCCCCTATGTGCTTCATGGAATGGGGGAGGGGAGGAAGAAGATAATTTTAAAAAAACAAAACTAAAAAAATTATTAAATAAAATAATAAAATTAATTTTAAAATAAATAAATATAGTATTAATAATATAATTAAATAATTAATAATAATAATAATTAAATAAACTATAAAATATACAAATTAAAATAATAACATAGATTTAAAACTAAAATATCAATTCTAACTTTTAAATTAAAATAAACTAATAAATAAATTTATTTATTATAATAAATATAATAATTTAACTTTTTAAATAACGAAATAATAATAATAATAACAATAATAATAAAATTTTTAAAATAAAATAATCAATTCTATTTAATTTTATAAAATATTTTATTACTTAATTACTTACGATGTTTAATTATAATTTTTATAATCTAGTTAATAATTAAAAACTTAATAAATTAATAATTATATTAATTAAATAAATTAAATTAATATCTTTTTAATAAACTAACGTTTTTATATAATAATCTTAAGTTAATAACTTTATAAATAATATAAAAGTAAATAAATACTATCAAGTTAAATGTTTATTAATTAACATTAAGTAACTTTTTAATAAGTAATTTATAATTAACTTAAAAAATAATAATAATATAAATTTTTCTTCATGTTTTTAATTGATTTGTCTTTACCTTTTTGTAGGTTCATACATATTATGAAACCCCATCCAAGTTCACTTAACTAATTTTCGAGGAGTTAGATATAAGGGAAAAGCTTTTCACCAAAAAACACACATGTGCAGATGCGTTGAAAAGAACGAATCTATGTCGATGCAAGTAATTGGTCACAATGCCAAGAATAACAGTAGGATTAAAAGTCAGGGCATCAACAAAATGTTATGGGATGCTCATTCCTTCCACGATGACACCAATTGCAAGAAAAGACTCCCGGGAGTAGCATAGGAGACGAGCAAGAGGCTAAGGAGCCTGAAGGAAGAGCAGTACATGGAGAGTTATTATTCCATATTTTTTTATATTTGTACTATGATTTCTTATGCATTTAGTGTTGAAATCAATATGTATCATAAGATATAAATTCTTAGCTCAGTAAGTTAATTATACTGGATTTACTTTTTTATTTTTTCATGAACTATTCAATATTTTAGAATCATAATCAATCAGCAAGATTGATTTATGATTCTATGTTTAATTGTTCACACATCAATTTATGTTTTTTAAAATCATTAATTCAAGATAAACTGGTGAATTAGATTTTGAATACATTTATCAATGCTTTCGCTGTCAAAATTTTTGGAAATTTATGGTGAGTTAATTTCATATTTTTGTTCTTTTTTAACTTTAAAACAGTTCAATTAAGTTTTGGTGTGGTAAACTCCATTACTTATTACTCTAACAGTTGAATTTTATGGCGAGGGAGCTTCTTCAGTTTTCCATGAAGTGTGATTCAATAAAAGTTGTGAAGGATTCAACCATTTCAACCAGTATATTAAATTTCCCAAGTATTTTCTGTGATCTGTTTTCCTTTGTCTTTACTACTAGGAAGATTAGTTCGTTGTTTATTCTATAGTTTACAGTTACTTTAATGTAAGTTTAAGTTTCTTAGTCAAACTAGTTTTCTCATATTTATTATACGACATCTCAAATTAAGAATAAAAATATATATAAAGTAAGAATATTTTTTTCTCCACTGATGACAATAGTGGGAGTTTAAAAATTCATCAACCTTAGTTTTTCTCACCTTCCTTCCCATGGGTTCTACCCTTCAATACTATACTAGTGTAAGAGTTATAAATAATATTTTGAGGGTTATGATGACCTCCAGACTAATTATAATTTGGAACCGTTGCTGGGGAAGACACATGTTGAGTAATCTAAGTGTTACAAAAACAAAACAAAACATATAAAAAAATATACTTGTAAGCTTGAACTTCACTACTGCTTGAGTAGAGTATAGAGAATTATATTAGGATTTTAGTGTGTTTTTAATATGAACATTAAAAATAAAATGGATTGTTTTGATGGCTCAAATTATCACACTAGACCATACTGTGTTTTTTGTGGAGATTATGGACATACTGCTTAGTAGTGTGTCTATAACCAGCCATAACAATTCCATCACTTTGAAGTTAATAAACAGAACTTTGATCCCGGTCCCAACATCCTAAAAAAATGTGGTCAAATTTTATCAAAACTAGATGCTAGGGAGGATATTTGGGATACTTAGATAAACAAGAAACTAGGAATTCAAGTCAAATACACTCAAGAGAAACATCAAATAATGAAAATATTAGAAAGAATTCTCTTAGAGTTACAACAAAGTTGTAAGGATCTAGGGGAAACTGAATTTAGTGAAGAAGAATTTGTTTTTGGATAATATGAAGTTAAATAAAAAGAAAATTTTTCTAAAATATTTTTACAATCATGTTGAAGAGGAAAGTGATAGTGAAACTGGGAAACAACACATTATTTCTGAAAAATATGAAATTTTCGAACTAAATCTGGAAACAATTAACTCACCGAATCAAGAAAACAACATTGAAGATCCCTAAAAGAATATAAATGAGTATGAGTTGGAAAATTTTGAAATTAAACTTAAAAAGATTAAAAATGAATGCCTAGTTCTCTTCATGATTCCTAATTTTGAGAAAAATCATTATTTTATAAATTTTGAGAATGAAGTCACTCAGGTTGAAGTCAAACTTAAAAATGAAAACTTGAATGAAAAAAATCTTCACCCAACTTTTCTAACTTTGTGAACATTGAGCCTGGACTTGATATTGGGTATAATGTTGATGAGAACATTAAACTGGATTATACAAAATCTGAAATTTTTGAACTTCAACTGAACACTTCTCTTTTATGTTTTGAAACTTCAAACCCATTAATTTCTAAAATGTTGTTGGAAAAAGAAGTTTAGGAAATGTGTTTAGAAGAGAGGCTAACCTTGAGCTTTCACTTCCATATTCTAAGAGGCATCCCTTTTCTAAAATTTTGTGTAGATAAATTGAAACAAGTGTTGATTTATTTAGTGAATAATGTTTAAATTTGACTAAAATGGAATCTAAATTTCTTAAATCTGTATTGAAAAATCCTTCCCCCATTTATGAATTGCAACACACAACTAAAATTGTTTTAGAAAGTGAGTTTATTGAAATTGAACATAAAATGGTGATTGAGAACACACTTGATGATGGTAGGAGACTTGATTTGTTAGAAGAAGTAGATATTGAGTGTGAGTTAACTATTGAGAAACTTTTGGAATAGATTTATAACATTGTTAAACCTGAACCTATTAGTGATAAAATTAATTATCTTCCCTGTCAGTCACTTATTTCCTTGAGTGAGTTGGGTGATGAATCATTCCTTGAAGCTGATAGTAGTTCATTATAGGAATTACACTCGAGTTACGATGTACATGATTCTGTTCAGCACTATATTATATCCATTATTGAACTTATTAATAAGTACTCACCCATTAACACACTTGAATTTGAAACTGTTAATATTGAATTTGATAAAGATATCTTTGAGAATAAGGTCAGACCCCTAGGTTCTCTTAGTTTAATGTTGTCCCTTCTTGTGAGTTCAAATCTTGAAAAATATGAACATAATCTAGAAGTGCACAACACTTTTCTTACTACTGTCAAAGGGTGTCTCTTAGTGGTTATTTAAGGATATGAGAGTTTTGTTTTCGTTTTCTTAAGCTTAAGTGTTCGTTTATCTATTAATAACAAGTGGGCTAAGCACATGTGGTGGTTTCTACTGAGGAAACCACATCCACCGAGTGAATATGGTTAGTTCTAGGTGAGTCTAGCAAGGGAATATAAATCTAGCGCTGCATGGGAGGAAAACTATGATTTATCTTACTTTCAATAAAATAAAAAAATTTAATCAAATAAAGTCTAATAGAAGACTAAAAACTAAGTGCTTCATGGGAGTCAACCCATTATCTTTCTTTGTTTTAATTTTTGTACTATTTTTGTTCTTAAATAAACCTATTGATCTGTCTATTTTTTGTTCTGCATTACTGGATATGTTTCCTTGGACTTGCTAACTCTTTTTCATAGAATAAGAAGGTTTTTTATTATGTTATTATAAAAAAGTAATAGAATTACCATGCTGGGAATAAATGGTTTAAAATATTACAGGTAAGTACTTTAATTTTTTTCCTTTGTTTCTACTCCATGTTATTTTTACTTTAAAAAAATTATTCATGTGTAAAAATATCTGATGCATGTCTTGCATAATGAAAAAATTTGCTGCTTGTCATTTTGCTGGAAATTACTACTGTATGTTTGTTGTACTGGAGTTTTAAATAAAATTTTTCATGTTATTATTACTAAAAATTTTAATTCATTGATATATTAAAATCAATCACTGCTTGAACTTAAGTGTGTGTGTTGGGGGGGGGGGGGTACATGCAGGCTGAGAAATTTTGTATTGAATCTGCTTTAGGTTGGGGTGTTTTAACCTTTATTCTACTTCTCTATTGAACATATTATTTAACTGGACCTATTAAAATTCTTACACCCTATCCATTGTGCACAAAAAAGTTACATGCTATTTCATGAACTTTCTTGAAGATCTTTATCACTGGCGTAAATATTAATGCATGTATATGGATGTGAACCTACTATAAATTAATCTTTGTGGAAAACACATTCTTTTAAATTCAATGAGACCCTCAAAATGTCATAAAAATACTAAATTGAAAATCTATTTTGAACTTTATATGATAAATTGTTCTTCTCCACTATAAAATTCAACTTTGGGGAAAAATTTGGGTTTTAAGTGTGGGTGAGGGGGTCAATTATTGACTGATCTAAACTGTGCTTAATGGAAATCCCATCAATTACCACTACTACTTAATTTTTTTTTCAAAAAATGGTTAAATTTTTTTAAAATTCTTTCACATTTTAGGATTTACACTGTTTCTCAAATGGGTCTTGCCTTTGGATGATGCTTGATTATTAGTTAAAAACTGCTTTGAATCTTAAATTAATGAGGTTGGATGATTTATGAGTGAATATACTTAGTGATTAAATGAGAATTTAGGTTTAGGGACTAATTTTGAGAGTGATATGGGTAACATGTTAGTGGATTTATGATCTTAAAACTCAGAACTGGAAGTTTGAATTTGATTCTAGGGAACCCATTTTACTTTTAATATTTAAATTATTTCCTTAGTGAGATAATGTAAATGTTTTTTATATAAATATTATTAAACTGAAGTATTTTGGGCTTCTGGGATCCCATGGTGAATCCCTGAGACCCTAGATACTAGGTGGGTTTCTATTTACTATAAGCCTTGTGTACACTTTGAATAAGAGCACATCAACAGTTCTTAGAACCTGATACATTGCTTGGAAAAAATTTAATAAAGTGTCTAGGGTAAAAACCGATTCCATTAAGGTGAGGGGAATGATGAATGCTAGATAAAGAAGGGGAAAATTGGTTTATATGGGAGTCATCTAGGTTGTATCACTAAGGTGCTTCAATAAAAATATATTTATTTTTGGAACCAAGGAGAAGTTCAAAGTAAAAAGTTCCTTTGGTTAAGTTTTTAATTCCACATATATTTAGCCTATTGTCACACTTGGATTTAGAACTTTATCTTGAATTGAAATGAGTCATTAAGTAGAATCACATATGAGGCTGAAAATCTTCATTTTTTGATGATTCATAGCTTTCTAGGCTACCAGTGAGAGTTTGATTTAAGGAAATAATAATTTGAAAAATTCATTTTCTAAAATCTATTGACATGTTATTGTCCTTTTTTTCAAACTTTTGGACATGTTACATATTGAACTAAATCATAAAATATTTTTTTTATTTTTTTCAAAGATAATAAAACATGGGATTGTTTGAGGTCAAACAATGATTAAGTGTGGGAGAGTTTGATGTGGTCTTATTTTTACACATTTTTGCACATATTTTTAATTAAGTTGTAATGTTTTAATTAATTAATGTTACACTTCTTTTACTAAATAAGTGAACTTTTGTATTTTTGGAGTTATATTTATTAATTAATCATTTTTTTAATTAAAATTGCATTTTCATCCTATAAATAATTAACTAATATCTTACTTTAATTTTATAGTCTAACAATTTATTAATTAGTTTAGTGGTTTTAACCTTCATTTTTAATAATTTAGATTTTTATTAATTAACTAATTAAACTCTTTATTACATTTAAATAACTTAGTTTTTAATTTTAAAATTCATGTATTAAAAATTAATTAATTTAAAGTAACATAATCTAATTATTAGATATCTTTAAACAATTAATTAATTATAAATTTAAGTTTTTAAACTTTCTATATTTATTAAATCCTTTTAATTTAATATTTTAAATTAACTTCATTATTCGATAATGAAATAATTAACTCTCTACTTTAAAAAATTTAATTTGATTTAGTAGACTATTTGAAGTAATATAACTTTGTTATATAAATTCTTAAATTTTATATTAACTTTTAATAATTTAGTTTCTTATTAATTTTAGTTTTAGTTTAGTACGAATTTATGTTTTATAAATTAAAGTTAATAATAATTTAAATTAATTTTAAATGGTTTTATAGGTTTATTAATGTTTATGAGTAACTAAATTTTCAATTGTTTTAATTAATTTCTTGTTTTAATTAATTATTTTGTTTATATTTTATTTTATTTTTAATCTATTTTACTCTTATGTTTGTTTTTAAGTGTTGTAGTGACACCATTTTACTCCCTTGTTGTGCCACACCAACATTTCCCTGTGACCATTTCCCATCACAGTCGCACTGTTTCACCCTCTTCTTTGCTACCATTTTCCCACGTCACGGTTTCGGTCTCCCACACCACATCTCTGTAAACACCCACACACCACACTTCATCACAGTTCCATGTTACACAAAAACTTCTCTCACATCACCAGTATAATATGCCACCATAATAGAATTATGGTTCCACAACTACCATCATTTTCTTCCACAGCTTCATAGAACCACTCCCTATGCAGATGTGGCACTGCATCACTCATACTTCAAACTTCTCCCAATCATGGTGAGACAACCTTCATACTTTTTCCTGCAAATCCATCCAGCAACATGACCCATATCATTGTTTCTTCACAATACTCATCATACCACACAAACTTAAATCAATTTTCAAGATCAATGTCCAGTTCTACCCTAAACACAACACCTTAAAGGATTTGGCCGTGTCGCGCTGCAGAGGAAGAGGTGGAGCCGCCGGGATGATTCATCGCGATCCATCTACTGAAGGAGCCACGACTAGAGTAGATCTAGTAGAGGAGGGTACTCAGAGCCACTGATTCAAACTGGATGAAACCCTAGTCGAAGCTTCCACCATTTGATCATCACAAATAGGGTTTTTTGCTGGACCGAAGCAATACAAGCCACCTTGAGCCTTGTCGCCTACCGCCACTTATCCGAGGGAGGAGGTTATGAACATGAGCCAATATCCTCTTACAACTGCGTTGTTGGATCTGGAATGAAACTACCATATGGGAGGAGCTAGAACTATTTCGAACCATATGGGAAATCAGAAACCGCTACTAAGGAGAACCCCCGCCACACCGTAGATCTGAGAAGGACCATCCCTGTTCTTCTACCGCCTGTAGGAAGATGCTAGAACTGAGCTGCACCTTATGACAAGGAGCTCTTGGGCTGCCATGGGTCACCTACGTAGAAGAAGAACTGTGAAAAATCCCCTCCCCTATGTACTGTGTGGAATGGGGGAGGGGAGGAATAAGATAATTTAAAAAAAACTAAATTAAAAAACTTATTAAATAAAATAATAAAATAAATAAATAACAATAAATAAATATAGTATTAGTAATACAATTAAATAAGTAATAATAATAATTTAATAAACTATAAAATATACTAATTAAAAAATAATATAGATTTAAAACTAAAATATTAATTCTACTTTTAAATTAAAATAAACTAATAAAAAAATTTATATATTTTAATAAATATAATAATTTTAATTTTTCAATAATGAAATAATTATAATTATAATAATAAAATTATTAAAATAAAAATAATTAATTCAATATAATTTTATAAAATATTTTGTTAATTAATTATTTATGATGTTTAATTATAATTTTTATAATCTAGTTAATAATGAAAAACATAATAAATTAATAATTATAATAATTAACTTAATTAAATTTATAAATTTTTAATAAACTTATGTTTTACTATAATAATAATATGTGAATAACTTTATAAATAATATAAAATTAAATAAATACTATCAACTTAAATATTTATTAATTAACATTAAGTAACTTTTTAATAAGTAATTTAATATTAACTTAAAAAATAATAATAATATTAATTTTTCTTCGTGTTTTCAATTGCTTTTTCTTTACCTCTGTACAGGTTCATGCAGATTCTAAAACCCCATCTAGGTTTACTTAACTCCCTCAAATGGAGTTAGTTATAATGGAAAAGCAAGAATGACGTGTTTTTCACCAAAAAACACTCATGTGCGGATGCGTTGCAAAGAAAGAATCTATATCAGTTAAAAGATGGGGCATGAGAAGAATTTGAGGGGATGATCATTCCTTCTATGATGTCACTAATTGCAAGCGAAGACTCCCAGGAGAATTATGAGAGACGAGCTGGAGGCTAAGGAACCTGAAGGCAGAGTAGCACTTGGGGAGTTCTTCTTCCCTCTATCCTTAGATTTTTTACTTTGTTTATGTGGGTTTTTAGTGTTGAAATCAATATGATCATAATATAGAAATTCTTAGCTCAGGAATTTGATTCTACTGGATTTACTTTTTGATTTCTTCAAGAAATTTTCAATATTTCAGAATCATAATTAATCAGTGAGATTGATTTATGATTCTATGTTTAATTTTTCACACCTCAATTTCTATTTCTAAAAATAATTAATTCCAGATCAATTGGATAAGTAGACATTGAATACATTTATCGATGATTTTACTGTCAATAACTTTGGAAATCTATTGCGAGTTTATTTCCTATTGTTGTTCTTTTTCAACTTTCAACTAGTTCAATTATGTTTTAGTGTGGTGAACTCCATTACTTATTCCTCTTCCTGTTGAATTTCCTAGCGAGGTATATTCTTCAGTTTTTCATGAAGTGTGTTTCAATAAAATTTTTGAAAGATTCATCCATTTCAACCAGTATATTAAATTTCTCTAGTATTTTCTGTGATCTGTTTTCCTTTGTCATTACTGCTAGGATTTATTCTATAGTTTACTGTTACTTTAGTTAAGTTTTAGTTTCTTAATCAAACTAGTTTTCTTATCTAGTTTATACCACATATTAAAGAAATAAAAAGATATATAGAGTAATAAGATCTTTTCCCCACTACTGACAACAGTGGGGGTTTAAAATTCAAAAACCTTAGAATTTCTCACCTTACTTACCTTGGGTTCGACCCTCCACTAATATACTAGCGTAGGATTTATAAATAATATTTTGAGGGCTGTGATGGCCTCTAAACTCATTAGGTGAAAGCATGACTTCAATAGATAATTTATCTATAGTCAATGATACATGATTTAATGTCAACCCATTAAAGAAACCTTCATGTTGATAAACTGATTTCAGATTCTTCCCAACATAGTGAGAAAGTGGTAGTTAATAGAAGTGATCTTAGGGACACAGTGTGCTATCTCTAAAACCTTGTAAAGGAAGTTCACCTAGAATGGAGTGACTGTTTTAAACTTTTGTAATCTATAACTAGTGAATATTGGTGGACTTTAGTATAACGTACATCCTTTCAACATATACTCCTTAGACTATCCCTTAGTGGTGAACCAAGTAAAATTTTTGTGTGGTTCTTTTATGTGTGAATGTTTAAATCACTGCACATTACCAATATATAGATTTAACAAGTTCCTACCAACCTGGGAAAAATTCATGTCACCTTAAAATAAAAACTTGACACCCTGGTTTACCCCTCCCATCTCAGGGTATTCCTGGGTCCTTTACAGGGTCCCTTAGGACAAGGAATATCATGGGTTTGACCTCTACTAGATTTATCTCCTCTCAAATACAGAAGAAATACTGATATCCTCTATTGTTTTTATGACTGGGAGGGGTGTAACTTCCAAAACCAAGTCAAAATCCATAAGAATTCTAGTATTGAGTATGATGGTGATCATAACCTCTACAGGCATGACACACAAACATAAGGTCCTTGGTAGACACTTAGGAACCACCGACCCCAAAAAAGTGTGAATAAAACTATTGTGATTATCTCATTAATAATCATAACCTAGACTTACCTGACATCCATGATCCCCCACCAAAATCTTTTCTCCTCAACAAGCCTTACCAACATCCCTCTCGAGGATCCCCTCCTTGTGAATGCATTCACTTGATATTATTTTACTTTTTATACACCACTTGATTCATAAGAATATGTTCATACCTAATCAACATATTTAATGCCTCCCCAAAATTCTAAGATATAGAATCCTTTATTGGAAATAATTTTTTATAAAAACAAAGGAGGCCCTTAAACTTGATCACTATATTTCACATGCACATGATCCCTTACTAAAGGGAGATAAACTCTTGCCTCTTTTATAATGTCATCATCGATGATAAGAACTAAAGACTAAACCCCTTCTATAAGCCGTCCTAATAAATGGACTCCTCTATCCACTCTCCATGATACAATATCCACCATTTATGCGCCTCTCCATGAATCTTAATGAGAACTAATGAAACCCATTACTCAAATCAGTCCCGAATCTGACTAAAGGAAATTTCAATCTCTACACAACAACACTATATATTAATTAGAGACTCTCCCCTAAAACTTTTATAGACCATGAAACTTAAAATAATTCAACACCCTCTTCCACCAATCCTCCTCTATTATTGGATTAATTCTCCAATGATAGAATGGAGAAACTCAATGAACCTCTATATCTTGAACTATATACAAATAATGACCAGGATCCATCTATAGAAAAGAACAAGGTAAGGAAGCCTAATCTTAGTATCATGAGATTTATTTATATTAATTAATTAAATTCATTTCATTTCCCAAAACACCGCACTCAATCACAAATGAAAACAATCATGATTTATATACCTCTCCTTGGTCTCTACCCCCATAATTTGAATTATATCACATAAGGTGTTAAGTAGGATTAAAGTCCTTATATCAATTAACAAGGGGTCTTAATTCCTGTTTCCTAATCTAGTCTCCATTGATAAATCACACACATAGTTAGTCAATCACTATTTCCATGATATTCACTTGAAAACCTAATCAGTTAACGCTAAACTCTATCCTATATCTCAACCAAAACATTTAATACTACTCTATCCTGAACCCCTATGACAACTGGGCCCCACTTATATTATGGGTACCCTTCCTTTCTTAATATTCTCATCAGGTCCTCACTCTCTAAAAACACCAATTTCCACACCAACACATGTTTTCCCCATCTTAGTGTAACAATTGGGTCCTTCTAATAGCACAAAGCCCTAACTTTTATTATAGACATTAGGTACTAGCCCGATAGGTGTCACCTATTGTTCTATATACATGTGTTGTTCCCCCATGAGACCCACCCACATGTTTGAATTGATCATCAGACTAATGACCATCCCTTTAGGCCAACACATGTTATTTCCGTGTTATTTTTTCTCACTCACACACACCTTGGGAAACTTCCCTAGTGGTCATCCATTCATACAATATCATTATTTACATTTTTTAATCATGATATATGTATAAGGGCCAAAGATGTATCAAATTTTGACACATGTGAATAACAAATTAAATTTTACTTGAAGTGAAACCTTAACATAGGATCATTTACAAGTGGGTAATATAAGGTTATAATCAATCTTTTTATAGTAATATATATAAGAATATTATTCTGTTAAATATTTATAATAAAATTATATTTATTATATAGGAATCTTGTACATGTACGGAGAGATTCAAGACACAAGGTAAGGGGATTTCATCTCACATTTAATTTTTGTGAGATAAATGTTATGTTCGCCACTCTTTACTTTTGTGTGGTGTATGTACTACCTATTATTTTATTCTATGTTTCTTTTAAATAAATTTATGGGTATTCACATGCCCATTTTATGATCCTTCTCTCATAGGGTTTATGTTTCAAAAGTTACCAAATCGGTAAAAATGATTTGTCTCAATTTACCTACTTTGAGACTCATGATTTATTATGCAGCCAAACTCTTTTTCAAGGTGCATATAATTAGATTTTATATTCCATGTACTGAATCTAAATATTTTTATGATAATCTATGCTTCATGTAATTTACTTTCCTTACACGGAGAGAATGATCCCAAGATTCCAAGTTATAAGAGTTTATTGAGACAATCTCATTGCCTTTTGAGATTGTTTATATTTATGCCCCAATTGATGAAATCTTATAATCCATCTCTTAGGAATATTCAGGAGTATAATTATACTATATTATTTCATGATATAATTATTTATTGGTACCACTATATACTCTTTGGTACATAATATAGTTAAGAAAGTGTTACTAGGAAATCCCAACTTTACCCTCTCTTCGGTCGAAAATCTATGTTTTATAAAAAGGGTTTCCAATAATATTATAACATTCACCTATAATATCTAAAAGAATAGTCACCCTTTTTTATTTTACCAATATCTTCAAGGGAATATTCTTGTCTCTTTTCAAACAAGGAACTGTACTATACTTTTTACAGTGAAAAGGAATGTTCATTTCACCTCATACGACATGTATAAATTTACCCTCCATCATTTCTTCGAAGCCCCCTTTGTGTTGTTAAAAAGGGTAATCTTTAAGAAAATATTTTTAAATTTAATTTTCACGGAATTTTTTTTCAAAATGGTTTAAAAAATATTTTATATGTTTTTCATGGAAAACCATTTTCAAAATGTTTTAAAGTATTATTTACAATTTTTCAAAGTGCATTCAAAGAAATGTTTTTCTAAACGTTTTCAAGATTGTTTTATTAGTTTTCAAGAAAAATTATTTTCAAAACTTTTTCAATGTTTATTTATAAATTTTCAAAGTATTTTCAAAGAAATGGTTTTCAAAACATTTTCATGTTTTCTTTAAATTTTTTCAAGTGCTTTCAAAGAAGAATGCTTTTAAAATGATTTGAAGCTTATTTTAAAAGTTTTCAAGGAAAGAGGTTTTCAAAATAATTTCACGTATTATTTATAAGTTTTCAAGGTATTTTATAAGGAAATGATTTTCAAATGGTTTTATGTATTAAAAATTCTTTTTCAAACAAGCAAGGATATTTTCCTCGAGAAATGTTTTTAGAGTATATTTCAAAAAATTTATCTATCTAAGATGACATCTATTGATGTTAATCATGCCTATCTAGGAAATGATCTAAAGGCGCTGTTCATATAATTAATATGAATGAGTTATGCTTAATTACATGGTCTTTATGAACCATATTTCTCCTTCATGGGTTATTTGTTTTTGAAACTTTTTTCTCTTTCACGGGTTATATGGTTTTGAATCCCACTTATTTTCACGGGTTATATTTATGATAAAATGATTTTGAAACCTCTATCTTTACACAGGTTATGATATATTTACATTTTTATGACACCCATTTCATTTCATGGGTTTTGATATGTTTATTTATGATCCTGTGGAACATGTATGTATGATTTCATTATCTGACAGGTGGGACCTATATCTCCCTCCAATGCATTGGGTAAAGATTTATATCTCATGAGATAAAATCAGGCTGGAATGAGGGTTACACGGTTTAGTAATACAAGGATAAAATGAGGGTTACTCAGCTTCTTAATACATGGATGGAACAGGGGCCACTCAGTTCAGAATACAGGGCTATAATGAGGGTTACCCAGTTTAGTAAAGGATTTTTTGCACCAAGATGGTCTTGGCAGTGATGCCTTGTCTACTATGGAAATCAGTATATGCTTATGTGTTGACACAATTCCATGATTTATTAGTATGTTATGATTTAATTGATTATTCTCTTTATTTCATTATTATTCATGTCTTATGATCTTCCAATATTTATTCCATGATATTTATTATGATATTTGATATATAGGGTATGTTCTTCTTTCTTAATGATCATGTTCTCATACACTTATTCTCATTATTATGCTCACATGTCTCCCTTGTTTTCCCTTACTGAGCATTTGATCTCACCAATTTTTATGTTTCTTTCTCTAGGTTGTGAAGATATGTATTATGTTTGAGGTGTATAATAAGGGTGCTAGTCAAGAAGAACCCAGTGGGAGATAATGTAGCACACTTATGTATCAGTGTTTATGTATTCTATATTTCTAAAGGCATTAGACTAGTGTTGTTTTCTTGCATCAATTTTTATAAAGCTTAAGTATTCTAAAAAATTTACTTAATGTTAATTTTTTTAAAGTGTAGGTCGCTATAGTTGGTATTAGGGGAAAATTTTAGTTAACCTTTGGAATCTAGGATGATAAAACCTTAGTGATAACCCTAAGGTCATGTATAAGGATAAGTATTTGGATGATTCAAAGTATAAGAAAATTCACATGAATTTTGGTGAAAGATAGAGTGAGTGGTTTTCTAGTAATACAACCTTGTATGGATACTAAAAGTGGATGTGGCTCTAGAAAAGATGTACCTATGGGTAAAAACTCTGAAAAGATGATCTAGGATTGACTCAGGGTAATCAGGTACATGAAAACGGGCCTTGCTACACACTTTGTTTGGCACTCTTGGGGGATTTGCTTTGGGAATTCAAAAACTCTTCAAGAACCATTATGAAGGATTTAACCCTAATTTGACTGTTAATAACCTAGGATAAACATAAGGTGTCATATATTAATGAAGGTTTCATAAGTTAGACATCATAGAAGTGATTTTTCTTGATTATGTGGTTCCTTATTATGATTACTATTTCTTAATTTATGATTTTGGTTTTAGCCAATGGCCAAAACCTAAAGGAAGCACATTAATAGCATTTGTGACAGACAATGAAATGATTTTCCTCATAAGCAACTGAATGATATGGGAGATGGAATGAAAAACCTTGTTGCTATGCTCACCCAGATTTCTCAAGCTATGAATCATGGTGGACTACCAAATGAGCAAAGGAAGGAACAAAATCCTGTTAATTATTTCATGAGGTAACACCCACCTTCTTTCAGAGGGTATCCTGGTCTACTTATTCCTAACTAATGGATTAGTACCACTGAAAAGATATTCTCCGTTCATCAGTGTTCAGATCATAAGAAAGTTATTCTAGATATTTATCAGTTATAAGGTAAAATAGATCAGTGGTGGACTTTAATAAAGAATAAAAGGTCACATGATGAGATTGAATCCATGGATTCAGATGAGTTCAAGAACTTATTTTTCAACAATTACTTTACTCAAATTCTTTGTACCAAGATGGAGAAAGAGTTCCTTGAGTTGAAGCAAAGGGATGATGAGTTTGTTGGTACCTATGTGGACAATTTCATGAGACTTGCAAGGTATGCTTCATGAATTATCATGTAACATGAAAGTAAAGTTGGTAGATTATTTGGTGGATTAAAGACAAGTATCAGAACGAAATTTTCCACAAGATAATTTAGTAGCTATGAAGATTTTGTGTTTTGAAGTCTAGGTTTAAATAGAGGTTGGAGTCACTTATCAATCTCATGGATTTTACAATAATATGAATATGGATTTTAAAGGAAACTCTAAGAACCATGGAGAAAATAATATGAATTTTTTTATGCTCTAAGTGTTGGAAGAATCTTGGTGGAAATTTAATTAGTGGGAATAATAAATGTTTTAAGTGTGGAAGGGAAGGCCATAATACAATTGATTGCCGAGGTAATGAGAAGATGTTTTCTCAAAATATTAATGGAAAAAAATCCACAAAAAATGCACCTCCCAAGACCCAGTGCTACAAGTGTAACGAGAATGGAAATTATGATAACCACTACCCAAACCCAAGGGTTAGTGATGATAATCGACATCAGTAACCTCTATAGCCGAGGGATAAGGAGAAATATCATGCAATCACTATTTCTGATGAGGGGTGCGATAACAACGCGATTAAAGGTGCAATTACAATCCACTTTAGAACTTCTAATGTCATATTTGATTCTGGATCACCCCACTCTTTCATATCTAATGAATTTTCTAAGGGTGTTAATATTACTAGAAAAAAAATTAGAGGTGTAATTAGTATTGAAAACCTTTAATGGTATGATGATTTCATATCAAGTGTATAATTCCTCTCCAGTTGTAGTTTGTGGGGACGTAATTCCTGAAAATCTTGTTATTATTCATTTTGTTAAATTTTATATCATATTAGGCATGGATTTGATTTCTCTATATAAACCCCACATCAATTTTCAAGGAAGGGAAGTTACGTTAGATATTTCAAACCCTCCTATGATCATCCATCAATGTGACGATAAGTTTAAACCACCTATGGAGATCACATCCAGTGTATGAGTCTTAATTCCCATTTAAAAGGGTTTTTTTATCTCAAATGTTTGTGGAAAATATCAACATCAATGATATGCCTATTGTTCAATATTTTGTGTATGTATTTCCAAAATAGTTTCCCAGTATTCCCATAAAACTTTGAATTTGAATTCTCAATAAAACTTATACCTGGTTCCACACCAATTTCAAAGACTCCTTATAGAATGGACCTGATTGAGTTGAAGGAATTGAAGAAGAAACTCCAAGAAAACCTTAATAAGGGATTTATTCAGCCATGTGTGTTACCTTGGGGTGTGCTGGTTCTTTTTGTGAAAAATAAAGATGGATCAATGCGACTCTGCATTGATTTTCGAGAGTTGAACAAGATCACAATTAAGAAAAAGTATCCTCTTCCCCATATTGATGACTTTTTTGATCAAATTTGTAGATATAAATACTTTTTAAAGATTAAAATTCATTCTAGATATCATAAATTGAGGGTCAAGAAGGAGGATATACCCAAGATGACATTATGTACAAGGTAGGGTCACTATTAATATATAGTTATTCCTTTTGGTCTTACAAATGATCCTTCTATCTTCATGGATTTAATGAATATTGTCTTTAGAGATTACATTGACCAATTTGTGGTAGTCTTTATAGATAATATTATTATATATTCAAAGAGAAAGGAATAAAATTAATATCACTTGAGAATTGTACTGAAGACCCTAAGTAAGGATAAGTTGTATGAAAAATTTACAAAGTGAGAATTTTGGCTAAAAAAGGTTTCATTTTTGGGTCACATAATCTCAATAGATGGTATAACAATAGATCCATCAAAGACAAAGGCTATTGAAACCTGGCCTAGACCAACCATAGTGAATGAGATCTATAGATTTCTTGGTTTAGCTGGATACTATCAATGATTTGTGGATAATTTCTCATGATTATGTAATCCTCCAACCAAGTTAACTTAGAAGGGTGTCAAGTTCCTCTGGATAGAGGAATGCAAGGAAAATTTCAAGGAACTATAGAGAAGGTTGGTTAATGCACCTATTCTTACATTACCCTATAGTGGATAAGGGGTTTTAATCTATATCGATTCATCCAAGATGCAATTGGGATGTGTTATTATGAAAAATAACATATTTATAGCCTATTCCTCTCAACAATTGAAGATTCATGAGGAAAATTATCCAACTCATGATTTGGAGTTAACATCGGTAGTTTTTTCATTAAATATTTGTAGGAATTATATTAATGGGGAAAAGTATCATATATATACCGATCATGAAAGTATGAAATTTATATTCAAATAGGAGGAGTTGAATATGCTCTAGAGAATATGGTTAGATTTGATAAAGGATTATGACTGATAAATACACTACCACCATGGGAAAGTGAACAAGGTGAAAGATGCTTTGTGTTGAAAAGATCATGCTAGCTTATCTATGACGAGGATAAAAAATGATACAGTATTTTAGGATTTGAAAATGATGGATCTAGAAATCCTAAAGGAAGTGGAAAAATATTATCTTTATCAAATGAATTTTAAACCCTCTATCCAAGTGAAGACTAATGAGGCATTGAAAGAAGATGAAGAGCTACAAAAGAAGGTAAAAAATGTTCCCGAGTTTATCCTAGATCAGGATGGAATAATTAGGTTCAGTAGCAATGTATGTGTTTCTTCCATGCCATATTTGAAGAAGGTACTATTAGAGGAAGCTCATAGTTCTTCATTTTCTATTCATCCTAGAAGTACAAATATGTATAGGGACTTAAAAGAATACTTCTAGTGGTATGTATTTAAGAGAGATATTGTGGAGTTTTTATCTCAGTGTTTGGTATGCCAAAAAGTTAAGGTTAAAAGATAATGTTTAAAAGGGATGTTGTATCCATTACCCATGCCAGAATAAAAATGGGATAATATCACTATGGATTTTTTCATTGGACTACCCAAAACCTATAAAGGGTTTAATTCTATAGGGTGGTAGTTGATCGCCTTAATAAGTCAGCACATTACAATTAGAGAATATTTATCTCCTGATCATCGTTCTAGGATCTACATTAAGGAAGTGGTAATGTTGCAAGGAATACCACATTCTATTGTATCAGATTGGGATCTGAGATTTACCTCAATGTTCTAGTGAAGTCTTGAGAAATCACTTGATATAGAATTGAATTTCAGTGAAACTTATCATCCTCAAATATGTGGTTAGTCTTAAAGAACAATTAAAACCTTATAAGAAATGTTGAGATCTTGTTTTATGGATTTCAAAGGTGGTTGTGATAAATACCTTCCTCTAGTTGAGTTTTCTTATAACAATAGCTTTCACTCAAGTATTCATATGGAACCGTAATAAGCCCTATATGGGAAGAAATATAGAGGTACAACATCTTGAGATGAGGTTGGAGAAATAATGCTATCAGGACCTGAGATCGCTGAAGAAATGGTCGAGAAGGTTAGAACTATTCAACAGTATATCAAGGCAGCTCAAAACCAGTAGAAACTTTATGCTGATTACCATCATCTTGATCTATAATTTAAAGTTGGAGAAAATTATTTTCTACAAATCTCACCCTGGAAGAAAGTTATGAGATTTTGGAAAAAAGGGAAACTAATCCCTAGGTATATTGGCCCCTTTGAAATTCTTAATTACATCGGGGCAATATTCTATCACTTGGAACTTCCTTCAAATATCTCTCAAGTCCATGATGTGTTCCGTGTATCGTTCTTGAGGAAGTACATACCCAACCCTTCACATGTACTAAACACATAGGTCATACCACTGGAGAAAGATATTTCTTACGAGGAGCAACCTTTTGAAATTATGGAATGATCAGAAAAAGTTCTACAAAATAAGACCTATATCCTCATAAAAGTTTTGTGGAGAAATAACTAGTTAGAGGAAGATACATGGGAAATTTAGGATATGATGAATCAAAATTTCCCTCATTTGTTTTTATATTAATGATGAATTGTGAGAGAAAAATTCATTTTAAGGGGGGTATAATGTAACACCCCGAGTTTTTATAGACCTTTATTCTTGAATAAATTAATATTTTCATTTATATCTTGAAATAAACTAAGTCAAATATTCCTTTTAAACTAAAAAAACTTATCGTATGTTACATGCAACACCTAGTTGGCGTACGATGCACGTAATACTGAGTTGGTGTACGATAGATGCAACATTAAGTTTCTATGAAACTTCTCTTTTTTATTTTTTAAATTATTTAAATAAGATAATTATAACCTAGCCATTAAATCTAGTTATATGAATAGTAAAAACTACTTTTCAAATATTTTTTATAATTTTTTATATAAATAAAATATATTGATAATAAAAGATATGATTTTTGGTAAGTCCTTCTATGTTTAAAAATAAAATTTTCTAAAATAAATCTATTTTAATTTCCTTATAATAAAGTTAATTTTAGAAACATTTAGAAATTAAATTTGATAAAATAAACCTCATTTTTTAATTCAAAATTTCGAAATTATCTTAGGGTTATTTTTGCGATTTTTCTGAGAAACTTCATTTTTTTGATGAATAGTGAAAAATACTAGTTTTTAGTTAAAAATGGTTTTTTTATAATTAATTATTATTGAAAAATGATATTATATATATTTATTAAGGCCAAATTATATAAATATTACATCTATTAAAACAATTTCAATCATTAGAATTAATTTCACTTTGAAACTGAATATAAAATCTTAATAAACTTTTTAACTTTTTCCTACTTTAAAACCCTATTATTTTGTCCCTTCTCTGATATTAGCATTAATCTTAATTTTGCCGATTTTGTGATTTGAATTTCAAAAATCAAACATAAACCATTTTATTCAGCTTAATATTTATATTCTAGTAGGACCATGTTAATTTTTGACCAAAATAATTAGTAAAAGTGATTAAAATTAATCACAACAGTTAAGGCCAAATTAAGATTAATTAGGGAATAAACCCTAAAATTAAGGGTCCAAATGACCTATACACTTTTCTAAAACCCATTGGATTTCCATATTTCGGCCATACACCTTCCATTATTGAGTTTTATTAGTTTTTTATGAATTTTTTTGTTAATAACATGTGCACACCTAACTTGTTTCTAAATTTTTTAATTGAGTATGTTTCCTTCCCTATAAAAGGCCACTACCTAGACCCATTCCTCACACCTCTCAAACCTTTAATTTCGTGCAATATATGCCTAACTATCCTCCCTAAAAACCTTAACTTCGACCTTGAATCCCCAATTTTGGAATAAACCTTCTCAAGGAATCCTTTTCGCACAAACCAAAAGGAGTTACCTGATTTAGAGGTAACATCTTCTCTAAAGTTCCTTCCATTTATTTTCCTTCTCCAACCCCTACACTCTATTTATTATAATATTGTGTGATAAATCCAGTATCAACCATATAATAGGATTTTTTTATGAAAATTTTATGATCTAAACTTACACACAACTCCATCTAATGGATTTTGAACATACTGTTTCTGTGTACGATGAACTAATACCTCACGAAATGATGATTGTTCATTTCTCCATTACCACCAATCATGGTGGACATTATTATAGAAACTCTATTTATATATTTCATATATTATATTTAATATGTATTTAATTTTCTTTATTCATTTTATAAGACACACCCCTTTATTTTCCATTTGGTGTTAATATGATAATCTCGTTTGAGGAAGTGTAGACTACCGCCCCCTCAAAGCGATGTGATTCCTTCACACACCACATAGAATTTATTAAGGATGGTTTTAATGAAATTATATGACATATTAATTATAATGGAATAATGATACACACACACACACATTCACAAACACACACATAGACATATTTCATTTACATACTTTCGTTCAATACAATAATAAATACAGAAACATCGTTCATGCTTACGTACAACTTACCATCTCCATGAATGGTGTATTACATTTCGTACTACTATATTTTATATATTATTATAATAAAAATATACTATATAAACCTGTTATTTATATCATGGTTTACATTCTAGAATCATGATATAAGTATAAGTACCAAAGATGTAACAAATTAATACATATGTGAAGAACAAAGTAAATTTTACCTGAAGTGAAACCTTAACATAGAATCCTTAACAAGCAGGTAATGTAAGGTTATAATAAAACCTTATATGGTAATATATATAATAATATGATTATATGAAGGATGTATAATATACTTATATTTATTATGTAGGAATCTTGTATGAGTACGGAGAGAGTCAAGACACAAGGTAAGGGGATTTCATCTCCCTATTAATTTTTGTGAGATAATTTTTATGTTCGGAACTCTTTCCTTTTGTGTGGTGTATATAATGAATATTATTTTATTATATGTATATTGTTATTAAATTTATGGGAATTAAAATTCCCATTTTATGATCATTATTTCATGGGGTTTATGTTTTAAAAGTTACCAAATTGGTAAAAATGTTTTGTCTCAATTTGACTTCTTTGAGACTCATTTTTTGTTATACACTTAAACTCTCTTTTAAGGTGAATATAATTCCATTTTACATGAGATATAATGAATATAAATATTTTAATGATATTATACATTTCATTTAATTTCATTTACTTACATGGAGAGCATGATATCAAAATTATTTTGTGTCTTCTTTATAAGTTTTCAACGAATTTTATAAGAAAATTATTTTCAAATGGTTTTATGTATTAAAAATCCTTTTTCAATCAATAAAGGATATTTTCATTAAGAAACATTTTTAGATTATATTTAAAAATCATTTTCCATATAAGATGACATCTATTGATGTTACTCAAGCCTATCTAGGAAATGATCTAAAGGTTCTATTCATATCCTTTCTATGAATGAGTTATTCTTAATTCCATGGTCTTTATGAAACCCATCTCTCCTTCATGGGTTATATATTTATGAAACATGTTACTCTTTCACAGGTTATATGCTTTTGAAACCCGATTCTTTTCATAGGTCATGTTTATGATAAATTTATTATAAAACTTTTCCCTTTCCATAGGTTATGATATGTTTACATGTTTATGATACCAATTTCATTTCATGGGTTATGATATGTTTATTTATGATCTTGTGGCACATGTATATATGATTTCATTATGTGACAGGTGAGACCTATATCTCCCTCCAATGCATTGTATAATGATTTATTTCTCATGAGATAAAATATGGCTGTAATGAGGGTTACTTGGTTTAATAATACAAGGCTGGAATGAGGTTTACTCGGTTCACTAATACATGGTTGGAATAAGGGTAACTCGGTTCAGTAATACAGGGATGGAATGAGGGTTAACTGGTTCAATAAAGGACTTTGTCCCCTAAGATGGTCTTGGAAATGATGCCTTGGATAATATAGAAATTAGTATATGCTTATGTGTAGCCACAATTCCATGTATTAGTCCTATATTATGCTTTAATGGAGTATGATATTTATTTCATTATAATTCATGTCTTATAAACTTATAGTCATTATTCCATGATCTCTATTATGATCTTTGATTTAAAGGGTTTGATCTTCTATCTTCATGATCATGTTCTATTACCATTATGCTCATGATTATACTTACATATATCCCTTGTTTTCCCTTAATGAGTATCTGATCTCACCCGTTTTTATGATTCCTTCTATATATTGTGAAGATATGTATTATGTTTGAGGTGTCTAGGAATGGTTCTAGTCAAGAAGAACCTAGTGGGAGATAATATACTCACTTATGTATCAGTTTATATATATTCCATGTTTCCTTGGGTACTAGACTAGTAGGGTGTTATTGCGTCTTTTTGTGTAATGTTTAAGTATTCCACAAAAGTTATGTAATGTTAATGTTTGTAAAGAATATGTCACTATATAAACACCCCCAAAGCATTTGAGTTTCAGTATATAGTACTCAATGTAGGCGGGGTATGTATAAAATTATCATTAAAATTCAATCATATATACATAGAAAACACACAATAACAACCTAAATGTTACACATCAATAGTTCATCATATTTATCTTATTATTAACATCATACTAACATCATCAAAAGATGACACTACGGAATGCATATCTAGTACACTAAAAAAACCCATTTTAAATTCTTTTAATTACTGATTCAAACCTTTTTTAGATTATTAAATTACCAAACACTGTTTATATTTTATCCATTTAACTTCATATTGAATGAAAAACCACTACAACCAACATTCAAATTGAATTCTCATTTAAGTATATCCAGTTCATAATTATTGAATTCGTTAAACTAGTTTCTACATGTAAATTACAACCCACATTTATTAATTTCCATCCCATACCATTACCCTTTCATTATTACCATCTTCATATTCCATCGCTACCAGTCTACTATAATAAGGCACAACACATTGACCCATTAGGTATCCTTCAAAATCCAACACCGCAACCCAACCATTTCACCACAACCATATATCAACCAATACAATTTCACTACCCGTAACACTACCCAAACATAAAATAATCACCACCTTCATAGCACAATCTCCAAAAATTACACACAACCAAAATTCCAACAACAAACAAACTAGAAGTACATAATAAAATATTTTCGAAGCACATAAATTGAAAATTCATTTAAAGATGAGTTTTCTCATCAATTCATTATCTAGTGCATTTGTATTTTCACATAGATTCTATATTATTACTCAACTAGTTAGTTAGTCATATATAAGTTATTATCCATATATAAGTGATGTATTTAGCACAAAAAAGGTTCTCAATCTATATTAAAGGTTTATAATTCACAATAGCCACTACATATATATCACAATAACTTATATGTTTTAAGAGAAAATAAAAGGAAATATAATGAAAACAGATAAAAAACAATTACTCACCTCCCCTTACAATTAAATTAAATTGGGTTCATCATATTCATTAATTAATCCATACCATCCAACCATTGGAAAAAAGCATACTAATTCCACAAATGCACAAATAAGATGATAATAGGGACCCCTATCTAAAATTATTGTACACTGAGAAATAATGAGACTATAAGGAATGAGGGATGATGTGGAGACATAAAATATTACATGATATTGTAGAAAATAAAGGTATAAAGGGTTTATAAACATGACTTGAACTGTGAAAGGAAGTATTCAATGAATTTAGACAACTCTTAATGTTCAAGAATAAGGTTCTATTTCATCTGGACCTAAAAGAAACAAGAAAGGAATCAAATAGAGGAAGTGATATACTTTAAGATTCTAGATAAAAATCATGGAATAACCCTCTAGATTAATATATTTAAATTTCATTTTCACATATATTTAAATTGAATTTCATTTAAAACTTGTGAAACAACTTATTTAAAACCCCAGGTGTAACGCCCCGACCCCAGTTACCTAGAGTCAGTGCATTATTACGTAACATTGGCATGATCACAAAAGATCAAGTCTCAAAATAATGATTAGTTTAGTAGCCTTGGAAACACTAGATACATTCATAAATGTTACATTACATCATAAAGTATAAAACTACAATAACATAGTCTTTATAGTACACACTCATATCCCCTTCAGGATATCCCTATAGGTCAGTCATAAAATATTTCTTCACATCCTAGGAAAAATAAAACATAGAAAGGGGTGAGCTCAGATGCTCAGTAAGGATAACAATATAGAGGAAACTTTCATAAATAAACATAAACATTTAAGGCAATGTATAAATAAAACAAAAGCCTTTTAAACTTGAACTTTAACATAATATGGCAAAAGTAAAATGTAATAATGCCATTTACTTATTCACATGTATATTCTACTAGTCTAATAATCACATGCAATATCAATAACCACTTTCATAATGATGGAATGCATAATGCCAGACTATCATAACCACGTAGCCAAGGCCTCGTGCTAAGACTACAAATAAGATTTTGTCAAGGCCTCCTTCCAAGACACTAGTTTTTCTCATGAGACCTACCGATGCATCAAGGAGCTATAGTGGGCTCCACCTATCACTTACTAAGTCCAATGCATTCTTTATATGAAAACATTTAAACATATCATAAACCATAACATAATCGTATCACATAAAAAATGCATAAAGGAAAAATAACATCTCCACATTTTAATCACAAGATATCAATACAACACATTGATATAATAAAACCATTATAAATACCAAAATAAAATTAAAGTAAAACATGTTATTTATTTTTCATTTAAAAAAGTTATGGCTCGTAGAGGAATCCGAAACTCAAATAATGGTCATGGTGGCGGAGAATTCGTTGTCGCCGCGTACGTAAGACAAAAAATTCCTTTTGTAGTTTAGTAAAAATGATTCGTATAAAAAGATTCCTTTTGAATAAAAGTAAAAGTCAAATGAGTTTATAGTTGCATAAAAAAAAGTTGTGTATAAAATAAAATATGCCTCAATGAAAGGAGATTGAGACGAAGTCCCTTACCTCATGTATAATTTGAATCGATCGTTCTTTAATATCTTGAATAATAAACTAGAGTTAATTTATACTTTCTTAAGAACCTTTTTTAAGTTCATTAATCCTTTTATATCACTTATTACCATGTTATGAATATTATGTAGTCATTTAAGTTAATAACAGTCGTTTTGTCAATCTTTGGTACATGAGTCAACAATAAACTTCTTATAATTACAAGTTGTTTATGTGGTAGAATATCCATTATCTCTAGAATTATATTCATGATATAGATATCATATATATCATATATATCCAGTAGATACATGAATTTATAATATTACATAACATTTAGAGGTAAGAAATGAAATGCACCGTTCATGGAGACGGTAAGCCGTACGTACGCATAAATGCTACTTTCATTTATATTTTGTATTTAATGGAATGAAATCAAAATTATATAAAGGTATATTATAATTATAGTATAATATCAAATATAATATCATTAACTCCATTATTTATACGTCCCACATATGGCATTAATGATTCAAATCACTTTGAGGGGGCGGTAGTCCGCACTTCCTAAAATGAAATTATCGCGTTTGCCCATAATAGAAATCATAAAGGTATGCCATAAATGAAAAGTACAGAAGCATAACAAAAATATAAACATAATATATATCATATATAGAAACATTTTCATCATAATGGCCACCATGATAGGTGTTAAAAGAAGATTGAGCAATCATCGTTTCGTGAGGCATTAATTCACCACCCACAGAAACAGTATGTTATTTAACCATTAGACGGAGGTGTGTGTAAGAGTAAATAAAATAATTATCGTAAAAACATACTAGTATATTTAATATACTGGTGTTTTTACAAAATAATGGAATAAAAAGGGTTTAAGGGGTTGGATAAGCAAAATAAAACAAAAGAATATAAGAGAAGACATTGCCTTAAAATCAGGTAACTCTTTTTGATTTGAGCTAAAGGCTTCCTTGGGAAGACTTCTGCCCAAAGTGAGGCTTATAGGAGTAAGAGAGGGAAGTTGAGAGAGTATTTGGGAAGATTTTAGCCAATCCAAATGGATTTGAAGGTGTGAATATGGTGGTAGAGGTGGGTGCCTTTTATAAGAGGAGAGGAGGGGATCTTTTGGAAAGATTGAAATGTTACTTTATTATGAAATGATTTTCGTATTTTAAAGGTCCCACAATGATATATTTCTAGGAGAAGGTGATAAGGGTTCTAAATAAACCCATCCAATATGATTTAGACAAGTTTAGGTCTTATATTTTACCTTATCTTTTCATTTTATTTAAATCATACATTAATGAGGTAATCGCTGCATCATCATGGTGTCATAAATAAATTTATTTATTTAATGTATAAAAATTATAAAAAAATACCATGATTTAGGAAATCTTTTTATATTTCCAGTTAATATTTATAGTCTAAGAGATGATTTATGTAGAAAAAATTAAAATTGTTTTACTTGGGTGATACATACTTTCGTTATATTTTCCTTTCTTTAAAAATAAAAAGATAAAATGTCACTATCACACAAAAGTGATTCCGTGGTGTCCCAAAGTTTGGAACAAGGCATGACATGGTCAAAAATGACACAATAAGTAGCATTAGGACACATGTTGGGGTCATTGTATATTATTATGATATTATTTTATTACCCTTAACTACCCGATTACTAATTAATCATGATAATTAAAGATAATTGTCGTCGTTACTATTCATAATGTCTAAAAAAACAAGAGTCTTAATTACATAATTTGGACATTCTGATTCCAAATATGGAATCCATTTTACCAAATTATAAACACAAAAATTGTAGTAATTAATTTGAAAATTATTCCCACTGTCAAAACAAATAGCGTGTTTTTAAGAAACAATATCTATCAAAAGATTGAGAATTGTTTATGTCCAATTTCAAAGTAAAATTAATTATAATGACCAACATTGGATAAAATGGTAAAATTATATTCTAATTATACTTTAAAACCACTCAATAGTGTAATTTATCTCTATAAATTATTTCTATTAAAAATGTTTTTTTAAGTATTTTTCACTATTCATTGAAAATTAGAAGTTCTCAAAAAAATACCAAAAATTCAACATAGGATAATTTTGATATTCTGAATCCAAAAATTAAGTCCATTTTGAAATATAAAATTTATATAATTTCAAAAAGTGGGTATTAATATTCATAATAGCTAATTTGATTGGTCGCAGTGTGTTAGAACTCGAGGTTGCGTACAACACATGCTGCTCTATTATTCAAAGAGAAGTGTACCATGGAAGCTTAGGGTGTTACATTCTCCCCTACTTAAAATAATTTCATCCTTGAAATTTCTAAAATATAACTACATGAAAAGACTTGGGTAGTTCTTCATCATAAGTTCCTCAAGTTCCCACGTTTCCTCTTCCATCTTATGGTTCGTCCATATTACTTTTACCAGACGAGTCGTCTGGTTTCTCAGCACTGGTTCTCTCGTATCCAGAATCCTGACAGGATCTTCGCAATAAGATAGACCGGGTTCCAGTTCAAATTCCTCATAGGTGAGTACATGTGTTGGGTCAGGCATGTATTTTCTCAACAGTGATTCATAGAACACATCGTGAAATTTAGAGAGGCTTGGAGTCATTGCCAAACGGTAAGCTACAACCCCAATTCATTCTAGAATTTCAAATGGTCCGATGTACTTGGGACTTTTTTCCCTTATTACCAAATCGTATAACTCTCTTCCATAGAGATACCTTCAAGAAAACATAATATCCTACCTGAAATCCCAAATCCTTCCTTTGGTTATCGGCATAGCTCTTCTGCCTACTTTGAGCTGTTTTGATGTGGTTTTGGATTACCTTCACCTTTTCCATCGTTTCCTCAACAAGTTTTGGGCTTACGAGTTTTCTTTCACCAACATCATCCCAACAGGTTAGTGTGCAAAATCTCTTTTCATATAAAGCTTCATATGGTGCCATCCGAATTCTTGAATGGAATCTATTGTTTTAGGAAAATTCTACCAGAGGTACATATTTATCCCAAATACCTTGAAAGTCAAGTGAGCATGATCTCAACATGTCTTTTAAGGTTTGAATAGTCTATTCTGATTGTCCATCTATTTGAGGGTGGTAAGTAGTGCTCAAACGAAGTTCAGTATCCAGGGATTTCTGAAGACTTTTCCATAATCTTTATGTAAAATGGGGATCACGATCCCAAATAATTGATAGGGGTACTCCATGAAGTCTTACAACTTCGTTAATATACAGTCTTGCTAAACGTTCAAGTGGTAAATCTTCTCTTATAAGAAGAAAATGTGCTGACTTGGTAAGACAATCAACAGTGACCCATATTTCATCATTCCTTCTAGGAGTCTTTGGTAGTCCCATTAAAAAGTCCATTGTAATATTATCCCATTTCCACTCAGGTATGGGAAGAGGTTGCATAACTCCTCCAGGAAGTTTCCTCCCAGCTTTCACTTGTTGAAAAACCATACATCTTGACACAAAATCAGCAATATCTCTCTTCATGTTGTCCCTCCAAAAATGTTCCTTAAAATCTCTATACATCTTAGTGCTACCAGGGTGTATAGAGAAATTGGAACTATGTGCATCATCCAATAATTCCCTTTTTAGACCAGCTATATTGGGAACACAAAATCTCTTCCCAAATTTCAAAATTCCATCTTCATACACAAAGTCACTCAATCTCCCATCATTCACATCTTTAATCATCTTCTGAAACTCTTCATCATCACTTTCAGAACTCTTAATGCTTTCTAGTAAAGATGGTTTGGAAACCATTTGAAAAAGGATTGATGTTTCACCTTCCATAGTTATTCCCATGTCCATCTTCACTAGATCCATGAAAATAGGATCCCTTTCAATTCTCATATTGTTCAAAACTCCATGATCTTTTCTTCTCAAAGAATCTTTCACCATATTTTCCTTCCCCAGGTGGTAGTGTATCGTGAAATCATAATCCTTGAGTAATTAAAGCCATCTACTTTGCCTCATGTTGAGTTCTTTTTGTGAGAAAATATATTTCAAACTCTTGTGATCAGTATAAATCTCACATTTTCACCGTAGAGGTAGTGTCTACATATCTTCAAAGTAAAGATCACAGCTGCTAACTTGAGATCATGAGTGGGATAGTTTTGCTCATGAATTTTCAACTGTTGTGATGTGTAGGCAATAACCCTATCATTACGCATAAGGACACAACCAAGTCCTTTCTTCGATGCATCACTATAAATAACGAACCCATCATTCCCCGATGGTAGAGTCAATATAGGATCATTAACTAATCTTATATTTAGTTCTATGAAAAATTCTTTACACTCTTTTGTCCAAACAAATTTAACCCCTTTACGTGTTAGCTTCGTTAATGGGTTAGCCAATCAGGCAAAATTATGGACAAAACGTCGATAATAACCTGCTAAACCAATAAAACTGCGTACCTCAGTTATACTCATCGGTGCTGGAAATTCTTGGATCGCTCTTGTCTTAGATGGATCAACATAGATTCCATCCTTAGAGACAATATGGCCAAGAAAATAAATCTCATGAGGCAATAATTCACACTTGCTAAACTTACCATATAATTCTTGTCTTCTAAGAGTCTTTAGAATAATTTGCTAGTGATTTTCATGATCTTCATAGCTTTTAGAGTATACCAAGATATCATCAATAAATACCACTACGAATTCATCAAGATATTCCTTGAAAACTCTATTAATTAAATCCATGAAGACAGAGGGTGCATTGTTCAATCCAAAAGGAATTACTGTAAACTCATAATGCCCGTACCTGGTTTGAAATGCCGTCTTCAGAATGTCTTCCTTCTTCACACACGACTGATGATATCCAGATCGAAGGTCAATAATTGAAAATTATTGAGCTCCATGCAGTTGGTCGAATAAATCATCAATGCGTGGTAGAGGATACTTGTTCTTTATTGTTATAGAATTGATCTCCCTGTAGTCAATGCACAACCTCATAGATCCATCTTTCTTCTTAATAAAAAGAACAGGAGCTCCCCATGGAGAAAGACTAGGGCGAATAAATCCCTTATAACTCAATTCCTCTAGTTGTTTATTTAGTTCCACTAATTCCACAATGGAAATTCTATATGGGGTCTTTGATATGGGCCTTGAACCAGGTATTAGGTCAATAGAAAACTCAAATTCTCATTCTAGAGGATGCCTAGGTAAATCTTCTGGAAACACATCAACATATTCTCTCACAATAGGCACATCCTTTATTTGAACATTCCCTTACTCTCCCATAGTTATTTCATTCTCTTCCTCCCCAATAAGTGAATTTAGTTGAGCTACTGGGGGTTGATCTAGATAAGAATTAGGTGGTGATGATTCTGCTCTAAAGATAAGGTGTTCTTTATCATCATCATCAAAAATTGTAACCTCTTTCTTCTTACAATAAATATTCACATCATGGTCCGAAATCCAATCCATACCGGGGATTATATCAAATTCAATCATGGGTATGATGATGAGATCAACAGATAAAGAACATTTATGTGCTCTAATGGGAACTGATTAACAAAACTTTATTGCAATGATATTTCCCTTAGGAGTTTTGACTGAAAACTCCCTTGTTAAATCAAATTAAAAATATCTAATTTTCTTAGAGAACTGGGAAGATATGAAACAATGAGATGATCCATAATCAAATAAAGCATTTACTAAACTTGAGGAAACCATTAAATTACCTGCCACCACGTCTTTCGGAGCTTCTACCTCAGCAGTAGTGATATCATAAGCTTGTCCTTGATCCCTTGGCATTTTCTAAAGTAGGTTCCCCTGACGCTTAGTACATTCATTTTCATAATGTCACATCTCCCTGCAATTGTTGCATTGAAAATCAGTAGCTTCTTTATTCCCCTTGGAATCACGAGCTTGGGGGCCTTTTTCACCACACTTGTAAGAGACTCTCATTCCTTTAAAGTAAGTACCGGGGTGTTTATTACCACATTTACTACAGGATGGATAATCAAATTTTCCCTTATTCCCCTTATTTTCATTTCCAGAGTGATCAACAGATCCCTTCTTCTCTTTCTTTTCTTTAAAGTCGTAAGACTTAGAGAATTCCATTTCCATATTAATAGCACATGAGACATTGTATTCGTATAATGAGAAGGATTGTGAGACCAATACTCGATAGAGAAATGGTTTTAACCCATCAACTAAATGATCAATCTTACTTATTGGGTTACGTATATAATTTGTAGCATACCTCTCTAACCTTGTAAAGTTGGCCTCATACTTTGCGACATTCTTATCCTCCTTTTGTCTGAGACTCAGAAATTGCCTTTCCATATCTTCTCGATGGTCATAAGGAAAGTATTTTTCTAAAAAAATCTCTTTGAACTCCCTACATTCCACATTTGATACTTCATCATCATCCTTTGTGTTTTGAATCAATGACCACCATTGATCAGCACCTCCAGTGAGGCAGTAAACTGCCATGATAACCTTTTCCCTTTCACTACCCCCCAAGGCATGGAATATTCTCTCTAAGGAATTTATCCATTTCTCAGATACTAAGGGATTTGTACTCCCATTTAATTTTGGTGGTTTTTTCCTCATGAAGAGATCTAACATTGACCCTCCACGCTGCGGATCAGGGTGCTCTATATGGGTAAGGTTATTATTCATAACCTGAGTGAGTTGTCCCAATATGGTGATAAGATGATCAGCACCAGTTGTATCACCAGCTCCACTATAATTATCTTGAGCATGAGGGAAATCCCTACATGGAGTGCGTGTATTGATAGAGTTTCCATTACTTCCACTAGGCACCATTTCTAAACAATGGAATAAACTATATCAGTTCATGAATAAAAATACATAATTCCATACTTGTAAAACACTTAACATAAATTAAATAGTTTATGGATGTAATCCATAATCATAAAAATGTTTTCTTTGAGGAAGTAGATACTCATAAACCCTTTATAATGGTTTGTAAAGAAAATGAGAATTATCCTAAGCATATCCCCCGGGAGTGACGTAACCAAGAGTGCAGCAAGGCCCTTTGTCGTGCACCAGTTCCCATTCGAGTCTAGCTCAAATCGGTGTTTTCGAATTTTACACCTAGGTACATCTGTGCCAGAGTTGCCTCTACCTACTTGTATCCAGACAGGGATGTATTTCTCGGAAAACTCACAAAATCTCTATAATACTAAAATTCTAGGAAGTTATTCTATACTAATCCTCAAATTCTATCTTAGGGTTATGTGCTCTAATCAGAGTTTATCTAAATCTAGCTTCCAAGGTTAGTACTAAACTACCCCTGATACCAACTGTAATGCCCTGAACCCAGTTACCCAGAGTCGGTGCATTATTACGTAACATTGTCATGATCACAAAAGATCAAGTCTCAAAAGACCGATTAGTTTAGTAGCCTTGGAAACACTAGATATATTCATAAATGTTACATTAAATAATAAAGTGTAAAACTAAAATAACTTAGTCTCCATAGTCCACACTCATATCCCCTTCAGAATATCCCTGTAGGCCAGTCATAAAATATTTCTTCACATCCTGGGAAAAATAAAACATAGAAAAGGGTGAGCTCAGATGCTCAGTAAGGATAACAATATAGCGGAAAATTTTCATAAATAAACATAAATATTTAAGGCAATGTATAACTAAAAAAAAAGCCTTTTAAACTTGAAATTCAGAATAATATGACAAAAGTAAAATGTAATAATTCCATTTACTTATTTACATGGATATTTTACTAGTCGAATAATCACATGCAATATCAATAACCACTTTCATAATGATGAAATGCATAATACCAGACTATCATAACCACATATCCAAGGCCTCATGCCAAGACTAAAAATAAGATTTTATCAAGGCCTCATGCCAAGACACTATTTTTTCTCATGAGACATACCGATGCATCGAGGAGCTATATTGGGCTCCACCTGGCACTTACTAAGTCCAATTCATTCCTTATATGAAAATGTTTAAACATATCCTAAACCATAACATAATCGTATCACATAAAACATGCATAAAGGAAACATAACATCTCCACATTTCAATCACAAGATATCAATACAAAACATTGATATAATAAAACCTTTTTCAATATAAAAATAAAATAAAAGTAAAACATGGTATTTATTATTCATTTTAAAAAAATTACGGCTTTTAGAGGAAGCCGAAACTCAAATAATGGTCAGGGCGACAGAGAAGTCATTGTCGCCACGTATGTAAGAAAAAACATTCCTTCTGTCATTTAGTAAAAACGATTCATATAAAAAGATTCCTTTTGAATAAAATTAAAATTCAAACGGGTTTATACATCGCATAAAATAAATTTGTGTATAAATTAAAATATGCCTTAATGAAAGGAGATTGAGACGAAGTCCCTTACCTCATGTCCAACTTGACTCGATCGTTATTTAATATCCTGAATAATAAACTAGAGTTTATTTATAATTTATTAAGAACCTTTTTCAAGTTCATTATTCCTTTTATATCACTTATTACCATGTTATGAACATTATGTAGTCATTTATGTTAATAACGGTCGTTTTGTCGATCTTTGGTAGTTGAGTCAATAATAAACTTCTTATACTTAAAATTTGATTATGTGGTATAATATCCATTATCTCCAGAATTATATTCATGTTTTAGATATCATATATATCATATATATCCAGTAGATAGATGAATTTATAATATTACATAACATTTATAAGTAAGAAATGAAACTCACCGTTCATGGAGACGGTAAGCCGTACATACACATGAACACTACTTTCATTTATATTTCGTATTTAATGGAAAGAGATCATAATTATATAAAGGTATATTATAATTCCAATATAATATAATATATTATATCATTAACTCCATCCTTTATACGTCCCGTATATGACATTAACGATTCAAATCACTTTGAGGGGGCGGTAGTCCGAACTTCCTAAAATGAAATTATCGCATTTACCCATAATGGAAATCGTAAAGGTATGCCATAAATGAAAAATACAGAAGCATAAAGAAAACATAAACATAATATATATCATATATATAAATAGGTTCATCATAATGTCCACCATGAGAGGTGTTTAAAGAAGATTGAACAATCATCGTTTCGTGAGGCAGTAATTCACCACCCACAGAAACAGTATGTTGTTTAACCATTAGACGAAGGTGTGTGTAAGTGTAAATCAAATAATTATCATATAAACATCATATTATATTTAATATACTTGTTTTGTTATATAATAATTGAATAAAAAGGGATTTAGGGGTTGGAGAAGCAAAATAAAACAAAAGAACATAAGAGAAGACATTACCTAAAAATCAGGTAAATCTTTTCGATTTGAGCCAAAGGCTTCCTTGGGAAGACTTATGCACAAAGAGAGGCTTCTAAGAGTAATTGAGGAAAGTTGAGAGAGTATTTTGGTAGTGTTTGGACGAGACAAATGGCTTTTAAGGTGTGAATAAGGTGGTAGAGATGGGGGCCTTTTATAAGAGGAGAGGAGGGGCTCTTTTGGAAAGATTGAAATGTTACTTTATTATGAAATGATTTTCGGATTTTAAAGGTCCCAAAATGATATATTTCGAGTATAAGGTGATAAGGGTTAGAAATACACCCATCCAATTGGATTTAGACAAGTTTATGACATATATTTTACCTTATCTTTTCAATTTATTTAAATCATTCATTAATGAGGTAATCGCTGCATCATCATGGTGTCATAAATAAATTTATTCATTTAATGTCTAAAAATTATAAAACAAATACCATGATGTAGGAAATATTTTTATATTTCCAATGAATATTTATAGTCTAATATATCATTTATGTAGACAAAATTAAAATTGTTTTACTTGGGTGATACATACTTTTGTAATATTTTCTTTTCATTAAAAATAAAAAGATAAAATGTCACTATCACACAAAAGTGATTCCATGGGGTCCCAAAGTTTGGCACAAGGAATCCCATGGTCGGAAATGACACAACCAGTAGCATTAGGACATATTTTGGGGTCATTTTATATTATTATGATATTATTTTAATACCCTTAACTACCCGATTACTAATTAATCATGATAATTAAAGATAATTATTGTCGTTATTATTCATAATGTCCAAAAACAAGAGTCTTACTTACATAATTTAGAACTTATGATTCCAAATATGGAATCCATTTTACGAAATTATAAACACAGAAATTTCAGTAATTAATTTAAAAATTATTCCCATTGTCAAAACAAATAGTGTGTTTCTAAGAAACAATATCTATCAAAAGATTTACAATTGTTTATGTCCAATTTTAAAGTGAAATTAATTATAATGACCACCATTGTATAAAATTGTAAAATTATATTATAATTATAATTTAAAACCACTCAATATTATAATTTATCACTATAAATTATTTCAATTAAAAAAGTTGTTTTTAAGTATTTTTCACTATTCATCGAAAATTGGAAGTTCTTAGAAAAATACAAAAAATTCAAAATAGGCTAATTTCGATATTCTGAATCCAGAAATGAGGTCCATTTTGAAATATAAAATTTTTATAATTTTAAAAAGTGGGTATTACTATTCCTAACAGCTACTTTGATTGGTCACGGTGTTTTAGAACTCGATGTTGTGTATAACACACGCTGCTCTATTATTCAAAGAGAAGCGTACCATGGAAGCTTGGGGTGTTACAACAGCTGCCAAGGAATTTAAATATACATTTATAACCCCAAATAAAAAATTTAAAAACATTTATTTGGGAATTAAATTACTTATTTTATATTAAAAAATCATTTTTACAAAATTATGGAACAATACGGGAATTTTGAAAATTTTGACATTTTTTTAGAAAACTACTAAAGCTACCACATAAAGGGATCGACTGTACAGAATTAACTGACTATACAGATCAACCACATGAAGAAAAATATCAAATTCATGAACTAGGAAGACAACCAAATGAAGGAAAAAGTGACCAAAAAAAAAAACCAACCTCCTGCATGACCAAGCCAAGAAACCCCGTGAACACCCCAAGCAACTGTACAAACAAACCAACCTACCATAAGAACAAACCAAGAAACTGCATGACCAGCCCATGAGATTGCATGAATAAGTCGACCTACTGCATGAACAAACCAAGTGATTTCAGGACTAATCCAAGTGACTATATTAACAAGACAACCTACCATAAGAAAAAACCAATGAAACACATAACAAACCCAATAGAACACATGAATTTATATATCAACCACACAAAAAAACTGACTAACTATACAATCAATCAATTTAATTTGATAAAAAACTTGGAAATTTATAAGGTATGAAGACCCCAAACACCCCCTTAACACCTCGATCCGATGAAAAAACACACAGGGAAGGGTTTTTAAAACATAGATCATTACATGCACATTCTCTAAATCAACTAACATACCCCTTAGAAAGATGGAAAGTCTGTTTATCTGGTCACAGTTACTCTACCAGTGTAGTAATAAAATGATGATTAATAGTCTTTAAGTCACACTTGAAGACTCCATAAAATCTACCAATTTATATATATGGAATAATGGGTTCCATAGGTTCCTTATAGTGAAAATAATGAGATCTCTAAACTAAATGATGCCAAATAGTCCATAATGTGAACAACTCATATGATACATGAGACTACGAGGCATGTAAGAGATCCAACTCCATCTAAATATATAGAATTTTCATAATTATTAGACATTAAATAGTTAACATAATTTAATTTTAAAAATATATTATATTGTGACTATGAAATTATGTTATTGACATGATAATATGATTGGAGAATTAATAATAAAATAAAATATAGATTTATTTTAAAAAAATCCATATCATTTCTTATAAATACCATGACATTAAAAATAGAATATAAGATAAATATTATTGATAATTCAATGTTTTCTCTATAATTCTAGGGAAAGGGGAGAGGGTTTGACCTTTCTATCTGCATAAAACAAACCTTTGTGAAGATTTATTTTCACTGGGTCAATTCATCTCATTCTAAACATGGGTCAACTTCATCCCCCCTCTTTTTCGTAGCATATTCATGCTCAATAGAAGCTTGGGGGAGTAAACAAGAAGACCGAAGTTATAATATTCACTCATAAGAATCTATAGAGAAATATAGAAGTTGTTAATACTTTTTAGTTGTTACATCCCAATAATTTACAATTTTCTCCTTTTAGAAGAAATTTAATTTTGTTTCTAACTTTCTTTATATACAACACTAAGTTGGCATATGTTACACATAATACTGATTTTCTTTGATAGCATATAAGACACACAAGACCAATATTAGATGTGTATATAACATCCCAAGGCTTTATGATATATTTAATTTTATATTATATATTCAATAAAATATTTTTAAATTCATCCAATATATCTAATAGACATATTATGAGAGCAAATACAGTTTTATGAATAGAAAAATGTATTTTTCTAAAGGTTGTTTTGAAAACTTTTAATGGAGCACCTATTTTAAAACTAAAATTTGAAAATTTTATAGATATTATTTGAAAAAATAAACTTCATTTATTAATTTTTAATATGAAAATTATATTATGGTTTTTTTATTTTCTGAGAAGTTTCATTTTTTGATAAATAGTGAAAAATACTCCATTGTAGTTGAAAACTACTTTCTCATTTAAATAACTATTAATGTGAAATTATATTTTAAATTGGGTTTAAATTAAAAATAGATATATTATATATATATATATATATAAATCCAATTTAGTTCACTTGAATCATTTTTATATTGAATTTAGATATAAAAACTTAGTGCTGTTTTTAATATTTTCACTTTAAGAAACCTCTTTCTTGCCACGTTTGCAGGATTAGCTTTAAATTGAATTCTTTCACTTATATGAATTGAATTTAGAAAAATAGATATAAATAGTGGGAATAGGTATAATATTTCTTTTATTATAATATAAAAATAATTTTTGACCACAATAATTAATTAAGGCAGATAAAATTAATTATAGTGATTAAAGGAAAAATGATTTTACTTAGTGGTTAAAAATTAATCTTAAGGGGCCAAATGACCTATAAAATTTTCCAAATCCCATTGTATGACCATATTCTGACCATATACCCTATTGGATTGAATTTTATGAGTTAGGGGGAAACTATTCCTTAAACTTACTTAGACATTAAGTTATGAAAGGAAAAAGGAAAAAAGAAACCTTGCTTACCTTTAACATTTATAAATCTGTGAGATATGGACAAAAAACCAAATTATATTAGTTATACACATTATTTTGAAAGGTAAAGGAGTTATTGTAATCATATTAGTTTATATTTAATTTTTTATGGATGCATTATTATGTTAAATTGCTTAAGGTATTCCAATGCAGTAATTATTTAGTTAATAATTAACTAAAATAAATGATAACAAAAATATTAAGTGAAGTAAAATGATTTAATTATTATATTTAATTATTTTCATAGATGAAAATATAATTTTACATAGTTTTTAACTTAATATATTCATATTAAATCATTTTTAGGTATTTTTAAATTTAAATTATGTAAATAATTTTAAAATTGGAATTATTGTTATTTCATAATAGATGATATTTTATTAAAAGATTTAAAATTACAAAAAAAAATATTTGTTAAATTTCCTTTTAAATTTAAATAAATATAAAATATAGTCTATTTATGGACCAATTTATATTTTAGAAGAAAATATTAACCCCTATATAGTAATAACATTTGGGCACAGTTTGGGTAAAAGCAGTTTTTTTGCACGATACACACACTTATGTTAAAATTAATTTCCAACACACATGTGATTTTTATTTTTTAAATTAAATATAATATTTATAATTTAGTTTTTATATATTTCATAATCAATATCACTTTAATTTATTCTTAATGGTTAATTTACCTAGTTTATAAATTTTATTACCCTAGATAAAACCCTTAAAGGTAAAAATTGGGAAGCTTAGATGTTAAGGAACAAAATGATAAAAATACTTTTATTTTTATGTGATGGAGGTGTGCATAGACCATAATTTTACTTTACTATATTATTTTTAATTTTGGAGGCACATGAGGTAAGGGAGACCTCCAAATAGTGTTTACCTTTTTATATTTTCAAGAATTCTACCCCCTCCACTATAGAAAGACATTCAACCCTACCATTTATTCACACCTCTCAAGAAATTTGGATCATAAAAACTCAGAAAAAATAGGTCCCCAAAATACATCCCCTAATACTAGAAGTATCACTTTGGGATGAAATCAAACCAAGTAAGTCTTTTGATATAAACCCAAATGAGTTACCCAAAAAAGATGAAACATTTTTCAATGATCACTTTTGATTCATTTCTTTATCCACCAATTAAATTATTACTATATATTTAATATTTAATAACAATAGTATAATCAGTATAATGTAATGTTTTTATTTCAATGGTATTACCTACACTCACAAACTACTATAAAATGGGATACACAATCATCGTTTGTGTGTACTGTAGACTACTTCCTCGTGAACCGATGCCGTTCATTCTTCCATTTCCACCTTTAAAGGTTAGAAATAATGTTTAAATTATAGTTTATATATTATATATATGGTATTTATAATGTATTTATTTTTATATAATTTTTTGTATAATTTTTTATATAACACATACCCTTATGATTAACATTTTTTGGGAAAACGATAACATCATTTTTGGACTGGTGGACTACTGCCTCCTCAATGTGATGTGATTCATTTACACATTAAATAGAATGTATTAAGGAATATTTTAATTAATACATATGATAAATATGAAATTAATATTATAATTTATTTATAATATACATATATATAATTTAATTTTTATTCTTTTAATATGAAAAGAAAATGGAAATAGTGTTCATGCATACGTAAGACCTACGTTCTCCATGAACGGTGTATTTCATTTCCTATATCCAAAATTTATGGAATAATATAAATAAATATATAATGAATATATATAATATTTACATAATGGTTTGAATTATGAAGATGATTAAATAATGATCAATGAAATATGAATAAAAATAAAAAGTCAAAATATACTCGAAAAATGTAGTAATTAACACTTGGAATTGTGAAAATAAAGAATGATTATTAACAAAAAAGTAATAAGATATTATAAGAAGATCATATATGATATTATAAATATGATTATGGTTCTTTTATAAGTTAATAACATTGTTAAAACCATTATACCATAGGTTAAAGATAGTTCCACTAAAAATTAAGTGTAAGGTAAGGGGATTTCTCATCTCACTTTTATTTCTGTGAGATACATGCCATATTCACCACTTATTTTTATTGCATGGTGTATATAATTACCATAAATTTATTTTATTTTTATTATAAATAAATTTATGGGGATTTAAATATTAATTTTATTATCTCTCTTTCATGGGGTTTATAGTTTCAATGTTACCAAAGTCGTAATGGAAGTTTTTTCACAATTTTCCTTCTTTTAGACATTTTTTATATTACACAACAGTCTTATTTTATAAGGTGTATATTATGATAATTTGACATGTTAAATCATGAATATAATTATTTTAAATATATTATAAGTATAATTTAATGTTATTCCATCATGGGGGTTATGATTCAAATGTTTCAAAGTGGAATAAGACTCTTTGGAATGTTTAAAGATTATTTTTCTTAAGAATGTTTTTAATGAATTTTATTGGTATTTATATTCATAAATGTCAAAAACCCTATTGTTAATTATAATAAACTAGGTATATATTTTATTTATACCATCATTATTCTATATATGGATGGATTATTATTATTTTGACTAAGGATAGTATTGATATTCAGTTCCTTGAATCATTTTTTGTAGTCATTAACTTCCACTTGACTTGTTCACTTTAGAGTGATAATTGAGCATTAATTTAAACTAAGTATACACATTATTTATCATGGATATTATTATTTCCTAAACTATATAATATTTTTATATATGGTTCCTACTTTGAATGTTATATGATTTATTGGGGGAATATTGATAAATTTGCATCCTTTACTGAATACAAATATTAAAAAAGGAACATTTTTTTATGATTCAAATTTATTATTCAACATGTGATGAATTTTTTGTTTATATAGTATATGAGTTGGGAACTAGTTAATTCAATCCACTAGAGTCATCGATAGTCTCATGGGACGAAATTAGTTGGTGAAAAAACTTTTGGGTTTTTTTCAAAGTAGTTTTAATAAGTAAAGAAGATAGATCTTGAAACAAATCAGATGGGTTTCTACCCACATACTCAAAAATTATTGAGGATAGATCTTGATAGTAACTATATTAAGGATAGATCTTGATTGTCCAGACATCCAACATTATTCATTCCTAAATTATTATAATTTAATGTGATTACTTGTTTAGTTAGAATATCCATGGTCAAGCTTTAAGATCATGTGATTATTTATATGGAATTATTGGATCATATTTTATTCTTACCATATTATTTAGTCATTATTAATTCATGATAGCTTCTGCTATACTTTACCCTTAATGAACATTTGATCTCACCCTTATTTTTTTTCCTTTCACTAGGATATGTAGATGAATTCATCGAATGAGTTTAAAGGATGTAGTTTATTAGCATTTGTTATGAATTATGTTTTATTTTCTATTAAAAATATATCATGGGTATCAATTATGTAATTGGATTTTATGAAACTTCTAAAATATTACTATTTTTCGATTTTATTCCTTGTAATCATGCCAATGTTTGAATTAAGGCACCAGATCTGGGATTTGGGGGTTGGGGTGTTATAGTTGGTATAAGAGGAAGTTTAGTAGAAACCTTGGAATCTAGATTAAAAAAACATAGATTAGGGAACATAACCCTAAGATAGACTTTGAGTATAAGTATAGAAGAACATCACAAAGAAACCATGTTTATTACTATGATATTATCTACACATTTTTTTTTCAATTTCTGTTAAGTATTTTACTAATTTTGGATAATATATTATATTTCATAATGATATTATCTAATTTAGGGTATGTTAAAATTTAGAAATAAAACCTAGTAGAAGGAATGTGAACCTCACCAATGTACTTGATCCAAAGAGTAAAAAGGGTCATATATTTTATGGTCTTATGCCAATATTTAAAAAGGAACTAGTATCCAAAATATTTTCATCTTATGAGTAAATAGTATCATGTTATAAATAGATAAAGAATGAGTTATATAATTATTATTGATTCAGAGGTAATAACATGAAGAAGAGGAAAAATAGGCAAAATATGGATAATGGAAAGACAAGAAAAAAGTATTTTCCCACACGTGATAATTGTGGAAGGAACCACCATTGGGAATTCTTGAAAGGATTGTGAGTTTTTTATAAGTGTGGAAAAAGGTTCATCATGAAAATGTATTCAAATGGAAGAAAGAAAATACTACTATTCTGCTTTTCAACTATAGTTAAATGGGGAAATATTCAAATAAATGCCCCAAACATCAAGGGAGTATACCTCATAAGAAGTTAATGGATCATGGTCAGCCTTATGCTATTACAACAGACGAAGAGGAATGATTATTGTTTTTATTTTTGGATTCAAGAATTATTTAATTTGATTATTTTATCAATTATGCACTGGTTATAATAATTATGGAATATATGAGGATTTTACTGTAGTATTTTTTCATTAAGGAGTTGAAAGTGTATGTTGAATTGTACCAATGTCCTTGAATAATGATTTAGTGATAGTTGAAATTTTTGGAAAACATATGGTTGAGGGAAAGATAACCATTAATATGTTCCTAAGATTGAGATAATGATGTTGGAATAAAGAGATGATTGATTTGGATAAAGTAAACTGGACATTACTTACTAGTTGGAACTGATTAACAATTTTTTGGCAAAGTAGTTATTCTATCGTTGATAAAGTCTACAACATTTTGGATTTAAATAATATTTCCAATATATTACGTTTTAAATAAGTAATAAAGAATCATTCATGTTTTCACTAGGGATTTAAAGTAATTCAAGTTATTACCATTCTTCAAGAGAATACATGAAAAATGTTTTCAATTGTTGGTATTTGACAATTAAGAGCCACTTCATGTTGTTTGTAAGTTCATTTTGGAAAGTCAGTGACATTATTTATAAAGTGTCAGATCATAATATTTTTGAAAAATTTAAGCATTTATGAAATGGTTTAATTTGATATATGGATGAAGTTTTATGTGTTAATGTATTATTTTACCATATAATGTAACATGTTCTAAGAGACGAAGTAGAAATAGTTTAAGGCACAAACAAAGGATATGATTGTTTTTTTGAAATAGAAACATATATTTACATATATTATAATAGTGTGAAATAATTACTCAAATAGCAAAAAGGTACTTGAAACAAAAATTTTGTATGATTTTCAACATTTTTGATAATATCAATGACCTTTTTCACACCTTTGGTTTATGGCTTTGTGGTCAACAACTTTCTCACGAACACATTCTCTTTCACTATCCATTAGAACTTGATAGTTATATTTTTATTCCATTTTCATGTTTCTATTTACCACCCATGTTATTATACTTTTGAACCTAGTTACAAGACCAATTTACTTCCATTTCTCTCTTATTAAGAGGATATTTTATTAACTATTTTACGATGTGGGTTTTTCAACAGTGGAATTTTCAAGTATCAAACCCTAGATTATTGAGATCAAGTTTGAATTGTGAGGATGAAATTTATTTAAGTTGGGGGGAATTTAACAACCAAATAATTTACCATATTTTCATTTATCATAAATTTAATTTTGTTTCTACTTTTTTTATACGCCACACTAAGTTTCCTTGTGTTACGCACAATACCGAGTTCCTTCAATAGCGTATAAGATAATAAAGACCAAGATTAGAAGTGTATATAACATATTGAGACTTTATGATATATTTATTTTTATATTTTATATTAAATAAATTGTTTATAAATTCATACAATATATTTTATAGACATATGATAAGAACAAATCCAATTTACACGGAAAAATCTGTATTTTTCTCAAGGCATTTTTACCATCTTTTAATGGGGAACCTATTTTAAAACTAAATTATTAACACTTTTAAAAATTTTATTTGTAAAAATAAACTTAATTATTGAATTAATAATTTTGAAATTAGCTTAGAGTGAATTTTTGGTATTTTTATGAGAAATTTAATTTTTTGAGGAATAGTGAAAATACCGCATTTTAGTTGACCTCTGCCTTTCCTTTTAAATAATTATTAATATTAAATTATATTTTAAATTACTTTTAAAGTCAAAATAGATCTATTATACATATATTAATCTAATTTAAGTCATTTTAATTATTTTTATATTGATTTTAGAAAGTTAGTGATGTTTTGAACATTTTCACTTTAAAAACCCGATTTCTCGCCACGTTTATAGGATTAGCTTTAAATTTAGTTTTTCTAATTATATGTATTGAATTTGAAAAAATAAATATAAATAGTTGGAATTAGTATAATATTTAAAGTTTAATAATATAAAATTAATCTTGAACATAATAAATAGTGAGGGCAGTTAAAATTAATTACAGTGATTAAGGTAAAAATGAGTTTACCTAGTGGTTACCTTTAATCTTAAGGTTCCAAATAACCTAGAAACTTTTAAAAACCCTTAGGATGGCCATATTATGACCATATAACTTCTCTTATATAATTTTATGAGTTAGGGAGATACTATTCCATGACAGTCACCAATATAATATGTTAGTGAAAAAAAAGAAACCCTCCTTAATTTTAATATTTAAAAATCCATGAGATATAGAAACAAAACCACCTTAGCTCGGTTATAGAAATTATTTTGAAAGTTAAAGGAGTTATTTGAATCATATTAACTTATATTTAATATTCAGGGATGAATTAGTTAGTCAAAGTGCTATCGGAATGCTAATGTAGGAATTATTTAGTTTATAATTAACTAAAATAAATGATAATAAAAATATTAAAAGTGAAGTAAATTGTTTGAATTATTGCCTTTAATTATTTTTGATATTAATATATAATTTTACATAGGTTTTAATGTAATATATTCAAATTCCATAATTTTATTTATATTTCTAAATTTAAATTAATCAAATAATGTCTAAATTGACATTAATGTTATTTTATAATAAATGACATTTTATTAAAAGAATTAAAATTTCAAAAAATACTATATTTTAAGAAAATTTATATTTAAATGTTAATAAATATAAAATTTTGTGTATTTAAGGACAATTTTATCTTTTATAATAAACATATTTACCCCTAAATAGTGAAAACATTATTAGCACGGTTCGGGTTAAAGTAGTGTTTTTGCGCGTTACATGCCCTTCTGTTAAATTTAATTTACAAAACACATGGAATTTTGTGTTTTTTAAATTAGATATAATATTTATAATTTTGTGGGTATATATTTTTTAACAAATCTCCCTTTAATTTAGTCTTAATGGTTAAATTACCTATGTTATAAATTTAATTACCCTAGTGAAAACCTAAAAGGTAAAAATAATGAAAATTAGAAGTTAAGAAGAAAAATGAAAAAAATAATTATATTTAAGTCTTTTATAGGTTTAAATCAACCATATGTTCACTTTAATTCATTAGTTTTAAATTTTTGAGGCACACAAGGTAAGAGAGACCTCACAATAGTGTTTACCTTTTTAAATTTACAAGAATGCCACTCCCCCTTCCACTTTAAAAATGAATTCACCCCTCTCACTTTTTCACTACTGTTAAGACATTTGGATAATAAAAAAACTACCAAAATAGCTCCCAAAAATCCCCAACCTCATTCTAGAATCCTAAATTTGGAAAGAAATAAATCCAAGAAAGGCTTTTGGTATAAACAAAAAGGTATTACCTGAAAAAGAGGTAACATTCTTTAGCGATCACTTTTGTTTCATTTCTTTATACACCCTTTAAATTATTATTATATCTTTAAAATATAATAAAATAAGTATAATAAATATAGTGGAATTTTTTTAGGTCAAATGTATGGCCTAAAATCACACACACTTCCTTCAGATGGGATACACAATCATCATTCGTGTGTACGATGGACTACCACCTCACGAACCACTGTAATAATGATAAAATTATTGTTTATATATGATATATATGATATTTATAATTTTTTTATTCTTATGTAATTTTTTATATAACACACACCTTCATTACTTCCATTTTGTGGGAATACGATAACATCATTTTTGGATGTGGGGACTATCACCTCCTCAATCCAATTTGATTCATTCGTGCTTTAAATGGAATGTATTAAGTATTGTTTTAATTAAAATATGTGATAAATATGAAATTAATATTATACTGGAATTATAATATATATATTATTTAATTTTTTTATTTTAATATGATAAGAAAATGGAAATGACTTTCATGCTTATGTATGGTCTACCATCTCCATATATAATGTATTTCAATTCATATATCCAAAATTTATCGATTATTATAAATATATATATTCTGAACATATATAATATTCACATAATGTTTTAAATTCTAGATATTATTAAATCATGATCTATGTAATAGGAAAAAATTCAAAACAAACTCGAAAAACTAGGCAATTAACACACGTAATAGAGAAAATAATGAAAGATTATTAAAAAATGGGTAATAAGATATTATAATAAGACCATATATGATATTATAAATATTTTTATGGTTCTGGTAAAAGTTAATAACATTATTAAAACCATGATATTGGATTTTAAAGAGTGTTTCACAAAAAAGGAAGTGTAAGGAAAGGGTTTTTCTCATCTTAATTTTATTTCTGTGAGATACATGCCACACTCACCACTTATTTATATTGTGTAGTGTATATAATTCCCATGAATGTATTTTATGTTTCATATCTTTATGTTTATTGGTATTTACTTATCCATTTTAGGATATATCTGTCATTAGTTTTACGGTTCCAATGTTACAAAAGTGGTAATGGAATGTTTGTAACAATTTTCCATATTTGAGATGTTTTGTTATGATATACACCTATATTATTTTATAAGTTTTATATAATAATCCTTTGACATTTTATATCATGAATATCCTTATTCTCATGAAATTATATGTTTTATTAAATGATATTCCTTCATGGTTATTATGATTTAAATGTTTTAAAGTGGTATTAGACTCTTTGTAATGTTTAAAGATTATTTTCATTAAGAATGTTTTTAATGATATTTTAATGGAATTTACATTCATCAATGTCAACAAAAATTGTTTTTACTTATCTTACATGGGGGAAATTTTATTTTTATACCATCCTTACTCTCTCTAGAGGGTTTATGATTATTTTGACTAAGGATAATATTGATATTCACTTCCTCGAATCATTTTTCATAGTCATTAACTTCCCCTTAATTTATTCACTTTACTATGATCATTAAACATTAATTTCCCCTAAGTATAGACATTATTTATCACATATATTCTCATTTCCTAAAATATATTCCATTTTTATATGTGGTTCCTACTTTGAAAGTTGTTTGATTTATTGGGGAAATATTGATAAATTCGTATCCTTTACTCAATAAAAATATTTTATAAGGCACATTATTTATGATTTAAATTGATCATTAAATATATGATAAATTTTGGGACAAATAGTATATGGGTTGGGGTCCAGTTAATGCAAGCCCCTCGACACATCGATAGTCTCATGGGATGAAATTATTTGGTGAAAATCCCTTCGTGTTTATTTCCAATCAATTTTAAAATGCTAGGAGGATAGATATTAACATAAATCAAATGAGTTTCAACCCATAGGTTTAAAATTTATTGAGGATAGATCATAAAAGTAACTATCTTAGGGTTAAATATTCATAGTTTAGCCATCCAAAATTATGAATTTCATTATCACCATCATCATTACTAGTTATTATTTGATTAGTTAGAATATCCATGGTCAAGTCTTAAGCTCATGTGATTATTTATATGGAATTATGGGATCATAATTTATTATTTCCATATTGATTATTAATTATTAGTTCATGATAGATTCCATTATAATTTACCCTTACCGAGAATTTCATCCCACCCTTATTTTCCCCTTTTCCCTATGATATGAAGATGAATTCTTGGAATGAGTTTCAAGGACTCACTTTATTATTTTTTGTTATGTGTTATGTTTTATTTTCTATTCGCAATGTAAAATTGGTATCATTTATGCAATATGGTTTTAAAAAATTTCTAAACTGATTGGTAATTTTGGATTTGATTCCTTGTAATCATACCAATGTAATAAATTAAGGCACCACCTTTAGGCGTTCTAGGTTAGGGCGTTACAACAATCGATACAATGGATCAACGAATCACTACGGAAAAAATTGGCATATTTATATAATAAAAAAGAATAGAAATGTTCTCTTGGACCATGTAAACAGGTTTTTTACAAGTTCTATGATGGGTTTTGGTTCTATATTTATAGCCACAGCCCATGGGTTATAACCACAATCACACCCACAAAAAATATAAAAAAAGAGTTACTAGTGATTTTTGATCCTAGGATCTCAAATTAATAAGAAAAAAGCCTTTACCCATACCATATAATTAATATTAATTATATAAACTTATAAGCACACAAACAAATATATATGAACCTATATATGAATTTTGTGCAATGGGGATACTACTGTGGTCAAGTATTGACATTGGTGGTAGACCTTTCCAGTGTCCTTCCAGCCAAAGTACGAGGCTTCCCACTAAATCTTATAACCATGGTTGATGTTGAATGTGTCTATAAAGTAGATATTACAATGTTTAGTTTTTAGACCATGTTTTTATATGGCCTAGTACCATGAAAAATTATAGATTGTGGCATTAATAGTGGTTATAAGTTTATTTTTTCAAAAGTGAATTGATCCTATGATGATTATACATAAGCACATGATGTGACCACATGTGAGAAAGGATACCATAATGCTATAAAGTTACCACAATAAAAACAATGTTTCTCCCATAAAACCACAACTATGAATCTACTACTACCATTCAAAGGATTTTTAAACTTAGTAACCTCAAATCTATTCCCAACACTATCAAATGAATAAACATTAAATGTGGTATCCTTTTAAAGAACTTGATCAATCTCAAACTGAAGATGGTGCCTATATTACATCCCTATATTTATTCCCTCTTTTTCCTATTATTTTTATCATATAATCTATGGCCGTGTGACCCTATGAAAGGATTGTATTGATACATGTTTATAGAGTAAATATAGAGATTCTCCTATTATGTAAATTTTTATGAAGTATAAATTGAATATGCATATAAAAATTTGATTCAAAATTTTCACACCAAATCATATAAAGATACCTCTTATATTCTTACATGAATTAATTATAATTTCATTCAATGTTATAAAATTTTATCATAGTCTTCCCCACTTCATTTTTATCAAACTCTCTCCTAATATATAGAACACTTTCATTTGACTCTTGATTCATGATACTAATAATTCTTTGATATTCAGGGATGGGAGTAATAATTGACCAATGAAATTATGGTAAGAATTATATACTTTATATCTACCATAATACCAATGGTGGTATATGATTCAAAGGTTAGTGTGACATCACATGGATCATATCGTAATGTTTTTTTTGATATTTTCTTCTTATTCCACATTCTTAATATCTTATTATTAATATTAATTCACATTATCCTTGAAATTTTCAACTATAAAATATACTTCTTGTGGATTAATATCTATAAAAAATCTCATCTCTTTATCATTTATCACAACCAAAGGGCACAACAATTTATCTTGAGGAAGTGATGGAACAACTTCCACTGCTGACATGACATATTTTACTATAGATATAGTGACATAAAACTCCAACATTTTATTTTTAGATTGGTCTAGACTAGTGAAAATACATATTATCTTTCCTCATCATCTATAATTTTATAGGCTATATGAAACAACCTATATTTATATTGTAAATGTTTTTTTTATGTTGGACTGTATCACTTTGTTAAGTATGAGTTTTAACAATCAGTGAATTATTCTCTTAATGACTTTAAATGTTGACAAATACTCAATTTTTACAACTCATTCTATTTTTCTATAATACTAAATCATTGCTTAGTATCAATTATTTTGTTCACTGAGTGAATATTGAGTTAATACCCAACCAAAATCTTCAGGGTTATGACCCCCTAGGTACATCTGAGCTAGAGCCTATATTCACTTTTTTTTTTATCTAAATAGGGATGTAATTACTAAAAAACCACACACTCTTTATTTTACTAAATTTTAGGATGTTTTACAATGTTTTGACTAAAGATATTACTTACTGTTGGGTTTTTTTGGTGTAAATAGAATGCGAATCATCCATATCATATCTCTTATGAGTGTCAAACCAGATGTGAAGTTAGGGCCATTTTTTGTGAATCAAGTTAATATTGAGTTAACACCTAAACAACCTTTTCAGGGTTATTACCCCTATACACATCTTAGTAAGAGCCTGAATCAACTTGTTTGTATTTAGATAGGGATTTCATTGCTAGGAAATCACAAACTCTTAAATTTAGGAAAATTTTAGGATTTTTTCATAAGATTAAACCTTATTTTGAGTAGGGATCCGTGGATTCATACAAGATTATTAAAAACATTTAGAGATAAAAAAACATAATAATAAAACAATCAAGAATCAAAAGGATGCAATTTACTAATCTTAAACATGAAATTCAATAATATTCCAAACAATTTAATCATTTCTAATAATTAAAACATTATAAATAAACAATTACACTTATAATTAAGATGTTATACAAATAATTTAACACAAAACTTTATTAAATAGGTAATTTAATATTCCTAATTAAAATTTAACATATAACTTATTAATATTTCTAATAAATAAAATATTATACTAATAATTAAAAAACTATATTAATAATTTAAAGAACAATTTTATTATACATTCTTTTTAATAAAACTAATTAATTTTAAAAATGAAATTTAATAGTAAACATTTCATTTAATAATATTCATAGTAATTAATTATACTAACAATTAAAACATTATATTAAAGATTTTTTATTACAAATTAATATTAACCATACAATTTATCAATATTACTAATAATTAAAACACTATACTATATACGTAGTTTAATATTATAAATTTTATTTACTGAGCCTAAAATCATAATTAATATTATTTATGGTTAAAAAATTCTAACTAAAATATCATAATAATAATTATGTAATATTAAAAAAATACTATACTACTAAATAAATAACAACTAAAATACCTTAAAAGATTAAAGACTGAAAAAACCACAAGATCTCCTTGAATTATTTTGGACTATGAGGGAGAGAAGGCCTTGAAAATTTTTAGACTCGAGAGAGGGGAAGAGAGGAGTGAGGGAGATTAGAAATATAGGTCGGGGGGGTAACTTTTTATAGAGAACATTTGATGCGAGTCAACCTATTTGACGATCTCCCTTTAGATAAAAAATGGTGAGTGCTAAATATTTGGATGCTTTACACCACTAATAAGAGAATAAAACCATTTTATTCTCTTACTATAGTTTGGTCACACATCAAACCATTTAACACCTTGATGATACAGTTTAATAAATTTAAAAATCATAGGAAAAAAACTATTTAGAAAATTCCACCCCAATGGTTTTGGGATTTGATCCTCCTCTCTGTCAGATATGGTGCCACTAAGTTGTGACATTCACCACAATATAATAGTGATGTTAATAATAATAATAATAACATCTATTATTATTATTATTTAAATAAAATTTTTAATTATAAAAAGTATATGATGCTTTATATAAACTTTTCATTTACTAAATACTTTTATATTATAATTAATATTATACATATATATTATATTAAATAAAAAAAATCAAATATATATGATTATAATATATTATATATTTATGTATGCAATTATATATAATATGAACAAAATTAAATACATTTATTTAACATATATTTATATAATATATATTTATATAATATATATATATATATATATATATATATAATTTATGCAGAGAACTATTTAAATACATTTATATAAAATACACACACAAGAATAAAAATTAATATATTTATTTTTAAATTGTCATTATAAAGATGACAACACCTCGACTCGAATCACTAGGTCCAGGACAAAGTGCCACATGACCTCATGCATGCATCACCATGAAAAAGAGGTTTCCGACAATCAGTAAGGGACAAAAGGGATGTTATAGGGAGAATATTCCCTTAATATCAGGTAAACAACAAAGTATATAATGGGAGTGTCAAAAAAATAAATAAAAAATAAATCATTAGTGTGTAAGTATACACACAAAGTACCAAATCATGAAATATCAATATGGAATGTCAGGAAGACATCCCAAAACAAAGAAAAAACAAGGATCCCCATAGATGGTGGATCAATGCATGAGATAAAAATAACTCAACAAAAAAGTGATGGAAATATAGCTCGATTTACATCATTTAGTGCTCACATCATCTTGCTTAACCTGCTGAAAAACCCATTGAAGGGATATTTCCCTTCACGAGATCTATGGTCATAAAATCTTTACATGCATTAAGGTGTCCGAGTTGGGTGTGAAGATGAAAATTAGTAGGATAAAACCAATTATCCTTAAAATAATTTCATAGGATATATATTTTTATGATATGAAAGTTAACAAAATAAAGATAAACAACAAGTATATCACACAAGCACAACATATATTTCAGGTCCTTAGAGACTGACTCTACCTGCTTCAGCTCCAAACTAGAAGGAAATAAGCCAACCTCATGACACAACCTCCTCGATGGGATAGTATGAAAACATTTCTGACACATTCCACTTGAAGGGATATCCCATTAACATGCTGAAAAACTTTTGACACATCCTCCTCAGGGGATATCCCATATTGCTTAACATTTATGATCAACTTTATAAGACAGAGGAACACCACATGTAATAAAAGATACAAATAACTAATCAAAAATCACATCATGTTAAGAAGAATTAACAACCCTAAAAAATTAATATTTGATAAAACATCAAGAATAATAATCATGAATCTACACCTGAATGTTAAGAAATCATTCCAAGAACGCATATTAATAGGTGCTAATGATAAAGACCACCTACCACAAGTCCAATATCATTTCAATTACATGGGTCAAAGTTTTAGTCCAATTACACAACTAAAAACCCTAGAACCATCCCCAATACACCATTATTGTAATTATAGGAATAGTATTGAGGTAAATAATCACCCAAATGGTAGAAAAATATCACACATACCTGATAAGATCCACTGTCAACAATGGTCTAGGTCCAAATGATGCAAAGATGCCAATTCCTTAAAAATGACTTTCAATTATATCAATGTCTAGAAGTTATATTATTATAACATGTAAAAAACATTAGATATAATCAATAAATTAAGAGCTTAAATAGGTCTGACCAAGGAGAATAGATGAGAATTGATTTATATTAAGATGGAACTCATCAGATTTGGAATGTAGGATCAAACTGTTCTTCAAGAGTCAAAGGGAGGAGATGAAATGAGAAGAGAAATCCCAAAGTATCTATAATAAAGATCCTAGAGTGATGGGGGTTAAAAGGTATCTTGAGAGAGTTATGGAAATGGATAGGGGTTTGATTTTTAGAAAAAAATCGATATAACCCATCGAGATTACTGGGCCCTTAACAATGCCACTAATGGGCCGATGGATTCTGGGAAGAACCACTTTTACACAGGAGCCCCACAAGAAAACTAGTGGTATCCACAAGTAATCCTATGGTTTCTAGGAAGAAATTATTCTTGCAAGGAACCAAATTATCTAGTTGATGGGATTTCATGTTACATATCCTGCAGAATCCACCGGTTAGCTAGTAGATCCCACCAGGTACCAGTGGAGATATTTTTTTCTCTTTAAGCTATAATATGTCCACTATCATAGTCCCTTTCAATTTATAGCCTTGTTAAAACCTATAACCCACCTTTAATCACTTTAAATTATATTAAAAAAATGTATGTACAAGCTAAAAAGAGGCATAAATTAAATATAAATATTATAATTCTCCCCCTACTATGACTTCTCATCCTCAAGAAGTGTCTCTAGAGAGCTTCTATAAAAACTTGGGCCACTGTTCCTAAATTTCACTCTTATGATCCCTTGTCTCTAATTGAATACACCAATTCTCCCATTGAACCCAAAAAAGAGGAGTGGCCTTACCTCTCAACTCCTTCTCTCTTCAGTCAATAATTCAAATAGACCACTCTAAAAAAGATTCATACATTTTCTACCCAACATCCACATAGTATATGGAATTCATAGGGATGGTCCCGTACAACAGAAACTAATAAATGTGGAACACATTATACATAAGTTGATACCATGGAGGAATATCTATCTGACTGGTCACTATCCAAATATTTTCAAAATTATTGAATGACCTAATGTATTATGGTTCCAGATACACTTACTTTGACAAATGACAATACCCTAACTGAGGGGAAACTTATGAGAAAACACTGTTTCCTATGGAGAAATCCAAGGGATGTCTCCTCTAGTCGACATGTGACCAATTTCTATTCTGATATGTAACCATCCACTTATGAATAAACTACATTCACTCCATGTTATCCTATACCAATCTAGGTCCAACAAATAAAGATTTACTTGCTCATTCCAGCATAGTTGTGAATTAAATGGTTTCCCAGAGATATCTTTAAAAGAAACCATTTGAATCAAATATTGGAACCTTTTTTTAATAGAGATCTAATAGATACATGTTATCATCCCAATCCACTATTAAATCTAGAACACATGTCTGGATAATATCATCTAAGGCATGGATCATTTTCTCTGACTTACCATTAGTCTTTGGATGAAAAGTCACACTCATCTTCAATTGAGTCCCCATTTCCTTCTGTATTCCTTTATAAAACTATGATGTGAATTGAGCATCTCTATCAGATACCACACTATAAGGAACTCCATTAAGTCTCACAATCTCCTGAACATATATCTTTCCTATCTCATTCACTAAGTTAGTCTCCCAGATCGGTAAGAAGTGAGCCACCTTAGTAAACTGATCCAATATAAAACAAATGGAATATTGACCTCTTGGTTTCATAAGAAACCCGATAACAATGTTTATAGTTACCTCATCCACCTTCCACACTAGTACTAAACGTGGTTATAGAAACCCTCTAGGTATTTGATGCTCAACCTTTATCCTCTGACCAGTGAAACAATAGAAAAAAATCCTGCAATGTCTCTTTCCATATTGGGCCACCAGAAGTTCCATGTAATATTGTGATACATTTTGGCCAATCCTGGGTGGACTCTACACTATGAATCATGAGAGTATTTCATAATCTCTTCTCTCTTAGAATAAGTAACCATCACTCTTTCATGAACGTGAATTATACCACATCTATCTAAGATCTTTCTTAGAATAGAAATTTTTTCCACCAACCTCTCACTGATCACAATACCCTATAGATCAGAATCTATACTAGACATAATTCATTAAACTAATGAGGAAATTATCACCGAGGGTGCAAAAGACACAACCCCTTGATCCTTTGTTACACCCACTTTCTAGTATTCCAAAAAAGGCATTAGGTTCCAACCTACTTCTTATGTCTTCTCACCGGTATCATTTTCCTTCCTGCTAAGAGAATCTAAAAAACATTTCATTTCCTTGGATAATAATCCTTCTTAAAGTAAAATTTATATAAGTATTCTACCCATCTCCTTTGAGAAATATTCTTGTTATGATGAGAGAAAATATACTATAAACTCTTGTAGTCCTTGTATATGAAAAATATCTCTCCAAATACTTAGTTTTGACAACATTTCAATGAATAAATGAAAAATTCCAAATCCAAGTCATGAGTAGGGAAGTTCCACTAATGAGGTCATAGATGATGAGACCTACATGCTACTACCTTATCACCTTGCATCAAAATAGAGACAAAGACAATGCCAAATGTATCACAATATACTGTATACCCAAATCATTACTCAGGAAGAATAATAATTAGATTCGATTTAAATCTCTCCTTCAGCTCTAAGAAATACTCTTCACACTAGTATGCCCATTCAAATTTAGTTCCCTTCTTTGTAAGCATGGTCATAGGTGTTTCCAGGAGAGAAACGTCCAAAATGAACCTCCTATAGTATCTAGCCAAACCAAGAAAATTTTTAATCTCGAACATGTTCCTCATCCTTTCCCATGACATAACTACTTATACCTTATTTAGATTAATATGTATCCCAAATTGAGAATACATTTATCCATGAAAGTTAACCTCCTATATCCAAATGTGTCACTTCACTAACTTGTCTTAAAGACGACGTGCTCAAAGCATAATCAATATTATATCTAGGTGTCTAGGATTCGATTCCAACATCTGGGAATATATAATGATTTCACTAAAGAGTAAAATGATAATGGAGTCCAAGTATGGGTGAAAGATCTTGTTCATGGGAGTCATGAACACAACAAGAGCATTTATTAGTCCAAAAGGAACAACAATATACTCATACAACCCATATATTCTACTAAATCTAAAGTTTACCATCCATATTCTTAGAAAAAAACCCCGAAGAACCCCAAGGGGAAGTGCTCAGTTTAATGAATCCTTTATATTCAAGATTTTCAAGTTGTAACTTAATCTATTTCAATTAATTTAGTTTCATGTAATAAGGTGGAATATATATATGCCATGTACCATGCATGAGATCGATATCAAACTCAACTACCCTATCTAGAGGAAACCTTGGAAATCCTATAGAAAGTCATCTTGGTATAAGTCTACCAGAGGATGGAAAGATGATGGGGTATTCGTCTGATCACCTATAAGGATCATTCTAGCCACATATGCTTAAAAGACTTATCTTTGACAAAGATCTTACCCCACAGATCCTGAGTTTTTGTTCCAATAACCGGTTAACATACAATTCTCCCATTTTGGATATATAAGAGTTACTCATCTATGATGACAATTGATGTGTTCATCGATGTTTTTCAACCAGTACACACCATTGATCATATTTAAACCACCCATCTCTAAAATTATGAAGCTCCACACAAGCTCAAAGCAAGAAGCTACTATCATATATTCTAGATAGATATAAAGATGATCCATTTTCTTTATGAGGGGTGTATCCATGGAGAAAAACTCAAAATAGAACATAACTAGTAAGTCTAATCCAAAAACTAGTTGAAAAGATGTGAATGAATAAGATATTTTTGTACCAAAAAAAGAAATAATGAGTGTAGAAGAGATCAGGATCGTACCTCAAACTATTGAAGTACCATCTCTACCATCAGCCAAAACCTGATTAGCTACATATACCCTACCAGAAATCTCTCCATGATTTCCTAAAGGCCCATGAGTCAACTGATTCACTAATACTTATGGGGTATTTACCTACTATTGAGATCCTCCACCCAAACCATAACATGAACTTGTTGTGTGAATCCATGAAGCCTTAGTATTAAATCACTTCAAATGACTAGTCTTTCCACATCATTGAAAATTATTTAGAGACACATGAAAATCCTTGAGATAGTCCCCTTTCCACCCATAGTTATATCACCCAACTAATTCATCTCTCATAGAGGGAGTTGAGGAACCTCCTCTCTTCTTTGACTATTGGTTATTTTCATGTCTTCCATCCTATGACATTATTTTATTCTTCCTATAAAAATAAACTAGAACTATGAGGAATAAATAACCTTCCAAACCAATTGGATTCATAAGAAAACATATATAAATATCTTCCAAAATTACCTTATGTATTACTAAAGCCTTAAAAATCACTAAAATGTAGGATGTCATATCAATGTTCATAGATTGATGCTTCATCTTTAGATGAAGGATGATCTCAAACTTCCAATATTTCTATGCCTTGTTCCCAGCCAGAAGAGGACAAACGTAAATCAACTTGGCGAGTCATGCTGAATGGGAATACACTAAAATCATCCCCTTCTAGAGTAATGTGAACCCCTAAACATGGTACAAATTCAATGCACTAGGGAATAAATCATTGAGGAAGAGTTCCTTAATGGTCTCCCATGTCCACATTTCACACCTACTAGCCTGAAGGAAAATGTCCCACCACCATCCTATAGTTCCATAAAGAATAAAGTTCATAATATTTACCTTAAAATCCTCCAGGGTCTCCCGTAGGATGAGGATCTTGTCGAGGAATCATATCCATTTCTTTATATATTGGAGGCCTTTAGTGCCTTAGAAGGATGGGGGATGCTAGAGATGGATGTCATGAGAATAGTCAACTATTGTCAACCTGCCCTTGTGGGATCCTCTTACCTAAATATGTATTTTGTAGACATGTCTAAGCTTGATTGGATATATAGATTGAGTTACTAGAGAAACCACAAGATCATTCTTAAGTACATCTTCATACATAACTGGTGGTTTAACTAGGAATTCATCCCATATAGAAAAATTCTGATCAGATATCTGAAATTTCTACGCAAGACGTATACAAGGATACATTTCTTGAAATGTCAGATCCATCCATAGATAAATCCAATAACTAAAAAAAGAATACCAAAACATATGACAGACACATACAAGGGTTTACAACATGGTTCAACCTAAGAGGCTACCCACAAAAACAAGGCATAAACCACTAACACTACCCATGGTCCAAGACAAGCCTATGATACCTACATTTTAGTCACAACCATATATATACACACGCACACTCAAGAAGAGAATACCCAAGCTCAAAAAAATTAATATAAAAAATAATTCACCAAAGGTACATAACATAATTTCAGTAGGCATTTTATTTATTTGGGATCTATATAATTCAAGAAACATGCATATGTAATGTGATCTAAGATACTTATAAATGATGCATGAATTCACCCCAAGAATAAAAAATAAATACACCAACATCTTGTCTATCACCTGAGGTGAATTAAATTAAAGGTGACATCAGACAACAATAGTATAAATTCCATTTTTTTCAACTCAGATAACCACTTTACAGTGACTTCCTTGAACTAACATAGTTACCCTGATCAAGTCCCAACCATTCTATCTCCTGTAAACCCTATCCCAAATCAATTAAAATAAAGGAAATTTTTTAGTGAACCTGGTATTATGATACCATTTTTAACACTGAAACTAGAATCACAAGGCATGGGTTAGAGTACCACATGGCCTCATGCATGCCTCTCCATGTGAACGAGGTTTCCTACAAGTGGTGAGGGAAAATAGGGACATCCTAGGGATACTATTCCTTCCATATCATGTAAAAATCAGAGTATATAATTTAATAAATAACAATAGAATCAACAAATAATGAATACATATCTCATCAGAGTATCAATATTCACATAAATTACCAACCCATTCAATATAAGTATGACATGCCGAACACACAACCCAAAAAGGGAAAATAAGGATCCCTATAAGTGGTGGATCAATATATGGGTTAAAAAAATTAGAAAAATGAAAAATATCATCCAACCCAATTTCCATTAAGTAACTCCCTCACCCACATACTGATCCTTCTTAACCTCCCCCCGTAGAGAACTTTCCTTCCACCACATCTATGGTTATAAAATCTACACATGAATCAAGGCGCCAAAGTAGGGTGTGAGGATTAAACACAGTAGGATACAACCAATAGTAACATATGTTCATCAGATATACTTGGTCATGTCATTAATGTAAAAAAAATGAATATAAAAAAATTATATCATACAATCACAACATATATTATGGGTCCTTAGAAATTGTCTCTAGTTGCTTCATCTCCTTGTTGAAAGGAAATTAACCAGCTTCAAAACACACCCCCTTTATGGGATAATCCAAAAACAAGTTTGAAACATCCCCCTTTAAGGGAAAAAACATGCACATACCGATCAATGTATGAAATATCCCCCATGGGAGATTGTCCATATAGATCAACCTATATTCTTAACTATAGAAGGTAATTGAACAATACCTGCAATAAAAGATACAAATGATTGATCAAACATCAAATCATATCTAGAAAAATTGACAACCATCAAAAATACACAGGTGATAAAAAATAAAGAATAGGTATCATGGGGATACAAACAGATGTCAACTAATCATACCAAGAACCCATATAAATATGCGTTAATGATAAGGACCACCTACCTTAGGTGTAATGGAGTTTTAATGACAAGGTCTGAAGTCTAAGTCAAATTGACCAACTCAGAATATGAGTACCATAACCTATACACCATGGTTAGAATTATAGGATCAACATTGAGGAGAATACACACCCAAAATGTAGGACAAGATTTAACACACTCAAGAAGATATGCTACTGATAATGGTTGAAGTCAAAAAGATGCGCATATGCCAATTCCTTGAATCTGGGTGACAATTCAACCAATTACCAAAAATCATACTGTTATAAAATTCAAAAAATATTATATATGATCAATGCATCAAGAATATAATAATTTTTGACCTTCGAGAAGAGAATATAATTAATTTATATTAATATGGAACTCACTAGATTAATAATGTAGGGTCAAACCAGTGTTTGGGTGTCAAAGGGAAGAGACTAAAGGAATGGAGAGAGCCAAAAAATACATGAAGAGTGATCATAGGGTATCAGGGGTTAATGGAGTCCTGAGAGAGTGAAAAAGGACAGGGGTTGGGTTTTTAGAAGAAACACGATATAACCTATCGGGTTTATTGGACCCCTTACAGTGCCATCACCTAGCTGGTGGTCTACAACGGTTGGGCGATGACTGTTGGGAATAACCACTTCTTCCTAGGAGCCCACATGTGGGATGGTGGTTTTTAGGAACAAATTTCTCTTCCTAGGAATGCCACCACTGGGCTGGTGGGGTTTTCAATCATTCTACAAATATTGCAGGCTCCACCAGCTAGCCGGTTGAGCTCATCAGCTAGCCTGTGGAGTTTTTGTAGCTCTTTAAGCTATAACACATCTACCAGCCTGACCCCTTTCAATTTTCATCATCCTAAACACCTTTAACCCTCCTTGAATTACATTAAAGCATATTTAAAAAGGTATGTACAAGTTGAAAAGTGGCATACCTTCAATAGATGTGTCACATATACTTATTTGTGCATGTGTGTGTATATATGTAATATTTATATATTTGGTATATAAATTTATTATAGGAAATATATAATTTAATATATATACATATATAATATAATAAAAGTATTTGTGTGTGTATATATATATATATATAATATTTTTATATTAAATATAATAATTTAATTTCAATTATTTATATACTAAAATAAAAAATTTATCTATGTAGGGTGTTTTATAAAATAACAATAATATTATTAATAAATAAAATTATATTAAATGTATATTTATTCAATATATTGTAAATTTATTTATACAATTAAATAAATATATATTAAGTATTATGTAAATAAATATATATAATATACAAAAATTAAAATACATTTATATCACATATATTTATATAATATAATAGAATACAATATAAAATAATCATATATTGTATTTAAATACATTTATATAATGTTTTTATATTATATATATATATATATATATATATATTATAATTTGATTATTAAAAAATGAAAATATTAGAGATGATTGAAATCCATTTCTAATTTGAGATATTACTGAGGGTTTTCAACCCCTACTAATTTTTTTCATCTTTTTTAAAAAATAAATCGGAATATTTTAGTGCTGGTTATCCCAAAAACTACCACTAAATATTAATTTAAGGACATTTTTGGGATAACCACCACTAAAATCTATCTATTTTTTTTAAAATGAAATAAATTTTATGGTGTTTGAAAACCAATGCTAAATTAATATTTAGTAGTGATTATAGAAGAACCACCCCTAAAATAAAGCCGATTTGTATTTAGAAAATATCGAAAAAAATTATAGGGGGTTTAAACTACCAATATATATATAATTTAATTTTTTTAAATAATTTGTGCTTATTTTTTTTAAAATATTCCAAACCACCATTGAATTATTATTTAAAGGCATTTTTATTATAAGTGACACAAATCTATATGAAAAATGAATTTAGAGGTGATTGTGCACAACCCCTCTAGATAACCACTACTAATGTGCAATTTTTTTGTAGTGAACCATTAATCTATACGATGTTAACACCTTATACTTAATTATCATGATTGATGTTTATTTATATAAATAAAAAATTTATTCCATTGGATAACCATTTTATTTCCATGAGTTTGTTGTGATATAATTTTTGATGGATTTATAATTTTTTTCGTCTTTAGGTAGAACACATATGTATGATGTACTATAATGATGGATGGGATAAAAATTATATATCCCCCTATCAAATGAGAAATTATTAATATTCCATTATATCACTATGTGTGGGCCAGGTGAAGTAATCCTTATTTATAATGTTATTCATGGGCTATCTTAAAATAAACTTGTCCATATTCTTATATGTTTGCTAGGTGCAATTAGCCACTTCTATAATATTATGATGTCGTAGTAGTGATCCTTAACCTATTTTTATGATTACATGACTTATTTTTGTACCATATTCTTGCGTCTCTCTCCATTACCATGCTCCCATGACATATTTTCTCTTATTCAATATTTCTATGATTGATTCAAAATTGTGATTATTGAATCTCATAAGAGAAAAATCAATTTTTATTCCATGATTTATGATTATGAACCCATGCATAATTTTCTTTTCTTATGATCTCATGATCATATTACTGTAAATATTCTATTTCTCTCATGATCAAGTACCTTAATGGTTTGTGATCTATTTCCCATTGTTAACATTTTCCCCTTATAGATTGTTTTAGCTCACTACTTTCTTATGTTTCCTCATTTCCCTAGTAATTTCTATGATGGGATATGTATTGTAGGGTTGAATGTGTGACACATATTTTTTAAATAAATGAACATTATATTGAGAGTTAATGTGGATATATACCGATCTCCCAAAGGAATTAAATTTTTTTATCTTGAGTGTTTTTTTTCAATTCATGTTATGATGAGAGAGTGAGTATATTTAGAACTAGATTCAAAATTGTGGGCTTAGATCATCTCAATGTATCTAGGTGTACATATCAAAATAGAGTACATGGTAAGTCAACACACCCCATGAAGGATCCTATTATAAATTTTTAGGATATTTTAATGATTTAATTCATGATCATTAAATCCATCATAATATACATACTAGTTCATTTACACCACTTTCTACCTTATTTGAGAAATCACATGTACTAAAAGGGATTGAATGATGATAATGAATTTGAATAGACATAACATAAAATTTAGTGATTCCATACTTGATCCATAGATCATATCTTGATAATTTGTTAAGGAAATATGTTCACAGCACAATTTAAATCCTTATAGGAATACACTTTGATGTTTAGTTTCATCTATGTAAGAATGAATGGCTACACTTCCATTTTAAACTATATATAAAGGAATATATAATTACACCATAGTTTAAGGCCATTTTGTAAGGCATGTAATGTTACACAATAAGTTAAATCTAAATAATAAGGTACAAAGAGTTTCACCATTATTTAAAGACAAATATAAAGGCATTAAAGATTTATTTTAGATATTAAGGTTATACCAAAATAAATAAGAAATAAAATATAGTTTTCTACCATCCATGAAGTATACTTTTTTATTCTATAGTTTTATTCAATCACATAATTTTAATTCTTTACACTAGAGTTTTGTGAAATATTTGAAAGTGAAGGTTTCATGAAGAGTTGGGAGGTTCTATGGCGTTGGGATTGATCCCACATGTCTTCCTATATGTCCCATTTTTATTGGAATATAAACCCATTTAGTTCAATTACATAGTTAAAATATTTTATGATAGTGTGTAACCCATATCCTTGATAAAAAATAATTAAATTATTTAGTTGAAAAAGAAGTCACAACTTGTAATTTAGATCCATATGACTAGGGACAATCATGTAGTTTATCCTTATACAAGAAGTATTAATGAAATTAATTTTATGATTGTGTTATATGGACCAATTTTTTATTCCTTTTTATATCATAAAATAAGGACCAATATCTTGTATTTTATGTTCGTTTGACTAGAAGTTATAGGTATAATTTTCCTAGAAATTTTGTTAATATGGGACATTTATAAGAAAATCCCTTTAAATCACCAATTACTATAAGAGGTATGGAAAAATTAAGGGTGTTGGTAGGAAGGTTTGGGAGTTCTACAAATAATAATACCCCAATAAAGTTAAAACATGAGTTAAAAATGAGCATCCGTTGACAAGAAAGTATTGATAATAGATAGTTTGATCGCATTGGGAGTTTTACAATGATGGGGGGACAATTTAATTATGACTTGAAAGGAGTTTTTGTAGGGGTTATGTGAATTTAATGGTCTAATTATAGGATGGTATCCCAAATAAAAATGTTCTCAATGAATATTCAAATCAATATAAACGCTTTAAAAGGCATTCCATTGGATATTTTAAGAAAAAGTATCCTTAATATTAAGGGTGTATATGATTATTTTTCCTTGGGGAAAAATAAGAGGATGAGGAGACCCATATAGATGGAAATATATAATATTTTGGGTTTTCATTATCATTGGGTTATGTGATTGTGTATTCTTATTATTGGATTTAAGTGACACTCTCATGAAGAAGACTCCTCAATGACATTGTAGACGTCGAAAAAGTCCGTAGTTCCTAAAGGGAGTTCCGAAATGACGAAGTGAAGTTATATTCAGAATCGGAGGCCCAGTCTGGAGGTCCCGGAAGTGGTGCCTGAAATTAAGGAGGACTTGCGAAAAAAAATGTTGCCCACGCGAAGGAAGTCCGGGATTCACGAAACAACACCGGTGGGGCGTGCAATTTTACCCGCCCGGTTCTGCGCGATGCAGCCTTTCGTGCCGACCAGTCCTGGCGCAGAAGATTTCACATGTCGCCCGGATTCTGGTACGCCTGAGGCCTATAAATAGAAGGAGACCCCTTCTATTTCAGGGTTGCAGAATTCGGACTACCTCCCGTGCCTGAAATTGGACTCCCGCACGTGCAATATGACATTCAGGTATTGACCCTTTTTGTGCAACCTTGCCTAGGGGATCGCCTTTGCGTGCAATCCCACAAGCTTAAATAAAATTGAAAACTCCTCAGGGTTCCTCTTTTTTGCGTAGTCACTTCCATTGCGCGCACTCACTACTTTGCACGTGAAACCCAATTGCGCGCAATCCTATCGTTAGGTTTTTCCCTAGCTTAGGGATCGACCGTTTCCCCCGTGTGCAATCCAAGCCCGTTGCACGCAATCCCCCAAGCCGCATGCAATACCTCAGCCCCAATTGCATGCCATCCTGGTGTTTTGTGCATAAACCTTATCTTTGGGCACGAACCCCAGGACCCCTCACCTTGACGCCCCCGGGGGTTACTCCCTGTATAGGCGCCCAATGTCCTCCATACCGGGCATCCGCGCCATGCACTGTTTTCCGGTACGGCCTTCCAGGCTCGTACGAAGTAATTTCAAGGTCCCTTGGTCTGTGCTTCCCATTGATTTGCTTTTCCTTATTCTCCTCCGTATAGGCATGCTAACGGCTATTGCTTCTTTTCATAGCCATGCTAACGTGGACCCCTCAATGGTTCACCCTACGACCCCCTTTCACCACGGCCTTACCGATGCCTTCCCTCCCACAAGGGGTAGAGGGTGTTGGGAATGTAAACCCTAGGGGTGTGGCATAAACCCACCTCATCTGAGCTGCTAGACGTTAAACTGCCAAACACCTCATCCTCAACACATGAAGTTAAACTGTGATCTGACCCCATGCCTCGCATGCAGTGTCCCCCCCGGCTCGGACATTCTTTACACTGCTCATCTCCAAGGGAATGGAATCTTCCTAACATGGAATGATATCCTCCCTCTAGGAGTGGCTTTTGTCCATGGGGGCAGGGATGCCTCAGAGCGTAATCCCCTAGCCTCTCTTGCAGAAGGTATCACCCATGCACCTCCGTAATTCCCCATCGCCAAGGCCAGGGGAGGGTGTGATAGAGAACGAGGAATCTCCTTTGTTCCATCCCAAATCTCTCTCCCTCCGTGCTTTGTCGCATCACGGGCCTCCATCCTGGAGTAAGCCCCAACAACATGGGCCTCTCAATGCGTAAGCCCCTCTCCGCTTCTCACAGATTCACCCTTCGCGATGTGATCGTCTTGTCCCTATTGCCTCTTGTTTCTCACACCGAGCGTGACTCACGTGGGCTTAAAGTGAGAATCAACCATGAAACCCCATTTTGGGCCACCTCAGAGCATAAGCCCCATCTCGGTGAACTACGAGGACTTTGATCCTTGCTAAAGAATGGTACATAGGTAGCCTTCACGAGGTTCAAGCCCACCACCCTGTCATTCTGACCTCTTCACGTCAGTTCTCCAACACTATGGGCCACCTCCTAGCATAATCCCCATACCCACCATTATGGTCCGCCTCAGAGCGTAAGCCCCATACCCACCATTATGGGACACCTTAGAGCGTAAGACCCATACCCACCATTATGGGCCGACTTAGAGCCTAAGCCCCATACCCACCATTATGGGCTGCCTCAGAGCGTAATCCCCATACCAACCATTATGGGCCGACTTAGAGCCTAAGCCCCATACCCACCATTATGGGCCGCCTCAGATCATAAGCCCCATACCCACCATGATGGGCCACCTCAGAGCGTAATCCCCATACCCACCATTATGGGCTGCCTCAAAGCGCAAGCCCCATATCCACCATTATGGGCCACCTCAGAGCGTAAGCCCCATATCCACCATTATGGGCCGCCTCAGAGCGTAAGCCCCATATTCCCCCATCCCTCATGACGTTAAACTATATGCTCAAACTACGGGGACTTTTATCCATGTCAAGGCATGGTACGTAGGTAGCCTCCACAAGGTTCAAGACACCTTCACTTCATCACCCATCCTGATTCCTACCCGGGCCACCACTTCCCGGTGGGATCATGCCACCTCATTCCAATCCACAGTATCCAGGAAGCCACCCACATTCTGGCCCCAACATCAGAGTTCCCTTCAGGGGGTACTTTTATCTGATCCACTCTCAGTGTTCCGATCAGTCTGATCCATCTCCACAAGACGTTAAACTCACGGAATACCCCGTGTTAAACATGGGAAGATGAGGAAAACATCAGATACATGCCTATGGAATGCCAATTCCCCACGTTCGATATGGGATGCCTCGGGATTCCGTGCCCTCGAGAATCCCTATAATAAGGGACATAAGACAGACATGCCAATCCCCCAACATCAAGACACACCAACGACGCCCCAGTGTTACCATTCTCCTCATCGAAGGTTGCTGACCCGACCAGACCCCTTGAAGCATCTCGACAGAAGCAGCGTAATTAACTGGTGTCCATGAAGATATGGAACCAGGAATGAGCTTCAAAAATACATCTTAAATCTATGAGGGAGACCCGGACTAGGTGACGAGCTCCGAGGAGGAATCCACGGAAGGAAGAACCGACATCCCATCATCCCGGTTTCGATCAAGGAGCAGACGTCCCCGAACAAGGAACGGATGCTGCCCACCTTTGGAAAGAGGGAATGCGGGGCCACGAGCCGTGCGTCCTCCACTGTGTCATAGATGCGCGCGTGCCCTGACTGAAAGTGTCGGAAATAGACATGCATAGTATTTGGAATTTACACTAGCATCAACACATGGTTTGAAGGGCTAGACATCTTGTATATCCCAATTATGGGTACGAGAAAGTGTATTTCTTGGTTATATGATATATTGTCACATGAGAAATGGAAATGGGGTAAGTAGTCACAATATATATAGGCATGGAATGAATTTTTTATGAATACATGAATCTACCTTGTAAGGTGGAGACATTTTGGTTATACTGCATAGATTTTTATATAACATAGAGGGACCATGTTCCCTATGTGTAATGGCCACCATGGGTTCTAGGTATTGGTAAATTTAATGTGTATAATGGGAATGGGTTAGGTTAAATGAACTCTTAAATACATGTCTTTATATCACATGGGTTTACATATACAATTAAGGAAATTACTTAAAGGTACATGTGAATCGCTTAACCAATGTGGCAGTTTGAATTCCTATATAACTTTTTAGATGTAAAAATTAATAAAGTATTGGGGTAATTATATGTAAATTAATTTATGTGAGTATAAGAGTGGGGTCACACAATTTCATATAGCTTTCATGATCATGTATCCTTATATGGAGTCATGTAGTTTATATTGGAAAGTGTTCAAAAAAATCTTTATTGTTCACTGAAAAGTCTCCAAAATTCCCCCATTATCCGTGTTGATGGATAAAATATATTTTATGTGTCTAAAAATCACCCACCCTAAAAACTTTATCCATTCATGATAAAAAATAATCAAATTATTAGGTAAATCAATGTATTTTTTCATAGGTTTCCATTTATCAGTTTTTACCCTAACATGTTTTATGTCACTTTCACCACTCATCATGATAAAGTCATCAAAAGAATAGGGGGTAAGGTAATTTCAAGTCATTTAAAAATGAATCCAAGGAACTATATATCTTAATATCATAGTGCATGAACCATATATTTAAGATTTTTTAATATTACAACATATATTATTTCCCCATTCCATGTTTATCCATCCAACATGTGATAGAAATAAACTATAGTGAATAAAGAATGATTATAATACTGATACAAATGAATCAAAAATATAAAATGTTAGAATGTAATGGGGAAACCTATAAGAAGAGTAAATTATTTCTAAGATTAACTTTTGATATTAGAGCATCACTATATATACAATGGGAAAAGGAATCATTCTATATATTGTTATTTTGAAAAGAGTTAATATATTAGTGTAGGATTAGTAAAGAAAAAAACATGAATTTTCAAGACTAGATATTCGGATGACATGAATGATGAAAAGTCGAAATGTATTCCATTAAAAAAATGACATGGATTAATAATATATTTAAATTTATAGAGGAATATCTGATTAAACGGAAGAGGAATATATAGTTGGGAATATTATAAGATACCCAAGTGTTACTGTATACCCTATGGTAATAGAAGTCAAAGAACATGTAGTTACTGAAATGAGAATCACCTACGTGAAAAACATGTGAACAAAAATCATTATGAGGATATTGAGAAACCAAATACCAAGGTGAAATAAATTGGAATAACTTTTTAGAGAAGACCAAATGTATATGAATTGGGGGGGGGGGGGGGTAAAATGTTAGAGTATCATGAGAGAATTGAGTATGAAACCAAATATTAATTTGTGATATGATATTCATATAAGTAAATGGATTAATAAGGTCATATAAATATATCAATCCCTTAAGTCAATAGAATTAGGTTCTGTAGATTATAATCATATGTTTAAGGAAATACGTCCTTCAATTTAAGGTATTGTGGTTAGGACAACTCAGGGTAGTTCAATTCCATGTTTGATGGATATTATATCATGAAGTTTTTGATTTTATGATGAGGACCTTACATTGTGTAGTTTTAGGTCATATGAGAAAGTCTAATTAATTTTAAGTAAATTAATGAGATGATACTCATATAGGGATTAATACCGGTAAGGACTTTAGTTCTATGAAATTTTGGCTTCTACAATAAGGGAAACAAACCATACAATTTAACATTATATGGTAAAGATCACTCTATATAGTTTAACATCATGCAAATAGGATGGTATATTGTATAGATTAAGGACATGTGGTAATGAACTTATAATAAATAGTTTAAGGTAATGTGTTAAGAACCACCACATATAGTTTAATTTGATGTCATGGAATTTATTTTACGGTCATGTTCTATGGAATTTATGCCATATAGTTTGTGTCCTTTTATTAAAGACCCATCCATATAGTTTTAATCATGTGAGGTGGATGGTGTACAATACAATTTAATTTTTATTGTATGGGTCATACATTGTTATATTAATTGAATGTGGTATGAACCTATGGACATGATATAAATTGTCATAAAATGTAATTACTAAGAATAATTGATTTTTTTTGAGGTTTAATGCACTCTCCATACTGGGAGATTAAAGAATAAACTTTGTTTCATTATATTTTATACATGAAACAATTCCCCTCTCACTTGGTAACTAATTATGAATAATACTTCTTAGATATCATTCATGTCTTAAAATCTAGCACCAATTCTCCTAAGAGAAATGATCGTAGGTGGAATTTCATATTTAATGGTCAGTTAACCTAATATTAATGAACCATGATATTTTAAAAATCCTATGATATAATTTAATCATGTCCATACATATCATCCAAATAAACCTCTGACCATTCTTATTTAGTTAAATAGTTTTAAATAACTATACATAGTGAATTAAGATACAACTTTATTAGAAATAAATTTTATATCCCATAAAATATTAAAAATGGAGTGTCTTGTGTAGGGGCCTGTGAAGAGGTCTGATAGGCCTACAATGAATTAAAAATAATTCTAATGTATATGTTATTGTCCTTACTGATTATTTTTGGATGATATTAAAAAGGGTTTTCTAAAGGCCTCTATTTATTCAATGGTAGCCAAATGATAGTAGGAATCAATGTTAGAATCAATTTTATGTAACAAATATAGCATATTTAACACATAGATAAATAATATAATTCCATTATCTGTAAGGTTAGTATGGAGGACTACATATTTTCTAATGATATTGGATTTCACAAAGGATATTAAGTAATTCTAATCAAATTTTATCAGGGGTACTTATTTAGCCTATTTTGAGAATAAGTTAGTGGTAGTGAGAATGATCCCAAACTATTAAAAAGTCACTAAAGGGATAGAAACATGGAATCCATTTTCCAAGTGGAAAATATAATAGAGTTCGTTGTACCATGTATAATGTCTAGGTATTCGAAAATAAAGTATGAGTGAATATGATACACATTATATTTTTTTTAGGAATTTCATATAATCATGCATTATTTTGGGACAAAAGTACCAATGTCTCTTGATCTATGTGGGATATTGATTCTAAATTAATTTTAAATCCAATTTCCTGATTAAATTATTTCATAAAATCATGGGGATTCCTTCATCAATTCATCTAAGAAAAACTACTTTGATTCCTCTATTATAGAGAGTAATTATTGAATTTTAGTCACCATATAGGATTAAGTTCTTAAAATATATAAATATTTGTATATTTTTGGATTGGTATTATAGATGGAAATTTCATTATAGATTATAAAATATTGAGGACATATAATTAATCTTTTTATTAATCCATAGGGTTGAGGGTTCATCATGAAGTTGGGTGGGGTCAATCTCATCAACTCCCTTAATCTCTCTTTTGAAAAAAATTATCCTCTACTATCTTTCACATCCCATAGATGATCCTTTTTTATTGTAATAAGTTAGTAAAAAGATTGATAAATTTTTTAGTTCATCTTATTAGGAATTTTGTAACAATATTAAATATTAAAGAACTAGTTAAATTGGAATATTTTCCATAAATGGTCAAATATAATAAAGATGGTTAATCAAATTCAACTTATCTATAGAATATTATTTGATAATTTTATTGATCACTAACTCTGAGTCACCTTTTATTTTAATTGAAGTAATTGAGACTTATAGGGATAATTTTAATCTAATGATTAGATCTTAGTACTCTAATGCATTTTTGGTTTAAACCTATGTGTGTTGGAATAGTTATAAAAGAAAAACCCGTGTTAGGGAGATGAAAATTACTATAGTGTAACCATATTGATTTCAGGGTCCTCCGTGTTATTTATGGTCTGGATCTTGGATTCTTTATAAAATTATATTTTCGATATTTTAGAGGAATAATTGGTAGAGATACCTTCTCATTAAGTAACACCATGTTGAGGGGAAATATTTTTTGATTCGAGTGTACTTCTAGGAAGTCTACAAGTAACTTTCACTTAGGTTCCGTTTGAGAAATAATCTAGATATAAAACTATTAAATTAGTATATCCCATTTTTTCAAACATATAATAAAAATATAATAATATAAAATGAAATTTAATGAATCAATATATGGGACTAAATGTACTTCATTATGCTGTAAGTAGAAAATCATCATTTTCAATATAATTATTAAATGAATGCATTTTTATCAATTAGAGTGTATATAATCATAACCTCTATGATAATTTAAATGATATAGTGTGTTTTATTTTATATTATTATTATTTTTAGGTAAAGATATCATAAAGATACCACCCCATGGTATCAATTTAGTCGGTGAGATGATTTAATTCAACAAGTAACATAAAAACTAGAGGGTCTAAGAGGTACCACATGCGGCTATAAAATGTGTTCCTGAAATCATAATCATACTAATTAGTCATAAATTTATTCATTAGCTTCATAAAGGTAATATAGTCACCAAATAGATCATTTTACTAATATAAATGAGGCATCATTGTATTACCCTCAAATTTTATAGGTTTTGAGATGGGGGATGTCTAGGATTAATCTAGTATTCTTAGGAAAAATTCAAAATATTTGTAGTAGAAAACAAATCATAGGAAATTCATATATGTTACTTTAAATTAATACTTTATAGATTCATCTTAATGTTGAATAGTAGTAACCAAGATAAAACTAAATTTAGTTTGAAAACTATGATCACAATTCTTGGGCTATTTGATTACCAGTTCATCCAGATGGTAGTAATATATTTCTCCTAAAAGAAATTTGAAATTTTTTTATATATTCAATTTAAAGGTGGATTCATAAATATTTTAGAAAAACATAATTAACCTATTTAAATATAAATAACAGAGTTCCCTAAAGTATGTGAACACTTCTTCCTATAGAGGCACATCTATCTATCATTTGGGGGTTGAATAACACTGGCTAATAGTGTACTCCTCACCACCCCAATCCATTCACCCTCATCCATCAAAGTTATGACGAGTATCATTAACAAGATTAATAAGATTCTAGCAGGCTTAATTTGGGACCTATGTTTGGAAGGAAGGCAACACTGGGCTTCCTGGAATAGGGTGGCAAGAACAACAAGGGAGGGAGGAATCAATGTTTGTCGACTCGATGAAACCCTTATTTTCATGCATACAAAGATTACATGGGAAGTTTTGGATCAAATAATGATTTGGGGGATCCCCATGGATAACTCCCATTCTAGGTTCGAGGCTTTAGACACCGGCCAGGTCTCTCCGTTCTGTTCTGTTATCTCCCTTCTTATTACTACCCTAAAACCCCACTCTATATGGCTCATAGGGAGGGGGACATCTCTTTCTAGCATCACAACTGGGCTGGGACTCTCCTTGGCTTCCCTGGGTGCCCAAAAATTTTGATCACCCTCATCGAGTCCAGTTCCCATACGACTTTTATCTACACGATCTTGGATAGGAACTAAAAGGACATCTTCAACCTCATCGATCTCAACACCAAACCGGAAAGATGCGCCTACGCTCCTTCTTCCTCAGGGTCACTCTCTTAAAAAGACTTCCGATACACTTTCTATACTCATGAACATAGAATTACACAGGATGACATCCTCTCGTCCAATATTACCTCTATTAAACTCAAATTTCTTACCTGGAGGCTGCGGCACAAGGCTATTTCCACTAATGAGAACATAAAGTGATGTGGAATCTCGTTGGCTTCAAGGTTCCATTGCTTCTCGAACCACGAGGAGGAGAGTGTGGGGAATTTATTCTTTGAAAGAGACTGGTCTAGAGCGGTGTGGTAGTATTTTGGTTATTTTATAGGTATTCATGATTGCCGAATGGCTGGTATGACTTTTCTTGATCAATGGTTCCATGGAGTGTTGGAGAGAGATCCAGAGTCGATGGTATGCACCATGTTCCTTCACAGAGGTTACTGGTCGACCAAGAAGCTGAGGAATAAGGCCAAGAATTAAGGAACTATTTCCTTCATCCAGGGCATCATCCATCAAACTAAGTTCCTTCTTCTGGAAATTTTACAATCCTTTGGCACTTGGAAGGAGGCAAATACCCTTCAAAGGCTTCATGCTCTCAATAATATCACTCATTTGGGAAGTAAGAATAATAAAGGTAACTGGGCCTATTGGTCATCATCCAACTGTGGGATCAAACTCAATACATACAGGTCATGAAGCATGGGAATTATTCATGGAGGAGGGTTGGTTTGAAACCCCTCAAGGTTATTCATCATGGAGTTCTCTACTAGATTGGGTCATGGATCTACCCTCCAGGCGGAGTCCAAGGTGATGTTTTCTAGCCTCCTATTATGTCATCAAAAGTGGATAATCCTAATAGCGGTCAAAAATGTTTCCCAAATCCTTCACAATGCCATGTAAGGCACTGGATCTATCCCATGGTATATTCTTTACATGATGAGGAAGTGTAGATCCATGATCAGCATAAACATGATCATGATCCATACTTGGCACGAGGGGAACAAAGTCACGGACCATATAGCTTCTCTTAACATCCCCGATCTAGATCCCATTAATTTTCATACTATTATCACCATGATTCCAGATGGAGTCATCCTGGTTAGAGGGGATTCCCTTGGCCTCTATTACTTTCGGCCACCTTAGGCCTCTCGTCCTGGGTTTTTTGGGCCTACACTTTCTTATTATTATTGGTCTCCATGAATAAAATTTGCATGGTTATGGTAAGAAAAGATCTTGAAAAATAACTTTCACATAAACTAAAAATTCTATAATCAATATGGTAAAGTTATCATTTGGAAAATTATGGATGATATATAGGAAGCCGACATAGACTGTAATTTATCCACTATTCCTCATTTTAGGAAAATATTGGCTAAAAAATTAGGGTATTGATCCTATCGAATAAAACAGGCCTTAGTGAACATGTTCACTTTATCCTATACCATGGAACCATGAGATAGATTCAATATCTTTATGGTTTTTAGTAACTGTAGGGATTAAAATGAAGGAAAAGTTGATGTACATAAACATAAAGGTGTAATAATTATATCTCTTTTATATATAGGAAAATTCATCCCAATGTTTTTTAAATAATGTAATATATCATTCATATTCATTAATGGACACAATAACACTAATTTTCATGGGATTTGGATCTTCTTTTGTGCATAATTTCACCTGTTTGAGATCTTTAATTTTTTTCCAATACACCTTCTTAAAAGGAGGGAAAAAAACCATCATGATCTTCCATGTAAAGTTTGAGGGATGTAGAAGTCTATTCACCATCTTTAGAATAAAACAAGGTTAAAAATACCTTAATCCCCATTTAGGGGCATACAAATCTGGGATATATAGAACATTTTTAGGATTTTTGTAGATGATATGTATGAATGTAGTTCCCCTAAACCTTGGGGACTTATTTTACAACATTCTCTCAAATTTTAAAAATGTTTTAGCTGGGTTTAATAAGTATCAATAAAACCCATATATGGATAGATGTGCACCATTCTAGAGTTAATCTACATGGAAAACAAGGAGTGATATTTTTTTGTATGACCATATTTTATTAGATAATTGCATTTTATTTCTTGTTATACGAGAAGAGCCTATTTTGGGACCATTCCACTTGGATGATAGTACAAGATTATTCCCTAAATCTAGTGTTGTTTACTCAATCAAATAGTTAAGTATAAAAAAACTCCTTTAGATCATCCAATGGTCTAGTAAGGGTATATTTATGTCTTTTTAGTAAATCCACTTATGAAGAATTATCTATTTGATGTCTCTTTACCCCTCTTGTAATATCAAGAATCAATGTATCAAGTTTCACAGGAGTGAATAGCGGATCTGTCACCATTATAAACTCATACATTCCAATTAGTGGATAATTTTTGGAGTTAATAGTAGGGGGAGTGAAAAAAAATGTGTGAATAAATCCATGGAATTATCAACCTAGCATTTAATTCTATATATATTCCAATCATAATAAATTCAATTCATGTCACATGATCTTAGATCAGTGTCCCATGAATTATCTTTATCAAGGGATTATACTCATTTTTGAAGACTTAGGTTATTATTTATGATGGATCCAAGACAAATTCCATAATTTCAAGGTGGTGGAGTATCTGAGATGATTTGAAATTGAACCCAGTGCTATTATCTTTAAATCCACACTGAATCTTTATATAATCACACTATCCAAATGCATATAAGTGATAGATGCTTTCTTATACCTTCACCCTTAAGTATTTCTATTATATGAAGATGATAACATGAAATTATACCAATTAATTTTTATAATGATATTAATCAATGAGAACCACATGATTATTAAACACCTAAATATTTATTTGGACATCGATGATGGGTTCGCCATGTTTTTTGGGTATGTGAAGAATATACAAGATTTAATATCTTTTCAATATAAAGGATAGGTTTTTTAAAATGGTCTATTTTAATCCTAGTTCAATATGTCAACAAATAGACACTTTCTCTTGGAATTGTGGCATAAAAGGTTTTAATGACCGCAATGGTGATACCCCCTAACACTAAGACAACAATTACTTTATTTAATGAGGAATAGGGAAATTAAGATCTTCTAAACCCTAGACATATCATTATTTCTATTAAATCTCTATCAAATTTCCACTAAGATCATGCTAGAATAATATTTAGAGGGTTCTATAATGTTCCTTTACTCTAATTCAGTTCATTGAATCACATTTATCTTCGTTTTAGTAGGATAAATAATGTTCGTAGTGAAGTCTACCAAACTCCATTACCTACCTTGGGCATGTCTTCCTAACCTCAGATTCATCCATTGGAGTTACTAGAGTATCGGGGTTCATAAAACTCTTCATCATCAGTATAACTACCTACAAAATGAATGAAATTAACAGTGTAAAATAGATATTATTTATCATTGGAGGTTACTATTTTGTAAGGAATTTAAAAAGATCACCATTTTTATGGAATGAATTCCATAAGAGCCTCATTAATCTTTCGAACACATGGGGGTTCCTCTTACTTCATTTTTTATTTATATTATTGATTAAATCATATTTTGGGTGGTTATGAATAATATGGTATTACTTATAGAGTTTTAGTGGGAATTGGGGTCATGAGTAGATGATTCCTTCATTCCATAGTGATGGAATATGCCTAATAGACTTCCTTTGAGGTAATCCTATAATTAAACATTTGATCACTCTTATTTAGTATTTCTTCTAAATGATCTTTTCTTCAGTATAGGTAGTGAATATGCATTTCATGTTCACCCTAGGAAAATATTATTTTTCATTCAGTAAAAATTATTTATCATATATAATTTATAAATAAGTAGTGTTAAATGGTATGGAACAATATCTAATGGTTGGGGAAATAATTAAGGAGATCACTTCGATCAACCTCATCCTGATTCCTAATATCTGTCAACTTGATCAAGTTATGTTCTAGGGTATAAATAAAATATCCATGAACCATTTTTTCCAAAAGGAACTTGTATTGTTTCTTTTTGATTTAAATTCAAAACACCTCTATTCCTTATTAATATCTTGAGTGTTTTTATTATAAAATGAATGTTTCTACTGTTATTGATGTTTAAGAGGTGGTTATACTTAAAACCTAATTTGAATGGGTGTCGGGTCTGTTCCACTACTGGATTATGGGAAATGGTTAGTTATTTCATCTTCATAGGACTTATTCATTATTTTGGTGGGGCCTATCATGACATTTACTTCATTTTATGAATGTAATCCTATAGTAATTTCTTTATTTTCAAAAAATTTCATTTCATGATTAGTGTAATTTTATAGAACAAGAATCATATCCAACACATCACTCATTTTTTCCATAATGTTTTCCATGTGTTTTTAGTATCATATCCAATAGAAAATTTTTGTTTTTATATAATTATATCCATATATTTCTCCAAGACGAACGTCATTTCCTAACAGTATTTCAAGACCTTCCATTAAGTAATAAAATAATTGAATCCTTATTTCCTATAATATTTGTAATTAGATAGTTTATCCACACTCATTTTCCATAATATAGAATTGAGTTTGAAAATGAATTATCAATGGACATATCGCCCACTAGTTATGGAATCAGTTAATAAGTTGGTTTACTAAAAAAATTTTAGGACCACCTATATTTGGAATAATAATATATCTTTAGAAGACTTATATTATGAAAGGGTTATAGAAATTGAGCCACACTAGGTGAAATGTTGGTGAGATATTTCTCTAGGTAATCTATCATATTAAAGGATTATATGGTGGGATTGTTAATGTTCAATATAATAAGATTAAAATAAACCCACAAAAGATATTGTGTATTTTATGGAAACATCGATTCATATCACACAACGATGGAATCCATTCAATCTATGGTTGTGTTTCTTATCTCAACATATGATTCCGCACCATGTATTATAACATGCTTTGGATGGATCTAATGAACCAAAGATTGATTATTATTCAATGGATAAAACTCTTGGTGTTACATTGGTTATGTAGTTAGTCTAATAGGAAAATATGTTTATATAATTTAAAATGATAAAATTGTTCCCTTATGGGTCATGAATTAACTTCCATCTTTGATGGAAAATCAGATGGAGGCAGAGCCTTAAAATAAATGATTCTTTTTAGGAAAGAGTCTATGAATAACTTAGGGTTGAACTATATAATAATTTTAATGTGTTCCTTGGGAAATATTCTCCTTGACCAAAATGGGTTGTAAAAAATTAAGTCGATGATTTTAAATAGAAGAACATTTTCCACTACCCTTTTAACTAACTAATAAATTTGGTGGTAATTATAGATAATAAATATGCACTATTATGTGAATCTTCCTTTGATGTTGAGTGCACACACAGACTCTAGCTATTTTAGTGAGTGGGGTATTTTTTATTGGGAGATCATCACCACTTAGTTTATTATATCCATCATTCTCATAAGAAGTTTCAATCTTAGATTTGATGATGTTAGATGATCGATACCTTATAGGAACCAAAACAATTTCTCTACCCAACAATTACATTTCTTTTTTGTCTTTGAAATAATAATTGTATATATCATTATGATTAACTAAAATTATAAGCTATTAGAAAAAAATATATCTTGATAGAATTTATGATATTCTACCTTGTTACCCTAAATAATCCATCAATAATATTTTAGAGTCTCTCTATAATTGGTGATCCTAATATAATTTCCCTTAATTTAATCCAAACATGGTCTAAGGGGAGAGTTTTATAAATCTGTTACTCGTGAGGGTGTCCATTGGAAGCTATAAAAATTCATTCTTTTTAGGATCAAACATTGAAAAACACTAGATGTTTCATATCTATTAATGAGGGTGACCTTGTTTTGACTAATTTTGTTGAGGATAATAGTATATAGGGGAATAAATTTTATTTTTAGGTCTTATAATTTTTATATTGGGTTATTTCATTTCTATATAGAGTTCTTAGTGAATGAGCAGGTTAATTTCTATGTATTTCTAGGAATGTATCTTTCTTGTTTTAGAGATAGAGTGGCCATGTAAAACATGATTATTGTAATTATTTTCCCCCATGATAAAGATTCCACCAAAGGTTTCATAATTTAAATTTCTCTTTTATGATCATTCCATATAAAAAGTCCAAAAAAAACTTTTAGGATCATTTTAATGATAGATCTCATAGGATAAGCAGAGTGTAACACATCTTCCCCAACCCCTGATTTATGTTTTGAGGGATGATTCATTAATTATTCAGTATATTTCCGTGAGACTATCTAAAAAAATGAGTTAGAGGTGGTTGTATTTCATATAGGGCACATGTATTCATGCTACTGTGAGGTAAATGAGGTCAACATTCAATAATTTCACAACAATAATTTTAGCATACATTGTATATTCAGTCTATAGTATGTACAAATATCTAAAATGATTTACAGTCAAATATAGTTTTTAAATGAGGATTTTAATTACTTTATCTTTAATAGGATCAGATATGGAATATTTATGGATGTAATTAGTTTCTTATATAACTGGTATACAATCCCTTGAAAATCCATCCCATGTGTTATCAAATTTAGTTTTATCTATAGTGGATAGTTCTTCAACCCATGTAGATCAAAATAGAAACCATTCCTAGAAAGGTATGAGGAACCTTGGGTGTCTTAATTTTGGCATAAATTTAGAATATAAATTAGATTGAGAGATTATTATCTCAGTCTTAGTGCATCTATTTATTGGTACAAGATTACACCGGTTACTGTCACTGTTTCTAAATGAGTTTCCTCCAGTTTTAGGAATACCCCCTAACAGAATGGTATGATTTCACTATATGGGGAAGTCATCAAGGATGAGTGTTTAGAGATACTATACGAAATTAAAATCAATTAATTCTTGATAATAGTGTATGAGAAATTAATATCTAGGTTCTTGAGAAAATTTAATTATTGAGGTACCCAAGGATGATGTGACCTTCTTCCTATAGTATAAAAAATCCCACGAACGAGTGAAGTATATCCAATGTCACAACGATTTACCTTTTTGGGGGTTTAAATTAGCATAAGGTGGGCCTTCACATTGTTTTGTCATGAGACCATGGGGTGGGTATCCATGGTTCTTAGTTTCTGTGGCATGTGGAGGAACAATATATTATTTGAGATGATCATTGTGGGGTGGAACATCTTAGTGGGATCCTTGGGGAGGACCCCATATTTGATTTCTTCACTGGTACAAGGAGGAATTATATATCGACTGTTATTTTTTTCATTGGGTGGAACACTATGGCGATGACATGGGATTTCAATGGGAAGGCCTCCTTGGAGGCTAGTGACCTATACATTAAGAGAACCACTACAGTAACATGTCTCTATCAAGAACAAAAAATTATTTTTTGGTGATACTAATGCATGATTGTATGACCACTTGAACCTCCTATTCAATGTAAATTTAAAATCTTTCTAGGTTACCTTTTAGATGGGGATAGTGACTTCAATTTTCTAGGTAGAAGTGAGATGTTCAGCCTCCATCTGAGTAGCAAGTTTGGGTTTCCAACCCATCCCAGTCAATAATAACTGAGGATAGAGGTTATAGTTTTGAATTTATTTAATGACACCATTACTAAAACTTATAATATACTATAATTTAATGGAATGTTACTGGTAGAACCACTAAGAAATTTTTTTATATATAATAATTACTAATCTAGGGTTATTTTTAGTTGTAAATTGAAAATTACAGAATTAAAAAAAAACTAAAATCAATTGAAAACATATTTATAAATTAAATATCACAACAACATGTACATTTTAATTTTAAAAACGGCAGAAGAAATTAATTCCAATGGTTTGTATTTTCTAAAAATTATGATTTCATTAACATGTTGATTAGAATGGATTAATAATTTATGAAATTATCTATAGGTAATAAATCTTCATTTATTAAATATAAATTAATAATAATAAAAGTATTATAGTATAATATGACCAAAGAGACTAAATAAAACTAGTTTTCCTCAAGATCCAATCTCTATTGAAAAATAAAAATCAAGATTACTCTTACAAAAAAAATCTACCCCTATAAAATTGGATTTAAAACCTTGCCCATTAGTTTTATCATAATTTGAATAAGTAATATGATATTAATTAAGGAAAATAAAATTCTAATTAAAATTATTCTATCCACTAGAAAAAATATTCAATGATAATATTTCCCAATACTCTTACTCTTAATTCACCATTTCTTAGTGACTACTATTTCATGAACAATATAAAATCAACTAAAAAAGAAAAATTATATTAAAAGATTAAAGAGACATGTTAGTTAAAAATAAATCAATGTAAGAATTAATGAGAATTTTAAAAATCAACTATTATTTAAATCCCTTATCTCATTAATCCACACCAGTAATATCCTATTCCTAGATCTTTATAGAGTAGTAATAATTATCAAAAGTATTTAAGTCTTCCCAATTATTTGAAAAAATATATATATTTATAAAACAAAAATATTCCATAATGTAATTATAGTAATAATTCAATGATTAATGTATCACTTATATCTTTTCTAAATGGATCACCTTTTTCTACAGAGAAACGTTTTAAGTTATAGTGTGATTTTTATTACATTAGTTTACCAATATCAAATCCCCAGTGACCATGGAATAACCTCTCAAAAATTTCACAAAAAATTTATAATCATGATTCTTTCTAACTCCAGTTACACCATAAAGAAATGTATGTTATGATGATCAATTTTGGTGATCAGATGCATGAATCCTCTATTATAATTATTTCATGATCCTCCTCATCGATTAAATGATTGAATAATTATAAAAAGTAATCCATGAGCTTAATCACACATATATTTATTATTATATAAGTTCCAACATCATTTTATAATGAATTTTGTTCTCTCTCCTGAAGTTATATATATTCATTGGCATTTCATCATGATGTGCATTAGTTACACTGTGATTTATTTTCTTTATACAATTACAACTACTCTAATAAAACCATTTCGTGATGTATTTAGTGTTACATAATTATTTTATTAACATCATTTTATTTTTTCCCATACTTATCCAAAATAATTAACATCTCTTTCATTTAAAAAATAATAAAAATATGATAGATTATATTGTATATGATCCAATTATAAATGAATGTTATGAAATAATATAACCTATTTTGGACCCTAAAATTCCCCAATTTAAATAATTTATCAACCCTAAGAAATCTCTAAACACTAGATAAATAAACCAATATTTAAAAAAATGGATACAGTCAACTCATCTTACTAATAAATATAATGTCATAGCTAATAATTTAAGAAACATACAACTAATTAAATCATAAGTGTCCAAATTATGACTCTTACATGATTCCTACTCAAAAATACTTTCCACTTCTACATTCATAATTTAACCTTTTATTAATACCCATGGAACTTATGATATATCTCACTATAAAAATAATTTAACTCATCACTCATGATCATGTAATTGAATTTACACACAATTTCATGTATATAAAATTTTTCCAATGTGTTTCAAGATATATAAGCCTCCACTTATAATTAAAAGAAAACCAATCAAGGGTAATTTTTACTGTATCTTCCCTTTGGGTTAAGGTAGTTGGTTCATGATGTAAAAAAACTACAATCAATATAGAAAAATAAGGTTGTATTCATAAAGGACTATGATTTATTATCAATGAATATTGATGAAAAATAGTTTCTCCTTATTCTCTCGTTAATTATCATCAGTTACCACTTCTATTATTACTCTCTTCTCATGGATCAAAACATTAACATTCAAAATAGTGATGAATTTTTTTCTCAAAATTTAAATTATATTTTGTGTGTGAAGAAAATATCATATCATTGGATGTCACACAAAAATAACACCTCCATCCCTACCACCAATTCCTTCCCAACACTATTTATAATAGTTATTATAAGAAGGGGGATGATGGCTATACAAACATCATTACATTGTAAATCCACTATTTATTCCCTTCAAATAATTGATTAATTTTGTGAGGAAAATCATAAATAGATCATGAACCAATTATCTAAATATAATATATGAAAATATTAAAGTTTGTCTCCATGTGGAATCCTCATGTAATAGTACCGTCAATCACTAATATAAATCATTTTTAACTAAAAAAAATCATTTATTTAATATTAAAGGACAAGGTTTGGAAGTAAAAGTTTGGTTATAATGTTGGTTCCTATGAAATATTTCATGGTCAATAAAGTATTGATAAAGGATAAAAAACTGGGTGCATCCAATAGTCAAGTGAGTTCAAAATAACGAATAAATGGCATAAATTATTTAAATTTGGTTCAAAATATTCATACTTCATAAAATATAATATAATAAAGTAATAGTTGTGATACATATCCCAATAATTTCCAAAGAAACAGGGTACATGAAATAATATGTCAAAAGTGTTTTGAGAACCACTCAATAAAGGAAATAAAAAACATTTTTTAATCACTTAATAGTATAAATAAACAAATAATTAATCAAGTAAATAACAATTTATAAATATTATATTGAAAATGACGTGAATCTATCAATAGTATTTATGAAGAGAAATCCAAAATTGCAATCATCGTGAATTTCTATCAATTCTAAACTATGTTCTTAAAATTTAAAATATTGAAAAATTGAAATTTTATATAATTCAAATCATTTACCCTAACTAATCATATATCCTTGATAAATGTGGGTATAAGATTCAAATGAATTCCATGGATCCCACCCCCAAAATGAAATAAACCATTTCCCCTAAAGTTTATCTATGGTAGAAGAGATAAAAATGAAAAATCATTAAAATAAGAAAATAATTATATAAAAGAAAATGAAAGAAATATAATTATTCTATATCTAATATATGTATATTCCTTTTTTCCTTGGAATGAATTGATTTTTTTTGTTTTAATTTTAAATATTTTAGTTATTTATTATTTTGAATTCCTATAATATAATTTCATTTAATTTACACTGCATAAGTTCAAAATGATATATCAATAATGATTAAAAAGTTATAGATTCTCAAAATGGTAATATTCCATGTATTTCAATATATGATTATATAAATTATAATCAATAATCTCAAAATTAAAAGAAACTCATAAATACTATAAACCTACATAAAAAGTTAAGAAATTAGATATTGACAAATTGAGGGAGGGGATCTATTAGGACTCTTGGGTGTCCTCCACATCCTCCCAAATATCCTCCTCATCCTATATTTTTGGTATTACAATACTATATTATTGTAACTGGATAACAAAATACTCCCTCCATTATCTTACTTCCTCAATAATACCTAAAAAATAGTATCAGTATCTAAAATAAGAGGCTAATCCTAAGGGTAGACTAAATCCTATCAATTAGGGAAAAATAGTCACATGGATTGAAAAATATGTACCTAATCTAATTATATTCAATGTAATTATAAATTAATTCTAAGGGAACCCAAGAAAATTAGTATAAAATAGAATTAGATACAGTGAGGGAAAATGATAACAAATGTGCAGTCTCAGTGCCCAAGGTAGACTCTATAGTAAGGGTATGTTAAACTATTCATTTTTCATTCCCGTGATATGGTTTACCTCCACTATGATCAAACCACATGGCACATACCCTAATTACACCTCCCTATATGCTAGATGTTTCAAACTAGGACCGTCTGTCTATGTGAGAAATAAGGATACTATACCAAAACTAGTGAAAATAAACATAAAAAACAATAATTTTGGAACTAGTTATATGTTAGATAATTAAATTATACAATACCTTAATAATTTATTTAAATATTTGATAATGGCTTATAAATAGAATGTGAAATATTCAAAGAATAGCCCCCAAGAGTGTCAAATCTAGAGCGTAGTAAGACCTAATTATTATATATTGAATAAAGATCAAGATAATACCCAACCACCATTTTTAGGGTTGTTACCCCTTCGTTCATCTGATTTAGAGAATATATCCATTTATAGTATCCAGACAAAGATTTCAGTTTCATGAAACTACACGCTCATTACTTTTATGATATTTTCCTATATTGAAATTTATCTATAGGGTTTCTACAAATGTATTCTAGTCCTAATTTACAATAAAAAGTTTATATTTATTTTATTCCAATTATAAAAAATTGAGTCTTATAAACATATTATTACAAGATATTTGGCATAACAATCCAAAAAACCCAACCTATAATTCTAGGGTCCTAGCTTATTTGAGAGATTAGATGAATAAAACATAATCTTAAACATAAAACACACCATATTTATTTAACTATATATAATTTTATCCTAAATCTCATTGATATTATATTATTACATATAATTCCTAGAGGAAATTAATAAAGGAAAATGATGATCAATAAATTAAAGTAAGGTAATAGTCACAGTAAAACATGGTGAATACATATGAATTAGAGGCACATCATGATATCATAAAAGAGAAGGATCATATATGATGTAAGGATGGAATAAAGAAGTAAATATTATAATATCATTTAATCATAAAATTAGGAAATAATAAAAAAATAAGACATCATAAGAATAAGAGAATGCTCACTACTAAGACACCAAAACATATAATGGTAGGCCAATTGAATATGCACCATACATGGTATCTGAGGAGATTAAAAAAATTACCCAATATATTGGGGTCTTGTTTAATTTCGGGCCCACCCATCACATTAATTACACATACATGCATATGTGGGTCCCATATGAAAATCATACAAATGACACAAGCTTAATAAAAACCATGAAAAATATACGGGTTATCTAATATTTTCTTAAGGTATAAAAAAATGTCATATAACAAATATTCTCATGAGAAGAAGGGATTAAATCAATTTTGGATTTTCATAACCGAATAAGGAACCATAGGTCATGAAAATATGTTTTAAAGAATGATTCTAAGAAAGTATTGGAGAATTAGGTTTTGAAATGATCATCTCAAGTGAGGTTTTTAAGAAAATAGTAAAGAATATTTAAAGGAGGGAACATGGTGTTTTTTAAACCATCATTGAGTCTGAATAGTTTTATATTAAATAATTAGTACTTTTATAAGTTATAAAATTTTATGAATCATTATATTGATTTGTATATTAAATGAGATAAGAAATACAAAACTTCCCTTTAGTAAGGTTTTTTTAAAATAATAAATTTATAGGGTAACCTTAAAAGATAATATAGCCCCAAAAAAGAAAGGAAAGTTAAAATTATAATATATGTGAGGAACATATATATTTATATAATATAAAATAAATTAATAATAAGAATATAGAGGGAAATTAAGTTATGCACAGAAAAATCATAACCCAAAATAGAAGAGGATGGTTCTGAAGTTCTTCCTACTTAGGTTACAACTCACTTGGTACTTTTTTTGGAATCTTGAATAATAATATTAGGTTTAGTAAATAACTTATTAAAAAACTTTTTCAAGTATATATGATTCATTATTATTCATTTATGTTACTTTATGACCATTTTTTAAGATATCTTATCTATATTAATTTTCTCGAGGTCATTCATGTCATTGTTACAAGTTCACATCATGATTAGATCCATTAATTTCAAAATTTTAATATATTTTTCAATGATAATTAAGCCAAAAATTGATTTAAAATATGACCAATCAAAAAAAAATTTAGACTTTAGTGAATTTGGATTTATTTTTTAAATGGATTTAATATTTATTTGTACTTTTTAAATTCAATTTGTAATCAATAAGAAATACATACATTGATTTTATGAATTATATTTCTAATATTATATTTATTCTGAATTTCTATTTCTTAAAAGATTTATTTGGAAAATTTTACTTTAAATATTTTTTTTTCATGATTTGTAAGTATAATTTAAAAAACCAGAAAGGTACTACTATGTATATTATTCATTCACCACCGCATGTACGAGTCATATGAACATGAGTCATCTTCTTTGGAGTCAAATATGTACAAGTTATCTATATCTATGTACAAGTTAGTCACTATACGAGGTATGAGTCTTGGATGTTGTGTATGAGTCATTTGAAACCTTTATATAGGTTATATATATAATAATTATTTGTTTTTGACTCATTTAAAATTTTGAACAAGTAATTAGAGGCCATAAACACCTACTTATGAGTGATCCTTCAATTTTTCTAAATATGGAGAATGGGAATAAAATTTAAAATTCCAAATGTAATAAGGGCATGATTAAATATACGTTCCCACTTCCTAGGTATCCCCAAATCAAAAAATTGCTCCCAAGAATCCATGTGGCATCCATATTAATGTATAGTGTGAATATCAAGGAATAAAACCAAGATTATAATTTTTAATATGTCTATGATATAGAATCTAAACCCTAAAGTTGTACACATGGAATACGTTAGAGGAAATGGGAGTTTGACTTTGAAAATCAAGATTATTTTAAAGGCGCTAGAATTGCTTAAGGAAGAAGTTGATGACCATTGTGCTCAGGTGAGATAAGAATATACTGAATCACATAAATAACTCATGATCATTGTTTTAATTTGATAAAGATGTTGATTGTTCACTTAATGTAGGGGAAATGGTTGATTGAGATGAGATCAACCACTAAATAATTTTATTTATTTCTTTTACTGCATTTTTTTATGATGGCACACAAGTCCCTTAGTGGCCATGATAAGGATAATTTCCCCTACACAAATAATAATTTCCTATATTTTATTATTATCTCCCACTTGTTTTATATTAATGTAAATATCAACTACTGTAGAAAATAAGGAATGTCCTTTTTTTAATTCATTTTTATCTATATTATTTTCCTTATTCACTAGTTTGTATACACATGTCCCCACAGTCCTTCTTCACCACACATATTATGGTGGGGATTTGGTTAATCTAGTAGTAACTAGAGGTTTCTAATTACTTCTGTAGATGATAATAGGGAGTGTAGTGATCATTTCATTCCCTTGTTTAAACAAAAATCACCAGGGGAAATTAGTAGAGGTATTGACTAATTAGTTTGAGAGTAAGAGAGAACCATATTATTGAATCATGATGTATAAGGTAAGTGAGGGAGAATATCTATGGTAAGAACAAATTTTTAAAATTAAATTCGAACACCTATTTATTTTCATTCTCAAAAAAATACATGGAACCTATAGAAAAAACAAAAAAATTTCACAAAAAAACCCTCTTTTTTGAATACAAACTGATTCCTACTAATTACTAAATTTAAATCAGGTTTAAAATTGTTTTCTGTGACACATTTCAATAACATCCAAATAATCCAGTAACCATTTATAAGGAATAATTATATATTTTTGGTTTTTATTTTAATTTTTTTTTCATTTGAAATGTTTTTGATACTTTACCGGGCCTGGGTCAGATCACATGTTTAGAATTCATCTAGAGGTTGAAATAACTTTACTAGCTAGAGTTAAAAATATAAGGATCAATGTGAAAGTGGAGAGATAGATTTTATCATAATTTAATTTATAGATTCTCTATCCACCTCCTCCCCTTCATCTTATTCTACTAGAGATACTTTAGGAAGTTAAAACATTGAAGAAAATCATTTTCAACTGAATAGAATTTTAATAGAGTTGTATGCACCGAATATATATAATAATAATAGTCCTAAAAAAGAAAATATCCAATATAACTTTTAAATTAAAACTTGTATGATCTAACTACTATTGATGTTCCATGGATTGGTAATATAATTCCCTAAATGAATTTTGATAGAGTTTAGGAATATAAATAAGTTTTTATACAGTATATAACCTCGAGAAGTCACCACCTAGGATTAACTCCAAAGGTCATTTCTCTAGAATTATTTCCTTTATTGAAGAAGCACCCAATTGAGTAAGGAGATCTATGAGTTGAAGGATGCAAGTGGAGAAAATTTATATGAGTTTTGAGAAAGATTAAAAAGGATGAATTCATCATTCCCAGACAAACCATTTTAAGTCTAAAATTTCTTAGTGTTTTCAAAAAGTACTACTAGAAAATTATAAGAACCTATTGGATTCTTCCTATGTAGGAGAACTGAGAGAAAAATCCCCAGTTGAAGTCAATTAACTAATTCAGAGGATCTCATAAAACTCCCAAAACTTTGGTACAAGATCCACTACTATAGAAGTAAATGTGGTAAAAATATCTAACTCTCATTTACATGAAACTAATTTTTAAAAAATAATTCTCTTATGAGATAGTTATAATTAAACAATGTTCAGGAAGCATCACCATCTACAACCCCTCAATTATACTAGCTTTAACATAGTTTATAAAATTTAAAAAATATATTTCCACAACTAAAATAGATTAAGAGTTGTGATTCTATATACCAGAGACAACACTAATATTAGGAAAAAAAATCATGGATTTAAGGAGTTCTCTACAATTAAATATGGAGGGGGAGCCCAAATCCTCAAAGGATATCCATTCAATAAACTTTTAAAAAATCCTACCAACCCCCATAATTTCAAATGAACGTCACTAAACCCTATATAAGCTATAAAAAATGATAAAACTAAGAAATATCAATGAAATTCATGTTTATATAAGTATTTTAGTCCCTGGGAAACAAAAAATCCACTATAAAAAAAGCATGGATCAGATCTAAAGGATATGAATGGTCAATTTGGACTGATCCTTTCCACCCTAAATAAAATGGAAAATCACGGATTAGGTAAACTACCTACCTAATAAATTTTTATTCCTATGGTAAATGTAATTTATATTTCTTTAATAAGTTGCAATAAATTGAAAATATGCAATGAATCTCCAATAAAGGTTGGGTATGAAACTTGAAAATCAAAGGAACATGAATAAATAGCCCTTGTGGATGAAGGAGTGGAGGTCCCTATAGAGATACAACCAATGAGGAAATATAAGGTAAAAGTAAATATGAATGAACTATATAAAACCCAAAATCCCTTCCCTTTAAGAATAAAATTACCTAAGAAGACCAATTAATAATACCTTCAATGATAGATTCTGGAAATATTCAAGAAAGTGGAAGTTAAAATACCTTTCTTGGATTCCATCAACTAAATTACAAGGCATGAAACCTTTCTAAAGGATATGTGTAACAAAAAAGGAAATTGAATGTATATGAAAGGGTAAGACTAGAAAGAAATGTTGTTTCTCTAAAAACCCCATAACTACCAAAGAAATGTCAATACCTAGGTACTTTTCTATCTACTACACCACATTAGAGATTAATTTTATAAATTAAACGTGTGATTTAGTTGCATTAATTGATATTTTTATTTAATTAAGTTATTATTTACTATAGATATGAGAACATAATCCAACCTAAGTGGTTATACAATTGGATAACTAAACCACTACCTACCCTGTAGTATTTTTAGAATATATAATTGTAAGAATGAAAGGAATACAATTTCTACCATATTTTTATACCTTAGACATGGAGGAAAAAATAGTTACATCTATTGCCCTATAATTTTAGGAAATCTATTTATTAGGACCACTAAAACCGTAATAAAAGTACTTTAAGATATTTTAAATTGAATTCGGAGAATAATCAATTAATTTTAGTGTTTTGGATATAATGAAATATCACCAATAAGAACAATATATTTTTATAATATCTCATACTAAAACTCCCTATTTTTTTAAGGAATAAATTTAAATGTTAGATGGAGAAATTAAATTAGGATAATCCTTATAATCACCCAATATTTTGACCATTCTATTTTTGAAAATGAATCAAATCAAGAATAATTTATTTAGTGGTAAGTATAAGGATCTTGATGGGGAATAATTTAAGGATTTACTTAAATCTATTACTTAAACTTCATCTTTGTACATACATGTTGTATGTATGGGAAATACTGAGTTGAATCCATCACTAAAACACCCACCTAAACTTGAACTTAATCTATTATCCTCTAATTTGAAATAGTCTATTAAATAAGATAAGAAAATTCTGAGGATAATATCAAATAAATTAGATCCGTTTCAAAAAAATTCTAATTTTTTTAGAAAAATATAATAATTTTATAGTCCGACCATTAGGAGAAATTTTTGGGATTAGTACCACTATTTTTTGAACCTAGTCCATTTAGATAATGTGTCAAAATCAATTGTATTTCTATAAATAATGTTCAAACCAACCCTCATGAAAGTTTTATAGAAGAAAATTAAGTGTTTTTATGAGTTAGAATCATTTACCCCATCTCATAATTTCCATAGGTGAGTCTCATTTTTATTATGCCTACATAGTTTCTTCACCATTGTGAAAAATTGGAATAAATAACCAGTGACCACTAGGATTAAAAATAGTTGGTGGGTTTTCCTTGATTATTGGAAATTTAATCATGTTTCCCAAACATAAAACTTCCCCATCACTTTTGTAGATAAATTTTTTGAATGATTTATAGGGAATGAATAATATTGTTTCCTTGATATATTTTCTTGTTATTTTTAGGTCCCCATAGTACCAAAAGACTAAGATAAAACTATATTCACTTGTCAATTTAGTATATTTTTACACTGAAGGATTCATTTTGTGTTATGTCATGGACTAGGTATTTTTAAATGCTACATATTGAACATTTTTTTAAATTTTACTAAAAAAATATTAAAGGTATTTCTTGATTACTTTACTATATATGGATTGTCTTTTGAAATCTTCCTTGAAAATACTGATTGTTTTCATTAAATTCAATGAAAATAATTTGGTTTTAAACATAAAAAAAACTCATTTCATGTTAGAAAATATTAATGTTTGTGTTCAAATAATTTCAAAGGAAGGAATAAATGTAGATAAGGCCAAGGTTGACCTAATTTTCCAACTATCCGACCCCACCACTGTGAAACATTTTAGATCATTTTAAGTACAAATTTAATTTTATATAAGGTTTGTTAGATAATTTATAAAAAATAATTTACCACTAACTAACCCACTTAATATGTATACTGATTTCTTATTTTATAAATCATACATGACATCCTTTGATAAACTCAAATATATCCTAACCATAGCCCCAATAATTAGTCCACCAAGCAGGAAATGCCCCTATGAATTACTAGGTTATGAATCTAACCAATATGTGGGAACCATTATCTCCCTGAAGATAAATTGATATTCACATGTGCTAGTCTATGATTTAAAAAATGTGATCACATCTCAAATAAATAGCTAAAAATAGATTTTTTATGGATATTGTTATTAATTTTGAGAAATTTTGTTAATATTTGTTTGGAAAAAAGTCCCCATTTACTAGGATCATATAACCCTCAAGTATTTAATCAAGAATGTTGATTTAAATAAGATATTTTCTAGGTGGATATAGCTGCTACAAGAATTAAACTTCGAAATCAAGGAGAATATGGGATATGAGAATTTATCTATAGACCATATGTGTCGATTTACCTATAATTATGAAGTTGAAATAGCTAAGGAAATAGAAAAGAGTGATTCTCTCCCTTATGAGAAGCTTCATGAAGTCATTGAGGCACCCTAATATGCTGATATAGTGAAATTATTGGTCACATGAAAGGTAACTTAATTATTTTACAAGTACAACACTCTTAATCTAAAATCTGAATCAAAATACTATGTTTGAGAAGATCCATATTTTTTTGGAACATTTATAGTGACAAAGTGATTAGAAAGTGTATACGTGAGGGGAGGTAAACTTGTGCTTATATATTATCATACCCTTTCATGTGTAGGCCAATATTGACTATAGATAATAACTATAAATGTTTTAGAAGGTTCTTTTTTAGCCAATTTTTTTAAAGAAACAAATATTTTTCATATAATGAAATAACTATAAATTAACAAGAGTTATTTAAAAAAGACATGAAATTATCCAAAAACCATTGATTTAACTTGAAGTATTTATTATATAGGGATTAGATATCACAAACCCATTTACTATTTATTTTGCATTTTCTTATATTTTTTTAGTATTGGTTTTTTCTTCTAAGTGGGTTGAATCCTAATAAAGTATAAGTGGTGATTTAAAAGTAATTTTTAAATTTATAAGATCACATATATTTGTTGGGCTTGTAATATGTTTAGTGATAATAAGTGATAATGGAATACATTTTTTCAATAAGATAATGGAATCCTTCATGAAAAGATATACATTACACCATATAATATTTAATACCAACCAACTCCAAAAATATGGGTAGGATAAGGTGTCTAAGAAAGAGATAAATAATATTTTAAAAAGGATAGTGCATCCCAACCAAAATTCTTGGGACAATAATTCTAGTAACCCAAATATTGTCTCATATAACCTTTTCTAAGAGTGATCTTTGAAACTTATACCTAGAGGAAGCCCCTGTCTATTCCACCTCATCTATCCCCAATGGTATAACCCACTCAAAACATTCTCCATACTCCCAATCCACCATTAGGAGAGGGTCACTCACCTGGTGTCATATGTACAACCATTTCACCCATATTTCTACGATTAAGCATCTCATGCCTTCCTAATTTTACAAGGATTCCAAACTAGGATACCCACATCTTATATCAAATCCCTATAACCACCCAAGGTCTCTCTATAGTCCAAACAACAACTTCTTCCATTGGTGGCATTGTCCCCAGGTGATCTAAATCACTTAAATATCTCAGGAGCACTTATAACTGAGCCTAGGTGGCCAAAAATATCATATTTCATTCTATTGTGTGGTCTAAATCCCTATTTATATACCTAGACCATTGTATCATGCATGAAAACAACTATCAATGTAACAACATATATAGGTATTTTTATTAAAGAGAACACCTACCTCTTTAAGGGTGTTATCATCCTCAATGAGATTTGCACAAACTTTTCCTAGACCATCCTTGCCTCATCCAAGATTTGACCACTTATTGAGATCCTATATAGTTTCAAGTGACACAATTAATTAATTATAAAAATTTATAATTAATTTTTCAATTTAATTAAAATAGTAATACTCACTTAAAAATTAAACACACATCACTGTGTCACCAAAACCTTGGCCAACCACACCTTGAAGGACCATGGTGTACCCCGACATCATCATGTGAAAAATACCTATCACCTCGTAACCAATAAATTTCAATTTGATTTCCAATTTATAAAAAAATACTAAATAAATTAAGTAAGTGGAGTGTCTCAAATGAAAAAGAGAAAGACGATGTGTGTTTATACTCCTGAAATCTCTTCTCACCACTGCTCATCAAAAATGAATCATCCTCACCCAATTCATCTATTCTATATTGGAATTAGAATAAGAAAACAAGTTTAAAATCCACCAAAATTAGTTGGATACAAAGGTGAATACAAGATGGAGGAATATTGGAAGATCTTACCTCTAACCACTACTAAAACACAGCCAAAGCCCTCACCATCCATTGGGGATCAAAGAAGGATTGAGGGAGGGGGGATTATGCTAAATGGACTCTCCCAAAAATTACTTGGTACCAAAAACCAAGACGGGAGTGACTCTAAAATAATGGGTTTTACCTATCTAAAATAACATACCCTATACTTAGTCACAAAATGACCAGGATGGTCACAACATAATGTCCACCCCACCTGAAAAATTAACAGTACAAGCTAAGTTCACAACACGAAGCACTCCCACATAGGGTAGGAGGCATTGCATCCCCCCTTCCTGATGTTTTGTATCACACCTAAGCATTGTGATACCGCAAAAAAAAACTATCAAAACATTACCAATGGGTCATATTGTGACCTTCTATTGTAGTAGATTTTTAGAAAGGCATTCAGGCCATACTCCAATGCCCATATGAGCACCCAAACCACCAAATGAGCCTCATTTCACTTCCAAAACATCTTGTTGTGATGTTTTAGTAATTGTATTCCTGAAATGAATCAAAATTCATAAAATTAATGCTACTCCAGGATCAAAATTTAAATTTCCACTAATAATTAATGACCCTAAAATTAATGGGTCATTACAAACTCACCGACATAATTCTTCTCTTCCTCGATAAGCCGTGATAGTAAAATAACAATAATTCTCAAACGACCATGGTTGTGAAACCACCTCCCTATCTTCATATTAAATATCTAAATAAAAAATATGATTCTGTTGTGAAACTACCCGTAATTAAGTTCACTATTCACCAAGGACAGAGCTACCCATTCACCACTAAAACCAACATCAAGATGATTATCACCACACCCATCTACCCCATGCAACCATGATGTATTCAACTAATTTATCCTTGAGATAATGGTTCTCCACACCATAAGGATCTGATCATGAAGGTTTATTCCAAACCATGTTTCTCTCCAATAAAGTAATCTCTTAGAAAACACTAATCCTACTACCCAATAATATGTTTGGTGTGGTTTCGACCTCAACACATCTAATTATACGAAAAAACAATGTCAAACCTCCATTAGACAACCTTTCCCAAAAATTATTGGCAGCACCCACCGATACGCTATCACATTACCTCACCCAATCCAAATTTCTTATCCACAAAATGTAATTTGAGACTATTTAAATGCCCACATCAAAGACCAAACTTGAATCATAGTTTAAATCAATTATTTTATCCCCAAAAATATTTTTTATTGATGCATCCACACGAACCAACCAACCCAATCATTACACTCTTTCTATACACACCAGTGCACCCCAACTTGATTTACTCTCAGATCACACCAAGTCCATCTAGAGCTTGGTAATAGGGTACTGACTCTATTAACACTGAATATTCAATTTGAATTCATTATTCCATATAGGACAAAATATTATCAGATCTTACCACAAACCCGTATCTTAGAAGCATGACAACTATTTTTCTGAACTAGTCTCAATGCTCCCATGACCCTTCCAACATGAGGGTCATATTAAAGTGACCAATAAAATGGTTCCCACCATTAGAGTATCATTATTATCACCCATCCAAACTAATTACTTAATTTCCATATCCCGCACTAAATCCATCACTGGATGAAATGAATGGACATGACTATCCCACTCATACCTGAACACCATTATAGAACACTAACCACCACCCATTATTGGGTTTCCTAGAACACTATCCTCTACATTCAACCATACAATCACTATGAGGATCAAATTATCTAACATGAATTAGTGATCTCCCCAGTATATTACTTATCTCACACTACCTTATGAGTAACAACCCAAATGGGTCCAAACATCACAAAAATTCAGCTCCCCTTGATCCACGATCACCCATCTTGTCAACCCTTGACACCATCCATCCATGATATCACCATATTATCATTGGGGAGACATATACCAAACATAATAATGATCCAATATTTCATTACCACAAGTATCTCACTGATCACATCGGTTCTTGGACTATACATTCCCATTTATTTATTGATAACCAAATGATCTCCACGCATACCAAGTGCACACTCACCCTTCAAAAACAAGAATTTTTTCATAAAATACATACAGAAAATTACTATCCTACCTCAAAGGTAGAGTGATCCATTAGGAATGCTCTCTTAGTTTTTTTCTGTCTATCTACCCTGATGTTGCCCAAACCCAATTATTGTACCCTCTTTTCCAACCAGATTACAAACCACAACTCATGCTTTCTTGAGGCACATTTCATCCAACATGAGATCATGAAGTAAAACCACTTACCACACTCCTCATTCATGTTATAATGATCAATCCTTTTGAGGCACCTGCCTCATGCCAAGGTTAAACACTTGATCAACCACCACTAAATCATTATTCAAAAACCACAAGAGTTGACCCATGCTCCCACCACACCACTGAAAAGCACATCTAAACCAACAAGTATATGAATCGAAATTATTTAACACTGACATCCATCCTTGATATCACACAAAAATCAATTCACATTCCTTTCCCCAACCAACTCAAGGTATATTCGTAACCACCTGGGTCGGTTTATCAAAATTCCATCAATAAACCATATGATAAAAATTCCATATTTGTTTCTTATTGACATTTCAAGTTATTGAAAAATATCTTTAAGGAAATATAGGCCTATCCTTGAATCATATCTCTGATATTATACTTATGAAGTAAAAATTTTTAGGTCCGATCATCAAGGCATCAAATTCCTACACTAACCTAGTAAGGGTTACTACATATCCCTCTTATGAAGGGACTATATAGTCATCCACAGTAAAAAACCACCATAAATCCATATGTATTGTCACTAGAAAACCAATCATGAGTAGAAAAAATGGTCTATATGAGTATAACTACACAAAAAATATATATGGGGGAATTCCCTATAAGTTGTTTGACCTCTCATCATTAAACAAATCACACACAATCATGCATAAGTTTAGTAAATTCTATGTACCTAATATGATGAACGTGTATGGGCCTCTTACTAATGGGTTAAGAGACAAAAAATAAATAATAGTCACTATAACAATATCATATTTTTATAAACATATAAATTATAAAAACCAAAACTAGGAACATTAATCCCATCACCCTGGTAATCAAGACATCCCACTAGAAAGGTGTTCATGATGCATGGGTCCGAGGTCCATCAAAATATATAAAATATTCCTAGACCACCTTTACACTATCTCCCCAAAAAGTAAGATAAATAAAAAGGGATAATACCATTTTGCAATTCCCCAGTCTATAGTCACTCCAAAATGACCCAAATTGACGTGCTATGTGGCCTTAGAAACACATCCCAATATGCTAGTGTCTGCTGAGTACTGTTGGGGAAAAAATCCATATAATGTGTGTACTTTGACCTAAAATTAGAGTAATAAAATAGTGTATAATAACTAAACTATGATCCCCATAATAATCATCTGCATATGCATTATCAAAAAACACAATACTATAATTAAATGTCATGTGAAAGTCATACACATTCATACATCAATAGATCAACCACTGGGACAATCACATATAAAAAATAAAAATGAGGAAACACAATTCATAATCCCACACTTCCATCCTTGTTCCACAACACAACCCATTTTTCATGACAACATGAGATGCCTCAGCCCGATTCATTGCATGTATTATGTTCAACCTGAAAGTAGACATATGGTCAATATGCACAGGAATGTCCACATATATGTTGTGAGAAATACATCTTAGAAGGGTCTCACCAAGTGAACATAGTATAAACCATCCTTTGATGAAAAAATTCGAAGGCTCGTCTATTTTTTTTTGAATTTTCATGGTTTCACAATCATTCATGCCAGGTTTACAATATTTTTGTTTTGACCCGAGATGATTTGGTTTAGCATGTTGGTTTTGTGAGGGGTTGAGAATTCCTATACAATCCATTATTCAGTTCCATACTATATATTTGATGAATCATAATGGGGTTTATTCATTGAACTAGAAACACCCAAGGGTTACCTCATCCGTAAGGATCCATATGCTTGCTTTCCAATGGTAACCAATCATTGAGGAATTCATAAAAATGATTCTTAAGAACTCACATTGGTTGAGGGGATAGGTTGTAGGGATCACCACAATATATTAGGGGAAATTATTTCCCACTTTGGTAATCTATTATATATTTAAGACATTTTAGTGAATCTTTCTCAGATCCTAATATGGGTCCGGTTAACCTAATTTTTTTAATGATCAAATATTGGAACACGTCGATGTAAATATATGCATATATCATTGATATATTTTCAATGTGAACATATGTATGTATCAAAGGTTATCCATTGATAACACCATCTATATTTACTAGGGTTTTTCCATCATATTACTTTACAACTTAGTGATGGTGTTTTATTTTTTACTACATTTTAAATCCGGACATCTAGGTCCTCTAAATTTCATCACCCTCCTGGATGGGTTTTAACTTTTATGGTGTTGGGATCATTCCCATAAAGGGTATTCCTATGTATCCTTGTGAAATGAATAAGATAATATTTAGTTTAGTACCAATTAATGAGGTATATCAAATCTTTTAATGTCATATTACAATGATCGATCCATATTTTTTGCATCATGTAGTAAGGATGACTTGGTTAAATATGCCTCATAATGATTGGTGTTGGACTTATGCATGAAGAGAACTTTCTTGGTTGACCTCATAAGAAATATTTCCCAAAGAGGATGATTTGGTCTCACTAGGAATATGGACCTATGAATATGGACCCAATTGGGATTATATCTCATTAAGGATGATATGATAGAACCTGAATGAAATATAGATTTATTGGTGGGGAAATGATTCTATTGGGAATATGGCCTAACAAAAGGATAGTTGGCAGGGAATATGGCTTGAATTGATGATATTCCCAAACTCATGAGAATATTGCTTGGGGATCAAAGGACATAAATGATCTCAAAATGAATATAACCCAATGAGGATGATAGTGGATGTCTATTAATGTTGGGGTTGATCCCCAGGGAGGTGTCCATTGTATCCTGATGAGGTAGGAATCAAATAACACATAGTTCGAGTGGCATAGTTTAAAGTTGTATGATATAACTATACCATGTAGTTTAATGTCATGTGTTAATGACATTGTTGTTCCGTTTAACATTGTGTGACTAGGATATTGGCCACACAATATAACATTGTGTAGTGGGGATGTCTATGTCATTAATGATGCGACAATAGAGATTCTTGTTGGGATTACACATATGGGGTATTTTTTAAGGTTATTCATTGCAAACATGACCCTTTCAAGGAACGTATCATGATAATATGTCCCCTTGATAGAAGGTATGTGATTTCATAAGGAATATTCTAGTGTGAATGTTGAATGTGATACGGTGGAAATTTGTGGGCATAGGATTTTAGGTTTGAACATTAAAGAGGTTTCCAACATATCATGTTTGAAATAAGAATTAAACCCCTTTTAGTTCATTTGATCAATGTGGTTTACACCTAAAAAGAATGCCCAAGATGAATATACTCCTTTTATACTGATGGATAAGGGAGGGGATATGAAAGGCATGAGAGATATGGAATCTATTAAGAAATATGAGGGGATTACACCATAAGGGGTTATCTTTTCCAACTTTCTGCCTATTTTTAAACCCAAAAAACAGGGTTGGAGGATAGAAGAATATGGTTTAGATGATACTAATAGGGTCACCATTAGGTCTTATCAATTCACTGATTGAAAAATAAAAAGTGTGGATGCTGCAGATGCCCTATCATGTTTCAGGTAGAATGCATGAGGCAATTCCATTGTGGGTGCTGTGAAAACTCCCACTACTTCTCCTAGGATTATGGTCCTCATTTACATGGGTATACATGATAAAAAACACATGAGGAGCTCAATAGTTAGAGAGGACATGAGGGTGAAAATATTTTTCAAGGGAATACATGATCGAAAGATGTAAACACTGGTGTACATACTATGATTCCATGTAATCAGTGTATTTGGAGGAGACCTTGATAATTTAAGGTCAAGACGAGAGATTTGGGTGAAGGAACAATCTATTATAGAATCCATTGTGTTCATGGTGCTTCAACATGGGAGTGGTTCCATTATAAATGGATGAAAGAAGACCTCCCCGAGGCGATGTTGGGGTGGTTTGTTGGCCTTCACCCGTGTAATAACCAGGAGACAAGTGGGACCCTCAACCAAGTACTAGTAGAGAGAAATAATAGATGATTCACCCAAGTGGTAATAGGGTGAGGTGATTCTTCATGCGACAAGACTTGATCGAAGCACAATTCTAGTTATAAGGTTTTCCATGGATTTATTTTGGATAGGGACAAAGAAGTGTGTAGTTGGGTAAGGTTACTCTGAACTACTATTATTAAATTAGGTATGAAGTTATTAATCCCTAAGGTTATTGATATTTAAGTCCTTTAGGGAATTAAAATATTCTCTATTTTGGTTAATTATTCTTTCCTTATCTCTTCAATATGGAAACTTGGATAATTTTAGGGCTTGGTGGAGAGACTAGGGTGATCAGAGATTTAATACATCTCTACATCATCAAAAAGGTGTAATGAGGATCCTAGTGGTGCTATTTTAGGAAAAATATGTACCTTGGTTGAAGGTATTATATTGAACTTGTGGTTCATTCATGTATAACTAGAATTAAGTTCACAATTACATAGTCACTACACAAAAGATCCATTTAGGTGGGTTTATAAGGTTATACACTGCCTTGATAAGAGAATTTTCCTTCATGTGTTTTAATGTATTTCTTCCTAAATATGTTAACCCTTTTCTTAAGAGGTGATTGCATAAAAATTTCCCTCCATAGGATTGAATCCAATTGGAACAAGGAGGATTTGATCCCAGGGTATATGTAATATTGGCATAACATAATTCCAATAAGATCATGATTCTTAGATTAAAATGTGGCTGTCTCATGATAGTGGGCCACACTAATTATTCATGCATGGTACCCATGCTAGTCTACCATGCTGTCTTCGTTCGAAGATCTTGGGGAAACACTTATAATTAGTGTGTTCGGGACCCCATCTCATCAATAAATAGTTTTTATTCAAATGAGGGGGATTTAAATTATCTAATCACCCTAGTTCTCCACTCTAACTCAAGGTATGTGATAGCTCCTATTTTCTCCTTTATCTTAATATAGTGATGTTAGGTTCTGTAATTCGGGCATAGATTCTGCATGAGGACCTACCCTAGGTGATATAATTGGATGATGGAAATAGGTTAAATACCTAAGACAAACACTTTTCTGACTTGAGTGAAATAATTTGACAAGTAAAAATTTTTACATGGATGAATTTTCATCTAGTATTTGGAAATCCACTTGGGTGACTAAAACTGCGACTTAGCCAATTTTCCACCCAGTGTTGTTTCCTACACCCTTATTTAATTTGGTACTTTAAACTCATATTAATAAATTTTTTTAATTCATTTATTGTGTTTATTATAAATCACTGATGATTTAGAAAAAGATTCCAAATTCAGATGATGAGGTCACTGCTCGGATCAAATAAATGATTAAAAATATTGAATCCAACTCATTAAACATAATCACCCTACAAAATCAAAATCTAGAAATATTTATCAAATTGGATTTTCTCAACTTTATATTGTTGAATATAATTCCATTATGTGGTTTCATAATTCTGATTGATACTCCACTTCCTGAAGGAGACCTCTCTGACATTTATATTTTTTCAACTCAGTGTACTGTAAGAGTAACTATTTCTCTTGAAGAGTATATCATCAATGAAAATAGTAGAAAAATATTATATTATTTGGTCTAAACTTGGATCATCAATGAATTAATAACTCAATTCCTATTTAATGATTAATAAATTCACTATATAGGGTCATAAGAGAGGATACCTTCAACAAAAGGACCCTCTTCTTGGAGGGAACTTCTCTGAGGAATGGGTATGAATGTATTGTGTGAACCAAAGATGTATCACAGAAGAGGACTGTCTGTGATCCATTGAAATTTATGAGGCTATATATAATTAAATTTTTTATATCTACTTTCATTAATATCTCATCCACATACAGGTCAATTAGTAGTGTTTCAGGACAAACATATTTCTTATTCCACATGTGGAGGTTAACATAAACCTATGGGATGTCCATGAAATCAGGGGAATACCCATTCTAGGGGATATGTATGATGAATCCCTTCATCCTCATAGAATTTGGAAATATTTAAAGAGAACTCCAACACTGGTGAGGGAATTATTTTCATTGTTTAAAAGTGATTTGAAGAAGGAAATTAGTTCCTCTATTAATGTTTCTTTTGGATCATGGATCAAAATATTCATACTTCCTCATAGATCACGACCTGGGGAAAGAAGACCATGGGTCTGAACTACCTAGAATGTTATTATGTCTCATAATAATTACTACTATATCCCTTATAATGGTCAATATAAAACTTGGGGATATCAAATTTAGATATAGATAAGATCAAATTTATAATTGGTGGGACTGTTGGACATGTTTCTTAGTAGATGGTTGTTACCTTCTCAAGACCCAAATATCATGGTGAGTGAAACCACTTTATTAATGAATGATAAACTAGAATATAGAATACTAGTAGGATATAACGTACCATATTTGGAGAGACCCATTAAATTGTTAGGTCTAGTTCATCTGGGTGAATCACCTCACAAAAACCTAAAACTTGATCCAACTCTTTCATAACTGGATATCATAGAATCCTGGAAGTTATGAATAGAGGCACACAACATTTACTCCTTAACTTGATGGTAGGACTATATTATGAGATATTATAGGTGTTTAGACCATAATAATTGACACAAAGGTATTAGATTACATTCTTGAAGACCATTTCTTATTTTTCTTCACTACTTACAAAACACCCATCAACACATTGATGGATGGAATTAATGAATCTGCCCTTAGACAATCATATTATATTTCATTTCAAGATGAGGTTATTACAAAGATGGTTGATGGTATACAAATATGTTAACCCTACATAGAATCTAATTTTAAGATACAGTCTTGATATGTCTTGGAGGTGAAAATATCTCCTTTATACTAGTCACATGGTGAGAAAAATCCAATGGTCTTGTATCAATTTTAGCTAATGTTGATCTAAACTCATAAAAACATTCTAATTAATCTTCTATTGGTTAAGGATATAATTGGATTTTCTATAGATTATTCTCAAGAATGAATTTAATGTTATAATAATATGGCTATATGGGGAGTCACCCAATGAATTCGTATACCACTATTTCCAATTAAAGGGGAAAACCTAGAATAAACATCGTAGGATATTGACATCATGATGTTGGGTTCCTCAGATGATGAAGAAAATTCCCTTACTCCTAGAAATTCCATCATAATTTCCAATCCTAAGTGTCAAGTTATAGTCATAATGTCCTCATAGATACATGTAATCCCTGACATTAATGACACTAGTATTAGATGAGCTTATCTAGGATAAGTTCCTCTTAACAAATAAGCCCTAAACCCTGTTCTAATCACCTCCTTTCTAGCAATGTGGGGAAAATTATCAAGTTATTAAATTCTAGAATACATTCCAGTTCCTAAAGATGAGGCCATTCTCAATGTTGGAATTATCACCAAAAATCGAGTGACTCCTGAAAATGGAATGAAATAACATATACCCCCTTTTCACTCAAACCCCAATTTCTATGTTTAAGGGTAAGGCCGATTTTCTTCATTAAATATTTACATGTCTCGACATAAGTTTATTTGACTATAGATAGTAATATTTTATCACCCACAATATAGTGATTGTCCATGAGTGACTATTGACTCAAGAAAAATATTATTAGGACTTTGAATATGTGAATCACAAGAATGAACTTATAGAGTCATTTAACCATGAGTTTATTCAATAGAACATTGAGGAATTGGGAATCTAGGTGAAGGTATCATCCTTTAGTAAAAATCTAAAGAAATATGAATCCCTTTTGAAGAATAAAAGGACCCAAATATCAAAATAAATTATTGAGATTGGGGTCACCGAGATTATGAAACATGACCTATTTGATCAAGTGGAAGAAATGGGTTCTTTATCTTAAGCTAAAGCTACACAGTGAACACTTCTTCGATAATCAATCTATACTTCTCATTGGGTGTTAGATGACCTGAATCATCTGGCATATTAGTTACTGTCTAAACTATATTCATAGGCTTCCATGTGTCCATAAAAGATAATCTAACCCATAGATTTGATTTAATAATTTTTTCATTGAATAAAATGGCTAATTTTGTTCACAATAGTCCATTTCAATCCTTATTCTCCATCTATAATTACCAATTATTCATACAAGATGAATTCATACTAGGCATAGCCCACTTATAGATATAGGTATAAACACCATAACCAATGCACTAGAGCCATTCAAATTGGAATAATGATAAATTATTTATCACAAAAGGGATGATCTGGGATATCATGTTATGTAAAGGTAATACTCTAACTTTTTTCTAAGATAGAGGCCCATCGATCACAACATGACTATTAGTGGGATAACATGGTGGGCCCTATAAAATTTGTATCCTTTTCCTTCATTTACTTTATTTTTTCCTAATATTTTCATGAGGAAGGATTATTGGGTATGAAAATGAGTTTTTCTTAAGCGTCCCTTTTCGGGTTTTTGACCCAAAAATCATTAGATCTTTTATTTTATTTTTGAGTTGTCAATTTTTCCTAGATCTAGAATGGTGCACCTATAGAGTGAAGGGGATTTAATTTACCCCAGAAAACCATTTATGGGGTTTTTTCATGACAAGTACTATATTTATTCCCATTAGTAGTTTAATGTTATGAAATTCAGACTAATGCATTTGATATTTAGTGTCGTGTAGTGTCGACCATGTGTTGCTTCAATTTAAGTTCGTACAACTTTGATCGAGGTTTTTTGTAGTTTAAGGCTGTATATATTTGATCATGTGTTTTTATAATTTAGGGTCATATAAAATTGATTATGTCTATATGAACAAATCATTGTGCCATGATTGATTGAGTCTTAGAAAAGGTAAATCATGTCTCAAAGACTTTAAATTGGGATAATGAGATGAGACAAACATGACAAGGATGATCATGAATTAGGTTGAGGTGATGATTTTTACTACAATGTTTTCAGGGAACATTGAAATACGAGGACATTTTTTAGGGTGGAAATGACTCTAGTTAATAGGAAAAATTGGGGGCATATATGCCGAAGAAAATATAGAGAATGTATTGATAATCAGGAAGAGGAGTCTCTTAAATCCAAATAAATTTGTTACCAATATCCATATAATATTTTTGTGGATTCAAACACTCAATATATGAAGTAAGACTTCGTAAATGAGTATTCATGAAGGGTTCGGGTACACTAGAGATATATCATATATCCATGGCTAAGTGAAACTTGACGTTGATAGAGGTTTGATTGTTAGTATTAAATGCCTCAAAAAAGGAGGTCCATTCAGTTTATGGCCATGAATCTTGATCCTTTTTTTTATGAAAATTAGGGTCACATGATGAGGACCATTAAAATATTCAATAATGGTGTACCACATTCTTTCCCTGAGAATAGGTACGGTATACAGTGACATAAGATTGAGGATATTTAATGCACTTGAATATTTATATTATATTCTATGTACATCATGTATCAAGGAGTTTTAACTAAGGATGTTGATATCAAAAAAACACACTAGGGATGATCGTCAATCAAATTGAGGAGATGAGTTACGATGTGATGTTTTCAAGGGAACACAATAACCAACGTACCATTTTTCTAGGAGAAAATGCCTCTGGTTGACAAGATGAATTGGTGGAGAATATGTAGCATCAAATATGTGATGCATATTCATTGTTAAAAGAATATTACCTTGAATTTGGATACACTAATTATTTATGGCCGTGAAAGGTTTTCGAATATTCAAATATTTGGGAAATAAAGTTGGTTATTGAGAGAAGGGTATACAAGGAGGGTTTTGGAACCCTAAATATTGTGTTGTAATGTATTGAACACATTATCAAGGTGAAGGGGTGTGATAAATCAGTTATCTTACCTTTTCCTAGTATAGAAGGGTATTGTTAGAATAACATATATTTTTATAGGGTCATAAGATAGGACCTACAATCATTTATACTCTTTTATTTATTGTCTAACTTTTGCCTAAGATTTCAAATGGTGAATTTTAGTGAGTAGATACTTTAATTTTTATCAGACCTCCCTTTAGCGGGTTTTAGTTAGACAAGTTTTATATCTATTTAACTAGTAGTTTAGGGTCTTTTTATTTGTATTGGATGGGGCCAGATTTTAAGGTGATGTAGCTTCTACTATAGTGCACATAGTTTAAGGTCATGATGGATAGATCGTGATGTAAAAGGGGTAAGAGTGACACAATATCCTAATTAAGACTCTCACATTCAAGACTACTATGACACCCTTTTGAATAGGGGATGGGGATGCTATAAATTGTGACTCTTGGTTCTTAGATCATGATTTATAGTATGGAAGATATACACAATGTATGACCATGAATCACACTGGGGTGATGGATCCCACTTTAGTATTTTTAGGGTACACGGGGACTAGAGGACCCTTTTTCAAGGAAAAAATGCTTTTGATTGGAAGGAGAGTTTGAGGGTGCATATACAATATCTAATATGGGGTATATATGCATAACCAAATAGGGGTGACCCTTGAAGTCAGTTATTCTCATATTTGATATCCATGAATGGTTTGTGGTGACCCAATTTACTTAAGACAAGAAGTGTTATTTGTGGATAAGGATTCTCGAAATAGATGGTGGAGGCATCCCAATCCTTGGTTATCCATGTTAATGATATTATGGTCCTTTTAAAAGGAATGATAATTGATGATGGTCTATGTAGTTTAATGTAATGGAATAAGGAAAAAGGTTTCTTGTAATTTAACTTCATGCGATAAGGACTCAAGTGTTCTACAATATATGGTTATGTGATGTGTGTCTTAAGATACACAGTTTAACACCATACATTTGGGATGATATATAGGGTAATTTTTTCCTTGTATAGGGTTAAGGATATATAGCCGTATTTTGGGATCCATATGTATATCTAAATCATACATAAGCAAATTAAGTCTCTAAAACTAGCCCATTCTTTAGTAGTTTATGGATTTTCAAGGTGGACCATTTATGTCCCTCATCTGTAGCTATGAATCTCTTAGTTAAGTTGAATATGGTGATTGACCAAGATCTCTAAGATCACCTGAATCAATATTGGTGTGAGAAATAAGATGTTATTAGAGAATAACCCATATTTGATTACCTAGGGGTACATGATTGAGGAAGGATAAGAAATATAGGGTACACTTTATCAGCACATAGGTTTTAAATTATACAAAAAATAATATAATGAGGAATTTTATGGCTATCTCCTTCATTGGTGTTGGTTTATGAATGGACTATCATTAAAATATACTATTCATAGGAGATGAGGGCCATTTGGATGATAGAACTTTTGGTTAGGCCTCGAAGATATTATCATGATGTATCTTGAGATAAATGTAATTAGGTCATGTAAAATTATTATAAAGAATGTCCCATACACATATTTGACTCATATGCTGAGGAAATGTGAAGTTTTAATGTCTATTTTGTAAATGGGGTAACCCATGAGAAGGACCCCTACAATGATCTGGATCATAAATAGGATGGATCCCTTTCCAATTTTTGGTTCTTTATGAATTTGATTCATGTGATAGGTAGGAGTGACTCTTCTCATATTTGGAAAAGTTAAATACCAACAATGGATAAAGATTGATTTTAATAGGCACAAAGATGAGGTGGGGGATTTTTGAGCTTTTTGGTTGGCCCTATCTAGGTGATCTTGATGATGTGTCATTATTATACACATCTCAACACATCTGTTTTTGGTGAATAAATAGAAATTTTGATGTGATAATGTTCCATAAATTAGAATTTATTTAATATTATCTTAATTGGGTTGCAATTGAAATTATTTTACTATTATTTTTATCAAAATCAGTTTTCTTTGTTGTTAGTTGATTTAATTTTCTTGATTTAATTTAGAGTAATTTTATAGAGAATCATTCTTTTAGTTATTTTTTAATAAAAATTTATATCTAAAGTTTTTCAAATAATTACTATAATTTCATTTGGTTATGGTTTTTTTTATAATTACATACATTAAACTAAAAATATCTTATGGAGTTTTTGTATTTGAAAATACTGTGAATTTTTGTGCATTTAAAATTTAATATGAATTTATTATTTTTAATGATTTATGTAATCTGTGTATTTTTAGGACTTGTGAAAAAAACTATGAAAAGAAACATAATGTAAGAAGTCACCGTAAGATAAGAGTCCACACCCAAAAAATCATGCAAAAAAAGTCATCTGATGAAACCAAGTGGCCACATGAGTGAATTACCTTTGAATAAAAGTTGTAAAAAGGCCAAATGACTCCATAATGAATATTTAAACTACCAAACCTATATAACTGACAGTAAGGCCATAATCACTCAACTGACCATGTGCTTGAAGGTTTAAGTGACCGTTCTTATTGTTCCAGGTGACTGCAGGCATAAAAAATCAAACACAAGATAAAAATTGAACTGACCATGAGCCCCTATTCTTTTGTTACTACAATGAAGAAGCTAATATGACTTAAGATCTAGAATTGAACCAGAATCTTTCACTATAATCATCATCAATGGAACTTAGGTCCATGTTCAACCAAGGAAGATGATGTCACTATTAGAAGAGATTCTATGCATGACTGATTAATGTTTTGGGAGGGAGAGGTGTGTGTGTTGAGTCATAGACAGTCCACTGAGTGAGGTTGGGATTTTATGGTCTTCTTCCTTAGATTATCTATGAATAAGAGTTGAGAGCAGATCAAATTGGATATAGAATTATTCTCACTAACTTTTTTCCATCCCCACTTCCTTTTCTCTTTCCCTTATTTTCTTATTCATTCACTGTTTCATCACTATGTCCACTTACTCTATGATTTTAAACATAGTTTTTGAATGTTTTCATGATATTATTTACATTATTAAAAAATATATATAAAAACAAAAAGAGTTTCAAGATAATCACTAGTTATTTTGACACTACTTTCTCAAGAGTGACCCCTAAGCTGGACACTATTCTAAATCTAGGGAGTTTATAAATATATCCATGAATTAAATTTATGATGGAGTCACGTCATATTTTGGAAAAATTTATTGGGAGGAATTTTTTTCTTAAAATTTACTACTATAAAAAAACAAACAGTGATCGAAGCATATATTCTCACATCTTTATCACTGTCAGAAAAATATCAGGTTCCAGAACATACCCAGGAATTAGGGGATGTGGTGAACTTGATATTCAGGAAAATGAATCATTTAGCACCAATAAGGATCCTAAAGACTATTTAATGACTACTAGACCCACTTTTAGCTTCTTAATTAGGCCAAGAGGACCATAAGAACATGCTAGACCCATAAATACTTTTTGGAAATTAATCTATAGTTAAAAGTGAAGAATATATAGATATGACCACATTTAAATATGACGTTTCAAATGATTAAAATAAAAAACTATAAAGTGAACTTATTGAATATAAATTTTAGGGATACTAATGAGAGTGACCTATTGAAATCGAACAAGATGGATCCATGTTGGAAGATTAATTAATTTCTACTTTTTACCAGAATGATTTTTTATGTACTGTTTTTTTAATTATTTTCGATGTTTTTACAGGTTTAAGTAGCTCAAGAAACTCTCTATTATACATTATATGAAAATAAAATGGAATTTGTTTACTGTGTGAAGTTAGAGGAGGATGAATACCTTATTTTCTCCCAACACATACTATTTATGGACCCACTCCCTCATAAAAAAAATTCATAAAATATTTAGGGAGATGACTAATTTGTATAAAGAATTGTGTTTACATTTGATATGGATGTTACAAAATATCATTTTCATGTTTTTTATACATATGTTTAGATTGAATAACGAGTTTATCATTGTGATATCATAGACATATTTGAAGGAATTAAACCTACACTAGAGTTGGAAATTTTTGGATTCACTATTGATATAGAAAATTCAAGTGTGGGATCTTCTATTGAAGAAGATATGGTGTTGGAACTATACATGGGTGTCCAAGAGGATATTCATACACGTTTTATTTTCAAATAATAATTTTTTTATTGGAATGAATAAAAAGAAAATTGAAATCCTAGAGTTGAATTTACACACCCTATAAATTCTGTCCTTCAACCCAAATAATATGGGAATTGACCTTATATTTTATTGACCCCATCACTGAACAGGAGATTCACATCCAATAAATGGGGCTGGTTTGACGTTTTACAAAGGGAACACCATAAATTAAAAATCATGGAAGATAGAAGGACGATAATATGGTTGTTTTTAAGGAAGAATACATATCCTCTATAATATTGGGGTTTACTTGAAGGATGTCTATATATGGATAGTCTAATCATAACACTGCTTGGGGGATAATCCCAATATCATAATATATTATATTTTTTTCATGGTATCATTTTAATTATATTTATTTAATGTGTTTGATTTATTCTTTTTGGGAATTACAAGACAGTGCATCCAAAATGCACATTATGATTTAAAGGCACCCATCAGACAAGTGAGGTGGGACCATGGAAAAATCATTCTGACTTTTGAAACTAAGAGAAGCTACAAACATGAGCTTGTTGGATCAAAATCTTTAACAAAAACCTTGGTTGCCAATTATTTGATCTTAAATGATATTTCAATAATATTTATCTCTTAATATTTATAGGAATTTAAACGGAGAATCCATGTATCTTTCACAAAGAAAAAAATGGAGTCATCATTTTAATGAACAAAAATATTTAGAAGCTTGTACACTAGGGTTATAATATTTTGAATTATACAGATTTTTTTCCTGATCATTCATGTTTCATGCTATTGTTAATTAAGTGTGGGAAAACCCCCATGTTATTTTAAATTTAATTGTATGATTTTTTAGGTGGTGTGGCTAATAGATATCTTAAGCATTGAATAAACTTCAATAAAATTTCAAACATTGTTTCACTCCTTAAAAATCCCTCTCATTCAACTGGTATCACACAAAAGAGTATACCATGATTCTTTTAGAGCTAAAATTGAAAATTGTTTTGTTTTTTTACAAAAAATTAATAGTATGAACTATTAAAAAAAGGGGTTTTTATTGGATTTGTGGAAATGTGTTGTTTCAAACATTCATGAAGCCCTTTTATATCATTTGAACTTCAGAATTATTAATTTATTTTGAATCAAAATTTTCACACACCTTATGATTAAAAATTAGGGAAAATATAGGGTTTTAAATGTGGGGTAGATGGGTGTTTCTTTATAATAAAATATGCTTTAATTCTATAAAAATCAAAAACCCCAAGATTTTTTTTAAAATTCCTCCCCATTAAGAATCATTTAATGAATTTTATAAATAAAATATTATCTTTTTTTTTTTGTAAATAAAATCATTATTATTTTTTCATGTAGTTAGGTTATATAAATAAAAATTCAATGTTTTCTTACCTTGGAAAAGAGGTCATCCAATTATGATGGATTCAATTGGTTCTGAATTAGTTAGAATAAAATGATTGTTGTGTGATGTTGTCCACTATTTTTATTGAAATAATATTTTAAAAATAAGAATATTTAGTTTTATGGGTGTGATTCTTATGGAATTAGAATTATAACTTGAGAAAACATGAAGTCTGAACTCGAAACTAGTAACTTAGACCTATAAAATGGAACACCTTAGGAATAAAACTCAATCAGGTGTAATATATGTCTTTTTAATCTCATGTAAAATGGGAAATTGGGATTCTATAGAGATTCTATAAGATAATGGAATTGTGTGTGTTGTGTAAATAAATAAAATCCAAACTCAATAAGTACTTTTCACCATGATATCCACAAATTTATTGTTGAAAAAAATTCAATTAAAGTTCATTTTTTAAAAATAAGTACATTAAGGCGAGGTGAATAGTGAACTTAAATGAAGAAAGAAACACTATATTTATAAGAAAATAGTTTTATTTGTATCATTTAGGTGGAAAGTATAACTTTAGTTTGAGGAACCTATGAGAGTGTGAAAACTAGTAGGACTTCTTGTTATAAATTTATTTCCGCTTGGATATTTGTAGTATGCACTCCCTAAATGGGAATTTTAACATGAATTTAAGTGGGTTAGTGTGTAAAATTCATATAGGATGCATGATAAATTAAATACATGGAATAATTTATGGTTTTCATTAATAAAAACATGTGTATTTGAAACTAGGTAGTATAATCATCATTTGTGTATCGAGTTTTTATAAATAAATAAAAAATAATAATTGAATTTTTCCTGGAGTATAATTGATTAAGTATGGGATAATTTGATGTGACGTTATTGTACACATATTTCCACACACATTTTAGTGATTATATAGTGATTTGGATGAGAAAAGTTTCCTTAAATGGGAAGTTATTGAATATTTTCTTAACTATGATGCAATTTCAATTCATTGAACTATTTTTTACGAAAATTAAATGTTAATTTATGTTTGTCTATATTTAGTTATTTTATTTAATTTACTTATACTACTTACTATTCTGATGTATTGGGTAGAAATCATTCCCAAGGTATGTTTTGTGATTCCCTTAAACTAGTTTCCAGACCATAGGGATTGGGAATGCCCATCCAGCCTTGTAGTAGGCTACATCAGGTGGAAGGTTATATAATACCCTAATTCATATCACTACAAATATTATGATTTACTGGGTATATAATAAAATGATACAATCTATTATATTTCTATGTATTACTTATGATCATATTATTTGATTTATGCATTGGGTAAAATATTAACATTTCGTATGCTAATATTTCAATATGAATGTATTTGTTTATTATGTATTAAATTGTTATGAATTTGTTTTATATAATGAATTAATTAGAATTAGTAAGTAATAGAGGGGGAACGTTATATCCCGTCAATTCATTGGTAGGTCTCTTGAGAAAAGCTGGTTTGGGAATTTGACATACGCCTTACCTTTGCTTGAAGAATGTCCTGGAATAAGGAATTGACTGTAAGATTATGATGTTTGAAATTATACATCCTATCATTATATTACTAATTATTGGTATACATGTTATTATTCATGATGTGATGTTATCCATGGCTATATTTACCTTTTATGATATTAGTTATATGGGATATTTTATTATTGTTTATCTTTTCCATATTAATAATTATTTATTTATTATATTAAAACTTCTATCATATGCTTCCCCTTACAGAGAATCTAAGATAAACATTTATTATTTTTTCCTTTACCTAGTATAAAAATAATGGATCTATGAATGATTTTAGGGATATATTATAATAAATAATAAAAGTTTTCTTATGAATTTTAAGTTGTATTTCTTATTTTCTAGTGTAATTTCTGAATAATATATATATCTAGTCTCCCAAAACAATTAAACTATTAAATCCTTCAAGATAAAATCCCTTGTATATTGTGACAGTATATTAAAATTGTCACCAAATCCAAGTAACTGTAGTTAGGGTGTTACAATAATATATCACTATCATATGCTCCACAAACATCACATCATTCGTGATGTCTACCTCTCCCCAATCAATGATATGATAGTCATTGTAAATATAACAGCTTGGACCAACACTCCCAAATCTGGTTCTAAAAAAATATCATTACATAATTTTATTGATAGCAACTATAAATCCCCATATATTTGAACATATAAATTATATTACATAAATTTGGAATTATAATAAAATACCACAAACTTTTAGAATTCGTTTTTTAGTGAATTAGGACAAACAACTAACTAAAAAACCCATGTTTTTCAACCAATATACATGTTTCCCAATATATAAGAACCTGATTAATCTATATATATTTTTTAAAATCTCCTAAAAATCCTACATACAACATACTCTTATAGAAACCTTATACATATTACTTTTCTTCATAAACTTGGTAAATAGAAGCATAAAAAAGGAGTGAACTCAGATGCTTAGTAAGGGTAAACATACGTGCTAAAACAATATGCATTGATGGGTATAATAATTATACCTTCTAAATTTATAACCCAAAAATTGTAGATCATAAATTATAAAATAAGGATTTTCATAACGTAATACAAGAATCAAAAGTGTGAGGAAACATAAGTTAATAAACATTATCCACGAGATCATAACATTTTGATAAGAAAAAGTATATGACTGTGGAACAAACATTAGTATAGGGAATATTATTTTCATGAACCACACCATTAGTGTACACACTTACAAGAATCTAAAATATAATCTCAAATATTAATATCATGAGATATAAAATTTTAACCATTGCATTAGAGGGAAATATAATACCTCACTTGTCATCATCCTCACATATGAGTGCCACTTGAAAAAAATCATTCACTTATCACATACTAAAAAACCCATGGATATAAAATGGTTTCATAAAACCTTAGAGTGAAAATAATTCAATTTTTATATCATAATTAAAATATGGAATGAAAAATGGATTAAAATACTTTTCAAATGGAATCATATAAATAAATCATCAGCAATCATAAAAAGATAAACCCATGGAAAATAAATGGGTATCCAATGATATTTGGAAACTTTACTGGTAAACAAATTTAAATAAATATAATAAAGAATATGGTATTTACTTTTTATAGAGAAAGGAAATGTAGCTAAGATAACTATTTCCCTAATCAATCAATGTATGGAATCTTAGTAAACACACTTGAAAAAATGGAATAATAAAACTGGGTACTAACATAAGAAAGGCATTAGAAGAAAAATAATTTTTATACACGGAAGAATATTATCATAGAAAAAGAAAATGATGGATCATTCCCCCAAAAATAATTATATTATATTATCCATTCATATAAATAATGTGGATGATATCATCCAAATAATTTCCTCAATCATGTATAGGATATCTCAAAGAACAATGACAGATGAAAAACACTTTTTTTGGAGTTTTAGAAAAAATCACTTTGGAAATAAGAAATGTCAATGATTTTTTTGAAATAATTTTTAAAGAAACAATTAATAAAAAAATGATATAAATAATATCTTTTATAAACCATGGAATCATATAAGGAAACTTCAATATAAAATGATACAGGTGTGTAATGATGTGTTCTCATGAATTTTTTCAATAAGAGTCTTTATAAAACATTTCTAACGTTATCATAAAAAATATGAAGTTACTTGTCACTATAAAAAATAATTTTATAATTGGTGAAATGATTACCTTGAAAAAATTTACTTTTAAAAGATAAAAATCAATAATATATCATTAGAAATTCATAAATGATATAAAAATAAATATGGGGTTGGAGATAAAACATTTTATTTTTAAAGGATAGAAAAACTTTTGAGTGTTTTAAAATTTCATTATTGAAAACTTACATTTTAAAAGGATTAACAAAAATTAATTTTTAAAATAGAAGAAGGAAAATATAGATGTGAAATGAGATAACATAAAAATAATTTTCTAAATTTTAAAGAGAACATTAGTGACAAATTAAAATACAGACAAGGAGGGGAAACCATCATTTAAGTGAATGAGAATTATTCTCAACAAAGTTTTACTTTGGAGAAAGATATATTATAAATGTAAACTATTTGAATTAGAAGTAATTTTTCCACCATATTGGAAGATAAAGTACCATTTTATAAAATTTTAGGGTGAAATATACCAATATATGGAGATATAAGTTCAAGAATAATATATTTAACTTAATGAAGGGATTTCAGTTAACAAAAACCATTTTGGTTAAGGTAGCATAATAATGAAAAGAACTAAAGAGAGAGATATGATTAAATGGAAACTCAAATATCATGAGTTGAATTGTTTTAATAATTATTCAACTAAATAGTGTAGTAAATACACTGTAAAAGTAATTGGGTGTGCAATATCAAACATCTCTCATAACGATGAAAATTAGATAAAAACCCTTAAAACCATAGAACATTTTGAGTCAAAATGACTCAAAGGATATGATTTCAAATGAAAAATTATATACCATGAAAAATGATAGGATAATGATAAAAAATATTAAAGGGGAAAAATTCCAAAGAAATCATGGTGTATAATAAGAAATATGTCTTAAGGGGTGAATATTTGAGACAAGAATCCCATACCTTATTTCCCCTATTATCTAAATATTCTCCAACCACATATGAAAGAGATAAATATCTTAATATTATTTTTAAAAAATTTCTTAATATGTATAAAAATTTATATATTTTATTTATAATTATTGTCTACATTTATATTAGTTATTTATTGTCTATTTTAAATATTGGGTGTGAGTAATATTTATCATTTTGAGATAGTTTTATAATAATGATGTTGTTATTAATTATTATCCAAAATATCACCATTCATATAAAATAAAAGGTACTGACTTTTTTTTGTAATTATTTATAACGTTATAATTTCATTTCCCAAGTATTTTATTTACTTTTCATGATGACGAATTTGATGGCGAGTTTGTTTTGGTAATTTACAATGAACGAATGGTGTTGTATTAATTAATTAGTTAAAAATTTATATTAATTTTATAGATCTAAAAAAATAATTATTTAGTTATTAATATACAATTTTAAGTTTCCAAATTTGTACTTGTTAGAAATTTATAACATTGTTCATGTGGGTAGTGAGATCGACCCAGTAAGAACTCACTACAATATATGTGTGAGTATTACTATAGAAGAGATTATTTTGTTATAATATAATTACCATAAAAGTATAATGAAATTAGTTTTATGTTATTAATTTTATTAATCAGAATTGGGAAGAGTTATAATAAAAAGTTAAATGAAAAATAAGTTGTCACTTACAAATAAATCACTTCTCCTATGGGTATGTATGTTTTAGGCCGTTATTTTTACAATGGTCTCTTATTTATAATATTACTTATATAATGAATTATTTATATTTATATAATATAAATTTTGAAATATACAACATATAAATACACTCAACCCAATTCTATAACCATCCTTGAAATACGGTGATTAAAAATGAAATGTTTTCTTCATGGAGGTGGTAGTGCACACACACACATGAACAATACTTTCATTTTCTTTGATTGAATGAGAGGGGAGTAGATAATGGTCATAAAATAAATTTAATTAAATTTAAATATATTATTTATAATTATTTACTTATATACACATGGTTAGAATGGGTTTGGATGAGGGAGGATGAGAAGGATCAAGTAAAAAAGTAATAGGGTATGTAATACTTAAGTTGAGAATTTGGATCTTCTCTAGAAGTATCCTTTATAAATTAATGAATCAAGTTAATGTTTTGTGGATATGGATTGGAAAAAGTGTATAGATTATCTATAAGAATTATTTTTTGAATATTTTAATTGGAATTTAAAATTATAGGTCTGGGTTGAAGTGGGTAGAAGTGATCTCTTTTAATTGGTGAGAAAGAGGGACAAATCATTCGAAAATAATGTTTGGTAAAAGGTAAGGATAGAATTTAATGAAACTTAGGAGAGTTAGGTGGGGAATTTCTTTTGATTCATGTAGGTATGATATTTTAACCTAATATTTTTATTCTATATGGTTTAACTATCAAATTGATTTAGTAAAATTTGAGCCACATTAGGTTATCCATTTTAACACTTATTAATATTTATTAAAATTTAGAAATGGTAATTATTTTGTCCCTAAAAAAAAAATGGACCCTTTTTACAAAATTTTTATGTGATAAATTTTAATTTATACTATATATAATATACTTAAATTTATAAATATGTGAAATTTAACTTTTAAATTAAAACATATAGTGTGTTGGAAAACTGTTTCTGTAGAAAATTTTCCTTTTAATGATTATGTGTTCTTAATCTCATTTAACATTTATTACCAATTAAATGAGTGTTAATTTATTTTAATATATTTTTAAAAATAATATTTTTATATTTATTTTAATATTGATCAATTTAATTTTAAAACAAATAATTTAGAAAAGTATTATTCATTGAAAAATAAGTGTTTTTTCTTGGTAACTAATATATATCTGGGTTAATTTTATTCATATATTTTAATTTGAACCCATATAATTTTAAAATGGTTATTATAAATATTAAAATACTTTTATATTATTCCATTTTTAAAATTTTAAAAAAATAATTTTAATATGAGCGCTTATAGCATGAATTTTTTAAGAAGAATGCATCTTCTATGCATAAAATAAATTTATTTCTCACCCAATAATAACAATTGGATGAGTGTTAACTTATTTTATTGTATAAATTATAAATAATTTACATTTCAAATATTATCTAACTATAATATAATAAATTTCATAGCGTATGAAAAAGGTAAATTTTTAAATATATATATCTTTACACATAAAATGGTTTTATTTATTATTTAGATTTTGTAATTGAATTTTTAGCAATGACTTAATATTAATAATGACCTTTATTTTTATTTTTAAAAATATTTCATAATTAAAAAGCCTCTATATTTAACTTACAATTCAACGACTTCATTTTAATGGTTATATAGTGTTGTATAGTTTGTTTTGGTTTGGTGTTGCATTTGAAGAAAGATATAAAACATAATATTTATTTAAGGAAAATACATAGTGAAATATTGGGTCATCATAGTAAAGATAAATATGATAATGTGAAATGTGGAAGATTCCATGAACTATGTCAAGTTATTGGGGGATCACCAACCAATTAACCACCTCATCAGCATGCTCCAAAACCTCAAAAGTCTTGAATAAACTAGGATAAATCTTAATTACTCATCCAAACCTCTACTTTAACTGGCGAGGGAAAACCCTCAATAATACATGATCTTTGACCTCAAAATTCACGGTCCTTCACCGACAAAATTCATAAGACTTATGATAGTCTTGTTCCACCTTCATGTACTCTCGAATGACCTAGATCTTCTTTGTTTTGTTATGCTCTACATTAAGGCCAAGTACTTCTCACTCGCAAATCCCAGTCTAGCACATCAGAGATTGACAAGACCCCACATATAAAGATCTGAACAGATTCAAACTGATGGATGAATGATAAATGTTGTTATAGAAAAAATTGACCAAGGGTAGGTGTTTCACCCTGAATGCACCAAAGTCCAAGATGTAAGACAATAATATATCATCTAGTGTGTTGATGGTTTTCTCTGTCTTCCCATCTATCTGGGGATGAAAAATAGTGATAATTTTTAGCTAAGATCCAAAATCATGTTGTAATACTCTCCAAACCCATGAGGCAAAATGAGAATCTCAATAATATACAATGGTCTTTATTTTCCCTTGGAGCCTCAAAATTTCATCCACATTCCACCTTACTAGATAGACCACAATATTAGACTCCATAATTTCTAGAAAATGGATCGAATTATTCATTTGTTCCATTATGATCAAAATGTAATCACAAAATACTTAGGCTTGGGGAAACCTAATGGTAAATTCCAATTAAATTTCCTACCACTTCCACAATTTTATATCCAAAGGCTACAAAAAACCAATATGAATACTATGATTTACCTTCACCTTCTGAGAAACTAGACACATCACAAAAAACTCCACTATTTCCCACTTTATCCAAGACCACCAAAGATACCTCCTCAAACCATGGTACACCTTGGGAAACTTTCATGCATTTAAAAGGTTGATCTATGAAAATTATTAAGAAATCCATCATCTACTATTAATAGAACAGACATTATTTCCTAAAATATCAATCCATTCTATCTATCCAATGAACACCCCTTTAGAGAAACACCATGAATAAAAAACTATCACATCACCTCCTACTATGAGTCTCCCTACTGAGACTCCACCTACTGCATTATAGATAATCCCACTTTCATTTGATATATACAACCACAAATACTGACCCCCTTCATTAAGACACATTTCCTCAAGCTCTTCCATCACATTCCTAGCATCAGTATGCTATTGAATGATATCTCCCCATAACCTCTTGTTTAGTGTATAAACTACCAAATTCCACTTTATAGGGTTTTATTAGATTTAAAAATCATAATCCTATAGTAACTCAATCCACATACAATATTTTTTTTCAAATCCTTCTAGAAAAAGACATACCCCAGACTCTTCTGGTCAGTGGAGACTGAAAATAACTCAATAATAAGAGGACATTTCTATACTACCACCACCAAGTCAAGTTATTGAGTATAATGGGACTTTTCTACATAGGCTTATAAAAGATGAACTACATTTGCTTCATTGAAATGGATCCAAATCATTGATGCAAAGTGTCAAAAAACCTTGAACAACTCCCCTTATAATAGTAACTAAAGCATAGGGGCACAGGTTAATATCTCCATCAGGTAGATGAAATCATACTAAAAATAATTATTCTAGATGAATGTATTTTATTTCCTCATCAATGATTTCAATGGGGTTAAAATATAAGAGAAGTATGAAACAAAACTCTAGTAATATCCCACAAGGCGAAGAAATATGTGTACCTATGATAAGTTATTAGGGCACTTAAATAGAAACAAAATGTATAAATCTTTGATAAGTCAATAAAAACATCCTACTAAGACACAAAATTTATAAGTAAATTCACCTGCTATGTCAATAAATTTAACTTAGACAAATTTACAAAGTGTTGATTGTGTCAAAGAACCTACAAGATAGTTATGAGATGATCAACATGATCCTCCTTTGACCATGAGTATATAAGGATTCCTTAAATGAAAATTATTCTGAATTGGTCCCAAAACTCATAAAATATAGAGTTTATGATCCGCATGAGCATAGAGAGTGCATTCATGACACTGAAAAACATGAACACTAACTCAAATTTCCAATACTTGCATTAGAAAGAAGCATTAAGGATATCCTACCCCATCACCACCATCTGATGATATCAAGACTGTAGATTAATCATTGAAAACCAATTATCCACCTTTAACTGGTCAAACATACCATCTATTCTTAGAAGTGGTTAATGGTTCTTGACTGTCACCGATTTGAACCTTCGGTAGTGTATGCATAAACTCTTACTGATATCCTCCTGCTTGGTGAACCAAAATGGAGCACCCCATGGGATTACACTGGGTTGGATAAATCCCATCTACTGTAAGACATCAATCTAGGTTTCCAACTCATGTAGCTCCATGGATTCCATATTATAATGATACATCAAAATAGGAGAGGCATCCAATTGTAAATATATCCCAAACTTGACATCACATAAAGGGGGTAGTGTTACAACTACATCTAGAAGGAAATCAATAAAATCCTAAAAAACTCTAGGGGAATTTTCTACCTAGGTATCCAATAAAATATCTTCCAACTAGTATATAATAGGCTACATATTCTAACTTTCTATCTAATTTCTATTATCACCAAAAAACATTTCTCACTAACCCTCCAAATATAAATCCTAAATCTCCTCTAGAAAAAATAAATAATATCACATATGGAATAAAACTGCTATATTCTATGGATGAAATCATATGGCTTAATATTCAATAAGAATGAATGCTATATAGACTGATGTTTCCTTGTCATCAATCTACACCCCTGACACATATCAAATAATAAATCAATGACACCAACTTGAGCGGATAATATCCAAGGAATTGAAAGCCTATA